>CM046943.1:63908587-68708587 GCA_025698515.1 Gossypium sturtianum | reverse complement strand
GCAACGGGAAAACTTGTTCCACACGCGTTGCCACGTACAAGGCAAAGTCTGTAGCTTGTTCGTTGATGGAGGGAGTTGCACAAACGTGGCCAGCACCCTCATGGTGGAAAAACTTGGTCTACCGACCACTAAACATCCAAGTCCATACAATCTGCAATGGCTCAACGAAGGAATCGAGTTGAAGGTGACTAAACAAACTTTAGTTGCATTTTCAATTGGGAAATACCACGATGAAGTTCTATGCGACGTGGTACCTATGCATGCGGGACATTTACTTTTGGGAAGACCGTGGCAGTTTGATCGGAGAGTCAAACATGATGGTTACACGAATCGATATACTTTCGAGCACCATGGCAAAAGTGTAACCTTGGTACCTTTATCGCCAAAGCAAGCGCTTGAGGACCAGCAAAAGTTGAAAATTTCTGTGGAACAAATGAGACAAAAAGAAAAGAGTAAAAATAAGAATGAAAAGAAAGATGAAAAATCGAGAGGAAAGAACGAAACTTGTGAGGAAAACCTGAATAGAGAAAAAGAGAAAGAAATTAAAAATGACACAAGAAAAAAAGATAGGAGTGATTTGACTAACCGAAACGAGAGTTGTCTTTGTGTTTTTCCTTCGTTTCAGGTTTCTCAAGGTTCGTGTGATGAACTCTGACTTCAATACTTTCCGAAGGAGAGACGGTTCACGTTGGTTAACAACGGTAACATTCTGAATGACCCTCGTACACCTACGCCTAAAGGTAAGCAAGGTGAGGTTTCTGAGAACTTTAAGTCACAACAACTACATTTGAGTGTTGATGGTAACCTTGCTGATGACTTGATTTTTGAAAAGGACCCGTACCTTGATTTGGTTAATTGCTCTTCTTTGATTAATAATGATGTGCTCATTTTAAATGCTGGCAAGGAGAGTATTTCTAATGAAAATTGTGGTGTTGAAGAGCATGTGGGTGAAGATAAGTGCGGGTGCAAAGTGTGCTTAACTGATGCATGGCATTTAGCTAAGAAAACGAAACTTGTGCATTCAAATCCCAACTTTAAATTGATTCCTATGCTTTTATTGTCGCCAATCATGGAGATCCATTTTGAAAAGGTAAGACCCATTTATACTCTTGAATTCGGCAATGGTTTATTTGCTCAAGTTGTTATTGAGAAATCGAAAAGAGTTTGTAAGTTTTTAATCCATCGTGTCCTTCATCCTTTTCTTTATCGTGTAGATGACACTTTGAAACAGATCATCCTTAAAGAGAGAGGGAAAGTGACTAACTTATTGTCTTTTCGAGTTGTGCGTGATATTCAGGTCATTTGGAGCAATTATGTCAAATGCGACAACCAAGGGCCTTGTATCGCTGAACGCTTTGTTGCAAGCAAGTGGCCCGATTTGAGGACAAATCGCTTCAAAGAGGGAGGGGATGATACGACCACGCCCCGGGAACTCCCTTGGTCCAGCTCAACCTTAGCTCAATGAGCTCATTCTTAGCTCAATGAGCTCGTTTTTAGTTGACTTTAGCTTGTGTATAATAAGCTGGAATAAGAAATTAATTTGTCTTTAGTTAAATTAGTTATTTAGTTTAAATAATTAATTTGTCATAATCTGGAAAAAATCATTAAGTTAAGTGTTTAATTATGTTTTTAATTAATTGTGTGTGTTTAATATGTCTTAAACTATTACATAGATTAAATATGCTAGCTGAAATTAATGTGTAGATTTTATTTGTTTTTTTCTGCCGAATTTAATGTGTCCAAAAGGGGATTTAATTTTCTGATTTAATTTTGTGTAGGTACACTTCCTTTGGACGTCCTAGGTGCATGGATGAATTAATTTAGGTGTGCTGATCATTGGTGTTTCCCAAGTTACTATTCAGCCAAGCTTTCCAACTCTCCAAGATGGCTGATTGGCTGCCCAAGGCAATCTAATGCCTTTCACACCAGCCGAATATTCCTTTCACACCAAGGGCTGTTCAGTTTTGGTAGCTCACACTCACATGGCAATTCAAATCATCTTGTTCACACACCATGACCTATGGAGTGCCCAAAGCAACTCATTAACTCCCATGTACATTCGGCTGAACCAAGCAGCACCATTAAAGAAGATTCAAGCACATGGCTGAACCAACTTAATGCATTTCAGCTCCCAATCATTCCCATTAATTTTCTAGCTGGATTAAGGCATCTAGAAGCATCCATTGACGTTCTTCATGCACAAGAAGCTTCAAGGAACCTTCCCACAAAATTTTGGAATTTTCAGCTAACTATTCAGCTACTTTTAGGGCCTATTCGGCTACCCCTTGTATTTTCTATAAAATTTGGCTGCTTTCACTTTGTTAAGGACTTTTGACATTTTTTATGATTAAAATTAAGTATTTTGTGAGATTAACTTCTCTCAATTTTGTCCAATGACTCTGTTGACTTATCTACTTAGCTAGTGGCGTCAACCTAGTTCTTTTGAAACCGAACTTATCACTTCTGTAGTGTGGCATTCGAACCATTATACCGAGGTTCCTATCTTCCATAGATAGTGGGTCGAGGTCTCTATTTTTTCTTCACCAAACCATCTTAAGAACATATAAGTTTTGGGTCAGCACTTAAGCATAGTGTTGGTTCACTCTTGTTTCTTAAGCCCTTTATTCCATTTTCCATCTAAATCGATTTATTATCAACCTATATCGCTTCTTTCTTAATAGCCGAACCTAATACATTAAAACAAAACCTTTTTTAACCCAATTGAATATCAATTTCCATCATAGCCAAATATCCCCAACCTTTCACCAAGCGAATGAAACTTCATCGTTAGACGATCGGGCAACGAAAGCGACTCAACTCACTAAACCGAGGCGAGATCGTATCAGGCTACAGTTGTTTCAGAATAGCAGAAGATTACTGAAGTCACTTCAGATCAATTAGAGGCTACATCTGACTTTCAAGCTCCTTCTACATCTTAACTATGAAATTATAAACTAGCCCGGGATAGGAAAAGACTAGAAATCAAGCCACAGCAGAAATATTCTCACAGAAATTTAGTGGCATGTGCTTTAAGTGTTGCTGAGAGCGTTGATTCAGGCGATCCTTCAAATTACTCAGAGGTGGTTAAGGCTTCTGATTCCTGCTGGTGACTTGTGGATATGGAAAATGTAACAGCCCGATTTAGGGGCTAATCGGAATAGTGGTTTCGGAACCACTAATCCAAGGTTAGAGAAAATTATTTTCATGATATTTTATGAGTTAGAGCATGATTATATAAGTACATGAAAATTTTGGTGCTTTAATTTTAGCGATTTCATGCTTAATCGCAAAAAAGGACTAAATCGTAAAAAGTGCAAAGGTTCTATTTTATAAGCTAAAGGTGTCTAATAGCTATAGAATATTAATTGGAGGTCTTTAAATGGAAATTAGCCCTTTAAATCATGGTTGGTCGGCCATAGGGGACAAGGGAGTCAAAATTGGTCAAAGTTGGTAAAGGTTTGGTGACTAAATTGATTATTTTATATTAAAATAAAGAAAAGATGATATCCTTCTCTTTACTCATCTTCTTCCACCGAAAAACACAAGAAAAATAGGGTTTTTAAAGCTCAAAAATTTCAGCAAACTCTTCTCCCTACAAGTAAGTGATTTTAATGGTTTTTCTTGATGATAGTTATACTTTTGGAACCCCTAAAGCTTAAGCTTTCTAAAGAGGGGACTATCTTGCAATATGGTGAAAAGTTTAGAGTTTTTCCATGTGAGCTTTTAAGTTGTTTGCTGCATTTTTATGGAAGAAAATGAGTCTTAGTTGTTAAATGAACAACTATTGTGAAAGGTGTTACCATGAAAACACCTGAAAGGACCTTTTTGTAAAGGTCGTAAAATATGTAGTAAATGTGTGGAATGATGAGTTTTGATGGTAGCCATAAGAGAAATAAATTTTCACCTAGGTTCGATAAAGGTAGAAATTTGATTGGAATTGATTTCCGAGCATAGGGGTAAAATGGTCATTTTGCAAAAGTCTAAGGGCAAAATAGTAATTTTGCCAAAGCATGGATATTGAAATGCATTTATTAATGTGATTGTTAAATGAACTAATTTGCTATTATATATCAAGAAGAACCAAGAATTTACCTCGACCGGGGAAAGAACAAAGTATCGGACTAGATCGACGATCTAGCTTATTTTGAAATCGAGGTAAGTTTGTATGTGACAAATTCAACATTTATGCTAGTATGTTTGAGAATATTTGATATTATAATGATACATGATATTCTATGAAATTGAGTATTGGTGTTGAATGAGAAAGATGATAAAAGTTGAGATGTTGAAGTCCCGGTTGGACTATAATAAATGTGAGAATAGTATCATCGAGACATGATATGGATAAGGTCCCGTGTAAGACCATGTCGGGGGCATGGCCTCGGCACCGAATTGAGATTCCATATAAGACCATATCTGGGATATGGCTTCGGTATTGAATATGAGAATCGTTTAAGACCATATTCGGGATATGGCATCGGCACTCAGAGGTGACCCCATATAAGACCACATCTGGGATTTGGCATTGGCTTTGTCTTTATGTTAATGACGATGAATATGTGTCTTTGAGTATCCCTAGGAAATTAGTGGGATAAATAGATAAGCTTGGAAATAGGAATGAGATTAGTACTAAAGTCATGTGATTGAGTGAATACAGGTACCCGTGAATAATTCACGAGGAATGTTTATGATATGTGGCATGGTATATGCTAGATAAGAACAAGTACGAGTAAGTTATGGCAAAGTGCTTATGACTTTGTGTGGTTATCTAATGCCATGAATTGATGTCATTATGAACTTATTGTTGCTACTTATTTTCATGCAAACTTACCAAGCTTTATGCTTACCCCTCTTATTTCCCTTTTTCCTTGTAGTATTGTCAAGATAATTCAAGAATAGTGGGACGTCGGAGTTCAGAAATCACATTATCAACATCTTTTTGGTATAACAAGTTAGACTTATTTTGAGTATGACATGTATAGGACTTGGGTATTTTTTTATGTCATTTTGATAGCCAAAGTGTTGGCTATTTATGTTATCAAAGTCATTTTGAAAATGGTCATTGGAATTGGGCCAATACATGACAAGTTTATTTATATTCAATGATAATGAAATTATGAAGTTTATGCTTGTGTGGATGCTTTAAATTGAGTTTTTGGATGTGCCTTAAGGTCATGAGTTATGTTGAAATGAATTCGTATAAGTATGGTTGCAATGTAGGGTGGCATTTGGCTTGGAATATAGCCTTTTTAATGTCCACACGGGTAGATACACCCAAGCGTGTGTCTAAGCCGCAGGTGACACACTGGCCAGCCCCATGGGCGTGTTGATCGGTCGTGTGTCCCCTTGCATGCTAGGTTTACAAGTTAGTATGCTCAGTAGTAAACACACGGGCAGAGACACGGCCGTGTGTCTCAGCCGTGTAGGAGGCACGACCATGGACATGTGCGTGTGCCCAGGCCGTGTGAAGTCTGCACCTAAAATTAGGAATTTAATTCGACACACGGTCCAAGGACACAGGCGTGTGCTTTGGCCGAGTGACCATAGTGAGGTGATGACATCATAAACAGAATGCCACGGTTTTCGCACACGGGCTAAGACACGGGCTAAACACACGGGCGTGTGATAGGCCGTGTGATGCAAGTCAGTGTCGACCATAGGTGTGGAACACGGGCGTGTCCTACCCTTCACACGGGCGTGTAGCCCCTGTTTAGGCAAAAAATTTCTAAGAGTGTAAAAGTTTTCGGTTTAATTCTGGAACCTTCAGAATGTATGTTTAAGGCCTCGTAGGCCTATAATAAGGATGTTATGTATATGAATGAGAAGTTTTAAGTTGGAATGAAATTTTATAGCCCAAAGTTGTATGTTCAAATGAGATAAGTCTGGTAATTCCTCGTACCCAGTTCCGGCGTTGAATACGGGTAAGGGGTGTTACAGAAAAGGTGATGGAATCCCTGCAAAAGAATAGGACTTGGTAGCTCATGAGACCACCCCCTAAAAAGAAAATTATTGGCTACAAGTGGGTGTTCAAAACGAAGGAAGGATCTAGTTCAGTTGACACTAGATATAAGGTGAGGTTGGTCGCAAAGGGTTTTAGTCAAGTGGAGGGAGTTGATTTTCATGATGTGTTCTCTCCTATTATGAAACACACGTCCATTCGGGGCGTTACTACTCCATATTTCATTAAACAACCTTGAATTGGAACAGTTAGATGTAAAGACTACATTCCTTCACAGTGATCTAGAGGATGACATTTACATACAGTAACTTGAAGGCTTCATGACTGAAGGCAAGGAAGATCATGTTTGTCTTCTATAGAAATCATTGCATGGCCTGAAGCAGTCTCCTCGCCAATGGTATAAGAAGTTTGATTCTTTCATGTTAAGCATTGGTTTTGTTCAAACTAAGTATGATAGTTGTTTGTACTTGCATCATCTTGATGATGGATCGTTTATATACTTGCTACTCTATGTTGATGATATGTTAATTATGGCTAATGATTCATCTTAATATGATCGATTAAGAACCATACATAACTCTAAGTTTGAGATGAAGGATCTTGGTGTAGCTATGAAAATTTCCACAGACAAACACTCTAGGAAAATATTCTTGTCAAAACAAAGGTACATCGAAAGGATTCTCGAGTGGTTTGAAATGCAAGATTTGAAATCAATTAGTACCCCTTCTAGCTGCACACTTTAGACTTCAGCTTTAGATTCACTACAAACCGAAAATAAAGAAAACTGCATGTTCAATGCAGTCGAAAGTTTGATGTTCGCAATGGTTTGCACTCGTCCCGATATTTCACATGTTATTAGTGTTGTAGGTAGATACATGGCTAGACTCGACAAGTTACACTCATAAGTAGTTTAAGTGTATTCTCAGGTATTTGAAGGGCACAACCGATATTTGTTTGAAGTTCGGGAGAAGTTCAGAGAGTCTAGTCGACTATGTAGACTCAGACTATGCAAGAGACTTGAACCAAAAGAAATCTCTCACATGTTATCTGATTGCTTTCGGGGATTGTACTATTAGTTGGAAAGACACGCTACAAGCCACTGTCAATTTGTCAACTATAGAAGCAAAATATATGGCAATCACAGAAGTTGTGAAGGAAGTCATTTGGTTGAGAGGTCTATTCGGGGAGCTAGTTAAGGAAAAAGCAACTGTTGTATATTGCGATAGTCAAAGTGTTATACATCTCACAGAGAATCAAATGCACCACAAAAGAACGAAGAACATAGACATTCGATATCACTTTGTTCGGGAGGTGGTTGCTCAAGGAGATGTTCAGATCCATAAGATTAGCACAAAGAATAATTCAGCCAATATGTTGACTAAGAGTCTCCCAGTTTCCAAGTTTGAACATTGTTTAGACTTGGTAAGTATCCTGCCAAGGACGAGTTAAGCCCATGACGAGACTCGGCAAAGAAGGTGTAGCAAAATACGAGTCAAAGTGGAGATTTATGGAGTGTGCCTCGCATTTTCGAATAAATCAAAGTCGAAACAGGATCGACGTCATGATGAGGCAAAGCACGACGGACGATATCACGAAGTGGCAACGTGTTCCCACATATATCGGGTTTTTTTTCCCAGTTAAACTTTGCTATCTTTTCGCAGTTGACCTCAGATTAATCTAGGATGTTTTAGTCATATTAGCACTCCAAATTTAGCCTATAAAAGAGGCCATAGTAATCCTAGAAATTATGATAAAAAAGAAAGAAGAAAAAGATTAATTCTTTGAGAGAGTTTTTAGAAAGCTTTGTTTTTCAGGTTAAGGGTATTGTTTTGATTTTCTCTATCTTGTACTCTTCATTTGTTTGCCGATTAGTGAAGTTTTCTTTGCGCCTGTGGTTTTTATCCTCCTTATTTGAGGAGTTTTTCCACATTAAATATTTGTGTGCCCAAATTTTTTTTCTCTTTTTGTTCTTATTTTTTGCTTATACAGATCTATCCCCAAGAATTTATTTTCCTAAATTCATTCAAATTATTGAATTTTATAATTATATGATCTATAGTCAGTAGTTTAATGTTTTCATATTTAACGGATAGCTCTATATAAAATTTCTAGTTTAGATAATATTATTTTTGGTTTAGTTTAATTGTGTATTTATATTTATAGATAAATTTTAAAAAATAAAAAATATACAGATAAATTAAATTATTTAAAAAAATTAATTATTGTATATAATTTAATATTTAAATATTTTTAACGATTATATTAATAATGAACTGACCATAAATAAAAACAAGCAAAATTTCCATCTAAAGTAAAATTTAGATATTTCATGTAGTAATAGTATTCTTTTAACTGTAACATATTTTATAGTCACAATATTTAAAAAATAGTTTTATTTTTATGAATATGTAAAAGTAATAAAAATAGTTTTATTTAAAAGTTCAATTCCACGTCCTAGTATACAATGAATGTTGAAATAATTTAGGAAAGAGATGAAACTTTTAATAATTGATTAAAATTAAAATAATTGGTTAAAATTAAATCAAGAGTCAAATAAAAGGTAATTTTGAATTTCACAATTAAAGAGAAAAGTTAAGTAAAAATGGAATAACAATAAGAATTCCCCTTCATTTAATATATAAAAATAATATAAGATTTGAAAATTAATTATTATGGTTAGATCTGCAACTTTTAAAAGTTTAATTATGGTAAGATGAATTTGAAGAATAATTATGATAAAACCCAATATGAGTTTTAAAAATAATTGAGATAATATTTACAACTTTTAAACGATTAATTAATTAAAATAAATTTAACAACTGTTATAAAATAAAGAGAGATAGAGAGACTAAAGAATAAAGAAAATATGGGAAGCAATAGAGAATGTATTTTATTGATCAATGGGATAGTTATAATGCTTCATCAGAGTCTGCATTTATAAGCATAAGAAGTATAAAAGAAGTAAATATCTAATTCTAATAACTATTAGAATTTAAAGTACATCAAAACTTTATCTTGATCATGATGGACATCCACTTAATAAGATATTCATAACACTCCCCATTGGATGTCCGTTGGTAGATAATGTGCCTCGTTGAAACCTTATTAGGAAAAATTCTGTGGGACAAAAACTTAATGAAGGAAAAAGAGTACACAATCTATAATATGCATAATATGCTACCTCATTAAAAACCTTACCAAGAAAATCCAATGGGACAAAACCTCGATTAAGGGAAAAAGAGTTCAACGCGTATTTACTCCCCCTCATGAAAGCATCACATATTTTCTCATATTCTACGTATTCAATCTTGAATACTAGTTTCTCAAATGACTATTTAAATGTATTTGCTAAGCATTTATATTACCATTCTTTTAAAAGTCATGAGTGAGGGAAATTTGGGGAAATATATTTTGATCTCTTCAAAAGATTCAACAATACTCATAACAAATTTTAATCATGATTCTTTTATAAAAGCACAAATAGGTATTTTGGATCATTTTATAATCCTCCTTCAACTACTATTCACTAAGTCAAATTTACCATATATGTTAAAATTATTTCAATTCATATAAATGAATAATTTCTCGAGAATTTCAATATGCTTCGAGCATCCTAAATCTTTCAAGGATTTTAATATAAACATTACTATATAGTGATTCATAAAAGGTTGTAACAATAACCATTAGACGTAAGTTAAATCTTTTATGAATTGTCAATTTAATATTATATCTAAAGGTTATTGCATCCACCACAAAAGAATATTATATCTTTGTAACACCCCAAACCCGGCCTAGACGTTATGGCCGAATCTGGAGATGTCACATGGAAGGGATTTGAAAACGGAGCTAACTCGATAAAAACCTTAAGCTTATAAACCCTTAATTGCTTTCATTTATTTCAAAACATATATTCAATTAGTCGACTTGCCTTAGAACGTATCATTTTAGCGGAACCTTAGGAAGTCATCGTTTTCAAGGAAAACAGTTTGCATTTTTTTGAAAATCATGTTTTAGGTAAAACCATCATAGTAATAAGCAAGTTGAATCCAAAAACTCAATACCAAAGCCAAACAGTTTAAAAGGGTCCAGAGAGTCCCAGAAAATACAGACTCTCAATCGTAACGCCAAACTTAAATAAAACTGTAAAACCAAATAAAACCAATGATAACGTATGGTCACCGTCGAGTCCTCCGCTGCACCGATCCGCCTAAGACTATGGATTACCTGTACAGAATAAACAGAAAAGAGTGAGTTTACGTAAACTCAGTGTGTAACCCCACAGAATTAAACGTGTACACAAACGAATATCGAATCGATCGATACGATTTGTGCCTAAGCCCATTACGAATCTGAATGCGGATCGCAAATCAGATTCAGAAATCAGATATCCTACCTCCATCCTCTATAAACCATCTCCGTCCATCCCTACACACCATGTGGGGTTTAAAACACCCACCCAGCCCTACACACCATATTGTACCGATGCGGCACATAACAGATATAATGCAGCCATGCTGCCAAATAATAGGCACAATGCCTTTTAGAGCACTTCCTCTAATAAACATCAACCCATCCCCATTATCAGATAACATAACATACATACAGAATTAACAGATATATCATACTTAACATGCTTCATAACAGATAATAGATATAAAAACATAGGCATGCTCATAACCATATTTCAGTTTAAAAGATCACTTGATTTTAGGGTTAGATAGCATTTACCTACCCCACGGTAGGCCCACAGTCAATTAGGACGACCCGTGCGACCCTACGGAAAATCTCAGTATAATGGGCCCATACGCCCGTGTGGCCTACACGCCCAGATTGGCCTTGCCCGTGTGGATCACATGGCCTGGCCCAAAGTTCACACGCCCGTGTGGCCCACACGCCCAGTCTAATTTAGCCACGGTTGTGTCTTGCGCACGGTCTGGCCTTCGTCGATCACACGGCCGTGTCGTCCCACACGGCTTACCACACGGTCGTGTGGCGTTGACAGTGGTGTTATTCGGCTTTCGTCGACTCTCGATTTTTTACGTTTCGGGTACACACCTATAACGGATTCGATGTAAAAACAATCTCGAGTCACACAGCACCTAAAATAGACCAATAAACCACCGGATTAGTCGCTTAAATCGACACAAACCCAAACTACCTCAGAATAACACCCTTTTAATTCAATAAAGTTCTTACCTTCGAACGAGTAACAGAAATTTCGCACACCTAAAACGTCGATTGACGAACTTCAGTCCCTTGATTATCTCCTAAACACCAAACAAAACCCCTTTAAACAATGATTCAACAACACAAAATAGAAATCACACTTACCCTACTTACCAGAATGCACAACACGCCGAAATACCAAAAAATAGCAATATGATAACAGATAAAAAGGAGGCAGAAACGCAGGAGGGAGAGGGAAAAGAAAAAATGGCAGAAAGACATAGCACTGGCGTCAGATTCTTTTGATGAGAGAGAAAAAATTGAGGAAAAAGAAAATAAAAATCAAAAGATTCCCCACATCCATCATATCTCTCCCACTAACCCCCACACACACAACTACCCCAGACTTCTAACTCAACTGAGACTCTACGAATTAACTGAGCAAAAATAATACCCATGCTCACGCAGGGATTCGAACACAGGACCTCCATCACACCAGCTTCCTTACCACTGGAACCAGCAGGCTCATTCTGATGTGGATTTACAAACAATTAAATATAAGTCCAATGAATAGAGATAGGGCTTAACTCCAAAAATAACAAAATTTACCAAAACTAAGGCTTGAACTTGGGACCTCTCACACACACCCAGAACACTTAACCACTGAAGCAGATACACAGTTGTGTCAAAATTTTACAGGAATAGAAACAAATATTTTGGGGCATTACAATCTTTTTATAATCAATGCCAGGACTTAGAGAAAAACTTCATATTTTCATTCCGCTTTTGCAAAACTATTTCATTTGCACCTTCACTGGCTTTATACCTTTAAATATTTGGACTACTGGTCCCAAAACTCCACGAATTTAATTGTACTTGAGTTGTGTAACACCCCAAAAACCCGGCCTAAGAGTTTAGACCGAATTTTAGAGGTCACATTGATCACCGAAGTGATTTGAAACAATTTTACAAAACGAGCTGTTACATCTTATTCGAACACAGTTATTAAAATCGAACTAAACCATTTAGCCCTTTAGGATTCAAAATAGAGAACTCAAGTCACGTTGAAAGCGTTCGGAAATAAAGTACCAAAGTTTATAGAATTAAAACAAAACAATTTATGAAAATCCCAAATCAGATTGTACCACAATCTTCATAGATGTTTACAGTTCAAAACAGATCACAAATTTATAAATCTAAAAAGTCGTTTTATTAGTCCGGCTTAAAACATATCACTCCGAGACCTCCGGTATGCCAAGTCCAGCTACAGAACACGTAAATATACCTAAAAGGGGAAAACACTAAAGGCCCAAAAGAGCTGTTTAAGCTCATCCAACCAAACACACCACATAGGACCTCGAAAGGCCTATCCAACCCTACACACCATGTATGTGGACTAAGCCACTCAGATATTAATATGCAGCAGAGTTGGCATATATGCAGTATAGTGCAATGCGGTAATCCACTTTATAGACATGTTGCAGTTTAAACTGTTAGATCAGATAATAATACGCAGGAAAACTGACGTATATGCGATACAGTGCGGTAAACCATTGTACAGATAGGTTGCAGCTTAACTGCCAGATCAGAACAATCTTCCTTTTCTTCACAACCAAAACCCCAAAAGTTTTATGCAAATGCATGTATACAGACAGACGTACAGAATCAAAATACAAAATTTCCAGATAGTCATTCGGACACAGAAACTCACATCCAGACATTACAGAATTCCCGTGTAGTCATAGAATGCGCACCACACTCAATACTCAAACACCATTCACTCAGATTCAGGAATGGGTACAATCATTTACCCGAATTCAGATTTAATTGCATAGTAACAATAAGTAAAATCAAACAATTTACTTAAATAAAGGTATATCGGTATAAAACATACCAGTCTAGGCCGAAACAAAGTCCCAAACACCCTTACAAAGATTTAGCTAGGAGTCGGAACACACAGAATTACAACCAAGCTTTAATTGACACAGAAAAATTTGGCGAGGTCGAGCCACACGGCCGTGTGCTCCAGCCGTGTCGAAATGCCTAGGCCGTGTGGGGGTCAACATGCCCATGTGGAGGGGCACACGCCCGCGTGGAAGGAGGCACACGGCCGCGTGTGACTTAGGGACATGGCTGTGTGATCTGGCCGTGTAACTCTCTGTCCATTTGTGCTAAAATAGGGTACAGAGTAGACACGACCGTGTGAGGGTCTCACACGCCTGTGTGCCCACCAGACACGGCCGTGTGTTTTCGGATCCCTAAATCCCAAAATTAGCCACACGACCGTGTGGCCAGGCCATGTGGCACTAAATCACTAAATCCCTCATTCCCAAACACATACGCCCGTGCGTCCAGGGGACACGGCCGTGGGAAAACTTACTAATTTCCCCCAAATCAGTGACACGGCCGTGTGGCACCCAATTTAGCCCGGAAATCCTAAATCCCAACTGCACACGGCTGTGTGAAACGCCCGTGTGGCCACCCGTGTGGTCACAAAACCACACCAGAACAGGTTGCAGATCGTGCATTTGCTGTCGAAACAGTTCCCGAACCCTGGGTAACTCAGCAAGATACCAATATTTGCCGAAAACATTTGATTCAATGCTAAATTGAACAATTTCATAACACACATTTTTTTTCTGAATTCCACAGAAAAATCGGCAATTCAACATCGAAACTTAACGATTCAGGCAACACCCATAACTATCGAATTTCACATATTCAGTTCATAATTTCATTATTGAAAAAGAAAGGTTCGAATCCCACACCTTAATTTGCAATAAAAGCGCTCCAACAATCAGTGAACCACAAAGCCTTCCCTCGCCGTGCAATTATATCTCCCTCAAGAATCCGAAACAAAATCAAAACGACGAAACCGCAATGACGAACGAGAAAGATTTTAGTTAGAAGAGAGGGAGAGAGGAGAAAAGAGAAACGTACCAAAAAACATTAGGAAACCCCAAAAAAATATGAAAAGAAAACTCATGTTTTCTTTTTCCCTTCTTTTTTTTCATATCACAAAAATAAAAATAAAAATAAAAAATAATCAAAACAAATAAAAATAAAATCTAACCTTTTAAAACCAGACCAAAGTGAAATCAAAATAATTCCCTCCAAGCACACCTGAGGACTCGAACCTGGGACCCCCAGGCTAAACTAACACACAACCAACCACCAGACCAGCAGGCCTATTCTGACACTTGAACTTGAAAGCAAACTCAAATGCCCGATCTAGCCACTGACCCTACCTACAAATCTCAAAACTTCTAACCCCAAAAATCGGGCATTACAACTCACCTCTCCTCAAAGAAATTTCGTCCCCAAAATTTTCAACTAACAGAACAGTCACTTAATCCAGGGTCGACCATTACGCTCCCGCTGCGCACTCTAAACTCTAGCAGTATCATACCAAACTTAAGACCTCCACACACAATCAAAATACTTAACCACTGAGGCAAATACACATTTGTGTTTCACACACAGAAACGTTACAATTCTAAAATTATAAAACTAATCTTACTTTTTCTCAAGTTCATATGGACTGGCATCAGAGTCTCGAACATCTCATTTTTGCGAAAGCTTATTCCAAAATACAAATCATTTCAAGTTACTAAGGTAAAGTTTCTCAATTTTTTTAAACCAACGACCACATGCGCACACGGATACATAAAAACATAGGCCGAGTTTTTGCAAACCTGGCTCTGATACCACTAAATGTAATGCTCCAAAAACTCAGCTTAGGAGTTTAGACCAAATTTCGGAGGTCACATTGATCACTGAAGTGAGCTGAAACAATTTTACCAAACGAGTTGTTAAAATCTTATTCGAACACAATTATTAAAATCAAACTAAACCATTTAGCCCTTTAGGATTCAAAATAGAGAACTCAAGTCACGTTGAAAGCGTTCGGAAATAAAGTACCAAAGTTTATAGAATTCAAAATAAAAATATTTATGAAAATCCCAAATCAGATTGTACCACAATCTTTATAGTTGTTTACAGTTCAAAACAGACAACAAATTTATAAATTTGAAAAGTCGTTTTATTAGTCCACTTAAAACATATCACTCCGAGACCTCAGGCATGCCAAGTCTAGCTATAGAATACGTAAATGTACATGAAAGGGGAAAACACTAAAGGCCCAAAAGAGTTGTTTAAGCTAATCCAACCAAACACACCACATAGGACCTCGAAAGGCCTATCCAACCCTATACACCATGTATGTGGACTAAGCCACTCAGATATTAATATTGATGGAGCTCGAAACTAACTATTATTTCGATAAAGGCAAGCACACCTATCGAACAGTAGTATAGCTGTGGTGAGTCCGGAATATCATATCCTCAAGGACCACAAGCACTAGTATTAACTATCTTTTTATTATCTAGCCTAATAATTAAGGGGATTTATTTTTAATCTAAAATTTACTAACTAACTATGAACGCGACAGAGAGTAAATTGGGAAAATACTTTTAAACAACTTTTATATGAGATAGGCAATACCTAAGGAAGAATCCACCTAGACTTCACTTATTACTTTTGATTCATGCGATTTATTCATTTGGCTTTATCCGTAGAAATCCCTAAATTATATTAATACCTCTCTCGAGGCTACTAACAACTGACTCTAGGTTGATTAATTGAAATCTCTTTCTAATTAAAACCCCTATTGTCACATTAACTCGATCTATGGATTCCCTTATTAGGTTTGACCCTAATCCGGCAGATTTACGTCGCCCTATGTCTAGGGTTGCAATCAACTCCGCTTAATTGTGTTGATCTACTATTAAACAGGGACTTTTGCTCCACTGAATAAGCACATTCGACTTGAATCAATAACCTGAATTATCAAAATAAGAATAAGAACTCACAATTAAGAATAAGCACAAGTATTTATCTCATAAATCAAATAATAATAAGATCTGTCTTAGGTTTCATCCCCTTAGATATTTAAGGGATTTAGTTCATACTAAAAAAGGGAAACATCATAAAAGAGGAAAAAAAACAAAACATAAGAAAACCCAAAAAACTTCTAAAGAACTTGATGGGAGATCTTCCGTCTTGATGGAGATCCTTCTCCTAAGTTATTCTCGTTGGCTGTCTTGGAGTATTTTCTCCTTCTACTCGGCGTCTATTTGACGTCCTGTCGAGCTCTCCTTTTAAGTTGCCTCCTAGGGTGTTTATATAGGCTTTGAGATGCCTTACTTGGCCCACAAGTATCCCAATCCGAATAGAATTCATCTTGATTTCGGCAGGGACACGCTCGTGTGACACGCCCGTGGTGGACTCCTTTGGCCGTGGTCGATCCTGCTCGCCACACACGACCGTGTGACCTGCCCATGGTCGATAGTCCAGGCCGTGGTTGATCCTTGCTCGAAACACACGGCCGTGTCCAATGGTCCAGGCCGTGTTGATTTCCTAAGTAGGCCTATTTTGCCCCTTTTTGGCCCGTTTCTCGTCCTTTTCGACTTCCTAAGCTCTCCTGAGTATAAAACATGAAATTAAGAGATAAGGAGCATCAAATTCATCAAATTCAATCAAAATTCATCCAAAAGTAGGTTAAGCATGGGGTTAAAGTATGTGTAAATTATGGTTTATCAAATATCCCCACACTTAAGCCTTTGTTTGTCCTCAAGCAAAATCCTCAACTCACAATTAAAATTAACTCCCTCAATTCATAATCCTCATCAATAATGTTTCATCATAATTCATAGATAATTCATACATTGATAATTTAACTAAAAGAGTCCTAGAGATTCAAACAATCTAAGTCATAAATTTTTATAGCATGAAAACATAGGTGTTTCCCCTTACCTAAATAATTACCTCTGATTCAAAACCGACAAGTATTGACATCCTCACTAAAGATTCACTCAAATCACTCAAAGTGTTTAAGGTTCAAATTAAGCACTCAGAAGTCAAACATGAAAAGTTAATCCCATAGGCTTGCATGAAAATCAAATCTCCACCACTATAAAATGAGATGATACACAAATCTAAAGGTCTTTTAACGGGTTGTAATGGGGCTTAGGTTAAAGGTGTGGATAAAGGCTGAATTAGAGGGTTAGTATCGAGATTGAATTGATAAATTACCTAACTAGAAAAATTGGACTAATACTGATAATTACATCAATTGAAAACTTATCACTAATAACATGAGCTTCTTCTCAGAATGTGAAATTAACTGCTTAAGCTCAAATAACAAAGAACTGATAATGACTAAATTTCCAACTAATAATGAATAAAATTCCAAATTTTTTTTAAGAATAAGAACATACAATAATAAGATAGAATCTAACAACTGAAATAAAGAAAATAGTTAGGCAACTAATCAAATCAAATCTCGACATAAGGGGGGTCAAAGTAGGAGAAGTAAAAATTTGGTTTTGGGTTAATATTAATGGTATATCAAGAAATGGTTGATTAGGCTTCAAAGGGGTTCACTAGGGGTTAATTATGAAGGTAGGTTTTTAATGGAGTAAGTGGGTTAAAACCTAGGTGCCTTTATCATCTCAGTATATCAAATCAAAGGTGTGGTCTCGACATGTATAATCGAAGCAAGTTCTAGAATAACAAATCAATGTTGACACACTCATAATTAATAAAGTGAGAAAGAAAAGAATATGCTCTAAAAGGCTCAAAATCTCACAAAGATTATGGTTTTTGATGTCAACCTTGCAAATTTCAAACTTCAAAGTAATATTTAAATTTAGGGAAACAACCTAAAAAAATAATAATTACGGAAAATAGACTTATCATGCTTGATTCTCTAATGTCTTAAAGTTTAAATCATCAATGCATAATTACCTATGACTTAATCCGAAACATATCAATGAAAATCATAAATCAATAGAAATTTTATTCTAATGGTAATATGAGAACATTACTTAAGCACAAGACATAATTCAGGGATTTTCTGATAATGAAATCAATAACATCCCCACACTTAAGATGTACATTGTCCTCAATGTACAAAAATGGATAATAACAATAAAGTTAGAAATCATAAGAGAGGGAGAGAAGTGAAACTTCCTGAATTGTGGATGAAATCCTTAGAAAATAACCAATGATGAACATGATCACTAGGCAGAGGTGAAGGTGGGGGAGAATAATTCGGTGGTGTGTTCGTTCCTTTAGTGGCACCTTGAACCTCTGTAAACTGTGAAGTCATCAGTAAATTCTTAGGGAGTTCTATTAGTGGACGTTGTTATATTTACTCGAGAATTAGACAGCCGGAGATAAAAGAAATCGAACTATACTAATAAAAGTTTAAGACAAGAAAGATAAAAAGAAAGAGTTCAAAATTTAAAATAAAAGAAAAAGAAAAAAATAAATGGACTCGAAGGTCCTCCCACGCCCGTGTAGAGGATCACACGCCCGTGTTCTATAGTTAGTGTCGACCACGGCCGCATCGCACGGCCGTGGCAATTTATCGCAGCCCGTGTTTTGGGGAAAATTTTCGTCCTTGACCCGCACGGTCTCCGCCACGCCGATGTGCCTACCCATGGTTTCCACACGGCCACGACCACGCCCGTGCATAAGGCCGTGTGGTATGGAAACCTGCGCTTATTAATCTAGTTAGTTTTTAGTTAGGTGCTAAAAATTGAAAATATGAATATTAATGGGGTTAGTGTTCGGGTTGCCTCCCGAGAAGCGCTTGTTTAGAGTCCTAAGCTAGACTTACCTTGTATCCGCTCTTTATGGAGGTTCATGGAGCTAAAGCTCCTCTCCAATATCTCTAAAATCCTCACCATTATATAGTTTAAGGCGTTGACAGTTTACCTTGAATGTGCCATGAGTCGGATGAGTTACCTCAATCGTGCCATAGGGAAAAATGGTTTTGATTACAAATGGACCTGACCATCTTGATTTCAGCTTTCCAGGGAACAACTTGAGCTTCGAATTGTATAGTAGAACAAGATCTCCAACTTTAAACTGCTTAGGTTGCTTCAAACGAGCATCATGGCGTCGCTTTGTTGCTTCTTTGTATAAACGTGAGTTCTCGTAGGCATTCGCTCGCCACTCATCTAGCTCGTTCAACTGCATCAATCTTTTCTCACCTGTAAGTTTAAGATCGTAATTTAAGAATTTTGTAGCCCAAAATGCTTTGTGCTCTAATTCAAATGGTAGATGACAACTCTTTCTATAGACGAGTCTGTATGGGGATGTTCCTATGGGAGTTTTAAAAGTGGTTCTATAGGCCCATAAAGCATCGTCTACTTTTAATGCCCAATCTTTCTTGTTCGATTCTACTGTTTTCTCTAGAATACGCTTAAGCTCTCGATTTGCTACTTCCACTTGTCCACTTGGTTTGAGGGTGATAAGGGTAGTCTGTTACGTGGTGTACTCCATATTTCTTTAAGACTTTATCATATTGAGTATTACAAAAATGAGTACCCCTATCACTAATAATTGCTCTAGGTGTTCCAAATCGAGAGAAGAGTTTCTTAAGAAATCTTACTACCACTCTAACATCATTAGTAGGTAAAGCTTGAGCTTCCACCCATTTTGACATATAATCAACTGCTACTAAGATGTATTTATTCCCAAATGAGCTAGGGAATGGTCCCATAAAATCAATACCCCAGACATCAAAAATTTCACATGATAGCATATATGTTTGAGGCATTTCATCGCGTTTAGAGATATTACCTGTTCTCTGACATCTATCACACGAAGCAACATACCTGTTAGCATCCTTGAACGGAGTGGGCCAATAAAAACCTGATTCGAGCGTTTTATGTGTTGTCCTAAGCCTACTATAATGTCCTTCTGATGGTCCTGAATGGAAATGTTCTAGTATTTTGCTTGCTTCTGCCTTTGTAACACATCTCCGAATTACTTGATCTGCACATATACGAAAAAGAAAAGCATCCTCCCAAAAGTATTTTTTCGTATCAGCAAAGAATCGCTTCTTTTGATGATGTGTTAACCCTTTTGGCAGGATGTTAGCAGCTAAATAATTCGCAATATCTGCAAACCATGGTACCTCAGAGTCGGAAATAGCAAAGAGTTGTTCTTTAGGAAACGAGTCATTTATCTCACTTTCATCGAGTTCTTTGATATGTGGATTTTCAAGTCTAGAAAGATGGTTTGCCGTGAGGTTTTCAGCTCCTTTCTTATCATGAATTTCCAAATCAAATTCCTGTAAGAGTAAAATCCATCTTATGAGTCAAGGTTTTGCATCAAATTTAGTTAAAAGATAACGAAGAGCTAAATGGTCAGTGTAAACGACAACTTTAGATAATATCAAATACTGTCTAAATTTATCAAATGCAAAAACCACAGCTAACAACTCTTTTTCTGTGGTAGTGTAATTTTCTTGCGCGGCCGTCAATGTTTTGCTAGTGTAATAAATTGGCTGAAAATGCTTGTCTCTTCGCTGTCACAAAATCGCACCTACTGTAAAATCACTCGCATCACACATTAGTTCAAAGGGTAAATTCCAATCAGGTGAAATTATAATTGGAGCATTTATTAATTTACTTTTGAGGGTATTAAATGCGTCTAAACATTCCTGATCAAAATTGAAAGGCACATCTTTTTCTAGTAATTAAGTTAAAGGCTTAGCTATTTTAGAAAAATCCTTAATAAATCTTCTATAAAATCCAATGTGTCCTAAAAAGCTTCTAATAGCCTTAACTGAACTAGGGGGAGGTAATTTTTCTATGGTTTCAATTTTTGCTTTATCAACCTCAATCCCTTTACTAGAAATTTTGTGACCTAACACAATCCCTTCTCGAACCATAAAGTGACACTTTTCCCAATTAAGCACAAGGTTGATTTCCTCACATCTCATTAGAACTCGTTTTAAATTTTTAAGGCAAAGGTAGAAAGAATTACCAAATACCGAAAAGTCGTCCATAAATACCTCCATAATATCTTCCACGAGTTTATCAAAGATGGCTAGCATGCATCGCTGAAAAGTAGCAGGTGCATTACATAATCCAAAAGGCATTCTACGATAAGCAAACGTACCATATGGACATGTAAATGTTGTCTTTTCTTGATCCTCAAGAGCTATTGGAATTTGGAAGTAGCCAGAGAGTCCGTCTAAGAAGCAATAATACATATGCCCAGATAATCTTTCTAACATCTGATCAATGAAGGGCAAGGGGAAGTGATCTTTTCTCGTGGCATCGTTTAACTTCCTATAGTCAATGCAAACTCTCCAACCTGTGACTGTCCTTGTTGGAATCAATTCATTCTTCTCGTTGGCTACAAATCATGCCTCCTTCTTTGGAACAACTCACACAGACTTACCCAAGTCTTTGTCGTAAATAGGATAAATAATTCCAAAGATCTAGAAGTTTAATTACCTCAGCTTTAACAACTTCCTTCATGTTGGGATTTAATCATCTTTGAGGTTGCACACATGGTTTATATTCATCTCCCATTAGAATTTTGTGGGTGCAAAACGATGGGCTTATCCCTTTAATGTCAGAAATCTTCCAAGCTATGGCTCTTTTATGCTCCTTTAGTACCTGTATTAACTCGTCTTTCTCATTGGGTTCCAATTCTGAAGAAATAATTACCGGTAGTGTAGAATTATCTCCAAGGAATGCATACTCTAAGTGATTTGGTAACTATTTCAATTCCAATTTGGGGGGTTCTTCAATAGAGGGTTTTTGTTTTAGTTCGTCATTTATTTCCATGCCCTCATACTTCTTTTGTCTTGGGGAAGAAATTTTTACTTCCCCCATCTCATTGGTATCGTCATTGGCCTCCCCTCTTTGGGCAAGACACAATTCCAACGTGTCTTTATGTATGATTTCCTGAAAAGAATCTCGAATAGAATGTTCAATAGCATCGATAAAATAACAGGAATCATCTTGCTCTCTAGAGTATCGCATAGCATCATAAATTTTAAAAATAATTTCCTCGTCACCTATCCTGAGCACAAGTTTACCATCACCTGCATCAATAACAACCTAGCGCAAGGGCTAAAAATGGGCGTCCTAAAATTAAAGGTACCTCAACGTCCTCATCCATGTCAAGCACAAAAAAATCAACAGGGAATATGAATTTATCAACTTTTACCAAAACATATTCAATAATTCTCCTAGGATACTTAATAGATCTGTCGGCTAATTGGATACTCATCCTAGTGGGATTTAGTTCCCCAAGACCAAGCTGCTTAAACATTTTATAAGGCATTAAATTAATACTGGCACCTAAATCAGCTAATGCTTTCTCAATATTTAAACTACCAATTAAACAGGGAATGGTAAAACTTCCTGGATCTTTCAATTTGGTTGGAAGTTTATTTTGGAGAATAGCTGAACATTCCTCATTAAGTTCCACGGTTGATAGCTCTTCAAACTTCCTTTTATTTGTTAGAAGCTCTTTTAAGAATTTTGCGTATGTCGGCATCTGCGAAATAGCTTCAACAAAAGGTAAGTTAATATGTAATTGTTTAAAAAGTTCAAGAAATTTACCGAATTGTGCATCCATGTGGTCTTTCTTCAACTTTACCGGATATGGGATCGGTGGTTTATACTCTTTAAGTACCGGTGTTACATTCTCGTTTACCTCCTCACCCTTTTCCTTATTAGTTTCTTGTGGCATTTTCTTTTCAAATTTTCAACCAACTCCTTCCCACTCCTTAGCGTGCTTCGCTTTCACATGCTCTTTTGGTTTAGGTTTGGTGTTGCTAGGTAAACTACCTGGTTGCCTTTCGGAAACTAACTTAACCAGTTGTCCAATTTAATTCTCAAGCCCTTGAATCGATGCTTGCTAATTTTTCAACACCGTTTCGGTATTCTGAAAACGAGTCTCTGACATCGAAATAAATTTTGCTAGCACATCTTCAAGGCTCGGTTTTTTCTCCTGCTGGTAGGTTTGTTGTTGGAAGCTTGGAAGGGGTTGTTGTCTCTGATTTCCTTGACCACCCCATGAAGAATTGAGATGGTTCCTCCAACCTGGATTATAAGTGTTACTATAGGGATTAATTTGAGGTCTAGAATTATTACCCATATAGTTTATCTGTTCGTTTTCTATGCCAGGGTTGTAGGGTGGGTATTCTGTATTGCCCATTCCTCCCCTATTCGTATCGTAATGCGTCACTGAATGTACCTGCAAAGAACCACACAAACCATTAATCTTTTTATTTAACAGTTCTATCTGGTTTGATAGCATGGTCAACGCGTCGAGGTTGAAAACACTGGCGGCTTTTGTTGGCTTTGTTCTCATAACTTGCCACTGATAGTTATTCAGTGACATCTCTTCAATGAATTCATAAGCAACCTCAGGTGTTTTATTGTTTAGTGTACCGCCGGCGGATGCATCAATCAACTGCCTAGTCGAGGGGTTCACATCGTTGTAAAAGGTTTGAACCTGTAGCCATAATGGTAACCCATGGTGAGGGCACCTTCTCAGTAGATCCTTGTATCTCTCCCATGCATCGTAAAGTGTTTCTAAATCCATCTGCATAAAAGAAGAGAAATCATTCCTCAACTTGGCCGTTTTAGCCGGCAGAAAATATTTTAACAAAAATTTTTTGGTCATTTGCTCCCATGTAGTGATTGATCCTCGTGGTAACGAGTTCAACCACTGTTTAGCTTTGTTCCTTAATGAAAAGGGAAACAACCGAAGGTGAATGGCATCATCAAAAATGCCATTTATTTTGAAAGTGTCGCAAAACTCTAGAAAATTTGTCAAGTGATTGTTTGGATCCTCATCCTGCAAACCATCAAACTGAACAAATTGCTGAATCATCTGAATAGTGTTAGGTTTGAGCTCAAAATTATTTGCAGCAACAGCAGATCTAACAATACTTGATTCAGTTCCTTTTAAATAAGGTTTAGCATAATCATACATAGTACGAGGAGCAGGATTTTTATTCACCGGGTTTGCGGTAACTACAGGAGGTAGCGGATTATTGTCAGCCATCTCTTCGGTAGTGTTGGTTTCATCTTCTTGCTCTTCTTCTATGTATTGTAGGCTTCACCTTATTTCTCTTTGGTTTCTATGAGCTGTACTTTCAACCCCACTGTCAAAAAGTAAAGGTGCTGACGGGTTTCTTCTAGTCATAAACTAGAGACTCCTACCAGAAGCAAAGAAAGAAAAATTAGAAAAGTAGACAAGAAATTAAATTGCAATAAAAAGTAAAAATAATGGCTAAAGTAATAAAAATTTAGTGTTCCTAATATCTTAGTCCTCGGCAACGGTGTCAAAAACTTGATGGAGCTCGAAACTAACTGTTATTTCGACAAAGGCAAGCGCACCTATCGAACAGTAGTATAGCTGTGGTGAGTTCGGAATATCGTATCCTCAAGGACCACGAGCACTAGTATTAACTATATTTTTATTATCTAGCCTAATAATTAAGGGGATTTATTTTTAATCTAAAATTTACTAACTAACTATGAACACGACAGAGAGTAAATTGGGAAAATACTTTTAAACAACTTTTATATGAGATAGGCAATACCTAAGGAAGAATCCACCTAGACTTCACTTATTACTTTTGATTCATGTGATTTATTCACTTGGCTTAATCCGTAGAAATCCCTAAATTATATTAATACCTCTCTCGAGGCTGTTAACAACTGACTCTAGGTTGATTAATTGAAATATCTTTCTAATTAAAACCCCTATTATCGCATTAACTCGATCTATGGATTCCCTTATTAGGTTTGACCCTAATCCGTGATTTTAGTAATGCCCTATGTCTAGGGTTACAATCAACTCCGCTTAATTGTGTTGATCTACTATTAAACAGGGACTTTTGCTCCACTGAATAAGCACATTCGACTTGAATCAATAACCTCAATTACCAAAACAAGAATAAGAACTCACAATTAAGAATAAGCACAAGTATTTATCTCATAAATCAAATAATAATAAGATCTGTCTTAGGTTTCATCTCCTTAGATATTTAAGGGATTTAGTTCATACTAAAAGAGGGAAACATCATAAAAGAGGAAAAACAACAAAACATAAGAAAACCCAAAAACTTCTAAAGAACTTGATGGGAGATCTTCCGTCTTGATGGAGATCCTTCTCCTAAGTTGTTCTCGTTGGCTGTCTTGGAGTATTTTCTCCTTCTACTCGACTTCTATTCGACATCCTACCGAGCTCTCCTTTTAAGTTGCCACCTAGGGTGTTTATATAGGCTTTGAGATGCCTTACTTGGCCCACAAGTATCCCATTCCGAATAGAATTCATCTTGATTTCGGCAGGGACACGCCCGTGGTGGACTCCCTTGGCCGTGGTCGATCCTACTCGCCACACACGACCGTATGATCTGCCCGTGGTCGATAGTCCAGGCCGTGGTTGATCCTTGCTCGAAACACACGGCCGTGTCCAATGGTCCAGGCCGTGTTGATTTTCTAAGTAGGCCCGTTTTGCCCCTTTTTGGCCCGTTTCTCGTCCTTTTCGACTTCCTAAGCTCTCCTGAGCATAAAACATGAAATTAAGAGATTAGGAGCATCGAATTCATCAAATTCAATCAAAATTCATCCAAAGAGAGGGTAAGCATGGGGTTAAAATATGTGTAAATTATATTTTATCAAATATGCTGCAGGGTTGGCGTATATGCGGTACAGTGCAATGCGGTAATCCGCTTTACAGACATGTTACAGTTTAAACTTCTAGATCAGATGATAATACGCAGCAAAACTGACGTATATGCGGTATAGTGCGGTAAACCGTTGTACAGATAGGTTGCAGTTTAACTACCAGATCAAAACAGTCTTCCTTCTCTTCACAACCAAAACCCCAAAAGTTTTATGCAAATGCATGTATGCAGACAGACATACAGAATCAAAATACAAAATTTTCAGACAGTCATTCGGACATATAAACTCACATCCAATCATTACAGAATTCTCGTGCAGTCACAGAATGCGCACCACACTCAAACACTCACACACCATTCACTCAGATTCAGGAATGCGTACAATCATTTATCCGGATTCAGAATTAATTGCACAGTAACCACAAGTAACAATCAAACAATTTGCTTAAATAAAGGTATATCTATATAAAACATACTAGCCTAGGCCGAAACTAAGTCCCGAACACCCTTACTAAGATTTAGCTAGGAGTCAGAACACACAGAATTACAACCAAGCTTTAATTGACACAGAACAAAATTTGGCGAGGTCGAGCCACACGACCGTGTGCTCCGGCCGTTTGGGGGTCAACACGCCCATGTGGAGGGGCACACGCCCGTGTGACTTAGGGACATGGCCGTGTAACTCTCTTTCCTTATGTGCCAAAATAGGGTACAGGACAGACACGACCGTCTGAGGGTCTCACACGCCCGTGTGCTCATCAGACACTACCGTGTGTCCAAAACAAATGCCCATGTGGGATCCCTAAATCCCAAAATCAGCCACACGGCCGTGTGGCCAAGCCTTGTGGCACCAAATCACTAAATCCCTAATTCCAAAACACACACGTCCGTGTGCCCAACGGACACGGCCGTATAAAAATTGACTAATTTCCCCCAAATCAGCCACACAGCCGTGTGAACCGCCCGTGTGGCCACCTGTGTCTTCACGAAACCACACCGAAATAGGTTGCAGATCATGCATTTGCTTCCGAAATAGTTCCCGATCCCTAGGTAACTCAGCAAGATACCAAAATATGTCGAAAACATTTGATTCAATGCTAAATTGAACAATTTCAGAACACACTATTTTTGCCGAATTCCACAGAAAAATCGGGAATTCAACATCGAAACTTAATGATTCAGGCAACACCCATAACTATCGAATTTCACATATTCAATTCATAATTTCATTATTGAAAAAGAAAGGTTCGAATCCCACACCTTAATTTGCGATAAAAATGCCCTAACAATCAATGAACCACAAAGCCTTCACTCGCTGCGCAATTATATCTCCCTCAAGAACCCGAAACCAAATCAAAATGACGAAACTGCAATGACGAATGAGAAATATTTTAGTGAGAAGAGAGGGAGAGAGGAGAAAAGTGAAACGTACCAAAAACATTAGGAAACCCCAAAAAGAACGTGAAAAGAAAACTCATGTTTTCTTTTTCCCTTGTTTTTTTTTCATATCACAAAAATAAAAATAAAAATAAATAAGCAAAATAAATAAAAATAAAATCTAACCTTTTAAAACCAGACCAAAGTTAAATTAAAATAATTCCCTCCAAGCACATCTGAGGACTCGAACCCGGGACCCCCAGGCTAAACTAACACACAACCAACCACCAGACCAGCAAGCCCATTCTGATACTTGAACGCGAAAACAAACTCAAATGCTCGATCTAGCCACTGACCTTACCTACAAATCCCAAAACTTCTAACCCCAAAATCGGGCGTTACAAGTTGCGTCTTTCTATTTTGATCAATTTATTCCATATCTATATTTCTCAATAGATTTATTCAAGATCTTCTTTTTATTTCATTATTTCAATCATAATATTGCATGCAAAATCATTGTCGACCACTTTTATTTTTCGGTTCCACATTTTCTCGAGTTGACATAACTTATCGAGAGCTCTTATTTTCATTATTTTAAAATTCAGTTTCAAGTACCTGAATCTCTTCTAGGAGTTTTACTTATTAGTTATGTCTTGGGTCTCTTCTGGAGCACCCGTCTCCACTATATGACCATCTAAAAGAATTTTCATCTTTGGAACCGATCAATCTATTATTTATTCTTACTGATTGTCTGACTAAGACTTTGATTCAAATTAAAATATTAACTTGGTTATCCTCATTAAATTTGTAAATACATCTAACAGTCAACTTGTAATGAGTTATCCTTACTGAACTTCTAGTTCAAATTACTCTCCTCCTAACTCATTACAAGTTATTATTTCTCTCCCCCTAATGTTGGGAAAACTATCGAATCAAAATTGTAATCACAAATCATGTCATAATTGAATCTCGAATACATTCAAAACATCTAATAATATAAAGAAACTTGTAATTAATATATATTCCCAACTTTCTTTGAGGATTCACTCATCTTTGTGCGTTGTGGTGGAGCAATTGGAACATATACGCACATACAAAAATTCAAAGATGAAAAATATTTAGCTCTTGATCAAAAACCAATTGTAATGGGAAGTATTTATAACTTATTGGCTTGATGTGTACAACACGTAAATCAACATAATCTCATGATGAAATAGGTTGAAATAAGAAGTTTAGTTCTCATAAGTAACGGTTTAGACATTAATCAGAGACGTTCAATCAATAATTTCTCTAAACCATTATGCGCATAAATAACAAACTTTTACAAAAGTTTTTCAAACTCAATCAATAAAAGACTGAGATATAAACTCATCAGTATTAGCAAGATAAATTTTTATAATTGCATGATCTGAAATTAATTATTTAAACAAGCAATCTTGAAAACGATAGGCTGCAAATTGATAACACATATGTGATTATTTTGTAGATGCATCTACCAAAATCATATAATATCAAAACCATCCATATGGTGGATGAATGAGCCCGTATTCGTTTCAGAAATGCAAGACATTAAATCTTATGCGAACCCGGTCGCAACATGTTACGACGCAACTCAACGCCATCGAGATTGGCCTAAACGCGAGGGGCCCAAGTGCAAAATGAAATCTAATTTTAGTTTGTTAATTTGTGTGTAGGTTTTAATTGACCGAAATTGGGGTGGAAACCATTGCTGGAATAATAGAACAATCAAAGAAGTCCGATTCAAGTGTCCATGCAATTTGCTACAAGCTCATTCAGTTCTTTCATAGTTCATCCAAGCTCATTGAGCTTAACATTAATCAGTTTTAGCTTGAGCATCAACTTGCTGGAATATCTAATTCGGTTTCAGCTCAAATTTAGCTTTATTTAATTTATGTGTTTTTGACCTTAAAAGTTGTTGGAATAAACTTTTAATGTGTTTAGTTATTTTAGTTTAATTAATTAACTTGTTTTAATTGTCTTTAGTTGCTTAAATAATTAGTTTAATTAATTAAGTTGTTTTTAATTTTCTTTAGTTGCTTAAATAATTTCGGCAATTAATATGTTCCAGCTTAATTAAATTTGCTACAGCCATTTAACTTGTTTAAACATTTAATTTGTTTAATTGTGCTTATAGGTGAATTAATCATTTGAACCAGCTGTTAGATGGATTGGCATTAAAGGGAGAAATGAATTCAGCTATTATGAAGATGAATTAAAGGCCAGCAGCTGTTATGAGCTTATTCAAGTAACCGTTTGAAGATTTTAATGGACAAGGAGTTGATTACACAAGCCATTCAGCTTCCAAATGTTTTTATGTGTTAATGGATGTTCCAATTCATCCATTTACACCTTGAATCAGTTTTCTTCAAGCATTCATACAAAGAGGCTGTTCGTGTGCCAAATTTAAGCCAATTGTTGCTGCTGTCCATTCAGCTGCCCAAGAAGAAATAAAAGGTTGTTATAACCTATTTAGCTGATCAAGCATTGAATCAAATTCATTCAGCTCATTAGAGTTAATTATTAGCTGATTGGGAAGATTAAATAAGTTGTTCATAGCCATTACATATGTTAGAGTTTCTCAAAGGTCTTTTAGTTTTAATTAGCTTAATTAAGTTCATCAATAACTCATTTAAGCTGATTAGTTTGTGTCCATTCAGCTGGAACATGTGTAACAGCCTGATTTTGACCCTAATCAGAATAGTGGTTTCGGGACCACAAATTCGAGTCTGAAAAATATTTTAAAATTATTTTCTGTGTTTATTATGTGTGAATTTGTATGTTTTAAATTTTCGTGACTTAATTTTGTCGTTTAGGTGTCCGATTAAATAAAAGGACTTAATCGCGTAAAATATAAAAGTTACAAACTAAAGTGTAAAGTGCCAATTTGATAGTGGCTTTTTTAATATGGGGTCCTTAAAGGGAAATTAGCCCATTTTAGAAGTTAGTGGGCGGTTTTTGCCAAAATTGACCTTAAAATATATGTTATATTTATTTAAATTAAAAGGTTAAAATAGTAAATTAAATATATCTTATAATATATGATAAAATAGCATAAAATAAAGTCATTTTCTTCATCTTCTTAAGCTAGTCGAAAATCAAAGAAAGAAAGAAAAGGAAACCTAGCATTCGGCCAAGAATAAAAAGCTTGATTAAAGGTTCATTTTTGTTCAGTTTTTGATAATTTTTATGTTTTTGAGATCGTTGCTTTGTGTACATCAAAACCCATGTCTCAATTTGTGATTGTGATGATGATTTTGTGTTTTGCATTGATGGTACCTTGTGGTTTTTGATGTTTGATGATGAAATATGAAATATATGTGTTAGATTAACAAGATTTGTCTTTAAATTTTTTATGAAATTGAGTAATTCGGGCTAAATTACAAAAATAAATTTTTGAGGGACTAAAATGTGAAATAAATGAAATGTGTGGGCTTGTATGGACACTAGGAATATTCGGCCCTTAAGGAGTATATTCAAATTTTGTGTTTTGTGCAAAAAAGACTAAATTATAAAAAGTGTGAAATGTTAGGGGCAAAATTGTAATTTGTCCATTTATGTGTTTTTAGGCTAAATTGAATGCAATGATGTTTAAATAAGCTTAATTTGAATATGTTTAGATCAAGAATTAAAAAATCGGATTTGGATCGGGGAAAGACAAAAGTGGTCGAGTAGCCGATTTAACAGTCGACGACATCCGAGGTAAGTCAATTAGCATTTAAATGTTGAAATAACTATAGATATGTAGTTGTTATGTATCAAAATGAATTATTTGAATTTATATATGCTATGGTCGAATGTGGGTATTGTGATTTGGCTAACTTCTGAGCTTTATTCGACCGAGATTCGACGTCTGTAAGCCCCGTACAAACCTTAGGAATAGATAGGATACATATGTCATGACATAGGATATCTGTTATGTGTTATCGTGTAAGACCACGTCTGGGACGTTGGCATCTATTTGTGTTTACGTGTAAGACCCTGTCTAGGACAGTGGCATCGATATGTGATTACATGTAAGACCACGTCTGGGATGTTGGCATTGTACGAGCTTCCGACTATCCGCATATCCTTTTTAATTCTGAATGTTTCAACGGGCATGTGTAAGTGAAAGCCAATGCAATATGTGAATTAAAATAACTCAGGTACGTTTATATATCTGCGTTGAGAAATGAAAGGTAGGTTATATGTTCATTACATTGTACAGAAGTTAATGTGTAAACATGTGAATGGTGTATAAGCTTCAATTATGTGTATTCGGCCAAAGAGTATATTATGTGACTTTGATTTGAGATTTGAGTAATTATTTATTATTGTGTATAAAGTGTAACTTGATATAAATTTTGTATATGTGATTTTGTTAAGTTAATTGACTTTACTTTGCTATTGACTTACTAAGCTTAAATAGCTTACTTTGTGTTTCTTTGTCGGTTTCTATTTTATAGATTTTGGATTCGTTACGAGCTCGGGGATCGTCAGTAGGACTATCACACTATCGACAGCTTACTTTGGTATTTTGGCTATGTTAATTACGAATATATGGCATGTATAGCATAGTAAAAGGTTGAATACGAATTAAATACCTTTGTATGTAATTAATAGCCATGCGAAAATGGCTTATCCTCTTTTGATTGATTTGCTATCTTTGCTGATGGTTTGTGATGGTTGTTGTGAATGAGATTATACTTATGCATATTGATGATAGAGTATGTTCATGGTAGGTAAGTATATATGATGTTTATAAGTAGTTTTACTAAATTAGGAAATGTGATTGATACATAAATATTAATTATACTTTGCATGATGGATTGAATTAGTTGAGATATGAACATGAACTGAATGTGTACTTGTATATTTTAGCTATGGAAGGTGATGATGTTATGGACATGTTGTATTCGATTAGGTGATCTGTAAAGGTATATTTGTTATGTGTTGTGTGAAGTTTGATTTACTTATTAAATGAAATATGATCAAATGTGACTTTGCATATGCATATATGTATATTTATATTCGGTCATATTGTGAAATTGTAATGGATGACTATTTGTAATGCAAATGTACTTAGTTTTATGATTAGATTATGAATTAGGTATTGGTAAATGTTAGATGAAATTTTGGTTATATGAAATAATAGAAATTTGGATAAGAAAATCATGTAGTTATATATGTGTATTCGGCTCAATATGAATAAATTTATAAATGGAAATCATGTGGGTATTTGTAAAGGTATTCGGCCTTACATAATTAATTCATTCATATGTATGTACAAAAATGTTACTTATACAGGTGAATTATATATGTATGAATTATTATAGGTTATGAGTATAGATTTGGAATGAATTCAAATTGACTAAGTATATGTAAAATTGGTGATTAATTATCAAATGAAAATTGAATTAGTAGATATCTATTTGCATGGTTGTATAAAATGTTATGTATATGTTTGAATTTATATGGATTAATATGTCTTGGATGTATTGTTAAAATGTGTAGTTTTACTATGTTTAGATGATTCAATATGCAAATACTAGTTCGATTTGAATGTTAATTATGTTATTTTGATATGTTATGTAATAGTTAATTTTATTATGGAATGTATAAGTTATGTTATTTAAAAAAAACCAAATATATATATGCCTGTTTCGAGTTGTATCTTCTTCGGTAATGCCTTGTAACCCTAGTCCAGCGACGAATACGGGTTATGGGTGTTACATTTGATTGGTATCAGAGCTACGGTTTAGTCGATTCTAGGACTAACATAGCGCGTAAGAGTCTAGTTATACATGCCATATGTTATACTGCGATAGTGTGATGACTTCTGACATTTGAAAATGCATTTTCATATTGCAATGGATCCCGGTCGAGTCGTAGCTGATGATGTTGAGAGTGCAGCGCCTGGTCCCGTGCAAGGGACAGCGCCGATAGATTCTCGACCTACTTCAAGTAATCCAGAGGGGGAGGCTAGACAAGCCTTCTACCAAATGATGAATGATTGGTTTACACAATATATTCGGACTAATCCGGCTGCACAATAACCTCCACCCCCGATTAATCCATCTGCAGTGCCTATTATACCTTCGGTGAATGATCCGATGAGATTGTCAAAGCCACCTGTTGATAAAATAAGAAAACATGGAGCCGAGGAATTCAGAGCCACTGATTATGATGATACTGAGCGAGCCGAGTTCTGGCTTGATAATACCATCCGAGTACTTCATGAATTATCCTGCACCCCTGATGAGTGTTTGAACTGTGCTATATCTCTGCTACGGGACACTATATATCACTGGTGGAATACACTAGTATCAGTGATTCCAAAGGAGCGGGTGACCTGGGAATTCTTTCAGACAGAGTTCCGTAAGAAATATATCAGCCAGAGGTTTATTGATCAGAAACGTAAAGAATTTCTTGAGCTAAAACAGGGGCGGATGACAGTGACAGAGTACGAGCGAAAATTTTTTAGACTCAGCAGATATGCCAGAGAGTGTGTTTCATCTGAAGCTATTATGTGTAAGAGATTTGAAGATGGGCTGAACGAAGACATTAAGTTGTTAGTTGGCATACTTGAGATAAAAGAGTTCGTGGTACTTGTTGAGCGAGCTTGTAAAGCCGAAGAGCTTGGGAAAGGGAAAAGAAAAGCTGATTCTGAAGCTATAGATTCACGCAAAAGACCATTCAGTAAGCCATTTCAGTCGACCTCAAAGAAATTCTGAGATGATACTAGCCGTTTGAAGAATACTGCGGGTCATTTTAGACGAGATCGAGATAGACCACCTATGAGCTCGAGAGCTACTTCTGTAGCTAGTGTGGGTAATGTCAGATCAAATCAACCCGAGTGTGAACATTTTGGTAAACGAAATCCCAGCAGTTGAAGATTGCATGATAGAGCCTGCTTTAAATGTGGATCCAGAGATCATTTCATTCGGGAGTGTCCAGAGTTGGCGGATCAAAATTCGGTTCAGAATACTAGATCGGGTAATACCGCAGTTCGAGGTAGACCACCCAGAAATACGGGTAATGTGAGTGGCAGCCAGAGAGGGACTAAAGATTCAGCTGTTAGATTTGATGCTCGCGCACCAGCCAGAGCTTATGCCATACGTGCACACGAGGAGGCTTCATCCCTAGATGTTATTACTGGTACTTTTACTCTTTATGATACTACTGTTATTGCCTTGATTGATCCTGGTTCAACTCATTCCTATGTGTGTGAGACTTTGGTGTTCAGTGAGACTTTACCTGTTGAGTCTACTGAGTTTGTAATTAAAGTATCGAACCCCTTAGGCCGGTGTGTCTTGGTTGATAAAATATGCAAGAATTGTCCGTTGATGATTCGAGATTCATGTTTCCCAGCTGATTTGATATTGTTGCCATTTGATGAGTTTGATATAATTTTGGGTATGGATTGGTTAACTCTGCATGATGCTATCGTGAATTGTAAACGGAAGACTATTGAATTGCAATGCCAGAATGATGAGATTTTTCGGATTGAATCTAATGATTTGAATGGTTTACCAGTAGTGATATCTTCTATAACAGCTCAGAAATATGTGAGAAAGGGTTGTGAAGCTTATTTTGCTTATGTGCTTGATTCTAAAGTGACAGAAAAGAAGATTGAATCAGTACCTGTTGTATGTGAGCATCCAGATGTGTTCCCTGAAGATTTACCAGGTTTGCCACCTATTCGAGAAGTTGAGTTTGTGATTGAACTAGTGCCGGGGACGACTCCAATTTCTATAGCTCCATACAGGATGGCACCTACAGAATTAAAAGAATTGAAAGCACAGTTGCAAGAGTTGACAGATAGGGGATTTGCACGACCGAGTTTCTCTCCTTAGGGCGCACCAGTTCTATTTGTGAAAAAGAAAGACGGAACCATGAGAATGTGTATTGACTACAGGCAGCTTAATAAAGTGACCATAAAGAACAAGTACCCGTTAACAAGAATTGACGACCTGTTTAATCAACTGAAAGGGGCTACAGTATTTTCAAAGATAGATTTGAGATCGGGATACTATCAGTTGCGAGTTAAAGACTCTGATGTGCCAAAGACTGCTTTCCAAACGAGGTACTGACACTACGAGTTTCTGGCTATGCCTTTCGGACTTACTAATGCACCTGTTGTTTTTATGGATCTGATGAATCAGATTTTCAGACAGTATTTGGATCATTTGTGGTAGTGTTTATAGATGATATTTTGATCTACTCTCGAGATGAAACCGAGCATGCCGAGCATCTGAGACTTGTGCTACAGACTTTGCGAGATAAACAGCAGTATGCAAAGTTTAGTAGGTGTGAATTCAGTTACGCGTGAAGTCGGTTTTAGGGCCATGTTGTATCAAAGATCGTGTATCGTGGTTGATCCGAGCAAAATTTCAGCTATACTTGACTGGAAACCACCGAAAAATGTTTCTGAAGTCCAAAGTTTTCTGGGACTTGCTGGTTACTACAGACGGTTCGTGAAGGGTTTCTCTATGATTGGTACACCATTGACAAAGCTGTTACAGAAAGATGTTAAGTTCGAGTGGTCAGAGAAGTGTCAGAAAAGTTTCGATCAGTTGAAAGCTCTTTTGACAGAAGCTCCAGTGTTAGTTCAACCTAAATAGGGTAAAGAATTTGTCATTTATAGTGATGCATCTTTGAATGGTTTGGTTGTGTTTTAAGCAGGATGTCAAAGTCATAGCTTATACCTCGAGACAATTGAAGCCACATGAAAAGAACTATCCGACACATGATTAGGAACTAGCAGCCATTATGTTTGCGTTAAAGATTTTGCGTCATTATTTGTTCGATGAGAAATGTCATGTTTATTCTGATCACAAAAGCCTGAAGTATTTGATGACTCAGAAAGATTTGAATTTGAGACAATGCCGATGGTTAGAGCTGTTGAAAGATTACGAGCTAGTGATTGACTATCATCCGGGAAAGGCTAATGTTGTTGCTAATGCTTTAAGTCGAAAGTCATTATTTGCTCTGTGTGCAATGAATGTGCATATGGTTATATTTGATGATGGTTCGATAATAGCTAAATTAAAAGCAAGACCGTTGTTTGTTCAACAAATTTATGATGCCCAGAAAGTTGATAATGATTTGTTAGCAAAGCGAGCTCAGTGTGAAACTAATGTTGAATCAGAATTCTGAGTTGATGAAAATGGTTATTTGAGGTTCAAAAACCGAATATGTGTTTCGAGAAACTCAGAGTTGATTTAGATGATTTTGAACGAAGCTCACAGCAATCGGTTATCTGTTCATCTGGGTAGCACGAAAATGTATAACGATCTGAAACAGTTCTATTGGTGGCCTGGTATGAAACGAGACATATCTGACTTTGTTTCGAAATGCTTAGTCTGTCAACAAGTAAAAGTCGAGCATCAGGTACCTTCTGGATTACTTCAGCCGATTATGATACCCGAGTGGAAGTGGGACAGAGTTACGATAGATTTTGTATCTGGTTTACCGTTGACATCGAGCAAGAAAGATGCAATCTGGGTTATTGTGGATAGATTGACTAAATCTGCTCATTTTGTTCCGATTCGTACAGATTATTCACTTGATAAACTGGTTGAATTATATGTATCACAGATTGTGAGATTACATGGTGTGCCTATTTCTATTGTTTCGGACAGAGACCCGAGATTTACATCACGATTTTGGAAGAAATTGCAAGATGCTTTGGGTACGAAACTACACTTTAGCACAGCTTTTCATCCGCAGACAAATGGTCAGTCCGAACGAATTATTTAGATACTTGAAGATATGTTGAGATGTTGCATCCTTGAGTTCGAAGGTACGTGGGAACGATACTTACCTCTGATTGAATTTGCTTACAATAATAGCTTTCAATCTAGTATCAAGATGGCACCCTACGAGGCTTTGTACGGTCATAAATGTCGTACACCATTGTATTGGACTGAGCTCAGTGAAAATAAGATACACGGAGTTGACTTGATCAAAGAAACTGAACAGAAAGTGGCAGTGATTCGTGATAGCTTGAAAGCTGCATCTGATCGTCAAAAGTCATATGCAGATTTAAAACGTAAAGATATTGAGTTTCAGATCGGAGATCAAGTGTTTTTGAAAGTTTCACCGTGAAAGAAAGTACTCAGATTCGGTCGTAAAGGCAAGTTGAGTCTGAGATTCATTGGGCCGTATGAGATCACAGAGCGTATCGGGCCGGTTGCTTATAGATTGCAGTTGCCACCTGAGCTAGAAAAGATCCATAATGTATTCCATGATTCGATGCTCCGTAGATACCGATCCGATCCTTCACATGTAATTAATCCGACAGAGGTTGAGATTCAGTCTGATATGACATATGAAGAGGAACCGATTCGTATTTTGGCTCGTGAGATAAAAGAATTGAGAAATAAGAAAATTCTGTTGGTCAAAGTACTGTGGCAAAAGCACGGGGTTGAGGAAGCAACTTTGGAGTCAGAGGATACAATGAAAGAACGTTATCCGAACCTATTTACCAGTAAGATTTTCGGGGACGAAAATCCCTAAGGGGGGAGAGTTGTAATAGCCTGATTTTTACCCTAATTGGAATAGTGGTTTCGGGACCACAAATCCGAGTCCAAAAAATATTTTAAAATTATTTTCCGTGTTTATTATGTGTGAATTTGTTTGTGTTAAATTTTCGTGACTTAATTTTGTCGTTTAGGTGTCCGATTAAATAAAAGGACTTAATCGCGTAAAATATAAAAGTTACAAACTAAAGTGTAAAGTGCCAATTTGATAGTGGCTTTTTAATATGGGGTCCTTAAAGGGCAATTAGCCCATTTTAGAAGTTAGTGGACATTTTGTGCCAAAATTGACCTTAAAATATATGTTATATTTATTTAAATTAAAAGGTTAAAATAGTAAGTTAAATATGTCTTATAATATATGATAAAATAACATAAAATAAAGTAATTTTCTTCATCTTCTTAATATAGCCGAAAATCAAAGAAAGAAAGAAAAGGAAACCTAGCATTCGGCCAAGAATAAAAAGCTTGATTAAAGGTTCGTTTTTGTTCGGTTTTTGATAAGTTTTATGTTTTTGAGATCTTTGCTTTGTGTGCTTCAAAACCCATGTCTCAATCTGTGATTGTGATGATGATTTTGTGTTTTACCATTGATGGTACCTTGTGGTTTTTTATGTTTGATGATGAAATATGAAATATATGTGTTAGATTAACAAGTTTTGTCTTTAAATTTTTGATGAAATTGAGTAATTTGGGCTAAATTGCAAAAATAAATTTTTGAGGGACTAAAATGTGAAATAAATGAAATGTGTGGGCTTGTATGGACACTAGGAATATTCGGCCCTTAAGGAGTATAGTCAAATTTTGTGTATTTTGTGTTTTGTGCAAAAAGGACTAAATTTTAAAAAAGTGTGAAATGTTAGGGGCAAAATTGTAATTTGCCCATTTATGTGTTTTTAGGCTAAATTGAATGTAATGGTGTTTAAATAAGCTTAATTTGAATATGTTTAGATCAAGAATTAAAGAAATCGAATTTGGATCGGGGAAAGACAAAAGTGGTCAAGTAGCCGATTTAATAGTCGACGACATCCGAGGTAAGTCAATTATCATTTAAATGTTGAAATAACTATAGATATGTATTTGTTATGTATCAAAATGAATTATTTGAATTTATATATGCTATGGCCGAATGTGGGTATTGTGATTTGGCTAACTTCTGAGCTTTATTCGACCGAGATTCGACGTCCGTAAGCCCCGTACGAACCTTAGGAATAGATTGGATACAAATGTCATGACATAGGATATCCGTTATGTGTTATCGTGTAAGACCACGTCTAGGACGTTGGCATTGTACGAGCTTCCGACTATCCGCGTATCCTTTTTAATTCTGAATGGTTCAACGGGCACGTGTAAGTGAAAGCCAATGTGATATGTGAATTAAAAGAACTCAGGTACGTTTATATATCTATGTTGAGAAATGAAAGGTAGGTTATATGTTCATTACATTGTACAGAAGTTAATGTGTAAACATATGAATGGTGTATAAGCTTCAATTATGTGTATTCGACCAAAAAGTATATTATGTGACTTTGATTTGAGATTTGAGTAATTATTTATTATTTTGTATAAAGTGTAACTTGATATAAATTTTGTATATGTGATTTTGTTAAGTTAATTGACTTTACTTTGCTATTGACTTACTAAGCTTAAATAGCTTACTTTGTGTTTCTTTGTCGGTTTCTATTTTATAGATTTTGGATTCGTTATGAGCTCGGGGATCGTCAGCAGGACTATCACACTATCGACAACTTACTTTGGTATTTTGGCTATGTTAATTATGAATATATGGCATGTATAGCAGTAAAAGGTTGAATACGAATTAAATACCTTTGTATGTAATTAATAGCCATGCGAAAATGGCTTATCCTCTTTTGATTGATTTGCTATCTTTGCTGATGGTTTGTGATGGTTGTTGTGAATGAGATTATACTTATGCATATTGATGATAGAGTATGTTCATGGTAGGTAAGTATATATGATGTTTATAAGTAGTTTTACTAAATTAGGAAATGTGATTGATACATAAATATTAATTATACTTTGCATGATGGATTGAATTAGTTAATATATGAACATGAACTGAATGTGTACTTGTATATTTTAGCTATGGAAGGTGATGATGTTATGGACATTTTGTATTCGATTAGGTGATGTGTAAAGGTATATTTGTTATGTATTGTGTGAAGTTTGATTTACTTATTAAATGAAATATGATCAAATGTGACTTTGCATATGCATATATGTATATTTATATTCGGTCATATTGTGAAATTGTAATGGATGACTATTTGTAATGCAAATGTACTTAGTTTTATGATTAGATTATGAATTAGGTATTGATAAATGTTTGATGAAATTTTGGTTATATGAAATAATAGAAATTTGGATAAGAAAATCATGTAGTTATACATATTTATTCGGCTCAATATGAATAAATTTATAAATGGAAATCATGTGGGTATTTGTAAAGGTATTCGGCCTTACATGATTAATTAATTCATATGTATGTACAAAAATGTTACTTATACAGGTGAATTATGCATGTATGAATTATTATAGGTTATGAGTATAGATTTGGAATGAATTCAAGTTGACTAAGTATATGTTAAATTGGTGATTAATTATCAAATGAAAACTGAATTAGTAGATGTCTATTGCATGGTTGTATAAAATGTTATATATATGTTTGAATTTATATGGATTAATATGTCTTGGATGTATTGTTAAAATGTGCAGTTTTACTATGTTTAGATGATTCAATATGCAAATACTAGTTCGATTTGAATGTTAATTATGTTAATTTGATATGCTATGTAATAGTTAATTTTATTATGGAATGTATGAGTTATGTTATTTAAATAAAAACAAATATATATATGCCTGTTTCGAGTTGTATCTTCTTTGGTAATGCCTCGTAACCCTAGTCTGGCGACGGATACGGGTTAGGGGTGTTACAACATGTTCAGCCTATAAATAGTTTGTTTTTTTAATTATTTAGGGACTTTTTGCTAAGTATATGAACTTTTGTTCTTTGTGAGAATTCAACTCTCATTGTTCTCTCTTGGACTGAAACGACTTATCAAGCTTAGCTTGTAGCATCATTCTTTCCTTGTTATTCGAACTTATCACTTACCAAAGTGTGGCGTTCGTTATACCTTTGGTTCCTATCTCGATAGATAGCGGGTCAAGGTTTTATTTGCTATTTTCACCTACCATTATCCATCTAAGTGCTTTTAAGACTTGGGTCAACAATCCTATATATTGTTGGTTCAGCCTTTGCCTTAGCCGAACACCTTCCATCCATCTTTTAAACTATCTTTGAGATCTTTATTCGTACCTAACTTCCAGCATTTTCGAACTTATCTTTCCATTTTTCCAACCTATTTCGATTTAATTCAACGCTTACTTAATTTCACGATCGGGCAACTAAAACAACTCGAATCATCACTGAAATGAGTTCGTATCATTTTGTATTAGAGCTAGTGAAATTGAAGTGAGTATCGACGTTCGAAGCATTACGGGATTGTAAGAGATAATAAAAATCAATAAAAAATTCCTAAAAAAAATCAATTACAAATTCAAGGTGTGAGTATCAGTATTTGTAAGTACAAATTTGTGGGGCTATTAAAAAAAGGTTTGAAGGTTTGTAATTCATTTGCTGCCAGAATTCATTACTCTATCTTTCCTACCATTCGGCCACACTTACATTATTTTCCTTTTGTTTCTAGCCTACCCTTCGTCCTAACATCATTTCCTACCAAAACCATCATTACTTTTGTAAGCCGACCCACATCGACTTCTGCTAAGTCAAAATAGTCCATTGCGAACATAGAAAGGCGGATTGAGTGGAAAAAGGCAAGAGTGTAGTGAGCCTATTCGAGTGAACAAAAGCCAAGTGAGTGAATTTTATTTGGAGAGAAATATAGAGGTTTTTGTTTGTGAGAACTTAAGATGCCAAGAAGTCCGAAAAGAAACCCAAACGAGGGAAGTGGTTTTCAACCTATAAGGAATGTTGGTGGAGGCATGCCAGATTTTACACTCCAAGCCTTCACGCACGAAATGGAGCGTCTATTTGATCGAAGGCTCAAACCCATCAAGGAACGACTAGACCGAGTCGAGGAACGAGACCAATGGGAACGAGTTTCTTCAAGACGAGGGACGGAAATAAAATCGTCACGAAGACAAGTGTCCAATGGTTATTCGAGAAGAGATCTATACCGTGATTCTTATATGACGAGGAATTCGAGACGAAACAAAGCAAGCTTCGAGTTTGAAGCCTATCAAGGTGACGAGCGAGAAAACACAAGTCATTCTTCGTATGCATCAAAGTACTTGTCTATGGAGAGTCAATCACAAAGAGGTGATCATGTTTCAATGTAACTCCATCCATTTCTACCCAATGAAAGTCTACTCTTTCTGAATCTTTTATGTTAACTTCTTCTTGTAACGAAAGGAAGCGAGAAAAAGAAATTGAGAGAAGAAAAAAGAAATGATAAAAAAAAGAAATTGAAAGAAAAAGAGAGCTTGAAATAAAAGAAAAAGAAAAAGAAAAAGAATGTGAAAAAGAAAAGAAAATTGAAAAAGAGAAAAAGATTGAAGAAAGAAAAGAAAGAGTGCGAGAAACAAGTGTTGTTGAAAATGAAAGAGAATTGATGAGTGAAAGTGAGATTTCAACAATGAAGGAGATTAGGGAAAAAGAAAGAAAGCCTGAAAAAGAAACGAGTGGAAAAGATGAAAGTGAACAAGAAAAAGCGAGAAATGTTTTTACTAACCAACCTACGAGTTGTCCTCGTATTGTTTCTTCTTTCCAGGTTTCTAGAGATTCAAATGACAAGTTTCAACTTCATTACCTTCCCGATGAGAGACGATTCCATTTGATCGAAAAAGGTAAGATTGAAAGTGAAATCAAACCACAAGCGCTTAAAGGTAAGTAAGGTAAGGAGTTTTTAGCCATTGAATCATAGCAATCACATTTGAATGTTGTTGATAAAATTACCGATGAATTCGTTCTCAAAAGATCTCCTCACTTTAAATTGGTTAATTGTCATTCTCTGGTTATTGTTAGTGATTTTGTTTTTAAAAGTGGTATGAAGAGTCTTACTATTGATGATTATTGCGTTGACAAGTTTGTTGATGTAGTAAGAATGAATTGGCACAAACAAAATTTGACTCCGTTTGGTAAGGAATTGACATATAAAACGCCTAATCTGCTCGTTTGTGTTGATAATGTGAATTTCTTAATTTGTTGTGCAAAATCCCCATGTTTGAGCAAGTCTGTTCGAATGAGATTTACGATGTATGATTGTTTGAATATGTACATACCCAAATTCTCTTTGTTTCACTTGTGTGAATTGTTGGTGATTAAGAAATTCATGCCGCATTTTGGAACGAGCAAACAATCTCGTGTGTTCAAATCGGGAGTTTATCATTCTGGTTTGACATTGAGAGAGATCGAGTCTTACAAATTTTGTGAAGATAAGTGTGAGCACAATGTGTGTTTAATTGTTGTTTGGACTTTAAATAAGAAAATGAAACTTATGCATCCTGATTACAACTTTGAATTGATTCTTGTTTCTTCTATGTGGCTATACATGAAATTCTTGATTCATCTTGAAAATGTAAGGCCAACTCGTGTTTTTGATCCTGGCATAGGGACATATGTTCAATTTGTGCATAACGTTTCAGAAAGTTCCTTCGAGTTCATCATCCATGTTGTCACTAACCTCTTTCATTTTTGTGAAGGTGACACTTTGAATTGGATTTCTCCTAAAGAGGGAGGGCAAGCAACTAATCTGTTTCCTTTTCGAGTCTTGTGTAGTTTCCAAGTTTGTGACGGTAAAATTTTTTTTGAGCAAATGGCCCGATTTGAGGACAAATCCTCTTCACGAGGGAGGGTATGATGCGAACCCGGTCACATCATGTTACAACGCAACTCGACGCCATCGAGATTGGCCTAAACGCGAGGGGCCCAAGTCCAACATAAAATCTAATTTTAGTTTGTTAATTTGTGTGCTGCTTTTAATTGACCGAATTTGGGGTGGAAACCATTGCTGGAATAATCAAACAATCAAAGAAGTCTGATTCAAGTGTCCCATGCAATTTGCTACAAGCTCATTCAGTTCGTTCATAGTTCATCCAAGCTCATTGAGCTTAACATTAATCAGTTTTAGCTTGAGCATCAACTTGCTAGAATATCTAATTCGGTTTCAGCTCAAATTTAGCTTTATTTAATTTATGCATTTTTGAGCTTAAAAGTTGCTGGAATAAACTTTTAATGTGTTTAGTTATTTTATTTTAATTAATTAAGTTGTTTTAATTGTCTTTAGTTGCTTAAATAATTAGTTTAATTAATTAAGTTGTTTTTAATTTTCTTTAGTTGCTTAAATAATTTCGGCAATTAATATGTTCCAGCTTAATTAAATTTGCTACAGCCATTTAACTTGTTTAAACATTTAATTTGTTTAGTTTTTCTTATAGGTGAATTAATCATTTGAACCAGCTGTTAGATGGATTGGCATTAAAGGAAGAAATGAATTCAGCTATTATGAAGATGAATTAAAGGCCAGCAGCTGTTATGAGCTTATTCAAGTAACCGTTTGAAGATTTTAATGGACAAGGAGTTGATTACACAAGCCATTCAGCTTCCAAATGTTTTTATGTGTTAATGGATGTTCCAATTCATCCATTTACACCTTGAATCAGTTTTCTTCAAACATTCATACAAAGAGGCTGTTCGTGTGCCAAATTTAAGCCAATTGTTGCTGCTATCCATTCGGCTGCCCAAGAAGAAATAAAAGGTTGTTATAACCTATTTAGATGATCAAGCATTGAATCAAATTCATTAAGCTCATTAGAGCTAATTATTAGCTGATTGGGAAGATTAAATAAGCTGTTCATAGCCATTACATATGTTAGAGTTTCTCAAAGGTCTTTTAGTTTTAATTAGCTTAATTAAGTTCATCAATAACTCATTTAAGCTGATTAGTTTGTGTCCATTCGGCTGGAACATGTTTAGCCTATAAATAGTTTGTTTTTGTAATTATTTAGGGACTTTTTGCTAAGTATATGAACTTTTGTTCTTTGTGAGAATTCAACTCTCATTATTCTCTCTTGGACAAAAACAACTTATCAAGCTCAGCTTGTGGCGTCATTCTTTCCTTGTTATCCGAACTTATCACTTACCAAAGTGTGGCGTTCGTTATACCTTTGGTTCCTATCTCGATAGATAGCGGGTCAAGGTTTTATTTGTTATTTTCACCTACCATTATCCATCTAAGTGCTTTTAAGGCTTGGGTCAACAATCCTATATATTGTTGGTTCAGCCTTTGCCTTAGCCGAACACCTTCCATCCATCTTTTAAACTATCTTTGAGATCTTTATTCGAACCTAACTTCCAGCCTTTTCAAACTTATCTTTCCATTTTTCCAACCTATTTCGATTTAATTCAACGCTTACTTAATTTCACGATCGGGCAACTAAAACGACTCGAATCATCACCGAAACGAGTTCGTATCAAAATCTCAACTTTAACTAGTGAGTTTCTAATAATCAATTTGAGAACAAGCAACATATGAGAATTCTTTTAAATTAAAGAATATTTTGGTTCTTTAATGAATGTCCATATGAATTCTTAATTAATTTTCGCATCATATATGATCCAGAATGGTCTAACTGGTCACGCCCAGTAGTAAATGCATTTGTATCAGTAAACTTCTAGTTTGCCTTTGTTTCAATTGTACTAAATTGTAACAAATTAATAATTTTACTATCATTCCGTTTACTTTGTATCCACATATAAGTGCTATTGTGACATTTACTACTGGAAATGTCTAAATTAATGTGAATATTATAAGGTCACTAAGTCAACAAAATAAATATAATTTCCAAACAATTATATGCAATATTCACTTCAAGGAATATGCCAAAATCTTCAAATATCTAAAAAAATTGCAACTTCAGGTGCATCCAACAATAACGAGCTTTAGATAGAATTATCATATTTTATTGCTCATAAATAGATCTTTCAGAGTCAAATATTTTTCTTCCAACCCCTTAATGGGGATGATGACAAAAGAATATCACAAAGATTATAAAATAAATATAAATAAATAACTCAATCATCTCTTTTTCATCCTTTCAAAATAGATATTTATAGCAATAGTGATTCATATGAAATATAATAATTTCCTTATTCACAATCTCAATATAAGATCCATTATAAATATCTTTTAAAACCAATGGATTAACCATCACAAGATATTAATATATTAGCTCTTCTAGAGTTTTTGACTAATTTTGTACTATCAAATATTGGAATAATATTTGTTTGTTTTAGTACCAAATAAGATAAATACCTTCTATCTATAATGATAGAATTTATTACTACATTCTCACATCCTTCCTCAAAGAATATTAACAGAAACAAAATATGTAACACCCTAAACCCGGACTAGAAGTTTAGTCCAAATCCCGAATGTCACATTGATCACTGAAGTGATCGTAGGTAAATTTTTTTACAAAATAAGTTGTCATGTCGAATCGAAACATTTAATCATTTAAAATTCAGTAAGTAGAATTACAGTTAAGTTAAACATATAACCAGAATTAAATAAACGAATAAAAATTAAAACGGAGCTTGTACCATAGTTTTATAAATCTTACAGTCCAAAAATCGAATAAAAAATAGAAACTCATAATTTATTTTTCTCTGAAACTGTCCGAGACCATTGCATACCGAGTCCAGCGACAAGATTCGGAAATGTACCTGAAAAGTAAACACTAAGAGGGGGTGAGCTACTCGAGCTCAGTGTGAGTTTGAAACAAGACTAAAAACAGAATCACAGAATTTAAAATAACAGTGCAACAGGTTTACAGATATAAGCAGAAACAGATACCAGTTAAGGGACCAACGTCCCAACCGAACATAACACTCAGACACTCCAAATCACAAACAAACAGACAGAACACCGTCAGATAATCTAACACCCAGAATGCTCAAACGGATGCGTATGAAAAGCAAACAAGTAAGAAAACCCATCCATCCAGCCAACACACCTCTCCGTCCCCTAATTACACCCCAAAAGAGCTGTTAAAGCTCATCCAACCAAAATACACCACATAGGACCTCGAAAGACCCATCCAACCCTACACACTATGTAAAGTCATTCCGGGTTGCCCGGCAACAATGACTTGCCATCCCGGGTTGCCCAGCAACGACGGCTTATCAACATGCAGTTAAACTGCCGAATCAAATAAAGGTACGCAGCAAAGCTGACGTACGTGCAGTATAATGCGGAAAATCGCTGTACGAATATGTTAAAGTAAAACTGTTAGATCAGATCAGAACCAGACTCCCTTCACTTCGCAATCCCTCCCAAAATACTTTATGCAAGTGTATGTATGTATACATTATCACATCAAACATTGAGCACATCCACAGACAGTCAGACAGAAATAGATATGCACACACACCCTATAACAACCCGATTTTGGGTCTAGTCGGAACAGTGGTTTCGGGACCACAAATTCGACGAAAAAACATTCATTTTTTATTATATTTTTATGTTCTATAGTTTTATGGAACGATTTCGTGAAAATTTCGTTTGAAAATTTTGACGTTTGGGCACTCAATTTAGTTAAAGGGACTAAATTGTAAAAAAGTGCAAAACTTGAATTCTGTATGTTAAAGGTGTCCAATTGCTATGAGATTTTAAATTGGAGGTCCTAAATGGTAATTAGACCATTGGTTAAGTTGGTAGACAAAAATGGACATGGTTTGGTATGTTTCTAAAGTTTTTTATTAAGGGCATTTTAGTAATTTGGTTATTAAAATGAATTAAAAAGCCAAAATAAAGCCAATTTTTGTCCATCTTCCTCCCATGGTCGAAATTCACAAGGAGGAAGCCATATCTAGAGTTTGGCTACTTCCAAGCTTGATTGTAAGTCCGTTCTTGCCCCGTTTTTAATGCTCTTTACATTTTTGAAGTCGTTGTAACTCGATCTATCTATTTCTACCACTAATTTAATAAGAGATGTCAAAGTCTAAAATTTTACCCATCTTGAACATGTATATATTTTGATGTTTGATGGTAGAAAATGCATGTTTGTCGATTGTTAAACGACTTTTGTTAAGTGATTTTCAGTAAAAATTGCCTAAAAGGACTTGTTTGTAAAAGTTGTAAAATGAGTAGTAAAAGTGTGAATAAATGAAAAATGTGGGCTGTTATGATCATGATATAGGTTCGGCTAGGCTTGGGTGTAATGAAATTGAATGAAAATCATTTTACGAGCCTAAGGACTAAAATGTAAAAATGTCAAACTTTAGGGGCAAAAATGTAATTTTTTCCATAATGTGATTTTGGTCAAATTTGAATAGTATAATGATTAAGTAAGTTAAATGTGATGTTATAGATCAAGAAAAACAAGATTCGAGATTAGAACGGGGGAAAAACAAGTATTTGACGGTTAGGTCATTTTTGTCGTTTCTATACCGAGGTAAGTTCGTATGTAAATAATGCAATGTTATATTTGTATTTTAATGTTTTGATATTGCATGAAATGTATGATTGATTCTATGAGTATATTTGACGAAGTTCCGGCAAGAGAGAAATCCCGGTTGAACCTTAGGAATAGATTACGATACAAGTGACATGTCACTAGGAACCCATGTGATTATGTGATTTATGTGTCCCGGGTGCTGGTCTTGTATGTCCTACCGGTGGCTGGGTTTACCTGCATATGTTGCGGATACCTAACAGCTTGTGGAGTAGCACCTTGTAGCTACGTCTTGACTGACAACTTGTGTGAGCAGGCCCGTGGATTTGCTCGAGAGTGAGCTTATATGTGTTATGAGAATTGTGATAGCATTGGCTACATATGTGGCACTTATGTGCAAAGTTTTTCGTGTATCCGATAGTATTCCAAGTGGTTCAACGGGTATGTCAAAGACGAGAAAGTATGTGATTATGTTACGAGTTGGTACAAGTATGTACGAAAAACTCAAAGGAAATGAATTCGGTATATGATAAACAATTGGTAAGAATGTGATTGAGTAAGTTGTGCTTATGAAGCTTAAATGAAATTTATGTTGATATGTGCTATGTTATTTATATGATGAGCTATTGGTATATGACAATTATGTTGGTATGTGTTATGTTGATATTAAATGACATTTATGAAGTTTTAATGACATTTATGTCAATATTTGTTAAGTTATTTATATGTCAAATGTATGAATAATGTTTTGTATTATTTGCATATGAACTTACTAAGCTATATAGCTTTCCCCCATTCCTTTCCCATGTTTTATAGTGTCATCGAGCCAGCTCGGGTTGGAGATCGCCGAAGATCCTATCACACTATCAAGCTATCATTTTGAGTATAAATGAATCCAAGCATTTTGAGTCTATGGCATGTATAGGGACTATGTCAATTTGTTATGTGTGTCATTATTAATTTGGCCATATGTGTTAGCTTGTAATTGTTAATGCTTCATCTTATATATAGCCATGAATGATGGCTTATGTTGATCATAAGTTTATTCATATGTTAATGCTCTCTTGTGAATGTGAAATTAGTATGTTTTTATCGGGCTAAGTATGATGTTTTAAGCATAATAAATAATGGCAAGAGAATGACATGTTATTGTCTTGTTTGTGGTTGTATTTACATGCTTGAATTTATGTCATGTGATGTTGTGTAGATGTGTGTAAGTGAGGGTGGCAAAATGGCTTGAAAAATAGCCTTGTTTTTGTCCACACGGGTAGACACACGGGCATGTATCTAGGTCGTGTGTGACACACGGTCTGCCCTACGGGTATGTGTTCCGGCCATGTGTCCCCTTCACCTTAATTGTTGCAAAACAGAATGTCCAAAATTGAGCACACAGGCGTGTGGCACGGCCGTGTGGCACAAGTTAGAGAGCACCCTAATTTGAACACGATCTGAAGCACGGGCGTGTTCCCAGGGTCACACGGGTGTGTCCCTTGGACCACACGGGCGTGTCCCTTGGACCACACGGGTGTGTGAGCCCTGCATCTAGCAAAAAATTTCTAAGTTTTGTAAAAATTTCTTGAGTTCTCGATTTAGTCCCGAACCACCTCCAAAGCATGTTTTGGACCTCGTAGGCTCGTATAAGGGACTTTATGATTGAATATAGATGGTTTTAATTTGGACGCAAATTTTATGACTCGGAATTGTGTGATTGCTTGTGATGTGAGTCCGGTAATGCCTCGTACCCTGTTCCAGCGTCGAATACGGGTAAGGGGTGTTACACACCAAACTAACTGGATTCAGATTTAGACAACTCTCACAACAATTACAAACATCACTTAAGCCGCAGCCCAAATTCAAGTATTAATTACCCTCACTAAAGCTTAGCCAAGGGTTGAGGCACTCGGACACAATTTTCAGATCAGAAACACACACAGAGAATCAAAATAAGTGCCTTAGAACCACACACCCGTGTGCTCTGGTCGTGTGGAAAAATGCCTAGGCCGTATGAAGATAGGCACATGGCCGTGTGACTGAAGCACACGCCCGTGTGGACCAGGGAAATGGCTGTGAGAACAGGCCATGTAACTCACTGTCCATTTGCACTAAAATAGAGTACAGGGTAGACACGGCCGTGTGAGGGTCTCACACGCCTGTGTGCCCACCAGACAAGGCCGTTTCTAGAACACTCGCCCATGTGGGATCCCTAAATCCCTAAATTAGCCACACAGCCGTGTGGCCAGACAGTGTGGCACCAAATAACTCAAACCCTAATTCCCAAACACACACGCCCGTGTGCCTAGGGGACACGGCAGTGTGAAAAATGACTAATTTCCCAAAGTCGGCCACACGACCGTGTGGCCAGGTCATGTGACGCCCAAATCAGCCCGGGAACCCTTATTCCCAAAAGCACACGGCCGTGTCTATCGGCACACGCCCGTGTGGCCACCCGTGTGGTCACGAAACCACCCTAGAATAGCCTCGAAAAATGTGTTTTCGGCCACGAAGCACTCTCCAGCTCTCGGTAGTTCAAAAATATATCAAACCATACATATTCTAAGTATAAGACAACGATACAACATCGCAAATAATAGATCTGCGAAGACTCACACGCACGTTGACGGCTCTTCACAGAGTCAAAATAAGATTCGCAATAAAATAAAAGAAGGTTGGAAACCCACACCTGATTTGACGACGGAGGGGCGAAACTCTTTGATATCTATGCAGCGAAAACCGTTTTCCCCAAGTAAACCGTTCAAAAGAAAAATCAAGAAGAACCAAAAAGAAAAGAAACAGAGAGAAAAAGAGGAGGAGAACATTCAGGAGAAATAAGGGAAAAATTCTCAAATTAATTTGATTAAAAATAATAAATAATTATTATTACAAATTAAAAATAAAACAAAAGAATAAAAAGGCTCTCTAAAATGCGCACCCAAAGACTCGAACCCAGAACCTTGAGATAAACTAACACACACTCAACCACCAAACCAACAGGCCCATTCTATCACTTAAACGTGCCACTAAACACAATAGCGCAACCTTCTCACTGACCCTAACCACAAAACCCAAAAACTTCTAACCCCGAAATTTAGGGTGTTACAACTCACCCCTCCTTAAAGAAATTCCGTCCCCGAAATTTCCAACCAACAGAACAATGGTATATTACAAGCTACACCACCACGCTTCCGCTGTGCACTCTAGCCCGAGCAGAACCAAATCAAACCTAAGACCTCATACACACACCCAAAATACTTAACCACTGAAGCAGAAATATATTTATCCTATCACACACAATTTCAATACTCTAATCTAAGCGTCGAAACATTCACAATCATACCTGTCTCAAAATAGTCGAGGACACTTCCGGATCCGATGCTCTGTGGACCCACATCAAAGATATGCTCCCGCCTTTTTTCCAACACTTGCCTGGATGACACTTATTACAGTGCTCACAAAATGGAGAGCTCACACCACTACCAGCACCCTCCGTAAAACCGCTATTGCCACTCAAATGCGTTCTAACACGCTTTACAGAACGAGACTTCAACCTCGGAGGACTGCGATCTCTTTTCTTCCCACAATCCATGCACCTAGCTTGAAGCATTTCACTAGTCTTCCTTATCCTAGCCTCGAACACTTTCTCTAATACTTCCCTCACTACCCGAGTCAATGCCTCAGTGCCAAGCTCCGGGTTATTGCTACCCGAAGTTGGCGAAATCACACTGACCCCCGACTCCTGAATAGGCTCACGCCCCGGAGAAGTAGACGACTCCTCGCAGTCTTACTTACCTTCAGAACCCATATCAGTCTTGTCCCTAACTTAGAATATCTACATTTTCAAAGAACAAACACAGAATAAATACAAAATTCTACATTTCCAATCTTACATTTTTGAATTTCTACTTGAACCATCATCGAAGTCTCAGACAATTCATTTCCATAAAATATTTCCCAAAACACAATCATTTCAACTTACTGTGGTAAAGTTTCTCAAAAATTTCTTTTTAAAACAACCACGTACGCACACGGATACGTAAAAACACAGGCCGAGTTTTTGTAAACATGGCTCTAATACCACTAAATGTAACACCCTAAACCTGACCTAGAAGTTTAGTCCGAATCCCGGATGTCACATTGATCACCGAAGTGATCGTAGGTAATTTTTTTTACAAAACAAGTTGTCATGTCGAATCGAAACATTTAATCATTTAAAATTCAGTAAGTAGAATTATAGTTAAGTTAAACATATAACCAGAATTAAATAAACGAATAAAAATTAAAACGGAGCTTGTACCATAATTTTATAAATATTACAGTCCAAAAACCGAATAACAAATAGAAACTAATAATTTTTTTTCTCTGAGACTGTCCGAGACCACCACATAGCGAGTCCAGCGACAAGATTCAAAAATGTACCTGAAAAGTAAACACTAAGAGGGGGTGAGCTACTCAAGCTCAGTGTGAGTTCGAAACAAGACTAAAAACAGAATCACAGAATTTAATATAACAGTGCAACAGGTTTATAGATATAAGCAGAAACAGATACCAATTATGGGACCAACGTCCCAACCGAACATAACACTCAGACACTCCAAATCACAAACAAACAGACAGAACACCGTCAGATAATCTAACACCAAGAATGCTCAAACGGAAGTGTATGAAAAGCAGTCAAGTAAGAAAACCCACCCATCCAGCCAACACACCTCTCTGTCCCCCGATCACACCCCAAAAGAGCTGTTAAAGCTCATCCAACCAAAACACACCAAATAGGACCTCAAAAGGCGCATCTAACCCTACACACCATGTAAAGTCATTCCGGGTTGCCCGGCAACAATGACCTGTCACCCCGGGTTGCCCGACAATGATGGCTTATCAACATGCAGTTAAACTGCCGAATCAAATAAAGGTACGCAGCAAAGCTAACGTACGTGCCGTCTGAAGGCGGAAAAATCTGCCAGATGAATATGTTGCAAAAAAATCGCGCGGATCGATCTCGAACCAGGACTCCCTTCACTTCGCAATCCCGCCTAAAATACTTTATGCAAGTGTATGTATGTATACATTATCACAACAAACATTGAGCACATCCATAGACAGTCAGACAGAAATAGATATGCACACACACCCAACTAACCGGGTTCAAAGTCAGACAACTCTCACAACAATTACAAACATCACATAAGCCGCAGCCCAAATTCAAGTCTTAATTACCCTCACTAAAGCTTAACCAAGGGTTAAGGCACTCGGACACAATTTTCAAATCAGAAACACACACAAAATCAAAATAAGTTCCTTATAACTACACGCCCGTGTGCTCTGGCCGTGTGGAAAAATGCCTAGGCCGTGTGGGAGGTCAAAAGCTTGTGTGAAGAGGGGCACACGGCCATGTGGCTGAGGCACACATCCGTATAAAGAGAGGCACATGGCCGTGTGGCTGAGGCACACGCCCGTGTGAACCAGGGACATGGCCGTGGGAACAGGCCGTGTAACTCACTGTCCATTTGCACTAAAATAGAGTACAGGGCAGACACGGCCGTATGAGGGTCTCACACGCCCGTGTGCCCACCAAACACGGCCGTGTGTCTAGAACCCCTGCCCGTGTGGGATCCCTAAATCCCCAAATTAGCCACACAGCCATGTGGCCAGGCTGTGTGGCACCAAATCACTCAAATCCTAATTCCCAAACACACACGCCCGTGTGCCTAGGGGACACGGTCGTCTGAAAAATGACTAATTTCCCCAAATCGGCCACACGGTCGTGTGGCTAGGCCGTGTGACGCCCAAATCAGCTCGGGAACCCTAATTCCCAAAAGCACATGGCCGTGTGTATCGGCACACGCTCGTGTGGCCACCCGTGTGGTCACGAAACCACCCTAAAACAGCCTCGAAAAAAGTTCTTTTAGCCACGAAGCACTCTCCAACCCTCGGTAGTTTGAAAATATACCAAACCATACATGTTCTAAGTACAAGACAACAATACAACATCGCAAATAAAGGATCTGCGAAGACTCACACATACGTTGTCGGCTCTTCACAGAGTCAAAATAAGATTTGCAATAAAATAGAAAAAGGTTGGAAACCCACACCTGATTTGACGACGGAAGGGTGAAACTCTTCGATATCTACGCAGCGAAAACCGTTTTCCCCAAGCAAACCGTTCAAAAGAAAAATCAAGAAGAACCAAAAAGAAAAGAAACAGAGAGAAAAAGAGGAGGAGAACGTTCAGGAGAAAAAAAGGGAAAATTCTCAAATTAATTTGATTAAAAATAATAAATTATTATTACTAACTAAAAATAAAACAAAAAAATAAAAAGACTCTCCAAAATGCGCACCCAAAGACTCGAACCTAAAACCTTGAGATACACTAACACACACTCAACCACCAGACCAGCATGCCCATTCTGTCACTTAAATGCGCCACTAAACACAATAGCGCAACCTTCTCACTGACCCTAACCACAAAACCCAAAAACTTCCAACCCCAAAATTCAGGGTGTTACAAAATATTTAGGCATGTGCCACATATGTGGCCAATAAATTTTCATATCACATTAATAACATAAGTTATCTTTACCCTTTGAAGAGTTATCTTGAGAACTCTCATTGTTCTCTTAATTATTACTATGTTCCCACTTTTAGTGGTCCATGATTATATCTTTTATTTTCTTTATGTTTGCATTCACTTCAGGGAATGCAATAAATCTAGTAGGATAGACTTTTAAACGCCTCCATTGATTGTTTATTTTATAATCACCATCGCAAAACATGCGTGGATTTCAAATCAAAATCTATCTATTCATGTTGTCATGATTAGTCTCCTATCACATCCTCAATTACAACAATAATCATGATCTCTATATTTTTATTTTTCATAATTGTTATGTACTGCTACATTCACTTCAGGGAATGAAGCAAAATTAGTGGGAAGAATTTCACAGTTTTTCATTAGTAACTTATTATTTTTCTTAGCCACTAGAAGGTATGAGATCGTTTGAAAATACTGTTAAAGTCATTTTCACAATATTGCTACTGCAGGAGCACATTAGATACTTCAATCATATAGTGTAATGTATTCCTTCGGGGAATATATATAATACAAATATATGAGTATCTCATGTTATTTATATCTATGGTTTTAATGTAAAACACATGAAGGTTTTATTCAACATATATCTTCTTAATTTGAAAAACAATATTATATTTTATAAAATTTTGCATCACAAGGAGTTAAAATATAAGCTCTTAAAGAGCTTTTTACAATTTGATACAATATTAGCTCTTCAGGACCATATAATCATTTTATTTTATTACCTTAATGAATGCTTAATTTATTTTAAATAAAATTTTATTTATTCATATAAAAATAAAATGAATATATATAAATAAAACATATATTAAACGTAAAAAATAATAAATTCATGTCACTAATAAATCATTGTGGTTAGATAATATATATATTTTATATATCATACCAAAATAAAATACAAAATATTATAATGTCAAATTAAAATAACTTTACAACTATAAAAGTTTAAACATAAACATTTTCTAACCTCCACCTCTTATGACATAATTTCATCTCAAATTTTATAATGATATGAAATTATCACAAATAGAGTGAATATCCCAAAGTTCATGACAAGTAAGTATTTTTACTCACATTCCACAATAATTATATATCAAAATCAAAATTAAAACAATCAATTCTATTAAAAATGAAAAAATATTTATTTCCACATAAAAATCTCAATAACTAAATGCATGAAGGGTTTTATAAATTCATAGAGATACAGATAGTGAATTATATAAATTGAATTTATTAATAGAAATCAAATCAATTTTCAAAAGAAGATGATTAGATTGGCTTACGTTACCATGGATGAGAAGTAGTGATTATAAACATCCTTTGTAATGAAGAAAAAGATATCATCCCCAAACAAATATCAAAAAGTAAACTTTGAGAGTGAATCTTGACGATTTCATATAGATAACAGTATCAAATCATTCACCATCCTTAAGAACAAAAAATAAAATAAGTTAATCAAAACAATGATAACGTATAATGAAAGAAGAATGAAAAATAATAATTAGATATGAAATATTAAATAAAAGAAACTTCCTGTAAAAACTTTGCATCTTGCCGTCAAAGATATTGAAAATCATGGACAAATTTGATCGTCGATAAAAGGAACTATCACTTTGAGCAAGATCGTGCTGATAATGTGTTATAAAATAAAGAGAGATACAGAGACTAAAGAACAAAGAAAATATGGGAAGCAATAGAGAATGTATTTTCTTGATCAATGGGATGATTACAATGCTTCATCAGAGTCTGTATTTATAGGCATAAGAAGTATAAAAGAAGTAGAGATCTAATTCTAATAACTATTAGAATTTAAAATACATCAAAAATTTATCTTGATCATGATGGACATCCACTTAACAAGATATTCATAACAACAACCAAATTATTGGTAGCAATTGTTTTAAATTGAGAGTAATTTATGCAATCTTATCTAATTGTTATAATGCATATTTATTGGGTTATTCTCTCTTTAATATTTAACATATATTTTTTATCATCAGTTATTGGCCTTTGATTGAGTTCATCATTATCATCATTAGGATTACCAAGATCTCCTTCTTTCATGTACTTTACAAAGTATGGATCATCCTAATTTCACCTGTGATTGAAGTTATTAAATATGCAACATGCTAGTACGATCCAACCTTATTTTATTATGCTATACTAAGGTGATGTGGTTAATATAAGAAAAATTTTTTAAAACAATAAATGTATTCTCAATCACATTTCGAAGCCTTAAATGTCCCAAATTAAAGAGTCTGCGAGCTATCTATGGTGCTTGTGTCTAGCACCATTCTCTCAAATAATATCATACCCCACGATATTGTGCAAGAAAACATTTTCTATTCGCATATTAGCATCGACCTTATAATATTTGGTTTTACAATCCAAAACTAATTAGTCTATAGCTTTAATTATAAAAATTTAATTTAGAGAATAACTTATGTTAGGTTAATTCTTTTTTATAATATGTAAATTAAATAAAAATAATATAAAAGTTATAATCTATAACATTTATAAAAAAAAATTATAAATTGTCCAATACTTTCATAATACTCCTTATAAATAATATTTTTTTTCTCATTAGAATGTTATTTTTTTATAAATATGTTATGATGAAGAAAACCTATAACAATTTTAATTGCTATTCTTAAAATCAATGGGTCAAAGTCTTTACGTATTTTCAATAATTAATATAAATTTATAGTTAGAAAAATTCAACATGTTACTCTAATTAAGTTGATACGTATTTTTAATATTATAGTTTATTCTTTTTATAATTTCCAATCATATATAAAGGTATGGAGACATTGAATTTTTGGATAGTTTAGTTTCAAAATATTTCCTTAATTATTAATAGGGGTGTGTATTCGGTCACTTTGATTTTTTTATACCAAAAAGCGAATTATTCGTGTAAATTGAATAAATCGAATTGGCCTAGGGAGAAAAATCGAATAATCCGAACTGAAAATTTTGATTCGGTTCGATTTTTCGGTTTTAACTTTCTTTTTGGGTTGAAAAAAAATTCTAACTGAGGTACTTTTAATTTTATTTCCTTTAATTTTTGTTTTCACATAATTGTCTTCTTTCTTCAATTTAGTATATTGTATTACTTTTAATTTTAATTTTATTTCAAATTCATTATAAGAAAATATTAAAAATTAAATCAAACAATTTTAATGAACTCAAAAAATATTTATTTTCTTACATGACAACATACAATTTCCATATCCTCTACTATTCTTAATAAGTGTATACAAATTTGGGTTTCTTATATATATACATATATATATATATATTAAATAATTAAAATTAAAATGATTATCATAAAAAAAAATTATCTATTTGAGTTTTAAATATTAATGGGTATTGGGTTTTAAATTTTAATAGGTTTAGGCTTTTAAGAGTATTAAGTTTTAATAGGTATTTGGGTTTAAGGTTTAAATTTGGGTGAGAGTATGTAAATGAGTTATGGGCTTATAGGTTATGACTTATTCCATTTAAAATATTAAAATTGAAAATCGATTGAATAAAAAAAATTAAACCGAACATGAAAATCGAGAAAACTGAATAAACCAAAAAAAATCGATTTTTTCGGTTTAGAATTTTTTTACACACCCTTTATTATTAGCCTATAATTATGGGACCCACTATTAACTTAATTTAATTACATTATATAACATTTTAATTTAAGTTAATCACATTATATAATGATTAATTTAATTTAATTACCATATTATATACCCAAACCCTCCCATTCTTTGGGCCTATATTTTTACCCAAATCCTCCCATTTTCGGGCGAGCCTATGGGCCAGGTCGGGCCGATTGGTCTGGCCCATGGACAGGCCTAACTACAACAACCCTAGGCTAATCAGAGTTTAAGTGGAAAACTAAAAGTAAAGTTTAATTGGGAGAAGAAAATCGAAAAACTTGTGGTGAAACCTAAATATTTCTCTCAATCAGAATTCTCTCAATGTAAATATTTCTGTTATATGAAAACTAGAGTAACTAAGGCCTATTTATAGGCTGAATTTTGTAGCATATATGAGTCTACAACAACCCTAGGTTAATCAGAGTTTAAGTGTGAAACTAAAAATAAAGTTTAATTGGGAGAAGAAAACTGAAAAACTTGAGGTGTACGTCGCCACGCCGTAACGTGATATTGCATCGTCGGGACGAAGGCTCTCTTCTCATCATGATGTTGGATGTTCGTTAGAACGAAAAGCACTTCCTTGTTGCAACGTCACACACTGTTTAGTCTGAAAATGCGAGGCATAACTTCACAAATCTCCACCTTGACTCGTATTTGACTTAACTCCCTTTACAAGCCCTATTATGGGCCTAATTTGATCTTCGCTGAATACTCACCAAGTCCGAGCAATGCTCAAACTTTAAAACCGGAAGACTCTTTGTTAACATGTTGGTCAAATAATGTTTTGTGCCAATTTTAAAAATCTGAACATCCCCTTGAATGATCACCTCTCGAACAAAGTGGTAAAGAATGTCTATGTGCTTTATTCTCTCGTGATGAAAGGTAATATACAAACTCACTAACAAGTATGTTTTCATAGTTTATAATTGGTAAATTTCTTAATGAGAAAATCAACTTTTTAAGACAGAAAGAGAAGATACATAAACAGAAACAGTAGAAGGCACCAAGACATTTATACGATTGCATGATTAGTGGGGTCAGACACCAGAGAATGGTGAAGTGTCAGCATCCACCTTACCACGTTGGATTGGTTCAGATGTTCGGGAATAACTCGTCAACAAAGAGGGTGAGGTGGGCCATAACCTTTATATATAGCACAATTGATCTTCCATTCATAATGTACCTAGTGAGGTAAAAGGATAATGGAAATATTATATTAAATGTTAGATTACATTTTGTTTATTTTATTAAAGAATAAATTAATTCTTGTAAATTAGATAATAAATAAATAAATTTTTCTGTTAAAAATTTTATCTATTTTTATTGTTAAAAATTAACCCTTATACGTCAGCATGAGGTACACGTGGCATATCATATGTCATTGTTTGATTATTCTGTTAGTCATTTCAGTTTTTATTAGTAAAAATTGATGGAATTTTTGACAAAATAGCCCGTTTTTTCATTGATATAATGTTTAGAAATTAATTTATTCATTTTGAAGTAAAAGAAACAAAATACAATTTAACACTTGGTAAAAAAAACATCTATAATATTTTTACCTACCAAGTAAAATTTTATTTTTGTTATTGATTATCTTTTATAATTTATGATCTCTAAAATTTTAGAGACCATATACATTAATTAGTTAAATGTGGAAATAATCTGATAATTGTTGTATTTTCTTTTAAACCCTCATACATTTTTCATACTTAAATAAGCTTTAATCTTTTACCTTGTATCCTAATAAATCCTTGACCTAACTTACCCTTAAATAAACATTAATCTTCAATTTATACTTAAATAAATTCATAATATAAAAGAATAATATTTGTTGCACCGTCAATACATAAATCTATCGTTAATGAATAATAATACATTTCTTTAAGACTAATTAAAATAAAATGATTGGTGAATGATTTATAAATAAATTTAATAACTTTATTTAAATATAATTAAGTCTTAACATAAACCATTCGGAACCTGAGTTTGCCACTTTTTTTTAATGTGATACTTGTGTTTTTTTTTGTCCAATTTAGTACTTGTATTTGATAAAAATTATATATTTTGGTACTCAAAGATAACGCTACTGTTAGCTTTTTAGTGTTTAATTTGGCTTTTAGGGTTGATTTACTGAAAGTTAGTTGCTAACATTATTAGGTTTGAATTTTTCATTATTTTGTTAATAGAATAAATTTAGTGTTAATTGTGAATTTGTTCAATTTTGTATTTAATTTACCAAATACAATCAGTAATTACTAAAATTATTAACCGAGTTAACATCAAATATTTTCCCTTTTAAGGAGTATAAGAATTTATTAAGTGTAAAAATAGTATAGAGAAAATTTAAATAAAGCAGTAGAATTTAGGAGTTATACACACATTTTAACCATTTCTATGTTAAAGATTTGTTGTTGGGGAGAGGAAGGATATTCAGTTCCACAAAATCAACATGTTAATTATTCGTATTGACTAAACCTCCCCCAACTTGATTTGCTTTTATGCATCACCAAGCAATATTGGATGTATCATCTTTGCTTTTCAAATCTCATCATCCCTAAACTCAACTTTGAACAATGGTTTGGAAAATATAGCAGCTTTCATATTTATATTATACATACTCCATCTATATGTAGAAGATGGTTCAACTTTCCAACAATTATTTCTAAACATATACATAGATTGTACGGACGGGAAGACATTATCAAGCGACATGACACAAAACAGCAACGCCCATAAATACAAAAACCTGTACAAAAACGGTGCCTACTGATCCCTTCTTTTTTATTTTTATGCTGAATAATATCGTGAAAATTATTATTATGGGAAAGGGCAAGTCGAAACTAGTCTCAACTAGGACTCGAAAAGTAACTAACTCTTTTGTCTGCCTTGCTTGATTTTATTTTTTATTATTAAGGGAATTTCCAGAGGTTTTCATCATCACCACCCCCGTTATTGGCGGGAGGCTGATCGGCGTCGAAGCGAGGAGGGCTAAGAAGCATCCCCTCAGCCATATTGGAAAGCACATTAGGCATATCAAAGATCAAATCCTCATCCACGAAATCATCGGCCATTGAAGGTTTCTCAGGCGGCGCTATTGAATTGTTTCTTAAAGCATCGTTCGCAGCACCCAAAGCCGTCGCTGCAGAGGTCGCAGCCGCCTGAATATCACGTGGGGAAGTCGAAGCCGGCACAGGCAAAGAAGCAGCCGAGTTGGGAAAGTTAAGCTCAGCATCTTGGCCTTTTAGTGCAAGCGCCGCAACGTCGTAAGCAATAGCGGCCATTTCAGCAGTGGGAAAGGTGCCGAGCCAAATCCTATTGGGCTTCCTCGGCTCTCTAATTTCGGACACCCATTTGCCACTACTCCGACGCCTTACTCCCTTGTAAACCGGGTGGCGACCCGTAGCTGATGAACTGCCACCGCTGGTGCTAGCGTTGGAAGTTTTGTTGGGTTTGGAGTAATGCATGATGATGAGAAGAGAAAGAATTGGTGTTGGAAGATGGAGATGAGAGAATCCATTTATGGAGGTTAAACTCTTGTTGTAGTTGCAGAGAGAGGAAGAAGGAGGAGGAGGAGGAATTACTGTCAAGTGCAAACCAGTTGTGAATGAAGTGTGATATCTGCTGATAGTTTGGGTGTAAGCCAAAATATATGTTGGATATCTAACTGGGTTGTCTTTTTATTTCTTGTTTTGGCTGCTCAAATAACTGTTATATATCTGAACAGTTGCTATGTTTTTCAACACCCACTTTTATTATATTCAACAGAATATACAATCTAATATCAAATCTAATGCTCTCTCAATCTTACCCCCTCTTCTTCCGCCAGGGCCGAAACCAACAACCCCTTCAATGCTTTGGATTCAAACTAAAACATTCAAATTAAATAGAAAGACACTAAATTTAATATTATAGAGCTTAATTTACCCTTTCGGTATTCACATTTTGACATTTGGAAACTAATTTCTTTCTATAATTTTTTATTTATTCTCCTTGAATTTTAGACCTTTACAATGTAAAGGTTTGGTGGTTCGAATTTGTACGTGCATTCTCCATAATTATTATCGTACATAATTCTAGTACTTTTCTCTTAAACTTTTACAAGTTGTATCTCTACCAACTAAAATGCCTCGAACAACAATTCCTTATAGAGGTTGAAAATAAAACCCCTGCATAAGAACAATATCTTCTGTTAAAAGGTTCATCAACTCCCAAACAAATGAAAAAAACTTCTCTTAAGAGAGAGAGTTCAACCTCCCCTCAACGAAATTTGAGAGATGTTTGAGTGATAACTCTCTTTTTTATCTTACAACAACTTTGTTATAGAAGTACATATAATTGAAAGGATGTGGTGGACATTTGGGCAAATAATTTTGGTGTCATATCACCATGATTCAGTGCAATATTATTCCAGACAGTTGTATAGGGAAAAAACATATGATCGAGCACACATCACACCCACTTAGCATCAAGTGAAAGGAGTTCCTTTTTGGGGTAAATATCAGATCATTCAATTGAATTTACCTGGAGCACATTCTTTTTTAATCAAAAATGGGATTTTCTTCATCCGCAAAACACACTACTTTTATTCCTTGCTTCAATCAATAATACCCCAAACCCTTTGCTAAATAACCTTAGCTGTTAGTCCCAATTAAAGCATTAGGTATCAACAATTATATTAAATTTATATCATCACGTCTAATATTTAAATTCACTAAAATGAATTTAGATGATAGCTTTAAATATAAAAATAAAATATTCACATTACATCAAATCTATTGTCTATAATAGTTAAAATATTTGAATCCGAATATTATCCAAGTCCAAAATATTTGTATTCGGAAGTTGGACATCTATAAAATTCTAATTAAGTCAATTACAATATTCCTTCCTACATTATACTTGAAATTTTAATCTCTATACCTTAATTTGATCCCTCTTATAAACGCAAAATGAAATTCTACTAACCCTTAAAAAAACCATATATAAACGAAGCCTTTTGCGACAAATAGAGAAAAAAAGAAGAAATAATTCTCCAAAAATTTGCAAAAGAACCAAACAGCTAGATCATGGAGGTGGAGTTGGATGCCCGTCCCTGCTCAAAATATTCACCAAGGACGATGTGCACATTCTCCTTTTATATTGAGAAGCCACCTAGTCTGCTGTCGCGTTTGCTAAACGAATTTTTTTAATGATATTAATGATGTTGCAGAAATCCCCTCTTACTTTAATACACATCATTAATATCATTAAAAAAATTTATCACTCGATTAGTGTGGAATTTTTCTTTTTATAAATTCCAGAAATTATGCATACAAAAATACAGCTTTTGTTATTGATTATATTATATTATTTAACTTGTCATTTCAAATATGTTTTTATTATTTATAAAATTTTTCACATTTATAAATAAAAATTTAACCTACTAAAATGTTTGGTTAAGTAAATTTACTTAATAGAAGAATTTCCATACTTATAAATTTTATTAAATTAATCTGTGTAATAATAAATAAACATTATATTTCAGTTATTATAGTTCTATTAACCAAAAAGGTGAACTATAACTATATTACTTGTGTTTTAAATGATACCTTTATATAGTCTATTCTAATATATTATCTATAAACTATTTTGGTCTTATTAATTACTAAGAATAGGGAAACTTTTTTGAATAGGCTTTAATGATAATTTAGGAAATCTTTATTAGCACTGTATTTATATTATCAAAATAGATTATATATTTTAATTATTATTTTGAATAATGTTGTTTTTTACATTAATTATATTGTACATTGAATATGGCACTGACACTTTAATTATAATGTTAAAATTGAATATTATATTTGAATTCTTAAATAAGTTTATATATTTTAATGGGAGAGGATCTATTTACACCGATGTAAAACTTAATGGGTTTTACATCCTTTTATAACTTTTTTTTATACAATTAATATTTTAGCCATTCAACTGTTGAATTTATCAATACATTTGTACTTGTCATGCATATAATTTTTTTAGTCGATCTGATATATCTATCATATCAATCTAAATTATTGTCTATATTAATTTATATTTAATGGTTACAAGTTTTTTTTCTTAAAACGAATAATTAGAAATTTTTTAATTTATGCCAAATTTGATATGCATGATCTACATGAATGGAGCATGAAATATAACTATTAAATTGTTAAAATATTAATTTTATAAAAAAGTATAATGCAATGCATGAGGCATTAAAAGCTGGTGCAAACTAAGAATAAGTGTTAAAGTAAGATATACTATAATTATTATATTAAAAGAATTTTTCTAGTTTTTTATTTGAATTAGTCTTTCTCTACATTTGAAATTATATCTACTATGCTAAGATATATACAATTTTAAATTAATTAAAATCTATATGAATGTATTTGGATGAATTTTTTTTAAAATATTATCATTTTAGAATTTATCGGTTCAAAATACTAGTAATTATAATTTTTTTTATAAAAGAAGAATAATTATATTAAAAATAAATGATATAAAAATATTCAATGTAAATATCATTGATTTGTAAAAATGTATAAATATTTTTAATAACATAAAATTTATTTTTGAAGTTTTTTTTTTTTTTTTGGTTTTACTTTGGGATCGTGTGTATTAGCTAAAATAAAATTACGATGAATTTTGAAGAATCACCTCTTTAAGTAGAATTTGAAAAAGAAAATTCATCTTTTGAAATCTCCTTTTGAAATTACTCACAAGTTTTGAAATTTTCCAAAATTTTTACCCAAAAAGTAAATTTATTTTTAAAATTTTGAAATTTTTCTTAAAAATGAAATCTCTCTTCCAAATCTCTCATACAAGCACGCAATAAAAGTAATAGTTTTATGGGTAAATTTCATTAGTAGTCATCCGACTATAATTTTGTTCTTTTTTGGTCACTTAACTATAAAAAGTTACAAAATGGTCACACAACTATTAGTAATTTTCTTTTTTGGTCACTTAACTATTCAATTTTGTCTATTTTGGCCACCCAATTATATTGGATTTTTGGGTATTTTCATTTTTACATTAGCCAACCGGTGACCATAAAAAGACAAAATTAAATAGTTGGGTAACCATTTTGTATCTTTTCATAGTTGGGTGACTAAAAAAGAAAATTACTAATAGTTGGGTGACCATTTTGTAACTTTTTTATAGTTGAGTGACCAAAAAACTAAAAAAAGATAGTTGGATAACTACTAATGTAGTTTACCCTAGTTTTTTACAACTACATAGTAATTAATTTCTATCAACTAATAAATAAACGTGTAAGTCCAACATCAAGTTTTACTCTTTTTTATACAATATTAGAGGTAGAGGATGGGGTAACATGGTTTGAACTTGTGTCAAATGGGTGTCTAACAAAAAATTTAACCATTACTCCATTCAGGTCAAGATAATATCAAGTTTTACATGTCAATTCAGTTTTTTGATATATTATTTTTTTATCATATAAATTTTAGGTTAAATTCTGCTATTAGTCCCTGTACTTAACAAAAGTTGTGGATTTAATTCATGTACTTTTATTTGGTCATTTTAGCCCCTGTACTTTTCAAAATTTAGAATTCTAGTCTTCACCAAACAATAACTGTTAAATTCATTAAGTTCTGTTATTTCCAAAATCTGATGTGCCAAACATATTGTCATATGTGTAATATCATGTCAGGTGATTATTTCCACATAGTACTCTTTAAAAATCTAGTTAATGGATCAAGCAATTGTCATTTGCGTTAAGATTGAATTTTCAAATTTTGAAAAGTATAAGGACTCAGAATGATCCAATTGGAGAAAATGGACTAAATCTAAATTGTGTGAATAGTACAGGACTAGTAATTGAATTTAACCAAACGAATTTAACTGCTACTTTTTTTATCAAGACCAATATTTCAAAATTTGAAAAGTATAGGGGCTAAAATTAATCAAATAAAAGTACAAGAGCTAAATCCACAACTTTCACAAAGTACAGGGACTAATAGAAAATTTTAACCAAAATTTTACATCTTTTTAAATATTTCAAAACTTATAAACTATTTTATTACTACATTATTAATTAATTAAAATTTTATATAAATAAAAATGTTGAATATATTTAACATAAAAATAAAACACATAATGACTTATTTGGCCTTCAACTTTACAAGAAAAAGTCATTTTAACCCTCCATTTAATTTTTTGCCTCTTTTAGCCCTTATATTTGTGTTGTTTGTCAAATTACCCCAAAATAGATGGAAAAGTTAATGTTTGTTAACATTGTTGATGTGGCGGCATACACGTGGATTGCCACATCAACAATTAATTAATCTTTCAAAATTTCAAAAGAGTTTTTTTAAATTATAAGAATATTTTTTAATATTTTTTATTTTTGAAAAATTACTTAATTGTTAAAGTGGCATACACGTAGATGCCACGTCAACAATGTTAACAAATGTTAAATTTTCCATCCATTTTGAGGTGATTTGACAAAAAATGTAAGTTTAAGGGTTAAAATAAGCGAAAAATTAAATAAAGAGTTAAAAAGAGTTTTTTTTTTAAAATAAAATTAAAGGGACTAATAAATCACTATGCTAAAATAAAATAAGCGAAATTCGGTAAATAACTTCATAATTTTATTTTAATTACATTGATATTTTATACTTCTGCAGTAAATATGATAAATTATTTTATTATTCTTAGAATATTTTTTATATTTCAATTATCTTTAATTGTATAAACTAAAAAATAAAAAACGTGTTCTAAAGTATACCAAATTAAATAGAAAGACTAAATCTAGTGCATGAACAAAAAGCATAATTTAACAACTAACCTACATTATGAAGAGATTTAAGTGCATGAATTTTGGTAGGCATGATGATGATCGCACCATTGACCAACCTACCCCTTGCTAACTTACCAAACGTCAAGCAACTAACATCTAACCAATTCAATAGTTTAGGGAAAATAATATTTAATAAATGTAATGCTACAAGTTTTATTTCCTTTTTCTTTTGTTTCTTCTTTCTAATTCAGGGGAAGAGTTGGGCAGGATACCTTGCCCTCTTCATTATTCAGAATTGCATTAGGTTAAATATAAAACTGGTATTTAAACTGATCTACTTCTCTAAAATTGGTATTTAAGTATTTTTTTTGTTCCAGATTGGTACCTAAATTTTTCTCCGTCAATTAATTTAGTATTTTTTTTAACGCCGTTAAATCTAAGACAAGTAATAGAACATGATTGTGACACGTGACATAATGACATCATAATTTATTTCACTTTTCACTTTCTCTTTCTCGTTTCCATTTTCTTTTCTCTTTTCTCTTTTCTTTTCTTTTTATTCTCCTCTCTTTCCAAACCCTAGCCGCCATCGTCGATCACCTTGAAATCTTGTTGCTCTTCCCCCTGCTCTTCCATTTCTGATTTGTTTTCATAGAGAACTCCTTGAAGTCCTATTGGGATTCTCCTCCGTCAATCACCTTGCTTTGATGCCATCACCGCCTGTTTCAGTGTCCTCACCGATCGAAGAAGTACCAAACGACTTTCCTTTCTCTCTACTGCTTCTGCTCCTCTCATTTTCTACTTTATTTTTGTTTTCAAAGCCTTTGGTCGTCGCTTAACTATTGCAGCTCTTCGACGTCGAACCGAGCCACCATTATTGAATAATCATGGAACTTGATCGTGGCTTCTCCTCACCGCATCCAACATCTTGACCATTTGAATTTATCGGCCATGGCCTGAATCTTAAGAAACTAAAAACTTGAAATGGGTCTTGGTTTTGATTTGTTTCTCATCATTTTTTTTTTTTGGTTGTGTTCTTATAGATTTATGAATTTTTGTTTGTTATGTTAATTTTTAAATGCCTTTTGTTTGTGATGTTAATTTTCTTGATTTTTTAATGGATTGACGGGTGTTCTAATGTGTTTGTGAAGTTAATGTTCTGGGTTTTGTGTTTTAATGGGTTAATGAGTTTTGTAATTTTTATTGCTTTTTTTTTTTTTTTTTTAGTGCATAAGTGTAGTTGTTCTAGAATTGGAGGTTGTCAATGGTTAAAGAAATTGGTTTTGGACTTGAGAGGGTAGAAATGTTGTTAAATTTTCTTTTCAAAGGAACCCAGAAATGTTAGATGAACCTAGAAATGTTTAATTTACCCAGAAAAGAAAAAGGAAAAATGACGAGAGAAAGAAGGAAGAATAAATGAATTATCAGGAATAAGAAAAAAAATAAACCTAAAAACGTTCTTAAAATTCTTTTCAAAGCGACCCAGAAATGTTAAATTAACCCAAAAAAGAAAAAAAGGCAAAGTCACAGAGAAGAAAGGAATACAAGAAAAGGAAGGAAATAAGAATTTTTTTTTAAAATTTTAACAATATTTTTATTAATTTTTAATATATATTTTAGATTATCATCCTATGTCATTATGCCACGTGTTACAATCTTATTCTGCCACTTGTCTCAGATTTAATGGCGTTAAAAAAATATCAAACTAATTGACAAAGAAAAAGTTCGAGTACCAATTCAGGACAAAAAAAACTTAAGTATTAATCTAAGAAAAGTGGACAAGTTCAAGTACCAATTTTATATTTAACCTTTTATTTTATTACTCCTTCGTAGGATGGTTAAAATTGAGCTTGTGAATAATAATGTCATTATTTATATTTCTTTAATTCTAGTCTGATTCAAAATATGAGTCTCATATTTTGTTAAAAGTCATTTTTATTTTTTAATAGTTAACTCAAATTCATTTTAGACTCTCTAATTTAATAGTTTTATATGTTTTTTTTCTTTTATTAATATATAAATATGGACAATTTTTTTTTAATGTTTAAGTTATAGTGTTAATATATTATTAAAAATTATATTATATATAAAAATAAAAAAATATATTATAAAATTAGAACATAAATCGGATTGATTCAAACTCAAACCTTGAGTGTTAGAGACCGAAAACAACCTATATTTTAAACATGCCTGACTTTTTATTTAAGTCTAATTTCCATATTTAATATTTTTGTCCATACCTTATATATATTAGATGAGATTTCAAGTTTAAAAGAGTAACTCGGTCCTTAAATAAGTTTATATGTGATTTTTATTTTAGCACTCCAACAATCCCATATTTTTATTTTACATCAATATTGTAAAAGGAAAAAAAAAAACTCTAGGGATAAAAGAAAAAATATTGAATTTCAGTATTAATAATTTAGTTTTAGTGTGAATAGAGTTGTTCAAAGGTCAAGTTATCCGTCCAATTTCAAAAGCTTATTTAATATTGAATGGATTTAAATAAAAATATTAGGCTCGAAAATGGGCTTGGCCAAAAAATTAGATACATTCATATATGAGCTACACTTGGTCAAAAAAATAAACTCATTTAAAATATGGGTCAAGCTTGAGCTTCAATATTTAAAGCCTAAGCTCTTTTTGATCTATTTTTCAAATTTATAGTATATTATTTTTCATTTATTTTTATATATTATGTAATTTAAAGTATATAAAAATTAAATTATCTTATAGAGCTAAGAAGCAAATTTTTCACTATAGTTTAAGTGGAAATTGAAAATTACCACTATACTTCACTTTGATTGATATTTGCCATTATTCTTATGAACTAGAGATAGATTTACCACTACACTTTAACTTTATGTTGAATTTTAAGGCTTTACTTTTATTTGATTGAATTTTGCCAGTTAAATTTTTATTAAAATTTTCTATTAAATTTTATTTTAAAATAATTTGAAGAAAAAATTGAATTTTTTTTTACATTTTACTTTAATATTTAACAATAACATATAATATTAAAATTAAATAAAAGGGTTATTTTATAGAAATAAATTTATTTTTTGTTTTATGATATATGGATTTTTATTTTTCAAGTTTTATTTCATTAAATAGAAATTATATTTTAGTTTACTAATTTTTAATATTCATAAGTTAAATTATTTTTAACTATTAAAATAAATTATTTGAAAGAATTGTTCTTATCAAATTATGTTTTCAAATCATTAAAATTAATATCGAGTGGTAAAATGTAACTAAAAAATTAAAGTAATTTTAATAAAATTCAAAGCATAGTGGTAAAATGAAATCACATAAGAGTTTAATGGAAAATTTAGTCATAGTTTCAAAATAAAATGACAAATATCAATGAAAATAAAGTATTGTGACAAATTTCAATATTCACCTATAGAATAATGAAAATTTTGCACTTTAACAATATATTATATTATAAATATGAATGTTTTAAGTTATTTAGGTATAGAAATTTAATAAAAAAATCTATATAACAATAGTAAAAAGAATAAATAATTACTAAATATTAAATAAAATAATATTTTTATAAAAAATTATAAATAAATCTAACAATTTTGTATTAATTATTTACAAATATATACAAATTTGGGTGGGTGAAGCCAAACTTGATAAAATTCTTATAATATAAAACCTACCAAACACTTTCACCCACAATTATATTTATATACTATTTATAAAGCTGTAATAAAGTTGGTATTACTTATCAATTGAGCTTCAACTTAGATAAGAAAATTATTTTAATTTCCCTTCACATTTAAAATAATTTATTTTAGGGTATTTCAGTCTTTATCTTCTTTTTTTTAAAAAAAAACCTAAGATGATATTTGAACCAATGTCATTTGGATTAAGAAAATCTTAAATTAACCACTCAATTAAAATTTTATTTTAACATTTTAATTTTATTATGCACATTTTATTGTCTTCATCAATTGTATGTATTAGTAATGTTGTTGACTAGAGCGGTGTCACAAATTAACTCAACATCAACGTAGGATTGATGACAACACCATGATAAATAATTGTATCCATTTAGTAATATAATCTGATGTATTCATGTGTTTAAATTTCGTTTTACTTATAATTTAATTTAATTTGTTATTATTATTAATTTTAAATTATATATTTTATGTTATTTTTAAATATAAATTTATATTTTAAACATTTGGTTTTCACACACGTATTTCTATTATAATATTAAGATTGTACGTTGATCCGAATTCGAGGGAACCATAAACATGGGTATTTAGGTCTCCAAATCCATTAGCGGCTGTGTTGTTTTGGATGGGTGTGAATTGAGATCCCACCACTAAGGGCCTAAAGTCGCGCCCTGAAAGAGACATTGGGCGAATCTTTAACATTAACTCCATACCTGAATTTGCATTTCCTCCGGGACATGAACTGGAAAGTGTTTATTATTAGTATTATTATTAAAAACAATAGTTACTGTAAATTAGACGTGGGCCTTTTTTCTTTTTACCATCACTGGCTTATAAATTGAGATAGAAGCCGTAATAATCAAGATTTAAATATGAAGAGCCACTATTTGCTCATTAAGATTGTCGGGGACCTAGGTCTGTTAATATGCTTAAACTCAAAATTTTGTTCAAAATTAGAAAGATTTAAATAATGAGATTAGATTAAAAAAATTAAGAATGCTTTTTTATATAATAAAATCTCAAAATCATATACTTATGCACACACCCATTTAAATTATCACACAGACACAATCTGTGAATCGATCCTACAACTTTGGGGATATGATGAATACCTTTGATCAATAGGCTTGTTATGGTGTTTGCCATAACCGAACCGCTACCCGATTAAGATCGACCCGACCCTTTTTACCTCGGTAAATGTATAGTTAGCTAAACCACATAGTTCGCCTGTATGGCGTAAATCCATACTCAAGAAGCACGTGTTGACCCTAGAGTAGGTTATGTGTTGGCATGTATGGGGGCCTATCTAACCCTAGTACGCCACATCGAGGAATCTTGCCATATAAATAGGGAAATTGGCCTCCATGAGAGGGAGACCTAAAAAAACACTCAACAGTTTGGTGCGGTGAGCATGGACACACTTCTGAGCAATAGAAAAATTAGAAAACAAAAATGACTCACCCTAATAAGAATTTCCCTAGCAATTTGTCATCTGACCGAGTTGGAGGTTTTGAAGCTGACAATCAGTCTTGAGAGATGAACCTTTTTGCTAGTTGGTTTGCTGACCGACCAAAAAACTTGGGTAGTTCAGGCTAGGGAGGTACCTCTAACTATTTTGATCCCAGTGTTCTTCTGGTTAGGGGTTGTCCTTTCCCTCTGACCAGGAGGCATCACCGCTGCAGTTATTTGATTTGTAGGAGAACTTGCGACTCATGAAAGAACAAATGATGTAGCAGAATACCAGGTTTGAGCATCAGCAGCTGTTTCATTAGGAACTGTTGAGGCAAAATGAAGAATTGAGGAGGAAGACACAATTTGACCACTCTGATCTCCAGGGAAATATTGTGCTACTCTAGGAGGAAGCTGTTTGAGCTTATGCAAAGTCGTGGCAAAGTGAAATGGAGGCTTTGCGTAAAGATGTGCAAGCGTTGCATCCCAACGTCCAGGACATGGACTGGTTGTTCTGTTCTAACAACCCATTGGCTCCAGAGGTCATAGTTGTAGGGTTACCTTCAGAATTCAAGGTATTAAAGGAGATTTTTGAAGGGAAAAGAGACCCGAGAGCACATCTCATGCAATACAACAATTATATGAACATGTTTGGAGCTTCTGACGCGGCAAAGTGCAAGGCTTTCTCGACAACTCTTAAGGGAAGCGTGAAAGACTGGTATATATCTTTATCGCAGAGTTCCATATGAAATTTCTAACAATTAGGCTAGATGTTTTTGAGTAGGCTCCGTGCCCATTGGACGATAATGAACACACCAATGAGTTTAATGCTAGTTAAGCAAAGGAAAGGAGAATCTATGCAAGATTATGTTAAACTATTCCATGCGGCAACATTGAATATGAAGAATTTGAAAGATCAGTGGGCCATTGATGCCTTCATTATTGGAGTTCAGAATGAGCATGTTCATCATTCATTTACTAAAAATAGGCCACAAAGCCTAGTGGACTTATATGAAAGGGCACATAAGTTCGTTGAGGTTGAAAAGATTAAGAAAGTAACTCGTGGTACTTTTTAGAGGGATGGTAGACAGTCTAGAGGTCGTCAGAATGCGTATGGTCAGTAGGGTCCTTCTCTGTAAAGCTTTTCACATCCCGAAAATCGAGTTGGTAGAATTGGACATTTGATTACGGATCTGAGAGAAAGAAAAATCAAATTTTGTGTCATAGGGATTAAAATATGATTAAATAAATAATTAGTTAATAATAGTAAAAATAATAATTAAATTAAATAATTTGGTATTAATAATCAGGGCATAAGTAAATAATAATAATAATAATAATAGAGACTAATTTGGAGTAGTTGTTAATGTAAAGGTTAAATGTGTAAATTAAGGCTAGTAGTTAAAAGTTGAGCTATTAGCAAATAGCCCAATTTTAAAAAATTGGTTGGCTATAAAAGCCACTTGCTGCCCAAGGTCTCTCCATTTCTTTTTCATTTTTAAAATTTTTTAGATCTAGATTAGAAAATTTTCTCTCAAAATTTTTTGCATCTCTCATTTTTTCTTGGCATCCAAACACTCTTTATTCTTTCAATTTTGCAAGAAAATCACTCTTTCTTCTTTAATTTCTCACCTAAACTTAGTTCGTTTTTGCTCAATTGGTGCAAATTCGTGGAGGTTTTCGAATTAAAAGTAAATATATTTTCTTATATATTAAATTTTTTTTAGGTGTTTTTAATTTGAATTTTCATAGATCTAAGCAAGAAAATTAAAGATCCATGGTTTTAAAGCTATCTTTTGCATAAAAATGGTGAATCTCATCATAAAGAGCTAGGAGATTTTTTTAAAATGATTTTCAATATATTTTTATGAGATTAAGAGGTTTACAAATTCAATTTATCAAAATCTTTAAGTAATTGCATGGATTAAATGGTTGTCTTTTGAGAATGAGGATGAACGGTGGTTTTCGAGAAAAGTAGTACCTAGTAAAATTGAGTTGATATTATTGGCCTAGATAGATAATTAGGCACAAGTTAGGGGGTTAGGAGGTAGAAATTAAGGATTTAATTAAATTAAAAAAAGAGAAGAAATTAAGCGAAATAGATTGTACGAAATAAGCCGAATAAGTATGTGTTAGTGGAAAGCCGTTGTATGAACACAAAGAGATAAGTTAGATTGTTTTAGCATGAATTATGAAATCTAGAGAGTCGAAGTGTGGCTTGCGAACCCACACTTGTGGTATGCAAACTCTTCCTTGTGCAAATCCTTGTAATTTTGGTTGAATCGTTGAGTATATACACTGTGTGATTTTAATAGTGCAAAATGCAAGAACTTATAATATACATATACATGGGCTTTATTTTACATATAATATATATTAATGGATTTTGGTGTTATATATATAATATAATATACATATATATATATGTGGGTTGTTATACATAAATTATATTACATGCATGGGTCTTACTATGTACATATATGCATGGGTCTTATTATATAATATATATAATTATGGGTATGGTTTTATCTAATATATAAATTTACGGGACTTTTAATGTATTCTAAAATTTGACGTGAAAAAGGTCACTAAATAGGTACGTATATATATGTAATATATATATTTGTATATGATTATGTAATGCTTGTGAACGGATATAAAAATAAATATTATAATGATTGCTTGTACTTAAGTACATCTAGTTGAATTTTAGGATATTTCATTAGTATTTTTAGCATTGCATTAGAACTTGGGTTGCGTTTAAATATTAGGTGCTTTTAATTGCTCATGGAAGGGCTGTGTTTTGTGGTATTAGTAGGTGTAGGGTAAGGAACAAGAAATAAATGAGTGAAGTTTTGTCGAGGCAAAATAGTGGTCTGATTGCCAACTCGCATGCCGTGGCAATGTCGGGAAGGTTTCCAGTTAGCATTCAGCGCATATCAGTTTCAGCCCAACTATACTTGTACTAGATAAATTTGCCTAGAAAAGAGGAGAAGATAAATCTTGGGGCTATTGGAATTATCCTGAAAAAGAAAAAAAAAGCAATTTAAAAAGAAGCAAAGGAGGAAACCCTAGGGCGCGGAACTACGGGTAGAGATCCTTAGGAAAATTAGAAGGTAGCGGCTGAATAGAAACAGGAAGAGGAAAGATGCAGGAAACCCCTCTCAACCACATCAGGACACTGCGCAACTGGAGTGTGGATTGGACAAGCGAACGTTGTCTACTCAACGTTCTTCCATTATTTCTAATTTGTTCCTTCGTGAATTATGGTGATGAAAAAGATGTTTGAGTTGAATGTTATTTGTCAACCTATGAGTTAAACCACATAGGGTTAGGATTTTTTTTAAAGAAACTTTAATTGCCTTTAATGGCTGCAGTGTAAATCTAAATTATTTTCACTGTTTCATTCAATTATTTTATTCTTTAAAATGTATGTGAGCAATCCCTAGACATAGTCGACTGTGCAGCATACCCTTAAATTAATCTAAAGTCTGAAAAGGTTAGATTAGTTAGACTGTGGTTGAATGATATGAGCAAGTACTCAACAGATACTTGTAGTAGACTCTAGACATAGAGCAACATTCATACAGAAGGAAACAGTGCAACGTACCATATTGAAGGCATATAGACACAAGCAAGGTAACTTAAGGTTTCTGCCTTCGAAAGAAGCAGGCCACTTTGGAACTCTTCTGAGCAGTAGGTTAAATATGATTTTGCTGAGGCATTGCTGACAGGAAAAGTATATTCTTAATGATCCCAACCTTCCCACTCAACATCGCGTAACTCTTATCTTTTGTCGTAGTATCTTTGCCATAGCATCCTTAGTTGTTTATTTGTTAGTTACATATTATTCATATAATAATTTTCATAGTTTTCATTACATTTCTACTCTAGTTTTTCCATAGCATTTCCAGGTTATTATTAATTCCACATATTGCATACACTATTATTCCTATTAATTGCCACTGTATACTTACCATAGTTTTACCATAGCATTAATCACATTTTATTATAATAACTTGACCACTTTAGTGCCTCAATTCGATTCTCGTGGGAACGATACTCACTCATCACTTTATTACTTGATCCGACGTGTAAGTGCACAATTAGCATATCATATTCACACGCGACAAGTTTTTGGCGTTGCCAGGGATTGACAATTTGGTGTAATTGGGTTTTGTTATTTTACTTATTTATATAATTTTTATTTAACTTAGTTTAATTTAATTTCTACAGAGTTGCCATCAGTGCATGAGAAGAGGCATTTCTGCTAACAATGAGTATCCTTTTGACCTAGAGATTGATAGAACTTTGCGAAGAATGCGAAAAGAACTGCAAAAAATGGCTAGGAATGAGAATGATCCTAGTCTCAATGATAATCCGAATGGTCAAGATGTTAATCTTCTTGTTCGAAGGGTGATACCAAGTATGAATGATAATTTGAATGGTCAGGGTGCTGATTCGCATGTCCATAGGGTGATAGATGACCGAGATAGACCAATCCGAGAGCATGTTTTGCCAATTTTGGATGATTTGAATCCAGAGATAGTCAAGCTGCAAAGACAAGCGCAGTAGTTTGAACTAAAACCAATAATATTTCAGATGTTATAAACAGTAGGATAGTTTGGAGGACTGCCTACTAAAGATCCAAGATTGCATTTGTGACTTTTTCTAGAAGTCTGTGATTCGTTTTGGCAATAGGGTATTCCTAAAGATGCCCTGAGATTTAAATTGTTTCCATATTCCTTGAGAGTTTGAGGAAGAGCATGGAATGACCTTTGCCAGAGGTTTTTGCTATGTTATAATCCATCAAACATGAATGTCAAGCTTAGAAATGACATCACATCTTTTTGACAATTTGAGGATGAAACACTATATGAAGCTTAGGAACGATTTAAAGATTTAATTTGCAAATGTCCGATGCATGGATTTCAACACTGGACTCAAATGGAAATATTCTATAATGGGTTGAATGCACATACGAGAATGGTAGTGGATGCATCTTCTTATCGTACATTGTTGTATAAATCTTACAACGAAGCATATGAGATTTTGGAAAAGATTGCCAACAATGACTATCGGTACCCTACCACAAGAGTTGGGACGTACAAGAGAGCTATTGGTACCATAGAGCTCAATGCAATTACTTCGTTGACAGCCCATGTATCTTCTTTAGCTAATATGATTAAAACAATGAAAAATCTAACTACTGCCCATGAGATGAACTCACCCGAGCTATCATGCGTTTATTGTGGCGAAGATCATGTGTTTGATGAATGCCCATCAAACCCAGCATCAGTATACTACATGGGTAATTTTAACCGGAATAATAACCCCTATTCCAACACTTACAATCCGAGGTGGAAGCAGCATCCAAATTTTAGTTGGAATAATCAAGGTGCGGGGAGTTCATACAAGCTTGTAAGAAAAAAATATCCACAATGCACTACCCGGTTATAATCATCCTATGTCGAGGAAAAATGCTCAGCAAGGTCAGGTATCATCTCCTAATTCTATTGAATATTTATTGAAGGAGTATATGGCCAAAACTAATGCTATGATTCAGAGTCAGGCTGCGTCTCTTCAACCACTTGAAAATCAAGTGGGGCCAATAGCGAACGCTCTAAATTCAAGGCCACAAGGAGCATTGCTAAGTGATACTGAAAATTCGAGAACCCAAGGGAAGGAGTAGTGCAAGGCCATCACTTTTAGAAGTGGGACTCAATTGGATGAAGTTGTTCAAGATGCCACAGTAGAAGAAGAGAAATCCAGCCGCAATCAAGAAAGGATCTCAAAATCTACTGAACGGTTAGACAGCACCTGAAAAGGGTACACAGAGAAATGTTGTGACAAAATCAGATCATGTTGCCAACAGAAATGCCACAATAAAATAATATCAGCAACTTGAAGGATGACCACATTTACCTTTTTCTCAGCGATTCCAGAATGCTAAACATGATATTCAGTTTAAAAGGTTTTTAGATGTTTTGAACGAACTCCACATCAACATACTGTTAGTAGAAGCTTTGGAGCAAAAATGCCCAATTATGTAAAATTTATGAAAGACATATAGTAAAAAAAGCACAGATTGGGAGAATTTGAGACTGTTTCTCTCACTAAAGGGTGTGCAGCAATGTTGACGAATAAATTACCTCCTAAGTTGAAGGATCTAGGGAGTTTCACTATCCCGTGTTAAATTGAAAATCCTTATGTTGGTAAGGCGTTATGTGACTTAGAAGCAAGTATAAATCTAATACCTATGTCTATTTTCAGGAAGCTAGAAATTAGGAAAGTAAGACCTACTACGATAACTTTGCAATTATCTGATCGATTCTACGCCCATTCGGAAGGTAAAATTGAGGACGTATTGGTAATAATGGATAAATTTATCTTTCCTGCCGATTTCCTTATTTTAGAATTTAAAGCTGATCAAAATGTGCCAGTTATCCTTGGAAGACCTTTTCTTGCTACAGGAAGAACTCTAATTGACGTACAAAAAGGTGAATTGACCATAAGGGTAAATGATCAACAAGTTACTTTTAATATTTTTGATGTTTTAAAATGTGCAGACAAAAATGCAGAATGCCATGCCATTGGTTTGATAGAAACAGCAGTGGAGGAAGAATTCAATAGACTTTACCACAGTAATTTTAATAATAACAAAGACTCATTAGAAAGGATTGATGAAGTATGTTTCAAAGAACTCAACGAATTCATTAAATCCAAACAGACAATAGAGAGACCAGGGAAAAAGTTTGACTGTTTGGATTTATCGAGTCATTCATTCAAGCCTCCTAAACCTTCTATAGAGGAACGTCCTACATTGAAGTTGAAACCTTTGCCACAACATTTAAAATATGAATACTTGAGAGATAATGGTACATTTTCAGTTGTGATTTCTACGAAATTGACATCTGAATAAGAAGTCAAGTGGTTGGAAGTTTTGCGACGATTTAAGAAGGTGTTAGGATGGACTCTTACTGATATAAAGGGAATCAGTCCTGCATTTTGCATGCATAAAATCTTGTTAGAGGATTGCCACAACAAGTCTATTAAGCAACAGAGAAGATTGAATCTGATAATGAAAGAAGTTGTCAAGAAAGAGATTATCAAGTGGCTTAATGCTGACATTATTTATCCAATCTCAGACAGCTTGTGGGTCAGCCCTGTACAACGTGTCCCCAAGAAAGGAGGTGTCGCAGTGGTTAGCAATGACAATAATAAGCTCATACTAACTCGCACGATCACAGGATGGAGAGTGTGTATGGATTATCGGAGCCTTAACAAGGTAGCTAGGAAGGACCATTTCCCCTTGACGTTTATTGATCAAATGTTGAACATGTTAGCAGGAAAAGCTTTTTACTATTTTTTTGACGATTATTCAGTGTAGAATCAGATTGCCATAGCTCCCAATGACCAAGAGAAGAAAACTTTCACGTGTCCATATGGTACTTTTCTGTTTAGAAAGATGTCGTTCGGATTATGTAATGCTCGACAACTTTTCAGCATTGTATGATGACCATATTCTCGGATATGGTGGAGAAATTCCTTGAAGTTTTCATGGATGATTTCTCTGTATTTGGCAACGATTTTGAAGATTGTTTGAAAAATCTAGAATTGGTTCTGTGCCATTGTGAAGAAACAAATCTTGTCTTAAACTGGGAAAAATGTCACTTCATGGTTCTTGAAAGAATTGTCTTAGGACATAAGATATCACAACAAGGAATTGAAGTAGACAGAGCAAAAATTGAAGTAACAGAAAAATTGCCACCTCCCACCAGTGTCAAGGGTGTTAGATGTTTTCTAAGTCATGCAGAATTTTATAGAAGATTCATTAAGGATTTCTCGAAGTTATCTAAACCCTTGTGCACACTGCTGGAGCAAAATAGACCCTTCGATTTTGATGAACACTATCTAGGTGCTTTTGAGGAATTACAGAAAAGACTGGTAGCATTACCAATTGTAGTAGCTCTAAAATGTACCTTGCAGTTCAAACTCATGTGCGATGCCAGCGACTATTCCGTAGGGGCAATGTTGGGGCAGAGAAGAGACAAAATACTGTGTGCAATATATTATGCTACCAAAACTTTGACGGATGCACAACTTAATTATACCACAACGGAAAAAAAGCTGTTAGCTGTGGTGTTCGCGTTTGAAAATTTTCATCCTTATCTAGTGGGTACCTAGGTCACAGTTTACACAGATCACGCGACTATTAAGTACTTGGTGCGTAAGAAAGATGCCAAGCCGAGATTAATTAGGTGTATATTGTTACTACAAGAGTTTGACTTGGAAATTCGAGATTGAAAAGGGACTGAAAACCAAGTGGCTGATTGTTTGTCAAGGTTAGAATCGGGTAATGTAGATGGCAATGATAACTTTATTAAAAAAGATTTTCTAGACGAACAATTGTTATTTGCCAAGGCATTACCTTGGTAAGCCAATATAGTGAATTTTTTGGTGAGTAGTGTGATGCCTCCTGATTTAAACAGCCACAAAAGGCGGAAATTTCTTCATGATGCTAAGCACTATTATTGGGATGAACCTTTCTTATTTAAACATTGTGCCGATCAAGTCATTCGGAAATGTGTCACTGATGATGAAACGATGAAACGTGTCATTCAGCTCCTTATGGAGGACATTTTGGAGGAATGAGAACCGCCGCTAAAGTACTTCAGTCGAGATTCTATTGGCCAAATTTGTTTAAAGATGCTCATGAATTCTTTCAATCGTGTGACCGTTGTCAAAGAACAGGGAATCTATCTAAGAGACGTGAAATGTCGCTGCAAAGTATATTGGAGGTTGAGTTATTTAATGTATGGGAAATCGACTTTATGGGTCCATTTCCACCATCAGTAAGCAAATCATACATACTTTTGGCGATAGATTACGTTTCTAAATCGGTAGAATCGGTAGCCCTAGCTACTAATGATGCTAAGTTAGTACTAAAGTTCCTACATAAGAACCTCTTTACAAGATTTGGTACACCTAGAGCCATTATCAGCGAGAAGGATCCCATTTTGATTGTAAATTGGTGGCCAATGCCTTGGGCAAGTATGGTTTGAATCATAAGATTGCTACTGTATATCATCCCCAGGTGAATGAACGAGTTAAGATTTCTAATAGAGAAATTAAACAAATTTTGGAAAAAAATGGTGAATCCATCTCGTAAGGATTGGTCCACCAGACTGGATGAAGCTTTATGGGCTTATCGGATTGCATTTAAAACACCATGAGGGATGTTGCCTTTTAAACTTGTTTATGGGAAGCCATGTCACTTACCTGTTGAGCTTGAGTACAAAAAAAATTAGGCTATCAAGAAACTGAACATGGACTGGACTACTACTGGCAATAAAAGGTTGTTAGAGTTGAATGAAATGGAAGAGTTTCGGGCACAAGCATATGAAAATGCTAGACTATATAAGGAAAAGACCAAACAATAGCATAATGACAGAATTATGCCAAGGCAATTTTAACCAGGACAGCAGGTATTATTGTTTAATTCTAGACTCAAATTTTTCCCTGGTAAATTGAAATCTCGCTGGTTAAGTCCTTTTTAAGTAGTTCAAGTATTCTCACACGGAGCTGTTGATATCAAAGACATGAAAATAGGTGTTACATTCAAAGTTAATGGACAACGCTTGAAGCACTATTGGGGTGCTCATGTGGAGCGTGACAAGCAAAGCATCGACATTCGAAATGCTTGAGTTAGAAATTTTGGATTTTATTTTATTTATTTATTTACTTTAAATTATTTTTTTTGTTTTTTTACTTTAAATTAATTTTTTGTTTTTTTAGTTATTTATGTTCGTTGGTGTGTCTTGATCCGTAGAAATTCCTAAATTATGTTAATATCTCTTTCGAAAGTAAGAACAACTGACTCTAGGTTGATTAATTGAAATCTCTTTCTAATTAAAACCCCTATCGTCGCATTAACTCGATCTATGGATTCCCCTATTAGATTTGACTCTAATTTGGTAGATTTATGTCGTCCTATTTCTAGGATTGCATGCAACTCCACTCAATTATGCTAGATCTACTCTTAAACAGGGACTTTTGCTCCACTGAAATAAGCACATTAAACATGAATTAATATCTCAAAAATATTAAAACACAAAATAAGCATACATAATTGAGAACAAGAATCAAGTATTTATCATGTAAATCAGAAATAAAATAGTAAGATTCATCATAGGTTTCATCTTCCCTAGGTATCTAGGAAATTTAGTTTATAATCTGAAATAAAAACATCTCAAAATTAGGATAACAACAAGACACAAAGAAACTCAATAAAACTTCGAAGGAAATTAAATGGAGATCTTCAATCTTGAAGGAGATCCGCTTCTGAGTTGATTCTAATGGCGTTCTTCGAGTCTTTTCTTCGATCTTCTCTCAGTGCCCCCTTAGATCTTCTTCTAATTTATATTTATAGACTTTAGAATGCTCAGAAAGCCTAAAAATTGGGTTTTTCCGCATGTTTTGGAAATAGGGTGCGATATCAACACGGGCTGGCACATGGACGTGTGGCCAGCCCGTGTGGCTAACACGGGCGCGTGGCCAGCCCGTGTGGAAATGTCCAGGCCGTGTGGATCCTGGAAATAGCTCTATTCGTTTGATTTTGGCTCATTTTTTGCTCCTTTCACTCCCAAATGCTCTCCTGAGTATAGAAACATGAATTTAAAGGATTAGGAGCATCAAATTCACTAATTTAAATCATTAATCATCCAAAAATACATTAAGAATGGGACTAAAATATGTTACTTTTACATCTTATCAGCTGAGAGCTGATGTACTTCTTGTTCTTTGAATAGCTTGATAGTATGAGTTGGTTTGGTGCGTTGGCAAAATGTTGGCATTCATGCATGCATGCATATTTTGCTTGAGGACAAGTAATAACTCAGGTTTAGGGGCGTGATAACTCTTGAAAATAGTTATATTTTATGCCTTTAGACCTAGTTAATTGACTGTACTTAAGTACATCTAGATTCATTTTAGGACATTTCATTAGTAGTTTTAGCATTGCATTAGAACTTGGGCTAGGTTTAAATATTAGGTGCTTTTAATTGCTCGTGGAAGGGTTGTGTTTTGTGGTATTAGCAGGTGGGATGAGGAACAAGAAATACAGGAGTGAATTTTTGTCGGGGCAAAAGGGTGTTCAGATTGCTAGCTCATATTCCGTGGCAATGCCAGGAAGGTGTCCAGTCAGCATTCAGCATATATCAGCTTCAGCCCAACTCTACTTGTACCAGATAAATCTACTTAGAAAAGAGGAAAAGATAAATCTTGGAGCTGTTGGAATTATCTTGAAAAAGAAAAAAAAACAATTTAAAAAGAAGCAAATTAGGAAACCCTAGGGCGCAGAACTGCGGGTAGAGATCCTTAGGAAAATTAGAATGTAGCGGTTGAATAAGGGTAGGAAGAGGTGTAACAACCCAATTTTGGGTCTAGTCGGAACAGTGGTTTTGGGAACACAAATCTGACGCAGTAAAATTCATTTTTATTATATTTTTATGGTCTATAGTTTTATGGAACGATTTTTTGAAAATTTCATTCGAAAATTTTGATGTTTGGGCACTCAATTTAGTTAAAAGGACTAAATTGTAATAAGTGCAAAATGTGAGTTCTATAGGTTAAAGGTGTCTAATTTTTATGAAATTTTAAATTGGAGGTCCTTAAATGGTAATTAGACCATTGGTTAAGTTGGTGGACAAAAATGGACATGGTTTGGTATGTTTCTCAAGTTTTTCATTAAGGGCATTTTGGTAATTTGGTAACTAAATGAATTAAAAAGCCAAATTAAAAGCCAATTTTTGTCCATCTTCCTCCCATGGCCGAAATTCACAAAGGGAAACCATGTCTAGGGTTTTCCAAGCTTCCAAGCTCGATTGTAAGTCCGTTCTAGCCCTGTTTTTAATGCTCTTTACATTTTTGAATTCGTTGTAACTCGATCTTTCTATTTCTACAATCAATTTGAAGAGATGTCAAAGTCTAAAATTTTACCCACGTTGAACATGTATGTATTTTGATGTTTGATGGTAGAAAATGCGTGTTTGTTGTTTGTTAAACGACTTTTGCTAAGTAATTTTCGGTAAAAATGTCAAAAAAGGACTTATTTGTAAAAGTTACAAAATGAGTAGAAAAATGTGAATAAATGAGAAATGTGGGCTGTTATGAGTATGAAAATGGTTCGGCTAGGCTTGGGTTTTGAAGAAATTGAATGAAAATCATTCTACGAGCCTAGGGACTAAATTGTAAAAATGTCAAACTTTAGGGGCAAAAATGTAATTTTTGCCATAATTTGATTTTGGGCTGATTTGAATTGTATAATGATTAAATAAGTTAAATGTGATTTATGGTTAAATAAAAACGAGGTTTAGACCTAGAACGGGGGAAAAACAAGTATTTGACGATTTAGTCCCTTTCGTCATTTTAATCCGAGGTAAGTTCGTATGTGTAATAAGCATTAAATTATCTGTGTATAGAAGCTTGATTGATATAATTATGGTAAATGTTATATTATTGAAACGAAATGTGAATGCTATTGAGTACGATACTACGAAAATGACCGACAGAGATTCGGTACAGCGAAAGTCCCGGTTGAACCTTAGGAATAGATAGGATATAAATGTCATGACATTCGGGTTACTGTGATTACGCGTAAGACCATATCTGGGATATGGCATCGATATGAGACTTCGTGTAAGACCATATCTGGGATATAACATCGATATGAGACTTCGTGTAAGACCATAGCTGGGCTATTGGCATCGATACGAGATTTCATGTAAGACCATATTTGGGATATGGCATTGGTACGGTACTGCATGCACGAGATCCTCGAGTATCCTTTAATATTCCAAATGATTCAACGGGAAATTGAACGGGCATGTCAAAGAAGAGAAAGAGTATGTAAGTATTACGAATTAGTACAGGTATGTACGTAAAGTTTATGAGCATTGACATCATGAAGTTGTGAGTTCATGATTTCCATGAGAATGTTTTTGTGAAAACCTTGTGATTTTTTGTCTATACTTTTGATGTACGAAATACATGGTAAATTCGATTGACGATTATGTTATTGGCTTTTGGGCCAAATTGAGTTATGATGTGGCATGTTTTATTCACACAAATTGTGATTTCTTGGATATGAGAAAAAGGGAAGATTGGTATAATTGCTTGTTGAAATGGTTATGGAAGTAAGGGAAGATAAGAGTTTAGGCAATGGAAAGATGTTAAAGTATATGCTTGAAATGTAAATACTCATAATTAAAGTGCATGTTTACCATGAGGTTTGAAATGATTTGTTGAATTGCTGTAATATGCTACAAAGGAGAGATTATGGTTGTTAGGCTGATGCGAAGATATGTTAAATTATGTTTATAAGTTGATAGAGTAAACATTATGACTGAATGAAAATTTTAACTGTGAGCTTTATAGAAATTTGTATTATCTTGTGTTTAAATTGTTTAACTTGATAAAAGATTGGTAAAAGTTGCTTATTATTTTTGTACGGACTTACTAAGCTATATATATAGCTTACCCCCTTCCTTTCCAATGTCTTATAGGGTTACTGAGCTAGCTCGGGTTGGAAATCGCCGGAGATCCTATCACACTCTCAAACTGTCATTTTGGGTAAAAATGAATTCAAGTATTTTAAGCCTATGGCATGTATAGGGACTAGGCCAATTTGTTATGTGTGTCATTATTAATTTGGCCATATGTGTTAGCTTGTAGTTGTTAATGCTTCATCTTATATATATAGCCATGAATGATGGCTTATGCTGATTATAAGTTATTCATATGTTAATGCCTCTTGTGAATGTGAAATTAGTATGTTTTTAATGGGCTAAGTATGATGTTTTAAGCATGATAAATAATGGCATGAGAATGACATGTTATAGTTTTGGTTGTGGTTGTGGTTATTTGGTTGCTCTCACATGCTTGATTTTGTGCCATGAGATGTTATGTAGATATGTGCAAGTGAGGTGGTAAAATGGCTTGGTAAATAGCCTTGTTTTTGTCCATACGAGCGTGTGTCTAGGCCATGTGTGACACACGGCCTGTCCCACGGGCATGTGAACTGGCCGTGTGTCCCCTGCACCTTAATTATTGCAAAACAGAATGTCAGAATTGAGCACACGGGTGTGTGTCTCAGCCGTGTGTGCTACACGGCCTAGCACACGGGCGTGTGGCACGGCCGTGTGGCACAAGTCAGAGAGCACCCTAATTTGAACACGGTCTGGAGTACGGGCGTGTCCTTTGGACCACACGGACGTGTGAGCCCTGCATCTAGCAAAAATTTTCTAAGTCTTGTAAAAATTTCTTGAGTTCTTAGTTCAGTCCCGAACCACTTCCAATACATGTTTTGGGCCTCGTAGGCTCGTAATAGGGACTTCATGATCGAATATGAATGGTTTTAATTTAGACGCAAATTTATGACTCGAAATTGTGTGATTGCTTGTGTTAAAAGTCCGGTAATGCCTCGAGCCCTATTCCGGCGTTAAATACAGGTAAGGGGTGTTACATTTTGTGGTATCAGAGCTATGGTTTAGTCGATTCTCAGACTAACGTAGCGTATGTGAGTCTAGCTATACATGCCATATTACTACCTGTGATAGTGTGATATCTCCCGACTCTGATGAAATTGTTTTGTTGAGGCAGAGATGCTTTCCAACCGAGCTATTTTCGTAAACGCTGAAAGTGATACTAAGATATTTGAAAATGTGTTTGTGATGAGTCGAAACTTAGAAAGGTATGAATAAGAGTTCATGATATGTATGTGATGATGAACAAAATGAAATAACCGTAAGTTGAGAAATATGGATAAAATGTCATTGTTCTGGTTGAACGTTGTATTTCGATGGATTATGGTGATTTTATGAAATGGATGAAATGTTTTAAATGTTGCAAAAAACATTTAGCCCAGAAGGGTAATCCTGAATTAAGCCCTCTCGAGCATAAGTTATGAAATGGATTTAGCCCAGACGGGTAATCCAAAGTAAGCCCTTTAGAGCATACGTTATTGAAAGAATTTAGCCTAGACTGGCAATCCTGTTATATCATATGTGGCTCGAGAGTGTGCTCTATGAATATGTGCCAAAAGGGCACTTTTGAATATGAATTGACGAATTGTTGACATGCATACCTTGAGTATACTACCCGAGTATCCATCGAAATTACAATAGTTCAATGGGAATTATTCTTGAAATATGGAAAGGTGAAATAAAATGGAAGTTTATATTGTGATAAGCTCATTCATGTTTGTTTGACATTCATATGATATTATGTTCATAACTTGTTTGATTAAGTGAATGCGATAAGTAAACTTACTCAAATTTATGGAATGTATGTTTAAGCACACTTGTTTGAATAAAGGTAATCGGAAAGTTCGTATGACATAAATATGTAAGTTAATTAGCTTGAAGTGAATTATATGATTGTGAAGATATTATGTTGATGATGAATGCTAAGTTAAATGTGTGTATTTATGAGAGTCGAGTTAGAGACTTTACGACCTCACCCCCTTACCAATGTGGTATTTAATGACGAAATTTCACGAGATTTAAGTTGAATGAGCTCACTAGTAAGAGACTGAAGAGTTCAGTAGCGGAATAACTAATAATGTGGTTAGAGTTAAGAATAGTTTGGCAAGTGAATACAGTTCTAGAAAAGATGTCAGGTTATTCTAAAGATCATTCAGATTTCGCGATGTCACGGTTAAAGAAAAAGTTAATCTCGGCTAATCAACTCATTCAGGTATGATGTCTAAAGCATGTAATTATTAGAAATTCCTCCGGATTGATTTTCATTAGTGAATGGAATAATACGGGATTAGTGATGACAGAATTAGTCAGAGAAATGATATTTGAATCGTAAAGATGTCTGAGTGTAACAGTTGTAATTGAATAGATTATGATGATCTCTCCTAGGTATTATATATATTCATGTATCCTCAGAGATATATGTGATTGTTCGTTTTCTGAAGAAATTCTTATCGTATGAGAATGCTAACTGATTATAATGTTAAATGAAAACACTGTTTGTCTGGTTGGTTGATGCTCAGCATATCTTATCTCTCTCTTCGGGATTCTATTCTATTATGTTTGGAATAAAAGTTGTTGGTGAAAACTTATGTGAGGCTATTCTTCTGTTTCTACTGGATGTTGTTTTGTTTTGTATATATATTTGGAAAATATATCATCTCTGTTACAATTGATTTCAGAGCGTATAAGCATTGTTTTTCTTCCAGTTTTCTCTGAGAAATCATCAAGATCTTTATTATTTTCTTATGAGTTATGTTCTCGGACTTCCAGTATGATATCTCATCTTGGATTTCTTTATCTCGATTTTCTTATTATCTTTATTTCATAAATTATCAATCATGGCTCATCTTTAAAGTGTGTTCTTTGGCTTGTGATAATTATGTCTATTATGGTCGTATTTCTGGTTCGAACATAGGAATGTGGTGATTCTGGTATCAGGATTTCTCTAATTTTCATGAAAGGAATTGACATAGGCAAAGGTGTAGGTAGTGGAAGATCAAGCTCAAATTGTACTATGGTTTTCTTTTCTCAGGTAATTTTGATTAAGGTCAATGAGTTCAATCAGAATATTTTGTTTCCTTGAGCTAATGCAGTTGTAAAGATCTTTGGTTAGCATGTTAAGGGAATTATAAAAGATTGTATGTTTGAGTTGTTTAACAGTATGAAGAAGGGAGTATTTTGATATGTTATGATTTGATAGTTGAGATCGACTCAGTTGTTTTTATCTGAGCGAGCTGGTTAGTTGAAAGGTAATTTGAGTTATATGCATTTAAGTTTATCCTCAGGTAAGAAGATAAAATCTTGTATATTCATGGGTAAATTGGCGAACAGTCTGAATGAATAATTTATATTCAAAAAGGGTGTGATACATGGACGTACTTATTAAATTTGTTCTAATTGAATGATGTCGTTATGAGTTAAAGCTGTTCCGATTGATAAAGTTATCACATTTGTGAAAGTTTAAATGGTATGTTGTATGTTAGCAAAGTTGAAAAATGATGAATGTGTTATTAACCGAAACATTGGTTCTGGGTTCTGTTTGAATTAAGTAAAGAATTCGTAATTTTTCAGTGATGCACTATCGAACGGATTGGAATGTGTTTTAAAAAAAGAATGTAAAGTGATAGTTTATGCTTTCAGACGGTTAAAGTCACATGAAAGGAACTGTTCGACGGGTGGTTTAAAGTCGGCCACTTTTTATGTCTGTGTTGAGAATTTGATGACGTCGGTTGTCCGACGAAAAATGTCATATGTTTCCTGATCCCAAGAGTTTAAAGTATCTAATGTCACAGAAGGATCTGAATTTAAAACAGCATATATGGCTTGAACTATTGAAAGGTTTTGAGCAGTTATCGATTACCCTTTGGGAAAGCAGATATAGTTGCAAATGCTTGAATGGAAAACCTTTGATTATTTTGTGAGTATTTGATAATTGATTAATCTTATTTGATGACGGTCTGAATCTAGCTAAATTAAAAGTAAAAGCGATGTTTTGTTTGCAAGATTGAGAACCTCATGAATGTGATAGTGAGTGGTAAATTAAATGAGTACCGTGTGAGACGACTTTTGATTCTGAATTTCAGGTCGGACCTGATGACTGTTATCATTATTTCGAGATAGAATTTGCGCACTGAGTAATTCAGAGCTTATGCAGAAAATTTTGTACGAAGCTTAGTAGTAGCTCGTTTGTTCATTCAGGTAGTAATAAAATGCACAGTTATTTGAAATAGATGTTTTGGTGATCAGGTATGTAACATGATAGATTAGTTGAGTTATATGTTTTAGAGACTATCCGATCAGAAATCGTACAGAAAGTTAAAGTGATTCATGGCAGTTTAGAATCCACTTCAGATTGTCAAAAAATGTATGTGAATTTGAAACATGAGGATATGAAATTCCCGTTCAGCGATAGCATGTTTCAAAAAGTACTGCCTTGGAAAAAGATTCAAAATGTGTTTTGTGTATCTATGTTGTGATGGTATCGATTGGACTCTTTGATTATGAATTCTCCAATAGAGATTGAGATTCAGCCGATGTGTTGTATAACGAAGAATCGATCGGAATTTTGACACGAAAGATTTGAAGAATGCGAAATAAAAGTATAACATTAGTGAGGGTTCTTTGGCAGTGTTACGTGATAAAGGAGTCTGTGTGAAAATTGAATTTATATTCTGGTAAGATTTTCGGGGACGAAAATTCCTAAAGGGGGGAGAGTTGTAACAGCCCGATTTTGGGTCTATTCGGAACAGTTATTTTGGGAACACAAATCTGACGCAGTAAAATTTATTTTTATTATATTTTTATGGTCTATAGTTTTATGGAACGATTTCGTGAAAATTTCGTTCGAAAATTTTGACGTTTGGGCACTCAATTTAGTTAAAAGGACTAAATTGTAATAAGAGCAAAATGTGAGTTCTATAGGTTAAAGGTGTCTAACTGTTATGAAATTTTAAATTGGAGGTACTTAAATGGTATTAGACCATTGGTTAAGTTGGTGGAAAAAAATGGACAAGGTTTTGTATGTTTCTAAAGTTTTTCATTAAGGGCATTTTGGTAATTTGGTAATTAAATGAATAAAAAAGCGATATTAAAAGCCAGTTTTTGTCCATCTTCCTCCCATGGCCGAAATTCACAACGGGAAACCATGGCTAGGGTTTTCCAAGCTTCCAAGCTCGATTGTAAGTCCGTTCTAGCCCCGTTTTTAATGCTCTTTACATTTTTGAAGTCGTTGTAACTCGATCTTTCTATTTCTACCATCAATTTGAAGAAATGTCAAAGTTTAAAATTTTACCCATGTCGAACATGTATGTATTTTGATGTTTGATGGTAGAAAATGCATGTTTGTTGTTTGTTAAACGACTTTTACTAGGTGATTTTCTGTAAAAATGTCAAAAAGGACTTATTTGTAAAAGTTATAAAATGAGTACAAAAATGTGGTTAAATGAGAAATGTGGGCTGCTATGAGTATGAAAATGGTTCGGCTAGGCTTGGGTTTTAAAGAAATTGAATGAAAATCATTTTACGAGCCTAGGGACTAATTGTAAAAATGTTAAACTTTAGGGGTAAAAATGTAATTTTTTCTATAATGTGATTTTGGGCTGATTTGAATTGTATAATGATTAAATAAGTTAAATGTGATATTATAGATCAAGAAAAACAAGGTTCAGACATAGAACGGGGGAAAAATAAGTATTTGACGATTTAGTCCTTTTCACCATTTTTATGTCGAGGTAAGTTCTTATGCTTAATAAGCATTAAATTATCTGTATATAGAAGCTTAATTGATATAATTATGGCAAATGTTATACTATTGAAACGAAATGTGAATGCTATTGAGTACGATACTACAGAAATGACCGACAGAGATTCAGTACAGCGAAAGTCCCGGATGAACCTTAAGAATAGATAGGATATAAATGTCATGACATTAGGGTTACTGTGATTACGTATAAGACCATATCTGGGAAATGGCATCGAAATGAGATTTCGTGTAAGACCATATCTGGGATATGGCATCGATATGAGACTTCGTGTAAGACTATAGCTGGGCTATTAGCATTGATACGAGATTTCATGTAAGACCATATTTGGGATATGGCATTGGTACGGTACTGTATGTACGAGATCCCCAAGTATCCTTTAGTATTCCAAATGGTTCAACGGGAAATTCAACGGGTATGTCAAAGAAGAGAAAGAGTATGTAAGTATTACGAATTAGTACAGGTATGTACGTAAAGTTTATGAGCATTGACTTCATGAAGTTGTGAGTTCATGATTTCCATTAGAATGCTTTTGTGAAAACCTTGTGATTTTTGGTCTATACTTTTAATGTATGAAATACATGGTAAATTCAATTAACGATTATGTGATTGGCTTTCGGGCCAAATTAAGTTATGATGTGGCATGTTTTATTCACACAAATTGTGATTTCTTGGATATGAGAAAAAGGGAAGATTGGCATAATTGCTTGTCGAAATGGTTATGGAAGTAAGGGAAGATAAGAGTTTAGGCAATTGAAAGATGTTAAAGTATATGCTTGAAATGTAAATACTCATAATTAATGTGCATGTTTACCATGTGGTTTGAAATGATTTGTTGAATTGTTGTAATATGCTACAAAGAAGAGATTATGGTTGTTAGGCTGACGCCAAGATATGTTAAATTATGCTTATAAGTTGATAGAGTAAACATTATGACTAAATGAAAATTTTAACTGTGAGCTTTATAGCAATTTGTATTATATTGTGTTTAAATTGTTGAACTTGATAAAAGATTGGTAAGAGTTGCTTATTATTTTCATACGGACTTACTAAGCTATATATATATATCTTACCCTCTTCCTTTCTAATGTCTTATAGGGTTACTGAGCTAGCTCGGGTTGGAAATCGTCAAAGATCCTATCACACTATCAAACTGTCATTTTGGGTATAAATGAATTCAAGTATTTTAAGTCTATGGCATGTATAGGGACTAGGCCAATTTGTTATGTGTGTCATTATTAATTTGGCCATATGTGTTAGCTTGTAGTTGTTAATGCTTCATCTTATATATATAGCCATGAATGATGGCTTATGCTGATTATAAGTTATTCATATGTTAATGCCTCTGGTGAATGTAAAATTAGTATGTTTTTAATGGGCTAAGTATGATGTTTTAAGCATGATAAATAATGGCATGAAAATGACATGTTATTGTTTTGGCTGTGGTTGTGGTTATTTGGTTGCTCTCACATGCTTGATTTTGTGCCATGAGATGTTATGTAGATGTGTGCAAGTGAGGGTGGTAAAATGGCTTGGTAAATAGCCTTATTTTTGTCCACACGGGTAGACACACGGGCATGTGTCTAGGCCGTGTGTGACACACGGTCTGTCCCACGGGCATGTGAACTGGCCGTGTGTTCCCTACACCTTAATTGTTACAAAACAAAATGTCCAGAATTGAGCACACGGGAAGAGACATAGGCGTGTGTCTCAGCCGTGTATGCTACACGGCCTAGCACACGGGCGTGTGGCACGGTCGTGTGGCACAAGTCAGAGAGCACCCTAATTTGAAGACGGTCTGAAGCACAGGCGTGTCCCAGGGTCACACAGGCTTGTCCCTTGGACCACACGGGCGTGTGAGCCTTGCATCTAGAAAAAACTTTCTAAGTCTTGTAAAAATTTCCTAAGTCCTCGGTTCAGTCCTGAACCACTTCCAATACATGTTTTGGGCCTCGTAGGCTCATAATAGGGACTTCATGATCGAATATGAATGGTTTTAATTTGGACGCAAATTTATGACTCGGAATTGTGTGATTGCTTGTGTTATAAGTCCAGTAATGCCTCGAGCCCTGTTTCGGCGTTGAATACGGGTAAGGGGTGTTACAAGAGGAAAGATGAAGGCAACCACTCTCAGCCACCTCAGGACACTGCGTAGCTAAAGTGTGGATTAGACAAGCGAATGCTGTCTTCCCGACGTTCTTCCATTATTTCTAATTTGTTCCTTCGTGAATTATAGTGATGAAAATGATGTTTGGTTGAATGTTATTTGTCAACCTATAAGTTAAATCTCATAAGGTTTGGATTACTTTGATGAAACTTTAATTGTCTGTAATAGATGCAATGTAAATCTAAATTATTTTTACTGTTCCATTCAATTATTTTATTCTTTAAAATGTATGTGAGTAATCCCTAAACGTAGTTGACTATGCAACATACCCATAAATTAATCTAAAGTTTGAAAAGGTTGGATTAGTTAGATCGTGGTTGAATGATATGAGCAAGTACTCGATAGATACTTGTAGTAGACTCTAGACATAGAGCAATGTTCATACCGAAGGAAATAGTGCAGGTTACCATATTAAAGGCCCATAGACGCAGGCAAGGTAACTTGAGGTTTCTGCCTTCGAAAGAAGCAAGCCACTTTGGAACTCTTCTGAGCAGTAAGTTAAGTATGATTTTGCTGACGCATTGCTGACAGGAAAAGTATATTCTTAGTAATCCTGACCTTCCCACTCAACATCGCGTAGCCCTTATATTTTGCCGTAGTATGTTTTCCATCGTATCCTTAGTTGTTTATTTGTCAGTTACATATTATCCATATAATCATTTTTATAATTGCCATTACGTTTCTACTCTCGTTTTGCCATAGCATTTCCAAGTATTTATTAGTTCCACATATTGCATACACTATTATTCATTTTAATTGCAACTGCATACTTACCATAGCTTTACCATAGCATTAATCGCATTTTATTATAATAACTTGACCACTTCAGTGCCTCAATACGATCCTCGTGGGAAAGATACTCACTCATCACTTTATTACTTGATCCAACATGTATACTTGCACAATTCGCATATCATATTCACACCTGACAGTACGATACATGTTATAATTGGTACAGGTGAGGAGTGGGTGACATCTAACACAAAAAGTATGGCTCACATCAAGAGTGTGATCTCTATTAGTTCACCTAAGAAGCCACATCAACAGGAAAAGTGGCGAGTGGTGTTTAGCGAAGAAGATGAAGACTCAGTTTGTGACGAGGAGGGGGACAATCCTCTAGTGGTAATAACAACAATGATTGTCGAGTTTGAGGTTAAGAGAATTCCAGTTGACAATGGGAGCACTATCGAGGTTTTGACCTAGAAGGGATGGTATCAAAGGAACAAACTTTGAAAATGTATCACTTTACTCGTTACTCTAGGGGCTGATGCGCATGCTACTACGGAATATGTTTGGTTTTTCGTGGTAGATCATCCTATGTCCTACTTTTTTTTGGTGCTGTACTATCCAGATGTCTAAAATGATGATCGTCACTTTCTGCATGAAGATCAAGTTCCTTAACAAATTAGGAGCGGGTTCAAGAGATCTGATCACCGCTTGGTTAGAAAATTTTGTATGTTTTCAGTCAAACAAACTCGTGAGTAGAAGGTGCGAGGCCAGAGTTCCAGTAGGTAGTTATAGTCATGGACTTGGACAGTTTGGATGTGAGGAATGAAGAAAGGGTTTGAAAGTTGGAAGCTGTGGAGGTAACGAAAAATCTACAGTTATTTTATGACGACACAGAGAGGTTTGTAAAGATTTTGTCGGCGTTGGCAGAAGAAAAGAAGAGGGACTTGGTATTGGAAAAAAAACCAGTTTGAAAACAGTTTTCTTGCATAGCAGAAAATTAAAATTTTGAAAATCGACTCAGTTTATGATATTTATAACAATAAACCTGAATTGAATTTGTACTTGTGTTTTCGACTTAGCAGACACTTGTTGTTCTCGACTTTCAACCAAATGATCTTTTTCACCATTCTCGTACCACAAACTGCTTCGAGTGTGGGCTCGAACCAATTGAATCGAAACACAGAACTAGAAAAAGTTCTCTCCTTTTGGGGTGAAAATAAAAATTCTCTTCTTAATAGAAACAGGTAGAATTATTATTCTAGAAAAATATATGTAATAGTTGAGAATAAACTCTCTCTATTTTTCGGTAGATGAATAATCTCTCAAAAGTTGTGTTAATAGCTCTACTGATGTCATGTATTTATAGGAAGAGAAGGTAGAACCCTTGTAGAGTTGTAGAGGTTTATTTTAAATAGACAAACAACATCCTACTTAGAGTAAGAGAGGGGTGAACGACTCACCCTTTTATTTCTACTAGGGTTACCGCCCCCTTCATGTTATATGAGGGGTTTTGGGCCTCTCTTACATTGGGTCCAATTAAGAGTAATTCTTAGGCCTTTTTGACGCAATACTCTGTAAAGTGATCTAAACCGATTCAGTTTTTATATTTCCCAAAATAAACTTTAATATTTACATATTAAATAATTTTCTCATCCCAATTTTACTCCAATAAAATTTTGACAATTTTACTTCTGGCAAAATTTCGAGAAAATTTGTTCAATATGTCACAACTCATTATTCGCACATTTTGCATAAAAGATCATACTTCCATGTGTGCATCAATCTCCATTGATAAACTTGTGGATTTTGGTTGATGGTGTAAACTTTTTAATAGCTGCTTAAACTGTGTCTACATTACCAAAAGTTTATCGTCACCACCAACAATATTTATAATGGTGTTCGCGCTACCTTCTTGAATCCCAATATACTTGGAAGACCATGAACAAGGCTTTAATTTACAAAATGTATAAAAGTAATTTAACCCGCACAGCACGTGCGTGTTAAAAACAAAGAATTTATGAAACAATTTAAAAAGTGGATTTTAACTACAAGCATAAAGTGTCAGTTGTAATATTTATAGTTCCGATGGAGCACGAAGTTTTCCAAGGGGTCGAACCCAAAGGAAGAGAAAATTGAGCAATAACTAACATATAAAATAGAGTCTAAGTGACTGCTCATACGATTTTATAGTACGACAATTCATAAAAATATGAGTTTGCTAGAAAACTAAATATTCTACTCTAAGGACTAAATTGCAAGAAATGTAAAACTAGAGGGATTATCTAGTAAATAATTAATAGGGGTTGGTTGACTTCGATGTGGTTCACCAAATCTCAGGCTAGGGACATAAATCGCGTAAATTACCAGGTGGCTCCATTTTTATCTTCCGGTCTCAATTTTACCAACTTAGACGAATTAGGTTTGGTTTATCTTTCGATCTCGCCGGTTAATCCGGGACTAACAAATGGGTGCGCAATAAGATTACCTTCCGGTGTCACTTTATCTTGATACTCCCTTAGAGGCGTCACTACCTAAGTTCTTAGTTCTATTTAAATTAGTCAAATTTGTTACAATTTAGTCTTTTGTCCAAGGGATGTTAGTTTACCCACATCTCCATCAACCAACCTCTTTAAAGGTTTAGCTATACATGCTCAAAGTAAGGAACATAAACATAAACATGGAAAATAAGGCAGCCATGAAAGTAAAGCATGAAAAAAATATAAAAGTTTAGATTTTTATGCAAGAAAACTTAAATAGCAGGAAACCAAAAGCATTTAACAAAGAAACTTAAGGCAAGAAACATAAAAGGAACAAACTTTAACAAATTTAAAGTAAAATAAACTGAAATACATTAAACTAAAGCCTAAAGAGTCTTGAATGCAAGGTACAGGGACTAAAATGTAAATAAACCTTAGCTATAGTGATAACTAACTTAACTAACACTAAGGACAATAATAAGAAGAAGTAAATGCAAAAAAAATAAGCTCTAATCTAAGGTAGAAGAAGAGAAAAATAAAAACCCTAGAAAAGTGCAGAGAAAAACTCAAGAAAACCTAGAGAAAACTAAACCTAAAACTAAGATAATGTGTGTCTCTCTCCTTGTCAACAATTTTTGGTTGTTTTGAAGTGTATTCTGATGACTTTTCAATGCCAAAAACGCTCCCTACACGAGCCTTTTGTGATTGGTGGGCTGGGTAGACAAAGACTGTCATTTTTTTACAAGTTTGTCCCATTGACGAAGGTGGTATCGCGATATTTCGGGCAGAATTGAAACTTGGGGTCTTCCTTGGGAGGTGGATATCGCGATACCCAAATGGGGTATGATAATACCATTGAAGGAAATCATTGGTCTTTTAAATTGTCGGAGGTTTCGCGATTCCAAGGGTTGGATATAGCAATACCCTTTCCCTAGGTGTCGTTCTCGCTCATTTTTTGACCTCCAACACGTCCCTACAGCACTCAAAACACGTTAGGCCTCCAAATGGCACTATCTGCCAATTTACGTAAAAAAATAGACAAAAACAAGATATTTTCATTTATTACCCGAAAAATATGAAAATAACGAAAAACTATGCTAAAAACCTTATTTTGTTCGAGAAAAAGCTCATTAAGTGCATCGGAAAAGCCTAATTTGCCACATCGATTTGTGGCAGATCAAAATTCTTGGGCTCCACCCTTTTTTCCCAAAAGAATAAGCCCAAGTTTGTCAGTGGCACCGTGTGGCCTCGCAAACTCTGCAGGGAACACTGGTTCGATTTCTGCACCATTTTGATTGTCGATGGGTCGCCATCCATTGGGGCTCAAATCCATAAGGCAAAAATGGAACACATTTCTCATCGTTAACACCTCCTAAAGATTCAATAAGTGACCCTTATAGAGCCTTGAAAGTTGAGCCCAGTCCACTTCATATGTAATAGGCCTCTTTTGCATGCAAACGACCTTATTGGGGATAGACCACTTGATAGGGAATTCGAAGCCATCCCCAGATCTATTCTTCACTAGCATGTACTTGGAGAAATTTAAACGGATGTTGGATGACCAATTGTAGATAATTGACTCGCAACCCTCGCGAGGAGTAAATAAAAAAGACCCAGCGAACCCCCTTCAGTTGCAGGCCTTTAGCTGATAAAGGTTTTGAAAGACGGATAAAAGTGGTTCTTCATATCGGCGATAACAATCTTTGAAATAAGCGATCACGTCCCACCACGAGAAACCAGACAATTGCCCTAGAGCTATCCCATACTCCTCAAGGAGGTGGCAGAAGAACGGGTGAAGAGGAAGGTGAAAACTAGCCTCCAACACATGTAGAGGAAGCAAAAAACCCCCTTCGATATCACTTAACCTCCTCGGACCTTCAATGATCGAAAACTCATAAGTAAAGTTGGGTAGTTGAATACCTCGAACAGCTAGGTGACGACTCATCTCCTCATCCTTGGTGGTACAATGGTAGGCTTTGGCTTCTACAGGGGCGTTAGTAGTACGATTTTCCATGTATTTCAAGTAATTGTCATCGGACCTACCACTACCACTGCCACCACTTCGGCCACCTCCCCTAGTTTTAACCATGACGACTTACTAAACCTAAGTTAAATAGAATGATAATTTTGGAATTTCAAAGTTTTACCTTTGAATGTCGATTTTCCTTCTCAACAGTGCCTCTTTCATGAAAAATTCAAAATTAAAATGATTGGATGGTTTTAGGGTTGAATAGAGGTCTCTTTTAAAGAAGTACAAAATCTGACGGTCTGTTTCCTCAACAATTGAATGTCAAGACCTGTATCCTTCCACTATGTGGTAAGGCGTACAAGACAAGTTTTATATAAGACTTATATCCAATAAGTTTCATTTCAAAATTCCCACGTCTCATTTGTGCAAGTTCTTAGGAGAGTCATTTTGTAACTCTTCTTTGACCAGGGGAGGGACAAATTGTTATGGTGTTCACTATAATCGACCTGTTACCCAATTAAGACCAACCTGACCCTTTTTACCTCAGTAAATATATAGTTAGCCAAACCACATAGTTCACCTGTATGGGTTCACACCTTATGGATTTGCGCCATTATGCAAGCAAACCATACTCAGGAGGCACATGCTGACCCTAGAATAGGTTATGTGTTGGCATGCATGAGGCCTATCTAATCCTAGTACATCACATCCAGGGACCGTGCCATATAAATAAAGAAATTGGCCTCCATAAGAGGGAGACTCCCAAAAACACTCAACAAGGCCAAATATTGAGTTCAAAAATTAATCATGTTTAACATATAAATCAAGCTCAAGTCTTGGTGTTAAACCCAAGTACATTCTAACTATTTTTCATTTATATAATATAATATTTTTTTTACATATTATATAATTTATATCACATAAAGATTAAATATATAATTTCATAAGATAAATATTAAAAAATATAACTAAGTTCTTATATTTTATAATAAAAATATGAACGAGCCTAAACGGATTTGAGTTAACCATTTATAAAATGTATATTGACTTGAACAAAATTTGAGATTAATATTTAGGGTAAACTGTGTAGTTGGTCACCTAACTTTCAAAAATTTTCATTTTAAGTACCAAAAAGAGTCATTTTGAGCATCGTCGCTAAAAACCAATTTCATTTTAGGCATTACTGTTAAAAATTCTTTTCATTTTGGTCACCCACCACTAATTCAATGTTATTGTGTAACACCCCTTACCCGTATCCGATGCCGGGACAGGGTACGAGGTATTACCGGACTTAACTTACTCAAACATACAACTTCGGGCTATAAAATTTTGTTTCAACTTTAAACTTCTTCATTCATAATCATAACATCCCTATTATGGGCCTACGAGGCCCTAAACATGCAATCGGAATGGTTCGGAACCAAACCAAAAACTTTTACGCACTTAGAAAATTTTTGCTTAAAATTGGGCTACACGCCCGCGTGAGATGGAACACGCCCATGTGGGCAGGCCGTGTGGTCACACACGCCCATGTTCCTAGCCCGTGTGGAATTTATTTTTCATTTCGAACCTACAGGGGTTTTCACACGGCCGGACACACGCCCGTGTCTGTGGCCCGTGTCCCTCACACGGCCTAGACACGCCTGTGTCCTCACCCGTGTGTGAAAAACCTCGGTATTCTATTTATGACGTCAGCAAGCTCTTGAGGGGCACACGGCCTAGGCACACGCCCGTGTGGCGAATTGAATTTTCATAAATTTGATGCAGGGGACACACGGCCTATCAACACACCCATGGGGCTGACCGTGTGTCACACACGGCCTAGACACACGCCTGTGTGTCTACTCGTGTGGACAATTAGAAGGCTATTTTCCAAGCCTATTGCCACCCTGAAACATAAACACACATATACCAACACAAGCAACACATAACATGGCAATAATACACTATGAAGACTCACAAATCATCATTCTTGCACTACATAGAACTCATTATCATTAAGATATAAAACTTGACAAATATTGGCCAATTCTTAATGGCCATTTACAAAATGAGTGTATAACATTAATAGACAACACTTTGGCTTTCAAATATGACATAACACAAAATGACCAAGTTCCTATACATGCCATACTCAAATGAATCAACTTTACTATACCAAAAGAATAGTTGATAGTGTGATCCGAGCTCCGATGTCCTACGATCCCCGAGCTAGCTTGGCGAAACTATAAGGAAAAGGGAAAAGAGAGGGGTAAGCACATAGCTTAGTAAGTTTGCATGAACTGAAATAGCAACATAAGTACTCATGGTGAAATCCATTCATCTTATAGAACGATAACAACACAAGTTCTCAAGTACTTTGACATACTTACTCATATTTACGCTTACCCATCACATATCACATTAGGGTTTCATAACTCGTATTTTACTCATGGTACCTGTATCACTTCATCACATAATTTAGCACTTATGATATTATGAACATGAACTTAAATCATAATCATCTTTTACTTAAATGTAACTCTTTTTCATCTTTGTATAGCTTAGCTCTTGCCATCTTTGTATACTTAACTCTTTTGCCCGTTGAATTACTCGGAATATCGGAGGATACTCAATCTCATCATACATGTATCACGATGCTAATGCCATATCCCAGATATGGTCTTACATGGGATCACCTCTTGATGCCGATGCCATATCCCAGATATGGTCTTACACGGGATCTCTTGGTTCAATGTCGATGCCATGTCCCAAACATGGTCTTATACGAGATCGTACATAGATGTCGATACCATGTCCCAGACATAGTCTTACACGAGATCTTCCTTTGGTACCGAAGTCATGTCCCAGACATGATCTTATACGGGACCTTTCTTATTCGGTTCCGATGCCATGTCCCAGACATGGTCTTATACGGGACCTACATTCGGTGCCGATGCCATGTCCCAGACATGGTCTTATACGGGACCTTCCTTATTCGGTGCCGATGCCATGTCCCAGACATGGTCTTATACGGGACCTTCCTTATTCGGTGCCGATACCATGTCCCAGACATGGTCTTATACGGGACCTTCCTTGTCTCATGTTGTGACATAGGTATCCTCGTTATTCCGAAACTTTAACCGGGACTTCAACTTTACATGATCTCATTACAACCTCATTAAAGCATCATTAATCAACTTCATAGAATTAATATGCGTATCTCGTAAAATAAAGTAATTAAAAGCATAATAACATCACGTAGCTATAAATCCATACAAACTTACCTCGGTACTCAAAATGTGTGTAGATATTCGATTTAGTCCACAACCTTGTTCTTGCCTCGGTTTCGGTCTGGGCTTCGTGTTTCTTGATCTATAATAACAATTTCACTTGTTTAATACTCACACTGTCTAAATTGACTCATGAACCACACTTTGGAAAAATTATGATTTTGCCCCTAAACTTTCACATAATTACACTTTTGCCCCTAAGCTCTTAAAATGATTTTTATTCAACTTTCTTGTATTTTAAGCCTAGCCGAATCATTTTCTTAGCTACAACAACCTTCAATTTCCACTATTTCACTCATGTATAACCATTTTCATAACTTTTACAATTTAGTCCTTTTTATGAATTTCTCATGAAAATCACTTAGGAAAAGATGTTTATCATACATCAAACTTTCATATTCTTCCATAAATCATCAATATACATGCATGTCACACATGGGTAAATTTTTGAACATAAACCCTAGCTCAAAATATAGCTAGAAATAACTAAATCGAGTTACGAGGATCTCAAAAATACGAAGAACGTTAAAAACGGGGCTAGGATGCACTTACTATCAAGCTTGGAAGTTGAAGAAATCCTAGCTATGGAGAGCTTGAAAATTTCGGCTATGGAGAAGAAGATGGACATGAATTTTGACTTCTTTTTTCCTTTTAATTCTTTTATTAACCAAATGACAAAAATGCCCTTAAGGCCCTTTCTTTAGATTTTTCCTTCCCATGCCCATTTTTGTCCATCATCAAATATAATTGTTTAATTGCTAAATAAGGACCTCTAACAATTTTTATAATTCTATTTCATACTTGAATCTTCTAGAATCTCATATTTTCTAATCTTTGCAATTTAGTCCTAATGGACAAAATTGATCACTAATTAATAAAATTTCCTCATGAAATTTTCACATAATCATGCAAACATATCATAAGCCTCATAAAAATCATAAAACACATATTTCTACTTCGAATTTGTGGTCTCGCAACCACTATTCCGACTAGGCCCTAAATCGGGCTGTTACATATTATACATTCATTTTAGTCACCCAACTTTATTAAGTTTTCATTTTTGTCACTTATTTTATCCTTTGGATTTATTTTTTATTTTTGAATTAATTTTAAAGTTTTTTAGTAAAAGGGAAAAACTTGGATTTCTAGGGAAATACTTAGGTTTTTACAAGGAAAAACCATTTATCTTTTTAAATTTCCTTTATTTTTTTTTCTTTTTTTAAATTAGTTTTAGTTTTTTTTTCAATAAAAGAGAAAAACTTGGGATTTTATAGGAAATTTACTGGGTTTTTATAGGAAAAATTATTTTTTATTTTAATTTCCTTTAAAATTTCATATTCTAAAATTAATTTTGAACTTTTTCTCCCTAAAAAGGGAAAAACTTGGGGTTTTACAAGGAATTATCTGGATTTTATAAAGAAAATTTTAGTTTTTACAGTTTTATCTTTTTCATTTCTTCTTTTTTCTCCTCTTTTAAAATTAATTTTAATTTTTTTTTTCAATAATAGTGGAAAAACCTGGGTTTTTACAAGAAAAACCTTCGGTTTTAGAAGGAATTGAGTTACAGGGGACGTTTACTTCTCCACGGTTGAATAATTCAATTTCCTGTAATAATCCATTTTTTTCTTCTTCATTTTTTGAAAAGTAAATTAATTTTAAAAAAAATAATTGAGTGATTAAAATGGAAATTTATTAAAGTTGGATGACTAGAATGAGTATACAATAACATTAAATTAATGACGAGTGGCCAAAATGAGAATTATTTTTAACAACAATACGTAAAATGAAAATAGTTTTTGACCACAGTGTCTAAAATGATTTTTTTTTATATTTTTCGATACTTAAAATGAAAACTTAGTCATCTAAGTATATAATTTACTCTAATATTTAAGGTCTAACTCTGTTTAAATAAGCTTATATGAAATTGACATCATAAATAAACTCAACCACTCAATCCAATTTTACCATAAACACTTTTTTATTATAAACTTGTTGCTGGCGGCGTTAACGAACTAATGCATGAACACAATTAAAATAGATGAGGCTGCCCCGGTGGCTGCCCACATGGGCTGCAAGAAACGGTGGCTACCATAATCAATTGGCTGACTCTAGCGGTACGTACGCGGCAATGGCCAAAATCAGTATAATTGAATGATTGATTTGGTCTTATATAATATAAATATGTATCATGTTTTGCTTTCTTGTTCCTAGTTATTTTATTGCTTTTAAATGTAAGTAAATCTTCGACAAAAAATGTAAAGAGAAATAGTTTAGTCCAAAACAATAATAATTCCAAAAAGAATTGAGAAGAAAGATTGAAAATTTCAAGACGAAGATGTGTTATATGGTAATTAAGTCATGGAAAGATGTGTTGTCATACTCATATTTACCTTAGATACAATGCTAGTTTTCAATAGATGAGATGATTAATATATATTTAAGTCCACTGTCGGCAAATTTACCTTTGTCATGGCTCATACAATTGGATACGAGTGGATGGGGAGTCCACCTTGAAATAAGGGCAAATTGATATGATATATACCTTTGGTAAAATATATTTCGTAATACATTGGTTACTTTTATTTAATTGATATATTCTTTTAATTAATTTATGCCTAAAATTCAATTCCATCACACAATTTTCTAAAAAAAATACTTCAAAAATATATCTAGAATGTTATAAAAATTAAAATTATATAAAAAACAAAAAAAAAAGACATATCTAGAATAAACTTGGACAAATTATTGATAAACTGTGACACCTACATCTGGTCCAATCGTCAGACTCGAATGCGAGATGTCACATTCCGTTGCTGGAGCAACTTAGTCTATCTTGATTCATAGTTTCAACTTTAAATGGAAATGTGGCATAATAATATATTTTACATTCTATATTGATGTTACATTCTATAAATGTGACATGGTGACTTGAGGTTATACGAGGTCAAGCAATGAGTCAAGATTCGAATCCAAACTCAAATTACCAAAATACAACATGTCTCGAGATAGAGAAGTCATGTCTCAAGACATGCTTCCCTTGTTTCAAAGCCCTAGCTTTGAAGTTGACTATTTCGTGACAAAGGAGTTCATGTCTTGAGACTTGACCCCTTAAGTCTCAAGACTTGAGATAGGGCACCCAAACTCTTAGTTTCGATGTTTGTGGTCACGAGACAAAATCCTCTGTGTCTTGAGACCCTAATCTAATTTTAGGTGATGTTTAATGTTTTGAGACATAAGCCACTATACCTCGAGACTTGTATGATAAGTCTCGAGACTTATGCCTAGAAATGCATGAAATGATCATTTTTGCTTTTGAATCTCGAGACACGCTTTTGATGTTTCGAGACACTATTGCTTATTTACCTATAATGCATTTTCTAACTCATTCAAAAGGTGTCCAAAACATTCCTAAGTTAAACCAATATTATACCAATATCACAAGCACCAAATTAACATATATTTATACATTCAAAACATTCAAAATCATAGAAACCCATACATCATGTATACCTTTTCCTATAGCACCCGCTTCCTCTCCTTTCTCAGGTACGCCTTTTCCCATAGCACATTATGTTAATTATGACAAATTTACCGTGAAACACATAAATTTTCTTGCAGCGGTAACTGCAGGGGTGGAGCCACAGTCTTTTAAGAAGGCTATGAAAGATGTGGGGTGGCGTTTAAGCTATGAAAAAGGAGGTTCGAGCTTTGGAGGTTAATGGCACATGGACTATGGAGTCTTTTCCTCCTGGAAAGAAGGTTTTGGGTAACAAATGAGTGTACAAGATAAAGTACAACTCCGATGGTACCATTGAGAGATTGAAGGCCCATTTAGTTGTCCTCGGTAATCATCAGACTGAAGGAATTTATTATAATGAGAATTTTGCTCCGATGGAAAAAATGGTGATTGTTCGAACCTTCTTGGCCATTGTTGCATCAAAGAATTAGGAGCTATATCAAATGGATGTTCAGAATGCCTTTCTGCATGGTGATATTGATGAGGAGGTATATATGAAACTTCCACCTAGGTTTTACATTTCAGATCTGGGTATGGTGTAGGCTTCGAAAATCTTTGTATGGTTTGAAGAAGACACCTCGCTGTTGGTTTTCCAAGCTCGTTACGGCTCTAAAGGGATATGGCTTCTTAAAATCTTACTCTAATTATTCTCTTTTTACATATACTAGGGGTGTTGTGCAAATTAATGTGCTTGTGTATGCCGATGATTTGATCATTTCTTGTAATGATTCCATTGCATTGAAGTTTTTTAAGGTCTATCTCAATAATTGTTTTCATATGAAGGATCTCGGAGTACTAAAGTATTTTTTGGGTACTGAGGTTGCTCGTAGTCCTCAAGGTTTGTTCTTGTGTCAACGTAAGTATGCACTTGATATTACTTCTGAGGCAAGATTATTGAGAGCCAAACCAGTTGGCTCTTCGATTGAACAAAACCACATACTTGCACATGCTACAGGAAAATTGATTGCAGATCCCGAATCGTACAAGAAATTGATGGGTCACCTTATATATTTGGTTGTTATGCTTCCAGATTTAGCATACTCTATGCACGTTTTATCTCAATTTATGTAGAATCCTAAGCAGGAGCATTAGGATGCGACAATCTGAGTAGTTCGTTATTTAAAAGGTGCTCCAGGCCAGGGTAACTTCCTCCATTCAAATAGTGAGTTGTCTTTACAAGGCTAGTGTGACTCAGATTGGACCGTGTGTCCTATCACTCGACGGTCTCTAATTGGTTGGCTTATGTTTCTTAGGCAATTGTCTATCTCCTGGAAAACTAAGAAGTAGCACACTGTCTCTCGATCCTCAACTGAAGTATCGTTCTATGGTCCCTGTTACTTGTGAATTGAAATGGTTAAAGGCTTTGCTGCTCAGTCTCGGGGTGCATCACCCTAAAGTTATTATTTTTGTTTTGTGATAATCAATCTACTCTGCATATTGCTCATAATCGTATTAATCACGAACGTACGAAACATATTGAAGTGGATTGTCATTTTATTAGGGATACAATAAGAAATCAAAATTCATTTTTTATGATACCATCTTTTAATTGTTATCCACGTAAAATAAATAATCATAGAGTTTACACAACAAAGAAAAACACATTTTACTAGAAAATAGAAATTAAGTAACTAGCTAGAGGTAATTAATCAATTACAATTTGATTGGATTTTTGCATCATGCAACTTATAAGATTTTAAATTACAATTATATGTATTTTGAATATTATATTTTCATATTACATTAACTTTTTTATGATTAATAAGGTAAATTACAAAATTTGCCACTTATGTTTGCATAAATTTAAGTTTTGGTCACTAAACTTCAAAAAAAATTACTATATAATTATTAACATTATCAACTTAGTACTTTATAGTCGTTGAGATGTTAACTCCCGTTGATGGTGCAACAATAAGTCGGCTTAGTATTTTATATTTCACCTGTAAGGTCCCTGAACTTTTCCAATTAATTTTTTATTTTATTTCTTTTCCTTTTTTTTTTATTTTTATTCCTCTCTACCCGACAAACATTGGGTGAAGGAGAACGTTGCTTAATACCTTAATGTCAGCCTCTCCTGCTCTCACGGCAACATGGTGCGCTATGTTACTTTTGGGTTAAAAGCATTTTTAAATAAACAATTTTTGAAGTTAGCATTTTTTTCTAATTTGTGTTTGGGAAAACACTTTTAGAGTCAAATGACTTATTTAACTTTTATTTATACTCTAATGTATTTTATATAATATTTATATTGGATAAACAATTATTTCTCTATTAAAATTTATTTCAAATATATAAAATTATATATTTAAATTTGTAATGGTTATATTTTAAATAACTTTAACATTTAATATATAATTTATATATCGAAATTAAATTTTACAAATAATTAATATTAATTTGTTAAATGTTCAAAATTTATATTTCTTATATCAAAATATTTATAATGAGTTATAATAAATATTTTTTATATTCTTATTGTAATATTATAATATAAAGGAATTTGAACATTGTTTAAATGCATATTTTTTATTTTACAATGTCATGTTTAAAATAGACATTTTATTTCTCAAAAATATTTTTTAACAACAATATTAAACGCTTACATTTTTAACTTAAATTTTTCAAAAACTTTTGTCGTTTCCACATTGAAGCTAAGTTCTTGATTTAACCCATCTAGGAGTTGCCCGGGCATCCGGGGGCGAAGCCAGGGGGGCTGGCATGGGCCCCGGCCCCCCTAAAATGTAAAATTTCTATTTAGGCTCTTAAAATTTTTTAAAAATTTTAAATTAGTAAAGGTAAAATTACACTTTGGCCCCCCTAAAATTATAAAAATTCGATTTAATCCTTTACAAATTATAAAGATATAAACTATAAAAAATTAAAATTTCATCCGGCCCCCCTAAAAAATTGTTCTGACTTCGCCCCTGCCGGCATCATCGTATGAACAAGGTGTTCTAGTGATTGGCGATAGTTCACAGACACCATGATGGCTTTGCAAATGCTGACGAGGCGACGACAGAAGGTGTCGCAGATGGCATTATTATCGAAGGAATGAGTTAAGCTTCAGCAGTGGAAGAAGATTATGATTGGAATGATCTTGGTTGTGCTCAAAGGTTTCTTAAGGTCCACAATTCCCCCATTTAGACTCATTTTTATGAGATGGTTGATAAACCCGGTTAAAAAGGTTATGGCTCCGTCGATATGATTGAAGGAGAAAACCCCATCTACCAGGTTGATATTGGGGGGTACTTGTCAATCAAGGAACTCCGATAAGTCTCTATTGAAGGCTCCATTTGGATGGCGGTGTAGATTGTACGATAGCTTGAAATTAGAAATGAGGAGCCAGATATTCCATGATAAAACCCTCTGCAAAAAGAAAGTAAGATAATTGGATTAGGCATCCCAAAATTATAATTGCCCTTCAAACTTTAAAATATTTTAGTTACATTTTCAAACTATCGGTGTTATATCAATCAGGACCTTCAATTACTAAAACTATTAATTTAACCATTAAACGTGTTAAACTTACATGACATGATTTAAAATGAAAATTTAAAAAAAAAATTAAAACATTACTGCATAACTTTTTAAAAGTAAAAATTAAAAATAAAGTAAAATCGAAAAAAGATAAAGTGAGCAATAAGATTTTATAAAAGCTTTGAAAACCTTAAAACCAAAATTTTTACAACATTCATTGTTACAATATTCATTTTTCTTTAGACTTTTCATTTAACGTTTGAGTTATAGTTAAATTAATTATTTGACATATAATTAACGGTTAAATTAATGGTTTTATTTATAAAATGACCTTATTGGTATAACTTTAATAGTTTTAAAGATGTACTCAAAGAAATTATAAAAAAAAAAATCCAAATTTCAAGCAATTAGAAGCTTTGCTAGGAAAAGAGGCAAATCGTACTACAAAGAAGAGAAAATAAACTGAATTCCCACATGGATATAAATCAAAGAAAGAAATTTCTAAACATATACAAGTAAATCAAAGAATAAATATTTCTAACAATTGGGTTTTAAAGTGGCCCTTTTCCACTAATTTCAAGCCCAAAATTGAGCTCCATTTTTCTTACATTTCTCAGTAATGGGTCGATCGAACTGCGAAGATTAGGCCTTCATTTTCATGTAATGTCACTCAAAAGTCATGTTTGTTTTAGGCAAATTTTGACAGTCCTTGATGTGGTGACCAATGCAACCACGACGAAAACAAAACTAAGGAAGAGTCTGGTATAGGCATGGAATCCACTGATCACCCATCCCTCTGTCAGTGTGAGGTATTGGCCTTTTAAGTCAAATTTATTAAATCATGTACATTTTACTGTAGGATGAATATTTTCAAGATTTATGGTTGCTTTTTTTTTTTTTTTCTTTAATAATGTCGCTTTTAAAAGTTTGATTTCTAATTCTCTTATTTAAAATGCAAATACTTACTATTTAAACATTTTTTTAGCTCTATCTTAATTTCGAATTTTACTCACAAATTTTCAATCCTTTTTTCACTGATGAATAGTCAGCTAATTTAAAAAATTATCGACATAAATAAGAGATTTAAATTCATATTTGGTAATATCATCTTTTAAATGTTATATTATGAATCAACTTAAATGATTTTCGAATTCTCTAATCGTAATATTTTACTAAAAATGAGGAGGGATAGCTAAAAATGGACAATTTGACTAGGTTTTTGCATATTTGTCATACAAGCTGTAAAAATATAATATCGATGGCCTAACCTTTTGGGCATATAAAGTAATTAAACTAGATTTATATTTCCCTTTAAATTTTTTATTTTTAGAAATAAAGAATTCGATCAACTATTAAAAAAGATAACGGAAATGGAAATTGATCATTTTCCTTCCCACATAATTGAAGACATCAAAGATATATAGGAAAGTGTCAATTGATTCATTAAATTTAGATGAAATTGAAGAAATGAATTTGGACAATATCCAAGAAGAATAGCATAAAAGACAAAGGAAGCTACATGGAAGCAACCACGTTCAAGTCCAAACAAAAAAGGGAGCAATGTGAAAAATAACCACCATCCTTATCAGAAAACTGAATGGGATTTAAATTTAATTAAACAGAGTTGGAAGGAGCCTAAAACAGCTTCAAATTACTTCTCAAAATTTTTCCTTTTTCTCTTTTGTAAAATCTTTCTTTTACTACTAATCTACATTCTGTAACCTTAGCCCTCATTTGTTCTCCCAGTAAACGGTATCCGCCCTATAAAAGATTTATATTTCTGAGTATATATGCCGCTTTAATGTGAAATTCTCAAAATTTTCAAATTGGATAATTTCTTTTATAAATAATAGAAAAAACTCAAAAAATAAATAAATAAAGAATTTGCTCATCATGGTAAAAGATAATCAAAGCATGAACTTCGTAAGTTAATTTTAATATGGCATTCAAAATGGCCCTTATCCACTAATTTCAAGCCCCAAATTGGGCTCCATTTTTCCTACATTTCTCAACAATGATTGCGCCTTCATTTTCATATATTGAATCACTCAAAATTGTTTCGACTTAAGTTATAAAAAAAAAGTACTTATAAAATAATTAAAACATTCAATAAAAATTTGCAATTAATTGAGTATTTAGTTGAATGTTAGCAATTAAATGAGCCATTGGAATATAATTTTCCATCAAAGGTTCATCGGATAGTTAATAGCGACTGATGTGAAAGGTTTAATTGATTGTTTAATTTTTTTATAATATTTTAATAATTTTAAAAATATAATAAAATTTACAACTCATTTTTGTTTTTCCTCATACACTATCTTAGGTCGTATCACCTCTTCTCAACCAAAATTATTACTCACTTACCTCAAGCCACCAACAATAAACTCATTGTCACTCAAACCTCTCACTTGCCACTCCATACATATCTAATCATCATTACACTTCAAGCTTCCTATTTCCTTATTATCAAAACTACAAACCTTCAAAATAACAAGTATTTTTTTTTAAAAGTTTTTAATATTTTTAATAAATTTTATAAATTTTTAAAATAAATTTTATAACATTCGATATTTTTATATAATTTCTTAACTTTTTGTAACATTTATATAATTCTTTCATATTTTTCATAATCTATTAATAATATTTATAGTTTTCTAATTTTCTAATTTTTTCTAATATCTTAATAATGTTTAGGCTTAAATAAAAAAAATTAAGCCCTCTTAAATAATTAAAAAGCAAGTAAGTCCTCAACAACATTTTTACATTAGTCACCATGTCATCAATTTTTTTCATGACAGCACTTAACGACTCGTCGAGGTATTTGACGGAAAACTATATTTTAAGGACTCAATAAATTGTTAACTTTTGATTATTAATTTAATTAATTACAATTTTTAATTAAAAGCTTAATTGATTTTTTAATTATTTTAAAAGAATTTATATTTTTTTACATTTAAACAATTTGATTTAACAAATCTAGCAGATGAAATCAAACAATCTCAATCAACAAATTAACGTTAAAGTTTATGCAAGACATTACTATATAAAGAGTGGAAAAGTTCTTAAGCCATTTCTTTTAGAGAGAGAGAGACGACAATCCTTTAACATTTAAATTTGTTTATTATTATCATAATCTAAATTAAATAAATTATTTGTTGGATATTTGAATCCGTTGAACACGTAGTCATAACGCAGTCCGTCCTCAAACCACACACACTTATCATACTCAGCCGCAACCAGTGTTCGAGCATACCTGCTCAATCTCAGAAACTCGGCCTCGTACTCAACTACGGACCTCTCTCCCTGAACCAAATTCATAAACTCGCACCTGCGAGCCTCAATGTAACTAGCGCCCACGTATTCACCCTGAAAGGCACTCTTAAAGTAGTCCCAGGTAATCAATACAGACTGGGTTTCCTCCTCGACTGTCAACCACCACTAGTACGCTTCGTCTCAGAGAAGAGATACTGCACCTCTCAATTTCTGTGCAGGTGTACAATTGAGGTCATTCATGATGTGCTCGGTAGCTTTGAGCCAGTACTCAGCCACCGTAGGAGCGACTCCAGTAATGCCCTTGAACAATTCAGCGTCATTTGATCGGAGTCATTTAGTAACTGGCCCTCGAACTCCTGGTACAGTACGAGTCCCAGCGACCCTCGCCAGAACTCACAACATCGCCTTGGATACAGGGTCGTCCTCAATTGGTGCAGTCTGAGACCCTGTCTCAGCAGTAGGAGTATCAACGGTCACGCTGGTCTCCAAAACGGGTATACTACCTATGGAGGATGACTCAACTCGAGCTCTCCACGACACCCTCGTCGCCCACGCGACCCTCGTCCACGACTCCCCCGTGAAATTATACTTTTCGGTGTCTATAATATCAGAAACGCACAGTTCAATTTCATATTCCCATGACAGTTTATTTCAGATTGTAGAATTAGCCTATAAAATCAATTGTCATTGTATAATATGTACGCAATGCGTCAAAAAAAATACAGGCAGCGTCAGAGACTCGGTCATTTACCAAGCTTAGTTATTTAACTCATGCTATAACATACTTTACTTTTTAAGCACATAGTGTTATGCAAAGGCCCAATTACACAATCCGAGTGTTGACTAACCTGGCTCTGATACCACTAAATGTAACACTCTAAACCCAACCTAGACGGAAAGACTAAGTTAAGAGTGTCACGATGTCTTACCAGACCAATATCATACTTAAAACAAGTCATTCACTATCATTAAGTTATAAAACATTCAATATCCAAAACATGATTAAATCCTAGAGGTTTTGTAATACGAATTCAATGTTATAGATTCACACACATATAATATAGTAAGTCCTACGGATGACTGAGTTCCCCGTTCGCTGACCCTTTAATCCTGAGCGTTCCCTGAAATTCATACGAATAGTTAGAACATTGCAGCAAAGAGTAAAACATAATTGAACTATATTATATATATTCGGATGATATTGAGCGTTCAGGTACTGTTCAGTATCATCATTCAAGTGATACCCTAAAGTATATTCAAATGCAAAATAGACTAGAAAGTCAGTAGATCGATTACAGATGCACTTGTAACACAAACATATCAGCAAACACAGATATCACATTAGCACATATACAGATTCAAATTATTTAGTCCCACCACTACACACCATCTTCATTTCCCTCATTGTACACACCAGCAGGTATATTATACCCGTCTATCCCTATACACTTCATAGTGTTGGTAATCCACGTTGCAGTGTTTACAGTCTCACTACCAGAATAACAAAATATACAGATGGCTTGACCACCGAATCAATACAGTAATCCTTCCTCCACATCATAACCTCCTTACATGCAGTTCAGAACAGATATCAGTCAGATTTATACATAACACGGTAGTAAGACAGTCACACACTTTAATATACAAAATACCAATTTCAGTAATATCTATCTCATACCAATATCCAGAATCAAATAACATTCATGATAGATAGATTCATACACCCAGTTCAGTTCAAATAACGGCTTATCCCACCTTGCACGTCAACTACCACACTAACATAGATTCAGAAATCAAGTTCACATACCCACACGCCTGGCACATGGCTGTGTGCCTTGCCCGTGTGTCTCAAATGTAAACTTAGTGAGTCACACGGCCTAGACACACGCTCGTGTTTCTCACCCGTATGTCTCTAATAGGAGCTCAGTGAGTTACACGGCTTAGACACAAGCCCGTGTGTCTCACCTATGTGCCTCTAATACGAACTCAATGAGTCACACGGCCTAGACACACGCCCGTGTGTCTCACCTGTGTGACTCCTACACCTCATTACCCACACACAGCCTGACAAACGCCCATGTGGTTTGCCCGTGTGATCACAAATTCGAAGTCAGGGAGTTACACAGCCTACCATACGACCAGCACACACGCCCGTGTGGCCACCTGTGTGTCGTCGACAGTCTCTGATTCTGGCGAAGAAAAATGTAGAAAAGAGGGGTTTCGGTACCCACCTGTTACCCGACACTGTAGAGGCACCCGATTGTGAATTCCAAGCCTAAAATAAATTTCAAACATTCAATTCAACCACTTTCGTAAAACACGTAAGTAACGACAATCAAACTTTGTCGAAACTTTCAATTCACTACACGAACGGTGAAAAACTATTACCGCAGACTCTCCGAAATCGTTCAGTTTCTAAGTAAACGGAAGACGCTAGGCGTCTCTTGAATCCTTTCCTAACTCATCGAAACACAACGCACAATGAATTATCAATTTCAAGGTTTTGAAGAACCCCAAATCACACAATAACAAACTTTACGAAAGTTGATTCAACTTACCGTAAAGTACACTGGAACCAGCGATAATGCAATCTAACGAAGCAATTTACCCAGGATGATCAGACAAAAAAAGAATTAAGTCAAACGTGAACGAAAAAGGAAGAAAGGAAAAGAACCAGAAGAAAAAACACAATTGAAAAAATTAAGGAAGAACATTAATTTGATAGAAGAGGGAAAAAATTTAAATTTCAAATCAATTTTTTGAAAAAATTGCAAAATAAAAAATCATTGTTGTGTACGTAGTGACTCGAACATAGAACCAGAAAGTAGGGAGATGCTTAACTAGTGAACCAGAAGGCTCATTCTTGACACATAATACACATAATTAAACTTAAATAAGAAACCCTATGCTAAGGATTCGAATAAGGGACTTAACAAAATTCCAAAATTAACGCGACTCGAACCTCAGATCACAAGTAAGCAAACAGAACACACAACCACAGAAGCAGACATATATTCATTGACACAACTCAACACTAAAACTCAAATTTTGGGGCGTTACATAATCCACAAATATGTGGTTCGATTATGAATCAAGTGGCAGTTTGTTTAATTTGCAAATACGTTGTACACTCACAACAAGTGGCAATAACTGCAAATATGATGTTTGATCATGAACTAAGTGGTAGTTTGTTTAATCTGCAAATATGTTGTGCACCCACAACAAGTGGCAGTAACTGCAAATCAGTGGTGGTTTATTCACAACTCGGAGTTATAAGGTTGGATGAGTTTTGGGGGAACTCACAGTGTGATTTGTAACAGAAGGGTGGGATCTTTTCCATTAAACTGAAACTGTATGGCATTCATAAAAACATGTGCATACAAACTGGATTTTCTATGATGATGTATTTATACTTATGTATAAATGGTTAAGTGATATGAAATACCGACATTCTGAAATTGCTATTATGAATTCTGAGATACTATTGATGGTTAATTGAAAAATCGGTATTATGATTTGCTAGTTTTTTGCAATTATTCTATGCATTATTATTCCGTATGACTTATCGACTGTACGCACTAGTTTTGCTTATGATGAAACTCGCACTGAGCTTCATAGCTCACTCCCTTTTTCATTTCCTTTTTTTCAGATAACCCACCAGGTTAGAATGCGGACACGACATTCGAATGGGCTCAGCTCGGGTCTATTTTTCTATATAAATATTTTAGATTTATTAGTTTATGATTTATTATTCATTAATTGTTTGAATTTATTTTTGAACTGTGGCATGAGACTTAGGTTTTGGTTTTATTTAACATGCATGATATTTAACTTAATTTAAGATATGGTTTTCACTTAATTAAACATGCAATACAGTTTTAATAAAACTAAATTAAAAATCACTTTTCCGCTGCTTGATTATAAATAAATTTTGAAAGAATAAATAAATTAACTAAGTTTTCAAAAATAACCACAGTTACAAGAATGAGGTTAAAATTAATTGGATTTTGTTAACTTGCTAGTTTTTCTTCTAAGAGAAGAAAATATCTTAAAATGATTTATTTATAAACTCTGATCGTACTAGGCCATCTCAGTGGTCGATGTAATCTCCCGAATTCAGGTCTAACTCTAAGCCGAGTTGGAGAGATTACAAATCAAGTCACTAACAATTTAAGGTTTTTAATATTATTTTCTTAAATTATTTTAAATTTATTCTTATTTTCATTTTATATCATTTAATTCTATTCTGCATAATTTGTTTTAACCCCGTTTAACAGTTTCCTTATCTTTTTCATGTAACAATTTCTATTTTTACTACTTCATTAACTACAATTTTCACTTTATTATCTTAAAATTTATTTACCAAATCCTATTAACTTATTAAATAATTATTGGCTTCCAAATTAAACATATTTAGTAAACATTTATTTGGTGTTTCTACATTCAATGTTAGCAAAGTTAGGTTACAAATAAGGAAAATTGAGTTTGTTGGCATAGTTACGCTTTTGTCATATTAGAAAGAAGATATGTGTCTAATATTAACATTAATATTGCACAAATTATTACAATACAAATCAAATAAATGGAAATGCCATAACTATACAATAAAATTTTAATATCCAACATCTTTTTAAAAATAAAAAGTCAAATTTCATAATAAAAAAGAAAGTGAATTTCACAATTAAGGTAATTACCAATATTTTAAACTTAAAACATACTACCAAAAAATGCAATAACCATAATAAAATAAGGTGTTTGAATATATGTTTTCCTATTACTTTTGCAAAGATTTGAACACAAGACCAAAAGGTATACAAAAGTTTAACCATTGAACCAGCAAATTCATTCTTGTTATTAATTGATCGAAAATAACTTATAACCCAAATGTCTAAAGATAGGGGTTTAATCAAATGGGAAAAATTTAAGAGACATGATTTGATCCCAGAACCTCACACACACTACTCACATCTCTTAACCACTGAACCAAAACAAATTACTTACAAACTTTTTAAAATCTTACCTCAGAATCAAGAGATAACCACTCTTGGTTTCACTAACTCACTTTCTTCTAACCCAATTTTTGAGATGTTACATAATTTTATGTTTAAATTAAATATTTAATTAGATAAACATTAAATTTAAAAGTTTTGATAAATTTATTCATTTTTCTAGCCTGTTAACAAGACTAGCTAAAACAATCATACCCAGATATTTAAAGCTTCATGTATAGTTGATCCCACAATATTTCACCTATAAATAATTGGTTTCTAGGAAATTTTTGTTGTACCTTTCGGCCTAGAAGAGGTTAGAGTTCCTTACAAAAGTAGAAATGATGTCATTATTGTTGATTTCTGGCAGGATCCATTCTTTTTTTTTTTACCAGACATTGGAATCAAATGGCCCCATGATTTTTCCAACACAAGAGTCAAAGAGGTTTCGCCAGTAGGTGCCTCGAAGTTCTTAAAGGCTATCATATCATAAGATGCTTAAATATGCTAGATTTCTTAGAGAAACTATGTCTAGGGGCAAAAAGGAAATGTGAGAAAATAATTGTCAATGTTGAATGTAGCGCAATAATCGCTAGAAAGATTCCGCCTAAACTTAAGGATTCGAGGAGTTTCACTATTCCTATAGAAATAGGAGGGGTGAATTTTGGAAAAGCTATGTAATCAATTTAATTCCCTTTTCTATTTACCGGAGATTAGGCTCAGGGGAGTTGAGAGATACTTCAGTTACTCTTCAATTGGCTGAGAGATCATTAGTGCATCATCCTAAGGGTGTATTAGTCAAAGTTAGACAATTTATTTTCCTTGTTGATTTTATTATTCTTGATTTTGAGAAGAATTTAGAAATCCTTATTCTGCTAGGAAGACCATTTTTGGCTACTTCGAAATCTACCATCAATGTAAAAGGATAATTAATTATGAAAATTGATAGTGATATAGAGGTGTTCAAATGTTTTAGGTCTATGTTAGAATTAGGAGGGCCTCAGTATCCTATTAATGCTTGCTATATATTTGATTCCTCAATTTCCAAGTCTATTGGTAAATTTGATCGGAGGTATTTTTAGTGCTCTCTATTTTCAGGTAAAAGTTCGCAATTCCAAAAAAGAAAATTGCGGAAGGTTTTGAACATTTGCAGGAACGTGTTGGAGAAGTGGAGTAATCAAGCTTGGAGTACTGCAATGATTAAGGATCATGGGGACATGCCTAAATGCCCTAGGAACAAACATTAATTTTTTTCCTAAATTGGATTACTATGTACATTATGTGTATTTTCTTGGGATTATTTATTTTCAGTGTTTTATTAATTCTTTGAAATATGTAAGGGATTGTTGGAAGTTTTATGTATTTCAAAGAATTACACAAATCCCACATCGTTTAAAGAAACCTATCAAGATGATGCTTATACAATATTGTTTTACTTTGAGCCTATAAGAGCCAAAATAAGAGAATAGGCATGCACACACGAGGCCTAAGCCCGAAAGGTCAGTTCAGTTCAAAGAAGTTGATTATACAAGTTAACAAAAGTGCTTGTTGAATCTCAGGAGATACACGAACCCACAGAATATCCTTAAAGACAATAATATTCACACCTCAAGTAACAGTTCCAAATTTATAACTCTCGGATTTCTAACGATTTCAACAGGTCACTTCAAGCTAACTTGATGTACAAGTTAACATCTAATGCCGGCAATATATTCAAGCATTCCCCATGTACCATCATCATCGGAAGCTATATTCATTTGCATATGTAATCTACAACTTCTATATATGTATATATATGACTAACAAGTATGAAGAATAAAATAATATAAGCATTATATTCTAATCAATTAAGCATTTTCAACATTTTTGGTGATTTTTTTAGCATTTAAATTCAATATGATACCATCAGTATACAACGTTGTGGGAAACTTTTTCCAGCATTATTATAGTCAATATAATAACAGCAGTGTGCAGCCATTTTGGAAAATCTTTTAAAATCAATTAACCCTTTTAAGCAGTAAACTGTCAATGGCAATAACGTTGTAATTTGGGGTGAGTGTCTGATCAAATTGGGTGAAAAAATTTCGAGTTAATCAAGTTTATGAGTCTTATTTTATCATTCTAACTCAATTTGAATTTTTTTTCAAATCGAGTCAAGTGAAATAAAATTCAAGTCGAGTTGAAAATGAGTATAATTGTTCGAATTAAATTAAAAAAATAAACATGTCAAATAAAAATATTGTTACAGTATAACTAATTTCATGCTAGAGCACATAAATTTGAAACCATATATATTTTTAAAAAAATTCAAACCAAAATAATAATAAAAAGTTACTTGAGCATGATAAATTTGAATCATTAATTAGATTTCAAAATTATTATTTTAGAAAATTTTAAAATCTTAGCTTTTTTATATATATTTTTAGAATTTCTTAAAAAATATAAATTTTGAATTTTTTTTTATAAATATTTTGAATTTTTTTTGTAATATTTGTTGAGAGAGAGACCAATTTACTTATTTTCAAAGTTGATAGGGACCAAAAGGTTATTTATACCAATCTGTTATTTAAATTTTTTGAGTTATTCGAATTGTGAAATTCAACTCGACTCGAGTTATTTGAGTTAACTCGAATAACTCTATTCAATTAACTCAAAATTCGAATTTATTTTTTATTTTTTAATCGAATCGAGTTTTGCACAACCCTAATTACAATTTCTAACGTGGAACAAATAACTGTACCAACAAACTCAATTTTCTTTTCTATTACTAAAAATAATATCTATTAGATTAAATTTTTTAAAAAAATCAATTAATCCTTTTCAGCAGTAAACGGTCAATATAATAAACATGACAATTTCTGATGGAGCTAAATTTACAACAAACAACTCAACCAACAAACTCTTTTTTCTTTTTCTTTTTTGGGTTAAAAACCTAACTATAAGTAATAGGTTAATATATCTTGCAATTTAATTTTACTTTTACATACTAAGGCATACACTATTCTCTCATTAAATGAAATTGCAATTAATCTTTCTAACCTTAAACACAACAAAAATATACTCCTGCATTAGGGTCATTTTTATATATCTTTATTTAAAAATAATTTAATTAATACATTCAACTTTCATAGCAGTTCAATGACAATTAAACATATATAATTCAATTTAAAGACATTTATTTGCATATGAACTTACCTCGTATTCGAGATAAACGGACTGGATCGACTATTTAATAACCTTTGATTTTCCCCGATCTAAATCCGATTTCTTTTGTTCTTGATCTATATACATTAAAATTAACTCATTTATTCATCAAATCATTCAATTCAGTCCACAAACACATATTTGGGCATTTTTACACTTTATCCCCTAAAGTTCCACATTTTTACAATTTAGTCCCTATTTCATAAAAACACAATTTACACAAAATTTAACAAAACATATGCTTAGCAGAATTACCATAGTACCCCTAGCAGCCCATATTTCATATTTATTTCACATTTCAACCACATAATTTGTACTTTTCACAATTTAATCCCTAAATAGTATTTTTACCAAAAATCACTAAACAAAATATGATAATCTATCAACAAATATCCATTTTTCATCATCAAACATTTAAAAGCTTAAATAATCATCAATGGAACTTCACAAAATCATGAAAAAATTCAAAAATTAAGGCACGGGCTAGCTAGAACACGAAGCAACGATTACAAAAATATAGAAATCATCAAAAACCGAGCTCAAACCGTACCTTAATCAAGCCAAATGTGTGCCGAACCCTAATGTTCTCCCATGGCTTCTTTCTCTTTTAAATTTTCGGTGAAGATGATGATATTTAGGCTTATTTTTAACTTTGTTTTATTTATTTCATGTATATTATCATTTTTACTAGATTAACCTTTACTAAACCATTTAAAATCATCATATTAATGCCCATTTATGTCAAATTCCACTATCAATGGTCTAATAACATCATAACGACCTTTCCTTTAATAAATCATAGCAATTAAACACATTTAACATATAGAATGCCACTTTTGCATTTTACGCGATTAAGTCTTTTTTCTCAAATTGAGCATTCAAACGCTAAAATTATTTCACGAAACTTTCACACATATATAATCAAATGCTATAAACACCAAAAATAATATTAAAATAATTTTCCGATATCGGATTTGTGGTTCCGAAACTACTGTTCCGATTTAGCTAAAACCGGGCTGTTACAATTATAATATTTTGGATTTATTATTTGAAATTTTTCGTTATTCAGAAACTGTAATATTTTTTATTTAAACTGTGGCATGAGACTTAATTTTTTTTAGGGATTATTCAACATGCATGACTTTTAATTTTGATTAGGTTCTTAAAATTAGGGAATATAATTATTGATGCATGGAATACAGCTTCGATTAAAACTAAGTTAGATATCAATTTATTTGCTCCTAGATAATAAATTTTTAAGTATTAAATAAACCGAAAAATAATTAAGTTTTCAAAAATAGTCACCATTATTTAGGAAAGTTAAGCTAAATTGATTTTTGATAAACTGGTAAACTTTTCTAAAAATAGACTAAAGTTTTCTACCAAAATAAAGAAATATTTTAAAATGACTGTTTAATAAACCCCAATCTCTACTAGGCCATTCCAGTGGCCGATGTAATCTCTCGGATTCGAGTCTAATGTCGAGGCTGGGTTGGGGAGTTTACAAATTTCATATTTTATATCTTTTATTAAATATCATATTTTTATATTATTGTCTTGAAATTAAAAAAATATTTATATTATTTCACATTGTAATGAATATGGATAGCTTGTTGTCTAGATTCAAATGAACTTGGATAATAATTCTAAATACGTGTTTTTTTCTTATAGTTTTGTGTATTATTAATTTTTCATAAAATATCATATTTTTTTTATTATTTTAAAATTAAAAAGTATAAATTTTTAAATATATATAAATTTATAAAAATTAAGACCATTTAAATTAAATTTTTTAATTAAATATAAATTTCTTCATATAAAAAATAATAAGAATATTATTTACTATGCAATGGTCTTAATTTAAATAACTTTAATTTAAATTTTCTTATTTCAATGGTCTTAATTTTATATATTTTCTTATAAATTTATATATTTTAATTTATATTTAATTAATTTTAATAATTAATTTTAATTTTATAATTTTTTTGATAAATTTATATATTTTTAATGATTTTTTTAGATTTTATATATATTTAATTTTAAAATAATAACAATATTTCATGAAAAAAATTAATCATCTATAAAACTAATAAAAAAATGCTTGGAATAAATCTAAATAAAGAGTTGTCCAGGTTCATTCCAACATGAAATAATATTTATATTTTTTTATATAAATTTATGTATTTTAAAATATTGTATATTTTATATATTTTTAATGATTGTTTAGGTTTTATATGTTTTTAATTTTAAAATAATAATATAAAATAATATTTCATGAAAAAATAATCATCTTTAAAACTACTAAAAAATGCTTTGAATAAATCTAGACAGATGGTTGCCCAGGTTCATTCCAACATGAAATAATATTTATATATATATATATATATATATTTATAAATTTATGTATTTTAAAATATTTATATTTTATATTTTTAATTTCAAAAAATAAAAAAATAAAGGCATAATGACTCATTTGGCCCTTTAACTTTACAAAAAAGTTCATTCCAGTTCTTCATTTAATTTTTTGCCTCTTTTAACCCTTAAACTTGTGTTGTTTGTCAAATTACCCCAAAATGGATGAAAAAGTTAACATCTGTTAATATTGTTAACATGACACCCATGTCTATGCCATGTCAACAATTAATTATTATTTTTAAATTCAAAAGTTTTAAAATTATTTAAAAATAATAAATGTTGTAAAAAAATCCTATAAAAGTCATTTAATAATAAAAATATAATAATATTCTATAATTTTTGGAATTTTTTAAAACTTATTTAATTGCTAATTTGGCATACACGTGAAATATCACGTCAACAAAGTTAACAAACATTAGTTTTTCCATCCATTTTGGGTGTTGTGATAAAAAGTGCTAGTTTAAGGGCTAAAAGAGGCGATAGGTTAAATAAAAGACTAAAATGATTTTTCTTGTAAAATTGGAGGGTCAAATAAATCATTATGCCTAAAACAAAAAATCTGATATGTTATAAAAAAAAACTAAAGGTAAAAAGATAAATTTAACCTTTAACACTTACTCATTTTGGTCCTTATTCTTTGTTTAGATCATTTTAGCCCTCAACCTTTAAATTTTTGTCAGATTGTTTGCTTTTGGACAGGAAAGCTAATTGAACTGTCAAAATTTTAATGGCATTAATGTGGCAACTCATGTGACATTTTAAGTATATTTCACTGCTAACAAGGATAAATTTTCTAGAAGTTTTTATGAACTTTGTTGATTTATTAAATATTTATTATTATTTTTTGAATTTTTACAAATTATATGTAGACTGCCATGCGAGTGGCCACATTAATACAATTAAAATTTTAACAGTTCAATCAATTTTTTTTATCCAAAAGCAAGTAATATGACTAAAATTTAAAGGTTAAGGGCCAAAATGACCCAAAAACAAAAAGAATAAAAGCCAAAATAACAAACTAAGTAAATGTTAAGGATTAAATTTGTCATTATGCGAAATTTAAAAGTATATAAAAATTACTAAAAGAGCATGTCTAGAATGAACCTAGACAAATTTCAATCTAGACAACAATTTTTTTTTCTAAAATTTATATATTTTTAGATTAAAAAAATATATCACATGTCGTGGTGATAAACTGTCACATATCATTGTTTGATTGTCCGTCAATGTTCTATTAGCACAAACTTGTGGAAATAGCAAAGTATTTGACAAAATAGAAATTGAAATATAAACTAAATTAAAAAAAAAAACAGTAAATAGAAGTTGATAAATCTTGACAATGCTTTTAATCTTGGTCCGTAATTGTTTCAGTCTTTTTCCCATTTGGAGACACGGTGTCGTCTCACTAATTATAATTATGTTGTTTACAATATGAGACTTGATTTGGCTATATTTATTTACATAATTTGGCCAAGTTTATCAATTTAGAATGGTCCAACAATTATATATACTATGAAAATTCAATTTTTTTTTTTTTTTTTTTGAGATAGAGGAAAGGAGTTGTCCAACTTGGAAACTCAATAAATCATCATTACACTTGTAATAGCCCATTTATGCCCGGGCTTAAAAAAACTAAAATTCAGAAAGAAAGAAAAAAACATAAATGTCTATTTTTTTTAAACAGTCCATTTGCAATCATAAAACCCAAAAATCCAATTACAAACTAGCTACCCATCACCCATTACACTCGAGCCCAACTCTTAAACCCGTGACCCAATACCCCAAAAACAAACCCAACACCTAAACTGCCAACCTAGACCCAATACCCCAAACAGACGACCCATTACCCGTTACACCCTGACCCAACAGTCCCTAACCCAAAGTCTAGGCGGCCCAAAAGGCCCAATACCTAAATGGTTCCAGAAGACCTAGGGTTTTCTGGAAAACCCTAGGCGCCGCAAGCCTTCGCGCCGCAAGTTTCGTCCGGCCTTCGATCGCGCCGTGATTCGCGCCCGAATCACTCCGCCACCAAGATCGCGCGCTTTTCACTGCGAAAAAGAAAAAGGGCAAAGAAACATGGCAACAAATATGCCGAATCAATATTTCCTTTTTTTTTATTTTTTCTTTCGGGTTATAAAAACCCATCAAATCTGTAAACAGGGACACGAATACACACGAATATAGGGAGATACACAGAGAATATATACACAGAGAGAAAAGAGAGACAAATATTCGAAAAATATACTGAAATAAAAAACAGAAAGCTTTAACAGCAAAGGTGATTTTTCGTCTTATTTCATTTTGTTTATTTTCTTTTTTCTTTTTATCTATTTTTTTTTGTAAATATACTGTTAAAAAAATAAAGGAAAAGGGATTTACTTCTTTATTTGCGCGGAAAAATGGAATTTTTGGCCTTCGGCCGCCGTGTTGGGCGGCGATGACGGCGACGCGTGTGGAGTTGGCTCGAGGCTCCGGCGGTCGGAACCCAGACGAGTAGGGAGGGGGCTGAGAAGATTTCTGAAGGTTTTTTTTTAAAAAAACCGGGATCGAATGACTCTTTTTTTTTTGAAAACTGATTTATATAATAAGTATAAAATGACGTCGTTTTCGCTTAGGCCAATAAGCATTAAAACGACGCCGTTTTAAGGCCTGTGACTCGCGTGTTGACCCGACCCGAGGAGGATCCGCGTGTTTTTTGTTTAAAGGACTAATTACCCTATAGGTCCTTCCGCATTATTTTAATTTTACAATTAAGTTTCTTTTTATTTTACAATCGGGCCCTAAATTTATATTTCGTTTCAATTGAGTCCTTGGGCCATTTAAAGGCCAAAATCAGAACGATGCCGTTTTAAAATTTGGCATAATTGCCATATTGATCCCTATAATATGACTCGTGTTTTAATTTTACTTCTTTTATATTTATTTTTATTTAATCCTTTTTTCTTTGTTTATTTTTTATTTTATACTATATTATTTTTATTATATTAAAATGTTATAATATTTTTATTATTTTATTAATTTTGTAAATAGTATAAAATTCATATATATATTTTTTATATGTATTAACCTTATATATTTTTAATTATTATTATATATTATTTACTTGGTTTAATATAATTTATATATTATTTTATAATTTATATATTATTTATTATATTATATTTTTAAATTTATATATTATATAGTATTATAATATATCATATTATTTTATTTTGTATAAAATCTATTTATGTCATATAACATATTTTATTTATATTGTTTATTGTATATGTAATTTTATGATTAGTACATTATGTATATATGTTTTTATATAAAAATATTATGTATTATTTGCTAATTATTCTTATTCTATGTAATCATTTATATGTATTAAATTATTAAATTACATACCTTTAAAGTACTTTTTTTTTTACTTTTACTTTTATATATATATATTAAATCATTTTAAAAATCGTCATATTTTTTATTCAATGTTTAAATATATTATTCTTTTTTTCATTTAACTTTGTATTTCGTAAAAGTCTTACTGATTGTTATTTATTTTATATCACATGTCTATTTATTTATGTTCTTTTAATTGTTTATTATTGCTTAACATAGTGTTTTATTCATTCATGTTATTACATAGTGTTTTATTTATTCATGTTATATTATTCTTTTATTATTAATTGTTAGCATAATTTGCAGTTATGTAGAATTGCTATTAAATATGTATGTCGCAATATCTTACTCAAACCATTGTTTTATAAAAATACCTTTTGAATTAAAACATTTTATTCAAATAGTTTTAAAAAATACGATGATATATGATATTTGGGGACTTCGAGAATAATTGTGCCCTAACTTACTGGGTTTCGATTTTTCTCGTGGAACTTAAGATATTAGATATCCCTTTTTCTTTTAAAACCAAAACTTACAAATTTCAAATCAAAAATTTATTCTTGGAAATTCAAAACGTTGTGTCCTAACTTACCGGATATGATGTTTTGTGTCTCGAGGTAGGAATTTTCTAAAATAAAGACGTGCCTAGTTTCGAAGTTATGAGATGCTATATCCTAACTTACTGGGTATAGTATTTTATTTCTTTGAGATAGGCAAGCCTTGGTTTTTCTTCTAATAAAAGGATCTTATTTTAAAATTTTTTAAATTTGCAACACTAGGACATGATTTTATCGATTAAGTACCAATTTTTGGGCGTTATGAGGGTGCTAACCCTTCCGCATACGTAACCGACTCCCGAAACCATTTTTCTTGTTTTTCGTGGACCAAAATCAGTATTTTGAAATAAAATAATTTTCAAGGTGATCCAATCACACCTAAGTAAGCGACTCCCATTTTCGTTTTTAAAAGTCGATCCCCATTTTTCAAAAACTTCTTTAAAATGGTTTCGACAGCTTGGCGACTCCACTGGGGACAATAAGAGAGTCAAGCCATAAAATCGATAATTTCATGTCCTTATGTATGAATTTAAAAATCTGGTTTAAAAATTATGATCCTTTTTTGTTGCATGTGGTTCTATTTTTATAAAATATCTCTGCATTGCATTGCATGACCATTGTGGTCGTACCCTTAAAGGGGAGCGAGAAGCTACTTCTTCGTGAGATTTTCACCTCCGTGCAGGATAGTGAACCGCTTTCGGGATACATCCGTACCTATGTCTTCGTGAGGTTTTCATCTCCGTGTACCATAGGGAAATGTATTCCCGAACCAACTCGGTCCATATGAGCCTATAATGGGTGAGGATCGAGAATCACTGTTCTTCAGTACCTCAACTTTAGAGCTAAACCACATATAGAAAACCTAAGTGATTACCCTAGGTAGATCTATACCAAAACCTTATCAATCACCCAGATATGCGTTAGATTATTTGCTTTATATTTTACTTCTTATTACTAATTGATTGTGTTTTATTTTGTTGCATGTCATTTCATATTTTAAAGAGGTATCAATTCACGGTCAGTTTCTAAATTAGAAAGCTGGTTATGGAGAACGAATTCCTTGATAAAGTGGAGGACAATGCAACCGTCCGTAGGTGGTCAGAGCAAACACAGTTAGGAAAAGGAGATAGCTTAGCCGAAGGGTACAAATCAGAGCTATGGGACTACACTCGCATCAGTGTGACACAAAACAATCTTCAGGAATTAATGGAGATATGGGATCAGTGGAGTAACGAGACCAAGCATCTGTTTTACTGAAACTATGGGGATTTGTCGTACCTGTTGGACATTAAGGTAGATGAACATCTGTTTCGAGCCATCTCCCAATATTGGAACTCTGCGTATAGTTGCTTTACTTTCGGAAGAGTTGATTTGGTACCTACGATAGAGGAGTATACAGCTCTAATGCGATGTCCTAATATTCAAGTTGATAAAGTTTACTCGAGGGCTCCTAATGTTCTAACCTTTGTGAGGAAACTGATGAATATTACGGGGATGAGCGAATAGTGGGTCACAGTCAGAATCAAACAAAAAGGTGAGTATAAGTGCATCTCGTGGAAAGCTTTGAAAGATTTGATTTTAGAGCATCCTGATATGAAAAAGAAAGTCGATGTATTTGCTTTGAGTATATATAGATTAGTGATTTTCCCTAGGGCATTGGGATACGTAGATGAAGCTGTCTCAGATCTTTTTAATCGACTTGACAAGCAAGTCACACCTGTTCCTGCGATCTTGGCGGAAACATTTCGGTCATTGAGTGCATGTAGGAGAGCTAGGGAAGGCAGATTCATAGGATGTGCACAGTTATTGTTGGCTTGGTTCCATAGTCACTTTTGGAGAGTGGACAAGGTCTCTTATCGGCTCTTCTCAAAAAATTTCTCTCCATTAAAAGAGATAGTGACCACCCCAAGGAGAGACGACATAGCCGAAGAAAATTGGATAGCACTTCTACAAAATCTCCGAGAAGAAGATGTTGAGTGGAGAGCTCCTTGGATGGATCCTAATGAAGTTCTGTATCGGTGTGGGAGTTTTGATTGGGTCCCTCTACTTAGAATTTGGGGAGCCATTGGATATGCGCCTTTGCTTGTATTAAGGCAATTCAGAACAAGACAGTTTGTACCGGCTACACACGGATTAGCTCCAAGTGAGTTTTCGTATAAAGGGGATAGCTACAAGAAAAGGGTTAAGGAGATTTCAAGTGCTTGGAACCAGACTCATCGCATGAAGAGAGTGGACGTAAGCCCAACGACGACCTCAGAGTATAGTGGATGGTGGAGTAGGAGAGTCAATGACAATATCCCTGTGCCAGAAGATGCTCGATCGATCGAAGATTTTTTACGTGTGATCCCATCGGAATTGGAAATGATAAAACAAGATTTCGAAATGAGGAATTCAGAGCTCGGAAAGAGGATAGAAAAGTTGGAAGAAGAGAAGATGCACTTGAGGCTAGATGTGGATGTTCAGAAATCAGAAGCCGAGAAAGTAAGAAAAGAAAAGAGGAAGATAGAGGAAGATCGAGACAGTTTAAAGACAGAATATAAGAAGATACGGCTGACGATGAAGAACGCTGGATTGGATAAGACTTCGGAACAATGGCAACAAGAGGTCCAGGAGGAAAAGACCAAAGCTGACTATTGGAAGAGGAAATTTCAAGAAGTGCAAGCGCAAAATGAGGCCCTAGATAAGAGTTTGTCAGAAAGTCGAAGTGAAAAAGAAGAATTAAAAGCTAGAGTGGCTGAACTGGAACGGTCTCTCCATCACCATCGAAGCCGTAATTCCACGATCGAGTTAAAGTTAAGCCTGAACAAGATCGAGGAAATGAAGGGTAAGATTGAAGAGTTAGAATCAGCATTGCACAGTTGTAAACTTCGGATCGAGCTTCTTGAAACAAGAGAAGTGCATTGGAAGGAAGAACTTCACCATTCTCATGATCAAGTTAGAAGTCGGGATTACCTCATGGGTGAAGCAATAGTTCAGATTCGAGAGGTAGCTGATCACCTACAGACTTTGGCAAAGACAGGTGATGTATTGAGCATGAAGTATGAGCTACAATCGGATTGTAGTCAAGAGCTAACTTCTTTGTTCGCGAAAATCAAAACTTTAGGCCTTAGGGCGAAAGCATATTTGTAGTCCGTTTTATGTAAAGGATTTTGTTTTCTAATAAAGTTTTCTAAAATAAAGTTGAATCAGGATCGATGCCTTTTTGCATTCATGCATTTGCATTACATAACATCATATGCATTCCGATCCATAGAGAGAGTCTATTTAGTTGAAATTATTCAGATAGAGAGATAGAGAGAGAGAGAAGGGAAATTTGGAAGCTGAACACCACTATGGTACACGTGCAAAGACAAGAAAAATGGATCAAAGACTTGAACAATTCTAGAGGGACATGCAAGACCAGATGCAAGAGCAAATGACAAAGCTCCAACAAGAGATGAGAGACCAAATGTTGGAGGCTCAAAGGAACATGATGGCCCAAATGGCCCAAATGCTGAACGGGGCAATGGACAAAGGAAAAGGTCTAATGGCTATCACTGGAGAAGAGAGCGAAGGCATTCCTCCGGGTTTTACCCTACCACATGCGCCAGCACAGCCTGAAAGAATATCCACAAACGCCATCTGTCACGATTAGGCCTCAACAAGGGGCAAGCTGATACTAGACCACCCATGAACTTCCAAATGGGCTCAGGATCTAACCCAAGAGATAACCCTGCTAACCCCGTTATCCCTGATTTGGATATAGCAGAAAGGGAAGGCACAAGAATTGAATCCTCGAGGCAGTTAGAGGATCGCTGTAGATGGTTGGAAGAAAAATTCAAGGCTTTGGAAAATGCCGACCATCATCATGGTATTGACGCAAAGGACTTGAGTTTGGTCCCAGATCTGGTGCTTCCTCATAAATTCAAGATGCCGAAATTTGAGAAATACAATGGGACTAGTTGCCCTGAAGCCCACATCACTATGTTCTGTAGACGCATGACTGGTTACGTGAACAATGATCAACTTTTGATTCATTGTTTCCAAGATAGTTTAGTGGGGGCAGCATCTAGGTGGTACAATCAACTCAGCCGCGCTAACATTAGCTCCTGGAGAGACTTAGCTCAAGCTTTCATGAAGCAGTATAATCATGTTACAGACATGATGCCTGATAGAATCATGTTACAAAACATGGAAAAGAAATCGAATGAAAGCTTTAGACAATACGCGCAAAGATGGAGGAAAGTTACCATGCAAGTTCAACCACCTCTTTTAGAGAAGGAAACCACTATGCTGTTTATCAACACTTTAAAGGCACCTTTTATCACCCATATGATAGGAAGCACCACTAAAAGCTTTGCGGATATAGTGATGGCAGGGGAAATGATAGAAAATGCCATAAGAGGTGGTAAGATTGAAGCGGGAGAAACCACTAGGAGATCTGCTCCTAGGAAAAAAGACAATGAGGTGAACAATACGAGTACATACAACAAAGGGTACTCAAAGGCGATTCTATCATTAACCACCGAAAAGTAGTTCTTCTTACGGCAACAAGGGTCGACAAGACAAGAATCAGTTCCCGAGAAAAATTTCAAAAGCTCCAATTTACGCCAATCCCAATGACGTATAAGGAGCTATATCAAAATTTATTCGATGCACGCATAGTGTCCCCATATTATCTACAGCCGTTACAACCCCCATATCCTAAATGGTATGACTCAAACGCCCAATGTGATTACCACGCAGGAATAGCGGGGCATTCGATAGAAAATTATACTGCCTTCAAAAAGGTAGTTGAGAGGCTCATCAAGATAGGGATTGTCAAGTTTGATGATACACCCAGTGCGGAGAACCCATTACCCAATCATGGAGATAAGGGAATAAACGCGATTGGAGAGAATGTCATGAGAAAGACAAAGGGGGATATCTCAGAGGTGAAAACTCCGTTGAGAATGGTTTGGAGGGAAATGGTAAGAAGGGGACTGATAAAATCAAGTTCTGAGGAAGGAAGTGAAGAACCGAGGAACTACTGTGAGTTCCACGAAGCAGAGAGAGTTGAGATCCAGGAATGTATTGAGTTTAGGGTCCTAATACAGAGCCTTATGGACAATAAGGAATTGGAGTTTTATGAAGAAGGCTCAGAGGAAAGAAACGTATGTGCAACTGAAGAAGAATTGACAAAGCAAAAGGTCAATTATCTGAGGATCATAATTTCGCGACCGAGAAATACAGAAGGCGGAGCATAATTTGCGCCTAAAGTTGTAATCTAGAAACCTGTTTCCTTTCCTTACAAGGATAACAAGATGGTACCATAGAATTACGACTGTAATGTGACGACACCGGGAGTAGAAAATTCAGCTAGCACTTCCAATGAGGTTCAAGGTGAGGGATTCTACACACGAAGTGGGAGGCGTTACGACTCGGTAAACGTCAGAACAGAACAAGCAAGATCAAAGACTGTGGCAGTTGAACCAGGAAAATGACCTGGCGCCCTTATCAACGAACCTGTAAAGGAGGAAGAGGCTAAAGAATTTTTAAAATTCTTGAAGCACAGTAAATACAGTGTGGTAGAGCAGCTGCGCAAGCAACCAGCACGCATATCGGTGCTAGCCTTACTTTTAAGTTTGGAAGTACATCGTGAGGCATTGATGAAAGTGCTGAATGGGACTTACGTTACTAAAGATATATCTGTCAATAAACTTGACCGATTAGTTAGTAACATAAGTGCTGATAACTTTATTTCCTTCAGTGACGATGAAATTCCACTTGGGGGTATGGGATCAACCAAGGCCCTAAACATAACTACTCGTTGTAAGGGATATACTTTACCAAGCGTGCTAATCGACAATGGATCAGCCTTGAATGTCTTACCATTGTCGACACTAAAGAGGTTGCCGATAGACAGTTTTCACATGAAGACATGCCAGAACATAGTGAGAACATTTGATGACACTGAGAGAAGAGTGATGGGAAGAATTGATATACCATTGCAGATTGGGCCAAACACATATGAGGTGAACTTTCTGGTGATGGATATAAAGCCCTCTTACAACTGCTTGCTGGGAAGGCCCTGGATTCATTCGGCAGGGGCAATGCCCTCATCCCTTCATCAAAAACTGAAACTGGTGACGGATGGTCGACTGGTCACTATAAATGCGGAGGAAGACATCATAGCGATTGTTACCAATGACACGCCATATGTAGAGACAAATGAGGAGGCTATTGAGTGTTCTTTCCAGTCTTTAGAGTTCGTCAACGCAACATTCATTTTGGAAGGAAATGAAGTTCTGATGCCTAAGATATCCAAGACCGCGAAGATGGGCTTACAAATGATGGTGGGGAAAGGAGTCTTACCAGGAAAAGGACTGGGCAGACATCTCCAAGGGGAAGTTCAAGTGCCGATGCTGAAAGAAAAAAGAGACCATTTTGGCTTAGGTTTCAGGCCAGATGCCAAACAAAGAAAGAAGGAAATCGAGAAAAAAGCAAGAAAGAAGAAGAGCACGGTTGAATGGGGAAGAAGTCCAGTGGGAATCGATGGCATTCCCACATATATCTTAGACCTTTGTATCCGGAGGGATAATTCACCCTGAGAGAGGGTTATTGGAAAGTCCTCACATAAATGCCATACACGGGGAAGAAGTTGAACAAAGAAACCTGTTGGGCATTCGCCCTTATGAACTTGGAAGCGTTTTGAGCAATTGGACTGCAGAGGAACTTCCTTTAGTTTTTAGAGATTATACAGAGTAATATTCAGAACGCTCTTGTTGTTTTTAGCCTAGGAACAATAAGATTTCTTTTGTGAAATAGGCTCATGTTCAGAAATTGTTGTTTCAATAAAATACATTTTTGATAATTAACTTGAGCAAATATTCTTTCATTTCATTCTTTTGACTTTCTAATTTCATTCCAAATTTTATATTTTTCATTCATATCTTGTGAATAGTTGTCCTCGAATTTATTTATTTTTTGTACATTCTTTGGTACCCATCACAGGTCCTTAGATATCAATGATGTGAGCAACGATAATACAGATCTAGAGATCCACTTTGAGCAAGACATGTGTTTAGAGGAACCTTAGGATTTTGAAGGTGACCGAGATTATGATTTATCCCCAGATCTATTAAGAATGGTAAAGCAAGAGGAGAAACAAATTTTACCACATGAAGAGGAGGTAGAGAACATAGACTTAGAGGAAGGAAAGGTTGTGAAAATTGGGACGCGCATAGCCGAGGAGACAAAACAAGACCTTGTTGAGTTACTACGAGAATTCAAAGATGTCTTTGTATGGTCGTACCAAGATATGCCTGGGCTAAGTACCGACATTGTAGTACATCGCCTTCCCATAAGAGAGGAGTGCAAGCTAGTTCAGCAAAAGCTACGAAGGATGAGGCCTGATGTAGTGTTGAAAATAAAAGAAGAGGTCCGTAAACAGCTTGATCTTTGGTTTTCTACAAGTGGTCAAGTACTTTCGAGTGGGTGGCCAACATTGTTCCCGCCCCTAAGGACGGAAAGGTCCGGATGTGTGTGGACTATAGGGACTTAAATAAAGCTAGCCCAAAGGACAATTTCCTTTGCCGCATATCGACACATTGGTGGATAATACGGGATACTCACTATTTTCTTTCATGGACGGTTTTTCGGATATAATCGAGATCAAGATGCACCACGAGGATATGGGGAAAACTACCTTCATAACATTGTGGGGTATCTTCTCGCTATAAGGTAATGCCATTCGGACTAAAGAATGTCTTTGGGCAACATATCAAAGGGCCATGGTAACATTGTTCCACGACATGATGCACAAAGAGATTGAAGTATATGTTGATGACATGATTGCCAAATCTCGAATCGGAAAAGGAACACATTGAGGTTTTGAAGAAATTATTTTTGAGGTTGAGAAAATTTCAATTGAAGCTCAACCCGCAAAGTGTACTTTCTGAGTTCGGACGTAAATTATTAGGTTTCGTGGTCACCAGAGAGGAATTGAAGTTGACTCAAGTAAAGTCAAAGCTATACAAGAATTGCCTCCACCGCGCACTCAGAAGGAAGTCCGAGGTTTTCTTGGAAGGTTAAATTACATTGCTCGGTTTATTTCACAATTAACTGAGAAATGTGATCCCATATTTCGTCTTCTCAAGAAACACAACCAAGGTGTATGGGACGATGAATGCCAGAGAGCTTTTGACAAAGTCAAATAGTATCTGTCAAATGCACCAGTACTATCTCCGCCTAATCCAGATAGACCATTGATACTTTATTTGTCAGTATTTAATAACTCCATGGGATGTGTGCTTGGTCAACACGATGAGTCAGGAAGAAAAGAAAAGGCGATATACTATCTCAGTAAAAAGTTCACTGATTGTGAAATGAGATATTCATCGATTGAAAAATTGTGTTGCGCCTTGATTTGGACAACTCGGAGATTGAGGCAGTATAAGTTATATCATACAACCTGGTTGATTTCAAAGCTTGATCTGTTAAAGTATATGATGGAGTCAACTGCTTTGAATGGAAGGATGGCAATGTGGCAGATTTTACTGTCTGAATTCGATATAGTCCATGTGAACCAAAAGGCTATAAAAGGAAGCGTGTAGCAGAATTTCTGGCTAGCAGAGCTTTAGAGGATTATGAACCTTTGAGCTTTGATTTCCCCAATGAAGAGTTGATGTATGTGGCAAATACTGAAGAATGTCCGTGGAAGTCAATTTTGATGGAGTGTCAAATGCATGGGAAATGGAATTGGGGCGCTTTTTGGTATCCCCATCGTGATTATTATCCATTCACATGCAAATTAGATTTTGATTGCACGAATAACATGGCGGAATATGAAGCTTGCATCATGGGAATTCGAGCAGCCTTAGAGCGTAAAATCAGAGTGCTAGAAGTATATGGAGATTCTGCCCTAGTAATCTACCAGCTTAAAGGAGAGTGGGAGACAAGAGATCCCAAACTAGTTGATTACCGAAAAATAGTTCTGGGATTGATTGAGGAGTTTGATGACATTACTTTCAATTATCTCCCACGCGATGAAAACCAGATGGCAGATGCTTTGGCGACCCTGGCTTCTATGATCAAACTAAACAGACCAGAAGATATGAGACCTATTCAAATGAGTATCCTTGAAGTTCCAACTCATTGTTATAATGTGAAAGAGGGGGAAAAAGATGACCACCCTTGGTATCAGGATGTATTACGATACGTGAAAAATCGTGAATACCCGGAGCATGCCACTGAGAATGAGAAAAGGACTTTAAGAAGATTGGCCTCTGACTATGTTCTAGACGGGGATATCTTGTACAAAAAGAGAAAAGATCAAGTATTATTGAGATGCGTTGATGCAGTTGAAGCTAGGAAAATCCTGGAAGAGGTTCATGAGGGTATTTGTGGAACACATGCTAATGGATTCACAATGGCCAGACAGATAATGAGATTTGGATATTATTGGTCCACCATGGAAGGTGATTGTATCAATTATGCTAAGAGATGTCATAAGTGCCAGATTTACGGAGATAAAATTCATGTGCCTCCGTCATCTTTGCATGTTATGACTTCCCCATGGCCATTTTCCATGTGGGGCATGGATGTTATTGGACCAATCTCACCAAAAGCTTCGAATGGACATCGATTCATCTTCGTGGTAATTGACTACTTCACGAAATGGGTAGAGGCTGCTTCATATGCTAGCGTCACTAAGTCAGCAGTTAGTCGTTTCTTGAAAAAGGAGATCATTTGTCGATATGGAATGCCCGAGAGAATCATATCAGACAACGCACTGAATTTGAACAATAGTACGATAGTAGAAATTTGTAGTCAATTTGGAATCAAGCACCACAGCTCGTCTCTGTATCGTCCAAAAATGAATGGGGCAGTGGAAGCGGCTAACAAAAACATCAAGAAGATAGTAGGGAAGATGACTGAGACTTATAAGGATTGGCATGAGAAACTACCGTTTGCACTCTATGCTTATCGGACTTCTGTCAGAACCTCTACTGGGGCAACGCCTTTTTCATTGGTCTATGAGATGGAGGCAGTTCTACATATTGAAGTGGAAATACCCTCTCTTCGAGTTTTGTCAGAAATAAAGCTGGATGAGGCTGAATGGATCCAAGCTCGGTATGATCAGTTGAACTTAATTGAAGAAAAGAGGCTAAGGGCTATTCGTCACGGTCAGATGTACCAAAAACGAATAATGCGAGCCTACGATAAGAAAGTTTGCCCAAGAGAGTTTCATGAGGAGGACCTTGTATTGAAAAAGATCCTTCCCATACAAAAAGATTTCAGAGGAAAATGGATGCCGAATTGGGAAGAACCATATGTGGTGAAGAAGGCTTTCTTTGGAGGAGCATTGATCTTGACCGAAATGGATGGGAAAAGTTTACCCAATCCCGTGAACTCGAACTCAGTTAAAAAGTATTTTGCTTGAAAAGGAGAAGAGGCCAAAGTGAAAACCCGCAAAGGGCGCTTTGAGTTTTTGAAAAAAAAAGGGAGAGGCCAGGGCGAAAACCCGCAAAGGGCGTCTTGAGACCAAAGGGGTTTTGAGTTGAAAACCCGAAAAGAGCGGCTCAAATTCTGAATGGACACGCTGTCATCTTGCTACACTTGAATCAACAATGAAATGAAGAATGTTTCATATCGATGCCTCAACAAAGTACTTTGGGTCTTCTAAACACATGTTGAGCTCAAGGCAATATTCATAAAGTTTGTATATAGAAGCTCAATCGGCGATATCTAGGGCATCTGATTTTTGTCCTATTCATTTTACTATCTTGAGATTCTTTTTTTCTTCTCAAAGATATATTCCTGGTTAATTTTCCTTGTATTTTTGATAATTCATTTTGAGATCAATTTATTGGTTACCCATTATTCATAAATGTGTTGCATTGAAATAATGATTGACGAACTAACAATCTCACAAAAAGAAGTTCTACATATTACTTTGGAAATTTCTAGATAAGACAAGAAACCAAAACAGGACAATTGTTTAGAGTTTCCATGTGCATAGAAATATTTGAGAAAGAAGAGTCTGGAAAGAGACTATTTCTCTGAATTCTTTGTCCAATTGATAATTGGACAAAATAATGAGTTGATATGATGAAAGTAATTGATGTCATCAGGTCATAACGTTTGGGGAATAGTGTGACGAACTAAGAAACCCTGGATTGTGGTGGAATGGGTTGAATTCGAAATAAGCCATTTACCCTAAAAATTGCAGATGGGTCGGATTGAAAGAGTTTTGATTTCCATTGTGGTAGGATGGTACAAGCCTTGTGTTCTCAAGATTCAAGCGGAGTTGACTCTGAAATTACATTGGGGCAAGCTTGTTGAGCAGAACATGATTGATGAACAAAAATGAAGAACAAATGAGTGATAACACCTAGAGCAGAAATCATACTCATAACATTTTGTATCATAGCAAATTTCATTAGGAGCATTTGATTCATTCCGATCATTGCATCCTAATCCTAATCCTTTAAAAGGAATCATTTTTCATAACATGTTACATGTAGCTAGAAGTATTTGATTCATTCTAATCATAGCATCTTAGTCATGTGACATAAACATATGAAACCGAATCTACAGGACATGTCCTTCAGTGGACGGTGTAGTAATATCAGTGAATTGGCAGATCTCATCTTCCTGAAGTTGCAGGAAGCAGATCGAAGACACCTTCAGTCTTGTTTCCCTGAAGTTGCAGCGGAGTAGACTGAAGATAGAAGATCTCATCTTCCTGAAGTTGCAGGAAGCAGATCGAAGACACTTTCAGTCTTACCTCCCTGAAGTTGCAGCGGAGTATATTGAAGACAGAAGATCTTATCTTCCTGAAGTTGCAGGAAGCAGATCAAAAGCACTTTCAGTCTTATCTCCCTGAAGTTGCAGCAGAGTAGATTGAAGATAGAAGACCTTATCTTCCTGAAGTTGCAGGAAGCAGATCAAAAACACTTTCAGTCTTGTCTCCCTGAAGTTGCAGCGGAGTAGACTAAAGACTAAAGACAGAAGATCTCATCTTCCTGAAATTGCAGGAAGCAGATCGAAGACATTTTTAGTCTTATCTCCCTGAAGTGGCAGCGGAGTAGACTAAAAACAGAAGATCTCATCTTCCGGTTGCAGCGAAGCGGATCAAAGACACTTTCACCTTGTCTCCCCGGTTTGCAAAGTGGAGTGGACTGAAGATAGCAGATCTTATCTTCTTGAAGTTGCAAGAAAAAGATCGAAGATAGCAGATCTCATCTTCCTGAAGTTGCAGGAAGCAGATCGAAGACACTTTCAGTTTTGTCTCCATGTATTGGCAATGGAGCAGACTGAAAATAGCATATCTTATCTCCACTGAGCAAGAGTGGAGCAGATTGAAGATACCAGCCATTCGACAAGACCGGGCAAAATGGGTATGTTTATCGTCTTTGCTCTATTCTTGTTACACGACAATGAGCAAAGAGGGGCAGCTGTAATAGCCCATTTATGCCCGGGCTTAAAAAAACCAAAATTCAGAAAAAAAAACATAAATGTCCATTTGTTTTAAACAGTCCATTTACAATCATAAAACCCAATTACAAACTAGCTACCCATCACCCATTACACTCGAGCCCAACTCTTAAACCCGTGACCCAATACCCCAAAAACAAACCCAACACCTAAACTGCCAACCTAGACCCAATACCCCAAACAGATGACCCATTACCCGTTACACCCTGACCCAACAGTCCCTAACCCAAAGTCTAGGCGGCCCAAAAGGCCCAATACCTAAATGGTTCCAGAAGACCTAAGGTTTTCTGAAAAACCCTAGGCGCCACAAGTTTCGTCCGGCCTTCGATCGTGCCGTGATTCGCGCCCGAATCACTCCGCCACCAAGATCAGCGCCTTTCACCTGCGAAAAAGAAAAAAGGGGAGCAGCAAACATGGCAACAAATATGCCAGAATCAATATTTCCTTTTTTTTTTCATTTTTTTCTTTCGGGTTATAAAAACCCATCAAATCTGTAAACAGGGACACGAATACACACGAATATAGGGAGATACACAGAGAATACATACACAAAGAGAATAGAGAGACAAATATTCGAAAAATATACTGAAATAAAAAACAGAAAGCTTTAACAGCAAAGGTGATTTTTCGTCTTATTTCATTTTTTTTATTTTCTTTTTTTCTTTTTATCTATTTTTTTTGTAAATATACTGTTAAAAAATAAAGGAAAAGGGATTTACCTCTTTATTTGCGCGGAAAAATGGAATTTTTGGCTTCCGGCCGCCGTGTTGGGCGGCGATGATGGCGGCGCGTGTGGAGTTGGCTCGAGGCTCCGGCGGTCGGAACCCAGACGAGTAGGGAGGGGGCTGAGAAGATTTCTGAAGTTTTTTTTAAAAAAAACTAGGATCGAATGACTTTTTTTTTTTTTTTTTCTGAAAACTGATTTATATAATAAGTATAAAATGACGTCATTTTCGCTTAGGCCAATAAGCATTAAAATGACGTCGTTTTAAGGCCTGTGACCCGCGTGTTGACCCGACCCGAGGAGGATCCGCGTGTTTTTTGTTTAAAGGACTAATTACCCTATAGGTCCTTCCGCATTATTTTAATTTTACAATTAAGTTTCTTTTTATTTTACAATCGGGCCCTAAATTTATATTTCGTTTCAATTGAGTCCTTGGGCCATTTAAAGGCCAAAATCAGAACGATGCCGTTTTAAAATTTGGCATAATTGCCATATTGATCCCTATAATATGACGCTTGTTTTAATTTTACTTCTTTTATATTTATTTTTATTTAATCCTTTTTTCTTTGTTTATTTTTTATTTTATACTATATTATTTTTATTATATTAAAATGTTATAATATTTTTATTATTTTATTAATTTTGTCAATAGTATAAAATTCATATATATATTTTTATATGTATTAACCTTATATATTTTTAATTATTATTATATATTATTTACTTGGTTTAATATAATTTATATATTATTTTATAATTTATATATTATTTATTATATTATATTTTTAAATTTGTATATTATATAGTATTATAATATATCATATTATTTTATTTTGTATAAAATCTATTTATGTCATATAACATATTTTATTTATATTGTTTATTGCATATGTAATTTTATGATTAGTACATTATGTATATATGTTTTTATATAAAAATATTATGTATTATTTGCTAATTATTCTGTAATCATTTATATGTATTAAATTATTAAATTACGTACCTTTATTATAAGTAATTTTTTTACTTTTAATTTTATATATATATAATAAATCATTTTAAAAATCGTCATATTTTTTATTCAATGTTTAAATATATTATTCTTTTTCATTTGACTTTGTATTTCGTGAAAGTCTTACTGATTGTTATTTATTTTATATCACATGTCTATTTATTTATGTTCTTTTAATTGTTTATTATTGCTTAACATAGTGTTTTATTCATTCATGTTATTACATAGTGTTTTATTATTCTTTTATTATTAATTGTTAGCATAATTTGCAGTTATGTAGAATTGCTATTAAATATGTATGTCGCAATATCTTACTCAAACCATTGTTTTATAAAAATACCTTTTGAATTAAAACATTTTATTCAAATAGTTTTAAAAAATACGGTGATATATGATATTTGGGGACTTCGAGAAGAATTGTGCCCTAACTTACTGGGTTTTGATTTTTCTCGTGGAACTTAAGATATTAGATATCCCCTTTTTCTTTTAAAACCGAAACTTACAAATTTCAAATCAAAAACTTATTCTTGGGAATTCAAAACGTTGTGTCCTAACTTACTGGATATGATGTTTTGTGTCTCGAGGTAGGAATTTTCTAAAATAAAGACGTGCCTAGTTTCGAAGTTATGAGATGCTATATCCTAACTTACTGGGTATAGTATTTTATTTCTTTGAGATAGGCAAGCCTTGGTTTTTCTTCTAATAAAAGGATCTTATTTTAAAATTTTTCAAATTTGCAACACTAGGACATGATTTTATCGATTAGGTACCAATTTTTGGGCGTTATGAGGGTGCTAACCCTTCCTCATACATAACCGACTCCCGAACCCATTTTTCTTGTTTTTCGTGGACCAAAATCAGTATTTTGAAATAAAATGATTTTCAAGGTGATCCAATCACACCTAAGTAAAAAGGGATTGGTGGCGACTCCCATTTTCGTTTTTAAAAGTCGATCCGCATTTTTCAAAAACTTCTTTAAAATGGTTTCGACAACACTAACTAATAACATACTTATTTTTTAAGATTTAATACTTGATGTTTTAGAGACTTAATTGGAGTCTATTAAATTTATTCATGCACATTCACATACTTCTATTTTATAAGTCATAGGTCATATTGTGACATTATTTTATAAAATAAAAATTTGAAAGAAAGATAATTAGATTAAGGAATAAGTGAGAAAAGTGGAAAATTACAATCTCAAAAAAGATAAAATGTAGTCCAATCAATGCCAAAATGTGCTTGCTATTACAACAACAACAATGTGACCTTTTAACATATATATTGTCCTGTATATATATGAAAGAAAACAAATTATGATTCAAAGATTATATCCTCTCCTTTTAGTACTTGGAGAACATCCAAAAACATCAGTCAACAAATTATTGGTTGTTCAAACCATTTTCCACCATATATAATTGTACATGTGATGTCATTTTCTAACAATACTATTATTTATTTTAAGTTTTTCATTACACTCCAATCACTACTTGATTTTTCATCTCAAATTTAAACATAATAGGAAAATTAAAATAGGGCAAGATATCAGTGTTGATCTAAAAAATATAATATTACTAACAACTACAAATTGTACATGTTATCTCATTAAACCCATGATTCATACACCATATTACACCATATACATATATCAATATTATTACATATACATATGATTTTAAAGAACTAAAAATGAATCACCTTAGCTTCACAAAAAAAAAAAAAAATGGTTTCCTAATGTATCCACTAAAGCAAGCCCAATGACTAATCCTTCGCATTCTGTCGGCCCATGAAAAGGGTATATGTTAATTACGAGTTTTAAAGCTGTTCTATATCTAGATCGAGGATCCAATCCTTGACCACTGATAAGGCTTCAAAAAATTTTAGCCATTAAATTCAAAACCTCCCATTTAAAGAACTAGTTCTTCAATCAATTCTTGCATCAGTAATCCAAAGATGGCACATTCAACTTCAATTCCAGCCTCTCTAACCTCTTCTTCATTTCCCTTCCAGCCCTCCATATGAGCTCTTTTGAAATCTTGTTCCACCATCATGTCAATGGTGTTCGACACTACATCTTTCCATGAATCCAACCTTTTACGTACCCTTTCTGCTGCTGCTTGTTTATCGATGCAACCATCAAGTTGCATCGTCTCTTCCTCGGCAATGAGATCAGATACTAGCTTTTTCATGCCATCAATATTCATTTCACTTTGTGACAAAGATGACTCGTCTTGGTCATCTTGCTCTTCTTCTAACATTCTTTTCTCAAGCTCAATAGGATCCAACTCGGCCAGTTTCTCGAATCTACTAAGTTTCTGCAGTAGCTGCTGCTTAGCTCCTGGTGATAAAACAAGGAAAGGACATCAATATAAACCCAGAAAAGTTTTCAAGTAGAAGATTATGTGGCCCAACAATTTAAGACAGATCTCCTAACTTTGTAATGTGGGTCACTCCTGAACTTATGACAAACAATGGTGTCAGTTTCAACAGGTCACTTTAACCTAACTTGATGTACAAGTTAACATCTAATGCCAGCAAAATTTTCATGGATCCCACATGTACCATCATCATCATCAGAAGCTATATTCATTTGCATATGTAATCTACAACTTTTATATATACATGGCTAACAAGTCTAAGCAAATCCATGGGTATGGACTAATAAGCAAAGTTAACTGATAAAGACTTCACAGAGCATAAGGGAATGGTACAAAATTTAATTGAAAGCAATTAAAAGAAAACGTACTTTGTACAAATGCATAGGTGCATTCAAGATCGAAACGATTGATCCCATTATCACCATCGTCATCATCCGCATGTCTGTCATCATCCTCGAATGGACGGTCCAAAACAGAAACAGGACTGCATTGTTCTTCTTCTTCTTCTTCTTCAACTTGCAATCTTTTTAAGCTCTCTAATTCATAATTTTCCTTCTCCTGCTACAATTCAATAAATCAGCCATTGATTAAGAAATGCTCATTTTCAAATAACAGTTATAATCATGGTATTAGCTGAAACTTCCATAATTTTGTTCATATAAGATTTGCAAGGTAGAAACATAATCAAAGGTACAATTAAACAAAATGAAAGGACTAAATGACATATATAACCCTTAATACCAGTCAAATCAACCAGAAACCAGCAGGCATATATGCCAATTCAGATTAAATTTCAGCGGTCTAAATATGGTTTTAGTCCCTCTAGTATGCTAATGTTTGAGATTTAATCCTCTACTTTAATTTTAGCATAGTAGAAGACTAAAACGACAATTAGACCCCAAAAATCTGCAGCAAAGTGATTCAAATTGCCGACAGTTCAAGCAAGTCAGAGAACTCAGTCATCTGAGTCACGAGTTTACTCCCCCAAAAAAAAAAAAAAATGAAGAAGCTTTAACCAGATCAGACTTGCAGTTTTAATTAACCAATTGATTATAAGTAATCATTCAATTAAAGGCACTGACCTTTCTTTCATGGAGACTGGGAGATGTAGCCGAGAAAGAAGGGCTTGTTTGAAGCACAAAACGTAAAGGGCTTTGAGAAAAGTGCTTATCAAAAGAAGCAAAAGCTGAGTTATTTCCCACAACTTCATTGGAAATGAAAACCTCTTCAAAATCCCCTGATGGACTAGAGCTACATGAAGTATCCATGTCCATTTCTTCATTGCTTTGGGACCAAACATCACTGGTAGGTCTACCAGTGTAAGAAATTGAACCACACTTGTCTTCACTCATTACATTGTTTTTCCTCACAGTTGAATCCCACCTCAAAATGTCCTTCACTGAAACTTTTGATCCTTTTGTAGCTGTTTCAGGCTTTGGGTTTTTGGTACGATGAGTTAGCCTCTTTAGAATGGAACCAAATAACCCAAAAGCAGTGCCATTGGTGTTTTTGGTGTTGGGGGTTTTAGGTTGAAACAAAGGAGATTTATTCAAGTCTGGTGAGTCATGGAAAGAGAAAAGGCAAGCTTTTTTGCAGAAATTTAAAGGAAAGTTGGAGTTTTGAGAGATGGGTTTTGGTTTATGGAGTTGAAGATGAGTTTTAGGGGGTGATTTCTTGAGTTGACAACGCCTATCAGCAATGTAATTCTTCAAAAGGAATGGCTCTTGGTCCTCTTGAAGTAACTCGTGCAAATGCTTCCGAGCCATCGTTCAAAAGATCTATTTGAATTTCCCTTTCACTTTTGACAATGTAATTAGAAAAATCTCAACAAGCTTTGAGTTTCAGCACAGTGAAAGAGTTGAAGAGAATTCAACTTTAAACCAGAAAAAATTCAACGCAGCAAAAGATAAGATTTTGATGAAGAAGACGAAGAAGTTGGCCTATAAATGAATAAATAGGGAGAAAAAATCAGAAAGGAAAGAATGAGGAGAGTTCCCTTCTCTGATTCAAATCTTGAAGGTTCACAATATCGAGGTGAAGATAGTGATAAAAATAAACTTATTATAAAATAATAATATTGGAAAGGATTTTACATTTTACCCAAACAACAACCAATAAATAAAGGGGTTTAATTCTGAATTCAGTCCTTGTACACTTTACATTTTTATAATTTAGTCTCTATTTTTTTATTCTTAATATTATTAATTGATTTTGTTAAATTTGAATATGCTCTACTTTTTAAATTATACCTTTAAATATTGAAATTCAACTCTAATGTTAAAATGAAAAGAAAGTTATAATAAAATGGGTAACGTACAGAGATTATGGGCATAAATAAATCTCACAAAAGTAAAAGAAAATTAAAGAAAGAGAGAGTAAAATAAATAAATTTTATTCTAGCCAAAATAGAAAGTAAATTTATATATAGTATATAAAAATAAGCTTTGTCTTGTCTTAAAGGAGTTATAAAAACAGGCCTATATTTGAAGCAAATATCGATTTTAAAAACATAATTACGGATTTAAATTGATTTTTTCGATATTTAAGAAAACATATCGATTTTGAAGAGAGAAACTAAGGGTGTGTTTGTTTGGCAGTATTTGATTTTCTGGAAATTGTTTTCCAATTTTCCAGTGTTTGTTTGCTGGAAAACATTTTCCATTTGGAAAATGAATTCCAAAACACGGTAAAATGACTCACAATTTTGGGAAATTGTCTTACCGTTTGATTTTCCGTAAGACATTTTCCTAAACTCTCACAGACAGATTTCCCTTTTTCCTTCCTTCCTTCATTCCTCCTTCATTCTTTCTCAGCCAAATTCCTTTCTCTCTTTCCCCTAAATTTTCTTGTTCCTCTTCGGGAGCGTGAGAGATTCTACCCCAAATAAGGATTGTGACATCATTGAAAACCTGTTATTGAATCCGTTTATTGAAAACCCGGAAAATCTAGCTTTTTACAGGTAAGTATTTTTGGTTTGCTTTGTTTTTTATGTTTCCTTTTGTTGTGTTATCATTTTCTTTTGAGTTTTCTTGGTGCTTATTTTCCTTCTAATTTGCTTGTTCCTTCTTGGAACCGAATAATGAAAAAGGAGTTCTATTGGTACTAGTTTCTTGGGTTTTCAATTTTTGAATATTTAGTGATTGTTATAAGTAAAAGTATTCTGTAGGATGTTTTCATGGTAGCTTCTTGTTAATATTTATGTTCATTGGATCTAAAACTTGAGTTACGGATTTGGATTTTCTATTTGCATCCATTAGATGATAAAGGTATTGGATTTTCATGATTTATATAAGTTCTAAGCAATTTATATGGATAGTTTCGTGAAGGATTGATGTTGTTTATAAGTTCACTTTGGATCTTTAGTTGACTCGTTGATTTGGTTTTTTCTCATTTTTATATTCAGGTTTAGGGAAGATTTTTGTAAAGGTTTAGCTCCTTGGGTAGATTGAAGTCTAATTTGAGTCTTGCATTGGTCATTGGGTTCGGATTCATTGGTGTAGTTTTGAGAAGCACTTGTTGGAGTATTTGGTAGATATGTCTAGTTATGTGGGTGTTCTTGTCTCTCTAATCAATGGTTTCAGAACCACATGACCAAGTCTACTCTGTTACACAGGATGGCTTTAGTGATTTTCTTTTTTATTCTTTTATACGTTTAAGAAAAAAACAGATCACGAAAGTAAATTTTCTCGTATGTGAGAGTGTTTGTTGGATACGCATACATGTAGGATGTATATATATTGGATTTTTCCTGATAGTTTTGGCAATAAAAATCTGTTAGAACAGTTAAAGTCCTTACCCCAACAGCAGAAAAATTCAAGAATTTCAACATGAAATGTATATAAAGAAATAATTATACTTGACTAGCAGCTGAAGTAGTCTTATCTTTCATGTTTTTTTGTGGCATCTGCTACTTGATTAGCTCCTTGTTTTATAGTTTCTTGTGCCTTCTGGTTCACCTACCATTTTTGTTGGTTTCGAAATTAGTAGCAAACAGATACGATAATATAGTCCCTACGGCAACACATCAACCAAGAGATATAGATAGTAATGGCAATGTGATGTTACGATCATTATTTTGCAATCTCATTTTTTTAAGCTTTTTAATATTTATTATAATTGATCATGAGGATGAAACCATAATTTAATCCCAATCCCACCATCAAAAATTGGAGACCTTCAATTGATAAGTATAAAAATAATTGATTACTTGGGAAGCAGCAGAAATAGTACTATCTTTCATGTTTTTGGTGGCCTCCTTTGTTTCATTGACTCCTTTTATAGTTTCCTTTGCCGTATAAAATGCTTTAGACTCCTGCTTTGAACTTGCCTACGCCACATGAATATATATGTCAAACAAAAATACTTGCTTAATAGAGCCAACTGAGAAGCAACACAAATACAGAATTACATGAATTAATGTTGGAGTCGCAGGTGGAAGAACCCTATTCCTAACAACTCTACCACCAGAATTACTTATACAGAAAGGGCTGTTAACTAGGTTTAACATTGCCATTTTAACTTCTATGAATTTGACTTAGTGTTACTCTGAACTGGCTTATTTATTATATTATTATTATTACTATGAATTTATGTGAACTTGAGTTTGCGAAAGGATTGACCTTGGTGTCACATCCAGGCCTTGCTTGAAAGTTGGTTAGAGAAGTTGACATTTTACTGTGGTTGCTGAGTGTTAAACTTTGACATAACAGTTTATTTCTGAGTTGCTTTCTTTCTTCATGGCCTTAAAAGGATGAACCATTTTTGCCATTTTTTAAATTAAATAAATTTTATGTTCTAAGAACCTTCTGAATTATTTAAACTCAAAGATGCATAAACATTTTCAAGGGCATAATTACAAGTTACCAATACAACTTAAAGTGCCCTGATAAATAATTTCTAATATTTTCATATATGTATGTATGCACTTTAGTCATGGTAGCTTTATTCATATATTTGATATTTGTGTGGCACTATTTTGTGTAGATGGATCGTAGTCAAGATCAAAATGCAATTGTTGGGGTTTTTCTTCATCGATTATCTAGTGAGTCATGAATCCGAGGCCAAAGCTTTTTTAGTTAAAAGTAAGAAGCATAAAAAAACTTGGCTTCAAAAATTTTCTCAAGGTTGAAGATATTGATACTTTTATGTGGTGTAATATTAGTTATGCACTTGGACAATGTTGTTGCTATTATGTGGTGTACTACTAATTATGCATTTGGATAATATTATTAATTTCTAGTATTAATTGTGGTTTAGAAGCTAATTTATAATTATTCAATCCTTGTTTTTTATTTTTTTTAACACAATTACAAATAATTTATTTCACTTTGGTTGTTTTCAATTTATGATTGTTAATATTGTAGCTTAAGAATTGAGTATTATTATATATTTAATTTGATTTATTTATTTATAAATAAATCATTGCAATATATGTAAAAATAATTTAAAATATAAAAATTTATTAATATGTAAATAAATTTATTAATATATGTAAAAACAACTTTTCCGAAAATATTTTGAAATCACAAACAACAAAAATATTTTACACAGATTCATCCAAACACCAGAAAATATTTTCAGGAAATCATTTTCCAGAAAAGTAAATCATTTTCCAGAAATCATTTTCCGGAAAACATTTTACTGGCAAACAAACAGACCCTAAAAACGTATCTTGTATGAAGTGTTTTCTTTTGACGTGTCTGAAAAAGCATTCTACAAAATGTGTTTTCTTTAATGACTTAATATGCCAATTCTTTTTGTTGATGGTTAAATGTTATTAGTTTTGTCATTAAGACTTGAGTTTGGTTCCTCTCTTATTTACATTTGTATTCTTAATTTTATATTGTTTTAAACTCTTTTTTTTTTTGAAATAAATTCGACTGGGATATATTATAATAAAAAGGAAAACCAAAACAAATAATGCCCAACAGTTGAATTTGGGCCGCTTCAACAAAATGGGTTCAACGAAAACAATAAAAAGACCTAACAAATAAATAAATCTACATCAGCCGCCCCATAGAAATCTAAAAAGGAAAACTAAAAGACAGAACAATTAAATAAACCTAATCCTATCACCCAGTCATCAGAACAGCTATTCTCCACAAACATTGTCATTTCCCATCGCCAAAACAGCTGTACTATAGCAGATTTTCTCCATATCTTTAACTTTTCTGCTACGTTTCCAAAAAATTAAATGTATCCTCTTTCATTTCAACAGCCACCCATCTTCTTTATTTCTTTCTTTTCATCAGACTCTTTTTCTCTTCTTCCATTTTCAAAATTTCCTCTTTTACTTCAAAGGGCGTCTCGATTTCTTCTTCACTAGCATTTCAAACTGCTCCAGATTTTCTTCTTCCTTCTCGGTCTAAAGTTCTCCTGCTTAACTGCTCCATTTGCCGTCGAATTGAATATGGAATCTCTCCCTCCAGGTAAACTCCTCTCTTTTATAAAACATTTCTCTTGCTATTAAATCGGCACAAGTATTTTCTGTCCTTGGGATAAATCGAAATCTGATTTCTTGAAAGTTGCTTTTTGTTGCTTGAATGTCTCTGATAAGAGCCCCAATATTTGAACTATCACGATTCCCACTTTGGCATTTCATTATAACCGTCTTTGAATCACCTATTATATCAAGAACAGTAAAACCCATTTGCTCCCCTAATCTGATAGCTTGTAAACCTGCATGTGCTTCTGCGGCAAACAGAGACGCAACGTTAGAGTGGAGAACAGCTTTAGAGGCTAAGATTCTTCCCCCCACGTCATATACAACCAAGCCTGAAGCAGATCTGAAAGTTTGCTGATCGTAAGCCGCATCAAAATAGATCGCCACATTCGCTCTTTGTTCGGCATGCGAAAACCTCGTTGTTGCATCCAAGCTAAGTGATCTATCTTCAACTTCTTCTAACTCTGAAATATGGCTATTGATCTGTCTTGTAATATCCCAACTGTTCAACTTTTTGCCTTCATATATTAACTTGTTCCTGTTCCACCATATCATCCAGAGTCCGCAACAAAAAGTTCTACATTGCTCAGTCGTCCCACGGGGAAAAACCCAAGTAAGCCAATCCCAACATTCTGAAAAATTATTATTCAGTACCCATGCAAAATTTAACAGCTTCCAAACTTCTTTTGTTGTAGGACATGATCGAAAAACGTGGATACTATCCTCCGCATCTTGTTGACATCTAAGGCACCGGTCCGCTGTAGTCACTCTTTTCATCTTAAGATTTGAGAACGTGGGAATGTAGTTCCATGAAATCCTCCATACTGTAATTTTTATCTTCGAGGGCATATTTAAGCTCCATAATTTCTTGTAAAAATTTATGGTGTCGGTTTGTATAATATTACTAGGAATCAGTGTAGACTCTTGTAATAGTTTATAGGCACTCCTCACTGAAAATTTCCCTGATGGCTCTCCTCCCCACACTTGAAAATCTTCATAGACCGATTTTGCCAACGAAATTTGAAGGATTTTCCTAGCTATACTCGCATCAAAGGTATTAACGATCAATTCTCTTTTCCAGATTCTATTACTTTCATCAATTAAGTCGGCCACTAATATGATATTTTCATGTCTGTGATGATTCTGTAGTCTGTCTGCTCCATTACCCGACACCCACAAGTCAGTCCACACTGATATGCCGTCTCCCCTACCTACTCTCCAACAGAGGCCTTTCTCCAATATTCCTTTTGCTGACCAAATGCTTCTCCAGGTAAGAGAAGGTAAATTTCTCAATGCAGCATCTAAAAAATTCCCATTCGGATAGTATTTAGCTTTTAAGACACGGGTTAACAAAGAATTGGAATAAGTAATAAGACGCCAACCCTGCTTGGCTAATAAAGCGATATTAAACTTGTCTAAATTTCGAAAATCGAGACCACCAAATTCTTTCGGTACGCAAATATCCTTCCAGGCACACCAATGAATCCCTTTTTTCCCTTTATTATTTCTCCACCAAAATTTAGCAATAATCCCCTCTAATTCTAAGCATAGAGACTTAGGAAGCAAAAAACACGCCATTGAATAAGTTGGTATAGATTGTAGAACGGCTTTGATAAATACCTCTTTTCCTCCTTGGGATAGATATTTGATGCTCAAGTTATCAATACGTTGTCGTAGTCTGTCTTTCAGAATCTGAAAAGCCGCTTTCTTTTTCTTGCCCACCATATTAGGTAAACCTAAATATCTTTCAGAATCGTTAGAACTACGAACTCCCAGCACTCTAATTATTGTTCTTCTGATTTCCTCCTCTGAATTAGTACTGAAAAAAATAGCAGATTTTGAAAAATTAACTCTTTGACCTGAACATATTTCGTATTCATGTAGTATCCGCTTCAAACCAACTGCGCCTCTTTCTGTTGCTTCCCCAAATAAAATGCAATCATCTACAAAGAGTAGGTGAGAAATCTGAGGGCCACTTCTGCTTGCCTTAACACCTCTCAATAATTTGTCTCGTATCCCTAACTTCATAAGGCTAAATAAGCCTTCTCCACAGAATAAGAATAAAAATGGAATCAACGGATCACCTTGCCTTAACCCTCTCGAAGGAGAAAAAATTTCCCCATTGTTCCCATTTAAAACCACAGAGTAGGATACTGTAGTAACACATTTCATAAGTAGAGCCACCCATTCTGGATCAAATCCTAACTTTTTCATTATTTCTTCCACAAAATTCCATTCAACCCTATCATATGCTTTACTCATATCTAATTTTACTGCCATAAATCCTTTTTTTCCGACCCTCTTATGTTTCAAAGTATGAAGAAGTTCATAAGCTAGCAAGACATTATCTGAAATCAGCCTCCCTGGTACAAAAGTGCTTTGAGCCAGATCTATACATTTATTCAGCACCAAACGAAGACGATTTGCCAAAACTTTAGCCAGCAATTTGTAAATCACATTACACAAACTAATTGGCCTGTATTGAGTAATATCTGATGGTTTTGCAATCTTCGGAATCAACACAATATTTGTTTTGTTAATTAAGTCGATATTCATACCTCCATTCAGCTGATGAAGACAATACTTTGTGACATCTGCCCCTATAATTGCCCAGCACTTATGATAAAATATCACCGAAAAACCATCCTCTCCTGGTGCTTTGGTAGGACCTAATTCTGCCAGTGCTGCTTGTATCTCCTCTTTCGTAAATCTTTCCTTGAGCTTTGAATTGTCCGCCTCAAAAATACATCGAGAAACTCCTGACAAAATGTGTTCGTAATTTCCCTTCCTCCCAGCCGAAAACAAGTTAAGAAAATACGATCTAGCTATCTCCTCCATTTCTCCAATATCATCTGTTTCTCGACCGTCATCATTTTGCATTTTTCGAATCTGATTTTTCTGCCTTTTTTGAGTTGACTGTTTGTGAAAAAAAAGCTGTATTTTTATCCCCAAGCTTTAACCAATTGACTCTCGCCCTCTGTTCCCAGTAACGCTCATCTTTTGCAATCTCAAAATTGAGTTGAATTCTTGTATCAATAAGATCTGCCAGATTATCATCATTTCTCTCAGCTTCCATTAACTTACCCAGTCTGAAGGTTAAGATCTTTACCTTTTCCTTTCTATTATATTTTATCTGACCAGCCCACCTTTCCAAACCTCTTCTTACGCATTCTAATTTACTCAGCAGGTCTCCTGTTGAATTTTCCCAGATATTTTTAACTGCATTAAGAAACGATTCCTCCATAACCCACCATGCTTCAAACTTAAAACTTCTAGATCTTCTTTCCTTCTCTCTTTTTACTGTGCTTATGAGTAATGGGAAGTGATCTGAAAATGTATGCGTAAGGTGCTGAAGTTGAAAGTTAGGAAATAAAGAAAGCCATTCCTCAGTTGCTACACCCCTGTCTAATCGCTCCTGTATATTAGTTCCGGGCAGATTACCCCGCTTCCAAGTAAACCAATTTCCTGTATAACCTACGTTCACCAAGTTGCAATCCTCCAAAACCTTGTGAAAAGCTTCTATTCTACCTTCTTCACGTGGTAGACCTCCCTTCTTTTCAAAACCATACAAGATTTCATTAAAGTCCCCACAAACCATCCATAGAAACTCTTTAAACTCTCCTAAGTGACGTAAAAGATTCCATGATCCAGTTCTATCTTGTGAATAAGGAGATCCATAGTATCCGATAAGCCTCCATTTACTTCCTTCTTCAACTTCTTCTATGATGACATCAATATGTCTCTGCGAAAAACTTCTAAGTTGTATATTAATACCTGTTCTCCAAGCCAAACATAGCCCTCCTCTAGACCCATTTGAATCTACATCAATTCCATGCAAAAAACCACAACTTCTTCGAACTCTTTCCATCCGACTCTTGCAGATCTTTGTCTCCATTAAAAAGACAACTTGGGGATTTTGTAACTTCAGCACATGCCGAAGCCTTCTAATTGTCTGAGGGCTCCCCAGATCCCGGACATTCCAGCTTAGTATTTTCATTGCGATCGGTCGGCTTGCCTCTTCGCAGCCGCCGATAATAAATGGTTGACTTCAACTCCCCTCCTGTTTCTTCGCTCACCATTGGTTATCTCCTATTTGTCCATAATTTCCTCTATCTCTCTTCTATGTCGCTTTTTACCCTCTTCCCCTATAAGAACTTCATCTTCGAGATCATGTTCCATTAAAGTATGTGGCATTCCTTCATTTACTTTTTCCCCACTACTCAGTGAATTTGTAAATCGTCCCTCCAAATTAATCCCCAATATGAGGTCTATATTATTTCTGTTATGAATACATGGCAGCAACTCCCTCCCTTTATTCCCCATAATTTGATTTTTCTCCTTTTGTCCACCCCATTCCCCATCTCCCTCTTCCCGCAACCATACACTATTCATTGTTAGAGCTCGACGAGATTATGCTCTCAAAGATAAATCCCAACCCATCTCAGCAACTTCCACTCCTAAAACCATCTTTGCTTCACAAAACGAGTCATTATGGCCCAGACGACCACAATAAAAGTAAAATAGTGTTAACCTTTCATATTTAAATCTGACATAAGAACACTTTCCACAACACATTATCTGTTTCTTCCTTTTTAAAGATCTTCGAATATCTAATTGAACCCTTATTCTCATAAAGTTTCTATTTTCTTTCCCCAGATTTGAACCATCATACTCCATGAAAGTACCTATAAAGTTGCCCATTCGAACAGCGAAATTTTCCGAGAAAAAGCCGACAGGAACACCATGTATTTGCACCCAGAAAGGGGAGAAAATTAATGGAACTTTTAAAGGATCCTCCCCCCACTGCAACTTATGTAGGATCAGTAAATGATTATTAAAGGTCCATGGCGAACCCTTTATTACTCTTTCCAAGTCCAAAATATGAAAAAAATTGAAATAAATACCTTTTCTCCCCTAGATCTCGTATCTGAACCCCCCGAACCGGATGCCATAAATTTGTCATTGTGCTCTTCATAGCCGGAAAGTGGATCATACTAGCTGTCAGAAAACACCCCACCAGCCGACAAACCCCATCCCCTGCTTCCGTATTAGGTTCGTTCGGCACTTGTAGAATCTCATCCTCCTCTTCATCTATCGATAATCTTGCAAATTCTGTATCCATCCTTAAACGTCACCTAATTGGTTGAATCTATTTACCAAATCCAAGAATAAAATTAAAGAATAATCTTCCCGCCGCAGAAAAACAATTAAACAAAAGAAACCCTAAAAAACTGCCAAAAAGAGCAGACAGAAGCGTGCTAGAATAGCAGACTAGTTTAATGTTAATTAAAAATAAACTCTCTTTTTTAAATTAAATAAAAGAGTTATTAATTAAAAAGATGGATTAAAAAACTTAAAAATATATTTATTAATTAATAATTAAAATATTTTTAAAAAAATTAAATCAACATGAAGATAAGAATACAAATGTGCGACTAATATTTACCCATCTAATTAAAAAAAAAATTGATGTATTAAGTTATTAAAGAAAATACATTTTGTAGAACATGTTTACTAGATCTCTCTTCAAAATTAATTTATTTTCCTAAAAATTGGAAAATTTTACCTATTTCCCCTGTTTATCTTCCAAAATTGACAAATATTACTAATTTACTCATAAAAACAATCTCCTATGTATTTGTCACATTGTGTTTTTCTTGAGCGATGACTGCATTTCATGGACAAATAATAAAAGACAAACCCATTATGAAAAGAAAAATTGTAAATAATTGTCACTAAAACTGCATTTATTTTAATGAGAATGATATAGATGAAGAGTCGTGCATGTAATGACTTCCTTAATTATTATTTTAAGCTTTAATTATTGTTTGTTGATTCAAGTATTAATTTTCATTTCATTAAAAAATTCAATATTTAAATTTTTTAAAATGAGTTTGATAATTATAATAAATTTTATTTAATTCAAAATTTTAAAAATAAAATAAATGTTGATTACTTATCATTTAATGTAGAACATATTAAGTCGATTTTATTTATTAAAACATTAAAATAAATTATTCTTTTTTTAAAAAAATAAGATATTCAAATTATTATATGTATCTTTTATCCAAAATTATTTAAAATATTAAAAAAATTTATATTAATAAAATTAAAATTAAAAATAATTAATTTTTTAAAATCAATATTTACTTTTATCAAACAACATAATTATATGTTGTACTTATATTTATTAATTTACCAAACTATTTTCTAACATAAATTCATCACTTATAAAATTAGCAATAAAAACTTAATATTTTATTTTTCAGTAATTAAATTTTTAATTTACCAAACATACCCTCAATTAAAAAAAAAATAAACCCAAACACTAAGAAAAAAACTGGTGACAAGAAAATATTAATTTTTATGCATTCATCATGTAGTGTTAAGAAATAAAATACAACTCATCATTGTAATTTTTTAAAATATAAATATTTCAACTTTATCTTAATTATTAAAACTAATATTTGTCTTTTAATAAAACAATTTTTTTTTAAAAAAAAAACAAGAATTTTTAAAGGGCAAAGTTTACTAAAATTATAAAAAAAAGTTGTAAAAAAAAAAAAAACCCCATTAATCTAAAATTGTCTAAGGAAGAGGAGGTATTGAAATTACCGCTTGTATGCTAAAATCTTAATATTGTTGAAAACATAGGAGTCAATTCTGTACTATTACCACTTGTATTGGTCGGAATGTCTCATTTTCTATTCCAGTATAAATTTAAGGAGGAACCAATTGTGCAAGTAGATTCCGTCCATAAATAAGATGTGCAAGAAAAAATAAGTTTTTATTGTAAATAGTAGATGACCTTTCAATTCCTAAAACTAATGAAATTTATGGTCTCTTAATTTTCTTATTTATGCATTTGTAACCTATGGTGGTTGAAGTCCTATAAATAGAGGGTATGTATAAGCTCATGGCCTCAAAGTTAAAAGAAAATATTACCATCCCATCTTTTGTCTTATATTCTCTCATATTTTTTTTTCTTACTATTCTCTTATCTTTGTTGTTACTACAATCTATCTTTTAGTTTTATTACACGTTATTAGCATGAGCTTACTCTATAGTTTCAATATTCCATTGGATGACAAGTATTCTAGATTTGCAACATTCTTTTTGAAACAACAATCCTAAAATATGTGATTTTATATGTTTGCTTGAAAGTTTTTCAATTTTCAATTTTCTTAATAAAAAAGGTTGAATAAGATATTGTTAGATGTTTAAAAAATAATGCTCATTTTTTTTTATTTTCAAGTACGAATTTATGTTTTAAATATCCCGTGATATGTTTATTTATTATCTAAGCTTTTTTTAATAAGAGTAAAGTACCAACAAATTGTATATCTTTGCTTAAATATGTATATCTTCCATAATATATGTCATTGATATGATTAAAAATAAGAATAGTCATATTTTTTATTCGGTGACTTTTACCAAACATGCTATGTTACCTATCAGATTATTTCTAATCAAGTCGCACATGATTAACAAGTATGAAAGAATTTGACTATGCATTTGTAATATTTCATATTTTAATCATTGTTGTTTTATAATAGTTTGGATATTTGGGACCCTTGTTATCTTTATCTCAAGGAAAAATGATTTATAATGGGAATTAAATGCCAAAATGCTAAAGGTTTAGGGAATATGAATTTAGCAAATTAAGAGGCATCTAATCAACACAAGGTAAAAGAAATGATTGTCATCTGTCATCATTTACATGGTACATTAAAAGCAAAATTTCTAACTTTGAAAGATGCTCTTGAATTGTGGTATTCTTTGAAGAATGATTTGACCATAAAAAAAGGGTAATAATCTCTAAAGCCTTACATGATTGGAACATCTAATGTGTTCCTACAACGACAATAACGTGAAAAAGATCTTAACAAGTATTCCAAATTGATCTTGTGTCTTCTGGTGGTTGAGCAAAATAATGGGTTATTGATGGAAACCACGGAACTTGTCCCACTGGTTCTTCTCTATCCCCTTAAGTGAATGTAGTAAAACATAATAATTATAAAAATTGAAATATAAAGGTCATAGCCACGACCATAATCGTGACCATAATTGTGGACATGGTTAAGGACGTACTAATAATAGCGGTACTTCTAACTACCTTAAGAAAATAATGAAGGACAAAACAATGGTGGTCAAAATAATCCTTCAAATTTTTTTGAAAATTTATGTTACCAAGTAGTTTGAAGGGGCATCGCTCACATACCTGTAGTACGTCTAAGCATCTAGTAAAACTTTATCAAGCATTCATTAAAAAGAAGGGAAGGAATATTGAGACAAATTTTGCAATCCAAAATGATGAAATGGAAGTTAATTTCTAAAAAAAAAGATGAATATTTCCACTACGATGCTAACCATGCCTACAATGATGATGATTTTAATAGTCTTAATGATATAATTTACCTAAATGTGTTAAAAACAATTGTTATTACCTCAAAATTTTGTTATTATTATTTTTATATATTAAGCATGTTTTTATGAAAGAATATTTTTATATATTCTCTTATGATTATTTGCAATATTTATTAAGATGTGTTATTTGTAACACCCTCACTCGACCCGATCTTTGGATTCGGGTGCGGGCGTCACAACTGAATCAACTATTCCTCATACTAAGACCTCACTACGTTTAAACATTTTTTATTATCTATTTATAAAACTTACAACTGAGTTTAAATCTCTACACAAAGTTTACTGTCCTAACTGCAGACTCTAAGGAATCTAAATAATTACAACATAAATGCCTTATTGGTGAAGTTACTAAAGGTGACCCTTATCCTATGTGCATGACATTTCCCTTTAAAGCCCTTTGACTCATCACGATTTGGCTTGGTTCCTCATCGAGTCTCTTATCCCATATCTCCTACATTCACAGAACAACTATTGTAAGTTTAAACGAACTTAGTGAGTTTCTATATTATACAAACATACCCCACCTTGTCGGGGTTTTACTAATTAATAATAATAAATTCAATAAACTCCTTTTTCGTTGAGAACGTTTCTCTTAAGCTGTCTTGGAAAACCACCTTCTCCGCCGTTAAGTCATTCTGACCACTCTTCTGAATGCCTCGCCGTTCACACGGATTCCATCCTTTATTTACCTAATTTCTTATTTCCACTTATCCCCATCATGGGTTCCTTCTTCCCACCATTTTTTCGTATTAAGGCAGCCCTCTAACTTACCCTCTTAAAGACTCTTGGGGAGTACTCTCAATCTATTTAGTTCGTGGTGGACTCTTTCCTTATCTTAATTCCGTATGTCTTGCTTACGTTCATCCGTTAGTGTGGCTAACAAGATCTCACGCCATTCTGGCGGACCCAATTCTGTTTGGTCTAAATAATGGTTGGATTATTTCTTGATAATTCGCTTAAATCGCATTTCCCAAAACCTTAAGCGTAACACAACCTTCTGCTATAGACCAATATGGCATACCATACTTAATCACTGATGCTGAGTGATCATTTAGTCCCGACAATTATTTTTCTTACCGTATTTTTACCTGACTAGCCTTTTTTCCTGACACTACCTCACTAATTTCCTCCTTAAGAGGAATAGTCTTGACAGACACTTCTGTCATCCCGTGAATCTTCCTTTGTTAATGGGTTCTAACCACCCCTCCCTTTCTATGTGATACACCACTAGTCTATATGGTTTCCCCGAGTGCCCTCAACGTTCCTTAATGGCGAATCCTTATCCATGATCCTTGGTTAAACCATTTCTTGTTCGCCTGAACATTAGGCACCATTGGTATGTCAACTTCCATGACTACTTCCTGATTAACATCCTTATGCTCTGGTGGTTTACACGACTATTACTCTTGTAGTCCTTTCTCCTTTTCATTATATTCCCATTCATTGGCGGATTCCTTCGACCTGTTGTTCAACTGTTGCAAATCCATACTTCCATTTTCCATCCAACCCCTTTTTCCTTGTTCGTGGGTTGTCCCACGATTACTTATTGTCCAAGTAGATCATCTTGTTCCGCCATAGTTGAGCCATGGTCTTACTTTATATGATTACACACTAGTTGTCCTGACAAACTCCATTGGTTTCCCTAGTCGCACTATGGTCTTACCTCTCAATCCTTGTATTTACCGTCCCATTAGACTACCTCGTGTTTAACGTCCTTTCGGACTACCCCGTGTTTAATATTCTGTTAGATTGCCCCGTGTTTAACGTCTCGTTGAGCTATCCCGTGTTTAATGTCCCGTCGGACTATTTTTGATGTCATAACGTCTTTCAACTATGGTCTTCTCTTTCTGTAACACCCCCTAACCCTTATCCGTCACCGAAACAGGGTTACAGAGCATTACTGGACTTTTTAGATCAATTACAAACGTTACGCATTCATTTAGCATTCATATCACAATATAATCATGTTGTCCCTTTCATGGGTTCTCGAGGCCCAAAATACATGTTAAAAACAAATCAGGACTAATTCGAACACTCAAGGAAATTTTTCGTGAAATTTTCAAAAAAAAAATTCCTAGAAACAGGGCACACATGCCCGTGTGAATCTGGGACATGCCCATGTGGTCTTGGGACACACCCGTGTCTCAAACCGTGTCCTACCCCGTGTAACTCTCTGACTTGGGTCACACGGCCGGCCACATGCCCATGTGTTAGGCCGTGTGCCTACACGGCTGAGACACACGCCCGTGTCTCCGGCCGTGTGTTTGGCCATGTGGACTCTATGAGCCTTAAACATTAAGGTTACCATTCCTTGCAATCTTACACATCAAGCAACTCAAAACCATTTGTTAAACCAATTTAAAACTCATACACTCTAAACATGTCAAAATAGACATTCTAAGTACCTAATCAATGTACCTTCATAGGCACTCTACCTAACTTATTCAAACACGTATGTGCAAATTTTTACTAAATAATCTTCTTGAAACCAATTATCAATATACCTATATGTTCACACATAACCAATATGATTTTATGCACTTTTTATGTTTATTCGACTACTACTTCACCTCTCATCATTCAATCATATTAACATTTTAAGGCAATCATGCAAACACCACAATACCAAACACATGTCAAATACATGACTAATTTTAACAAAACACCTTTAGACTAACCTTTAGTCAAAATAACCTATACATGCCATTATAACCAGAATCAAGTCATCAATAATTACCAATGAAACCAATGGATAGTGTGATATAGCTCTGATAAGCTTCCAACCCGTTCGAGCTTCCGATGATCTGTAAGGTAAATAAATAAAACAAATACGTAAGCAATGATTGTTTAGTAAGCTCGTATAGTCTTTAATCATCCTGATTTATTTCAATTATAAAACTTTACATATAAAATAATCCAATAATGTTACCATAGTACTCATAAACTATTCTCACTAATTCACAAGGTGAACTAATCCATAGTATCACACATAGACTTATACCCTCAAGCTTAGTAAAATTTTATATAACTTTAATTCTTCCACACTTATTCCTTATACATATCATACAAGTCATATGCATATCATTCAGCCACGATTACAAATTAATGCATTTAACCAAGCCTTATTCTAACTGGACACATAATAATTGATTCCATAAGAAATTGCATAATCTAAACCTTACCATTCCTTCATGAACACTAACTTATTTTCCTTTAAATACTTACCATTTCAATGCATCAAATAAAAAAACAAATTACTATTCAGCTAATAGCTTGGCACTTGCCTAAACATCAAGCAACAACAATAGTTAGCATACTTGCACATCTTACATATAAATTTAATATTGATAAACTTATTTTCTCGACATGTTACCATGTATATATCAACATAATCAAAGATAATCACATATTTACATGTCACTTTTTAATATATTAAGTAAATACCATTTCCATGCCACATTTCAATATGTCATGTAAATATCATTTCCAAGACACGTTTCAATATATCAATTAAATATCATTTCCAAGTATTTCAAGTATATACCAGTAATAATCATAAGTCTTTCAATATTAATTCATAAATATTTACAGATCACTCATAGTACATTCAATTCTAATTAATTTGTTATCTTAAATGGCTTTTCACATTTCATTATACTATTACAATATCCATTCCATAGTCATTTCATGAGTATATAACTCACATATTCCATATATTTGCAACATATTTCACATTCTATTTTCAATTCACTATTTCACTTCCATTTCTCATACCATACCATTTCAATATCAAATATAAAACTTTATTATTCATTTACCCCTATTAACATGACTCAGACTCGGACGGATACACGGATCCAACCAAAACACACCAGTTTGGCACCCAGTGCCTCATCGGATAATTCGAAGTAATAGTTTGATACCCAGTGTCTCATCGGCTATGCTGAAGTAATTTGGTACCCAATACCTCATCAAATTTATTCGAAGTAACAATTTGACACCCAGTGTCTCATCGACTCGAAGTCGAAGTAATCCTTGAACACTTCTAATCCTATGGCATGCCAACTATATCCGACTCAGCCCGATATAGTTAATAGGGTTTAAAATCATTTTTCAATTTCAACCAATATTCATTTCAATTCAATAATCACAAATCCTCAAGAATTCAACTCAATATCATAATATCAAATACTCACCTCATTCCACTTATCATACACATTAAATAATAATTACAACAATTAATATTCATGTACCATCATTTTTATGAACTTCGTGTATATTTATTTCAGTATCAATTCATAATCATGAATATACATAAATTTTCCATGTCACTAACCAAGTCATTCCAAATCAGAGAACGACTTACGGATATGAGTACATCGTTTTCTTTGTGCCATAACCCAGTTATGGTCTTTTCATTAACATGCCATAGCCCAACCATGGTCTTACATTTAAACATTGCCATGGTCCAACCATGGTCTTATCCGTCAATTCATCCTTTGCACTGAACGACTGTACTCAATCCGGCGTTTCATTCTTTTCGATCATTTTAATTCGATTTCATAGTTTCAACAATAATTTATTTTTAAAAATAAATAAAAATAAAAATAAATATTATCATTCATCAATTTAACACATAAACATTAAGGTTTAACCATACGAACTTACCTGGGGTAAATTGTAGAAGTTGTAGTAATTCAGGGACTATTCGGCTAATTTCTCTTTTTCACGTTTGCCGTCGGATTCTTGATCTATAATATAAAATTATTCATTCATTAGCATCTAATTCAATTCTAATTCACTTTACAATTTGTACTTTTCAATTTTCAAAATTACACATTTACCCCAAATTTTACAGTTTTTACAATTTAGTCCCTTATCAATTTTCCTATCAATTAAGCTAATTTTTCTCAATTAACACTTTATCTAATTATTTTAGGCTACCATACAGCCATTAATATTCAGAATTTCAATACCAAACCCTAATTCTTAACCTTTTCATAATTTGGTCCTAAAATCAATATCTATCAAAATTACTAAATAAAATCATCACATAACAAAATTAGACCTTCAATTCCATGTTAATTCATCATAAACATCCAGCACTCATCAATGGTAACTTTCAAAATTACCCATGAAATCAAAAACTAATGAAATAAATAGTTGGACCTAATTGTAAAAGTCTTAAAAACACAAAAATTACAAGAAAAGAGCAAGAATTGAACTCACATGGTGTAAAAAATATGAAAAACCAGCTTAGAGGACTCTCCTGTGGCATTTTTAGCTCAAGAATGATGAAGAAATATCTAGATTTTCAATTTAGTCTTTGTTTTATTTGTTTTATTTACAAAATTTCCAATTTTACCCCTTGTTCACACTAATTTTTGTTATTTCTTGGACACACATGCCATCCAGCCTTATATTAAGTGTATAATTGTCTATTTGGTCCTCCCTTAATTACCTCTTAAGCTATTTAATCATTTTAACAAGTTTTGCACCTTTTTTAATTCAGTCCTTTTCAATTAATTAAGTACCAAAACGTTAAAATTTTCTAACAAAACTTTAATACTAATTTAATAACACTCCGTAAATATTTATAAAAATACTTACGGCTCGATTTATGAAATCGAGGTCTCGGTACCTCATTTTCAAAACTAATTAACCTACTAATTCTTTTAAAACACAAAATTCACTAATTCAAAAATATTTCTAAAATCACAATTAACTCATAAATAATGATTAATAAAAAAATTTTCGAACTCACTTGTCGAATTTAGTGATCTCGAATCACTGTTTCCAACATCACTAAAAATTGGGTTGTTACACTTTCTACCGTCAATTTATCTTTTGATGCCATAATGTCTTTCAGCTATGGTCTTACACAATATCGTCCGTGTTTATTGTCTTGGCGGACTATCTGTGATGCCATAGTATCTTTCAACCATGGTTTTACTCATTTTTGTCGTCAACTCCTCACTTGATGTCATACTATATCTCAGCCATGGTCTTACTCAATATAACCCCGTGTTTTCTGTCCTGGCGGAATGTCAAATGATGCCATAGCATATTTTAGCTATGGTCTTAGTCCTGTTTACTATGATGCCATGGCATCTTTTAGCCATGGTCTTACTCATTTTTGTCATGATGCTATAACGTCTTTCAGCTATGATCTTACTCATTTTTGGCGTATAGCCTCTGATCGATTCTATAGCCTCATCATGATCTTTACTCTTCCTATTTTATTCCATTCATTCTCGCATTTTACCATCATATACCTTAAAGCTCAAACATCGCAGTGTTCCCTCTGGAAGGCTCGGAACTTCACACATCACAGTTTGCAGTCAGCAAAACTGTATGACGATATTTAACAGAATCATCCCATATTCCTATTCCTAACTTCTTCTATTCCCTTTCATAATTTCCCCTGATCATGCATATTAAACTAAAATGGTGGATACCCTTAAATTTATAAAAGCATGCATCCTACTTTTACAGTTCTAGGGTTGAGTATAGAAACTCATCTTATGCCCTTTCGCCTCATTCGCTTAGCTTTCTTGAATGCTAGAGCTTCCATTCTCTTGGAAATTAAGCAAGACAACCAAATAATGAGTTAAACCCAGTGTTCTCACTTTAAGCCTAAATTTTCCAGAAACATGCAGAATCTTTAAAAATGGTTTCTGGAAACTCTTAAATTTGTTTTCTAAGTCTTATGTATACCGAAGGGCTTAGAACCTAACCAGTTTACTAGTTCCCTTACTTTTCCAACTTAAACCTCTCGGTCGTTTCTCCATGCAAAGCTTTCCATGACCATCTCTTTCTCGAAGCAACCATAGAGGTTGAAGAAGAGGAGAAAATGAAACAGACTGATAGGAATTTGTCTGAGGTTTCATTTCTCAACTATTTATAATCCTTCATACGCAGTTTCCAACTGCATATCAATTGTTCATCCGTAATCATTTTGTCTCCCACTAAGAGACTGACTGGTTCTAATCCAATTGAACTAGACTTGATTCTCAACCATGCTCTATTCCATTTCTAACTTTTCTTGGTTTTTCAATAGAGACTGCCAACTTACAGTTTCTTTCAATTTAACCCCTAATTGTTCCAAATTTTTGGGTTAAAAGGATTTCGGGTGTAACATTTTTGTTAATGAAAAATATGGATTTCCCTAATTCTTTGGTTAAACCTAAGAATGAAGACACATGTCTCGTAGATTCTTGTACAACATATCCTATCTTTAAAGATATAATTTTTTTTCTCATTTGATATCATATCAAGTAGTGCAAAATTAATTGAATGCTTTCGAAGAGCTATGATAATATTATTCTAAGGGCAAAATTTACTATAGATGATGCATTGTTTTCATCTAAGTTTCAAAGATATTTATTAAGCTTCATAGATATTTACTTAAATTAATATCATATCGATACTACAAATGAGAAAAAAAAAACATTGAATATCTACTAATATAACAATCTATCAAAAAAGAAATGTGTTTTGAAAAAAATTACATGCCTTGCCAAAAAAATTACATGCCTTGCCTTTTGACTTGTACTATACAATTATTAGTACAATTGAAACAAATGTTAAAGTAAACCAAAAGTTGCTAATGTAAATAAATTTACTACTTGGCATGATTGGTTAGATCATTTTGGATCATTTATAAAGTGAAAAGTAATTGAAAATTCATATTGTTGTTTATGGAAATTGATTATTAGAAACTCCCCAACTAAAGTTGAGACTATATGTCTTGCATTTTTAAAATGAATATGGGCCCATTTGTTTGCAATGTGGATGGTTTTGATATTATATATTTTTTACAGATACATTTACAAGATAATCACGTGTGTTATCAACTTGCAACCTTTCATATGCGAGATTGCTTGTTCAAATAATTATATTTTTAGATTATGCAACTGACACAATTCATCTTGCTAGTGCTGATGAGTTTATATTCTAAGCTTTTGATGATTGTTGTATAAAAGTTAGAACAACTTTTGCAAAGCCTGTTATTTATAGGTACAATGGTTTAGAGAAATTATTGATTGAACACATCTAGTTAATATCTAAATAATGACTTATGAGAACAAAGCTTCCCGTTTCAATATGAGATTATGTTGATTTACATGCTACAACACTTGCATGCTTCAACCCAATAAGTTATAATAAATGCTCCCCATTACAATTGAATTTTGGTTAGAAGCCAAATATTTTCCATCTTAAAATTTTTGGATGTGTGGTATATGTTTCAAATGCTCCATCACAATGCAAAAAGATGGATCCTCAAAGGAGGTTGGGAATATACATTGATATGAGTACCATTATATTATTAAATATTTTTGAGCTATTAATTAGAGATTTAGTTACGAAATGATTTGTCAATTATTTTGAGATAGTTTTCCCTACATTAGAAAGAAAGAAAGAAAAAACAACTAGATAAATAAATTACTTGAATGAATAATGAATTATCATTATCTAGATCCTCATACAAAATTATATGAACAAAAACTTCAGAAGATAATTTATTTTAATGCAAATCAATTGTTAGATGTATTTATAAACCTAATGAAAGTAACCAAGTTTATAACCCCCTAAACTTGGCCTAGACGTTATGGCCGAATCTCGAAGATCACATTGGCAATGTTGTTGGCGCAGAAAATCATTTAACTATTTTCTCTTAATAGTCGTCATTATTTTAAAACATCATTTTGATTTGCTTTAAGAAAAGCCAAGTATTGTCGAAATTGTTTATTTTTTAGAAAATTTCAAGTATTGATGGTTTACAAAAAAACATCATAGTTTAAGTAAATGTTGCAGCGGAAAATAACATACTCATTTTTCATTTTGAAAATATATTTTTGATGTAACACCCCTAACCCGTATCCATCGTCGGAATAGGGTTACAAAGAATTACTGAAAAATTTTAACTTGAAACATTCAATTTCAACCATTTTATAAATCTTGGCATAATTCAGTCAAACTCATGCATAATGTCCCTTATTTGAGCCATCGAGGCCCTAAAAACACTTATAAACGATTTGAGACTAAATCGGAAACATTTAGAACTTCATGGAAAAAGATAGAATTTTTCACACTGCAAGGGTCACACGACCGTGTGGCTAGGCCTTGTGACTCACACGGCTGAGACACATGCCCGTGCCTCAGGCTGTGTGGACATTCGAAATAGGGACACACGGCCGTGTCCCACCCCGTGTCCGTGCCCATGTAACTCTCTGACTTGGGTCACACGGCCAAGCCACACGCCCGAATGTCAGGCTGTGTAACTCTCGAAATGGCCTCACATGCCCGTGTGCTAGGCCGTGTAACTACCTGACTTGCAACGCTTTGAAACCTACAGGGGACACACTGCCGTGTCGCATGGCCGTGTGCCACACACAGCTGAGACACACACCCGTTTGGACAAGAAATAGGCCATTTTCAAGCCATTTCTTTCACCTAAACCATGCTTACACATACAAGCCATTTGTACATAATTTCAAGCTACAAAATATACCTAAAACATGCATAATAAAGCTAGTTCAATATGGTATCTATTCATACAACCAATATGCCAAAAGGCACCTCAATCACATAGCATCAAATCATCCTAAACTTAAACATAATTTAGCCATTCATCAACCAAACATTTGTAACCTAATTCCATACCAAAACTTACCTCAATGGCTATATACCAAAATCACATTCAAAACATAACTTCACTTGACCATTTCAACACCAACCATCAAGCATAAAACTACCAAAAGTTCATCAACCAAAACACCACATTTACAAGCCAAATATAATGACCATTTCATCAAAAATAATTCACTTATACATGCCATTATAACCATGACGCAAAACATCAAAATTTACCAATAAAGTTGTTGGATAGTGTAATAGGTCTCCGACAAGCTTCCAAACCGGTCGAGCTTCTGATAATCTAAAACATAGAAAAGAAACACAACGTAAGCATATAATGCTTAGTAAGTTCGTAAATCATGAACAATGCTTACCATTTCAATGCATAAGCTTAAAAACAAACATGAATCAATCCAACATAGCTTGGCACAAGCCTAAGCATCATCAACAATACAAGTTAGTAATTAAACTCATAACTTAACAATATCATCACATGGTAAGGAAATTTTCATGAACATAATACATATGAACTCATACTTTTTATATCATGGCTATACAAAATTGATCATCAATACTTTATACCTTTCCATAATTTTCATAGTGAAATCAATCGAAACCCTTATCAGTTCATCCCTTTTCATGCCCGTTGAACCACTTAGAATAATATCAGATACATGGGAAAGCTCACACAAAGTGTGCTAAACAATGGTCGAAACCATTCCTTTTCCTTTTCCTTTTCATAGATGCTTATACGAGCCATAAAATGGGCCTGCTCACACAAGCTGACGGTCGGAACGTAGCTACCCGATGACTCTCACAAGCTGATGAGTATCCGCAACAAATGCCAAAACTCAGCCATCGGTAGGATGTTTAGGACCAGCATTCGAAACAGGGTAACCCTAATGACATGTCATTTGTATCCTCTATATCCCTAAGGTTCAAACGAGGCTTGATAGTCGTCGAAACGTCGTTGGATTTTCCTTCATGACATGATATGAAAATAATATAATAGCATTTAAATCGAATACATTTAAATGCTATTTAAACGTACGAACTTACCTCGATCGCAAAATGATGAATTAGGATCAACTAGTCCGACACTTTATCTTTCCCTCGATCTAAATCCGTACGAGGCTTAACTTGATATGCAAGGATAAGACATAGCCGAACCTTCAAGCTTCTTTAATAGAGTTCTTAGGTCTATTTTCGGTGGAAGAATAACAAAACAAGATGATAGCTTTTGTTATTCTTTGTTTTACTTAAATTAATTATTAAATTACATTTTTAACCTTTGTTTAATACTTAAAAATTCACCCATTTAATGTCCATCTTTGTCCACTATATAAAGTTTTGGTCTAATTACAACATGAATTCCTCAGCCAATTAATAGCATAGCCATTAGACCCTTTTAGCTTATAGAACTCTAATTTTGTACCTTTTTTATTTAGTCCTTTTTATCGAATTAAGAATGCAAACGATAAAATTTCTTAACGAAATTTTTATACGATACTACTAACATGCTGTAGACATTAAAATAATAAGAAAATAAATATTCTCACATCGGATTTGTGGTCCTAAAACCACTGTTCTGATTTCACTAAAAACGGGTTGTTACATTTTACATATCTTGTAAAATCTTAGTTTAATGAGTAGGTAGTGTTGAGTTTCAAAAACAAAGTATTGAGTTTGAAAATACAATCATTGAGTTGAGTTTAGCATTATTTTGAAAAATCTAGTTTTACTTACAAATTTCATAAATCGTCTTAGGTGATAGTTTAAAAACTCAAATCATGCAAAACAATTGAAAATCCAAAATAAAGTCCAAGCCTCAGCCCACAGAAATAAAAATAAAAATCCCAAAATATCAACTACCAAAATATAATAGTTTTTTCTTAAAATTTCTGAGTGCACCGCCGTAAGCTTAGCCCATCCTAACCTCGATTATTATCTGAAAAGTTAGAAACTTAAAGGGATGAGCTTTCTAAAGCCCAGCGTGGGTTACAAATCAAATCAACAGAAATTAATACAGAACATCATCAATTTAATATATCATATATATAAATATACAACCATAGAATCACATTTATCAGAATGCATAATGATGATGCCAATGCAACACTTTTTCAGAAACAATGCAGATTTTTCAAAAAATGGTTCCTCCCCATCTTCGCTACACACCATAATGAGTTCCTCAGAAATCGTCCATCCAATAACATACCAATAATGTGGACAAGCCACCATATATTGCAGTCGAGCTACAAGAAACAAAATATTGTGGTCGAGCCACCAGATAATGCAAATATACTACCAAATATAGAATATTATGGTCAAGCCACCTAAAAGTGTAGATTATTAAACTACCAGAATCTTCCTCCGTACAATATTATCCCAACCCCATGCATGTGATATGGCATACATAACAGAATTTTAGTAGGCATGCTTTACATGCGAATCAGATCTTTTTACGGCTTAACACAATGACATGTTTAACATGAGAATCAGAATCAGAATAATGGCATGTTTAACATGCAAATCATAATCAGAATAATGGCATGCTTAACATGCGAATCAGAATATCAATAATTCAATTTCATGTTTATAATACATGCATATACAATATTCCTATATACATGGATATGCTTAACATACAAACATCACATAGCTAAAGTTTTGAAATCACTTACTTGGAATTCTCCTTTTTATTGAATTTTATCGATTCGTATGAATACTAAACGTATTTTCCCATTTTCAATTTTCATAAATTTTATTAAACAATTATTTAATCCTTTCATTTATAGTTTTGCAAAAAAAAAATGAAAAAAAAAATGAAGTTTTAAGATATAAGCTTCGACCTGTAATATAAGAGTTTTCGTAAAATCCTAACATCGCTTATGAGAGATATAATATTATTCTGTGGTGAATGTAATCAAATTTAGATATCTTATTAATTTGGTAGTTTATCAAAATTTTATATGTGTCTAATGGATGTTGGTACAAATTATTTGTACAACTCAATCGGTAGTGAAATTTAAATGTAAATCCTTCCAGATTGTTTGATCAAATTAAAGCAATCCTTATAAATATTAAAACAATCTAGACGGATGTGGTACAAACATCAATCTTTGAATATTATTTTGGTAAATTAAGATTGTAACACCCCTAACTCGTCTTTGTAACCGAATTAGGGTTACGAAACATTACCGTACAATTGGAAACATTTAACATCATAACATACAATAAATGAAATTCATTGTAAACCATTCATTCATATGCAATATGTCCCTAAATCAAGCCTTCGAGGCCCTAAAAATAGCTTAGAAGCAATTTGGGACTAATTTGAAACAAAACAAAAGGTTTAAGAAAAAGTTAGAAAATTTGGAAAATAAGGGTCACACGGCCATGTGGCATAGCCCCAGTGTAATATCCTAAAATTTGGAATTTTATGTGTTGCATTATTTCTTGCGTTAAGCTAGTTAAATTACTAATCGTGTATGTTTTAAGGTCTTAAGAAGGCTCGGGGTTTAATTGGGCCTTAGTAAAAATTTGGTATTTTAGCACTTTAAGGAGATATAGTAAGTGGCCTCATTGCTTATGGAAATAAATGAGTAATTTGCTAGCACAAAGGAGCTTATGGTAAAGGGGATATGGCGCCACATGAAGGACTTTGAGGGGGGAGGTTCAAATCCCATCAAGTGCAAAATTTTGACATTTTTTTTTTGTATTCTTTCCTTAAGTGTCGGCTAAGATGGTATATAAGGCAAGGTGGACTTTTTAATTTTGGCAAGGTGGCTAAAGAAATAAGGAAAGGATGAGGGTAGGGAAAGAAATCAAAAGAAAAAGGCAAGTATGGGGAACATGTTGGCCTTTTTCAAGGGAGATGTTTTGGAAAGTTTTGGTTGGCCAAATTTTTTGACCCTATTGTCATATTATGGACGGTTTTGGTATAGGGAAAGGTAGCCGAACTTTCTTGTCTTTTGGTAAAAACTTTGGTGCTTGTTTTGGCCAAAATTCCTTTAGCATCATTTTGTGTCATTTTTCTTTCTCTCCAAATTTCTTCTTCTCTTTGCCGAATCTTCAAGCCTTTAGTGTGCATTTTTGTTTCTTCTTTTCCTTCTTGTTTGCCGAATGTACCAAACCATTGAGACCAAATCATTCTCACTTATCTTCTCTTGAAAACCGAAACTAGTTAGCACTCATTCTCTCCCTTTCTTTTCTTTTAATCATCTTTTCAATCCTTCTTCCACTTCTTAAAATCAAATTTCACTATGATCAAATTCTTTTCTTTTATTTATTCTCTCCGTAGCCGAATCTAATAACAACTTGTCTCCTCACTATCTCTTTTTCCTTCGTGATTGGATACCATCTTCTTGTCGAATTGGTGAGTAATAATATTCTTTTCAAATTCTTCTCTTAATGCCGAATGTATGCCCTTGTCATGGGATGGTTCTATTAATCGAAATCATCATTTCCTTCTACTCTCTCACAACGTGATCAATTTCCCTTTTGTAGTATTCTTGAGGGAGGCCGAACATCATTCTAGCCTTAAGTTGAACGGCAAAATCGGATCCAATATAGATAAGGTAAGGAGTTCTTATGGATTATTGATATTATTCAATATTCGATTGGTTGTTAGCGGAGTAATAATTTGAAATAATCGAATATATGTTTTAGGGACTAAATCGCTCGATCTATCGACTTGTGATCATACGATTCTAGTGGTAAGCCGACCTTTTCCTTAGTCAATCATTTCGTATCAACGTAATATTTTGACTAAGATTTGTTTTCAATGGAGACAAGCAATATCGAATCGAAAGGGAAAGCATTTGGAGATCACAAAAGGAGTGGATTAGCGATCCCTGCTCCTAAATTCAAACGAAGGGCAATATCGGCGGTTCGGGATTTTCCACCGGGTTGTGGACTATCATCCGGGGAGAATCGACAAATCGTGGTCGTTCACGATTCCAAGGGTAAACACTTTAGATCGTTTATTTTAGAGTTGATTAATTAAATCGCGTATGCCGACTAATCGAGCGTTATGATATCTTAGGTGTCGAAGATCAAGAAAGCCTAGTACTTACCGTAATCAGGTGTGTAATCTCACACCGTTTACCGTGGGTTTTAAGATTGATATCATATTGGAAATATATCGCTACGATTAAAATTGTTTTATGGAGTAAACCGGGAAAACTAGCCTAAATTACACTATTTTTTGATAAAATTGACAAAATCGGTATTAAAACTGTGAGAATTACGAAAATGCCCTAAAGGGCCGAATTACGAAATTGCCCCTAATGGGCCGATTTGTTATATTGCCCCTAATGGGCTGATTTGTTATATTGCCTTAATGGGCCGATTTGTTATATTGCCTTAATGGGCCGATTTGATATATTGCTTAAATGGGCCGATTTGATATATTGCCATAATGGGCCGATTTGATATATGGTCTTAATGGGCTGATTTGCAAGTGCTACAATGGGCCGAATTTTTTGTAATGAATCTCTGAATTAATTATTGTTGTTTATATTTGTAAATATCATGATTTGCTATGTATGATGCATTTACATGATTTTGCATGGGATGAGAAAATGTTGAAGAGAAGTGATTCCGGTGGCACTGCCACAAAAATGTTTGTTAATATGATACTATGATTCTGGTGGCTCGGCCACAATCAAAATTTGTTATAAATGGCATAATGCCTGCGATTGGTGTGTTTGGCGGGGTGGGTTGACTTGATCCCCACAGGTGTGATGAGATGGTACGGGTGGTGTGTAGCGGATGGATTATTAGGTTGGTTTGGGATTGCATTACACTCATATGATATATTTGATACATTATTATGTAAAAGGGGGCTTAGGCCCAAAATATTGTTAAATGGGTTTCAGGCCCAGTGGACAACGGTAAGGAGGTTTTGCATTGAGTTCTAGTAACTCACCCCGTTTCCTTAACCCTTGCAGGTAATGCTCAGTGACGTGGACTTGGGCCATGGATGACTTGGTGGGGGTCATACTTCAGAAATAGTTTTATTTGGACTTTAAATTTCTATTTCGTTCACTTTATTACTTTACTATTTTGAGTTAAATGATGTAATAAGGCCTCTGGTTTATTTTATTTTGCTTTAAGTTTGACGTACTTATATTTTGCTCAAATTACTTAAAATGGGATTTTTCTAAAAACTTAAATAAAGATTTTCTAAAATGGATACACAAATGGATTTTATAATAAACTTTTATAAATATTTTTTTTTTGTAACTCGAAAATTTTCTCTCAAATTTTCATCAATATTTTTCAAAAGTCACGGTTTATAAAATCATTAGTTCAAATTTATCGATTTATCAATTAATCTTCGAAGTTAGTAATATTTTGTCAAATATTTTAAATCAAAATTGTTTTTCTTGATTTTAACAAATCAATACCTATTTACGTACGAATGAAAAGGACTTAAATAGATTTTTCTCATGTGACATGTTAGATTCGGCCATAACGCATGGGTTGGGTTTGGGGTGTTACATTTTATGGTATCAGAGCCCGGTTGTAAAACTCGGCTGTGGTTTGGGTTAAAACACATTTTCAAAGCAGTTTAAATTTTAAATTATACATGTATTTTCTAAAGGAAGTATGGCACCATGAGTATTCGGCACCAAGTCAAGTAAGTATATGTTATCATTGTATGATTATGATTATTTTGGTATGACTGTAGGAATACTCTAGAACTTTTAGTTTTAAGTATTGAAACAATAGAGATTGAGACTATAGGATGCGTTTACGAAAACGACTTTACTTCTTATACATCATAAAATATTGTTTAATAAACACTGAAATAGTATAACTGATTCATAAGACTCTTAATCAGATTAAATCGAATTAGCAAATATGAGCGCTAGAGGAGGTGGACGCGGTAGACGTGGCCGTGGTAGAGGCCGAGGTGCTAAAGTTGTGTCTGAGGCATCGGGGCATATGCCAGAAATGGACGCACCTGCGTCACCTGTGACTGAAGCTGGGTCACATGATCGTATGAGGTAGGACGACGCTCTGTCCCAAGCAATGTTGCAAGTCTTGGAAAGGGTTGCTGGGGCAAGAACTGGGTCAGCAGCTCGTGGGTCAATTTCGGAACGACTCAGATCGAATGGTGCCGAGGTTTTTAGGGGTATCTCGGGTGTGGCCCCAAGTAGCGGAGTACTGGCTTGAGGCTGTGGAGCACATCATGGACGATCTGGATTGTACCACCGAGCAGAAACTGAAAGGAGCTGTGTCCTTGTTGAGAGACGAGGCGTATCAATGGTGGCTCACGATTCGGGAAGGTACTCAGGCCGATTGTATTACCTGGGATTTCTTTAAGACGGCATTCCAGGGAAAGTATGTCGGGGCTAGCTATGTGGATGCCCGAAGGAAGGAATTCCTAAATCTGGTCCAAGGAGGTAAGACTGTGGCAGCTTACGAGGCAAAATTTCTGCGTCTGAGTCGGTATGCCCGGGGAATTGTGCCGACTGACTACGAACGCTGTGTGCATTTTCAGGACGGGTTGCGTGATGAGTTACGGGTACTGATAGCCCCACAAAAGGAGAGAAATTTTGCCACACTAGTGGAGAAAGCCAAAATAGCTGAAGAGGCTAAGCACTCGGAGCGGCAAAATCGAGACAAGGATAGGGGTAGGAGCAAGAGGGACTTTAGGTACTCAGGTCCTGCTAGAGGGTTTCAGAAGAGGCCTAGGAATGAGGAGCCAGCTCGAGCTAGAGTACCAGCTGCTACCAATCAGTTACAGCCATGTGTAGATTGCGGAAAACGACACCCGGGTGAATGCTGGAAGAGAACCGGTGGTTGTTTTAAATATGGTTCCAAGGACCACCGGCTTAAAGATTGCCTTAGACAGACTGCTCAGACTTAGGATGTTCGTAACTATGATGCACAGCCAGCTAGAGGCGTTCAGCAGCCACCGAGAGACCGTGGGCCAGGTCGAGGTGGTAATGGCGTAGGACGAGGTCAAGGTGCACCGGGTAGAGGTACTTGTAATAGGGGTAACGCGGAGGCGAGACAGCCAGGGTTGGTTTATGCGGTCAGACGTCGAGAGGATGGCGATGCACCGATGTAATAACCGCACGCTCTTCATATCTCGATGTACATGTTATCGCTTTGATAGATATCGGATCCACCCATTCGTATGTTGCTTGTGCCAGATTCGAAATCAACATTAGATCTCGAGATTATCGCTAGAGAAACAATCGTAATTAGTCCTCTAGGACACCATTGTTAGTAAATAAGTTGTTTAAGGATGTGCCCTTAGAAATTGAGGGGGAAATATTTTTGGCGGATTTTATGGAACTGCCATTCATGAGTTCGACCTTATTTTGGGCATGGATCGTTGGTGAAACATCGTGCGAACTTGGGTTGTCTTTGCCGCAGCGGATGTTACTAAGAACTTCGGAGGATAAGGAAGTGATGGTGATAGGTGAAAGAAGAAACTATCTATCTAATGTGGTATCTGCTTTAAAGGCAGAAAAGTTGGTGAGAAAGGGTTGTGGAGCATTCCTAGCTTTCATTAGTGCTTTGGATGCTAAGGAATTGTCGGTGGAAAGTGTTAGAACGGTGAAAGAGTTTTCAGACGTCTTTCCCGAAGAGCTTCCAGGATTGCCTCCGGATCAGGAAGTAGAGTTTGGCATTGAGTTATTGCCAGGAACGGCTCCGGTGTCCATTGCTCCTTATAGAATGGCGCCGAAGGAGTTAGCGGAGCTTAAAGCTCAAATTCAGGAGTTATTGGATCAGGGATTCATTCGACCGAGTGTGTCACCATGGGGAGCGCCGGTCTTGTTCGTCAAGAAGAAGGATGGGTCGATGCGTATGTGCATCGATTATAGACAGTTGAATAAGTTGACGATCAAGAACAGGTATCCGCTGCCGAGAATCGACGATCTGTTTGATCAATCATGAGGAGCTTCGCTTTTCTCAAGATAGATTTGAGATCGGGTTATCACCAACTTAAGGTTAAGGAGGCGGATATTCATAAGACTGCGTTTCGAACTTGTTATGGGCATTATGAGTTCTTGGTGATGCCATTTGGGTTGACTAATGCACCAGCTGTATTTATGGACATGATGAACCGGGTCTTCCAACCATATTTAGATCAGTTTGTGGTGGTGTTCATAGATGACATCTTGGTGTACTCGAAGAATGAAGAAGAGCATGATTTGCATCTGCGGGTAGTATTGCAGATGTTAAGGGAGAAGCAACTTTATGCCAAATTCAGTAAGTGTGAATTTTGGCTGAAGGAAGTAACCTTTTTGGGGCATGTGGTGTCTTCCGAAGGAATTAGAGTTGACCCCGGAAGGTCGAGGCTGTGTTGGATTGGAAACCACCGAAGTCGCGTGGTCAAATTCGAGTTTTCTAGGGTTGGCTGGTTATTACAGCGCTTCGTTGAGGGGTTTTCGTTGATTGCCGCACCCCCAACTAAGTCATTGCAAGGGAGTACCATTTGTGTGGTCGATCAACAAAGAAGAGAGCTTTGAGAAATTAAAGAAGATTCTCGACAGAGGCGCCAGTATTGATTCAACCTGAGGCTGGAAAAGAGTTTATTATTTACTGTGATGCGTCACACACAGGCTTGGGATGTGTGTTGATGCAAGGAGGAAAAGTGGTGGCTTATGCATCTCGTCAATTAAGGCCACACGAGGTGAACTATCCCACTCATGATTTGGAGTTAGTCAGAGTGGTGTTTACTCAAGATTTGGAGACACTATCTCATGCGGTGAGAAGTCGATTATCTACACGGATCATAAGAGTCTAAAGTACCTTCTTACCCAGAAGGAGCTGAACTTAAGACAGCGGAGGTGGATAGAACTGTTGAAAGATTATGACTTCTCAATCGAGTATCATTCCGGAAAGGCTAACATGGTGGCTGATGTGTTAAGTCGAAAGGTGATATCGGATTTGAGAGCGATGTTCACTCATCTCAGCCTGTATGAAGATGGTAGTCTGCTAGCCGAACTTCAGGTTAAGCTGCGTGGGTGCTTTTATTAAGGAAAATAATTATTAGATGAAAGGTTGGGTTCCTTACTTCAGCAAGTGGAAGGTGGTGTGATAGGGGATTTTGGATTGAATAGTGATGGAGTATTGTGTTTTCGCGGAAGAATTTGTATGCCCAAAGATTCGAAATTGAGACAAATGATTCTGCATGAGGTGCATAGTAGCCCATATGCTATGCACCCCGAGGGAAATAAAATGTATTGAGACCTCCGTGAGTAGTATTGGTGGCCAGGATTGAAACGGGAGGTTACTGATTTCGTGAGTAGGTGCTTAACATGTCAGCAGGTGAAGGCGGAACATCAATTGCCGTCGGGATTGCTACAACCGGTGAAAATTCCATTATGGAAATAGGAAAGGATAACGATGGACTTTGTTAGTGGGTTACCCTTAATGCCTACTAGGAAGGATTCCGTTTGGGTAATAGTGGATCGGTTGACGAGGACTGCTCATTTCCTACCTGTTTGTACGGATTACTCATTGCAGAAGTTGGCCAAGTTGTATGTAGCAGAGATCGTGAGGTTACATGGGGTACCAGTGTCTATTATTTTGGACAGGGACCCTAGGTTTACATCACGGTTTTTGAAAGCTTTACATGAAGCTTTGGGAACAAGGTTAAATTTCAAAGATGGCATTTCATCCTCGCATGCATGGTCACTGAGAGAGTAATCCAAATTCTGGAAGACACGCTAAGGGGCTGTGTGATCGACTTCAGGGGTAGTTGGGAGGATTTCCTACCGTTGGCAGAGTTTGCATACAACAACAGTTATCAATCCAGCATCCAGATGGCACCCAACGAGGCATTGTATGGTCGTAGGTGTCGTACTCCTACTTGTTGGACTGAGCTGGGGGAGCGACAGTTATTGGGTCCTGAGCTGATATCAGAGACGGAGGAAAAAGTAAAGGTAATTCGGGCACGGTTAAAGGAAGCTTTGGATAGACAAAAATCGTATGCGGATTTGAAGCGTAAGGATATTGAGTTTGCGGTGGGAGATTAGGTCTTTCTAAAGGTCTCACCTTGGAAGAAGATCTTTAGATTTAGAAGGAAGGGCAAGTTGAGCCCTAGGTTCATCGGGCCATACCGTGTATTGAAGCTTGTTGGGCCAGTGGCTTATCAACTTGAGTTACCTCCGGAGTTGAGTCAGATACATAGTGTTTTTCATGTCTCAATGTTAAGGCGTTATCGATCGGATCCGTCTCATATAGTACCGGTAGAGGAAGTTGAGATAAGACCTGACTTGTCTTTTGAAGAGGAGCTAGTACGGATTTTAGATCGGGACGTTAAGGTGCTGAGAAGGAAGTCAGTGCCGTTAGTCAAAATATTATGGTGTAATCACGGACCCAAGGAAGCTACATGGGAGCCTGAGGACGCGATTCGACAGCAATATCCTCACCTCTTTTAATCAGGTAAATTTCGAGGACGAAATTTTCTTTAAGGGGGGTAGAATTGTAACATCCTAAAATTTGGAATTTTATGTGTTGCATTATTTCTTGCGTTAAGATAGTTAAATTAATAATCATGTATGTTTTAAGGTCTTAAGAAGGCTCGGGGTTTAATTGGGCCTTAGTAAAAATTTGGTATTTTAGCACTTTAAGGAGATATAGTAAGTGGCCTCATTGCTTATGGAAATAAATGAGTAATTTGCTAGCACAAAGGAGCTTATGGTAAAGGGGATATGGCGCCACATGAAGGACTTTGAGGGAGGAGGTTCAAATCCCATCAAGTGCAAAATTTTGACATTTTTTTTTGTATTCTTTCCCTAAGTGTCGGCCAAGATGGTATATAAGGCAAGGTGGACTTTTTAATTTTGGCAAGGTGGCTAAAGAAATAAGGAACGGATGAGGGTAGGGAAAGAAATCAAAAGAAAAGGCAAGTATGGGGAACATGTTGGCCTTTTTCAAGGGAGATGTTTTGGAAAGTTTTGGCTGGCCAAATTTTTTGACCTTATTGTCATATTATGGACGGTTTTGGTATAGGGAAAGGTAGCAGAATTTTCTTGTCTTTTGGTAAAAACTTTGGTGCTTGTTTTGGCCAAAATTCCTTTAGCATCATTTTGTGTCATTTTTCTTTCTCTCCAAATTTCTTCTTCTCTTTGCCGAATCTTCAAGCCTTTAGTGTGCATTTTTGTTTCTTCTTTTCCTTCTTGTTTGCCGAATGTACCAAACCATTTTGACCAAATCATTCTCACTTATCTTCTCTTGAAAACTGAAACTAGTTAGCACCCCTTCTCTCCCTTTCTTTTCTTTTAATTATCTTTTCAATCCTTCTTCCACTTCTTAAAATCAAATTTCACTGTGATCAAATTCTTTTCTTTTATTCATTCTCTCCATAGCCGAATCTAATAACAACTTGTCTCCTCACTATCTCTTTTTCCTTCGTGATTGGATACTATCTTCTTGTCGAATTGGTGAGTAATAATATTCTTTTCAAATTCTTCTCTTAATGCCGAATGTATGCCCTTGTCATGGGATGGTTCTATTAACCGAAATCATCATTTTCTTCTACTCTCTCACAACGTGATCAATTTCCCTTTTGTAGTATTCTAGAGGGAGGCCGAACATCATTCTAGCCTTAAGTTGAACGGTAAAATCGGATCCAATATAGATAAGGTAAGGAGTTCTTATGGATTATTGATATTATTCAATATTCGATTGGTTGTTAGCGGAGTAATAATTTGAAATAATCGACTATATGTTTTAGGGACTAAATCGCTCGATCTATCGACTTGTGATCATACGATTCTAGTGGTAAGCCGACCTTTTCCTTAGTTAATCATTTCGTATCAACGTAATATTTTGACTAAGATTTGTTTTCAATGGAGACAAGCGATATCGAATCGAAGGGAAAGCGCTTGGAGATCACAAAGGAGCGGATTAGCGATCCCTACTCCTAAATTCAAACGGCGGCGATGATCGCGATGCGAGATTTTCCACCGGGTTGTGGACCATCATCCGGGGAGAATCGAAAAATTGTGGTCGTTAACGATTCCAAGGGTAAACACTTTAGATCGTTTATTTTAGAGTTGATTAATTAAATCGCGTATGCTGACTAATCGAGCGTTATGATATCTTAGGTGTCGAAGATCAAGAAAGCATAGTACTTATAGTAATCAGGTGTGTAATCTCACACCATTTTCCGTGGGTTTTAAGATTGATATCATATTGGAAATATATCGCAACGATTAAAATCGTTTTATGGAGTAAACCGGGAAAACTGGCCTAAATTACACTATTTTTGATAAAATTGACAAAATCGGTATTAACACCGTGAGAATTACGAAAACACCCTAAAGGGCCGAATTACGAAATTGCCCCTAATGGGCCGATTTGTTATATTGCCCCTAATGGGCCGATTTGTTATATTGCCTTAATGGGCCGATTGTTATATTGCCTTAATGGGCCGATTTGATATATTGCCATAATGGGCCGATTTGATATATGGTCTTAATGGGCTGGTTTGCAAGTGCTACAATGGGCCGAATTTTTGTAATGAATCTCTGAATTAATTATTGTTGTTTATATTTGTAAATATCATGATTTGCTATGTATGATGCATTTACATGATTTTGTATGGGATGGGAAAATGTTGAAGAGAAGTGATTCCGGTGGCACTGCCACAAAAATGTTTGTTAATATGATACTATGATTCTGGTGGCTCGGCCACAATCAAAATTTGTTATAAATGGCATAATGCCTGCGATTGGTGTGTTTAAGCGGGTTGGTTGACTTGATCCCCACATGTGTGATGGGATGGTACGGGTGGTGTGTAGCGGATGGATTATTAGGTTGGTTTGGGATTGCGTTACATTCATATGATATATTTGATACATTATTATGTAAAAAGGGGCTTAGGCCCAAAATATTGTTAAATGGGTTTCAGGCCCAGTGGACAACGGTAAGGGGGTTATGCACTGAGTTCTAGTAACTCACCCCGTTTCCTTAACCCTGCGGTGTAATGCTCATGGACGTGGACTTGGGCCATGGATGACTTGGTGGGGGCCATACTTCAGAAATAGTTTTATTTGGAGTTTAAATTTCTATTTCGTTCTCTTTATTACTTTACTATTTTGAGTTAAATGATGTAATAAGGCCTCTGGTTTATTTTATTTTGCTTTAAGTTTGATGTACTTATATTTTGCTCAAATTACTTAAAATGGGATTTTTCTAAAAACTTAAATAAAGATTTTCTAAAATGGATACACAAATGGATTTTATAATAAACTTTTATAAATATTTTTTTTTGTAACTCGGAAATTTTCTCTCAAATTTTCATCAATATTTTTCAAAAGTCACGGTTTGTAAAATCATTAGTTCAAATTTATCGATTTATCAATCAATCTTCGAAGTTAGTAATATTTTGTCAAATATTTTAAATCAAAATTGTTTTTCTTGATTTTAACAAATCAATACCTATTTACTTACGAATGAAAAGGACTTAAATAGATTTTTCTCATGTGACATGTCAGATTCGGCCATAACGCATGGGCCGGGTTTGGGGTGTTACACCCAGGCCGTGTAACATTCGAACAAGGGACACACGACCGTGTCCCAGCCCGTGTCCTCACCCGTGTAACTCACTAAGATGCCACACACGCTCATGTGCCAGGCCGTGTAACTCACTGACTTGAAACACTAAGAAATTCTCAAATGACACACGATCGTGTCGCTAGGCCGTGTGTGTCACATGGTCTTGTGACAACCTGTATCCCAAGCCATGTGAACCCAAAATTTACCTAAAATCAAGTCATTTCAAAACTAAAATCATACCTAACCATTCAAACCATTTGGGCACACATTAAAGGGATTTGAACACCATCCAAGCACACAAAAAGATGCCATTTCAAAGACCTTAATTCAACTAACCAATATGCCATTCAAATGCACCACAATTATATCAAAACATCAACTATCAAAACATGTCAATATTGCCTAATTTCATGCATGATAACTTAGTTAAAATATGTACCAAAACATACCCCAAATAACCATTTTCGTACCATTCTCAACATACCAAGAATATCCTTATTTACAAGCACTTTCAAGTGACCAAAATGACATAACTTAGTAAAACATTGAAATTTATTAAACCAAACTTAATATCAAAACTTAAACACACCAACACATACATTACACATGCCATTATTAGCCTTGGCCAAAATACACAAAAACTACCGAATTTATTGCTGGATAGTGTGATAGGTCTCCGACGAGCTTCCAGCCGATCGAGCTTCTGATAATCTATAAGACAAGGGAAAGTAACTACGTAAGCAACGAGTGCTTAGTAAGCTTGTATAAACATAAACATAACTTACCATGTCATTTATACAATTCATAGATTTAAGTATAAACCATTAGCAATGCCATGAGCTTAGCATAAGTCTATTCAAGCACCACCAATCTCACATGTTAGTAGGTTCATCAACATTACACATAAGCTCATTTGTATCATAAGTAGATTTCACAAGATACATTACATATGCATCAACCTTTTCATAAAGTCATAAACATTTCCATTAACTTACTTACCGTACCATTCCTTTTCTTACCCATTGAACCATCTAGAATTACATCGGATACTCGCGAAAGCTCACACATAGTATGCCTTTACTTATAACTGTAACCTTTCTTTTACATCAATGCTCACACCAGCTGTGAAATGGGCCTGCTCACACGAGATGTGGGTCGAAATGTAAGCTACACGATGCTGCTCACATGAGCTGTGTAGAATCAGCAACAAATGCAACACTTCAGCCATCGGTAGGACATTTAAGACCAGCACCCGAAACATGAAACGCCTAATGACATGTCATTTGTATCCTAAGAATTCTTAAGGTTTAACCAGGACTCGTTATCCGTCAATTCATCATAGCATAAATACATTTATACTCAATTTCATTTATATGACAACAACATAATAAACATTCAAATTTAGCTAACATTAAAATGATTACAGTTCATATGAACTTACCTCGATAACTAGGGCATAGAAGTAGAATTTGAACTAATCCGAAGCTTTAGCTTTTCCTTAATTTAAGTCCGATTGTGGTTTATCTTAATCTAAATAAATAATTCCATTCAATTAAGTACTTCTAGAATTCAATTTAATCCATAATTCATATTTATACAAAATTACAAATTTACCCCTGACATTTTAACTTTTTAAAATTTGGTCCCTAAGCTGATAACTTGAAATCTAACCATTTTAACCTATACCCATATTAACCAAACTTACAAGGGACCTTGGAAAAACCTATTATTATCAACAATTCACAATAAAACCCATGAATTTACACTTTTAACAAATTAATCCCTATTTCTAATGTAACAGCCCGATTTAGGGCCTAGTCATAATAGTGGTTACGAGACCACAAATCCAAAGTAGAAATATATATTTTATGGTTTTTATGAGGTATATGACATGTTTGCATAGTTGTGTGAAAATTTCATGAAAAAATTTTATGAATTAGCGATCAATTTATCTTTTAGGACTAAATTGCAAAGATTGAAAAATATGAGATTCTAGAATTTTTAAGTATGGGATGGAATTAGAAAATTTATTAGCGGTCCTTATTTAGAAATTAGACCATTATATCTCATGATGGACAAAAATGGACATGGAAGGGGAAAAATCTCAAGGAAGGGCCTTAAGGGCATTTTAGTCATTTGGTTAATAAATTAATAAAAAGGGGAAAAGAAGTCAAAAATGGTGTCCATCTTCTTCCCTAAGTGCTGAAAATTTGAGAAGAAGCCATATCTAGAGTTTTACTCATTTTCAAGCTCAAAGTAAGTGCATCCTAGCCCCGTTTTTGATGCTCTTTATATTTTTGAAATCCTCGTAGCTCGCTTTAGCTATTTCTACCACTATTTTGAGCTAGGGTTTATGTTTAAAATTTTACCCATGGATGACATGCATGTGTTTTGATGTCTAGTGGTAGAGTATGAAAGTTTGAAGTGTGATAAACAACTTTTGCTAGATGATTTTTGGTGAAATTGATAAAAAGGACCTACTTGCAAAAGATGAAATAATATGTGTATAGAATGTAAAATAGTTGAAATTTTGGGCTGCTATAAGAGAGGTTATGAATCGTCTAGGCTTGGGTGTGAGAAAAATGAACACATTTCATCATACGAGCCTAGGGACCATTTTCTAAATATGTGAAAGTTTAGGGGTAAAATTATAATTTTTTGCCAAAGTATGATTCATGGGCTGTTTTAGTCAATGTGATAATAAAATAAGTGAAAATTGTCATTATAGATCAAGAAACACGAAGTCCGAACCTAAACCGAGGAAAGAACAATGTGGTGGACTAAATTGAACAACTATCTATATTTTGGTACCGAGGTAAGTTTGTGTGTAATAAATCAACATCATGTTATTATGCTTTTAAATACTTGATATTGCATGAGATGTATGTTCTTTCTATGAATTGGTTGATGAGGTCTCGATGAGAATACAATGAGGTTCTATTATGTCGAAGTCCTGCTTGAACCTTAGGAATAGAAAGGATACCATTGTCACGACATGAGATTAATAAGGTCCCGTATAAGACCATGTCTGGGATATGGCCTCGGCACCGAATTGAGGTCCCGTGTAAGACCATATTTGGGATATGACATCGGTATCGAATAATGATTCCGTGTAAGACCACGTCTGGGACTTGGCTTCAGTATGAAATCGTGTAAGACCATGTTTGAGACATGGCATCGACATGTGATCTCGTGTAAGACCATATCTGGAATATGGCGTTGACATCGATATGAGATCCCGTATAAGACCATATCTGGGATATGGCATCGGCATCGACATGTGATCCCATGTAAGACCATATCTGAGATATGGCATTGGCATCTTGCTATGTGGGTGACAATTTCCGAGTATCCCTCGATATTCCAAGTGGTTCAACGGGGTAAGGTAATAAGGTTTATGTTAAAGATGAAAAGAAGGCTAAAGTTATATGATGAAGTGATACAGGTACATATGCGAAATTCACGAGAAATGAGTCCGGTATGTGATATGTGGTTGGTAAGAGTGAGCATGAGTAAGCCATGTCAAGGTTACTTGAGAATTTTGAGTTAATCCATGATGTAATATGTGGATGTTTTCATAAGACTTTATGTTGTTATTTATTTCATGCAAACTTACTAAGCTTTATGCTTACTCCCTCTCTTTTCCCTTTTCTTGTAGCATCGCCAATCTTGCTCGGGGATTGAAGGGCGTCGGAGCTCGATTCACACTATCAAGCTATTCTTTTGGGTATAGTAAAGTTTGATTATTTTGGGTATGGCATGTATAGGAACTTGGTCATTTTGTTATATGTCATATTGGTTAGCCAATGTGTTGGCTATTAAGGTTATTCATTTCATTTGTAAATGGTCATTGGAGTTGGCCAATACTAGTTAAGTTATATCCATTAAATGATGATGAAATTCATGAAGTGCAAGCTTGCGAAATTGAATGAGTAAAGTGTGAAGTATATACATGATGAATGTAGTGTGAAATCAAGATGTGGATGTCTTGATTGAGAATGTTAGAGGTGCATTATTGTTATGTTATGTGTTGCTAGAAATGGTATAAGTGTGGTTGCTTTTCAGGGTGGCAAATGGCTTGGTAAATAGCCTTATAATTGTCAACATGGGTAGACACATGGGTGTGTGTCTAGGCCGTGTGTGACACACGGTCTGCCTCATGGTCTTGTAGCCTAGCCGTGTGTCCCCTGCATCTAATTTGCGAAAAATTCAGTTCATCACACGGGCTAGCACACGAGCGTGTGACTCGGCTGTGTGACCCTAAGTGTTTGCTGACGTCATAAACAGAATGTCAAGGTTTTCACACACGGGCTAAGACATGGGCGTGTCATGGCCGTGTGAGGGACACGGGCTGTAGACACGGGCGTGTGCCAGGCCGTGTGAAAACTCCTGTAGGTTTGAATTGTAAAATAAAATCCGCACGAGCTAGGGACATGGGCGTGTGTGACCACACGACCTGCCCACACAGGCGTGTTCCTTTCCACACGGGCGTGTGGCCCTGTTTGGAGTAAAAATTTTATAAGTGTTCGTAAGTTTTCGGGTCAGTCCCGGTTCGCTCTATTGTATGTTTCGGGTCTCGTAGACCCGTAATAGGGACTATATGATTATGAATGAAGAGTTTTAAAATTCAAAGGAAAAATTTATGGTCGATTTTGTATGATCTAAGTAAGTTAAGTCCGATAATGCCTCATACCCGGTTCCAGCGTCGAATACGGGAATGGGGTGTTACATCTAAAATTCATCAAAAATCACTTAACAAAACATATTTATTTTAAAACCAATAGTCATAATCTATCAATTAACATCAAAACACATTCAAAAACATCCATGGAAAGCCCTTCAACCTTTAATAGTTTTGCAATTTAACCCCCGGGCTAGCTAGATTAAGCTAAAATAGACTAAAAAACATAAAAAAAAAACATTAAAAACAGGACACAAAAACATACCATGCAAGGGAACTAGCCTTGGCTGAATTCTCCTCCTCCTTTAATGGCTAAAATCGGTTTTAGAATGAAGAATGAGGAAGATAATACTTTGTTTTAGGTTATCTTTATCATTTATTTATTAAATTACTAAATTAACCTTTAAAAATCATTTAAACTATTATAAAACCTATCCATCACAATTCACTATCTTAATATACGTTTAATTATCATCTAAGTCCATTTGATTAAGATTTCACATCTATTTGATCCTTTTAATTAGTAGAAATATACTTTAGCACTCTTTACAAATTAGTCCTTTTTACCTAATTAACCATTTAAATTTCAAAATTTCTTAACAAAATTTTAATACGACCTTAATATAATCTCGTAGACATTAAATAAACATTAAAATAATAATTTACTCATCAGAATTGTGGTCCCAAAACCACTATTTTCAACACTACTGAAAATGAGATGTTACAAAGATTATTGAATTTCAAGTTATAGTAGTATATTTCATTATTTCATATTTATGAGTTGTTTGAATTCTAAATTGAAATGTCTTTTAGAAATTACTATTTATGAATAAAAATACTGAAAAAATGTGAATAAGAATTTGTGATGATGACTGTTTATGTTAAAGCATTAGATATTATTGGAACTTTCGAAGAACTTCAAAATCTAATAAATTGTTTAAAGAATGAATTTGAAATGAAAGATCTTGCAAAATTGAACTTTTGTCTCAACCTATAGATCGAGCATTTAAATGATGAAATTCTGTTCATCGGTCAATTTATATAGAAAGAGATCTTGAAGAAAATTTGCATGGATAAAATATATCCATTGAGTAATCTGCTGGTTGTAAGATCTTTAGATGTAAAGAAAAGACCCTTTCATCTTTATGAAAATGATGAAGAGATTTTTTGGTTTTGAAGTAACATATCTTAGTGCCATATGGCATTAATGTATATTGCAAACAACACACGACCTGGTGTAGCAATTGTTGTAAGCTTACTAGCAAGATTTAGATCTTCTCCAACATATAGATATTGGAATGGAATTAATATATATATATATATATATATATATATATTATAAGAATCATTTGTATAGAGTCATTTTATTTAAGTGATTCACCTCTATTAGTTAGCTATGTTGATTTTGGATATTTATCGAATCCACATAAAGGTTGATCTCAAACACAATATTTATTTCCATGTGGTGGTATTATCATATCATAGCATTCAACAAAACAAATGTTAGTTGTTGTCTCTTCAAATCATGCAGGAACAATTACAGTGCCTAGGGGCAACCCAAGAGTGTATTTGGCTATTGACCTAACATATCTAGAAGATATGTGATTTACCTCTACTGGAAAAGATATCAACTATCTTATACAAAGATAATGCAACATGTATAACTTAATTGAAGGGCATCGCCAACTGCAATATTTGAAAGACTAGTATATAATATTGGAATTCGTCGACTCAAAATTGTAATGTGTTGTTGTCATTATGAGGATTTTAAAATAACGTTGTACTCTTATCCTTTAACCAAATTTTTGTCCTACTGAGTTTTCCTGTTAAAGGTTTTTAAAGCAGCTTGTAGTGAGAAATATGTACTTTTTTTCTTTCATTAGGTTTTTATCCCATACAGTTTTTCCCAGTAAGATTTTAACAAGACACATTTTCAATGATGAACATCCAAGGGGAGTACTATAAATATTTCATAAGTGGATGCCCTTTCAACTCTCATAACCCCTAACAATTATGTGGACGACCTTTCAATTCTTAAAACTCTCATGGAATTTGTGAGACCTTAAATTTCTTATTTATATATTTGTAACCTATGATGATTAAAGTCATATGAATAAAGAATAAACTTCAATTCCATGGGATAATGGATCATGTTCTTGCTATAACATTTTCAACTAAATTCATTGCAAATCAATATATTTTGTTAGTAATCTTATGCCTACATATATTTACACACTTGTAATATTATTTTGATATTTTGATCTCCACTCTAAATTTAACATCAATAATTTCTTTTAACTGTTCTATCTTATGATGTATCAAAATTAAAAATGAAAAATAATTTAATTTATATATAAATTCAAAACTAAAAAAATAAAAGATAATCATATGACAACAATGACATACGAAAAAGATATAATTTTTTTTATTTTTCAATATTATTAATTGAAGTCTTGTAAATAAATCCAATATATAAAAAAGAATAATTTATGTTCACATTATTATAATTTAATATTTATGAAAACTTCACTTTAACTACATAGCAAATTATCAAAAGATTTTGGGCATAGTTAATAGATATATAACAAAAATCTTGGCCTAACTCTTTATAATTTTCACATCTTATGATGAAATTAGAGATGAATACTCTAATATATTGGGGGAAAAACTCACTCAAAATCACTATTTCTCATAAATATGTACAAGTATATATAGATGAAGCATTGAATCATGTAAGGAAAGAATACCTCTAACTAGAATTTCTAAAACTCAACTGTAATACTCGAAGATTAGTTATTCAATGCTTTCAAATAAGTCAAAGATTCTCAAGGCCCCTTGCAAGTTGGTGCATAGATGTCTCCCATACCCAACTTGCAAAGAAGATTATGATAAGTCTTACAACTAAGCCCTTTAGTAAAAACACCAGCCAACTGTTTTTTTGAATACTAGATAAGATAGAATTAAGACACCACTGGCTACTTTTTCCTTGATAGAATGATGATCTATTTCGATGTGCTTGGTCCTATCGTGTTGCACTGGATTTTGAGCTATGCTGAAGGCGGCCTTGTTGTCACAGTACAAGGACGATCCATTTTTGTTCAACAACTTTATCTCTTCTAATACCTTTTGCAACTATAAAAGCTCACAAACGCCTTGAGCCATAGCCTTATATTTAGCCTGTGCACTTGATCGAGCAACAACACTTTGTTTCTTGCTCCTCCAAGTGACTAAGTTTCCTCCCAAAAGGGAAAAATAACCCGTTGTAGACCTTCTACCATCAAGAGAGCCATCCTAATTTGCATATGTAAATACTTCTATCTTGATATGACCATTTTTGGAGAAGAGAATATCTTTGCCCGATATAAACTTTAAATAGCACAAAATTCACAATACGCTTGCATACGGGCTTCACGAGGGTCATGTATAAACTGGCTTACCAAACTAACTGCATAGGCTATATCAGGTCGAGTATGAGCGAGATAAATCAATCATCCAACGAGTCTTTGATATATCCCTTTATCCACCATTTCATCGATCTCTGCTTGCAACTTGTGATTGCTCTCAATTGGTGATTTTGTTGGTTTGCAACCCAACATGTCACTCTCTGTCAAAAAATCTAAGACATACTTTCTTTGGGAAATAAACATTCCCTCTTTCGATCTAGCCACTTCTATTCCGATGAAATATTGTAACTTTCCTAAGTCTTTGATTTCGAATTCTTGAGCCAATTTTTTCTTAAGCCGAGTCATTTCTTCCTTTTCGTCTCTTGTTATAATTATCTCATCAACATTAACTATAAGAAGAGTAATCTTACCATTATGATGTTTTATAAAGAGTGTATGATCAACATTACTTTGTTGATAGCCAAATGACATCATGACCTTATTAAATCTATCAAACTAGGCTTTGGGAGATTGTTTTAGTCCATATAAGGCCTTTTCAGTCTACACACCTTTCCTTGAGTATCTTTATCCTTAAATCATGAAAGAACTTTCATATACACTTGTTCTTCTAGGTCCCCATGTAAGAAGGCATTCTTTACATCAAATTGTTGTAAGTCTCAGTTGAGATTTGCTGCACATGATAAAAGGATCCTAATCATGTTCGATTTAGCAATCATAGAAAATGTCTCTTGATAATCCACTCTATATGTCTGATTGAACCCTTACGCTACTAATCTGCCTTTGAGTTTTTCAATTGAACTATCAGCCTTAAACTTGATCGTAAACACCCATTTGCAGCCAACAATTGTTTTCCCCTCAAAAGGATTAACTAGTTCCCATGTATCATTTTTTATCATAGTCTGCATTTCTTCAATCATAGCCTTCTTCCATCTTGGATCAATGATAGCTTCTCTCCAATCCTGTAGAACAAACATAGAGAACAATGACAAAGAAAAAGCTTTATAGGATGGGGATAAGAAATCATAAGAGACAAAGTCAGAGATAGGATGTAAAGTGCAAGTTCTAAAACCTTTTCATTGGGCTATTGGTAATTCTAAATCAGTAACAAATTCAGGTAAAGAAGACTCACCTGGCAATAAAGAGTCAAGGCACGGAGTAGATTGTATGATGACATCTTCTTTCTTGCCTTTTCTAGTGTATGTCCTTAAATCAGGTCTATCGAACAACCATCCACTAGTCTTCTCTTGAACTAGAGTCTATACTAGAACTAAATTCTCCCTTGGAAGAGTAACAAAGCAAGGTGTCATCTCTTAATTTTCAATAATCTCCCCTTGAAAAGATGATTATGATGAAGAAAAGTATGATTCATCCTCACCAAATGTTACATCCATACTTAGATAATACTTTCTAGATGTCAGATGATAACATTTGTAAGCCTTCCGTGCGAGAGGGTATCCAATGAAAACACATTTGACTACTCGAGGATCCAGTTTGCTCTCATGTCTAATATGAACAAAGCAAACACAACTAAATGCATTCGGTGAAACCGGGTAATCCTTCTTGCCCTGTAAGATTTCTATGGGACTTTTAGACTCAAGGACTTGAAGAGGCATTCAATTAATGATATAAGCATTCACCAAAATCACATCCCCCCAATAAGGCTTTGGAAGGTTCATAGTGAACATAAGTGATCTAGCAACCTGTAAAAGATGCCAATTTTTCCTTTTGACAACACCATTCTGAGCACTTGTACCGAGACAACTGGTCTTATGTAGAATCCCATATAATTCAAAGTAATCAGTCTGAAAAATCTTAACATTAGCATCAAACTAAGTAGTAATCAATTTATGAAAAGAATGGAAACACGAGAAAACATCACTTTTGGACTTCAATAAAAAAACCCAAGTCATTCAAGTGCAATAGTCAATAAATGTAACAAACTAACAATCACCAGATAAAGAATTAAGGTGAGTAGGGCCCCAAACATCAGAGTGAATAATCTCAAAAGAACAATACTTCTATTATTATGTAAAGGATAATTAATTCTTGTATGCTTAGCAAACTCACATGCATCACAAACTAAAGAATCCAACTGAGTTCTTGAAAACAATATAGGAAACATCTTGGTAAGAACAGTAAATGATAGATGTCCTAACCACCTATGCCACTGAATTATCTCTTGGTTGACATACTAGATGATCGATCCAGGAGATATAAGCCATCACACAATTTACCACTGCCAATCGTCTTCCCTGTCTAAAGGTCCTGAAAGACACAATGATCAGGGAAGAATTCAAGTTTACAATTTAGGGCTTTAGTGATAGTACTAACATATAAAAGGTTAACTGAAAATTTAGGGACATGGAGGATGGAGGATAAAGTGATATTGAGAGTACAAACAACAAAACATGTTTTAGAAATGGAGGTAAGGGATCCATAGGCTATTCGCACACTATCTTTAGATGGACAAATAGTATAGTTAAGTAAGCTTTTGTTTGACCCTGTCACATGTCTATTCGCACTGGAATCAATAATCCATTATTCCGAAGGAGATGGAGCATTTAAAACAGTACTTGATTTTGCATGATTAGACTTAGCACCCGAGGTAGAGTCTAATTGAGACAAGAGATGTCGGAGATGTTGAATCTCATCTGAGGTAAAACTCCTAGTAGAAGTGGACTTGTCCTTGTTGTCACAAAGTCTAAAAAATTTTCCTGAGACCGAGAATTACCCTCTCGCTTTCCAGAACGACCTCGAGTGGGGCAACCATGTAACTTCTAGCAAGATTTTTTAGTCTACCGAGGCTTACCACAATAGTCACACGTCAAGTGACCCTTGTCAGATTTTGTAACACCCTGAATTTAGGCCTAGTAGAATTGGGCCTATTGGGCCTTGGGCATGGGAGCGTTTAAAATTTTTGAGAACAAGAGAACTGTAACACCCCAAACCCAGCCTAAACGTTACGACCAGATCTGGTATGTTACAGGGTGAAGTAAAAACAAACTTTTGTTTAATTTAGGAAAAACCGTAGATTTGAAAATTTTTCGTTTAAAGCGATGTCTTGAAAACGGTGATTTGTTAGTTAGGAAAAGTTCAATTTTATCGGATGTTTGTTAAACCTGGTGATAGTTGAAAAAATGTTTGTTTCAGTGTTATTCGTATTTTGAAAACCCCAACTTCAATTTCATGACTAAGTTTTCATAGTATCAAATTTTAAATAAATGATAAATAATAAAAATCAAATATTAACTTAGAAAGTCCTTATTACAACAGAAATCCCCCCAATTAAAAAATAAATTAAAGCAGTAAAAAGTCTACGAAAAAGGAAAGACTTTATGGCCTCCACGAGTCCGCCTTGTCTCCCAAATCCACGGTCTACTGATTACCTGAGAAAGTTAGGAAAAGGGTGAGTCACAGAGACTCAGTGTGTAAAACCATTTTAACACATAAATGGCCCATGGCCCACAATCTCATATTCAACTCATTCAAAATATCATACCACTAAATGAATGCGCCAAGCCCAAATTTCAACCTAGTATTTTTCCATCCTCTACACGCCATCCCGCACTCACCCATCACACACCGTGGGATTTCTACAATCAACCCTCCATCCGCTACACGCCATCTCAACAAGGTCATGTCATCGGGTTATAATGCCGATCACTAGGTGACCTACATAATATCACGTGGCTTAGCCACCGATCACTATGTGACCTTATAATCAAATGTGGCAGAGCCACCGATCACTATGTGACCTTATAATCAACACTTCCCCTTTATCATCATATTCATATCCCATGCACAACATATATGTCATAATGAATGCAACATGCTATTATCAAGGCAATAGATTATCACATACATCCAAGCTCGCAATAAGTGGTTACGCTTCACGCACTGCATTCCTTGCCTTACCCACAAGGGTATTTCGAGTGTATACACAGCCTTTTCCGGCTTTTCATCCCATACAATCAATATTACAGTTAAAATAAAGTGTGTGAGGGTTTACACACCTGGCAACACGCAAAATAATACTCTCTACGTCGACACTATCGATAGCGTAAACGATCGCTATCCGCCTCGACTCTGCTTTCTCCGCCGGTCCACAACCCGGTGGCCAATCTCGATCATGACACCGCACGTTTCTTAAACTTAGGGGCTGGGTTTACGGGTCCAACCCTCTTCTTTGCCTGATCGATATTGGATTCCATCACAAGATCTTGGTCAGAAGATACTATAAGGAAATATGGTTGTTTAACAACAACACAGGGTTAAGGTAGCGATTAGTGATAAATGAACCTAAACAAAAATCTAAAGAGAAAAACCCCCTTACCTTGAAATCTCGAAAAGAGAAATAGGGTTCAGGGATTAATGATTTCTGACTTGGGATTCAGATGATTCGATTAGCTTAGATTCCCGGAACAGGCGCCCCCAAAGAAAGCAAGAAAATAAGAAGAAAACATAAGTCCAAACAATGGCCTCACCAAGCCAATTAGCCATTCGGCTTTGGCTCCCAAAAACCGAATGAGAGATAAAGAAATAAAGAAATCGCCTCTTACCTTAACACAGAAGATTCGAATAACGCCTAAGAGAATTCGGCATTAGCACAGCAGTAGAGAAGATTCGGCAATGACTATGGTAAAAGAGAACAGGATGAAAGAACCGAAAATGAAAATAAAAGAACTTCAAATGGAGGCTTAGGCGTTTCTGGCTTTTTAGAGAAATCAGAGAGGAATGTAGGAGAATGGCTAGGAGATTCAAATTATAGAAGAAATTAGAGAAGAGAAAAGATGAGAAACATATTTCGGTTTGGCAAGGAAGGGGAAGGGAATTTGGCTAGCAAAGAAAGTAATAAGAAGAAAAGTGGAGAGCACCCTAGCTGATAGATGAGAAAGGAAGTGAAAAAGAAAGAAAAAGGAAATGAAGCTAAACGATTCGGCAACTAACAAGAAGGCAACAATTCGGCACCTACCACTTCCAAAGCCAAAAATGCACTTTTGAGAATAACAATGCCTATGACCAATGTTAAAATTCGGCACACCCTAAACAAGCCAAAACCGATCCCCCAATGTTTGAAATTCGGCCAACACCATGATCATATGTCCATCCCTTTCTTTTCTCTTTAATTCACTCCTGAACACTCATTTGAATTAATTTGAATGCTTCAAACTCCACTTTTTCCTCTCAGCCACTCATTCGAAATATTTGACTTAGTCCACTCTCCCATCCTGAAGTGTCCCAGCCGAACTCTGCTTCTACTCCCCTTGACGCCAAAAATAACTCCCAAAATGAGCTTCATGTGACTTGAACCTGCTCCCTCTCTGCTCCCTTGTGGCATCACCTTCTAACCCCTTATGTGGCGTCACCTTGCCACTTTACCAACACCTTGCTTGTGTCAACCAAATACAAACAATATCCCTTAAGTCCTATCCTAGCCAGCTCTTCCACTAAGGTGCCCAAAAAGAGAATTTTGGCCAAGCCTTCGGCTTATCCCCGAGCCTTTCCTAGATCCCCATACACCCTAAACTAACACATTAAGCATAGCATACACACAAAACACATCAAATGCTTAGCCCCTAATTCAGGATGTTACAAGAACGACACTAATGCAAGTTGGACCTATTAGGTGAGTGATTTTGGAAGGTTAGGGGGCTTCCATGAAGTCTTGGGTTCAAACCTGGACTTTAGGAAAAATTTTGGTTTAGGTGAATAAAACCCTGGATGTAAGTAAGTAGGCTTTAAGAATATTGTTGGGGAAATCATGAGACAAGGAAGCATGTGGCCTAGTGGTTGTGGCATCATTAAGGTTGTAGGGGAGCATGGGTTCAAGTCTTGGCTCTTACAGAATTTTTAAATTTTGCTCTTAAAAGAATCTGGACACTAGCACATAGGTTTTATAAATATTTGCGCATGTTTTAAGTCACAAAATGAGCTTGTGTTGTGGTGGCATGTAGCGTCTGGAGCATAGGAGAGGGCAAGGGTTCGAATCTCATTGCACGCAAAAAGGGATATTTATTTTGCAGTTGGGAGGGTTTTGGTAGATTGATGGAGGGATCCCACATCGGGAAGCTAGCATGAGAGTAGGCGAGAAGCTGGCTTTAAATAGAGCGATCTATGAGGAGAGTAAGCATACCTTGGTTGGCGTTTGGGCATAGGAGTGTTCTTGAGCACTGATTAACTCTAGATTCCTATCGTGTGTGTATTTCACTACTCTAGTCAGTAGAGCAAAGAAATGTCGAAATGCCGGTCACACAGCGATGGTAGCCACACGAGCGTGCGAGCGCACGTGTGGGAGCTTCAACATGATAGTTGAGGCCATCATGAGTGTTCTTGTGGGTTTAGGCTGTTTGGGCCACGATGGGCCGAAAGGGGCCATGTGGGGCCAATGGGCCCGTGAGCCCAATCGGATAAGTTGTATGATTGTGTAGTAAATATTGGACTGGACTATGTAAATCTCATATCTGTGGCTAGATTTGGGCTAAATGGGCCATACAAGCGTGTGGGCCCATTTGGGCTGAGAATGGCCCTAGGCCAATTCGCATCGTTATCTCTGTTTAGAATACCTTGGTTTATAAAATTACCGAAATACCCCCAATTTGCAAGATTACCGAAATACCCTCGATTTATGAAATTATCGAAATACCCTCAGATTGTGAAATTACTGAAATACCCCTAAATTGTGAAATTACCAAAATACCCCCGATTTGCAAAATTACCAAAATACCCTGGTTTACAAAATTACCGAAATACCCTTATGGGGTAAAATGACTATTTTGCCCTTGCGAGTAACTGACTGATTAGGACTATGACTGATCTAACTGTGAATGTATGATTGTGTTTTAACTGATTTAATTATGGTCGTATGACTGATATGTTTTTAAAATGCGTGTAAATGACTGTTACCGAGCATGGCCATTCTGCATACACGTGTAATGATTAAGCATGACATACACGACATATTGCATGGGGTTGGGGCATTGATACGGAGGAAGTTCTGATAGGGTCGCATGGGTCGCATGATGACTGTGGATCCAGTATTGATCTGTTAAGGTCGCATGAGACAACTCTGGACCGACGGACGGCTTAAAGCCGCGTAATCTGATTATGGCTCTGTGCCATCTTGATTGTGGCTTTGTGCCAATCGTACTTACTCGTGGCTATGTGCCTAACATATATATTGATGACTCTGTGTCGATCATATTTACCCAAGGCTGTGTGCCGATTATATTACCGTCGCTGATGGCTATGTGCCAAACATAGTACAATTACTGATGGATTTTTACCAATTATAATACCGCTACTAAAGGCTTAGAGCCGTATATATATATATACTAGCAGCTTTGCTGCGATTTTGGTTAGTGCCACGACCGGTGCTAACATTGGGAGTGTAGGGATGGCGTGGGTGATTTATTCCCCGCAGGTCGTGCAGGATTGGACGGAGGCAAGTACAGGGTTGGATGGGATGGGTTGGCATGCATCACACATTATGCATATGGAATTGGTTCTGATATGGGCTAGGCCCAACTGTTACTGATATGGAGGATGGGCTAGGCCCAATTGATTCTGATAAGGGCTGAGACCCAAGTGAAATTGTACTGGGCTTAGACCCACACACATTGTTCTCATTCTCGTAATTGGGCTCCGCCCGCATCGATTCTCAAATTACATGCTTTACTAATCGCTTTAGTTAGGAGGGGATTACACACTGAGTTTTCGTAAACTCACCCCGTTTTTAACTATACAGGTAATCCCCAGCCTTAGACGGATCGGTGCTGCGAGGGACTTGGAGAAGGCCACACACTGCTTGTGTTTTCTGTTTTGATTAATTACATTCAAGTATTTTGATTTGGGTTGTAATAAGGCCTCTCTATTTTTAACTTATTATTTGTGATATTTATTTATGATGTTTTATAACTGCTAAAAGTGGAATACGATTTCCAAAACGATAACTGCTTCAAAACACTATGTTTCCGCAACGTTTTTAAAATGCTTCTGTAACTCAATTTTTAAACATTATGTTTTCGTAAATTGTTTATTTTAAATATGCTTCCGTAACTGAAAAGATGTTTTGGGAATAAAACTAATGAATTTTTCAATGTACCTTGTTTTAAAAATAAACTAACGTAACTAGGATTTTACTTAAGCTTTTAAACAAGAAGGGTTTTCAATGAAAACATGGTTTTCAAAAAACACTTTAATGTGACACGCCAGATTCGGGCCTAACTTCTAGGCCAGGTTTGGGGTGTTATAGATTTACCACCCGATGGACCATCCTAGTTAGTAATGAGGCCAGATTTCTCAATAGGTGGATTATAGAGCATAATAACACGCCGACTCTTCTCCTGTTGCACATAAGAGTATGACTCATGGAAAGAAGGGAACGAAGTTTTTCCAAGAACCTGAACCAAAATCTGATCATACTCAGTATTCAACCCATCCAAGAAATTAAAAACTGTAACACCCCAAACCCGGCCTAGACGTTATGGCCGTATCTGGCAATGTCACACGATAATTTTTTGAAACCTCGTTGTTACGATGAAAACATTCCATGTTATTATCTTTAGTAAACCTTTGTTAGAACTTAGGAAGTCGTCTTTATTCATTTAAAACATTTGTTTTGAAACATCCCTCGTTGCGGAAGCTTTAATAAAATAGTCTAGGTGATCATGCGTTTAGAAATTACTTTAACTTTTTGAAAACCGAATTTCCTACGACCAGCAAGTATAAATCCATAAAGTAAAATAAATAAATAAAAACCCAAATTTAAAACCAAATTCCCAGAGGGTCCTTAAATTACAACCCAAATAATCAATAATAATCAAATCATAAATCGTAAATTGAAAACCATGAAGTCTAAAAATTACTGTGGTCATCGCTGAGTCCTCCGTCGCACCGATCCGTCTAAGTTTGGGGATTTCCTATGCACATTAAACAAAAAAGGTGAGTTTACATAAACTCGGTGTGTAATCCCACGAAACAAACAAACAATCGGTATTCACAATTACGCTGAATGCCTTGGGCCTAAGCCCTTTTCATGATCGATGATGTTTGGGCCTTAGCCCATCTCAATCAATGTCAAAAATGCAAGTAGGGCCTTAGCCCATCACAATATCGTGAGCGATAATGCTTATGCAAAGAGCAAAATCCTACCCAACCAGCCTCTACACACATCTCCGTCCAACCCTACACTCCATGTGGGGATATAATCAACCCACCCATCCCTACACTCCAAGTAGTACCGAATGCGGCACAATCTGAAAGAGTTTGCAAATGAAATCGCCAGAAAATTAGGCTTAAAGCCTTTCAAACACTTCCTCCGAATAACAACCCCAACCCAATGCAATGCAACAGACAATGGATGACATGCTATTATGCAATTTCAAGACATATATTCAGCCAGATATTAACATGCCCATGATGATATCATTCAACAATTTCACACATTTAGGGGTCTAAGTAGCGCTTACCGACCCTACAGTAGGTTCACAGTCGACTTGGGCGACCCGTGCAACCTTAAAAACATTTCGGTAAAAATGGGCCCACACGCCCATGTGATCTGCCCATGTAGGCCTACACGCCCGTGTGGCCCACTCGGCCCAAATTGGCCTTGGTTGTGTGATCCATTTTTAAAGTAACCCATGCAAGCTCAATACTCATATATGTTTTCACTATTTACTTATATGTTCATTCAAAGCTGTCTACTTTAGTCATTATCACTAAATTAATTATATCTTGAGCTACAGAATTCCAAATTAAGATCCGCTTGATTTTTTTTAAAACTAGTCTCAAATACCTTTCTACCATAAAATTTTCAGAATTTATGGTTTATCAAATAAGTACTGTAAAATCTTTAAAGTTATCCCTATTCTGCTATTTGACAGCTTCATCCTTTCCTTACTAAAAATTATTTATCTCTTAGTATGGAATTTAGATGATGTTTCCACTTGTTTATCTTTAAAATAGACTTATTAAGTATTTAAAAATATAAATTTCAGTCCCTAATTATTTTTTTAAATTTTTTTATGATTTTCCTAAGTCAGAACAGGGGAACCCGAAATTATTCTGACCTTGTCTCACAAAATTTATTATATCTCATAATTTATAATTCCATTGCTTACACTGTTTCTTCCATTAAAAACTAGACTCAATAAAATTTAATTTCATATTTTATTCAACCTCTAACTCACTTCCCACTATTTTTTATGATTTTTCAAATTTAGACTATTGCTGCTATCCAAAACTATTTTAGTGCAAAATGTTGATTTCCAAGTTTATAGCACCCTTATTTCCTTTCTCTACAATTTTTCGCATCATTTTCTCTTATTTCTCTTATTTCTCGATAGCAAGCAATTTCGGCTTTTCACCGAATCCCGTTTTCTACATTTTGGGTACACACCTGGTATCGTTTCTGATGCGTAAGCACTTTTAAGCCTCCAGAACCTAAAAATTGACCAACATATCTCCAGATTAATCACTTAATTCATTTTTAATCAACCAATTTCTGAAGGAACTCGACTAAAAACCTAGCAAAACCCTTACCTCGCTTGAGTAACCACGACTTCGCACAATCACAGCGTCGATTCAAAACCACCAGCCCCTTGATTAACTCCTAAACACCAAAAAGGAATCCCCCTTTTAGAGATTAACCAAGAACGATTAACAATAGACAAAACCGTTACTTACCGAACACGTGCAACCAACGATGAACAACCGAATCGATTGGAAAAAAAAAGAAAGAAAAGGAAGGGGAAAAATAATGGAAATTTCGGCAGCAACTAGGGGAAAGAATCGGCAGAGGAGGGAAAAAAAAGAAGAAGAAAATGTCAGAAAAAGTTTAGGGAATTGGAGAGAAAATCGAAACTCTACTCTTTTTTTTGCAACAAAAAAATAATCAGATTATTTTCTGATAACCTCTCCCCAATTATCTCCTAAAATCATTCCCTATTAACCCACTAAAATAGAACTACTCAGAATTTTGCCCCAACACAACTCTTAGTCGAAATTGGAGCAAAAATACTATCTCCACGCCATCACAGAGAATTAAACACAGGACCTGCAACACTCCAACACTCCACTTAACCACCAGACCTGCAGACCCATTTTGATATAAACTTACCAACAATTAAACTTAAGCCCTTTGCACAAGGTTAAGGCTTTATTTATAAAAAATACCAAAATTTGCCCAAGTAAGGCTTGAACTTGGGACCTCTCACACATACCCAGAACACATAACCACTGAAGCAGATAGACATTGTGTGTCACACATACACGAAATCAAAAGTTTAAATTTTGGGGCGTTATAAAAACTTTCTCTTTCTCCATCATCTTCTGAAATTTCTCGGCATCAATGGTACAAGTCGCCTGAAAATCTTGATAATAATCAAGTTTCTACCACAAGTCACTTAATTCAGCAAAATATTGAGAAATTGTTAACTCCCCCTCTTTCGTACCATGGACTTTATAACGAATCGAAAAAATTTGCGCATCATTCCTAATACGAGAGTAGGTGAGAGCAACAACATTCCAAATCTTTTCCGCAGAATGAAGCAGAAAATAAGTTTTGGAAATATGGGGTTGCATGGAGTTGATAAGCCATGCCATAACAAGAGAGTTCTCTGAATCCCACTGACTAAAAGTTGAATCAATGAGTTCAGGTTTCGTCGTGGTACCGATGATGTATCCTTGCAATCCGTGATCCTTGATAAACAACAAGCAGGACCTTGACCAAGTAAGGTAATTATGTCCATTAAGCTTCAGAGGACTAATTTTCAACGAGAGGTTATCGGTTGGAATCACGGGCTTCTCGTCTTTTGACATAATGTTGAAAAAGACAACTAATACCCCAAAAATTTGCTTCGAAAAGTTATAACAAAGCCCCCTGCAAAAAAACACAAAAGAGATCCCACGCAAACAAACTAAGGTCACGTGTGGCGCGTGAAGTAAAGAGGTAGAACCTTGTGACATCGTGTGAGGCCTACGTGCGGGTCTTCTTGGCATCAGACTCTGGGGTTTCATCAATGATTGGATTTTGACTCCAATGGTATGAGCGGTGAGAGAAAAAAAAGGGCTAGGGTGAAAAGTACCAATTTAGTGTTTCTAGGGTTTTTAGTACAAAACTTTGAAAACAAAAAAAAAAAATTATCCCAAAAAACAGATAAAAAATATGATACTATGATGAAATTAGAGATAAATACTCTAATATATTGAGGAAAAACTCACTCAAAATCACTATTTCTCATAAATATGTATATATATATATATATATACATGAAGCATTGAATCAATTGATGAAAGAATATCTCTAATAAGAATTTCTAAAAATCAACTAAAATTCCTAAAGATTAGCTATTCAATGCTGTCAAATAAGTCAAAGATTCTCAACATCTTATAATATCAGATTATCTTAACTTAAAATATTAAAATTTAAAATAAACTACATGGTTGGCCACTAAACATTTATAAATTTCTATTTTAGACACAGAAAATAAAAAAAATTGCAATATGGGTACTGCCATTATATAATTTTATCATTTTAGTCATTTGGTGTTACCTAAATCGTAGAATCTTCTGCGTTTTTTTTTTTTTTTTTTTTTTGTTTGGATTGTCTGATCCCAATAGCATATCGATGACGATCTAAATCGATGGATTGAGCATTTTGGTGAGACTAAAGAGACGCTAAAATTTCAAAAGGATAGAAGAGTAAAAGAAGATGAAAACTAGTGAAAGATAATGAGGAAAAGTCTGTGATTTTGTTCGGGTTTTTTTGTAAAAGAAACTTAAAACTTTCACGCCACTATTTATCACAAAAAGTTAATCAATTTTATCCTCTTTTCACGCAACTTTAATTTATTTTTTCAATTATCTTAATCTTAATTATTTTTTAAATAAATTATTTTAATTTTTACTAATTTAAATTTTAATAAAGTTTAAAATAAAAGATAAAATAATAAATATACATTTATTTTAAAAATATTTAATTAAATTTTATATTTAATTTTTAAAAAAATATATATCATATTTTATCAATTAAAAAGTAAAATGAAATAAATTGTAAAAAAATATTAATTGTCGATCCATCAATTTGTACCATCACTAAATATTTTTTTAATATTTTAATTTTAAACCTTATATTAATTTCATATTATTATATAAACACAAATATTAAATATTAAATAAAATTGAAATAGTTTAAATTTTAAATTAGCTTAAAATTTATTATCTAAAATTTAAACTTATTATCTAAACTTTAAATTAGTTTCAAAATTATTATTGATTAACTAAATTTTAAAGTTTAAATTTTAAATAATTTAAATTTTATTATCTACACATGAATTAACTCCTATAAATAGTCCTCTTTTCCTTAGTTCTTCGACACCCAAAACAATCATCTTTTGCTTAGTTCTTCCACTCAAAAGAAAAAAAAAAAATCAAATGTTAAAAAACTTTCAAGGCTTTTGGCAAAAAGAAGAGACGAGTGAATGATTTTTCTTTCATAGATCACTCTCAAGAAATTGATGATGATGTTGAACTGCCTAAATATGAAGAGTACTCTAACAATGATGAGCATGATATTGAAAACATTGATATGGATGATACAGAGATCGGTGCTACCACTGCTCGTCAATCTAGTGCCACAAAGTTGATGAACTTGACTTGCTAGCCTTTGCTAGATGAAGTTAGTGTGAAATGTGTTCTAAGTTTAAAATATCTAGGAGGTGCAAAAGTTTGGCAGTGTAAACATTGCAACAATACTTTTACTGTAACGATCCGATTTTAATTGATGTTGGAAAATGTGATTCTGAAACTTCATTTTCGTAAACCGAGTATGTAAGATTATAATAAGAGGATTTACAAAGTTAGTATGAAAATATATTAGAAATAATCGAGAAACCATTAATTAGAGTTTAAGGACTAAATTCTAAAAGTCCAATAGTTATGAAATTTTAAATCAGAAAATGCAAAAGGATCCAATTAGCAATTAGCCAATGGACCAAATGGTTAATGAACCATTAATGAGTATGGAGTTAGTGGATGTTGATGTTCATCCACTTACTTTTCGTTAAGAAGGATTAATTAATAGATTAATTACATTTAAAGGTTAAAATGTAGTTAATTAAGATTAATTATCATCTTAATCTTGGTATAAAAAGAAAGTCAGTGAAAAGATGAAACACATTCATCTTTGCTCCCCATTTGAGCAGTCCCCACCCTTGAGAGGAAGAACATTTCCTTCATTTTCCTTTGTTCATTTTGGTCCAAAATTGACCAAGGTAAGCATATGATTTCTTAAAGAATTTTATGTATTTTTAATCCTTAGAACTTAAGCTAGAAGACCTATGTATTAAATTGTCAAATTATCAAATGTGAAATATATAGCCATGAGAAAATTTTGTTAAATTCAAACTTTTAAATGTTGAATATGTAATTTTTAAGATTGAATATAGTTAAAATTGTATTAGAAGATAGTGAAATTAGTTTAGAATTGAAAGTTTAATTAATTTTGACATTAGGGACTAAATTGAATAAATTGAACACTGTTAAGAAATTATGTTATAGATTAAAAGTAGAAGGTCCCTAATAAATATATATGAATTTAGATTTTGATCCAACATTAAAAATAAAAAAATATGAACATTTTATATATAAATACTAAAATGAATAAAATGAAAAATATGTTTTTGTAACACCCTATACCCGGTCCGGTCACCATCCCGAGCTATAAGGTATTATGGCTATAAAAATTTAACATTATTCATAATTTGGTCAAACATAACCAAAATAATTCATATGCAAACGTTTCCATGTTATTCAATCAAATTGGAACCTAAATCGAGCTTAAGGAACATTTAAAACAAACTAGGAATAATATTGGATCAAAATGAAAGTTTTACAAAATTTTGAGTAAAAAGTGAAAACAGAGGTCACACGGTCATGTGACAGAGCTCAGCCCATGTGGCTCAAGAATATGGCCATGTGGCCAAACCATGTAACAACGTGTGCCCGTGTAACTCAGGGTCACACGACCGTGTGGAAAAACCTGTACAAAAAAATATCAAAGAGATCACATGGTCGTGTCATGCAACTGTGTCGGGCACACGGTCATGTGAAAGACCGTGTCACAGGCTATATTTTCCTAAAAACACCTTTAAATACAAACCATCTCACACATTAAAACTTAGGCTCCAAGAGATGGATTAACAAACATTGAAACCTATTCAAAAAGTGCCAAAACATGCAAAAATATACCAATTCACAATCAACCTATGTGCCTAACCAATATAGCCTCATTGGTACCACAATTTAAACATAAACAATGTAACAGCCCGATTTAGGGCCTAGTCTGAATAGTGGTGCGAGACCAAAAATTCGAAGTAGAAATATGTGTTTAAATGATTTCATAAGGCTTATGAGGTATTTGCATGATTGTGTGAAAACTTCATGAGGGAATTTTATTAATTAGTGAATAAATTGTCCATTAGGACTAAATTGCAAGGATTGGAAAATATGAGATTCTAGAAGATTTAAGTATGAAATAGAATTATAAAGATTTCTAAAGGTCCTTATTTAGCAATTAGACTATTATATGTTAAGATGGACAAAAATGGACATGGGAAGGAAAAATCTCAAGAAAGGGGCATTAAGGGCATTTTTGTCATTTGGTAAATAAAAGATTAAAAAGGGAAAAAGAAGTCAAAAATGGTGTCCATCTTCTTCTCCCTTAGCCGAAATTTGCAAGGAGCCATAGCTAGGGTTTCTTCAACTTCCAAGCTTGATAATCAAGAAACACGAAGCCCGAATCGAAACTGAGGCAAGAACAAAATCGAGGACTAAATCGAGCATCTATACACATTTTGAGAATCAAGTTTCGCCAAGTTAGCTCGGGGATCACAGAACGTCGAAGCTCGGATCACACTATCAACCGTTCTTTTGGTATAGTAAAATTAATTCATTTTGAGTATGGCATGTATAGGAACTTGATCGTTTTCTGTCATGTCATGTTTGAAGGCCAAAAGGGTTGGCTATTAATGTTTCACACTCATTTTGTAAAGGGCCATGGTGAATTGGCCAATATTGTTAAGTTTATGTTGTAAAGTTGATAAGTTAAATGAAATGAATGTTCATGTAAGTAATTGAGTAAAATACGGGTGGAATGAATGATAATTTAAGGATTATTAAGAGTTTGGTATTGCTATGTTATGTGCTTCTTGTGATGAAATGAATGAGTTTATGTTTCAGGGTGGCAAGAAGGCTTGGAAAATAGCCTTAAACTGTCCACACAGATAGACACACGGGCGTGTGTCTAGGCCGTGTGTGACACACGGCCAGCCCCATGGGTGTGTTAGTAGGCCGTGTGTCCCCTGCATTTAATTGCAAGAATTCGATTAGTCACACGGGCCAGCACACGGGCGTGTGCTTAGGCCGTGTGCTCCTTAAGGGTTTGCTGATGTCATAAACAAAATACCCCTAGTTTTCACACACGGGTGAGGACACGGACGTGTCTAGGTCGTGTGAAGGACACGGGTCATTGACACGGGCGTGTGTCTGGACGTGTGAAAACCCATGCATGTTCGAAATAAAAATAAATTCTACACGGGCTAGGGACATGGTCGTGTGTGACCACACGGCCTGCCCACACGGACGTGTCCCAAGTCACACGGGCGTGTGACCTCTGTTTAGGCAAAAATTTTCAAAGAGTGTAAAAGTTTCCAGTTGAACTCCGAAACCTTTCGGAGGTATGTTTAAGGCCTCGTAGGCCCATGATATGTGTGTTATGGTTAAAAAAGAAAAGTTTTAAGTTGGAATAAAATTTTATAGCCTGTAATTACATGTTCAAGCAAAGTCAAGCATGGTAATACCTCGTATCCGATTCCGGTGTTGGACACGGGTAAGGGGTGTTACATTTAGTGGTATCAGAGCTACAGTTTAGTCGATTCTCAAACTAATGTAGCGTGAGTATGAGTCTAGCTATACATGCCATACGTAAGAGTACATGTGTAATGATAGTGTGACGACTCCTGACGAATTGAATTATTATTTTTATATAGTTAATGGATCCTGATCCTGACCGAGCTGCAGCCGATGATGCTGCAAGTAATACGCCGACTCCCGCGCAAGGGACCGCACCAGTAGAGAGTAGACTCGAGACTTTGGGTCAGGGAGAAGAGGCCCAAGAAGCCTTTCTCCGTATGATGAGCAATTGGTACACAGAGTACATTCGAGCAAATCCTAATGCTCCACCTCCTCCACCCCCGCCTATCCCTCAACCTACCCCTGTAGCTCCCCAAGTGGTAGAAGTTGTAAGAAGAGAAAAGCCTCCGGTTGATAGAATCCGGAAACAAGGAGTCGAGAAATTCTGGGCTACTAAAGATGATGATCCGAAAAGAGCTGAATTTTGGCTTGAAAATACCATCAGTGTATTTGATGAATTATCTTGCACACCTGAAGAGTGCATGAAGTGTGTGATTTCTCTTCTGAGAGATTCCACTTATCAGTGGTGGAATACCCATGTGTCGGTTGTACCAAGGGAAAGAATTACATTGGAGTTTTTCCAAGAAGAATTTCAGAAGAAATACATAAGTTAAAGGTTTATTGACCAGAAGAGAAAGGAATTCCTTGAACTTAAACAAGGTAAGATGACGGTGACTGAGTACGAGCGCGAGTTTATAAGACTCAGCAAGTACACTCGGCAATGTGTGTCCTCCGAAGCCATCATGTGTAAGAGGTTTGATGAATGACTAAATGAAGATATCAAATTGTTCGTTGGTGTCCTCGAGTTGAAGGAATTTGTTGTGTTAGTAGACCGGGCTTGTAAGGCCGAAGAATTAGTGAAAGAGAAAAGAAAAGCTGAGATGGAGTCTCATGACTCAAGAAAGAGACAATTAAGTAAGTCATTTCAGTCCTCGTCCAAGAAGTCGAGAGATTTTCCTACCCGATCAGCTACTTCAACCGGGTTTTCAAACAAAAGTAAGAGCAAGCAATACTCAAGGTCTAAAGCCCAGACCACATCAGTTGCTAGTGTTGGCAACGCCCGACCGAGTAGATCGGAGTGCCTCCAGTGTGGCAAACGTCATTCCGGTGAATTTCGAGCAAATGAAAAGGCTTGTTTCAGGTGTGGGTCTCTAGATCATTTTATTAGAAATTGCCCCGAAATGGATGAGAAAGAGAAGCCTCAAAATGCAAGACCGGGAGGCACTGCTAGAGGGAGACCACAAAGAAACACAGGAAGTGGAACAAATAGTAAGAATGCACCCAGAGAGCAGGCTGTGAGATCTGAGGGTAGAGCGCCTGCGAGGACCTATGTCATTCGTGCCCGCGAAGAGGCATCATCTCTTGATGTAATTACGGGTACATTTTCTCTTCATGATACTAAAGTTATTGCTTTAATAGATCCGGGATCTACCCATTTATACATTTGCATGAAATTAGTATCTAGAATGAGTATGCCCGTAGAGTCTACAGAATTTGTGATAAAGGTGTCTAATCCTTTAGGCAAAAGTGTGTTAGTTGATAAGGTATGTAAATATTGCCCATTGATGATTAGAGGTTATTGTTTTAAGGCAAATCTCATGCTATTTCCATTTGATGAATTTGATATAATTCTTGGTATGGACTGGCTAACCACTCATGATGTGACAATAAATTGTGGAAAGAAATATATTGAGTTAAGATGTGAAAATGGGGACACTCTTCATGTTGAACCAGATGATCAAGACAGATCGCCGGAATTGATCTCTCACATATCGGCTCAGAGGTATGTAAGAAAATGGTATGAAGCCTATCTTGCCTTCGTTATGAATGCTAAAGAAATTGATTTAAAGATTGAATCAGTGTCGATAGTGTGTGAGTATCCAGATGTGTTTCCTGAGGAATTGCCAGGATTGCCTCCGGTGAGAGAGGTTGAATTTGGCATTGAGTTAGCTCCCGGTACTACTCCTATATCGATTGCTCTGTACAGAATGGCCCCAACTGAGTTGAAGGAATTGAAGGCACAGTTGCAAGAGTTGACAAACAAAGGTTTTGCTAGATCGAGTTATTCTCTGTGGGGTGCTCCAGTGCTATTTGTGAAAAAGAAAGATGGCTCTATGAGATTGTGCATAGATTACCGACAACTTAATAAGGTAACGGTGAAGAACAAGTATCCGTTGCCAAGGATCGATGATTTGTTTGATCAATTGAAGGGAGCCACTGTGTTCTCCAAGATAGACTTGAGGCCCGGCTATTACCAGTTGAGAGTAAAATAGTCAGATGTGCCAAAGACTGCATTTCGGACGAGGTACGGGCATTATGAATTTTTAGTCATGCATTTTGGTTTAACTAATGTCCCTGCTGTGTTTATGGATTTAATGAATCGTATTTTTCGGCCATACTTGGACAAGTTTGTTGTGGTTTTTATTTATGACATACTGATATATTCTCGCGATGAACATGAGCATGCTAAGCACTTGAGAATCATTTTACAGATTTTACGAGATATTCAGTTGTATGCTAAGTTCAGCAAAAGTGAATTTTGGCTCAAGGAAGTTGGATTTTTGGGACATATTGTCTCGGGAGATGGAGTCCGAGTTGACCCAAGTAAGATTTCAACCATTGTTGACTGGAAACCGCTGAGAAATGTATTTGAAGTTAGAAGTTTTCTGGGCCTAGCTGGCTATTATAGACGATTTGTCAAGGGGTTTTTTATGATAGCTACACCGATGACGAGATTATTACAGAAGACGTAAAGTTTGAATGGACAGAAAAGTGTCAACAGAGTTTTGAGAAACTAAAGGCAATGTTGACAGAGGCTCCAGTTCTAGTACAACCGAAATCGGGAAAAGAATTTGTGGTCTACAGCGATGCGTCCTTGAATGGATTGGGCTGTGTACTTATGCAAGAAGGTAAAGTGATAGCATATGCCTCCGCATGCTTAAAGCCACATGAGAAGAATTACCCGACGCATGATTTAGAGTTGGCTGCTATTGTCTTTGCATTGAAGATTTGGAGACACCATTTGTATGGAGAAAAATGTCGGATATTCACCGATCACAAAAGTTTAAAGTACTTGATAACTCAAAATGAATTGAATTTAAGGCAACGGAGATGGTTAGAGTTGATAAAATATTATGAGTTGGTCATTGATTACCATCCGGGAAAGGCGAACGTGGTCGCCGATGCTTTAAGTAGAAAATCCCTATTCGCTTTGAGGGCTATGAATACACAGATGACTTTGACAGAGGATGGTTCCATTCTAGCTGAGTTAAGGGTTACACCGATGTTCCTTCGAAAGATCTATGAGGCTCAGAAAGATGACAGCGATTTGCAAGCCAGAAAAGTTCAATGCGAGTCAGGTGTTGAGTCCAAATTTCGGATCAATTCAGACGGATGTTTAATGTTCAGGGATCGAGTATGTGTACCGAGGAACGATGAGATCATTCGTAAAGTTTTGCATGAGGCACATAGCAGATGCTTATCTGTACATCCGGGCAGCACCAAGATGTATAATGATTTGAAGAAACGGTACTGGTGGCCGAGTATGAAGAAAGACATTTTCTGAATTTGTTTCAAGATGCTTGATTTCCCAGCAAGTAAAGGCCGAGCACCAAGTACCCTCAGGTTTGCTTCAACCTATAATGGTACCTGAGTGGAAATGGGACCAAGTTACCATGGATTTTGTAACGGGTTTGCTGTTGACACCAAGTAAGAAAGATGATGTATGGATTGTAGTCGATAGACTTACGAAGTCAGCCCATTTCATACCTGTTCGAGTTGACTACTCACTTGAAAAGTTGGCAAACTTGTATGTTTCAGAGATAGTAAGGCTTCATGGAGTGCCGTTATCAATCATTTCGGATAGAGATCCAAGATTCACGTCCATATTTTGGAAAAAGTTGCAAGAGGCTTTGGGCACAAAGTTGAGATTTAGTACGGCTTTTCACCCCCAAACCGACGGACAGTCGGAGAGAGTAATACAAGTACTTGAAGATATGCTACGGTGTTGTATTCTTGAGTTTCAGGGCAGCTGGGAGAAATATTTACCTTTGGTGGAATTTGCCTACAATAACAGTTTTCAGTCGAGTTTGAAAACGGCGCCTTATGAGGATTTATATGGGTGTAAGTGTCGAACGCCTTTATATTGGACTGAACTTAAGGAAAACCAGATTCACGGGGTTGATTTGGTTAGAGAAACCGAAGAAAAAGTGAAGGTTATTCGAGATTGTCTAAAAGCTGCTTCTGATCGACAAAAATCCTATTCGGATTTAAAAAGGAAAGAAATTGAGTATCAAGTCAGTGATAGAGTATTCTTGAAAGTGTCACCATGGAGGAAATTTCTTAGATTTGGCCGGAAAGGCAAATTGAGTCCGCGTTTTATCGGACCATATGAGATCACCGAGAGAATAGGGTCGGTAGCTTACCGATTGGCTTTGCCGTCCGAGTTAGAAAGATTCATAATGTTTTTCACGTGTCTATGTTGCGACGCTACCGATCAGACCCTTCGCATGTGATTACACTGACAGAGGTTGAGATACAACCCGACATGACTTATGGTGAAGAACCAGTTAAGATTCTAGCCCGAGAAGTCAAGCAATTAAGGAATAAAATTATAGCTCTCGTGAAAGTTTTATGGTAGAGACATGGGGTAGAAGAGGCTACATGGGAGCCCGAGGAGGCTATGAGGAACCAGTACCCAAACCTTTTTACTGGTAAGATTTTTGGGGACAAAAATCCCTAAGGGGGGAGAATTGTAACAACCCGATTTAGGGCCTAATCGGAATAGTGGTGCGAGACCACAAATCCAAATTAGAAATATGTGTTTAAATGATTTCATAAGGCTTATGAGGTATTTGCATGATTGTGTGAAAACTTCATGAAGGAATTTTATTAATTAGTGAATAAATTGTCCATTAGGACTAAATTGCAAGGATTGGAAAATATGATATTCTAGAAGATTTAAGTATGAAATAGAATTATAAAGATTTCTAGAGGTCTTTATTTAGCAATTAGACTATTATATGTTAAGATGGACAAAAATGGACATGGGAAGGAAAAATCTCAAGAAAGGGGCATTAAGGGCATTTTTTTCATTTGGTAAATAAAAGATTAAAAAGGGAAAAAGAAGTCAAAAATGGTGTCCATCTTCTTCTCCCTTAGCCGAAATTTGCAAGGAGCCATAGCTAGGGTTTCTTCAACTTCCAAGCTTGATAATCAAGAAACACGAAGCCCGAATCAAAACTGAGGCAAGAATAAAATCGAGGACTAAATCGAGCATCTATACACATTTTGAGAATCGAGTTTCGCCAAGTTAGCTCGGGGATCACAGAACGTCGGAGCTCGGATCACACTATCAACCGTTCTTTTGGTATAGTAAAATTAATTCATTTTGAGTATGGCATGTATAGGAACTTGATCGTTTTGTGTCATGTCATGTTTGAAGGCCAAAGGGTTGGCTATTAATGTTTCACACTCATTTTGTAAAGGGCCATGGTGAATTGGCCAATATTATTAAGTTTATGTTATAAAGTTGATAAGTTAAATGAAATGAATGTTCATGCAAGTAATTCAGTAAAATACGGGTGGAATGAATGATAATTTAAGGATTCTTAAGAGTTTGGTATTGCTATGTTATGTGCTTCTTGTGATGAAATGAATGAGTTTATGTTTCAGGGTGGCAAGAAGGCTTGGAAAATAGCCTTAAACTGTCCACAGGGATAGACACACGGGCATGCGTCTAGGCCGTGTGTGACACATGGCCAGCCCCATGGGTGTGTTAGTAGGCCGTGTGTCCTCTGCATTTAATTGTGAGAATTCGATTCGTCACACGGGCCACCACACGGGCCAGCACACGGGCGTGTGCTTAGGCCGTGTGCTCCTTAAGGGGTTGCTGATGTCATAAACAGAATACCCCTAGTTTTCACACACGGGTGAGGACACGGGCGTGTCTAGGCCGTGTGAAGGACACGAGTCATTGACACGAGCGTGTGTCCGACCGTGTGAAAACCCCTACAGGTTCAAAATAAAAATAAATTCTACACGGGCTAGGGACATGGGCGTGTGTGACCACACGGCCTTCCCACATGGGCGTATCCCAAGTCACACGGGCATGTGACCTCTGTTTAGGCAAAAAATTTCAAAGAGTGTAAAAGTTTTCGGTTGAACTCTGAAACCTTCCAGAGGTATGTTTAAGGCATCGTAGGCCCATGATATGTGTGTTATGGTTAAGAAACAAAAGTTTTAAGTTAGAATGAAATTCTATAGCCCGTAATTACATGTTCAAGCAAAGTCAAGCATGGTAATGCCTCGTATCCGGTTCCGGCGTTGGACACGGGTAAGGGGTGTTACAAACAACAACTATTCAAAGTAAAATAAACTCAACATGTCAACCTTATTCAATCATCAAATAATTCCCAAATAACATATGTCATAATTAACCATTTATACCAAACCTTTCAATGACAATATATCCCAACCATCCATTCCATGAACTCAATACCAAATTAAACAAATTACACCATTGCTCATATTGCTAGCATATTACCAATCAAAGTTTACCAAGTTACCTAGACAATTTATACCATAACAACCATTCAAAATGCATTTGGATACCGAATCATGCATTTACCATCACACACCACAACCAACCAAAATACCAATTAGAATTATATCAATATACATATTATATACTTCAAGTGGCATAAAACATTACCAAGATACTTATTAATATAAACATGCCAAAACCCTATTTACATGCCACTTATAATCGGGTTAAAAAAATGAATAGCTACCGAAAGAGTTGCCGGATAATATGATCTCTAACGATGTTCCAATCAATACCAAATAGAGTAATCTTACGTAAAAATTAGTATGTTCGTAAAACAAAACATCATATACTTATCAATTTTATTTACAAATCATATTTATACATAGATTTAACAAACCTTTGTCTTGTTTCATCATTCCAACTATACGAAATGATTAAACCTGAATCATTCACATCACCAATACAGAACATGTTAAGATTCGCATACTAAGATATAATCAACCAAATGTAATTCAACATATCATCTTATTTCATTTCCATTTCGATAGTTAACTGTTTTGTCCGGAGAACAACAATAAATTGACTTCAAATATGCGGGAGGGTAATGCTTACACAAGATGGTAATAGGACATTAATTGATACACAATGCTGCTTACACAAGCTTTAGAGAATCTGCAACACATGCAGGATCTCAAGTCATTAGTATGGCATCCATCACCGGTACATAGTACCTTCTAAATATAACACCAGTACAAAGTGTCTGATACTACAACACCAGTACAAAGTACCTTCTCCTGAAATCACTGGCAACTAGTGCCTACTAAATATAACACCGACATAGAGTGTCTGCTACGCCCTAATGACATGTCATTTGTGTCCTAGCTATTCACTAACTTCACACGGGCTTATCCTATTTTTCTGAGATCATTCCATGCTCAAACTTTATCTTTCAAACCATAAACTTTCCATTTGATTACCATTCAATAGCATTATTTAAATTCGTATAATCAAATACATAATAAATTAAGACATTAACAAAGATAATAAACATAATACGAACTTACCAAAACGCAATAGTTACCAACACTTCAACGACGACTATTCAACGACTTTTTCTTTCCCTCGATTATCAATCGATTGATCTGTTTCTTAATCAAAATATAATATTTTTCATTCAATTAACCAATTCAAATATCATAAAACACTTAAATTTACATATTTGACACTTAATCGTCATTTTACACTTTTATCCTAAACTTTTACCTTTTATTCAATTTAGTCCCTAAACTCGAAACTTTCAATTCAATTACAAATTAACCCAAAAAAGGCTAGCCAAATTTTGTATAAATTCCTTACTGCCTATATTCATCATATATTTACAAGAATTTCATATAACTTTACTATTTTAGCAATTTAGTCCTTTAACTTTAAAATTAACCAAAATCATTTTACAAAATAGTCCTATTTAACTATCAAGCTTATAAATCTATCATCAAACTTCAAAAACATCATAAATTCATCAATGACATGATTTAAAACATTTAACATTTTTACAAATTAGTCCCCGAGTTAGCTAGATTAAGTTACAAGGATCTCAAATACATAAAAATCATGAAAAACAAATGAAAATTACACTTACATGCATATACATAAACAAGGCCGAACCTTCAAGTTCGGTGGAAGAAAGGCCAAATGATGAAGATGATAAATGTTTCCTTTTTGTTTTATTATATTATATTTTGTTTAATTCAATAATATTATTATAAAACATATGATTTTTAATTCAATTCTTCCACTAACTGTACATACTTTATCATTATGGTTTAATTACCATATAAGTCCTCCCTCATTAACAAAATAAGCCATTTAATCAATAAAAATCAATAGCCAGTGAGTTTTGTAACTTTTACAATTTAGTCATTTTTCTTTAATTAACTAGCTAAACATCAAAATTTACGGACCAAACTTCAATACACCTATTTAAGTATTTGTCATTGTAAGCATGTACATTGTAAATATATCTGATACCTATTGGTACTGCAATTGCATTTGGGATGGGATTTGATATATGGAGGAAGTGTAGGTAGTGTAATAACCTATCGTATTTAGTGACTCAGCCATATATATATATATATATATATTTCTGTAAACGGTGATGAACTGCCTAATACACTGGCAGCTAGCTATAAGTATTTTGAAAAGTGTCATATTGACACTAAGCGATGTGTAAGGTTGGATGGGTATATAATACCCTATGTGGTGTGTCGGGATTGTCGGAGATGGTGTGTAGCAGATAGGGGTAGGAATATTTGTATTTGCATCTATTATGCTCTGATAAATTCTATTTCTGATCTGTATACCTATAAATACATTTGTTTGATTTCTATACAATATGATGCAGATTGAGTTTCAAAAACTCACACATTCTATTTGTCTGTCACTTTCAGGTAACCCTCAAACTTATACGGGCCGGTGCGACGGGAGCTCGGTCATAACAATATTTTTGTAAATTTAATTTATTTAAATTTGGGTTTGAGAGTTTTGTAAATTTTGGACTGTTTTGAACATTTTGGACTGTTTTGGTTTTGGAATTTATTTTCAATTTTCGCATGATTAGTTTAAAACGTTTTATCAACAATGTTCATTTTCCTACAAAACAACGGATTTCGAAACACAAACTATGTTTTACCAAATTTTGACTTTCTAAGAATTTTCGCTACAAAGCTATACGTTTTAGAAAATAAAAACAAACAACGTTTATTATAAAACATCTAAGTAAGATATGTTTTCGAGCAACTGGATTTTTGGGTAATAAGAGCATATGACGTATTTTCAAAATCAAAGAATTCTAGGTTTTAAAATAAACTCGCAGTAACATCTCTAGATTTGGCCATAACGTCTAGGCCAAGTTTGGAGTGTTACATTTAGTGGTATCAGAGTCAGGTTACAAAATTTGGGCTGTGAAATTTTGGGTTCAAAATTTTGTGAAAACTATTTTCCAAACAAAACCCATTTATGTTTTTATCTAAAAAATAATATTATAGAATACCGAGTCTCTGACGTCGATCCTGTAAGTATTTCTGTTTAGTTAAACTACTTAGTTAGAAATGAAACTATAGTATTAGAAATACTTATGCTTTAGTTCAAAACTATAGCAATTCTAAAAAGTACTCTGATAAGCCATTCTGGACCATGCAGCCGAGGGTCAGTAACTGAATGACTCCGGTCCAATGGTGTAGAACTATTTAGGGGTGTGTCACCCCGACTGTGGCTGAGTATTGGTTGGAGGCGACAGAAAGAATTATGAATGATATTGACTACACCCTTGAGCAGAAATTAAAGGGTGCGGTATCTTTGCTTCGGGACGAGGCATACCAGTGGTGGTTAATGATTGAGGAGGGTACTCAGCCTGATCAGATTTCATGGGATTATTTTAAGAAATCCTTCCAAAGCAAGTATGTGGGGGTGAGTTATGTGGATGCTCGTAGATGGGAGTTTATGGGCCCTACTCAGGGAGATAGGACCGTGGCCGAGTATAAGGCTGAATTTTTGAGACTAAACAGATATGCTCGTGGACTGGTATCGACTGACTACGATAAGTGTATTCACTTCGAGGAAGGGTTGAGGTATGACCTTAGGGTTCTAATAGCTTCGCAAAGGGAGTGGATTTTTTCCATCTTGGTGGACAATGCGAAGATTACTCAGGAAGTTAAGCACACTGAGCACAAAAAGAGGGAACGGCAAATGGGTAAGACTAAGAGGGAGTCGGGGCCCTCTAGTTCTGTTCAGCGGCCTAAGAAATGGGCCAGATTTGATGGGCCTTTAAGGGTTGAGGCTCCTGTTGCTTCTACTGTGGTTCAGACATGTGGAGGTTGTGGTAAGCGTCATCCGGGCAAATGTTTGAAAAGGTTTGGAGCTTGCTTACTGATAAACCGTAAAAGTAACATATTCTAAGCCCACATTTAGTATGCTTTTGGATGATTTTAGCCCCAATTTATGTAAAAAGGTGCTCTTAATCCTCTCTTTTCATGTCTTATACTCAGGAAAGCACCCGATGACGAAAAGAACGAGAAACGGGCTTAAACGGACCAAATTGGGCTAAGCCACGAAATCAAGACGGCACGGACTTCAAGCCACATGGCGTGCCACCACCATTCCTACTAGAACACGGCCTTACCACGACTTACACCCGCCAAGCCTCATTCAACAATGTCAAACACGGCACCGCCACGATTTACACCCGGCGTGTGCCATGGCCGTGCCTCTGCCTGTGGAGAAGTGCAATTTCATTCGGGAAAGGATACTTAGGGAGAAAGAAACGTGTTTCAAAAGCCTATAAATACACCCTAGGTACCAGCTGAAAGGGGGGCGGAGAACTAGGCCAAGAAGCCAAGCTGAGAAGGTCAGATTTGTGGGAATCACTCGAAGATAGCCGCTTGATCCATCTCAAGAAGCTTAATTCTACTCAAGATGGAGGATCTCCTCTTCAATTCCTTCAGGGGTTTTAGGGATTTCTTATGTTTTGTTTTATCTTTTCTCTTGAGATGTTTTCTTTTATTATTATGAACTAAACCTTCGGATACCCGAAGGGGATGAAACCTATGATGAATCTTATTATTTGATTATTTGAATTATATGATAATAACTTAGTTTGTTCTTAATTGTGTGAAATTAATCCAAATCTAATGTGCTTAGGTGGAGGAGGAATAAACCCTGCCTAAGAGTAGATCCAACATAATTAAGCGGAGTTGATCGCACGCCTAGAGATAGGGTGACGAGATTTTGCCGGATTAGGGTGAAACCTAATATGGGAGTCCACACGATCGATTTCATCGCTATTCTAGGGGTTATTATAAGTTTAACGAGAGTTCCACTAATTAACCTAGGGTTTGACGTTATTCACCTCGAGAGAGGGTTTAATATACGTTAAGGAGTCTCACGGATCAAACTAAGTAAATAAATCATATGGTTCAAGGTTAAATAACAAGTGAAGTCTAGGTGGATTTTTCCTAAGGGTATCGTTTGAGTCAACTGAGTTTTCTCAAAAGTTATTTCCCAAATTCATTCTTTTTGTCTTTGCGTCTTAGCTTAGTTAGTAGATTATTTTTAGTTTAAACAATCATCACTTTATATTAAGGCTAAATAATAAAAAGACGGTGAGTATTAGTACTTTTAGTTCCTTTGGGTTCGACAATTCGGTCTTGCCTAAACTATACTACTGTTCGATAGGTGCACTTACCTTTAATCATTGTCAGAGTTAGTTTCTAGGTTCGATCATTCTTTTATAAATTTTAAAACTCTGATTTACAGCGATCAAGTTTTTGGCGCCGTTGCCGGGGAACCAAAATATTAAGAAAACTCTATTTTTATTACTTTAGCCATTATTTTTATTTTTATTTTTAAATTTGCTAAACTTTCTTTCTTTCTTTTCCTAGCAGGTACCTCTAGTTTATGACTAGAAGGAACCCGAGAGGACCTTTAGAATACGACAGTGATATTGAAGCTACCGCTCGAAGAAATCGCAGAGAAATTAGGCGAGCCCTAAATTACCAAGGAGAGCGAGAAGACAGATCCAATCCTACTGAAGGGATGGACGAAAATAATCTTCCACCACAAGATGTGGGAGAAAATAATGCTCCTCGTACTATGTTTGATTATGCTAAACCTCATTTAACAGGAGCCGAATCTAGTATTGTTAGGCCTACTATAGCTGCTAATAATTTTGAATTAAATCCTAACACTATACAAATGATTCAACAGTTTGTTCAATTTGATGGTTTACAGGACGAAGATCCAAACGCTCATATAGCTAATTTTTGAGAGTTCTGTAATACCTTCAAAATAAATGGCGTTTCTGATGATGCCATACGTCTTCGGTTGTTTCCCTTTTCATTAAAGAATAAAGCTAAACAGTGGTTAAACTCGTTACCACGAGAGTCAATCACTACATGGGAACAAATGACCGAAAAATTTTTATTAAAATATTTCCCACCGACCAAAACGGCCAAATTACGTAATGATATCTCTTCTTTTGTGCAGATGGATTTAGAGACATTATACGATGCATGGGAGAGATATAAGGATCTCTTGAGAAGGTGTCTGCACCATGGTTTACCTTTGTGGCTCCAAGTCCAAACTTTTTATAACGGTGTGAATCCTTCAACGAGGCAATTAATTGATTCAGCCGCCAGTGGAACCCTGAATAATAGAACTCCTGAGGCAGCCTACGAGTTTATTGAAGAGATGTCGCTGAATAACTATCAGTGGCAAGTTACAAGAACAAGGCCAACAAAAACAACCGGAGTTTACAACCTCGACGCAGTAACCATGCTATCAAATCAAGTAGAATTGATGAATAAGAAGATTGATAGTTTGTGTTCTTCGTAGGTACATCCAGTCATGCGAAGCGCGACGCAAGTGGAACTGTGTATGCACTCGAGTACCCACCCTACCAACCAGTACGCAGAGTAAACAGATGAACTATATAGGTAACAATTTCAGATCTAATAATAACCCATATAGTAATAACTATAATTCAGGTTGGAGGAACCACCCAAATTTTTCGTGGGGAGGAAAAGGAAATCAAGGAAATCAAAGACAACAACCTCCTCAAATTTTCCAAAATTAGCCCTATCCACAAGAAAAGAAGCCGAATCTTGAAGAGACGTTGAACAAATTCATAGCATCACAGAGGCCCGCTTTCAAAAGACGAGACAACATTAGATAATCAACAAACAAATGATCAAAACGATCGAGAGTCAAGTTGGGGAATTTATTAAGTCAATTGAACAATTTATCGAGATGGTTTCCAAATTCGATCAGCGATTTTCTCTAAAGAAACAGAATAATGTAAAGGCGATTACACTAAGAAGTGGAAAGGAGCTAGTCGGACTAAAAAAGAATGCCACCCGTAGATGACAAAACAAAGGATATGGAAATTGAGGATGTAATTCCAAAGACATAAAGAAAGTAAACCACCGATCCCATATCCAAAGAAAGTTGAAGAAAGAATGATTAGACTCCCAATATGGTAAGTTTCTCGAACTTTTAAACAAATACATATTAACCTACCTTTTGTTGAAGCCATTTCACGAGATGCTTGACGCGTTTGAAAAATTCTTGAAAGAACTCTCGATTTAATAAAAGGAAGCTTGAAGAAATATCAATGGTGGAGCTTAATAAAGAATGTTTGGCCATCCTCCAAAACAAGCTACTAACCAAATTAAAAGACCCAGGAAGTTTTACTATTCCTTGTTTAATTGGCGCTTTAAATGTTAAGAAAGCATTAGCCGATCTAGGTGCCGATATTAATTTAATGCCTTATAAGATGTTTAAACGACTAGATCTCGGGAACCAAAACCCACTAGGATGAGTATTCATTAGGTGATAGATCTATTAAATATCCTAGGGGAGTTATCGAAGACGCCTTGGTAAAAATTGATAAATTTATTTTTCCCGTTGATTTTGTTGTGCTTGACATGGATGAAAACAATGAGGTCCCCTTAATTCTAGGGCGCCCTTTTTAGCTAACAATAGGGTAGGGTTATTGATGTAGGTGATGGTAAACTTGCATTAAGGATAGGCGATGAGGAAATTATTTTTCAAATTTAGGATGCCATGAAATATTCTAGAGAACAAGATGATTCATGTTATTTTGTTGATACCAATGACCATCTCATTCAAAACTCATTACAGGAAATCCTGTATGAGGACACGATGGAACTGTGTCTCATTCAAGAAGAGGGGGAAGAAGATGAAGCTTCTGAGCTAAAATTATCATCAAAACAAATGGAAAAAGAAAGCATCAAATTTGATGACGATTTCAAACAAAAACCCTCTGTTGATGAACCACCCAATTTAGAATTAAAACAAATGCCAAAGCACCTAGAGTGCACATTCCTTGGGGGAAAATTCTACGTTACCAGTAATTATCTCTTCAGAATTAGAACCCAAGGAAAAAGAGGAGTTGATACAGGTACTGAGAGAGCATAAAAAAGCCATAGCTTGGAAAATCTCTGACATTAAGGGAATAAGCCCAACTTTTTGTACCCACAAAATTTTAATGGAAGATGAGTACCAGCCATGTGTGCTACCACAAAGACGACTAAATCCCAACATAAAAGAAGTCGTGAAAGACGAGGTAATCAAACTTCTAGATGCTGGAATAATTTATCCTATTTCTGATAGCAAGTGGGTGAGTCCTGTGGAGGTTGTCCCAAAGAAAGGAGGCATGACCGTGGTAGCTAACGAAAAGAATGAACTAATTCCTACCAGGACAGTCACAGGTTGGAGAGTTTGCATAGATTACAGGAAACTGAATGACGCCACTAGAAAAGATCACTTTCCCCTACCCTTAATTGATCAAATGCTAGAAAGGTTATCAGGACATATGTACTATTGCTTCCTAGATGGACTCTCCGGCTATTTCCAAATCCCAATAGCACCTGAAGATCAAGAGAAGACAATGTTCACATGCCCATACGGTACGTTTGCTTATCGTAAAATGCCTTTTGGATTATGTAATGCTCCTGCTACTTTTCAGAGTTGCATGCTAGCAATCTTCGATGAACTTGTCGAAGATATTATGGAAGTATTTATGGATGATTTCTCCGTATACGGTAATTCTTTCCATCTTTGTCTTAAAAATTTAAAACGAGTCTTAATGAGATGTGAGGAAACGAACCTTGTTTTAAATTGGGAAAAATGTCACTTTATGGTACAAGAGGGGATTGTACTAGGTCATAAAATTTCTAGTAAAGGGATCGAGGTAGATAAAGCAAAGATTGAAACCATAGAAAAATTACCTCCTCCCGATTGATTAAGGCCATTAGAAGCTTTTTAGGACATGCAGGATTTTATAGAAGATTCATTAAGGATTTTTCTAAAATAGCTAAGCCTTTAACAAAATTACTAGAAAAATATGTTCCTTTCAATTTTGATCGGAATGTTTAGATGCATTCAATATCCTTAAGGATAAACTAATAAATGCTCCAATTATAATTGCAATCGATTGGAATCTACCCTTTGAACTAATGTGTGATGCAAGTGACTTCGCAGTGAGTGCGCCTGGGGGACAACGAAGAGGCAAGCATTTTCACCAATTTACTACGCTAGCGAACACTAACACCCGCCAAGAAAACTATACCACCACAGAAAGAATTGCTAGCGTAGTTTTTGCTTTTGATAAATTTAGACAAGATATCTAATATTGTCTAAAGTTGTCGCTACAATCGACCATTCACTCTTTCGTTATCTTTTAAACAAACTCGATGCAAAACCCGCACTCATACGATGGATTTTACTCTTACAGAATTCGACTTAGAAATACAAGATAAGAAGGGAGCCGAGAATATTGCAAAATGGATCACCTTTCTAGACTTGAAAATCCACACACCAAAGAACTCAATGAAAGTGAAATAAATGATTCGTTTCCCGAAGAACAACTTTTTTCTATAACACATTCTGAGATACCATGGTTTGCAAATATTGCGAATTATTTAGCAGCTAACGTTTTGCCATGGAAATTAACACATCACCAAAAGAAGCGATTCTTTGCTGATGTGAAAAATTATTTTTGGGAAGATCCTTTTCTTTTTCTTATATGTGCAGATCAGATAATTCGAAGATGTGTTACAAAGACAGAAGCAAGCAAAATCTTGGAGCATTACCATTCAGGACCATCAGGAGGACACTACAGTGGTATTAAGATAGCACATAAAATACTCGAATCAGGTTTTTATTGGCCCACTCTATTTAAAGATGCCAACAGGTATGTTACCTCGTGTGATAGATGCCAAAGAATAGGTAATCTTTCTAAACGTGATGAAATGCCTCAAACATATATGTTATCATGTGAAATATTTGATGTATGGGGTATTGATTTCATGGGACCATTCCCTAGTTCGTTTGGAAACAAGTACATCCTAGTGGCAGTTGATTACATGTCAAAATGGGTAGAAGCGGAAGCTTTACCTACCAATGATGCTAGGGTAGTAGTCAAGTTTCTCAAGAAACTGTTTTCCCGATTTGGCACACCGAGAGCCATCATTAGTGATAGGGGTACTCATTTCTTTAATACTCAATTTTCAAAAGTCTTACAAAAATATGGAGTATACCACAGGACAGCCACCCCATATCATCCTCAAACCAGTGGGCAAGTTGAGGTAGCAAACCGAGAACTTAAGCGCATTCTAGAAAAAACGGTTGAATCAAATAGAAAAGATTGGGCAGTTAAAGTAGATGATGCTTTATGGGCGTAGAGAACAGCATTTAAAACACCTCTAGAGACATCCCCATAAAAACTTGTATACGGGAAAAGCTGTCATCTACCATTCGAATTAGAACACAAAGCTTTTTGGGCAATAAAATTTTTGAATTCTGACCTCAAAATTACAGGAAAGAGAAGAATGATGCAGATGAACGAGCTGGACGAGTGGAGAACGGAAGCCTATGAGAACTCAAAACTGTACAAGGAAGCAACAAAGCGACGCCACGATGCTCATCTCAAGAGATCAAAACAATTCAAGTAGGAGACTGGTCCTACTATACAACTCAAGGCTTAAACAATTCCTGGAAAGTTTGAAATCAAGATGGTCGTGCCCATTCATGATCAAAACAATCTTTCCATATGGCACCATCGAGGTAACCCATCCCACTAAGGGCACATTCAAGGTAAATGGTCACCGACTCAAAATTTATAATGGTACAGATTTTGGAGATATGAAAGAGGAGCTTACGCTCGTGTGAACCTTCTTTTACAACCGAAAACAGGGAAAGTCTAGCTTAAGACTAAAAATGAGCGCTTCTCGGGAGGCAACCCGAGCACTAATTCACTAACATTTTATTTTCAAATTTTTATTTTTTAATTTTTTTCTTTTACTCAGCATCTAAATCCATACTAACTCAGACTAATAAAAGCGCATGTTTTAAACCACACGGCTTCAGACACGGGCGTGCCCATGGCCGTGTGGAAGACAGGGGATAAAACACGAGTGTGCCGATGGCGTGCACAAATAGGGGACGAAATGATTTTCCCACACGGCCGCGCGACATCGCACCACGCCCGTGCCAACCTTCCGTGCGAGGCTAATGACTTATCGAGCACGGGCTAAACACGCCCGTGGCTTACAACCGTGCGAGGCTACTGACTTATCGAGCACGGGCTAAACACGCCCGTTCAAACCAACCATGTGAATAAACACACGGGCGTGTCATTTTCAACACGGCCGTGGCAAATCCACCTGAACGCGCCTAAAATTCGAAATCACGAAAAACACGGGCATCCAAAATAGAGCACGGGCGTGGTAATGGACCGTGCCCCTCCCCTATATATAAAAGTTAACCGTCACTCCCCCAAAACCTAAACCTAAAATCAGCTTTTAAACACCCTTCCTCCCAAATCCGGCCGCACATACATTCTCCTCCATCCAAAACATCCTCCCCTTGTCTTTTCTCTCCAAAAACCATCCAAAAACCGCTCGCACGCCCGCACCATAGCCGTGCCACTGAACGCCACGCCCCTGCCACTGCCGTGTTCATCCTGCAAAACCCGTACCACCGCCGTGCTCCGCCCGTGCTTTATCGTCTCCCACTATCATAGCCCCTGGTACAAATGTCGTCACCACGACCAAAGTGATCCACAGCCGCCCCAAGTAAGAAAAGAAAAGGGCCCGGATCGTCTTCCACAAGTGCTTCTTCCGAGCTTAGGCATCCATTCCTCCAATTTTCTCAGAACACTCAGGAAGAGCGTTACAAAGCACTCCGGGATAGACCCCTCGGCACTGGTAGGTGCATTAATTGGGACGCATTGGAACACATCAGGCTCGCAACCGATATCCGAGCCTTCATTTCAACCGATCCGTGGGAGCAGTTCTTTTCCATCATCGAGCCCACATACATGGAGCTTACCCTCGAGTTTTGCACCACCTTCACTTTACAAATCGTGATGGCACGCTCGATGATCGATGGCATGGCCTGCCTAGGGGTACTAGAAGTGCGATGCGTCGACTAAGCATACCACGATTCGCATGCGCTCTAGGACTTTACACACCGGAATTCATAGAAGAAAACCCACTTGACAATTTAAACCGTGAGCTCCACTGCACTCCGATCGAATGCTGGTGAAACCTACACCCAACTACAGTGCATCTACGATCCCGGTCGCTCTAAGGCGGCGACACTTCCCCAAATTTCTAAGGTATATTCACGCCATTCTGCGTGCACACCATCACAGTCGCAGAGAAAGCACCAAATGTCGTAAACAAGCAAGACGTTTACTTCCTATCATGCATGTCGAAGGACATGTTTTCGACTTGAATATTTTATCGCATGCGCGATTCAACATCGACGAGCAACATAGGAAGGGATTTTTCAATGGGGCCATACATTACGAGGTTGGCTCGGCACTTCAACCTCCTTGACACTGAAGCTCAGATCACCTCCCTCACACTGATCGGTAACATGGTACCTCAAGGCATCCAGACAATGCTACACATGAGGATGATTAAACACCGACGAGGGACTGAACCCCCTCAATACCGATTAGTGACCGCCACAGACAAGGGGGAGCTCGAGGACATTACTGATGATGTCCCACCACCATCACAGGAGGTACCGATTCTGAGCCAGCGACCGTCCCGTACAAAATCATCATTAGCGGACATCTCTGTACGGCTTGACCAGTTCGAGCTGTATTTTGCTAAAAACACTCGGCGCTTTGACGGGTTAGAGGCCACCCTTCAACAAATATGCTAGCACCTTCATATCTCACCACCAGAACCACCACAGGACCCGACCGAGGATGAGGACTTTTGAGTCCTTTTATCTAGTTTTCTTTTACTTTTAAGTTTTTTATTTTATTTTATTTTATTTTATTTTCTCGTTATTTTAATTTAATTTTGATTCGTCTTAAGTTTGAACATTTTAATCATACATTTGATAACTTTTATCATGATTATCATCAACTCCTAACCTTCGAGTATTCCTAACATTTATTTAATTACACCCCAAAAGATTTCTAACTGATGACTTAGCAGTTTCAACGAGCAATAAACCACTACTCAAGTTATCAGCCAACACCAACACCATCCCGACGCCTTCGCCGTGTTTTCCACATCATCCAAAGAAATCATCCATTAATTCAGGGAGTGTCACTCTCTCCCCTCTCTTTTGATTTTACATATTAATTGTCATTATATATCTTTGTACATTGAGGGCAATGTACATCTTAAGTGTGGGGGGTGAATCTTAGATATTCCAAACTTTTTGCATTGTTCTCAAAATCCCTGAATTTAGTCTTGTTTGAAAGTAAATTACTCATATTACTAATTAGGATGGAATTTCTGATGATTTATGATTTTTATTGATATGTTTTAGATTAAGTCATTGATAATTGTGCATTGATAATTAAATTCTAAGAATACTAGAGAATCAAGCATGATAAGTCTATTTTTCAGAAATTAAAAATTTGCTAGGTTGTCAAACTGAGTTTAAATATTACCTTGAAGTTTGATATTTACGAGGTTGACATCAAAATACCCATAATTTTTGTGAGTTTTTGAACCTTATAGAGCATAAATTCTTTTTCTTGCTCACTTTATTAATTATGAGTATGTCAACACTGATTTGTTATTCTAGAACTTGCATCGATTATACATGTCGAGCCCACACCTATGATTTGATATACAGAGATGATGAAGACACCTAGGTTTTAACCCACTTACTACACTAAAAGCCTACCTTCACAAATTAACCCCTAGTGAACCCCTTTTAATCCTAACTATCCTATTTATTGACATAACCACTAATATTAACCCAGAACCCCTTTGTTTTTTTTATCACCATTCCTTTTGACTACCCTTATACCGATATTTGATTTAATTAATAGCCTAACTATGTTTTTATTTCAGTAATTATGTATTTAAATTTGTTCTAAAAAAAAAGAACGAAGTATATCCATTATTCATTTTTAGTTAGGTGATTAAATGAGCTTATACATAAATTCCAAATATCGAAGAAGAAGCTCGTATTATTAAGTACTATTAGTTTTCAATTGATGTAATTATTATTAGTTCATTAGTTCTTAGTTAGGTAATTTGTCAATTCAATCTCGATTCTAACCCTCTAATTCAGCCTTACTCCACACCTTAACCGTAGCCCCGTTACAACCCTAACAAAGACCTTTTGATTTGTGTTTTCATCTCATATTTCAGTGGTGGAGATTTGATTTTCATGCAAGCCTATGGGATTAACTCTTCATGTTCGACCTTTGAGTACCTAATTGTGAACCTTAAACACTTTGAGTGATTTGAGTGAATCTTTTGTAAGGATGTCAATCCTTGTCAATTTCAAATTAAAGGTAATTATCTAGATAAGGGAAGACGCCTATGTTTTCGAGCTACAAAATCTATGACTTATACTGTTTGAATTTTTAGGACACTTTGAATTGAATTATCCATGTATAAATTATCTATGAATTATGATGAGACACTATCAATGACAATTATGAATTACAAGAAGTTCATTTTAATTGTAAGTTGAGAATTTTGCTTGAGGACAAGCAAAAGCTTAAGTGTGGGGGTATTTGATAAACTGTAAAAGTAACATATTCTAAGCCCACATTTAGTATGCTTTTGGATGATTTAAGCCCCAATTTATGTAAAAAGGTGCTCTTAATCCTCTCTTTTCATGTCTTATACTCAGGAAAGCACCCGATGACGAAAAGAATGAGAAACGGGCTTAAGACGGACCAAATTGGGCCAAGCCACGAAATCAGCACGGCCTGGACTGCAAGCCACACGGTCGTGCCACCATTCCTACTAGAACACGGCCTGGCCACGATTTACACGGGCGTGTGCCATGGCCGTGCCTCTGCCGTGGAGAAGAGCAATTTCATTCGGGAAAGGATACTTAGGAGAAAGAAACGTGTTTCAAAAGCCTATAAATACACCCTAGGTACCAAATGAAAGGGGCGGAGAGCTAGCTAAGCCAAGCCAAGCCGAGAAGGTCGATTTGTGGGAATCACTCAAAGATAGCCAGTTGATCCATCTCAAGAAGCCGAATTCTACTCAAGACGGAGGATCTCCTCTTCAATTCCTTCAGGGGTTTTAGGGATTTCTTATGTTTTGTTTTATCTTTTCTCTTGAGATGTTTTCTTTTATTATTATGAACTAAACCTTGGATGATAAGGGAGATGAAACCTATGATGAATCTTGTTATTTGATTATTTGAATTATATGATAATAACTTAGTTTGTTCTTAATTGTGTGAACTTAATCCAAATCTAATGTGCTTAGGTGGAGGAGGAATAGACCCTGCCTAAGAGTATATCCAACATAATTAAGCGGAGTTGATCGCACGCCTAGAGATAGGGTGACGAGATTTTGCCGGATTAGGGTGAAACCTAATATGGGAGTCCACAGATCGATTTACAGCTATTCTAGGGGGTTATTATAAGCGAACGAGAGTTCCACTAATTAACCTAGGGTTAGACGTTATTCGACTCGAGAGAGGGTTTAATATACATTAGGGAGTCTCACGGATCAAACTAAGTACATAAATCATATGGTTCAAGGTTAAATAACAAGTGAAGTCTAGGTGGATTTTTCCTAAGGGTATCGTTTGAGTCAACTGAGTTTTCCCAAAAATTATTTCCCGAATTCATTCTTTTTGTCTTTGCGTCTTAGCTTAGTTAGTAGATTATTTTTAGTTTAAATAATCATCACTTTATATTAAGGCTAAATAATAAAAAGACGGTGAGTATTAGTACTTTTAGTTCCTTTGGGTTCGACAATCCGGTCTTGCCTAAACTATACTACTGTTCGATAGGTACACTTGCCTTTAATCGTTTTCAGAGTTAGTTTCCAGGTTCGATCATTCTTTTATAAATTTTAAAACTCTGATTTACAGCGATCACTTACGATTTGGGTCGAAGGAGCATCGCATCGAGATTGTTCACAGCACTCTAATTAGGTGCATGCTCCGGCTCCGGGTATAGTTCAGCTTTAGCGAGCAATTCAGCAGCCACCTAGGGACCGTGGTCTGACCAGGGGTGGTAATGGTATGGCTAGAGGTTAGAGAGCACCGATCAGAGGTGCCAATCAGACTGAGGCTAGGCAGCCTGCACTGGTTTATGCGACGAGACGCTGTGAGGACAGAGACATCACAGACGTTATTGCCAATACGTTTTACATTAATACTACTTTATATATTGCATTGATAGACATAGGATCAACACATTCCTATATAGCTAGTTCTGCTTTTGTGAACTTGGGTATTGTTGTTGAGAGCACTTCTGGTGAGATTACTGTAATCACTCTACTAGGTCAGTCGGTACGAGTTAATAAGATCTATAGGAGAGTACCGCTGGAGATACAAGGGGTTGTATTCCCGGGTAATCTGATGGAATTACCATTCAAATAATTTTATCTTTTTCTTGTAATAGACTAGCTCGTGGAGCATCAAGTCATCTTGGATTGTGCTACAAAAAGGGTGGTTCTGAGATTTGAAGATGGTGTAGAAGTGGTTATGATCGGCTAGTGTCAAGATTACCTCTCCAATATGATCTCCGCTCTTATGACCGAAAAGTTGGTTCATAAAGAATGTAAGGCATTTCTGGCTTATGTGTGTGATTCGGCTTCTATGGGTTCTTCTATTGAGGATATTCATACGGTTAAGGAATTTTTGTTGAGGATATTTGTGCTCAATACTTCCATACTTGTCTTGTACACACTTGTGAGCTTTTATTTTTATTCTTGAGCTTAAGTGCATTCTTGTCTATTTGATCTTGTAAGGATTATTTCATTGTTTGCTTCTTTGTAATTCTTTGAGAGGGTTTGTGTCTTAAAATTTGTGTAGAAGTCTTAAGGGAGTTGTAAGTTTAAACATTGTCCTCAAAGGTTGAACAAATTAGTGAATTTGGGAAAATCCTTAATTGTGGAAAGCTAAGGTAGTGGAGAAAAGAATTGGGGTCGAACCACTCTAAATTGTTGTGTTCATTGTTCTATCTTTTCTTTCTAGCTTTCCTAAAAGTTTAAAAGCCAATTCACCCCCTCTTGGCAATTTCGGGTTGATCAATCGAGCTAACAATGTTGGATTCTATTATGATGTTATAGGCTTTATGAATGTCTTGTGTTCTCGTTGTTCTTTACATGTTTTCAAAGAGAGCTTTACTACATTTTCTATTTTGGTTTTGTCAAAATGCCAAAGGGGAGATTGTTAGAGATTTGGTTCGTGAGTTCCATGTTCTGTTAGAAAAAGATCAATTTCAGCTTGGGGCGCAAGCTGTTTAGGCCTTATGGATGTTTGACGTTTTTGGCCTATAAAGGAATAGCATGTTTGACAAAACGAAAGTTGAATTTTGGCTAGAACTCTTCAGTCTTGTTAACCGATCATCTTGAGTTCTATCGGATAAGGATCGAGTCCTTATCCTTATCTTATTAGTTTGATGAATGGTTGATCAAAGAATTTTTATCAGATTTATCCAAAAGGTTTTCCAATAAATTTATATGCTATTTTATTGAAGATTATCTTGTGATATCAAGCTATTTATTGGCACTATAAATAGGTGTCAATTCTCTTGAGGCTACACGACTTTTGTAGGCTGTGAAATCCACTAAACTTGTTCAAAATACTTGTTACCAACCTTTTTTTATTTTGTTTATTTTGATGTGTCGAGATTTCCATACTTTTATCTGGTGCTGATGTACTCTCATGTGTGGGATTGAGAGTGTAAATTTGTGTCTGTTGATTGAAATATTATTCTCTATTGGGATTGCATGAACTTGGCTTGTAAAGGAGTTATGGGCTTTAGCCGATAAAGACAGATTGTTATGGTTGCTTGATTTTGCGATTGAATAAGTGTATATCTTGAGCAAGGCTCCATAGGCATAAGATTGTGGTGTCTAGTATGCGTAAACAAAGATCGGTTATGTTGTTTCTTATTTTCATCCCTTATTTCCTTACATTTATCGTTGCAACGAACTCTAAGTCTAGCCGAATTTATCATATATGCAGACTAATTTTGGTTCAATTTCTTTTTTTTTAGAATCTTTTATTCTAATTTTTAGATAATTATTTTATAATTTTATTGTCATTATATTTTTAAAAATTAATTATTTTATTTATATTTTTTAATTTATGTTTAATAAAATACGTTTTAACTGTTTAGATCATAATTATTTTATTTATATTTTTGAATATTTGTTTAAAGTATTATATTTTTTCTCATTACATTTATAATAATAATTCTTTTGTCAATGCATTTATAAAAGTTAGTTATTTTATCTATAAATTGTATAGATTAATATTCTTAATTAAATTGAAATATATATTATAATTATTAAAAATTTATTTTATTCTAATAATCGTATTTTTTTCCAAATAAGACTACCCCTATCGAATTACGTTCTATTCCTCGTGCTGGATCAATCCGCGTTTTAAGTAACATAGATCAAATTTTAGTCACTCATTTTTATCTTGGTAATTTTTATGAATTAATTTTATATTTTTTTTTAAATTCAGGGAAGAATAGGTTTTTACAAGGAAAAATCTAGGTTAAAAAACTTTTTTTTCCTTTTTACTTTCCTTTATTTCTTTTTGGGATTTAATTTCAATTGTTTTTTTTTTTTTTTTTTTTGAAAGAGGAAACCTAAAGTTTTAAGAGAATTAGTTGAGTTTTATAAGAAAAACTTGAATTTTTATAAAAAACCAATTTATGTTTTTCATTTCCTTTTTTGTTCCTTCCCTAAATTAATTTTAGATTTGTTTTAATAAGAGAGAAAATAAGAGGGAAAAATCTGAGGTTTTATAGAAATTACCTAGATTTTCATAGGAAAAACTTAGATTTTTACAAGAAAAATCATTTTATCTTTTCAATTTTGTTTAATTTTCTTTTTTAAAAATAGTTTTAGTTTTTTTTATAAAAGAAAAACTTAGGGTTTTATAGGGAATTACTTGGATTGTAACACCCCATACCCGTCCTAGAAGTTAATAACAAGTCTGAAGGTTACATCAAACTATTTTAGAACAACCTAACCTTTGATTAATTGAAATTCAACCCTCGAAAAACTTATAATTATTTAAATCCAACTTCTGAAATGTAATTCAAAATAAACATAAACTAGCATAAGTTTATAAAAAGAACGATAAAATAACTAAAGAGAAATGACCGAGCTCCTGTCACACTGACCCGCCTAAGTCTGTGGGTTACCTGTAACCCAAACAAAACAACTAATGAGTTTAAAACTCAGTGTGTAACTTACATTCTCAATTAAACAGTAAAAGAACAAATGTGATTTCAGTTTATCTTTAGTCGGTCAATTCTCAGAATCAGATACAGAAACAAAAACAGAGTATCTCAGATACAGATACAGAACATATCAAATACAGATGCAAATTCCTACCCCCATACGCTACACACTATCTCCGTCCAGCTCAACACACCAGATAGGGCATCAAGTACCCTTTCATCCTTACACACCATATAGTGATGGTATGTCACATTTTAGAATAAATGCAGTCTAGCTGCCAGACAGAATGCGATAATTTTCCAGAATTAGAAATGTACGTGGCTTAGCCACCGAATTTGGTAGATTATTAAACCGCCTTTCTTTCTTCTTCATACGATCTCAATCCGTCTGATCACGAAATGCACTGAGATATCATATAAAAATATACAAGAATATAGTTTCAGACCATGATCATGTAACTCAATCACATTGATTTATCAGATCTCATAACAAATGTATATATCAGAATAACAGATTACTCAGTAACAAATTGTCAAATAATAGTTTCAATGTCTAATTCGGATCATACAGACCCTATGGTAGGCCTACGTTCGATCCGAACGACTATTACAGCTCTAAAGGAAATTTCTAATTTTTGGCCCACATGCCTGTGTGAATTCACACAGCCTGAGTGGCTGGCCCGTGGGGTCCACACAGCCTAGAACACAGTCGTGTAGCTCAAAGCAGTGAGTTACACAGTCTGGCACACGGCCAAGCAAACGCCCGTGTAACTTACAACCCTTCACACGGCCTAGACACACGCCTGTGTCCTTAGCCCATGTGACCCTAATCCAACACAATGAGTTACACGGCTTGGACACATTCCCGTGTTCCTGGCCTGTATGCCTCCAATTCTAAAATAGTGAGTTACACAACCTGTCGTACGACCTGACACATGGTCGTGTGTGTAACAGCTCATTTTTTTAGTCGAATCAGAATAGTGGTTTTGAGACCACAAATTTGAGATGAAAATAATTATTTTATTATTTTAATGTCTTCAATATGATAGTATGATTGTGTGAAAATTTCGTTAAGAAATTTTATCGTTTGAGTGCTTAATTTGATAAAAAGGGCTAAATCGTGTAAAGTGTAAAACTTGAGTTCTATTAGCTAAAGGTGTCTAATAGCTATAGAACTTTAAAGTGGAGGTCCTTATGTGGTAAATAGCCCATTATTGAGCTAGTGGATGATAGTGGCTTGGTATTTGGTGTAATTAATTAGTGTTTTAAAGGTTAATTTAGTAAATTAACAAATTAAGGTTAATTAAAATAAAAGAAAAAAAATGATCATCATCTTCCATTATCTATTTCCAACCGAAATTAACATGAGAAGAAGACATTTTAGGTTTCTTCATTCGGTCATCTTCATTTCTTGCAATTAGGTATGATTTTTGTCCCGTTTTTAATGATTTCTATGTTTTTGAGATCGTTGAGCTTAATCTAGCTAGCCCAGGAACTAATTTGTAAAATTGTTAAAGGTTTAGGGTTTTTCCATTGATGAATGTATATGTATTTTGATGCTTGATGATAGAAAATAAATGGTTTTTGTTAGATAAACAACATTTGTTAAGAGATTTTTGATAAAATTGTCATCTAGGGATTTATTTGTGAAATGTGAAAATTTTGTGGTTAAATTGTGAAATAAATGAAAAATATGGGCTGCTAGGATAATAAAGGAAATTCAGCTAGCATGGGTAGGGACCTAATTGCATGAATTTGTATTTTTATGAGCTAAGGACTAAATTGTAAAGATGTTGAAATATTAGGGGCAAAAGTGTAATTTTTCCATAATGTGATTTTTTGGCTAAATTGAATAGAAGGATAATTGAATAAGTTAAATTTGATATTATATAGATCAAGAAAAATGAGGTTCAGATCTAGATCGGGGGAAAACAAAGTATTGGACTAGTCGATCCATTTCGTCGTTTGTGCGATCGAGGTAAGTTCGTATGTTAATAAGCATTAATATAATTTTATTTTAAATGCTTTATTATTGAATTAATTGTGAATACGACCTTACGGATACGTTCGACGAAGATTGGCAATATGAAATCCCGGTTGAACCTTAGGAATAGATTAGGATACGAATGACATGTCATTAGGGGTTATGTGTTTTGGTGCTGGTCCGTACGTCCTACCGGTGGCTGAGTTATCCGGCATGTGTTGCAGATTCTCGTCAACTAGTGTGAGCAGCACCGTGTAGTTATGTCTTGACCGTCAGCTTGTGTGAGCAGACCTGTTGATAGCTCGAGAGTAAGCATTATATGAGATATGAGATTGTGATAGCTTCAACTATGTATTGGCACTTAGGGTGCGAGATTCCCGGGTATCCGATATTATTCCAAATGGTTCAACGGGTATATCAAGGATATGGATGAGTATGAGATTGATACGAGTTGGTACAGGTATGTACATGAACCATATAAGCATTGAATCGAAGAAACTTGTGAATTTCATATCTAACCTTGTGAATGAATATGTGATAGGTTTGTGGATCAATATGCGTTATATTACGATATATTTAATTGCTTAATTTGTATATATACATATGGTAAGTTGAGTTTATTACTATATGAACTTACTAAGCTTTATTGCTTGCTCTATTTACTTTTCCGTGTTTATAGTGAATATCAAAGCTTGCTTGGATTTAGGAATCGTCGAAGATCTCATCACACTATCAAGCTATCACTTTGGTACTTTTGAACTTATGTATTTGGTTATATGGCATGTATAGGAGTTGTGGTCAATATGGTCTTTATGTTGGTAATGAATTTAGCCATTTGATTTGGCATTGAAATTGATAAATGTTTAGTTATGTGTATAGCCATGTAATTTGGCTTATTTTTACATGCTTGGTGATGTATATATATGTGCAAATGGCCTTTTGATATGTTGTGTGTAATTGCTATATAAATGCTTGTTGTGAATTGGTATATGGAGTGCCAAATGGTTGAAGTTTGAGATTGGTATGCTTGTGGTTTTAGGTAAAGTGATGCATATTTTAAAGTGACCATATTGATGATTTGAAAATGTGAATTCGGTATGAAATTGAATGGCTTATTGTGATATTTGTGTGTATTGTGGTTGATGGTATTGATATATCATGAATTGAACTTGGTTTAGATGAGTTTAAATGCAATTTGAAGATATGGTTATATACAAATTTGGTTTGTGTAGGTTTATGCATATTTGGGTGAGAAAGATGGCATGGAAAATAGCCTATTTTTGTCCACACGGGCAGAGACACGGGCGTGTGTCTCAGCCGTGTGTGACACACAGTCAAGTGACACAGCCGTGTGTCCCTTGGTGTTTACTTTGAAACTAAGTCAGTATGCTCCACATGGCCCAGCACACGGGCGTGTGACTTGGCCGTGTGGCATAAGTCAGTATACTCTACAGTTTTGACACAGCCTAGCACACGGCCTGGCACACGGGCTAGTCACACTGGCGTGTGTGTTGTCCGTGTGACCCAAGTCAGAGAGTTACACGGGGTCAGACACGGGCTGGGACACTGCCATGTGATTCCATTTTGAATGTCCACACGGGGTCAGACACGGGCTGGGACACGGCCATGTGATTCCATTTCGAATGTCCACACGGCCTGTGACATGGGCGTGTCTCTCAGAGGGTCGGGCCACACGGGCGTGTGTCCCCTGTATTTTGAAAAATTTTCTATGTTTTCCAAAAATTTCCTAAGTTATCGCTTTAGTCCCAAACTACATCTAATGCATGATTTAGACCTCATAGACTCGTATTAGGGACTGTATGATTGTTTGTGAATGATTTATAATTGGATATGATTGATGTTTGAGAAATGTATGTTCGTTTAAGTAATAAGTCTGGTAATGCTCTGTAACCCTATTCTGGCAATGAATACGGGTTAGGTGTGTTACAGTGTGGCGTCGAAAGTCATGTTTTCCGACATTCACAATTTGTATAAAATCGGGTTTCCGTTACACACCTAACACAATTTCAACGTATAAGCAATCGGGATGAATCTGAGGCTTAAAAACGATAATCCAGCGACCAATTACACAATTATTCTCAAACAAATCGCTAGAAATAACAATCAAACCAAATTTTTGTCGAAAAACTTCGACACAACGCCAACCCGAAATTCACACACTCACCTTGCACGTAAAAGCGAAAAATAGAACTAGCGCGTTGGAGGAGCGTCTCTAGTAAGATCCTCACCTAAAAAGGAAATCAATCACACACTTAAATAGAGAATCCGAGCAAAATGAGCAGAAAACTCATTTCGACAAAATGAACGATAACAAACGAAAAACTCGCTAAAACATAAGAGAATAATGACAAAACTTACACAATTACCTTCTAATCAACACAACGAGCAACGTAGAACTTCTAATTTGATCCAGTAACAATTTACGGAAGTAAGCAAAAAGAAAAAGAAAAGAAAGAGAAGGGAGACGAAGAATAGTAAGAAAATGAGAAGAAATGAACATTTTTTTTAAAAGAAACTATTTAATAAAAGAAATTATGACTAAAATTTTCCTGAGTAACATAAAAATAATTCCTTATTGCCAACGCAGAGACTCGAACACAAGACTCAATAATACAAAGAACTTAACCATCAAACCAACGGCTCATTCTTGATATAGATTAATGCAGAAATAGACTTAAGTCAAACATTCAAGGATAGAAGTTGAACCAAAAGAATAATAAAATTTTCTAAAAGCGAGACTTGAACCCCTGACCTCAATCACACAACAGAACAAGGGCAACCTACTAACAAAATCCATAGTCACGTGTTCTCACTTCTAAAGGGGAATCTTAATCGGTTGTAGCAGACCTGAAGGTAGTTGATGCTCAGCTTTAACCTTATGACACGTCAGACAATGAAAGACAAAGGCAGTTACCTCCCATTTTAAACTGGGCCACCAGTATAATTCTTGAAGATCCCTATACATCTTATTCCCACCGGGATGCATAACATAAGGGCTACTATGCTCTTCTCATAGAATCGACTACCTCAACTCAACATCATTAGGCACACAGATCCGACTCCTAAAACACAGAACCCCATCACTGTTTAATCCAAAATCAGAAGTCCCACCATCCTCAATTTGACAAAAATGAGAAACTAGAGACTCATCACTCAATTGTTTAGCTCAAATCTGATCAACCCAAGTTGGTTTAACCTGCAACTCGGCCAGCAGACTGTCGTCATCAAACAAACTCAAACAAGCAAACATCGCTCTCAAATCAGTTATTGCTCTACAAAAAAAAGCATCGGCTAGAACATTGGCCTTATCAGGATGGTATTCTATTGTGCATTCGTAGTCTTTAAGCAACTCAACCCATCTATGTTGCCTAAGGTTCAACTCCTTCTAATAGATACTTGAGGCTCTTATGGTCGGTGTATATGATACACCTCTCACCATACAGGTAATGTTTCTATATTTTTAGAGCAAAGATAATCGTAGCAAACTCAAGGTCGTGCGTAGGATAGTTGCCTTCGTGTGACTTAAGCTATCGAAATGCATAAGCCACAACCTTATCATCCTGTATCAAAACGCAACCCAAACTGACACGTGAAGCATCACTGTAGAAAACAAAGTTTTTTTTCAGATTTAGGTTGTACCAAAATAGGTGCCTTAGTCAGAACAGACTTAAGCTTTTTAAAGCTCGCTTGCTTCTCATCAGACCATACAAACAGTGCATTTTTATGTAACAGCTTAGTTAACGGGCTGCGATAAGCGAAAACCACTCAACGAATCCCCGATACTAACCTGCTAAGCCCAGGAAACTTTGAATCTCAAACACATTCCTCGACTATTTCCACTCGATCATAACCTCGACTTTCTAAGGATCTACTCGGATTCCCTCAGTTGAAACAACATGCCCTAGAAAGGTAACCTCTTGCAACCAAAATTCACACTTGCTAAACTTAGTGTATAACTATTTCTCACAGAGTATCTGTAGAACTATCCGAAGATGCTCATCATGCTCACTCTCAGTATTTGAATAAATTAAAATGTTGTCGATGAAAACTACGACAAACTAATCCAAATACAGCTGAAATACCTGATTCATCATATCCATAAATACAGCTAAAATATTTGTTAAACCAAAATGTATGACTAGAAACTCATAGTGCCCATAACGAGTCTTAAAGGTAGTCTTATACACATCAATCTCCTTAACCTTGAGCTGATGATATCCAAAACGAAAATCGATTTATGAGAATACAGATGCCCCACAAAATTGATCGAACAAATCATTGATCCTCAAAAACGGATACCTTTTCTTTACTGTCAACTTATTCAGCTAACGACAATCCACACACATCCTCATTGTGCCATTCTTTTTCTTGATAAACAGAATCGGTGCTCCCTACAGGGACATACTTGGTCGAATGAACCTTTGACTCAAAAGTTCCTGAAGCTAAGCCTTTAGTTCCAAAAGCTTCTTTGGTGCCATGTGATAAGGTGCAATAGACACAAGAGTGGTACCCGGTAATAGTTCAATACCGAACTCAACTTCCCTTTCTGAAGGTACTCTCGGCAACTCATCCAGAAAAACATTCAGAAAATCCTTTACCGTCTGAATATCAGTGACAGTAGGTTTTTTAAAACCAGAGCCAGACACAAAGACCAGATACGCCTCACAACCTTTTCGAACTAGCTTTTCAACTATAAGAGTGGAGATTATATTAGAGAGGTAATCTCGACGCTCCTCGATCATAATGATCTCAATATCTTCATCCGATCTCAGAGTTACCCTCTTAGAGGCACAATCTAAATTGGCTCGATGTTCCACGAGCCAATCTAATCCCAGAATCAGATCAAACTCTCTAAACGACAATTCCATCAGGTTAGCCAGAAACACCACACCTTGAATCTCTAACGGAACCTGTCTATACACTTTATCAACTTGGACCGACTGACTCAATGAACTAATTATAGAAATCTCTCTAGCAGTACACTTAGAAAAAATACCCAAATTCAAAGAAACAGTGTTAGTTATATAGGAGTGAGCAGAACCAATATCTATTAAAGAAAAATACAGAACAGAATGGATAAAGAATGTACCCATTATAACGTCAGCATCGTCTCTGTCCTCACGGTGCCTCACCGCATAAACAATGGCAGGCTGATATGCCTTAGTTTGACCTACACCTCTACTCGATGCTCTCTAACCTCGGCCAAAACCATTACCACCCCTGACCGTACCACATCCCCTAGGCGGTTGTTGAGCTGCTCTCGGCGACTGCACATGACCTAAAGTTGGAGCCAAGAGCTTGCACCTGATCAGATCATAGTGGACAGTCTCGAACACGGTGCTCCATCAATCCACACTTAAGACATGCCCAAAACTTCCTCCAACATTCACTCGAATGGCGTCTCCCACAACAGTATAGGACTAAATCTTAGTCGCTGCAGTTGGTGCCTCAATCCTCGGAGGCACATCAAACTTGGCTCTTTTCTTAGGGCACTGAACAAAACTAGAGGAATCTGAATCCCTTTTGAGCTTACTTTGACCTCTCTCTTGGTCTCTCCTCTCGCGCTCAGTGCGTTTCACCTCTTCTGCTATCTTCGCCTTGTCGACCAATGCTGCAAAAACTTTCTCCCTTTGAGGAGCTATCAAAACCCTCAAATCATACCCCAATCCCTCTTCGAACTGAATACTCCTCTCATAGTTACTCGGAACCAAACCGCAAGCATACCTGCTCAATCTTAGAAACTTGGTCTCGTACTCGGCCACAGACCTCTCACCCTGAATCAAGCTCATAAACTCGTGTCTACGAGCCTACATGTAACTTGCCCCCACATACTTGCTCTGGAAAGCATTCTTGAAGAAATCCCAAGTAATCTATTCAGGCTAGACGCCCTGCTCAACAATCAACCACCACTGGTAAGCCTCATCTTGAAGTAGAGACACAGCACCCCTCAGTTTCTGTGCAGGAGTGTAGTCAATGTTGTTCATAATACGCACGGTGGCTTCTAACTAGTACTCAACCATAGTAGGGGTGACTCTAGTGACACCCCTAAACAAGTTAGCATCATTCGACCGAAGTCATTAAGTAACCAACCATCGGCTCTCAGATCCAGAATGGGTCTTAGCGACCCTCTCTAACACACGTAGCATACCCTGGGACAGTACATCTTCCCTGGCTGTCGAAGTCTAAGACCCAGTCTCAGTGGTAGGAGTACCAACGGTCTTGTTGGTCTCTAGATTGGGCATACTGTCCATAGAGGATGACTCTGCTTGAGCTCCTCCTCGACGCTCACAGCTCCCACTAGAACCACGTCCAAGACTATCTCGCGAACTCATTATCTCAACTTATCTACAATGCTAGAAGTTCACAGATCAGTTTAGAATTCTCATCAGATATCTTAGTTTACAGTTCATATCACAGTCTCTAACTAAAACCATAAGTTCAATCGTTACTATATTTCTAGCTAAATAATATAGCTAAAGTAGAAATATTTACAGGTTCGACACCGAAGACTCGATCTTTTATAAAATCGATTTTCAAAGTTACTCGATTAAAGTTTTCATTCAAAACTCATTTTAACAAAAATAAGAGCCCAAAAACACAGCTCGAGTTTTGTAATCCTAGCTCTGATACCACTAAATGTAACACCCTATACCCGACCTATAAGTTAAGACCAAGTCTGAAGGGTACATCAAACTATTTTAGAACAACCAAACCTTTGATTAATTGAAATTCAACTGTCGAAAAACTTATAATTATTTAAATAAAACATAAAATCTAACTTCTGAAACTTAATTCAAAATAAACATACACTAGCATAAGTTTATTAAAAGAACGATATAATAACTAAAGAGAAATGACTGAAATCTTGTCACGCTGACCCGCCTAAGTCTGTGGGTTACCTATAATCCAAACAAAACAACTAATGAGTTTACAACTCGGTGTGTAACTTACATTCATAATTAAACAGTAAAAGAACATATGTGATTTCAATTCATCTTTATTCAGTTAATTCTCAGAATCAGATACAGAAAAAGACACAGAGTATCTCAGATACAGATACAAATGAAGATTCCTGCCCCCATTCACTACACACCATCTCCATCCATCCCAACACACTAGATAGGGCATCAAGTACCCTTCCATCCTTACACACCATATCGTGACGGTATGTCACATTTTCAGAATAATTGCAGTCTTGCTGCCAGATCAGAATGCAATAATTTGCCATAATTAGAAATGTACGTGGCTTAGCCACCGAATTTGGTAGATTATTAAACTGCCCACACTTCCTTCTTCATACAGTCTCAATCCCGATGCAGATACAGAATTAACAGATATCAGACACAAAAATAAAATAATACAATTTCAGACCATGATCATGTAATGCAACCATAATGATTTATCAAATCTCATAACAAATGTATATATCAGAATAACAGGTTACTCAGTAACATATTGTCAGATAACAGTTTCAATGTCTAATTCAGATCATACGGACCCTATGGTAGGCCCACCTTCAATCCGAACAACAATTACGACCCTAAGGGGAATTTATAATTTTTGGCCAACACACTTGTGTGGCTCAAAACAGTGAGTTACACGGCCTGGCACACTGCCAAGCACACGCCCGTCTCCCTGGCCCGTGTAACTCTAATCTAAAACAGTGAGTTACACAGCCTAAACACATGCCCGTGTCCTTGGCCTGTGTGCCTCCAATTCGAAAATAGTGAGTTACACAGCCTGCTGCATGGCCTGACACATGGTCATCTGGCGTCGAGAGTCATGTTTACTGACGTTTGCAATTTGCAAAAAATTTGGTTTTCATTACACACCTGACACGATTTCGACGTATAAGAAATCGGGGTGAATATGAGGCCTAAAATGACAATCCAGCGACCAATTAGACAATTATTCTCAAGCAAATCGCTAGAAATAACAATCAAACCAAAGTTTTGTCAAAAAGCTTCGACACAACGCCAACCCAAAATTCACACACTCACCCCTAACTTGTATTCGTCGTCGGAATAGGGTTACAGATCATTACCGTACAAATGAAATAGTAAATATTTCAATTCATACATCAATGTAAACATAGTCTAGTTACATTCAATTACATTCATAACGACCCTTAATCGAGCCCTCAAGGCCCTAAAAATACTTTAGAAACAATCCGAGACTAAATTGGAAACATATGGAAAATTAAAGAAAAAGTCAGAAAAATTGGACTGCAGGGGTCACACAGCCGTGTGGCCAGGCCGTGTGACTCACACGGTTGAGACACACGCCCGTGTCTCAGGCCGTGTAACAATTGAAATAGGGACACACAGCCGTGTCCCAACCCGTTTCTATGCCTGTGTAACTCTCTGACTTGGGTCACACGGCTAAGCCACACGCCCGTGTTCCATGTCGTGTAACCTTCGAAATGGCTTACGCGCCTGTGTGTGAAGTCGTGTGCTAGTCTGTGTAACTTTCAAAATGCAACCTTTAAAACCTATAAGGGACACACGTCCGTGTCGCATGGCCGTGTGTCACACATGGCTGAGGCACACGCCCGTGTCTCAGGCCGTGTGGACCTAAAATGAACCTTAAACCACAAGTTTACCATTTCAAGCTTACTTGGACCTTAAAAAACTCAAATACCAACCAAAATACCTATTCAAAAAGACATTAATCAAGCCAAAAACATACCAAAATCAACCTATTAAGTGCCTAACCAATGTACGCTCATTGGTACCACAAATACATATATACAATTGTACATCAAAATAATTTTCAAGCACAACTTATCACTTCTTCCAATCTGACATCTAATTCAATACCATCTCATACATACCATATCTTAGCAATATTATAACCAATTCATCATATACCATTATGGCCATTCAAACAAGTATTACAACCTAATCACATTAGTAAATACTAATATGACACCAAAAGTACCAAAAAGATATCATCCAAAACAACTTATACGACCAAGTTCATACTTAATTATTTACATATCCAAAAACATGAGTTTCAACATTCAAACCTAATACATGCCATAAAATCTGGAATAAACGTTCCAAAGACTATCGAGTTATGCTGGATAGTGTGAGTCGAGTGCCGATCCGATCGTCTAACCTTCCGAGTATCTACAAAAATAAAGATTAACACCAGTAAGCTTAAAGAAGCTTAGTAAGTTCGACATACTAAAACAATAAATCTTACCGAAGTAAATAAAACTCAAACAATAACAATTCAACCACGAAGGTTCCCTGTCATCCACAATCTCAATCGATGAATCACACATATATTCAATTTAATACTCAATGAATATCAAATCCATCAAATTCATTAAACAAATTTTCTTACCGAGATTTTCAGTTCGAAGAACGACTTACGGATAGGAGTACATCGTTAGACCAACCAAAATAAACTAGATGCTCACACGAGCCAATCCCTCCAAAACACACCATTGCTCATAAGAGCTAGTCCAACCGAAACACACCAATGCTCAAAAGAGCTAATCCCTCTGAAACACACCAAACAGAGAGTATAACACGAGAGTTCGCAACAAATACTGAACTTCAGTTTACTTGGGTAATATATATATACATAACTCCAAAACCATCTCCACTCCAATCCCCCATAACACACCAATTCACGACTGTACTCCATCCCGTGTTCAATCCAAATTGAGCATCAAATTTTAAAGGTATATCTCAAATAATCATTCATTATCAACAATTAAGTATATATATAAGGTGTACCATATTATTCTACTCAAAAATTCATATAGATATTAAATTCTAAACCGTACGAACTTACCTGGCCTTAATTGTAGTAGTTGCAGAAGTTTAGGAACTATTCTGCTATTTTTCCTTTTTCATGAGTATCTACGAGATCTTGATCTAAAATGTAAAATTTCTCAATTATCAGCTTACATTTCACATTTCAATCCATTTTACAATTAATATCCTTTTATTTTTTTTATTTACACATTTACCCCAAACTTTTACAATTTTTACAATTTAGTCCCTTAACCTGAAATTCATCAAATTAACCTTTCTTCTTAGATCAATATTCCATAAAAATATATTAGGCTCTTAAAAAATCCCTAATGAATATTAAATTCACTATCAAACCGTAAAATTTTGACATTTTCACATTTTAATCCTAAAATCAAAATCTAACAAAAATCACTTTAGAAAATCATCAAACAATACAATCAATGCTCCAAATACATGGTATTAATCATAAACATTCAAGATTCATCAATGTAAACTTCCAAAAATTTTAATAGATTCAAAAGCGAAGGTACGGGCTAGCTGGACCTAGTTGCAACGATCTTAAAAATATAAAAATTACAATAAACGGACTTACATGCAAGGTTCCTATGCTAGCCGAATATGAAGCTTCAAAAATGGTGAAATGCCTTAGGTTTTCGATGGAACTTCCAAAAAGACGATGATTTTGGTTTTATTTTATTAATCTTTAATTTATTTACTAAATTACATAATCACCTTTAATGAAAACTCTATAAAACCACAATTTAAAAGCCTATTATGGTCCATTAATATCCAAATGGGATAATTATTATTTTAGTCCCTTTTCATTTCATATTTAAACTATCAAACCAATGGAAATTCAAGATTTACTAAATTTTGCACCTTTTTCAGTTTAGTCCTTTTTCCTAAATTAACTATCTAAACGTTAAAATTTCTTAACCAAAATTTTATACGACTCTAATGACTCTATAAATATTCTAAAAATAATATTAACGAGTTGTCACGATGAAAATTTTTGGTCCCAAACCACTGTTCCGTCACCACTGAAAATCAAGCTGTTACACTCACCTTGCACGTAAAAGCGAAAAATAGAACTAGCGCGTTGGAGGAGTGTCTCTGGTAAGATCCTCACCTAAAAAGGAAGTCAATCGCACACTTAAACAGAGAATCCGAGCAAAAAGAGCAAAAAAATCATTTCGACAAAACGAACGATAACAAACGAAAAACTTGTTAAAACATAAGAGAATAATGACAGAACTTAATAACCTTCTAATCGACACAACGAGCAACGTAGAACTTCTAATTCGATCCAGTAACAATTTACGGAAGCAAGCAAAAAGAAAAAGAAAAGAAAGAGAAGGGAGAAGAAGAACAGTAAGAAAATGAGAAGAAATGAACTTTTTTTTTAAAAGAAACTATTTAATTAAAGAAATTATAACTACAATTTTCTTGAGTAGCATAAAAATATTTCCTTATTGCCAACGCAGAGACTTGAACACAAGACTCAATAATAACAGAACTTAACCATCGAACCAACAAGCCCATTCTTGATATAAATTAGTGCAGAAATAGACTTAAGTCAAATGTTCAAGGATAGGAGTTGAACCAAACGAATAATAAAATTTTCTAAAAGCAAGACTTGAACCCTTGACCTCAATCACACAGCAAAATACTTAACCACTAAAGCAAATACTTAATTATTAAAAAAATAACAACAACGGTTCAAAATTTAAGGCTTTACATGGATTTTCACAAGGAAAAACATGTGTTCTTACATGGAATTGAGTTACAAGTAAAAATCCAGTTTTTTTAAAATAAAATAAAATAAATTCTAAAAAAGAAAATAAGTGACCAAAATGAAAACTTACTAAAGTTGAGTGACTAAAATGATTGTATGTAACAAAAAATTGACAGTGGGTGACTAAAATGATGAAGTATATAACAACAATGCTCATATTGTGGTTCTCTTTTGGGTATTAACGCGGAATGTGGTTCTCTTGATTTAACGGCTAGCTTTGGTGAGCAGAGCAGCCGATTACAATGAAAATACTAAGCTGGAACGTTCATGGCTTGGGGAGGCCACGAACTATTAAAAGGCTCAATAACAAGTTGAGAGCCATTAATCCCCGAATTTTGTTTCGTACGGAAACAAAATTAAGTTCTAAAAGGATGGAAATGGTCAGGTTGAAGTGCGATTTTGAGAATGGGATTGATATTGGGGCGGTGGGGTCAAGAGGAGGGCTATTATTGGGATGGAAAGGGAATTCTTTGGTTAGCCTTAGAAGATTTTCTTCTTTTCATATTGACATTGAGATTCATGATAATGAACGTGGTGATGTTTGGCGGTTAACGGGATTCAATGGGAATCCGGACAGAAGGTATAGATGTACATCTTGGGATTTACTTAGACAATTAAGTCATGACCAATCTATTCCCTGGGTTGTTTTGGGGGATTTCAATGAGATTACAAACTATTTTGAAAAAAGGTGGCCACCTTAGATTAGAACGTCAGATGAATGCCTTCTGAATGACGTTGGAGGATTTCAGACTCAATGATTTAGGCTTTGTTGGTCGGTGGTTCACATGGGAGAGAGGGAATTTTTCAGACACAAACATAAAGAAGCGTCTGGATCGTGGGGTTGCTACGTTGAACTGGGTTAATCTTTTTCCAAGTTATTAGGTAGAACATTTGAGTCATTCATTTTCTGATCATTGTCCTATTCTTTTGGATACCATGAAGAAGAGTTGGAATGATCAATGTAACAAAGATAAGATGTTTCAGTTTGAGGCCAAATGGTGCTTGGATAGTTCCTTTGAAGAGCTGGTTAAAAGATGATGCGTTGATATTTCAGGAAGCGTTCTGATAAAGCTTGAGAGATTGAGTTATTAGATTCAGCGATGGAGTAAGTCTAGAATTAAAGAGGAAAGGAAAAACCGTGTGGCTTTAGAAGACAGACTGAAGTTCCTTTTTAATTAAGAACCCTCTGACGAGAATCTAGAAGAAATTACAGACATCCAACTGGGGCTTAATTTGGAGGCTGATAAGGAAGAATTATTTTGGGAGTAACGAGCCCGTGTTAATTGGCTAAAGAATAGAGATCAGAATACTAGATATTTTCATAAAATAGCTGTTCAACGTCAGTTTCGTGGCCGAATTTCAGAGTTGGATGATGGGAATGGCAGGAGGACTTCTTCGACTGAGGAGATTTTAAAGCTTGCTTCCGATTATTTTAGTAATCTTTTTTCGGCCTCTGAGATGGGTTCTGACGAACATGTATTTGGATTAGTGGAGAAAAGAGTTACTGAGAGCATGAATGATATTCTACTTAAACAGTTTACCGAAGAGGATATTGGTTCGGCAGTCAAGATGATGGTGCCTTTGGAAGCACCCGGCGTTGATGGGTTTCCTGCAATATTTTTTTAAAGGTATTGGCATATAATTAGGCCTGATATCTCTGCTTATTGCTTATCTATTCTGAATGGAGAATCTAAAATAGGTGATATTAATAAGACACGTATTGTTTTGATCCCTAAGGTAGAAAAACCAAAAAAATTGTCACAATTCAGACCCATAAGTCTTTGTAACGTAGTTTACAAAATTGTCGTGAAAGCCTTGATGAATCGAATGAGTACTGTTTGGAAAATTGTATTGATGAAGCTCAGGGGGCTTTTATCCCAGGAAGGCTTATTTCAGATAATGTGTTAATTTCTTATGAGGTCCTTCACTCTCTCAAAATGAATAAAAGTGGGAAGAAAGGGAATTTTGCACTAAAACTCGATATGAGTAAAGCGTATGATCGTGTCGAATGGGACTTTTTGGCGGGAATGATGACTCATTTTGGTTTTCATGCTGATTGGATTGTTTTGACAATGAGATGTGTTTGTTCCGTCTCATATTTGGTAAGCCTTAATGGGTCTAACGGCGAGTGGTTTCTGCCTTCAAGAGGCCTAAGACAGGGAGACCCCCTCAGCCCTTATCTTTTTCTCATTTGTGCTGAGGGTTTCTCTACACTTATCAAGGAATCAAAGCAAAAAGGACTGATGAAGGGTGCGTCGATTGGTAGGGAAAGATTTTCAATAAATCATTTATTTTTTTACAGATGATTGTATTATTTTTAGAGATGCTTCATGCGAGGGAGCTAGCGTGGTTCGAGATGTTATCTGGGAGTATGAAATGATTTCAGGGCAGCATGTGAATTTTGATAAATCCCTTAATTATTTTGGGGCTAATGTGGACTCAACTATCAAGGAAAATATTATCAACCTTTTAGGGGTTCGGGTGCCTTCAAGCCCAGAAAAGTACTTAGGCTTGCCTATGATGGTTGGTCAGAAAAAAACTTGGGCTTTCTCCCATTTTGTTGATAGGTTCAGAAAACGTGTAGAAGGGTGGAGTTTGCGCTATTTATCAATATGGGGAAGGAGGTCTTCATTAAGTCGGTTTTACAAGTCATACCGCTTTATGTTATGCAGTGTTTTCTTATGCCGAAATTGTTATGTCGTAAGCTTGAAGGTATAATGAACAAGTTTTGGTGGACAAATAATAAATCCGCGAAGGGCATTCATTGGAGTAATTGGGACTTTTTATGTAGACCGAAATGTGTTGGTGGGATAGGATTTAAAAATCTATTTTTGTTTAATAAGGCTTTGTTAGCAAAACAGGTTTGGCGCATTTTATCACAGCCTAATTGTCTTTTAGCCAAAGTTTTAAAAGCTCGTTATTATCCATCTTCAGATTTACTATCAGCAAAAATTGGGTCTTACCCTTCGTTTACCTGGAGAAGTATTTGCAGTGCTCGGGAGCTGATTGCGGAAGGGTTGGTGTGGCGCGTTGGTAGTAGTGCTTGAATCAACATATGGAATGATTTTTGGTTGCCTGGAAGAGAGAACAATAGAATATCAGTCCAGAAGATAATGCCTAATTGGACGATTGTGAATCAATTAATTGAGACCGAGACTAATACCTGGGACAAGGAGCTGATACACAAAATAGTTGATGAAGGTACGGCAAAGCGTATTCTCTCCATTCCTATTTCTGGAGCTAATTCGGAGGACATGATGGTATGGAAATATGAAGGTTCTGGGGAATATAGAGTGAAAAGTGGGTATCGGGTCCTATCTACAGAGTTGTTACAGAAGCATACATCCACATTCCCTAATGATGATGACTATAGGGATTTTTACAAATCTTTATGGAGTATGTACATTCCAGCGAAAATTAAAATTCACATATGGAGGCTAATTAATGATCTGTTGCCTCATTACTGTAATCTGGCGCGGAGATCTTTAAGAGTAGAAGTTGTTTGTCCTTTGTGCAAGGTAGATCCAGAGGATTCTGGTCATTTGATGTGGTCTTGTGGCATTCTACAATCCGTGTGGGCTTCGTTTCAAATCAAGATTCTGGCTTTCGGAGAGTTGTCGTGTTACAAGCATCGTTTTATTAATACTTTTTCTACTGCGGATGATCAACAGAAGCAAGTCATGGCAATTTCTATATGGAGTCTATGGTATCGAAGAAATAAACTAGTTCATGAAGGGGTCAAACTATCATTGCAAGAACTATTGGGGTTTATCCGAGGATATGGTCAAGATCTTAGCCTAAATCAAGAGAATATTCGCCCTTCTCTTAGATATATGGCAAAAGAGCTTTGGAGACCCCCAGATTTTGGAGTCATCAAACTAAATTTTGATACGGCTTTTCAAAATGAATTTCGACTCGCTATAACAGCAGTTTTAGTCAGAGACTCGGAAGGAGAAATTGTAGGGGCGAAAACTTATCTTTTTACGGATGTGAGTAACGCTTGCATGGCTGAAGCAAGGGCATGCGAAAGGGCAATATTGTTTGCGGTTGAGAGGGGTTATTGAAAGATTCTACGAGAGTAGAAAACAGTAGAGAAGAGCAGAGAAAGAAAATAACGTTGAAGTTATTATTTCATGCATATCTCAATACACCAAAAACCCTCAGTATTTAATGCTAAGCATTAAGCATTAACCAGACTGCTAACAGACTAACAAACTAACTGTTAATAAACTAACAGCTAACTGTATTCCTTAACATGCTCCCATCATTTGTTTCTATCGAATGTCATGTTTTGCAGCCACTTTTAGGGAGGACCGAAACTTAGTAAACAATGGTTCTGTTAAGGGCTTTGTAAGCACATCTGCTACTTGCTCCTGTGCTGGAACATACCCTACACTTAGTTTGCCACCAGCAATTTTCTCTCGAACGAAGTATAAGTCTAACTCCACATGTTTGAACTTGGAGTGCATCACCGGATTTGAAGAGACCGCCACAGCTCCAGAGTTATCACACCACACCGTAGACTTCCTAGACAGCGAGACATGAAGTTCAGAGAGTAAAGATTCAAGCCAAACCACCTCAATGACTGTATGAGCAAGAGCTCTATACTCAGCCTCCGCCGTGGATCGAGAGACTATCTGTTGTTTCTTCGAACCCCAAGCTACAGGATTTCCACCAAGGAAAACACAGAATCCAGTGGTTGACCTTCGATCATCAACATCGTTTCCCCAACTAGCGTCGAAATAGCCAACAACATCTAAGCTAGTGGAAGGAGTAAACTGAATACCATAATCCAAAGTCCCTTGCAAGTATCTGAGAATTCGCTTTCCTGCCTTATAATGTTGATCAAGAGGGCGTGCATAAACCGACAAACCTTGTTCACCGAGAGTAATATCCGCCCGGTGATTACCACATACCGTAAAGCACCCACAATACGACGATACTACGATTCATTTTCAATCGAACAACCAGCAGTCTTTGGGATAACTTGGAAGAGGTTACCATCGGTGTAGGAGAGCTATTTGCCCGATCCATATTAGCTTTCGTAGAAGATCAAGATCAAGTACATATTTGCGCTTGACTTAGAAACAAATTTCAAGAGACGTGGAAGATACTTCAATGCCAAGAAAATAGTTGAGAGGGCCTAAGTCCTTCAAAGAGAATTGAGTGTCAAGACTTGTAACAAATTGATCAATACGGCTTGATGGCTACCAAAGATGATTATATCATCAACATATGCCAAAACATACATAACCATACTTTGTCATTCCTTTTAATGAAGAGAGAACTATCCGACTTGGCCAAGAAGAAATCGGAAGACAAGAGAAAGTCTCGTAGTTTAGAGAACCACGCCCGAGGAGCTTGTTTAAGACCATAGAGTGCCTTCTTTAATTTGCACACCAAAGGCTTGTCACCATGATGCCGCTTTCAAAAACCAGTGTGGTTGAAGCATATAAATCTCCTCGGATAGATCACCGTTGAGGAAGGCATTGTTAATATCGACCTGCCTTAGTTTCCAGCCAAATTGAACTGCCAATGCTAAAACAACTCGAATGGTCGTTGGCTTTACAACTGGACTGAACGTCTCCTGAAAATCAATTCCAGCTTCTTGAAGGTAGCCTTTTACCACCAAACGACCCTTGTAGCGAGCAATGGTGCCATCAGAATTCTTTTTGAGTTTGAAAACCCATTTACAACCCACTGCTCTTCGGTTGATGGAAAAGGAACTAAATCCCAGGTTCCATTTTTTGAGAAGAGCTGCATACTCTTGTTGAGCTGCAAGAGTCCACTCCTTGCTTGCAAAAGCCTCTTCGATCGAATTTGGTTCTCTTTCACTTAGTTCAGCAGAAAACACCCGAGGTTTAAATATGCCATTCTTGGATCTAGTTATCATACGATGAGTGTTAATGTTGGGGCCATGAGCCTCTGGTAAAGAAGTAACAGTAGGCTCCACTGCCCTTGGGAGAGAAGGAGTAGCAGTATGTTCAACGGAAGAATTAGTGGATTCCAAATGATGAGAAGATGGAGATCGTAACATAGTCCCTGATTCATGTTGAGGAGAAGGAACAGTGATACTTGGAGAATGAAGCCGAGAATAAACAGGAGCAGGCAACACAACTGGCACTGAAGCACGCTGATGCTGTAGAATAGGCTGATTGTGATTAGTACCTCTAGTCGAGTGGTCAGAAAACTCAAAAGGAAAATAATCCTCATCAAACACCACATGCCTGGATATAAACACCCTTTGGTTATCATCAAGACACTTATAACCCTTGTGAGTAGAACTGTAACCAAGGAAAACACATGGATTGGATCGAAACTGAAGCTTGTGACTGTTAAATAGTCGAAGATAGGGATAACATCGACAACCAAACACACGGAGATGATTGTAGCTTGGCACCATTCTATGTAAAACCTCAAAAGGAGACCTACCAGCTAGCACTGGAGTTGGAAGTCGATTAATGAGGTAAACACCACTTATGAAAGCATGAGCCCAAAAATTCATTGGCATGTGAGCTTGAGCCAGCAAAGTGAGTCCAGTATCAACCACATGTCGATGTTTCCTCTCAACCAAGCCGTTTTGTTCGGACGTGTGTGGACAAGAAAGTCGGTGTTGAATGCCAAGCTGAGAGAGAATCTTAGGAAACGAGCGAAACTCACCACCCCAATCTGTTTGAAGAGCTTTAATCTTGACACCAAATTGAACTTCCACCAACCTTTGCAACTGCATAAACTTCTCAAGAGCCTGAGATTTTCGGGTAAGTAGAAAAACCCAAGTGTACCTTGAGAAAACATCCACAAATGAAATGTAATAAAAATAACCATCAGAAGCTATGGGAGCAGGACCCCATAAATCACACACAAGAAGCTGAAAAAGAGCAGTATATTCAGTTGTAGAAGGATAGAAAGGCAATTTATGGAGCTTGCCTAACTGACATGCTGAACAAACAGATTTCATCATTGAAAAGTTTGAAGCAATGTTACAGTTTCGAAGAACTGATAGAACAGTTTTATTACAAGGGTGACCAAGGCGTTTGTGCCAAAGGTCAAAGTGTTTATCATTAGAATCAGAATACTCCAAGGACGCAACATGAGCAGTAGCAGAAGAAGTAGACGTTGTGGTTGGGGGTAGAGAGTCGAACAAATCAAATTGATATAAACTATTATGAGTGCGGCCCACCAGCAGTATTTTCCCTGTCTTGATATCCTTCACAAAGCAGTGAAAAGGATGAAATTCAAAGAAAACCTGATTATCATTGGCAAATTGAGCTACAGATAATAGATTTTTGCAAATCTGTGGGACATGTAAAACCCTTTTCAAATGAAAAACTCTATTTGAGGAAGAAGTAACAGTAGAAGAGCCAATGTGGGAAACAGGTACAGAACTACCATTACCCATGTAGAGCCGATTGTTACCTGTGTAGTGAGTGGCCTCATGTAAGTTGTCCAGACTGCTAGTGACATGATTAGACGCTCCAGAATCAGGATACCAAATCTTTGTAGGTTGAGAGCCTGGAAAAATCGGGCTACTGGTAGCAGTAGTGTTGACTTGAGGTTGAGGTGCAGAGTGCATCTGACAAGCATAAGGAGGACCCCCACAAGAAAGATTTGAAACACCTTGAAATTGATGACAATAAGCCTCGCATGGGTTGACTAGAGACTCCTTCAAAAGACTCATCAAATCTATAGTAGCACTTCAGCACAACATGACCAACACGCCCACACAACCGCACCGAGGTTTGTTATGAAAAGACCGCCTACCTCGACCCCCTCGCTCGATATGAACGAGAATCGGTACCTCAGTAGGGTGGTCGAGAACCTCTTTCAAAACGATCGAGATCTTTAACACCGCACTCACTGTGTTGAGCAACATTATCCCGCAATGATGTATCCGTAACCAAATCTTGTTGTCGAGATTCACAATCCAAAGAACATTTCGTGAGAGAAGCTCAAGAGATATTGGCATGGCAGAAGCAACGGCATGAACGGACTCAAATTCAAAAGATAAGCCAGCAAGAATAACACTAATCTGTTCTTGGACAGAAATAGGGTGACCAAAGAATCGAGAACCTATCACAAAGACTCTTGATCTTGCTCAAATATTCCTTAATAGTGAGTGACCCTTTCTTTTGAGAGTATAACGAATGGCGTAGAGTAGAAATGGACATGGTGGATTTAGTAGCGAACCTCTGAACGACTGTAGTCCAAACATCGAAACTGGAACGATTCTACCATGAAAGATTCTACGAGAGTAGAAAACAGTAGAGAAGAGCAGAGAAAGAAAATAACGTTGAAGTTATTATTTCATGCATATCTCAATACACCAAAAACCCTCAGTATTTAATGCTAAGCATTAAGCATTAACCAGACTGCTAACAGACTAACAAACTAACTGTTAATAAACTAACAGCTAACTGTATTCCTTAACAGTTATCGGCGTCTGATCGTTGAAGGGGACTCATTAACAGTTATCAAGAGCATTAAGAAAAATGAGAAAGACAAATCAGTTCTTAGGCCAATAACACATCAAATTAGTTTCCTGGAAGAATGTTTTGATCATGTAACTTACACTTTTGTGCCCCGACTTGTTAATAGGACGGCTCACACGCTGGCGTTGGAAGGACGGCGAAGACAGATTTTTGGTGTCTGGGCAGATGGAGTACCTGATTCTGTGAAGACAATGGTGATGATAGATCGTCTGGCTTGGAATTAGAGGCACCAAGGTTCTATTGAAGGCTCACCGTATCTCCAGTTATGGATTCAAAGCATCATTCTCTTCTCTTCCTAATCTTAGGATCTTTTTCAGAAGGAGAAGCGAAACGTTCGTTGGCTAATATTTGGTTTGAGTATAGTTGCTGTTTTTTTTTTTGGCTTAAGGTGGTTTCTTCTGCTGTTTGGTTTTGGTAGTTTCTAAGTGTGATCATTACTTTACTGCTGGATCCGTTTTGATTTTTCTGTCCCTTCATGTTACTATTTTGACTGTGACTTTTCAGCTTTTTTGCCTTGAGCTGTGTGTTAATAAATATCAGCCAATTTTTGATGAAAAAAAGAAAAAGAAATGCGTACCCATTATTATCATTATCATTATCAATTTTTGCTTTTAATTCTTTTGGCCAAAAAGTAATTGCCTTACCTTACATTTTTCATGATTAACTTGTTTTTGGGGTTTAGCCTTCCCCCACCATTCCATATGTGTTTTACTAAATTAATTGCTATTCACTTTTTGCATGTTATAAACATCAGCTATGTAAAGTTTATTCTCATTTTATCCTCTACAAGTGTTATGGAGATTTTTTATTAGGAATCATTTTATTTTTATTTAAAAAATAGATAAATTAGTATTAAAAAAAAGATATAAGTGATTTTTTTGTTAAAAAATCCATCTAATTATGCAATTAAGTGATGGTTTAATTTTTTCATAAAAAAATCATGTAATTGGCTTGGAATTAAAGGACGAGTAAGATTAGATAAAAGTAGGAGGTCCATGTATTAGGAATCAAATTGCTTTTTACTTTATTTACTAAAAATAGATAAATTAGTCATTGTACATTATATCAACGTGAAATTGACCATTTCTATTAAAAATTTCATCTATTTCTACTATTAAGTGATGAAGTGGCTGATAGAGTAATCACACAATGACACATGGTGTGTCACACGTATCTCATGCTTAGTTAGCATTTTCCATGTCAATATATGTGTGAAAAATAAATTAAAAATCCTAAAAAATAATTTTTTTAAAAAAAATTATTTAAAATTTAAAATTTTAAATTAAATATTTTTATAATTATTTAAGAAAACACTCTAAAATGAACCTAGACAAATTGTTGTCCAGGTTCATTCAAGCCTGAACAATCATTTGTTTGGGTTCACTCTAGAAGTTGTTTTTAATCATTTTCAAATAATCTTTAATCTTTATAAATTCCTATTGATGCGAGTCTTAAGGCCCAATTTCAGGCCCAAAAATAAGATCAAAGGCCAAGCAAATCAAATCAAGATTTGATCGAAGGCAATATGTGAGGATGAATCCTTTTAAGGAAACGAGGAATGATACATGCATGAAATGAGTGAAATTTATTAAATTCCATTCACCAAAGCCATCAGTTTTTAAGTTTGGGGAATTAGTAGACTTGCGACGACTTTTTGGATGGGATCTAGGCATTTCTTGGTTAAGATGTCTTCATGGCATTCGGAGATTTATCTCTTAGTTTCGAAACGCACTTTGAATCACTCGATTTTGAGTTTGAAGGCTCAAGTTATGACCGTTTCAGTGAAGTCTGCACAAGCAAAATTTCTGGACGAAATTATGACGAGAATTACGAGTTTCGAGCTTTTAATTTAAGTTTAATTCAAGATAGATCTCCGAATGTCATGAAGACATTTTTATTCTCTATATGTTTGGAATTACTTAGTAAAAACTTGTTTTATTCCCCATTTTGTTTATAAAATATTATATTTATAAAATTAATATAAACATTTTTATTTCTATGATCTTAGTACTTAACATATAAATTCAATCAATTAATAAAAAGTTTTATTATTATATTTAAATGTTTAATTAATTAATATTAAAAAACTATATTTGTAATAAATTTATGTTATTACTTAGTAATCAAACGGAACATAAATGATAAAATAAAGGAGACATGGAGTATTCATGGATGTGCGCATCTACAATGCCACTCATGCACCCTTTTTTATATAAGTTTATAGATATTAGTTTGTATTCTTGTGTTATGTATATAGGTCGGTTATGTATATTAATTTTATAGTATATTTATAATATTAGTTTTTGTTCAAAATCATTAATGAATTGAAAAAGTAATATAATTACAAAATATTTTTTTAAAAATATTTAACTAATTTAGAATCGATTATATTAATATTATTAATAATTTTTATAGGTTATTTATTTTATTTTATTGTATAAAAATATTCAAATTGTTAATATTCAAATTTTTTATAATTTTATATTTATCTTTGTTCAACTTTAATCAATAAATGAAATTATCTCTTATTATATTTCAAAAAATAAATTTAATTTGATAAATGTTATTAATATGTATCTTTATTGAACTCAAGTTGTGATCTACTGGTTAAGTGTTCACCTACCCCAGAAATAGTTTAGTTTCAACTCATCGTTGTCCCAAAAAATGTTTTTTTTTAAATTATATTTTAAACTTAACAATTTAATATTCAATAATTTTATTATTATAGCTTTAAAAGTTTATTCAATAATGTAAAATTTTAAAATAAAGAGATAGTTTATTTAAAACTAATTTAATATTTAATATATAAAAATCTAAAGATAATATCATTTCTTGTCAGTTGAGTCTTAGTTCGATTGACATTAACATTGTTGTCAGTACAGGAGGAGGTGAGTTTGAGCACACTGTAACTCCCTGAATAATTTATTTCTGTTTCTATAAATATTTAACACAAGTGTGTATTTGCTTCAGTGGCTAAGTGTTTTGATGGAGTGTTTGAGATCTTGGGTTCAAGTCCCACCTTTAGCAAATTTTGTTATTTTTTGTTCCTAGCCTCACCCTTGTGGAGTGGGCTTACATAAAATTGTCTGTTAATTTATATCAAAATGAGTTTGCTGGTTTGAGTGGTAAGGGAGTTAGTATGTTGAAGGTTTTGTGTTCGAATCCTTGCGTTAGCATGGGTGTTAATTTTTGCTCAGTTGACTGATGGAGTTTCGGTTGAGCTAAAAGTCTAAGGAGGTTATGTTAGTGGGTTAGTGGGAGTAAAATAAGGGATATGTGGGATATCTTTTATTTTTATTTCTTTTTGTTAAAATTTTCTCTCGCCTCCAAAGAAAATCTGACGTCAAATTTCTTTTGCTTTTCCCTTTTTGTCATTTCTTTTCTCCTTCTCTGCAAATCTCTGCTTTGTTTCTTCTTCGATTCGGTTCGTGAATTCGTTGTTCGATCGTGCTGTTGGAATTGTCAGGTTCTCCTTTTGGTTTGGAGAAGGTTGTGAGGTAAAAAATTTCACTTCAACGGCTTGATTCGAGGTCGTGGTCATTTTTGTGAGCGGTGTTGGTGGTCTTGGTGGTGGTTTTGCGGCGAAAATGTACCAAGTGTGTTCCCAAAATGCGAAAAATAGAGTTTCAACGAAAGCCAAAAATGCTTACTGTCGTGCGAGACACAGCTGTGTGGTGGTGTGAGTGTGGCCGTGTGGGCCACACGGGCTAGGCCAAGTAGGGCGTGTGGGTTTTGGGCCAGGCCGTGTGGGCCACACGGGTGAGGCCAATCTGGGCGTGTGGGCCACACGGGCGTGTAGGCCCATAATACTGTAATTTTTCCCTAGGGTCACACGGTTCATTCCGATCAACTGTGGGCCTACCGTGGGGTCGGTAAGGGCTAAAAAAATCCTAGATTATGTGATCTGATATTTTGATAGTTTGCTCTGAGTAGGACACTACTATGCATGTCTGATTATTCTGCTATATATATCTGATACCCGTATGCGAGCATGTTTAGCATGATTTTTGTACCTGTGATTGGGGTGGGTTTGTATATGAGGAGGACGTGATCTGTACGGTGACACTTCGCCTATATTCTGGTAGCTTGGCTGTATACTATCTGTAATGTGTCGCATCGACACTATATGGTGTGTAGGGCTGGGTGGGTGTTTTTAACCCCGCATGGTGTGATGGGATGGTCGGAGATGGTGTGTAGAGGATGGGGGTAGGATTTTGCATATCTGTACTGTTAATCTGATTCTATTATCTGTATTTGAAATGGACGTAAGTCCAAATCTGTATCTAACTGTATATGAGATTTCTGCATGTAATGCATGTCTATTTCTGTTGGGTTACACACTGAGTTTACGAAAACTCACATCTGTTTGTCTGTCCTGTTCAGGTAATCCATAGATTTAGACGGATCGGTGCGACAGAGGCTCCGCAGTGACCACTTGATCGAGAACTATTTTATTTAGTAATTTATGGTTTTTACTTATAATTCTGGTTTTATTTGAAAATTTGTAATTTCTAGGTCTCTTGGGACTGTATGGATTTAACTATTGGTTTTGGTTTTTTTTGCTTGATTATTCTGCGCGATTGACAAAACGATTTATGAAAACGACGGTTTTACGCAAACAAAGATTTTTCTGAAAATACGAACTGAAATTTCAAAATATAACGATTTCTAAAACTTTCACTATAAATTGTACTTTGGGAATGAATTAAATAATTAACGTTTTCTGTAATAATTAAATAATCGAATATGGGTTGTAAACTCGGTTGATTTATCAAAAAACACTGATTTCAAAACCCTTCTTCGTGACACCTCCGAATTCGGCTATAACGTTTAGGCCAGGTTTGGGGTGTTACACACACCTTAAAATTAGATAATTTTTAAGAATAATCAAAATAATAAATAATAAAAATTAATCTTCACATATCTAAACACTTAGGAGTCAAATTATTTAATAAAAAATGAGGCAATTATTTAATAAATTTGTCTATTAATATGAATTTCCTAGAAAAAAAGAAACCCACAAAAACCAGGTTATTCTCGTGCTTATTATTTTATTTGTGTGACCAATTATAAACCCTTTATCACCATTGACTAAACCTTAATCTATGTCACCTCACACACTTGTCGTCTCTTTTAATATTTTAAATATACAAAAGTTTATAGTTTATCGCTTCCATCTCATTATAACAACATTATTAATGAAACAAATTAGAACCAAAAACAAGACTTTCAAATTAACTTATCCAAATAAAATAATTGAAAAGAAACTAACTATACCATTTGCAATATGACATACATATATGCTCTTTTTGATACAATGTCTAAAACTACTCATAATTTTTTTCTAAAACTACTTCAGTGTATTCGAACTCACGTCATCCTACACTCAGTCGGCATTTCCTTTTTAGTTTTATAAATACTTTAAACGCCAAGTGTATAATTATATTGTTAGTCCAACTTTCAAGTTGTTAAAACACATCATAAATATGTATACAACTATTTATTATTCTTAATTAAGCCTCTCCTTAATCGTAAGGATGAGGTTTTAAGAACTCTATGATCAAATGTTCGAGTTTTATTATGTGTAAATTATATATGGACTCTTAGTCTAGTGTTGTTTTAATTTAAATTACATCATATATTAACATTGTTTGGATTTATTCTCGTAGAAGTTCAGATATTTTTCGATTATCAACTTGATTTTGCTTTATACTATTAACTCTAATTGTAGTTATTTGAATATATGACTATAATTTTAATTATGTTTGTACATAAAAGAAAATATTATTTCTTTTAAAACAATAGTCAATTAAATTAATTAAGAATATGTATAGGAAGATATTTTTTTTTTTATCATTACAATATTGTAGAGGGGAAAGGGGTGACAATATTTATTTATGTATCATCTAGATGTTAGATGAAAGTTTTAACCGTTGTTTTAAGTAAATTTTGAGAAGATTAAATTTTACTATTAGTCCCTATACATTTCAAAATTTATGGATTTAGTCCTTGTATTTTAATTTGATCATTTTTAGTACTTGCACTTTTCAAAATGATTGATTGTAGCCCTTGTACTTTTTGAATTTTGAAATTTAAAATTTTAGTCTTGACTCAAATAGAAGCAGTTAATTATGTTTGGTCAAATTCAATTACTAGTCTTATACTATGCGTACAATTGTAGGTTTGGTCCATTTTCTCCAATTCGATCATTCTAAGTCCATATGCTTATTGAATTTGAAATTTTAGTCTTAACGTAAATGGCAGTCGTTAATCCATTAACTAGATTTGTAGTGAGTAATATGCGGAAATAATAAGCTGACATGGCATTACACACGATAACATGTTTGGAGTTGTAACAGCCCGGTTTTAGCTAAATCAGAATAGTGGTTTCATAACCACAAATCCGATGTCAAAAAATTATTTTAATATTATTTTTGGTGTTTAAAGCATGATAGCATGTATGTGTGAAAATTTCGTGAGCTAATTTTATCGTTTAATTGCTCAATTTGAGAAAAAAGACTAAATCCCGTAAAGCGTAAAATCTGAGTTCTAATAGTTAAAAGTATTAAATAGCTATGAAATTAAATTGTGGGAGTCCTTATGTTGAAATTGAACCATTGTTAATATTAGTGGACATTTATGTCCATGGTTTATGTGTTATATATTAATGTTTTATTAAGGTTAATATGGTAATTTATAATAAAAGATGATAAATTATAGAAAACAAAAGAATTGCTTGGTCTTGTTCATCTTTCTACCGAAAATTAGGGTGGAAAACTCCATTGAAGGAGCTTTAACATTCGGCTACACTAATCTCAAGCATGTAAGTCCATTTTTGTTCGGTTTTTAATTATTTTTACGTTTTTAATATCGTTGCTTCGTATTCTAGCTAGCCCGTACCTTATATTTCGAAATTTTTAAAGATTTAACATGATGCCATTGTTGAATACTTGAGTAATTTGATGATTGATGATAGATTTTGAAAGCTTGATGATAGTTTTACATGTTTTGTTAAGTGATTTTTGATGAAATTGCATAATAGGGATTTAATTGTGAAATATGCAAATTGAGTGGTTGAAATGAGAAATAAATGAAAATTTTGGGCTGCTAGGGGCACTATGGTAATTCGGCCAAGCTTGGGTTTAATGAAATTATGTGAATTTTGTGTATTTTTGAAATAGGGACTAAATTGATTAAATGTGAAAGTTTAAGGGCTAATGTGCAAATAGGCCTAAATGTATGCCTTGGACTAAATTGAATGAATGGTTGATTTAATAAGTTAATTTTGAATATATTTATATCAAGAAAAGAGGAATCAGGAATTAGATCGGGGGAAAAGCAAGGATATCGAGTAGTCGATCCGATCTGTCAATTCCGAATACGAGGTAAGTTTGTATGTAACGAACTCTATTATAATTGTATTTAAATGCTTTGATTATGCATAAATTGTAAGTACTAGACTACAGACTTGTTCGACCATGATTCGACAATGATTCGACAGTAATTTGAAATGATTCGACTATGTTTTGGTATTGGAAATTCCCGGTTGAACCTTAGGAATAGTTTAGGATATTAATGACATGTCATTAGGGTATTAAATTGGCTTCGGGCCATGATATCGGCACTTCGGGTGCGAGTTATACCTTGATTTGGCTACGGGCCATGGTATAGGTATTTTGGAGAGGAGTTACCTTGATTTGGCTACATGCCATGGTATAGGTACTCCGGGATAAGTTACCTTGATTTGGCTACGGGCCATGGTATAGGTACTTATCGATTGAGATCTTTGAATATCCGACTTCTATTCCGAATGGTTCAACGGGAAATTGAAAGATGTGGACTAGAATGAGATTGGTACGAGTTGGTACAGGCACGTACGTAAAGTTTATAAACATTGAATCCACGAAATGGATGAATTCTTGGTAAGCTAGTGATTGAATGATCAAATGACTTGAGATTTAATGTATTTGTGTTATCTTGAATTTCTATTGATTGAATTGTGAATGAATGGTGAAGTTGCTCATTACGTTAATACGAACTTGCTAAGCTGTGAAGCTTACTTTGTGTTATTTTCCTATGTTTTATAAATAATCAAGGCTAACTCGGATCCGGGAGTCGTCGGGAACATCATCGCACTATCAAACATCTAATTGGTACTTTTGAGTTGTATAAATATGGTATATGGCATGTATAGGCTACTTGTGGTATTTTGGTTGTGAATATAGCCATGAGAGTTGGCTTGTAAATGATTTTAATATGGTTGTGTGTTTAGCTATTAGAAATGGCTTGTAAATGCATATGTTTTGGTTATATATATAGCCATGAGTGATGGCTTATTTTGGCATGTTTAGTATGAAAATGGTTATGGTTTTATAGTTGCAAATGGTTAATTGATTTATGAAGTTTAATGCTTGAGAAATGCTTTGGTGAAGTATGATTTTAGAAGTTGAGTTGATAAGTATTTGAATAGGTAATTGGCATTAATTTGAGTATTGAATTTGGTTGAAATGGATATGGTATGAATTGTACTCTTGATTGATTTTGGATGCCTATTGTACGATGAAATGGTACCATTTTGGTTGTTTAATTGAGCATGAGAAAAGATGGCAAATTGGCCTTGCAAATGGCCTATTTTTGTCCACACGGGCAGAGACACGGGTGTGTGTCTCAGCCGTGTGTGTCACAAGGTCATGTTACACGGCCGTATGTCCCCTAGTGTTGAAATTGAATGTAAGTCAGTATGCTCCACTCGGGCGTGTGACCGGCCGTGTGGCACAAGTTAGTATACCCCCTAAATGGCACACGACCTAGCACACGGGCGTGTGACTTGGCCGTGTTGCATAAGTTAGTATACCCTACAGGTTTGGCACGGCCTAGTACACGGCCCGATACACGCAGCGCGTGGGGCCAATTCGGCGGGCACACGGGCTGAGACACGCGGCGCGTGTGGTCACCGTGTGTGACCCAAGTTAGTATGTATGCCCTGTTTCCACACGGCCTGTGACACGGGCGTGTCTGAAGCCTTGTGAGGCACACGGCCTGTTCACACTGGCGTGTGACCCCTGTATGATTGAAATTTTTCTAAGTTTCCAAAATTTTCGTATGATATCGGTTTAGTCCCGAACCACTTCTAAAGCATGTTTAAGGCCTCGTAGGCCCTTATAAGGGACAATTTGATTGTGATGAATGATTTATGAGAATGAATGCTTTATGGTTGATAAATGTATGCTATATGTTGTATATTGATCAGTAATACCTCGTAACCCTACTCCGGCGACGGATACGGGTTAGGGGTGTTACAGCGCATCAAGTTTTGGAAACAGAAGAACTTAACTTAATAAATTTAACAATTATCATTTGATGAGGACTGAAATTTTAAAATTCAAAAAGTACATGAACTAACATTGATAAAATTAAAGTATAGGGACTAAATTCACAACTTCCATAAAGTACAGGGACTAATAGAAAATTTGAACGTTTTGAGAATGGGTGGAATTATTTATATTGGAGAAAATAGCATGAGATATTTTATTCTCACATAAATAAAACATGGCTTAAAATTAACTAATATGTTTGTATATTGTTTGGCATCAACAATTTGGTCTACCTTTAAAAAGAATAAATAAAATACAAACCGACCGACCACGCAATCCAAGTAACATAAATGTTAGGAAATCAAAATGGGGCCGCATTACAAACATTTTTGAGTGAAGACAAGAAAGGTAACAGTGACTAATAAATGCACCGTCATTCCATGCATCCACATAATACGTCCAATTTTATAGCTTGTCCACCTCACACGTGTTCATTCACCGTCACCCGCCTGTCAGAGAGTGTCGGCATTTTTGCCCTTACCTCGTTTTTGGACGGACCCTATGCATCCACCGATCCATCCCCAGCCCTTTTAAGTCAAACCACTTTCTTTCACTTTTATTTTCTAACAACACTTTTATTCAAACTTTTTCAAATTATTAATTTCGAATATAAATTTATATTTAAAAATAATATACAATAGTACATAAATATGCATAATATCAAAACAAAAATATATATTAAATTATAAGTAAAATAAAATTTAAACATTTATATATCATATTAATAATATTAAATTAATACAAATTATTTAAATAAAATTATATCTTGACTTCTCAATTTATAATTCAATTTCTCTCCCTAAAAGAATTTCTAAATTCACCCGTGCATAGACATATCATTAATAAATTAATTAATAATTTTAAAAGCATTAAAAATAAATATATAAACTGAATCAAATCTAAAATTTATTATTGATTTTTTTTCATAAAATTATTTATTGTAGAAAGATTAACAAATCACTAAATAAATCTCATAATGTGTATATTTTTAACATATATGTTACTAATCTAGTCCATTTTTATATATATTAAACTTTGTTAGACATGCAAATGCATGTAATCAAATTCTTTTGTTTTTGGGTACCATTACAAGCTTACAAATAGGGGAGGAGATGTAATAGCATAGAATTAACTCTTAGATCTTGAGGAAAAAATATTTATTAAAGAGAGAAAAATAAATGAGTTTATCCTATTAATTAGATGTTGGTTTATTTTAGGATAGTCTGGGTTGGAATTATTATATAAAAAAAAATTGTGAAAAATGGATAATTTTTTAATTAAATGAGTAAAATCCTCAAAAAGATTTCTTTTGTATTTATGCATGTATTATCGAATTGAGTGAAAAGAATTTATAGATAATGAGGTTTTGTTGAAGCAAAAGGTTTGAGATTTTATTGAAGTTGAAAGCATTTGCATTTTGTACCTCCTTTTTGCTTTTGTTTTCAAACAGTTGATTTTGAAATATACTATAACACTTTTTTTCCCCACAAGATTTCCAAATTACATTTACATCCATTCCATTCACTTTGCATTGTTTATGTGAAAATTATTATGTAACAAATAAATTTATAAAAAAAAATATTAGATAAAAACGGAGTTTAACATGATTTGAAATGAAAATAATATTCCCACAATAATTTTTATTATTTTATAAAAATATAGTCTAGATAATATTATTAAGAAGGGAGATGAAGTTGTTTTCAAAATATATTATTTTATTCAATCCTTTAGTGCAATGGAATTGAGTTAATTTTTGTAGAATTGCATTGAATTACCAAAAATATTTGCTAGAAATTAAATTAAGCAAGCTCATCTTATAAATAACATAGGATACCCTTTGAAAAGAATTCCATAATAATTCTTTTCCCTCAACTGCACATGGAACAATTTTGCTCTAATTCACCACAACCTCACAAAGGACAAGAAATAGTATGTAGTATTGTAAACATTTTTTTTCAATCACATTTTTCTTGATAGATATATTTTATTCTTAAAAAAATCATAATGATGTCCTATATATTATTCCATCCCAATATGTCTCATCTTAAAGGTGACATCAAAGTCTTCTTATTTTTAAAATTGAAGAGATTCACTTCATCTAGCAATGAAAGGCTTCATGGCAAATGGATATTTCCAACATAAATCAAACCTAGATATGGAATGTTATTTTGTGTAATATTTGACCATTTGAGTTATGGAACAATAATTACAATTTATGTCCTTACATATGTTTTTGGATAAAATCAAATGCTCTAGAGAAATCCAAATCAGGTTTATTTTTCTTTATATTAATTTCTATATTTTCATAATTTCCAAGTCTAATTTATATGCAGATAATTTTAACTTTAGATTTAACTACCATAAGGTGTTCATCTATTACCTTAATCATATGATCGAGAGCTCGATTCTCCCTCATGAAAATAGAGCATATTTCATGGTTATTCGTTTACCTCTTTATGGAGCATCCACAATAAAGTAATTAATCACTGCTATCGACAAATACAATTATTTTAATTTATTTTATTGCGGTGAGGTCCAAAACATGTATGAAAAGAGAAATGAAAAAAATGAAAAAGGAGATAAACATGTGCAATTAGTTAGAATAGTGATTTGAGGTTCATGCATACGTGAAGGGAAACATCAAAGGAGGTTTCTTAAACTCTTTGAAGAGATTATTCAAATGTATCTGAGCTTGTTGGACAGGTAAGTGTAATTAATTTATTTAAATTAATGAAATTTGGTTGATGATTAACCCCACCGGTGCCTGCCAAAGTCAGGTCTTGTCTCCTTCAAATGATTGCCCAACACAAACATTTGGTATAGAGAGAGTGATGAAAATGGTGGCGTCGTGCCGGCCTGTAATGGCTGCCTTAGCTACACAAATCAACAAGGATGCTTTGGTTGAAACTGGCTTTGTACTACAATTCTGCCAACAATATTTTTATTCACATCTCCTTTTGTGGATAATAAAAATCTTAGAATTTTAATGTGCTTGGGGTAATTTTTCTGTTTTAAAAGGATTTAAATTGAATACTTATAACTGGGAGGGACTAAAACTGAAATTATTTCATTTAACCAAAAGATTATTATAGGGTACATTTGCAATTGAACTAAACAGGTCAAGTATTCTTTTATTTATTAATTTTTAAATTTTTTTAATGTAAATTAAATATATTTGACAGGTTCTTAATTTTTCTTGTATGAAATAATTACCGATATTTATATTTTTATAAAATTTTTGAATAATTTAATGTAATGCGTAAGAATGTACCAAAGCCTAAAGAATGTTTACAATAAGCATTTTACCATTTCATCTATAATTCAATTATTGATATTTTTTTAGGGAGAAGTATCAAAATTCTACATCAACTTTAGTCCAAGTGCAATTTTGATGCACAAACTTTAATTATTTTATTGTAGTTCAAATGTATATATGAAACTCTGGTTTTGATCTAATTTTACACATTTAAAAAAATAAATATATCAATTTTATTTTTGTATTAAATAAATATAATTATTTGTTTAAAACGATGTTATATCTATAGTTGTATTAGTAAATTGTGAAATTTGAATCAAATAAACATTTAATGTATAAATTTGTAGAAAATTAAAGTTCACATATAGCATTGCACATTGAACCAAAGTTCATGTGCAGTTTTGAACTTCATCCTTTTTTTTTTTTATAAATATAATTTTAATATTATGTTTTTCTTTAACTTACATCATGGGTGTAACAAAAATTAGTATACATAATATCTTTGATTGAGTTGGTGTCAAAAATCAACTCAATATTGAAATTTCTTTTAACCAACACGATAACATTTCAACTTGTTATAGAAAAATAAAAAATACCATAATAAATAATTACATTGTATTTAATATTTATAATTTGATGTGTTTACGTATTTTAAGTTTTTTTTTTACTTATAATTTAAATTAATTTTTTATTTTAATTCCATATAGATTGTATATATATCATTATCAATTTATTTTTATATATATATATATATATATATATTAACTACATGGTTTCCAAAGGTATTTTTAGTATATAATGCAATTTGTTAGTGTGCAATTGTAAGCTGGCCCTTAACTGAAGAAAAAGGTATTTTGAGAACTTATAGGCTACAATTTAAATGGGCTGGACCGTGTACCCAGCTTATATTTATAAAATCTCTTCCTTTTTCCTTAATCCAACATTCTATCCATGAGTTGAGGTGGCAATGGACTGATTTGATAGGTTTATGTTAGGTTATTTTGAGTTTAGGTTTTTTTTTTTTTCATTTAAAGTTTAAGATTTTATGTGTTTAAATTATTTTAGATTCGAGTTTAAATTGTTTTGCATTAAATGTAATTATATCTATTTTTTTTGGAATTATATCAGATTATTTAGTCGGACCGGTTAAATCAAGAATTAGTTGTGGTTTCAATCTGGAATAAATGGTTGGATAGATTGAATCACAAATTGGTTGAATCGAGATAAAAAATTGATTAAATTAATTTTCTCAATTTTTAATTTTTTAATTTTTTAAAAATTTATTCAATTGGACCGGAAAAACTGATGGTCTAACCAATTCAGGTAATTTAAATGTCTATACCTCAATATAAATTACTAATTTAATATTATTTTAAATTAAAATTTTTTTATAATAATTTTAAGTATATTTTAATTAAAATCCATATTTTTATGGTTATTTGTTTGCATCGAAATGATATAACATTAATTTGTTATATAAAACCAATTGCTTTTAAGTAATTTTATTATAAAGATATGATATATTATAAATTGATTATATTGATATTTAAAATATTTTATTAGGTAAAATTGATTCTCAAATAATATATTATAATTTATATTATTACTCTAAGAAACTTTTAGCAAATGGAATGTGTTATATATATATATATATATATATCACTTTTCTTGGTTGTGCAATGCACGAAAGATTTGTTATTTTAAAAATTCCAAGTTTTATATAATAATAATTATGAATATTTAATAAATTTTAATTTTTTAAAATCACAATATTAAATAAATATATATCTCTACTAATGAAATTGTTTGTTTTAATTAGTTTTTAATGTGAAAAAACTAGAGGTGTACATGGGCCGGGCCGGGCCGGGCTCGGGCCGGGCCCAACTAAAAACCTAAGCCCGTTTTCTAGGCCCGGGCCCGGCCCGGCCCGAAATATGGGCCTAAAAAATTGTCCAAGCCCGGCCCGACATGGAATTGGGAAACCGAGCCTGCCCGCCCGGCCCGTATTATTTTTTTTTTTATTAAATTAAAAATAATAAATTAAGTCTTGATATTCTTTTTTTATTCAAAGGAAATGGAAATAACAACTTTTATATTCTCCACTATAACCAACTATATCTCAGATGTAATCCTTACAATGTTTTGCCATGAAAGCTTATTTAAAGACAACATAGTGTCCGATTAGACTAACTGAGAAGGGCATTCCTTAATGCATTATTTATGACTACTTTCTGCATTACTTTAATTCCTTTCTTTTAAGGAACCCAAATTGAAACTCATTAAAAATTTCCTCTAACCCAAACGCCAAATCCGGATCAAACCCACCTCTTTTTAAGTATTGATATTCAATCAATATATTATAGGATCTCAAAGATCATATCGAAATAATATTAAAAATAACAACAGAACAGTAAAAAGTAATTATATTAAAATTGAAACAAGTTGTTTGAACTAACATAATAACCAAATTAACAATAAAACAAAAGTTCTACAATATCGAAATAATATTAAATACGACAATAGAACAATAAAATACCATAAAAGAACAATAAAACAACATCAAAACAAAATTTCAAAACAACATCAAACAGCATCAAAACAACCCCAAAACAGCATCAAACAGCAACAAACAACAACAAAACAGTGCCAAAAATAGCAAAAAAAATATCACTAAATAGCGGAAAAACAACATCACCAACAATCCCAAAACAGCACCAAAAACCTGCAAAATATAATCAACCAACCAAAATATCTATACATTAACCAATTAACATATTTAATTTTATAATAAACTATAAATTGTAAGCTAAATTAAATTATCAATAGTTAGAAAAGAAGGTAACCTAAAAAGCAATCGAAGAAATATCGTCCTCATCGTCCTCATCGTCATTCTTATCACCAACTTCTAACATGAAATAAGAATAAATAATTAGATTATCAAATTGATAAAAAATAATATAAAATTACAACAATAAAACGAGAATAATAATTACCCGTTGAAAATCCCTTAGCTCGCATCCAATCATCAAGGCATACAACGGCTTGAACCATTTTTGGCTTAAGTGAACTCCTCAAAGGTGTGATAACTTTTTTACCCATGCTAAAAGCCGATTCGGAAGCTACAGTCGATATTGGAATGGCCAAAAGATCACGAGCCAATAATGAAAGCTCATTATATCGAACTCAACTTTTGCTCCAATAATCTAAAACATCTATTTGACTATTCAACTCAAGCTCCGGTTCTTCCAAATAAATGTCCAATGTGACTTTTCACTCTTAGTGCTAGATTCATTTAAATACCGCTTATAATCATCACTCTCATCAAAAAACCTCCCCAAAATCAACACTATGATGCAAACTAGAATCAACGGGATCTTTATCTGAGACATTAGAATTCTCAGCCAAAGAGGAAGATGTGGATTTGGATTTCTTAGCATACTCGTCAAGCAAGAGTCTAAGATTGCTAAGAATGTTTTCAACAAAATCAGAAGCATGAATACCATAGATTGTAGTAAAGCAATATTGCACATAATTCAACTTGTAACGAGGATCTAAAATTGCAAAGACATGACAATACCAACGAATACTCAAATTTCAATATTTATTAAATTTTTCTTGCATTTGCTTAACCATTGGAGTTAAAAAAGAATGAGGACCTTTAACTGTATCGAGCAAGACCTTGTGAACCTTCCAAACCCCTCTGAAATAAAGATTGGCCGTCGGATAATTAGAACCAGAAAAAATACAAGTCACATCATAAAAGACTTTCAAAAATTTGCAAAGAATAACAACATTTCTCCACTCCTCGTCAGAAAGTGCAAATATTTGATAGTCTTTATCCCGTTGGCCCCAATAATCTAGCACATCTCTATAGTAGACAGAAGATTCAAGCATCAAATAAGTAGAATTCCATCTCACACACACATCTTGACGCAACTTTTTGGTCACATTCAAATGAAAACTTTTGTCGGCCACATCATAAAATTTTTCCTACGAATTCCTGACTTTTTTATGTACTTAATTCCATTTCGAATCTTACCAACAACATCATCAGCAAGTTCCAAACCAGCTTTAACTATAAGATTCAAAATATGTGCACAACATCTAACTTGAAAAAAGCACCATCACACAAAATAGCTCGGTTCATTTAAAACTATTTTTAAGACAAGAAACCAACACATCATTATAAGAAGCATTATCCAAAGTGATGCTAAAAATTTTCTTGTCTATACCCCATTGAGATAAACATAAAACAAGTTCATCCGCTATGCTTAAACCATCATACGGAGGAAATAAAGCTCTAAACCTTATGATTCTCTTTTGTAGCTTCCAATCTTTGTCAATCCAATGAGCAATGCAAATATATTCATCATTAGTATGCTCTGAGTTCCAATTATCGGAAGTTAGACAAATTAAACCAGTGCTTTAGCCAACTCTTCTTTAACATGATCTCTCTCTTTTGCATAATACATTAGGACATCCCGAGCAAATTGTTACTCTACTTATATTCTTAAAATTAGGACTAGCAATTCTCATCATGTATCTAAATCCCGGTTCTTCAATTGTCCTAAATGAATGCTTGCCACACACAAGAAAAGTAGAAACAAATTCGACGACACTCATCAAAGATCAAACTTATAGGTTTTTATAGATGAATCACCTCCTAATGATGGTTGATTGGCTATGGTGTATTGAGTGATGTCCTTATTAATTTTTTCAAACATTGATTTAGATGACGTCTTAAATGAGAGGTTCCACTAGAAGATTTAGCAGAGAAGATACTCTTACAAAGATTACATTCTCGCCTTCAATTCATTTTTGTCCTCGCATTCAAGCTTTGTCATTTCATCCCACACCTTTGAAGTGGTAGACTTTTGACGTTTGGCAAAGACTTTCATACTCATTAAACCCATCGTCCACAGGGATAGGAGTGTCCGAACTAGCCATACTCATCAAAACTTAAGTCCTGAAATTCAAATAAACCAAACTAGCCCAAATTATTCATAGTCATAAAAACAACCAATGGATGTAAACATTTCAAAGTTGACCTAAGGCAGCATATTTTCTTGAATTTAAACCATAATTTGTTGAACTTAAAGCCCACTAGATAATACTTTACCAAAAACATCTGAAACCAATTTAAAACTTCCAATTAAAACCTCCAGCACCATAATTTTCGCAACATTTAACACAACCAATTTACTCTTTCAGACATCTCTAAACTAAACCTTTAAGCAGCATTAAAATACCATTCAGACACCATTAATTCCAGTCTTAAGAAAGTTTCCAACACCATAAATTCGCAACATTTAAAACAACCAAATTAATACTTTTCAGACATCATTTTAATTAACTTTTAAGTAGCCTTAAACAAACAGCATTTAAAACAAACAAATTAATACTTTTCAGACATCATTTTAATTAACTTTTAAGTAGCCTTAAACAAACAACATTTAAAACAACCAAATTAATACTTTTCAGACATCATTTAAAACAAACAGCATTAATCCTCTATTAACAGCAGAATATAGACGTCATAAATACCATCTAAGGCAACCAAATTAACTAAAAATTAAAACTTAATTGTACCCAATTTATTCTCAAATTGTTGGAACTATTTTACATTTAATTTTTTTAGACCAAAAGATTAAAAATAACACCACAAGAATTAACTATTCATAGAGTCATGTACAAAAAAAGTTATTCACAAAGTCAATAAGCAAAAATACCGGGTTTCGAAGGAACGTTGCTTGATGGTGCTGAGTGCTGACCTTCCTGCAAAAATCAACATTTCACGTTTAACGTATTGTGGGGATTATAGGTCTAAAACTACCAGGAAAAAGGAGAAATAGTGAAAAAAATCAAATAAAAAATCCAAGAAAAATGCAGTGCATCCAATATCTGCAGGTATAAAATCCTCAAAATAAAATTACCGAAATTTCACAATCGCTAATGGCATAACAACAGGAATAAAACGAAAACCAAAAATTACATTAAATGAAATAAATTATTATCATTACATATCATGACAAACATTGATTTATTCAAATAAAAAAAAAGATCAGAGAAAACTCCGAAACGAAGACAAAATCATGAAAATAAATATTAGATGTGTTATAGTATAGACAAACAAATCATTATTTAAAAAAGCAGATGTGCATGTAGTCCTAAAATAACAAACCCATAAATTATTATACTAAAATAACAGACACCCATAACTCATAACATCAATTATCTTTAAAATCATCTACTTTTCAATTAATTGAAAAGAATAACAAACCTTTTGAACTGCTTGGTTCCGGAGAAACAAAGAAGAAACAAGAAGGAAAATCAAAATTCTTGAAACGAGATGCACGTGCAATAGAGTGAATAAAAAAGAACCGAACGTAAGACAGAGATGAAGAGGAAGGTGGAGAGTGGAGATTAGGGATTTTGATTTGAAATGGAAAAAATGGGAGAAAGAGTGGAAGTCTGGAAGAGAAAGGCACGTGAAAATGTATTTCTAAAGTTAAAATTTTATTAATAATAAAATAATAAAATATTTCGGTCGGGCAGTTAGGTAGCCCGCCAAAAAATCATGCCCGAGGCCCGGCCCGTTTTTTAAACGGGCCTAATTTTTTTGCCCAAGCCCATTTTTCGGGCCTATATTTTTGCCCAAACCCTCTCACATTTCGGGCGGGCCCCCGGCCCGGCCCATGTACACCTCTAGAAAAAACTAAACATTAAATAATATAATAAATCTATTACTTTGTTTTGTGATAGTTAGTCTGCTTTGCATATTGTTCATAATCTTGTTAATCACAAATATACAAAGCATATTGAGATGGATTGCCATTTTATTTGGGATGCAATTCAAGAGGGTCTTATTTCTCCTTCATATGTCTCTACTATATACAAAAATCTTCGGGAAAGAAACAGTTTGATTATTGCCTTAGCAAGTTAGACATTTATAATTTGCATGTTCCAACTTGAGGAAGGTACTACGGAAAGATATGAATATTATGAGATAATATATTTTAGAAATAGTTTTCTATATTATAGGAAGTAGAGAGTGACTAGGAGTAGTTTTCCTAGCTATTTCAATTCTAAGTGATATATATGATGAAACTTTAGCCTATTATTGTCGTAAAAAGACATGAAAAAAGATATTTAAGTTTAAGAGTGTGTGAGATTATAGAATAAAATTAAAAAAATAGATGGGAAATGCTAAGCTTTTTAATAAAAGTAGGATGTTTGTTGCGCTAATTGAAAATGTGATTAGGAATGAACAAAAACATTAAATTTAGAGATACAGAATAAATGATTAAACTTCAAATGTAGAATAGGAAATTTAAGATGGATTTGATTAGGTTAAACTCTGTACTACTAAAGGTGAAAATCAAACCCAAAAAAATATGAAAAATGAGTAATGTAGAATTTTTGGTAATGTAAGTAATAGATTAGGTTGAATATTATTAGTTTATCTAAGTCATTTATCTGATTAAAAAAAAATCTATATTACAAGTATTAACAATGTGATAATGTTTTTAATATAAGATTTATTCATTTAAATAAATATGTAATTTGATTATACAATTTTTTAAAATTATAATATTTATTATTATGTTATTTATCTAGGAAATATTTGAAAAATAAAGTTTACCCTTAGATCAATCTACAAACAAAATAATACTAAAATATATCATAATACTTGTAATAAGGCCATTTTGCCCGGCCTATGAAAACCAGGATAAAAAATAAATATAAAAAATGTTCAGCACAATCCATTTACAGATTTAACCCACTAGCCCAACTACCTGGTTACACCCTTGGCCCAAATACTAAAAAAACTAAACCCAAACTGCCTAAACAGACCACAAGACTATGACCCAGACCCAATTGCCAACAGACACCAGCTAACCCAAGCCCAAGAAGCCCAAGAAGCTTGCGGACGCAGGAAACCCTAGGTTTCCATTGCGCCACAAGCACCCCAGTGATCTGCCTCCTTTGCGCTGAGGCCCCTAATCGCGCAACAAGTCACGCCTAGTCATCACCGCGCTTCGCGTCCTTGATCTGCAAACAGGGAAAGAACGAACAACAAAAGGAAAGAAAGAAAATAGCAAAAATAGAAAGAAATCTTTGTATTTATTTCCAGTTTATTCTTAGGGTTATAAATAACCCTAATAAACCTGTAACGAGGAACAGAGAGAATAGAGGTAAAAAATACACTGAAATAAAAAAAAAAACAACAAACATAAGTTTTTTTTTTATTCGTCTCATCTTTTCTTTTCTGTTCATGCTATTTTTTTTACATATATTACTAGAAAATATAAAAAAGGGTTACCTGTCAACTGGCGCTGAAAAACTGAGGTTTTTTTTAACCTCCGGCCACCGTCCATGGTGGCGCGTGAGGCGCGTGCAGCGAGTGGCTCACGAGTCCGACGGTCGAGTTCTGGACAGAGGAGAGGGGGGTTCAGAGAAATTTTTGAAGTTTTTTTTTTAAAAAAAACAGATTAGAAATATTTTTTTTCTTCTAAAAACTAACTTATATAGCAATGATAAAACGACGCCGTTTATGCTTAAGCCAATAAGCATTAAAATGACGCCGTATAAAGTCTCTGACCCGAACTCGACCCGATAGACTAGAAGATCCGCGTGTTTTTTTTTTGTCAATGGTCTATTTGTGGAACAGGTCCTTCCGCATTTTTCAAATTTATAATTATGTCCAATAGCATTTTTTCGTATTTACAATCTAGCCCTAAAACTTATATTCTGTTTCATTTTAATCCTCGGGCTCCTTAAAAGCTAAAAAACTGAACGACGTCGTTTTGAAAATTTGGCAAATTTGCCATATTAACCCCTACAGTGTAACGCGTCTTTTAATTTAATCCTTTTATATTTATTTTATTGCTATTTAATCCTTATTCATTTTAAAACCTTTTTATTTTATTTTTTTAATACTATACTTAATTATTTTATTATATTAAACTGTTTTATTATTTTATTTTATTAATTTTGTTAATAGTATAAAATGCATATATATATATATATATTATGTATTATCTTTATACATATTAAATTATTATTATTTATTATCTATTATTTTATTTGGTTTAAATATTATTTTTATATTATGGTTTATATATTAATTATTATATTATGATTTTTTAATTTGTATATTATATAATATTATATCATATATTACTTTTTTTTTAAAAAAATTATTTTATAATTATTTATACATATATTAAATTATTAAATTATGTATTTGTTATAAATTTTTCTTTTTATATACTTTTTATTATTTATTTAAAACATTGTTTATATATATTAAATAGTTTTTGAAATTGTCATATTCTTTTTCTTATTATACTGTATATTCAATGCTTAACATAATTCTTTATTTATTTATTCATGTTATATTATTCTTTATTATTTATTGTTAGTATAATTTGTAGTTATGTAAAATTGCTATTAAATATATATGTTGCCATATCTACTCCAAAACCATTTGTTTTATAAAACACATTTAATTACATTTATGCATTTTATTCAAAGACTTTTAAATACAAATGGTATATGATATTTGGGGACTTGAGAGAAATTATACCTAACTTACTGGGTTTTAATTTTTCCTCGTAGAACTTAAAATATCAAGTATCCTTTTTTAAAACCTATAAATTTTAAATGAGAACTTATTTGCGAGAATTCAAAATTGTTGTGTCCTAACTCATTGGATATGACGATTTGTTATCTCAGAATAAGAATTTCAGAAAACAAGGCAATGTTTCGTGTTTGGAAGTTCGAGAAATTGTGCCCTAACGTGCTGGGTTTCGGTTTTTCGTTCGTCCAAATAACTAAATATCCTTTTAATTAATTTTGTAAATCATGAAATGATTTTGGTTACGAAAGTTTAAAGCATCATGTCCTAACGTGCTGGATGTGATGTTTGTATGCTTTCGGAACAAAGGAATCTCTAATTTCAACTCAAATTGTTCAAATTTTTAAAGAAATCATGTTCCCAAATCTTTTTCAAATTCTCGACATAAGGACATTAATTAATCAATTAGGTACCAATTTTTGGGCGTTACGAGGGTGCTAACCCTTCCTCGTACGTAACCGACTCCCGAACCTATTTTCTGGTATTTTGTGGACCAAAAATCGATGTTTTGAAATAAAACGTCTTATAAGGTGATCCAATCCCACCTAAGTAAAAAGGGATTGGTGGCGACTCCTATTTTCGTTTTTAAATGTCGATTCCCCGTTTTTAAATCAAACTTTAAATGGTTTCGACAATACTTATTAAAATAAACTTTATCTTCTATCAATTAAGATAATAATAACCACTCAAATAAACTTTATCGTAATATTAAACCTATTTAATTATATATAATAAATCTTTGAAAATATAATAAAAAACAACTAATTGTTTATTTTGAATTATTAATTAATTTTCGCAATCGTGTCAATATTTTCATCCTTCACTTCCTTTTCTTCAAATACTTCTTAATCATCCTTTATTTTTTTTTAAGTTGTTTATATATTCAGTAAATATTTTGATTATACTCTACTACATTTTTCTTGAATGCTGTGCATTTGGAAAAATTCAAATTTTTTTTTTTTTATATCAAAACCAAATAAACTGAATTAGTCATGTAAATCAAATAAATCAAGCCAACCTAGGAAGCAAAACCCAATAAATTTTCGGTTCAATTTTTAACTTTTTTTTAGTTGAAAAAAAAATCTAATTGAAGTATTTATAATGTTATTTCCTTTTAACTTTTTTCACATAATTGTCTTTTTTCTTCAAATTTATTACTTTTACTTTTAATTTTAATGAACTCAAAAAATATTTATTTTTTTATATGGCCAATATGTAAATAGGTTATAGGTTATGACTTATTCGACTTAAAATGTCAAAACCAAAAATTAACCGAATAAATCAATTAAACCAAACATTAAAATCAAATAAATCGAAAAAAATCAATTTTGTTTTTCAGTTCATTTCGGTATTTTTGGTTTAGATTTTTTTTTTCACACCCCTAAGCGCATCTCTCTCTCTTTTCTTTTATGAAATATAATAGAAAATTAACAAAACAAACGGATAATATAAAAAATAAATATTAGAATTCTTATTTGCTAATGAAGATAAATTAAGGAAATAAAATTGATTAGTATATCTTTTAGATTTTCACTACTCATAAGATTGTGAGATTTTAAATTTCTATTCTCACTAATAATCAAAGTCCACTCCAAAAATTATTCGAATAATTCTTTACGAATTTCATTGTGGTTTTTACAGACCCCTTCTTGATATTTTTGGGGCCCTAGGTAAAACAATAAAATGGGGTTTTAGGTTCTTTAAAAGTTAGAGAATTTTTTTTTTAAATCCCTTAAAAGTTGGAGAAAAAACCTTTTTTTTTTTTACTTTTAAAAGTTAAAAAACAATTTTTTTGGGCCCCTTAAAAACTGAAAAAACAATATTTTAGACTACTTTCAACCTTTGACCTTGGACGGCCGCACCTCTAGACAACCCCCGGGGCCGGGCCTGGGTCTTTATATAGATTAGAATATAACTCAACTTCTTCAATTAAATTTGCAATGCGATTCCTTAATGTTGTAAGAATAGAGCTTTTGGGGAAAAAATTAAACATAAACAATTTTTAATAAATACATACATATAGAAATAGTGGACTTGAACCCACGTTCTCCTACATTGACAACAATGCTCATACCAATCAAACTAAGACTCAATCGACTTCTTGTGTGAATTTTTGAAATTAAAAAATGCAGTATATGCTGAGAATTGTTCTTATTTATAATGAAAAATTATGTAATTAAATCTCAAGATAAATTTTCTATAGGCATTTATCTTCTATATATTTTTTAATATATATATTTTGATATTTATTGATGAGGACCAAAAGTTTGATAGAAAAGAGTTCTAAGAAGAATGAAAAGAATAGAGAGAAAACCAGAATAAGAGAGAAAGTTTGAGATTAAGAAACTACTGTGTATTTTCTTAACTGCTCCCCTCCAACAGATTGGCCATTAAAATAGTGAATAACGGCAACACAGAAGACAACTTGGCATAAGCCAATACGCGCCGTATCGCTTACAACTGTTTTACATAAAACAACTCGTTTAAGCTCCAATATAAACCCCCTTATACACACCATTTTCATTAAGGACTCAACCAAAACACATCGTTTTGCTATAGTAACTAACATTAACATAATTGTAATTAATAAACCGTTAATTAGCTGTTGAAGCTGATTATTCCATATCAAATATCCCTCCCTCGAACACGATTCTTGTCCTCAAGGGTCAAATAGTGGATACTACTACTGGAACTCAGTCAAACGTTCCCAAGTCAAATCTTCGAGGAAAGTGTTGGCTCATTCAACCAGCACCTCCATAGTTGCTTGATTATCTCGCTTAACCATTCGTCTGTCAAGTATTCGAACTGGTGTCTTGGCAAGAGTACCATCCAAATATATAGAAGGAAGTGTAGTGGAACTAGGAACTGAGCCAATGTGTTTCTTAAGCTAAGAAACATGGAAGGTTGGGTGAATTCGGGCATCAGCTGGTAACTTTAGAGTATAGGCAACATGTTATTTCCTAGTTACCACATGGTAATGCCCAAAATAGTGAGGAGCTAGCTTCTAATTCCCTCTCTTCCCGATAGAGTGTTGCCTGTAGGGTTGGAGCTTCAGATAAACCAAGTCTCCCACATGAAATTCTCTCTCTGATCTCGTCTTATCATCCATTTGTTTCATTCACTCTTGAGATCTCTTTAAGTGAAACTTCAACATATTTCGGGCTACCTCCCTTTGTTGGAGACTCCTATCCACTATAGCAACTTGAGATGCTCCTACTAAGTAGGGCAAATGATGATGAGGTTCTTGTCCATATAAAACTTTATAAAGGGTGACCTGTAGGGTTGAGTGGTAAGTGGTGTTGTGCCACCATTCAGCTAGGGGAAGCCACAAGGCTTAATCAAAAGGTCTCTCCTCAGGCATGCACCTTAAGTAGCTCTCTAAAAATCTGTTAAGGACCTCAGTTTGACCATCACTTTGGGGGTGATAAGTAGTGGACAAATAAAGCTTAACCCCTAAATGTTTAAATAGAGCATGCCAAAAGGAACTGATGAACACCTTATCCCTATATGAGATAATACATTTTGGAATGCCATGCAACTTGTAGATGTCCTTCAAATACTGCTGAACAACAGTAAGTGCAGTGAAAAGATGTGATAAGGCTAAGAAGTGACCATACTTAGTGAGTCTATCAACCATAACAAGGATGGTGTCCTTTCCTTTTGATAATAGAAGCCCTTCCACAAAATCTAAACTCACAACTGCCCAAGTACGATTAGGGACTGGAAGAGGTTGTAACAGGCTTAGATAAGCTAAATTGTCATATTTGCACCTTTGATAGGTAACACATTCCTTAACCCATTTCTTCACATCTTTAGAGAGCCCCTTCTAATTCAAAAGGCTCGAGATTTTGTGCCTGGTTGCATGTACCCAAGAGTGACCCCCCACAACTTCACCATGGAATAAGTCAAAGAGCTTCTTCCTGCCCAACTACCACTTTCCCTTTTCTTCTTAAAACTTTTACATCCCATGAGTACTTCGAATGAAGCTGAGGGTCCTGCTGAAGATAAAGGTAAATCTACTGCAAGGTAGGATCAATGAAATAGGAATTAAAGATTTGCCCCCATACTTCAGACCAAGAAAGACTCCCAACACACTGGAACATTTTCCCTTCCTTTGAGTTTTCTCTATGAGATAATGCATCAACTATTGTATTCCGACCCCTTTGTCTGTAGGTGATAGTGTAGTCATAACCAAGCATTTTCGTAACCCATTTCTGCTGACAGGGTGTGATGGCCTGCTTGTCAGATAGAAATTGTAGAATCTGATGGTCAATCTTGATGAGAAAGTGTCTGCCAACTAAATAGGGGTGCCATTTTTTAATAGCCATCAACATTGCTAGCATCTCCTTGTCATAAATGGACAAGGTTTGATGTTTGATCCCTAGCCCTTTACTGAAGAAGGCAATAGGTATTCTTTTCTATTGTAAGATTGCCCCTACACCCTGGCCATAAGCATTAGTTTCAACACAAACTCTTTCTTGAAGTTGAGAAGGACCAATACTAGTGCTTGGGTCACTATTGCCTTAAGTTGGTCAAAAGTCTCCTGCTCACTGTCAGACCAGCTCTAGGGGGTCTTTTTTTTAGCAAGGCTGTTAAAAGCTTATCAATAACTCCATATTTCCTTATAAACCTCCTATAATACCCCGAGAGCCCCAAGAACCCTCTCAACTCTTTAACTGAAACAGGTGTGGGCCAATGAAGGACCCCTTCAACTTTAGATGGATCCATAGAAATAGTCCCCTTCGAGATGATATGTCCTAAATACTCAACATGTGTATTACTAAAACTACATTTCCCTTTTTTAGCATACAATTGATGTTGCTTGAGGATGGTGAGAATTTCCCTAAAATGTTTTAAGTGTTCTGACCAGTCAGCAGAATATACTAAGATGTCATCGAAGAAGACTAGAACTGACTTCCTAAGCAACTACTTGAAAATGCTATTCATGGGAGATTGGAAACTAGAGGGTGCATTGGTCAAGCCAAAGGACATGACCAAAAATTTATAGTACCCTTCATAAGTTCTAAATGCTGTTTTGTGGATATCACCTTCCCACATTCTAATCTGGTGATAACCAGACCTTAGATCTAGCTTGGAGAAGTAGACTACTTGCCCCAACTCATCGATCACAGGAATTGGAAATTTGTCCTTGATAGTCAAATGGTTAAGCTGTCTATAGTCCACACATAGTCCCCAACTGCCATCCTTCTTTTTCACCATGATAATTAGTGAGGCAAAGGGACTATTGTTGTCCCTTAGAATTCCAGTATCAAGCATTTCTATGATAAGTCTTTCTATTTCATTCTTCTAGATGGTAGGGTATCTATATGGTCGAACTTTGACCACCTGAGCCTCATCTTAGAAGGGTATTCTGTGGTCCTGTAACCTTACGGGAGGAAGTCCTGTAGGAACCTGAAATACATCCTCAAATTCAGCCAAGAGCAACTTAATATTTCCATGCAAGGGTTGATCAAGTAATGTTAAGGTTGTTTGGCCAGAAGTGGTGAGTAATATAGGACTGAGACCCTGTCCTAGCACACTAAAACACTTAGACAACTGTGAACCAGTGGAAACATGTAGTCCCCCAAGGAGAAGACCTTGAAGTGTGCATGATTTCCCCAAATGCTCAAACTGTATGGTCAGAGAAAAGAAGTTCCAAACAATTGATCCCAATGAAAGGAGCCATTGAATACCAAGAACCAAATCACATCATTTGATCGGAAGCACCAGAAAATCAGTAGAGAATTGGCACCCTTAGGCCTCCCATAACACTAAACAACACACTCTTTGAGTGGCTAGCTGCACCCCATTAGCGACCATCACCTTGAGCCTGCAGGATGGGTCCACTGATAGATGTAATTTCTTCATAAATTTGCAATCCACAAAATTGTGATTGCTACCCGAATCAACCAGAATAATAGCCTAACAATGACCAATTTGGGTTGATAAATGCATTGTATTGTGACCCTGCGAGCCATTGAGAGCATGTAGTGACAAAAGTAGAGTTACTGATTCAACTTCACCTTTAGTAGATTCTAACTTTTTAGAATAGTCCTGGAACTCATCAGAAGTAGAATTCTTAGGTTTAGTGTGTAACTCAAATGAGGCTTCAATCACTAGCTGATAGAGTTGAAACTTGGCACATTTATGTCTTGGGGTGTACTTTGAGGCACACTAGAAACATAACCCTTTCTTCCTTCTATCCTCTATCTCACCTTGAGAAAGAGCCTTTATAGAGGTTTTAGTATTGGTAGTACTAATAGGGTAACCACTTGGAATAATGGAAGAATCAGTCTGATGATACCCTTTAGTAACAGGCAATAAGGGTTCGGGGAAGTATAAATTTCCTCCCATAGAAGCACTTTTCTCAAGAACAGTACCTACAATATCCTCAACTTGTCAAGCAATAGTAAATCCTTCTACTAGAGAAGTAGGCTTGAATAGTCTCAAATATTGACCAATATTCAGTTTGAGAGTGTACAAAAAAATACTTAAGGCATAACTCTCTGGTAAATGCAATTGGTTCAAAAGACTCATAAAATGATTATGGCAATCGGGTCATCAGACTGTTTGTTTAAGAGCCACCAACTCAGTCATGGGATCCAAATATTTGCTAGATCCAAATCTCTCCTGTAAAGCTCGGGCATACACTTTCCAAGTAAGTTGTTGGAGGCTACCATGTCGTTGGGCAAAGAAATGATGCCATTCAAGAACATTCCTTTCCAAATGCAACATCAAAAAATTGCTCGAGCTTAGACACCAACCTCGAAAGTCTGTTCTATCAAATTGAGGGCAAGTCAACTGGAACGCCTTTCCCACGATATCCCCTGAACTAGCTCAAAAATGAATGCTCGAGTATCTCAAATCTACAACTGGTGACATAATGAAACCTTCCTTAGGTGGAAATCTAGGTGATGGTGTTCCCAAAATCCCCTTACCTCGTTCCTGGAAAGCAGCTGAAAGTGGACCAAAATATTGCTAAAAAAAACAAGTGCATCTCAGACCTGATTTCTGCTCGGATTTCCCCTTTGATTTCATTGCGAAATTCCTTGAAATGAGAGTCCAATTTGGTGTCCAACTTAGCATTGAACTTGCTATCGAGCTGGGACAGCTCATGTTGTAGCAACCCCAACTCTTTTTGCAAACGGGTCGTTACTCCATCGTTGGCCATGAGGTTCGTCAAGCTCTGATACCTTTGATAATGACCGAAAGTTTGAGAGAAAAGAGTTCTAAGAAGAAGGATAATAATAGAAAGAAAACTAGAATAAGAGAGAAAGTTTGAGAAGAAGAAACTATTGTGTATTTTCTTAACACCTCTCATCCAATGGACTGACCATTAAAAGAGTGAATAACAACAACACAGAGGACAACATGGCATTAGCCAATACACACCATACCGCTTACAATCGTTTTACATAAAATGACTCGTTTAAGCTCTAATATAATCCCCTTATACGCACCATTTTCATTAAAAACTTAACCAAAACACATCGTTTTGCTTCAATAACTAACATTAACAGAATTGTAATTAATAAACCGTTAATTAGCCGTTAAGCTGATTATTCCATATCTTTTATCTTCTAAATTAAAATAATAAGTGGTTAATTTTAAAAATGATGTAAAACTACATTATTTTATTATATGATTTAAGGATAATTGGTTTAAAACTATTGGAATATACGTTGAAAATTTATATTATGAGTTTGTTGGATGTAAAATCGAGAAGCTTAAATTTTTTTATATGTTTTTAAATTTATATTTTTTTGTGGACGCAATCTAAAAAATGCTAAAAGAAATAAACAGAAAATTTTGCTAGACATAAAACCAAGAAGCTTGAAATTTTTTTATATTTTTTGAAAATTATCCTTTTGGTGGACGTTGCAAAATTAATTTTGAGATTTTGTATTATATTTGATTTGTTTTAAAAAAAATAATAATAACAATTTAAATTAGTGGATATTCCAAAAAAATTGCTAGATGAAATAAAATATATTTCCATTAATCTGATTTTGTTATATCCATGTTTTTGAAATATAATTTTTAGGATGAAAAATTATATTCTAGATATTCTATGTGTCAATAAAGGAGATGTAATCACATGTTATTAAAATAAGCCATTAACGTTTGCAATAGGATTGAGTAATATAATATATATAATTTGGAGAAGACAAAAAAAAGTTATGCTTTCTTTCTCTAACTCTATTATCAATGATGAAGATTAAAGATGTTGCTTAATAGTATATAAAAATTTCTCATGTCTGACTTATCTAAACTAGGAATTAAATTATTTAAAGTAAATTTCTGTTCTAAAAATTAGCAACTAAAATAATAAGAATGAAATGTAATGACAAAAAATTACAAAGACATAAATAAAATTAGATACTACTAGTGTTACGGACTTAGATTTTTCACCTTGCAATTCGTGTGGCCTTAGGCAATTCCTTCGCACAGGAACGCCTAAATTAGCATAGTCCCAAACAATTGAGGATTCAAAAGAATTCCTCCAAGGAACCAACACAAAGCGGAAGCAATTCAAAGATGAACAAAGATGAATGAAGAATAAAGCCACAAAAAAGCTAAGAACACAATAGAGAATTTTTTGAGTGAATGCTCTCGAGAATTCTTATTATTCAAGAATGAAGTGATTTACAATAAGGGGGAGAGGCCTCTATTTATAGTTGAGCCTCCCCAAATTCAACAGTATAGATCAAAGTACATCAATGACTAAAATTAAAAGCTATCTACAAATCAAATCTCTAATATTATAGAATCATATCTTCTAAGATTTACATATCATATCTAAGATTTCATATCTTCAAAGATTACGTACCATATTTTCCAAGCTTTGTAGATGGACCTTCAATCTCTCCAAGCAATGAGCCAGTCCGCTTGGGCCAAATGACCTCCCTTGAACTTGATGGATCACACAAATGTGTCATGGTTGCGGGCTCCGATGTGCAACCCATGACATTCTCCACCACCTATTCTAGCGACACCCTCGACGTGTCTTCCACATTGAACTGGTCTATCTTGCCTTGGAACTGCCACAAGGCTTCGACAGGTTCCCAAATTGTCTCACTGTCAGGAAATCCCTTGCATTAAACTAAGTATTCCTGACTCGATCGATAGTACTTTCATCTGATCATACGGTTTGCCTTGATGCTTTCAACTTCACAATCGTAGGAGACCTTTACCCCCATTCGTGCTTCTTCGGGCTTGCCTCGATTTAAATCCTCTTGATCATTATAGAATGGCTTAAGCATACTTACATGAAACACTGGGTGGCTTTAAGCTTTACAGACAACTCAAGCTTGTAGGTTACATTGCCTACTCTCTTCACAACTCCGAAGGGTCCTTTATACCGTTGTATAAGCCCATTGTGCAAGCCATTATGTCGTAAAATCAAGTGTAGTTTAGCAAGGACTAAATCACCAACCTGAAATTGCATATCCCTTCGATTCTAATCTGTCCACTTCTTATTGCACTTGCTTGCCTTGTGTAAACAAGCTCTAGCTAAATGGTTTTCCTCTTGCTATTCCCTCGCAAATCGGTAAGCAGCTGGATTCGGTCCCACATAGTGAGTTGCAACAGCATTGGGTGTAAGTGGTTGTTGCCCCGTCACTATCTCGAACGAACTCTGATTTGTAGCCCCACTTAGTTGTAAGTTGTAAGAAAATCGGACAACATCCAACAACTTTAGCTAGTCCCTTTGTGTGACACTCACATAGTGCTGAAGATACGTCTCCAACAATGTATTCACTCGTTCAGTTTGCCTATCGGTTTGCAGATGCATGCTAGTGGAAAAGTTCAAGTCTGAACCCATTAACTTGATCAACTCCGTCCAGAACCAGCCCGTGAATTGCCTGTTTCGATCATTGATGAAGACTGTGACACTTCCCAATACTTCACCATATGTTTAAGGAACAATCGAGCTACCTCCTCAATAGGGCACTCCTTGGTCGCTGGAATGAAGGTTCCATACTTTGAAAATTTGTCCACCACAATAGAAATTCTTTCAAACCCATCATATTTAGGCAAACCCACAATAAAGCCCATGGATACACTTTCCCGTGGGCGCTCTGGAATGTGCAAAGGTTGTAACAACCCGACAGAAGTCTTCAACTCGACTTTATCTTATTGGCACACCAAACAAGTTTTCATATAGGTTTCCACATCATCACCCATGTGAGGCCAATAAAAAAGACCCTCCAAGAGAGCCAAAGTGCGGTGCATACCTGGATGGCCAGCCCATCTTGGATCATGACATTCCTTCATGACTTCTTTGCGTAAGTTCCCATATTGTGGCACATAAAGACAATGTCCCCGAGTGTATAACAATTCTCCCTCAAGCAAAAATCTCCTCATTTTTCTATGTTTGGCAAGCTCGATCAAATTTTTGGCTCTGGGATCATGGGACAATCCCTCTCGAACGCGCTCCAATAGAGGAGTATCGGGTTGGCTGATTGTTGCAAACCCCATCTTTCGGCTAGGCGCATCAGCCACAGTGTTTGCACTCCTCAGCTTGTATTCCATGTTAAAATCAAACTCCACTAGGAAAACCTGCTAACGAGCCTGCTTGAGTGACAACTTTTTTTGGGTTAAAAATAACTATTTACAATATTGTCAGTCAATACCACAAACTTGGAACCAAGTAAATAGTGTCTCCATGTGCACAAAAAATACACCACAACGGTCATCTCTTTCTCTTAGACCATATATCGTCGCTCCGTCTCATTAAGCTTTCTCGACTCTCAAAAGCAACTGAATGCCCATCTTGCATCAGTACTCCTTCAATCGCATAGTTTGATGCATATGTGCGTAACCGATACACCTTTGAAAAATTTGGTAAAATAAGTATAGGTTCACTTGTCATTTCTTGCTTCACCCGGTTAAAGGCATTCACGCACCGAGGATCCCAATCCTACACTTTACCCTTTTTCAACAAATCTGTCAAGGGTGCAGAGATTTTGGAGTAGCCCTTAATAAAGCATCGATAATAGTTCGCCAACCCAAGGAAAGACTGTAACTCCGTTACCTTGGTTGGTGGCTCCCAATCAACAATGGCCCGAACTTTGCTTCTATCCACTCGAATCTTGCCACCTTCCACAATGTAGCCTAGAAATGACACCTCTCATTGGGCAAATGAGCAATTCTGCTCTTTGACATATAACTCATTCTCTCGTAAGGTTTGGAACACCTCCCTCAAATGTCCCACATGCTCCTCAAGTGACTTACTATACACTACAATGTCATCAAGATAAACAACCACAAAATGATTTAGGAAGGGTTGCAGTACCTTATTCATCAGGGTGCAAAATGTGGCTGGAGCATTCGTCAACTTAAAAGGCATCACAAGAAACTCATACGACCCATACTGAGTCACACAGGTGATCTTGAGCTCATCCCCTTCGGCTACTCTCACTTGGTGATACCCTGATCATAAATCTAGCTTAGTAAACCATCTCGTGCTACCAAGTTGATCAAACAAATCTGCAATAAGAGGAATGAGATACCTATTTTCACAGTGATCTTGTTTAAGGCCTAGTAATCGACGCGCAATATCAAATACCCATCATGCTTCTTTTGGGACAACACTGGTGCACCAAATAGGGCTTTAGATGGTCTAATGAACCTGACATCTAAAAACTCCATCAGTTGTTTCTACAATTCTTCCAACTCAGGCGAAGACATTCGATATGGGGACCTAGCTGGTAGCTTAGTATTGGGCATCAACTCAATCCTATGGTCCACCTCCCTTTTAGGTGGCAGCTTTTTGGACAACTCTGCTAGCATTACGTCTTGAAAGGACTTTAATAACTGACCCACTTTCTTTGGAATTTCACCAACGGATTTCACTTCCTCATCAACCTTCAAAATGTCTAAATAGGAGACTTCATCTCTACGTACTTCTTTAGCAAATTGGATTGCCGATAATGTTTTTCCCTCCATGCTTCCTTTCATTATCATTCTCACCATACATTGATGGTTTGAATCCGAAATCACCATGTATTCACCAGAAGGAAAAATACTCGCATTAATCCTGTCAAGTAAGCTTAATCCAACCACAAAATCATAGTCATCAAGTGGGATTACCTTAACGGTTGCCTTACCGGTCCAATCGCCAAGTTTCAGTTCCACTCTTTTTGCTACACCCGTTATTGGAACACCTTTTGAGTTCACCATTTTGATTCGACCTAAATCTTTCTTAATTTTGAGACCAAGTTCCCTTACCATTTGTTGCGTAAGTCGACGCAACTTGGCCCGGGCCTCTTTCTCGGCATGTTGTGGGTAAAACTGCTTCTTCAGCTCTCCTTGGAACTCCTCCCATGCTCTGATAGTTATTCCTTCATATTTCTCATTCGTGGACCTACATCACCATAATAAAATAGCAACAACAGTAAAATAAATCGAACCAGTGTTTACCTTGGTGACATCATCCTCGATGCCCATCGCTAGAAAGTATTGCTCTAATTCCCATAGGAAGTTGTCCACTTCTTTCACGGATCTAGCCCCCTTGAACTTCTCGAGTTTTGGAACATCCATCTTGCATTGATTCAGTCCTGAAGTTAACATCCCACTTCCCAAGGTAGCCTTGTAGAAAGTGAGCTCTCCCTTAAGCTCAACAATCTCCTCCTTCATGGCTGTCACTATGGCTTCAAGAACATCATCTCTTACTGTCAGCTTGTCCGAAGTAGATCTGAGAGTCTCACACACAAAGTCTTTAAAATCCTCTCTTATTGAGCTCAGATCCTCGATACGACCCACGACCATCTCGAGTGTCTCCTTCATGTCCCCCACGAGCACTTCGAGATTGACCACCCAATTTTCCAAGCTTGACAGTATGTCCCTCGATCGACTAGCCTTCCTAACCCTTCCATGGGTCTCCATTGGCTCGTTATGTTCAGTGATTTCTTTTGACATCTTTCTAGCTATGATGATAACTATTATGGGCTTAGAATTATCACCTTACAATCCGTGCGGCCTTAAGCAATTCCTTCGCATAGGGACGCCTGAGTCGCCCTAACTCTAAACAATTGAGGATTCAAAAGAATTCCTCCAAGTAACCAACAAAAAGTGGAAGCAATTCAAATATGAACAAAGATGAACAAAGAACAAAGCCACATAAAAGCTAAAAACACAAGAGAGAAGTTTTTGAGTAAATGCTTTCAAGAATTCTTATTACTCAAGAATGAAGTGATTTATAATGAGCTTCTCCAAATTCAACGGTACAGATCAAAGTACATCAACAATTAAGATTAAAAGCTATCTACAAATCAAATCACTAAGATTACAAAATCATATCTTCTAATATTTACATATCATATCTAAGATTGCATATATTTGAATATTAAGTTCCATATTTTCCAAGCTTTGTAGATGGACCTTCAATATCTCCAAGCAATGGGCCAGTCGGATTGGGCCAAATAACCTCCCTTGAACTTGATGGATCACACAAGTGTGCCATGGTTGCGGGCTCCCATGCGTAACCCTTAATACTATCATAGAGCTTTTGTGTCACGCCCTAAAATATAAGGGGTAACTGGAATAATTAATCAAGAAATTACTTAGGCTTGATGGTTAAGTAGTTAGTGCACTTTCTAGAGGTCTTAGGTTCAAACCACTCATTTTTCAACTTTTTTCTTTAATTTTTAGCAAACTAAGATAAAAAAAACCATACTAAAGTAAATGTTATTTGGAGTAAAAAATAAATAAGAAATAGGCCTTAGACATAAAGGTTAAACACTTACTTTTCCCCATTGCATACTTGAGTTTGAGCCACTCCATCCCCAAAACCATTTCTTTTATTTTTCTTTTGATTTTCAGCCCAAGATGTTGGATTATTTACCCATGCTGTCCCTAAGGTTCCAAACCCTAACTATTTAATCAATCTTTTTCCAATTGAACTAGGTTTTCCCCTTTTCAAATTCTAAATAGACTTCCCTTTATCTTTTCTATTTTTTCCCTTTTTCCTTTTCCATCTCTACTTTGCATAATATTTTTTCTCCATTTTTGAAATTATTTTTACTTCTCGAAACGAAATCAATCCTGTACAAATCATATTTCCTACCGATTTTTTTCTCTCCATTGATAGCACCCGTTTCTTTCATCCAGAATTGATAAGTACATCTCAATCTCGGTGTTTAATCTCTAATTTCTGTAGAACTCCTATCCATGTTAATCTTGTAATCCGATTACACAATCTTTATCGGTTCTTGGCACATCACTCCAAAATCTTGATTAATCATGAAATCAACCATTAATTCTGGTGTAAATATCATTTGAATAACTCTTTTTTTGTGCATCAGACTAGATTTGATCGTGAGGGACGTCGATCAGAATTAATGTGAAAGATGTATGTTCTTTCATAAGCAAATTGGGACAAACCATGCCTAGGATTAGGGTTACACGGGTGTGTGGACCACACAGCCCCTCACACGATCATGTGCCTCTAGAACCCTAGTATAGTTCGATTCTCACACGGTCAAGAACCCTCCACATGGCCTGTTACACGGCTGTGTCATTCTTGTAGGTTAAATATTGTAAATGCCACACGACCACAGTCTGTTACATGGCTTGGCCACATGGCCTTGTAAACCCTCCATATGACTTCAACCCTCTCACACGACCGTGTGACCCCTACTTTTCAGATTTTATAGTTTTTCCCATAATTTTATAACTTGTTCAATTTAGTCCCTAGATAGTTCACGAACTATTTTTATAGCTTTATTTCTTCCAATTGAATCTTTGAGAATATGATTATTGGAATGAATATTCTATTTGACCGAATTATTATTGTATATGCATGTTATTTGTATAATATATGTCTATTGCATCTGTACTATTGAATGCATATTTTGCATGCCACATGATACCGTTATTAGCATATTAAATATCACTGTATTGATCCGTTATAATCACATTATTTTCTACTGTATTGAACTGTTATGAGCATACAAATCATATTTCCTACCTGTTGTCATTTTCGCCATTGATAATACCCATTTCTTTCATCCAGGGTCAATAAGTACATCTTAGTCCTAGTGTTTAATCTCTATTTTCTATAGAACTCCTATCCACGTTACTCTTGTAGTCCGATTACACAATCTTTGATTAATCTTGAAATCAACCATTAATTTCTGTGTAAATGTCAATTGAAGGACCTTTTTTAGGTGCATCAGACCAGATTTGATCGTGAGGGAAGTTCATCAAACTTTTGGTAAAAGGTGTGTGTTCTTTTACAAGCGAAACGAGGCAAATCGTGCCTAGGATTAGGGCTACACGGGCATGTGTGTAACACCCAAAACCCGGCCTAGAAGTCTAGATCGAATCTGGGATGCCACATTGATCACCGAAGTGATCGGGAGAAAATTTCACAAATCAAGTAGTTCAAAATCTAATTTCTGAAAATGTTTATCCCAAAGCAAATCAAAACATTTAATCATATAAAATTCATCGGTAAGTTTAACAGTATAAAATGTACGAATGAAAACTTAACAAGAGCTGTACCACGATATTGTGAAACTTTAAAATTCGAACTTAAACGAATAACAATTAAAACCTGAAAATAAAAGCTTATAACTTATTTCCACCAAAACTGTCCGAGACCTCCGCATACTGAGCCCAACTATAGAATCCAGAACTGTACCTGAAAGGAAAACAGAAGAGGGGGTGAGCTACTCGAGCTCAGTGTGAGATTAAACCAGCTAAACTACAGAAGCAGAAATAGAGAATTAGAAGCAGTTCAGAACCAGAACATACTTACAGACGGCTAACAGTTGTGTGAATTTGCCCAAAATCAAACAAATAGCAATAATTCTCAACAGTTACAGTTTGGCTTAAGCCTATTTCAGAATCAGTATCAGTTTGGGCCTTAGCCCAACTCAGTATAGTAGCAGTCAAGTCTACAGAATTCTCTTAGGCACGAGTACCTTTCAGTCGAACAGTCAATCATATTCAGCCACAGTATCATATTCAGTCAAACAGATTCAATCAGATGCATATGAGTGCAAATGAGTTATAAAATAAAAACCCACCCATCCAACCAACACACCTCTCCTTCCAACCCTACACTTCTTGTGGGGATTTAATCAACCCACCCATCCCTGCACTCTGAGTAGGACCTCGAAAAGCCCATCCAACCTTATACTTCATAAGATGTCATCCCGGGTTGCCCGGTAACGATGATCATCAGCATTTTCCTCGACCCTCAGGGAATTGGGACCGCCCTCGACCCTCTGGGAATTGGGGCTAACAGTGTGCAGATAAACTGCCAGTCTCATATATTACGCAACAACGCTAGCATATAAGCTGCACTATGCAATACGGTAAACCGCAGTACATACATGCATTATGAACTGCCAGATCAGATAGTGGTACATAGCATAGCTAACGTATATGCGGTACAGTGCAATGCGATAATCCGCTATACCGATGAGTTGCAGTAAAACTGCCAGATCAGTCAATGGTACGCAGCGATGCTGACGTATGTGTTGTACAGTGTAGTGCGAAAAATCGCAGTACAGTTAAATCGTCCACGACCCTCAGGGTATTGGGACTACCCTCGACCCTCTGGGTATTAGGGGCTTCAGTATGCAGTTAAACTGCCAAATCATAAATCTTCCTTCTCTTCAAAATCCCAACCCAAAATAATTTATATGCAGATGTATGAATGCAGATGGACCAAATCAAAATACAATTACAGTGCGATCATTCGTAAGCGATCACTTACGATCGATCAATCACTCCACGAAACGTGCACACTTATGCACTCAGATTCAGTACCTAGCATAGCACACATTCACTTACAAGCAGTACATAATTTAAAGCTAGAACAGAATCGTATTCACCCTCAGTAAGCTTAGTCGAAGGGTTAAAACACATAGACTCACAATGGCATTCGATTTGCCCTAAAATCAAAATTTGGCGAGTTAGGGCCACACGCCCGTGTGCTTTGGCCGTGTGGAGCAATCCAGGCCGTGTGGGAATCCTAACGCCCGTGTGAGGGGTGGCACATGGCCGTGTGATAGAGGCACACGCCCGTGTGACAGAGGCACACGCTCGTGTGAAGCAAGGACACGACCGTGTGAACAGGCCGTGTAACTCACTACCCAAATTCACTAATATTAGGTGTAGGGCAGACACGGGCGTGTGAGAATCTCACACGCTCGTGTGCCCAACAGACACGGCTGTGTGTTCCAAAACACACGCCCGTATGGGATCCCTAAATCCCCAAATCAGTCACACGGTCGTGTGACCCTAAAACTCTAATACCCTAATTCCCAATCTCACACGCCCGTGTGCCCGATGGACACAACTGTGTGAAAGTTGACAAAAATCCCCAAATCGGCCACACGGCCGTGTGGCACCTAATTTGGCCCGAAAACCCTAATTCCCAAATCCACACAGCCGTATGCCTCGGCACACGCCCGTGTGGCTGTCAGGGAGGTCACGAAACCACCCCATATCAGCCCCAAAACTGCCGTTTTGGCCACCAGAACCGTCCCTAACCTTTTCCCTATCAAAGTATACCGGAAAGTGGCAATTTCTCATCACTTCCATCGCCTAGAACTCAAAATCCTTGGTTTAACATTCACTCAAGAAAACCCGAATCATAAGTTTGCAAAAACCATTAAAAAATAAAAAAAACAATGTAGTTACTGTTCGAATCCCACACCTATTTGCGATCGGAGAAGACGGTAGAGGCGTAAAATTCCCGAAACCATAAATTAACCATTTTGAGAAATATTTAGAAAGCAGAAGAGAGGGGGGAGAGGAGAACGCGAAAATAGAAAAGTCGAAAAATAAATAAAATAAAATAAAAAAATAAAAGTAGCTTTTAATAAAACTAATAATTTAATAATTATAAATAATTATAATTATTAACTAAAAACAAAACAAAATAAAATACCTACCAAAATGTTCACACTAAGACTCGAACCCGGAACCATGAGGTTCCCTAACACTCTCTCAACCACCAGACCAGCAGGCCCATCAACTTAACTTATGTGCGCAACCTCCTCGCTGTCACTACACTCAAAACCCAGAACTTCTAGGCCCAAAATTCGGGGCGTTACAGTGTGGACCACACGACCCCTTACACATCTATGTACTTCTGGAACTCTAGTATAGTTGGAATCTCACACGACCAAAAACCCACCACATGGTCGTGTCACTCTTGTAGGTTAAATATTGCAAATGCCACACGGTTACAGTCTATTACATGGCCTGGCCACACGGCTATGTAACCCCTCCACATGGCTTCGACCCTCTCACATGATCGTGTGACCCCTGTTTTTCAGATTTTACAGTTTTACCCAGAATTTTATAACTTGTTCAATTTAGTCTCTAGATAATCCTCGAACTATTTTTATAGCTTTATTTCTTTCAATTGAACCTTTGAGAATATGATTATTGGAATGCATGTTCTGTTTGATCGAATTATTATTGTATATGCATGTTATGTGTATAATAAATGCATATTAAATCTCTACTACTAAATTTATGTTATGCATGGCACATAATACCGTTAACCCAAACACAAGACGAAAATGAATTGGGGTAGAACTGTAACGCCCCGAATTTTGGGCCTAGATGAATTGAGCTTTGGGCTTTGGGTCTCATAATTTTTTTTAAAGCAACAAAATGACAAATGACATGTTGGCTTTAAGGTTTTAATAAACTTGGAGTGTCTAGGGGTGCTGGAGAAGTTCTGGGTTCGGACTTTGAGGAGAAGGAATTTTTAGTTAATTATTAAAGGAACCAGGGCGGTGAGTAGTTGGGCTTTTAAATAAAAATAGGGAAAAATGGCATCAAAGAGTCTTATGGTGGAATGGCTAAGTGATGCCACTTATGGTATAGGAAGGTGGCGTTATGGGCTAGCAAGGAGATCCTAGGTTCAAATCCTAGCTTAGTATTTTTTTTAGGAGTTTAATTTTGGCCTTCTAAAAGGTTTGAAGTGGTGTGGTGATGGACTCTAAGGAGAGTGATCAGAAGAGAAAATTTAGGAAAAGGATTGAGGAGTTATCAGGGAGAAAAATGAGGAGATGAGATGGGGAAGAGTTGGAGCCGATTGGGACTTTGGGGGGTAGGCAGAGTTTCAATTTTGTGTATAAATAGGGGGTGCCGAATTCCCTCTGTGCTATTTCGGCAATTGGAATTCCCTTTGTGCTATTTCGGCAACTATAGTGCTCTGCCGAATTCTCCTTCACTTTTTCTGTTCTAAACCTCGCCTCTTCCTTATGTGTTTTCTTTTCTTCTCTCCTAAAGCTTTAAATCAAATATCATTCTCTTCTTTCTCCATTGCTTGTGCCATCCCACCTTCATCTCAATTGTTGGGGACCAAATATTCGTGACTTCAAAAGCCGAAAACCTTTGCTCTTGAAGCCGATTTCTTCATCGCCCCAAACCTTGTGCCGAATACTCTAGTGACCAAATCTCTTTCGTACTGGCATCATTCCTTTGATTTTTGGTGGACCGAATCTTGGAAAAATCGGAATTAAGCTTGGATCTACAAGTCTCTGCCGAAAAGCTATCCATACGTTTCAGCTTTTGGGTAAGTGTTCTTGATTTTGGGATAAGTTGGCCGAATAGTTTATAGTAAGGGAACGGGTGACTTAAGTGGATACAAGTCACCTATTATTTTGTCTTTAACGATTAAGATTGATGCAGATCTAGGGGATATTCGTGAGTAGTAGCTAAGGAAGGGCTATTAGGACTGGTGGCACACGGTAAGGTTATGGTAAGGCTTCAGTTTTTGGTAAATATTGTGGTTAAGTGTGTGATTGATTGAAGGTCGGTATTGGTTGTAGGTTCAAGGCTAAGGATAGTGTAACACGTCTCATTTACCAGGTGTGTACATACACTTCACACACGACAATCGGCAAAAGCCAAAATCCCGAAAAATCGGAATGCCAAAAAGTCGAAAAGCCGAAAAGCTGAAAAGCTAAAAGGTTGGCACCGGAAACCACGCGAGCGTGCGAAAATTTGTGTGGGAACATCGATACGATTACCGGGACCAAGAGAGTGATCTCATAGTCTCGGGCCACTATTTGGCCAACCGGGCCAGAAGGGGCTAAACAGGCTTACCGAGCTCGTGGGCTCAATTCGGCAAGAGTTGATATGTGAAATTGAATGATGGATTGATATGGATTGTTGTATGATTTGGTTATGATCGAGCCTAATGGGCCATATGAATGTGTTTTGGGCCAGATGGGCCATATGAACGTATGCGAATTTGTATGGGCTTTGTAAGGGGTCTTGGGCTTAGTAATTGGTAAATTGCTTAACCTTACATAAAACTTTAATTATTAACTAATTGTGACCGTGGACAAGTCATAAGGTTAAGGTGTGGCAATGGGTATATGCATGTCTAGGATTGGATCTAGGGAGAGCTTGGTACTTAAGCGGTCTTAATGAATCACCTCCTCTTCTCTGGAATCCTACCTGGTGCATAGTATCTGTTCACTTTAGCCAGCGAGGACTTGATAACGGGCTAAGGTAAGTAATAACCCATAACAATGAGAAAAGACCGAAATGCCCCTAAGGGCGAAAATGACTAAAAAGCCCCTATGTGTTGAATGTAAGATTTATGGATGTTACATGTACATTTGCTGCATTCATATGATATTCTGTTTAGGATGCATATGGGTGGGAATTATGGAACGGAGGAAGTATATGAGGATCGCATGGTTGCTTGACAACTGTGGATCCACCGATGGCTTTTTAAGCCCATTATATGCTTAGCAGCCTTGCTGCAACATTTGGTAGTACCGTAACCGGGCTACCCTTGATGTGTATCGGATGGGCGGGTCGATTTAGAAATCCCCACAGGAGTGTAGGGTTAGAAGGGAAATGTTATGTAGCGGATGGATTATTTGGGGAGGGTTTGCATTGCATTGCATGTATGATACTATTATGTTCTTATTATGATATGTATGCTATTTGTTTGACGGGGGTCGTACACACTGAGTTTTCAAAAACTCACTCCCTCTTTTATTTTTCTTAGGTGATCCTCAGTAGGCGGTTCAACGGATGGAGGGACTCAGAGGTGGCCAACTAGCAAGACGATTAGACTTGCTTTCCTTAATATCTAAATTCTGGATTTTAAGTTATTTATTTTAAGTTATTTCAGATTGTAATAAGGTTTTCTTTCTAGTTATTATTCCATTACTTCCACTATGCATTGCAATTTTGAAATGGAACCTAGATTTATTTCTTTTAAGCGAATTTCAAGTTTTTTGAAAATAATTGTGTTTTAAGATTGAGCTTCCGCTGTCAAAGGAAATTTTTACATAGTAACAAGGAAACGGTTTTTTTGGCTACACCTCGTTTTGAAAGCAAACTGGATTTTACTTAACTTTCCTCTAGAAGGGTTTTCAATGAAAACAAGGTGTTTGCGAAAACACTTCAATGTGACACGCCGGATTCGGGCCTAACTTCTAGGCCGGGTTTGGGGTGTTACAAGAACGTTAGTTTTACATCTAACTGCTCAAGCTCCAAATTATACATGGTAGCAATACCAAGTAAGGCTCGAATCGAACTATGCTTCACAATTGGAGAGAACACATCTGTGAAGTCTACACTTGGAATCTAACTGTATCCTTTTGCAATCAGCCTTGCTTTGTATATGGGTTCTTCAACTCCTGGAGTCTCTTTTTTTTTTTGAACACCCATTTACAACGAACAACCTTTTTACCCTTAAGAAGCTTCACTAGGTCCCATTTTCTATTCTTATGGAGTGATTCCATCTCCTTTTGCATGGCAATTATCCACTTTCCTGAATCATCACAGCTAACTGTCTCGAAATAAGTAGATGGCTATTGATTTACAACTATATCTTCAGTCACATTTACAGCATAAACAACTAGATCAGCCTCGGCGAACCTTTTTAGAGGTTTAATTTCTCTTCTAGCTTTGTTCTTGGAAATATAATATTGTGGTGAAGAAGCAACTCTATTCTGAGTTTTTGTACTAACTTGAGGAGTAGACTCTGTTGTAGATCCTAAATCAATCTCAAGCTCCACATGCTTCACATGTGTGTTTGAACTGTACTGGTCTTTATTGGAAGAGTCTTTAAGAGGTAAGTTAGGCAGCATGACAGTTTCATAAAAAAATAACATCTCTGCTAATTACAACTTTCCTCGTTTTAGGACACTGTAACTTATACCCTTTAACATTAGCCTTATAACCAAGAAAAACATATTTAATAGATCTAGGCTCCAATTTACTATTATCAACATGAGCATATGCAGGACACAAAAAAATCTTCAAATCAAAATAATCGGTAGGATTACTAGACCATACCTCTTGTAGAGTTTTTTTTCTCAATAGCAACAGACGAAGATCGATTAATAAAAAATGCAATAGAGGTTGCTTCAGCCCAAAACTACTTTGGTAAATAAGCATTCGACAACATACATCGAACCTTTTCCTTGATTGTTCTATTCATTCGTTCTGTAACGTCGATTTGCTGTGGAGTATAATGAACTATCAAGAGTCTCACAATCCCTTCTGTTTGCACAATTCATTAAACTCATCAGAACAGAATTCAAAGTCATTATCTGTGCGGAGGTGTTTTATCTATTTTCTTATCTGCTTCTCGATCATAATTTTTCAAGCCTTAAACGTGGAAAACACATCACTTTTTACTTCAGAAAGAATGCCTAAACTTTTATGGAGAAATCATCAATGATCGTCAGCATATAATTAGTGCCACCTCTCGAAGGCACTCTAGATGGTCCCCAAAGATCAAAATGAATATAATCCAGCGTTCTCTTCGTGTTATAGATTCCTCTAGCGAATCAAACTCTCTTTTGCTTCCTAAAAATGTAATGCTCACAGAACTTCAGTTTGCTATTGCCTTATCCATCAAGAAGTCCGCTTTTTCTTAATTCTGTCATGTCACTCTCATTCATATGCCCTAGACACATATGCCAAAGTCTAGTAACATCATCATCTGACAAGGAAGAGAAGTGACGACTACATCACCAATAATAGTAGAACCTTGAAAAACAAATAACTTGACAGTCTTTCTCTGCCCTTTCATCATAACGAGGGAACCCTTACTAATCTTCAAAACTCCACGTTTAGTTGTGTACTTGTGCCCTTTTGAATCAATAGTACTCAATGAAATCAAATTCCTCTTCAATTCTGTTACATGTCGTATGCCATTAAGTGTTCTGATGACTCCTTCGAACATCTTAATTTTGATCGAGCTAATACCTGCGACTCTACATGAAAGATTATTTCCCATCAAAATAAAACCTTTAAACACTATTTTATATGTTGTAAAACAATCCTGATTAGGACTTATAACACCCCAAACCCAACCTAGAAGGCAATATTTGAAACTTTTTCCTTGGGCCACAAGCGTTGTTTGAAACGAACGCAGTCCTACTGTAGGGTCTGTACGATCTAAATTAGGCTATATAACTTGATATATGATGATTTGATGATGAAAAACTTGTGATATGTACATATGTCTGCTATGTTTAAACCTAAATGAGTAGGATCTGTCGAAACGTAATGTGTTATTGTCTAATGTGTGCAAATTATCCAGGTACGATTTGTATTTTGTTAAGTTTGTTGGTATGCCTCTACATTACTCTGTTGATAAAAAATATGTGATATCTGATTATTTTAGATTGATTGTTAATGGCTCTGATTTATAACCGTACATGTGACTTCATGGCAAATCTGGTATGGTCTGTTGAGGTTTGATAAGTCTATTTTACAAAACATGGACTCCCATGTCTACTGATTCTGTTATTGAAAGATAGCGTGACTTACATACTCAACACTCTGATTCTACATATGCATCATGGCACATTGCATGGGATTTGGGTTGATGTGAAAGGAAGAAGTTCTGGCAGTTTAATGATATGCATTATTTGGTGGTTTATCCATAATTCTTTTCCAACAGCTTGCTATAGTGGCTTGACCACATGTATCCGATTTGGCAGTTTTAACTGTAAAATTCTGGTGGGACCGTCCACAGTTATTTGTTAGTCTGATTTGGCTGGACGAGTTATGGGGGAACTCTATTTTAGTGTGTAGCGGAGTTGGGTAGGATGTTTTCTGATAAATCTGCATTCTGATCTATTTGAAAAATTCAGCATCTGCATAACACACATCATCTGCTCTGTTCTATTCTGTTCTGTTCTGCTCCGCTCTATTCGGTTCTCTTTTGCTGGATTTGTTCTGTTCTGTTGTACTACCATTGTTGAAATCTTTGTGATGCTCTATATCTGTTCCGTACTGGTTATAAAACTATTATTAAGTTATTTGTATTACTTTGATTTATATATTCTATTTATTTGTATCTGAGTTCGGTTATACATGGTGCTTGGTAGCTCACCCTTTGTTTTACCTTTATCTGTTCAGGTAGACATCTAACTTAAGACCGAAGGACATACTGGAGCTTGGATTATTTTACATTGATATAACTATGATTTGATCTTTTGGGTTTGTAATTTGTTTTTGGACTTTCCTTGTTCTTTTATAATATCGCCAGTATCTATCAATTTCTAACACGAAACTACAAAACCACCTAAATCGACTAAAATGAACTGGTTTTCAAGTTAAAACTCTGAAAAGAAATCAGTTTTCAATACGTTGGTGTAACTCATCCAAATTCGGCTTAAACTTCTAGGCCGAGTTTGGGGTGTTACATGACTCATGGAAAGTGCAACCAGAATCAAGGATCCACTCATCGCTTACTTTAAAGTTGTCGGTAGAAGCAACTAGGAGTTCACCATTGCAATAGTCTTCTACAACATCAGCTTCATCGGATTGTTTTGGTTGTTTTCCCTTTTGATTCATCGCCTCCCTTTTGAACTTATTCTGCAACTAATAGCACTCAGACTTAATGTGCCCTTTATTCTTATAGAAGTTAAATATTTTACCTCTGTTTGAAAATCTCGATCTACCTTTAGATTTACTACGAGGATTTCGTTCTTGTGTCTTTCCACGATTATCATCAGTATTTCATTCTTATCTCCCACGAACAATGAAACCCTCTCCCTGATAATAGGATCTAACCACAAGATGCTTCATCTTGTCATAGGAGGCTGAGGAACTGTGAAAGATTCACGACTATACAAAATCGTATCTTTAAAGGTTGAATAAGACGGGGGCAACAAACAAAGTAGAATTAACCATAAATCTTATTTATTATACTGAACCTCTATGACCTCTAGTTCCAAAAGAATTTCTTTAAACACAGTTAAGTGTTCGAGAACAGACGCACCTTTCTCGAAACGATGAGTATAAAGACGTTGCTTCATATGCAATGTAAAAGCCCATTTTTAGTGAAATCAGAACAGTGGTTTCAGGACCACAAATCTGAAGTCAAAAAATTTATTTTATTATTATTTTATTGTCCATAGAATGATAGAAATACCATATAAAAATTTTGTTAATAAATTTTACCGTTTACATGCTTAATTTGATAAAAAGGACTAAATCGCGTAAAGTGTAAAAGTTGTGTTCTAATAGCTAAAGGTATTAAATAGCTATAAAAATTTAAAGTGAAGGTCCTTATATGGTAATTAGACCATTAGAGTTGATAGTGGATGGTAATGGTTTGGCATTATTGATATTTTAGTTAGTTTTTAAGGTTAAATAAGTAGATAATTAATAAAGGTTAATAATTAAAGAAACAAAATAAAATATTCATATTTATTTTTGTTTCTTCAACCGAATAACAAAGTAAAAAGGGAGAAACCATGGAAGCTTCATTCGGCCATCTTTAATCCTTCAATTAGGAATGCATTTTTGTCTCGTTTTTAATGATTTCTATGTTTTCGGGATCGTTGTAGCTTAATCTAGCTAGCCCGGGGACTAATTTGTAAAACTGTTAAACTATTAGGGTTTTTCCATTGATGAGCATGCTTGATTTTTGAAGTTTGATGATATAAAATGAATGGTTGTTGTCAGATAAACAACTTTTGCAAAGGAATTTTTAGTGAAATTGTCAAATAGGGACTAAATTGAAAAATAGAAAATATTATGTGGTGAAATTGTGAAATAAATGAAATATAGAGCTTGCTAGGGACTAGATTGATATTCGACTATGATGGGTTGTGATGGAATTTCATAAATTTCCATTTTTATGAGATAAGGACTAAATTATAAAGAATCAAAAGTATAAGGGCAAAATGGTAATTTTTCCAAAATTACATGTAGGACTAAATTGAATGTGAAATTTATTGAATTAGGTTAAATTTATACATATAGATCCTATCAGACCTCGTACGGAGTTAGATCGAGGCAAAGAGAAAATCTCGGATTAGTCGCCTCCGTATCTATGTACCCTCGTCGAGGTAAGTTCGTGTAATTAAATTGCGTATTTATATACTTTAATTGAAATATATATATATATATATATATGTGGATTGTATAATTGCTATGTATAATTACTGATCGCATATCCGATGACATACGACGACTACCGAGCCCCATTTGAACCTTAGGAATTCATAGGATACAAATGACATGTCATTAAGGCTATCGATTTCAGCTCTTATGAGCTTACCAATACTCAGCTCGTATGAGCTTACCATTATTCAGCTCGGAAGAGCTTACCGTTATTCAGCTCAGGAGAGCTTACCGTTTACTACTCGTATGAGCATACATGTACATGAATTGACGGATTACAGTTCAGTACACCTCGTGTGTAATACCTGCGTATCCAACGATATTCTAAATGGTTCAACGGGCACTGTTTTGTTACGAGATTACGTGAGTTTAATATGAACTACTACATGTATTTACATGATATATATGAAAATGATTTGTACATGATATATATAGTTACATGAAGTGGAAATTATATGTACATAGAAGTTTGATTATTGTTGAATTCATACATGTTTCTTGATATTATATGAATTACATGACTAACATGGTTGTTGAAGATATGTGTTTAGGATTTTAGCCAAATTGAGTTGGATATGTTTTGTATGCTTACCTTAAATGTGAGTAAATGGTAAGTTAATTTCTTTGTTATACGAAATTACTAAGCTTAAATGCTTACTCTGTGTTATTTTTCGTGTTTTATAGTGATTCCGAAGCTCGTTCAGTTTGGAAGCTTGTCGAAGCTATATCACACTATCCATCAACTCTTTTGGTACTTTCGGTTAATTAATTCCGGTTATAATGGCATGTATAGGTTAATTTAGCCAATGTTGGCATATAAGTGTTTTGTTGAGATTAGCCACTTATTTGGCTTATGTTTGGTATATTTTCATGTGTATATATGTGACTTTACCATATTTAATGTGTGTTTGATATGGTAGAATGATAGAAAGTAAAGTGTGGTTTGGAATATGCATATAAGGTATGTTATATACCTTGGTGTAATTTAGTGCTTTATTATGGAAAACTTATAGGTATAGTGATGTTAGTTAGAATGGTATATTTGGTATCATTTGGAAATATTGGTATGTCTTGGTAAGTAAGTTAAGTGACATGAAACTATGAAAAATGATTTACGTTGTGAATTGGTATATTGGGTACCAAATTGTTGAGCTTGATATGTGACCTACATGATAGGTTTTGGTACAATTATGCATATATGTATTTGGTCATTTAAGTAAGTTTGGATACATAGTTGACATGTTTTTAAGTTTTCATTTGAGGTGCCTAAGGGCATATTGGTTGTATGTGATGATATTACATGTTTTAAACTTGATCTTGGCTGGTTTTGGATGCTTATTTATGACTTGGTTATATGCAAATTGTTGTGTTTATGTTGGTACCAAATTGGGTGAGAAATGTGGCTTGGAAAATGGCATATTTTTGTCCACACGGGCAGAGACACGAGCGTGTGTCCCCTGTATCTTTTATAGAGTGCAAGGCAGCATGCCCACACAGCCTAGCACACGGGCGTGTGGCTTGGCCATGTGTCACAAGTCAGTGAGTTACACGGGCATGGAAACAGGCTGGGACGCAGCTGTGTGTCCCTATTTCGAATGCCCACACGACCGTGTGACCCCTGCAGCTTTGAAAAATTTCAATGTTTTTCGAAAAATTCTTTGTGTACCCGATTTAGTCCCGACTTGTTTCTAATGCGTATTTTGTGCCTCGAGGGCTTGTATAAGGGATAATATGTATGCTTTCGATTGGTTTCTGACATGAATATTATATGATATGAAATGTTTGAAATTTCTGTCTGTTTGATTTGTAAACTCCGGTAATGCTCTATAACCCTGTTCTAGCAATGATACAGGTTAGGGGTGTTACATTTATTGGTATCAGAGCTACGATTAGTCGATTCTTGGACTAACGTAACATATACGAGTCTAGCTGTACATGTCATTATTTAACCTATGATAGTGTGATATCTCCTGACCATTTTAAAACATGTTTTCATATAGCAATGACATCTAACCGAGCTAATTCTGATGAAGTAGAGAGTAACGCTCAAGCCTCCATTCACGGAGTAGCTTCGAGTGTTACGAAGACTGTATCTGAAGGCCAGGGTGGAGAGGCTAGGGAAGCCTTCTTCCAAATGATAAATGAGTGGTTCACCGAGTTTGTACGGACAAACCCAGCTACTCAATAACCTTCACCCCCTCCTGTTCCCCAACCAGTTCCCATTATTCCTCATGGTACAGAACCAATCCGAGTTAGTAAGCCTCCTGTTGATAAGATTCGTAAGTACGGGGCTGAAGAATTCCGAGCTACTGCTGAAGATGATCCTGAAAGAGCTGAATTCTGGTTAGAAAATACAATCTGGGTTTTTGACGAGTTATCCTGTTCCCCGATGGAATGTGTAAAGTGTACAGTATCTTTATTAAAAGATTCAGCTTACCAGTGGTGGAATACATTGACTTCTGTAGTGCAAAGAGAGAGGATCACTTGGGAATTCTTTTAAGTCGAGTTCAGCAAGAAATACATCAGTCTGAGGTTCCTGGATCAGAAATGTAAAGAATTTCTAGAGCTCAAGTAGGGCCGCATGTGTAACAGTCCGAATGTGACCCTAATCGAAATGGTGGTTTCGGGACCATGAATACGAGTCTGAAAAAAAATTTTAAATATTATTTTCTGTGATTATTATATGTGAATTATTATGTGTGAAAGTTTGGTATGAAAATTTGATTGTTTGTGTGCTTAATTGAATAAAAGGACTTAATCGCGTAAAGCGTAAAAGTTATAAACTATAGTGAAAAGTACCCATTTGATAGTGGCTTTTAAAAATGGAGTCCTAAAAGGGCAATTAGCCCATGTTACATGATAGTGGACGGCATGGTTGTTTAAGTAATCATTAATATGTTTTATTATTTATTTATTTATATTATAAGTTAACTTTTATATTATATTATATGTTAAATATATATAACATCATAAAAATAAAAGACACATGCATTATCTTTCTCCTTTGGCCGAATATGAGATGAGAAAAACACCATAGTTGAAGCTCAAGGTTTCCAGCAAATAAGGAAAGCTTAATTAGGGTATGTATTTTGTTTAGTTTTCGATAATTTTTACGTTTTTAAGATCGTTGCTTAGTATACTATTAAACCCATACCCTAATTTTAGAATTTAATGAAGATTTTGTGATATGCCATTAATGGTTAGTTGTGATTTTTGTTGTTAATTGAAGAAATATGAAATTTATGTTTTAGATTTACATGTTTTGTATTGAGATTTTTGGTGATTTTGAGTATTTTGGGCTATATTGCAAAAATAAATTTTTGAGGGACTAAAAATGTGAGAAAAATGAAATGAATGGACTTGTATAAACTCTATGAATATTCGGCCCTTAGGTTGTGAAATCAAATTTTGTGTATTTTGTGTTTTGTGCAAATAGGACTAAATTGTAAAAGTGTGAAACATTAGGGGTAAAATGGTAATTTGTCCATTTATGTGTTTTAGGACTAAATTGAATTGAAATGTGTTTGAATGAGCTTAAATTGAATATGTTTAGATCAAGAACAAAGAAAACGGACTTGGATCGGGAAAAGCGAAAGTTAACGAATAACCGGTTCTTGTCGTCCGACGATACTCGAGGTAAGTCCTTAAGCAAGTTAATACCGTAAGTATCGATTATAACCTAGTATACATGCTGAATTTATGAATTTGTGGATTGAATTATGACAAAGCCGAAAGTGTTAAAGTAATTTAGCAATGAAATGTAGTTGAATTAATTGAGTTCACTATGTGAATGTGATGTGAATTATATGTGATATAAGTGATATTGCTAATGTGTAATGTGAATGAGTTGGCTCAAGAATATGAATGTTTGGGCTTTGAGCCTAGCAGTGCCTTGTGCCGTGAACTATATCGGGCTTATTGCCCAGCGTGCCTTGTGCCGGTGAATTATATCGGGCTTATTGCCCAGCGTGCCTTGTGCCTGAACTATATCGGGCTTATTGCCCAGCGTGCCTTGTGCTTGGTGAATTATATCGGGCTTATTACCCAGCAGGCTAAATACCGGTGTTTAAGTTTCGGACCTCGGGTCTAGCAGGCCTAATGCCGGTGTGTAGTTCAGGCTGACGCCTAGCAGGTTTTATACCGGTGATTTACAATTCCGAGTTTAGACTACGAAATGGTTAAGTTATGGAACAAATCAAGTAAGCCTAAGCTTATGCAAATGAATTTTTGTTAATTCGATGGTAAGGTATGTATTTACATACTTATATGTTATATGTGATGTCAATGAGCAAATAACATGATGAAATAAATGTGTTGTACATTTGGTTGATGGGATATGTGGATAAATTATGTTATGTGGATGTTGTTTACTTGAAAACATGAGAGTTGTTTAAAGATGTCCATGTATGTATATCTATATACACAGATATGTATAGATATATATAATCGGTTATATGAGATAATTTGTATATTCATCGGTCATGTGGAATATATGTATATGTGTGTTATCGAATGTGTGGGATTGTATTTAGATACTTTCGGTTATAGGAGCTTACTTTATATGTACAGGGAAGGTGTTATTCGTATATATATATAAATATATATATAACTTTCATGTGATGTGTCTTTGATGAGTTCTACTTTTAAGTAGATGATGATAAATATTTTGTTATATATATGGACATTGATATTTGACTATGATAGCATATAAATGTCATATTATTTATTTATGTTAAGAATTCGTTTGATTTAACCTGATTGAATAATTAGTCGAATTATTAAATTTGCTTAAGACTTACTAAGCTAGTTAGCTTATTCTGTGTGTTTTTCACTCTGTTTTATAGATTTTGATCAAGCTACAAGCTCAAGGGATCATCATCGAAGTCACCCGCACTATCAACTTATTTTGGTACCTTAAAAGTTGAATTTTTGAATTTAAGGCATGTATAGGCTAGCTTAATGCTTGAATGACATTTTGTTGATGTACATAAGCCATGCGAAAATGGCTTGTCTTATTATTAAATAACCTAAAGTTATGCAAGTCTTGATTAAGGTAAGAGTACAAGTTTTGCTTGGATGATGAGTGTGAATGTGTTATAAATTATACCAAGTATTTATGTTGGTATATGTATGTTTGATATAAATCTTTGCTAGCTCTTTGGAAAGTGAATGTATGTGGTAGTTCATCAAGTATGGGATAAGATTGGGTATACATTACTTTTGATGTTTTATATGGAAACATGAATATGTTTTATAAACTTTGCATTCGGCAATATGTGGAATTAATGGATATGTACTTGGATAGCCTATTCGGTTATGAATGAAATTGGTGCATGTGTATCAAATTCAATTTATGTGATTTAGTAATGAAATGGCTAAATTATGATACTATGGTCTTGATTGTATTCGGCCTTATGCTTGCTCATTATAATGGTAAAATCAGCATTGTAAGCAAGCATGCTTAGTAGTTTGGTTAATTAACATGTCTATTATGTCATGCATTTTATTTAGTAAATAGCTCATTTTAGAATTTTGTCATATAGTATATTATATGTGATGGATATTCATGTGGCTTGATTTAAATGTTAATGATGTAACGCCTAAATGATTGGGTTCGTAAAATGCATATGTTTTGCTTGAACTTCGAATATAAAATGTTGATATTAGTGCATGATAAGTATATTTATATATATATATATGTATATGATTTAGCATGAGGTTTTAGTTTATGACTTATACTTACTATCCTTGGAAAGTTGACGTTTGTGAACTTGCATATGTTTGAGTTAGGGATTAATCAAGGCTACTAATGAAGTGAATGATTGAAATGTGGATAAAGTAGAAATCATTTATATGATATATTGCATATTCGGTTATAGTGACAATCATGCATGTGTATTAAGATCATTATATGTGTTTGGGCAATAAGAGAAATGTTTGGTATTTTAATTCGGTTTTGTTCTTACAAATGAGTAGTATTCTTGTTACTTATTGCAAATCGTAAATCCATGAATTTGCTAGAGGGAATTACGGTATGCATATTATTGATTAAATCTATTTTTTTTAAAACAAAACTGTTCAAAATAAGTTCGGTTGTGATTATGTGAGTTATGGATGTTGTGGTGACTTGTGCTATGTTCAGTGATGCCTTGTAACCCTAGTCCGGTGACAGATACGGGTTAAGGGTGTTACATTTGATTGGTATCAGAGCTTACGGTTTAGTCGATTCTAGGACTACCGTAGCGCGTGTGAGTCTAGCTATACATGCCTTAACTTCTAATGCGATAGTGTGATGACTTCTGACATCTGAATTGTGTTTTATATAGTAAATGGATCCCGATAGAGTAGTAGCTGATGATGTTGAGAGCGTAGTGCGTAATCCCGCTCATGGGTCAGCATCGGTAGACTCTCAACCTATCTCGAGTAGCCATGAGGGGGAGGCTAAGCAAGCCTTCTACCAGATGATGAACGAATGGTTTACTCAATATGTCCGGACTAATCCAGCTGTGCAACAACCTCCACCCCTGAATAATCCATCTCCGATACTTATGGTACCTCCGATAGTAGATCCGATGAGTTTTAGTAGGCCTCCTGTAGATAAAATCAAGAAACACAGGGCCGAAGAGTTTAAAGCTAATGATTATGATGATGTAGAACGAGCTGAGCTGTGGCTTGATAATACTCTCCGTGTGTTCAATGAGCTATCATGTACTCCGGAGGAATGTTTAAAATGTTCTATGTCACTATTGAGGGACACCGCATATCACTGGTAGAATACACTAGTAGCGGTGGTTCCAAAGGAGAAAGTAACCTGTGAATTCTTTCAAACCGAGTTCCGTAAGAAGTATATCACCAGAGAGATTCATCGATCGTAAGCGTAAAAAATATTTAGAATTAAAGCGGTGGTCGTATGATCGTGACGGAATACGAGCAAAAATTTGTGAGATTGAGTCGATATGCTCGTGAATGTATTTCAACCGAGGCTATTAAGTGTAAAAGATTCAAGATAGGTTGAATGAAGATATTAAGTCGCTTGTTGGCATACTTGAGATTAAAGAGTTCGTGGTACTTGTTGAACGAGCTTGTAAAGCCAAGAGCTTGGAAAAGAGAAAAGAAAAGCCAAATTTGAAGCTAGAGACATTCGTAAAAGATCATCGGGTAAAACCTTTCATTCTCAGATCGAAGAAGTTCAAAGATGAATCCAATCGACATAAAGCTACTTCAGACTTCACTAGACGAGATCGACCTCCCGCAGATTCCCGAGCTACTTGATTGCGGTGTTGGTAATGTTCAACGAGATTGGGTTGAGTGCAAGCATTGTGGGAAATGGCATTCGGGAGTTGTAGATTCCGTGATCGGTCATGTTTTAAATGTGGATCGATGGATCACTTTATTAGAGAGTGCCCGATGTTAGTCGAGCAAAACACTTTGCTTAGAATGTGAGACAAAGTAACGGTCGAAGACGAGGCGCACCACCCGCATTCGGGTAATGTAGGTGGCGATCGAGGGGAACAAAAGATACAAATGATTCGGTCGAGAGGCTCGTGCACTGCTAGAGCATATGCTATACCGCGCTTCGTGAGGATGCTTCTTCCCGGATGTTATTATCGATACTTTCACTCTTTATGATACTATTGTTGTTGCGTTGATTGATCCCGGTTCGACTCATTCTTATGTGTGTGAAACTTTAGTATCCAATGAAGACTCTACCGTTGAGTCTCATGAGTTTGTGATTCGTGTATCAAATCCCTTGAGTCGATGTGTTCTCGGTTGATAAAGTGTGTAAAAGTTGCCCGTTGATGATTCGGGATTCATGCTTCCCAACTAATTTAATGTTGTTGCCTTTTATGAGTTCGACATAATTTTGGGAATGGACTGGTTGACTTTGTACGATCTTCATTGTTAATTGCAAAAGAAAGACTATTGATTTGAGATGTCAAGACGGAGAAATTATTCGGATTGAAATTAATGATCTGAATGGGTTACCAAAGTAGTAATATCTTCGATGTTAACTCGTAAGTATATGAGAAAAGGGTATGAAGCTTATTTTGCCTATGTCTTGGATAGTAAAGTGTCCAAAAATGAAGATTGAATCCGTACACGATCGTGTGTGAGTATTCGGATGTGTTTCTTGAAGAATTACCAGTTTTGCCACTGTTCGAGAGGTAGAGTTTGGTATTGAATTAGTACCGGGGCGACTCCAATTTTGATAGCTCAGTATCGGATGACACCTACTGAATTAAAAGAGTTGAAAGCACAATTGCAAAAGTTAACAGATAGGGGCTTTGCACGATCGAGTTTCTCTCCTTGGAGTGCACCAAAGATTAATTGTGAAACAGAAAGATGTTAGATTTTGAATGGTCGAAAAAGTGTCAAAAAAGTTTCGATTAGTTGAAAGCTCTTTTAACTGAAGCTCCAATGTTGGTACAGCCTGAATTGGGTAAAGAATTTGTTGTTTATAGTGATGCATCTCTGAATGGTTTAGGTTGCATTTTGATACAGGAAGGCAAAGTGGTAGCCTATGCTTCAAGACAATTGAAGCATCATGAAAGGAATTACCCGACACATGATTTAGAATTAGCAGCCATTGTGTTCGTGTTAAAGATTTGGCGTCATTATCTGTTTAGTAAGAAATGTCATGTTTATTCAGATCACAAGAGTTTGAAGTATTTGATGACATAGAGAGATTTGAATCGAGACAACGCAGATGGTTAGAGTCATTGAAAGATTACGAGTTAGTGATTGACTATCACCGGGGAAGACTAATGTCGTTGCGGATGCTTTAAGTCGAAAGTTACTATTTGCTCTTCGTACGTTGAACGCACATATGGTTATGTCTGATGATGGTTCGATAATAGCCAAATTAAAAGCAAAACCGTTGTTTATTCAACAAATTGGTGATGCCCAAAAAGTCGATAAAGATTTGATTGCAAAACGAGCTCTCGGTCGAAAAGAATGTTGAGTCAAAATTTCGAATTGATGAGAATGACTACTTGAAGTTCAAAGATCGAATGTGTGTTCCAAGGAATTCGGATTTAATTTGAATGATATTGAATGAAGCCCATAGTGGCCGATTATCTGTTCATCCGGGTAGCAGGAAAATGTATAATGATCTGAAATAGTTTTATTGGCTGCCTAGTATGAAACGGGACATATCAGAATTTGTTTCAAAGTGCTTAGTTTGTCAGCAAGTTAAGGCCGAACATTAGGTGCCTTCTGGGTTACTTTAGCCGATCATGATACCTAAATGGAAATGGGATAGAATTGCTATGGATTTTGTATCCGGTTTGCCTACAACACCGAGCAAGAAAGATGCGTTATGGGTTATAGTGGATAGACTAACTAAATCACTCACTTTGTTCCAGGTTTATGCGGACTATTCGCTCGATAAACTTGTTGAGTTGTATGTATCTCAAATTGTGAGATTACATGGTGTGCCGATTTCCATTGTTTCAGACTGGAGACCGGGTATTTCTAAAAGTTTCTCCGTGGAAGAAAGTACTTCGATTTGGACGAAAAGGCAAATTGAGTCCGAGATTCATCGGGCCGTATGAAGTCATTAAACGAGTCGGGCCTGTTGCTTATAGATTACGATTGCCCGCTGAGCTTGAAAAGATCCATAATGTGTTTCATGTCTCAATGCTCCGTAAATATCGATCAGACCCGTCACATGTGATTGCCCCGTCTGAGATTAAAATCCGATCTGATATGACGTATGAAGAGGCTTCTTGGGAGCCTGAGGATTCAATGAGACAACACTATCCGACTCTGTTTAACGGTAAGATTTTCGGGGACGAAAATCCTTAAGGGGGGAGAGTTGTAACAGTCCGAATGTGACCCTAATCGAAATGGTGGTTTCGGGACCATGAATACGAGTTCGAAAAAAATTTTAAATATTATTTTCTGTGTTTATTATATGTGAATTATTATGTGTGAAAGTTTGGTATGAAAATTTGATTGTTTGTGTGCTTAATTGAATAAAAGGACTTAATCGCGTAAAGCGTAAAAGTTATAAACTATAGTGAAAAGTACCCATTTGATAGTGGCTTTTAAAAATGGAGTCCTAAAAGGGCAATTAGCCCATGTTACATGATAGTGGACTCGGCATGGTTGTTTAAGTAATCATTAATATGTTTTATTATTTATTTATTTATATTATAAGTTAACTTTTATATTATATTATATGTTAAATATATATAACATCATAAAAATAAAAGACACATGCATTATCTTTCTCCTTTGGCCGAATATGAGATGAGAAAAACACCATAGTTGAAGCTCAAGGTTTGGCAATAAGGAAAGCTTAATTAGGGTATGTATTTTGTTTAGTTTTCGATAATTTTTACGTTTTTAAGATCGTTGCTTAGTATACTATTAAACCCATACCCTAATTTTAGAATTTAATGAAGATTTTGTGATATGCCATTAATGGTTAGTTGTGATTTTTGTTGTTAATTGAAGAAATATGAAATATATGTTTTAGATTTACATGTTTTGTATTGAGATTTTTGGTGATTTTGAGTATTTTGGGCTATATTGCAAAAATAAATTTTTGAGGACTAAAAATGTGAGAAAAATGAAATGAATGGACTTGTATAAACTCTATGAATATTCGGCCCTTAGGTTGTGAAATCAAATTTTGTGTATTTTGTGTTTTGTGCAAATAGGACTAAATTGTAAAAGTGTGAAACATTAGGGGTAAAATGGTAATTTGTCCATTTATGTGTTTTAGGACTAAATTGAATTGAAATGTGTTTGAATGAGCTTAAATTGAATATGTTTAGATCAAGAACAAAGAAAAACGGACTTGGATCGGGGAAAAGCGAAAGTTAACGAATAACCGGTTCTTGTCGTCCGACGATACTCGAGGTAAGTCCTTAAGCAAGTTAATACCGTAAGTATCGATTATAACCTAGTATACATGCTGAATTTATGAATTTTTAGATTGAATTATGACAAAGCCGAAAGTGTTAAAGTAATTTAGCAATGAAATGTAGTTGAATTAATTGAGTTCACTATGTGAATGTGATGTGAATTATATGTGATATAAGTGATATTGCTAATGTGTAATGTGAATGAGTTGGCTCAGTAATATGAATGTTTGGGCTTTGAGCCTAGCAGGCCTTGTGCCGGTGAACTATATCGGGCTTATTTCCTAGCAGGCCTTGTGCCGGTGAACTATATCGGGCTTATTGCCTAGCAGGCCTTGTGCCGGTGAATTATATCGGGCTTATTGCCTAGCAGGCTAAATACCGGTGTTTAAATTTCGGACCTCGGGTCTAGCAGGCCTAATGCCGGTGTGTAGTTCAGGCTGACGCCTAGCAGGTTTTATACCGGTGATTTACAATTCCGAGTTTAGACTACGAAATGGTTAAGTTATGGAACAAATCAAGTAAGCCTAAGCTTATGCAAATGAATTTTTGTTAATTCGATGGTAAGGTATGTATTTACATACTTATATGTTATATGTGATGTCAATGAGCAAATAACATGATGAAATAAATGTGTTGTACATTTGGTTGATGGGATATGTGGATAAATTATGTTATGTGGATGTTGTTTACTTGAAAACATGAGAGTTGTTTAAAGATGTCCATGTATGTATATCTATATACACAGATATGTATAGATATATATAATCGGTTATATGAGATAATTTGTATATTCATCGGGTCATGTGGAATATATGTATATGTGTGTTATCGAATGTGTGGGATTGTATTTAGATACTTTCGGTTATAGGAGCTTACTTTATATGTACAGGGAAGGTGTTATTCGTATATATATATAAATATATATATAACTTTCATGTGATGTGTCTTTGATGAGTTCTACTTTTAAGTAGATGATGATAAATATTTTGTTATATATATGGACATTGATATTTGACTATGATAGCATATAAATGTCATATTATTTATTTATGTTAAGAATTCGTTTGATTTAACCTGATTGAATAATTAGTCGAATTATTAAATTTGCTTAAGACTTACTAAGCTAGTTAGCTTATTCTGTGTGTTTTTCACTCTGTTTTATAGATTTTGATCAAGCTACAAGCTCAAGGGATCGTCATCGAAGTCACCCGCACTATCAACTTATTTTGGTACCTTAAAAGTTGAATTTTTGAATTTAAGGCATGTATAGGCTAGCTTAATGCTTGAATGACATTTTGTTGATGTACATAAGCCATGCGAAAATGGCTTGTCTTATTATTAAATAACCTAAAGTTATGCAAGTCTTGATTAAGGTAAGAGTACAAGTTTTGCTTGGATGATGAGTGTGAATGTGTTATAAATTATACCAAGTATTTATGTTGGTATATGTATGTTTGATATAAATCTTTGCTAGCTCTTTGGAAAGTGAATATATGTGGTAGTTCATCAAGTATGGGATAAGATTGGGTATACATTACTTTTGATGTTTTATATGGAAACATGAATATGTTTTATAAACTTTGCATTCGGCAATATGTGGAATTAATGGATATGTACTTGGATAGCCTATTCGGTTATGAATGAAATTGGTGCATGTGTATCAAATTCAATTTATGTGATTTAGTAATGAAATGGCTAAATTATGATACTATGGTCTTGATTGTATTCGGCCTTATGCTTGCTCATTATAATGGTAAAATCAGCATTGTAAGCAAGCATGCTTAGTAGTTTGGTTAATTAACATGTCTATTATGTCATGCATTTTATTTAGTAAATAGCTCATTTTAGAATTTTGTCATATAGTATATTATATGTGATGGATATTCATGTGGCTTGATTTAAATGTTAATGATGTAACGCCTAAATGATTGGGTTCATAAAATGCATATGTTTTGCTTGAACTTGAATATAAAATGTTGATATTAGTGCATGATAAGTATATTTATATATATATGTATATGATTTAGCATGAGGTTTTAGTTTATGACTTATACTTACTATCCTTGGAAAGTTGACGTTTGTGAACTTGCATATGTTTGAGTTAGGGATTAATCAAGGCTACTAATGAAGTGAATGATTGAAATGTGGATAAAGTAGAAATCATTTATATGATATATTGCATATTCGGTTATAGTGACAATCATGCATGTGTATTAAGATCATTATATGTGTTTGGGCAATAAGAGAAATGTTTGGTATTTTAATTCGGTTTTGTTCTTACAAATGAGTAGTATTCTTGTTACTTATTGCAAATTGTAAATCCATGAATTTGCTAGAGGGAATTACGGTATGCATATTATTGATTAAATCTATTTTTTTAAAAACAAAACTGTTCAAAATAAGTTCGGTTGTGATTATGTGAGTTATGGATGTTGTGGTGACTTGTGCTATGTTCAGTGATGCCTTGTAACCCTAGTCTGGTGACAGATACGGGTTAAGGGTGTTACAGCATGACTGTATCAGAATACAAGCGAGAATTTGTTCGATTGAGCAAATATGCTCGAGAGTGTATTCCGACTGAGACTGCAATGTGTAAGCAGTCTGAAGATGGCTTAAACTAGGATATAAAGCTTTTAGTCGGGATCCTTGAGTTGAAAGAGTTTTTTGTGCTAGTTGACCGGGCACATAAATCTGAAGAGCTGAGCAAAGAGAGAAGACACGCTGAATTTGAAGCTAGAGATTTCAGAAATAGATTGACAGAAAAGTCACATCAGTCAGCATTGAAGAAATCTAAAAAACATCACTACCGTTCTACTACTTTTGTGGGATACTCCAGTAGAGACAGAGGTACCTGACGCTCTAGTCCTAAACCTCAGGCTACATCTGTAGTGAGTGTGGGTAGTGTTAGAAACACCAGACCCGAGTGTAAGTACTGTAACAGGCCACATTATGGTGAGTATCGAATGAAAAACGAAACGTGTTTCAGGTGTGGTTCCTTAGACCACTATCTTAGAGACTGTCCAGAGAAATTTGAGAAAGAGAAAGCTCAAACCACAAGGCCGAGCAATACTGCTGCGAGAGTTAGACCACCTCGTAATCTCAGAAATATGAGTGGTAGCCGTGGCGTGATGAAAGACTCTGTTGTGGGATCCAAGGCACGAGCACCAGCTAGAGCTTATGTTATTCGTGCACGTGAGGATGCTTCCGCGCCAAATGTTATTATCGATACCTTTTCTCTTTATGATACTGATGTAACTGCTTTGATTGATCCGGGATCAACCCATTCATATGTGCACAAATTTAGTGTCTAGTAAGAATTTACCTATTGAGTCCACTGAATTTGTGGTTAAAGTATCGAACCCCCTAGGCCAGTATGTGCTAGTTGATAAAGTCTGCAAGAATTGTTCTTTGATGACTCGGGGTTTCAGTTTTCTGACTGATTTGATACTATTACCGTTTGATGAATTCGATGTAATTTTAGGCATGAATTGGCTAACTCTGCATGAAGCTGTGGTAAATTGTAGATGAAAGCTTATCGTATTGAAATGTCAGAACGGTGAGACGCTTAGTATTGAATCAGATAATCCGAGTGAGTTGTCTATTGTGATATCAGTTATGTCAGCACAGAAATATGTAAGAAAAGGTTGTAATGCTTATCTTGCTTATGTATTGGATACTAAAGCATCTAAATCGAAGATTAAATCAGTACCAGTGGTTTGTGAGTATTTCGATGTATTTCTAGAGGAGTTAACTAGATTACCGCCAGTTAGAGAGGTTAAGTTTTCTATAGAACTTGTACCAGGAACATCATCGGTATCGAAAGCACCTTACAGAATGGCTCCTACAGAGTTAAAAGAGTTGAAAGCACAGTTGCAAGAGTTGACTGATAGGGGTTTTGCTCAACCCAGATTTTCACCTTGGGGTACACCGATTCTGTTTGTTAAGAAAAAGGACGGATCGATGAGATTATGCATTGACTACCGCCAGCTCAACAAAGTTACAATTAGCTACAAGTGAAAGATTCAGATGTGCCAAAAACTGCATTCAAAACCAGGTACGGACATTATGAATTTCTTGTGATGTCGTTTGGTTTAACTAACGCACCTGCAATATTTATGGATTTGATGAACAAGATCTTCAGACCGTTTTTAGATAGATTTGTTGTAGTATTATTAATGATATTCTGATACATTCCCAAGATGAGACTAAACATGCCGAGCATCTGAGAATTGTTTTGCAAACTCTATGAGATAAACAACTGTTTGCTACATTTAGCAAATGTGAGTTGTGGCTCCGGGAAGTTGGTTTTCTGGGACACATAGTATCGGCTGAAGGCATTAGAGTTGACCCGAGTAAAATTTCAGCGGTTGTTGACTAGAAACCACCGAGAAATGTATCTGAAGCCAGAAGGTTTCTCAGATTAGCTGGTTATTACCGAATATTTGTAAAAGGGTTCTCAATAATAGCTACATCGATGACACGGCTATTACAGAAAGATGTGAAGTTTGAATGGTCTGATAAATGTCAGCAAAGTTTTAACCAGTTGAAAGCACTATTGATTGAAGCACCAGTTCTGGTTTAGCCTGAATGGGGTAAAGAATTTGTGATTTTTAATTATGCATCATTGAACGATTTAGGCTATGTTTTGATGCAAGAAGGCAAAGTAATAGCTTATGCCTCCAGACAGTTAAAGCCGCACGAGAAAAACTATCCCACACATGACCTAGAGTTAGCAGCTATTGTGTTCGCGTTGAAAATTTGGCGACACCATTTGTTCGGTGAAAAATGTCACATATTTACTGATCACAAGAGTTTAAAGTATCTGATGTCACAGAAAGATCTGAATCTGAGACAGCGTAGAGGGCTCAAACTGTTGAAAGATAATGAGTTAGTTATTGATTATCACCCGGGTAAATCAAACGTAGTTGCTGATGCTTTGAGTAGAAAGTCCTTGTTTTTTCGCTGAGCGATGAATACCTGACTATCATTGTCTGATGATGGCTCGATTTTAGCCGAGTTAAAAGCTAAACCGGCGTTTTTATAATAGATCTACGAAGCTTAAAAATGTGATAGTGAGGTGTTAGCTAAACGGGTACAGTGTGAGTTGACTTCTGATTTAAAATTTCAGATAGGACCTGATGATTGTTTGTTATTCAGATGTAGAGTTTGTGTACCGAAGAACCCAGAGCTTATACAGAAAATTTTGCACGAAGCTCATAGTGGTAGCTTGTCTGTTCATCCAGGGAGCAATAAAATGTATAGTGATTTGAGACAGATGTACTGGTGGTCGAGAACGGAACGTGAGATTTCTGACTTTGTATCCAGATGTTTGATATGTCAGCAAGTTAAAGCTGAGCATCAGGTACCTTTAGAATTGTTACAGCCAGTGATGATACCGGAGTGGAAATGGGATAGAGTTACTATGGATTTTGTATCGGGGTTACCCCTATCTTCGAAAAAGAAAGATGCTATCTAGGTTATTGTTGATCGTTTAACGAAGTCTGCACATTTTATTCCGGTACATACAGATTTCTCACTTGACAGATTAGCTAAGTTATATGTTTATGAGATTGCCAGATTACATGGAGTGCTAGTCTCCATTATTTCGAATAGAGATCCGCGGTTTACATCGCGATTCTGGAGAATGTTACAGGAAGCTCTGGGTACGTGGTTGCATTTTAGCACTACATTTCACCCTCAAATCGATGGTCAGTTCGAGAAAGTGATTCGGATTCTCGAAGATATGCTTCATTGCCGTGTTTTAAAGTTCAAAGGCAACTAAGAGCAATATTTACCGTTGGTCGAATTCGCGTATAATAATAGTTTTCAGTAGAGCATAAATATGGCACCGTATAAGGCTCTGTATGTTCGTAAATGCCGAACTCCATTATATTGGATTGAGCTCTATGAGAAAAAGATACACGGGGTCGATTTGATTCGCGAGACTGAGGAAAAAGTGAAAATGATCTTAGATAGCTTAAAAGCAACTTCAGATCGTCAGAAATCTTATGCTGATCTTGAACATAAAGATATAATGTCTTTCACGTGTCTATGTTGTGATGATACCGATCTGACCCTTCACATGTTATCTCTTCGACAGATGTCGAAATTTAGCCTGATATGACATACAGTGAAGAACCGATCAGAATTCTGGCACGAGAGGTAAAAGAATTGAGAAATAAAAACATAGCTTTAGTGAAAGTTCTCTGGCAACAACACGGAATAGAGGAAGCCACCTGGGAACCCGAGGAAGCTATGAGAAAGCAATATCCGAACCTCTTTTCTAGTAAGAGTTTTGGGGACGAAAATTCCTTTAGGGGGAGAGGTGTAACAACCCATTTTCAGTGAAATCAGAATAGTGGTTTTGAGACCACAAATTCAAAGTTGGAAAATTTATTTTTATTATTATTTTTCTATCTACAGCATGATAAAAAATACCGTATAAAAATTTCGTTAAGAAATTTTACCGTTTACATGCTTAATTTGATAAAAAGGGCTAAATCGCGTAAAGTATAAAAGTTGTGTTCTAATAGCTAAAGGTATTAAATAGCTATAGAACTTTAAAGTGAAGGTCCTTATATGGTAATTAGACCATTAGAGTTGATAGTGGATGGTAATGGTTTGGAATTATTGAAATTTTGGTTAGTTTTTAAGGTTAAATAAGTAAATAATTAATATAGGTTAATAATTAAAGAAACAAAATAAAACATTCATCTTTACTTTTGTTTCTTCAACTGAATAACAAATTAAAAATGGAGAAACCATGAAAGCTTCATTCGTCCATATTTAATCCTTCAATTAGGTATAAATTTTTGTCCCACTTTTTAATGATTTCTATGTTTCAGGGATCGTTGTAGCTTAATCTAGCTAGCCCGGGGACTAATTTGCAAAACTGTTAAACTATTAGGGTTTTTCCATTGATGAGCATGCTTGATTTTTTAAGTTTGATGATATAAAATGAATGGTTGTTGTCAGATAAACAACTTTTGCAAAGGAATTTTTAGTGAAATTGTCAAATAGGGACTAAATTGAAAAATAGAAAATATTATGTGGTGAAATTGTGAAATAAATGAAATATAGAGCTTGCTAGGGACTAGATTGATATTCGACTATGATGGGTTGTGATGGAATTTCGTAAATTTCCATTTTTATGAGATAAGGACTAAATTATAAAGAATCAAAAGTATAAGGGCAAAATGGTAATTTTTCCAAAATTACATGTAGGACTAAATTGAATGTGAAATTTATTGAATTAGGTTAAATTTATACATATAGATCCTATCAGACCTTGTACGGAGTTAGATCGAGGCAAAGAGAAAATCTCAGATTAGTCACCTCCGTATCTACGTACCCTCGTCGAGGTAAGTTCGTGTAATTAAATTGCGTATTTATATGCTTTAAATTGAAACATATATGTGGATCTTATAATTGCTATGTATAATTACTGATTGCATATACGACGACATACGACGACTACCGAGCCCCGTTTGAACCTTAGGAATTCGTAGGATACAAATGACATGTCATTAAAGTTACCGATTTCAGCTCTTATGAGCTTACCGATGCTCAGCTCGTATGAGCTTACCGTTATTCAGCTCAGAGGAGCTTACAATTATTCAGCTTGGGAGAGCTCACCGTTTACTGCTCGTATGAGCATACATGTACATGAATTGACGGATTACAGTTTAGTACAGCTCGTGTGTACTACCCGCGTATCCAACGATATTCTAAATGGTTCAACGGGCACTGTTCTGTTACGAGATTACGTGAGTTCAATACGAACTACTACAAGTATTTACATGAGATATATGAAAATGATTTGTACATGATATATATAGTTACATAAAGTGGAAATTATATGTACATGGAAGTTTGATTATTGTTGAATTCATACATGTTTCTTGATATTATATGAATTACATGACTAACATGGCTGTTGAAGATATGTGTTTAGGCTTTTAGCCAAATTGAGTTGGATATGTTTTGTATGCTTACCTTAAATGTGACTAAGTGGTAAGTTAATTTCTTTTTTATACGAACTTACTAACCTTAAATGCTTACTCTGTGTTATTTTTCGTGTTTTATAATGATTCCGAAGCTCGTTCGGGTTGGAAGCTTGTCGGAGCTATATCACACTATCTATAATACCCCTCACCCGTATTCAACGCCAGAATAGGGTTACGGAGCATTACTAGACTTATAATACAATTAAACAAACATTTCACATACATTTTTAAATTTCATGTAATCATCATTCAACATCATTCACAGCGTCCCTAATACGAGCCTACGAGGCCCAAAACATGCATTCGGAGTGGTTCGGGACTAAACCGATAACTTATAAAATTTCTGGAAAACTAAGAAAATTTTACAAAATACAGGGGACACACGCCCATGTCACAGGCCGTGTGGACAATCGAATTGGGATCACATGGCCGTGTGCCAGCCCGTATCCGACCTCGTGTAACTCTCTGACTTGGGTCACACGGCCAACCACACGCCCGTGTGACTAGCCCGTGGGCCCTTCGAAAAGGCCTCACACGCCCGTGTGCCAGACCGTGTGCTAGGCCATGCCAAACCTGTGGAGCATACTGACTTGATTTTTAATTCAACACTAGGGGATACACAGCAGTGTAACACACATGGCTGAGACACACACCCGTGTCTCTGCTCGTGTGGACAAAAATAGGCTATTTACCAAGCCATTTTGCCACCCAAATTGGCATACACCTACACCAAACCAAATGGCACAAAACATGGCATAAATAGGCATTTAAATCAACTCCAACCAAACTTAATTCATAAAAAATTCATACCATTAACCACCATACACACAAGTATCAAATTTGACCATTTCATTCATGCTAAACTCACAATCACAAATCACCTAAATGGCATCTTACAATTATGCATCATTTTGCCCAAAACTCACAAGCATATAAATTCTCAATTATCAACCATTCACCACAAGCATTTGCGTAGCAATTATCAACATAAGACAAAGGCCATTTACATATATATACACAACCAAATCAACCAAATTAAGCCAAATTTCATGGCTATATCCCAAACCAATCACTTAACATTTACAAGCCATTTCAAATGACTAAATTCATTACCAAACTATATACCAAAATGACCAAAGTTCCTATACATGCCATATACCAAATACCAAATACATAGATTCAAAAGTACCAAAGTGATAGCTTGATAGTGTGATGATGTCTTTGATGATTTCCAAATCCGAGCTAGCTTTGATTTCACTATAAAACACGGAAAAAATAAACAAAGTAAGCTATAAAGCTTAGTAAGCTCGTATGAAATAATAAGTAAAGCTCACCATTCAATTAACATTCAATAATATGAACATAACATGCTACAAAACATTTAACCACATTGTTAACATGTATTCAACCACATAATTAACCATGAACTCACAATTTCAATAGATTTGATGCTTGTATAGTTTCCATACATACCTGTACTGATACGAAACTATTTCTCACCATTTCATATCTTCGATATACCCGTTAAACCATTTGGAATACTATCGGCTACTCGGGAATCTCGCACCCTAAGTGCCACATATATAGCCGAAGCTATCTCAATCTCGTATCACATATAATGCTCACTCTCGAGCTATCAAAGGGTCTGCTCACACAAGCTGATGGTCATGACGAAGCTACACGGTGTCTTGCTAACACAAGTCGACGAGAATCCACAAAGCACATGCCGGGATAACTCACCACCGGTGGGGCGTGCATGCACCAAAGACCCAAATCACATAACCCCTAATGACATGTCATTCGTATCCTAATCTATTCCTAAGGTTCAACCAGGATTTTACATTTGCCGAATCGTCGTCAAATATGTCCGCAAGGTCGTATTCACAATTTATGCAATATCAAAGCATTTAAAACACAAATATAACAATTGCTTATTAACATACGAACTTACCTCGATCGCTAAAACGACGGAACGGATCGACTAGTCCAAAACCTTGTTTTTTCCCCGTTCTAAATCCAAATTTCACTTTTCTTGATCTATATGTAATAAATTTAACTAATTCAATCATCATTTTATTCAATTTAGTCCACAATACACATTAAGGCAACTTTACACTTTTGCCCCTAATATTTCAACATTTTTACAATTTAGTCCTTAACTCATAAAAATGCAAATTAATGAAATTAGGTCCCTAACCATGCTAGCCAAATTTCTCTTGTTATCACAGCAGCCCATATTTTTCATTTACTTCACATTTTCTACCACAAAATTTCCATATTTTACAAATAAATCCCTAATTGACAATTTTATCAAAAATCACTTTACAAATGTTGTTTATCTAACAACAACTATATATTTTCTATCATCAAACATCAAAATACACCTATATTCATCAATGGAAAAACCCTAAACCTTTAACAGTTTTGCAAATTAGTCCCTGGGCTAGCTAGATTAAGCTACAACGATCTCAAAAACATAGAAATCATTAAAAATGGGACAAAATACATACCTATTTAGAGAGACTAGGGTTTCCGAATGCTTCAAGCTATTTTAATGGCTTCTCAACCTTCAATTTCGGTGGTGTTATGCCTTTTAGAAGATGATACCTTATTTTACTTATTTTAATTTTAAGTTATTTAGTTATTTACTAAATTAACCTTAACATATAACCACTAATAACATCCATTTATGTCCATAAGTGTCCACTAATTAAATTAATGGGCTATTCATCACATAAGGGCCTTTACTTTAATATTCCAAGCTATTATACACCTTTAGCTAATAGAACTCAAGTTTTACACTTTACGCGGTTTAGTCCTTTTTATCGAATTGAGCATTCAAACGATAAAATTTCTAAACGAAATTTTCACATAATCATACTATCACACTGTAGAAATTAAAATAAAAATAAAATAATTATTTCGACCTCTTATTTGTGGTCCCAAAACCACTGTTCCGATTTGACTAAAAACGGGCTGTTAGAACTCTCCCCCCATTAGGAATTTTCATCCCTGAAAATCTTACCAGAAAAGAGGTTAGGGTACTATTTTCTCATAGCTTCCTTGGGTTCCCACGTAGCTTCTTCAATCCCGTGACGTTGCCACAAAACCTTCACCAAAGCTATGTTTTTGTTTCTCAACTGTTTAACTTCTCGAGCTAAAATTCTGATCGGTTCTTCGTTATATGTCATATCTGGATGAATTTCAATCTCTGCCGGAGAAATTAGGTGCGACGGATCTAATCTATATGGACGCAACATCGAAACATGAAATATGTTGTGAATCTTTTCTAATTCTAAAGGTAAAGCTAGTCGATATGCCACTGGCCCTATTTTTTCGATGATCTCATACGGCCCAGTAAATCGCGGACTCAATTTTACTTTGCGACCAAATCTAAGAATCTTTTTCCACGGAGACACTTTCAAAAATACTTTATCGCCGACTAGAAATTCAATGTCTTTACGTTTCAAATCCGCATAAGATTTCTGTTGATCTGAAGCTGCTTTCAAACTGTCGCGAATCATTTTCACTTTCTCTTTGGTGTCTCTGATCAAATCAACCCCTTGAATCTTTTTCTCACGAAGCTCGGCCCAGTATAGAGGAGTTCAACATTTATGACCATACAATGCTTCATACGGTGCCATCTTTATGCTCGATTGAAAACTATTGTTATACGCGAATTCAACCAACGGTAAATATTTCTCCCAATTGCCTTCAAACTCTAAAACATAACAACGAAGCATATCTTCGAGAATCTGTATTACTCTCTCAGACTGACCGTCAGTTTGGGGATGAAATGCGGTACTAAAGTGCAACCGCATACCCAAAGCTTTTTGCAATTTCTTTCAAAATCGTGACGTAAACCTCGGATCTCTATCCAAAATAGTAGAAACTGGCACCCCGTGCAATCTAAAGATCTTAGAGATATACAACTCAGCTAATCTATCAAGTGAGAAGTTTGTACGTACCGGAATAAAATGTGTCGATTTCGTCAGTCGATCAACAACAACCCAAATAGCATCTTTCTTTTTCGGAGACTGGGGTAATCCCGATACAAAATCCACCGTAACTCTATCCCATTTCCACTCTGGTATCATCACAAGTTGTAGCAGTCCCGAAGGCACTTGATGTTTGGCTTTAACTTGTTAACAAACCAAACATCTCGAGACAAACTCTGGAATGTCTCGTTTCATGCCCGTCCACCAATATAATTGTTTCAAATCATTGTACATTTTAGTACTCCCCGGGTGAACAGATAAACAACCACTGTGTGCTTCATGTAAAATTTTCTGAATAAGCTTAGAATTATTTGGTACACAAATTCTACCTCGGAACTTTAAACAAACATCATATCCGATCTAATAGTCTGAATCAGTAGTTGACTCACATTGCACTCTTTTAGCTTGAAATTCATTATCACACTTCTAAGCTTCATAAATTTGCTAAAGAAATACCGGTTTAGCTTTAAATTCAGCCAAAATCGAACCATCATCAGAAAAAGTTAATTGTGTATTCGTGGCTCACAAAGTAAATAAATATTTTCTATTCACAGCATCCGCGACTACATTTGCTTTCCCCGGATGAAAATCAATCACTAACTCATAATCTTTCAACAACTCAAGCCATCTTCGTTGTCGCAAATTCAAATCTTTCTTAGTCATTAAATACTTCAAGCTCTTATGATCGGTAAAGGTATGCCACTTTTCATTGTATAAATGATGTCACCAAATTTTCAATGAAAATACAATAGCGGCCAACTCTAAATCATGCGTCGGATAATTCTTTTCATGCGGCTTCAACCGTCTGGAGGCATAAGCTATCACTTTACCCTCTTGAATTAAAACACAACCCAAACTGTTTAATGATGCGTCGCTGAAAATCACAAACTCTTTTCCTGACTCAAGTTGAACTAGAACTGGTGCCTCAGTTAACAATGCTTTCAACTGTTCAAAACTCTACTGACATTTCTCGGACCATTCGAATTTCACATCTTTCTGTAACAATCGAGTCATCGGTGTAGCAATCATCGAGAATCCTTTCACAAAACACCGATAATAACCAGCTAATCCCAAAAAGCTTCTGACTTCAGACACATTTCTTGGTGGTTTCCAGTCAACAACTGCTGAAATTTTGCTCAGGTCCACTCGTATACCTTCCGCTGAAATAATATGTCCCAAAAATCCAACTTCTCGAAGCCAAAACTCACATTTGCTGAATTTAGCAAATAATTGCTTATATCTCAAAGTTTGTAATATGATTCTCAAATGTTCAGCATGCTCAGACTCATCTCGGGAATAGATCAGAATGTCATCAATGAATACAACAACAAATCTGTCTAAATACATTCTAAAGATCCGATTCATCAAATCCATAAAAACTGCAGGAGCATTAGTTAATCTGAAAGGCATAACAAGAAATTCATAATGCCCGTACCTTGTTCTGAACGCAGTTTTCGGCACGTCTGTTTCTTTAACTCGCAACTGATAATAGCCAAATCTCAAATCAATCTTTGAAAATACTGTTGCTCCTTTCAACTGATCAAACAAATCGTCAATTCTCAGCAACGGATATTTATTCTTAATCGTAACCTTGTTAAGCTGACGATAGTCAATACACAGTCTCATCGATCCATCTTTCTTCTTTACGAGCAACACTGGTGCACCCCAGGGCGAAAAACTAGGTCGTGCAAAACCTCTATCTGTTAATTTTTATAACTAAGCTTTCAACTCTTTCAATTCTGTCGGAGCCATTCTGTATGAAGCTATTGATATTGGTGATGTTCCCGGTACTAATTCAATAGCAAACTCGACCTCTCTGATCGGTGGTAACGCAGGCAACTCTTCTGAAAACACATCCGGATACTCACAGACTACTGGCACTGATTCAATCTTCGATTCAGACACTTTTGTATCTAGTACATACGCAAGGTAAGCATCACAACCTTTTCTCACATATTTCTGAGCTAAAATCGATGATATCACAACAGGAAAACCACTCGACTCATCATATTCAATTCGAAGAGTTTCATTATACTGACATTTCAGTTTAATAGTCTTTCGTCTACAATTCACAACAGCATGATGGAAACTTCATCAAACGGTAAAAATATCAAATTAGCCGAAAAACAGTAACTCCGAGTCATTAAAGGACAGCTCTTGCAAACTTTATCAACTAGGACACACTTGCCTAAGGGGTTTGACACTTTAATCACAAATTCGGTAGATTCAACAAGCAAACTCTTACTAGACACTAAATTCATACAAATATATGAATGATTCGATCCAAGATCAATCAAGGCAATTACATTAATTTCATAAAGAGAAAATGTACCGGTGATAACATCTAGTGATGACGCATCTTCGCGAGCGCGAATAACATAAGCTCTAGCTGGTGCTCTAGCCTCGGATCTCACAGCAGAGTCTTTTGTCGTTCCTTTGCTACTAGTCATATTTCTTGTATTTCTAGGTGGTCTCCCTCTAGCAGTTGTGTTACTCGATCTTACATTCTGATATCTATCTTTCTCGGGTAACTCAGGATAATCTCGAATGAAGTGATCTTGCGAGCCACATTTGAAACAAGCTTTATTATTCATCCAGCAGTCTCCACAATGTCATCGTCCACATTGTTGACACTCGGGTTTATTATTTCTCACACTACCAACACTTGACACCGAAGTAGCTTGAGCTTTAGGACTCGAGTATTGCTTTCCACGATCTCTATTTGGATACCCCACTAAAATGTTCGAACGAGTATATGAATCCCGTGCTTTCTTTGACGAAGACTGATATGGTTTACTCATCGATCTCTTTCTCGAATCTCTAGCCTCGAAATTGGCTTTTCTCTTTTCTTTGCCTAGTTCCTCGGCTTTGCAAGCCCTGTCGACTAGCACCACAAATTCTTTCAATTCCAAAATCCCGACTAGCAATCTGTTGTCTTCGTTCAATCCGTCTTCGAATCTCTTACACATAATTGCTCAGTTGAAACACATTCTCGAGCATACTTACTTAGTCTCACAAATTCTCGCTCATACTTAGTCACAAACATACGGCCTTGTTTCAATTCCAAAAACTCTTTGCGCTTTTGGTCGATAAACCGTTGGCTGATGTATTTCTTTCTAAATTTGACTTGAAAAAATTCCCAGGTGACCCGTTCTCTCGGTACCATAGATACTAAAGTATTCTACCATTGATACGCTGTGTCTCTCAGAAGTGATACGGTACATTTTACACATTCAGCTGGTGTGCAAGATAGTTCATCAAATACTCTGATAGTATTCTCAAGCCAAAACTCGGCTCTCTCAAGGTCGTCATCAACCGTAGCTCTAAATTCTTTAGCCCTGTATTTTCAGATTTTATCAACAGGCGGCTTATTCAATCGTAAAGGCTGTAAACCTTGAGTAGCTACAGGGACCGGTTGCGGAACAGGTGGGGGTGGAGGTTGCTGAGTAGCCGAATTTTTTCGTACAAACTCCGTAAACCACTCATTCATCATCTGGAAGAAGGCTTCCTTGGCCTCTCCTCCCTGACTACCCGATACGAGTCTCGAATCAGATTGCACTACTCTGTGAACGGAGGCTAGCGCATTACTTTCAACATCATCAGCTACAGCACGATTGGGATCCATTACTATATAAAAACACGATTTAAAACTGTCAGGAGATATCACACTATCATAGGTTATATATGGCATGTATAGCTAGACTCTCACATACATTACGTTAGTCCGAGAATCGACTAAATCGTAGCTCTGATACAAATAAATATAACACCCTCACCCGTATTCAACGCCGGAATAGGGTTATGGAGCACTAATAGACTTATAATATAATTAAACATACATTTCACATACATTTTTAAATTTCATGTAATCATCATTCAACATCATTCACAACGTCCCTAATACGAGCCTACGAGGCTCAAAACATGCATTCAGAATAGTTCGGGACTGAACCAATAACTTATAAAATTTCTGGAAAACTTAGAAAATTTTACAAAATACAGGGGACACATGCCCGTATGGCCCGGCCCTGTGTCTCACACGGCCAAAGACACGCCCGTGTCACAGGCCGTGTGGACAATCGAATTAGGATCACATGGCCGTGTCCTAGCCCGTGTCCGACCCCGTGTAACTCTCTGACTTGGGTCACATGGCCAACGACACGCCCGTGTGCCCTTTGAAATGGCTTCACACGCTCGTGTGCCAGACCGTGTGCTAGGCCGTGCCAAATCTATAGGGTATACTGACTTATGCCACACGGCCAAGTCACACGCCCTTTGCTAGGCCGTGTGGAGCATCCTGACTTGATTTTTAATTCAACACCAGGGGATACATGATCGTGTAACACACACAGCTGAGACACACGCCCGTGTCTCTGCCCGTGTGGACAAAAATAGGCTATTTACCAAGCCATTTTGCCACCCAAATTTGCATACACCTACACCAAACCAAATGGTACAAAACATGGCATAAATAGGCATTTAAATGAACTCCAACAAAACTTAATTCATAAAAATATCATACCATTAACCACCATACACACAAGTATCAAATTTGACCATTTCATTCATGCTAAACTCACAATCACAAATCACCTAAATGGCATCTTACAATTATGCATCATTTTTCCCAAAACTCACAAGCATATAAATTCTCAATTATTAACCATTCACCACAAGCATTGGCATAGCAATTATCAACATAAGACAAAAGCCATTTACATATATATACACAACCAAATCAACCAAAATAAGCCAACTTTCATGGCTATATACCAAACCAAACACTTAACATTTACAAGCCATTTCAAATGACTAAATTCATTACCAAACTATATACCAAAATGACCAAAGTTCCTATACATGCCATATACCAAATACATAGATTCAAAAGTACCAAAGTGATAGCTTGATAGTGTGATGATATCTCCGACGATTTCCAAATCCGAGCTAGCTTTGATTTCATTATAAAACACGAAAAAAATAAACAAAGTAAGCTATAAAGCTTAGTAAGCTCACCATTCAATTATCATTCAATAATATGAACATAACATGCCACAAAACATTTAACCACATTGTTAACATGTATTCAATCACATAATTAACCATGAACTCACAATTTCCATAGATTTGATGCTTGTATAGTTTCCGTACATACCTGTATTAATATGTAACTATTTCTCACCATTTCATATCTTCGATATACCCATTGAACCATTCGAAATACTATCGAATACTCGGGAATCTTGTACCCTAAATGCCACATATATAGCCGAAGCTATCTTGATCTCGTATCATATATAATGCTTACTCTCGAGCTATCAACTGGTTTGCTCACACAAGCTGACGGTCATGACAAAGCTACACTGTTCTGCTCACACAAGCTGACGAGAATCCACAACACAAGCCGGATAACTCAGCCACCGGTAGGACGTATGGACCAGCACCCAAATCACATAACCCCTAATGACATGTCATTCGTATCCTAATCTATTCCTAAGGTTCAACCGGGATTTCACATTTGCCGAATCGTCGTCAAATATGTCCGCAAGGTCGTATTCACAATTTATGCAATATCAAAGCATTTAAAACACAAATATAACAATTGCTTATTAATATACGAACTTACCTTGACCGCTAAAACAACGGAACGGATCGACTAGTCCAAAACCTTGTTTTTCCCCCGATGTAAATTCGAATTTCACATTTTTGATCTATATGTAATCAAATTTAACTAATTCAATCATCATTCTATTCAATTTAGTCCAAAATACACATTAAGGCAACTTTACACTTTTGCCCCTAATATTTCAACATTTTTACAATTTAGTCCTTAACTCATAAAAATGCAAATTCATGAAATTAGGTCCCTACCCATGCTGGCCGAATTTCTCTTGTTATAATAGCAGCCCATATTTTTCATTTATTTCACATTTTCTACCACAAAATTTCCACATTTTACAAATAAATCCCTAATTGACAATTTTATCAAAAATCACTTTACAAATGTTGTTTATCTAACAACAACCATAGCTTTTCTATCATCAAACATAAAAATACACCTATATTGATCAATGGAAAAACCCTAAACCTTTAACAATTTTGTAAATTAGTCCCTGGGCTAGCTAGATTAAGCTGAACGATCTCAAAAACATAATAATTATTAAAAACGTGACAAAATACATACCTATTTAGAGAGACTAGGGTTGTCAAATGCTTCAAGCTATTTTAATGGCTTCTCAACCTTCAATTTTGGTGGTGTTATGCCTTTTAGAAGATGATACCTTATTTTACTTTTTTTAATTTTAAGTTATTTGGTTATTTACTAAATTAACCTTAACATATAACCTCTAATAACATCCATTTATGTCCATAAGTGTCCACTAATTAAATTAATGGGCTATTCATCACATAAGGGCCTTTACTTTAATATTCCATAGCTATTATAAACCTTTAGCTAATAGAACTTAAGTTTTACACTTTACGCGATTTAGTTCTTTTTTTCGAATTGAGCATTCAAACGATAAAATTTATTAACGAAATTTTCACACAATCATACTATCACACTGTAGACATTAAAATAAAAATAAAATAATTATTTTGACCTCGAATTTATGGTCCCAAAACCACTGTTCTGATTTGACTAAAAGCAGGCTGTTACACTATCCATCGACTCTTTTGGTACTTTCGGTTAATTAATTCCAGTTATAATGGCATGTATAGGTTAATTTAGCCAATGTTGGCATATAAGTGTTTTGTTGAGATTAGCCACTTATTTGGCTTGTGTTTGGTATATTTTGATGTGTATATATATGTGACTTTACCATATTTAATGTGTGTTTGATATGGTAGAATGATGGAAAGTAAGGTGTGGTTTGGAATATGCATATAAGATATGTTATATACCTTGGTGTAATTTAGTGCTTTATTATGGAAAACTTATAGGTATAGTAATGTTAGTTATAATGGTATATTTGGTATCATTTGGAAATAGTGGTATGTCTTGGTAAGTAAGTTAAGTGACATGAAATTATGCAAAATGATTTACCTTGTGAATTGGTATTTTGGGTACCAAATTGTTGAGCTTGATAAGTGACCTAAATGATATGTTTTGGTACAATTATGCATATGTATTTGATCATTTAAGTAAGTTTGGATACATGGTTGACATGTTTTTAAGTTGTCATTTGAGGTGCCTAAGGGCATATTGGTTGTATGTGATGATATTACATGTTTTAAACTTGATCTTGGCTGGTTTTGGATGTCTATTTATGACTTGGTTATATGTAAATTGTTGTGTTTAGGTTGGTACCAAATTGGGTGAGAAATGTGGCTTGGAAAATGGCCTATTTTCGTCCACACGGGCGTGTGTCTCAGCCGTGTGTGACACACAGCCAAGTGACACAGCCGTGTGTCCCCTGTATCTTTTATAGAGTACAAGTCAGTATGCTCACACGACCTAGCACACGGGCGTATGGCTTGGCAGTGTGTCACAATTCAGTGAGTTACACGGGCACGGACACGGGCTGGGACACGGCCGTGTGTCCCTATTTCGAATGCCCACACGACCTAAGACACGGGCGTGTCTCTTGGCCGTGTGACCCCTGCCGCTTTGAAAAATTTCAATATTTTTCAAAAAATTCTTTGTGTATCCAATTTAGTCCCAACTTGTTTCTAACGCGTATTTTGGGCCTCGAGGGCTCGTATAAGGGACAATATGTATGATTTCGATTGGTTTCTGACATGAATATTATATGATATGAAATGTTTGAAATTTATGTCTGTTTGATCTGTAAACTCTGGTAATGCTCCATAACCCTGTTTCGGCGATGGATACGAGTTAGGGGTGTTACATGCAACTTGCTATTTAGGGTTTTTGACATGCATAACTGTTGCAGCTTTGCCTATAATGCAGTGGAGGTATTCTCATTCAACATGTCTTGTAGAATTTCATTCGATAGATGTAGATGTAATTGCGTTAAAGCATTTTGATCTTTACGCTTCTTCTTTTCATCCGTCAATGTCGAAGGCATTTTATCTAACCCTAACAGGGCATCCTCCAAATCCATCTGCGCAAGAACTACCTACATCATTTCCTGCCACAACGAGAATCTAGTGTTGCGATCCAACAGCGGAATATCATACTTCATTGTCGCCATTACCGTGATTGAGACAAACAACCCGAAAAGCATTGATTTCAGTTTGTTAAAACTAACGTCGATAATGGCAATATAGAACGGTCGCAAAGCAATAAGAAAAGAAAAATAAAACACACAGATTTTACATGGAAACCCTTTCGAGAAAAAAACCACGTGCAGAGGAGGAGAAATTCACTAATGTTGAAAACGAATGATACAAGAGGAGTTTTGACTACATCTATTTAAAGGTTGAAAAACCTTTAAATATATTTAGGGTGATAAAATGAAAAAAAATGATAAATATATTTAAGGTGATAATTTTAATTTAAAATTATGTATTTTTAAAAAAATTATTTTCTTTCATCTCATTTTACAAATTCTACCAAGCAATTTTTAGAAAGTAAATTACTTTTTTTTAAAAAAAATTTTTGCCATCTTTCTAATTTTCCTCTCCTTCAATTTTTCTTATTTTCTTTTCACTTTATCAAGTAAATCTTTAGGGTATGCCTTATTGAGTGGAGAAATGGGAAAGAACGTGAAAAAGAAAAAAGTGGAAAGAAAATCAACTTTAAATATATTTGATATTAAAGAAAAGAAAGAAAAGAAAATAAGAAGAATGATTATTTTTCAAGGCTAAAATAGACATATATGCCAAAAAACGAAGTTTATTGGCTAAATAGGTCGATTTTTTTTTGAAAATTTAAGGAAATAGACCGTTTTTGGAGAGATTGTGTGAAAACGCGCCTTAACTTCTACACATTTGGCGGGAAAACGTGCCCAGCTGGATGCGCTGGGCTCGTTTTCCCTTTAAGTCACATTTTCTAACTTTTTTAATATAATTAGTTTATTTTGTTAAATGTTTAAATGTTAGTGGTATTGACCTTGAGTATTGGGTTTAATTCCTCTCTCACTCACATTCAGGGGCGAAGCCAGGGGGGGGCTGGCAGGTGCCCCGGCCCCCCTAAACTGGAAAATATTAATTTAGGCCCTTATTGTAACAGCCCGGTTTTGGGGCTAGTCGGAACAGTGGTTACGAGACCACTAAATCGAGGTCGAGGAAAATTATTTTGATGTCATTTTATGTGCTGTAGCATAACTTTATGAATGCATGAAAATTTTGGTGTTCTAATTTGAGTGATAGCATGCTTAATTTCGAAAAAGGACTAAATCGCATAAAGTGCGAAAGTTCTATTTTATATGATAAAGGTACCTAATGGCTATAGAATGTAATTTGGGGGATTTTAAAGTGCAATTAGGCCATTTATTTAGTGATGGCCGGCCATAGGGTGCATAGGGGACAGGAGCATTAATTTTTAGTCAAATTTGGTGGTAGTTGTTGACGAGTTGACTAAAATATGATAAAATAAGGGAAGTCTATCATCTTTTTCCCTTCTCTTCTTCTTCCACCGATTTTTACACTCAAAAGAAGGGTTTTGAAGGCTTTGAAATTTCAGCAACTTGTCCTCACTCTAGTAAGTAATTTTTGGTGGTGTTAATTGATAATTTTTTTGTGTTTTTGGAGTCCCCAAAGCTTAAGCTAGCTATCGAGGGGACTAATTTGTGATATGTTTGAAAGTCTAGGGACTTACCATGAGAGGAATTATGTTGATAGCTGAGTTTTTATGGAAGAAAATGAATGTTAGGGAGGTGAGAGACAACTTTTATGAATGGTGTTAGCATGAAAACACCTAAATAGGGCTTGAATGCAAAGATTTAATTTGTGTCATAAATGCATGGAATAGTTGGAATGGTGAGTAGTTGCAAGAGAAATAAATGTTCATCTATGCTTGTTTATTTAGAAAATATGGTGAAAAATGATTCACGAGCCTAGGGGCAAAATCGTAAATTTTGCCATGGTATAAGGGCAAAATGGTCATTTTTGCCTAAGTATAGATTTTGGTGCATCATGATCGTAAAATGTTTTAAATGAATGAATTTTATTGTTATAGATCAAGAAGAATGCGGGATTAACCTTGACCGGGAAAAGGCAAGGTTACTGGAATAAACCGCAAATCGACACGCTTTGCAATCGAGGTAAGTTTACGTGTAAACGATGCATTTTATATGCACATTATCGTTGTTAATTAACGCATGACACAATTGGGAATATATATGATTCAAGTAGATAAAAAGTGGTAGTTATTGAATAACTCTGATATGAATGATGGAATGGATATGTGAGTGTGTTATATCAATATTTGATGGTGGGCTAAGTGCGATACCACCTTGTCGCTAAATTACGATGGGCTATATGCGATACCATCGTCTATTAATCCTTTGGTGGGCTGTAATGCGATACCACCGTAATTAATCCTTTGGTGGGTGTAAAGCGATACCACCGTAATTAATCCTTTGGTGGGCTGTGTGCGATACCACCGAGTAACGTGAACATGAGTAATATATTTCGATATAGTGGTGCGTTGTATTATGTGACCTTGTGATGCTAAGTGCAGGGAAACTGTTAATGAATGTATGCATCATGCTTGAGATGTGGTTAGAATGTGTGAATGGAAGAAATGAGTAAGCCTGATCTTGAATGTAGATTGTTTCTTGCTTAGTAAATAATGCTATGGAAGTGTTTATTTCATGTTAAAATGTTATATTGTTTACATGTAAACTTACTAAGCTTAAAGCTTACTCCCCTTACTTTCCCTTGTTTTATAGAGCTTAAGAGCCGAGTCGGGATACGTCGATAACCAGAAGACCGCCCGCACTATCAGCTCATCTCGGTATACCTAGACTTAAAGATTTTGTAAATGGCATGTATAGGGGCTAGACTAGTAAAATTATTTTGTTATTTTGGCCAAAGGTGTAATGGCTCTTGTTAAGACATTTAATTTGTAAATTGCCATGCATGATGGCTCATTTTACCATTTATGAAATTACAAGTTATCTATGGGAGTTCATGTTGAAGTTATGAGATGTTTACTAGTATGTTGAATGGATTCATGTAGTGTAATCTATAGGGGTACAAAGAGCTTGGCAAACAACCTTGTTCTTGTCCACATGGGTAGACACACGGGCGTGTGTCTAGGCCGTGTGCGACACACGATCAAGCCATGGGCGTGTGCCCAGGCCGTGTGAAGTCTGCACCTTGAAAGTTGAAACTTGAATGGTCACACGGTTAAAGCACATGGGCGTGCCTAGACCGTGGGGAAATAATCAGAGGCGACCATGGACCAGCCATATGGGCGTGTGTCCAGGTCGTGTTACCCAAGTCAGTGTCGTCCACGAGTGTCGAACACAGGCGTGTGACTAGGCTTTGAGACCGTGTGTGTGTAGTCAGTATTTACCACGGTTGAGGAGCATGGGCGTGTGCGTCTACGCACAGGCGTGTCACATTTTACACGGGCGTGTGAGCCCTGTATAAAAGAGAAAATTTGAAAAGGTTGAAAAAGTTTCGGTATAGTCTCGAGTGTCTTCGTGCTTACGAGTGAGGTCTCGTAAGTCGAGAACGAGGTTGTTAAGGTGACTAGAGAGAGTAGTCATGATAGGTCTAAGTGGCGATTATGAGGACTTTATTAAGGTAACGCCTTGAGCCTGGTTCCGGCGTAGAACATGGGTAAGGGGCGTTACACTTATACTTTTTAAAAAATTTTAAATTAATAAAGGTAAAATTGCACTTTGGCCCCCCTAAAATTATAAAAATTTGATTTAATCCTTTACAAATTATAAAGATATAGACTATAAAAAATTAAAAATTCATCCGGCCCCCCTAAAAAATTATTCTGGCTTCGCCCATATTTGTATTTTTTTTTGTTTCATGTTGTTTTAAGATTTTTATTATTTTTAAATAATATTTTTAACATATTAGTTCCTTTGGTTAAAAAATAATGATTTAATCCTTAAGTTCAAAGTTCAATTCCTTTACTAAACACATTTTTAATTTTTATTTCATGTTGTTTCAAGTTTTTTTTTTAATTAATAAATATATTGTTTTCAATTTTTTTATTTTTAATTCATCTTTTTAATTAATAACTCTTTTATTCATAAAGTCAAATATTTTTATATGTGAAATATTTCAATTAATATTCCAAATAGCATTATATTTATATGTCAAATATTTTAAATACACATACAATAATATATAATCCTCAAATTTACTACACTCATGATATGTATTGAAAAATAAATATTACAAATATAAAAATTATGTTTATTAAAAATAATGATATTTTTAATAATTATTTGATTTTATAAATAAAAGAGTTATTAATTAAAAAGATGAATTAAAAATAAAAAATTGAAAACAATATATTTATTAATTAAAAATAAAAAATAACTTGAAACAACATGAAATAAAAATTACAAATGTGTTTAGAAGAGAAATTGAACTTGGGACTCAAAAATGAAATCATTATTATTTAATCGTCTAACTAAGGAAGCTGATATGATAAAAATATTAATTAAGAGTAAAAAGTTTAAAATAACATGAAATAAAAAATAAAAATGTGAGTGGAATAGGAATCGAACTTAGGACTCAAAGATAAAACCACCAACTTTTAACCATTTGACCAAAGAAACTAATTATATTAAAATAAAACTCAAAAAAATACGACTTAAAGGGAAAGCACATTCTGCTGGGTACGCTTTGCTGCCAACTGTGCAGAAAGCGCCCAACTGAATGTGTTTTTACACTCTCTTGAAAAATGACTTATTTCTTGAAATTTTCAAAAAACGACCTATTTTGTAACACCCCTAACCCGCATCCGTCGCCGGATTAGGGTTACAAGGCATTAACAAACTAACCACAATTCAGTACACTCATAAAAAAAAAAATCATCTTATTACAAATAAAACATAAATAATCCATGCTTTCAAGTTCAAACATATATTGACCATTTATTTAATCAAATTTTGAAACCAATTTACATACATCAAAGCTAAAATACTTACTCATAATAGACTTAATGTTCGGCACAAATAAGCATTACATACATGTTATTCGAATATCTAGTTTATAAGTAAGCTTATTCCGATTCATAAACCAACTATCCATATTATGACTTTTATTTATAAAAGATTAGCAAACATTGTCAAATAGACCAAAACGATTCTATACTTACTAAATAAAACACATTTCAATATGAAACCTATAATCACTTTCGGTCACAAATGGTAAATGATAGCTGTTATGGTTTTCAAGTCAAATAACATGTTTAAACATTATACCAAAATTACCTAAAACAATCAATTCACTCATCACATATTCGGCTATCATATTTACCTTAATAATTATACACATTATACTACTCAAGTATCTATTGAATTTTTCATTACATAACATATAAAGCCATGCCACAATCGAAGTATCATATATTAACTACCTCAATAGTTCAAACAAATTATAAAAACATCCAACATCCATAAAATACTATATGGCATATCTCTAAAATGAACCAAATATATTTGATCAATTATACATCATATATATATACCATCATTATCACGCCATAATATCAACTACAAGCATAAAAATACATCATGTAATATACTTCCATTATAAACTATTACCAATCCGATTTCACATAATATCCATAATATCAAGATTTAGCCATTTTCGCATGGCATTATACACCTTATGTTCATAGTAAATTCAAAAGAGAAACATAGCCTATACATGCCATTGACTTTGAGTTCATTTTCAAAAAGTTACCAAAATATTAACGATAGTGTAACGAGCTTCAACGACGATCCCCAAGCACGTGACGATCACTCAAAAGCAATCTAAAACACGAGAACAACCAAGAACCAAGTAAGCTTTAGAAGCTTAGTAAGTTATAAGCAATGGTAAAAGTATACAATTTAACATATACTAATTAGGTCAATATTATTTCAATCATCACTAAAATTTATAACCATAGGTAAAAATTATGACACCATTCATAAACAATCATAATTCATAGCTTTAAGACCAAATACTCAAACATTCAATATTAGGTTTCACCTTGAACTATACCCATTTTCTCACCTCAAATCAAATTCATAAGCAAATAGATACATCACATTTCTTTAATTTAATTTACAAATATCACTTACCGAATTTGTACTAAATTTTCAACCCATCATGAATTACATACCTGATCATTTATTTTGTTTAATACATTTCACTAACCAATATCCTTGGAAAATCATAAACCCGCACTCTCGATTGCCAAAACATGTAACGTGCTCGCACACTTGGTGCCGTTACCTTAATATATCGCACACATAGTGCCAAATACTTGTAATGTATCACACACTTAGTGCCATTACATTAATATTCCGCACACTTAGTGCCAAATGACCGATTTCGCACACACAGTGCTCGGTATTTAAGTTCGCACACTTAGTGCTTTACTTGAACCTGTTACTCACTTCAATAAACACTTATATATACATATAATTTAGCTTATTAAATCTATATATCAACTTCACATTCGACTATACTAATGATACACAAATATACATCACATTCGGCCAAATTCATCTCTTAAATCAATGTCACATATAGCTATATTATTAACTTATAATTATACTTCACATTCAACTAAATTCATCTTCTAACCAATACTACATTCTATTTAACATATTGTATATATCTACCTCTATTAAATTCATGTACATCATTATAGATAAAAATTCAGTTCAACCCAATTGCTTAAAAACTTACCTCGAGTATCAACGGACTACGTTTTTCCGGCTATTCAATTAACTTTGCTTTTCCTCGATCAATCCCCGATCCTTTTTGTTCTTGATCTAAATCAATTTCAAATTAAGCTCATTCAACATATTTTCATTCAATTTAGTCCAAAAATACATAAACAGGCAAATTACATTTTTACCCCTGACATTTTGCACTTTTTACAATTTAGTCCCTATTGCACAAAACACAAAATATTCAAAATTTGACCACACTTCTTTAGGGCCGAATATTCATAGTCCTAATACAAGCTCACACATTTAATTTATTTCACATTTAGACCCTTCAATTTACAAATTTTACAATTTAATCCTAATTACTCAAAATCATCAAAATTTCCAATACAAAACATGTTAATCTAAAACATATCTTTAATATTTTGTCATCAAACATTACAAAACACAAAATTTCATCAATGACCGAATTCCAAATATGCATCAAAATCAGAAATTCTAGCATGGGTCGGATAGTATTCGAAGCAACGATCTCAAAAACGTAAAAATTATTAAAAACCGAACCAAACACATACCTAAATCAAAGCTTCCAAAGGCCGAATGTAGCTTTGTTTTCTCCTTTTTCTTTTCTTTTGTTTTCGGTCAAAAAGGATGAACAACATGCATGTCTTTCTTTCTTTTATGTTTTATTATATCATAATATGATAATATGATTTTATCATTTTTAACTTAATAAAACAAACATTTAAAAGCATATTATATGCCTATTGCCGTCCACTATACTTACAAAAATGAGAATTTACTACATAAGGTCTCATTTTTTTATAAAGACACCTCAGTTTAATCACTCAATCAAATAATAGGCTACTTTTACCACTTATGCGATTTAGTCCCTTTTCTTAAATTAAACACACAAACGGACAAATTATCCCATGAAATTTTAACACATGCTCAAACATATATCATAGATACCGAATATAATATTAAAATATTTTACTGACTCGAATTTGTTGTAACAACCCGATTTAGGGGCTAGTCAGAATAGTGGTCTCGGGATCACTCATCCGAGATTTGAGAAATTTATTTTCATGATATATTATGAGTTAGAACATGATAGCATATTTATATGAAAATTTTGATGCTTTAATTTTAGCGATTTCGTGTTTAATCGCGAAAAAGGACTAAATCGCATAAAGTGTGAAAGTTCCATTCTATAAGATAAAAGTGCCAAATGGCCATAGATTGTAAATTGGAGGTATTTAAAAGGCAATTAGACCCACAAATTTAGCATGGCCGGCCATAGGAGACAAAGATGGACAATGTTGGTCAAAGTTGGTGATAGTTGGTGACTTATTTGACTAATATTAATAAAGTAAGGAGAGAAAACGATATCATCTTTTCTCCTTTCATCTCCAAATGAAAATTTGTAGCAAATAGGGGTTTTGAATGCTCAAAATATCAGCAAGCTCTCATCCATTCAAAGCAAGAGGAGACGAGAATCCGCCTCGAATGGGGAAAGAATAAAGACTTGGACTGAACCGAAGAAACTAGCTCATTTTGAAAACGAGGTTAGTTGTATGTGACTTAAACAATATTCATATTAGCATGTTGACAAATGCTTGGAATTATATTAAAGCATAATGCATTACTAAGTTGAGTAGTTAATGTGAATGAGATGTTGGAGTCCTAATTGGGCCATGTTGATTATAGAAACGCTATCATTGAAATATGGAACAAATAAGGTCCCGTATAAGACCATGTCCAGGACATGGCCTCGGCACCGAGTTGAGATCCTGTATAAGACCATATCCGGGATATGGCTTCGGCGATAAACATGGAAATCATATAAGACCATATCTGGGATATGGCATCGTTACACCTAGAGGTAATCCCATATAAGACCATGTCCGAGATATGGCATTGGTACCTAGAGAAGACTCCATGTAAGACCACCTCAGGGATGGGGCATTGGCTGTACATTTATAGTAATGACTGTAAACATGTGTCTATGACTATCCCTCGTGAGTGGTGGGATAAGTGGATGAATTTAGAAGTAGAGATGAGAATGATATTTAAGTCATGTGAATGAGTAAATACAGGTACTTGTGACTGGGTCACGAAGAAACGATTGCGATGTGTGGCACGGTACGTACTAAGTAAGGGCGAATCGTAAGTAAGCATGGCAAGAAGCCTTGATTTGTGTATGGTTAGATAATACCGTGGATGGATTATTTTTATAAGTATTATGATTGTTTTTTTTATTTCCATGCAACTTACTAAGCCTTATGCTTACCCTTTTTCATTGCCTTTCTTCCTTGTAGTATTGCCAAGGTAACTCGAGGATCGTGGATCACAGGAGTTCTGGAAATCACACTATCTAAAACACTTTAGTATAACAATCTTAGACTTGTTTTGAGTATGGCATGTATAGGACTTGAGTATTTTGTCAAGATGTGATTGTTAGTTAAAGTGTTGGCTATGTAAGTCATTTTGTAAATGGCCCTATGGGTTAGACAAATACTTGGCAAACTCTTTTGTTTAATGAAGATGAAATTCATGAATTGTGTGTTTATTTCAATAATGTGTATGTTGGATGAGTTCTTAGATTTGTAAAAGGGTTAGGAGTGGTATTGTTTTGAGTAGAAGTATGTTTGTGTGCACCCTTAGGTGGCAATGGCTTGGTATATAGCCTACTAATTGCCCACTTAATTAGACACACGGGCGTGGGTTTAAACCGTATAGGAGGCACGGCTAGCCCATGGGCGTGTGCCCAGGCCGTGTGAAGTCTGCACCTTGCTCATGAAATTGTAAATGTCCCACGGCCATGATACACGGGCGTGCCATGGCCGTGTGATTTTAGTCAGTGTCGACCACGGGTGGAAGGCACGGGCGTACCATGGCCGTGTGATTTTAGTCAGTGTCGACCACGGGCACAAGGCACGGGCATGCCTTGAGAGAGCACGGGCGTGTCCCAAGATCTACACGGCCGTGTGAGCCCTGCAGTTAGTAAATTTTTTTTTTAGTTTGTCAAAATTTCTAAAGTTCTCGGTTTAGTCCCGAACCACTTCCAATGCACATTTTGGGCCTCGTAGGCTCGTATTAGGGACTTTATGATTGAATACAAATGTTTTTTTAAATTGGACGCAAGTTTATGACTCGGTTTTGAGTGAATGCTTGTGTTGTAAGTTCGGTAATGCCTCATACTCTGTTTCGGTGTTGAATACGGGTAAGGGGTGTTACATTTGTGGTCCCGAAACCACTATTCCGATTAGGGTCAAAATCGGGCTGTTACATATTTGACCAATTTTTTTTTGCATATATGGTTAATTTAGTAATTTTTTAAAATATAAAAAAAATGAGAGAAATAATGTATGGAAAGAAAATGATTGTGATTTCATAAGAACATCAAGTGGTGTGTATTTTCCAACATGATATATACCAATGTTGGACATTTGCATGGTTCTAATCTAATTGTTCCCCACCCCAAAACCACTTTCCCTACCAACCTTTTTCAATAAAAAATATTATTGAGAAATATCTTGTATTTGTATTGTTTTTATAGCATTATCATCATTCAAGTGTTACATATTTTTATGGATGTGTTATATATTTTATATAAATTTGGATTAATTGCAATAGATGTATCCAAATTATGTATAGCATATTTAATGCTCTTAAATCAAATTTTAAATATATTTGTATGGACAGTTTAGATTTGATTTATTAAAAATAGATAAAAAAAAGTATCCTTCTAAATTTTAATGGTATTGTCCTTTTAATACATTAATTCAAGTTGTTTTTGTAATAGTTACATGCATATTTAAAAATTTATTGAAGTGTTTTAAATATGCTTCACGTCAAAATCAAGTTGGTATTTAATGTTTAAGGTGACAACTAAACTAATAGAAAGATTTAATTGATATGATAAGTATACTTTAAGCACTCAATTAAAACAATATAAAATTTAAATCATAATTTAAAAACATGGCATGCAATTAAATTTATAATTTTTTGCATATTTTAATTAAATTTCCTTATTATTTTTTCAATGTCAACTTCAAAATTACCAACGCCCATACCTCTTATCCTCTTGCATAGATGGTAGCAAAAGGAAAAGGACAAAGAAAATTTTGCATGAGTCACTTCTGCTAGCCATTTACAAAATCCCCTTCTTTTCTTTGCACATTGTGTTGTCTTCTTCTCCTTTTGTCACTTTCATTATATTGAGCCCCCCAAAAAGAAGCTGACCATCATTTTCATACACGTCTATGGTCTACCATTTTTTATGATGATAACTTATAGTACCTTCTTCTCTCTCTTCACTTATTCATACCCCTTTTTTTCCCTCAAAATTGAAGTAATTTTGTTAAAGAAAGAAAATGACTTATCACATGCAGCCTAACTAATAAAAGTTTTTTTAGATGTGGATTAAATCGTAGATGATGTTAAAATACTTATGTTTAAGTATTAAGTTGACATTAATCTCAAATTCAATTTCCAAATAATTACCGTACGTACTTCTAACTCAAAAAAATTACTTACTTACTCGTTTAAAAAGAAATTGTTTCTTGTATCATTACAAGTAACTTCATCCATTATGAGGCTATTTAAGTAAATTCATCCATTAATAATGATTCTAAAATTCGAACTTGATACAATGCTCAAAGAGAAATTCCCTTTCTCTTCTTCCAAATTATTTATTGGTATTTGAAAGAAGCTTTAAAATATTGATAAAATTTAAAAAAAAAAATTGTTTTGCTTTGTTGTTATCTCTAGTTACCACATATTGATAAAATTAAATTTTCAAAAAAAGAGACAAAAGCATACGTTTGTATTGATACCATATATCTGACCTTTTGCTTGTTTCTTCTAATCATAAAAATCAAGGTCAGTCAACTTTCCTTATCGATGTAGAAAGATATGCTGTTGTTATATTTATTTTTTAAAAGTTTTGATTAAGTTAATATTACTCTTAAACGATTTTTAATATTTTAATTGTAAAATTATCAAAAATTTAATATTTTATAAAACAACAAATATAATTTTAAGAGTATTTTTAATTTTTTATCTACAATTTTAAAAACTACATATCATTATTAGATTTTAATCCAAAACCTCAAAATTAGAAATGACAAAACATGAACCATTCATGGATTTCGGACTAATCTACCCTATGGAGTGGACTTTTTTTTGAAAACTAGATGTAGAGTGCAGCGAGATGGGGTGAATTTTTTTTGTCAGATAATGGGTATGGATCGGTTACAATAATTGTTTGACCCTCACCATCCTATCCATTATATGAAATTATCACCTTACCCTTGTATATATATGTAACTATTACAAGGTAAAATTTTAATAATGTGTCAAAAAAAAATTCATATATTTTATTTTTAAATATTCTTTTGAATAATTATATTAATTTATTTACTTGTCTTTTAAAAATTTCAAAATGTTAGAAATAATTAACAAAATTAAATTAAAGTGGAGCGAGGCAAGGTGGTAATGGATGAAACCAACATCCATGGAGGTGGTAATGGTTTTCAAAATTATATATCCATAATGAAGCGGGCAGATGATGGAATAGATCATGCCATTTGTGGAGTGGCAGTGGATTTGGCAATATCTGCTCCCGCTCCAGTCCATTGTCATCCCTACTCAAAATCTTTTATCCCTCAATTTTATCATTTAACCAAAACCACGCTTTATTTCATATTAATTTTTTTAATAAATTTGGGTGTGTCATAATCTAACTTTATAAAAAAGTCATTTTAGACATCAATTTACTTTTAAGCCTTTGAATTTGTGTTGTTTGTCAAATCATTCCAAAATGAATGAAAAAGTTGATGTATGTTAACTTTACAAACATGTCATACACGTAGATGTCACGTCAATAATTAATTAATATTTTAAAATATATAAAATATAAAATTCAAAAATATAAAAATATAAAAAAATTAAAATTATTTAAGAAGCATAAAAAATATAACTTTATTTATTAATAAATTTATAATAATATTCTATAATTTTTAGATTTTTTTAAAAAAATTAATTAATTGTTGATGTGGCATGCACTGTAACATCCCGTTTTCAGTGAAATCGGAATAGTGGTTTCGAGACCACAAATCCGAGTTCGTAAGAAAATTTATTTTAATATTATGGCATGGTCTGCATAATGAATAAACGTCGTATGAAAATTTCGTAAAGAAATTTTTACCGATTACATGTTTAATCAGATAAAAAAGGACCAAATTGCATAAAATGCAAAAGTTGAGTTCTAGTAGCTATAGGTATCAAATAGCTATGAAATTCAAAATTGGAGGTCCTTATATGGCAAATAGACCATTAAGAGGAGTTAGTAGATAAGTATGATGATTCATCAATGGAAAATTAAATAAAGAAAATGACTAAATTGGAAAGATGAAATAATAAAAGATGATATTTTAATTAAATAACAAAATTTCATCATTTTCATCATCTTTCCCAAAATTAAAACGTGGAAACCCTAGCCATGGAAACCTAAGCTTAAGCCAACTTATTTTGCTTAATTAGGTATGTTTCTTTGTCCCGTTTTTAGTAATTTTTATATTTTCGAGATCGTAATAACTTAATCTAGCTATCTCGGGGATTAATTTGGAAAGTTATTAAGGTATTAAAGTTTTTCCATGGACGAGTATGCATGAATTATGAAGTTTTATGGTAGAAAATGAAAGGTTGTTGTTAGATAAACAACTTTTGTAAAGTTAACTTTGATGAAATTGTGATTTAGGGACTAAATTGTAATGATAAAAAAATTATGAACAAATTCTGAATTTTGTGAAATACATGGGCTGCTAATGTTATATGTAAAAATTGGTTAGGCTTGGAATAAGGATTAAATTGCATGAATTTCATTTTCCGAGCCTAGGGACGAAATCAGAATTAATTAAAAGTATAGGGGAAAAATGGTAATTTTGCCTAAGATGTGAATTGGATGGAATTGAATGTAAATTGTATTAAATTGATGTTAAATTCATTCATATAGATCCGGATAGATCAAATACAGAGTTAAATGAGGAAAAGAGAAAGTAGCAGATTAGTAACTTTTGTGTGCACGAACATTGTCGAGGTAAGTTCGTGTAACTAAATTGTGTATTTAAATGTTTTAAATTAAATATTTTTGTGTGTGAAATGTATAAGTATTGAACACATATCTAAATATATCTGACAAGTATTAAGTCCAGTTTGAATAAATGAAAATCGATGGATGCAGGGTTCCCGTATTGGTTGTGGTCTTGCATGTGTTGCGGATACACCACAGCTCGAAAGAGCGTCCCGTTATTAGCTCTTATGAGCTTTCCATTATATGGTTCTTGCGAGCATCCCGTTTGGTTGTGATCCTGCATGTGTTGTGGACACACCATAGCTCTTATGAGCGTCCCGATATATGGCTTTTTGGAGCTTCCTGATTAAAGGCTCTTTCATGAGCTTCCCGATTATTTAGCTCTCCAGTGCTTCTTGATATTGGCTCGCTTGAGCCATCCCGATATTAGCTCGTATGAGCTTCCCGTTAATGGCTCTCTGGAGCCTTCCGTTACATGGCTCACATGAGCTTCCCCTTATATGGCTCGAAAAAGCTTCCCATTTATGTGCTCGTAAGAGCATTCCTGAATATGAATTGACAGATTATAGATTTGTACACTTCATGTGTACCACCCGTGTATCCATCGATATTATAAATGAATCAACAGGCAAAGTTATGACATGAGAAATTATGAAATTGAGGTGTATTGTTACGAGTATGTACTTGAAATACAAAGATATAATATGTGTAACGCCCCAAATTTTGGGGCTAGAAGTTTTGGGTTTTGTGGTAAGGGTCAGAGAGTTGGTGGAGCTATTGAGCTTAGTGGCGCGTTCAAGTGTCAGAGTAGGCCTGCTGGTCTGGTGGTTGAGTGAGTGTTAGTGAACCTTTGGGTTCTAGGTTCGAGTTGTTGTGTACGCATTTTGGGAGCCTTTTTATTGTGTTTTATTTTATTTAGTTTTAAGCGAATATTTTTAAAACTATTTATTTTTATTTTTATTTTTATTTTTGAAGTTATTTTTTCTTTTCTTTTCTCTTCTGGACGTTTTTTTTCTGCTTTTTGGTTTCTTCTCTTTGCTTTTTGGGGAAAAGAGGTGGTTTTCAAGGGACTTCAATTTTCGGGTCGTCGGGTTGGCATCTGAACGTTTACGTTCGCAAAACATGTGTGGGATTCGAATCTTGTCTACTTTTAATATTGTGAATTATTGTTTCAAAAATTCTTGTTTGTGTTCTTAACTGTCGATTTTAGGGTGTTAGTTGCTGAAAAAGGTTTGGGAATACGACATATCTCGATACCCTTCTGTCATTGCGAAGGTTGGGGCTGTTGCAATGGCTGAAATAGCATTTTCTGGCTTGTTTCGAAGTGGTTTCGTGGCCACTGGGGTTTCCACACGGGCATGTGCTAGCTCACACGGCCGTGTGCTTTTGGGAATTAGGGTTTCCAGACCAATTTTGGTGCCACACGGCCGTGTGGTCGACTTGGGGATTTTATCATTTCTAACACGGCCGTGTCCCTCGGGAACACGGGCGTGTGAGATTGGGGATTAGGGTTTTAGTGATTTGGTGCCACACGGCCTGGCCATACGGCCGTGGGGCTAATTTGGGGATTTAGGGATTTCACACGGGCATGTGTTTTGGGACACACGGCTATGTCTAGAGGGCACACGGGCGTGTGAGACCCTCATACGACCGTGTCAGCCTGTACTTGAATTTAGTGCAAGTGGATAGAGAGTTACACGGCCTGTTCACACGGCCATGCCCCTGGTCCACACGGGCGTGTGCCTCTGCCACACAGCCGTGTGCCCCTTTCATACGGGCATTTGACCTCCTACACGGCCTAAGCTTTTCCCAGACGGTAAGAGCACATGGGCGTGTGGTCTTAGACACCAAAATTTCAGTTTGTGTATGTTTTGATTTGAAAATGCATTTGTGTGTTTCAAACCCTTGGCTAAGCTTAAACAAGGGTAGTTAAGAATTCTTATCTGGGCTTCGGCCTGAGTGTATCTGTGTGACTTTCATGAGCAGTGTTTGAATCTGAATCTGTTCTGTTAGGCGTGTGTGCACAGCTATTCTGTCTGACTGTCTAACATTGTGTCTCTGTTCTGTGAGTTTGTATGCATACATACATCTGCATAAAATATGTTGGGATGGGATTGTGAAGAGAAGGGAGACTGATTCTGATCTGATCTGACAGCTAAGCTGTAATTTATCGGTATAGCAGTTTACCGCATCACATTGTACCGTATGTACGTTAGCTATGCTATGTACCCTTATCTGATCTGACAATTTAACTGCAAATTCACCGGTATAGCAGTTTACCGTATTACACTGTACCGCATGTACGTTAGCTATGCTACGTATATATATATCTGATCTGGCAGTTCAAACTACAATTTAATTGTATCATGGATTTACGCCTTCGCATCAGCATACAACACATACGTCAACCTTGCTGCGTATATTTATCTGATCTGGCAGTTCAACTGCATTCTAATAAGTCATTGTGGCCGGGCAACTCGGGATGACTCTATATGGTGTGTAGGGTTGGATGGGCCTACTTGGTCCTAATTGGTGTGTTTGGTTGGATGAGCTTTAACAGCTCTTTTGGGTGTGATCGGGGGACGGAGAGGTGTGTTGGCTGGATGAGTGGGTTTTTATTTGACTACATTTCATCCGCATCTGACTGTGGGTGTGTTCTGACTGAGAGACTAGTTGTCTGTAATCTGTTCGTCTGTTTAGCATTTGTACTAAGACTTTTGTGTGAATTTGGTGTGTTATGGTTGTTAAGTTCTGTTGGGACGTTAGTTCCAAGTGAGCTTTCTGACTCCGTGGGTAACTGGAAATTCGTTGTGATACTGTTTTGAATTCTGTATCGCTGTTTTAGACTTGTATCAGACTCACCCTGAGCTTGAGTAGCTCACCCCCTCTTATTCTTTTCTTTTCAGGCACCTTTTCTTAATTCTGACACTGGACTCGGTGTGTGGAGGTCTCAGACAGTCTCGGTGGAAATAAATAATTATCGGTTTATATTTGGTAAAACATTTTTTTTGGAACTGTAAGATTTTATAATTGGGTACAAGTTCTGTTTTAATTTTTATTCGTTCATTTAATTTCGCTTTTATAATAAACTTATCTGTAACTTTTAATTGACTGATTTTAAATGATTAAATGATACGTTTCAACATGTTAACTTGTTTTGCAAAAATTCACCTACGATCACTTCGGTATCAATGTAACATCTGGGATTCAGTTTAAACTTCTAGACCGAGTTTAGGGTGTTACATTTAGTGGTATCAGAGCCAGGTTTGCAAAAACTCGGCCTGTGTTTCTACATATCCGTGTGCGCACGTGGTTAGTTTTAATAGGAAGTTTTTGAAAAACTTTATCACAGTAAGATAAAATTATTTGTATTTCGAGAAATGTTTTACGAAAATGAACTGTCTGAGACTCCGATGTTGGTCCAGGTAAAAATCTTAAACCGTAAGATTAGAAATGTAGATTCTTGTACTTATTTTGTGTTTTCTTTCTGAAAGTGTAGATATCTTAAGTTAACCACAAGACTGAGATGGATTCTGAAGGTAAGCAAGGTTGCGAGGAGTCGTCTGCTTCTCCGAGACTTGAGTCTGCTCAGGAGTTGGAGGGCAGTGCAATTCTGCCAACTTTGGGTAGCGATAACCCGGAGCTTGGTATTGAGGCGTTGACTTGGGTAGTGAGGGAGGTATTAGAGAAGGTGTTCGAGGATAGGATAAGAAAGACTAGTGAAATCTTTCAGGCTAGGTGTGTGGATTGTGGGAAGAAAAGAGATCGCAGTCTTTCGAGGTTGGAGCCTCGTTCTACGAAGCGTGTTAGAATGCATATGAGTGGAAATAGTGGTTTTACAGAGGGTGTTGGTAGTGGTACCAGCGCTCCGTTTTGTGACCATTGTAAGAAGTGTAATCTGGGCAAGTGTTGGAAAAAGGCGAGTGCGTGTCTTAGATGCGGGTCCATGGAGCATCGAATTAGGGAGTGTCCGCAATGACATTGAGACAGGTATGGTTGTAGATTGTTCTGAATCTTTATGTTGTTTATTTGAATGACATTGATGGTTATTCGTTGGATAATGTTTGTGCGTGTGATAGGAAAATTGTGTATCTGCTTCAATGGTTAAGTGTTCTGGGTGTGTGTGTGAGGTCTTAGGTTTGATTGAGTTCTGCTCGGGCGAGAGTGCACAGCGGGAGCGTGGTGGTATAGCTTGTGATATACCACTGATCTGTTAGTTGGAAATTTCAGGGGCAAAATTTCTTTAAGGAGGGATGAGTTGTAACGCCCCAAATTTTGGGGCTAGAAGTTTTGGGTTTTGTGGTAAGGGTCAGAGAGTTGGTGGTGCTATTGAGCTTAGTGGCGCATTTAAGTGTCAGAATAGGCCTGCTGGTCTGGTGGTTGAGTGAGTGTTAGTGAACCTTTGGGTTATGGGCTCGAGTTGTTGTGTACGCATTTTGGGAGCCTTTTTTTTGTCTTTTATTTTATTTAGTTTTAAGTGAATATTTTTAAAATGATTTATTGTTATTTTTATTGTTATTTTTGAAGTTATTTTTTCTTTTCTTTTCTCTTCTGGACGTTTTTTTTTTTTTTTGCTTTTGCTTTTTGGTTACTTCTCTTTGCTTTTTGGGGAAAAGTGGTGGTTTTCAAGGGACTTCAATTTTCGAGTCGTCGGGTCAGCATTTGAATGTTTACGTTTTCGAAGCAGGTGTGGGATTTGAATCTTGTCTATTTTTAATGTTGTGAATTATTGTTTCAAAAATTCTTGTTTGTGTTCTTAACTGTCGATTTTGGGGTGTTAGTTGTTGAAAACGGTTTAGGAATACGATATGTCCCGATACCCTTCTATCATTGCAAAGGTTGTAGCTGTTGCGATGGCTGAAATAACATTTTCTGGCTTGTTCCGAGGTGGTTTCGTTGCCAGTGGGGTTTCCACACGGGCGTGTGCTAGCTCACACGGTTGTGTGCTAGGTCACACGGCTGTGTGCTTTTGGAAATTAGGGTTTTCGGACCAATTTTGGTGCCACACGGCCGTGTGGTCAACTTGGAGATTTTATCGTTTCTCACACGGCTGTGTCCCTCGGGAACAAGGGCGTGTGAGATTGGGGATTAGGGTTTCAGTGATTTGGTGCTACATGGCCGTGTGGCTAATTTAGGGATTTATGGATTTAAAACGGGCGTGTGTTTTGGGACACACGGCTATGTCTGGTGGGCACACAGGCGTGTGAGACCCTCACACGGTCGTGTCAGCCCTGTACTCGAATTTAGTGCAAGTGGACAGAGAGTTACACGGCTTGTTCACACGGCCATGTCCCTAGTCCACACGAGCGTGTGCCTCTACCACACGGTCGTGCGACCCTTTCATACGGGCATTTGACCTCCCACACGGCCTAAGCTTTTCCCACACGGCAAGAGCACACGGGTATGTGGTCTTAAGACACCAAAATTTCAATTTGTGTATGTTTTGATTTGAAAATGAATTTGTGTGTTTCAAACCCTTGGCCAAGCTTAAACAAGGGTAGTTAAGAATTCTAATCTGGGCTTCGGCCTGAGTGCATCTGTGTGACTGTCATGAGAAGTGTTTGAATCTGAATCTGTTTTATTAGGTGTGTATGCACAGCTGTTTTGTCTGACTGTCTGACATTGTGTCTCTGTTCTGTGAGTTTGTATGCATACATACATCTGCATAAAATATGTTGGGATGGGATTGTGAAGAGAAGGGAGACTGATTACGATTCGATCCGCGGCTAAGCCGCAATTTACGGTATAGCGATTTACCGCATCGCATCATCTCAGTATGTACGTTAGCTATGCTACGTACCCTTATCTGATATGGCTGTTTAAATGCAAATTCACTGGTATAGCGGTTTACCGTATTACACTGTACCGCATGTACGTTAGCTATGCTACGTATATATATATTTGATCTGGCAGTTCAAACTGCAATTTGACTGTACTGCGGATTTTCACATTGCACTGTACAACACATGCGTCAGCCTTGGTGCGTATATTTATCTGATCTGGCAGTTCAACTGCATTCTGATAAGTCATTGTTGTCGGGGAACCCGGGACGACTCTATATGGTGTGTAGGGTTGGATGGGCCTACTTGGTCCTAATTGGTGTGTTTGGTTGGATGAGCTTTAACACCTCTTTTGGGTGTGATCGGGGGACGAAAATGTGTGTTGGCTGGATGGGTGGGTTTTTATTTGACTGCATTTCATCCGCATATGACTGTGTGTGTTCTGACTGATAGACTAGTTCTATGTAATCTGTTCGTCTTTTAGCATTTGTACTGAGACTTTTGTGTGAATTTGGTGTGTTATGGTTATTAAGTTTTGTTGGGACGTTAGTTCCAAGTGTACTTTCTGACTCCATGGGTAACTGGAAATCCGTTGTGCTACTGTTTTGAATTCCGTATCGCTGTTTTAGATTTGTATCAGGCTCACACTGAGCTGGAGTAGCTCACCCCCTCTTAGTGTTTCCTTTTCAGGTACCTTTTCTGAATTTTAATGCTGGACTCGGTGTGCGGAGGTCTCAGACAGTCTCGGTGGAAATAAATGATTATCGGTTTATATTTGGTTAAAAATTTTTTTTTGGAACTGTAAGATTTTATAATTGGGTACAAGTTCCATTCTAATATTTATTCGTTCATTTAATTCCCGTTTTATAATAACCTTATCTATAACTTTTAATTGACTGATTTTAAACGATTAAATGATACGTTTCAACATGTTAACTTGTTTTGCAAAAATTGACCTACGATCACTTCGGTAATCAATGTAACATCTGGGATTTGGTCTAAACTTCTAGGCCGGGTTTAGGGTGGTACAATATGTATATGTTTCATTGACACTTGATGTGATAAATATATGTATGTGAAAATTGAATATTGATGAGCTCATCATGTTTCTTGTTATACATGTAAATTACATGACTAACATGCTTGATGAGGATATGTGTTTAGGCAATTGGCCAAATTGGTTTGAGGATATTTATTTGTTTACCTTAAATGTGAATTAAATGGTAAGTAAATTTCTGTTATACGAACTTACTAAGCATTAAGTGCTTACTCTATTTTAATTCCTCTGTCTTATAGTACTCGGAGGCTCGTAAAAGTTGGAAGCTGGTCGGAGCTACATCATACTATCCCTCGGACTCTTCAGTATATATATAACAAACTAATTTTGGTTATAATGGCATGTATAGGCTAAATATGACTAATTATAGCAATGTAAATGTTTGGTTGTTATTAGCCATTGGAATGGCTTGTGAATGACATATTTTGATGTGCTTATATATGGTCTTAATGTGTTTGATGAGTCTTTGAATTGGTTAAATGATGGAGATTATATAGGCTCATAATTAATTGAATTGATTTAGTATAATTGGTAAGATATGCATGTATGTGAATTGGTTCAATTAGGGTAAATTGAATACTTAGACATATGGGATGTTATAACATGTATTAAACATGGTTTTAGCTTAATTTGAATGATTGGTATTGCCTTGTGAATGTATTTAAGTGTTGATGTAGGTGGAAGATAATTTAGGTGAGAAAAGTGGTCTATTTTCGTCCATATGGGCCGAGACACGGGCGTGTGTCTCAGCCATGTGTGACACACGGCCTAGCACATGGGTGTGTGATCTGGCCGTGTGTCCCCTGCATCTTAAAAATGGAGAAACAAAATGCTCAAAATTATCCACACGGCCTAGCACACGGGCGTGTGACTTGGCCGTGTGACCCCTGCACCTAATTAATGCAAGTCAAATTGCTCACACAGCCTAACACACAGGCGTGTGGCTTGGCAGTGTGACCCAAGTCAGAGAGTTACACAGGTATAGACACGGGCTGGGACACGACCGTGTGTCCCTATTTCGAATACCCACACAGCCTAGCTACACGGGCGTGTGTCCTCTGCACCTAGGAAAAATTTTGACATTTTGCGAAAAATTCTTTGAGTACTCAGTTTAGTCCCGACTTATTTCCAATGCATAATTTGGGCTCTTATAAGGGACATTATGATTGATTATGATTAGTTTCTAATATGAATCAGAAATGGTATGAAATGTCTGTATTTGATCTGTAAATTCTGGTAATGCTCCGTAACCCTATTTTGGCGACGGATATGGGTTAGGGGTGTTACATTTATTGGTATCAGAGCTACAGTTTAGCCGATTCTTAGACTAACATAGTGTATACGAGTCTAGCTATATATTCCATTATATAACCTGTGATAGTGTGATATCTCCTGACCATTTTAAATATGTTTTTCATGTAGTAATGTCATCAAACCGAGCTGAATCCGAAGAAGCTGAGAGTAATGCTCAAGCTTCAGCTCAAATAGCAGCTTCAAGTAGTAAAAGACCCGTATCTGAGGGCCGAGGAGGAGAGGCTAAAGAAGCCTTCTTCCAAATGATGAACGAATGGTTTACAAAATTTGTAAGAACAAATCCGGCTGTACAACAACCTCCCCCTCATGTCTCTCAATCGGTTCCTGATATGCCATAAGATACAGAAATTGTTAGAACTGGTAAGCCTCCGGTAGATAAAATTCGTAAATATGGGGCAGAAAAATTTAGAGCTATCGCTGAATACAATCCAAAAAGGGTTGAATTCTGGTTGGAAAACACTATCAAAGTTCTTGATGATTTATCTTGTACACCAGCTGAATGCCTGAAATGTGATGTATTTCTGCTAAAAGACTCATCATACCAGTGGTGGAATACACTGATTTCTATTGTACCGAAAGAAAGGGTTACATGGGAATTTTTCCAAACTGAATTCAAAAGGAAGTATATCAGTCAGAGGTTCCTGGATCAGAAAAGGAAGAGTATATCAGTCAGAGATTCCTGGATCAGAAAAGGAAGGAATTTTTAGAGCTTAAATAGGGGCATATGATGGTATTCGAATATGAAAGAGAATTTGTCCAACTGAGTAAGTACGCCATAGAATGTATCCCGACTGAAATCGCCATGTGTAAGCGGTTTGAAGAGGGTTTAAATGAAGACATCAAGTTGTTAGTTGGGATTCTAGAATTAAAAGAATTTGTTGTACTGGTTGACCGGGCACATAAAGCCAAAGAACTAAGTAGAGAAAAGAGACAGGCAGAGATGGAAAGCCAAACTTCAAGTAAAAGATTTTCGGGAAAGTCACAATAATCAGTCTCAAAGAAATCGAAGAAATATCATGACCGTTTTACCACCTCTACAGGGTATTCTGGGAAAGACAGAAATATTCAACGCTCTAATTCGAGATCTCAGGCTACATCTGTAGCAAGTGCAGGCACTGTTGGAAATCCCTAACCCAGATGCAAACATTGTAAGAAACTGCATTTTGGTGAGTGCCGCATGAGAAGCGGAGCATGTTTTAGATGTGGTTCCTTTGACCACTATCTCATAGATTGCCCGGAAAAGCTTGAAAAAGATATTGTTCAAACTTCAAAGCCGAGCAACCCCACCACAAGAGGTAGACCCCCTCGTAATCCTAGCAATGTGAGTAGTAGCCAAGGTAAAACAAAAGATTCAACTGTCAAATCTGAAGCACGAACACCAGCCAAAATATATGCTATTCGTGCACGTAAAGATGCTTCTGCACCCGATGTTATTACTGGTACTTTTTCTCTATTTGATACTGATATAACTGTTAATTGATCCCGGTTCAACTCATTCATATATCTGCATGAATTTAGTGTCTAATAAAAATTTACCTGTCGAGTCCACTGAATTCGTGGTTAAAGTATCAAACCCCCTAGGCCAGTATGTGATGGTGGATAAAATTTGCAAGAATTGTCCATTAATGATACGGGGTATCTATTTTTCGACTGATTTGATGTTATTACTATTTGATGAATTTGATGTGATTCTGGGTATGGACTGGTTAACTCAGCATGATGTCATGGTAAATTGTAAACAAAAGCATATTGTGTTGAAATGTCAGAATGGTGAAATGCTCTATATTGAATCTGATAAAGTGAACGGGTTGTCTAATGTGATATCAGCCGTGTCAGCATAGAAATATGCCAAAAAAGGGTATGATGCTTATCTTGATTATGTGTTGGACACTAAAGTATCTGAATCAAAGATTAAGTCAGTGCCAGTAGTCTGTGAGTATTCTGATATATTTCCAGAAGAGTTACCTGGATTACCACTAGTCAGAGAGGTTGAATTTTATATAGATCTTGTTCTGGAAATAACACCGATAGCTATAACACCATAAAAAAAGGCCCCTACAGAATTAAAAGAGTTGAAAGCACAATTGCAAGAACTGACTGACAGGGGTTTTGCTCGACCTAGTTCATCACCTTGGGGTGCACCAGTTCTGTTTGTTAAGAAGAAAGATGGATCTTTGAGATTATGTATTGATTATCGGCAGCTCAACAAAGTTATAATCAAGAATAAGTATCCACTGCCTCAAATTGATGACTTGTTTGATCAGTTAAAAGGTGCCACAGTGTTTTCAAAAATTGACCTCCGATCTGGCTACTGTCAGTTACTAGTGAAAGACTCAGATGTACCGAAAATAGCTTTCAGAACCAGGTACGAGCATTATGAATTTCTTGTGATGTTTGGTTTAAAAAATGCACCTACAGTATTTATGGATTTAATGAATAGAATTTTCAGACTGTATCTAGATAGATTTTTTGTTGTATTCATTGATGATATTCTGGTATATTCCCGATATGAAAAGGAACATGCTGATCATTTGAGAATTGTTCTGTAAACTTTGCGTGAGAAATAGCTGTATGATAAATTTAGCAAATGTGAATTTTGGCTTCGGAAGTTAGTTTTCTTGGACATATAGTATCTGCTGAAGGTATCATAGTGGATCCGAATAAAATTTTAGCAATTGTTAACTGGAAACCACTGAAAAATGTGTCTGAAGTCAGAAGTTTTCTGGGATTAGTTGGTTACTATTGGAGATTTGTAAAAGGGTTTTCGATGATAGCTTCTCCTATGACACGGTTGTTGCAGAAAGATGTGAAATTTGAATAGACCGATAAATGTCAGCAGAGTTTTGATAGATTGAAAGCCTTGTTGACTGAAGCACCAGTTCTAGTTCAGCCTGAATCGGGTAAGGAATTTGTAATTTACAGTGATGCATCACTGAATGGTTTAGGTTGTGTTTTGATGCAAGAAGGTAAAGTAATAACCTATGCTTCTAAACAGCTAAAACCACATGAAAAGAATTACCCGATACATGACTTAGAATTGGCAGCTATTGTATTTGCCCTGAAAATTTGGCGACACTATCTGTTTGGTGAAAAATGTCATATACTCACTGATCATAAAAGGTTAATGTATCTGATGTCACAAAAAGATTTGAATTTGAGACAACGTAGTTGGCTTAAATTGTTGAAAGATTATGATATGATTATCGATTATCATCCGAGAAAAGCAAATGTGGTTGCTGATGCTCTGAGTAGAAAGTCTCTATTTGCCTTACGAGCAAATAATATCCGATTGTCATTGTCTGATGATGGTCCAATCTTAGCTGAGCTAAAAGCTAAACCGATGTTTCTGCAGCAAATCTGCGAAGCTCAGAAAAGTGATAATGAGTTGCAAGCTAAACGGGTACAGTGTGAATCGACTTCTGATTCAGAATTTCAAATAGGACCTGATGATTGCCTGTTATTCAAAGGCAGAGTATGTGTACCGAATAATTCAGAGCTTGTACAGAAAAATTTGCACGAAGCCCATAATGGTATTATGTTTGTTCATCAGGGAAGTAATAAAATGTATAATGATTTGAAAAAGATGTATTGGTGGCCGAGAATGAAACGCGACATTTCTAAATTTGTATCTAAATGTTTGGTATGTCAGCAAGTTAAAGCTGAACATCAGGTACCTTCAGGGTTATTACAGCCAGTGTCGATACCGGAATGGAAATGGGATAGAGTTACTATGGATTTTGTATCAGGATGACCTCTATCTCCGAAAAAGAAAGATGCCATATTGGTTATTGTCGATCGATTGACTAAGTCTGCACATTTTATTCCGGTATGTATGAATTACTCCCTGGATAGATTAGTAGAATTATATGTTTCAGAAATTGTCAGATTACATGGAGTGCCAGTCTCCATTATTTCTGATAGAGATCCGCAGTTTACATCCCGATTCTGGAACAAGTTGCAAGAGGCTCTGGGTATGCAATTACATTTCAGTACTGCATTCCATCCTCAAACTGATTGTCAGTTAGAGCGTGTGATTCAGATTCTTGAAGATATGCTTCGATGTTGTATTTTAGAATTCGAAGGCAATTGGGAAAATATTTTTCGTTAGTCGAATTCGCATACAATAATAATTATCATTCAAGCATAAAAATGGCACCGTATGAAGCTCTGTATGGTCGTAAATATAGAACTCCGTTGTATTGGACCAAGCTCAGTGAGAAAAAGATACACGGAGTTGATTTGATTCGTGAAACTGAAGAAAAAGTGAAAGTGATCAGAGATAGTTTGAAAGCAGCTTCTAATCGTCAGAAATCCTATGCGGATCTTAAATGAAAAGAAATATAATTCCAAATTGGCGACAAGGTATTCTTGAAAGTATCACCTTGGAATAATGTTCTTCGATTTGGCCGTAAAGGAAAACTGAGTCCATGATTTATCAGGCCATATGAGATCATTGAAAGAATCAAACCTGTTGCGTACCGATTGGCATTACCGCCAGAGCTTGACAAAATTCACAATGTTTTCCACGTGTCTATGTTGCGACGGTATCGGTCAGATCCTTCACATATTATCTCTCTGACAGAGGTTGAGATTCAGCCTGACATGACTTACAGTAAGGAACTGGTCAAAATCTTAGCATGTGAGATGAAAGAATTGAGAAATAAAAAGGTAGCTTCAGTAAAAGTCCTCTGGCAACGACACGGAATAGAAGAAGCTACCTGGGAGCCGGAGGAAACTATGAGAAAGCAATATCCAAACCTCTTTACTGGTAAGATTTTCAAGGACGAAAATTCTTTAAGGGGAGAGTTGTAACAGCTCATTTTCAGTGAAATCAAAATAGTGGTTTCGGGACCACATATCCGAGTCTGTAAGAAAAATTATTTTAATATTATTGCACGGTCTGCATAATGATAGAAATGTCATATGAAAATTTTTTTAAAGAAATTTTTACCGATTACATATTTAATCAGATAAAAAGGACCAAATTGCATAAAATGCAAAAGTTGAGTTCTAGTAGCTATAGGTATGAAATAGCTATGAAATTCAAAATTGGAGGTCCTTATATGGAAAATAGACCATTAGGAGGATTTAGTAGATAAGTATGATGATTCATCAATGGAAAATTAAATAAAGAAAAGGACTAAATTGGAAAGATGAAATAATAAAAGATGATATTTTAATTAAATAACAAAATATCATCATTTTCATCATCTTTCCCAAAATTAAAACATGGAAATCCTAGCCATGGAAACCTAAGCTCAAGCAAACTTATCTTGCTTAATTAGGTATGTTTCTTTGTCCCGTTTTTAGTAATTTTTATATTTCCGAGATCGTAATAACTTAATCTAGCTATCTCGGGAATTAATTTGCAAAGTTATTAAGGTATTAAAGTTTTTCCATGGATGAGTATGCATGAATTATGAAGTTTTATGGTAGAAAATGAAAGGTTGTTGTTAGATAAATAACTTTTGTAAAGTGAACTTTGATGAAATTGTGATTTAGGGACTAAATTGTAAAGATGAAAAATTTATGGAAAAATTCTGAATTTTGTGAAATACATGGGCTGCTAATGTTATATGTAAAAATTGGTTAGGCTTAGAATAAGGATTAAATTGCATGAATTTCAATTTCCAAGCCTAGGGACGAAATCAGAATTAATTAAAAGTATAAGGGCAAAATGGTAATTTTGCCTAAGATGTGAATTGGATTGAATTGAATGTAAATTGTATTAAATTGATGATAATTTCACTCATATAGATTCGGATAGATCAAATAAGGAGTTAAATCGAGGAAAAGAGAAAGTAGCGGATTAGTAACTGTTGTGTGCACGAACATTGTAGAGGTAAGTTCGTGTAACTAAATTGTGTATTTAAATGTTTTAAATTGAATGTTGTGCGTGAAATGTATAGTTTCTATGTATGAGTATTGAACACATATCTAAATATATCCGACAAGTATTAGTCTCGTTTGAATAAATGAAATTCGATGGATACAGGGTTCTCGTATTGGTTGTGGTCCTGCATGTGTTGCGGACACACCACAGCTCGAAAGAGCGTCCCGTTATTAGCTCTCATGAGCTTTCTGTTATATGGTTCTTGCGAGCTTCCCGTTAGTAGCTCTTCAGAGCATCCCATTTGGTTGTGATCCTGCATATGTTGTGGACACACCATAGCTCTTATGAGCGTCTCGATATATGGCTCTTCGGAGCTTCCCGATTAAAGGCTCTTTCATGAGCTTCCTGATATTGGCTCGCTTGAACCTTACCGATATTAGCTCGTATGAGCTTCCCGTTAATGGCTCTCTGGAGCTTCCCGTTACATGGCTCACATGAGCTTCTCGTTATATGGCTCGAAAGAGCTTCCCGTTTATGTGCTCGTAAGAGCATTCCTGAATATGAATTGATGGATTATAGATTTGTACACTTCGTGTGTACCACCCGTGTATCCATCAATATTATAAATGAATCAACGGACAAAGTTATGACATGAGAAACTATGAAATTGAGGCGTATTGTTACGAGTATATACTTGAAATACAAAGATATGATATGTATATGTTTTATGGACACTTGATGTGATAAATATATGTATGTGAAAATTGAATATTGATGAGCTCATACATGTTTCTTGTTATACATGTAAATTACATGACTAACATGCTTGATGAGGATATGTGATTAGGCAATTGGCCAAATTGGTTTGAGCATATTTATTTGTTTACCTTAAATGTGAATTAAATGGTAAGTTAATTGTCGTTATACGAACTTACTAAGCATTAAATGCTTACTCTATTTTAATTCCTCTATCTTATAGAACTCGGAGGCTCGTAAAAGTTGGAAGCTGGTCGGAGCTACATCACAGTATCCCTCGGACTCTTCGGTATATATATAGCATGTATAGGCTAAATATGACAAATTATAGCATTGTAAATGTTTGGTTGTAATTAGCCATTGGAATGGCTTGTGAATGACATATTTTTATGTGTTTATATATGGTCTTAATATCTTTGATGAGTCTTTGAATTGGTTAAATGATGGAGATTATATAGGCTCATAATTAATTGAATTGATTTAGTATAATTGGTAAGATATGCATGTATGTGAATTGGGTCAATTAGAGGAAATTGAATACTCAGACATATGGGATGTTATAACATGTACTAAACATGGTTTTAGCTTGATTTGAATGATTGGTATTGCCTTGTGAATGTGTTAAAGTGTTGATGTAGGTGGAAGATAATTTGGGTGAGAAAAGTAACCTTGGAAATGGCCTATTTTCGTCTACACAGGCAGAGACACGGGCGTGTGTCTCAGCCGTGTGTGACACACAGCCTAGCACATGGGCACGTGATCTGGCCATGTGTCCCCTACATCTTAAAAATTGAGAAACAGAATGCTCAAAATTATCCACACAAGCTAGCACACGGGCGTGTGACTTGGCCGTGTGACCCCTACACCTAATTAATGCAAGTCAAATTCCTCAGACGGCCTAGCACACGGGCATGTGGCTTGGCTATGTGACCCAAGTAAAAGAGTTACATGGGTATGGACACGGGCTGGGACACGACTGTGTGTCCCTATTTCAAATACCCACACGGCCTGAGACACGAGCGTGTCTCTTGACCGTGTGAACCACACGGCCTGGCCACACGGGCGTGTGTCCCCAGCACCTAGGAAAAATTTTGTTGTTTTGCGAAAAATTCTCTGAGTACCCGGTTTAGTCTCGACTTATTTCCAATGCATATTTTGGGCCTCGAGAGCTCTTATAAGGGACAATATGATTGGTTATAATTTGTTTATGATATGAATTAGAAATGGTATGAAATGTCTATATTTGATCTATAAATTCTGGTAATGTTCTGTAACCCTGTTCCGACGACGGATATGGGTTAGGGGTGTTACATGCACGTAGATTGTCACATCAGCAAAGTTAACAAACGTTAAAATTTTCATTCATTTTTAGGTTTTTTGACAAAAAAAAATGTTAGTTTAAGGACAAAAAGAAGCAAAAAATTAAAATATATATATTTTTAAATTAGGGGGTCAAATAAATTATTATGCCAAATGTTTTATACATTGGTTTGAAAATTGAGATTATAGATTTCATCAACTTGCTTCAAAATTTAGGGAGGTTATACTATGAGCTTAGGAAAAAAAATTGGAAAAGGCTTTTACCTATTCAACCGGTGACAAGTTAATAGAAAAATTCCTAAAGGTACAACTACAGTAAAACCTCGATAAATGAATATTCAATAAATTAACAAGCTTAGTTAAATAATAATTTTTTTGGTCTCGACTTGGGCCAAGGGGATAAAATAATAACCTTGCTAAGTGCATAAGATAATAAGTTTTAGAAAAAATCCTTAAGGGTCCAATGAAAATATAAAATAATAATTCATTAAATATACTAAAAATTTTATATACAATACATAAAATTAAAGTGCTTTCTAGACAACTCTTATTTTTTTTTCAATTTTATTCTTTACTAAAATATACATCAATAGTTAACTGCTTCTTCTTTGCATGTGATTGCATGTGAATCAAATACAATTTCATTTTTAACTTTTAGAAGGACATAAACCAAATCTGGTATATTCTTCTTGTAACACCCTTTACTCGTATTCTACACCGGAACCGGGCCCGAGGCATTACCGAGTTAAAACCACTTGATCGCCACTTAGGCTCAACGTGACTACTCTCAATAGCTACCACAACTACCTCATTAAGGACCTACGGGGTCTTAAACATACATATGAGAGCTTCCGAGGCTCTACCGAAACTTTATTGATCTTAAAATTTCTTTCACTTAGACAAGAGTCACACGCCCATGTGGAATGGGACACGCCCGTGTGCCCTCAAGACATGCCCGTGTCTTCCACCCGTGGTCGACACTGACTAAATTCACACGGCCTGGACACGCCCGTGTTCTCCACCCGTGGTGAACACTGACCACTTTACACGGCCTAGGCACACGCCCGTGTGGCTAGCCCGTGGTCTATTCTGACTTAAAATGCTAACATGCAGGGGACACACGGCAAAGTCACACGCCCATGGGCTGACCGTGTGTCACACATGGCCTAGACAGATGCCCGTGTGTCTACCCACATGGACAAGAACAAAGCTATTTTTCATGCCCTTCTCACCCCTCTAGCATACACAACAAGTACTCATTCAACACATCCATAACCAACTCATAATGAACACAATCTTACATGGATAAATACATCTTTTCATATAATAATGTAGCCATCAACTATGGCATTATACAAAATAGATTATCCATCTAAAGGCCAACACATCTTAGCCAAAACAACAAAATACCCTAACATGTCTAGCCTCTATACATGCCATATACAAAACATTAAGTCCAATGTACCAGAGTGTGCTGATAGTGTGGGCGATCTTTCGATTAATCCGCGTATCACGATTCAATCCTTGTTCTCTATAAGACAAGGGAAAAGAAAGGAGTAAGCTTTTAGCTTAGTAAGTTTACACATAAACAATTTAAGCATTCTAGTATAAGCTAAACAACAATTAGCATTATACTAACATATGTAATTCACATCCACTACTATGCTTACTCTTTCTATCCCTTACCACATCTCCAACACATCATGAGTCACATACTCATAATCATTGACATGCACCCCTTCACTCAATAGCACATTATTCAAAATACAACACATCATTATTTCTCAATAATACATCTACACAGCTAAATTACTCGGTGGTTTCGCACTTAGCCCATCACAATCAGACCATAAGGTAGTATCGCACATAGCCTACCACAAAGGATAATTATAGTTATTCCGCACATAGCTCAATAAATAATATGCTTAACAATAGTATCGCACACAGCCCATCATTGTTAAGTATCAATGTTGTATCGCACTTAGCCCACTATAAAGCATTATCACTACACATTCACATGTTTATTTTGTAATACATTCATCCATTCACAACTACTATCTCATTCATTCCACTAGAGTCGAATAGGTTCTCAATCATGCTACACATTAGCTAGCATTAACAATGTTTACGCATAAATGCATCATTCATACCTAAACTTACCTCGGTACTCAAAAAGTATGGAGATGTGCAATTTAGTCCACGACCTTGCCCTTGCCTCGGTTATGATCTGGGCTTCGTCTTTGTTGATCTAAAATGATAAATCAACCCATTCAATACACACATTGACTAAATTGACCCTTATCTCATACTTTAGCAAAATTACCATTTTTCCCCTAAACTTTCTCATATTTACACTTTTGTCCCAGGGCTCGTAAAGTGATTTTCATTCAACTTTCTAGCCTTTCATGCTTAGCCGAATCATTTACTCAACTAAAGCAATCATCAATTCTCACTAAATCGTTCATGTATGACCAATCTCAAGACTTTCACAAACTAGTCCCTACATGCATTTTTCATGGAAATCACTTAGCAAAAGATGTTTCTACTACATCAAGCTTTCATATTCTTCCATAAAATATCAAAATACATGCATTTCATACATGGTTACATTTTTGAACATCAATACTAGCTCAACATATAGCTAAAAATAGCTTACTCATGTTACTAGGACTTCAAAAATACGAAGAATATCAAAAACGGGGCTAGGATGCACTTACTAGCAAGCTTGAAAAATTGAAGAACCCTAACAATGACTCCCTTCAAATTTCGGTAGCTTGGAGAAGAAGATGAATGAAATTCTATCATCTTTTCCCATTTTTAATCATTTAATTGATAAATGACCAAAATGCCCCTTCTCACTAAACTTTCCAATATCATCCACTCATGCCCATTTTTGTCCAAAAATTAGAATTTGGGAAAATTACTATTTAAGGACCTCTGATTGATAATCCAAAGATATTTCATAAAATTAGCTTCTAGAATCTCACATTTTGCAAATTTTGCAAATTAGGCCTTTTGGACAATTCAACCGCAATTTAACAAAATTGCTTCATGAAACTTTCACTCTAACATGCAAACATAGCATAAACCTCAAAACTCATACATATACCTCGGATTTGTGGTCTAGCACCACTATTCTGACTAGGCCCTAAATCGGGATGTTACAACTCTCCCCCCTTTAGAGATTTTCGCCCTCAAAAATCTTACCGGTAAAAAGGTTTGGATGTTGCTCTCCCATGGTTTCTTCCAGTTCCCACGTAGCTTCTTCCACACCATGTTTCTGCCATAACACTTTCACTAGGGCTATGCTCTTATTCCTCAGCTGTTTCACTTCTCGAGCCAAGATCTTTATCGGCTCCTCTTCATAAGACATATCCAGTTTTATCTCAATTTCTGTTGAAGGAATCACATGTGAAGGATCGGAGCGATACCGTCGCAACATTGGCACATGGAACACATTATGGATCTTGTCCAATTCTACCGGCAAGGCCAACCGGTATGCTACTGGCCCAAATCTATCTGTAATCTCATACGGCCCTATGAATCTCGGACTCAATTTCTCTTTTCGTTCGAATCTCATGATTTTCTTCCACGGGGACACTTTTAAAAACACTTTGTCACCCACCTCAAACTCAATTTCTTTTCTTTTCAAATCCGCAGATGACTTCATCGCCGGTCCAAGCAACTTTCGACTATTACGGATTACTTTCACTTTCTCCTCAGTCTCTTTTACTAGATCGACCCCATGGATCCGCTTCTCGCTAAGCTCAGTCCAATACAGAGGAGTCCAACACTTACGACCATACAAAGCTTCATACGGTGCCATCTGTATACTCGACTAATAACTGTTGTTGTAGGCAAACTCGACCAAAGGTAGGTACCTCTCCCAACTACCTTCGAATTCTAACACACAGCATCGAAGCATATCTTCGAGAACCTGAATCACTCTTTCAGATTGACCATCTGTTTGTGGATGGAACGCAGTACTAAAATTTAACCTCGTACCCATGGCCTCTTGCAACTTCTTCCAAAACCTCGAAGTAAACCTCGGATCTCTATCCGATATTATAGACATAGGCACACCATGTAACCTCACTATCTCTGCAACATACAATTCGGCTAACTTGTCCAGTGAATAATCAACACGTACTGGAATAAAATGAGCCGACTTTGTCAATCTATCCACAACAACCCACACAACATCTTTCTTTTTCGGAGTCATAGGCAACCCCGTCATAAAATCCATGGTAACCCGATCCCATTTCCATTCAGGAACCATCACTGGATGAAGCAAACCCGAAGGCACTTGATGCTCAGCTTTCACTTGTTGACAAATCAGACACTTTGCCACAAACTCAGAAATGTCTCTTTTCATACCCGGCCACCAATAAGACTTCTTCAAGTCATTGTACATTTTCGTACTGCCCGAGTGTACTGACAAATACCCACTATGTGCCTCATGCAAAACCTTTCGGATAAATTTTTCATCTCTAGGTACACAAATTTTGTCATGGTACAACAAACAACCATCCGAACCCACTCGAAAATCAGAATCACTTTTTGATCCACACTTAGCTCTCTTAGCTTGCATCTCACTATCATTTCTCTGAGCCTCACATATCTGTTTCAAATAGTGGCTTAGCTCTCAACTCTGCCAATAAAGCACCATCATCAGACAATGCTAAACTCGTGCTCATAACTTTTAGAGCATACAAGGATTTCCTACTCAAGGCATCCGCAACCACATTCGCTTTTCCCGGTTGGTAATCAATGACTAAATCGTAGTCTTTCAATAACTCCAGCCACCACCTCTGTCGCAAATTCAAATCCTTTTGATCCATCAAATACTTCAAACTCTTGTGATCCGTAAAGATTCGACATTTCTCACAATATAAATAATGTCGCCAAATCTTTAACGCGAAAACAATCGCAGCCAACTCTAAATCATGAGTCGGATAATTCTTCTCGTGCAGTTTTAACTGCCTCGAGGCGTAAGCGACTACCTTACCCTCTTGCATCAACATGCAATCGAGACCAATAAACGACGCGTCACTGAAAACCACGAACTCTTTCCCCGATTCTGGTTGAACCAAAATCGATGCCTCAGTCAACAATGTTTTCAATCTCTCAAAACTCTGTTGACATGTCTCAGCCCAATCAAACTTGACATCCTTATGCAACAATTTCGTCATGGGGGTAGCAATTACCGAGAACCCCTTTACAAAACGTCTGTAGTATCCTGCCAATCCCAAGAAGCTTCTAACTTCTGACACATTCCTCGGTGGTTTCCAATCCACAACAGCCGATATCTTACTCGGGTCAACTCTAATACCATCACCTGACACAATGTGTCCTAGGAATCCGACCTCTCGAAGCCAAAACTCACTCTTGCTAAACTTAGCATACAACTTCTTATCCCTTAAAGTTTGCAAGACAATTCTCAAATGCTCCACATGATCGTTCTCATCCCGAAAATAGATCAATATGTCGTCAATGAAGACAACTACAAACTTATCCACATATGGTCGGAAGACACGGTTTATCAAATCTATAAAAATCGCAGGTGCATTCGTTAAACCAAACGGCATGACCAAAAACTCATAATGGCCATACCTTTTTCGAAATGTAGTTTTCAACACATCTTGTTCTTTCACTCTCAACTGGTAATAACCAGACCTCAGGTCAATCTTGGAGAACACTGTAGCTCCTTTCAGTTGATCAAAAAGATCATCAATCCTTGGTAAAGGATACTTATTCTTCACCGTCACTTTGTTAAGTTGCCTATAGTCTATACACAACCTCATAGACCCATCTTTCTTTTTCAAAAATAGTACCGGAGCACCCCACGGTGAGTAGCTCGGTCTTGCAAAACCCTTATCTATCAACTCTTGCAACTGAACCTTCAGTTCTTTCAACTCTAAAGGTGCCATCCTATACGGAGCAATTGAAATAGGTGCCGTTCCCAGAACTAACTCAATCCCAAACTCGAACTCTCTCTTTGGAGGTAATCCGGGTAACTCTTCTGGGAATACATCCAGATACTCACATACCACCGGCACTGTATCAAACTTTACTCCAACCTCTTGAGTATTCAATACAAAAGCGAGATAGGACTCACACCCTTTTCTCAAACATTTCTCAACCACTAGGGAAGAAATCATCACTGGTAGACTATCCGATCCACCTGATTCAACCCGAATAACATCTCCGCTCTCACACTTCAATTCAATAAATTTACTACCACAGTTTACTAAGACACTATGGGTAGTCAACCAATCCATGCCAAGGATTAAGTCAAACTCATCAAACGGCAACAACATAAGGTTTACCGGAAAAGAATGACTCATAATCAACAAAGGACAATTCTTACACACCTTGTCCACTAACACATGCTTACCTAACGGATTTGACACCTTAACCACAATATCCGTAAACTCAACGGTCATACTCAAACTAGATGCCAATCTCATGCAAACATAAGAATGAGTAGACCCTGGATCTATTAAAGCAATAACAAAGGTGTCAAAAAGATAAAAAGTACATGTTATCACATCTGGGGAGGATGCCTCTTCGCGAGCGCGAATGGCATACGTCCTCGCAGGTGCCCGACCCTCCGGTCTCACAGCAGAGTCTTTGGACGCACCTCTACCACTAGTCCCACCTCTCGGGTTCCTTGGTGGTCTACCCCTTGTAGACACATAGCTAGGTCTTGTCTCTTGCTTCTCTTCCTTGTCATCCCTCTCGGGGCAATTTCGGATAAAACGGTCGGGGGAACCACACTTATAACAACTTCGATTGTTTCCCCAACACTCTCCGGTATGATACCTACCACAACTTGGACACTCCGGTTTGTTCTTCGGATTGCCCACACTTTCCATCGAGGTGGCTTGGACTCTCGAACCCGAACGAGTGTTGTCCAAGTCTCGATGTGAATATCCCACTAGTGTTGTCGTCCGAGGATTTACTTCCTTGGATCTTTTCGACTGGGCTTGATATGATTTGCCCATCGGTCGTTTTCTCGCATCTCGAGCTTCACTCACAGCCCTTTTCTTTTCCTTACTCAACTCCCCGGCCTTACTTGCCCTTTCAACCAACACCACAAACTCTTTCAACTCCAAAATACCCACTAGGAGCTTAATATCCTCGTTCAGTCCATCTTCGAACCTTTTACACAAGATGGTCTCCGTCGACACACATTCTTGCGCGTACTTGCTAAGTCTAACAAATTCGCGCTCATATTCTGCTACTGTCATTCTTCCTTTCTTTAACTCGAGGAATTCTTTCTGTTTTCGATCAGTAAACCACTGGTTTATATACTTCTTCTGGAACTCTTCCAGAAAGAAGTCCCACGTCACCTGCTCTCTCGAGACTACCGACGTCAACGTCTTCCACCAATGGTATGCCGAGTCCCTCAGCAAAGACACGACACACTTCAGGTTCTCTTCAGGTGTACAAGAGAGTTCATCGAATACTCTCATTGAGTTCTCTAGCCAGAACTCTACCCTCTCGGGGTCATCATCTACCTTAGCTCTAAACTCCTTAGCCCCGTGTTTCCTAATCTTATCCACTGGGGGTTTTGGTATCCCCACTACATCAATACCTTGAGGAGCCACTAGAATTGGCTGAGGTATAGGAGGAGGTGGATGAGGTTGAGCATTAAGGTTCGCTCGAACATAATCCGAGTACCAATTACTCATTATCTGGAGAAAGGCTTCCCGAGCCTCTTCCCCTTGACCCCTAACCTCTGGTCCGCTCTCAACAGCGCGCTCCTTGCGCGAGCCGAGCATTACTAGGCGCTTCATCGTGATCGATTGCTCGGGATCCATATACTATATAAAACAAGGTTTAAAATCATCAGAAACCACCACACTATCATTGTACACTTATGGCATGTATAGCTAGACTCTTACACCCGCTACGGTAGTCCTAGAACCAACGAAACCATAGCTCTGATACCACTAAATGTAACACCCCTTACCCGTATTCTACACCAGAATTGGGCCCGAGGCATTACCGAGTTAAAACCACTTGATCGCCACTTAGGCTCAACGTGACTACTCTCAATAGCTACCACAACTACCTCATTAAGGACCTACGGGGTCTTAAACATACATACGAGAGTTTCCGAGGCTCTACCAAAACTTTATCGATCTTAAAATTTCTTTCACTTAGACAAGAGTCACACGCCCATGTGGAATGGGACACGCCCGTGTGCCCTCAAGACATGCCCGTGTCTTCCACCCGTGGTTGACACTGACTAAATTCAGACGGCCTGGACACGCACGTGTTCTCCACCCGTGGTGAACACTGACCACTTTACACGGCCTAGGGACACGCCCATGTGGCTATCCCGTGGTTTATTCTGACTTAAAATGCTAACATGTAGGGGACACACGGCCAAGTCACACGCCCATGGGCTGACCGTGTGTCACACATGGCCTATACACACGCCCGTGTGTCTACCCACATGGACAAGAACAAAGCTATTTGTCATGCCCTTCTCACCCCTCTAGCATACACAACAAGTACTCATTCAACACATCCATAACCAACTCATAATGAACATAATCTTACATGGATAAATACATCTTTTCATATAATAATGTAGCCATCAACTATGGCATTATACAAAATAGATTATCCATCTAAAGGCCAACACATCTTAGCCAAAACAACAAAATACCCTAACATGTCTAGCCTCTATACATGCCATATACAAAACATTAAGTCCAATGTACCAGAGTGTGCTGATAGTGTGGGCGATCTTCCGATTAATCCGCGTATCACGATTCAATCCTTGTTCTCTATAAGACAAGGGAAAAGAAAGGAGTAAGCTTTGAGCTTAGTAAGTTTACACATAAACAATTTAAGCATTCTAGTACAAGTTAAACAACAATTAGCATTATACTAACATATGTAATTCTGATCGTTGTTTTCGCGATGTCAAAGTCTTAAAATTTATAAAAAGAATGATCGAACCTGGAAACTAACTATGACAACGATTTGAGGCAAGCGCACCTATCGAACAGTAGTATAGTTTAGTGGCAAGACCTGAATATCGAACCCAAAGGAACTAAAAGTACTAATACTAACTCTCTTTTTATTATCTAGCCTAAAATAAAGGGAATTTGTTATTTAATCTAAATTAATTAAATACTAAACTAAAGACTCTAAGAAAAAGAAGAATGAATTTGGGGAAAATAACTTGAGGGAAAACCAATTGATTAAGACGACACCCAAGGAAGAATCCACCTAGACTTCACTTGTTATATAACTCTGAACAAGACGATTTATTCATTTGACTTGATCCATAAGATTCCCTAATGTATATTAAACCCTCTCTCGAAGCGAATAACGTCTAACCCTAGGTTGATTAATTGAAATCTCTTTCTAATTAAAACCCCTAGAATTGCATTAACTCGATCTATGGAATCCCATATTAGGTTTCACCCTAATCTGACAAAATCTCGTCGCCCTATCTCTAGGCACACGATCAACTCCGCTTAACTATGCTAGATCTACTCTTAGGCAGGGACTTTTGCTCCTCCACCTAAGCACATCAAACTTGAATTAATATCCGCGAAATATCAACACAAGAATTAAGAACACATAATTAAGAACAAGTCAAATATTTATCATATAGTTCAAGATGCGATAACAAGATTCATCTAAGTTTCATCCCCTCGTATCTCGAGGGTTTAGTTCATAACAATAAAAGAAAACATCTCAGAAGAAAAGATAAAAAAAAAACATAAGAAATCCCTAAAACTCCTTGAAGGAAATTAAGGAGAAATCCTCCGTCTTAAGTATAATTCTGGCTTCTAGAGATGAATCAACTGGCTATCCTCGAGTAAATCCCCACAAATCTGCCTTCTCTGGCCTAGCAAGACGCCCCTAGACGATAGCCTTGGGCTCCCCCTTTTAGGTCATACTTAGGGTGTATATATAGGCTTTTGGAATGTGTTTCTTTGCCCCTAAGTATCCAAATCTGAATGAAACTTCTCTTTGCCACGGCAGGGGCACGGCCATGGCACACGCCCGTGTGAATCGTGGCCAGGCCGTGTTGGACTTCTTTAATGAGGCACGGCCGTGTGGTCTTGGGCTCAGGCCGTGTTAGAGATTATTAAGGAGGCACGGCTGTGTGGTCTTGGGTCCAGGCCGTGTCAATTTCGTGATGTGGCCCATTTGGCCCGTTTTAAGCCCGTTTTAAGCCCGTTTCATCCTCCGGTGCTTTTCTGAGTATAAAACATGAAAATAAAGGATTAAGAGCACCAAATTACATAAAATAAGGGATAATTCATCCAAAAGCATGCTAAATATGGGATTAAAATATGTTACTTTTACGGTTTATCAAATACCCCCACATTTAAGCTTTTGCTTGTCCTCAAGCAAAATTCTCAACTCATAATTAAAACAAACTTCCCTCAATTCATAATAGTCATTGATAGTGTTTCATCATAATTCAAGGATAATTTATACATGGATAATTCAACTCAAAGGGTCCTAAAGATTCAAACAATCTAAGTCATACATTTGTAGCATAAAACATAGTGTTTCCCTTCATCTAAATAATTACCTCTGATTCAAAATTGACAAGAATTGACATCCTCGCTAACGATTCACTCAAATCACTTGAGGTGTTTAAGGTTCAGAATTAAGCACTCAAACGTCAAACATGAAAGTTAATCCCATAGGCTTGCATGAAAATCAAATCTCCATCACTATAATATGAGATGATACACAAATCAAAAGGTCTTTAATAGGGTTGTAACGAGGCTTGGGTTAAAGGTGTGGATAAAGGCTGAATTAGAGGGTTAGAATCGAGATTGAATTGAAAAATTACCTAACTAGAAAAAATGAACTGATAAATAATTACATCAATTGAAAACTTGTACTAATAATACTCTAATATGAGCTTCTTCTTCAATAATTGGAATTTAAATGTATAAGCTCACTTAATCACAAAACTAATAATGAATACACTTTGATATTTTTTTTTTTAAGAACAAGTCAAAAATAAAAATAAAGAACTTTAACAACTGAAATATAGAACATAGTTAGGTAACTGCTTAAAATCAAATCTCGACAAAAAGGGTAGTCAAGAGGAATGGTGATAACAAATACAGACTGGGTTTTGGGTTAATATTAGTGGGTGAGTCAATAAATATGGTTGTTAGGATTAAAAGGGGTTTACTAAGGGTTAATTATGGAGGTAGGTTTTTTTTTAGTGGAGTGAGTGGGTTAAATCCTAAGTGCCTTTATAATCTCTGTATATCAAATCAAAGGTGTGGTCTCGACATGTATAATCGATGCAAGTTCTAGAATAACAAATCAATGTTGACACACTCATAATCAATAGTGAGCAAGAAAAAGAATACATGCTCTATAAGGCTCAAAATCTCACGAAAATTATGGGTTTTTGATGTCAACCTCGTAAATTTCAAACTTCAAAGTAATATTCAAATTCAGGTAGACAACCTAGAAAAAATTTTAATTTCTAAAAAAAAAAACTAGACTTATCATGCTTGATTCTCTAGTATCTTAGAATTTAATTATCAATGCACAATTATCAATGGCTTAATCTAAGACATATCAATAAAAATCATCAATCAAAAGAAATTTCATTCTAATCACATTATGAGAAACTTACTTCAAGACAAGATATCATTCATGGATTTTCAGATAATACTATAGTTAACCCCCCCACACTTAAGATGTACATTGTCCTCAATGTACAAAGATAGATAATATCAAAATAATCATAAAATCGTAAGATGGGGAGAGAAGTGAAACTTCTTGAATTTTGGATGGAGTCAATGAAAAGAAACCGGATAGGATTGGAGGTGAACATGGGGAAGCGTCTCGAACTGTTTGAAATTGAGTCCTCGAAGCAGCCATCCTGATTTTAATGTATCCTAAGCTAAATCTAAATGGTACGAAGAATAAGAAAAAGATAATAAAAAAATAAAAAAATAAAAAAAAATAAAAATAAAAATAAAAGTAAATAATGGAAAATGAAAGAAGAAAGATAACGGGAAAAGGAAGGGAAGAAGGGGGTTAAATAGAAATTATGGATCTGGTAGTTGGCCCCGTCCTTGTACCTTCCTGTGGTGGCCACACGGCCACGGCCACGGCCGTGTGCAAGGCCGTGTGGTATGGAAATCTGTACTTTGGTTAGTTTATGGTTAGGTGCTGAAAGGAAAAATAAAAGTAAAAAATAAAAAATGTAAAAATTAATGGGGTTAGTGCTCGGGTTGCCTCCCGAGAAGCGCTCGTTTATAGTTTTAAGCTAGACTTTACCTCTCATTCGTATGGTCATGGTGGTTTGAGGAGGTGAAAATCCTTTCTCATGCGATCAATTCGGTTATTGATATAAAATTTAAGTCGAGTAATGTTTTCCTCAAATGTGTCGAAATTAGAATGTGTTACCTCGACCGTTCCATCTGGGAAGATTTTGAGTACCTAATCTCCTATCTTAAGCTGGGTTGTCCCATTATTAAGTTCATCGTGGAGTTGCCTCGTCTTTGCTTCGTGTGTTTTTAGTCTCTCCTTGAAGTGTGTCTTCCATTCGTCTAGTTCATCGATCCGAAGCCTTCGTTCCTCATGAATTTCTTCTTTATCTACATAAGGTCTAGGATCTGGCATCTGCGAAAGAGCTTTTAGAAACGTCAAGTTAATATGAAATTTCTTTGAAAGTTTAAGAGACTTACCGAGTTGTTCCTCTATGTGGTCTTTCTTTGTCGCATCGGGGTATGGCACACGGGGTTGGTACTCTGTAATCACCGGGTTTGGTAAATCATGGCTTACCTCAACATTACCTTCACTTACCACAAGCTCTTGCCTTGGGTAAGATTCCACTAACCTTTCACTATCATGAGCTATTACGGCTTGAATTTGCTCTTTTGGGTTAGTTTCAGTGTTGCTTGGCAAGCTTTCTTGTAGTTGTCCTGAGATCAGCTTAGTAAGCTGACCAAACTGATCCTTGATCTCCTGTGTTGATGCCTCAAGTTTCGTTTCTATCTTTTGGAAACGTGTTTCTGTATCTTGGAAACGTTTTTCTGAGGCTGCTATAAATTTTGTCAGCATCTCCTCGAGGTTCGACTCCTCTTCCTGTTGGTGAGGTGGATGTTGAAAATCTGGAGGAAGTTCCGGTCCTTGGCTACTTTGATCATCCCACGAGAAATTGGGATGGTACCTCCAACCTGCATTATAAGTGTTATCATAAAAATTATTTTGAGGTCTAGAATAGTTACCCATGTAGTGGACTTGTTCGTTCTCCATGCCATATCCGTAGGGTGGGTACTCAGGATTCGCCATGCCTCCTAGATTTGAGTCATATTGCATTATTGGGTGTACCTGCGAGAGACTATACAAACCATCAAACTTTTTATTCATCATCTCTAGCTGGTTAGATAACCTGGTGACCACGTCGAGGTTGAAGACACTAGCTACTTTAGTAGGAATTGTCCTCATGACTTGCCACTGATAATTATTCAGTGCCATCTCCTCTATATGCTAAAATTATCTGCCAAAAGCAATTAGAGGAAAAATTAGCAAAGTAAATAATAATAATAATAATAATGAAAATAAATTGCAATAAAAAATGGCTAAAGTAATAAAAATTAAGCTTTCTTAATATTTTAGTTCCCCGGCAACGGCGCAAAAAACTTGATTGTTGTTTTCGAGATGTCAAAGTCTTAAAATTTATAAAAAGAATGATCGAACCTGGAAACTAACTATGACAACAATTTGAGGCAAGCGCACCTATCGAACAGTAGTATAGTTTAGTGGCAAGACCGGAATGTCGAACCCAAATGAACTAAAAGTACTAATACTAACTCTCTTTTTATTATCTAGCCTAAAATAAAGGGAATTTGTTATTTAATCTAAATTAATTAACTACTAAACTAAAGACTCTAAGACAAAGAAGAATGAATTTGGGGAAAATAACTTGAGGGAAAACCAATTGATTAAGACGACACCCAAGGAAGAATCCACCTAGACTTCACTTGTTATCTAAATCTGAACCAGACGATTTATTCATTTGACTTGATCCGTAAGATTCCCTAATGTATATTAAACCCTCTCTCGAAGTGAATAACGTCTAACCCTAGGTTGATTAATTGAAATCTCTTTCTAATTAAAACCCCTAGAATTGCATTAACTCGATCTATAGAATCCCATATTAGGTTTCACCCTAATCTGGCAAAATCTCGTCGCCCTATCTCTAGGCGCGTGATCAACTCCGCTTAACTATGCTAGATCTACTCTTAGGCAGGGACTTTTGCTCCTCCACCTAAGCACATCAAACTTGAATTAATATCCGCGAAATATCAACACAAGAATTAAGAACACATAATTAGAATAAGTCAAATATTTATCATATAGTTCAGTAAACGATAACAAGATTCATCTAAGTTTCATCCCCCTCAGGTATCTGAGGGTTTAGTTCATAACAATAAAAGAAAACATCTCAAAAGAAAAGATAAAACAAAACATAAGAAATCCCTAAAACTCCCTGAAGGAAATTAAGGAGAAATCCTCCGTCTTGAGTATAATTCTGGCTTCTAGAGATGAATCAACTGGCTATCCTCGAGTGAATCCCCACAAATTTGCCTTCTCTGGCCTAGCAAGACGCCCCTAGACGATAGCCTTGGGCTCCCCCTTTTAGGTCATACTTAGGGTGTATATATAGGCTTTTGGAATGTGTTTCTTTGCCCCTAAGTATCCAAATCCAAATGAAACTTCTCTTTGCCACGACAGGGGCATGACCATGGCACACGCCCGTGTGAATCGTGGCCAGGCCGTGTTGGACTTCATTAATGAGGCACGGCCGTGTGGTCTTGGTCTCAGGCCGTGTTCGAGATTATTAAGGAGGCATGGTCGTGTGGTCTTGGGTCCAAGCCGTGTCGATTTCGTGACGTGGCCCATTTGGCCCGTTTTAAGCTCGTTTCTTGTTCTTTTCGCCCTCCGGTGCTTTCCTGAGTATAAAACATGAAAATAAAGGATTAAGAGCACCAAAATACATAAAATAAGGGATAATTCATCCAAAAGCATGCTAAATGTGGGATTAAAATATGTTACCTTTACGGTTTATCAAATTCACATCCACTACTATGCTTACTCTTTCTATCCCTTACCACATCTCCAACACATCATGAGTCACATACTCATAATCATTGACATGCACCCCTGCACTCAATAGCACATTTACTCAAAATACAACACATCATTATTTCTCAATAATACATCCACACAGCTAAATTACTCGGTGGTTTCGCACTTAGCCCACCACAATCAGATCTTAAGGTAGTATCGCACATAGCCTACCACAAAGGATAATTATAGTGATTCCGCACATAGCTCACTAAATAATATGCTTAACAATAGTATCGCACACAGCCCATCATTGTTAAGTATCAAGGTGGTATCGCACTTGGCCCACTATCAAGCATTATCATTACACATTCACATGTCTATTTTGTGATACATTCATCCATTCACAACTACTATCTCATTCATTCCACTAGAGTCGAATAGGTTCTTAATCATGCTACACATTAGCTAGCATTAACAATGTTTACGCATAAATGCATCATTCATACCTAAACTTACCTCGGTACTCAAAAAGTATGGAGATGTGTAATTTAGTCCAAGACCTTGCCCTTGCCTCGGTTATGATCCAGGCTTCTTCTTTCTTGATCTAAAATGATAAATCAACCCATTCAATACACACATTGACTAAATTGACCCTTATCTCATACTTTAGCAAAATTACCATTTTCCCCTAAACTTTCTCATATTTACACTTTTGTCCCAAGGCTCGTAAAGTGATTTTCATTCAACTTTCTAGCCTTTCATGCTTAGCCGAATCATTTACTCAAATAAAGCAATCATCAATTCTCACTAAATCGTTCATGTATGACCAATCTCAAGACTTTCACAAACTAGTCCCTACATGCATTTTTCATGGAAATCACTTAGCAAAAGATGTTTCTACTACATCAAGCTCTCATATTCTTCCATAAAATATCAAAATAAATGCATGTCATACATGGTTAAATTTTTTAACATCAATCCTAGCTCAACATATAGCTAAAAATAGCTTACTCATGTTACTAGGACTTCAAAAATACGAAGAATATCAAAAACGGGGCTAGGATGCACTTACTAGCAAGCTTGAAAAATTGAAGAACCCTAACAATGGCTCCTTCAAATTTCGACTTGGAGAAGAAGATGAATGAAATTCTATCATCTTTTCCCATTTTTAATCATTTAATTGATAAATGACCAAAATGCCCCTTCTCACTAAACTTTCCAATATCATCCACTCATGCCCATTTTTGTCCAAAAATTAGAATTTGGGAAAATTACTATTTAAGGACCTCTGATTGATAATCCAAAGCTATTTCATACAATTAGATTCTAGAATCTCACATTTTGCAACTTTTGTAATTTAGTCCTTTTGGACAATTCAACCGCAATTTAACAAAATTGCTTCATGAAACTTTCACACTAACATGCAAGCATAGCATAAACCTCAAAACTCATACATATACCTCGGATTTGTGGTCTCACACCACTATTTCGACTAGGCCCTAAATCGGGATGTTACACTTCTCGTGTTGTATTAAATAATTCTCCAAGGTATCCACAGCTAGAAAAGCCTCTTTTGGAAAAACATGTGGTAAAACACTAGTGTCATTTGGATCTTGGTCGTCATTAGCTGGCACATCCATTAGTCCTTGAATAATTTCTTCGTCCGTAGGTGACTCCATCAAAGATTCATTTTCACTTGGATAATTTAAAATATGCTCAACATCCATGGCATTTCTATAGTGTAAATCAGAAATTACTTCTTTTAATTTATGAATGCCTTCAACATCACCAATTTCTTGTTCGAGAGGCATATACTCCTCGGATCGAATTTTGCAATGCCAGAAACAATTTGCAATAGTTGTAGGCTTCACATCAATATTCCAAGCATCATTAATAAAATGGATTGTATCCAATACATTAATATTTTCAAGATTTATTTCTCCTTTCTTGTAACCTTCCAAGATGTTAGAATAAAAGCGACACCGATAATAAATCTTAATTGCTCTAATAATTCAAGCATCACATGGTTGAAATTTTTTATGTTGAATTTGGAGGCAAAAAGAATAATTCAATGTTTCTCAAGCCTTCAATAACCTCGGGATGGGCTAGGCAATTGTCTACTATAAGCAACACATTTCTACTAGTTATTCTAGCATCAAACTAGCAAATAAAATCTTAAAAAAGTAATCCAGTCATCCATGCTTTTTTGTTGGCTCGATAATGACAGTTAAGATTGTCAATATTCACATATTTAAAGCATCTAGGATTAGCAAACATACCAATAACTCAAAGAGGCACTTTATCTGAACCATCCAAATTACAACAAATCACAACAGTAAGTCTTTCCTTGTCCTTTTTTCGTCCTTCTAATTGCTTTGTAGCCAGTGAATGATCTACTTGCAAATGATAAAAATAAGTCTGTTTCATCCATATTATAGATATCTTTCCAATCAAAAATTTCCAATTTAGCTCTTATTTGAGGTAAAGCATCTTAAATATTCCACATAACAACTGAACCACTTTCACCAAATATTCTATAAGACTTAATCTCATGTCTAGCCTTGAACCATTCTAGCCAACCAATTGCGAAGTTAAATTTGGAATTTGAATCACCATACATTTTCTTCAGAAACTCTTTTGATTTAGTTTGAATCATTTCTCCAATCATGTTTACTTTCTCTTGATATTGGAGAAACCACTTGATACGATCCGCCTCGGGGTGAGTCGAGTCGTATGCGAGTTTTCCCGATCGTCTACGAAGAAGTATCGTTCGACTCTTTTTAAAAGGATATCTTAAGGTAAAAATGATGGTGGAAGCTATATTTAAGGGTTCAAAAAGGGGTTTATAGTTGTGAAAAATATGTATAGGTTCAATTTTGGAGAATATAATTATGGAAATAAAAATGGAAGTTGGATAACAAAGAATGGATAGAAAGGGAAATGGATGGATCGATTATGATGAAACAAAAAGATGGAATGGAATGAAAATGATCTCAAAAACAAACATGAACCAATATTAGAAAATATTGACCCAAATGCTTATAAGTTTTCAAGATGGTCGGATGGAGAATAGGAGAACCTCGACCCGCTACTTAGCAAAGTAGGAACCTTGGTATAAGGGTGAACGCCACACTATTTGATAGTGATAAGTTCAGGATAAAGAAGAAGGCAGGTTGACGCCACTAATGACCTAGATAAGCCAATGAGTTCTTCAACGAAATATGAGAGAAAGAAATCTCACAAATTTCATATAAGTTCAATAATTTTTCAAACTAAGCAAAAAGATCAAAAGCTCCCTACAATAGGTTGATTACATGTATTTATAGTATCAAATGAAACTAGTTGAATGGTCACTTTTAATGAGGCTAATAATGAACTCTAATGAAAAGTCTCAACTTTTGGAATTCTAGCCATGTAACCAAATGAGCCTTAGTCTCCATTTGATTTCAAAAAACAGAGGTAAATTTTGTTTTTGTTTTTTAAAATAGAAAACATTTTGAAAATTTTAAAAATGATTTTTAAAAAATGAAAATAAAAGTATGTGAAAACTAGAAAATAATAATAAGTTGTTTTCATTGTTTTCACTAAAAATGTTTTGTAAGATTGAAAATGATAAAAACAAGGGTTTTTATCTTTAAATGAATTAATATTTGTTCAAACCCATATAAACACAAAAATATTCTTCTTAAAAACTTTCAAATATTAAATTTTGTACCCTAATTCGAATCCATGTAAATGTAGAATTTTTTATTTTATTTTTCATGTTTCTATTATAGAAAAATAAGTACAAAATCTATTTTCAATATTCAAAAATAAATTTCTATTTCTATTTATAAAACATATTTTTTCAATTTCCCTAACCATTTATCTCAAACCATCTATCCCGTCAACAATTTCCCTCCATACTCCACAGTTCATAAACACGCAGTCACAAGCATATTATCACATAGACATAATAACGTGGAGTATACTAAATCATATATATTGTACCACAACCTTTTCAAGCATACTGACACACTTGTGGATACTCATTTACCTACTCACTCTTATGCATACAAGGCATTCTCAAACATTATGTAACACCCCAAACCCAGCCCATTCGTTACGACCGAATTTGAAATGCCACTGCGGAAAAACGTTTGAAGACTGATTTCACTTTTGGGAAAAACATTAAAGATTTTGTCATTTGAAAACCATTTCCAATTAAAAATTCTAAATAATATAAGCTTGATAAAAATATCCAAATTAAAACTTTATTATAAGCTTTTAAAATATAAGTTGCCAAAATTAAAAGCACTTCCCAATAATAATTTAATGGTCGTCTAGCTTAAACATAATAAAAATGTTCAATCACTTTAATGGGCCTTATTACAATAAACACTTAATAAAATTACTGAAAATATAACTACTTCATTAATTAAAATATCTTTCTGCATGGAAATCTGCTTCTGCATGGCCACCTTTGTATTCACTCCAACCCGGTCCAAAAATCACGATCACCTGCGATGTTTAATAAAAATTGGGTGAGTCATACGGACTCGATGTGTAATTAGTCCATTTGAATTCCACCCACATGTTAACCACATATTAACTCATATATCAGATATCAATTATCAAATTCACATGTTATCACATTCTGGGCTTGGCCCATATTCATATGACATTCATCTAATAGGGTAGTTAACCACATAATTTCCACATACTGGGCTTAGCCCATTTCCACACTGATCCACATTCATATACTGGGCTTTGCCCATTTCCACATTAGTCCACATATCATATTGGGCTTGGCCCATTTCCACATATGTTCACATACGAAATCATGCAATTATGAAGCCCAACCCAAACCTAGGGTCCATCCGCTACACACCCCCTTATCCAAATTACCACACACCGGGGGATTATCAAATCACCCTCTCCTTTTCACTCCAAAGGCAATCACTTTGCCGTCCCACGTGCAATTAAGCACAATAGTCCACAACGCGACCTCGGTCAGCGCCAATCCAATGATATGTAGCCGTAGCTAACACCAAAACCACGATGGGACACATAGTCACTCATCAACCACGATATGGCACATAGCCGATATCAACCACGATGAGGCACATAGTCACTCATCAAGCCACGCCGAACTAAATCGCAATTAATCCACAACGCGTGACCTCGATCAACGTCAATCCACGATGTAGCCGTAGCTAACACCAAAACCACGATGGGACACATAGTCACTCATCAACCACGATATGGCGGATAGCCGATATCAACCACGATGAGGCACATAGCCACTCATCAAGCCACGCGAACTAAATCGCAATTAATCCACAACGTGACCTCGATCCAACGTCAATCCACGATGTAGCCGTAGCTAACACCAAAACCACGATGGGACACATAGTCACTCATCAACCACGATATGGCACATAGCCACTCATCAAGCCACGCGAACTAAATCGCAATTAATCCACAACGCGTGACCTCGATCCAACGTCAATCCACGATGTAGCTCAAGGCTAACATCAAACCACGTACTCGAAGTACACTCGTACCTTCTTTCATATCCCAACCCATGCACATGCCACATAAAATAATGATACAATGTAATGATGCATGAGCATGTTCATCAAGCATATTATCACATATTCATATTAATAATCACATATCATCGTGTTTGGTACTTACCGGATTATCGACATACCCCTTGAGGGTAACCTTATCACAATTTCCACTTTGCACTAGTTAGCACATTCATAACATATACACATTTCACATACATATCATATACCCAAAAAACAAAGTGGGTTAATCACACACCGATCACTTGAGAACTATGCTTTCGATCTTGATGCTATCACTAGGCGATACTACGGCTGTTTGCCTACTTTCTTGTTCTGACGCTGGTCTACACCCCGGTGGCCAATCCCTAACTGCCGAGACAGATCTCTTCTTAAACTTCGGGATAGGGACCTTTCCTTTCCCTTCTTGAATGGTATTTGCCTCCATCAACACACTTAATCAGAACAATCGATTTAATCATCAATATACGAATTCTTAACCAAATATCCACAACTTATCATACTTACCGAAAGAGTCTTGAAATCCCAAAAAGCTTGATCTAATGTTTAGATCCTTAATCCCTACATTTGATTAATCACCTACTACTTTAATAAAAAGCCATTCGGCCATAAATCCAAATCCTAGTAGGATTAGTATACTTAAACTTACATTGTTGCCGTTTGACTTAAGAATCAAGTCTTGAAATCTCTGCTATACTCTTCTTGCATTCGGCCAAGCATTGAATCAATTAACTTGGTTAGTTTTCGGCTTTTGAATAATTAATGAACACATATATTGACCAAACATGGCCTTGGCCGAATGCTATAGACACTTACCTTGTGGATTTTAAATCCCGAAACTCACCGAATAACTAGGGAACACGTGGCCTATGGTGTACCTTCGGGAAAAGAACTTCTCCTTCCTTGTAGTCGACACTTAGTAAATCCCGAAAGATCTCTTCAAATTTTCGGCAACAAGATATTAATGGGGTTAGTCCTAGATTTCGACAAATCTTAAGAAAAAGGATGAAACCGAATGAGATCTTACCCTTACTTGAAGAAATCGATTGCACCTTCACTTCAACCTTCAGAGATTCGGCTATGGCTAGATGATGATCTCACAACTTTCGGCTTTTGGAGGATTAGAAAGAAAAGAGAAGGAAGAATAAAGATGGAGGATTCGGCTAGATCACAAGGTATTTCGGCTTGGCAAAATAAAAGAAGAAGAAGATTTGGTGAAGAGAATTAGCAGAGGCTTTCAAAGAACAGAAAATAATGCAGAATGGCCTCTCTTTCCTTTTATAGCCAAATTACTAACTTAGAATCCTTTACTTGGCCATCACTCTTCTATTTTAATAGCTTTATCTCTTTAATTATCACTTAAAATAAAAGATAATTCAAAGAACTATCCTTACTTAGCCGAAATTATTAAACTCAAAGTCCCTTACTTGGCCATCACTTCTCCCTTATTTTTCCTCTTTATCTCTTTATTCAAATTAAAAGAATTTAATCCAACAATTATCTCTTGAAAATAATGATAAATAAATCCCTTATTTATCCACTATTTATAAAATAATAAAAGCTTCTAATTTATAGCCATGTGCCGCCCACCTCTCTGCTCCTTGTAGTAAAATAAAATTTCTTTTATTTGCTTCCCATGTGACTCGAACTTAGGCCCATTCCTCTTGCATATGGCGCCATTTCCATAGGCCCTAAGTGGCATCTTCGACCACTTTTCCAAGCCTGTTTGTGTGTCAAATTTCACAAACTTTTTCTTTTAAGGCCACCTTGCCTTAATTTCCCTTTTAAACCTTAAAACTCGTCATTTCTAGGTCATTTCTAAGTTTCCAAAAATTTTCGATCGGCTCAGAAATTGACATTTCCTTACATTTCCATGACATTTCCTTACAAGACATTTCCTTACATTTCCATGACATTTCCTTACAAGACATTTCCTTACATTTCCAAGGTTCTAAAAATGTTCACTTTCCTCTTTTAAACTTAACATTTCCATACATTTCCGTGTTTCCAAAAGTGTTCAAAATATATTCATAACACATAAGATATGTCATTTCGTATAATTAAACCAAAAATGCATAGGCCCTTTTCGGATGTTACAGTTCTACCCTCCTTAAAAATAATTTCGTCCTCGAAATTACTTATTAACGAATAATCGTACATCTTAACTCACAAAGACTACGCTTATGTCGCGCTCTCTGATCTTAATAGAACCATCATACTTCCTAGGCACGATCTCTAAGTTCACGTCCCCTATAACTCATTTCTAACGTCGCGATTTAATCTGATTAAAAAGTTTTATGCATCAGAAATTTTGTTCCACTGATTATTCGCGAACAGTTTTATGAAAAGAGATGTTCAGAAGTAGTTCTTTCGATCAACCAAAGTTTCTAGTTCAAGTTCACTACTCTAACTCAGGGAGTCACATTCACATTTATAAGCAGAGACACATTCATTTTTCCATGAAGTCACATTCATTCACAACATCATTCACTACACTTTTATGGCCATTCCATCCATTTCCCTACCCAGGGGTAATTTTGTCATTTTCCTACGAGGTATTTTGGTAATAAATCGGGGTCAATTCAAAATATTTTTCAAATTAGAGGTATTTCAGAATTTACAAAATCTCAGGTTATTTTGTTTTCCAAATCGAGGTGTTGCAAAAATTTGAAATCGGGGTTATTTCGGTAATTTTAGAAGTCGAAGCGATTCAGTAAATTTTCCAAATCGGGTATCTTGTTATTTGTAAAATGCAAGTTTTTGATATCTTTGTAAAGTAGAAATATTTTAACAAAAGTCGAGGTATTTTTGAAAATCTTAAAAACTAAGGGTATTTTAGTAATTTACAATACAGGGGGCATTTTTGTAATTTTGTAAATCGGAGATATTTTGGAAAAAATTTCACACTAATCTTTTACTACAATTAAAAGGGTAATTTAGGGATTTTAAAACTAGGAATTTTATAAAACTGCATGGCTAGTCCCTTTCGGGTTTTAATTATCTGGGTTTAGCAGTGAATAAGTCCTCTTGGTTAGGGTGAACCGTAGCTACGCACTGTAGGATTCGAGTAGAGAGGAGGTGAGTCGCTAGGGCCGCTAAGTACCAAGCTCTTAGTGAATCCACTCCTAGGCATGCGCACAACATTGCCACACCCTAGCTCTCGGCGACTTACTTCACGAGTTTGTTTAATAGTCCTTAAGTCTTATGCATGTGTTTGAGTGCACTAGCCCTAGGGTTCAATAGCCCTAATATTCTAATCTACGAGCCCAAATAAGCCCATAACAGTTCACATAAATAAGTCACTTCAACAATTAGAAGTACTTACAGTGGACTTGGTAGGAGATACAAGTGCCATGCCAGAATAACCTGAAAAGTTTATGAAAGCCCATACTTTTGAAAAGCCCATCTTTGAAAAAAATTATTTTTGGACCAAAATCCTCAAGGTCGAGTTTTAAACCTGGCTCTGATACCAATCTGTAACACCCCAAACCCGGCCCATTCGTTACACACCCCCTTATCTAGCCTACCACACACCAGGGGATTATCAAATCACCCTCTCCTTTTCACTCCAAAGGCAATCACTACCGTCCACGTGCAATTAAGCACAATAGTCCACAACGCGACCTCAGTCAGCGCCAATCCACGATGTAGCCGTAGCTAACACCAAAACCACGATAGGACACATAGTCACTCATCAACCACGATATGGCACATAGCCGATATCAACCACGATGAGGTACATAACCACTCATCAAGCCACGCGAACTAAATCGCAATTAATCCACAACGTGACCTCAGTCAACGTCAATCCACGATGTAGCCATAGCTAACACCAAAACCACGATGGGACACATAGTCACTCATCAACCACGATATGGCACATAGCCGATATCAACCACGATGAGGCACATAGCCACTCATCAAGCCACGCGAACTAAATCGCAATTAATCCACAACGTGACCTCGATCCAACGTCAATCCACGATGTAGCCGTAGCTAACACCAAAACCACGATGGGACACATAGTCACTCATCAACCACGATATGGCACACACCGATATCAACCACGATGAGGCACATAGCCACTCATCAAGCCACGTGAACTAAATCGCAATTAATCCACAACGTGACCTCGATCCAACGTCAATCCACGATGTAGCTCAAGGCTAACATCAAACCACGTGCTCTCGAAGTACACTCGTACCTTCTTTCATATCCCAACCCATGCACATGCCACATAAAATAATGATACAATGTAATGATGCATGAGCATGTTCATCAAGCATATTATCACATATTCATATTAATAATCACATATCATCAGGTTTGGTACTTACCGGATTATCGACATACCCCTTGAGGGTAACCTTATCACAATTTCCACTGCACTAGTTAGCACATTCATAACATATACACATTTCACATACATATCATATACCCGGAAAACGGTGGGTTAATCACACACCTGATCACTTGGAGAACTATGCTTTCGATACTGATGTTATCACTAGGCGATACTACGGCTATTTGCCTACTTTCTTGTTTTGTCCACACCCCGGTGGCCAATCCCTAACTGCCGAGATAGATCTCTTCTTAAACTTCGGGATAGGGACCTTCTCTTTCCCTTCTTAAAATATCTTTCTGCATGGAAATCTACTTTTGCATGGCCACCTTTGTATTCACTCCAACCCGGTCCAAAAATCACGATCACCTGCGATGTTTAATAAAAATTGGGTGAGTCATACTGCACTCGATGTGTAATTAGTCCACCGAATTCCACCCACATGTTAACCACATATTAACTCATATATCAGATATCAATTATCAAATTCACATGTTATCACATTCTGGGCTTGGCCCATATTCATATGACATTCATCTAATAGGGTAGTTAACCACATAATTTCCACATACCGGGCTTAGCCCATTTCCACACCGATCCACATTCATATCTGGGGGCTTTGCCCATTTCCACATTAATCCACATATCATATTGGGCTTGGCCCATTTCCACATATGTTCACATACGAAATCATGCAATTATGAAGCCCAACCCAAACCTAGGGTCCATCCGCTACACACCCCTTATCCAAATTTACCACACACCAGGGGATTATCAAATCACCCTCTCCTTTTCACTCCAAAGCGATCACTTTGCCGTCCACGTCAATTAAGCACAATAGTCCACAACGCGACCTCGATCGGCGCCAATCCACGATGTAGCCGTAGCTAACACCAAAACCACGATGGGACACATAGTCACTCATCAACCACGATGAGGCACATAGCCACTCATCAAGCCACGCGAACTAAATCGCAATTAATCCACAACGTGACCTCGACCAACGTCAATCCACGATGTAGCCGTAGCTAACACCAAAACCACGATAGGACACATAGTCACTCATCAACCACGATATGGCACATAGCCGATATCAACCACGATGAGGCACATAGCCACTCATCAAGCCACGGAAACTAAATCGCAATTAATCCACAACGTGACCTCGATCAACGTCAATCCACGATGTAGCCGTAGCTAACACTAAAACCACGATAGGACACATAGTCACTCATCAACCACGATATGGCACATAGCCGATATCAACCACGATGAGGCACATAGCCACTCATTAAGCCACGCGAACTAAATCGCAATTAATCCACAACGTGACCTCGATCAACGTCAATCCACGATGTAGCTCAAGGCAAACATCAAACCACGTGCTCAAGTACACCCGCATTTTTCATATCCCAACCCATGCACATGCCACATAAAATAATGATACAATGTAATGATGCATGAGCATGTTCATCAAGCATGTTATCACATATTCATATTAATAATCACATATCATCAGGTTTGGTACTTACCGGATTATCGACATACCCCTTGAGGGTAACCTTATCACAATTTCCACTGCACTAGTTAGCACATTCATAACATATACACATTTCACATACATATCATATACCCGGAAAACGGTGGGTTAATCACACACTTGATCACTTGGACAACTATGCTTTCTATACTGATGTTATCACTAGGCGATACTACGGCTATTTGCCTACTTTCTTGTTCTGTCCACACCCCGGTGGCTAATCCCTAACTGCCGAGATAGATCTCTTCTTAAACTTCGGGATAGGGACCTTCCCTTTCCCTTTTTAAAATATCTTTCTGCATGGAAATCTGCTTCTGCATGGCCACCTTTGTATTCACTCCAACCCGGTCCAAAAATCGCGATCACTTGCGATGTTTAATAAAAATTGGGTGAGTCATACAGACTCAGTGTGTAATTAGTCCACTGAATTCCACCCACATGTTAACCACATATTAACTCATATATCAGATATCAATTATCAAATTCACATGTTATCACATTCTGGGCTTGGCCCATATTCATATGACATTCATCTAATAGGGTAGTTAACCACATAATTTCCACATACTGGGCTTAGCCCATTTCCACACTGATCCACATTCATATACTGGGCTTTGCCCATTTCCACATTAATCCACATATCATATTGGGCTTGGCCCATTCCCACATATATTCCCATACGAAATCATGCAATTATGAAGCCCAACCCAAACCTAGGGTCCATCCGCTACACACCCCTTATCCAAATTTACCACACACCAGGATTATCAAATCACCCTCTCCTTTTCACTCCAAAGGCAATCACTGCCCACCCACGTGCAATTAAGCACAATAGTCCACAACGCGACCTCGGTCGGCGCCAATCCACGATGTAGCCGTAGCTAACACCAAAACCACGATGGGACACATAGTCACTCATCAACCACAATATGGCACATAGCCGATATCAACCACGATGAGGCACATAGCCACTCATCAAGCCACGCGAACTAAATCGCAATTAATCCACAACGTGACCTCGATCCAACGTCAATCCACGATGTAGCCGTAGCTAACACCAAAACCACGATAGGACACATAGTCACTCATCAACCACGATATGGCACATAGCCGATATCAACCACGATGAGGCACATAGCCACTCATCAAGCCACGCGAACTAAATCGCAATTAATCCACAACGTGACCTCAGTCAACGTCAATCCACGATGTACCCGTAGCTAACACTAAAACCACGATGGGACACATAGTCACTCATCAACCACGATATGGCACATAGCCGATATCAACCACGATGAGGCACATAGCCACTCATTAAGCTACGCGAACTAAATCGCAATTAATCCACAACATGACCTCAGTCAACGTCAATCCACGATGTAGCTCAAGGCTAACATCAAACCACGTACTCGAAGTACACCCGTACCTTCTTTCATATCCCAACCCATGCACATGCCACATAAAATAATGATACAATGTAATGATGCATGAGCATGTTCATCAAGCATATTATCACATATTCATATTAATAATCACATATCATCGGGTTTGGTACTTACCGATTATCGACATACCCTTTGAGGGTAACCTTATCACAATTTCCACTTTGCACTAGTTAGCACATTCATAACATATACACATTTCACATACATATCATATACCCGAAAACGGTGGGTTAATCACACACCGATCACTTGGAGAACTATGCTTTCGATATCGATGCTATCACTAGGCGATACTACTACGCTATTTGCCTACTTTCTTGTTCTCGACACTTGGTCCACACCCGGTGGCCAATCCCTAATCGTCGAGACAGATCTCTTCTTAAACTTCGGGATAGGGACCTTCCCTTTCCCTTCTTGAATGGTATTCGCCTCCATCAACACACTTAATCGTAACAATCGATTTAATCATCAATATACGAATTCTTAACCAAATATCCACAACATATCATACTTACCGAAAGGGTCTTGAAATCCCAAAAGCTTGATCTAATGTTTAGATCCTTAATCCCTACATTTGATTAATCACCTACTACTTTAATAAAAATCCATTCGCCATAAATCCAAATCCTAGTAGGATTAGTATACTTAAACTTACCTTGTTGCCGTTTGACTTAAGAATCAAGTCTTGAAATCTCTCGCTATACTCTTCTTGTATTCGGCCAAGCATTGAATCAATTAACTTGGTTAGTTTTCGCTTTTGAATAATTAATGAACACATATATTTACCAAACATGGCCTTGGTCGAATGCTATAGACACTTACCTTGTGGATTTTAAATCCAAAACTCACCGAATAACTAGGGAACACGTGGCCTATGGTGTACCTTCGGAAAAGAACTTCTCCTTCCTTGTAGTCGACACTTAGTAAATCCCAAAGATCTCTTCAAAGTTTCGACAACAAGATATTAATGGGGTTAGTCCTAAATTTCGACAAATCTTAAGAAAAAGGATGAAACCGAATGAGATCTTACCCTTACTTGAAGAAATCGATTGCACCTTCACTTCAACCTTCGGAGGTTCGGCTATGGCTAGATGATGATCTCACAACTTTCGGCTTTTGGAGGGATTAGAAAGAAAAGAGAAGGAAGAATAAAGATGGAGGATTCTGCTAGATCACAAGGTATTTCGGCTTGGCAAAAATAAAAGAAGAAGAAGATTTGGTGAAGAGAATTCGCAGAGGCTTTCAAAGAATGTAGAAAATAATGCAATAGCCTCTCTTTCCCTTTATAGCCGAAATTACTAACTTAGAATCCCTTACTTGGCCATCACTCTTCTATTTTAATAGCTTTATCTCTTTAATTATCACTTAAAATAAAAGATAATTCAAAGAACTATCCTTACTTAGCCAAAATTATTAAACTCAAAGTCCCTTACTTGGCCATCACTTCTCCCTTATTTTCCTCTTTATCTCTTTATTCAAATTAAAAGAATTTAATCCAACAATTATCTCTTGAAAATAATGATAAATAAATCCCTTATTTATCCACTATTTATAAAATAATAAAAGCTCCTAATTTATAGCCATGTGCCGTCCACCTCTCTCTGCTCCTTGTAGCAAATATAAAATTTCTTTTATTTGCTTCCCATGTGACTCGAACTTAGGCCCATTCCTCTTGCATATGGCGCCATTTCCATAGGCCCTAAGTGGCATCTTGAGACCACTTTTCCAAGCCTGTTTGTATGTCAAATTTCACAAACTTTTTCTTTTAAGGCCACCTTGCCTTAATTTCCCCTTTTAAACCTTAAAACTCGTCATTTCTAGGTCATTTATAAGTTTCCAAAAATTTTCGATCGGCTTTGTAAACTTGACATTTCCTTACATTTCCATGACATTTCCTTACAAGACATTTCCTTACATTTCCAAGACATTTCCCTACATTTCCATGACATTTCCTTACAAGACATTTCCTTACATTTCCAAGGTTCTAAAAATGTTCACTTTCCTCTTTTAAACTTAACATTTCCATACATTTCCAGGTTTCCAAAAGTGTTCAAAATATATTCATAACACATAAGATATGTCATTTCGTACAATTAAACCAAAAATGCATAGGCCCTTTTCAGGATGTTACACATTAAATGTTATATAACAAAAAAAATGTTATTTAACATTTATATTAAACATATAACATTAAATGTTATAACATATTATAAATAGCAAAGATCTTACCAGTCATATAACATTCAAAGAACACCCATGTATAGAGTAAAGAAACTCACCTGATGCATCTTTGCCTTATCAACTTAGCTTTTCCAAACATCAGAGCTTCCATTCTCCAGCTCAGTAGATTCTCCATTTTTCTGACACAAACCCCATGATCATCGTTCCATGCAGAGCTTCCTGTAATTATCTCTTCTTCGGAGCAACCAAGAAGAATATGAAGAAGAGAAGAAAATTAAACAGAATTGAGAAGAATTCACCTGGGAATTCATTTCTCAGCTATTATAGCACTTTATGTACGGTTACCAACCCTATAAATATCATCCATTGGTAATCATTTTGTCTCCCACTAACAAACTAGTTGGTTCTCATCCAATCGAACTAGAATTGGAACTTAACTATGTCCAAATTAGCTGCTAAAATTTCCTAATTTTTCAGTAGAAACCATCAACTTAAGGTTTCTTTCAATTTGACCCCTAATTATTCCTAATTTTGGGGCTTAAGGAAAATCGAGTGTGACAATGTGGATCATTAAAAGAAACTAGAGTTGCTTGAAAAAGAAAAAGCTTTATCTAACAAAGTTTCTCCAAAAAGATTTGAAAAGGGAAAAAATTCAAAGGCAAACTTTGTTAAATCAAGCTTTAATTACTATAAACATAGAGGTCCTTAAAAAATCTATAAGGGAAAACTTGTTAGAAGTGTATGGGTCTCTGAAGGACTTAGTACTACTATAAACAAGGACATCCTTTCTAAATGAATACCCAAGGGGACCAAAATTATAGGAACTAATGCTTGACCCAAAAGAATTTGGGTTTCACCAAGCAACCGTTATCGACCCGATTTGCATTTCATTTTTTCTACACCACACAATAACTCCTCCCCGCTGGAAACCTTATTGTCGCCAACTCTGCTATAGGTTAATGTAATGAGTTCATCATCTTTGGTGGAGAAAATGAGTAAGTTGAGTATATTGAAAGGCCCTTGTGCTTTTCACTATGACTATGATCTTAGACTTCTGTATGGATTTTATAAAGCATCCTCCTCTGATAAGGTGAAACTTGTTGCTGTGCCCGTATAACCACTGCCAACTGGGGCCCCCAGCTATACTCTATCCCTTGACAGTATAACCATTGTAAACTTGAAGCCCTAGTTACATTACAACTCGTGATCGTAAAATCAGCACCAACTGGGACCTCGAGTTGCAATGCGATCCCGACTTCTCAAGTGATGGCTCCATCCTCACACGACAGGTGAATTTTTTAGGTCACTGAGCTCTACGGCATCACCATGAACCCAAACACAACTTAAAACTATGATTATGTCTCCCTCAATGAAAAAGAAAAAGAAATCTTTAAACCCAGAAATTTCAACACACAAGAAAAATGGAAAAACAATTTAAAGGAGACAATGGGCAAGAAAGATGATGGAGTAGGGTGATGGAAACTCCCATTTATATAGGCAAGGGGGCGGGGAGAAAAAAACCATGTTTTGCAATTTTATCCCGGGATTCCCAAGTTGTAGTGTTTGAAAAATATCTTGGGAATCTCGGGTTCAGAGGAAAAAATTAAGGTTATACTTGGGGTTGAAAATGGTCAAAGAGAAAATGCGCTGTGCAGGACGCGTTTTCATTTCTCTCTCCTAAAAACGCGTCCTACAGGGCGCATTTTTATTTCTCTCTCCAAAAACAACATATCTTGGTAAATAAAAAAACAACCTATTTATTTAAATATTAAAAAAATTCATCATATTTCATTAATTTACCCCAAATTTATCTATTCTATATTATATATTAAGTCTTTGGTTGAGTTGGTGTCATGAGTCAATCAGACACTAACTCAGTTGAATAATGATTAAAATATCATTATTTTACAAAGTAAATTTATATAAAATTAGAAAAAACTATAAAGTATCTTATTTTACAAATAAAAAAGTAATTATAAAAGAAGAAGAATTATATTAGAAATAAATAATATAAAGTATTCAATATAGATATAACTGTATTTGTAAAAAATTATAAATAATTTTAATAAAATGAAAATTTAAAAACATACATTAGAATCAAATGAAAATGATTTTTGAAATTGAAGTTTTTATTTTATAATGTGATTATTTGTATTAAATAAAATAAAATAAAATAATGAGAAATTTTGAAAAATTACCGCTTATTTACATAAATTTTTAGAACTTATATTTATACAAATAAGTAAATTTAGCTTTAAAATTTTGAAAGTTCCCCATGTGAACACACTCTTATTTTACTTTGAAATAATTTTAAAATATATATATATCCCTATTTAAAATTTAATCAATGTTGAATTTATTTGTTTATATTTTTTAGTTTAACTAAAATAGATTTATGGCACTCAAATTTTATTTCAATTAGATTAATAAAATCACAAAAATCCTTACTCAAAGACTGTTAAAGCCAGATTTATGATTTATGAGGGGGAGCTATGTCAGTCCATAAATATATATATATATATATATATATATCATAAATGATTTTACTTTTGAGGATGCTTGGTCACTAGTTTGTTTTGTCTCGAGCGAGTTACACAAAATCTCACTCTCAACCTCACCGCGTAATACACACGCACTTCACTAACTCGTAATCCAAGTGGAATATATATAAATACCCGGCGATTTTCTAAGTCCTTGGCTCCGGTTTTTTCTTTCAAGTATTCTCTCAAAAACCAACGACCCCAAGATTCTCTCTTTCGAAAACTCCTTCAAATTTGGCTACCAAGAAAAACAATGGAAGTAATTGAAAGTCAAGCAGCTGTTTCGAATTTCGATCTCCAGTCAAAGTCTCCGTTTTATAACATTTCCTCCATAGACATTACGAACGTCGGCTTACTTGGAGAATCCGAATTTGTATCTGTGGATAGTCCGAACCAAGCTAGCGAATCGGATTTCCCGACGGTGGTTAATGGTGGTGGTTTGAAAATGCTGCTGGGGCCGTTATCCGACGGCCGAGATTCTCCGGGTTCGAATCAGACGCGCGGTGGCGGTTCTTCTCATTCCAACGCCGCCGTTAAGGTCCAGAAGGTGTATAGGAGTTACCGGACACGGCGTAGGTTAGCAGACTCCGCTGTTGTCGCTGAAGAACTCTGGTAGTTTCTTCCATAAAATCTTTGTCTGTCTTAAAAATATATATATTATTTAATACTAGTAGTAAATATTTTTATTATTTTCAGGTGGCTGGCTTTAAATTATGCAAGGCTTAATCACAGCACAATTTCCTTTTTTAATTATTTGAAACCAGAAACTGCTGCTTCAAGGTGGAATCGAGTTGGCTTAAATGCTTCTAAGGTATTTTCTTCTTCTTCTTTTAAATTTTTTTACCTCCCAGTTTCCATGTTCTGTCTTCTTCTTGTTTTGGTTAATTTTCATAAATAATTAAGTTGGGAATTTTGTCAGGTCGGGAAAGGGTTGTCCATAGACGCCAAAGCACAAAAATTGGCTTTTCAACATTGGATTGAAGCTGTAATTTACTCTCCTGTATCTTTTTATTAAACAAAATATATTGGATAATTTTGAATCTAACACTTTTTTTTCAACTGTAGATTGATCCACGACACCGTTACGGCCATAACTTACATATTTACTACGATGAATGGTGTAAAACTGATGCTGGTCAACCATTTTTCTACTGGTAAACCCCAAACATTTTTCTCATTCTATTAATATTGGTAGGAAGACCAAATTAAAGTAGATTGACTAAATCTTCAAATTGAGCATAGTACTAGGACAAAAATAATGATTTCACCTTTTTTCTTTCTTTCTTATTTTGTTTCCTACAGGTTAGATATAGGGGATGGCAAAGATGTCGATCTCGAAGAATGTTCAAGATCGAAGCTTCGAAAACAATGCATCAAGTATCTCGGACCTGTATGTATGCAAACTCATATGTTAGATTCAATCTCTTTTTCCAAATAAGATTGAATGAAATTGTTAACTCCCCGTTGTTGTAAACAGCAAGAAAGGGAACATTATGAGTACATTGTTGTTGAAGGAAAGATTATCCATAAACAAACTAGAAATGTCCTTGATACATTCCAAGGCTCGAAAGAGCTTAAATGGATATTTGTTATGAGCACCTCGAAGAAATTGTATGCCGGCGAGGTAAACCATCTGGCTCGAACAGCAACTGTTAGATTGCATACTTACTAGATGTATGAAAACCCAAAAATGTCTATAATGTCTTTTCGGTACCCTGCAGAAGAAGAAAGGAATGTTCCATCATTCTAGCTTCTTAGCCGGTGGAGCAACGCTAGCTGCTGGTAGATTGGTGGTGGAGAAAGGGATACTAAAGGTATAAGTTTGTAACGATTTAGGATTTAGTAGTGTACTCAGATTTTGTTACGTGCTGCCGATATTGATAGTTGCATTTGAATGGCCGGATGACTTATACGATGTATGTGAGACATGATTTTGTTCGTTTTTCAGTCCATCTCTGCATATAGCGGACATTACCGGCCAACGGATGATAGTCTCAACAGTTTTCTTTCATTTCTGAAGGAGAACGGAGTGAACCTTGACAAAGTTGCGGTAACCTTTCAATCTCCTCTTCTGCATTTGTTGGATTTGTCAAATTGCACCAATTAATGTCTGCTTGGTTATTTCATATGCTTGCTGGTTTTGATCCTTGAACGTCGAACCTCTTGTTCCATTTTCAGTTGGATCATGCCGCCATTCGTTAGGTATTTCTTAGATATATGATGAATTTACATTTATTTTGTGTTCAGATTCGCCGTTCAACCGATGATTCTGATAGCTACGATGATGGAAAATCCAGCAGTAGTGTTAGTACTTTTGGATTTTCAGCAAGCTCAGTGCCGACTGAACCCAAAATCAACAATGAAGAGAAGAATCTGTCATTAGAATCATATGATACTAAACAACCGGAGACCACAAATACTTACGAAAGGACTTTATCTGGTGGTCTTCAGAGTCCGAGAACTGAGGTGCCTAAAACTGCGATATTGCAAAGGATCAACTCAAAGAAGGCAACGAAATCATACCAATTGGGACATCAGCTGTCACTCAAATGGTCAACCGGTGCTGGGCCAAGGATTGGGTGTGTCGCCGATTACCCTCTAGAACTGAGACAACAAGCGCTAGAGTTTGTCAACTTGTCCCCAAGAACCCCAAACACCCCTTCACCATTCCTAACTCCAAGAACACCGCGTACCCCAACAACCCCATCGGCATACAGGCGTCCCAATAATCTTCCACCGATTGCAACTCGGCCAACACCAAATGACTCAAACACGGATGCAACTCCCAGTATCCAAGCGTAATATGATGAAGTTATCGTTACGTTTCGATGCACTAGTGAATGTAAATATGTTTGATGATGCTTTTATATCACTTCAGCCTCTTTGGAATGGCTTTTAGTATAAATAAAGAAACACTGTTGACCTAAGGAAGATAAATCTTTTCATTGTTCATATATATATATATATATATATATATATATTTACCTTACATTTGGGGTAGGATATGATTTATGCTCGATTTTACTGCCAAGAAAACATCAAAAGGAATAGTACTAAAATTACAAGGTAAATTTTTTTATTATTGTTTTTTTTTTTTTTTTTCTAATTATCAAGACAACATTTTGATAAATGTTAGCAATTTCAGCAATGTCAACTAAAAAGGATAGTAAAATAAAGAGCTTATATGCATGCATGTATGATATGGTTATTTTTAAGAAAAACATATTTTTGTCCAAATATGTGTTGGATTACACCAATTGCTTTTGATCTAAATATGAACAACCATTTGACTAGAATCTATCCGCTTGATTTAATGAATTAACTTTTAAGATTGAAATGATTCCAACATGAAGCAATCCGAACTTAAATTTTAAAATCAAAGAAAAAACTCCCAAATGACCAGAATAAGAAATGATGAATTCTTCTATCACACAAATAACTCGTGCCCTTGGAGTATTCGATTCAATTTTTGGATAAAATTTGAATCAAACTCGCTTTTTGGCAGAATTGGTTTATGATGTGGACTACTTCATTTTTTTACACTTGGCAGAATTTAATTTTTGTGTTTTTTCACATTTTATTTGCTACTTGGTCAATTTAACGTTGGAACATTTTTAAAATATATATTGTTCCAATAATTACAAATGAAAATGTACAAGTGATCCCAAAAATAATATAATTTCGTTATCAAGCAAAAGTTGTCACTATTCATAATGATCAATTATGTCTTTTGTCACCAAAAGTTATACCACTTAATTAATAAAAAGAGTCATAATTATTCAAATAGATACCTATTGAATAATCATGTTTATGGCTAAAGAGATGACTATCCATTTGGATAGTTATGTCCCTATGAAGAGACATGAGACTTCCTATAAATAGGAGAGAAATTTCATTTGTAGGCTATACCAAAAAACACAAAAATAAAGTTTCTTTCTATTTCTCCCACCATCTTTTATATTCCTAAATTGTTTTATAAAGAATTACTGTAGAAATTCTTTATAAAAATTGATTTTCTTGTTATGTTCCGCTCAATATTCAAATGGATCATTTCACAATCGAAAAAGCGTCAACAGTCATTAGGCTTCATTGTATTCTCGAGGTTTATTTGCTAGTAACTCTTTTGCACACTATAATATAGGTAGAGACGAATAGAATCTTAAAGAAAGTGACATTAGTTTCATTAATTTTTCATAAGTTTATTTTTATTCTCACACGCTAATATTTAATATGTTTAATACAATTATAATTAAATATCATGTTTTAAGTGATGATTTTTCATTTCCACACTGTAAACCTAACATTATCGTGTGGTATTGGATGAATAATGGTCAACCTCTTTTAATTTTATATTTAATTTTTAATGTCTTTTTAAAAAAAAATTATAAATTACTTATGGTTTCAATTGTTTAGGAAGTAGCCAAATTTTGGTATGAATATTTAAAATGCAGATTTCCCTCAATTATCAAAATAATTACCGTATATGTATGGAAAACAAATGTTGATCCAGGCACACAATTTCATTATATACATCCTTCCCAACATCATTTATCTTCTGAGATGTCATTCTTTTGAATTTTACGATTTTATTATTTAAATAGCTCTTTTTAATATTGTTTACTAAATTATCAATTTTTAAAAATATTTCTGTAGTTAGGATAATTCTAAGACAGAGGAAGCTACGTAGAAAAAACTACTACCAATAAACGAAAAAAAAGGAAGTTACGTGGAACCAACCAAAAATGGACAAAAAATGTCATCCTTATCTAAAGAAAAGATGTCATTCTTATCAAGAAACTGTACGAAATTGTAATAGAAATCAAATTGAGCTATGAACCTCTCCTATAAAAAGGAGGGGTAGGAACCTAAAGATGTCATTGAAGTTAGATTCAAGTTTCATTCAAGTTACTTCTCAATTTTTTTCATAAAACTTTAAGTTCTTTCATAAAACTTTAAGTTCTTTCTTTCCCTCTTTTGTAAATCTTTCCTTTACTATTAGTTTCCTTCTATAACCTTTCAACCGTCCCTTCTTCCTGTAATTGGAGTATTATTGAAGTTTGATTCAAGTTACCTCTCAAGTTTTTTCAGAAACTTTAAGTTCTTTCTTTCCATCTTTTGTAAATCTTTCATTTATTATTAGTTTCCTTCCGTAATCTTTCAACTGCTCCTCCTTCCTGTAATTGGTATTAGAGCTATAGTGTAACGATTTCTAGTGAAATAGTATCGTAGTATTCATTGTAAGTTTTATCCTTTATTCTCACTTTTGTTTATTTCATGGTTATTTATCTTAAAATCCATATATCTGTTATTTTGTCTTATGGTTGCCTCTTTTTTTCCTGGTTGAGGCGATTGGCTTTTTAAAGTAAGAGAATTTAGTAGATAACTGACGGTTTTAGGTACCTAAGATAAATTTCATGGAAGAAACCGGTTGTTTATATAAGGATAAAAGTTGTATTCATACTATGCATATTGGCTCTAAAAACGAAAATAATATTTCATCAATCAGTAAAGGTTTTAATAGTTTAATAGATATTACTTCTATATATTTTCATAAGTTATATAATAAAGTTAATAAAATAGAATAACAAATAAATAATTTAGGAGAAGTATCTGAATTAGATCTGAATAATGAATCTAAAGATATTTTATCTTAAGTTAATAATAAATTAGAACAAGTTCTTATTAATAAGAATATAGAATAAGAAATAGATTTATGCTGTGTCGCGAAACCAACTAAAAATCTAATTAATGCAAGTGCACCTATCAATTAATAGTATAGCTACAGTGATCAAAGATATCGTTTCCACGAAGACTAAAAGTGCTAGTAATTACTATCTTTCTATTATTTAACCGTTAAATTTAAGTGATTGATTAAAACTAAAATTAACTAAATTAATTAACTACGAATGTGACAAAGAACAAATCAAAACAATAAACGATTAACAACCAAGAAACGAAACAATACCCATGAAAGAATCCACCTAGATTTCATCTGTCATTATCAATCTAAATTACGCAATTTCTTTACTTAGTATCTTGATTTGTAGAAATCTCTAAATTATGTTAATATCTCTTTCGGGAGTAAGAGCAACTGACTTTAGGTTGATTAATTGAAATTTCTTTCTAATTAAAACTCCTATTATCGCATTAGCACGATCTATGGATTCCCTTATTAGATTTGACTCTAATCCAATAGATTTATGTCGTCCTATTTCTAGGATTGCATGCAACTCCACTCAATTATGCAATATCTACTTTTAAACAAGGTCTATTCCTCCTTTAATTTAAGCATATCAAACATGGATCAATAGTCTAGAAATATTAAACCAAGAATTAATCACATATAATTGAGAACAAGATCTAAGTATTTATTGAGTAAAATAAAAATCAAATGACAAAATCCATCATAGGGTTCATCTCCCTAAGTATTTAGAAAATTAGTTTATGCTTGCAAATAAAAACATCCCAGAGACAGTATAACCGAAAGAAATAATGAAACTCATGATAATCTCCTAAGAAATCAATTGAGAGTCTTCAATCTTGACGGAAATCAACTTCAGAATCAGCTTCAATGGTGTTTTTCGAGTTTTTTTTTAAGTATTCTATGACGGCTCACTCTTATCTTCTTATTTTTGTCATACATATGTCTTAGAATGCCCAAAAACCTAAAAATCGTGTTTTTCCAAAGGTTTAGAGTGCAAATCGCGAAATCGACATGGTTTGCCACACGATCGTGTGGTAGCCCGTGTGGCTCAGCCGTGTGGGTTATACGGTCGTGTGGTCAGGCTATGTGGAAGGGGTCAACCAGTTTGGCCCTTATACCTTGCTTCAATTTTTCGGTTTTTGCTCGTTTTTCATTCATTTTGCTCTCAAATGCTCTCTTAAGTATAGAAACATGAATTTAAAGGATTAGGAGCATAAAATTTACAATTAACATTGAATAATCACCCAAAAATGCATTAAGAATGAGATTAAAACATGTTACTTTTAACACTTATCAAATATCCCCACATTTAGGTGTTTGCTTGTCCTCAAGCAAAATCTTCAACCCATAATCAAGTTAACCTCCCTTAATTTATTGTTTCCACCAATAATGTCTTAGGATAATTTACAAATATTCATGCATTGGAAATTCATACTAAAAGGATACTAAACAACACAAGCAATCCAAGTAAAGAATTTTAAGCTTTAAGTCATTAGGCATCTCCCCTATCTCAATAATTATTTGAAATTGAAACTCAACAAGAAATAACATCCTTACTAAAGATTCACTCAAAGCACTCAAAGTATTTAATGTTCAAGTAATATGCACTCAATAGTCAAACGAGAAATGTAATTACAATAGACTTGTTTGAAAATCAAATCTCCATCACTATGTAAATGAGATAACACACCAATCAAGAGGTCATTACAAGGTTGTAATGGGGCTTAGGTTAATAGTATGAAAAATGTCAAAAAAGTTGGTTACTATAACACCCCAAACCCGGCCTACACGTTATGGCCGAATCTGACGATGTCACATAGAATGGGATTTGAAAGCGTATTTATCAAGTTAAAACCGTTCCGTTTATTAGCCTCTATTAATCTCTCGTTGATTTCAAAATCATTTTCTCATTAATTTGACTCGTTTAAAAACATATTCTATGGCGGAAGCTTTTAAAATCGTGATATTTAAAGAAAACCGTTCGCGTTTAGAAAAATGTTGTTTTAAATGAAACCGAGTTTTCGTTGAGTTTTGTAATTTAAAAGTCCATGGAAACAGTTAAAAACAAAAGTAAAGATAAACAGTCTAAAAGTCCAAATTTACATCAAAATACCCCAAAACTAATAGGAATTAAAAACCTTAAGTGGAATTAACCCGGTTCAAAAGTTATGTGGTCACCAATGAGTCCTCCGCCGTACCGATCCATCTAAGTCCGGGGATTACCTGTACAGACAAAACAGAAAGGGGTGAGTTTACGTAAACTCAGTGTGTAATCCCCACAAAAGACATGCATACAGTCAAACAACAAATTATCAACAAATGCGATGCAGGCCTAAGCCCATTTCGATTTCGATGCGATTCGGGCCTTATCCCATTTCAGTTTCAGTATCAGATATGCATTAGGGCCTAAGCCCATCACAGTAACAGAACGAGATATACATCAATCAGTAAACAGAGTCATACCCAACCAGCCTCTACACACCATCTCCGTCCATCCCTACACTCCATGTGGGGTTTAAAACACCCACCCATTGTAACAGCCCGATTTAGGGGCTAGTCGGAACAGTGATCTCAGAATCACTAATTCGAGGTTAGAGAAATTATTTTCATGTTATGTTATGTGTTATAACATGTTTATAAGGATGCATGAAAATTTTGGTGCTTTAATTTTAGCGATTTCTAGCTAAATTGTGAAAAATGACTAAATCGCATTAAGTGCGAAAGTTCTATTTTATTTGCTAAAGGTGCCAAATAGCTATGAATTATAAATTGGAGGTCCCAAATGTGCAATTTGGCCTTGTTAAGTGAGTTGGTCAGCCATAGGATGCATAGGGGACAAGTGCATTTATTATGATTAAAAGTTGGTGATATTAGTTGGAGAAAATGAATAAAATAAGATGATATAAGCAAAAGTTATCATCTTTTTATTTGGTCTTCTTCTCCAACCGAAAATATCAACCATAGGAGGGCTTTGAAGGCTTGAAATTTTAGCAGCTCATTTTCTCTACAAGTAAGTCATTTTGATGGTTATTTTTTATGATTTTTGTATTTTTGGAGTCCTCAAAGCTTAAGCTAGCTAATGAGAGGACTAGTTTGCAATATGGTTGAAAGTCTAGGGACTTACCATGATAGATTTTATGTTGTTTGATGAGTTTTTATGGAAGAAAATGAATGATAGGATGATGATAAACAACTTTTGTGAAAGGTGATGTTGTGAAAACACCTATTTGGGACTAAAATGCAAATGTTGTAATTTGTTCATTATGGCATGAAATAATTGGAATTGTGGATAGTTGTAAGAGGATGAAATGTTCAGCTAAGCTTGTTTAATAAGATATTGTGATGAAAATTTATTTACGAGCCTAGGGGTAAAATCGTACTTTTGCCAAAGTATAAAGGGCAAATTAGTCATTTTTGCCTAAGTGTAGATTACGGTGTATTATGATTTATAAGTGATTAAATGAGTAAATTCCATTGATCTAGATCAAAGAAAACGAGATTCGGACCTAGAACGGGTGAAAAGAGAAATGTGGGCAAAAAGTCCATTTCGACCCTTTCGACATCGAGGTAAGTTCATATGCAAATGTTGTAGTTACGTATGAGTTAATTTGATATTCCAATGTTGTATGGAATGTATATTTACTCTATGAATGTATGAAATATCTTTTGATGAGACGTCAAGAGAATTGAATCTAAGAGCAATGGGAAATGTATATAGCATGATATGATGATAGTTAAGGTCCCGTGTAAGACCATATTGGAATATGGCATCGGTGTGAGAATTCGTATAAGACCATGTCGGGGACATGGAATCGATATATTAATGCATGTAAGACCTTATCGGGGTATGATGTCAGTGTGACATTAGGTGTATGAAACTCAAAAGTGTTATTTAACAATTTGAGTGATTCAACGGGTATGTCAAAAATGAGAAAGTATGTGGTTGCACCACGAGAAACACAAGTGTGTGTTAGAATTGAATTGAGATGAATTCAGTATATGATGATATCCTAATGGGTTATGTGTAATCAATGCACCTTAGTTGCATGAGATAGATTTATTGATGTATTGTGTGAATGCGAACGAGTATCGTAGAAAGTTAAGTAAGAATAGTAGTGTGTGAGGATGTTCTCTGATGAACATTTGAAATAGAGAAATACATGTGGATAACTATCCATGAATGTATAATAATGGTGAGCTATGTGCGATATCACCTTATTAATGGTTAGTGATGGGCTATGTGCGATACCATCAAACATATTATTATCGGTGGGCTGTGTGTGTTACCACCTGATTAATTAGTAATTGATGGGCTGTGTGCGATGCCATCGCTTATAAATGATTGGTGGGCTATGTGCGATACCACCCTACTAGAGATCAATGGAGGGCTAAGTGCGAAACCACTGAGAGTTTAGTAGTATGAGTGGCTTATTGAAAATGCTGGATGTGTTGTTCTACATGATCATGTGGTGACCAGTGCAGGAACGTATGCTAATTAACACGAGCAATTGGCTTGAGGCATGGTAAGAATGTGGCAAGAGATAGAATGAGTGAGCTTCAAGAATAGTTTAGTAAGTAACCATGAGTTTATGAGAAAAACTCATTATAATACCTTGCAGTTGTATATATTCAATGAATATCGGTATTTGTCGATTATATGCGGATGAACTTACTAAGCATTATTGCTTACTCCTTTTCTTTTCCATCTCTTATAGGTTATTTTAACTAGCTCGGGTTGGAGGTCACGGAGATGTTTTCACACTATCGAGTAGAAGCTTGGTATGATGTTTCAAGTTCTTTTGAGTCATGGCATGTATAGGGAGCTCTTTTAAAGTTGACTAAGTCATAGTTAATATAGCCAAATGTGTTAGCGTAAGTGTGTTATGCTTTGGTTGTGAATAGCTATAGATGATGGCTTAAGTAGATTGTAATTGTATTGGAAATGGTTCTCCCTTGTGTTTGGGATGAAAAATTCATTGTATGAATTAAATGTCTTTAATTTAAGAGTTATATTGATGTTATGTGGAGCTATGTGATGATGTATGAATGTATGCAAATGAGAGTGGCAAAAGGGCTTGGTAGATAGCCTGCTAATCTCCCACATGAGTAGACACACGGCCGTGTGTCTAGACTGTGTGGGAGGCACGGTTAGCACATGGGCGTGTGCCCAAGCCGTGTGAAGTCTGCACCATGCACTTGGAATTTAAATCGCCACACGGTTGAAACACACGGGTGTGTGTGTGGGTCGTGTGGATTAGTCAGAATGCCAAGGTTTGGCATACGGGCCAAGGCCACGAGCGTGTCAAGGCCGTGTGAAATTAGTCAGTTTCGACCACGGGTGGTAGACACGAGCATGTCTTAGGGGCACACGGGCGTGTCCCTAGGCTCACAGGGCGTGTAAACCCTGTTTTGTTGAAAAGTTTCTCGAACGTGTAAATGTCTCCGAAATAGTCCCGATACCTCTCGAAAGTATGTTTAGGGCCTCTTAGGCCAAGTATAGGTAAGTGATGGGTTTAAACGAGACTTTGTAACCCTTTTTGAGATGTTAAAGCAAGATTAGTTAGGTAATGCCTCGAACCCTGTCCCGGCTTGAAGACGGGTAAGAGATGTTACATTTATTGGTATCAGAGCTATGGTTTAGTCGGTTCTCGGACTAACCTAGCGTGATATCTCCCGGATCTAACGAAATTGTTTGATAAGACAGAAATGATTTCCAACCGGGCTAATTTCAATAAGGTTGTAAGTGGCAATGAGGTAATTGAAATGTACTTATGCATTGTTGAAATTTAGAGAAGTATGAATAGAAGTTTATGACATGTGTATGATAAGGTATGGAATGATATAACTTCAGGTTGAGGAATGAGAGTTATGAAGTGATAAGCTTACCTATATGAAAGGTCAGGCTTGAACTTGGGACCTCTCACACACACCCAGAACACATAACCATTGAAGCAGATACACAGTTGTGTCAAATTTATCCAGAAACAGAAACATGAATTTTGGGGCATTACAGTTACAATCGAGATCGAGTTGATAAGTTACCAAACTAGAAAAAATCAAATGCTGAATTAAAAAACTTACATCAACAAGAAATAAAGAATAAAAATGAGGTTATCAACACAATATGAAACTACCGATTCAAGCTCAATCAAATTTTTTTGTTTACTTTTTTATTTCAATTTTTATTTCTTCTTTTTTTTAGTAAAGTAAAGTTCAGCAATACAAGTGATGTGATGAAACATAGTCAGGTAACTAACCAATTCAATTATTGACAAAAATGGAGTCAATAAAGAAGATAATTTTACAAACATAGATATCGGTTACGGGTTAATAGAACTAGATTAGAAAAAAAATATGTTAGGATCAATGGGGTTTTACTAAGAGATAATGCAACAGGTAAGCTGGTTAAAGGTTAAGTGGGGTAAATCCTAAGCGCCTCTATCATCTCAATATATCAAATCAATAATGTGATCTCGACATGCATAATCGAAACAAGTTCTAGAATAACAAATCAATTTGACATACTCACAACCAAAAATAAAATTAGCATGAAAAATATATGCTTTATAAGCTCAAAAGCTCACAAAAAGTTATGGTTTTGATGTCAAAATTGCAAATTTAAAATTTCAAAATAATTCTTTAGTTTAGGGAGACAACCTAAAACATTTATTTCTCAAAAACAACTTATTATGCTTGACTCTCTTGTTTCTCAAAGTATAAATCACACAATTCACAAAAATCCAAAAAATATTCCAAAACAGAATCAATACAAACTTTAAATTAAAAGAAATTAACTCCAATGATAGGTGTGAGAAAATTACTTAAACACAAACAACAAGTCAGTGATTTTATCACATAAACATATAACAACCTCCCCATACTTAAGATGTACATTGTTCTCAATGTACAAACAGATATAAACAGAATAAGTACAATATCATAAGAGAGGGAGAGAACTGAAACTGCCCAGAATATGGATGAATTCGCTAGAATAGTGAAAACCGAAATTGTGGGTGTAACACCCCAAACCCAGCCTAGAAGTTATAACTGAAGATGGAGAAATTACATCCACTCGTTAGGAAAAATTATTTCAGTAAGTATTTAGAAAATATGACTTTCGCAAAAAGTCATTAGAAAACTATTGGTTCGCTTTTAGAAAGCACTTAAGAACTTACTTAATTTGCAGCGGAAAACCATTTTTGGAGTTTTAGTTTTGAAAATAGAAATTTCTTTTGTTGACTTAAGTGATTTTGCAATCTCACGTTAGCAAATATTAATTACTGACAAATTAAGCAAAAACCCAAAACAAGTTCAGAAAAAGATTACAAACCCTAAAAGATCAAAACAAATAATTACAAAATTCACTATACTTAACATTAAGTGCAAAAATAATCTAAGCTCCCACACGCCGTCTAGTCCTAAGATTGAGGTTTATCTGAACGGAAAAAGATAAAACAAAAGGGTGAGTTATGAAGCTCAGTGTATAACTAAACTCAAATAGAGATCAAACAAAACACAATATACAAATCAGAGTAACGTAGAGAATTTCATAACAATCATATAACCAGAGCGAAACAAATATGAGTATCACAGATATTTTCATAGCGATCATATAACAGAACAGAAGATATATGGTTATGACAATGCGGTGTTTTTCAGAAAATCATAATGCAAATTTATCAGAAAACATCCTACCCAACTCCGCTACACACCAAAATAGAGTTTTCCAGAACTCATCCAACCAAATTACACAAACAGATAATTGTGGACAGTGTCACTAGAATTGCAGTTAAAACTGCCATATCAGATATATGTGGTCAAGCCACTATGTTGCAGCCAAGCTACCAGAACAGATGTATATGGTTAAGCCACCATAATTGCAGACAAGCTGCCAAACAGAATTGTGGATAAACCACTAGATAATGCAAATCATTGAACTGCCAGAAACTTCCTCCTTTCACATAATCCAGAACCCCATGCAATGTGTCATGGCATGCATATTTAGAATCAGAATGATAAGCATGTAGGACATGTTGTCGTACAATAACAGAAATAGAAGGCATGGAAATCCATGCTTTGCAGAACAGATTAATCAAATCTTAATGAATTATAACAAATTTTTCATGAAGTCACATGCATAGTTACTTATTAGAATCAGTATCAAACACAACTTATCCAAATATCATATGTTCACAACCAACAAGGTAACTCATAAACGGATCATCAAAATTAAAGAAGCACAGATCACACATGAATAAATCACATACCTTAAACACGTCCCACACAAAACCACATTATACGCTAACAGATCATGCTTACTTAGCTTATATCATATCAGACATACATACAGATAATGGATTATACATCAACAGACCATCAAAAATTAATTTTTATAGCTTGTTTAAGATCAAACGAACCCCACGGAAGGCCTACGTTCGATACAAATGACGTTTACGGCTCTAGGGAGAGATTCTGATTTTCGGCCCACATTGTAATGTCCCCAAAATCTTAAGTTTTGATTTGTTAAATTTAGTCATAACTAAGTACCTGCCTCAGTGGTTAAGTGTTCTGAGTTGGCGTTCAAGGTCGGGTGTTCGAACCCCTTCGTGAGTAGGGGATATATTTTCTCATTTCTTTTATTAATTTGTAAATGAGTTTTCTTTTTAATTAAACTCTTCAAAAGAAAAAAAATCTGTTGGAGGTTGGATAGAATATGGTTTAATTTTCAAGTGATAAGAGTGGTTGTTAGGATTTATTTTTGTTTTAAAAATTCAATTGTATTATTTTGTTTTATTTTAGATTATCTTAATTTAATTTATTTTTATTTTTGGTTACCCTAGAAATCGGCTTTTTTTTTCCCCACGTTCCTTCTTTCTTTTTGTTTTTCTTATTCTTTCACCCTTCGTTTTTATTTTCTTTCTTTTCAAACAAAATTCAAGGTTTATTTTGGATTCTTCTTGTTGCCTTTCCATCCATTCAGTTCTACTTGGAAATATTTTCCATTCAATTCCATTTTGTTGTTTGATTCGAAAAGTATTTGAGGTTGGTGAAGTCTTGGTTTTGAAATTGATGAGTAGGTTGGGGTTTTTGTATTATTTGTTATAAGTAAAAGGGATTTTTTACTATATTTTTTCATTGTTAATGATCAATTAGGGGAGATTTGTGAGACGGTGAGTGTTCCTCCAACGGTGTAATTGCTGTGGGTTGTTGTTCTCGAGGGTAAATGATTCTGCCAATTTAGTATAGTTGTGGTTGTTTGAATATTTGATATATTAGGAATATCGAGGACTTTATTTTCATAATCGAAGTGTTCTTAAGGATTAATTCGTTAATTTTTGATGTTTATAGCTATTGGGATTCTCATCTTTTGAATTATGTCGAAATTAGACCAGGTGTGTATCGAAAACACAAAAAAGTAGTAACCGAAAAAAGCCAAAAAGGTTCATTGTCGATGCTATACACACGGTCGTGTGACAGACCGTGTGTGACACACAGTCTGGGCTATTTGGGCCGTGTGGACCACATGGGCGCGTGTGAGGCCGTGTGGGCCACATGGGCCGTGTGGGCCACATGGGTGGGTGGGCCCAAAAATCTATTTTTTTTCCTAGGGTTGTATATGTTGTTCTAATCGACCGTGGATTTTTTGTATGGTCGGTATGTGATTAAATATGCTATAAAATACGAAATCTGGCCAACTATTTGCATGAATTTTGATATTTGGTCGTATAACTGAAATGTCACATGTTGATTAAACTCTGTATCTATTTTGTATTTGCATCTGGGAGAGGGTATATTAACATGTAGAGAAAGTGTTTCTGTAAAATGGCGACAGTTCGCCTAATGATTCGGCAACTCAACTGAAACTATTCTTTAAAGTGTCCTATTGACACTAAATGGTGTGAAGGAATAGATGAGTGTTTTATACCCATATGGTATGTTGGGATGGTCGGAGATGGTTTGTAGCGGTTGGGGGTAGGATTATATGTTGTATCTGTTTTGTTCTGTTATAAATTTGTTCCTAATAAATTTGTCTGTCTGATATGCATTAATTATTTCAAGTAATTCATTATACACTGAGTTTCGAAAACTCATTTTCTGTCTGACTAATTTTCTCAAGTAATCCTCAGACTTAGTAGGGCCGGTGCGACGAGAGCTCGAACATAACACTAGATCATTTAATTATATTATTTCCATTATTATCCTATTTTCGGTTAAGGTGCTTTTTGTAATTTTGGACTCTTGGGTCTATTTTGGTTTTTGAACTTATTTTTTATTTACGCATGAAAATTGTTTAAACACATTTTCTGAAAATATCAGTTTTCCGTAAATCGATCAATATTGAAACAACAAATCTGGTTTTCCAAAAGAACGACAACCTAAGTGATTCTGCTGCAAAGTAACTATTTTTTCCAGAAAACGTAATTGAACATGGTTTCAAATAAAAAACTAATTAAAAATAATTTCTACTAATTTAGAGTTTTTTTAGTAACATAAAATACGATGTTTTTTAACGTTTCTGGAAAGCTAAATTTTCAACCATTTTACGTAATCACTCTGGATTTGGCTATAACGTCTAGGCCGGGTTTGGGTGTTACATTTAGTAGTATCAGAGTCAAGTTGCAAAACTCGGGTTGTGAAATTTAGGGTTCAAAATTCTTGTGAAAATTATTTTCTGAGTAAAGTATATTTTTTCATTAATTTGAAAATAAATAAATCTGTGAAATACTGAGTCTATGACGCCGATCCTGTAAGTACTTCTGACTTAGTTAAACTCTTAGTTTAGAAAAGTCTAAAACCATTGGAACTACTCTGAAATAGTTAGATTGAAACGAAACACTATAAATTCTTCTGATAATATTTTTGAGTAAAAAATGTCTGTTAATGAAACATCAGAACTGATACATAAAACTCTATAATGTCGATAAACAAACTATGAGTGCACGTGGAACTCGTGGTCGTGGTAATCGTAGGCACGACGGACGCTGTAAAGGGGCTCGAGCTGAGTTGTCCTCGATGAGTAGTATGCCCAATTTGGATACAAGTGAGACACCAGCTACACTACTACTGAGACCGGGTCTCAAAGTCGCTTGGCTGGGGACGACGCATTGTCTCTAGCCATGCTGAGGGTTTTGAGAGGGTCGTTGGGCCTAATTCTAGTTTTGGGAGCCATTGGTCGGTAACTGAACGACTCTGATCCAATGGCGCTGAATTGTTTCGGGGAGTTATAGGAGTCTCCCCATTTGTGGCTGAATACTGGTTGGAGGCCACTGAGAGATTGGTGAACAATATTGATTGCACCCCCGAACAGAAATTGAAGGGTGTAGTATCTTTGTTTCGCGATGAGGTATATCAATGGTGGTTAACGATTGAGAAGGGTACTCAATCGGATCAGATTACTTGGGATTATTTCAAAAGCGCCTTCCAAAGTAAATATGTGGGGGCAGGTTATATGGATGCTCATAGACACAAGTTTATGAGTCTTACCCAGAGAGATAGGACTGTGGCTGAGTATGAGGCCGAATTTTTGAGAATGAGTCATTATGCTCGTGGGATGGTGTCAGCTGAATATGAAAAGTGCATCCGCTTTGAGGAATGATTAAGGGATAATCTGAGGGTTCTGATAGCTCCGTAGAGGGAATGGGTTTTTATCGTCTTGGTGGACAAAGCGAGAATAGCTGAGGAGATTAAGCACGTCGAGCGCAAAAATAGAGAGCGTGTGAGGGGCAAGAACAAGAGGGATTTGGAAGCCCTTTAGTTTTGCTTAGAGGCATAAGAAACGGGCCAGATCTGATGGGCCTTCTAGGGTTGATGTTCCAGTTGCACCTGACATGGCTCAGCCATGTAAGGATTATGATAGATGTCATACGGGCGAATGTTGGAGGTTAGGAGTGTGTCTACAATGTGGGTCAATGGAGAACCGCATTAGGCATTATCCACAACGTTCTGATCAAATGCAAGCTCTAGCTCCAGGATTTGTTCAGCCTCAGCGGGCAGTTCAGCAACTGCCTAGGGGCCGCGGTCCGACCAAGGGTGGTAGTGGTTTAGGGAGAGGTCAGAGAGCACTGGGCAGAGGTGCTAATTAGACTAAGGCGAGGCAGCCTGCACTGATATATGCTGCTAGACGTCATGAGGATAGAGACGCCACAGATGTTATCACCAATATGTTTTTTATTCATACTTCTCTGTATTTTGCATTGATAGATATAGGATCAACACACTTCTATATAGCTAGTTCTATTTCTGTGAACTTGGGGATTTCTGTTGATAGCACTTCTGGAGAGATTTCTGTACTTAGTGTAACGCCCTGAATTATTTAATTTTATTTTGAGAATTTTGATATAAATAAGTGTCTGCTTCAGTGGTTAAGTGATTTGAGTGTGTGTTTGAGGTCTTGGGTTCAAGTCCCACTTTTGGGAAAATATGTTATTTTTAGTCTTAGCCTTATCCCTTTTTTGTGGGCTTATGTTATATTCTTGGTAAACTCATATCAGAATGAGCCTGCTAGTTCAAGTGGTAAAGTGTTAGCTTACCCTAAGATCTCGTGTTAGAATCCCTGTATGAGCATAGATGATAATTTTTGCTCGACTGTGTAATAGAGTTTCAGTGGAGTTGGAATTTTGAGGTAGTTGGATGAGGTTAGTGGTCGGATTTAGTGGGATTGGTAGTTAATGGGGTTATGGGGAGTTGGGATTTTGGTAGAATTAAATTTTAATTTTAATTCTTTTGTTTTCCCAAAATTCTTTTTCCTTCTTTCTTTTCTCTAACATTATTTCTTCTTTCTCTTCTTTTTCATCTCTTCTTCTTCCTCCTCAATTCTGGTCATCACACGTACTGTCGTATCATACTTTTAGGGTTCTTCAATTTGTTCCGAATAGGTAAGCTATCGAGTGGTTTTCTTTTTTCGTTTTGTGTTGTGGGGGAATTTGATTATGTTTAATGAAATCCATTGATAATGTTCGTATTTCTTGATTAGGGGAAAGACAAGAAGCGATTATTGTTCCTCTAGGGATTTGAGTATTAAGTGGTTTCTGCATGTTGGTGGTAAGTGTTTCACGAGTAGTTCAGTTTTGAGAGGCCTTAAGTCGAGATCAAAATCTAGTTTAAATGCTTAAATAAACTGCTAAAACGGTGTTTGGTATACTATTCTTAGGTTTGGAGGTTTCGGGATTGCTTTCACATAAAAAATGAACCAAGTTTGTAACAAAAACACGATAAAATGAAGTTCGGAAAAAGCCAGAAAAGTTGCATGTCGACGCCACACGGGTATGTGCCTAGCCGTGTAACGGGCGAGTGTGTGGCCGTGTGGGTCACACTGTAACACCCCTTACTCGTATTCTATGCTAGAACAGAGCTCAAGGCATTACCGGCTTAATCCACTTGATCACACTACTTTAGACACAACTTGACTACTCTCTACGGTCACCACAATGAACTCATTAAGGACTCACAAGGCCTTAAACATACATACGAGGGTTTCAAGACCCTACCGGAAATCCTTGCAATCTTAAAATTTCTTTCACCTAAACAAGGGTCCACACGCCCACGGAAAATGGGACACGCCCGTGTAGGTAGGCCGTGTGGTCACACACGCCCATGTCCCTACCCCGTGTATAAAAACTTGAATATTCTACTTGTGTCACACGGTCTAAGAACACGCCCGTGTTCTCCACCCGTGGTGAACACTGACCATCTTACACGGCCTAGGCATGTCCGTGTGGCTAGCCCGTGGTCGACATTGACTTACCACCTTAACATGCAGGGGTCACACGGCCAAGTCACACACCCATGTGGCTAGCCCGTGTGTCACACACGGCCTAGACACACGCCCGTGTGTCTACCCGAGTGGACAAGAACAAGGCTATTTGCCAAGCTCCTTTCACCCCTCTAGTTCACACAACATGTATCTATTCAATACATCATTAAACAATTCATGTTTTGCACTATAAACTCTTATGGATAACTACATCTTTTTATATAACAAGATAAACCATTAACCATGGCATTATACAAAATAGATTATCCATCAAAAGGGCCAACACATTCTTGGCCAATACAACAACATAAACTAACTTGTCTAGCCTCTATACATGCCATATACAAAAGCACTAAGTCTAAATATACCAAGTGAGCTGATAGTGTGGGCAATCTTCCAAATTATCCGCGTATCTCGTCCCGACTCTTTAACTCTATAAGACAAGGGAAAAGAAAGGGGAGTAAGCTTTAAGCTTAGTAAATTTACATATAAACAATTTACATCATAGTATGAGCTAAACAACAATTAGCATTATACTAAACAAAGACAATTCACATCCACAACTATGCTTACTCATTCTATCCCTTACCATATTTCCACCACATCACAAGCTTAATGCTTACATTCATTCATTTGCATACCTGCACTCAACACCACAATTTCTCAACCACACATCTAAATAACTTGGTGGTTTCGCACTTAGCCCACCACAATCAAATAATAGTGTAGTATCGCACATAGCCTACCAAATAGGGTAATTATAGTGGTTTCACACATATCCCACTAAATAATATAGTTAACGAAAGTATCGCACACAACCCATCGTAGTTAAGTATTAAGGTGGTATCGTACTTAGCCCACTATCAAGTATTATCACTACACATTCACACATCTATTTTGTAATTCATACATCAATTACTCAATAACTACCACATTCAATCCACTTGAACCGTATAGGTTCTCAATCATGCTATACACTAGTTAGCATTAACAATGAATATGTATAAATGCATTGTTTACACATAAACTTACCTCGGTATTCAAAATGTATTAAGACGTGCAATTTAGTCCACGACTTTATTTTTACCTCGGTTTTGATCCGTGCTTCATTTTTCTTAATCTACAATGATAAATCAACTCATTTAATACACACATTGACTAAATTGACTCATAACTCATACTTTGGTAAAATTACCATTTTGCCCCTAAACTTCCTCATATTTACACTTTTGCCCCAAGGCTCGTAAAGTGATTTTCATTCAACATTCTTATTTTTCATGCATAGCCGAATCATACTCTCAACTATAGCATCCTTCAATTCTCACTAAATCACTCATGTATGACCAATTTCATGACTTTTACAAACTAGTCCTTACATGCATTTTTCATGGAATTCACTTAGAAAAAGATGTTTATTCTATATCCAACTCTCATAATCTTCCATAAAACATAAAAAGACATGCATGTCATACATAGGTATATTTTTTAACATGAATCCTAGCTCAACATATAGCTAAAAATAGCTAACTCATGTTACGAGGACTTCAAAAATACGAAGAATATCAAAAACGGGGCTAGGATGCACTTACTAGCAAGCTTGAAAAATTTGAAGAACCCTAGCTATGGCTTCTTGAAATTTTCGGCCAAGGGAAGAAGATGAGCATCAAATTTTGACTATTTCATCTTTTTAATCATTTATTTGACAAATGAACAAAATGCCCTTTTTACCATACTTTCAAATTTCACCCACTAATGCCCATTTTTGTCCAAAAATTAGAAATTGGGCAAATTGCTATTTAAGGACCTCTAATTAATAATCCAAAGCTATTTCATACTTAAAGCTTCTAGAATCTCACATTTTGCAACTTTTGCAATTTAGTCCTATTGGACAATTCAATCACAATTAGCAAAATTACTTCTTGAAACTTTCATACTTTCATGCAAACATATCATAAACCTTAAAACTCATGTTTCTACTTCAGATTTGTGGTCTCACACCACTATTCTGAATAGGCCCTAAATCGGGATGTTACAACTCTCCCCCCTTTAGAGATTTTTACCCTCGAAAATCTTACCGGTAAAAAGGTTTGGATGTTGCTCTCTCATGGCTTCTTCCGGTTCCCACGTAGCCTCTTCTACACCGTGTTTTTGCCATAACACTTTCACTAGGGCTATGTTCTTATTCCTCAATTGGTTCACTTCCTGAGCCAAGATTTTAATCGGCTCTTCCTCATAAGACATATCCGGTCATATCTCAATTTCCGTTGAAGGAATTACATGCGAAGGATCAGAGCGATATCGTCGCAACATCAACACATGGAACACATTATGAATCTTTTCCAATTCCACCGGCAAAGCCAACCGGTATGCTACTGGCCCAATTCTATCGGTAATTTCATACAGCCCTATGAATCGCGGACTCAGTTTCCCTTTTCGTCCAAATCTCAAAATTTTCTTCCACGGGGACACCTTTAGAAATACCTTGTCACCCACTTGAAACTCAATTTCCTTTCAGTTCAAATTCCCGTACGACTTCTGTCGGTCCGAAGCAGCTTTCAGACTATTACGAATCACTTTCACTTTCTCCTCGGTCTCTTTTACTAGATCGACCCCATGGATTCGCTTCTCACTAAGCTCGGTCCAATACAAAGGAGTCCGACATTTACGACCATACAAGGCTTCATACGGTGCCATCCGTATACTCGATTGATAACTGTTGTTGTAAGCATCTTCGACCAAAAATAGATATCTCTCCAAACTACCTTCGAACTCTAACACACAGCATCGGAGCATATCTTCGAGAACTTGAATTACTCTTTCAGATAGGCCATCAGTTTGCGGATGGAATGCAGCACTAAAATTTAACCTTGTACCCAAGGCCTCCTGCAACTTCTTCCAAAACCTCGAAGTGAACCTTGGATCTCTATCCGAGATAATAGATACAGGCACTCCATGTAATCTCACTATCTCTGCAATATACAACTCGGGCAACTTATCTAGTGAATAATCAACACACACTGGAATAAAGTGAGCCGTCTTTGTCAGTCTATCAACGAAAACCCATACAGCATCTTTCTTTTTCGGCGTCATAGGCAACCCCGTCACAAAATCCGTGGTAATCCGATCCCACTTCCATTCAGGAACCATCACCGGCTGAAGCAATCCCAAGGGGACTTGATACTCAGCTTTCACTTGTTGACAAATCAGACATTTTGTCACAAACTCAGAGATGTCTCTTTTCATACTCGGCCACCAATAAAATTTCCTCAGATCGTTGTACATTTTCGTACTTCCCGGGTGTACTGACAAATATCCACTATGTGCCTCTTGCAAAACTTTTTGAATTAACTCATCGTCTTTGGGTACACAGATTCTGTCATGATACATCAAACAACCATCCGAATCCACTAGAAAATCAGAGTCATTTTTCGATCCACACTTAGCTCTCTTAGCTTGCATCTCACTATCATTCCTTTGAGCCTCCCATATCTGTTGAACAAATAGTGGCTTAGCTCTCAACTCTGCCAATATAGCACCATCATCAGACAACGCTAAACTCGTGCTCATAACTCTCAAAGCATACAAGGATTTCCTACTCAGGGCATCCGCAACCACATTCGCTATTCCCGGATAATAATCAATACTAACTCATAGTCCTTCAATAACTCAAGCCACCACCTTTGTCGCAAATTCAAATCCTTTTGATCCATCAAATACTTCAAACTCTTATGATCCGTAAAGATTCAACACTTCTCACCATATAAATAATGTCGCCAAATCTTTAATGCGAAGATAATCACAGCCAACTCTAAATCATGAGTCGGATAATTCTTCTCGTGCGGTTTTAGCTGCCTCGAGGCGTAAGCGACTACCTTACCCTCTTGCATCAACACACAACTGAGACCATTTATTGACGCGTCACTGTAAACCACGAACTCTTTCCCTAATTCTGGTTGAACCAAAACTGGCGCCTCAGTCAACAATGTTTTCAATCTCTCAAAACTTTGTTGACATTTCTTAGTCCATTCAAACTTAACATCCTTATGCAACAGTTTCGTCATCGGGGTAGCAATCATGGAAAACCCCTTTACGAATCATCTGTAGTATCCTGCCAAACCCAAAAAGCTTCTAACTTTCGACAAATTTCTCGGTGATTTCCAATCCACAATAGCCGACATCTTACTCGGATCAACTCTAATTCCATCACCCGACACGATGTGTCCTAAGAATCCGACCTCTCAGAGCCAAAACTCACTCTTGGTAAATTTAGCATACAATTGCTTGTCTCTTAAAGTCTGTAAGACAATTCTCAAATGTTCGGCATGATCACTCTCATACCGAGAATAAATCAATATGTCGTCAATAAAGACAACCACAAACTTGTCCAAATACGGTCGGAAGACACGGTTCATCAAATCCATAAAAATCGCAGAAGCATTCGTTAGACCAAACGGCATGACCAAAAACTCATAATGGCCATACCTCGTCCGAAATGCCGTTTTCAACACATCTTGCTCCTTAACCCTCAACTGGTAATAACCAGACCTCAGGTCTATCTTGGAGAATACTGTGGCTCCCTTCAGTTGATCAAATAGATCATCTATCCTTGGTAAAGGATACTTATTTTTCACCATCACTTTGTTGAGTTGCCTGTAGTCTATGCACAATCTCATGGACCCATCTTTCTTCTTCACAAATAATACCAGAGCACCCCATGGTGAGTAGCTCGGCCTTGCAAAACCCTTATCCGTCAGCTCTTGCAACTGAACCTTCAGTTCTTTCAGCTCTAATGGTGCCATTCTATACAGAGCAACCGAGATAGGTGCCGTCCCCGGAATTAACTCAATTCCAAACTCGACCTCTCTAACTGGAGGTAATCCGGGTAACTCTTCTGGGAATACATCTGGATTCTCACATACCACCGGCACTATTTCAATCTTTACCTCAGACTCTTGAGTATTCAATACAAAATCGAGATAGGACTGGTATCCTTTTCTCAAATATTTCTCGGCCACTAAGGAAGAAATCATCACTGGTAGACTATCTGACCCACCTGATTCAACCCGAATAACATCTCCATTCTCACATTTCAATTCAATAAATTTACCACCACAGTTCACTAAAAAACTATGGGTAGTCAACCAATCCATACCAAAAATTAAGTCAAAATCATCAAACGGCAACAACATAAGGTTTGCCGGAAAACAATGACCCCTAATTGTCAAAGGACAATTCCTACACACCTTGTCAACTAACACATGTTTACCTAACGGGTTTGACACCTTAACCACAATTTCCGTAGACTCAACGGTCATACTCAAATTAGATGCCAGTCTCATGCAAATATAAGGATGGGTAGACCCTGGATCAATCAAAGCAATAACAAAGTTGTCATGAAGAGGAAAAGTACCCGTTATTACATCTGGGGATGATGCCTCTTCACGAGCGCGAATGGCATACGTCCTTGCAGGTGCCCGACCCTTTGGTCTCACAGCAGAGTCTCGGGACGCACCTCTACCACTAGTACCACCTCCCGGGTTCTTTGGTGGCCTATCCCTTGTAGATACATTACTGGATCTTATCTCTTGCTTTTTTTCCTTGTCGTCCCTCTCGGGGCAATTTCGGATAAAATGGTCGGGGGAACCACACTTATAACAATTTCGGTTGTTTCCTCAACACTCTCCAGTGTGATATCTACAACAACTTGGACACTCCAGTTTGTTCTTCGGATTGCCCACACTTTCCATCGAGGTGGCTTGAACTCTCGAGTCCGAACGAGTGTTGCCTTGGTCTCGATGTGAATATCCAACTAATGCAGTCGTCTAAGGATTCGCTTCCTTGGATCTTTTCGACTGAGTTTGATACGACTTGCCCATCGGCCATTTTCGTACATCTCGGGCCTCACTCACAGCCTTTTTCTTTTCCTTACTCAGTTCTTCGGCCTTACTTGCCCTATCAACCAACACTACAAACTCTTTTAACTCCAAAATGCCAACTAGGAGTTTAATTTCCTCATTTAGCCCATCTTCGAACCTCTTGCACAAAATATTTTCTGTTGACACACATTCTTGCGCGTACTTGCTAAGCCTAACAAATTCGCGCTCATATTCAACTACAGTCATTCTTCCTTGCTTTAACTCAAAGAATTCCTTCTGTTTCTGATCAGTAAATCGCTGACTTATATACTTCTTTCGGAATTCCTCCAAAAAGAAGTCCCACATCACCCTCTCTTTAGGAACCACTGATGTCAATGTTTTCCACCGATGGTATGTCGAGTCCCTCAGCAAGGACACGGCGCACTTTAAGCTTTCCTCAGGTGTACAAGAGAGTTCATCAAAGACTCTCATTGAGTTCTCAAGCCAGAACTCCGCCCTCTCAGGGTCATCATCTACTTTAGCTCTAAACTCCTCAGCCCCTTGCTTCCTAATCTTATCTACCGGGGGCTTCGTTACTCTCACTACTTCTATACCTTGAGGAGCCACTGGAACTGGCTGAGGTATAGGAGGAGGTGGAGGAGGTTGAGCATTAGGGTTTGCTCGAACATACTCCGAGAACCAATTACTCATCATCTGGAGAAAGGCTTCCCGAGCCTCTTCTCCTTGACCCCTAATCTCGGGTCCACTCTAAACAGGCGCGGTCCCTTGCGCAAGAGCCGACGCATTACTAGTTGTGTCATCAGCAGTCGATTGATTGGGATCCATATAATATATAAAACAAAGTTTAGAATCATCAGAAGCCACCACACTATCATTATATGCTTATGGCATGTATAGCTAGACTCTTACACCTTCTACGGTAGTCCGAGAACCGACTAAACTATAGCTCTGATACAACTAAATGTAACACCTCTTACCCGTATTCTATGCTAGAACCGAGCTCAAGGTATTACCGGCTTAATCCACTTGATCACACTACTTTAGACACAACTTGACTACTCTCTATGGTCACCACAACGAACTCATTAAGGACTTACAAGGCCTTACACATACATACGAGGGTTTCAAGACCCTACCAGAAATCCTTGCAATCTTAAAATTTCTTTCACCTAAACAAGGGTCCACACGCCCACGGAAAATGGGACACGCCTGTGTAGGTAGGCCGTGTGGTCTGTAACACCCTGAAAATTTGAGTAATTTATTTTCTATGTGTGCTTTGAGTAATTATTCTAGAAAGTAAAATTTTCTGATTTATTTTCGTGGTTAGTATAGTCCTGAAGAAGGATTTAAAATTTTTTTTAGAAGGAATATTATTAATTTTAAGAAATTATTTATGGAAGTGGATTAAGTGACTTTGACACATAAATTAATTTAAGTGTCAAAGTGAGGCATAAGATGAATTATTGGACAAGTGGTGATGGCGCATGAGCTTGTGCATGAGGTTGAAGGTTCGAATCCCATGTTTAGCATCTAGGTGAATTTTATTTTGAATTTTTATGCACCAATATAGCAAGTGTCGGCCAAGAGCATATATGGAAGGTGTTGACTTGTTATTTTTGGTTAGAATATCAAAGGAATAAGGAAAATTTGAACTTAAGGAAGGGTATCAAGAAAATAAGGAAAGGTGTGAAGATATGAGGCAAGAATCAAGGAATTATTTTGGAAACAATATCTTGGTCATTAGACCATGCATTTGGACGGCATCATGGCAAAAGAAGGGAGCCGAATTTTTGGTGATAGTTGGCTAGGAATTTTGGTTTTGTTTTGGTCATTTTTTTAGTGCATAGTTTTGCAAATTCTCTCAACCTCTCTCCTTGGCCGAATTTGATCCTTGGTAAGCCTTGTTAATTTTTGACCATTTGGTCATTTTGCACATCAATTGGTATTCTTTGTGCCTTATTTTCATTAGTGCCGAAAATCATCTACACCAAAAGCTTTTCTCTTTCTCTTTTCTCTCACCATTGCCGAATATCCATCTCTCTCTCAAGCTCATCTTTTCTTTTCTTTTTCTTCTATTCATTTTGAAATCAAAGCAACATCATCATCATCTTTCTCTTATTTTATTTCTTTTCAATCGAAATTCTCTCCACCTACACTTTCATGGCGAATGCTAAAGTGTTTATAAGCCAAATTATTTTCTCTTCTCCTTAATCTTTCATAGCCGAACTTTCATCAATCAACCACCATTCTCAATTCTTTCTTTTCGACGTGGAGATTAGGTAAGAGATTCTTTTCGTTCGATTAGTTAATAGTGATTATAGCCGAATATTGATGGTGGTTTGAAGGCTTTATTAGATCAAAATAAACGTTCATTTTATTAACGTCTATTTTGTTAAACTTTAGTGCGATAACGGAAGTTGGAATCAAGAAGTCGTGGGTGACACAAATCGTTGGAATCGATTTTTGTGGTAAGGAAATCATATCTTTAAACCTTGGTATTATTTCAAAAATTTATCTTAGATTGGATTAACGATCTTTGTCTTTGAAGACATTCGAGAATAGGGAAGAAAAGGGCGGTGTTTAGCCTTCGGAAGAGGGGAGGTTCATTATTCCCCTAAGTACAAGCAAAGGACTATTTCGGGAATCCGGGATTTTCCACCGGTTGTGGACGTTCAACCGAGGAAAATCAATTGTTCAAGTCGTTCGTACTCCCGAACCATTATTTGTTCGTGGATTCGATTCGGTTAGCGAACCATCGATCGAGAAAAAATCGCAAGTAGAAGTCTTACGAAAATCCGAGGGTAAATTTCTAGATCGCTATATTTAGATCGGTTTTATTATAGATTATAGTGTTTTAATTAACACAATACGTATAGGTGTTGAAGAGCGGAAAGTTTAGTTCTCTCCATAACCAGTGTGTAACTTCACACTCATTTTCGAGTTAGATTTCTAATCGTAAGTATTGCGATAAAATCGTGAAAGTGGTAAACTCGGAAATTATGTAGTAATTGATACTTTTGTGAAAATACATGAAAACGGTTAAAACCAAGAAATATGCGAAAAATCATAAATTGATAAAATGGGCGATAATACTCTAGTTCGATTAAATGGGCGATAATACTCTAGTTCGATAAAATGGGCGATAATACTCTAGTTCGATTAAATGGGCGATAATACTCTAGTTCGATAAAATGGGCGATAATACTCTAGTTCGATTAAATGGGCGATAATACTCTAGTTCGATTAAATGGGCCGATAATACTCTAGTTCGATTAAATGGGCCGAAAATACTGCTTTTAGATAAATTGGGCTAAAATGGGCCAAAGTCACTAAACTACTAAATGGGCTAGTTGTTAAATTGTTTATATGAGCCTAATGAAAGGTTAATTGATAAACCCACCGATGATATGGATTAATGAAAATCATTATATGATTATATTTGTTATATACGCATGATTGCATGGGGTGGGTTATATGAAGAGAAGAATGGCCAGATTGCCACAAATTTGGCTCATTGCCTCTAGTTCGGTGGCTCTGCCACAATATGGCTCAATGCCTCTAGTTCGGTGGCTCTGCACACAAATTCGCTAAATGCTCTCTAGTTCGGTGACAATGTCACAATCTAGTTCGATGAGTGCACTACAAAATTATTTAAGGGCTTTAAGCCCATGATTGGTGTGTTTGGCGGGGTGGGTTGACTTGATCCCCACAGTGTGTTGGTTGGTACGGGGTGTTAGCGGATGGATACTAGGTTGGTTTGGGAAATTCATATTTCATGCATTCTTCTCTTTAAATTATGTTACTTTACGATGTATGGTTGAAATCATTAATGGGCTCAAGCCCAAAGATGATATCTTGACGATCCGACCTAAAAATGGTGGTAAGTGAGTTGCACATCGAGTTCTTTGTAACTCACCCAAATTTTATTAACCATTTGGGTAATGGAAATTGACGTGGACTTGGGCGGAGATGACTTGGTGGAGGCCATACTACAAACTTGGGTTTTAATAAACTATGACTTTATTTAAGTTTTTATTTTAATTGCTATTATTGGGTTGATGTAATAAGGCCTCTTATTATGTTTTATGGTTTTATTGTGTGGATGATTTAAATTTTATTTCTAAACCCTTAATATGGTTTTATCTCAAATATGTTAAGTTTTCTTAAGAACATTGGTTTTATAACAAAAGTTTTGTAGCACTATTTTATCTTAACCATGTGAAAATAAACGAATGTATGATTGGTGTGACAAACCAAATCTTGTCTAAACGCATAGACCGGGTTTGGGGTGTTACATTTAGTGGTATCGAGCCAGTTTCAAAACTCGGTGTGGTTTGGGTTCAATAAAGAAATTTGTTTGAAAATAATTTCTAGAGTTTTGATTAAAGGTAGTATGGCACCATGAGCATCCCGCCAAGTCAAGTAAGTATCTCAGATATCTTTGTATGTTTATTATCATTGTGATATGATTATAAGAAACACTCTAGAACTTCTAGTTTTAGGTGTTAAAACCGTAGAGATTGAGACAATAGGATATTGATGCGAAAACACTCTATCTCTTTCATATCATAAGACATCGTTAATAAACAATCTGAAATATTATTACGATTTATAAAACTCTTAATCGATTAAATCGAATTAGTTGCCATGAGCACTAGAGGACGTGGTCGTGGACGCGAGGGCGTGGCCGTGGTAGAGGACGAGGTGTTAGGGGCGCAACCGATGTGCCGGGTCATATGTCGGAAATGGATGCACTGCGTCACTCGAGAGTGAGACGGGATCGCACGACCATATGGAAGAGGATAATGCCGTGACACGAGCAATGCTTTGCGAGTACTTGAAAGGGTCGCTGGATCCGAATCGGACCAACCGCTCGTGGGTCGATATCGGAGCGACCAAATCCAAAGTGGGCCGAGGTTTTCGAGGTGTCTCTCGTGTAGCTCCCAATGTCGCTGAATATTGGCTTGAGGCGATGAGAGCGAATTATGGACGATCTTGAGTGCACCGTGGAACAAAAGTTAAGAGGAGCGGTATCTTTGTTGAGAGACGAAGCTTACCAATGGTGGCTTACTATCCGAGATGGCACCGATCTTCGCTTTGATTAATCGGGAATTTTTCAAAGCTTCCTTTCAAGGGAAATATGTGGGAACAAGCTATGTGGATGCCCGAAGGAAGGAATTCTTGAACACAGTGCAAGGAAATAAGACGGTGGCGACATATGAGGCCGAGTTCTTACGTTTGAGTCGCTATGCTCGAACGATAGTGGCAACGGACCATGAGCGTTGTGTGCGCCGAGGACGGTTTGAAAGACGAGTTGCGGGTTACGATAGCCCCACAACAAGTTAGAACTTTTGCCGCTCTTGTGGAGAAGGCCAAGATAGCCAAGAGGCTAAGAACTCGAACGCCAAAATCGGGAGCAAATTCGAGGCAAGAAAGATCTCAAGCATTCGGGTTCTTCGAGAAGATTCTGAAGAGGCCCCGGAATGAGGAACCACTCAAGGAAGAGCACCGATGAGTCGTTAATCGTAGTCGGGATTGTGCCGAATGTGGGAAAAGACATTCCGGAGAATGTTGGAGGAAAACGGGTGCTTGCTATAAATGTGGATCGACGGAGCATCAATATAGGAGTTGCCTCGACGTATGGATACAACTCAAAAGTTCGTGCTCTCGATGCACCACCGGCAAGAGGAGTTCGGCAACCACCGAGAGGTCGAGGACCGTGTCGTGGTGGTAATGGGGCCGGGCGTGGTCAAGGTGCGCGGGTCGAGGCAATGGTCCTAGAGGCAACGCGGATGCAAGACAACCGGATTGGTGTATGCGGTCGACGTCGTGAGGATGGCAATGCACTGATGTGATAAGCGCATGCGTTCTTCATTTACGATGTACCCGTTATTGCCTTGATAGATATTGGTTCTACTCATTCGTACATTGCTAGCACCATAACTGAAACTTGAAATTAGACTCAAATTTCCGATAAAGAGATGAGGTGATTAGTCCCTTAGGTCGATCGGTGGTGGTTAATAAACTGCTTAGAGACGTGCCCTTAGTTATTCAAGGAGAAACATTCTTGGCAAATTTGATGGAATTGCCTTTTGGCGAATCGATATCATTCTCGGCATGGATTGGTTGGTTAAGCACCGCGCGCAATTGGACCGTGTCTTTGAAAAGCGGATGTTGATAAGAATCTGCGGAGGATAAGGAGATAGTTATGATAGGCGGCGGAGAAATTTCTTGACAAACGTGATTTCTGCGTTAAAGGCGGAGAAGTTGGTACGAAAAGGATATGGAGCATTTTTAGCATTTATTAGTGCTTTAGATGCCAAAGAGTCATCGATGGAAGATGTGAGAACGGTGAAGGAATTTTCGGATGTTTTTCTGAAGAACTTCCCGGTGTACCTCCAGATCGGGAAGTGGAATTTGGTATTGAGCTTTTGCCGGAATCGCTCCGGTGTCCATTGCTCCTTATAGAATGGCACCGAAGGAGTTGTCGGAGCTTAAAGCCCAAATTCAAGAACCGCTAGATCGGGGTTTTATTCGACCGAGTGTGTCTCCGTGGGGAGCACCGTTTTGTTTGTTAAGAAGAAGGATGGGTCAATGCGTATGTGTATCGATTATAGGCAATTGAATAAGCCGACGATCAAGAATCGGTACCCTCTGCCGAGGATTGACGACTGTTTGATCAATTGAAGGGAGCTTCGCTTTCCTCAAGATTGATTTAAGGTCGGGTTACCACCAACTTAAGGTGAAAGAAGCGGATATTCACAAGACAAATTTTGAACCCGCTTCACGGACACTATGAGTTTTTAGTGATGCCGTTTGGGTTGACCAATGCACCAGTGCATTTATGGATATGATGAACCGGGTCTTTCAACCATTCTTAGATCGGTTTGTGGTGGTATTCATAGATGACATTCTGTTTTATTCGAGGAGCGAAGAAGAACATGACTCGCATTTGCGGATTGTATTGCAAGTGCTTCGAGATAATCGGTTGTATGCCAAATTCGGTAAATGTGAATTTTGGTTAAGAGAAGTGACTTTCTTGGGTCATATGGTATCACCAAGGAATAAGGGTGGATCCTCGGAAGATTAAGGCGGTATTGGATTGGAAACCACCAAGTCGGTAGTCGAGATTCGGAGTTTCTTGGGTTTGGCTGGATATTATAGGCGCTTTGTTGAGGGGTTCTCATTGATTGCTGCACCTCTAACTAAGCTTTTGCGGAAGGGAGTGTTGTTTATATGGACCGATAAGCGGCAAGAAAGTTTCGAGCAATGAAGAAGGTTTTAACAGGCCACGCGGTATTGATTCAACTCCGAGGTGGGGAAGGAGTTTACGATTTATTGTGATGCGTCACATACGGGTTTAGGCTGCGTATTGATGCAAAGTGGGAAAGTTGTAGCTTACGCTTCACAATTGAGACCGCATTGCAAGTGAACTACCCTACTCATGATTTGGAGTTAGCAGCAGCGATGGTCTTTGCCTTAAAGATTTGGAGGCATTACCTCTATGGTGAAAAGTCTATCATCTATACGGACCACAAGAGCCTTAAGTATCTTCTTACTCGGGAAGGAGTTAAACTTGAGACAACGAAGATGGGTGGAGTGTTAAAGGACTATGATTTCTCAATTGAGTATCATCCTGGAAAGGCTAATGTGGTGGCGGATGCATTAAGTCGTAAGGTGGTATCTCGATTTGAGAGCTATGTTTGCCCATTTGAGTTTGTATGAGGATGGTAGTTTGGTAGCGGAACTTCAAGTGAAACCTCTGTGGTTGGATCAAATTAAGGAAAAAGCAGATATTAGATGAGAAGTTGAGACTTCTAATTCAACAAGTGGAAAATGGTGGGATAGAGGATTTTGGTATGAACATGGAAGGTGTGTTGTGCTTTCGTGGAAGAGTCTCAGATGCCTAGGGACTCGAGATATGAGGCAAATGATTTTATGGGGCGCATAGTAGTCCTTATGCTATGCATCCCGGAGGAAATAAGATGTATCGGGATCTTCGTGAGCGGTTTTGGTGGCCTGGATTGAAGCGGAGATTTCGAGAATTTGTGGGAAAATGCTTAACTTGTCGCCAAGTGAAGGCGGAGCATCAATTGCCGTCGTCTTTTGCAACCGATTAAGATTCCCTTTGGAAATGGGAGCGGATAACAATGGATTTTGTTAGTGGGTTACCTTTAACACCTACTAAGAAAAATTCTGCTTTTGGTAATTGTTGATCGCTTGACGAAGATCGCTCATTTTCTACCAAAGGTCATTTGGACTACTCGTTGCGAGAAGTTGGCGGTCAGTATGTATCCGAAATCGTGAGGTTGCATGGGGTACCAGATCGATTATATCGGATCGGATCCTAGGTTTACATCTCGATTTTGGAAAGCTTTGCATGAAGCCTTGGGTACAAAGCTTAATTTTAGTATCGGCTTTTCATCCTCGATCGATGGTCACTCGGAGAGAGTGATTCGGATTCTGGAAGACATGTTAAGGGGATGTGTAATCGACTTCAAAGGTAGTTGGGAGGATTTTCTACCGTTAGCGGAATTTGCGTACAACAACAACTACCGATCCTAGCATTCGGATGGCACCCTACGAGGCATTGTATGGTCGTAGGTGTCGTTCTCCTATTTGTTGGACTGAGTTGGGTGATCGGCGATTGTTAGGACTCGAGATGATTTCAAACGGAAGAAAAGTGAAAGTTATTCGAGCACGGTTAAAGGAAGCTTGGATAGACGTAAGTCGATGCGGATCCAAGCGTAAAGAGATCGAGTATGCCGTAGGAGATCAAGTCTTCCCCAAGGTCTCACCTTGGAAAAAGATATTCGATTCGGGAAGAAGGGCAAGTTGAGTCCTAGATACATTGGACCGTATCGTGTGGTGAAACGAGTTGGTCCAGTGGCCTATCAAATTGAGTTATCTCCTAATTGAGTCAAATTCATAATGTTTTTCATGTGTCCATGTTGAGGCGCTATAGATCGGATCCTTCGCACATAGTACCGGTAGAAGAAGTGGAGTTGAATTTGGATTTGTCTTTTGAGGAGGAACCAAAGTGGAAATCTTAGACCGAGACGTGAAGGTGCTAAGAAAGAAGACTGCGTGCCGTTGGTCAAAGTGTTGTGGCGTAACCACGGAGTGGAGGAAGCTACGTGGGAGCCTGAGGATGCAATTCGCAACAATACCCTCACCTTTTTCAGCCAGGTAAATTTCGAGGACGAAATTTTCTTTTAGGGGGTAGAGTTGTAACACCCCTGAAAATTTGAGTAATTTATTTTCTATGTGTGCTTTGAGTAATTATTCTAGAAAGTAAAATTTTCTGATTTATTTTCGTGGTTAGTATAGTCCTGAAGAAGGATTTAAAATTTTTTTAGAAGGAATATTATTAATTTTAAGAAATTATTTATGGAAGTGGATTAAGTGACTTTGACACATAAATTAATTTAAGTGTCAAAGTGAGGCATAAGATGAATTATTGGACAAGTGGTGATGGCGCATGAGCTTGTGCATGAGGTTGAAGGTTCGAATCCCATGTTTAGCATCTAGGTGAATTTTATTTTGAATTTTTATGCACCAATATAGCAAGTGTCGGCCAAGAGCATATATGGAAGGTGTTGACTTGTTATTTTTGGTTAGAATATCAAAGGAATAAGGAAAATTTGAACTTAAGGAAGGGTATCAAGAAAATAAGGAAAGGTGTGAAGATATGAGGCAAGAATCAAGGAATTATTTTGGAAACAATATCTTGGTCATTAGACCATGCATTTGGACTGGCATCATGGCAAAAGAAGGGAGCCGAATTTTTGGTGATAGTTGGCTAGGAATTTTGGTTTTGTTTTGGTCATTTTTTAGTGCATAGTTTTGCAAATTCTCTCAACCTCTCTCCCTTGGCCGAATTTGATCCTTGGTAAGCCTTGTTAATTTTTGACCATTTGGTCATTTTTGCACATCAATTGGTATTCTTTGTGCCTTATTTTCATTAGTGCCGAAAATCATCTACACCAAAAGCTTTTCTCTTTCTCTTTTCTCTCACCATTGCCGAATATCCATCTCTCTCTCAAGCTCATCTTTTCTTTTCTTTTTCTTCTATTCATTTTGAAATCAAAGCAACATCATCATCATCTTTCTCTTATTTTATTTCTTTTCAATCGAAATTCTCTCCACCTACACTTTCATGGCCGAATGCTAAAGTGTTTATAAGCCAAATTATTTTCTCTTCTCCTTAATCTTTCATAGCCGAAACTTTCATCAATCAACCACCATTCTCAATTCTTTCTTTTCGACGTGGAGATTAGGTAAGAGATTCTTTCGCTTCGATTAGTTAATAGTGATTATAGCCGAATATTGATGGTGGTTTGAAGGCTTTATTAGATCAAAATAAACGCTTCATTTTATTAACGTCTATTTTGTTAAACTTTAGTGCGATAACGGAAGTTGGAATCAAGAAGTCGTGGGTGACACAAATCGTTGGAATCGATTTTTGTGGTAAGGAAATCATATCTTTAAACCTTGGTATTATTTCAAAATTTATCTTAGATTGGATTAACGATCTTTGTCTTTGAAGACATTCGAATAGGGAAGAAAAGGGCGGTGTTTAGCCTTCTAAGAGGGGAGGTTCTGTTATTCCCCTAAGTACAAGCAAAGGACTATTTCGAATCCGGATTTTCCACCGGGTTGTGGACGTTCAACCGAGAAAAATCAATTGTTCAAGTCGTTCGTACTCTCCGAACCATTATTTGTTCGTGGATTCGATTCGGTTAGCGAACCATCGATCGGAGAAAAATCGCAAGTAGAAGTCTTACGAAAATCCGAGGGTAAATTTCTAGATCGCTATATTTAGATCGGTTTTATTATAGATTATAGTGTTTTAATTAACACAATACGTATAGGTGTTGAAGAGCGGAAAGTTTAGTTCTCTCCATAACCAGTGTGTAACTTCACACTCATTTTCGGTTAGATTTCTAATCGTAAGTATTGCGATAAAATCGTGAAAGTGGTAAACTCGGAAATTATGTAGTAATTGATACTTTTGTGAAAATACATGAAAACGGTTAAAACCAAGAAATATGCGAAAAACTGTTAAATTGATAAAATGGGCCGATAATACTCTAGTTCGATTAAATGGGCCGATAATACTCTAGTTCGATAAAATGGGCCGATAATACTCTAGTTCGATTAAATGGGCCGATAATACTCTAGTTCGATAAAATGGGCCGATAATACTCTAGTTCGATTAAATGGGCGATAATACTCTAGTTCGATTAAATGGGCCGATAATACTCTAGTTCGATTAAATGGGCGAAAATACTGCTTTTGATAAATTGGGCTAAAATGGGCCAAAGTCACTAAACTACTAAATGGGCTAGTTGTTAAATTGTTTATATGAGCCTAATGAAAGGTTAATTGATAAACCCACCGATGATATGGATTAATGAAAATCATTATATGATTATATTTGTTATATACGCATGATTGCATGGGGTGGGTTATATGAAGAGAAGAATGGCCAGTTGCCACAAATTTGGCTCATTGCCTCTAGTTCGGTGGCTCTGCCACAATATGGCTCAATGCCTCTAGTTCGGTGGCTCTGCCACAAATTCGACTAAATGCCTCTAGTTCGGTGACAATGTCACAATCTAGTTCTGAGTGCACTACAAAATTATTTAAGGGCTTTAAGCCCATGATTGGTGTGTTTGGCGGGGTGGGTTGACTTGATCCCCACAGGTGTGTTGGTTGGTACGGGGTGTTAGCGGATGGATACTAGGTTGGTTTGGGAAATTCATATTTCATGCATTCTTCTCTTTAAATTATGTTACTTTACGATGTATGGTTGAAATCATTAATGGGCTCAAGCCCAAAGATGATATCTTGACGATCCGACCTAAAAATGGTGGTAAGTGAGTTGCACACTGAGTTCTTTGTAACTCACCCAAATTTTATTAACCATTTAGGTAATGGAAATTGACGTGGACTTGGGCCTGAGATGACTTGGTGGAGGCCATACTACAAACTTGGGTTTTAATAAACTATGACTTTATTTAAGTTTTTATTTTAATTGCTATTATTGGGTTGATGTAATAAGGCCTCTTATTATGTTTTATGGTTTTATTGTGTGGATGATTTAAATTTTATTTCTAAACCCTTAATATGGTTTTATCTCAAATATGTTAAGTTTTCTTAAGAACATTGGTTTTATAACAAAAGTTTTGTAGCACTATTTTATCTTAACCATGTGAAAATAAACGAATGTATGATTGGTGTGACAAACCAAATCTTGTCTAAACGCATAGACCGGGTTTGGGGTGTTACATTTAGTGGTATCGAGCCCAGCCAAAAACTCGGGCTGTGGTTTGGGTTCAATAAAGAAATTTGTTTGAAAATAATTTCTAGAGTTTTGATTAAAGGTAGTATGGCACCATGAGCATCCCGCGCCAAGTCAAGTAAGTATCTCAGATATCTTGTATGTTTATTATCATTGTGATATGATTATAAGAAACACTCTAGAACTTCTAGTTTTAGGTGTTAAAACCGTAGAGATTGAGACAATAGGATATTGATGCGAAAACACTCTATCTCTTTCATATCATAAGACATCGTTAATAAACAATCAAATATTATTCGATTTATAAAACTCTTAATCGATTAAATCGAATTAGTTGCCATGAGCACTAGAGGACGTGGTCGTGGACGCGGTAGGCGTGGCCGTGGTAGAGGACGCAGGTGTTAGGGGCGCAATCGATGTGCCGGGTCATATGTCGGAAATGGATGCACTGCGTCACTCGAGAGTGAGACGGATCGCACGACCATATGGAAGAGGATAATCTTTGTGACACGAGCAATGCTGCGAGTACTTGAAAGGGTCATTGGATCCGAGAATCGACCAACCGCTCGTGGGTCGATATCGGGCGATCAAATCCAAAGGAGCTGAGGTTTTCGAGTGTCTCTCGTGTAGCTCCCAATGTCGCTGAATATTGGCTTGAGGCGAGAGAGCGAATTATGGGCGATCTTGAGTGCACTTTGTGGAACAAAAGTTAAGAGGAGCGGTATCTTTGTTGAGAGACGAAGCTTACCAATGGTGGCTTACTATCCGAGATGGCACTGATGCTGCTTTGATTAACTGGGAATTTTTCAAAGCTTCCTTTCAAGGGAAATATGTGGGAACAAGCTATGTGGATGCCCGAAGGAAGGAATTCTTGAACCTGGTGCAAGGAAATAAGACGGTGGCAGCATATGAGGCTGAGTTCTTACGTTTGAGTCGCTATGCTCGAACGATAGTGGCAACGGACCATGAGCGTTGTGTGCGCTTCGAGGACGGTTTGAAAGACGAGTTGCGGGTTCTGATAGCCCCACAACAAGTTAGAACTTTTGCCGCTCTTGTGGAGAAGGCCAAGATAGCCGAAGAGGCTAAGAACTCGGAACGTCAAAATCGGGAGCAAATTCGAGGCAAGAAAGATTTGAAGCATTCGGGTTCTTGAGAAGATTCTGAAGAGGCCCTTAATGAGGAACCAGCTCAAGGAAGAGCACCGATGGTCATGTTAATCGTAGTCGGGATTGTGCTTTGAATGTGGGAAAAGACATTCCGAGAATGTTGGAGGAAAACGGGGTGCTTGCTATAAATGTGGATCGACGGAGCATCAATATAGGAGTTGCCCTCGGCGTATGGATACAACTCAAAAGTTCGTACTCTTTGATGCACCACCGGCAGAGAGGAGTTCAAAGAACCACCGAGAGGTCGAGGACCGTGTCGTGGTGGTAATGGGGCCGGCGTGGTCAAGGTGCGCGGTCGAGGCAATGGTCCTAGAGGCAACGCGGATGCAAGACACCCGGGATTGGTGTATGCGGTCGACGTCGTGAGGATGGCAATGCACTGATGTGATAACTGCATGCGTTCTTCATTTCTCATGTACCCGTTATTGCCTTGATAGATATTGGTTCTACTCATTCGTACATTGCTAGCACCATAACTCGGAAACTTGAAATTAGACTCGAAATTTCCGATAAAGAGATGAGGGTGATTAGTCCCTTAGGTCGGTCGGTGGTGGTTAATAAACTGCTTTAGAGACGTGCCCTTAGTTATTCAAGGAGAAACATTCTTGGCAAATTTGATGGAATTGCCTTTTGGCGAATCGATATCATTCTCGGCATGGATTGGTTGGTTAAGCACCGCGCAATTGGACTCTTTTGAAAAGCGGATGTTGATAAGAATGCGGAGGATAAGGAGATAGTTATGATAGGCGAGCGGAGAAATTTCTTGACAAACGTGATTTCTGCGTTAAAGGCGGAGAAGTTGGTACGAAAAGGGATATGGAGCATTTTTAGCATTTATTAGTGCTTTAGATGCCAAAGAGTCATCGATGGAAGATGTGAGAACGGTGAAGGAATTTTGGATGTTTTTCTGAAGAACTTCCCCGTGTACCTCCGGATCGGGAAGTGGAATTTGGTATTGAGCTTTTGCCGAATCGCTCTCAGGTGTCCATTGCTCCTTATAGAATGGCACCGAAGGAGTTGTCTGAGCTTAAAGCCCAAATTCAAGAACTGCTAGATCGGGGTTTTATTCGACCGAGTGTGTCTCCGTGGGGAGCACCGGTTTTGTTTGTTAAGAAGAAGGATGGGTCAATGCGTATGTGTATCGATTATAGGCAATTGAATAAGTCGACGATCAAGAATCGGTACCCTCTGCCGAGGATTGACGACTGTTTGATCAATTGAAGGGAGCTTCATTTTCTCCAAGATTGATTTAAGGTCGGGTTACCACCACTTAAGGTGAAAGAAGCGGATATTCACAAGACAAATTTGAACCCGTTACGGACACTATGAGTTTTTAGTGATGCCGTTTGGGTTGACCAATGCACCACCGTTGCATTTATGGATATGATGAACCGGTCTTTCAACCATTCTTAGATCGGTTTGTGGTGGTATTCATAGATGACATTCGGTTTTATTCGAGGAGCGAAGAAGAACATGACTCGCATTTGCGGATTGTATTGCAAGTGCTTCGAGATAATCATTGTATGCCAAATTCGGTAAATGTGAATTTTGGTTAAGAGAAGTGACTTTCTTGGGTCATATGGTATCACCAAAGAATAAGGGTGGATCCTCGGAAGATTAAGGCGGTATTGGATTGGAAACCACCAAGTCGGTGGCTGAGATTCGGAGTTTCTTGGGTTTGGTTGGATATTATAGACGCTTTGTTGAGGGGTTCTCATTGATTGCCGCACCTCTAACTAAGCTTTTGCGGAAGGGAGTGTTGTTTATATGGACCGATAAGCGAGCAAGAAAGTTTCGAGCGGTGAAGAAGGTTTTAACGGAAGCGCCAGTATTGATTCAACTTTGGTCGGGAAGGAGTTTACTGATTTATTGTGATGCGTCACATACGGGTTTAGGCTGCGTATTGATGCAAAGTGGGAAAGTTGTAGCTTACGCTTCTTCGTCAATTGAGACCGCACGAAGTGAACTACCCTACTCATGATTTGGAGTTAGCAAAGATGGTCTTTGCCTTAAAGATTTGGAGGCATTACCTCTATGGTGAAAAGTCTATCATCTATACGGACCACAAGAGCCTTAAGTATCTTCTTACTCGAAAGGAGTTAAACTTGAGACAACGAAGATGGGTGGAGCTGTTAAAGGACTATGATTTCTCAATTGAGTATCATCCTGGAAAGGCTAATGTGGTGGCGGATGCATTAAGTCGTAAGGTGGTATCTCGATTTGAGAGCTATGTTTGCCCATTTGAGTTTGTATGAGGATGGTAGTTTGGTAGCGGAACTTCAAGTGAAACCTCGTGGTTGGATCAAATTAAGGAAAAGCAGATATTAGATGAGAAGTTGAGACTTCTAATTCAACAAGTGGAAAATGGTGGGATAGAGGATTTTGGTATGAACATGGAAGGTGTGTTGTGCTTTCGTGGAAGAGTCTGTATGCCTAGGGACTCGGATATGAGGCAAATGATTTTAAGCGGGAGGCGCATAGTAGTCCTTATGCTATGCATCCCGGAGGAAATAAGATGTATCGGGATCTTCGTGAGCGGTTTTGGTGGCCTGGATTGAAGCGGAGATTTGAGAATTTGTGGGAAAATGCTTAACTTGTCGGCAAGTGAAGGCGGAGCATCAATTGCCGTCAGTCTTTTGCAACCGATTAAGATTCCCTTTGGAAATGGGAGCGGATAACAATGGATTTTGTTAGTGGGTTACCTTTAACACCTACTAAGAAAAATTCATTTGGGTAATTGTTGATCGTTTGACGAAGACTGCTCATTTTCTACCAAAGCGTTTTCTCGGACTACTCGTTGCGAGAAGTTGGCGAAAGTATATGTATCCGAAATCGTGAGGTTGCATGGGGTACTGTATCGATTATATCGGATCGGGATCCTAGGTTTACATCTCGATTTTGGAAAGCTTTGCATGAAGCCTTGGGTACAAAGCTTAATTTTAGTACGGCTTTTCATCCTCGATCGATGGTCACGGAGAGAGTGATTCAGATTCTGGAAGACATGTTAAGGGGATGTGTAATCGACTTCAAAGGTAGTTGGGAGGATTTTCTACCGTTAAGCGGAATTTGCGTATAACAACGACTACCACCTAGCATTCGGATGGCACCCTACGAGGCATTGTATGGTCGTAGGTGTCGTTCTCCTATTTGTTGGACCGAGTTGGGTGATCGGCGATTGTTAGGACTGAGATGATTTACGAAACGGAAGAAAAAGTGAAAGTTATTCGAGCACGGTTAAAGGAAGCTTCGGATAGACGTAAGTCGTATGCGGATCTGAAGCGTAAAGAGATCGAGTATGCCGTAGGAGATCAAGTCTTCTGAAGGTCTCACCTTGGAAAAAGATATTCGATTCGGGAAGAAGGGCAAGTTGAGTCCTAGATACATTGGACCGTATCGTGTGGTGAAACGAGTTGGTCCAGATGGCCTATCAAATTGAGTTATCTCGGAATTGAGTCAAATTCATAATGTTTTTCATGTGTCCATGTTGAGGCGCTATAGATCGGATCCTTCGCACATAGTACCGGTAGAAGAAGTGGAGTTGAATTTGGATTTGTCTTTTGAGGAGGAACCGGTGGAAATCTTAGACCGAGACGTGAAGGTGCTAAGAAAGAAGACTGTGCCGTTGGTCAAAGTGTTGTGGCGTAACCACGGAGTGGAGGAAGCTACGTGGGAGCTGAGGATGCAATTCGGCAACAATACCCTCACCTTTTTCAGCCAGTAAATTTCGAGGACGAAATTTTCTTTTAGGGGGTAGAGTTGTAACACCACTGAAAATTTGAGTAATTTATTTTCTATGTGTGCTTTGAGTAATTATTCTAGAAAGTAAAATTTTCTGATTTATTTTCGTGGTTAGTATAGTCTGAAGAAGGATTTAAAATTTTTTTAGAAGGAATATTATTAATTTTAAGAAATTATTTATGGAAGTGGATTAAGTGACTTTGACACATAAATTAATTTAAGTGTCAAAGTGAGGCATAAGATGAATTATTGGACAAGTGGTGATGGCGCATGAGCTTGTGCATGAGGTTGAAGGTTCGAATCCCATGTTTAGCATCTAGGTGAATTTTATTTTGAATTTTTATGCACCAATATAGCAAGTGTCGGCCAAGAGCATATATGGAAGGTGTTGACTTGTTATTTTTGGTTAGAATATCAAAGGAATAAGGAAAATTTGAACTTAAGGAAGGGTATCAAGAAAATAAGGAAAGGTGTGAAGATATGAGGCAAGAATCAAGGAATTATTTTGGAAACAATATCTTGGTCATTAGACCATGCATTTGGACTAACATCATGGCAAAAGAAGGGAGCCGAATTTTTGGTGATAGTTGGCTAGGAATTTTGGTTTTGTTTTGGTCATTTTTTTAGTGCATAGTTTTGCAAATTCTCTCAACCTCTCTCCCTTGGCGAATTTGATCCTTGGTAAGCCTTGTTAATTTTTGACCATTTGGTCATTTTTGCACATCAATTGGTATTCTTTGTGCCTTATTTTCATTAGTGCCGAAAATCATCTACACCAAAAGCTTTTCTCTTTCTCTTTTCTCTCACCATTGCCGAATATCCATCTCTCTCTCAAGCTCATCTTTTCTTTTCTTTTTCTTCTATTCATTTTGAAATCAAAGCAACATCATCATCATCTTTCTCTTATTTTATTTCTTTTCAATCGAAATTCTCTCCACCTACACTTTCATGGCCGAATGCTAAAGTGTTTATAAGCCAAATTATTTTCTCTTCTCCTTAATCTTTCATAGCCGAAACTTTCATCAATCAACCACCATTCTCAATTCTTTCTTTCGACGTGGAGATTAGGTAAGAGATTCTTTTCGTTCGATTAGTTAATAGTGATTATAGCCGAATATTGATGGTGGTTTGAAGGCTTTATTAGATCAAAATAAACGTTCATTTTATTAACGTCTATTTTGTTAAACTTTAGTGCGATAACGGAAGTTGGAATCAAGAAGTCGTGGGTGACACAAATCGTTGGAATCGATTTTTGTGGTAAGGAAATCATATCTTTAAACCTTGGTATTATTTGAAAATTTATCTTAGATTGGATTAACGATCTTTGTCTTTGAAGACATTGAAATAGGGAAGAAAAGGGCGGTGTTTAGCCTTCTAAGAGGAGGTTTCTTTATTCCCCCTAGTACAAGCAAAGGACTATTTCGGGAATCCGGGATTTTCCACCGGGTTGTGGACGTTCAACCGAGGAAAATCAATTGTTCAAGTCGTTCGTACTCTCCGAACCATTATTTGTTCGTGGATTCGATTCGGTTAGCGAACCATCGATCGGAGAAAAATCGCAAGTAGAAGTCTTACGAAAATCCGAGGGTAAATTTCTAGATCGCTATATTTAGATCGGTTTTATTATAGATTATAGTGTTTTAATTAACACAATACGTATAGGTGTTGAAGAGCGGGAAAGTTTAGTTCTCTCCATAACCGGTGTGTAACTTCACACTCATTTTCGGTTTAGATTTCTAATCGTAAGTATTGCGATAAAATCGTGAAAGTGGTAAACTTCGGAAATTATGTAGTAATTGATACTTTTGTGAAAATACATGAAAACGGTTAAAACCAAGAAATATGCGAAAAAGCATTAAATTGATAAAATGGGCGATAATACTCTAGTTCGATTAAATGGGCGATAATACTCTAGTTCGATAAAATGGGCCGATAATACTCTAGTTCGATTAAATGGGCGATAATACTCTAGTTCGATAAAATGGGCGATAATACTCTAGTTCGATTAAATGGGCGATAATACTCTAGTTCGATTAAATGGGCCGATAATACTCTAGTTCGATTAAATGGGCCGAAAATACTCTGTTTCGATAAATTGGGCTAAAATGGGCCAAAGTCACTAAACTACTAAATGGGCTAGTTGTTAAATTGTTTATATGAGCCTAATGAAAGGTTAATTGATAAACCCATGATGATATGGATTAATGAAAATCATTTATATGATTATATTTGTTATATACGCATGATTGCATGGGGTGGGTTATATGAAGAGAAGAATGGCCAGTTGCCACAAATTTGGCTCATTGCCTCTAGTTCGGTGGCTCTGCCACAATATGGCTCAATGCCTCTAGTTCGGTGGCTCTGCCACAAATTCGGCTAAATGCCTCTAGTTCGGTGACAATGTCACAATCTAGTTCGGTAGTGCACTACAAAATTATTTAAGGGCTTTAAGCCCATGATTGGTGTGTTTGGCGGGGTGGGTTGACTTGATCCCCACAGTGTGTGTTGGTTGAGTGCGGGGTGTTAGCGGATGGATACTAGGTTGGTTTGGGAAATTCATATTTCATGCATTCTTCTCTTTAAATTATGTTACTTTACGATGTATGGTTGAAATCATTAATGGGCTCAAGCCCAACATGATATCTTGACGATCCGACCTAAAAATGGTGGTAAGTGAGTTGCACACTTGAGTTCTTTGTAACTCACCCAAATTTTATTAACCATTTCGTAATGGAAATTGACGTGGACTTGGGCCGAGATGACTTGGTGGAGGCCATACTACAAACTTGGGTTTTAATAAACTATGACTTTATTTAAGTTTTTATTTTAATTGCTATTATTGGGTTGATGTAATAAGGCCTCTTATTATGTTTTATGGTTTTATTGTGTGGATGATTTAAATTTTATTTCTAAACCCTTAATATGGTTTTATCTCAAATATGTTAAGTTTTCTTAAGAACATTGGTTTTATAACAAAAAGTTTTGTAGCACTATTTTATCTTAACCATGTGAAAATAAACGAATGTATGATTGGTGTGACAAACCAAATCTTGTCTAAACGCATAGACCGGGTTTGGGGTGTTACATGGTCACACACGCCCATGTCCCTACCCCGTGTATAAAAACTTGAATATTCTACTTGTGTCACACGGTCTAAGAACACGCCCGTGTTCTCCACCCGTGGTGAACACTGACCATCTTACACGGCCTAGGCACGTCCATGTGGCTAGCCCGTGGTCGACACTGACTTACCACCTTAACATGCAGGGGTCACACGACCAAGTCACACACCCATGTGGCTAGCCCGTGTGTCACACACGGCCTAGACACACGCCCGTGTGTCTACCCGAGTGGACAAGAACAATGCTATTTGCCAAGCTCCTTTCACCCCTCTAGTTCACACAACATGTATCTATTCAACACATCATCAAACAATTCATGTTTTGCAATATAAACTCTTATGGATAACTACATCTTTTCATATAAAAAGATAAACCATTAACCATAGCATTATACAAAATAGATTATCCATCAAAAGGGCCAACACATTCTTGGCCAATACAACAACATAAACTAACTTGTCTAGCCTCTATACATGCCATATACAAAAGCACTAAGTCTAAATATACCAAGTGAGCTGATAGTGTGGGCAATCTTCCAAATTATCCGCGTATCTCGTCCCGACTCTTTAGCTCTATAAGACAAGGAAAAAGAAAGGGGAGTAAGCTTTAAGCTTAGTAAATTTACATATAAACAATTTACATCATAGTATGAGCTAAACAACAATTAGCATTATACTAAACAAGACAATTCACATCCACAACTATGCTTACTCATTCTATCCCTTACCATATTTCCACCACATCACAAGCTTAATGCTTACATTCATTCATTTGCATACCTACACTCAACACCACAATTTCTCAACCACACATCTAAATCACTCGGTGGTTTCGCACTTAGCCCACCACAATCAAATAATAGGGTAGTATCGCACATAGCCTACCAAATAGGGTAATTATAGCGGTTTCACACATAGCCTACTAAATAATTTACTTAACGAAAGCATCGCACACAACCCATCGTAGTTAAGTATTAAGGTGGTATCGCACTTAGCCCACCGTCAAGTATTATCACTACACATTCACACATCTATTTTGTAATTCATACATCAATTACCCAATAACTACCACATTCAATCCACTTGAACTGTATAGGTTCTCAATCATGCTATACACTAGTTAGCATTAACGATGAATATGTATAAATGCATTGTTAACACATAAACTTACCTCGGTATTCAAAATGTATTAAGACGTGCAATTTAGTCCACGGCTTTATTTTTGCCTCGGTTTCGATTCGAGCTTCGTTTTTCTTGATCTAAAATGATAAATAAACTCATTTAATACACACATTGACTAAATTGACTCATAACTCATACTTTGGTAAAATTACCATTTTGCCCCTAAACTTCCTCATATTTACACTTTTGCCCCAAGGCTCGTAAAGTGATTTTCATTCAACATTCTTGTTTTTCATGCATAGCCGAATCATACTCTCAACTATAGCAACCTTCAATTCTCACTAAATCACTCATGTATGACCAATTTCATGACTTTTACAAACTAGTCCTTACATGCATTTTTCATGGAATTCACTTAGAAAAAGATGTTTATTCTACATCCAACTCTCATAATCTTCCATAAAACATAAAAATACATGCATGTCATACATAGGTATATTTTTTAACATGAATCCTAGCTCAACATATAGCTAAAAATAGCTAACTTATGTTACGAGGACTTCAAAAATACGAAGAATATCAAAAACGGGGCTAGGATGCACTTACTAGCAAGCTTGAAAATTTGAAGAACCCTAGCTATGGCTTCTTGAAATTTTCGGCCAAGGGAAGAAGATGAGCATCAAATTTTGACTATTTCATCTTTTTAATCATTTATTTGACAAATGACCAAAATGCCCTTTTTACCATACTTTCAAATTTCACCCACTCATGCCCATTTTTGTCCAAAAATTAGAAATTGGGCAAATTGCTATTTAAGGACCTCTAATTAATAATCCAAAGCTATTTCATACTTAAAGCTTCTAGAATCTCACATTTTGCAACTTTTGCAATTTAGTCCTATTGGACAATTCAATCACAATTAGAAAAATTACTTCATAAAACTTTCATACTTTCATGCAAACATATCATAAACCTTAAAACTCATGTTTCTACTTCGGATTTGTGGTCTCGTACCACTATTCCGACTAGACCCTAAATCGGGATGTTACACACACGGGCTAGGCCGATTAGGGCGTGTAGGCCTACACCGGCATGACACACGGTCGTGTAAACTATGGGTCAGGCCATGTGGGCCACATGGGTAGGGATAATTTGGGCATGTGGGCCCTTATGGCCAAGCCACATGGGCATGTGGACCAAAAATTCTGAAATTTTCCCTAGGGTCACATACGTCGTTCCAATCGACTGTGGGCATTCCGTAGGGTCAGTAAGGGTAATACAAACCCTAGTGCATGATATCTAGTATTCTGATAGTCTAGTTTGAACATTTAGAAATTGATATGTATGATTTGATTGATTCATAATAACATGTATGTTATCTGTATATAAGCATGCGTGACATGTTAAGCCTGTTATATCTGTTATCTATTATTTGTATCTATGTATGGGGTGGGATCTGTTTATTGAAGGAAGTATTCTATGAGGCGATAATTCGCCGTTATTCTTGCAGTACAGCTGCAAATTATTCTAATAAGTTCCGTACGGACACTTTGTGGTGTGTAGGGTTGGGTGGGTGTTTTAAACCCCACATGGTGTGTTGGGATGGTCAGAGATGGTGTGTAGAGGATGGGGGTAGGACTTTGCATATTTGTATGATTCTGTTGATCTGATTTTGTTGAGGACTATGTCTGTATCTGTATCTTTTCTGTATTCCAAAAATCTGAGTTTATGTGCATGTACGACTCTGTTTAATTGCACACTGAGTTTATGAAAACTCACATTTGTTTGTCTGTTCTATTTAGGTAATCCTCAAACATAGGCAGGTCGGTGCGACGGAGTCTCAGCGATGACCAGTAGTTCACGAACTAGTTTAATTATTGGTTTTAATTAAATTCTGGATTATTTTGAGAGTTTGTAATTTTTGGGACTCTTCAGACTGTGGGTTCTAATTTCGGGATTTTGAAATGGTTTAGATTATCATTCCACGACTTTTAAACAAAATGATTTACGAAAACAATGGTTTACACAAACAAATATTTTTCTGAAATCAAGCCCAGTTTTCAACTATAACGTCTTATAAACTTCCGCTGAAAAATTTATGTTACACTTATAAGGGCAATAAATAATGGATTCGTTAAAAAGGATAATAATAAATTTTTCTAAAAATGTGATCTCTTTTAGAACAATTTATACGAGAAGTTTTAACATGAAAGTCATTGTTTCAAAACCCTTCTTCGTAACATTTCCAGATTCGGCCATAACGTCTGGGCCGGGTTTGGCGTGTTACACTTAGTTCGTTGGGTCAATCAGTTCGAGTTAATAGACTGTATAGGAATGTACCACGGGAGATCCAATGGGTTGTGTTTCCAGCTAATTTGGTGGAGTTGCCGTTTGGGGAATTCGATTTGATTCTGGGAATGGACTAGCTCGTGGAGCATCGGGTCAGTTTGGATTGTGCTACTAAAAGGGTAGTTCTGAAATCTAAGATTGATGTGGAAGTAGTTATGATTGGCGAGCGTCGGGATTACTTATCCAATGTGATCTTCGCTTTTGTGGCTGAAAAGTTGGTTCGTAAAGGGTGTAAGGCATTTCTAGCCTACGTGTGTGATTCTGCTTCTATGGGTTCGTCTATTGAAAACATTCGAACGGTTAAGGAATTTTCAGATGTCTTTCCTGAAGAGTTACCGGGTATACCTCCGGAGAGGGAGATTGAGTTTGGTATCGAGGTTCTACCAAGAATAGCTCATGTGTCTATTGCTCTCTACCGCATGGCATCGAAAGAGCTTATAGAACTTGTAACACCCCTAACCCCTCTCCATCATCGGATTAAGGTCATGAGCATTACTAATGAATCAAACAATTAATTCAATCATAATCACGACAATCTAATACTTTCATGCTAGATTCTTATACATTTGAATAATAAATTATGCTATGCATTCCACTGTCTACACTCTTATCACTATTTATACATTGCTAAACTTAGTCTTCCACTATCTACATTTTTATCACTATTTATCCCTTCTTGAATGTCAAAATTCAGATACATAGAAGACTATTCTAATTATTAGCATCAGAGTATTGGTCCATACTTCGTCTACAATTATCTTTTTAATTTATCTTCGATGATGTTAGTGGAATGCACTTAATTTAGGTTTGCTAATCCACCCTAATACATCAACAACACATCAAACATTCAAGACTTTCATTCATATCACACTTACCATCTTTGAACTAATTTTCAAACTTCTAAAGTTACCAAATATGAAGCTAAGCACATACCAAGCATTATGCTAAGCTACCAAACTTTAAACTATCACATACCAAAATATAAACTAGGCTAGCATACCAACATAGCCTCAACCACAACCATATACACATTTAACCATCATTTCACTAGCACCACAACCATATACACATTTAACCATCATTTCACTAGCAACTAAGTTAACAAAATCTTATAAACGATATCAACAAAAGACTCCCTAGGTACATGCCATTACAAAATGAAATATCACCACACTTGAGCTCGAGATTTGTGATTTGATGCTGAGTCGGCAATAATTCGAACTGTACCTAACCTGCGCACGGAAAACAAAACCGCACGCTGAGCAAAACTCAGTGGTATTTCTATAATCCGAATAATATAAACTTGATATAAGTATTTAACATGCAATATGCAACAAATAGCTATGTTCAAAAGTTTCAATTCAATAATATAATTTTTGTTCATTCCTTATTCACATCTACTAAGATTTCACATATTCAAATATATATATATATATATATCAATAGCATTTCATTTAGCATTTGAATACATCAACTCGTGCAATGGCATGATTCATATCCTTGAGAATTACTTGAATTCATTCAAGTTTCACATCTCAATTCATCATTTCATAATTCATTTCTCATCTCACAATCATTTCTCATATTTTCAATTTCAATATTTTCTCATATCATATTCATTTCTCATCTTTGTCATTTCAATATCAATCACATAAATTATTATTTTACTTTCCTCTATTAACACGATACGGACTCGGACGAATACACGGATCCAACCAACACACCAGTTTTGCACTCAGTGTCTCATCAGATAAATCCAAAGTAATAATCATGCCTGATGCTATATATAAATTGACACTCGTGTCTCATCGCTTAAATCAAGAAGCAAATTGGCACCGAGTGCCTCATCGACTCGAGGTCGAAGTAATCCATGAACTATTCTTATCCTATGGCATGCCATCTATATCCGACTCAGCCCCATACAGTTAATAGGGATTTATTTTACTTTTCAATACAACCAATGTCTCAATTTCGTGAATATATATCATCACATATAAGCATATATTCAATTTGATAATAATCACATTTTTCTCAATACACATATATTCATAATCAATATATTTCATAATATACAAAATCAATCCATTTCATTCAATTATGAATTTAATTCAATTCCCAAGTACCAAGTTACACACCTCAATTGCTTACCATATGTAAACAATTATATATGCAATAATCTACTATTTAATTTGGATTATAGAAACACAAACCGTGATTTCCGAGCTATTCGACATCGATTTTATCCTTCCCCTTTTTACTCGAGGATTCCAGTACGAAGTTAGCTACAGAATAAAACAATTAAATCACATTAATATTACACATTTCAATTTCACATTAATTTTAATTTTCTACACTATATTTTGTTTATTCTTCAATTTATTCCCTAAACTGAAACAAATTTTAACCTTCACATTTAAATTCATATTTTTTTACTAATTTCACTCTAGACCACATTTAGCTTCCTCTTTTCCAATTCAACCCTTTAATTTTGAATTTTTCACAATTTAGTCTTTATTGTTGAAAATTAACAATTAATTCTCCAATTTAGTCCTTTTCCATTTCTAACTTAAAAATCTATCTATTTAATCCCTAATACTTAAACTATTCAACAATATCAACATCTAAAATCTTGAACAATACTAAAAATTACAATATGGGTCGGGTAGCCCTAAGTACCGGGATTCCAAAAATATAAAAATTACAAGTGTAGGAACTAAGTTGTACTAACCAATTTGGATTTGAATTTCAAAACCCCTAGCCGTGTGTTCTCTTCTTCTTTTTCTTTCTTTTTTTTTTCTTTCCTTTGTTTTATTTGCATGCCTCCATTTCCTTTTCTTTTTCTTTCTTTTATTATACATTCATTTTGATTATTATTATTATATATATACATTAATGTTAACATATATATAATATATATATAAATGCATTTTACTTAGTGCATGGCCGGCCACTTATTTACAACATTTAATTAAGTGGCATAATTTCTACTTTAGCCCCTTAAGTTTATTTCAATTTATAATTCAACTTTTAACCCTTACGCGATTTAGTCTCTATACCTTAATAACTCCTAATTTCACAAAAATCACTATTCCTAAAATTAATTAGCTACTAAGCTAGCCTCGTAAATATTAAATATAAATATTTACGGGTCTGATTTACGAAAATAGAGTCCCTGAAATACGTTTTCCGAACCCCTGACTATTGGGTTGTTACAATCCTCCCCCACTAATTAAATTTCGTCCTCGAAATTTACCTGAAAAGAGGTGGGGATATTGAGATCTCATCGTCTCTTCGGGTTCCCAAGTCGTTTCCTCAACACTATGGTTACACCATAGAACTTTTACTAATGGAACATGTTTATTACGCAATTCTTTCACTTTGCGAGCTAAATTTTTGACCAGTTCTTCTACATAAGACAAATCAGGTTGAATCTCAATTTCTTCTATGGAAATAATGTGAGACGGATTCGATCGATACCGTCTAAGCATTGACACAGGGAAAACGTCCTGCATTTTCTGTAATTCCTCTAGTAATGCCAACTGGTACGCAATTGGTCCCACTCTTTCAGTGATTTCATATGGTCCAATAAAACGAGGACTCAGCTTCCCTTTTCTGCCAAATCGCAGAACTTTCTTCCAGGATGACACTTTTAGAAACACTTTGTCACCAACAACAAACTCAATATCTCTACGTTTCAAGTTTGCGTACGATTTCTGTTTATCAAAATCTATTTTCAGTTTATCTCGGATCATCTTAACAATGTATGCTATTTCTTGAATCAATTCCAACCCAACAACTTTTCTTTCACACAATTCTATCCAACAAACAGGTGTTTGACACCTACGACCATATAAGGTTTCGTACGGGGCCATTTGAATACTCGATTGGAAACTATTGTTGTATACGAATTCGACCCCAGGTAAATAACATTCCCAACCTGATTCAAGATCGATTACACAAGTGTAAAACATATCTTCCAAAATCTGAATAACACGTTCAGATTGTCCATCTGTGTGCGGGTGACAGATTATGTTGAATTTGAGTCTCGTACCTAGAGATTCATGCAACTGTTTCTAAAATCTCGAAGTGAAACGCGAATCTTGATCAGAGATAATCGACATAGGGACATTGTGCAACCTCACAATTTTCTGAATATACACTTCAGCAAGTTTTTGAATTGACCAATCTATCCTGACTGCAATGAAATGAGCCAATTTCGTAAGTCGATCAACAATCACCCATATAGTATTTTTCTTGCTCGGAGATAAAGGTAATCCCATTACAAAATTCACCATGATGCGTTCCCATTTCCACTCAGGAATAGAAATTGGCTAAAGTAATCCTGTGGGAACCTGATGTTCTGCTTTAACTCATTGACAAGTTAAGCATTTAGCTATGTTTTCAACTACATCTCTTTTCATTCCAGGCCACCAGTACACTTCTCGCAGATCGTGATACATTTTCGTTCCTCTAGGATACAAAGCAAACAAACTATCATGCGCTTCGCAAAGTATCAACTCTTTTAATTTTGCAACATCTGGAATACAGATTTGATTTTGAAATCTTAAACAATCACAGTCGTCAATACTGACTATTACGTCATTTTGAACCATTTCTCTCTTCTTCTTTTTTGCTAACTTGACATCATCTAACTGTGCTACTTTAATCTAATCAAACAATGCCGGCATGACCTTCAAGTCGGCCAATAAGCTCCCATCATCATTGATACTAAGTTGAGCAAACATCACTCGCAACTCAACGGCTGTTTTCCTGCTCAACGTATCAGCTACAACGATAGCTTTACCACGATGATAATCAATAACACAATCGTAATCTATTAGAAACTCGACCCAAAGTCGTTGTCTCAAATTCAACTCCTTTTGTGATAGGAGATATTTAAGACTCTTGTGATCAGTATAGATGTAACACTTTTCACCATACAGATAGTGTCTCCAGATCTTTAGAGCAAAGACCACAGCGGCTAACTCTAATCCGTGTGTCGAATAGTTATGTTCATGCCTTTTTAGTTGACGAGACGCATACGCGATCACTTTTCTGTCTTGCATCAAGACACAACTGAGGCCACTCAATGAGGCATCACTGTAGATCACAAAATCTTTTCCAGATTCAGGTAGAGTTAAAACCGGAGCCTCTATTAACATCTGTTTTAATTTCTCAAAACTCTCTTGACATTCATTGCTCCAAATGAATTGAACATTTTTATGCAACAACTTAATCATCGACAAAGCTATTTTGGAAAATTCATTTACGAATCTTCTATAATAATTGGTTAAACCAAGAAAACTGCGAACCTTTAACACATTTCTCGGTGCTTTCCACTGAACAATGGCTTCAATCTTTTTCGAGTCAACTCTAACTCTATCTGTCAAGATGACATGTCCCAAAAACACAACTTCTGATAACCAAAATTCACACTTGCTAAGCTTTCCATATAACTATTTCTCTCGTAATACTTGCAAAACAACTCTAAGGTGTTGCTCATGCTCGGATTCAAATTTCAAATAGATCAAGATGTCGTCAATGAAAACTATCACAAATGGAAAATACAATTCATAAGATCCATGAATGCCGCCGGAGCATTAGTCAACCCAAAAGGCATCACCAAAAATTCATAGTGGCCATAACGTGTACGAAATGTCGTCTTAGGTACATCACTATCTTTTACTTTCAACTGATAGTAACCCGATATCAAATCAATCTTAGAAAAGACAGAAGCTCCTTTTAGTTGATCAAACAAGTCATCGATATGAGGTGGGGGGTATCGATTCTTAATCGTCAACTTATTCAATTGTCGATAGTCTATACAGAGTCGCATTGAGCCATCTTTCTTTTTAACAAATAACACTGGAGCTCCTCAAGGCGATATACTAGGGCGTATAAAGTCGCGATCTAGCAAATCTTACAATTGCACCTTCAATTCTTTCAGCTCTGTGGGTGCCATACGATAAGGGGACATTGACACCGGAGCCATAACAAGAAACACTTCAATTGCGAATTCCACCTCTCAATCTTGTGGTAATCCCGGTAATTTCTCGGGAAACAAATCGGAGAATTCACAAATGGTACGAATCTTACTGCTCTGACTATCACCATAAGCCGAGTTGATAACATAGGCTAGAAAAGCTTCACAACCTTGATTGATAAGTTTATTAGCTCGAATTGTTGAAATGATACGAGTTGACCCACTTGTTCGAACACCATTCACTTTAATTATGCTATCGTCTTCACTTTGAACCACAAATTTCTTTTTACGACAGTCTAGAATCACTCCGTGCTGAGTAAGCCAATCCATTCCCAAAATTAAATCAAAGTCGCCAAATGGCATTATCAACAAATCAACAGGAAAGATTAAATTTTGTAATTCTAATAGACCTCGCCTACACACCTGATCCACTATTACAGACTGTCCCAAAGGGCTTGACACAACTATCGATACTCTAGACGTCTCGGCTTTAAACTTCTTGATTTAAATAATTCAACATTAACATATGAGTGTGAAGATCCCAGGTCTATCAAAGCATAAACAAGTTCTAAATACAATAAAAAAATACCCGCCATAACGTCGATAGCATCACCATCCTCATTTTTCCGTGCTATATAAGCTCGTGCTGGCGCTCTAGCCTCTTCTTGATGAGTAACAAAATTGTTTCCCTTTCTAGCACCACCCCTAGCAAAAGAACCATTGCGACTTGTTCCCTGACCCCTAGATGTAAGCACAGACCTTTGAGAAGAAACAAGAATAGCATTCTCATTCTTCGGACACTCTCGAGCAAAATGCTCCATAGATCCACAGTGAAAACAAGCCCGAGTTAGCTTCCAACATTCACCATGGTGCTTTTTCCCACAATGTTCACAATCCGGAATATCAGTATCCCTGGACGGACCTCGCACACTACCCGTAGACACAGTCGATTGTTGATCACGATTTCTATCAGATCGATCGGACTTAAAAGTTGATTTCCAACCACCGCAAAATTCTTTGTTCGTTTTGGTTGTGGATGTGAGCTAGCAGCTCCAAACCACTTCCTAGAAGTGCGAGTCACCTCAACCTTTTTATCAAGTCTCAAGGCTTGTTCTACCACCTTTGCTCGTTGAACCAGATCGAAAAATTCTATAATTCGATGCGATACCAGCTGTATCCGCAGTTCATCACGTAACCCACATAAAAATCACTTACAACTTTTAATTTCATATGGTACAAATTCAGTAGCATACTTACTAAGTCGTACGAACTCTCGTTCATAACTGGCCATTGACATCCCACTCTACTTTAACAGTAAAAACTCTTACCTTCTATCTTCTATGTACAATTCTCTGACGTACTTCTTTTGAAATTCCTTTTGGAAGAATTCCCAATTGGCCTGTTCAATAGGTACGTGGCATGTCACTGACTGCCACCAGATGTACGTGTAACAGCCCATTTTTGGTCAAATCGAACAGTGGTTTTGGGACCACAAATCCAAATTCAAAAGATTTATTTTATTAATATTTTAATGTTTCCAGCATGATAGAATTATTGGGTGAAAGTTTCATAAAGAAATTTTACCGTTTGAGTGTTTAATTCGGTAAAAAGGACTAAATCGCGTAAAGTGTAAAACTTGAGTTCTAATAGCTAATGGTGTTTATTAGCTATGATTTTTAAAGTGGAGGTCCTTAAATGGAAATTAAACCATTTGGAATGTGAGTGGACATTTATGGGCATTATGTATGCATGTTTTGATGTTTTAATAAAGGGTAGATAGGTAATTGTAAAATAAATTAAGTAAAATAAATAAAAACAAAGCTATCATCCTTATTGTTTTCATCTTCTACTGAAAATCAACTAAGGAAATAACCATTGGAGGAGCTTAATATTCAGCCAACTTAATCTAGTGCATGTAAGTTCAATTTTGTCTCGTTTCTAATGATTTCTATGTTTTTGTAATCGTTGCTTCGTATTCTAGCTAGCCCGTACCCTAGATTTTGAAACTGTTAAAGATTTATCATGTTGCCATTGTTGAATGCTTGAGTGATTTGATGATTTATGATAGATTTGGAAGGTTTAATGTTAGATTAATAGCTTTTATAAAGTGATTTTTGACAAAAATGTCAAAAAGGGATTAAATTGAGAAAATGTGAAATGTGGTGGTTAAAAGTGTGAACAAATTGAAAATATGGGCTGCTAGTTATATGTATTAAATTCGGCTAAGCATGGGTTTGTACTAAATTGCATGAATTTGCAATTTTATGTGATAAGGACTAAATTGTGAAAATGTGAAGCATTAGGGGCAAATGTGTAAATTTGCCAAATTGTAAATTATAGGATAAATTGAATAGAACAAATGCTGAATGTGCTAAATTTGATAATATATAGATCAAGATAAGCCGAGATCGGGATTAAATCGAGGAAAAGGAAAAGTGGATGAATAGTTGATAATTTCCATCCGAGCAACTCGAGGTAAGTTCGTATAATTAGAATTGAATTTTTAAATACTTGTAAATTATTTGAAATGAAAGTATAATTGAGTAAATGGTATTACTGAGTTCGAATGCCTAATTGATGAGAATTATTGAATACCAAGTCCCGTTTGAATCGTAGAAAGTCGTAGGATACGAGTGACAAGTCATTAGGGTTACCGTTTTGGTCGAGATCCTGCATGTGTTGCGGACTCACCACAGCTTGTATGAGCTTACCGATATATCAGATTGTAAGAGCTTACTGTTTTCAGCTCATCAGAGCTTACCATTTTAGCTCAATAGAGCTTACTTTCCATCAGCTCAGGAGGAGCTTACTGATCATAGCTCAAAAGAGCAGAAATGATAATGAATTGATGGATTACTGATTTTTACACGTAATGTATATCACCCGAGTATCCCTCGATATTCTAATAGGCTCAACGGGCATAAATTCTGTTATTGGTTATGTGAAAAAGCTATGTGTTTATTCAGATGAATTACTATTTATATGAATTTGATATGATACAATGTATTGAGTATTAAATTGAGATAATGGATGATTACATGCACTTATGTGACTAACTTGTTGATGAATGCTTGTGTTTAGGCATTTGGTAATTGAATTAAGTATACCATATTTATTGTCTTGATTATGTATAAATGGTAAGTTTAATTCTGAATTATACGGGCTTACTAAGCTTTATAGCTTACTTTGTTTATTTTATTCTATGTTTTATAGTTTATCGAAGCTAGCTCGGAACCAGGGATCGTCAGAGACTTCATTGCACTATCGGACATCTATTTTGGTACTTTTGAAGTGTTTATATATGGTATATGGCATGTATAGGCTTGAGTCATTTTGGTATGTTTGATGAACATGTATTTAGGCCATTTGAGTTGGCTTGTGAAGGTGAATTTGATGTTGTTTATAAATGTACAAATGGTATTATTTTGAGTTAGGTAATTGACCTATAATGAGTGATTGAGTTTGAATGGATATTGCATGTTTGGAATGGTTTAGTTAATTGAATGGTATATGTGAATTAGGTATGAAAGTATATGGCAAATTGTGGTATACTTGTGACTTATATTGATGGTAAAGAATTGGTATGATTTGAACTTTGGTTGATGGTATTTGGTTGCATATTTGTATCTTGATTTGGTACCATTGGAGCTTGTTTAGGTATGTGCAAAATGAGTGGCAAAATGGCTTGGTAAATAGCCTATTTTTGTCCACACGGGCAGAGACATGGGCGTGTGTCTCAACCGTGTGTGACACACGGTTATGTTACACAGCCATGTGTCCCCTAGTGTTGAAATTCAAATGAAGTCAATATGCTCCACACGGCCTCACACACGAGCGTGTGATCGGCCGTGTGGCACAAGTTAGTATACCCCTTAATTGGTACATGGCCTAGCACACGGGCGTGTGACTTGGCCGTGTTGCATAAGTCAGTATACCCTACAGGTTTGGCACGACAGCACACGGCCTGGCACACGGGTGTGTGTGGCCATTTCGAAGGGCACACGGGCTAGACACACGGACGTGTGGTTGGCCGTGTGACCCAAGTCAGTAACCTCACTTGTTTGGACACGGTGTAGGACACGGGCTAGGACATGGCCATGTGATCTCATTTCAAATGTCCACACGGCCTGTGACACGTGCGTGTCTGGTCATACGGGCGTGTGTCCCCTGTTTTAGAGAAAAAAATTATAAGTGTTGATGTAACACCCCTAACCCGTATTCGTCGCCGGATTAGGGTTACGAGGCATTACCGAACAAGACACAACTTTCGAACAATTACATATGCACACATGTCATATTCGTATAAATAAAACAATTAACTAATTTTAAAAAAATTAAACATACATTATTAATCATAAAACAAAAGAAAATTCTCTTGCATATAATCATATTTATATTTAAATACACATGCCTTAAAGCCATACAAAATTTTCTTCTAAATATATGCACAAATTGTGAACTTATCATTTCAATGATATTTGAATACTTAATAACTATTAAACACTTTATTATTTATTAGTATACCTGCATTTAATAGACCAAACAAATCATATCACAAAACTTAATGTCCAAAATCATATGTGACATAAACTATAATACCAATTGATCAATTATATAAATATATATATCATTGAGTAAATAAAATCATTATGCACATTTCACCACATCAATTTTGAATCATTCAATCATAAACTATACACGCACAATACAAATCAACTTATCCTCTATACGGCTAATCAAATAAATTTATAAAAGCTAAATTCAAACATGCATTACTCATTTAACTATCATTAACCGAATTTGTATGTACCTTATTTATTAACTTTAAGCCTATTTAAAAGACAATTATATATATATCATTTAAAAGACCAAAAACATGCATAATTATCTATTACAAGTTTGCGCATATGAATACACCAATTGAGCCATTTCCAAAAATCCATACAATTCATATCATTTTACAAATACAAAGCCAAATGTTAAGACCACTTGCATGAGCAAATCAAACGTTTATCAAGAACTCCACATGCATCATGTATGACATATCTATTATCTAACTAACACATAATATACCTTAACTAACATCCATTACTCAACTTATTGCCGAAACACATAATCAAACATCACCTTATATATATGCATGATATTAATACCCAAATAAACTTAAGCCATAATCAATTTCCAGGATTAACAAGACATACCAAACTTACTCCACCTATATGCTATAACCGAACTTACTTTATACCGAAACATTTACCACATTCTTAACAAAACATAATTCACATATATAAATATATATATATATACCATGAACAAATCACCAAAACCAAACATTTATATCATTTGAAATAAAGCATAAAAACCAAACTTAACAAAATAAATAAGCCATTTTTGTAACAGTCCGATTTAGACCTTAATCGGAACGGTGGTTTCGAGACCATGAATCTGAGTCAGAAAAATATTTTAAAATTATTTTTTGGTGTTTATAATGTGTGAATTTGTGTGTATTAAATTTTCGTTTTAAAATTTTATCGTTTGGGTGCCGAATTATTAAAATGGGCTTAATCGCGTAAAATGAAAATTTGATAGTTTAATGTGCAAGGGCTGAATTGTTGTTGTCTTTTTAAATGGGAGTATTTAAAATGCAATTTACCCATTTTAAAGGGTAGTGGACGGTAGTGGACAATAATGGCCTTGATATATGTAAATTTTTAATGTTTTAATTAAGGTTAAAAATGGTATTTAATAATTTATGTTAATATTAATAAAACAAACATAAAACAAAGCGATTATATGTTCATCTTTGCCGAAAATAAAAGTAAAATAAAAGAATAAAAGCTATCTAAGGTTCGGCACTTTGGAGGCTTAATTGGGTAAGTGATTTTGTTCAGTTTTCGATAATTTTTACGTTTTTGAGATCGTTGCTTAGTATACTATCAAGCCCATACCCTAATTTTAGAATTTAATGAAGATTTTGAGATATGCCATTGATGATTAGTTGTGATTTTTATTGTTAGTTGATGAAATATGAAATATATGTTTTAGATTAACATGTTTTGTATTGAGATTTTTGGTGATTTTGAGTAATTAGGGCTTAATTGCAAAAATAATAAATTGAGGGACTAAAATGAAAAATAAATGACATGTATAGATTTTTATGAATATGGGTAAAATTCGGCCCAACTATAGTGTAGTCAATTTTTGAATATTTTGTGATTTGTGCAATAGGGACTAAATTGTGAAAATGTGAAATATTAGGGGTAAAATGTAATTTGCCCATTTATGTGTTTTTGGACTAAATTGAGTGAAAATATGTTTGAATGAGCTTAATTTGAATATGTTTAGATCAAGAACCAAAGAAATCGGACTTGGATCGGGGAAAAACAAAAATAGTCGAATAGCCGATTTACATCGTTCGTCGATATCTGAGGTAAGTCTTTAAGCAATTAAACATCATTAATTTTGAATGTAACTTAGTAATATGCTAATTTAGAATTTTCAAAATTATTTTTGAGTTAGCCGAATGTGAATAAGCATAGAAATAATGTGGTTGAGTTTAATTCGATTGAGCTATAATGTATGAAAGTCCGTATAAACTAATGGAATATCTGAAATGTTCGATGTATTAATTTTTTTTTATGAGTCAGCTCTATAATAATGATATTCGGGCTTTGAGCCTAGCAAGCCTTGTGCTGGTGAATTAAATCGGGCTTTATGCCTAGCAGGCTTATTGCCGGTGTATAAAATCAGACTTTAAGTCTAGCAGGCTTTGTGCCGGTGTGTGATACAGGCTTAGGCCTAGCAGGATTTATGCCGGTGATTACGTATAAGCTTATGCCTAAAAGATTTCATGCTGATGTGGTATTTGAGTATGTTAATCAATCTAAACGGCCAGGTATGAATTAACTTCTTACCAATTTAAAATAAGGTAAGCAAGTAACTCAGTTATTTATTACAAATTGTATGTGATACAAAAGAAGTTTATATATATGATTATAATATGTGTTCTCGGTTTTATAAATGAATGATATGAATATTGTGGTTTTGGTCTTTTAATATGTGTATACAAAACTAGGTATATTTGGCTACATGGATAGTTTGTGTTTGTGATGCTATATTATAATAATTGAGCTTGAGTATATGAATGTTTATACATTTGGTTATATAATGACATTTTGATTTTGGAAGGTTGGATTATGAGTTTATATTTTGATTATATAAGCATTCGGTTAAACAGAAATTGTTCTATGAATTTATATGTTATATAGGTATGGAATTGAAAGCTTGAAATTAAATGTGATTACAAATGTACAAGTTGAATTATTTGATTTAAATGATTTAATATTGAAATGATGTTAAGCATTAATTGTTTAGTTTGCTTAAGGCTTACTAAGCTAAAGTAGCTTACTTTGTGTGTTACGTTTATTCTGTTTTATAGATTTTTGGACTCTAGTTACAGGCTCGGGGATCATCAGCAAAGTTCACCACACTATCGACTATTTCGGTACTTTTATAAATTGAAATCGGACTTATGGCATGTATAAGCTAGCCTTGGAATTAGATTATTTTGAAAGTGTTTGTATATAAAGCCATGCGAAAATGGTGTAACATATTAGTTTGAATTTGGTTTTGTTTATTTGAGTTTGAGTATGTTTGATTATGATGTTTTGTGCTATGGATAAATGATGTTTATGTTAGGTATATATATATTTGAATATGGTGAATGAGTATAGATTAAAATGAGTATGGTTCGGCTATCATATGTCAAGGAAAGTATAAATGCAAATTTGAGTAATATTGTTATATGTTAAGTTACGGATAAGTTGTGGTTTATGAAATAGACTTTAGATGTTTTAACTTGAATTGATTAAAGTATAACAAAAGTTGACATTAAATAGAGTATAATTATTAAGCTTGTTTAATATTAAGTTTAAGTTTATGAAATGACCATATGAATAGTGATTTTTATTTTAATAAATAAAATAGTTAGATATGAGTTAGCTTGTGACTTTGTTAATGTATTTTAATTATTAAATAATCTTTATATTATATTTGATGTTTATTATAGGAGTATCAAATAGTAATTTCGGGTTATTTTAATATTTGATGATTTTTGAATGATTTAATTTCTATATATATATTCATAAATATCCAGAAGTTGTGTTTTGTTCGGTAATACTCCGTAACCCCATTCTGGCGACGGATACGGGTTAGGGGTGTTACAATTTTCGCATGGCTCATATTTACATACCCCAAAATCAAACATATTAACTAGACTATACATGCCATATGTTCGAATTCAAACTTAATAAAATACCGAAAACAGTCGATAGTGTGATAGACTTCTCTGACGATCCCAAAGCTCGTAACCAACTTCCAAAATCTATAAAACAAAGAGCAAATACACACACAGTAAGCTTTCACAGCTTAGTAAGTCATAAGCAAATGAGACATTTAATCATATACATAATTTAATCTAGCTAAACCGAAATAAGCCAACATAAATTCATATATATTTCCAACTTATAATTTCATATATCAAAACATATAAATTTTGCATAAATTTTCCTTTGGCCGAATACTTATTTGAACATTAATATACTTAACCTTTACTTTCTACAACACAAATACATCATTAGGCCGAATATATACATTCACATATATATACACATAGTTCACATTAACATATAACATTATATCATCAATTCAAACATCCAACTTACCATATTTTCATAACTTAGTATATGTACATACTTGAGCCTTTTAACTCGATTTTACACTCGATCTTAAATTATCATTGCCCATTAAACCATTCGGAATTAAAAAGGATACTCGGATAATCGAACATTTCGTACAATGCCAACGTCCCAGACGTGGTCTTACATGTAATCACATATCGATGCCATTGTCCCAGACAGGGTCTTACACGTAAATCACAAGTCGATGCCAACATCCCAGACGTGGTCTTACACGTAAACACATAACGGAATCTTATGTCATGACATATGTATCCTAGCTATTCCTAAGGTTCATACGGGACTTTCGGACGTCGTAACTCGATCAAATCGATCTCATAAACATTGCTCCCAAGCATATAGACATTCGGCCATCACTTATATACATTCATAAAATTCAATTAAGCATATAAAGCTCACATATATTCAAAATTAACAACATTTATTTGCTTATAAACTTACCTCGGATATCGACGGACGGAATAAAACGACTATTCAATTATTTTTGTTTTCCCTCAATCCAAGTCTGTTTTCTTTGGTTCTTGATCTAAACATATTCAAATTAAACTTATTCAAACACAATTTTATTCAATTTAGTCTAAAAACACATAAATGGGAAAATTACTATTTTGCCCCTGACATTTTACACTTTTCACAATTTAGTCCCTATTGCATAAAACACAAAATATGCAAAATTTCAATGTTTCATGCTTAGGCCAAATTTACCCCATGTTCATACAAATCCATCCATTTCATTTATTTTACATTTTAGTCCCTCAATTTATTACTTTTACAATTTAGCCCTAATTACTAAAAATCATCAAAATTTCCAATACAAAACATATTAATCCAAAACATATCTTTCATAATCCGTAATCTAACATCACAAAGCTCATAAATTCATCAATGGCTTAACTCAAAATATTCATCAAAATCAAAAATTAAAGCATGGGCTTTGTAAATTTCATAGCAACGATCTCAAAAACGTAAAAATTATCAAAAACTAAACTAGTTACATACCTTAATCAAGCTTAACTATGGTCGAATGAAGCTTTTTCTTCTTTCTTTATTTTTATTTTAGTTTCGGCAAAAAAAATAAGATGAACATGCATGTTTCTTTGTTTTATGTTTTATTTAATTAACATATTTTTCAAATTACTAAATTAACCTTTATTATTTAATATAAATATATTATATATTATGCCCATAATCATCCATCACTAGGTTTCATGGTAAAATTGCAACATAAAAACCTCCCATTGAAAGAACAAAGCAATTTAGTACTTTTACAAATAATTAGCAACTTTTACCATTTACGCGATTAAGTCCTTTTATTAAATTGGACACTCAAACGATAAAATTAATTCACGAAAATTTTACAGATATCAATTCACACATTATAAACACAGAAAATAATATTTAATTATTTTTCTAACTCGGATTTGTGGTCCCGAAACCACTGTTTCGATTAAGGTCGAAACCGAACTGTTATAGTTGAAAATTTTCCCGAGTTATCAGTTTAATCTCGAACCACTTCCAATGCATGTGTAAGGCCTCGTAGGCTCGTATTAGGGACAAATTGATTGAAATTGATTGATAATTTTATGTATTGATTAAATGTATGAGAAAAGTTTGTTTAAGTTTGTTGTAAGTCCGAAAATGCTCCATAACCCTATTCAGGCGTTGAATACGGGTGAGGGGTGTTACATTTATTGGTATCAGAGCTACGGTTTAGTCGATTCTAGGACGAATGTAGCGTGTGTGAGAGTCTAGCTATACATGCCATATATATAAACTGTGATAGTGTGATGAATCTTGACATTATAAACTATGTTTCCGTATAGTATGGATCTCGAACGAGCTGTAGCGGATGGTGTTGAGAGTAATGCGCCAGCTCCCGCTCAAGGGACAGCGCCTTCTGAATCTAGACCCATTTCGAGTAGTCACGGAGGTGAGGCTAAAGAAGCCTTCTTTAAAATGATGAACGAGTGGTTCACTTAATATATTCGTACGAACCCGGCTGCTTAATAACCTCCACCCCCACCTATTCCCCAACCGATCCTTATAGTTCTTCAAGGTATGGATCCTTTGCGATTGAATAAACCACCTGTTGATAAGATACAGAAATACGGGGCTGAGGAATTCAGAGCCACTGTTAGCGATGACCCTGAGAGAGCCGAGTTTTGGCTTGAGAACACGATTCGGGTATTTGATGAACTTTCTTGCACACCTGAAGAATGTTTAAAATGTGTTGTATCACTGTTGAGAGACACTGTGTATCAGTGGTGGAATACCTTGATATCCATAGTTCCGCGAGAAAGAGTTACTTGAGAATTCTTTCAAGTTGAATTCAGAAAGAAATAGATCAGTCAACGGTTCATTGATCAGAAATGAAATGAATTTCTTGAACTGAAACAGGGTCGTATGTTGGTAATAGAATATGAAATAGAGTTTGTACGACTCAGCAAATATGCTCATGAATGTGTTTCTTCCGAGGCTATAATGTGTAAAAGGTTCGAATATGGATTAAATGAATAAATCAGACTGTTAGTTAGGATTCTTGAGATGAGAAGTTTGTCGTTCTAGTTGACAGAGCTTGCAAAGCCGAAGAGCTTAGCAAAGAGAAAAGAAAAGCCGATTTTGAGGCTAGAGACTTTAGAAAGAGATTTGTAGGCAAATCACATCAGTCAGCATCAAAGAAATCTAGAGAACATTATCCTCGTTCTACTGCTTCTGCGGGGATTTCGATCAAAGATAGAGATGCGAGACATTTCAGCTATAAACCTCAGACGACATCTGTTGCCAGTGTGGGTAGTGTCAGAAATGTTGGATCTGAATGTAAGCACTACAATAAGTGATATTACAGTGAATGTAGAATAATGAGTGGAGCTTGTTTTAGATGTGGATCTCTTGATCATTATCTCCGAGACTGTCCAGAAAAGTCTATAGCTAAAAGAGATCAACCGGCGAAAGTGAGTAATATGGCTACTAGAGGGAGACCACCCTGAATCACTGGAAATATGAGTGGTAACTGAGGTGCTACGAGAGATTCTCCTGTGAGATCTGAGGCACGAGCACCTGCTCGAGCTTATGCTATCCGTGCACGGGAGGAGGCATCATCGCCAGATGTTATTACCGGTACTTTTTCTCTTTTCGATACTGATATAATTACGTTGATAGATCCTGGATCAACCCATTCATATATCTGTATGAATTTAGTATTTAAAAAGAGTTTACAAGTCGAGTCTACAGAGTTTGTAATTAAAGTATCGAACCCCTTAGGCAAGTCTGTTTTAGTTGATAAAATTTGTAAGAATTGTCCTTTAATGACTCGGGGTTACTATTTTTTGGCTGATTTGATGCTTCTACCGTTCGATGAGTTTGATGTGATTCTGGGTATGGACTGGCTGACCATGCATGATGTAGTTGTGAATTGTAGACTAAAGATTATCGAATTGAAATGTCAGAACAGTGAAATTCTTCGGATTGAGTCTGATGATTCAAGTGAATGGTACTGTGATATCGCTTATGTTAGCTAAGAAATGTATGAAAATGGGCTATGATGCATATCTTGCATACGTACTGGATACAAAGGTGTCTGAATCAAAGATTGAATCTGTACATTTTGTTTGTAAGTTTTCGGATGTATTTCCTGAAGAATTACCGGGTTTGCCACCGATCAGAGAGGTTGAATTTGGTATTAAATTAGTATCGGGAACAACACTGATATCGATAGCTCTGTACAGAATGGCTCCAAAAGAATTAAAAGAGTTGAAAGCTCAGTTGCAAGAATTGACAGATAGAGGTTTTGCACGACCGAGTTATTCTCCCTCGGGTGCACCAGTATTGTTTGTAAAGAAGAAATACGGCACGATGAGAATGTGTATCGATTACAGACAGCTGAATAAAGTGACTATCAAGAACAAATACCCTCTACCGTGGATTGATGATTTATTTGATCAGTTGAAAGGGGCTACAGTATTTTCAAAGATTGATTTGAGATCGGGTTATTATCAGTTGCGAGTTAAAGAGTCGGATGTGCCAAAAACCACATTCAGAACGAGGTACGTACATTATGAATTCCTTGTTATGCCTTTCGGATTAACTAATGCTCTTGCAGTTTTTATGGACTTGATGAACCAGATATTCAGACCGTATTTAGACAGATTCGTTGTTGTATTCATTGACAACATTCTGATCTAATCGCAAGATGAATCTGAACATGCCGAGCGCTTGAGAATTATGCTACAAACTCTACGTGATAATCAATTATTTGCAAAGTTCAACAAATATGAGTTTTGGCTCCGAGAGGTTGGATTTTTTGGGGTATATTTTTTCAGCTGAAGGAATTAGAGTTGACCCGAGTAAGATTTCTGCTATTGTTGACTGGAAATCTCCGAGAAATGTGTCTGTAGTTCGTAGTTTTCTGGTCTTAGCGGGCTATTACCCAAGATTCGTGAAAGGATTTTTGATGATTGCGACACCGATGACACGATTGCTTTAGAAAGATGTGAAATTCGAATGGTCAGAAAAATGTCAGCAGAGTTTCGAACAGTTGAAAGTATTGTTAACTGAAGCATCAGTTCTGGTTCAACCTGAATCAGGGAAAAAGGTTTTGATTTATTGTGACGCGTCATTAAACGGTCTGGGATGTGTTCTGATGCAAGAAGGAAAAGTTATAGCTTATGCTTCCCGAAAATTGAAACTGCAAGAAAAGAACTATTCGACGCACGACTTAGAGTTGGCTGCAATTGTGTTCGCATTGAAAATTTGGCGACACTACTTATACGGTGAAAAATGCCACATTTATACGGATCACAAAAGCTTAAAATATCTGATGTCACAGAAAGATTTGAATCTGCGACAATGAAGATAGCTCGAGTTATTAAAAGATTATGAATTTGTGATTAATTATCACCCGGGAAAAGCTAATGTTGTTGCTGATGCCCTGAGCCGAAAATCTTTGTTTGCTTTACGAGAAATGAATACCCAGTCAATGATTTGTGATGATGGGTCTATTTTAGCTGAATTAAAAGCTAAACCGATATTTCTTCAACAAATCTGTGAAGCTCAGAAAGATGACCGTGAATTGTAAGTTAAACGAGTGAGACTATCCCTAATTCAAAGTTTCAGATTGGAGTCGATGATTGTTTAAGGTTCCAGAATAGATTTTGCACGAAGCGCACAATAGCTGCTTATCTATTCATTCGGGGAATACCAAAATGTACAACGATTTGAAACAGTTTTATTGGTGGCAAGGCATGAAACGAGCTATCTCAGAGTTTGTTTCTAAATGTTTGATTTGTCAGCAAGTCAAAGCTGAACATCAAGTACCATCAGGTTTACTGCAGCCTGTGATGATTCCCGAGTGGAAATGGGATAGAGTTACAATGGATTTTGTGTCAGGATTGCCCCTAACTCTGAAAAAGAAAGATGCTATCTGGGTTTTCGTTGATCGATTAACGAAATCTACTCATTTCATACCTATACATACAGATTACTCACTTGATAGGCTAGCTGAATTGTACATTTCTGAGATTGTTCGATTGCATGGGGTGCCACTATCTATTATTTCTAATAGAGATCCGATATTTACGTCGCGATTCTAGAAGAAACTGCAAGAAGCTCTGGGAACATAGTTGAATTTCAGTACTGCTTTTTATCCTCAGATTGGCGGTCAGACTGAGAGAGTTATTCAGATTCTCGAAGACATGTTGAGATGTTGTATTTTAGAGTTTGAGGGCAGTTGAGAAAATACTTACCATTGATTGAGTTTGCGTATAACAACAGTTTTCAGATGAGTATAAAGATGGCACTGTACAAAGCTTTATATGGTCGCAAATGTCGAACTTTGTTATACTGGACTGAATTAAGTGAGAAAAAGATTTATGGGGTTGAATTGATCAAAGAAACTGAAGAAAAAGTGAAAATGATTCGCGACAGTTTAAAAGCAGCTTTAGATCGACAGAAATCATACGCAGATTTGAAACGTAAAGAAATTGAGTTTCAAGTTGGGGACCAAGTGTTTCTAAAGGTGTCACCATGGAAAAAGGTTCTTCGATTCGGCCGTAAAGGAAAGCTGAGTCCGCGATTTATCGGACTATATGAGATCGTCGAAAGGATAGGGCATGTAGCGTATCGACTAGCTTTACTGCCAGAACTTGAAAAGATTCATAATGTCTTTCACGTTTCTATGCTACGTCGATACATATCCGATCCGTCACATGTGGTTTCTCCGATAGATGTTGAGATACAAACTGATTTGACATATAGCGAAGAACCGATCAGGATTTTAACTCGTGAAATCAAAGAATTGAGAAATAAACGCATAGCTCTAGTGAAGGTTCTTTGGCATAAACACGGGATCAAGGAAGCTACATGGGAACCTGAGGAAGCTATACGAAAATAGTACCCTAACCTATTTACTGGTAAGATTTTCTGGGACAAAAATCCCTAAGGGGGAGAGTTGTAACAGCCTGTTTTTTGTCAAATCAGAATAGTGGTTTCGGGATCACAAATCCAAAGTCAAAATATTTATTTTATTAATATTTTAATGTTTACAGCATGATAGAATTATTGGGTGAAAGTTTCGTAAAGAAATTTTACCTTTTGAGTGTTTAATTCGGTAAAAAGGACTAAATCGTGTAAAGCATAAAACTTGAGTTCTAATAGCTAAAGGTGTTTATTAGCTATGGTTTTTAAAGTGGAGGTCCTTAAATGGAAATTAAACCATTTGGAATGTGAGTGAACATTTATGGGCATTATGTATGCATGTTTTGATGTTTTAATAAAGGGTAGATAGGTAATTGTAAAATAAATGAAGTAAAATAACTAAAAACAAAGTTATTATCCTTATTGTTTTCATCTTCTACCAAAAACCAAGTAAGGAAATAGCCATGGGAGGAGCATAATATTTGGCCACTTGATCTAGTGCATGTAAGTTCAATTTTGTCTCGTTTTTAATGATTTCTATGTTTTTGTGATCGTTGCTTCGTATTCTAGCTAGCCCGTACCCTACATTTCAAAACTGTTAAAGATTTATCATGTTGCCATTGTTTAATGCTTGAGTAATTTGATGATTTATGATAGATTTGGAAGGTTTAATGTTAGATTAATAGCTTTTATAAAGTGATTTTTGACAAAAAAGTCAAAAAGGGATTAAATTGAGAAAATGTGAAATGTGGTGGTTAAAAGTGTGAATAAATTGAAAATATGGGCTGCTAGTAACATGTATTAAATTCGGCTAAGCATGGGTTTGTACTAAATTGCATGAATTTGCAATTTTATGTGATAAGGACTAAATTGTGAAAATGTGAAACATTAGGGGCAAATATGTAAATTTTCCAAATTGTAAATTATAGGCTAAATTGAATAGACCGAATGCTGAATGTGCTAAATTTGATAATATATAGATCAAGATAAGCCGAGATCGGGATTAGATCGGGGAAAAGGAAAAGTGGACGAATAATTAATAATTTCCATCCGAGCAACTCGAGGCAAGTTCGTATAATTAGAATCAAATTTTTAAATACTTGTAAATTATTTGAAATGAAAGTATAATTGAGTAAATGGTATTACTGAGTTCGAATGCCTAATTGATGAGAATTATTGAATATGGAGTTCTATTTGAACCGTAGAAAGTCGTAGGATATGAGTGACATGTCATTAGGGTTACCGTTTTGGTCGAGATCCTGCATGTGTTGCGGACTCACCACAGCTCGTATGAGCTTATCGATATATCAGCTCGTAAGAGCTTACTGTTTTTAGCTCGTCAGTGCTTACCGTTTCAGCTTAATAGAGCTTACTGTCCATCAGCTCAGGAGGAGCTTACTGATCATAGCTCGAAAGAGCAGAAATGATAATGAATTGACGGGTTACTGATTTTTACACGTAATGTATATCGCCCGAGTATCCCTCGAAATTCTAATAGGTTCAACGGGCATAAATTCTGTTATTGATTATGTGAAAAAGCTATGTGTTTATACAGATGAGTTACTGTTTATATGAATTTGATATGATACAATGTATTGAGTATTAAATTGAGATAATGGATGATTACATGCACTTATGTGACTAACTTGTTGATGAATGCTTGTGTTTAAGCATTTGGTAATTGAATTGAGTATACCATATTTATTGTCTTGATTATGTATAAATGGTAAGTTTAATTCTGAATTATATGGGCTTACTAAGCTTTATAGCTTACTTTGTTTATTTTCTTCTATGTTTTATAGTTTATCAAAGCTAGCTCGGAACCGGGGATCGTCAGAGACTTCATCACACTATCGGACATCTATTTTGGTACTTTTGAAGTGTGTATATATGGTATATGGCATGTATAGGCTTGAGTCATTTTGGTATGTTTGATGAACATGTATTTAGGCCATTTGAGTAGGCTTGTGATAGTGAATTTGATGTTGTTTATAATTGTGCAAATGGTATTATTTTGAGTTAGGTAATTGACCTATAATGAGTGATTAAGTTTGTGATACGATCCATCCCGGGGTGAGTCGAGTTGTATGTGAAGTTGCCCAATCGTCTACGAGGAGTAATTGAAAAGTTGTCTAGAAATAGGTGAAATAAGGTTAAAATTGCGGAAGCTGATCAGAAAGGTTAAGATTTGGATGGAATATGGAAATAGGTTCGGTTAGGAAGCAAACAAGGAAGATGAATATAGTGGATGGACTTGGTTTTAATAGAAATAATCAAAAGGATATATATTAAGATAGTTGGTGGAGATGGATAGAAGAATTTAAACAAAGAATCGATTCAACACTAGGAAAGTATCACCCCGGGTTCTATATTTGTTTAAGATGGAAAATGGAAGTCGATGATGGACCAAGACCCGTTATCTATAAAGATTAGAACCTATGGTATAAATTGATGGATGTGAAACGACTGACGCCACAAGCAACACTTGATAAGTCAGAATCGATACTCGTACGAAAGATAGAGAGGAGAAAATCTCACTCGAAGAACAAAGTTCATAAAATATATTCAATGATCAAAAGTTCTCCCTACAATATGTGATTACATGTATATATAGTATCAAATGAAACTAGATGAATGGTCACTTTTAATGAGGCTATTAATGATTTCAAATGAAGAGTCTCAACTTTTGGAATTCTAGCCATGTAACTCCCATCTTCAATGTGTTTAACTTTTCAATTAAATTGCTTGTCAAAATCCTTTGAATTCTCCATGATCAACCGAAAAGTCACCAACCAAATAAAGAGTCTTAACCTTTGAAATTCTTGGATCAATTAACTCCTCTCTTTAAGATGCTTTAATCAGCTGATTCAATGCCCTTGAATGCTTTGAAAATGTCTCTTGGTTTCTCCTTTGGCTAGCTGAATAGACTCCAAAAACTTAATGAAGTTTTTAAAGTATGAATTGACCATTAAAGTAGCAAAAACGTTTGGAGTAGTGGAAGGGTGGCTCTTCAAATTTAAAGGAAGTGTAATACTCCTTTAAACTCTTTTTATTGATGTTTAAAGCCTCTTTTTATAATAGCCCCTCTTTTGTAACCGAAATCACTTGAAAAGCCACCTTATTGAAGGTGTAATGACCTTTAAATTTAATGGTTGTAAGTTGAAAAATCACCTGCAATTAACACATGTAACCGACATATTAAACATATTTATTCATTGATTAAACCTAAAACAAAGTAACAACTAACTTAAATAAATGAACTAACACTTAAGCATCATTTATTCCAGCAACTAGACTTAAATAAATGAACTAACACTTAAGCATCATTTATTCCAAAGAACTAGTTTAATTAAGAAAAACATTATTAAATGAACTAGAAATAAAGACTTCAATTAATGCAACAACTAGTTAATTTATGGAAGCGAATTAAATTAACTTAAACTCATACTTCATTAAAACATCCTAGTAACTAGATTAATTAATAAGCCTCTTATTAAACACAACTTATTTAATTAAACTAAACACCTTTATTTAAAGCTAATATTTAATTTAAAAGTTTGTATTCAGCAAATTAAAATGCATGAATTAAATCAAGCTAAACACAAACTAAATGAACTGAATGTGAACTTAAACCAATCTCAATGAGCTGAGATGAACTCATGTGAACTGAACCACATAGAAAAGGAGTTTAATTGAGCTGAAAGTGAGCTGGAATCAGCTTCATTTTGCACTTTGGCCCCTCGAGCTTAGGCCACTCTCGATGGCGTCGGAAAGAGTCGAACCATGATGCGACCAGGATCGCATCATACCCCCCTCTTGAAAGCGATTCATCCTCGAATCGAGCCGATGGTTCTCTCAAATAGAATTCCTTTTGATCGGATTTCCTCGATCAAACAGGGAGAATGGTAATCGAGATACCTATAAAATATAACCAAAAGCTAGCAAGAGTTGTGTCAAACAAACTTGCAATCGAAATATGAACAAAACAAAACGAATAGATCGAACGCAAATGGGCATATTCGCATTATCATACAAAAGGAACAAAGCCTTATCAAATATTTGAATCTGAATTGGATAGGTTTCATGGTATGCATACAATTCGAATGGATTCCACAAATCAAAATCAACATGCGAGTAACACATCAAATGATAGATATGTTCATCACAAGCAGATAGATGAGAAAATGCATATGGCACTCGAAAGTGAACATCCAAATCTTGCATTGAACGACATATGTAATCACTCGCTCATGAACAAAAATTATTAAACACAAGATTCCTTTTGTCAACAAGTAGACCATCATTAAACAGGATAGGACGTTCAAACATTTCATGATCTAAATAATGAAAATCAGCATCATGTGTTCTATCAACAACCGGAGAGAACAAAGTCATCTCAAAATTTTTACATGGATCACACATGTGACGCAATATGGATTCTTTCACACGAAAATTATCAAAATTATCAAATTCAAGAATCCTATCATCATTCAACGAAACAGATAGATCACAAACAGGTAAAATAGAACGATTAATCAGAACATGATCTAAATGTTTTATAAAAACTAGTTCATCAACGCAAAGCTCGTCACTTTTCAAAAAGATCACAAAGGTGTCAACAAGTTCAGAAGACTTACCTTTATAGTTAGAAAGAAAAAGATCAGTCTTACCGTGGTCAAGCAATACAAACCTTCTCTCTTTGGAAAGATAATGCGATCGAAGCCTCGCGTTTGATTCAAAGATTTTTCAAATGGAATGTGAATTTCAAGTGCAACAATAGAATTTGTTTAAGGAGCGAATAAAAATTGAACACAAAATGGGCAAATTTCGTAACCTTAATCAAAAACCAAGTATCAAAATGATTGTAATTCTTTAAGCACAATTATCGTTGCTTGATTTTCCAACAAGGCATACCAAATGATACAAAACATAGTCCCGGTTTAAAGACATGATTTTGATTATTAAACTCAAGATGTGACAAGGGTTTAGAAAAATCAAACATGTTAAACCAATAAGATTTATGCACATTCAAGAATGAGCAATCAAAACTCTTTATTTGTTTCAAAACTGATTTACAAAAACTCAAAGTTTTCGTATTAGACAATGAACTGATTTCGTAATAACCACAATCAAACAAGTTGGGATTAAGAGAAAATTCATTGTCATACTTACTTGAGTCTTGCACTTGCCGAATAGATGTTACTCCACCTTCACACTTAGCAGCACAATACGATGAACTCATCTTACCATCATTTAGAACATCAAAATTAATCAAAGAATGGTCATAGACGAAGCTATCCACATAATCACAATTATTCGAAAAATTTGGTGGAGAATGAAACTCTTCAAAAATCTTACCTTCCTTACCTTCCGGCTCGCGTGATTCAATCTTACCTTTTTCAACCAAAGAAAAACGTCGCTCATCAGGAAGGTATTGGAGTTGGTAGTTGTCGCTTGGTTCTTCGAAAACCTGAAATGAAGAAACAGAAGAAGAGAAAACTTTAAATGGGTTAGTTGAAAATTCACTCTCGTTTTCTCGCTCGTTCTTTTCTCTCGTTTCTTTTTCTATCTCAATTTCTTTTCTTTCTTTTTCAATCTTATTTTCTTCATCTCCTTTTTCACGCTCATTTTCTCTTTCATCTTCTTTTTGTTTACTTTCATTTTCTTTTATTTCTTTTTCAACTTTTTCATTTTCTTCTTCTTTTTTCTCATTTTTATTTTCTTTTCTCTCGAACTCTTTTTCAAGTTCTTTTTCATTACAACAAGGGGATGATTCAAAAGAATTGAAAAGAGAAAATTTTGACTCAAGGATCTAGGAAATATTTTCGTAGATGTCACGATCGATGCTTTGTGAAAAATCCTTTGTGCTCATCATCTTTGATTCATAAGACGAGTAACTCTTACTTTCTTCTTGTTCGTCACCATAGTAGGCTTCGAACTTTACTTTGCTTCGCCTTGAATCCTTTGTCGAATAAGAATCACGATTTCAACTACTTCGAGAATGATCTTTCGTGGATGAATTCTTCGACGTATATGAACCACGTTCACTTCTTCGTAAAGGTTTCTCCGTGGATGGATATGTTGAAGCTTGTGAAGAAGAAATCATACCTTCTCAATGGTAATCACGAGAGGTCTCACATTCGCGGTTTGATTCATACTGTCCCGAACTTCTATATGAACCATAATCTCGATCGAAATCTCTTCTTGAATGATCTTCAAAAGTGTGTCTTCGAGATGACCTTGACTCCGTTCTTCAACTTGAATAAAGTTGTTCTTGTTGGTCTCGTTCCTCGATTCGATCCAACCGCTTATGTAACTTGTCAAACTTGGCATTCATGACTTTTCGCATCCCGTTCAACAAGTATTGATAATCAGATTCTGTCAACGCTTCTTGATTCATGTTTATTTTATTTTTTTGAAAAGAAAGACTTTCAAAAAGAATAAAACAGAAAATTAAATCCTCACCACAAAATTCTCACAAGTCACTCACAAAGAAAAATCGCTCACACTCGTGTTTCACTCGTATAAGGCTTTTTCTCTAATGTAGCACTTGTGCCTTTTACCACTCTTTCTCACTCTCGCAAATTCATACTTCGTTTCGAATAGACTAATTCGCGGCTTGAGGGTCGGTTTCAAAAATGGTTATCAAGGAATAATGTTGGGTATAGGGTAGGCTGAAAGAAGAAAGAAGAAAAAAAAAATTGGTATAGTGGCGTTGGGTAAGATGGAGGGAAACCAAATGATGATGGGAAGGATTCTTGATGATTGGGTATTAGAAGAGGAGAACAGAAACAACAAGTACTTGCCAAACTTTCTAAAGAAAACTTCACTTTTTTTTTCTTCTCTTTTTTTTCGTATATTTTTTTTTCAAATAAAAATGTGAGATTCCAATTTGAATTATTATTTTTTTGATTTTTTTCGAATTTTTTTTTGATATTTTTTTTCAACTTACGAACCTATTCCAGCTCTCGATTGTCGTCGAAACTCCTCGTTTTGTAGCTCTGATACCAAATGATAGGAATAAGAATTTTGGATGATCGGGATAGGAAGATGAAAATATTGTTTTCAGGAACTTAGAAATTGAGGAGAAGAATAAAGAAACTCACAAAATCACAAAACTTCACTTTTCTTTTTCTTTTTTTTTCTTTCTTTTTTTTTCTCAAATGCACAAAAATAACACAATTACAACTTTGAGATTCAACTTGAAATTTTTTTTTGATTTTTTTCGATTTTTTTTTGAATTTACATACCTACTTCGGATTTACGATGTTCGTCAAAGCTCCTCGTTTTCTTGTTCTGATACCAAATGATACGATCCGTCTCGGGGTGAGTCGATTCGTATGTGAAGTTGCCTAATCGTCTACGAGGAGTAATTGAAAAGTTGTCTGGAAATAGGTGAAATAAGGTTAAAATTGCGGAAGCTGATCAGAAAGGTTAAGATTTGGATGGAAGATGGAAATAGGTTCGGTTAGGAAGCAAACAAGGAAGATGAATATAATGGATGGACTTGGTTTTAATAGAAATAATCAAAAGGATGTATATTAAGATAGTTGGTGGAGATGGATAGAAGAATTTAAACAAAGAATCGATTCAACACTAGGAAAGTGTCACCCCGGGTTCTATATTTGTTTAAGATGGAAAATGGAAGTCGATGATGGACCAAGACCCGTTATCTATAAAGATAAGAACATATGGTATAAATTGATGGATGAGAAACGACTGACGCCACAAGCAACACTTGATAAGTCAGAATCGATACTCGTATGAAAGATAGAGAGGAGAAAATCTCACTCAAAGAACAAAGTTCATAAAATATATTCAAGGATCAAAATTTCTCCCTACAATATGTGATTACATGTATATATAGTATCAAATGAAACTAGTTGAATGGTCACTTTTAATGAGGCTATTAATGATTTCAAATGAAGAGTCTCAACTTTTGAAATTCTAGCCATGTAACTCCCATATTCAATGTGTTTAACTTTTCAATTAAATTGCTTGTCAAAATCCTTTGAATTCTCCATGATCAACCGAAAAGTCACCAACCAAATAAAGAGTCTCAACCTTTGAAATTCTTGGATCAATTAACTCCTCTCTTTAAGATGCTTTAATCAGCTGATTCAATGCCCTTGAATGCTTTGAAAATGTCTCTTGGTTTCTCCTTTGGCTAGCTGAATAGACTCTAAAAACTTAATGAAGTTTTTAAAGTATGAATTGACCATTAAAGTAGCAAAAACGTTTGGAGTAGTGGAAGGGTGGCTACTGAAATTTAAAGGAAGTGTAATGCTCCTTTAAACTCTTTTTATTGATGTTTAAAGCCTCTTTTTATAACAGCCCCCTCTTTTTGTAATCGAAATCACTTGAAAAGCCACCTTATTGAAGGTGTAACGACCTTTAAATTTAATGGTTGTAAGCTGAAAAATCACCCGCAATTAACACATGTAACCGACATATTAAACACATTTATTCATTGATTAAACCTAAAACAAAGTAACAACTAACTTAAATAAATGAACTAACACTTAAGCATCATTTATTCCAAAAACTAGACTTAAATAAATGAACTAACACTTAAGCATCATTTATTCCAAAGAACTAGTTTAATTAAGAAAAACATTATTAAATGAACTAGAAATAAAGACTTCAATTAATGCAACAACTAGTTAATTTATGGAAGCGAAATTAAATTAACTTAAACTCATACTTCATTAAAACATCCTAGTAACTAGATTAATTAATAAGCCTCTTATTAAACACAACTTATTTAATTAAACTAAACACCTTTATTTAAAGCTAATATTTAATTTAAAAGTTTGTATTCAGCAAATTAAAAATGCATGAATTAAATCAAGCTAAACACAAACTAAATGAACTGAATGTGAACTTAAACCAATCTCAATGAGCTGAGATGAACTCATGTGAACTGAACCACATAGAAAAGGAGTTTAATTGAGCTGAAAATAAGCTGGAATCAGCTTCATTTTGCACTTTGGCCCCTCGAGCTTAGGCCACTCTCGATGGCGTCGGAAAGAGTCGAACCATGATGCGACCAGGATCACATCAATTTGAATGGATATTGCATGTTTGGAATGGTTTAGTTAATTGAATGGTATATGTGAATTAGGTATGAAATTATATGGCAAATTGTGGTATAGTTGTGATTTATATTGATGGTAAAGAATTGGTATGATTTGAACTTTGGTTGATGGTATTTGGTTGCATATTTGTATCTTGATTTGGTACCATTGGAGCTTGTTTAGGTATGTGCAAAATGGGTGGAAAATGGCTTGGTAAATAGCCTTTTTTTTGTCCACACGGGCAGAGACACAGGCGTGTGTCTCAGCCGTGTGTGACACACAATTATGTTACACGGCCGTTGTCCCCTGGTGTTGAAATTGAAATGAAGTCAGTATGCTCCACATGGTCTCACACACGGGCGTGTGATCGGCCGTGTGGCACAAGTCAGTGTACCCCCTAATTGGTATACGGCCTAGCAGACGGGGGCGTGACTTGGCCGTGTTGCATAAGTCAGTATACCCTACAGGTTTGGCACGGCCTAGCACACGGCCGGCACACGGGCGTGTGTGGCCACTTCGAAAGGCACAGGGGCTAGACAAAGGGGCGTGTGGTTGGCCGTGTGACCCAAGTCAATAACCTCACTTGTTTGGACACGGGGTAGGACACTGGCTGGGACACGGCCATGTGATCCCATTTCGAATGTCCACACGGCCTGTGACACGGGCGTGTCTGGTGGCCGTGTGAGACACACAGCCTGGTCACATGTGCGTGTGTCCCCTGTTTTAGAGAAAAAAATTATAAGTGTTGAAAAATTTCCCGAGTTATCGGTTTAGTCTCGAACCACTCCCAATGCAAGCGTAAGGCCTCGTAGGCTCGTATTAGGGACAAATTTATTGAAATTGATTGATAATTGTATGTATTGATTAAATGTATGAGAAAAGTTTGTTTAAGTGTGTTGTAAGTCCGGTAATGCTCCGTAACCCTATTCAGGCGTTGAATACGGGTGAGGGGTGTTACATTAAGCTTCTCCTTGCAGTAGAGAAACAACACCAATCACACTTTCATGTGAGTTGCATTCAAGTTGTTGTAAAACGCATTAAGTGGAGTCAATCCAAACTTCCTCTGCTGAGGGATCAACCCCTTTCAATCCTAAAAACTCAATCACACCATATCTCCGCAGTTCTTTTATCGGAGCCTGTCGAACGGTAGGTGCAGGCACTGCAGCAAACGTAGTTCCCACAACCCACTGAAGTGCATCAGCTATAGCTCTAAGTAAATGTGAATCACCTGCTCCATTATTATCATCTCGCTCAACATTAGGTCGTTAAGCACTGGTTGGGTTAACATTCGGAGTTACCGACTCCGTTGCCTCACAATCATTACTATGCTCATCACAAAAGTAGAACTCTTGTTCCACTTCAGTATCTGATTCATTTTCCATCTTTTAACTATAAAATGAAAAAAAAACAATTATAATCAGCATCCAAATCCCGATTCAACTCGACTCAACTTTGGCATGTACCTCTAGACTTAATTTTGAGCTTGATTTAGTACGAGATTCGACTAAACTTGTAGTTCTGATACCACTAAATGTACCAACCGTAACCCCTCTCCGTCATTAAATTAGGGTCACGAGCATTACTAACGAATAAAACAATTAATTCAATCATAATCAACATATAAACTAACTAATAACATTATAATATGCAGGGCCAGGTCATGATAATCTAATACTTTCATGCTAGATTCTTATACATTCGAATAATAAATTAGGCTATGCATTTCTAAACTTGGTCTTCCACTGTCTACACTCTTATCACTATTTATCTCTTCTTGAATATCAAAATTCGGATACATACAAGACTATTCCAATTATTAGCATCAGAGTATTGGTCCATACTCTATCTACAATTATCTTTTTAATTTATCTTCGATGATGTTAGTGGAATGCACTTAATTTTGGTTTGCTAATTCACCCCAGTTCAGAGTAAAAGTTACTCTTACAGCCCTTATTACGAGTCTACGGGACCCTAAAAGTAGTTAAAAATAGACAGGGACTAATTTGGAACAAATCTGGAAGTTTAGGAAATAATTACAAAAAATTTGATTTTAGGGGTCACACACTCGTGTGGCCAGGCCGTCCGAGACACACGCCCATGTGGCCAGGCCGTATAACTCTCTAACTTAGGTTACACGCCCATGTGTGTTGCCCATGCGGCAAGGCCGTGTACACCCAAAAGTACCTTAAAACTCAAGTTTATCATTTCCTATTTACATGGACACTAAGCAACTTAATTACCAATCGTTTAACCTATTCAAAACATGATTAAACATGCCCAAATTACACCAAATTCATCACTTAATATGCCTAACCAATGTACCCACATTGGTACCACATTTTATATGTTCAAATACATCAACAACACATCAAACTTTCAAGACTTTCATTCATATCACACTTACCATATTTGAACTAACTTTCAAACTTCTAAAGTTACCAAATATGAAGCTAAGCACATACCAAGCATTATGCTAAGCTACCAAACTTTAAACTATCACATACCAAAATATAAACTAGGCTAGCATACCAACATAGCCTCAACCACAACCATGTACACATTTAACCATCATTTCACTAGCAACTAAGTTAACAACATCTTATAAACGATATCAACAAAAGACTTCCTAGGTACATGCCATTACAAAATGAAATATCACCACACTTGAGCTCGAGATTTGTGATTTGATGCTGAGTCGGTAATAATTTGAACAATACCTAACTTGCGCACGGAAAACAAAACCGCACGCTGAGTAAAACTCAGTGGTATTTCTATAATCCGAATAATATAAACTTGATATAAGTATTTAACAAGAAATATGAAACAAATAGGCTATGTTCAAAAGTTTCAATTCAATAATATAATTTTTCTCATTCCTTATTCACATCTACTAAGATTTCACATATTCACACACACACACACACACACACACACATATATATATATATATATATATATATCAATGGCATTTCATTTAGCATTTGAATACATCAACTCATGCAATGGCATGATTCATATCTTTGAACAATACTTGAATTCATTCAAGTTTCACATCTCAATTCATCTTTTCATATTTCATTTCTCATCTCATAATCATTTCTCATTTTTGCCATTTCAATATTTTCTCATCTCATATTCATTTCTCATCTTTTTCATTTCAATATCATTCACATAAATTATTATTTTACTTTCCCCTATTAACATGATACGGACTTGGACGGATACACGGATCCAACCAACACACCAGTTTGGCACTCAGTGCCTCATCGGATAAATCCAAAGTAATAACTACGCCCAGTGCTATATAAATTGAAACCCTGTGTCTCATTGGTTAAACCGAAGCAAATTGGCACCTAGTGCCTCATCGACTCGAGGTCGAAGTAATCCTTAAACTCTTCTTATCTATGGCATGCCATCTATATCTGACTCAGCCCCATACAGTTAATAGGGACTCATTTCACTTTTCAATACAACCAATGTCTCAATTTTATGAATATATATCATCACATATAAGCATATATTCAATTTGATAATAATCACATTTTTCTCAATACACATATATTCATAATCAATATATTTCATAATATACAAAATCAATCCATTTCATTTCAATTATGAATTTAATTCAATTCCCAAGTACCAAAGCACTCACCTCAATTGCTTACCATATGCAAACAATTATATATGCAATAACCTACTATTTAATTTGGATTATAGAAACACAAACCGTGATTTTCGAGCTATTCGACCTCGATTTTATCCTTCCCCTTTTTACACAAGGATTCCGGTACGACGTTAGCTAAGGAATAAAACAATTAAATCACATTAATATTACACATTTCAATTTCATATTAATTTTAATTTTCCACGCTATATTTTGCTTATTCTTCAATTTAGCCCCTGAAAAGAGACAAATTTTAACCTTCACATTTAACTTCATATTTTTATAATAATTTCAATCTAGACCACATTTAACTTCCTCTTTTCCAATAAAACCCCTTAATTTTAAATTTTCACAATTTAGTCCTTATTGTTCAAAATCAACAATTAATTCCCAAATTTAGTCCTTTTCCATTTCTAACTTAAAAATCTATCTATTTAATCCCTAATACTTAAACTATTCAACAATATCAACATCTAAAATCTTGAATAATACTAAAAATTACAATATGGGTCAAGTAGCCCTAAGTACCGAGATTCCAAAAATATAAAAATTACAAGTGTAGGAACTAAGTTGCACTAACCAATTTGGATTTGAATTTTAAAACCCTTAGCCGTGTGTTCTCTTCTTCTTTTTCTTTCTTTCTTTTGTTATATTTGCATGCCTCCACTTTCATTTCTTTTTCTTTCTTTTATTATACATTCATTTTAATTATTACTATTATTATATATATACATTAATGATAACACATATATATATAATATATAATATATATACATGCATTTTACTTAGTGCATGGCCGGCCACCTATTTACAACATTTAATTAAGTGGCATAATTGCTACTTTAGCCCTTTAAGTTTATTTCAATTTATAATTCAACTTTTAACCCTTACGCGATTTAGTCCATATACCTTAATAACTCCTAATTTCACAAAATTCACTATTCCAAAAATTAATTAGCTACTAAGCTAGTATTTACGGGTCTGACTTACAAAAACAGAGTCCCTGAAATACGTTTTTCGACACCCCTAACTATCGGGTCGTTTCAGAACTAAAGGCTCAGCTTTAGGAATTACTTAATCGAGGTTTTTTTCGTCCTAATGTGTCTCTATGGAGGGCACCAGTTCTGTTTGTAAAAAAGAAGGATGGTACTATGAGGATGTGTATAGATTATCATCAGCTGAATAAATTGACGGTAAAAAACAAGTACTCACTTTCGGGGATCGATGATTTGTTTGACCAGTTTCGGGGGCTTCTTTGTTTTCCAGAATAGATCTTCGTTCTGGGTACCATTAGCTTAAGGTTAAGGAGGTTGATGTTCATAAGACTGCTTTTAAAACTAGTTTTGGGCACTACAAGTTCCTAGTCATGCCTTTTGGTTTGACGAATGCTCCGACTACATTCATAGACCTTATGAACAGGGTGTTTCAACTGTATTTTGATCAGTTCATCGTGGTCTATATCGATGATATTCTGGTATACTCTAAGACTAAAGATGATGATGATGAGCATCTTAGAGTATTCCTCTAGATACTCTGTGAAAAATAACTTTACGCTAAGTTGAGCAAGTGTGAATTCTTGTTAAAGGAGGTAACTTTTCTGGGTTATGTGGTTTCTGCAAAGGGGATTCGAATTGATCCTAAGAAAACTGAGGCTGTGCTTGAGTGGAAACAACCTAGGAACATTTCTGATATCTGTAGTTTCCTTGGGCTAATGGGTTATTATCGGAGGTTTGTTGAGGGGTTCTCACTTATCGCAGCTCTTCTGACTAAGTTTTTGTGTAAGAACGCCCTATTTGTCTGGACTGATGAGCAGCAAACGAGCTTTGAAAAGCTCAAATCTATTTTAACTCAGGCTCCTGTTCTGATATGGTCTGAATCTAAGAAGATATTTGTGGTTTACAGTGATGCATCACACGTCGGTATGGGTTATGTTCTAATGCAAGATGATAAGGTGGTGGCTTATGTGTCCTGGCAGCTTAAGTCACACGAAGGCAACCATCTTACACACGATCTTGAGTTAGCTGCAGTTGTTTTCGCCTTAAAGATTTAGAGGCATTATTTGTATGGTGAGAGGTGTATCATTTACACCGATCACAAGAGCCTCAAGTATCTCCTTACTCAGAAGGAGTTAAACCTTAGGCAATATAGATGGATTGAGTTGTTTAAGGATTACAACTTCACTATTGAGTATCATCCCGGTAAGGCCAATGTGGTGGCAGACGCTCTTAGTCGTAGAGTACTGTTGATTTGAGGGTGATGTTTGCTCGCCTAAGTTTTATTGGTGATGGGAGTGTGTTAGCTGAGTTGCATGTTAAGCCGACTTGCATTGAGCAGATTCAGGTTAAGTATCTAGGGGATGATTCTTTGGTTCTGCGATTCCGTCAGGTGGAGGATGGTAGTAAGTCTTATATTGGGTTTAACAGTGATGGGGTTCTATGTTTCCAAGAACAAGTTTGTGTGCCTAACGACTCCGATTTGAGGCAATCCATTCTACGGGAAGCGCATAGTAGCCCTTATGCTATACAGTCCGGTGGAAACAAGATGTATCGTGAATTGCATGAGTTATACTGGTGGCTGAGGTTGAAATGAGAGGTAATAGATTCTGTTTCTCATTGTCTAACGTGCCAGCAACTTAAGGCTGAGCATCAATTGCCCTCGGGTTTGCTTCAACCCATTAAAATTCCCCTATGGAAATAGGAACGAGTGAGTATGGACTTCGTTAGTGGGTTGCCCTTAACACCTACTAAGAAAGATTTTGTGTGGGTCATCGTGGATCGTTTGACCAAGTCTGCCCACTTCATTCCTGTTAGGATAGATTACTCCCTTTTGAAGTTGGCTAAGTTATATATTTCAAATATCATGAGACTTCATGGGGTTTCGATCTTTATTATTTCTGATAGAGATCCTAATTTCACTTCTTAGTTTTAGAGGAAGCTACATGAGGCTCCGGGTTCAAGGTTAGACTTCAGTACTACGTTCCATCCTTAGACAGATGGTCAATCTAAGAGGGTGATTTAGATACTGGAGTATATGCTTTGGAGTTGTGTGATCAATTTTCAAGGTAGTTAGGTCCAGTACTCAGATGGCACCTTACAAGGCTCTGTATGGTCGTAAGTGTCGTACTCTGTTGTGTTGGACTGAGTTGGGTGAATGACGGGTTTTGGGTCCGGAGTTGGTTTTTGAGACTGATGATAAAGGTAGATTGATTCGAGATCTTCTTAAGGCAGCTTCTAATAGACAAAAGTTTTATTCGGATATGAATAGATGAGATATTGAGTATGTTGTGGGTGAATATGTTTTCCTTAAGGTATCTCCATGGAAGAAGGTCATTCGGTTTGGACGTAAGGGCAAGCTGAGCCTTAGGTTCATTCGGCCGTATTGGATTTTGAAACGTGTGGGATTGGTTGTTTATCAGTTGGAGTTATCTCCAAAGTTAAACCGTATTCAAGATGTGCTTCACGTCTCTATGTTGAGGCAGTATCGGTCTTACCTGTCTCATGTCGTTTCGGTTGAGAAGATTGAGTTAAGACTGAATTTGACTTTTGGAGAGGAGACGGTTTAAATTTTGGATCGAGATGTTAAGGTTTTGAAAAAGAAGTCCATCCTTTTGTTAAAGGTTTTGTGGCAGAATCATGGCACTCAGGAAGCCATGTAGGAACATGAGGACTCGATTCGTCAGCAATATCCGCATCTGTTTGAATCAGGTAAATTTCGAGGTCAAAATTTCTTTTATGGGGTAGAGTTGTAACGTCCCCAAAATTTTAAGTTCTGATTTGTTAAATTTAGTCATAACTAGGTACTTGCCTCAATGGTTAAGTGTTCTGAGTTGGCATTCGAGGTCGGGTGTTCGAACCCCTTTGTGAGTACGAGATATATTTTGTCCTTTCTTTTATTAATTTTTGGATGAGTTTGCTTTTAAATTAAACTCTTCAAAAGAAAAAAAAATCTTTTGGAGGTTGGATAGAATATGGCTTAATTTGCAAGTGATAAGAGGGGCTGTTAGAATTTATTTTTTAAAAAAATTCAATTGTATTATTCGTTATAAGTGAAGGGATTTTTTACTTTTTTTCGTTGTTAATGATCAATTAGGGGAGATTTGTGAGAAGGTGAGTGTTCCTCCAATGGTGTAATTACTGTGGGTTGTTGTTCTCGAGGGTAAGTGATTCTTCCAGTTTAGTATAGTTGCGGTTGTTTGAATATTTCATATATTAGGAATATCGAGGACTTTAGTTTCGTAATCGGAGTGTTCTTAAGGATTAATTCATTAAGTTTTGATGTTTATAGGTATCGAGATTCTCATTCTTTGAATTACGTCAAAATTAGATCGGGTTTGTATCCAAAACACGATAAAGTAGTAACCAGATAAATCTAAAAAAGTTCACTACTGACGCCACACGACCATGTGATAGCCTGTGTGTGACACATGGCCATGTGACAAACCATGTGCTGGACCATGTGTGACACACGGTTTGGGCTTACTTAGCTTATATCATATCAAACATACGTACAGATAACAGATTATACATCAACAGATCATCAAAAGTTAAGCTTTATAACTTTTTTAATATCAAACGTACCCCACGGAAGGCCTAGGTTTGATTCGAACGACATTTACGGCCTTAGGGAGAGATTCTAATTTTTGGCCCACACGTCTGAGTGGATTCCCACGGCCTACATGGCTAGCCCATGTGGCCCACACGGCTTGGCACACACCCGTATGGCTCAAGTCAATCCCTTACACGGCTTGGACACACGCCCATGTGACCCAAGTCAGTTCCTCACATGGCCTTGTGGCATCGACAGCCTCATTTCTAGCTTTTGCATATCACAGATTACTTGGGTTATCGTTACACACCTAATACAATTTTGACGTAGAAGCAATAGAGAGGATTTCGGGACCAAAAAATGACATTACAATGACCAAATTAAACGAGTAAACCGAATCAAATCGCTTGAATTAAGATCCAAAATGAAGTAACGTCGAAGAACTTTCGACATAAAACCCCGAATTGAAACTTACTAGTAAACGAATCAGCAAAAACGAGATTCCTAAATCATTAGAGGAACGTCAAACATCACTCGATTCTCTCCTAAAAGTATATCATAACAATTTAGATAACACGATGACAAGTTTAACACCACAACCTCACAACCTCAAAACCCCAAAACATATGAACAAACTCAACAAAGTAATGAAGTCAAAAAAGTACAAACTTAACTCGATAGATTGAAGGTAACCTCACCGAAATAATTGAATTAAAAGTATCAGGTACCAAAAAGATAAACAAAGAGGACAATTGGAAAGAATAAAGAAAAAGGAAAAAAAAAGAACAAAAGAAGAGGAATAACGAACGGTAGACTTGGAAAAGTGAGAAAAGCTTAATTAAATAACTAAAAAAACTGTTTATTTCCAAAAAGATACAAAATGTTTCCTCACTTGCACGTAACGGGATTCGAAATCAAGACCCAAATGCTTATCCATTGAACCACTAGGCTCATCGTTGAATTGATCAAAAATATTATTTATGCCATATGAGCAGGAATAGAGGTTAAGACAAAAATAACAAAAATTCCAAAGAAGATATCTGAGCACAGGACCTTAAACACACCTCTAAAGCACTTACCTACTGAACCAACTTAAATCACTTGCAAAATTTTTGAAATCTTAACTCAAAACCAAGAGGCGACCACACTTGTTTTCACTAACTCAATTTCTTCTAACCTGGTTTTTGGGATGTTACAGTGGGTAATTCTGGTGTAGCAACATATACTAATCACCGAAGGCCCCGAGCTGATGGGCGATCATCCTTATATGTTTCATTACACTCAAGCCCTGTGGTGCCATGTCCCCAACCAAAGTAAGAGTACCAATCTACTTAGGGGTCTAGAGGAGGTTGAAGTAACAAGCCAAGTGTGTTACATATAGGCCCATATAGATAGGTCCTCTATGTGATCGCTCACTCTAATTACGACAACACTGGGTTATGAAGTGGGTTAGATCAATCGGGTGTTGCTCGTACATGCTCCATAAGAAGCATGCATCTAAAGTGCCCACGATGCTCGTACTCTCCTACCGGCCAATCAAAGTATGAGCTAAAATGGTGTGAATGTATCACAAGGCTGGAGGGAGGTATCGAGCCTTGGACTGGCTCAGGTTGTATGAAATGGCAACCTCAGATACGTAAAACCAGTAGAGAGGCCGATCGATGGATGTGCCGTAGAAGGGTGGAGAACTCGGGCGTAGCCAAAAAATCATCAGAATATAGGCTAAGAGCAGCACCAAATCCCGCAATACTAAAATGTCAAGTGATACCCCTAACATGGAATGATATAGCTCGTGGTTCATCCCCTGATGATAGCACAGTTGATAGGAAGAATGTGGAGAAAAACTCTAAATTAAGCTCAGCATATGTCGGCTCCACAATCACAAAGAATCACTCCCATGGGGTCGCGTCCAGTAGTGTATGAACTAGTGCAAATAAACCCACAGCCTAAAGGGTTGTCAAATCAATACACCATCCCAAACCCAATGCTCTTTCCTTCAGATGCTGATATCTCTCCTCATGAGGTGGATGGTCAAATGTAAGGTACCGAGGGCAGGTGGCTTCGGTCGGAGAGAGGGAAGGTGAAGTCCCAGTAGCCTTTCTTTTCTTGGAATGAGTGGGTACCTTACTCTTTCCTTGTGTGTTCGGCATCATGTACCTGAAATAAAGGATAACAACCCAATACCAGAGAACCAGAAAAATCAGAACCATCAATAAATAATCTAGAAGATAAACAAATCCGCATACGAATTAACGCAAATCAGCAATAAAACCACCACATAACGAAATTCAAATCACATAACTAATATAATTAAAATCTACTCCTAAAAGAAAACTAAAACTAATAGCAAGCAAACAAAATGAACTAAACTACATGAACTATCTAATACTAAGAACATTAACACTACTAATAGAAAGAATAATAATGATAAAACTAACAACAATAATACTAATTAAAATAATAATAATAAATACAAATAATAACATGGGTGGATTGTAATAGCCCATTTTTAAGTGGTGTCGGAAACAGTTGTTTCGGGGCCACAAATTCGACGAGTAAGTTTGTAAATATTATTATTTAATATTTACGAGTCAAATATGGTATTAAAATAAATGTTGAACTGGAAATTTATGTTATTTGAATAAATAATTTGGTTTAAGTGGTATGACCCTAAAGTCAAGTGATTTTAGAAAATAAAGTATCGAGACCTCGTTTCTATAAACCGAGCCATAAATTAAGGTTGTATTAAAGTTTCGTTAAGAAATTTTATTGTTTTATTTTTTAATTAATTAAAAAGGACTAAATTGTAAAGGATGCAAAAGTCAATCGCTATTATCTTAATTGTATTAATTGGCTAAAGAACCATAAGTTAAGGGTTTTAAAAGGTAAATATACCTTGTTTATATTAGTGGACAAATATGGATAGATTTATTGAAATTTAAATGGTCTAAAAAGGTTAATAAGGTAAATTGGTAAATAAGTAAATTTAAAATAAAAGATGAAACCTACCATCATATTTTTCATTTTTAATTTCTTTCTTTTGTCTAACCAAATACTCCATGGAATCCAAGCTAAGTTTTGGCCAAAGTTATTTCTTCATACATGGTAGGTAATTTCCACCCGTTTTTCATGAATTTGATGTTTTTGATATCGTATTAGCTTAATCTAACTCACCCGGGGGCCAATTTGTTAAATTGTTAAGTATATAGAATTTTACATGGATGAAATTGTGATGTTCTTGGAATTTTATGATAGATTATTAAACTTGGTTGTTGAATATAAGTATTTTGTTAAGTAATTATTTTGTTAAGTAATTTTCGATGATTTTCAAGTTTAGGGACTGATTTATGAAAATGGTAAAATTCAAGGAAAATATTGTAAATTATGGATAAATATGGGATGTTATAAGGTTGGGTAACAAATTGGCTAGCATGATTTATGATTAAAAATGATGAAATTGTAAGTTTCGAGTTTAGGGACTAAATTGCAAAAAGGGTAAATTTTGGGGCAATTTTGTAAAATGTCAAAAAGGACTTCATTGCATAAAAATAAATTGATTTTTCTGTTGGAATTAATGAATTTAATGGAATTATTAATTTAGATCAAGAATGAGTGGAAAATCGAGGAGAAGAGAAAATTACCAAATAGCCCTTAAACTTAGTTATTGCTACAATTTAGTTAGGTAAGTTCGTATGAACTGTAATCGCTTTTATGCTAGTTAAATTGAATGTTTATTATGTATTGACATATATCAAATCCCGGTTGAACCTTAGGAATTCGTAGAATTAAAATGACATGTCATTTGGGATTTCATGTTTCGGGTGCTGGTCTTGAATGTCCTACCGATGGCTGAGGTCCTACATTTGTTGCGGATACTCCAAAACTCGTGTGAGCAACATCGTGTAGCTTACATTCCAATCCACAGTTCGTGTGAGCAGGCCCATTTCACAGCTCGTATGAGCAATGATGTAAAGGAAATGTTATAGTTATATGTAAAGGCACACTTCGTGTAAGCTTTCTCGAGTATTCGATGTAATTCTTAATGGTTCAATGGGTAAGAAAAGGAATGGAACAGTAGGTGACTTAATGGAAAGGTTCATAATGGTATGAAAAGGTTGATACTTATGTAATGTATGTTATGAAATCTATTTATATTATAAATGAGTTTATATGATGGTCAATGAATCTACTAACGTGTGAGCTTGATGATGCTTGAATAGGCTTATATTAAACTCATGGTATTGGAAATGGTGAGTAAGAAAATGGAATAAAACATGATTGTATGGTAAGGATGATGAATTAAATGTTATGTTTATATATATATATGGTTGTTTTAATATGTATCATGAACAAGTATGTGTAACGCGTAGGTTTGTGCAAGTGTACACAGTCGTTATCAAGTAATAAGTGAGTATCGAGTTATCGTCTCCACAGGGATTGTATTTGTGTTAAATCACTTAATTAAAAAATTATATTAACAACTTGATAAATAAAAACACAATATGATTGAGAAGTGATGATTAAAATTAAATATATTAAACTAAATGCAATGATCCCCAATGCAAATTATCCTAAATATGCAAACTATATGAATGGAATAGATTTTAGCAAAATTAAACACAATTTGCAACAATTATAACATAAATAAACTACGGCAATTACTTTAATTACACTCAATTTATTATCAACATGCTTAATAACATTCAGAAAAACATTCCATGGCAACTCGATCTTTCATGAGTTTGGAAACCACATTAGGTCCTTTCGGAATCCTTTACTTAGTAAATATGCATTTTATTGATCCTTATTTACTAAGGGTTTCTTAGCATTCGTGCGAGGTAATAGGGATGTGTTAGGTTTGAAACAGTTTAATCACACAAATCTAACAACTATGCAGATAACAGAGCTTGGTTAGAGTTGTTATGCAACCTGCAATTTAATTGGGTTAGGATCTAAATTGAGCATGCACATTTCAATTATGTGTCCACTAGCCGCCGTCGTCTGTTAGGATCGCTCGGCTAATTCAGTGCATTTCAATCACGTATGAACGAAATACAGACTTGATTTTAATTGAAAACATGATCGATTGAGGCACAAACATTATAAACATGAATCAAATAAATATTATTTAATCAAATCAATCATCCTAGCTTAAATAAAATTAAGCTAACATTGTTGTAACAAGAACAAAGAACACATAGCAAACATTTTCAGATTAAATCAAAGAAAAGAAAGATTAAACCCAAATCAAAGTGGCTGTCACCCAAGACTCTGACCGACGAGGCTCCTTCGCTCCTTCGCTTTGCTCCTTTGCTGATGGCTCTGAAGGTGTCCAACCAAGGGCTCTTTAAGAGGCTTAATTGCTAAAATCTCTATGAAGAGATGATGCTAGGTGTGGGGAATGGAAAATGCTAAAGAGAATTGAGAGAAAAGAGAGAATGATGAGGGATGAGGGATGAGAATGGTGAAATGAAGTCTTATTTATAGGTGAAGAGAGGAGAGTAGTTTGCTAAAAATAGAGAGGTTTAGTCTCTTCAAGCTTCTTCAATGAGTGGTCGGCCATGATTAGTGGATCTTGAGTTGAATTTTTCTTGATTTTTAAGTAATTTAAATGCCATAACAACTCAGGACTGTGACTCGGTCAAATATAAATCTTCGGGCAAATCTCTAATTTCTTCAACATTGCAAGGACCATGTGTAATTAAACCAAAAAAGTGGTTTATATGGACAGCCATGTGTAGCCGAAATTGGGTTGTCTTGGTCTTCAATTTGGACGGATTTTTGTAATCCAACAAAGCTATCAAGCCTGTCCAAAATAACTCAATAAATTAAAGGACCAAAGAATAAAATTTATCCAATTTAAATAATTAATTAAAACCCAAATTATTAATGAAATATTTTAAAATGAATTATTAAATATAATTTTATATTTTATTATTTAATTTAATCATGCATGGCCCATTTTATGTCTTAAAAATATAATATGTTCAAATAAATATAAAATAAGCCATTTTATGCATGAAAACTATATAATAAAGCATAAAATCAAATTTTAATAATTTCTATGTCCTAATTTCATATTTTCACATATTTCATTAATTTATTAAACAATTACTTAGTTTTAACAACGAATTTAAGTAAAAAGGTGATAAATTACATTGGAAAAATCCTATATATTTTTCAGTTTACAGTATGCTAACTTGTGAGTTTGATGGTGTTATATAGGTTTTTATTAAGCTTATGACATTGGTAAAGGTTTATACTTATTCTATATGGTTCATTATTGAAATGGTATATAAGTTTAAAGTTTTTACGGCCTTACTAAGCATTCATTGCTTACGTAGTTATTTTCTTTTACAGATTATCGGAAGCTCAATCGGTTAGAAGTTCGTCGGAGATCTATCACACTATCAAGTAGAAAATTCGGTAGTTTTTGAGTAATTATATTAAGGTTTATAATGGCATGTATAAGGTGCTTTGTAATGTTATTATGGTGTATGTGTTAATAGTGTTTTGGCATGTATAAGCTTCGAAAAGCTAGGTTGGTTTGGTACATTTTGATGCCTTACCAAGTTATCTGATATTGATTACTTTGATGTGCTTGTTTTTAATGTTATCTTGGCATGTTGATAATGACTTGAAAATGACTACTTGAAACATGGTTAAGTTCATTTATGAGCTAAATTATTATGTATGGGAATGGCAATATTATCATGTATAGGTCTATTGTATTGATGGCTCATGGTAGCATTAATGGTTGAATTATTATGCTATTGTCTTGAAGTTTATGTTTATATGATGGACTGGTATGGCTTGATAAGTAAGGTCTTTTTGACCATTTTTAGTGATGGAAAATCATGATCTCATGGTATGTTTTGAATGGTTTATTGGTAGTTAAATGTGGTATCTTTTAGTACCTATATGGACTAGGTTTATAAGCATGAAATGTAGCTTATGGACATGTTTAGATAATTGATGTGCATGGTCATATGGTATGATAATGTTGTCTTGGAAATAGTATTTTGTAATATGTTCTAATTACATAGTGGAATTAGGTATTCATGCTTGAAATAAGGCAACATTGACATGTTAGATAGATGATATTTGGATGCAAATGTGGTGTCTTTGAATGACACTTTGGTTAGTCGACTTAGGATGTTTGAAATGGAATTTTGATGTGTGTTTAGGTGATATTTAGATCCATTTAAAGTTTGCATGAATGGGTTGAAGAGTTGTGCATGGAACAGATTTGAGATGACTTGATTTTAGGTAAACTTGGTTCCACACGGCGTGTGACTCGGCCGTGTGTCTCACACGGACGTGTATCATCTAATGATTTTTTAGGGTGCAAGTCAGTGAGTTACACGGCCTAACACACGAGCATGTAACACGGCCGTATGACTCTACTCAAAGATTTACACGGGTAAGGATACGGGCTGGGACACGGTCGTGTGCCCTAGTTTGAAGTTTACATGGGCGTGTGTCTCAGTCGTGTGAGGCACACGGCCTGGCCACACGGCGGTGTGACCCTTATTTTGCAAATTTTGCATCTTTTTCCTAAACTTTCTGAATTATTTCAAATTAGTCTCGATTTTCTTCTAAGCTATTTTTAAGGCCTCGAGGACTCAATTTAAGGACAATATGCATGTGTATGATTGATTTATGATATGATTTAAATTATTGAATGTTTAAATGTTTTCGATTGTATAGTAATACTCAGTAACCCTAATCCAGCAACGGAGACAGATTAGGGGTGTTACATTACAAACAGTCATGTGAGGTGGACGGCCGACGATGGTTCTGGCAGCGGTAGCGACGGGCGTGGCATGGGAAAAAATAAATTGGCGAGGATGATGGCAAACAGAGTAGGGAACGAAATGGCGGTGAGTAGCGAGGGACTATTCGACGTGCGATGGCTGGCGATTTGGGTTGAGTGGGGAAGGGGGAAGAGAAAAGATAGGGTGAGAAGGGCGACGAGAGGAAGGGACAGATTATGGGTGAAAAAGGATGGGACGGTGGTGATCGGTAAGGGTGGTTTGGCCGGCAAAGAGAAGAGGAATGAAAAGGAGAAAAGGGCGTGGTAAGATGAGAAAAATGTTTGAATGAGAAAGGGAGAAGAGGAAGTGGACAGCACTTGTGAGTAGGGAAGGAAGAAAGAAATGACCGGCGGTGGCATGGGGGAAGTCTTGCCTACTGTAACAGCTGGTAGGGTTGTTGGAGGGGTTTCTATGATAATGGCGTGCATGAGAAAGGTAGGAGAACGAGTGAAAATGAAAAAAAAAAATTAGCTTCAAATAGTGACACGAGTGTGTATGGGGGCCGTGTTGGGCCACACGACCATGTAAGTTGACCGTGTAACTTAATATGCCCGTGATGCCTTTAAAAAATTCAATTTTTTGTTCCAGTATCCACACGTCCTTTGACACGCCCGTGTAAGGTGCTCGTTCACTTCACCCATGCCCGTGTGTGAGACCATGCGGGTCACATGGTCTAGCACACACCTCTGTGTCTAGACACGGCCATGACTCCAAGCCATGTAACTCAGCTCAGACTGTGTGGGTCAACAATAATTTTAAAAAATTAGCTCTAGTGACACACGGGCGTGTAGTGTTCACACTCACACGGCCTGCAACACGCCCGTGTGTATCACCTTAGACCGTGTGGTTCCTCCTTTTTTAATTCATTTTTCAATTTTTTTAAAGTAATAAAAATAAAAATAAATGTACTAATAAAAAAAATTTAGTAATAATAAAAAATGTACTAATGTTTTTCTTTTAATAACATGCAAGTAAAATAAATAAATAAAATAAAAGCACTCGGGTTACCTCCCTAGAAGTGATTATTTAAAGTCTAAGCTTGACTTCTCTTTTCAAGCTATCGGTTAAGGTGGATCTTGGAGCCGAAGATCCTCTCTCTCATTGTCAGTATTACCACAAAAATAAAGTTTGAGACGAAGAGTGTTTACCTTGAATGTGTTGTAATCAGGGTGTGTTACCTCAATGGTTCCATATGAAAATATGTTTTGTACCACAAATGGGTTCGAGCCTCTTAACTTAAGCTCTGAAGGGAAAATTCGTAGATCTGACTTGTCTAGCAACATTTTATCCCCAATTTTTAGTTGGTTCATTCTCTTTACATACGCACTATAGCGTTGCTTAGTTATTTCTTTTATTGTTCTTGGGTTCTCATCTGCCTTTTTTTGCCATTCATCTAATTCATCGAGTTGCACCATTCACTCTCCACCCGTCCCTTAACACCTTAAGATGGATACTGTTCGGACACGTATTCATTAGTGAATTATTGCAAAAAATGTCGAGCCATATGATTACTAACATTAATAGAATAACAAGTATCATCTCACTCACTAGAAACTCTAACAAAATCACTTGTTTGAAGAGTAACATTTTCATCACCTACACTTAGCACAAGCTCATCATTACCCACATCAATAACAGTTCTAACAGTGGCTAAAAAGGGTCGACCTAAGATAATTAGGACTTTAATAGCCTCATCCGTATCCAATATAAAAAAATTAAAAGGGAATATAAATTTATCTACTTTCACAAGCACATCCTCAATAATACCTCTAGGATACCTAATTGACCTATCAGCTAATTGAATACTCATCCTAGTGGGTTTTGGTTCCTTAAGACCAAGTTGTTTGAACATTTTATAAGGCATGACATTTATACTAGCCGCCAAATCCGCCAAAGCTTTTTCAACATTTAAGCTACCAATAAGACAATGAATATTAAAACACCCTGGATCTTTAAGCTTCGTGGGTGGTTTGTTTTGGAGAATGGCCAAGCAATCCTCATTGAGCTCCACAGTTGACAAGTCATCTAACTTTCTTTTCTTTGTTACAGCTCCTTTAAAAATTTTGTATACTTTGGCATTCGCGAAAAGGCTTCAACAAAATGTAAGTTAATATGCACTTTTTTCAAAAGTTCAATAAATTTATCATATTGTTCGTTTATGCAATCTTTCTTCAATGCTGCTTGATATGGAATTCATGGTTTGCATTTTCTATATAACACCCCTACCCGTCTTCGTTGTCGGATTAGGGTCATAGAGTATTACAATACATTTAAAAACATTTAACTTCAAACAGAAACAATTATTCAACTTAATTACTGATGTACAAATACACATTTCTTTTATAGCATAAATGTAATTATGGGCCTTAAACCGAGCCTATCGGGCCTTAAAAATAGTTTGGGAACATTAAGGGACTAAGTTGAAACAAAACAGAAAATTTTAGAAAATTTGAAAAATTTTTGAAACAAGGGTCACACGGTCATGTGGCCAGGCCTTGTGACATAGCCCAAGTCGTGTGGCTTGAAAACTTGGTTGTGTGGCCAACTGTGTATAATTCGAAGTATGGGACACACTGTAACGCCCCAAAAATTTGTTTATCGGCTTTTGTGAATTTTGACACAACTGTGTATCTGCTTCAGTGGTTAAGTGTTCTGGGTGTGTGTGAGAGGTCCCAAGTTCAAGCCAGGTCTCTGGCTAAATTTTGGAATTTTTCTAAGTAAAGCCTCACTCTTGTTCAGTAGGCTTTTATTTATTTGTTTGTAAGTATATAACAGAATGGGTCTGCTGGTCTGGTGGTTAAGTGGAGTGTTAATATGTTGGAGGTCCTGTGTTCGAATTTCTGCGTAGGCAAGGGAATTATTTTTGCTCAATTTCGGTTTAGAGTTGTGTCGTAGAGGGACTCTAAGTAGTGGATGTGTAGTGGGAATTAGGGGAGAAGATTAAGGGATTTTGGGGGTTATCGGGTTTTTTTTTTGTTTTTTTCCCACTTTCGAATTTTTGCTTTCTTTTCCAAAATCTCTGCCGTTCTTCCTCTCCCTTTTTCCCCTTTGCTGCCGATCTTTTTCTCTCTTCTTCTTCTTCCTTGCTATCGTTTTCTTTTTACTAAAAAGTCCTTGCATTCCGCTAATTCGGCTTTAGCGCAGTATTGGTAAGTTTCAATTTTTGCCTCTTTAAACGTTTCTGTTTACTATCTAAGAGGGGTTTCCTTTTTGGTGTTTAGGAGTTAATCAAGGGACTGTAAATCGTTCCTAATTGACGAGTTAAGTGCGTGGATTTCTCGTTTCGATCAAAGGTAAGGGCTTCGATAGTTAATGGATGTACGTCTCGTTACAATCTCGTTTAAGTTGTGATTATGTTACTGAAATTAGGTTTTGGATTGTCGATTTTTAAGTCTTGGAGTGCTCGGTGATCGTTTTAGCATCAAACGAAACCAGGTGTGTACTCGATTACGCAGAAAATGAGGTTTCAGCAAAAGTCGAAAACTTCACTGTCGATGCCACACGGGCGTATGGTAGGCCGTGTGCCCTAACATGGGCGTGTGGTTGACGAGGACAGGCCGTGCGCACAAGACACGACCGTGTGATGGCCAGGTAGGCCGTGTGCGACACACGAACTAGACTGATTTGGGCCGTGTGGGCCACACGGGCGTGTGGGCCCACACGGGTAGTCCACACGGGCGTATGGGCCCATATGGGCGTGTGGGCCCACACGGGTAGTCCACACGGGCGTGTGGGATTCTGGACTAGGCCGTGTGAATCAAGGCAAATTTGGACCGTGTGGGTCCACACGGGCAGGTCACATGGGCATGTGAGCCCATTTTACTGAAATGTTTTCTAAGGTTGCACGAGTCGCCCAAGTCGACTGTGAACCTACTGTAGGGTCAGTAAGCACTACTTAGACCCCTAAATGTGTGAACTGATTATATAATGTATGTACTGAGCATGATATATATATATATATATGCATGAATGTTGAACTGTATGTGTAACTGGGAATACTGTGATAGCATGTCATTCTTTGTATGTTTCATGGCATTGGGTTGGGATGATATTGTTGGAGGAAGTGCACTGAAAGGCTCTTAAGCCTAATATACTGGCAGCTCGGCTGCAAATTACTATTTTGTGCCGCATTCGGTACTACCTGGAGTATAGGGATGGGCTGGTTGATTTAATCCCTACATGGAGTGTAGGGTTGGACGGAGATGGTGTGTAGAGGTTGGTTGGGTAGGACTTTGATACTGAATACTGCATGACTGCTACTGATATTGTGAAGGGCTAAGGCCCTACTTTATATTTGATATCAGATCGAGATGGGCTAAGGCCCAAATCATATCGAGCATCTTGAAAGGGCTTAGGCCCAAGATTTTTTAATCGTAATCGCAATTTGTCATTGTTTGCTTTCTGTGAGATTACACACTGAGTTTACGTAAACTCACCCCTCTTTGTTTAATGTGCACAGGTAATCCCCAGACTTAGATAGATCGGTGTAGCGGAGGACTCGACGGTGACCACGATTTTGGACTTTTATGATTTTTAATTTATGATTCATGGGTTCATTTTTATTGGTTAAGTTTTTTGTTGTAATTTGGATTTACGGACTTTTGTTTGATTTGGTTTTTTTTTTTTTTTGCTTTCTTTACTTGTTGGATTTAAAATTGCTAGTTGTAGGAAAGTTCAGTTTTCAAAATAATAAATGATTTCTCTAAACACACGATTACTTAAACTGTTTTTTTTTTAAAAAGCTTCCGCAACGGGTTATGTATTGAAACAATCGATTAAATGAGTAATACGTTTTTCTTGGAACTAATAAAAGATAAAGAAAGGTAATAACATGGAAATGATTTTATCGCAACGACTTAGTTTTCAAACACCCTATCATGTGACATCACCAGATTCAGCCATAACTTCTAGGCCGGGTTTGGGGTGTTACACACACGACCGTCTTCCAGCTCGTGTGTCCGCCCATATGGGTATTCAAAATAGGGTCACACAGTCGTGTCGTAGGCCGTGTGCCAGACAGTGTGTGTATTCAAAATAAGGTCACACGGCCGTGTCGCCAGGCCGTGTAACTCTCTATGACCGTGTGAACAATCCTCATTAAAATTTAAAATGACACATGGCCGTGTGAGGAGGCCGTGCAAATTTCACAAATCACTTGGGTACCAAGCCAAGCCTAAAAACAACCCTTAAATACTATCAAAACACCTTCAAAACAAGTTTAAAACATGTCAAAACATACAATCTAAATGTCTAACCAATGTGCCCTCATTGACACCACAATCCAATTATCAAGTAAATTTACATTCAATCTTAACAAATTCATACATTTCATCCATTCAATCATCAAGAACCAACAACATTATCATCACAACTTGATAACATATATTAACCTAAGTACCAATTCAACATGACCTTTATCACACATTGCCAAAAGGACCAAACTTACAATACATGTATCAACTTTACATATACAAGCATTTGCAACCTAAGCACAAAACATGTCTAAACATTCACATAATAAGCATCCTATATACATGCCACATATAATCACCAACCAAGACTTCAAAATTTATCGATAATAGTCGACGATATGTGTGAGCTCCAGTGATCCAATCAACACGACCCAAAAGTTCAAAATCTACAAAGAAATAATAACAAAAGTAAGTATGTGAATTACTTAGTAAGCTTCCACAAACTAGTACATTAACTTACTAAACTCATTTACTAACTATTGCACATAGTAAATCAACCTCAACCTTATTACAACATAATCCAACGATTTCACGTCAGTAACATTTAAATGTATGGATAATTAGATTTCATAATTCATTTATTTCATTGAAACAGTTTCGTATCAATTAACCTTTTTTTTATGATGGATCTTTATAAAATTATTCAATACATAACTCCAAAAATAAATAATGCTCGTAAGAGCTAATCAAATACAGATTAAATGTGTCAAGTTACTCGTCCGAGCTAAACCAATGACAACACAAAAAAACTAGCCTAGTCAGGACTATATATACATGTAAAATGACAATGGATTACCAGTCCAGGCTAAATCCTAGACACATGTATATCCAAGTCCGCAACACATGCAAGAACTCGGTCCAAATAAAAAATTCAGTCATAAATCTCATGGATGAAACTTTTACTCGATCCATCGAAATCATTTCAAAAATTCAGTATAATTAAAATAGGCCAATTTATTTTAAACAGTTTTAAAAATATATAAACATCAATAACAATATTTAATAATGAATTATAACCAAAATAATCGTATGAACTTACCAAATTGCGATAGCTACCAAGGATCAAAGACGATTACTCAACGATCTTCTCTTTCCCATAATTAACAACCGATCTACTCATTTCTTGATCATGCAATGAAGACAACCTAGCTGAAAACCAAGCTCCCTCAATGGTGGTTCTTTTCTCTTAAAAATTCGACAATAACAAGAGGAAGATGACAACCTCTTTCTTTTGTTTACTTTGTTTTAATTTAATTACCTTTTTACCCTTAAAATTAACTAAAATTTCATAATTTAATAACCATAAATCGTCCACTATAACTTGTAATGGTCTAATTACCATATAAGGCCATCAATTCAAGTTTTTAAATCCATTTAATACTTTTAACTAATAACCACTAACTTTTGCAACTTTTATGATTTAGTCATTTTTACTTAATTACCTAACTAAACGCTAAAACTTCTTAATCAAACTCTAATACAACATTATAGATTTCCTATAAATATTAAATAATCAATAAAACACTAATTTACTAGTCGAAATCGTGGTTCCAAAACCACTATTCTCAACACCATTAAAAAATGGGATGCTAAACTCTGACTATCGGCTTATGCTCTTTCTTGCTTTCCTCAACCCCATCATTTTTCTCAACAGCTTCTAGATTCAGCTTCTTTTTAGACTCGACTATCCCTTCCACGCTACGAACAGTGATAGCGTGGACTTGCTCCTTCGGGGTTAGTTTCGGTGTTACTAGGTAAATTACATTGTTGTCTTTTCGAAACAAGTTTAGTGAGCTGTCCAATCTGATTTTCAAACCCTTGAATCGATGCTTGCTGATTTTTCAAAGCTGTCTCAGTGTTCTGAAATAGAACTTTGGACACCAAAATAAATTTAGCTAACGACTCAATATGCAGTTTCTTTTCTTGCTGATAAGTTGCTAAAAACCCGGAAGGGGTTGTGACTTTTGATTTGCTTAACCACCCCAAGAAAAATTTGGATGATTCCTCCATCCTAGATTATAATTATTGCTATAGGGGTTATTTTGAGGTCTAAAATTGTGACCCATAAAGTTGACTTGCTCGTGCTCTATATTAAAACCAAAGAGTAAACATTCTGAATTGATTATCCCCGCTCCGGTTGCATCACATTGCATTACTGGATTCATTGTGTTATTGCAACTCAACCCATCAATATTTTTACTCAATGCTTTCACCTGACTTGCCAACATAGCAACTGCATCTATATTGAAAACATTGGCTGCTTTAATCGGTTTTATTCTCATGACTTGTCACTGATAGCTATTCAATGTCATCTCCTCAATAAACGCTTGAGCTGCCTTATGTGTCTTATTATTCAATGTTTCGTCAGCTGCTGCATCAATTAGTTGTCTAGTCGAGGGATTCAAACCGTTGTAAAATGTTTGAACTTGTAATCACAAAGGTAACCCATGATGAGGATACCTTCTCAAAAGATCCATAAATCTCTCACTTACATCATATAATGTCTCCAACTCAATTTGAGAAAAAGAAGAGATGTTGTTCCTCAACTTAGCTGTTTTAGTCGGTGGGAAGTACTTCAACAGAACTTCTTAGTCATCTGACCCCAAGTCGTGATAGAACCCCGTGGAAGTGAATTCAACCACTGTTTTGCCTTACTCCTCAAAGAGAATGGGAACAACCGTAAGTGTATGACATCATCAGTAACGCCATTAATCTTGAATGTGTCACAAATCTCTAGAAAGTTAGCAAAACGAGCATTTAGATCTTCATCTTGTAACCCATCAAACTGGACATATTGTTGTACTATCTAAATTATGTTTGGCTTCAGTTCAAAATTTTTTGTAGCAATAGTTGGTCTAACGATACTCGATTCAGCCCCAATCAGAATGGGCTTAGCATATTCAAACAAAGTACGAGGAGCAGGTGGTGCAGGAGGCTACTGATTATTTTGATTATTTTCCATTTCCACAGTAATATCATTTTCCTCTTGATCGTCTATTAAAATCTGTTGACTTTTCCTTGCTTATCTAACTTCTCTACAATTTCGGCGAGTAGACTTTTCAATCTCACTATCATAAACTAACAGTTCCAACAGGTTTCCTCTAGTCATAAACCAAAAGAACCTGTCAGAATCAAACAAACAAAAACATTAGAATGTAAAAATTAAATAAAAAATAAAAATATTAAAATAAAAATAAAAAATGGCTAAATTAATATATATAAAGTTTTCCTAATATTTTAGTCCCCGGCAACGGCGCAAAAAACTTGATGCCTCGTGAAACCAACTAAATATCTGAGTAAGGCACGTACACCTATCAATTAATAGTATAACTATGATGAGCAAAGATATTGTTCCCACGAAGACTAAAAGTACTAGTAATCACCGTCTTTATATTATTTAACTGATAAATTCGAGTGATTGATTAAAACTAAAATTAACTAAATTAATTAACTACGAACGTGACAAAGAACAAATCAAGAAAATAAATGATTAACAACCAATAAGCGAAATAATATCCAAGAAAGAATCCACCTAGATTTCATCTGTCATTATCAATCTAAATTACGCAATTTCTTTACTTAGTATCTTGATCCGTAGAAATCCCTAAATTATATTAATATCTTTTTTGAAAGTAAGAGCAACTGACTCTAGGTTGATTAATTGAATTTTTTTTCTAATTAAAACCCCTATTATCGCATTAACACGACCTATGAATTCCCCTATTAGATTTGACTATAATCCGATAGATTTATGTCGTCCTACTTTTAGGATTGCATGCAACTCCACTCAATTATGCAAGATCTACTCTTAAACAGAGTCTATTCCTTCTCTAATTTAAACACATCAAACATTGATCAATGGTGTAGAAATATTAAACCAAGAATTAAGCAGACATAATTGAGAACAAGATCTAAGTATTTATTGCATAAAATAAAAATCAAACGATAGAATCCATCATAGGGTTCATCTCCCCAGGTATTTAGAAAATTAGTTCATGCTTGCAAATAAAAACATCCTAGAGACAATACAACTGAAAGAAATAAAGAAACTCATGATAATCTCCTAAGAAATCAACTTGGAGTCTTCAATCTTGATGGAAATCTACTTCAGAATCGAATTCAATGGTGTTTTTTGAGTTGTTTTCTTGAGTATTCTATGACGGCTCACTCTTATCTTCTTATTTTTGTCATATATATGTCTTAGAATGCCCGAAAAACCTAAAAATCGTGTTTTTCTGCAGGTTTAGAGTGCAAATCCCGAAATCGACACGACCTGCCACATGACCGTATGGCAACCCGTGTGGCTCACACAGCCATGTGGAAGGGGTCAACCCGTGTGGCCCTTGTACCTTGCTCTGATTTTCCTGTTTTCGCTTGTTTTTCGCTCGTTTTACTCCCAAATGCTCTCCTAAGTATAGAAACACGAATTTAAATTATTAGGAGTATAAAATTCACAATTAACATCGAATGATCACTCAAAAATGCATTAAGAATGAGATTAAAACATGTTTCTTTTAGCACTTATCAATTTAGGTTATTTATATTATGGTAATAGTTTTAGGACTTATCAATTTAGGTTATTTATATTATGGTAATAGCAATATAATATTAGATTTGTCAGAAGAAGAAGACACTTCCTATAAAATATCATCTACTAAAGATAAAAAGCATAAGAAATCTGAAAAACAGAAAAGAAATTTTACTTATCAACAAAAATATGACTTCCAATCTTATAAAGAGCTTATTGAACATTGGAAAAATAAATTTACTAACACATCTGATAAAAACGAAAAAAGAATAGAATATTTAAACTTATAGACCAACTTAATGAAAAACATAAAGAGTTATTTGTGTTATTTAATTATCATTATTTACTAAACTATGATTCTACATATAGTAGTAGTAGTTCAAATAACTCTATAAACCTAGACGATATAAAAGTTACAAGTTATAAATCTGATGAAGAAAATTCTTCAACAGATGAAGATGAAAATATAGATATACTTGAACCAATGGAAACTGATCAAACATATCAAGATCTTAATGGAAAAAGAAAATTAGATTCGGATCTTTTAGAAGATGATTATTTAAGATCCTTTAATAGAAATTGTGAACAAGTTGAAAATACAACTAGAATGTTTGGTAATCAAACTGGATCTTTTACTACTAATGAAATAAAATCTGAAAATTTAAGAGAGTCGTCTACCCAACATGTCTCATATAGGATAGATGATCTAAATAAAAGAAATGTTGCTCAGGGAGGAATATATTTAGATCTTACAAATATTCCTATAGCAAACTATGAAAAAATCATAAATGATTAGGCACAGTCTATAACTATTATTGTAAACAACAATAATTGGTCAAAAGAAAAATTTTTAAATTATTTTGTTGAAACATTTCAAGCAGATGTTTTATAATTTCTAAAAAGATTGGAAGAATCATAAAAAGGAAAAGAACAAAAAGGGCAGTTAATCAATCAGATTCAAACTCTGATGTATTAAAAGTTAAAATGTCATTTTAGATATGATAGTAGAAAGTAATTAAGCTAAATGATATTTTAATATCTTAATATAATGATATATGAAATATAATTTTTAAATATTTTTAAGTAATCAATATAAATTATTTGTATAATTAATAATGCATAAACTATTTTAAAAATTAAATATAATAATAAATAAGATTTAAATAATTTAATATAATAATACATGAAATATAAATTAACCTAATTTTTCATATACATTTTAAATAATTAATAGAAATAAGTGAATTTAAATAATTTTCACTTCAAAAAATTAAAGTCTCAACTTTTATATTTAGTTGGAAAACACTTTTTAATCGCATTTTTTTACTCCAAATGTCAAATATTCTCGTTGACTTGAAAATGCATTTCTATAACAACGGAGAACACGCCCTAAGTGATGAGCATTTTAACAAACTTTTAAAATTTTCACTGATAGTGATGGATAAAGAATAAAAATAAAAAAGGCTTTTTAAATAATCACTTAAATATTAAAAAATATTATTGGTGGGCTAAAAATGAAATTTATTATTTCAAATTTGAATATGGGTATTAAATTGATGATGAAATGGTGAGAGTTGATCCTTCATGTTCAGAAACCAAAGAGTGCAATTCTGTAACATTTTATATATCAAATTTCAAAAACAATATCTTCTTATAAATATCAGTTTGAATTAAAATATGACCAGAAGCGAAAATAATGCGTAGATCAAGAAACAAGCATACGCGATCAGCCCACGGTGTTCTTCCACCCCATCAGCAAGCGCCACCATCAAATTGGCGCAAGACCTAGTGGCCCAAACCACGAATACCCCCGCCGTTGCGTACCTCACCACACCAATCCCCTGCGGCATGAAAAGCGACACCGCCGATAATATCACCACCGGCAACATACAGTAACCAACCACGCTCGTACACGTGTGCAGATCTAGGTTGCCGTTGTTGCGACCCGCCAACATGTTGAAAACCACGTAGAGGAAAATCGAGGAGACCACGATCCACCCCAGGATTATGCCGAACTGGATCTTGCCGCCGAGGAGCTGGAATAAGCAGAAAGACAAGTAGAGGAAGATCGGGCCGGAGAGATCCGAGTCTTTATGGGCCGCCGGGTTGACCCGGAAAGGATTGAGGATGGATCTCGTTTTGTGCCAGATTTGGTCCGGGTGGATGCCCAGTTCGTCGAGGAGGGGTTCTTCGTCTTCGAATGAGGCGGAAGCGGATACGGCTGACGTGGAGATTGTGCCGCCCAAGGATCCGGATGATGATGGAACCGACCCCATATCGAAGGCCATGAAGGGTATGGCGGAGGAAGAGGGCTGGAAAGGAGCCGTTGGGACACGGCGTTGGTTGATGTTGCCGACGTTGGGGTTGACACCACCGCCGGACGGAAAAACCACCGGTGGCACTGTGAATTGTTTGCTCATTTTTGTTGAAGCTATAGCGATTCTTTTGTGGGGTTTTTTCTTTGTTTGCCTTCTTAAGGGAAATATATATTGTTAAAATTGGGCGGTGAATGGAAGGGTGTTTTGGACTATTCGTCTGGAGTTTTTGCAAATAGTTGAAGTGTTCAACCGCGGGAGATGAACATGGTGACGTGTTTTGCCCCACGAAATTACATTATTGCACATTTCCACTTTCTTTTTTAATTTTATACAACATGAGATGAGATAGCACAGTTGAAACTGTACCGTTTCATTTAAATCAAGATATCTTTTTAACGTTTTAGTTTTTACCTCATGACTAAAAATATTGAGTAATCTATGCCTAATTCTTAACTAGTTTTTGTTGCCCGTCTGATGCATACGTATTAATTAAATTATGACTTTTTTTTTTCTAAAAGTATGATTAAAAATTCTAAAAATCATAATATTAGAATTATAATTGATATTGGAATCAATTAAAAATAATAAAAGTATCTTTGGATTAATAAGTAAAATTAATCTAAGAAACTAAAGTTTACATTAAAAAGTTTTTAGAAACAGTAATTAAATTAATCTAATACAAATTTGAATTGGGTTTTGATAATTTTGTAAAATTGAAATTTTAGAACTTTTTTTTAATCTTTTGTTAAAAATAAATTCATGGTATCCGACTTGGGGCTTGGAACAACTCCCTTGCTGCCCCTACCCACTCTTTAAATCCATGTTCCTTGGCGGATCAATTTTCTTTTAAAAGAATGACAATTAATATTTAAAGATTTTATGTAGATAAATTATCTTAAATTTTAAATTTTCCTTCAGCTCCCGCTAATGGAATAACTTCCATCCCTTTTACTTGCTCTATCGTTACATCAGCTTCATCATTTTCATAAAAATGTTCTTTAAAACCATTACTCAACCTTGTTCTCATGCTTCATCCCCACACTGTTCGTCATTTAAATCAACGTGGAATTGTTCATGATTTTCTTCTATTTCTTTTCCCATCTCTAATGCTTCAGCACAAATCTTCACTCATCATGGGTTCACTTGAAAAGTGAGAAGTTTGGGTTAAAATATAAGTTGGCTTAAACAAAAAATATGACTCATTTTTTAAACGGGTCGGACCTCGAGTAAGCTTCTTTTGGCCCGAGCTCAGCACGGCCCGAATCTACCTAAATTTTCTTTCCTACTACTATTTGTTGTTTTTTTGCTATCATAGTGCTACAATTTTGTTGTTATTATTTGGATGTTATATAACTTTTTGTTTTATTGTTAATTTTGCTACTATTGTAATATCCCGATTTTCAGTCCCGTTCTCCAATGATCGAGTCCGTAAATATTATCAATTAATATTTACGAGTTAATTATAATATTATATTAAATTTTGGTCTAACGAATTTGCTAATTGGATAGTTAGTTAAGGTACAAGTGTAGCGACCCTAAAGTTAGTGGTATTAGAAAATGAGGTAATGGGACCTCATTTCTCTAAACCAAACTCATAAATATTTAATGTAAATATTTACGGATTTACTGTATAGGTTAATTGAATTTTTTATAGGTAATTTTGTTGAATTAGTGATTAATTAAGGTACAATGACTAAATTGTAAAAGTTGTAAATAATGAATATGTACTTGTATAATTAAATTTGTTATATAAATCACAGATAATAATAAAATATGAATAATGTAACGACCCGATAGTCACGGGTAATCAGAAAGTGTATTTTCGGGTCTCCGTTTTTGTAAAACGGATTCGTAAATATTTATTAAAAATATTTATGAAATTAGTTGTGTGGTTAATCAGATCTTGGTTAGGTGAATTAGCTTGAATTAAGAGTAATTAGGAAAAAGGACTAACTTGCATATAGAGTGAAAGTTAAATTATAGATTAAAGAAAGTTAAAAAGGACCAAATAAGCAATTAGGAAAATTACATAAATTGAGGCGACATAAGTATATATTTATTTAAAAATTTAAAGTTAAAATATATATATATAATATTATAATAATAAAACTTAAAAGTTAAGTATGTAACAGCCCGATTTAGGGGCTAGTCGGAATAGTGATCTCGAGACCACTAATCCGATATTAGAGAAATTTATTTCCATGTTATAACATGAGTCAGAGCATGATAGTATATGTGCATGAGAATTTTGGTGCTTTAATTTTAGCGATTTCATGTTTAATCGCGAAAAAGGACTAAATCGCATAAAGTGCGAAAGTTCCATTCTACAAGCTAAGGGTACCAAATAGCCATAGATTGGAAATTGGAGGTCTTTAAAAGGCAATTAGACCCCCAATATTAGCTTGGCCGGCCATAGACTTCATAGGGGACAAGAATTGACCAAGTTGGTCAAAGTTGGTGATGTTTTGTGGACTTAGTTTAATATTAGAATAAAGAAAAGATGATGTTCATCTTTTTGCTCATCCTTCTCCACCGAAAATAGAAAGCAAATAGGGGTTTTTGAATGCTTAAAATTTCAGCAAGCTCTCATCCATTCAAGTAAGTGTTCTAGTGACCTTTTCTTGAAAATAGTTGTACTTTTGAGACCCCTAAAGCTTAAGCTTTCAAATGAGGGGACTAATGTGCAATATGGTGAAAAGATTAGAGTTTTTCCATGAGAGCTATTATAGTTATTTTCTGCATTTTTATGGAAGAAATTGAGTCTTAGTTGTTAGATGAACAACTTTTGTGAAAGGTGTTGTCTTGAAAATACCTAATGGGACCTTAATGAAAAGGTTACAAATTTGTAGTAAATATGTGAAATGTTGAGTTTTGATGATAGCTATAAGAGTATTAAATGTTCACCTAGGCTTGTTTAAGGTAGAAATGTGATTAGAATTAATTTCTGATCCTAGGGGCAAAATGGTCATTTTGCCAAAGTTTAGGGGAAAAATAGTAATTTTGCCTAAGCATGATTGTTGAGATGCTTTTATTAATGTAGTGATTAAAATGAGCTAGTTTTCTATTATAGAGTAAGAAGAATCGAGAATCCGCCTCGATCGGGGAAAGAACAAAGTTTTGGACTAAATCGACGAACTAGCTCATTTTGAAAACGAGGTAAGTTTGTATGTGATTAATGCAATATTTATGTTAGCATAATTGAGAATGCTCGGTATCATATTGATGCATGATACTTCGTTAAATTGAGAAATTAATGTTGAATATGATGTTGAAGTCCTAGCGGACTACAATGAATATGAGATTGCTATCATCGAGATGAGAAATGGGTAGGGTCTCGTATAAGACCACGTCCGAGACATGGCCTCGGCACCGATTTAAGATCCCGTATAATACAATATCCGGGATATGGCTTCGGAAGTGAATATGAAAATCGTTTAAGACCATATTCGAGATGTGGCATCGATACTTGATGTGAAAGCCCATATAAGACCATATCCGGGATATGGCATTGGCATTTAGGGGTGACTCCATGTAAGACCACCTCGGGGATGTGGCATTGGCTTAGTACCTACCTCAATGACGATGAATATGCGTCTTTGACCACCCATAGTGATTAATGGGATAAGTAGATGAGTTTAGAAGTACAAATGAGAATTGTACTAAAGTCATGTGAATGAGTGATTACAGGTACTCGTGAATGAGTCACGAAGAAACGATTACGATATGTGGCACGGTATGTGCTAAATAAGGGAAATTGTAAGTAAGTATGTCAAGAAGCCTTTGACTCGTGTATGGTTAGTTAATGCCATGGATGGATTATAATATGAGCTTATTATTGCTATTTATTTCCATGCAAACTTATTAAGCTTTATGCTTACCCCTTTCATCGCCCTTCTTCTTTGTAGTATTGCCAAGATAACTCGAGGATCATGGACGTAGGAGTTCGGAAATCACACTATCGACATTACTTTGGTATAACAATTTAGACTTATTTTGAGTATGGCATGTATAGGACTCGAATATTTTGTTAAGTTGTAATTGTTAGCCAAAGTGTTGGCTATGTATGCTACTAAAGTCATTTTTTAAATGGCCTTAAGTTAGGCAAATACTTGGCAAATTCTTTTGCTTAATGAAAGTGATTTTCTTGAAGTGTGCGCCCTTGGGTATGGATGTTGAATTGAGTATTTAGATGTGTCTTTGGGTCATGAATTATGTTGAATGGAATTGGTGTATGTATGCGTGCAATGTAGGGTGGCAAAGGGCTTGGTAAATAGCCTTCTAATTGTCCACATGGGTAGACACACGGGCGTGTGTCTAAACCGTGTGGGAGGCACGGCTAGCACATGGGCGTATGCCAAGGCCATGTGAAGTCTGCACCTTGCACTTGGAATTTAAATCGCCACACGGCTGAAGCACACGGACATACGTATAGGCCGTGTGGATATGTCAGAATGCCAAGGTTTGGCACATGGGCCAGGGCCACGGTCGTTCCAAGGCAGTGTGAAGTTAGTCAGTGTCGACCACGGGTAGAAGACACGGGTATGCCTTAGGGGCACACGGGCGTGTCCCTAGACCCATACGGGCGTGTGGCCCCTATTTTGTTGAAAAGTTTCTCGAACTCGAAAAAGTTCCTGGAATAATTTCGATAACTCTCGGATGTATGTTTAGGGCCTCTTAGGCTGAGTATGTGCAAATGATGGGTTTAAACGAAATTTTATAACCATATTCGAGATGTTTAAGCAAGATTAGTTAGGTAATGCCTCAAACCCTGTTCCGGCTTGAATACGGGTAAGGGGTGTTACATTTATTAGTATCAGAGCTACGATTTAGTCGATTCTAGGACTAACGTAGCGTAAGTACGAGTCTAGCTATACATGCCATATGTAAGAGTGTTTGAGTAACGATAGCGTGACGGCTCCTGAAGTTTAAAAATCGTGTTTTATGTAGTATATGGATTTTGATCCAGACCGAACTGCAGCCGATGATGATGCGAATAATGCGCCGGCTCCCACTCAAGGGATCGCGCCAGCTAATAGTAGACCCGAGACCTTGGGTCAAGGGGAAGAGGCTCGAGAAGCCTTTCTCCATATGATGAGCAACTGGCATATTGAGTATACCCGAGCAAATCCTAACGCTCAACCCGCTCCACCCCCACCAATTCCTCAACCCGCTCCAGTAGCTCCTCAAGTGGTTGAGGTGGTGAGAAGAGAAAGGCCTCCGGTGGATAAGATCCGGAAGTAAGGAGCCAAAGAATTTTGGGCAAATAAGAACGATGACCCGGAGAGAGCGGAATTCTGGCTCGAGAATACCATCAGGGTATTCAATGAGTTCTCCTGCACGCCTGAAGAGTGCTTAAAGTGTGCGGTATCTCTCCTGAGAGATTCAGCCTACCGATGGTGGAACACCCTGGTGTCGGTGGTGCCAAGGGAGAGAGTTAGCTGGAAATTTTTCCAATAGGAATATCGGAAGAAGTACATCAGTCAGAGGTTCATCGACCATAAGAGGAAGGAGTTCCTGGAACTGAAGCAAGGCCGTATGTCAGTGGCTGACTACGAACAGGAGTTCGTAAGGCTTAGCAAATATGCTCGGGAGTGCGTGTCTACCGAGGCAGTCATGTGCAAGCGATTTGAGGATGGACTGAATGAAGACATCCGTTTATATGTTGGAGTTCTTGAGTTAAAAGAATTTGTAGTATTGGTAGATAGGGCTTGTAAAGCCGAAGAGTTGGCTAAAGAGAAGAGAAGAGCTGAGAATGAGTCCCGTGACTCGAGAAAAAGGCAGTTAAATAAGTCCTACCAATCCTCATCTAAGAAATCGAGGGATTTTGCTAATCGATCAGTCACTTCAGCGGGGTTTTCAACCCGAAGTATAGGCAAGCAATTTTTGGGGTCGAAAGGGCAGACCAGATCAGTTGCTAGTGTGGGCAACGTCTGACCAAGTAGACCGGAATGCCCTCAGTGTGGCAGGCGCCATTCTGGTGAGTGTCGAGCTAATGAGAAAGCTTGTTTCAAATGTGGGACCTTAGACAACTTTATCAGAGACTGCCCCGAGGTGGGCGAGAAAGAAAAGCCTCAGAATGCAAGATCGAGAAGTACTGCTAGGGGAAGACCATTGAGAAACCCGGGAAATGAGATGGGTAGCAAGAATCCATCTAGAGAGCAAGCTGCTAGAGTCGAGGGTAGAGCACCGGCGAGGACATATGCCATTCGTGCTCGTGAAGAGGCATCTTCCCCTGACGTAATCACGGGTACCTTTTCTCTCCATAATACTCGTGTTATAGCTTCAATTGATCCGGGATCCACCCACTCATACATATGCATGAAATTAGTCTCCAGCATGAGCATGCCTATAGAGTCTACCGAATTCATCATAAGAGTGTCTAATCCCCTAGGTAAGTATGTGTTAGTAGATAAAATGTGCAAAGGATGCCCTTTGATGATTAAGAGTCATTGTTTCCCTATTGATCTTATGCTATTGCCGTTTGATGAGTTTGATGTCATCCTTGGGATGGATTGGTTAGTTACTCATGGGGTAATTGTGAATTGTGGGAGGAAGCATATTGAGTTGAGAAATGAAAATGGTAATCTTATTCGTGTTGAATCAGATAAGCCCGATATGTCATCAGTAGTGATATCAACTCTGTCGACTCAGAAGTATTTGAGGAAGGGGTACGAGGCTTACCTTGCCTTTGTGTTGAACACTAAAGAGACTGATTTGAGAATTGAGTCGGTACCCATAGTATGCGAGTACCTAGATGTTTTTTCGGAAGAGTTTCCAGGATTACCTCCGGTTAGAGAAATTGAATTTGGGATTGGGTTAGCTCCGGGTACTGCCACTATTTTTATTGCTCCATATAGAATGTCTCCAACCGAGCTAAAAGAGCTAAAAGCACAGTTGCAAGAACTAACGGATAAAGGCTTCGCAAGGCCGAGTTTCTCTCCGTGGGGTGCTTCCGTTTTATTTTTGAAGAAGAAAGATGGTTCCATGAGACTATGTATAGATTATCGGTAACTCAACAAGGTAATCAGAAGAACAAGTACCGTTGTTTGAGGATCGATGATCTATTCGATCAATTGAAGGGAGCCACGGTGTTTTCCAAGATAGATTTGAGGTCAGGGTACTATCAGCTGAGAGTCAAGGACTCGAATGTGCCGAAAATCGTGTTTAGGACTAGGTATGGCCACTATGAATTTTTGGTCATGCCTTTTGGTCTAACGAATACCCCGGCGATCTTCATGGATTTGATAAATCGCATTTTTCGGTCATACTTGGATAAATTTGTTGTGGTTTTCATCGACAACATACTAATCTACTCTCGGGATGAGAACGATCATGCCGATCATTTGAGTATGGTTCTACAAGTTTTGAGAGAAAAATAATTGTATGCCAAATTCAGTAAGAGTGAATTTTGGCTCAAGGAAGTGGGGTTTTTGGGGCACATTGTCTCAAGAGACGGGATTAGAGTCGACCCGAGTAAGATTTCAGCAATTGTTGAATGGAAACCGCCGAGGAGCGTAACTGAAGTAAGGAGTTTTCTAGGCCTAGCCGGCTATTATAGGCGTTTTGTCAAGGGGTTTTCCATGATAGCTACCCTGATGACGAGACTTTTGCAAAAAGATGTGAAGTTCGATTGGACTGAAAAGTGTCAATAGAGTTTTGAGAAACTGAAGACACTGTTGACTGAAGCTCCTATTTTGGTACAACCTGAGCTGGAAAGAGAATTTGTGGTTTATAGTGATGCGTCCTTGAACGGATTGGGTTGTGTACTTATGCAAGAGGGTAAGGTGGTTGCTTATGCCTCTAGGCAATTAAAGCTGCACGAGAAGAATTACCCGACTCATGATTTGGAGTTGGCCGCAATTGTGTTTGCATTGAAAATTTGGGGACATCATTTTTATGGTGAAAGGTGTCGGATTTTCACCGACCATAAAAGCCTAAAATATTTGATTACTCAAAAGGAATTGAATTTGAGGCAACGAAGGTGGTTAGAGCTAATTAAGGATTATGAGTTGGTAATTGACTACCATCCGGGAAAGGCGAACGTAGTCGCCGATGCTTTGAGCAGAAAATCATTGTTTGCACTAAGAGCCATGAGTACTCAGATGACTTTGTTGGATGATGGTTCCATTTTAGCCGAATTGAGGGCTAAACCATTGTTTCTCCAAGAGACTTGTGAAGCTCAGAAAGATGATAACAGTTTGCAAGCCAAGAGATTTTATGTGAGTCGAACGTTGAGTTAGACTTTTGAGTAAACCCTGATGGATGTCTGACATTTCGAGATAGGGTCTGTGTACCCAGAAATGACGAGCTTATTCATAAAATCTTGCATGAAGCGCATAGCGGATGTTTGAATGTACACCCAGGTAGCACGAAGATGTACAATGATTTGAGGAAATGGTATTGGTGGCTTGGTATTAAGAAAGACATTTCCGAGTTTGTATCGAAATGCCTAATTTGTCAGCAAGTGAAGGCTGAACATCAAGTACCTTCGGGTTTACTTCAGCCCATTATGGTTCCTGAGTGGAAATGGGACCGCATTACCATGGACTTCGTGACGGGCTTACCGTTGACTCCAAAGAAGAAAGATGCAGCATGGGTAGTGGTTGATAGACTCACAAAGTCACCCATTTTATACCAGTGCGAGTCGACTATTCGCTTGATAAATTAGCGGACTTATACATGTCAGAGATAGTAAGACTCCATGGTGTACCGTTGTCGATCATTTCGGATAGAGATACGAGATTCACGTCACGATTTTAGAAAAAGTTGTAAGAGGCTATGGGCACGAAATTGAGTTTTAGTACAGCCTTTCATCCACAAACTGACGGGCAGTCGGAGAGAGTAATTCAGATACTCGAAGACATGCTTCGATGTTGTGTTTTAGAATTCCAAGGTAGTTGGGAGAAATACTTACCGTTGGTGGAATTCACCTACAACAACAGTTTTCAGTCAAGTTTGAAGATGGCGCCTTATGAGGCATTGTATGGGTGTAAGTTCCGAACGCCCTTGTATTGGTCAGAACTTAGAGAGAAACAGATACACGGGGTCGACTTGGTTAAGGAAACTGAAGAGAAGGTAAAGGTGATACGTGACTGTTTGAAAGTCACCTCAGATAGACAAAAGTCCTATTCAGATTTGAAAAGGAAAGAGATAGATTTCAAAGTCGGTGATAAAGTGTTCTTGAAAGTATCACCTTGGAGGAAAATCCTCAGATTTGGCCGGAAAGGCAAATTGAGTCCGCGTTTTATCGGACCTTATGAAGTTACCGAGAGGATAGGACCGGTAGCTTATCAGTTGGCCTTGCCACTTGAGCTAGAAAAGATTCATGACGTCTTTCACATATCCATGTTGCGCAGATACCGTTCAGACCCTTCGCACGTCATATTTTCGACAGATGTAGAGATACAACTAGATTTAACTTATGGTGAAGAACCGGTTAGAATTTTGGCGCGAGAGGTCAAGCAGTTAAGAAACAAAAGCATAGCCCTAGTGAAAGTTCTATGGCAAAGGCATGGAATAGAAGAGGCTACATGGGAGCCCGAGGAAACGATGAGAAACCAATATCCCAACCTTTTCATCAGTAAGATTTTCAGGGACGAAAATCCTTAAGAGGGGGAGAATTGTAACAACCCGATTTAGGGGCTAGTCAGAATAGTGATCTCGGGACCACTAATCCGAGATTAGAGAAATTTATTTCCATGTTATAATATGAGTCAGAGCATGATAGTATATGTGCATGAGAATTTTGGTATTTTAATTTTAGCGATTTCATGTTTAATCGCGAAAAAGGACTAAATCGCATAAAGTGCGAAAGTTCCATTCTACAAGCTAAGGGTACCAAATAGCCATAGATTGGTAATTGGAGGTCTTTAAAAGGCAATTAGACCCTCAATATTAGCTTGGTCGGCTATAGACTTCATAGGGGACAAGAATTGACCAAGTTGGTCAAAGTTTTGGTGAACTAAATTGTTAGTTTAATATTAGAATAAAGAAAAGATGATGTTCATCTTTTTGCTCATCCTTCTCCACCGCTCTTATCCATTCAAGTAAGTGTTCTAGTGACCTTTTCTTGAAAATAGTTATACTTTTGAGACCCCTAAAGCTTAAGCTTTCAAATGAGGGGACTAATGTGCAATATGGTGAAAAGTTTAGAGTTTTGGCATGAGAGCTATTATAGTTATTTTCTGCAGTTTTATGGAAGAAATTGAGTCTTAGTTGTTAGATGAACAACTTTTGTGAAAGGTGTTGTCTTGAAAACACCTAATGGGACCTTAATGAAAAGGTTACAAATTTGTAGTAAATATGTGAAATGTTGAGTTTTGATGATAGCTATAAGAGTATTAAATGTTCACCTAGGCTTGTTGAAGGTAGAAATGTGATTAGAATTAATTTCTGAGCCTAGGGGCAAAATGGTCATTTTGTTAAAGTTTAGGGGCAAAATAGTAATTTTGCCTAAGCATGATTGTTGAGATGCTTTTATTAATGTAGTGATTAAAATGAGCTAATTTGCTATTATAGAGCAAGAAGAATCGAGAATTCGCCTCGATCGGGGAAAGAACAAAGTCTTGGACTAAACCGACGAACTAGCTCATTTTGAAAACGAGGTAAGTTTGTATGTGATTAATGCAATATTTATGTTAGCATAATTGAGAATGATCGGTATCATATTGATGCATGATACTTCGTTAAATTGAGAAATTAATGTTGAATATGATGTTGAAGTCCTAGCGGACTACAATGAATATGATATTGCTATCATCGAGATGAGAAATGGGTAGGGTCCCGTATAAAACCACGTCGGGACATGGCCTCGACATCGATTTAAGATCCTGTATAAGACCATATCCGGGATATGGCTTCGAAAGTGAATATGAAAATCATTTAAGACCATATCCGGGATGTGGCATCGATACTTGATGTGAAAGCCCATATAAGACCATATTCGGGATATGGCATTGGCATTTAGGGGTGACTCCATGTGAATGAGTGATTACAGGTACTCGTGAATGAGTCACGAAGAAACGATTACGGTATGTGGCACGGTATGTGCTAAATAAGGGAAATTGTAAATAAGTATGTCAAGAAGCCTTTGAATCATGTATGGTTAGTTAATGCCATGGATGGATTATAATATGAGCTTATTATTGCTATTTATTTCCATGCAAACTTACTAAGCTTTATTGTTGCCCCTTTCATCGCCCTTATTCTTTGTAGTATTGCAAAGATAACTCGAGGATCGTGGACGTAGGAGTTCGTAAATCACACTATCGGCATTACTTTGGTATAACAATTTAGACTTATTTTGAGTATGGCATGTGTAGGACTCGAATATTTTGTTAAGTTGTAATTGTTAGCCAAAGTGTTGGCTATGTATGTTACTAAAGTCATTTTGTAAATGGCCTTAAGTTAGGCAAATACTTGGAAAATTATTTTGCTTAATGAAAGTGATTTTCTTGAAGTGTACGCCCTTGGGTATAGATGTTGAATTGAGTATTTAGATGTGTCTTTGGGTCATGAATTATGTTGAATGGAATTGGTGTATGTATGCGTGCAATGTAGGGTGGCAAAGGGCTTGGTAAATAGCCTTCTAATTGTCCACATGGGTAGACACACGGGCGTGTGTCTAAACCGTGTGGGAGGCACGGCTAGCACATGGGTGTATGCCAAGGCCGTGTGAAGTCTGCACCTTGCACTTGGAATTTAAATCGCCACACGGCTGAAGCACACGGACGTGTGTATAGGCCGTGTGGATATGTCAGAATGCCAAGGTTTGGCACACACGCCAGGGCCACGGCCGTTCCAAGGCCGTGTGAAGTTAGTCAGTGTCGACCACGGGTGGAAGACACGGGCATGCCTTAGGGGCACACAGGCGTGTCCCTAGACCCATACGGGCGTGTGGCCCATGTTTTGTTGAAAAGTTTGTCGAACTCGTGAAAGTTCCCGGAATAGTTCTGATACCTCTCGGAAGTATGTTTAGGGCCTCCTAGGCCGAGTATGTGCAAGTGATGGGTTTAAACGAAATTTTATAACCCTATTCGAGATGTTTAAGCAAGATTAGTTAGGTAATGCCTCAAACCCTGTTCCAGCTTGAATACGGGTAAGGGGTGTTACAAAGTATATATTATATTATATTATATTATAATAACTAAATAAATAAAGGAAAAAGAAATAGAAAAAGAAACAAACATTGAAACGAAATAGAGAAGGAAAGAAAGAAAAGGAAAAGAAAGAAGAAAAAGCTAGGGTTTTCAAGGGTTCAAACCTTAATTGGTAAGTTAATTTAGTCCTTTTTCTGATCATTTTTATGTTTTTAGAATCCTAGAACTAAATACTACCCAAGCCATGTCAAATTTTTAGAAATTATTGATTTTTTAGACGTTGTTCATGTTGAATAATTAGAATATTTGGGACTAAATTGATAGATTTTTAATATAGAATTGAAAAAGGGTTGAATTGTGGAATAAATTGTAAATTTTGAGTATTAGGGACTAAATTGTAAAAAAATTGAAATTTAGGGATTTGAGTGAAATTAGAGAGTTGAATTTAGTTTAAAGTGGAAATTGAATGAAAATATAGAATTAATTGTGAAGAAATAAAGTTAGTCTCAGTTTAGGGACTAAATTGGAATTTAGACAAATGTTGAATAAAAATTGAAATATTTAATGTGAAATTGAATTGTCTTGTATTAGTGAATTTTAATTATTTTAATTTCATAGCAAACGTTGTGCCGGAAACCTCGACTAAGAAAGGAAAAGATAAAGTCGACGAAGAGTAGCTCGAAAGTTCTAGTTTGTATTTCTATAATCCGAATCTAATTATTAATTGTTGTATTTTGATTAAATGTTATGGTAAGTGATTAAGGTGAGAATTATTGTGTTTTACAATTGAAATAGATTGATTTAGTATTTTGATAAATTTATTGAATTTATATTGATTGAATTGGTATATATATATATTGCATATATTGATTATTTGAATTGAAATGAATATTGGTTGTAATTGGAAAGTGAATTGAAACCCTATTAACTGTATCGAGCTTAGTCGGATATGGATGGCATGCCATAGGATTGGAAGAGTTCAGGGAATTCTTTGAATTTGAGTCGATGAGACACTGGGTGTCAATCTATTACTTTGGATTAATTCGATGAGGCACTGGGTGCCAATTTACTTCGGTTTAACCAATGAGACACTGGGTGTCAAATTATTACTTCGAATTATCCGATGAGGCACTGGGTGCCAAACTGGTGTGTTTTGGTTGGATCCGTGTATCTGTCCGAGTCTGAGTCATGTTAATAGGGGCAATTAAATGAAATGATATTATGATTGGAACTGAAAAGTATTGAAAGTGAAATGGAAATGAGACAAATGAATTGTGCACTTTATTGTGAAAAGCTATTTGAGATAGCAATTGATGAGAAATTGAAAGTGTTAAGATTGATTTGTTATGAATTGATTAAATTGAATGACTATTGTTATTATAAGATTAAATGTGCATATTACTTTATTTTACTTTTTAATATTCGGATTATAGAAATACCACTGAGTTCATACTCGGTATCGCTTTATTTTGTTTTCCGTGCGCAGGTTAGGTACTTAATTTTGATCGCCAATTCAGCATCCAACAACGATCCCGATCTCAAACGTGGTGATGTTTATCCTTTTGTGTCAGCATGTACCTAGGGTGTCTAAATAATAGTTATTTTATGAATTGTTTGTAAATAAGGTTATAAATATAATGTTAGTTTGGTATATATATATAAACATGTGAAATTAAGTTAATGATTAAGTGTTCATGAATTAGACAAAATAAATTGAATTAGGCATGATTTAAAATGATGATTTGAATGATGTTTTAATGATATGAAATGATGATATAATTGTGGTACCTATGAGAGTACATTGGTTAGGCACCTAGGATGATTATTTTTTATATGTTTTTAATGTGTTGATTGTGTTTTAAGCTGGTTAAACGAATGATTTTTGAATTGCTTAATGTTCAAGCTTGCAGGGAATGGTAAACTTGTTAGTACCATTCTGGCCACACGGCCGTGTAAACCTTGCATCTTTAAAAAATTTTAATATTTCGCGAAAAATTCTCTGAGCTTCCGAATTAGTCATGACTTGTGTATATCACGTATTTTGGGCCTCGAGGGATCGAATAAAGGGACAATATGTATGAGTTTGATTGGTTTTGACTTGAATATTATATGATATGAAATGTTTTGAGATCATGTCTGTTTAATCGGTAATGCTCTGAAACCCTATTCTGACAACGGATGTGGGTTAGGGGTGTTACAAATAAGTACTTTTTATTAATTTAATAAATGAAGGATACGTGACCGAGGTTAGACACATTCATCATGAAGGAAATATTTGCATGGATCACTTGGCAAATTTAATTCAGAATATTGAGAGAGGTCTAGTTCGTCTTGAGACAAAGTCAACGAGCCTTGAACCCTTGCTCCATAGTGACACTTATGGAGAGGGGGTAATTCGAATTTGGTTTCCTTGTTTCCTTATTTTTGTAAAAAATAAATAAATAATAAGCGTGTGATGTAATGGATAAAGTAATTTTGAAATTAACAGCATATTTGGTTGGGTGTAATAGGAATAGATTGCAGCCCAATTCAGTGGGGCCACCACCAAACCAATGTTTGGATGGCTGTAATGCCTATTACAGCCTACATTGAATCCATTCTTATCCAGGGAAAAGGCTGCATAGCCATTCCTTTTACTCATCATCGCATAGGCATTGAATAGGATCTTTTTTTCCCCTTTTCAATTTTTATCCTCCTCCTTCATTCTTTTTTTTATGTTCCTCAGTCCTCCTAAACGGTTGGCCATGAAGCTATGGAGGTTGCCAAGACGGTTCTCGAAGTCGCCAACGTCACTTGGACTGCCATGGAATGTTGCCACCACCGTCACACTCCCAATGATGATTCTTCTAAAAATCATGACGCTTTCAAGCTTGAAAAAGAATTGGAAACCCTAAAATCTGAAAATCAACAGTCTCAAGAATCTTTTGGAACAGAACCTCAAACTCTTCAACAATATCTTTGAATCTCCTTCTTATTTAAACGATTGCCCTCCTGAGGTACATAAATTTCATAACCCTTTTTTCGTTTTTGATTTTCTTTTTCTTTTTAATTTTTAGACCTAATTATTTAATTAATTACAGCTCTATGCTCGGTTGATATCTACTATGGAATCTAAATACTTTTTACTCCGACTCGAATTTCTTAATGGATCCAATAATAAAATCGAGTTTCCATTCAATGAAGCTATAGGTTCTTATATTATTATTTTTGTATTAATTATTTGTAGTTTCTGGTATCTTATATAGCTTTTCCATGAATGAAGGGCATGCAACAAGAAATTCCTAATCGAACTGATAAATTATCACTACATGAAGTTGGATTAATAACTGTGATAATAAAGTCGATACAATTCTTTTCGTTTTCGTTTTCCTTTTATTTATTGGTAAGAATATTGATATTAATTGATTAGTTACCACGGCTTTTTTTAATTTAATTCTAAATTAGGGGATGATAAGCATTCTGCTGAAATTCTGATTAATGTTAACCAAAATGAACCGATTTGGTGGGTATGGGTAACTGATGAAATGGTTCTGATCAATGTTGAAGAGTGGAGTGGAATCGATAATGAGAAATATATTGTTATTATGTGTAAACACTACATATCCATTCAGAGGGTCGGGCTCTGAATTGCCTATGCAATGCCTCTCGTAATAGCTCCTTTTTTTTAGTTTAATTTCAGTTAATTTGGATTTGCATTTGAGTTTTTAGATGCGTTCTTTCACTTCTTACTTCTTGATTCTTGAATTTACAAGTGTTGTTTGAATGATTTTGATTCTTGAATCTTGAATCGTTCTTTTTGGCTTTTTCTTTTCAATTCATGAGTGTCATTTTGACTGAAATTGGATTTGGTTGTTTTAAAGGCTCAACGCCAATTGTTTTAGACAATGGGAGGAGTTCATTCTGTACATGGACTATTGGCCAAAAATAGCTTCTACAACTTGGTGTAGGCTTTTATCACAGTCAGCGTTGGTAATTTCAAACATCTCTTCAAGAAAAATATCTTCTATAACAGTTAGTCTTTGTTTAATTGATAGTTGAAATATAAAGCATTCTCTCTTATATTATCTTTTCGATCATAATTTTCTCTGTATATTTAAGCATTTCATGTTTGGTAAATTTTAGATATATGAACTAGTGACAATATTTTTGAGTTTTGACTTAAATCAAAATTCTAATAATATTTGTAATGAGTTCAAAGTTTTTGTGAACTGTAGAATCCTAATGTTTCCATTTGCACATCAAATTTCAAAATTGGATTGAGTAAGCACTGCAGTTTCCAATTAAAAGACAAAACCATTAGTTTAACGCTTTTCCATTTTAAGGGTCAGTGCAAATAAATGGAACAGTGGTGAAGAAAAATACCAGTTGTGTGCTGAACTTAGGTGATTAGGTGGTTTTTGGTTTGCTGGGAAATCATTCTTATGTATCATTTTCTTGGGTTTGAGTGCTATTAGAGTGCTTTAAGTTACTTAGTTACTCTAGTGGTGACATTTTATGTGTCTATGCTTGTTTTGTTATCTCATTAATTTAATTTCACTTGATCTAGATATTTCAGCAGCTCATGACTGAGGTTGGAGTTAAGGGCTCATGACTGGGAGAGATATTCTGAAGTATATTTTAGGAGAAAATGTTAGGCACTGTATGTTTTAGCTTTTCTTCAGATTTGGTAACCATATATAGCTTTTAAGTATGCTATTTGCTATTGCACTGAAATTCATCACATACAACAAGCATCTCTTATGATTTTATTTAAACTATTGTTATAAGAGTACTTATTTCTCTTTTAAAACATAAAGAGGTTAAAATTCCTAAAAAGAAAATAAAATTGATTGGGTAGAAAAACTAATTCAACCATATAATGTTTTTTTTTTTTTTGTGTTGTGTTCTTCTACACTGATTAATATTGGGAATGGATTGTTGGTGGCTCTTTTGTTTAGTTGCTTAATGTTTGTTTTTATACTTGTCATAAGACTTTTTGTTTTGGTGCAGCGCTTTTCAGCCTTGTTTTGTAGAAACCTTAGAATAATTCAAGTTTACTTTTTTTTTAAAATAATTTTGGCCATGAAATGTGGATACCCAAGTTCTCCATCTTCCTCTTTTGGTCCAGCTCAATCCAGGTCCAAACATAATCCTGAAGGTAAAATTCTTTTTGGGATTTGTTTATTTTCGGGGTTTTTGATTAGTTTTCTTATCTAATCACTCAGTATAGTTATGAGCACCAAGACCTTGTCTTTATCTTAATTGAATTATAATTTTGTTTTGTTAAAATAAAGTAATAAAATAGTTGTTTAGTTTAGTTTATGGTTATTTGGTTTTCAATGTTCATTCTTGGTAATGAGTTTTGAAGTAAAGAAAATAATAATTTGATAGTTAAGTAAAACACTGAGTACTTAAGAATATAGGTATTTGGTTTTCAATGTTCAATGTTCAATGTTCAATTTCAGGTTTTTCGCCTCTATGTGAATTAAGCATTGAAGGGTGATGTAATAGTCCGGTTTACACCCTAGTCGGAACAGTGGTTTCGGGACCACAAATCCCAGTCAGTGAATTATTTTAATATTATTTTTTGTGCCTTTGATATGTGATTAAGCATGTGTTAAAGTTCCATGAGTTAATTTGTATGTCTGTGTGTTTAATTTGAGAAAAGGACTAAATCGCATAAAAGGTAAAAGTGGCCTTCTATTTAATTGAATGGCCTAATTGATGTGTCTTCTTTTGTATGAGGCCTTATGTTGTAAATTGGCCTTTTAGCAATGTGGTGGACGGCATATTAATGTGATAAATAGTTTATTTTATGTGATAATGGTTTATTAAATGATGAATATTATAATATAAAGTTTTAATAAATAAAACAAAATATGAATAAGTGGCCATATTCATCATCTTTGGCCGAATAAGAAAAGAAAAAGAAAGGAACAAAAGCTTTCAAGGGTTTCGGCCATTTCAAGCTTAAATTAAGGTATGTTTTGGTTTTAGATTTTGATGATTTTTATGTTTTTGAGATTGGTTCTTAGTCTACTATCAAGCCCATGTTGTAATTTGAAGAATTGATGATATTTGTGAAATTTTCCATTGATGAAATGGTGAGATTTGTGATGTTTTATGGTGTTAAATGAAAGATATATGTTAGATGAACATATGCTATTCTTGAATTTTTGATGAATTTAGCTAAATAGGGCTAAATTGATAAAATAGAATTTTGAAGGATTAATTTGTGAAATAAATGAAATGTGAGGACTTATATGAGCATGGGTGACATTCGGTTAGGCATGAGTAATATGAAATTTGGTGTATTTTGTAAATTTGTGAAATAGGGACTAAAATGTCCAAATGTGCAAATGTGAGGGCTAAAATGCAAATTGCCCTAAATGTGTGTTCATGAATTGCATTGGAATAAATTAGTGAATAAATGGATTACATTTGAATATGTATAGATCAAGAGCCGAAGAAAACGGACTTAGATCGCGGAAAGACGAAAGTAGTTGAGTAACCGAGTCCGAACGAATATCCGAATCCGAGGTAAGTCGATATACAAATAAATGCATTTGTATTGAATTATATATGTTCATATGATTATTAATAAGGACGAATGCTCATGAAATGATGTATACATGAATTCTGAGATAGAATTGATTTAGAGACAATATCTGAGAAGTCCCATTTGAATCTAGGAATAGATAGGATTAACTATGTCATGACATAGGTGTCTGTTATGTGATATCATGTAAGACCACGTCTGGGACGTTGGCATCGATATGAGTTTTACGTGTAAGACCATGTCTGGGACATTGGCATCGTATTGATTGGTGTAAGACCCTGTCTGGGACAGTGGCATCGATATTTGATTCCGTGTAAGACCCTATCTGGGACAGTGGCATCGATATCTGAGTATATGTAAGACCTCGTCTGGGACGTTGGCATTGTACGACTTTTTCGAGCTTTCTGAATATCCTATTTAGTTTCAAACGGTTCAACAGGCAAGTCTGAGAAATGAACAACTCTGTGATTTGTACATCTGTTTCAGGTACGTTTGAAAAGTACACTATGTGTGTATGAAAGGTAAGTATCTATGTGAACTTACAATGATGAACATGTGTAAAGAAATGATGAGATAACATATAAAGATATGCTTGAATAAGCTTTGTGCATATGTGATATTTGAATTGAAGAATGTGGTAAAGTATGGCTAAACAATGAGCCAAAAGATTAGATTTCTATGTGAACTAATAATAGCATTGATCTAATATGATTATATGCATTTTATGCTAAGTTTATTTGTATATGGCTTACTAAGCTTTTGAAAGCTTACTCTGTGTGTGTTTGCTTTGTTTCATAGATCGTCAAAGCTACTGAAGGCTCGAGACCGTCGAGGATCGTCATCACACTACTTAAACTCATTTTGGTACCTTTTGAAAATGTATATATGAAGTATGGCATGTATAGGCTAGTGTTTTGGTATATGTTTGAATTGTAAATAGCCATGTGATTTGGCTAGCTAATGTTAGTAATATGCATGAGTAAATGTGGTATATGATGCATGTTTTGGTATGGCAAGTTAGCTATTACAATGATCAATGTTATGGTAAGCTTATAAATGCATAATGAGTATGTAGGGTTGATCAATGAAATGGCTACATGGATGAATAATGTGGTTGAATCATGCTTGGATGTATAAGTGTTTTTAGTTGTGCAAATTGGCATAATTAGAATTGAGAATGAATGAGATGAAATGTTGTTTGTTTGGTATGATTCTTGGTTGCCAAATGTGTTTGAAATGAATTGGCGGATGGCTTGTAGGCTTGATCCTTTGTGGGTGGCATTTTGGCCATGCGAGTGGCCTATTTTTCCAACACGGTTGAGGCATACGGGTGTGCCTAGTGGCCGTGGGATTTAGTCAGTATATAGCCTAAGAGTACACGGCCATGGTACACTGGCGTGCCTAGTGGCCGTGGGGATAAGTCAGTATACCTGCCCTATTTTGGCACGGCCAGGACACATGGGGGTGTCTTGTAGCCATGGGAGGCACACGGCCAGACTGCACGGGCGTGTGACATCTGCATTGTTCAAAAAGTTTTAAATTTTCGAGAATTTTCGTATACATTCGGTATAGTCTCGACCCTTCTCTAAAGCATGCTTAAGGTCTCGGTGACCTATCTAAGGGACATAGTGATTGCAATTGATGATTTACAATATGAAATGTCTGTAAAAGTTTCTTATCTGTCCGGTAATGCCTTTAACCCTAATCCGGCGACGGATACGGGTTAGGGGTGTTACATTTGGTTGGTATCAGAGCTACGGTTTAGTCGATTCTCAGACTAACGTAGCGTGTCAGAGTCTAGCTATACATGCCATATATCTGAACTGTGATAGTGTGATGAATCCTGACGTGTGAAATGTGATTTTCATATAGTAATGGATCCCGAAAGAGCCGTAGCTGACGACGTAGAAAGTAATGCGCCTGCTCTTGCTGAAGGGACAACACCCTCTGATCCGAGACCGGCTGTGAGTGGTCAAGAGGGAGAAGCTAAACAAGTTTTCTTCCAGATGATGAGTGAGTGGTTCACTCAATTTGTTAGAAATAACCCGACTGTTTCACAACCTCCGCCCCCGCCTAATCACCCTCAGACATCTGCTATGCCTCTGACTATGAATCTGAATCTGTTGAACAAGCCTCCGGTTGACAAAATCCGTAAGTATGGGGCTGAAGAATTTAGGGCTACTAGTGATGATGATGCCGAGAAGGCCGAGTTCTGGTTAGAAAACACGATCCGAGTATTCGATGAGTTGTCCTTGACTCTGAAAGAAAGTATTAAATGTGTTATTTCACTGCTTCGAGATGTAGCTTATCAGTGGTGGAAGACTCTGGTTTCTGTTGTTCCGGAAGAACGGGTGACATGGGACTTCTTTCAGATTGAGTTTCAGAAGAAATACATCAGTGAGAGATTCATTGATCAGAAACGAAAGGAATTTTTGGACTTGAAACAGGGTTGTATGACTGTTACTGAATACGAACGATAGTTCATGAGATTGAGTCAGTATGCTCGTGAATGTGTATCCACCGAGGCAATAATGTGCAAAAGATTCGAAGATGGTCTTAATGAAGACATCCGTTTACTTGTTGGGATTCTAGAAATAAAGAAGTTCGTTGTACTTGTTGATCGAGCGTGTAAAGCTGAGGCACTCGGGAAATATAAAAGGAAAGCTGAGTTTGAAGCTAAAGATGTGAGAAAGAGATTTCAGAGTAGATCATTCCAGTCTGTATCAAAGAAATTCAGAGATGAACAAAGCCGTTCAAGAGTTAATGTGGGACATTTGAATAGAGATCGAGCTAGATCACAAATGAGCTCCAAAACTCCGGCAACTTCAGTAGCAAGTGTTGGGAATGTATGATCCGAACGACCTGAGTGTAAGCATTATGGTAAAAGACATTCGGGAAGTTGTAGATTGAATGATCGGGCTTGTTTCAGATGTAGATCATTAGATCACTTCATTCGTGATTGCCCCGAGTCTGTTGAGCCAAAGACTATTCAGAATCCGAGATCAGATAATGCTCCAGTGAGAGGTAGACCTTTACGAAATACCAAAAATGTCAGTGGTAGTCAGAGAACTACGAGAGATACTATTGCGAGATCTGAAGCTAGAGCGCCTGCCAGAGCGTATGCCATCCGAGCTCGTGAGGAAGCTTCATCTCCTGATGTTATAATGGGTAAATTTACACTTTATGATACTTCTGTGATTGAATTGATAGACCCTGGTTCTACTCATTCGTATATATGCATGAATTTGGTAACCAGTAAGACTTTGCCTGTAGAGTCTCACTCGAATTTGTTATACAAGTATCGAACCCTTAGGGTAAAAGTGTCTTGGTTGATAAGATATGCAAGAACTGTCCGTTAATGTTTCGAGATATTTGTTTCCCTGCTGATCTAATGCTATTACCATTTGATGAGTTTGATATAATTCTGGGTATGGACTGGTTGACGTTGCATGATGCTGTTGTGAACTATAAAAGAAATACTATTGATTTGAGTCGTCAGAATGGTGAAATAGTTATTATTGAGTCGAATGATTTAAATGGATTGCCTGCTGTGATATCTGTGTTGAAAGCTCAGAGTTATATGAAAAAGGGTTACGAAGCTTATTTTGCTTATGTGATTGATTCGAAAGTGTCCGAAAAGAAAGTTGAATCGCGTGCGCTTGTTTGTGAGTTTTTTCGATGTATTTCCGAAAAGAATTGTTGGGACCGCCTCCGATACGTGAAGTTGAATTTGGTATTGATCTGTTGCACAGTGCACGACACCTATTTCGCAAAGACCGTATAGAATGGCACCAACAGAGTTGAAAGAATTGAAGTCACAGCTACAAGAATTGACTGACAGAGGGTTCGCTAGATCGAGTTTCTCACCTTGGGGTGCTCCCGTTCTGTTTGTGAAAAAGAAAGATGGCACGATGAGAATGTGCATAGATTAACGTCAGTTGAACAAAGTGACTATAAAGAACAAATATCCGTTGCCCAGGATTGACGATTTATTTGATCAGTTAAAAAGAGCTACTGTGTTTTCGAAGATAGATCTGAGATTGGGTTACTATCAGTTGCGAGTAAAAGACTCAGACATTCTGAAAATTGCTTTCAGAACAAGGTACGGGCATTATGACTTTTTAGTTATGCCTTTCGGATTAACGAATGCTCCTGCTATTTTTATGGATTTGATGAACAGAATTTTCAGACAGTACCTAGATCGATTTGTTGTTGTATTCATAAACTACATTTTTGATTTATTCACGGAATGAAACTGAACATGCTGAACATCTGAGAATCGTGTTGCAAACTCTGAGAGAAAAGTAATTGTATGCAAAATTCAGCAAATGTGAACTCTGGTTGTGTGAATTCAGTTTTCTGGGACACATTGTATCGGCCTTTGGAATACGAGTTGATCCGAGCAAGATTTCTGCTATTCTGGATTGGAAACCTCCGAAGAATATGTCTGAAGTTCGCAGTTTTCTGGGACTTGCTGGTTATTACCGCAAATTTGTAAAAGGCTTTTCGATAATAGCAACTCCGTTAAGTAAATTGCTTCAGAAAGATGTGAGATTTGAATGGTCTGATAAATGTCAGAAAAGTTTTGATCGGTTGAAAACTTTGTTAACTGAAGCTCCAGTATTAGTACAATCGGAATCAGGCAAAAAGTTTGTAATATACAGTGATGCTTCGTTGAATGGTCTGGGATGTGTATTGATGCAGGAAGGCAAAGTAATAGCTTATGCTTCGAGACAACTTAAGCCTCATGAGAAGAACTATCCGACACATAACCTCGAGTTAGCTGCAATTATGTTCGCATTAAAGATTTGGCGACATTATCTATTCGGCGAGAAATGTCACGTGTTTTCAGATCATAAAAGTTTGAAATATCTGATGACTTAGAAAGATTTGAATCTGCGACAGAGAAGATGGCTAGAACTGTTAAAAGACTATGAGCTTGTGATAGATTATCATCCGGGTAAAGCTAATGTAGTTGCTGATGCATTGAGTCAGAAATTATTGTTTGCATTACGTGCTTTGAATACTCAATTAGATCTGTCTGATGATAGTTCTGTGATAGCTGAATCGAAAGCGAAACCGCTATTTTTACAACAAATAGTTGATGCTCAGAAAGTTGATAATGAAATGTTATCGAAACGAGCTCAATGTGATGCGAATTCTGATTCTGAATTTCGAGTTGTTGATGATTGTTTGAGATTTCGAGATTGTATCTGTGTTCCGAGAAACCCTGAGTTAATTCAGTTGATTTTGAATGAAGCACATAATAGTCGTTTATCCATTCATCCGGGTAGTACAAAAATGTACCATGATCTGAAGCAACATTATTGGTGGTCTGGTATGAAACGAGATATTTCTGATTTCGTATCGAAATGGTTAATCTGTCAGCAAGTGAAAGCAGAACATCAGGTTCCGTCTGGTTTGTTGCAACCGATTTTGATTCCCGAGTGGAAATGGGATAGAGTGACGATGGACTTTGTTTCTGGTTTGCCTCTGACTCCGAGAAGGAAAGATGCGATTTGGGTTGTAGTTGATAGATTGACGAAATCTGCTCATTTCATTCCGGTACGATCTGATTACTCACTTGATAGATTAGTCGAACTTTATATTTCTGAGATTGTGAGATTGCACAGGGTGCCACTATCTATTGTGTCTGATAGAGATCCGAGGTTTACATTTCGATTTTGGAAGAAACTGAAGAAGCTTTAGGCACAAAACTGCATTTCAGTACAGCTTTTCACCCGCAAACGGATGGTCAATCTGAGCGAATCATTCAGATCCTCGAGGATATGTTGAGATGCTGCATTCTTGAGTTTAATGATATGTAGGAACAGTACTTATCACTGATTGAATTTGCATATAATAACAGTTTTCAGCCAAGCATCAAAATGGCACCTTATGAAGCTTTGTACGGACGTAAATGTCGTACACCTCTGTATTGGACCAAACTCAATGAAAATAAGCTACACGGGGTTGATTTGATAAAAGATACTGAACAGAAAGTAAAAGTGATCCGTGACAGTTTGAAAGCAGCATCTGAACGTCAGAAGTCTTACGCAGACTTGAAACGAAAAGATATTGAATTTGATATCAGTGACAAAGTGTTTTTGAAAGTATCTCCGTGGAAGAAAGTACTCCGATTCGGACGTAAAGGCAGGTTGAATCCGAGGTTCATTGGACCGTATGAGATTATCGAGCAAGTTGGGCTAGTTACAAACAGATTATTGTTGCCACCTGAGCTTGAAAAGATACATAATGTATTTCATGTTTCGATGCTCCGTAGATATCGATCCGATCCCTCACATGTGATTGCTCCGTCTGAAATTGAAATCTGATCTTATATGACTTACGAAGAAGAGCCGATCTGTATTTTAGCTCGAGAAATAAAAGAATTGAAAAACAAGAAAATTCCGTTAGTAAAAGTGTTGTGGCATCGACACGGTGTAGAAGAGGCCACGTGGGAGCCCGAAGATTCAATAAGACAGTAATATTCGAATCTATTTAACGGTAAGATTTTCGGGGACGAAAATCCCTAAAGGGGGAGAATTGTAACAGTCCAGTTTACACCCTAGTCGAAACAGTGGTTTCAGGACCACAAATCCCAGTCAGTGAATTATTTTAATATTATTTTCTGTGCATTTGATATGTAATTAAGCATGTGTTAAAGTTCCGTGAGTTAATTTGTCTGTCTGTGTGTTTAATTTGAGAAAGGGACTAAATTGCATAAAAGGTAAAAGTGGCCTTCTATTTAATTGAATGGCCTAATTGATGTGTCTTCTTTTGTATGAGGCCTTATGTTGTAAATTGGCCTTTTAGCAATGTGGTGGACGGAATATTAATGTGATAAATAGTTTATTTTATGTGATAATGGTTTATTAAATGATGAATATTATAATATAAAGTTTTAATAAATAAAACAAAATATGAATAAGTGGCCATATTCATCATCTTTGGCCGAATAAGTAAAGAAAAAGAAAGGAACAAAAGCTTTCAAGGGTTTCAGCCATTTCAAGCTTAAATTAAGGCATGTTTTGGTTTTAGATTTTGATGATTTTTATATTTTTGAGATTGTTGCTTATTCTACTATCAAGCCCATGTTGTAATTTGAAGAATTGATGATATTTGTGAAATTTGCCATTGATGAAATTGTGAGATTTGTGATGTTTTATGGTGTTAAATGAAAGATATATGTTAGATGAACATATGTTGTTCTTGAATTTTTGATGAATTTAGCTAAATAGGGCTAAATTGATAAAATAGCATTTTGAAGGATTAATTTGTGAAATAAATGAAATGTGAGGACTTATATGAGCATGGGTGACATTCGGTTAGGCATGAGTAATAAGAAATTTGGTGTATTTTGTAAATTTGTGAAATAGGGACTAAAATGTCCAAATGTACAAATGTGAGGGCTAAAATGCAAATTGCCCTAAATGTGTGTTCATGAATTGAATTGGAATGAATTAGTGAATAAATGGATTACATTTGAATATGTATAGATCAACAGCCGAAGAAAATGGACTTAGATCGCAGAAAGACGAAAGTAGTTGAATAACCGAGTCCGAACGAATATCCGAATCCGAGGTAAGTCGATATACAAATAAATGCATTTGTATTGAATTATATATGCTCATATGATTATTGATAAGGATGAATGCTCATGAAATGATGTATACATGAATTCTGAGATAGAATTGATTTAGAGACAATATCCGAGAAGTCCCGTTTGAATCTAGGAATAGATAGGATTAACTATGTCATGACATAGGTGTCTGTTATGTGATATCATGTAAGACCACGTCTGGGACGTTGGCATTGATTTGAGATTTCGTATAAGACCACGTCTAGAACGTTGGCATCGATATGAGTTTTACGTGTAAGACCATGTCTGGGACATTGGCATCGTATTGATTCGTGTAAGACCATGTCTGGGACAGTGGCATCAATATCTAAGTATATGTAAGACCTCGTCTGGGACGTTGGCATTGTACGACTTTTCTGAGCTTTCTGAATATCCTATTTAGTTCCGAACGGTTCAACGAGCAAGTCTGAGAAATGAACAACTCTGTGATTTGTACATCTGTTTCAGGTACGTTTGAAAAGTACACTATGTGTGTATGAAAGGTAAGTATCTATGTGAACTTACTATGATGAACATGTGTAAAGAAATGATGAGATAACATATAAAGATATGCTTGAATAAGCATATAAAGAATGTGGTAAAGTATGGCTAAACAATGAGCCAAAGAATGTATGTGATTAGATTTCTATGTGAACTAATAATAGCAATGATCTAATATGATTATATGCATTTTATGCTAAGTTTATTTGTATATGGCTTACTAAGCTTTTGAAAGCTTACTCTGTGTGTGTTTGCTCTGTTTCATAGATCGTCAAAGCTACTGAAGGCTTGGGACCGTCGAGGATCGTCATCACTCTACTCAAACTCATTTTGGTACCTTTTGAAAATGTATATATGAAGTATGGCATGTATAGGCTAGTGTTTTGGTATATGTTTGAATTGTAAATAGCCATGTGATTTGGCTAGCTAATGTTAGTAATGCGCATGAGTAAATGTGGTACATGATGCATGTTTTGGTATGGCAAGTTAGCTATTACAATGATCAATGTTATGGTAAGCTTATAAATGCATAATGAGTATGTATGGTTGATCAATGAAATGGCTACATGGATGAATAATGTGGTTGAATCATGCTTAGATGTATAAGTGTTTTTAGTTGTGCAATTTGGCATAATTAGAATTGAGAATGAATGAGATGAAATGTTGTTTGTTTGGTATGATTCTTGGTTGCCAAATGTGTTTGAAATGAATTAGTGTATGGCTTGTAGGCTTGATCCTTTGTGGGTGGCATTTTGGCCATGCGAGTGGCCTGTTTTGCCAACACGGTTGAGGCACACGGGCGTGCCTAGTGGCCGTGGGATTTAGTCAATATATAGCCTAAGAGTACACGGCCATGGTACACGGGCGTGCCTGGTGGCCGTGGGGATAAGTCAGTATACCTACCCTGTTTTGGCATGGCCAGGACACATGGGGGTATCTTGTAGCCGTGGAAGGCACATGGCCAGACTGCACGGGCGTGTGACCTCTGCAGTGTTCAAAAAGTTTTAAATTTCCAAGAATTTCCGTATAGATTTGGTATAGTCCCGACCCTTCTCTAAAGGATGTTTAAGGTCTCGGTGACCTATCTAAGGAACATAGTGATTGCAATTGATGATTTACAATATGAAATGTCTATAAAAGTTTCTGATCTGTCCGGTAATGCCTTTAACCCTAATTCGGCGACGGATACGGGTTAAGGGTGTTACAGGTGATGCGAACCCGTGCTCGGAGTGATTACGAGTTGCTTAAATTCCCGATCGTAAGTTGAGAAGTATCAAATTTGAAAGCTGGAAACAAGAGGGTTTGAGGATGATGGCTTTGAAGAAAATATTAAGGAATGAGTTGATTGAATTTTGGGATAACAAGTTTTAAGAATGAACCGATATTAATGGTGAATATCGACCCTAATCTTATGTCAAAACTTGGAATTAGAATTTGGTTAAGGTAATAAACCGAGACCCACTATCAAAGGTGATAGGAACCTTCGGTATAGGTGAACGCCACAATTGTTTGCAAGTGATAAGTTCAGAATCGAAGAAACGAGTTGACGCCACTAGACGAAGCTAGATAAGTCAATCGAGTCTCAAACGAACCAAGAGAGTTGAATAACTCACTAAGTTTAATATTCATAAAAATAACAAAGTTAAGTAACCTCAAAAATAGTTTACAATCGGCTATTTATAGGACTACATAGCTCCAGCCGAATAGACAGAATGTGATCAGCTTAATTAAGCTTTAAATGAGTTGAAATGGCTATTGAAATGATCAACAAGACTTTTGGAAATTCCTAGACATAGGTGACGCCAACAGCCTTGCTTGTTGCTCTTCCCAATCGGCCATTTATGTGGACTTAATAGCTGAGCTGAATTTTGGCAAGTATATGTTTAGCCAAGGAGATGTGAATGTGATTAAGTCTTCTCTTGGGAAGCCGAATGTACATCAGCCATTTTAATGAAGTTGTGGCACACGAACAGCCACCAAATGTGAACATTCAGTAAGGAAAAGACACCAGGTGTGAACGGTTGGAATTGGATAGTCATTTACATGTGAAATCAGCTGCTGAAATTAATTGAACACCTTTGGCCTTTGAGATCCACGAAGTGCTGCTTGGGAGAGAGTAAACAGCAGCTGCAAGTGCATGTATTACCAGATTCGTGCAGCTCCTTTAATTGCCATCCATGCATGCATTGATGAGCAGCCCATTCAGCCATCCTACAAGACATATTTAAAGCAACATTAAAACTGATTTTAGAACACATTTAATTATTCTAAACTAAGACCAATTAAATCACATATTAAAACTGTATGAAATTGGACAGATTTAATGGTCTTAAGACATATTTAATTTGTCCAGATTTTTTTTGACACATTCATATTTATGACACTAATTTAATTAGCTGAAAATAATTTAACTAACTAGTCCAAATTAATATTTTTATTCTAGCAAATAAAGTCTAAACTGAAGTAAGCTAAATTGAGCTAAAATTGAATTTGAAGAAGATTGCACGGAATGCTCGAGTTATAGTTTCGTGACTGATCGAAGAGTCCAGCAATGGTTTCTCCCTAAACTCGATCTATAAGAGCCGTAACCCCTTCCTTAAACCTCTTGGCACGAGCACGAGTGATCAGACCCGTTGGAAGCTGCAAAGGTTCTTCGGCAGCCTTGGTTGGATTTCGAGCCATGATCGTATCATCCCCTCCCTCTTTGAAATGATTTGTCCCTAAATCGTCACCTACATCATAAGGAGACAGGTCAGATACATTGAAACTAGCACTTACGTTATACTCACCTGGAAGGTCAAGTTTATATGAATTGTCGTTGATCCTTTCCAAGACTTGAAAAGGACCGTCACCCCTCGGAAGCAGCTTAGACCTTCGTTGGGCTGGAATTCTTTCTTTCCTCATATGTACCCATACCCAATCTCCAGGCTCAAAGATGACTCGTTTTCTACCTTTATTGGCTCTTTGTGCATATTGCTTAGTTCTTTCCTCGATATTTTCCCTCACTTTTTGGTGCAAATGCTTTACGTACTCAGCCTTCCGTTTAGCATCTGCATTCACAAGTTGTTCGTTAGGCAAAGGAATTAAATCTAGAGGTGTCAAAGGGTTAAAGCCGTAAAGAATTTCAAAAGGGGAATGTTGAGTTGCCGAATGAATAGATCGGTTATAAGCAAACTATATGTGCGGCAAGCATTCTTCCCAAGACTTAAGGTTCTTCCGGATAATGGCTCGCAATAAAGTCGACAAAACTTGATTCACCACTTTCGTTTGTCCGTTCGTTTGTGGATGGCAAGTGGTCGAAAATAAGAGCTTTGTGCCAAGCTATCTTCATAGTGTCCTCCAGAAATGGCTTAGGAACTTTGCATCTCGATCAGAGACGATGGTCCTCGGAACTCCATTCAAATGCACAACTTCCCTAAAAAATAGATTAGCAACATGTAAAGCATCATCAGCTTTGTTACAGGCAATAAAGTGTGCCATTTTAGAAAATCGGTCTACGAAAAAAAATGGAGTATTTTCCATTTTTAGTTCTAGGAAGGCCTAGAACAAAATCCATCGAAATATCGATCCAAGGCCCTTCGGGAATAGGCAACGATGTGTACAAACCATGAGGTTTGATTTTCGACTTGGCCTTCTTGCAAGTGATGCAACGATCATAAACTCGCTCCACGTCTCTTTTCATTTTCGGCCAATGGAAGTGTTCGCGCAATGTAGCCAGCGTCTTGGTAACTCTGAAATGGCCCACGAGACCTCCGCTATGTGCCTCATTTACAAATACATTCCTAACAGAGCCTTGAGGGACACAGAGTTTACCTTCTCAAAAAAGATAGCCTTCATGTCGATAAAACTTCTCATAAGTTCCAAGTTCACAAGCTTTATATAATTCAGCAAAATCAGGATCATTTACATATAGTTCTTTCAAATATGAAAAACCAAGCAATTTCGAATCCAAGAAATTAAGAAGGGCATACCTCCTCGACAACGCATCCGCTACGACATTTTCTTTACCTTTCTTATACTTAATGACGTACAGAAAGGATTCTAAGAACTCCATCCACTTGGCATGTCGTTTGTTTAACTTGTGTTGGCCCTTGAGATGCTTCAACGATTCATGGTCCGTGTGGATGACAAATTCTTTGGGCCACAAGTAATGCTGCCACGTCTCTAATGCCCGAATCAATGCGTACATCTCCTTGTCGTAGGTAGGATAGTTAAGTGTCACGCCATTTAGCTTTTCACTAAAGTAAGCTATCTGCCGTCCGTCTTGCATTAACACAGCTCCTATGCCTAGGCCCAAGGCATCACACTCGATTTCGAAGGTTTTGTTGAAATCAGGCAAAACAAGCAAAGGGGTGTTAGTTAGGCAATCTTTAATAGAATTGAAAGAACGCTCTTATTCATCACTCCAAAAGAAAGTAGAGTTTTTCTTGATAATACCAGTTAATGGAGCTGCGATGCCAAGCCATGGAAACTTCGAACTTGGCTGATGCTCGTTGGTCTTGGCCATTCTCGAATCGCCTTAACTTTCTCTTGGTCAACTTCGAGTCCTTTTCAGCTAACAACAAATCCTAAGAAAACAACTTGATTAGAACAGAAAGTATATTTCTTAAGATTGGCATATAACGTCTCCTTACGTAATACTTCTAGCACAGCTCGTAAATGAGGCACATGATCTTCCAACAACCTGTTATAAATAAGAATGTCATCGAAATACACAACACAAAATTTACCGATAAAAGCACGCAATACATAGTTTATTAAGCACATAAACGTGCTGGGTGCGTTGGTTAAACCAAATGGCATAACCAGCCACTCATACAAACCATGCTTCGTTTTAAAAGCTATTTTCCACTCGTCTCCTTCTCGCATCTGGATTTGATGATATCCACTCTTAAGATCAATTTTGAAGAAGAGTTGAGCCCCGCTTAATTCATCTAGCATGTCATCGAGGCGCGGGATGGGATGCCTATATTTGATGGTAATTTTATTAACTGTTCGGCAATCCACGCACATATGCCAAGTTCCATCCTTCTTGGGCACCAAAAGCACAGGTACAACACAAGGGCTTAGGCTTTCCCGTATGTACCCCTTTTCCATCAATTCGGCTACTTGTCGTTGCAATTCTTTAGTCTCTTCAGGGTTGCTACGATATGCTGGGCGATTTGGAATCGTAGCTCCGGGAATGAAGTTGATTTGGTGCTCAATCCCACGAATAGGCAGTAGGCTATTAGGAATGTCTTCCGGAAACACATCTTCGAAATCCTGCAACAAAGACACAATCGAAGACGGAAGGGTAACATCTAAATTATTAGTGTTAAAAAGCCTTTCCTTATACATGTGCACAATCATCGGTTGCCTTAGCAACAAAGTCTTTCTAATTTCTCGCTCCTTAGCATAAACACTAAATTTTTCAATCCCTTGCTCATCTTTTTCTTCTTTTTCACTTCTCACTTTTACCTCACTCTCTTTACTCTTTTCTCTCAATTTTACCTCACATCTTCCTTTTGTTTTCCACTCTTTTTTTCTTTTTCTTTTTCTTCTTTTGCTCTCAATTGCTTAACAGAATTTTTCAGCTACAATTGGTCTTCGTAAACTTGCTTGGGAGTCAAAGGCGCCAAGGTCACATTTTTGCCAAGATGCTTGAAGTTGTAACGATTCGTGTATCCGTCATGAATGGCTCGCCGGTCAAATTGCCAAGGCCTTCCCAAAAGTAGATGACCCGCATGCATCGGTACCACACCACATACAACTTCGTCGTTGTATTTGCCAATGGAAAAATGGAACAACAGCTTGTTTAGTGACCTTTAATTCGCCTCCGTCGTTAAGACATTGTAACTTGTTGGGGTGAGGGTGTTTAGTCATCGGCAACCCAAGCTTCTCTACGAGCATGCTGCTAGTAACATTTGTGTAGCTACCCCCATCGATAATCAGGCTACACACTTTTCCTTGAACGTGGCATCGTGTGTGGAAGATGTTCTCGCGTTGATGTTCATCTTCGGTGCTTTGAATGCTCAAGATTTGCTTCACAACGAATAATTCACCATCAACAGCATATTCAAGATCTTCTTCCTCTTCTTCTTTAGTGGGAGAGTCGGTTTCGTTCTCTTCCTCATCTCCGGATTCGATCTCACCATCGGGTCTCATAGTCATCACTCGTCGGTTTGGGCATTGACTTGCTATATAACCTCTACCGAGACACTTGAAACACTTAATGTCTCGAGTGGAATTGCGCACGGCTTCATTGGTGCTTTTACTCGATTCTCCACTTGGTTTGTTGGCTTTCAGATTTGCAACAGGTTCTCGTGCCCGATTGAAGGTTTCCTTCTTATCGTTTCCCGAGCCCCATTTTGGGGTAGGGGTGGAGTTTGGATGGGCTCCTCGAACAGCACCTTTTCTCTTGAGCTATTTTTCCACTTTAATGGCCATATGCACCATCTCTTCGATTTCAACGTAGTGTTGAAGTTAAACTACGTTGGCGATGTCTCTATTCAATCCGGACAGAAATCTTGCCATGGTGGCCTCCCGGTCCTCCTCGATGTCGGCTCGTATCATGGCAATCTCCATATCTTTGAAGTAATCCTCCACGCTACGATTACCTTGTGTAAGGTGTTGTAGCTTTTGATAAAGCTCTCGGTGGTAGTATACCGGTATGAACCTCTTTCACATCACAGTTTTCATCTCGGCCCATGTAGAAATGGGTCGTTCTCCGTTTCGCCTCCAGCTCATAGTTAATTGGTCTCACCAAATGACCGCATAATCGTAGAACTCTATGGTCGTTAGCTTGACTTTCTTGCTCTCCGAGTAGTTGTGACACTCGAAGACAAGCTCTATTTTCTTTTCCCATTCAAGATAAGCCTCCGGGTCAGATTTACCTTGGAAGGGAAGGATGGCCATCTTGATATTCTTGAGGTAATCATCAACTCGATCACGCTCCCGATGCCTTAGGTTTCTACGGTCTCACCGTCTTTCACTTTGGTTAGACGCTTGATCACTCTCCACATCAATAGAATTGTAGAGATCATCTTGATGAGGTCTTGGTCAGCCTCGATTCCCTGGTGGACTTAGGGGCGTCCTCTCTCGCTGGGCTCTTCCTTCCACTTGGTCAAGCCTTTCTTAGATAGGCTCAAGCTTCCAGTCGAAGATACGCTCCACTTCCCGCAAGAGGGCCTGAAGATTAAGATCTGGCACATTACGAACTGGTTGTCTTTTGACTCTTTCCATCATGTTTCGATCCGGACTCCTTGACATGAGAGAAAGCTTAAAATCCTCACCGCAAACCTCACAAGTTCACTCAAAAGGAAAGAAAACAATAATGCACTCAACACTCGTGTTTGCACTCGGTTATAGGCTTTTTCCTTCACTCTATTGCACTCACACGCACTCTTGCCTTTTACCACTAGGATTCGCCTCCCAAAGTTCGTAAGAGACTACTTTGTCTTAACAGCACGTTCTTGGTGGTGTCGGCTTCAAAATTGATGTAAAGGTAGGATGATGTCGGGTGATAAAGGTAGGCTTAGAAAGAAAAGAAAACAAAATCAAGTTGGGGAAAGTGTGGCTGAATAGATGTAGAGGGTCAGAAATTCATTTTCGGGAAAAATTTCATACACTCGAGCAAACTCTTTTATTTAACTCAAAACACGTCCCCCTTGTTGTATTTTCAGACTTGTATCATTCACTTTCTCTTTTTTTAAAAAATTTCAATTTTTTTTTCTTTTTTTCTTTTTTTTTACGATTTTTTTCTTCTTTTTTTTATAAAATGCAATCCCGAGACTTCAAGAATGAAATTACTTACTCAATTTAGCTAGATCTGATACCAAATGATGCGAACTCGTGCTCGGAGTGATTACGAGTTGCTTAAATTCCTGATCGTAAATTGAGAAGTATCGAATTTGAAAGCTGGAAACAAGAGGGTTTGAGGATGATGGCTTTGAAGAAAATATTAAGGAATGAGTCAGTTGAATTTTGGGATAACAAGTTTTAAGAATGAACCGATATTAATGGTGAATATCGACCCTAATCTTATGTCAAAACTTGGAATCAGAATTTGGTTAAGGTAATAAACCGAGACCCACTATCAAGGGTGATAGGAACCTTCGGTATAGGTGAACGCCACACTTGTTTGCAAGTGATAAGTTCAGAATCGAATAAACGGGTTGACGCCACTAGACGAAGCTAGATAAGTCAATCAAGTCTCAAACGAACCAAGAGAGTTGAATAACTCACTAAGTTTGATATTCATAAAAATAACAAAGTTAAGTAACCTCAAAAACAGTTTGCAATCGGCTATTTATAGGACTACATAGCTCCAACCGAATAGACAGAATGTGATCAGCTTAATTAAGCTTTAAATTAGCTGAAATGGCTATTAAATTATCAACAAGACTTTTGGAAATTCCTAGACATAGGTGACGCCAACAGCCTTGCTTGTTGCTCTTCCCAATCGGCCATTTATGTGGACTTAATAGCTAAGCTGAATTTTGGCAAGTATATGTTCAAATTAAGGAGATGTGAATGTGATTAAGTCTTCTCTTGGGAAGTTTGAATGTACAACAATGCATTTTAATGAAGTTGTGGTGCACGAACAGCCACCAAATGTGAACATTCAGCAAGGAAAAGACACCAGGTGTGAACGGCTGGACTTGGCTGGTCATTTACATGTAAAATCAGCTGCTAAAATTAATTGAACACCTTTGGCCTTTGAGATCCATGAAGTGCTGCTTGGGAGAGAGTAAACAGTAGCTGCAAGTGCATGTATTACCAGATTCATGCAGCTCCTTTAATTGCCATCCATGCATGCATTGATGAGTAGCCCATTCAGCCATCCTACAAGACATATTTAAAGCAACATTAAAACTGATTAATTTGTCTAAACTAAGACCAATTAAATCACATTTTAAAAATGTATGAAATTGGACAGATTTAATGGTCTTAAGACATATTTAATTTGTCCAGATTTTTTTTGACACATTAAAACTCAAATTATTTAAGCATTAAATCATGACATATTTATGACACTAATTTAATTAGCTAAAAAATAATTTAACTAACTAGTCCAAATTAATATTTTTATTCTAGCAAATAAAGTCTAAACTGAAGTAAGCTAAATTGAGCTAAAATTGAACTTGAAGAAGATTGCACGGAATGCTCGAATTATAGTTCCGTGACTGATCGAAGAGTCCAGCAATGGTTTCTCCCCAAACTCGATCTATAAGATCCGTAACCCCTTCTTTGAACCTCTTGGCACGAGCACGAGTGATCGGACCCGTTGGAAGCTCCAAAGGTTCTTCGGTAGCCTTGGTTGGATTTCGAGCCATGATCGTATCAAAGGGTGTGAAGAATTGGTGGATGAAGCCTCTTCTTCTGCAGAGGCGGTTACCTCTTTGAAAAGGTGTCTCTTAAACACATTTCAAAGTTTGATATTTCAACAGAGAAGGCATTGTTGAGATTCCCAAATTCAATAAATTTTGACATATCTGGTTGGAAAGAGTTGGAATCTTTATCGCAAAATGGGCTAAGTTTCGACATCATTTTATTATGATTGCGGATTGTCCCCAATTGGTCTTTTTGGAAACAGATGAGATATTGCAACTTGACAAGATTCCAAGTATTGAATATTTGGAAATAAAATGTTTGTGCCTTTTCTTTTCGATGCTTCAGTGATCCTAATACCAATGGACAAGTAGAAAAATAAAAATTTCAGACTATTTATATAATTTTATTATGTTGGTACCAAATTTCAGACTATTTATACAAATGTTTCAGCGATACTAATACCAATGGTGGACAAGTAGAAAAATAAAAAGATGCACTTTTTCTTTTCGGTGCTTTGTGCCTTTTTCTTTTCTTTTTTTAATAAAAATTTCATGTTTAATACAACTTATTAATTTTAGATTATAACACAGGTAAAAAAAATTATATAAAAAATTATGTAAATAACAAATGAAACTATAGTTGAAACCATAAATTTGGGATTAATTTATAGGAAGATAAAGACACAAGTTATTATAGTCCAAATGAAACTTAAGATGAAACTATAAAATTGAGATTAATTTATAGGAAGATTAATTTATAGAAGATAATTAAATTATTTGTTTCGCTAATGATATTCTAACACATTAAATATGCATTGCAGTTTAAAAATAATAAAGTAGTTATATATTATTTTTTTAATATTATATATTGTGATTTTTATTAATTCATATTTTGATAATAATTATATTAAGAATGTTATTAAATTATATATTATTATATTTATTAAATTATATTTAATAATAATTATATTAAGGTATAATTAAATTATTTATTTTTTATTAAATTATATTTAATAATAATCCTACATAAAAAAATTATGTTAAGGGTATTCTGGTCATTTAAACACTTTTCCTTATACTATTACAACATCTATTTCATTCAACCAAACACAAGAATGCTATTATAGTTCTATTCCATTCCATTCAACCAAACAAATGAATTACTAATTACAGTTCCATTCCATTACAACCTTATTCTATTACAGCCATATTCCATTCCCCCCAACCAAACATGATGTAAGAGTTTGATGCACCAGATAAACATTTTTTTTTGATGAAATCAGATTGGGCTTTAATTAAAATAAAAAGTAAAAGATTACATAAAAAAATAAACATTGGCCCAAAACAAATTGGCCCGTGAGAAGAAAAATCTAGAATGTCGAAAAATAGGAAAGAAAAACACCGACCTAACAACCCAATCAGATCATTTCGCCAATCTTTTCATTTCACATCTATCATTTCTTCCTTTAATGGCGTTGCCGTTTACCGAGGGGGTTAAATGTTCTTCAGTCTGTTGATTTCTCCTTTGGTAAAACTCCCATCTTCCTTGTTCTTGCATATTCCTAATCTGGTTCTCGCACACTGTCATTCTTCACATGTGATTCAGCATAGCATGGAACACCATCAATCAGGTAAATCCCTTCCTTCCTCTTCAAAGCTTCTGTTGCTAAGATATGGGCTAAAGTATTCGCAGATCTTGGAACAAACTCAAACCTTAATCTTGTAACTCTGGATTTTAGTCTATGAATATCGTGGATATAAGATCCTATTTGTGATTTGTCTAAAACTCCATTGTTGCATTTCTTTATTATGGTCAGTGAATCGCCTTCTATGATTATTTCTTCTCTGTTTATTTCTATGGCTATTTGAGTTGCTTCTCGGCAAGCTATTGCTTCCGCAGCAAAGGCGGAGGCCACTCCTTTGTGAATATTTGTGCTTGAAATGAGGACATGCCCACTGCTATCTCTAGCCACTACTCCAGATGCCGATTGTTTGGTTATTCGTCAAAAGCCCCATCGAAGTTTATTTTAACTATCTGACCAGATGGGTTTCTCCATTTCGCTTTCACTTTAGAGGTGATCTCAATTTCTTCTTTAACTCCGTCAAGTTCCTTTATGTAATCACGAAACAAAACTAACCATCTCCTTACTTGATCTGCTTGTTTTGTCATGGATCCGAGAGTTCTGTCTCCCCCAGATGGCCCAGAGCGCGATACAAAAGATCCTGCATTGATCCATAGAAAGAAAAGCCATAACCTTGGTAAGCCACTCCAAAAACTCAAATTGGAAGCAATATAAAAATAGAATCGCTAAGCCTCTCCAAATCGCCATTAAAATGGGACATTCTCTCAAGAGATGATTCACCGCTCCTCCCCATTAACACACACCGAGGACACACACACCGCCGATGATGCTAATTTTCTCAAAGTCGATTTACTCGGGTAGATAGGTAGTTCCATGAGGTTTTCCAAACAAAAATTTTAATTTTTGATGGAATGTCAATACGCCAAAGTTTCCTGTAAAATTCCTTATAGATGTCTTGTAAAGCGTAAGCTGTAGGATCAAAGCTTTGTAATGGTTTATAGGAACTTCGCACTGAGAACTCTCTTGACGGTTCGCCATTCCAAACAAGAATATCCTCGTGAGATTCCATCGCCAAAGGAATTTGGAGAATCAAGTCTGCTTCTGCATCTGGGAAGGTAGTGCTTATCAATTCTCTATTCCATTTTCACTCATTATTGCTGATTAACTCCGCTACTTTATCAAAATGCGTATTATCAACTCCGGACATTAATCTCCCATTAACATAATTTGGAATCCATGCATCTGCAAAAACTGAAATATTTGTGCCCGTACCAACTCTCCAGATCAATCATTTCTCCAATGTATTCCTTGTTGCCCAGATACTACACCACACATACGAGCTGGAATTTCCTAACCATGATTTGCGAAAATCGTTGTCTGAAAAATACTTTGCTTTAAAAACTCGTGCGACTAGGGAATCCGGATAGTGTAACAATCTCCACTCTTGCTTTGATAGAAGGGCAATGTTAAATTGTGCCATATTTTTAAACCCCAAACCACCCTCCTCTTTTGGACGACATAAGAATTTCCATTGGCTCCAATGAATTCCTCTTTTACCTGCTCCTTTTTGCCACCAAAATCTAGCGAATTTACTTTCAATCATCTCGCATAAGGTTTTTGGGAGAAGAAAACACGACATAGCGTAAGTAGGAATTGTCTGTAAAACTGATTTTATAAAAATTTCTTTCCCTCCTTGAGATAACAGCCTGGTGCTCCAACCATCAATTCGCATAGTAATCCTGCCTAGTAAATTCTGAAAAGCCTCTTTTTTCCGTTTACCCAACACATTAGGAAGGCCCAAGTATTTCTCCGGGTTTGAAGAACTCCTGACTCCTAACATTGATGAAACCACTTCTTTTACCTCTTCTGTCGTATTCGAGCTGTAGAAAATAGTCGATTTGTCTTTGAAATTAACACACCGCCCGCCCAAAGCATTCATACTCCTGTAAAATGTTCTTCATACTCCTAGCCCCCTGTTCTGTTGCTTTGCCAAACATCATACAATCATCTGCAAACAGAAGGTGAGAAATCTCTGGCCCTCTTCTACTTGCCCTTGCACATTTAACCGTACCTTTATCCTTCGATGTTCTCATTAATTAAGAGAGGCCTTCACTACAGAAGAGAAAAAGGAATGGACTTAATGGATCACCCTGCCTCAGTCCCCTTGTCGGTTGAAAAGATCTGCCTCTATAACAATTAATGTTAACCGCATAAGAGACTGAAGTAATGCATTTCATAATCAATCCCACCCAATCCGCTGCAAACCCCATCCGGATAATCACTTGCTTAACAAAATCCCACTCCACCCTATCATAAGCTTTGCTCATATCCAATTTCAAGGCCATATAACCCTTTTTCCCTGTTCTCTTCTTTCGAAATGTATGCAAAATTTCATATGCTAAGAGTACATTATCTGTTATAAGTCGGCCTGGGACAAATGCACTCTGAACCTCGTCAATATAAATCCCCATGACATCTTGCAATCTATTGGCAATTGTTTATGCTACGATTTTATAAAGAACTGTACACAGACTAATAGGCCTGAAATTCACTAAAGACGTAGGATTTGGAATTTTTGGGATAAGCACAATCTCCGTAACATTTACTTGTTCAGCCCCTTTGTTACCATTCAATATACTTAAACAGAATTCCATTACCTCCTTACCTACAATATGCCAGAATTTCTGAAAGAATAGTGCAGAAAAGCCGTCCAATCCAGGTGCTTTTGTAGGCCCCATTCCCTTCAATGCTGTCCACACTTCTTCTTCCCTGAAAGGAGATAATAATCCTTCATTGATCTCATGAGAAATATTTGTTCCAATGCCCTCTAACACCTTGTGAGGATTTCCAATTCCCTTCGATGCAAAAAGATCTTCAAAATATTTCGTAGCAACCTCAGTTATTTCAGTACCATTAGTAATCTCCTTGCCGTCATCCAAAACCAGTTTGTTGATTGAATTAGCCCGTCTTCGAGCTATTGCACATTTGTAAAAATAGGTCGTGTTTCTATCCTCCGGCTTTAGCCAGTTAGATCTAGCTCTCTGCTCCCAATACATTTCGTCTTTATCGATCTCCATATTTAAGTGAATTTTTGTATCAATAATCCTTGCCATCGTTACATCATCTCTTTCGTTCCTCAGCAAGATTTCAAGCTCTTCTGTTAGCTTCTTCTTAAGTCCCCCCTTCTTACTCTTTGTAGCACATGCCCATTTCTTCAAACACGTTTGCAAATTCTCCAATTTCTCCACTAATGGTGCTAAAGATGAATCCCAAAACTCTCTGATGATACCTTCACATGATTCCTCTAAGATCCACCATGATTCGAAATGAAATCTTCGGTTTCCTGGTAGATTAACTACGCTATTTGTGTTTATAAGAATGGGGCAATGATCTGATGTAGAGTAAGCAAGATGTTGAACATTTCCCCTTGGGAATAAAGTCAACCATTTATCATTTGCAACTCCTCGATCCAAGCGCTCTTATGTTTGTCTCTGGAAGATTTCCCCTCTCCCATGTAAACCATTCTCCTGAATACCCAATATCCATCAAATGACACTCTTCTAATGTATCTTTAAATGCTTCCATTCTTCTTTGATCTCGTGGCACTCCACCGCTTTTCTCGAAAGAGTACATAATCCCGTTGAAATCTCCTGCTACCAGCCATGGGTAATTACACTCTTGGCCTAGTCTTTTGAGCAAATTCCATGCAAAGTTTTTATCTTTCAAGTATGGTGAGCTGTAAAATCCCGTGAACCTCCATTCCTCTTGCACACTGTCATCCTTCACTATTGCATCAATATGCCATTTAGAAAAGCTCCTCAATGTAACCTCAATTCCACCTTTCCATGCTAAACATAGCCCTCATCGAGATCCCTCTGCTGCAATATCTATTCCACTAATAGAACCACAACTCCTTCTAACCCTCTCCATGCGCTTCTGATCTAATTTAGTCTCCATCAAGAAGACCATGTGGGGATTGTGCTGCTTACATAAATTTCGTAGCCTCCTCACCGCCCGTGGACTCCCCAACCCACGGACATTCCAGCTAATGTTTTTCATTGTGACCGATCAGCTTGCCCATTAGCAGCCGCCGATCCTGTTTTGTTCGAAACAGTAATATGTTCCGAGGCATCCAACATAACCTCCATACAATCAACTACTTTACCATCATCATATTTTAACCTCTTCAGTTCATCTCCGTTTATCAGGCCCAAACAGTCCTTGTCATCCCCTTCTTCTGAAAATTTCCTCTTAGCCCCAACACTTGCATTCTTCCTAGACTCTGATTGGATATTCGCAGGTAGTCTTCTCCAACTTGACTTTTTTGGACCTTTTAAGAAATTCTCCCCTTTGTTAATTCCTACATTCAGCAACTCATTCTCCCTCAAGCTTGAATTAACCTCCTGATCCTGCAAGCCTTCCTCCCACTTTGTTAAAATTTTCCCTCCTGAAATATTTCCATTCATGAAATTAATTCTTTCGTCCGTAGCCTGTCCCTCCACCACCTTAGATTTTCCTGTGTAATTGCTCTGCGATCCCAGCTTTTTAACAAAGGCATTGAATTTCATACTTTCTTTTCCCAATACTTTTGATTCTGCTTTTAACGCAATTGAATAAGGGGGTCTTCTCTAATTTTGATCTTTTCTGCAGGATCTGACAACTTGCAATCATTGAGACCATGATCTAATCTACCACATCCAAAGAAAAAGACTGGCAATTTTTCAAATTTAAATGGAATCCAGGATTTTACGCTGTTTTCACTTGAAACAAAAATTCCTCTTCGCAGTGGTTTCTGAACATCCAAGTTAATCCTGAGCCTGCAAAAATCGCCGCTAATCTCAGATCTGAGAACTCCTCCAAAAGTATTTACAATCGCATGTAGCAAATCCTTCTTATCAAATTCTGGTGAACAAGGACCGATCTTGATCCAATATGGCGACGTAGTGAGACAGATTTGATCCCGTTCCATTGTATTAGTCAATCTATCGAACAAGATAAGGAACTTACGAGATAACCACGGTCGCCCTTCTATAATTAACTCCAAATCTTCTTCTAGGTCAAAAACGATTGAGAAAAGATTCTGCCCCACCATCTGAATTTCAAATTTCTTTTTTGTCTTCCATATACTCTTCAATTGTGCCCTAAAACTCTCTGTATTGAAATATTTTTTCGTCCAGACTGAACATATCAAAGTAGGTTTGTACGTCGGCACCACCAGCGATTTCTTGATACATAATTGAATTAGTTCATCTGCTAGTAATGAAATCTCTTCGCTGCTCTCCCTCTCCACGCCACCACCCTCATCCATCCCAAGCTACAGTAGTAACTGTTCTCTCTAGGACTCTATTGAGAGCACTCTTGGTTTTCAAGGGCACCAAATAAACATTTTTAAATATATATATTTATGATAATTAAATTTTTAAATATATATATATTTAAATATTGCAGGGTTTTAAGATTATTATTTCAAAGTTTAATTCCGAGCAATTATGCGTTAGTTTTGCCAAATCTACTCAATTTTTTAATCTGGCTTTGAGTTTTTAGTACTTTTAACATAATATTTTTTATAATTAATTTTATTAATATTATCTTTTGCATTTTAGGATTTGACTTATAAAATAATCTATTTTTAAATATCCAATATATAATATTTTACAAAATAAAATTACGGATTTTTCAATTGTCTCTAAATGTAACAATTTGAAAATATATTATTCTCAATCTTACTCTCCCATGATTATAATAAATTTAATAAAGCGCGATAAAATTTCAAAAAATAAAAAAAAATATTATAATCTTTGTTATACCAAATTTATCATTTTGATTAAAACTACATTTGATTTTTATATAAATTTGTTACATAAATTTTTCACTCATATTGTAAGTGTTATAATTTATATGAATTAAACAATAAATATTCACATTACTCTCTCTTTCAAATGTTTCATTGCATCCTTAATATCAATTTTGATTTATAAAAACTTTGCACATTTAGTTAATAGTTTTTCATTGTGATTTTTTTTATATCTCTTTAGTCCATTTCATTCACCATTCCAATGGTGAAGTAAGTCAAATAGTCCTTGTAATTTAAAGTGTATTACATTAAATTAATAAATCTCAATTACAAAAAAAAAAAAGATTTCAAAATATTTAAAATTTTAAAGTTCAATAGTAAAATTCAATTAGATAAAAGTCGAGTGTCAAATTTACTCATGATTTCAAAATATAATGATAAATATAAAAGAAAATAAAATATGGTGACAAATTTCAATATTCATTGATAAATTTTCTTCTTTTTTTTTTTTGGTGACAATAAAACATGACCTAACTAATTACAAAGAAATATTCTGAAGAGATAAAACACCCTTTGACTTGTCCATTTCGAAAGAAGTTAGAACCATTGCAGGGGGAGATAAAAAACCTGCAAATCTTCTTTTTTGAGCAAAGCTTGTTTGGCTAAACAATCTGCAACTTGATTTTGTTCTCTAGGGATGTAGCACAAGAACTATTGGTTTTCTTTTGACAAAATACTTTGAATTCGTCTAATCAAGGCTGAGTTCGATGTGGTATAAACGCTTCCTTGAATGGCTTTAACAACCTCCAAGTTGTCTGATTGGATTATTACTTTGTCATGACCTTTACGTTGGATAAGCTTGAGACCCTCCAAAATGCCCTAAAGTTCGGGATAGAAAATCAAACACTTTCCTATATATCAATTATATCCAAAGATCCGATTTCCATTCTTATCACGTACAACTCCCCCAGCAGCTGCACTTCCTGAATCCAATTGCATCGCACCGCCAGTATTAATGAGGACCTAATTCCCAATTATCTATTCTTCAAAGGAGGGTTCGTAGAAACCAATTGGTTCATCTCTAGAGACCGAAAATAATTGTTTGGCCCAACTATAAGAAACTTTGACTATCTCTTTCAAGCTCCAAGATTTTCCTTGAAAAATGAATAAGTTATAGTTCTTCTAGATGTGCCAAATAAGTAGTCCAAAAAGGCATGCCCAGTTGGCTCCCCCCACATGAATTGTAGTATTATCATGCACATTAGAAAGGATCTAATCTTGTAAATTATTAGAGAACAAATTTATTAGGTGGTTACTTGGGATGACATGGTTCCAGACGACTTTAGCTGTTGTACAATCCTTAAGAATATGCAAAATGTATTCCAAATGATATCCACAAATAGGACAAGAGGGATCAACCGCTAAGCCTCGTTTGACCCTTTCCACATTACTGAGTAGTCATTTTTTTAAGACAGTTCATATAAAGAAACGAACTCTTTGTGTAACGGCCCGATTTAGGGGCTAGTCGGAACAGTGGTCTCGGGACCACTAATTCGAGGTTGAATAAAAATATTTTGATATTATTTTATATGTTATAAAATGTTTATAAAGAGGCATGAGAATTTTGGTGCTTTAATTTTAGCGATTGAGGGCTTAATTGCGAAAAAGGACTAAATCGCATAAAGTGCGAAAATTCTATTTTATTTGCTAGAAGTGCCAAATAGCTATAGAATGTGAATTGGAGGTCTTTAAAGTGCAATTATGCCTTCCTATAAGTGATGGACAGTCAAGGGGACAAGAAATGAAAATTTTGACAAGGGTTGGTGACATTAGTTGACTAAATGAATAAAATAAGATGAAATAAGTAAAAGCTATCATCTTTTAATTTTATTTTCTTCTCCAACCAAAAATATCAGCAAAGGGAGGGTTTTGAAAGCTTGAAAATTTCAGCAGCTCATCTCCTCTTCAAGTAAGTGATTTTGATGACTTTCCTTGATAAAAATTGTACTTTTGGAGTCCCCAAAGCTTAAGCTTTCTAAAGAGGGGACTAGTTTGCAATATGGTGGAAAGTCTAGAGACTTACCATGATAGATTTTATGTTTTTTGATGAGTTTTATGGAAGAAAATGAATGATAGGATGATGAGAAACAACTTTTGTGAAAGGTGTTGTCATGAAAACACCTAATTGAGGCTAAAATGCAAAAGTTGTAATTTGTTCATTAAGGCTTGAAATAGATGGAATTGTGGATAGTTGTAAGAGGATTAAATGTTCATCTAGGCTTGTTTAACAATAAAATGTGATGAAAATTTATTTACGAGCCTAGGGGTAAAATCGTAATTTTGCCAAAGTGTAAGGGCAAAATAGTCATTTTTACCTAGAGTGTAGATTGTGATATATTATGATTTATAAGTGATTAAACCAGTAAATTCCGTTGTTCTAGATTAAATAAATCGAGTTTCGGACCTAGAACGGGTGAAAAGAGAAAAGTGGGCAAAAGTCCATTTTTTCGGCCCTTTCGGCATCGAGGTAAGTTCATGTGCAAATGTTGTAATTACGTATGAGTTATTTTAATATTCCAATGTTGTATGGAATGTATAATTACGCAATGAATTTATTAAATACTTGTCGATGGGTTGTTAAGAGAATTGAACCTAAGAATGGTAAGAAACGTAAATAGTATGAAATGATGATAGTTAAGGTTCCGTGTAAGACCATATTGGAATATGGCTTCGGTGAGAGATATTAAATAAGACCATGTCAAAGACATGGCAACGATGTGATATTTCGTATAAGGCCTTGTCGGGGACATGGCATCGATATGATAATTCATGTATGATCCTATCAGGGGTATGATGTCAATGTGACAATATGAGTATGTGACCTAATAGTATTATTTAACAGTTGAGATGAATTCAGTGCATGATGAACCTTTAGTTGGATGAGTGTAATCAATACACCTTAGTGTATGAGAGAGATTTGTTAATGTATTGTGTGAACGCGAATGAGAATCGTAGAAAGTTAAGTAAGAATGATAGTGAGTGAGGATGTTTACGGATGAACGTTTGAATTAGAGAAAATGTATGTGAATAAGTATTTGTGAATATATTACTATCGGTGGGTCGTGTATGCGTTACCACCGATATATTATTAATTGATGGGTCAGTGCGCGATACCATCAACTATATTACTATCGGTGGGGTGTGTGCGTTACCACGATATATTATTAATTGATAGGTCGTGTATGCGATACCATCAACTATATTATTATCGGTGGGTCATGTGCATTACCACCGATAAATTAGTAATCGATGGGCTGTGTGCGATACCATCGCTTATAAATGATTAGTGAGCTAAGTGCGAAATCACCATAGGTATAAATGATTGGTGGGCTGTGTGCGATACCACCCTATAAGAGATTCAATGGTGGGCTAGGTGCGTAACCACCGAGAGATTAGTAGTATGAGTGGCTTATTGAGAATGCGTGATGTGTTGATTTATATGATCTTGTGATGATCAGTGCAGGAATGTATGCTAATTAGACGAGCATTTGGTTTATGGTATGGTAAGAATATGGTAAGAGATAGAATGAGTAAGCTTTAAGGATGAGTAAGTAACCATGAGTTCATGAGAAAAGCTCTTCATAATAAATTGCAGTCATGTATATTCAATGAATATCAGTGTTTATCAGTTGTGTGCAGATGAACTTACTAAGCATTTTTGCTTACTCCTTTTATTTCTCTCATCTCTTATAGGTAAATTTAGCTAGCTCGGATTGAAGATCGCCGGAGCTATTTTCCCACTATCGAGCAAACACTTGGTATGATGTATCAAGTCTCTATAAGTTATGGCATGTATAGAGCTAGTACTTAAGGTTGACTGAGTCATTGTTGATGTAGCCAAATTATGTTGGCCTAAGAGAACTTATGTTGTTTGTGTATAGCCATAGATGATGGCCTAAGTTGTTTGTAATTATATGGGAATTAGTTCTCCCTAGTGTATGGGATAAAGACCTTATTCTTTTATAATCAAATGTCTTTAATTCAAGAGTAATGTTGATACTATGTGTAGTTATGTGATGAGGTATGTATGTATGCAAATGTGGGTGGAAAAATGGCTTGGTAGATAGCCTCTAAGTGCTTGCACGGTTAGACACACGGGCGTGTGTCTAGGCCGTGTGTCTCCTGCACCTTAGTGTATTAAGTCAGAATAGACCACGGGCTGGTCACACGGCCATTTGTTCAGGCCGTGTGATACACACGGTTGGCACACGGGCGTGTGCCAAGGCCATGTGAAGTCTGCACTTGACACTTAGAAATTTAATTGTCACACAAGCCAGGGCCACGGGCGTGTCCAGGCCGTGTGGATTTAGTCAGTGTCGACCACGGGTGGAAGGCACGGGCATGTCTTAATGGCACACGGGCGTGGCCCTATACCAACACGGGCGTGTGGCCCTGTTTTAAAGAAAAGTTTCTTTTAACTTGTAAAAGTTTTCAAACGCAAGTTTAAGGCCTCGTAAGCCCACAATATGAATGATTTGACTAAGAAAAAGAAGTTTTTAATTCGGAACAAATTTTATAGCCCGTAAGTTCATGTTTAAGGAAGTTTAAGCATAGTAATGTCTCGTATCCGGTTTTAGCCTCAAAATCGGGTATGGGGTGTTACACTTTATGGACATGAAATCTTTCATGCACTTTTCCATTTCTCATTTATCGGGTTTCAAGCATCTTCCTTCAAAATCTTGTAGGCGCTCTTGACTGAAAAGCCCCTGACAATGTATGGTACCATGAGATTTTATTAGGCCCTCAGATGGATGTGGGGGTGGAATGCCCATAATACATTGCCTCACATCATCTGATAACCAAACGCAAAACAAATCAAGGTTCCATGAACCTTCCTTTGTTGTCATCTCATTGAGAAAACAATCAGAACCAAAATTAACATTAGCAGGGATATGTCTAAGTAGTGGCCCTACACTTGGGATCCAATTATCTCTTCAGCAACGAATTTTATTACCATTGCCTATAGACCAGATTAAGTTTTCTCGTAGTAATGGCCAAATTTTTAAGAGATATCACCAAAGAAAAGAACTTCTATCTCGGCCAATACAATCTGGTAGATCTTCATTCATCTGGTACTTCGACCTAACCACACGAACCCATAATGCCTCCTTAGTAGACACAATATTAAAACCCGGTTTCAATAAAAATGAGATATCCTGATCATGTAATTTCCTTATTTCAAGACCACCGCACCATTTTGGTTGACAGATAGAGTCCCACCCCACAAGAGACATATCTTTTTACTGTTCAAAGATCCCTAAATAAATTGCTTAACCAAACTTTCAATTTCATCACAGATTTTCCTAGGTATCATCATGGATTGCATGAAATAGCTAAGAATGGATAAAAGGACTGACTGTGCTAAAGTAACACGGCCAACGATGGAGAGCTATCTAGCGTCCCAACTCTGTAACTTCTCACGCACTTTTTCAACCACAAAGGACATAGTACTATTCATCAACCTCTAATGGAAAAGGGGAACTCCTAGGTAATGCCCAAGATTTTGTACTTTTTGGAAACCAAACAAAGTACTGATCATATCATCCATTGGCTCTTCCACCCCTTTAGAAAAAAAAATTGGTCTTTCTAGCGTTAAATTTGTGCCTAGAAAACTCATAGAAGTTTTCTAATATTTCTTTGTGTACCCTGCCATGCTTCAAATCTGCTTTGCTGAAGATGATTAAATCATCAGCCAAGAACAAATGTGAGATATCCAGCCCCGAATAAGAAAGGCGTATGGGACTCCATTTTCCAACAGAAATAGTCGATTGAATAGAATGACCAAGCCATTCAATGCACAACACGAAAAGGTAGGGAGATAGCGAGCACCCTTGTCGGATTCCTCTGGTAGGCCTGAACTTAGACAAAGGGATTCCATTCCATATAACTTGCATGGTAGAATTAGAAATAGATGACATTATAACGTTTCTGAGATAGTCTGAGATACCTGCCGTTTGGAGGGAAGTGTTAATAAAGTCCCATCTCACACAGTCGTTAGCTTTCTCTAAATCCATTTTAATCATCATCTACTTCCTTTTGTTCTGACATCTCATGGAAAAGATTAACTCTTGTGCGATAACAATACTATCGGTGATGTTTCTACCTGCAATAAAATCAGCATGCTCCTATGCAATAATTTTAGGAAAGATATACTTAAAACGGTTAGCGATTACCTTCATCACCAGTTTGTAGAGGACAGGGTAGAAACTTATTGGATGAAATTGGGCAAAGCCCTCTGGATTCGACACCTTGGGTATAAGAACTATCAAGGTATTATTCAATTTGAAATCAATAATACCTCCATTAAAGACCATTTTAACCCAAGCACGAACTGCTCCCTCAATTGTACTCCACTGCTTTTGGAAGAAGAGGACATGAAACCCATCACTACCTTGTGCTTTGAGAGGTGCCATGTCAAAGAGAGCTCACTTAATTTCATCACGCGTGATCGGCTTCCCCAATAAATCAATATCAACAGGATCAAGCTGAGGAAAACTACTTGGAAGTAAGCTTTCCATAGACCCAGAAACCTTCCCATACAAATTTTAGAAAAATTCAATCGCCTCAGATTTAATGGATTCTAAATCATAAATCCAATTACTACCAGAATTACAAATAGCAGTTATGCGACTATTTTTCCTTCTTCGCAGAATACGGGTATGAAAAAACTTAGTATTGCGACCCCCTAGATTTAAGCAATCGCATTCCGCCTCTTTATTTCCAAAGAAGTTCTTCATGATACAGTACATTCTCCAACTCTTGTCTAAGTTTTAAATTCACCCGAGCTAACCGATTTGAACCAGAAAAGCCCATTTTCTTCTGAATATTGGCAAGTTTATGAATCAGATATCTCTTTCGAGTGGTGATGTGCCCATAAACTGATTTATTCCATTCTTTTAGGCTATGAGTGAGCTTGCCTAAAGTATCAGACATATCCCTTCTAAATTTCCAATTATCACCCACAAAATACTCAAAATTAGGATGTTCTGCCCACCCAGCCAAAAATCGAAAAGGTTGACCTCTAGGTAGAATAACCTCCAGGTATAGGGACAAGAGAAGATGCTTATGGTCAACTTAATTTTTGAAAGGTGGGTGATCAAGTTGTTTGGAAAATTGTGGACCCAAGCTTCATTACCTGACGCACGATCTAACCTCTCAAAAGAGCACCTCTATGCCAAGTAAAATGAGGTCCTTTAAATCCTAAATCATGTACCTCGGTCATATCCACAAAATCACCAAAATGGGGACATCTCCTTCCGTTAGAAAGACCACCTGATTTCTCAGTAGAAGATAGGATTGCGTTGAAATCACCAATAACAACAATACATGGAATTTGCCCCAACGGAATCGAAGATCTTAAATCCTTCCAAAGGTCCTTTCGTTTCTGTCGATTAGGGCTTCCATACACAAAGGAGATGAAAACTAGTGTTGGGGAAGACATATGCCAAACCCGAGTTAGAATAAACTGAGGGTGACTACGAACCACCTCAACACGAATTGAATCTTTCCATCCAAGCCAAATACCTCTAGAATATCTTATCCCCTCCACTCAGTGTGAACACTAGAACCCCAACTTAGCGATAATGCTATCTGCTTTGGTACCACTCACTCTTGGCTCAAGCAAACTAATAATATCATGTTTATATTCCATGTTGTATTCTCAGAAAACTCGAGGAATTGCACAACCCTGGAAATTCCAAGAAAAAATTGAAAAATTCATGTTTTATTCCTAGGCTTCATTCGCTACTTTACTAGACACCTAAGAAGAAAGGAGCTCCACCACAGCCTCTATGAATTTTGCTAAAGGAATCCACAAATTCCCGAAAAATTTAAAGCGGCTCCCTCGACCTCGTAAAGCATTAGAAAGCTTTCGACCACTATGACCGATGATATCTCTACTGCCGCTCTTGCTATCTTTAGGGCCTGAGGTATCCGCATCCAATGTCTTTACAAATCAGTTGACTGAAATACCCTGCTAGTTTGAGTGAATTTTTTCTAGAAAACCACTACTAAATGTTTTTCTGGATCAAGGACACCATCGGTTATTGGGACTTCAATTCCCTCTAATTCTTCAAATGTGGGTGTCGAAACCATTTTTTGAAAGGTCGACTTTTATTAGAAAAAATGAAAATAGGAGTCGCCACCAATCCTTTTTTGATGAGGTGTGATCGGGTCACCTCGTAAAATGGTTGTTTTTAATAAACGGTTTGATTCATTAAAACAATGATTTTGGTCTACGAAATTTAGAAAGACGGGTTCGGGAGTCGGTTACGTACGAGGAAGGATTAGCACCCTCGTAACGCCCAAAATTGGTACCTAGCTGATTAATTAATGTCTTAGTGTCGAGAATTGAGAATTTGAAAAGATTTAAAAATACAATCCTTTGTTAAAATATTATTTAATTGAAAACTTTTCGAGAAAAGGGCATATTTCACATTAATCGATAAAAAGAATTACGTCCCGTAAGTTAGGACACAATGTCTTAAATTCCCGATATGCGAATAAACACCCAAAAATTTATTTTAAAAGATGTTCGACTATCTCGGTTTTAGAAGAAAATCATATTTCGTGAGTTAGAACACGACCTTTTCTTAATTCCCGGGATTATTAAAAGAATTAAAAAACATTCGTTTATTTGAATTTATCGAGATAGTCGAAACCCCGTAAGTTAGGGAATGACTTTTCAAATATCAAAATACAAAATATCGCTTATTTAAAAAAAATCTTTTTGTGTATCGGATCAAAATTGCGATACGAATTAAAAAGGGTAACAAAATAATGTAAAATGGTAATACAGGTGAAGCATTAAAATAATAAAATAAAAAGGAATAGAATACCATGATGACAATATTGATAATTAAATTGCAATAATAAAATAAATGAAGTAACTTAAAATAAAATAAAATAGGGAAAAAATGCGTAAAAAGAAGTTAACATAACTTGAAAATATAATAATTAAGAAATAATAAAGCAACAAATAAGGAAAATTAAAACTTCAACAATAATAAAACACACAATTTAAAAAAAAATAAGAATAATCTATTTAATCTATTTTTAATGTAAAAAGGATGAGGAAATAGGAATAAATAAATAAATACATAAAAGTACATGAATGAAATAAATATAAAAAAGGAGTGAAAGAATCGAAATTGAGTGGTCCAGGGTAAAATTGTAATTTGGGCAATACTTTAGGGCGGATTTTAAAAATAAGAAAAAGATAGGGCCGATTAAGGGACTAAAATGAAGCACGTGCAAAGGTGCACGGATTAAAATAGGAATATTCCCGTGCCATTGCCATTTAAACGGTGCCGTTCTTTATAGGATTAAAATGAAAAAACAATAAAATCACAGGGTAAATTTAGAGAAATAAAAGAACTGAATTGCAAACTAGCTAAAAAGCGGAAGGACCATAATCATAAATAACCCATTCATCCAAAACGCGCGGATCCTCAGAGCGGGTCGGGTCGACGTGCAGATCTTAAGGGTAAAACGACGTCGTTTCAAGGCTATTATGGCCAGCCCTAAGCGACACCGTTTAATGGGCTTATAAAAGTCAGATTTTTTTTAAAAAATTTTCATTTTCCTCCCCCTTTCCAAAAAAACAAAGAATTCTCTCTCAACCTCCCTTGTCCTCTCCAAGCGCCGGTCATAGAGCGCCGCAGCCACCGTCCGTCGGCGACGGCGACCGCCGTCCGTTGTGGCCGGAGTTCACTAGAAAAAGGACATTTTGGCCATTTCTCCTCCCTTGGCCCGTTTTTGAGATGAAAACATCAAAAAAAGCAAAGAAATATAAATAAAAAATTTCCCATTTCCGATTCGCAACAAAGGTAATGGGTTTGCTTTGAAAATATGTTTGATATTTTTGCTATGTTTGAGATAAAGATACAATAGCGAGTTTGTACCTTAGAGAAACTAAAAAAGCTTGCGATTTGCTGTTTTGCTTTTAAAATTCTTGTTCGATTCTCTGTCTTTTTTTTTTGTATTCCAAAAAAAAAAATCTCCTCTATGTTACAATTTTTGGGGCTTTTATAGCATGGTTTTCCACTTGCTCTTACTTAATGATTATCTCTCTTTTCTGCAGGTGCAAAATGGGCGGTGGCCGACGTGATAGTGGCGGTAGCAGCAGGCTAGGGGAAGACCTAGGTGCGGCGCACCTAGGGTAAAATTTGTTTTTTCTGTTTTTGGGTATTAGGCTAATCGGGCTACTAGGGTTAGGTTATGGGCTAATGGTTTAGGTTTAGGTTGGGTTTGACTTGGGCTTGTTTGTAAAATGGATGGACTGTTTTGATTATTTTAGACTTTGTTGTTTTTTTATTTTGGTTTGGGGTCTTATTGAGCCCCGAGCTAAATTGGCCCACTACCAATTGCCCCTCTTTGCTCGTTGTCGTGTAATGAGAGCGGAGCAAAGAGTTTAAAAGGGGCCAATTTTGCCTGGTCTTGCCGAGTCTTGACCTTTTTGGTGCTTCTCTTCTTCAAGTAGCCTTATTCCAGTCTGCTGCGTCTTTGTTGCTTCGATCCACTCCACCACGACTTTAGAGAGATAGGATTTGTAGTTTCAATCTGCTTCACTGCAACTTCAGGGAGATGAGATTTGTGATTTTAGTCTGCTCCACTGCAACTTCAAGGAGATAAGACTTGCTATGATAGATTTAATCCGACCTACTGCAACTTCAGAGGTATAGGATTCATCATTTTAATCCGCTCCACTACAATTCTAGGGGGATAGGATTAGTAGCTTCAATCTGCTCCGCTGCAACTTCAAGGAGATAAGATTGGTATCTTCAGTCTGCTCCACTGTAACTTCAGGGAGATAAGACTTGTAATTTGAACCTGCTCTACTGCAACTTCAGAGAGATATGAGATTTGTGATTTTAGTCTGCTCTGCTGCAACTTCAGGGAAATAAGAATATCTATGGTAAATTTAATCCGACCTACTGCAACTTCAGAGGTATAGGATTTGCCGCTTTAATCCACTTCATTGTAACTTCAGGGAGATAGGATTAGTAGCTTCAATCTGCTCCACTGCAACTTCAGGGAGATAAGATTGGCATCTTCAACCTGCTCCACTGCAACTTCAGGGAGATAAGGTTTATAGCTTTAATCTGCTCTACTGCAACTTCAGAGAGATAAGATTTGTAGCTTTAATCTGCTTCGCTGCGACTTCAGAGAAATAAGATTTGGCTATCTTCGATCTACTCCACTGCAACTTCAGGAAGATAAGATCTATAACTTCAATCTGCTCCACTGTAACTTCAGGGAGATGAGATTTGTGATTTTTAGTCTACTCCACTGCAACTTCAGGGAGATAAGATTTTCCATAATGATTTCAATCCGTCCCACTGAAACTTCAGGGGGTATGGGATTTGTAACTTGTATCTTAACTCTTTTCCACCGCAACTTCAGGGAAATAAGATTAACTATCTTCAACCTGCTCCAATGTAACTTCAGGGAGATAGGGTTTGCTATGATCTGCTCTACTACAACTTCAGAGAGATAAGATATCTAATTTATAGCTTCAATCTGTTCCACTACAATTTCAGGGAAATAAGATTCGCTATCTTCAGTCTGCTCCACTGCAACTTTAGGGAGATAAGACTTGTTATCTTCAGTCTGTTCCACTGCAACTTTAGGGAGATAAGACTGGTAGCTTCAAACTGCTCCACTGCAACTTCAGGGAGATAAGATTTGTGGCTTTAATCTACTCTACTACAACTTCAGGGAGATAAGATTCACCATGAAAACTTTGATATGCTCCACTACAACTTCAGAGAGATGAGATTTGTAATTTCTTCCATCCATCCCACTACAACTCAGGGGTATAGGATTTGGATCATCTTTAATCTATCCCACTGCAACTCAGGGGTATAGGATTTGTATCTTCTTCAATCTATCCCACTGCAACTCAGGGGTATAGGATTTTTGGCTTCTTCAATCCATCGATCTGTTACACCATTCTCTGGGTAACAAGACCTGTAGAATCCATTTCATGGGCCTATGTTTATGCCAAATGATTAGAATGTCATGATCAGAATGAATCAAATGCTCCTAACTAGATGTGTATGAATGATATTTGAATGAATGCAGAATGCCATTTTGTGAGAATGATCCCCTTTTCAATGCTTAGGTTGTCATTGCTCGTTGTTCATCAAGGTTCCATCACTGACGTATTACCCTGCCTTCTTACTCAGCTGGTATCTTTGACAGAAAACCCGAAGAAATAGCCATAATTTATACTATTCTTTCTCAAATGTTTCCAAACCTTAGGTTTGATTAGTTCTAAATAATAGTCATGTTTCAGGTTTCCGTACTATTTAGAAGCTTTCAGAGTAATATGAAAAACTCTTTTTATGAGAGTATTATTAGTCCATTAATCGTTATTTCAATGCAAAATGCTTGAAAAAGATCATAATGATGGACAGAACTGAAATTTATCAAGAACAAAATTTGAAAAGAAAAGATTAATCAAAGAAAGTAAACATTGCTGAAATACAAAATGAGTAAAAGGAAAATAGGTGCCCCAAATATCGCAGCATGAGCTTCTCTGCACGAACTTCTTGAGGACCATTTTGAGCTTAACATGTTTTTAGGAGATCAAGAGTACTTTGTTGATGCCCCAAGACGTAGCATTTATCCTTCTTGTTAATTTAGGCATAGTAAGACTATCGCATGCCCCATCTTTTGATCAAAAGTTGAATTGCCCTTTACGGGTTTTCAATTCAAAACCCTTTCGGTCTCAAGACGCCCTTTGCGGGTTTTCACCATGGCCTCTCCTCCTTTTTTTTTTTAGGTGAAGTACTTCTTGACCGAGTCTGAATTCACAGGATTGGGCAAGCTTTTGCCATCAATCTCAGTCAAAATCAATGCTCCTCCAGAAAAGACCTTCTTTACCACATAAGGTCCTTCCCAATTTGGCATCCATTTCCCCCTGAAATCCTTTTGTATAGGCAAGATCTTTTTCAATACTAGGTCCCCTTCGTGGAATTCTCTAGGATGAACCTTTTTCTTGTAAGCTCGCATCATTCATTTTTGGTACATCTGACCATGACGGATGGCTTTCAACATTTTCTCTTCAATCAAGTTTAGCTGATCATATCGGGATTGGATCCATTCTGCTTCATCCAACTTCAATTCTGCCAAAACTCGGAGAGAAGGAATCTAGACTTTAATGGGTAAAACCGCCTCCAATCCATAAACCAAAGAGAAAGGCATTGCCCCGGTTGAGGTCCTGACAGATGTTCGATAAGCATAGAGGGCAAATGGTAATTTCTCATTCCAATCTTTATACGTCTCAGTCATTTTCCCCACGATTTTCTTAATGTTCTTATTGGCTGCCTCCAGTGCATTATTCATTTTTGGGCGATATGGTGATGAGTTATGGTGTTTGATCTTGAACTGACTGCAGAAATCTGATATTATGTTGTTGTCCAAATTTAGTGCATTGTCAGATATGATCCTTTCTAGCATTCCATATCGACATATGATCTCCTTCTTTAAGAACTTGTCGACTGCCGACTTTGTGACATTGGCGTATAAAGCGGCTTCTACCCACTTTGTAAAGTAATCAATGACCACGAAGATGAATCGATGCCCGTTAGAAGCTTTGGGTGAAATTGGTGCAATGACATCCATGCCCCACATAGAGAAAGGCCACGGAGAAGTTATAACATGAAGAGGTGAGGGAGGTACATGAATTTTATCTCCGTAAATTTGACACTTGTGGCATTTTTTGGCGTAATTGATGCAATCTTCTTCCATGGTGGACCAATAATACCCAAATCTCATTATTTTCCTAGCCATTGTAAAACCATTGGCATGTGTTCCGCAAACACCATCGTGGACTTCTTCCAAGATTTGCTTAGCCTTTACAATGTCTACACATCTTAGTAGCACCTGATCCTTTCTCCTTTTATATAGGATCTCCCCATCTAGGACATAGTCTTTGGCCAGTCTTCTCAACGTCCTTTTATCATTCTCAGTTGCTTGGTCAGGATATTCACGATTCTTCACATATCGCAGTATATCGTGGTACCAAGGGTGGTCGTCCTCTTCTTCTTCTTCTTCGATGTTGTAACAATGAGCTGGAGTCTCATAAATACTCATCTGGATAGGTTTTACATCCTCTTATTTATTTGCTTTGACCATCGAAGCCAAGGTAGCCAGGGCATCAGCCATCTGATTTTCATCTCATGGGAGGTAATAGAATGTGATGTCATCAAACTCCTCAATTAACTTAAGAACCAACTTTCGATACTTGATTAACTTGGGATCTCTTGTCTCCCATTCTCCTTTGAGTTGATAGATTACTAGTGCAGAATCGCCATATACCTCTAGCACTTTGATCTCATGTTCCACGGCTGGACGGATACCCATGATGTATGCTTCATATTCTGCCATATTGTTCGTGCAATCAAAATCCAATTTGCTAGTGAAGGGATAATGATCTCCGTTTGGGGATACCAGGACTGCCCAAATTCTGTTACCCACAGTGTTTGAGGCTCTGTCGAAGTTTAGCTTCCAAGGATGACCTTCTCGAGAGTCTTCTTCAGTGGTTGCAACATACATTAGATCTTTATTCAGGAAATCAAAGTTCAAAGGCTCGTAATCCGCTAGAGCTCTACTGGCCAGAAAATCCGCTATCGCGCTTCCTTTGACTGCCTTCTGGTTCACATAGTGTAACACCCCTAACCCGTATCCGTCGCCGGATTTGGGTTATGAGGCATTACTCGTCTAACCACAAGTCAACCCACTCACATTAATATTATTACAATAATTAAAGCATGATATCATGAACAATCATGTACTTTCATTTTTTAGTATTAAAACAGTAATAACTTATTAAAACTATTATCATTTACAACACTTAAGAACAAATTTTCATTCAATTAACTAAATCACTATTCATTTGGTAATTTTGCATCTTATGGCCGAATAAGTATATTACCCCTATTCAACCTATACAAATCAAATAACTATAATAAATCAATCACATGCATACCATATCTAGTTGTTCACAACAATAGCTTATCCTTTTTAAACCTCTTAACCGAATGTAAGTAACAACCCAAGAATAATATGGATTCCAAATTAAGTCAATACCATGGCCGAGTATTTACAAGTGAGCATAATTTAACTTGTTTATTAATATAACACACATAACAAAATTTGAAATAACTTCTAAGTTAAGATTATAATGTATCCGAACATACCCAAATAATAAAACCAAAATCAAGCATGACTAAGCCATATTTAAGTAAATCAATTAATATCAATTCGCATCTATTTCAGTCATGAGACATTCATTCGAAATGTATGGATAAAATACCCCTTTTAGAAATTCACGAAGCATACATACCAAAACATGCTTTTATCAAGATCAAAAATGCACAAACATATATATATCACCTCAAGCATAAACAAGTCAACCCAAGCATAGTAGTGAAGCCATATTCGCATGGCCTTTATATACATTATGTACAAAATAAACTCCAAAGGGAAAATAGCCTATACATGCCATAGTTTCCATATGTTTAACTTAACAAAAAGGTACCAAAGTTAGATGATAGTGTGATTGACTTTGACAATGATCCCCGAGCTCGAGCTTCGACTTCAAGACCTATAAAATAGTTACATAAACACATACAGTAAGCTAACATAGCTTAGTAAGTTTTAAGCAATGGTCAAAATATACAACTAATCAATATACAAATTAATCAATCCAACATGATCATTAACTAATTCATAAACACAAATATGCATAACTTGTCACTATTCAACAATCACCATCTCTAATAAATCTCAAAACCGAATGTTCACATGCCATTTATCCATTTCGAAACAAGCTCAAAATTAGATGATTACATCACATTTCTATAATTTCATAAACAAGAATAACTTACCTCAATAGTACTAAGTTATTCAATTATCATGCATTACTTACCTACGTGTCACTTCTCGGTTATCTCCATACTTTAATTTATGTCCTTGAAAGGTCCGAAAATCCGCACACACAGTGCAACCCATGTAACGTGTCACACACTTAGTGCCGTTACTTGAAAAAGAGCACACATAGTGCCATATACTAGTAATGTATCGCACACTTAGTGCCATTACTTATTTTTCCGCACACAAAGTGCCATTCGACCGATTTCGCACACACAGTGCTCGGTATTTAAGCTCGCACACATAGTGCCCTTTAACCAGTCTTTCCTTTATTCTTAAAAATAATTATATTTCCATTCCCACTCATACATACACATATATTTGAATGTTTAACAACAACTCAATTCCCTTATCACATACCATTACATTCGGCACACCCAATATACATATAAATTTATATATATATACATCCATCTATCCAAAAACATACTTCTCTCTCTCATTTCATATTCACATTTCTCTACCTCCTTATTCATACATATACTCAATTAACTCAACTAATCAACACTTATACATATATATATAAGTGCCAACTCTACATTCGGCTAGCATATTTATAATTCATTCTATTCCATGTTACATTCGGCAATAAGAGATTTAACATGCTTATTTCTATTATTCATATGCACATTAATATATATTCAAATTTCATTTCATCCAAGTGCTTAAAAACTTACCTCGGAAATCGACGTATTTGATTTTCCCTGCTATTCGTTCAACTTTGCTTTTCCCCGATCCAATCCCGTTTCTTTTTGTTCTTGATCTAAATAATTCCAAATTAAGCTCATTCAAATATATTTTCATTCAATTTAATCCAAAAACACATAATTATACAAATTACCATTTTACCCCTGACATTTACAATTTTTATAATTTAGTCCCTATTGCACAAAACACAAAATACTCAAAATTTGCACACACTCCTTTAGGGCCGAATATTCAATACTCTTATACAAACTCATACATTCCATTTATTTCATATTTTGACCCTTCAAATTTCAATTTTCACAATTTAACCCTAATTACTCAAAATCATCAAAATTTTCAATACAAAACATGTTAATCTACAACATAACTTTAATATATAATCATCAAACATCACAAAGCACAAGTTTCCATCCATGGACGAACAACACATATTCATTAATTTCAAAAATTCTAACATGGGTCGGATAGTATTCGAAGCAACAAACTCAAAAATATAAAAATTAACAAAAAACGAGCTAAATTCATACCTCAATCAAGCTTGGACAAGGCCGAATATGGCTAGGCTTTTCTTTCTTTTTCCTTTGCTAACTTTCGGCTATGGCTTTAAAAGATGAACTATGGCTTTATTTTTTTATTACAAATAACATATATATCATCATTTTATTTAATTACCTATTTAGCCTTTATTAAAACATAACTAAATATTATAACTTAAGGATAATCTTGTCCATGGCCGGCCACTAACTATTAATTTGGGCTATTTTCTCTTTTAATGCTTCTAATTAAAAAGACATCTACAATTTGGTCCTAATACATTAAACCATCAAGTTTTAACTTTACGCGATTAAGCCCATTTTAATAATTCGGCACTCAAACGATAAAATTAAATCACGACAATTTCACACATAGAAATTCACACATAAATAACTCAGAAAATAATCTTTTAAAACTTTTCTAACTCAGATTCATGGTCCCGAAACCACCATTCCGATTAGGGCTAAAATTGGACTGTTACACATAGACTATGTCAAATTCGAAAAGTAGAATTTACCATCGGGTCATTCTTCCATTTAGAGCAGTCGACTCCATCATGTACTTTACAGGGTCCAGCTTTGAGATGAGCCAAGTTGTGTGGTACAGCATGTACTATCTCAATCTTCTAGTTGTCCAAATCAGGGCGCAACATAACTTCTCAATTGGCAAATATCTTGTCTCACATTCAGTGGATTTCTTACTGAGATAGTATATCACTCTTTCTTTTCTTTCCGACTCATCATGTTAACCAAGCACGCATCCCATGAAATTCTCGAATACTGCCAAGTACAGTATCAGCGGCTTATCTGGGTTAGGTGGCATCAGTACTGGGGCATTGGACAAGTAATGTTTGACCTTATCGAAAGTCTTCTGGCACTCTTCATTCCAAACACCTGGGTTGTGTTTCTTAAGGAGACGGAATATGGGGTCGTATTTCTCAGTTAGTTGTGAAATGAACCGGGCAATGTAATTTTGTCTTCCTAGGAAACCTCGAACTTCTTTTTGAGTGCATGGTGGAAGCAATTGCTATATAGCCTTTACTTTCTCTGGGTCGACCTCGACCCCCTTTTCACTGACTACAAATCCTAGCAATTTTCCCGACCTAGCCCCAAAAGTACATTTTACCGGATTGAGCTTCAGTTGGAATTTTCTCAATCTCAAAAACAGTTTCCTAAAGACTTGTACATGCTCCTTCTCTGTTTGGGACTTTACGATCATATCATCAACATAAACTTCGAGTTCTTTGTGCGTCATATCATGAAACAAAGTTACCATGGCTCTTTGATACGTCGCTCTCGCATTTTTTAGTCCAAATGGCATCACCTTATAGCAAAAAGTTCTCTACATGGTCACGAATGTGGTTTTCTCCATGTCTTCAGGATGCATCTTTATTTGGTTGTATCCCGAGAAACCATCCATGAAGGAGAACAGTGAGTAACCTGCCGTATTATCCACTAAAGTGTCGATATGTGGCAATGGGAAATTGTCTTTCGGGCTGGCTTTGTTCAAGTCCCTGTAGTCTACGCACATTCGTACTTTCTCATCTTTTTTAGGGACGGGCACGATATTGGCTACCCATTCTGAGTATTTAACCACTCGTAAGAAACCAGCATCAAATTGTTTCTTGACTTTCTCTTTTATTTTTAGTAAAACATCGGGCCTCATCCTTCGGAGCTTCTGTTGAACTGGCTTGCACTCTTCCTTTATGGGGAGCCGGTGAACCATGATATCAGTGTTAACCCAGGCATGTCTTGATATGACCATGCGAAGACATCTTTAAATTCTTGGTGTAATTCAATGAGGTATCGCTTTATCTCTACGGCAATGCAAGTTCCAATTTTCACTTATTTTCCTTCTTCCAAGCTCACAATCTCTACTGACTCTTTGTAAGGTAAAATATGTTTCTCCTCTTGTTCTACCATCCTTAACAAATCAGGAGATAGGTTACAATCTCTGTCATATTCAAAGTCCTGGGTTTCCTCTAAACATATGTCTCGCTCAAAAGGAGATTCTGAGTTAGTAGCAGCGTCGTTCATATTATTGATATCTGGAGACCTGTTATAGGAACGAAGGAAGATCCAAAGAATGAAAGAATCTAAGAATAACTATCTATGTGGTATGATTATGAATGAAATGAAAGAATGAAAGAATATTTGCTCAAAATGATACGCAAAGATGTATTTTATTGAAATAAAGATGTTAGATATATGTCTATTTCATAAAAGGATTCTTATTACTCCTAGGCTTAGAGTAACAAGTGTGTTTTGAACATTACTCTGTATTGGCTCTAAAAACTACAGGAATATCTTCCGCAGTCTAGTTGTTCAAAACACTTCCAGGTACATAGGGGCAGATGTCTGATAAATTTTCTCCCCAAATCCTTTCTTCAGATATGGCGTTAATGTTCAAGTTTCCCAATATTTCTTCAGCGGTCTCTTCTCTTGGCATCCCTCTTTCAGGGTGAATAGTTCCTCCCGATACGAAAGTCTTAGATATATGGGGAAAAGTCATTGGTTCCCACTTGACCTCTTCCCCGCTCAGTCACGCTCTTCTTCTTTCTTGTTTCTTTTCCATCTCCTTCTTTCTTTGCCTCGCATCTGGCTTAAATCCTAAACCAAAGTGGTCCCGTTTGTCCTTCAGCAAAGGTGCCTCAACTTTTCCTTGTAGGTATCTTCCAAGTCCTCTCCCCGGCAAAGCTCCTTTCCTGACCGTCAGTCGCAGGCCCATCCTTGTAGTTTGAAAAATTTTAGGCATCAGGATCTTGTTCCCTTCAACAATGAAGGTTGCATTCACAAATTTCAACTGTCAGAATGAACATTCTATCGCTTCATCGTCCGTCCCTACGTATGGCGCGTCACTAGTTACAGATGCAATAATGTCTTCTTCTGCGTTTATAGTTACCAGCCGACCCTCGATTACCAACTTTAGCTTCTGATGCAGTGATGACGGCACTGCCCTAGCCGTGTGAATCCAAGGCCTCCCCAAAAAACAATTATAGGAAGGCTTAATGTCCATCACCAAGAAATCTACTTTATGCGTGTTTGGACCAATCAATAGGGGTATCTCAATCCTTCCCATCACCCTTCTTTCGGTTCCATCGAATGCTCTCACTATATTTTGAGATGTCTTCATATGAGAGCTATCCACAGGTAACCTATTCAGGGTGGATAAGGGTAGGACATTTAGTGCAGATCCGTTATCAATTAACACCCCTGGCAATGTATACCCTTTGTAGCGGGTGGTGATGTGCAAAGCCTTTGTAGATCCCATGCCCCCAGGCAGTATCTCATCATCATTGAAGAAGATGAAGTTGTCGGCGCTTATATTGTTAACTAGGCGGTCTAGCTTGTTTATAGAGATATCGTTAGCGACATAAGTTTCGTTTAGCACTTTCATTAACGCATCACGATGTGTTTACGAACTTAAGAGTAAAGCTAGCACTGAGATGCGAGCCGGTTACTTATGTAGTTGTTCTACGATGCTATACTCGTTGTGTTTTAAAAATTTCAAGAATTCCTTATCTTCTTTCTCAGTTACCGGCTCATTAACAGGCGATTCAAGTCTGGTCGGCTTCTCTTTCTTCTGTTCAATTTTCAAGGATTTTCCTTTAACAAGTTTGGCTTTTGTGTTTGAGGTATCATAGCGCCTTTCGCTGCGTGTATAGAAACCTACGTCTTGTCCCTCCTCTGAGGTGTTAACCAGGTTCTCATCCCCCGGGATCGTTACATTGCAGTCATAATTCCAAGAAACCCTTTTACTGTCTTTAAAGGGAAAAGATACGGGTTTCTGGATTATGACCCTTGGTGCAATTTGTGCTCCGGCTTCATTGATTCTTGGTCGTGAGATGATTACCACTGGGTGATTGGCCCTATAGACTTTCTTTGTCGATTTTTCTTCTGAGGCGCACACATCTTCTCCTTCTGGGCCTTCAGTATACTCAAAGAATTCTAGCTCATTATTGTCCATCAGACCTTGTACTAGGGCCCTGAATTCACTGCATCTTTGAATCTCATGACCTTCTTCATCATGGAACTCACAGTAGCTCCTTGCTTTTCGGGATTTCTCCCCTAAATCCTGTGTGATTAATCCACTTTCTACCACTTTCTTCCAAACCCATTTCAGCGGGGTTTTTACTTCCTCTACATCCACCTTGGTTCTTTTTTCCTCCGTTCTCGATTATCGTATTTACCCCTTTATTAGAATGACTGTGTAACGGATTTGCTGCCACATTAGGTCCTGATGGGTCGTCGAACTTTACAATTCCTATTTTAATGAACCTTTCGATCAACATTTTAAATATGGTGCAGTTTTCGATTGAATGTCCTGTGATTCCCGCGTGGTACTCGCATTTAGCATTTGCATTATACCATTTTGGGAATGGAGGTTGCATGGGCTTCAGGTAGAAAGGGGATACCACGTGTGAATCAAACAGGCTTTGATACAGCTCCTTATACGTCATCGGGACAGGTGTGAACTGGAGCCTTTCTATATTTGGCCTTTGGTTGGATTCTTGCCTTGAGGGGGCCTGAAGACTAGGGGTTACTGTCCTTGGCGGGCCAACGGTAATTGGTTTTGAGTAACCCTTGTTGTATGTTCCTACATTATTCACCTCGTTTTCCTTCTTCTTTGGGGCCAATCTTTTAGAGTTTTCCCTTGCGTCTATCTTACCGCTTCTCACTGCATTTTCAATCATTTCACCAGACATCACTATATCTGAGAAAGTGATGAATGGGGCTTTCAAAGTGTTGATGAAAAGCATCGTGGTTTCTTTCTCCAGAAGAGGTGGCTGGACTTGCGTTGCCACATCTCTTCACCTTTGGGCATATTGCCTGAAGCTCTCATTTTGCTTCTTCTCCATATTCTGCAATGCGATTCTGTCGGTTGTCATGTCCGTCACATGACTATATTACTTCATAAAAACTTGTGCTAAGTCCTTCCACGAATTGATTTTGGCACGACTCAGTTGGTTGTACCGTTTAGCTGCTGACCCGATCAGACTGTCTAGAAGTAGTGGATCAACAGTTGATCATTATTGACATATCCTGTCATCCTTCGACAGAACATGGTGATGTGAGCTTCAGGGCAACTAGTCATGTTGTACTTTTCAAACTCTGGAGTTTTGAAATTGGGAGGGAGTACTAAATCTGGGACCAAACTCAGGTCATTGGCATCGATTTTGCAATGGTAATCAGCATTTTCCATTGCTCTGAGTTTTTCTTCTAGCCATCTGCATCGATCCTCAAGTTGCTTTGGCAGCTCCACTCTTGTTTTTTCTATTTTTGCCATATCATCTAGATCCGGAACAACGGGATTTGCTGGATTATCTCCTGGGTTGGAGCCTGAACCCGTCGGGAAGCTTGTTGGTGCCGAGGTACCTGTTTGATATTGGGGTCTGATGTTAACGGGCACCCTTTGTGGATATGCGTTTGGTTGTGCTTGGGTGTTTGTTGGGGTAAAGCTTGGAGGATAAGCAGGGTCCTCGTTATCATCCCCGGAGTTGACCATAGGGCTCTTTCCTTTCTCTAGCCCTCCAGTCAGCAACTGGGTTAATTGGCTCATCATATTCCTTTGGGATTCTAACATCTGATCCCTCATACCTTGTTGAATTTTGGCCAATTGTTTTTTCATCTGTATTTGCAACTGATCTTGCATCTCTTTTTGCATTTGCTCTAATCTTTCCAATCTTTGGTCCATTGCTTTAGTTTTTCCTCGTGTACTATAACGATATTCCAGGGTAACTGCCATGATTTTATAGTCTCTTTGTGAGATTTAATGCACATGATGCAATGTAATGCTAATGCATGAAATGTATGCAAAAAAAAGGCATTGATTCTGATTCAATTTCATTAGAATAACTTTTCTAGAAAACAAATTTCTTTACATAAAACAGATTACATATAAGGCCTCGCCCTAATACTTAAGGCCTTGACCTTCCTAAGAAGCCAAGCTAACTCTCGGCCTCGATCTGACTCTGACTCTGACTCGTATTTCAAACTTAGTACATCAGTCTGGACTGCTAAGGTTTGTAAATGATCAGCCACCTCTCGTACTTGAGTCACAACTTCACCCATGATATAGTCTCTATCCCTGACTTGACCTTGAGAACGGTGAAGTTGCTCTTTCCACTGCTCGTTGCTTGCTTCAAGGAGTTCAACTCGGAGTTCACAATTTTGTAATGCGATCTCGAGCTCTTCTATTTTCCTTTTCAGCTCTTCAATCTTTTTTATGCTCGCTTTCAGCTCGATTGTGGAGTTGCGATTACGATACTGATGAAGTGACTTTTCTAGTTCTGCTACCCTGGCTTTTAATCTGACCTTTTCATTTTGGCATTCTGATAGGTCTCTTTCTCAGGCATTTCTTCAAACCTAGGCATCTTGGCATTCCTTTTCCCATTGATCGGCTCTATTCTTTTCTTCTTTTATCTCTTGCCGCCATTGTTCTGATGTCTTTCCCAGTTCGGCAGTTCTCATTGACCTCCGCAGCTTCTTGTAGTCTGTCTTCAAACTGTCCAAATCCTCTTCAGCTTTATTCTTCCCTTTCTCAAACTTCTCTCTTCTAGTTTCTAGACGTCGACATCCGATCCAGTGCATTTTCTCCTCCTCCAATTGCTCTATTATTTTTTCTAGTTCTAAACTCTTTCTCTCAAAATCCTGTTTGATGATCTCAAGCTCAGACGGGATCACCCGCAAGTGTTCTTCTATTGATCGGGTGTTTTCTTGGTCTGACGTAGAGATGTTGTCGTTGATTCTCTGACCCCACCACCGGTCATACTCAGGGGTGTTGGTGGCAAACCTTTTCATTCTACGAGTTCGGTTCCAAGCGTTCGATATTTTTCGAACCTTCTTTCTATAATTATCTCCCTTGTACACAAACTTGCAATGAACTAACCCTTGCATTGCTGGCGTAAACTGTCTCGATCTGTACTGTCTTAACACGAGTAGAGGGGCATACTTGATAGCCTCCCATATTCCAAGTAGGGGAACCCAATCAAAATCACCACACCGATATAAAATCTCGTCAGGGACCATCCAAGGGGCTCTCCGTTCAACGTCTTCATCTTACAGATTTTGGAGAATCATCATCCATTTCTCCTCCGTGATATCATCCCGTCTCGGCGTAGCCACTATCTCTTTCAGCGAAGAATAGTTTTTGGAGAAGATTCGATATGAGACCTTTTCCATTTTCCAAAAATGGATGTGGAACCACGCTAGTAAGAGTTGTGCGCATCCGATGAATCTCCCTTCGCCCGCTCTTCGACATGCGTTCAAGGATCTGAAAGTTTCAGCCAAAATTGCAGGAACGGGTGTGTCCCTTTTATCAAGTCAGTCAAATAAATCAGAGACCTCCTCATCTATATGCCCTAAAGCCTTAGGGAATATAACCAATCCTTAAATGCTTAATGCGAAGACATCAACCCTTATCTTCACATCAGGATGTGCTAAGATCAAATCTCTCAAATTTCTCCAAGGAATGCACTTACTATCACATTTCTGCTTGATTCGGGCTGCAACCCACTGTTCGCTCATTCCCATGATGTTTATCAGCTTTTTTAAGAATGTTGGGACGTTGGCAGCTCTGGAATAAGCTTTGTCAATTTGAATTTTCGGGCAACGGAACAAGGCCGTGTACTCTTCCACAGTAGGTATCAAATCCACCTTTCTAAAAGTAAAACAACTATAAGTAGGGTTCCAATACTGGGCGAGAGCTCGGAATAAGTTCTTGTCCACTTTGATATCGAGTAGATAGGGCAAATCACCATAATTACAGTAGAATAGTTGATTGATCTCGCCATCCCATTGATCCCATATTTCTTTCATCTCTTGAAAATTATTTTGGTTATGCTGATACGAGTAAAATTCCACAACTCTGACACGTACCCCTCTGTAAGACTATCACCATTCTCTTGCTGCGTTGTCTCGGCCCATATCTGGACGGTCGCATTATCCTCCACTTTATCAAGAAACCCCTTTTCCATGACAAGTTATCTATTTAACAACCGAATGTGAATCAACACCTTTTTTGTGATGAATGTTATGCAATCACAGTCAAAGAAAAATAAAACAAGTCAGTACAATGCTAAAGTAAGCAAGAAATGATAAATAAAGTACCTATTTGGGTGACCACTAGGGTTTGGTATGGCTCTACCTAAGGCGGGCTCTTAAGGCTCGTTATATATGGTTCGGTTCTAAAGTAAAGGTACCTGAACCGGCAGATTCCTCGATCCTTACCCATTATAGGCTCATATGGACCGAGTTTAGTTCAAGGGAATACATTTCCCTATGGCTATACGGAGATGAAAATCTCACGAAGACATAGGTACGGATGTATCCCGAAAGCGATCCACTATCCTATACGGAGGTGAAAACCTCACGAAGGAATAGTTTCTCACTCCCACTTAGAAGGGTAAAATTGACCAATTATGCAATGCGATATGCAAAAACATATTAAGAGACTTGAACAAAAAGGAAAACATATTATTATGATGAAAACCGCAAAAAAATGAAATGCAACGAAAGGATCGTAAATTTAAACCAAATTATCAATTTTCTACAAAAAGACAAAAAGATAAAAAGTAATCAACTTGTGGCTTGACTCTCATATTTATTCCCCAGGGGAGTCGCCAAGCTGTCGAAACCATTTTTTTGAAAGGTCTACTTTTATTAAAAAAGAAAGAAAATGAGAGTCGCCACCAATCCTTTTTTGATGAAGTGTGATCGGATCACCTCGTAAAATGGTTATTTTTAATAAACAGTTTGATTCATTAAAACAATGATTTTGCTCTACGAAATTCAGAAAGACGGGTTCGGGAGTTGGTTACGTACGAGGAAGGATTAGCACCCTCGTAACGCCCAAAATTGGTACCTAGTTGATTAATTAATGTCTTAGTATCGAGAATTGAGAATTTGAAAAGATTTAAAAATACGATCCTTTGTTAAAACATTATTTAATTGAAAATTTTTCGAGAAAATGGCATATTTCACGTTAATCGAGAAAAAGAATTACGTCCCGTAAGTTAGGACACAATGTCTTAAATTCACGATACGCGAATAAACACAAAAAAAATTATTTTAAAAGATGTTCGACTATCTCGATTTTAGAAGAAAATCATATTCCGTGAGTTAGAACATGACCTTTTCTTAATTCCCGGGATTATTAAAAGAATTAAAAAACGTTCGTTTATTTGAATTTATCGAGAAAGTCAAAACCTCGTAAGTTAGGGAACGACTTTTCGAATCTCAAAATACGAAATATCGCTTATTTTAAAAAAAATCTTTCTGTGTACCGGATCAAAAATGCAATACGAATTAAAAAGGGTAACAAAATAATGTAAAAAGGTAATACAGTGAAGCATTAAAATAATAAAATAAAAAGGAATAGAATACTATGATGACAATATTGATAATTAAATTGCAATAATAAAATAAATGAAGTAACTTAAAATAAAATAAAATGGGAAAAAATGCGTAAAAAGAAGTTAACATAACTTGAAAATATAATAATTAAGAAATAATAAAGCAACAAATAAGGAAAATTAAAACTTCAACAATAATAAAACACACAATTTAAAAAAAATAAGAATAATCTATTTTTAATGTAAAAAGGATGAGGAAATAGGAATAAATAAATAAATACATAAAAGTACATGAATGAAATAAATATAAAAAAGGGGTGAGAGAGTCGAAATTGAGTGGCCCAAGGTAAAATTGTAATTTGGGCAATTCTTTAAGGCGGATTTTAAAAATAAGAAAAAGATAGGGCCGATTAAGGGACTAAAACGAAGCACACGCAAAGGTGCGCGGATTAAAATGGGAATATTCACGTGCCATTTAAACGGCGCTGTTCTTTATAGGATTAAAATGAAAAAACAATAAAATCATAGGGTAAATTTAAAGAAATAAAAGAACTGAATTGCAAACTAGCTAAAAAGCGGAAGGACCATAATCATAAATAACCCATTCATCCAAAACGCGCGGATCCTCAGAGCGAGTCGGGTCGACGCGCGGATCTTAAGGGTAAAACGACGTCGTTTTAATGCTATTGTGGCCAGCCCTAAACGACGCCGTTTAATGGGCTTATAAAAGTCAAAAAAAAAAATTAAAAATTTTCATTCTCCTCCCCCTTTCCAAAAAAACAAAGAATTCTCTCTCAACCTCTCTTCTCCTCTCCAAGCGCCGGTCATAGAGCGCCACCGTGGCTCCGCCGTCCGCGGTGGCCGGAGTTCACCTGAAAAAGGCCATTTTGGCCATTTCTCCTCCCTTGGCCCGTTTTTGAGATGAAAACATCCAAAAAAGCAAAGAAAAATAAATAAAAAATTTCCCATTTTCGATTCGCAACAAAGGTAATGGGTTTGTTTTGAAAATATGTTTGATATTTTTGCTATGTTTGAGATAAAGATACAATAGTGAGTTTGTACCTTAGAGAAACTAAAAAAGCTTGCGATTTGCTGTTTTGCTTTTAAAATTCTTGTTCGATTCTCAGTCTTTTTTTTTTGTATTCCAAAAAAAAAAATCTCCTCTATGTTACAATTTTTGGGGCTTTTATAGCCCAATTTTCCACTTACTCTTACTTAATGATTATCTCTCTTTTCTGTAAGTGCAAATTGGGCGGTGGCCGACGTGACAGTGATGGTGGCAGCAGGCTAGGGGAAGACCTAGGTGCGGCGCACCTAGGGTAAAATTTGTTTTTTCTGTTTTTGGGTATTGGGCTGATCGGGCTACTAGGGTTAGGTTATGGGCTAATGGTTTAGGTTTAGGTTGGGTTTGATTTGGGCTTGTTTGTAAAATGGATAGAGTGTTTTGATTATTTTGGACTTTGTTGTTTTTTTATTCTGGTTTGGGGTCGTATTGTGCCCCGGGCTAAATTGGCCCATTACAGTAGGATTATAGTGTGCCTTAATTTCCTCAAAATTTCCAAAATTAATGTTTTCCTAAACCCCTGAATCCATATCACCTTGACCATCTACTTCGAGATTCAAGCCATCACCAGTCGAATTATCCTGTGCCAAACTTGCATGTCCAATGAAAAAAATTTGAGTTAGATTTGGATATATCTTTATTAGCAGACCCCTCACTATCCTGGCCAAGTCCAACTGCCAGCATGGGTCTCTTTCCCATTATTTTTTCTAATAAACCATTAAATTTGCGGCCCAAATTAACAGTCCCCATACTACCCAAACTGGTAGGCTTAGCAGGCCCCATAGAGGACTCAAGGCCTGCACTTCCCCCACGGCCTACACTCTTATTAGAGCCTAAACCTTCTTTAGGCATTTTCTTAACATTAGCCTTATTCACCTTCTCCTTATCCTTTCCTCCCGAAATTCCTTCATCAGCATCACCATTACCATTTCCCATCTGCCCCACCGCATTTAGCGCCATGAATCTGGATCCTAACGGTTCTTTCCTAGTTTTCATTGCGTCGTTAGCCCGTAAATCCCTTTGACTATGCCGCGATTTCCTTTCCACCAACATCCACAATCCGTACTCCAATCCTATCCCTCATTCTACTTCGCCGACGGCCTCGCCTAAGTTAGCAACCACTGTTTCTACATTACTTTCCTAGGTTAGATCCACCATCACCGATAGGCACAAATCCTTGACCTGCCTGTACTTACTGCAAGAAAAACATATTGTCGGAAGCGCGTCATATTCCACTCATTAGACGACATCGTCGACCATAACCTGAGAAAGCAAATGCTTCTAAATGTTAATAAACACAGCCAGGCGAGCAAACCGGCCTTTGGTTCTGCTATCAGTTTGAAAATCCAGTTTTGCCACTTTTTCGACCAGCCCCCTGATGGCCTCTATGATCTTCCGTTTGTACATGAATCCCGGGAGTCCCAGTAGCCGGGTCCAAGCCACCACCACGCTGGGATATGGCTGCGACGAACTAAAATCTTTAGTCCAAGGTTGAACAGTAAGGTACTGGCTGTAAATGATCTATGGTCCCTGAGTCAATACTCGATTACAATATTCATTGTTCTGAAACCTAACAAAAAAATAATTGTTTTCTATGTCCATGAGATGGAATGGTTTTGTAGGTTTCCATAGGCTGCTTATTTGATTATGAAGAGCGTTATAGCCAATGCTTCGCCCTAAAAGCTTGAGTCCGACCGTCAATTCCATCTCTTTGAAGAGAATTTCTTAAATATTATCTGAGAAGACAATTGTTGGAATCCCATTGACCATGGTTGTACTTACATCATCTTCTAGCAACTCAAAATCACTTTCATTTCCCTCGCTAGGGTCATTACAAGCCATACCAGAAATGACCTCTCCTTCCCCCAAAAGCTTGTCCTTCCAAGACAGATTCGGGATCGGATAAGAGTCCACAACCATAGTAGCAACCTCCCCATCGATTCTTTCCTTGAATCTCACTTTCTTTGACCATTCTTTATGCTTCCTCGTCAATCAACTTTTTAAAACCGTTGATAAATTTTTACTTTAACCTTTAATAAAATGGTCGAAAGAAAATTTATAAATGATGCAAATGAGAATATTTAAGGAATTAATGATATTAATTAAAAAATTTAGTAGTATCTAAAACGATGATGCCTATTTTGATGCATTAAGTGTATTAAGCAAGGGAGATTAGATGCAGAATGGTGAGATTTTTGTTTAAATGATGATAGTTTGATGAACTTAATAATGGAAAATAAATCCAATAAAAGCAGGTTACAATTATCCAATTTAATACAGATAATAAATAAATTTGAAGATTACAACAATCCAATCCCCGTTGAAAATTTGCAGATATTATAAGCAATATTTATAACACCTTTCCTTATATTTAGTGCAAACATTTTCATTCAAACCCCGAAACAAAGAAATAGGATTAAATTGACAAATTTTATAAAATTAAGATCTAAATTTGTAGTTTAGCCGATAGCTTATTTTAATGTATGTTTTAAAAGTTCAGAGAGGAAAAAGAGAGCTCGTCTACAGTTGATAAACCAACTAAACTTCCTCTTCAATCCTTCCATCCTTGCACTCCTGATGGACCAACAGCAACCACCTCCGCCAACCCCTAATGCTCCTCCTCCTTCCTCCGCCGTCGACCCACCTCCGCAACCACAGCCGCAGCCACAAATTCAACAACAAACAACGCCAACGCCCCCGTCCTCAACATCGTCTACCGCAATCCCTAACCCTAACCCCAACCTCAACCCTATCCCGAAACCCTTACCTTCCGCCATACCACCACCGCAACAGCCGCCGCAGCCTAAACCAGCTCTCCCCTCTCATCAGCCAAGACCCGCCGCTGCATTCTCGAGGCCATGGCAACAGCACTCTTCCCAGTTCACTCATTTCTCTTCCTCTTCTCCTTCCGCCTCATCGTCTCATTCCCCTTCACTTTCCTCTCAGCCGCGAGGCAGCATTGCCCTCGGTGTTCCTTCGTCCCATTCTGGCCCCTCGCCTCCTTCTCCTTCACCTTCGCAATCCACTTCGTTTACCGGTTCCTTTGGCCATTCCTTCGGTGGAACCTCTAGTTCCAATGTTTCCCAGGTTGGATTTTAAGCTTGTGGGTTATTTTCATTCACGATTTTGCGCTTTTGATGCTGAAATTTCCTCTTCTTGTGATATATATATTTTTTCATAGGCAAGGCCAATGATGCGAGGAATAGGGATGGGATCATCAGTTGGTTCAAGTTCACAAATGAGACCAGGTGGGATTTCTGCTCAGCATCAACAAAGGCCTTTGCAATCATCTCTTAGACCAACATCTTCACCAACTAGCCAGTCCCCTTCTACCCAAGTTAGTATTATTTTTAAGGATTAATGTATATTATTTCTTTTTATTAATTTAAATGACATTGATTTTTTGTCAATAATGTTCTAATAATGCTAAAAAATGTTAGTTGAATTTAAATGGTCGCAGTAATAACAGTTTTAGCATATTTTAATAGAGTTCTTAATAATGTTTTAGAATTTTAAGAATTCTTAGAACTGTTGGTTGAATCTAGAAAATACTAATCCTTTCTCCCTTACTTTTATTATTATTTTTAATCTTAGTTTGAATATAGTATTGGTAGGTTGAAGTAAGCTGCTTTAAAGAGTTCGTCAAGAGAGCTAAGGTGTTATTATCTACTATATAACACAATATTGTTGCCAACAACCTTTTGGCTTCATGGCCAGATTCTTGTATTGTGTGGCATGAGAACTAGGGTTCGATCCTTAGCATGCCAATCCCCATTCTCCTATCATCGAATGTGAAAGAAAAGAACGCATTATTTTCATCATGATTATAAATGTTGGGTGAATTTGTGTTTGATGCCTTTCCTTGAATATTATGTGACCTTTTCTTTCCTTGTTTTATTTTTCATTTTTTTGTAGAATTTCCAAGGGCATGGCCTTATGAGAGTGTCAGCGGTTGGTTCCTCTTCTTCAACACCAAGTACTCCACAAACTCCACAATCCCCCAATCAGCCGTGGCTATCATCTGGAGCGCAAGGGAAGCCACCTTTGCCACCCCCTTGGCATAGACCACAGATTAATGCACCATCCTTGCAGCCGAGGGCACATATAGCCCAGCAACATCATTCATTGCAAACAGTTTCACAACAGCAGCATGTATCATCTCCACAGGTGCCACCACAAAATATATCGTCGATTCAGCAGCAGGAACCTTTTGAGCAACAGTTTTCGCAATCAAGGGCCTCACAATCTCTACCTCATCAACAACAAGATTCCAGATCCCAGGGCTCTGCAAATCAAAAGCCTTCTTCTCTCGCAATGGTACAACCAAGCACAGTCCAGGTGACCCAAAACAAAGCAGCAATTACAGAAAGTGATGATTCTGGTGGTCGGATTCTTAGCAAAAGAAGCATCCATGATATAGTTAACCAGGTGAACTATTCTAGAACTAGCTTACATTTAGGATCCTTAGGATTATACTGCTGGATCTTGCTTTTCTCCAACTTATTCTACGTTTATCTACCAAAATCTGTACCTTTTATGAAAAGATATCTAGCATCTTATGCCATATAAGGAAATGATTAAAATTCTCTAAAGCTGTATATGTACAGTATGTAAAAAGGTTAATGGTATTGAGCAAATTTCCTCCTCCACATTTCATACCCGTTAGTCTCTCTAAATGGCCTTCCATTTTTTGGTTTATATTCAAGGGGTATTGTGTTATTCCATTTCAGTGGTTGTATGTTAGTCACCAATATAAACTTTTATGATAATCAATGAAGATTCTAGTGACACAGGGATGTTCAGCCTTTATGTTTTGGTGAATGTAATTTTTAGAATATACATTTTCTCAAGGAGTTCATTGAATGATTTTTACAAGATGGGTCTTTTTCAATTTGCATTTCCTCATACCCTGACTACTACGTATTTCTATTGTGGTTTTTGTAGAATTCTTATGGAGTTTCCATGATTCTTTATCTTCTAATATGACATTATATTTTTGTACAGATTGATCCATCTGAGAAATTGGATCCTGAAGTTGAAGATATTCTTGTGGATATTGCTGAAGACTTTGTGGATTCTGTAAGTTGTTGAACATTTTTTCGAAGAATTCGTTATACATACATTTTGAATTGGGCAGATTCCAAAATACTTAAGGCTCTTCAACTATAGTTTTTATTTCTCTTAGATTAAGCCTATTTTGCTTTATGCGAAAACAATGTAAGTATGGCTTATGGATTTAAAATATTTTTAACAATGTAAATTATGAACTCGATCTAAATCATTTTTTTCTTGTCCTTTTATGATTTGTTGTGCCAAATAGGTTGATCAGCTAATAAAAAGGTGAAAAATGGACCTTGATGAATCTTGTAGAAAGTTTTCGAAATCTTAATGAAAATAAGCTTAATTCCACATCCTAAATAGGGACATTATATTCCGGGCTTTCTCTTTCTGAACTTGGTATGAAGAGTTCAATTTTATGTTATATAGGACCTTATATTTCCTTGATTAATTAGGATATTTTGATTTTCTGTCTGTTGTTGTGTTGTTTTTTCACTGCATTTATGTGGGTATGCCACTTAATAGTTAATATGGTACTTTGTGCTTTATAATATAAACTTTTCAATATCTGATATAAACATTATGCTATCCTTTTCTTTTTCCTTCTAAATAGATCACAACATTTGGTTGCTCACTGGCCAAGCATAGAAAGTCAGATACATTGGAAGCAAAAGACATTCTCCTACATCTTGGTTAGTTATTATGTAAAATTACCCTCTTTAGTTTCTCATTCTTATTTAAAAACATCTAGTACTGTAACTTATATTACTTTTTTTTTATGGCTTGATACAGAGAGAAATTGGAATATGACTCTTCCAGGATTTAGTGGTGATGAGATTAAGACTTACAAAAAACCGGTAAATTATTTTCTTTTGTCCATAGGAGGGTGATGTTAGACGCACATTTGTTCTTTATAGATTGAGATTTATGACTTTTCAAATTTTGTGGCTTTGTGTGTATCGCAGCTTACAAATGAGGTTCACAAAGAGCGGCTTGCAGTGGTAAATTTTTGCTCCAGTATATTTTGCATTTCATAACATATGAACTAATTAAGATGTTTATGTTTTCCCTTTTACATTTATGTATGAGGAGAGATAGTATTCCCTTGATGTTATGGTAAGCTATTTTCTTCTTGTAAATTTATGTATCTGGTGTCTGTTTCTCTTTGGCAGATAAAGAAATCAATCTTAGCGAGCGAGGCAGCCAATGCTAAGCACATCATTGGACAAACTGCTGTAAACACAAAGGGTAACGTTGGAAAAGTGGCTGCTAATATCTTGGGCTCTCCAAATGTTAAAATACGAGAAGTATCATGAGGCTCTATTTTTTTTTGGCAACATTCAATCTCAGAATCCTTGTAGAAGGTATGCTAGTTATCATGCGAGCATATGTAACTAATATTCATATACTCAGCATCAGCATTTATTTAATTGAACAGTCAAATGGTGCTCAAATTAGGCCTCTAATAATTCCTTGCTATGCTAAAACCAAGGATAAAAAACTGTTGGTAGATTCTGTTTCAGCAATTGAACAAGATTTCTTGTGTGCTCCTATGTGTTCACTTGTTTATAGTTTGTTTTAAGTCACATGTGCAACCTTCGTTTTTGTTTGCGTGTAATGTAATGAACCCCTGCTATCCGAGAAAGATTGGATTTGAAATCCTGGTCGTATTCTATTAAAAAGGAGAGATGAACACCTCTGCAATCAGCATTTATTTAATTGAACACTCGAATGGTTCTTGACCAAGGCCTCTAATGATTGTTAGCTATAGTAAAAACCATGAATAGAAAACTGTTGGCACATTGTTTTAGCAATTCAACAAAATTTAATCCTTGTGCACCTGTTTATTCACTTGTTTATAATTCGTTTTAGGTCACAAATGTACAACCTGCGTTTTTCTTTGCAAATAATGTAATGAGCTCGTCTTATCTTGCTCTCTGAGACTACTGATGTTTTATTAAAAGAGAGATGAACCCAGCATGGAGTGTCATACTCCATGATTTGTGTGCTGACTGCTGTGCATAATTCAAAGCTTTCTTTTAAAGGTATCCTTTTTGTTGATGTCCATATTCGCTCATTCTATGCAGGGATCGGTTGCCTGAGAAGCATTATCGTCGATGGGAAGAACAAACCGAACTTTTTCCCCTCCTACATTGAACAACAACTTAATGATGCTCTTATTGCGCTTTGCTGAAAATACTATGAAAAAACCTTGGTATTGAAATCCCGCTATTGAATCCAGGTTCTTGAATTTTGTCGATAAAAACTAACCTCAACTGCTAGCAACAGTTGCATGTAATGGTTGTATAGATCTTTCTCCCAGTCACCATGTCTGTATCAGGGTTGGTGTTGTAGTTGCTAAATTTTCTGTCTCCTTCCTTTTCTCGCAAACTTTTGTGGAGGTATCTCCATAAAAAAATGTCTTTAACTCTTCTTGCTTCAATCTGATCGCTTATCAATCACCATTACTCCCTGTCCAATTATGTAGCCAGAAATCCTTGCTGTTGATGATGAGTCCAAGTGAAAGCAGGCATGATCCTAGATTAGACTCCAATCCCAGATAAACAGTCTCGAAACTCCATGATATCGCCAGTCATATTGTAGTGAAACTCTGCTGCTAGCATCGATGGGCTTTTTATGTTGCATGTCCTGAAGACGATCCTATAACCTCCATTTCTTATATATATATATATATATATATATTTAAAATGTATAAAAGTATTAAATAAAATTTTGGTTGATTGCTAAATTAAGATTTTACTAATGTAGTTGGCTTGTTTACAAATTCAAACATATGCATATTTTTTAAATAAAATATTAAAATACCCTTTAATAATATAATTTATTTTACATATGAAAGTATATATTAGTAGTTTTTCTAATCAAGTTGATGTTTAGTTGATTTAATCATATTTTACTCATACCATACATGATTCATTTTGGTAGGCCTTTAATTTTGTGGAGTAATATAAAACTAAATTACTTTTTGTACAAGTTAAACTTACATGCTTGCTTCTAAAATTTAAAAGTTAAGAATCAAAGGTATCAATAAATAATATGTTTATTTTATAAATGCCCATTGAATTTAAAAACAATAATTAATTCCATCATTATAAAAAATTTAAAAAGTTTAATATATATAAGATAATTATTTGATACACTGATAATTGAAAGTTTGAAGTAGAAAAATAAGATTTAAACTTTACCATATTATATTTAAAAAGTTACATATACTATAGCTAATAGCTGAATTTGAAACAAAAATGAAAATTTTAATTTGTTGGATGAGTTATATGAAGGACAATTAGCAATTTTGTAATCTACTCATGGAGTCCAAAGAATCCTTTACTGGTAGTTTTAAATTGATGTTAATTAACAAAACAAATTGCCTTCCATTTACTTTGCTTTTTTTAGGTAAATAATACCAAAAAAAAAAAAATGTTAAAAGAACATCATAAATGGTTTATAAAATTTTCTCAATATATCATGTTTTTGTTCATGTTAAAGAGTAAAAATGATTAACAACATTTAAGGAGAAATTTTAATACAGTAGTGAATATCTTTTCTTTTTATAAATAAGGTTAATATATACATATACAAAAAAACATATAATTAACATACAAAAATTTTAAAACCAGAATTATCTATCTATCTATCTACCTATATTTATTTAACAAATATAATAAATTCATGTTTTCTATGTATTTCTGATTTTATTTTTTTTTAAATCATCAATGCAACTAAATTAAATTATAGTGATCCAGTTGATCATTATTATTTCTTCTCCCTCATTTGTCCAAATATAACTAATCACAAATTATAATTGTAATGTTTTTTTTAGTTACAAAAGGAAGCTGAACTATAACACTAATCGATGATAATAGATTAGTTACTCAACATTACATCTTGCACCACTAAAGTTGGTTGTGAGAGAATAAAAACTTGTTGTGTATAACATTGGCAGCTCCTCCCTAACTCATAAATAGGAGGATAATATGTTTCGGCGTACTCAAACCTACATCCTCTTGTATTTATAACAATACCCATATTAATTGGACGAATTTATATAATTGATCAAAGTTGGAATCTGCTTTGTAACCTGCAATATGGAAAATCCAAAATAATCAAACACAAAAAGAACTTATTTGGCAAATGTTGTGCAAAATAGCTTTATTTTTTTCCCCAAAATCTCTTTTAATTTGAATGATTGTTACAAATCTAAAATTTGAGATAATAAACTAATTTTTAAAAGTATATTAAAATGTACTATTTTTGTTTTCGGAAAACCAACTATGATAAGTCAAAAAAATATCATACCATATTTTTCAGTAGCCTATACATGAATGACGTTAAAAAAAATAGATTTTATTGTTATAGATATGATACATAACACTCTTAATAATACATTTCAACATTACATTTTAAAAGCTTTCGTTTGCCTCAATCCCTAAAAAAATTAGGTTTTTCTCAAAAAGAAAAATTTTCAAGTTTTTTAGATAATTTTGTTGAAAAATATGAAATTAGCCTTTAAGTATCATGAAAGCGCCCATTTCCCTTGGTAATTCCATATTTGATTATTGACAATTTATTGAACGGTTTAAATGGGTTATATTGATTATTTGGAGGATATATAGTCCAACAATGAATGTCACATTACTTGGGGAACTCATGTTGCAGATTGGACCGAATTAAATCATCCAAGTTAATCCCCTGCAACATGGATATTCGAATTGAATTGAAACTTTATGAGATTAGTTGCCAAGTGTCCATATGTGTATTACTTATTATTATTATATTCAGTTTATTGTATTACTATTTTAATGGGATTGTTATAGATATTCTATGTTAGTAAGTCTCAAACATAATCGATTTAAGGGAGTGACTTGTATAGGTTATTATATAGAGAGTTTTTAGCACTTATCTTGTTCAGGTAAGAAACTTTTCTTACACTGCAAATTGTTAATAAAATTGTTTGTATTGTGGTTTTGCTTGATGAGTTCACATCGGTGAACTTAGTGATGAGAGTATTGATCTTCAAGGTTCGAAGGTAAGGAGAATTATCACAGGGTGTGTGATAGGTTAGTTTTACTTGTTGTAACTGTTGAAGAGAGTGGATATTTCTCACTGAGTTAGGCTTCGTAGACTTAGGGAAATAGAACTATGTAAATAATTCCTATGTGTTTATCTTATTTACTGTTTCTTAGTTTGGTGCTAGAGAAGTGCCCACTTCCTTATCACTCCTTCCAAGCATTTTGTTTAGTTTTCTAGCAGCGGTTTCAAATTTTCAATTGGTATCGGAGCCTGCCACTTAACGTAACTAGTGAAGATCCTAAAAGTTGCTAAAAACAAGCTATGTAAGCTTTTCTACATCTCGTCATCCTATGCTCGAAGTTGGAAACTATGCTTACAGAAAAGTAAGGATAAAAGCATACATTAAATCCATTGATGAAAAGGCATGGCGCGTTGTGCTGATTGGTTGGGAACCCCCAAAAATGGACACTGAAAATGGGAGAGTAATCAAGCCTAATGTTCAGTGGACCATTGAGGAAGGAAAATTGGCCAATGCTAATAATAAAGCTTTATATGCTATACTTTGTGGAGTTGATCTTCAAGAATTCAAACGAATTGCCAAATGTACTGTGGCAGAGTCAGCCTGGGATATATTGAAGACTACTCATGAAAGCACTACAACTGTCAAACAATCGAAGATGCAAATGTTAACATCCAGATTTTAAAGTCTTAGAATGCAGGAATAAAAAACTATTGGTAAATTCTATGCTAAGTTGTGTGATCTTTCAAGTCAAGCATTCATATTAGGAGAAGAGTACTCTAATACAAAGCTGGTTACAAAGGTTATTAGGTCTTTGTCTGAGAGGTTCTCTATAAAGGTTACTATTATTGTGGAGGTAAGGATCTGGAGAGGTTGGCTATTGATGAACTTATCAGTTCATTATAGACTTTTGAAATGAATTTGACCGTAGTAATAAATAACGATTCTAATTCATCTAATCATCTTCGCCAAAAAAACATGTTTCACATGTTTAATATAGAATTAAAACAAAAACATTATACAGAAAAATCAATACTCATTAACCAAATTCAAACAACACCACCAAATTTACTTGAACTTACTTTTGTTGGGTTGATTTTTCAACTTAAGATTTTTAACATCAATAATCATTGCCTTAACATGCAAATCTTTTGCTCGAAATTTAATTGTGAAAATCTTTCCATATCAATCTCCATTTTATAGGAAACTCTACCATCGAATATGAAACATATTTCAAAATGTTGAAAAAGATCGGACATGACAATTAAAAAAAACACTTCTAACAAGAAGCGTTTTTTCTAAAATGTTTTTAAGATCATTTTCCTGTTTTGCCACGGAAAAGATGAGATGTAAATTTTATCCCGGGATTCTCAGGTTTTCAGAAAACTTTATCTCGACATTTTCGACTTTTAAAAATTTAATCTAACCATTAATTTAATTTAATTATTTTAACTTTATTTGGAGGGTGCGGAAAGCGTTTGGGTGACGTGAGGAGAGAGGATGAAAGCGCGCTTTCTGCTATATCACCTGAAAACACTTGTAGCAGAAGAAAGCGTTTTTGCCACCTGTACCAAAATTGACCTATTTCCGCCGCATGTATACTTAGATATTTTTTTAAAAGTGGCATACAGTGGCGGAGTCAAGAGGGTGTTGGTAGGAGCCCCAACCCCCTAAAATAATTTTTTTTCAATGATAAAATTATATTTTGACCTCTTCAAAAATAATAAAAATTTAATTTAATTTTTCTAAAATTATAAAAATATAAACAATTAATATAAAACATTTTAACTATTATCAAAATATATCCAAATTTTCCAAATCCATCAATGGCTTCTCTGTTTTAAGCGAGAGATTCTTTTGCATATAGATCCATTTGGTGGGTTTATTTATTTTGTGAATTGGGTGATTGTATTTATTGCAGGATTTTGTTTAAAGAGAGATCCAAAAATGGCAGGGAAAATATCGGCTGCATCAGCTCGGGCTCACACTAGAAAATCTAAGCAAAACACTTCCTTCAAGCTTCTTTCAGGTGGATTTCATTTCTTTTTTCTGTTTAAAAAATTATAAAAGATCTAACCTTTTTGTTTGACCTGATTTGGGTTATAAACCTTGTTGTAGCATCCACATTTCTTTAAAAATCTGGGTCTACTTTGTTTTTTATTCTTTGCTGTTATAATTCTTGGAAAATCATAAGAAAGTTAGGAATTTGAATCTTAGATCTTCTGTTCTTGCTGATTCCTGAAATATTGGTTCATTCCATTGTAGAGAGTTTTTGGGATTTTGTTTCTCTTTTGTATGGATTATTAGTCTTAGTCTTTGTGTTAAGACTTAAGAGTTGAACTTCTAGCTTAGCTTGATGTAATTCTTTTAAAATACAAAGCACCTATGTTACTCGAACTCGGGTCTGATTGTCAGATATGGGTATGAATCTGATTACGATTATGGCTAGAAGTTTTCTATGTAGTTGGAGATTCCTAAGTCATATCTTCATTTTCATGTGTTGGACACAAGTGTCGGACACAGGTACTTTAAGAGCAGTGAAGAGTCCGAGCAATATAGAAGAGGACTGAGTGTGAGTTGAAATGTTCATTTTGAAATGGATGACTTTTTCTTCTTTTGAATGTAAAATAAGGGCTTTATTGTTGTATTTCATTGATGAAATGATTATATTGAGATTACATATTGGCTAACTAATTAATCAACTTTTCAATACAAGGTTGCTGATTAACAGGCTAGAATGGTATCATCTTGTTTCATAGATTATGTGTTGTCATTTGCAATTTATTTCACATGGATTTGTTTGAATTATACCCAAAATATTGCAGGGATATTCACAAAGACACTATTGGTCTTGTTTGTGGGAGCTTTGGCATGGGCTTATCAGGCCATTCAGCCGCCGCCACCCAAGACTTGTGGCTCTCCTGATGGTCCACCCATCACAGCATCGAGAATAAAGCTCAGGGATGGACGGCACTTGGCCTACAAAGAGCATGGCGTTCCACTAGAGGCAGCAAAGTATAAAATCGTCAAAGTCCATGGATTTGATTCTTGTAGGCTTGATGCTGTTCCTCTGTCCCTGGTATTTGTTTGTTAAGGTCATCTTAGCTTTCAGCTATAATATGTTGGAGAGAGTGTCATTCGACTTCGTTGTTGTTTCTGCTTTCTACCAGGAACTCGTTGAAAGGTTAGGGATCTATGTTGTGTCTTTCGACAGACCAGGTTACGGAGAGAGTGATCCTAATCCGAAACGAACAGTGAAGAGTATGGCTTTAGATATAGAAGAGCTCGCCGATCAATTGAGACTAGGATCCAAGTTTTATGTAATCGGAATTTCTATGGGGGGACAGGTGATTTGGAGCTGCCTCAAGTACATCCCTCATAGGTATTCCATCCTTTTACCAAACTAATCGGATGCAACTTATGAGAGAAACCGAGCGATTACGTATAATGTTTGTTCTGCTACTGTGTATACTGCTTTTTTTCTCGCTTCTCTCATACAAGTGATGTTTGCAACTCTGACAGGTTAGCAGGGGCAACATTGGTGGCTCCAGCGGTTAACTACTGGTGGTCCGGTTTTCCTACAAACTTATCGAACCAAGCATATCAGCAAATGTTACCACAAGACCAATGGGTGCTTCGTGTGTCTCACTATGCTCCATGGCTCACCTACTGGTGGAACACTCAAAAATGGTTCCCTAGTTCTAGTGTTATCGCTCACAGTATCGATATTTTTTCTAGTGAGGACCGAAAACTCTTGATGAAGATCTCGTCTACTAGGAACCATGCAGTACGTATCTCTAGGCCAAAAAGTTGTCACACTTTTTGCTGTCTTAGCAGTTTAAATATTGTCTGCTGCACTTTTATTGGGAAATCTTTTGACTTACACTGTGATTAATTGTATTTATAAGTTGCGGTGGATTAGTCATCAAAATCCGTTAAGGATTTTGTGGTGGTAACTGTTGCAGTAGATTAATGGTGGGTTTTTGAAATGTTGGTCTGTGTCGGTCAAGCTTGAACTTCATTCTTTGCTATTGCTGCAATCATAATCTCATCTGTCCTTTCTTCAGGCACAAGTAAGACAGCAAGGGGAATATGAGTCCCTGCATCGTGACCTGATAGTCGGATTTGGAGCATGGGAATTCTCTCCCTTGGAACTGGACAACCCATTTCCTAACAATGAAGGCTCGGTCCATGTGTGGCATGGAGATGAGGATAGGCTTGTACCGGTTACATTGCAACGCTACATTGCTGAACAACTCCCGTGGATTCGCTACCATGAACTACCTGGTGCCGGACATTTGTTTATGGTTGCAGATGGGATGTGGGATAATATAGTGAAGACACTTTTGGTGGGAGAAAAGTAGTCTTCAGTTCATTTATGGATTTTTCCGTTTGTCCCATTATCCCCCATTACAACCGAACTTGATGCCTGCAATATTTAGATGAGAAATGCTGGGGTTGTAGTCATTGAGTTTTAAAGAGGAGGGCTTATTCAATAGTTGAGATCTTAAACAATGGTAGTTACCCTTCAATATATTTGTGTTTAGCATGCTTGCTGATGGTTGACGGAGACTTAAACACATCTGTTAGACTCAGTTTCATGAATTTAGATCAATTTACAACTGACAATGGTTTGATTTGTTGCTTCAATAACCATATAACTTGTATTGGAAAAATTAGAGAATCGGTTTTAATTGTTGAAAATTGGGAAAACTAATTAAAAACTAGTAAAATTGCATTTATTTTTTATTAAGTTTGGAAAATTTTAAGTAATTTTCCCGGGAATTCATTAAAGTTTACTTTTGATTTGATTGGTATAGGTTTTTAAAGCAATGCCAAACTTGCAGGAAAGAATTAAAACTTAGGTGACTATCTCTTAGTTTACCCAAAGAAAATGTAAAGCAAAAAAGGAATAAAATAATTCCGTCAAATTACCATTGGAGCGTTGACCCAGAAAATCTACGTCCATGTCATTCGGTTTGACCCGCTGATCATTGCCCATTTTGGAAGGTGTTCAATAATAACAATTACAAAGCAAAATTCAGCATCTCTGGGGCATACGGCATCTCTGCAAACTTTAATTGCAGATCCCAGTTAAATACTCTCTCTACATTAACGAAAAGCTTCATGGATTACACATCTAGAAGGCGAGGTCAAGGTGGCCTTTTTGAAGGTCTCTATAGAGTCATCATGCGACGTAACTCCGTCTACGTTACCTTCGTCATCGCCGGCGCTTTCCTCGGTGAACGGGTATTTTTTAACTCCTTTTTGCATTCAACCTCTCCTTTCCAATTTTTGATCCGTTTTTTTCTATTAAATTTTGCTGTTGAGTTTTAGAAAAAGAAAGAGGTTAGGGTTTATAAATTTACTGAATGGAAATTTATTGGTCCTAGGATTGTTAATTTTAATTGATTATTTGGTTTTTTGTTGTAAATGCTGAGTTTCTAGTAGTGTTTAAAATTAGCTGCTGTTTACTGATTGGAATATCATTGGTCTGAGGATTGTTAATTTTCATTGATTATTTGGTTTTCTTTATTGTAAATGCTGAGTTTCTAGTAGTATTTAAAATTAGCCGCTGTTTACTGATTGGAATGTTATTGGTCCGAGGATTTTTTGGATAAGTTGGTTTCATTTATCCAAAGAGCAGTAGAACTGCTTCAATTACACAATTTGCACAGCTCATAAATTTTTAACGATTCATTACAGACTACAATCAGAGCTTAACCCCATATCATGCTAGACATCACTTAAACCCCATGCTTCACATAGCTGAAGGTTGATTCGGCTTGCAGCAAATCTCCCTGCTCTTGTTAGCCTTAGCTTGCCACTTTCTTTGATGCCTCCAATTATCACTTCTGCTGTGGATTCCACCTGTTTGAATAGTCTATTATTTCTTTCTTGCCACACTAAGTAGAGAAATGTATTCCATGCCAAACAAAGAATGATGCCTATTAAGGCTTTCCTCGAAGCATAGTAATTGCCCATTCAAGCTTGGCTGCCCAGTCTCCAACTTATCTGTTCAGCTGACATATACAAAGTATTTCCTTCCATGTTGCTTTTGTAAATGCACGTCCAAAGAAAAGATGATTCCTTGATTCCAACTCTGAGCAAAAAGGACAACGGTCTGCTACATTCATCCCCCAGTGGATCAATCTCTTTGTTTCTAGGAAGTCAAATACGGACAACCATTCTAGCAATTGTTGAATGTTTGGGAACATGGAAGGGAAACCAGATCAATCGATGCCAATGCACACCGTTTCCTTGCTGTCTCAAAGCATGCCAAACCTTGGTTACTAGAAATTTCAGCTCTGGAAGCCTTCCATTCTGAAGTATGGTTGCATGGTCAAATTTCTTAATTTTGATGGCTTCCTCCAACTCTAGCTATAAGCTTGTGATTCTTGTAGTGCCAAATAGTTTGTCCTTTAAGCACATAGGCATTTGACCAAGCAATCCATAATGAACCTGCTTGGATTAGGATAGACCATAAGTGTTGGACTGTGCATGCCTTGTTCCAAGTCACCAAATCTCAATCCCCACCCGCTTTCTGATTTTGGCTTACATATGTCAGTCCATTTCACTTGGGCTCCTTGATCCAACCCTTCTTGACCCTTCCAAAAGAAACTAGAACACATCTGGTCAATTTTCCTCAAGACAGCTTTGGGGATATAAAGTGTCTACACCACAAGTTGTGAACATTGAGTGGGACTGACTTAGCTGCATTCTTCCTGCAAATGAGAGCTGCTTTGCTGCCCAACAGTGTATTTTCTTTGGAACCCTCTCAAGTAAGGGAAAACAATGCCTTTCCAAAAGCCTTCTTGATATAAAAGGCACCTCAAGGTAATGAACAGGAAGGTTAGCAAGCTTAAACCCTGTCAAATCACGAATTTCTTGATCTCTGCTAGCATTCATTCTCAAGGAATAGATCTTTTAGCTGGATTCTGCTGCAAGCCTGAATAAAGATAAAATTGACATTGCAGCCCTACAATAGAATCCAAGGTGCCCTTAGAAAAAATTAACAGGTCATCTAGAAAGTAAAAATGTGTTAGTTTTATTTTACAACACTTGTGATGATATTTACAAGAGACCACAATTAATCCCTACATCTAACATTTTAGATACTATACTCTTGGCAATCACGAATAAGTATGGGGAGAGGGGGTCCCCTTGTCTAATGCCCCTTGCACCTTTGAAATATCACACAAGTCTGCCATTGAGAGAAATGGAAAACTTTGGTGTGCCAATCTCTGTTGCTCATACTCAACAAAATGGGAGCCATACCCGTGTTGACACGACACAAACAAGGACACGGGATATGGGTTGATATGTCAGACTCTTATGACTAGGTAAAAAGAGAAAAAAAAAAATCAGGCCCTATATATTAGTTTTGGGTTTTCATTAGTTTTGGGTTGAAGGCCCAAAATATTTTTAACTGAATATATAAAAATCCATATCAAATAGTATATTTTAAATTATATTTTATTTCCAAAATTTTTTATAATCGATAATAGTTAAAAAGAAATTTGATAAATATTTTTTATAAAAAAATAAAAATATTATTATTTAAATAACATATTAATTATTATTATATATTATGTGAAAATATTAGTGTGATGTATATATCATCAGATATATAATCAAATTAATAATTTATGTAATAACGTTTATATATTATATATAAATACATATAAAAATGACTAAACGTGTCCCCCCACCCGTATCCTCTATCTGGATCCTTTTGTGCCGTATCCCCACTTCTCGAGTTTCACTCGATTGACAAGTCAGACACCTAGACACATACCTGAGTCCAAGCAACATAGGTGCCAGTACAACTCTGAACCCAACTGATGAACATAGGAGGAAATTTTTATGCTGCCAAAACATCAAAAATGAAGTTTCTGCTAAGACCGTCAAATGCTTTCTTGAGATCAATTTTCAAGAAACATCTAGGAGATAGAGTGGTTTGTCCATAGTCCCAGACCATCCCTTGAACCAGCATGATGTTATCCGAAATAGTTCTCCCAAGAACAAAATCACTTTGATTTTGACCTATAATAGAAAGAAGAAACTTTGCAAGCTTACTAGCCATGGTTTTTGTGACACATTTATAAATCACCATGCAGCAAGATACAGGCCTAGTCTTTAACGTTGTCAGGATTGAACTCTTAGGTCCAAGGTTATAATAACACTAGAGTTGAAAGCTGGTAGCATAATACCAGAACTGAGAAAATGTAGCACAGCCCTCACTACCCCTGCCCTCACAATTGTCCAAGCAACCTGGAATAAGTGGGCAGCATACCCATCAGAACTAGGTGCTTTTTCACCATTCATCTCAAATATTGCATTCTTTCTAAATCCTTCTGTAACAGCAACGGAAGGAGAGCATTGGAGCAATTTCTTAAGAAGATTCTTTGTGCATCCTGTAATCTGGCCGTCTGCAGTAGCCAACAATTGCTTGAAGAACATTGTGACTTCCCTTAAAATCTGCTGGGAAGTTTCCAATTTATTTACCTCCAAATCAGATAAAAATGTTATAGTGTCCCTAAAGTGCTTGCTTTTGACCATCATACGAAACAATTTCGTGTTGAGTTGCCCATTTGTATCCAGTCTATTATTGATTTCTGTTTGAAGAAACATTCCTCGGCCAGCTGCAACTCTTTGAATCTGGCCATCTGCAGTAGCCAACAACTGCTTGAAGAACATTGTGACTTCCCTTGAAATCTGCTGCAAATTTTCCAATTTCTTCCCCACCAAATCAGTTAATATCCTTATAGTGGCCCTACAGTGCTTGCTTTTGACCATCATATGAACCAATTTCGTGTTAAGTTGCCCTTTGTATCCAGTCTATCATTGATTTCTGTTTGAATTCAGCCCTCAGGATTTTCACCTTTTCCCACCTTTTCTTGACTCCCCGTCTGAGCAAAGCATAGTTGTTTGTGCAGTTAGAATTTCCTCCCTTTTGGTCTGCACTATGCCTAGGTCCATTTTCTAAGACCCAACCCTATTTCCAGAACTAGCAAATTGAATTATGAAAAAGTTTGGAGCAGCAAGTTTAATTTGTATAGAGCTATTTTTACCCTGTAGCATATTGGCAAATTTTTTAAATAAGCTAAAATTCAGGGTTCTACCTAGTACTTGAGCAACCAGAAAGTGATTCCATACCTGAATACCCTCTTCCAACACATCCATTTTGAACAAACTTAGAGAAAAGATTGTATCTTTCTGCTAATTAGTTTACAGTTATAAAGAGAGGAATTACCACAATCAAGGAAACAATCCTAAAAAAAAAGAACTTCCTAAGAATCGATGGATCGAGATTAGTTTTTATTTACAAGAGAACTCCTAGTAATAAGGTAAGTTTTCTCGTCCTTAATCTTAGGAATTCTAACACTCCCCTCAAGTTTGGAGTGTAGATGTTTATCAAACCCACTTACCAATAAGTTCCTCAAACATGTTTCTGCTCAAACTTTTAGTTAACACGTCGCGCAACTTGTTGTCTAGTAGGTAGGTAGGTGATGCACACTTCTCCCGAGTGTATTTTTCTTTTATAAAGTGGCGATCTATTTTCACATGTTTGGTGCGATCGTGATGCACAGGATTATGTGCTATCTTGACAAATGCACTGGTTGTCACAAAGACATCTTCATAGGCACAGTGTAAGGCACTTTTAGTTCCCCATAAGTCTTTGTATCCAAACTCCTTCGCATATACCATGAGATAGTGCTCGATACTCGCCTCTGCTGCACTGCTGCGTGCTACAACAGCATCGCTTTTTTTGCTTCTCCACGTCACAAGGTTACCCCAAACATAACTACAATAGCCACTTGTAGAGCGTCTATCATTAATAGAACCCGCCCGATGCCGCATCGGTGTAGACTTCCACATTCTGTTGGCGCTTTTCTTGAAATGCGAGCCTTTACCAGAGTTCCTTTTAGATACCTTAATATTCTATATGCGGCTTTCAAGTGCTTCTCCTCGGGGCATGCATGTAATTGTGATAACAACACTCACACCAAGGCTATGTCTGGACGGGTGTAAGATAGGTAGATGAGTCTCCCTACTAGACATTGATATCTCCCCTTGTCGATTTCTTCTCCATCCTCATCAGTTCTCAATTTAAGGTTAAATTCCATAGGAGTTTCTACTGGTTTCATGACCCATCAAACCAACTTCGACAAGAGATCAAGAACATATTTTCTTTGGGAGATGGAAATACTGCTTGGGACCTTGCTACCTCCATACCAAGAAAGTATTTAAGATTCCCCAAGTCTTTAAGTTCGAACTCAGTACTAAGGAATTCTTTCAACCTCACAATTTCGCTTGAGTCATCTCCTCATTAATATTATATCGTCCACATAAACGATGAGGATGCAAACATTTTCCCTTTTTCGAGTGCTTGTAGAACATGGTGTGGTCTGCCTGTCCTTGAATGTAATTTCTGCTAGTCATAGCTTTTGCAAATCGGCTGAATCACGCCCGTGGAGATTGTTTCAGCCCATACAAGGACTTCTTCAACTTACACACTTGGCCCTTGCTTTCTTCAAACCCGGGTGGGAAATCCATGTACACCTCCTCATTTAATTCCCCGTTGAGGAAAGCATTTTTTACATCCAATTGAGTCAAGTGCCAATCAAGGTTGGCAGCAAGAGATAGGAGGACTCGAATGGTGTTTAGCTTGGCAACCGGTGCAAACGTCTCGTCGTAGTCAAGACCATAAGTTTGGGTGAGGCCCTTAGCCACAAGTCGAGCCTTGTATCGGTCAATACGGCCATCGAGTTTAAATTTCGTAGTGAAGATCCATTTGCATCCTACTGTTTTTTTTTCCTTAGGTAGATCCGAGACTTCCCATGTTTCATTGTTTTTGAGGGCCTTCATTTCTTCCATCACAGCTTGTCTCCACTCAGCTGATTCAAGAGCCTCTTCTATATTTTTTGGAGTTTTTACAGAATCAACATTAGTCACAAAAACTTTGTAAGACTTAGATAAATTTCCATAGGACACAAACCGAGAAATAGGGTGTTGAGTGCAGCTTCTTGTGCCCTTTCTCACTGCAATTGGAAGAAAAATGGATGGTGACGGAGGTGAGACTTCTGTTTCAGAACAGTCCTCGATTGGGGATGCAATTGGCACTGCTGTATCAGTTTCAGGAGAACGATTCCGTCGGGAGTAAACCTGTATTTCGGGAACCTGTTTTTGCTGTTTTCCTTGATCAGGGGGCTGTTGCACTTCGGTGGTGGTATTGTTATTGGGAAGGATCGTGCTAACTTCTTCTTGCCATTGTGGAAAGCGATATCTAAATCGGATAGCACCTTGGTTGTTAGGCTTGTTTGTGATAGTAGTGGTAGGATCATGAGGTATAATGAGGAGAGTATTAAGGGTCTCATCTTCATTGAAAGTCTCCCCCTGAAGATGAGATGTTGGAAAGTATGGTTCATTTTCAAAGAAGGTAACATCCCGAGAGACTAACATTCGGCGCAAGGTTGGTGAGTAACACTTATAGCCTTTCTGTGTGGGGGGAATATCCAATGAAGATACAGGTGTGGGCTCGAGGATCAAGTTTGGATTGATTTGGTTGATGGTTATGGACAAAAGCTTTGCAACCGAATATTTTGGCTGGAAGATTAGGAACACGAAATAGAGGAAAGGCCTTTAGAAGGGTATTTAGAGGTGTTTGGAAATTGAGGACCTTTGATGGCATTCGGTTTATGAGATAGCAGGCAGTGAGGACAGCCTCTCCCCACAAGTATTTTGGAACATTCATGGTGAACATTATGGCTCGAGCCACAAAGAGGAGATGTCGATTTTTCTCTCGAGATCTCGTTTTGTTGAGGAGTGTCAGGACAAGAGCTTTGGTGTATGATGCCTTGGTCAGAAAGGTATGGGCTTAGGACAGAGTTAAAGTATTCTCTCCCATTGTCAGTGTGAAGAGTATGTATGGTAGAGTTGAACTGGGTTCGAACCATTGAGTGAAAATTTTGGAATACTTTGGGTGTTTCAGATTTTTCTTTAAGGAGATAGACCCAACAGACCCTAGTGTGATCATCAATGAATGTTATAAACCACCTAGCCCCCGTAATATTTTTCACTCGGCTGGCTCCCCATAGGTCACTGTGGATTAATGAAAATGGTTGGGACTGGATATATGGTTTTAATGGGTATGGCACACGGGTATGTTTGGCTAATTGGCAAATTTCACACTTCAAGGAATTAATTCTTTTATTTCGAAATAACAGCGGAAGATGTTTCTTCAAATACAAAAAATTTGGATGCCCTAACTCATGGTGCCATAACATAATCGTGTCCTCTTTTGAAGTGGATAGAGCCAATCCCCTTGTGTGTCTTGTCTTTATTCCAAACATATAGTCCATCATCAACTTTAGCAGTGCAATCATCATCCTCCCCGATTTACATTCTGTATCACACAACCAATTGCAGAAAATTCAGCAAGAACTTTTTCATCCTTAGTAAGTTTACTGATTGAAAGTAAATTACAGGACAAGTTTGGAACATGTAGGACTTTATCGAGAGAAAAATTCTATGTTATTTGTACTTCTCCTACTCCAGCCACAGGTGAGTAAGAACCGTCAGCTATGCGGATTCGGGACTTGTTATGACAAGGGGTGTAGGTGTGAAACAACGTGGAGTTACCTGTCATGTGATCGGAGGCACCCGAATCGAGTTTGAGGGCAGTACCTTGAGTGGCTAGAGATCCATGAGCAGTGGAAGTACCAAGTATCTTATGGAGAGTCTCAAGTTGGGTTTTGGTTAGGCGAACATCGAGAACATCATCTGCAGCAGTGGAGGATAACAGGCGATCTTATTATCCTTCGTTTTTTTCGTGATAGCCATGGAGTTTGAAGCACTTTTCCTTTGTATGACCAACACGGTTGCGGTGGTTACACCATGGTCCGTTGATCCGAATCATTTCCAAAGACGTAGTTTTTGTGGTCGTGGACCTCTGGAGATGAGGCGGGAGGTCTCGATGAGGCGGTTGCCAAGAGGTGTCACGGTTTAGGTTCCTTTGAATCTCCCATCATGACAAGACGACGCTTTTCTTCTCTTCTAACTTCTGCAAATGCTTCACCGATGGTTGGGAGAGGTGATCTGCCCAGAATTCGGCCACGGACCTCATCTAACTCTCGGTTCAGTCCTGCTAGAAACTCATAAAGACGTTCATTGTTGAGGTGAGTCATAAACTTGGTGTGTTCTAAGCCTTCACCCCAATCTGCGTCATAGTACATATCCAGTTCCTGCCACAAAATTTTCAGATTGTTGTAGTAGTGAGTTACTTCGAGTATCCCTTGTCGAATATCCTTTAATTTAAGCTTGATCTCAAATACTTGGGAGGCGTTTCCAAGATCCGAGTAGTTTTCTTTGATTGCATCCCACATGTCTTTTGCAGTTTTGAAAAGGAGATAGGTGCGGCTTATATGGCCTTCCATCGAATTAATTAGCCAAGCCATTACAATTGAGTTGTTGAGTTCCCAAGTGGCATAAGTAGGGTCAGCTGTGGTTGGTCGTGGAATTTCTCCATTGATGTACCCTAATTTGCCACGACCACGAATCACCATAAGGACCGATTGAGACCATTTGCAAGAAGTCCTTCCCATCTAGTCGATGATTGGTGATTATAAGGGAGGAATTAAGTTCACTTTGAGTGATTCCCGATTGAAATTCGAGTTATTTGTGAAGTCTCGCCTTGAATGAGTTTCATTGACATCACCCATGGGAGGAGGACTAAACCGGAGGATTTTTAGGAAGAGAGATTAGAGATGAATGAGCGGGATCGAATGAATCCTAGAGCTCGATACCATGAACAAACTTAGAGAAAAGATTGTATCTTTCTCGCTAATTAGTTTACTGATTATAAAGAGAGGAATTACCACAATCAAGGAAACAATCCTAAAAACAGTAACTTCCTAAGAATCGAGTGGATCGAGATTAGTTTTTATTTACAAGGGAACTCCTAGTAATAAGGTAAGTTTTCTGTCCTTAATCTTAGGAATTCTAACACATTTGCAGTTTGACAACTCTAAAACCAGTTTCCATATAAGGAGCATAATGCTGCAATGGTTGGCCACAGCAAAAAGCTTTCACCAATCTAGCACTGTCTCCTTAGAAGTTGTCTCATTAGCTCCATTTGAATTATGATCTTTATTCCATCATCAGGTCCTGCAGATGAATTTTGATCCCATGGGTTAACTCAAGACCTCGCAATTCCTTCTCCCATCATACCTTAACCAGATTTGATGTTCAATTCTCAATTTCAACTTAAACAAGAACACCCATCAGTGGAAAGAACAAGAATCAGGAAAGAATCAATTGAATTTAAAAGAAACAAGAAACTGAAACAATACTGTGAAATCAATGAAATTGGTAAAATGGAGTAAAGAGTGATCAAATTTGGCCTAGAATCGATCAAAGATGAAAGCAATCTCTAGCATCCAATTGGCCAGATATTGTGCGTTGACAGTATTTGCTTAACATGAGCTGAGAGCATCTTTTTCAGGCTCTTGATATTCTTGATCACTCATGTTTAATCTGTTGATAAATTTTAATTGGTGCGAGGATTGTTAATTTTCATTGGATAGTTGGTTTTTTATTTTAAATGCTGAGTTTCTAATAAGTCTAAAATTAGCTGCTGTCTAGTGATTGCAATGTTATTGGTATAAGGATCGTTAATTTTCATTGATTATTTTGTTTTTGATTGTAAAAGCTGAATTTCTATTAATATTTAAAATTAGCTGCTATTTTTGAGTTTTGTTCTAATGAAAAGGAATGGGGAAGATTCTTACTATAATTGTCAACTTTTGCAGGCTGTGGATTATGGAGTTCATAGGCTCTGGGAATACAACAATGTTGGGGTAAAATTTCTATTCTTGGAATATCGGTCCTGCTGCTTATTTAATTGCATATGCAGCTTATTTATCCCTGGATATCCGAAATATTAGTCCTGAATTTGATCACCAATATATTAATTTATGCCACCACACTACTATTTGTATTTGATTGCATTGTTGATAGCATGGTTCCTACTCTTTGATGCAGATCGTTTAAATCTTTAGATACATTAAGACAGCCCAGATTGCCAGTCCTTTATTTGGCTTATTCCGGTTTCCGAAATATGGTTATATTATTTATGGTTTTCTTTAGCCTAATTCATGCACTGGTGGATTTTGTGAAGTACCTTTGCTCTTTAGTCGATTGTCAATTTTTGTTCAAGAACAACCTGTCATTAAAATTCCACAATTCCATTAGTATAGTGCTATTAGATGCTCAAAAACTATGTGTTTAACAGTTTGAAACTGTGGGAATATGTCTGATCTCACTTAATTGTTTGGGATCGGCTTCCTATAGTTTCCTTGCAAACTCAAATATTAAGAACAGCTTTTAAATAGAAGGCTGAAACACCTGCTCAATAATTGCAGCACTTTAGGTTGTTATTTCTTGTGGGATCTCTTATGTTGCATTGGTATTATATGCTCTGCCAGTTGTATGCAAATTATGTACAGCCAAAAATGAAGTATTTTTTTTTTTTTTTTGCTTTTTCTGTTTCCTCTTTTCTATCTTCCTAAACAATGTAATATAATCTATCCTAAACAATGTAATATGATCTATCTTTCTATATAGCCTTCTTTCAAGTCTTAAAATATGTTTCAATTTGATAATTATTATATGGATTTGGTTTGTATACCTTAGAAATTGTTGCATGTTTCCCAATCTTTCTCTGCCATAATCAATTACTTCCAAAGCTTAAGTAGTTTGTTTACTAATTGTACATTGATTCATTGCTACACAACAGAAACGTTACGAAGACATTCCAGTGCTAGGACAGAGGCAATCAGAGGAATGAAATCAATGATCCTTGGGGTATTTTTGAAGTTGTTATTGAGAATTGGGTTTGAGCTAGGTAGCAATGTTCGATGTTAGAATAAAATGGTGTTTCTTTTGGCGGGACATATTTGTTCTTAACACTGAGTTGCTTGAATTGTCTTTGGAAATTTTGGATAATACAGAGTGTGGATGGGTAGCATAACCCTGCAATTTGTGAATGTTGATTGTAAGATCAATCTCAGCATAAATGAGAGAAGTTGAACTCACATTTTCATCGTATTTGCATTTGCCTCAAGGATTAGGTGATCTGGTTGCCAATAATCGGATTGTTTGAGCCGTGGTCTCAATAGATAGAGGTTAACGTCTGGCAGGCCATGTTTGTTTGAGAGGGTAATCTTAGGTAACATAGAGCTCTCCTGGTCCAAGTTGGAGAAAACTTCGAACAAAGAGTATTTCCCTTGCTTGTTGCACCCTATTTATCAAGAATGGTGTTAGATTTTAGTGCTTTTAGATTAAATCACTTTTAGTTCCCAAGGCAGTGTTACCATTCAACTATTTGTGACTGTAACTTAGAATTCAGAAATTTAACCCAACCCCTTCTGGCCTATAAAATCAAAAATGTTCAATCGCCTCAAAACCAAACTTCAATCCTAAATTACTCTCAAAACCAACACATATTTGATATTCAAACCCAAATACAGGTGATATTGATCTGGAAGAATGATGTATCAATTTTAGAGCAAAGATTAAAAGAGTAACCAATCTCATTGAGAGGAAATTCCTCGTTACCATAATCAGCAGCCATTCGTTACATTATGATATTCATCCCGAATCCAAACAACATAGAACTACGAGACCAAAGTATGCATATTATTTTGCATCTAAATAAATGTTATGACAAAAAAAAATTGATTTAGTATGAGCAATGTGCTTGAAACATCTACTGTTTCACCATGAATGAACTTTTACAACTGCACCCTCCAACTGCACTAGGATTTGTCGTCACCTGCACAAGAAATCAGAAATCAGACGCTACACCCTTGCTTAAAGCATGTCATACTCAGTAAAATTGTTAATGGAACCACCATAAATAAATAAAAAGGCAACAATGTAGAACATATACTACACTACAGCAGATCGCTACGTAGTTTTATTATGCAGAACAAAAGAGATCAAAGTGAAATAAGTGATTGACACAAATCTGGTGGGATTCATAAAAATCAGTTGATTTCACATGTGATTTGTAATCTTTAGCACCATCTGGTTATGGCCAATCATATCATGATGACGCATATTAGAAGTGATTCATATTTCATGTACTTATGGATCAATAAATCTTCAGGTGTGTAAATGATTTGAAGTACACATTTATGGAGCAATACATAGGCCACTATATTCTCCCAATGGTACTCCCTGCAATGTCGTTCATGTCTTATACGACAACCTTTTTGAATAAGCAAAAGCCTATTCAATGAATCACGGATACATTTAAACTTCAAGGTAGTAGCTAGACCACAAAGGGCCATTAAATGGGTTGACAATGTACTGAGAGGCTACATAGAACTTAACTCGGAAGATCATCTAATGGTTATACAAGGCATTACTGACAACAATGAGCTAATAGTATGCCTAGAGGGGCATATGAAATGTTTTCAAATCCAATAGAGAAATTAGGCATCTCAATTTCCGGTGTAGAACGAGAAAAAGGTGATCTTATCTGCCCAAACATGAGGAAAATTTGTCCTCTGTTTTATGGCTAGTCCTAGAGCTAACATAAATAGAATTCGGGACAATACAAACAATAGATTTAGTGGTGCCTAAACAACATCTACTGCATCGAAATTTAACATTTAACATTTCTAATGCAACCAGAAATGAAGAATATTTGCATCATATCGGAGTTCACAGCGGTTAATTCTAGCGGCATATTAACAATCTATTTAGAAAATTATCATAGTTAATCACTTAGCTAGAGGGAAACTACTTATCTTCTAGGATTTAAGACAACATCATCGATAAATTTATACACAGAACAAGATAACATGGCTTACCACGAATGCAGAACGAATTAACTCCTCGACATAATCGATGGTTGCTCCTTTTACAAAATCATAGGAAATATCATCAACTACCAACTTTACCCCTTCCCTCACAAAAACTCTGCAAATAGAATATGATACAACGGGAAAATAAAAAAGGTTAAAGCAGTAGGAAGAGAGAGAAATTAAGCATACTCCTCGTAAAACCAACACGAAAAACAAAAGGAAACAAAGAAACCTGTCATCTGGGTTTGTTTTGTCATCCAAATCAAACACGTATTGAAACCCCGAACATCCACCGGTTTCTACACTCAATCGAAGCATCTTATGATCAGATGATTGCTCACTTGCTTGCAATTCTTTCATTCTCTGCAAGCCATGCTTAATGTCAGTGAGAAAAAAAAATACAACTGTGGATTTTCTAAGGAGTTGGCAAGGATATTTGCCACCAACCACTGAAGAAAAAAACCTGCAAGGGTTTTCATACAAATTTCAATATAATGGAAAACAAGGTATTGGCCTATTGGGTCTATAATGTCTCCTAAATTAAGCAATTTTAACAAGTTGAAAGTTTCTTTTTTTGAATAAACAAGTTAAAAGTTAGAACCTTGCAAAAAAAGGGTAAGTTTTTTGCACTATAATTATAACAAGAAAATAGAGATAGAACAAAAATTACATAACTTTACATGAAAGGGGAAAAAATTGGGGCTCTGAGAGATGCCAGAAAGTGAAATATGAATAAGAAAGAAACTGAATGAATGTTTCCATTTGATTGTAATCCTTATTCTCTCATAAGCTACATATTACACAAAAAGAAATTAAGAGAATTGAAAAGGTTCAATCTTTTCCTGATCTTTCTCAGCATCCAAACGGACCTGTAGTCCCCAGTTAAATTACAAAACACACCCAAAAAAACAAACTTGATATGAAAAACCCAACAAAGCAATATACTAGACAAAATAAAACAAATCCCATATACAACAGAGAGTAGTAAAATAATACAAACGAAATCACAGAAGAACGATTCAGAAGAAAACATCAATCCCATACAGAAAAAAGGGGAAAAGAAATCTAAATTTTACCTTTATGCAATTATCAGTCATGTGAATTGCATCGAGGGAAGGAGATGGAGATTCAGAAGAGGCCTCATGAAGAGCTGAAGAAGATGAAGAAAAAGAAGAGCTTAGAAGCTTATGGTTTTGCTTGATTCGAGCTATGAAAAATGGATAAATGCGTTGAATCAATGATCTCGACATGGGAATTGGATTTAAAGCATTCATATAATGTTTTTCATGGCTCAAAGCTTCGATTTTTTTTCTTCCCTTTTTCAATGTAAATTTCTAGGTGTTTTTCTTTGGGAGGGGCAGATGAGGAAAAACAGGGGCTTGTGACAAGCACAATCTAAAACACCCAACCAAACTCACGTGTCGTGTTATCTTTATTACAAGCTTCAAAAAGGGTCCAATTACAATTAATGAAAAATTAGGGGATTAAAATGAAATTATAAAAAAATCACAATACTCCTATAAAACCATCCTCTTTAAATTAACTAGCCCTAGGCCGGAAATTGATCGAACACTACAACAGGTCAGAATTGTTATAACTCTATATTCCTTTTTTTTCTTTTTTCTGTTCATATTGAATGTTTTGTTCAATTAAAAGATACCCTTTTTCGTTTTGCCATGTACAGAATCAGAAAAAAAGGAAATGGAGAACTCTAATTCATCAATAGAAGGAAATAATTTGAGGGTTCGAAAGCTGGAACTTTCAGATAAAAGCAAAGGGTTTTTAGAGCTATTACGACAATTAACTGTTTGTGATTCAGTTTCTGATAAAGAATTCGAAGATAGGTTTAAGGAAATCAGCATGTATGGCGATGATCATGTTATTTGTGTGATCGAAGATGAAATTTCAGGTAAGATTATAGCTTCAGGGAGTGTGTTTATTGAGAAGAAGTTCATAAGGAAGTGTGGTAAAGTGGGCCACATTGAGGACGTGGTGGTCGATGCCGGTTCCAGAGGGATGCAATTGGGGAAGAAAATCGTGGGGTTTCTGGCGGATCACGCTCGTTCCATGGGGTGTTATAAGGTTATTTTGGATTGCAGTGATGAAAACAAAGTGTTTTATGAGAAATGTGGGTTTAAGAAGAAGGAGATTCAGATGGTTAAGTATTTTGTTTGAATGTAAGGGTTTTTCTTTCTTTACATACAATGCTTGTTTTGATGATGATATCAATGGCATTTTTCAGCTTATTTACAGCTGTTGGTGGATGAATTGTGTGCTTATGATGTATTATTGAACTGAGCATAGCACATGTGATGGGATTCTACTCTTCATTGTTCTTGAAATACCCGTGTTTGAGACACATTCCCACATGGGTATGTGGGGATATGGCCCCCTGAGTAACATAGCATTTTAGTGTTATATTTGAACTTTATGTAGGATCTTGTGGCTGGATTATTCATCAAACCATAAGCTAGATAACATCTTGTGGCTGAATTTTGCGAAACTGTTCATCTGGGTTTCAGCCTCACGGTAAGCTTCGAATGAGGCCTTATTCTTTTTTCCTGGCAAAGTAGATGGTGCATCTTTCATGAATGTGTGTCATGGTGTTTTAAGGAAGCTTCAGCTTTAGACCTTTAGTGATCCTTGCCTTAATATGGACGGGATTTGTATATTGAATCCTACTCTAATTAAGGGCTAATTATGCATTTCATGTATACTGTTCTGCATAGGACAGCATTCGGTTCCGGAGAAACAATTTTTTGATTAGGCTTAAGAAATGATAACTGTTGTTTGTTGATAGGGTGCCTTGGCTTATATAGATGGATTTATATATCGAGTTGTAGTGTAATTAAGTGGAAATTATGTGTTTTGTGTTGTTGGTTAGGCTTAAGAAATGATAACTGTTGTTTGTTGATAGTGTTGCTTGCTTTAATATGGATGGATGGGACTATTGAATTGAAGTGTGATTAAGGGAAAATTATGCATGTATGTCATTATTCATCAGCATAGGACTTTGAAAACAATAGTCGGATAAGGCTTAACAGATGATACTGTGGTTGTTGAGAGTGTTAGTTGCCTGAATATGGATGGATTTGTATATTGAATTGTACTGTAATAGGGCAAATTTTGGTGTTCATTTCGTTTTTACCTTGTGCATTCCATCGGATTAGGCTTAAGAAATGATATTTTTGTTTGTTGATATTCTTGCATTGATTTGTGATGAAATGTTATGAAATATATCTTCATTCATCCTTCCTGCATATATTTACTTGCAACCAAATGACCTGAATCTTATGCAATGGGACCGTAGCTGAAATTAATCTACCCTCCACAATGAACACTGCTAATATTATCATTCAGCTCATTTCATTTGTTGCTGCAAAATCTGAGGTGTTGTTGAACCCCAAATAATCTCATATACAAATATGATTTAAATTTGCAATAAATCAGTCTAAAAATTTGACTTGAATTACAAAAAATAATTAACCCAATTGGTTATAGTTGTAGTTGTGATGAGAGGAGATGGTAAAAGTAATGTCAATAAAGTAAAAGAAATTTGTATATTCATCTACTTTTTTTGTCGTTTTGGGCGTTAATGGAAGTGTAGGGTTAGAGTTGGTAAAAAGCAGCTTTCCTTTCAGTTGCTTGCATAAACCTCTACTTGAATGTTTAGCTTCCATTAGTATGCTTGTTAAATTAAGTATTAATGGAATTTATTATTCAGTGTATTTTTATGGCATGATGATATATATATATATATACATATTCATTAAAATTGGATGATTATGTGGTATTAATAAAATTATTCAACTTTTGTTCAAACAATCATTTTCAATTTTTTTTTTTTGGATAAATTTGAATAAATTGTGGTTTAATTCCAAAGGTTAAAATATGTTCTAACCCCTTGTACTTTTCGTATATTAGGTATTTAATATTTCTACTTTTACTTTTAAAATTCAATCTTTTTACTTTTCAGATTAAAAAATTCACACTGTTAAATTTATTCTTTTAAATTTGTTAGTGTGACAGTTCAATTTATTTTTCATAGCTTTGTAACAAAAAATGTTGTTATAATAAAACTAAAATTGAAATTTCTATTTTAATTGTGTTAGCAATTAAATTTACATTTTTAAATTCAAAAGAGTTAAAAGATGTCAAAACTATATACTAGAAGGCCCTCCAAATGGAATAAAAATTAAAAATTGATTATTTATAAAGCTTCAATAAAAAATTTAAATAAAAACACAACATACTAAAAACTCTTTATGTTAAAAATAAATTATTTTTAATTAAAATTTATTATTAATCCTTATACTATGCATAAGTTGTGGATTTAAATTCCTTATTTTATGCTTTTCGAATTTTAAAATTTTAAATTTGACCAAACGGTGTTTATTAAATTTATTAAGTACTGTTATTTCCAAAATCCGATTCGACAGATACACTGTCACACGTACAATGCCATGTCAACTTTGCTATTTTCACATATTATTCACAAAAACCAATTAATGGACTTATAATTTATCGTTAGTATCAAGATTGAAATTTCAAATTTTGAAAAATATAGAGACTAAAAATGATTCAATTGGAGAACAATGACTAAATCTACATGTAATACCCCACACCTGACCCAGTCGTCGGATCCAAGTATGTGATGCTATATTACGTTGTCAAAGCAACTCAAACTAACTCAACGTATCTCCACAAATTAAACTTATAATATTGTTCAAATCAAATCAAACATCATTTGTATCCATATACATGCATTATAAGTGTCAAACATCCTTATTTTTTTTTTCAAATCTCGGGATTACACGGATTTAAATACGGAGTAAAAATTCGAATCCAAACTCTAATACCAAAATTCATAAATGTGTCTCGAGACAATGAGATCTTGTCTCGATACTAACCTTTCTTGTTTACTATTTGCTTCGATGTAGCTATGTCTCAAGATCAAGTCTTTTGTTCTCAAGACACTTTTCCCTTATTTTATTAATTTAGCTTGAATGTTTAGATGTCTCAAGACAAAATGGTTAGTGTCTCAAAACTCGACAATGAATGTCTCAAGACCTGTTCGACATGTCTCGAGTCCTAAATTCAAAAATGTACGAAATGATCATTTTTATTCATAATATCTGTAAACATGATCAAAGTGTCTCGAGACCAAAATACCAAATTGTACAAAATGTAACAATTCAAGCATAGAAATGGTGTCCAAATGTTAACTAACTTATACAATACCAATGCATACACAATTAACAAACCAAAAACGCATGCAAACTACTTATAATTAATTATAATTAAAGCATTCAAAGTATCATCACATCACTTGGCCTATTTGAACAAGTCATCAGCCAAGCAAAAACTATGGAAATAAATATTAAGATTAGTTTAATCCAATTCAACTTTAGGACACAACCAAATACTAAAATGTACTAAAATGGTACATAACTCAACTTAGGTACACGCCTTTAACTAATTACAAGTAAAAGAATAACTCAACCTAGGTACATGCCTTCAACCAATTACAAGTAAAGATTATCAACTTGGTCTAAGCTGAGCCACTGAGCCTTAGATATATTTTGAGTCCTTATTTTAATAAAACATGTTTAGATTTGTGCACGAAAACAAAAAAAAAACAAAAAAAATAAAAAAAAAATCATACATTATATATGGTATACCCAATGATGCTAATATAATTCAAATTCCATACATAATTGAATTAAACAAATAACAAATATGCAAATATATAACAATAAATAACATTACTCCATTCTTTCTTACATTGTAGAATCAATTTTTTTTACATCATAGAATCAATGTATATGTAAATGTCAAGCTAAATAGAACTATATCATCATCATTTAATTTAGTTTCAATATGCTAATGAATCATTCCACCCTCAATGCTTTATAACCTACATTTTTCTTTTACTAATATTCACATATACACATTTGTGTCACAGGTTATGGTTTAAAACCCGTGATCATTGCACAAAGAACGTCTCATGGAGGTAATCTATTCAATGAGCTTTAGGAATTTGGACTGTTCGGTCTGTATATCAATATATGTCCACGACCTTCTGGAAATTGGGATTGCTCATGACCCTTTGAAAATTGAGGCTACTCACGACTCTCTGAAAATTGAAACTAATATAATGTCACTAATATCTATTACCTTAAAACAGGCTAATTATACCCGAATTATGTCTAACATCATTTAATAGGACATTTTTCATTTAGTTAATAATCAATATTCATTTCAATGCAACCTTTATCATAATAGCATGATTTATATCGAATTTCATGAGTGAAATTAACAATCACCAATATGTTACCAAAGTCTTTAATGCAAATGCAATAACTCATATCATCATAGTTAGCACCAAGCTATTATCACTTATGTTTCAAGCACATTTAAATAGATTATATATATTTATCTTCAATAGCACAATTTATGTAAGCATAACACCGAATTCATCACCACAAAGCGCAGTTACCTCTACGTTTATTCCACATTCGATTATATCAACTAGCTATTGAACGAAACAAATAATTGAAAGAAAATTATAGTAGCACAAATCGTGATATCTATTTGACGTTTGCTTTTTCTTTTCCTTTCGCCTTTAACGTGTTGGTATCGTCTTTAACTATACGATATTAGTTCCTCATTTAATAAGTACATACCAACAACCAAACATATTTTACATTCTTTACAAATAAGTCCCCTTTTTAACCATAATGTCCAAAATGCTTGTATCTCAAAAGTTGCTCGGTTGAATCTTAATCTGTTTTCATAAATATACTACAGGTACATCAACTTATCGTTATTTATTAACCAACCTCAAAATTCTTATCCTTTTCATTTAGGTCCTTTCATTGACAACCACCTATCTTAACATATATTCAATCTCACCCATCCCTTTACAAACGTATATATATATATAAATCTAAACCAAGTCCATCAAATACTTACATAATTCTATTTGAACTCAGAAAATCTAGCTAATGGGTCGATTTTACTAACCTAATTAAATTAGAAATTCATGAAAATTATTAAAGAAACTTCCCTTACCTTTGATGTAATTGTTGGACGGTATGGATGGATGAACTCAAGCATGTACGGCAAATGAAATTAGAATGCTTCTCTCTCCCACTTATCCTACTTAAGGGTAATAATTATATAAATAATCAATGGCCACTATTTCACTTAACTTAAGAAAACGGAAATGAGTGGCTATGATGGAGCGGTGCTTGCCATGGTCTAATGGCATTTAGACCCCTTGGAAGCCATGCAGTCTTTAGTTTATGTGATTAAGTCCTGCATCACCTATTAACTTCAACTACAATCCACATTTTGATGTCTTCTCTACATCACAACTGAATAAAACTTCAATGACACTCAATTCCAAAACATTAATCCCCAAGGAAACATGAGTTAATGTTTTGGAGTGTTATCATTTTGAATTTTGGAAACAATATTGTTAGGAGGGGCAGTCACAAATTCGAATATAAACAATATGCATAATATCAAAAAAAAATTATCAATCATCAAATTGTACCCTAATCCATTAGGGGCATATTTAGTTCCTACCTAATTTTCTTTATTTCAATCATCTTACAATTTGGTCCTTGTACTACTTAAATAAATAAACTTCTAATCTAGTCCCTTTCTATTCATTGTGTATTAAATAATTTTAATTAAGAAATTTCCTATTTCTAATTCCGTACTTGTTTCATAACTAAATTGATTAAAATTTCAGACGGCTCGATTTTATAAATTCTGTCTCATAATTGATTTTTTCGACACCAACGAAAATTGGATTGTTACACTACAACTTTGTACATAGTACAAGTCTAATACCAAAACTTAACCAGACATATTTAATTGATAACGTTTGGGTCAAAATTGAAATTTTAAATTTGAAAAGCTCAAAACTAAAAATTAACCAATTTGAAGAGTAAGGGACTAAAATTAATGAAATTAAAAGATAAAGACAAAATATACAAATTAAGTAGAGTACAGGGAATAACAGCAAAATTAAACCTTCTTTTTTTCCCCTTCCATCATTGCTTTGCGCCATCGTTTTTCCACGTAAATTTAATCTTGAAACAAAAAGAAGGCTGTTAATAATTGAATTTCATCAATTTTTTCCTCTGGAACTCTAAAACCCTAATAAATCCCCAATTCACAGCAAAAATAAGATAGAAAAATTCATTTGTAGTTCTATTCCACTTCCAATTCATTTAATTTTCATCTAAAGAAAATACCTTTTTGTTCGCTTTTCTCCTTCATTTACTTCGTCGATCATTGTTTCAGAATTCGTTTTCTCTTTGAAAAGCAAAAGTTTTAATTATTTAAAATTCGTATCACCTTTATTTCACTTTGTATGATTTGTATACAGAAAAAAATGGAATCAAGCTTGCTTCAATGGGAATCCGACCCCTTATTCTCAGCCGCCGAAGTCGTTCAAGATTCAGCTGACAGGTTTTTTTTTTCATCCCCTAGAAAATCGAGAATTTACATTTTTACTAATCTTTAGTTTGATTTTTTTATTTTTTTAATTGTAGAATTTAGTTTTATTGCTTGGTTTTCTTTTTAATTTCTCTCCAACTACCTATGAAATAAACAAATGTTAGGATTTGTCGCTTCTTTTGTCCTTTTTTTTTTTTTTTGGGAATAGTGGCAGCTAAATTAGTTCTGATTTTCTTACAATGAATGCCCTCATTGCATCTACTGAAGTGAAATAAAAAGCTATTTTAATAGACCTTGACTTATGCTTTTAAGTTGGCCTAGTTTTCTGTCATTATATTAATGTGGAGTGATTTACTATGCTGTGGGTTATACTCATTATGAAAGTTTCTTCAAAACTAATGATCTTTTGGTTTGGTATGTTCAGGATGGAATCGTTTTTTCGACTTCTTTTGCACGAAAAAACTCTTCTTCAAAGTGATCTTCCTGACCCAAAGCTGCTTACTTCAATTGGATATCATACGCGTGATCTCGCAACCGTACTCGAGACAGCGAAATGGCAGGTATTGATTCGTATTTACTCTTGAGTTTTATATCCTTTTTGCAATTTTTTTTTTTTTGAAATTCTTTAATTAGGTTACTTTATTGCTTGCTTTAATTAGTTGGAAGATTTCGAAAGAGCAGTTAACTCATCGGCTAGGATGGACCAGTCTCACTCTAGGGAGCATGTAATTTCTAGACATAAGCAGTTCATTATAGCCATTAGACGACAGATAAATGATGTTGAGAAAAGCTTGGAGGACATGGAAATGGGAAATCCCATGAAAAACTCCAAGTGGGGAAACTTGAATCAACAAGATAGAGATGGCTTGGCATTGTTTCTTTCTGGTGGGAATCATAATGAACACGATGTTGGTTTTGACCTGGATCCAGTCTCAGCATCATGCTCAACAGACGCTGGAATTGTTGCAAATGGATGTGGAGAAATCGAAGAAGTAAATACAAACGGTGTTGCTTATAGTAGTCATTATTATGGTTCCATGAAGGAGAATAACTTAAGGAAGGTGGGTTCTCATTATTCTATAAAATTGGGAGTAGATGCAGCTAATTCTTGTAACGGTAACAGTCAAGTTAGAAGTTTGGATTTAGAAGCTAGTGAAAGCAAACCTAAGAGCTCCTTGCATGAGAATAAGTTGAGAAGTTCTTCCAGCCAAATTAATCTCTTTAGGTTCTTCAATAATCTATGGAGTAGGGTTCCTAGCAATTATACGAAGCGATTGAAAGATGGTGAAGAAGTGCATACCCCTTTGCACATTGATACTTCTCTTGCGGCACAGGTATGTTCCATCGCCCATGCTATCACTTCAATCCATCTTAACAGTAATCATTTGAAGGTATGGCAGTGAAGTAGTTAGCTCAGGATTCTGCTCTAGCATTAACAAAACTGATTTCTTAACTAAAGGTATACTATCTAAAAAGAAGAACCAAATTTGGAAAAATCAGCACTGTAATTTTGGTCCTTCTTTTTTGTGTCTTTAATTGCTAACCTTACTTATTGCTTCCTCTATAGCACAGTCTTGTTGCATTGGTCAGTAACCTCATCTTATGGTCTGAATCTCTTTCCCAGGGTCAGCATATTGGGCTGAGTTCTGCACCTGGGGACAATTGTGGGTTTCTGGTAAAGGTCATGCACCTACGAAGGAGGCTTGGGGCATGTGATGCCAGATTTGCTAGGTTTTCATATCTTTTTAAACTTAATCGGCGATCTGTTCAAATGATACTGACAATTGTGTTTGCTTTCATGCTTTTAGGTAAGCACCTGAATTGTATCTGCAATCTTTTCATTGTAGTCTTCAGTGCTAACTCCAACAATCTATCTGTTAGATGTATTTTAGATCATTGAATGTATTATCTATATCTTTAACTTGTTAGGCATTCTTTGATAAATCTTTTGCGTGCTTGTTTGTCTGATCTCCTTTGAGGTGCTTACATATATTAATCTGCTATGGATTGGAGATAATATGACTAATCTTCTAGTGAATGGCGACCAAAGTACCGTGTCTTAAATGTCTTTTCAGATGATGTTTTCTTTAAGAATTTAAAGGCTTCGTTTGGTTTTTGAAAATATTTTCTATTTTCATTATATGAACCAAGGCCAATTCATCAATTATTAAACTTGAAAAACCCTTGTTTTCAACTTTATTGATTTTGCAAAGCTTTTTCAGTTAAAACAATGTTTTTTTCTTCTTCTAGTTTTCACATTTTTATTTTCATTTTCAAAAAATCATTTTTAAATTTTCAACTAAACATGTTTTTTTTAATGTTCTCCATTTCTCCCCCCAAAAAAAAGGAAAATGAAAATGCCATCTGTTTCTTGAAACCAAATGGAGCCTAATTGTTATGCAACAGATGGAAGAAAAAGGTTAAGCTTTAATATATAAATTCCATGGAATCAAATTGTTTATAACTGGTCGAATCCCTTAAAAAAGGTTTTAGCATGCCGAATGAATTCAAGTAATTAGGATATCACATGACTTGGTTTCCTCTTACATCTCAGTAGCCCATGCACCATGAGAGAAATATATGCTTTGCTTATTAAATTAGGGCCTGCAGGAGAATAAACTAATCTTCATCAAATAACTCTATTCATGCAGGTATATTGGTCTCCCATGTCACTTGAAAACGGTTGTTTGCAATTCGATAAGATCATCATTGCATGCCTGAAGTGAGTGACAATTCTGTTGTTTGTGTGTGCTGATATTCTCCAGTGTACGGGTTGTTTCTTGTAACAATTACTGAGCATATAATCACTGATCATGACTCATGAGTAAAACATGCTTCTGGTTAGCAACAATTCTTGGGAGTATTTTGTCGATTCGATTGTTCTCGAAGGTTTCATGTCAAACTGCTAGGAAGTGGCTAGTCTCTGCCGTTTGCTGAAGCAAGTCTGAGCAGCTTGCTATTACAATGTAGTCTCTGAGTTTGGTAAGCAAGCCTTGAGATCTATTCTCTGCAATAGAGAACTAGCTGTATCTGGTGTACTCTTAAGAGCAACTAATCGGTGAATTTATTCTCTGCCATTGATATACACTATTGGGATTAGAGGTGTATTATCCATCTGCTTACTTCCTGAGTTTAGTAATCGTTTTTAGCTGTGATTCAACAGATTTAGATGTCTGTTCTGTTTATTTAATTGATTCAGAGAAATTTCCATTATTTAATTTAAGCCCAAGAGACTCCATGGATTATATATACAGAGAAAACATGTTTGATTTAACAAAATCATGTCAATATTATTCAAACATAAAATCCGGAGGAGTTACAGGTAGCTTGGAGGAGTTACAGATGGCCCGGATGACTTTATAGATGGTCCTGAGATGTTTTATAGATGAGTAAAGGACTTGATAAAAACTCTGTATTGCTCATAAAAGGTGCACATGCGTAAGTGTTTTTGGTATAACAATGAAGCAAAGAAAGCAAGTGTTGGCGACCGAGACGAAACACGATCACGGAATAGTCATATAATGTGATAAATGAAATGACTCATGGATGATGCAACTGCAACTATGCTTGCTCCAAACACTTCCTCCAATTAAGCTTCACTCCTTTATTTTTTGGGGCTTATTTGATTGCCACGTCAACGAATTATTATTAAAAGAATGTGTGGGTCACATTATTGGTTTCATTTTAAGATTTTTTGGTAAAATAAAATAAAATAATTAATTATATGGAGCATGTAAGCTAGAAATCTTATTACACATGTTTGCACGTGGAAACCAAAAATTTAGAAAATTGATGCGTGTTTAAAAATATACAATTGTCGACTGGTGGAGGTAGTAGAGTGTGCATAATAAATTTAAAATGTGTAAATAAATCAAAATATGGTTTTGGTTGAGTAATAAATTTGGCTTCTTTTTTTAATGTAATTGACCTGGGTTCAGATATCACTATATGTATATATATATTAAATTAAAAAGAATAAAGTAACCTAAAATAACACAACTTATTTTAAATACGGAAGATTATTTTTGTAATTTCCTAACTAAGTTGGTGTCTAGTTGTCTCGTGACACTATTTAAATTAGGAATTTTATTAATAGTATAGATAATTTACATGACATACTTTTTTAGGCATATTTACTAATTTAGTCCTAACATTTACCCATTTTGTCACTTTGACTATACCTTTTTTTCAATTACTTTGGCATTTAACATTCAAAATTTAGTTAAATTACACTTTTTTTTTTTTAGATGGAAAAATTGATTGAATTGTTAAAATTTTAAGGAAATTGACAAGGCAACTCGTGACTGTCCACGCACACTTCATAAAAATTCAACAAAACCTAATAAAATATTAAAAAATAAAAAAAAATTAATAAAAATATTCATAAATTCTTAAAAAAATTCGTAAAAAATAAATTTTTTATCCAAGTCACTGAAGTACAAATAAATTGCAAATTAATTAAAATTTGAAGGTTGAGAGCCAAAATGATCCAAATAAAGAATTAAGGTGAAAGTTATCAAATAGATAAATATTAAGGGTTAAATTTTTTAAGAGAAGAAAAAGAAAAAGGAATGCATTAATAGTCATCCACATTTATCATAAATAAAAAAGTTTGTAAAAGCTTTTTAAATATTCATATTAACAAAATAAATTATTTTTTAATTAATTTATTTAATTTGTAAAATTTTAAAAATAATATGAATCAATCTAATATATTTTAATTGTTAAATATAAGAAACTCTTGCACAGTGTATAAAAAATTGAAACTACAAAATTTCTTTTAAAAATGATAAAATAAGTAAGGTTTGGACATTGAAAAAAAAATCAAATAATTCATTCTCCACATTAGAGGTAACCTTAATCTATAAATTAATTCAAATTGACATTATTTCATTATTAATTGCCAACTTGCACTTGCACATAAGAAAACATTGTGCCACGTATTTAATATTTATCCTGTCTCACTGTTTTACATTTCTATTACTCAAAATTGTTCTTCACTATCTCATCATTTCTTTTTCACTTAAGGGAAGAAAAGTAATTAAATTCTTAATTTTTTTTTTTTACACTCAATTGGATATTTAAACTTTTAAAATGTATCAAAAAGGCCCTCAAATTTTTTAAAAAAAAGTAATTAAGCCCCTACTTTTTTTTTTTTGCATTCAATTGGAAAAAGAAATATTTAATTTTTATTAAAAAATAGAAAAAGATCATAAAAATTATAAAATATATAGAAATATAGAAAAAAATATATATAAAATTTTATAAATTCGTAAGAAAATGACAAAAAATGTAAGGAAATATAAAATTTGTAAAAGAATAATAAAAATTATCATATACCAAAAGAAGTATTTTATAATTTCTCTATAACTTTTATTGATTTTTATTTTTTATCATTTTTCACCACATGTCACGTGTTACGACACGTGATGGCTTTAACTGATTTTTTTTTTTAGAAATCGTTAACTTTAACAGTCAACGGTTAAAGTTAATGGTTAAATGACATTTTTTATGCATTTTATAATTTTTTATGATTTTCATAAAATTTTACAATTTTTATATTTTTTTTCTAATTTTTAGTAAAGTTTAAATATTTTTATATTTTTATTAAAGTTTAATAATTTTTATTTTTTTATAATTTTTTTGTCACATGTGATGCAGTGATTATGACACAGGGTAGTTTTAACTGAAAAAAACTAGGAGCGGTTAACTTTAACGATTAACTGTTAAAGTTTACAGTCAAAAGGCCTTTTTGATGCATTTTGACAATTAAGTGCAAAAAAAAAAAAAGTAGGGGCTTAATTGTTTTTTATGAAAAAATTTGAGGATATTTTTTTTATACATTTTAACAGTTCAAGTACTCAATTGAGTGCAAAAAAAAGAAAAAAAAAGTAACGGCTTAATTGTTTTTTTTTTTGAAAAAGTTTGAGGGCGTTTTTGATGCATTTTGAAAGTTCAAATACTCAATTGAGTGTAAAAAAACAGGGGATTATTTTTTTTTTAAAGTTTGAGGGCTTTTTACACTCTTAAAATTTTATTTTCTTAAAAAAAATTATTGGACCCTTAAATATGGAGATTCCTTAAGCTGAAATACGTTTTGTTCCCTTGATTTGATTTTAAAATAAATTTATTATGAATTATATATTAAAATCTAATTCAACAAAATATTTTTTTATGGTAAATTATAAGAGGAAGGCAAAACCCTAACAGCAACGCAACTAACGCAACTTGAATATAGGGACGATGAACACTTTAACCATCAAGCAAACGCAGTTTTCAATTTAATAAAATAAAAAGGGCTTCTCATTCCATTCCATTATATGTTTTTTGATAAAATAAGTTATGGTTGCAAAAAAGATATAAGCCATTGTAAAAGCTTTAATACACGGTGATGCACAAAATAATATTTTATATTTTGCATTCCAAAATAGAAATTTCATATTTTCTTATGAAAATACTTTTACATATAATATTTTGGAAATGAGTATAAGAATAGAAAATACTAAACAAAAACGAAAATAAAGAAAGAAGCACAAATTTGAAAATTATTTTTACGTTCAATCTCTCACAAGAATATCTACTAATTGAATGCAAAATTACAAATAAAAATAACAAAAAATAATGGAGCAATTCAGCACATCACTCTCCCAAATATGCATCTTCACATGCGAATCAACTGACTATTTATAGGCTTAATATGGCACAATCCAAGAACACAACTTTATCACCATAAAAATATGGATAAATAATTTTTAATATTATCCCAAGATAATTCCAATAAAATCTGCACATAAATCTTCTAGAATAAGGATAAAAGATAAACACAAACCTTATTCGCAAAGTTAAGTCAATCATAACTTTCTTAAGACTCAAATTTTGATTATGACTTGAGGCAAAATAAAACACATTCATAAAGAGCCAACAAAGGCGTAATTGAGGACGGAGGCATACGGAACACATGCAAGTCGTTGAGCCTGGCAGAACCAATCCTCAACAGACGGTTAGCGACTTGATTCAGGTCATGGCCAACATGCCGCTGGTGGACAATGGAGGATGCTCACATATCTCATGCACCAACTGCAGCTCAGTAAACCCGCTGTCCACCGCACCACCACTCGAGACAATGTCAATGAGAAGAGCATTGTCACTCTCCACCTCAATATTATGGAACCCCAGATCCCATGCAAACGCTTTTGTCTCAGTTTGAAATACGTGAGAATAATGATATTTGAACCTAATATATTATCATTTTTATAATTTCAATTTTACTCTTTCAATCAAAGTTACGTTTGGTTTTGTTTTAATATTTCTTTTCTAAATTTATTATATAAAATTTTGTCATAATCTAATATATATTAATCTTTAAATTAAATCAAAATAATAAACTTGTAAAATAAAATAAGACATGAAAAATAATGATTAATATAACAAGCACATATATAAATGTGTCAAAATTTAAGTAAAATTAGCCATAAGTATCTTTAAAAAAATCTATATATAATTATAATCTAGAAATAGAATGATAAACATATAAATGTTTATATACTAGAAATTCTATCACACGCCTATGCGCATAGGAACTATAGATTTAGAAAATAGACATGTGTTTAAAAATAACATATAATAAACAATGAAACATATAGTTTGAAACTAATTAATCGTAATAGCACATAAAATATGTGCGATATTAAAATAAAAAAGCGGATTAAATTATGAGTAAAATGACATTTAAACATATAAATATATCATATAAACAATACTAAATGCACTATAATTATTTTTATTGTTTTTGTCATCAATTGTGAGTTAGTGTCGAATTGAATTGTGATGCTAATTCAATTAGAAACATCATTAGTATATACACACACACATACAACTGGTGGAGATAGTAAATTATGCGTATTAAAAAATGTATAAAAAATATTAAAATAATCTTTGGTGGAGTGGTAAATTTAATATTTTACTAATTCAATTGGTGTGTGTTCAAATCTCACCATATGCATATTTTTCTTGATTTTTGTTAAAATAAAAAGACTAAAATACCCTCGAATGATATGACTTATTTTAATTACGGAAGGACATTTTCATAATTTCCAAATCGGGTTGGTATTCAATTAACCCCTGACACCATCTTTATCAGAGATTTTATTAATAGTATAGATAATTATAAAAAATAATAATATGGCACATAAAATAATGCAATGAAATTATTATATTCTTTTTCTCTAAACCCTCATAAATGAAAATGTTAAAAGTAATTTTTTCGTTTGAGGAGTAGACTTGATTGGCATTTTTACCCTTCAAATTGAAAGTTTTGCCAATGCTTAGATGTCATTTAGACATGCTATTCAAATCTTTGAGAAATATTATTGTGTGGGGATAACTTCTAATGACAGTTATTATATGCATTCATTCGTTTAATTAAATTTAAATTAAAGTATATGCCAGCAATGGTGAGGGCAAGAGGGTTCATAAAAGTTGAGGCATTAGATATAAAAGTCAATTAAAAAAACTTAAATGTTAAAAAAATCCTAGAAAATAATTAAATTTAATTAAGTTTTTAATTCAAAATACAATTAATTGAGTTTCTAATCGAAAGTTAGCAATCAATTGAGCTTTGAAAAGTTGTTTTCTATCGAAACTTATAATGGATCGTTAAGTGATGATAGGGTAGTCGATGGATCGTTAAGTGATGATGTGGTAGTTGATGTGGTGGCTGATGTAGCAACTGCCGTGAAAAAAAAATGATGATGTAGCATTTGACATGAGAAAATGCTAACATAGAGAACTTAATTGATTTTTTTTAATTATCTTACAATGTCTTAATTGATTTTAAGAAACTAAAGAATAATAGTCAAAAACTATAAAAAAAGTTTTAAAAAATTATAAAAGTACTAATTTTTAATTTTTTTATAATTTTAATAAAGTTTTAAAATAATTTATACTTTCCCATAATTTTTATTTTTTTATATTTTTCTAAAATTTTAATAGTTCTAATAATTTTTAAAAGACCTTTTAATAAAAAAATTACCGCTCCTTTTTGTTTTCCCTCACATACTATTTTATATTTTATCCTTATCAACTTCTCTTACACAACTCACTTTAAGTCACCAAACACTAATGGCATGTTTGGTTGGCATGAGTAACTAATTGATTCAGGCATGATTCAGAGAACAACAATCATTCATATGTTTGTGATATGAGTGGCCCAACCCAATTTAAGGTCCATGATGGAGATGGATTTAGTTTCCCTTAAGGCCCAATCACGAGATCCAAATCTAAGCAGTTGAAGTCAAAACTCAACTTATTCGTTCAAGAATATATTGTTGGATCTGGTGCCCTAAGTGTAGTATTTTCGTCTAAGTACACTTGTAATTTTTTCGAACAGATTGGTTAATAAAATTATTAATGAAATACATTAATACTTTTATATTGTCCTCACATGGTTTTTGCACGCCAAGCAAAATGGAAGCAAATATTGCTCATTGGTTATCTAATGTTTAACTAATACTAAGCGGTATTACGTGATCGGGTCGTAGTACAGAAAGACAACTTATATTAGTAGATGAACCTAAACATGTCCTTAGTCTAATTGAAAATGAGCAAACCGATTAAAAGACTAATATGTCGTCTATTAAGTCTAATCGGGGAGATGCATTGTCTTGGGCATCGGAGTGGATGACTCCCAGAAGATAGAGACCTGATATGACTGATTGGACTGACAGTACATCGAACTGGACCCAAACAGAATAGATCCTGAATCCATTTATGGATTTATTCACTTGTGACGTTCATAGCGTGAGATACCTAAATCCTGAGTGGATGACGAACTATGTATGCGTGACTTGTACACTTTGATGTAAGTAAAAGCCTGAGTTCAAATAGATAAGGAACTGAAAGCTGATGCGTTGGGTGTATGACTTCTGTAGTATGTAGTGTCATTCACAACAGTTGAATTCATAGCCCAAACATGGGTAAATGATATCCTCTCGTTGGCATTACATGGTTGATGAAAAGTAAACTTGGCCACAGGTCGTCCGTCTTTGTGATAAATGACTTGATCATTATTTGATAGTGATCGACTTTTCATGAATGAAGATGTAATTATTACCATGAGATAAAATAGGATCATATTGGGAGAACGGATATTATCCCAAAGATATCAAGGATATCCTATGAGGGTAACACACTTATGACAAGGTCATTGGACGAGCACTCAGTAGTTGCTTTCGTAATGGTATGTCGTTGAGGAGAGCTTAGTCGTGATACTATAGTGGAATGACTTTGTGACTAAATGAGTTTATAATTAATAGGCGAAAAGTCGGAACTTAATTATAAATCATTTGAGCCTCAACCACATATGTCCAATTGGTCCCTCCGCTAGCTCGTTGAAACCAGAAATTAATTGCGTGTTTGAATAGAAATGAATGGAATGTATAGAAAAAGAGAAATGGGAAACATTCAAGAATGATTATGGTTTTCTCCGAAATGGATAAATGGAATCACTTGGAAATAAATGTAGGTTTCCAAATATCCAGATTTTTTTCGAGTTGAACAACTTGAATACGATCTTCCTCTGCTCCCGTCTCATTTGGTATCAAATTTGAGCATTTTTTAGTTGTTTCCTTGTACTAAATAAAGTGTTTCACCGGTTTTACTTAAATAGCCTCTAAAAAAATTGTTTTTACCTTGAAATTTTTCAAAAAATCATTGATTTCAGTGGGTAAATGAATTCCGATTGATTTGAAATTTTGTACACTGTTTCTTGGCACTTTGTGTTAGAAAAAATCCAGTTCAAAAATGATTTTCTTGCATAGCAGAAAATTAAAATTTTGAAAATCGAGTCGATCTGTGATATTTATATTAATAAACTTTTTCCTGAAATTGCACTATGTTTTGGGCTAGACAAATCCTTGTTCTTCACGACTTTCAACTGAACGATCTTCTCTGCTATTCTCGTACCACAAATTTCTTCGAGTGTAGGCTCAAACACTTTTGAATCAAACACAGAACCAAAAAATATTTTCTTTACTTTCAATGGGAAAGTAAACTTCTCTCTTAATAGAAATCGGTAAAATTGTTATTCCAAGAAAATATAATTTATTCTAGAAAAAAAATCCACTACTTTCTGCTAGAATAACAATATCTCAAAGTTGTATATAACTTCTTCTATTTTTAGCCCTACCGGTGTCATTTATTTATAGGGAGAGGAAGTGAAACCCTAGTTGAATTAGTAAAAGCATTTAATGCGTATTTAATAGAAAAAAAATCCCTTAGTTAAACTAGGAGAGAGAAAGGTGTCAACCCTAATTAAAAAACACTAGGATTTGTCGTCCCTTTGTATTCAATATGAGGGGTTTTGGGCCTCTCCTATATCGTGTCAAATTATAAGTGTTTCCTAAACTTCTAACTCAAGACTTTATAATTCAATCCAACCCAATACATGTTTTTCTATTTTCCAAAATAAAAATTATAAAATAATTTAAGTTAATTAATTTTCTCTAACTCAATTCTGATTTCGGTTAAATCATGACAACTTTACCATAAAAGAATCTATGAAAAATATATTTAATTTTTCTACATTCAACGGATTCATAATAACCAATTCATTTAACTCCATTTTAAAACTTAAATTAATTAATTAATTAATTTAATTTAGGATTAAGGTATGCCACACTTTGAACATCACAATTGAATAAATCTATAAACAGATTCAAGATCTATTCTTCTTGGATCCAGTCCGATATACTATCAGTCCAGTCAGTCACATTTATGTCTCTATCTTTTGAGAGTCATCTGCTCCGATGCCCAATACAAGGCATCTCCCAGTTGGACTTGATAGATGAGATATTAGTCTTTCAATTGGTTTGCTCATTTCCGATTAGATTAAGGGCATGTTTAGGTTTGTCTACTAATATGAGTTGTATTTTCGTATTACAATCTGACCACGTAATACCGCTTAGTATTAGTTTAAACATTAGACAAACAGTAAACCAATATTTGATTTTATTTTGCTTTGCATGCAAAAACCAAATGAGGACATTATAAAAATTATATTAATGTAATCCATGAATTATTTTTCTTCCTTAATTACATGTCCATAGTTTAGCAATAGCTTAATCGTTGACTCCTGTGGGTTCGATCCTTAGAATACTATGATGTTCCATTGAACATTATAAATATTACAATTGACTTGTCACACTTGCAGATATCACTTTATTATTTGATTGTGTTAGTGTTTATTCTCAACCTCAGTGTTCACGCACTGACGACTGAGGCGGTCAATGTTGATGGTAAGCAAATCGAGAATCCTGCATTTATAGCTTATGAATAATAAGATTCAGCTTTAGCATCTTGGTTAATGTCATTGAATAGTCCTACATAGTATACACATCTTGTTGGTTTAGATTCATCATATGAAATCTAGTCAAAATTGCACCAAGTGTTTGCTAATCAGTCTTGAACTAAGAAAATGCTTTTTAGATGCAAGTTGCATAATGTCAAGAAACAAAATAAAAACATGACAAAATATCTTGCTAAAATAAAGAATATATGTGACACTTTATTTGTATGTGGACAAGTAATTACTAAAGAAGAACACCAATTTGCTATTCTTAATGGATTGACACCTGAATATGAAAATATTGTTTCAATTATTACCTCGAGTAAGCAAAAGTATGACTTGGCTGGAATTACTTCTACCTTTTTGGATGCTGAAGCTCGACAGATGATGTCAGTGTCAGCTTCTATAGCTATATCTGCCAATGTTTTTGTTCAGTAAAAGCAATCTATGGTTTAGCCTACTGCTATTGTATCTCAGTCACAAAGTGATAGTGGTCAAAAGTTTGTTTACTCTAAACAAGTGTTACTCACCTAGACCATACTATCAAGGACAAAGATATATTGGTTTTAATACCCACACTGCCTAAGACACAGGCGTGTCACTTGACCGTGTGAGCCACACGAGCGTGTGTCCCCTGTATATAAAGAAATTTTAAAAATTTTACGAAAAATTCTCTGAGATCCCGAATTAGTCCCAACTTGTTTTTAATGTATAAATTGGGCCTCGAGGGTCCAATTAAGGGACAATATGATTGAATATGATTGGTTTCGGATATGAATAGTAAATGACATAAATTAACTGCATTTGTTCTGTAAATTTCGATAATGCTCTGTAACCCTGTTCCAGTGACAGATATGGGTTAGGGGTGTTACAAAAACATATAACATTCGTAAACACATTTAAACTGGGTCTCAAACGGACTTACGAAAACCCTTAAATCAACCCGAGAACACGTAAGGGCTTAATTGTAAACTTAACAAAAACTATGTAAATTTTAGTAAATAAGGGTTATACGGCCATGTGTCCAGGCCGTGTGACAAGTTGTGATTGTGTGTGCCTGAGTTACACGGCCGTGTATCTTACTGAAGCTGTGTGGATTAAAATATAAAAATTCAACAAAATTTCACACGATCGGGTGGCTAGGTCGTGTATCTAACTAAGATTGAGTGGAACAAAAATTTACCTCATTCAGTGGTCACACAGTTGTGTCACCAGCCCGTGTGGAGAGACACGACCATGTGCAGCATAAAGTGTCTTTAAAAGCAAGTTACCTAGTTCATATCATACCAAAATTCATATTCATACTTATACCCAATGTTAAACCTATTCAAACATGTCAAAACACACTTTAAAACATTGCCCTAATCTTCTAACCAATATGCCACATTGGCAACCAAAACAAACCTAGCTAACATGAATCATTTCATGGCATTCAACTACTTGTAATTGGTTTGCGATGAAATGTACAAGTATACACAGTCGTTATAAAGTAATAAGTAAGTAAAAAGAGTATCATCTCCATAGGGACTGTATCTATTAATCAACAATTGTAAAATTAATAATTCACAAATTGGTTAAGAAAATAAAATATTTGAAAGTGATGGATGTCCTAATTAAATTAACAACTAATATGCAAATGAGATGAAATAAAACGCAATGGATGTTTAGCAACAATTCACAAGATTTAATAACAATAACATGAATAAGCTAGAACAATTACAACTCTTAATTTAATTCATTCATTATCATGCTTAACAATGTTCCAGAAAAATTCCACGGCAACTCGATCATTTATGAACTTGGAATCTAAAATCATAAGCTTTTTCAAGATCTTAGATTTATCACTTAGTAAAACGTGCATATTTCTACGTCAACATTTGACTAAGGATTCCTTAGAATTTATGCAAAGTAACAGGGACAGGTCAAGTTTGAAACAATTTAATCACATAAATCTAAAGTTATGCAAGGTAATAGTTTTCTTTCGAAATTATTACGAACCTTTAATATATTCTTGTTTGGATATAAATTAAGCATGCATCTTCCAATTATTACGTCCTATAATCACCATCTGGTCCGGATTAATCGATTAATTCTAATGCAGTCAAACATATCTTAATGCATGAACAACATGAATGATTTTAATTGGAAGCATAAATAATTGAGGCACGGAACAATATAAACATGAATTGAACGAATTGAATCAAGGCATTACAACCATTCTAGCTGAAACAATTTAAGTCATCATTATTAATAGAAAACAATCAAATAATTTGCAAACATGTTTATTAACTAAGAACAATTTAAAGATAACGAAATAAGAAACTCTGAGATGAATTCGGTGATTTCCCGAGAACTATCCATGGTAGCTTCCTTCGATTTTCGTCGTTGCTCCAACAAATTTAGCACAGAATTATGTATTTACCAAAATGTAGCAACATAAAGTAAAATTATGTAAAATTAGCATTTAATTACTTAAAATTACAATCTTACTTTAATTATACCCAATTTCTCAATATGTACTAAAAATACACAATTTGCTATCAAAATGCTCGGAATTTGCATAAATTGTTTGTTAAAAGATGTGTAAAAAGTCTATATAATTTAGAGTTATCAATAATATATAAGTTGTAACACCCCTAACCCGTATTCACCGTCAGAATAGGGTTACGAGGTATTACTGATCAATACACATCATTTAACATACAATACTTATACATTTGAGCATTCATACTCAAATACCATTCAACACAATCATATTGTCCCTTATAAGGGCCTACGAGGCCTTAAACATGCTTTAGAAGTGGTTTGGGACAAAATCGATAACATACGAAATTTTTGGAAAACTTAGAAATTTTTCATTCATTCAGGGGTCACACGCCCGTGTGAACAGGCCGTGTGCCTCACACGGCTTCAGACACGCCCGTGTCATAGGCCATGTGAAAACAAGGCATACATACTGACTTGGGTCACACGGCCAACCACACGCCTGTGTGTCTAGCCCGTGTGCCCTTCGAAGTAGCCACACACGCCCATGTGCCAGGCCGTGTACGAGGCCGTGCCAAACTTGTAGGGTATACTGACTTAAGCAACACGGCCAAGTCACATGCCCGTGTGCTAGGCCGTGTGCCATTTGTGGGGTATATTGACTTGTACCACACGGCCAATCACACGCCCGTATGTGAGGCCGTGTGGAGCATACTGACTTCAATTCAATTTCAACACCAGGGGACACACGGCCGTATAGCATGACCATGTGTCGCACACGACTATGACACACGTCCGTGTCTCTGCCCGTGTGGACAAAAATAGGCCATTTGCAAGGCCAATTTGCCACCCTTACTCATGTTCACCTAAACAACCAAAGTGGTACTATTTAATCATACAATAGGCAGCCAAAATCATCATCCAAATGCACAATTCATACCATATCCATTTCAACAAATTCAATGCCAATTACCTATTCAAATACTTATCAACTCAACTTCTAAAATCATACTTCATCAAAACATTTCTCAAACATTAAACTCCATAAATCCATTAACCATGCAACTATAAAACCATAACCATTTTCATATCAAACATGCCAAAATAAGCCATCACTTATGGCTATATATACAACTAAAACATATACATTTACAAGCCATTTCTAATAGCTAAACACACAACCATATTAACATCATTTACAAGCCAACTCTCATGGCTATATTCACAACCAAAATACCACAAGTAGCCTATACATCCCATATACCATAATTATATAACTCAAAAGTACCAACTTAGATGTTTGATAGTGCGATGATGTTCCCGACGACTCCCGGATCCGAGCTAGCCTTGATTCACTATAAAACATAGAAAAATAACACGAAGTAAGCTTCATAGCTTAGTAAGCTCGTACGTAAATAACTTAATTCATCATATAAATACAAATCAACCAATTATACATAACATGAACATATACACATTAACTACAAACCTTTCTCATGTCTCAAAACATGATCAAATACCATCTCATCAAACTTTCTCTATTTAATACTCGAATAGGTTCTATACATACCTGTATTGCCTCGTACTAACCTCTTTCTCAACCACATCATTCATTTACCCGTTGAACCATTTAGAATAGAATTCGGATACTCAAAGATCTCAATCGATAAGTACCTATACCATGGCCCGAAGCCAAATCAAGGTAGCTTATCCCGGAGTACCTATACCATGGCCCGTAGCCAAATCAAGGTAACTCCTCTCCGAAATACCTATACCATGTCCCGTAGCCAAATCAAGGTATCACTCGCACCCGTACTGCCGATATCGTGGCCCGAAGCCAACACAATAACCTAATGACATGTCACTAGCATCCTAAACTATTCCTAAGGTTCAACAGGGAATTTACACTTGTCGATTTCATCGTCGAACATATCCGTAGAGTTGTGTTCACAATTCAAACTTTATTCGTATCTCATAAGCATAGTTTATGTGATATCAAAGCATTTAACATATATTTATAATGAAATTACCACATACGAACTTACCTCGAGTACGAAAATGGCGAAATGAGTCAATTACTCGATAATCTTGCCTTTCCCCTGATCTAATTCCGGATTCCTCTTTTCTTGATCTAAATATAATTAAAATTAACTTATTCAATCTCATATTCTTCCAATTTAGTCCAAAACACACATTTAGGCTCTTTTTACACATTAGCCCCTAAATGTTCACATTTAATCAATTTAGTCCCTATTTCACAAATACACAAAATTCACATAATTTTATTAAACCCAAGCTTGGCCGAATTTCATATAAGTCTCTAGCAGCCCAAAACTTTCATTTATTTCACATTTCAACAACTTAATTTGTATATTTAACAATTTAATCCCTTTTTGACATTTTTGTCAAAAAATCACTTTACAAAACTAGTTTAACTATTAACAAATTTTCATAATCTATCATAATTCATCAAATTACTCAAGCATTCAACAATGGCAACTTGTTAAACCTTTAAAAATTTCAAAATCTAAGGTACGGGCTAGCTAGAATACGAAGCAATGATCTAAAAAACATAGAAATCATTAAAAATGGGACAAAACACATACCTATTTGCTTGAATTTTGCCTAGCCGAATGAAGAACCCTAGTTCTTCTTGTTCTTCTTTTAATTTCGGCTCAAAAGATGATAATGGAGCATAATTTTGATTTTGTTTTATTAATGTTAACTTTTTTAATCAAATACCAAATTTAACCTTAAATTATAACATATAAAAACATATAATGGATGGCCATAATTGTCCACTTACACTACCAATGGTCTAATACCATCATAAGGACCTTTGGTTTAATAAATCATAGCAATTAAACACCCTTAACAAATAGAATGCGACTTTTGCATTTTACGCGATTTAGTCTTTTTTTTTCAAATTGAGCAATTAAACGATAAAATTAGCTCACGAAATTTTCACACATACATGCTGTCGTGCTATAATCACATAAAATAATATTAAAATAATTTTCTGACATCAGATTTGTGGTTCTGAAACCACTGTTTCAATTTAGCTAAAACCGGGCTGTTACAAAAGTCCAACCTATCACTTGCCATCTCATTTTCATAGTCAAACAACCATACCAATTCTATTATATTAACACAATCCTAATATTATAAATTGGCTATACATATGATTTTAGCATAACTTACTAAAGTGTCATAATACACATCTTTAAACATCTTATCAAACAACCAAAATCATCATCATCATCATTATATCAAACCTTTGAACATTCAAAACCAGAAAAGTACAAGTCCAACCCTATATACATGCCACATAATCAAGTCTGAATCAATTGAGAAACTACTGAATTAGAGGTTGGTTAGTGCGTGCTCCAGGTTGATCCGATCGACGCGTTCCACAAAATATCAACTATAGAAACAAAACAAAAAATGAAACTGAGTAAGCATTCTATATTCTTAGTAAGTTCATATGAAATTTACACAACATACCTTGACCTTAAAATAATTTAAGCAATTAATTCATTTGGTAATTAACATGGCATCCCCGGCTTCCTTGTACTTTCATATACATTTCCATAAAACAACTAAATTGTTAGTTTGCTTATACATCAAGCACTTATAATGCAATTCACATATACATGTACAACAATTTAATATAGCATAACATATGAAATCCAATTCATATTCAATTTACAACATAGATACTGAAATTTTTATTCATATCACATCCAAGCCATTCTCAATTCATACATATAACAAATGATTTCACATTTAATCTTTTTATTCATATCGTATTCATTTAATTATTGTTTTCGCTCAGGGAACTATAGTAAATTTACTTTGGATACATGGGATAAGATTGCTCACACGAGTTGTGACTGTATATGCTCACACAAGCTGTGAAAATGGGTCTACTCACACGAGCTGTGGGTTAAGATGGTAAATTTTACTCGATGTTTCTCACACGACCTGTGAAGAATCTGCAACAAATGCAGGACCTTAGCCATCAATAAAACATATAAGACCAGCACCTGAACCTGTAATAACCCTAATGACATGTCATTTGTATCCTAATTATTCACTAAGTTCACACGGGCTTCCATATTCATATTCATTTCATTCCAATCCTTTGAACATTTTTCTATATATTTAATTCAACCATATACATTCTCATATTCATTCACATTTATCAACTATATCTCATTTCACAATTTAATCCTTTTAATACCAAAGTCGTTATTTTACAATAACTTAATCACAAATAAAATACATACAACCCAACATAAAATAGAATTAATTGAAATAAACATTGTATACATATCATTGAATTATATAACAATTTCACAATCATTCAATACCACACATCTATTCATTTTACCATATATTTCATTATTTTACGATTTAATTCATTTGATGCCAAAACTTTATATATATAATTTCTAACTAGCAGAAAAAAATAACACAATCATATAAAAAATTAATAAAGTAAGTCCATATGAACTTACGTAACCAAAACAACAACAAACACGACTCCGATGACTATTTCGTAATTTTTTATTTTTCATGTTTATCTATCGATTGGTTCAAATCCCGATCTATAATATAATTTAATTCAATTTATTAATTTCAAACATCTCAAAATATCCTATTGTAATAATATATTGATTCAATTTTATTTTTTAAATTACCCTAAAATTTTATATTTTATTTAATTTAGTCCCTAAAACCGAAATAACTATATCTATCACATTTGAGCTCTGATTTTTAAACCAATTTCAATTACCTCCTTCTACAGCCCTCTAATATTTATAATTATAGAAATTTAGCATTAATTTCAAAATTTTCACACTTTAGTCCCCATGCTAAAAAACTAACAATTTAACTTTGCAAATTAGTCATTTTTCCATCTCTAAGCTTTTAAACTAACTCATTAACATCAAAAGCTTCAAAAATAATCAATGGAAATATTTTAAATCTTTAACAGTTTTAAAAATAGAGGTACGATATAACTAAATCTAAATACAACTATCTAAAAAACACAAAAATTACGAAAAACGCACTTTGAAATCCTTACCATGCATGGCCGAATATGTTAAAGCTAAAAGAAATGTTTTCCAAAGGTTTTCTTCATGTAAAATAGGTAGGGAATAGAAAAACATAAATATAACATCTTTTCATATTTGTAATTTATATAATAATAATTTAATAATTAAATTGTAATTTTCTATTATTTATTAAATAACCATCACCTACCCGTCCACTATAGTTTAAAATAATTTATATTGCCATTTTATACTTTGGTTTAATTACCATAAAAGTCCTTAAGAGATTTATAATCCATAGAATTTATTTTTTACCATTTTTACAATTTAGTCCTTATACCACAATTAATCACTAATTTGATAAAATTACTTATCCAAAATTTTAATTCACCTATATTAACTCTTTATATATTTAATAAAAATATTTACAGTCTCGGTTTATGAAAACGAGATCCCAATACTTCAATTTCCAAAACCATTTTCTTTTGATCTGATACACTTGTACCTTGTTTAATTTTCCAAATAACCAAAATTATTAGACCAAAATTCAGTATAACACTATAATAACCTTGTAAATATTATTTATTAATAAATAATATTTACTAACTCGATCATCAAAAAATGGAGTCCCGAAACTTTCGTTTTCGATATTACTGAAAATCAAGCTGTTACAAATTTAGTTTAAATTGTGTTTAATTAAGGGGTTTGGGGATTTAATCGTGAAATTCAATCATTATATATTTTTAATTAAAAAATTAATTGAGGACTTAAGTTGTAAGTAATTTAAGGCCAAAATCAGAAAATAAACCATTGTTTTTATGCTAACAGTGGACGTGTCACAACCCTCCCGATGAAACCCTGTTGTTCGAATGGTGTCAAAGGAAGTAAGGCATAAATAGTAAGTTTTAAGTGAGTGTAAAGTATAAGAATTTGATTAAGTATAATAATTCTTTGAACGAGCCGATAATGCCCCAGTTTTGGAGGGCACAAGGTCTGGCGTAGTATTTGAAAAGTATGATTGGTGAATTGGTAATCGCCCAAATGCTCTTTCTGGCGTATATGGGAGCGGACACAGTTGTATGTTCAAGATATTGAGGACTCTACGCTAGATCATTTTGATTCGTTGGAAGAAGGATGTGGTCGGGTAAATAAATACTAATGAGTCAACCCACGTCAGAAGTAGTACACCACTTTTCCCCGTGATACTATATCGGTTAAGTTGGTTAGAAACTAATCGAACGCGAACCAGGATAGCTAAAAGAGAAATAGGAAGTACTCGATTAATTTTCTTGGAAGTTGTAGACCCTTGATATGATAAGTCAATAGTGATGTGACATTTTTCAAGTTCCAATAAAGACTTAGACTATTTTAATGGGTCTTCAAGTTGACATAAAGAGAGTTCTCTTCTTCTCTCTTGGAAAAATATTGAAATCTAAGGTTGGGGGAAAAGAATGAGCATTTTTCTTTAAGCTGGTTCGGAAACTCTAGATTCTTCTAAAAATTTCTCCATGTCGAGGTGAGTTTTATGGTTCTAAAAAGTATATCTACAGGAATGCTTGAAGAAGTAAGGCTTTGTTTATGGGTTATTTGTGTTTAAGATGAGGGAAAGGTTGTCTGAATGAATTTTTATGGTGTTCTTTTGTTTTAAGAGGCAATGGTTTCTGTGACTCCCAAAAGGACCTTGGATCTGGAGCTCAGGCTACTGCATAGTCTTGTCAGGTGAGTCCCTAAGCTGACTCTTGCATGTGAGCTATGCATTCTAGAAACTTTGGTGAAAAGAGATAAAACCATGAGATTCGGGCTAGGAAAGTATGATGTTATGACTTTGATGAGAAATGTATATGTGTATGTGTCTGAAAACATGTTATGGAATGTGTTTGTTATGAATGAGTTACTATGAGTGATGAGTCAGTGTCTGTCTATGGAGTCATCTAAAGGAATTCATCGGGACTTTAAACATGATCCTCTGAAAAGAAAAGTCCATGGCACTATATTGTGTAAGACTATAGCTGGTGGGCTATAGCGTCATATGGAAACACCATATCGTATAAAACCATAACTAGTGGGTTATGACATCATATGGGAAAAACTAAAGGAAAGTTATTATCGAATGGGGTTTCTGCGTGATCCCGAATGATAAGGGGCAAACCTTATGTAATATGAGTCTAGGAGAATCCATATTTTAAACACGTCAAAAAAATGAAAGCCTTTGTGGCGTATTTGAAATGGAAGCCTTTGTGGTGATCTATGGAAAGGGAGTTCTTTGTGGCTAATAATGATAGGAACGTCTCTGTGGCATGATTTCAAGTAAGGCCCTAGCGGCTATCATCTGAAGGGAATGCCTTTATAGAGGACTTTTAAAGAGAGAAATAATATGTATGGCGAACTCTGAATGTGCAGTAAGTATGGTAAACTTTGAAGGAATAATGTGTACGGCGAACTCTGAAAGAAATGCTTTGTATGAAATGCTATAGAAAATCTTGCATAATCTTAAGGTATGAACAGAGAAGCTGGAACGTGCTAGAGTATGTTGCAAATCCAGGGTATGAGCTAAATGGACTTATAGAACAAATCGATCAACAATATTCTGTTTGTGTGGTTCTCTAAAGTAGGAATGGGTAAAAAATCAGGAAGGGGTAAGTGAAGAACGTGAATAAGGTAACGAAGGTGTGAAAGGTAAGTTCTGATCTCAGGGCAAGGTATAGCTTTTATGGCATAAAGAATGGTGCTTAACGATGTATTTGCCTAAGCAAGGATAAGAACAAGGAGATAGATAATGGATATCTCGAATAAGACTCAAGTAATGGAGGGTTTACTCATTAAGTTCTCATGAACTCACCTCCGTGTTTAATGTCATAGGTATGCTGCCGTGAAACTACCCTAAAAGGGACGATGCTAGGGTTACACCCAAGGAATGGCGAGATGGGTTGTTATGCATACAGAGCGAGTTTGGGTTGGCATGATCGAGTCTATGGGAGTACTGTAAATAAGTCTAGAGATTCGTTTGTAAGTCCCTTTAATGTATACCGAACATGTGGATAGAAAATTTGTGGTCAGTAATATCACTTAGAGGAAAAATTTATAAAACTATGTAATTACGTTATGATATTCACTTCTAAGTCCTCGTATTGTAAAGTCCAACACAATCAAATGAAGTTTAGTTGAAAGATTATTCTCAATCAAGTCGTTAAACATGTATAAGCAAGTTAATAAAAAGTTTGTATGTGAATTGTAATACCTGAGATCCAAATTCGTCGAACCGGATCAGGTTGAGGGCGTTACAGGACAGCTATATATATTGGTGGATTAAACAATTAAATAAAGGTTAATTAAAATTTAAATCTTAATTGAACTTTAATCTAAAAAAATAATCTAACAATAAAAACAATATAAAGTGGATGGAAAGAGAATAATTCTTCTCTTCATCCATCCAAACCGAAATTTCTTAGAGAAGAATAAGAACATTCGACATTAGGGGTTAAAATTTTAAAGGTTCAATTGGTTAGTTCAATTTAGTCCTTTTTTGTAATTTTTATGTTTTTGAGATCATGAGAGTTTAATCTAGCTAGCCCATGTATCAATTTGTAAAACTGTTAAAGTTTTAGAAAGTTACTATTGATGATTTCCTAAAGTTTTAGGTGTTAAATTGATAGATTTTAAGCTTAGAAGTCAAAAAGGACTAAATTGTGAAGTTTTTTGATAGTTTTGTACATTAGGGACCAAATTGAATAAATTGTAAAATTTGTTGTATAAATAAGAAATAAGAGGTCCCTAATAGAGAGTAATGAAATCAGATTTTAATCTAGAGTTTTGGATAGAAAATTATAATAGTCTCGGTTTTAGGGACTAAATTGAATAAATTACAAAACTTATATAAAATGACAATTGTTGGTGATTTTTATTGAATGTTGATGGTGTTATGTGTTTATGATAATCCGTAGCTAACATCGATTTGGATTCCTCAAGAGGGAGAAGAAAAGCTAAAGTCGACGATGAATAGCTCGAGATTTTTGGTTTGTAATTCTATGATTTGGGAACCTTTATTTTGCTGCATATTTACATCATTTTGCATGATATGGAATTTGAGGTGAGTATTTGAAGGTGCTTGAGTTGAATTGATGTGAATTGGATTGGATTTTGAAGTAGGGACTGAATTGAATAAATTAGAAAAGTTTATGTCTTGTTTGAAATATGCAATTGGTATGAAATTGAATTAGAACATGTTATCATATGTGTGAATTGATGATTTGATGAAGTACTTAACATGTTAAAGTATGTATTGAACCAAATAACGAAAATGGAATTTGTTACCCTATTGATTGTTCGGACTGTGTCGAATATAGTTAGCATGCCATAGGGTTAATGTATTGAGTAAAACCATCATTGTCGAGCAACCCGGGGTGATAGATGTTATGTTTTTAGCCATCATTTTCGGGCAATCCAGGGTGACAGGTTGATCTAGTTGAGAAAGCCACTGTTGCTGAGCAGCCCGGAGTGGTAATATATGTATCATCTTAGTGTCATCGTTGTCGGGCAACCCGGGGTGACAGATTCATGTACCCACATCGAGTCTGTGTCAAGTTAATAGGGTTAAAAATACATGAATTGGTTAAATGGTATTGAAATGAAGTGTTTCAGAAATATGAAATTCTATGTTATATTATTTAAGTTGAAAATAAGCCCCAAGGGCTAATAGTTCAAGATCGAGCTTATAACTAGAGATTTACCTTATGATACTTGAAAATTGAGTAAATGTGAATATGTTCTATACGATAAGATATTTCTGTTATGCTTGTGACATATTGATGAGTTACTTGTATGAAAAAAAAAGATAAAAATGAAAATACAAATAAATAAGTTAGTATCATCATGTGTTTGTGTAACAGCCCGATTTTGGGTCTAGTCAGAACAGTGGTTTCGGGACCACAAATGTAACAGACCGAATTTAACCCTAATTGGAACGGTGGTTTCGGGACCACGAATCCGAGCCCGAGAAATTTTTAAATATTATATTTTGTTTTTATTATATGTGAATTAATGTGTGTGAAAGTTTCGTAGAAAAATTTAATTGTTTATGTGTTTAATTTAGAAAAAGGACTTAATCGCGTAAAAGGTAAAAGTCCCAAACTATAGTGAAAATGCACTAAATTGATTGTGGCTTTCTAATTTGGAGTATTAAAAGGGAAATTAACCCATTTTATGAGTTAGTGGGTGGCAAAGGTCAAGTATGACCTTATGTTATAAGTTGTTAATATTATTAATTAAAGGATAAATAAGTAAATTAGTAAATACCATAATATATGTTAATTAAAAACATGAATTAAAGGTTGTCTTCATCCTTTGGCTACCGAAATAAGAAAAGAAAAGCTTGGTTTAAAAGCTTAAGCATTTGGTCATGGTGTTGGCTTGAATTAAAGGTTAGTTTTTAATAGATTTTCGATAATTTTTACGTTTTTGAGATCGTTGCTTCGAACAGTAGCTGACCCATGTTAGAATTTTTAAATTTGAACATGTTTGATATTCGGCCATGGCTAAATGTTGATGTTTTATGATGTTTGATGGAAAAATATTAAAGTTATGTTAGAAATCTACAAGTTTTGAAATGGAAATTTTAGTAAATTTGAGTATTTTAATAAATTGCAAAAATGAATTTTTGAGGGGGCTAAAATGCAAAATAAATGAAAGAAATGGATTAGTATGGTCCTTGTGAACATTCGGCCCTAAGGTGTTGTAGTGAAATTTTGTATATTTTGTGTTTTGTGCAAATAGGACTAAATTGTAAAAAAATGTGAAACCCTAGGGGTAAAATGGTAATTTGCCCATTTATGTGTGTTTGGGACTAAATTGAGATGAAATGTACTTGAATGAGCTGAATTTTAATGTGTTTAGATCAAGAACAAAGAAAAACGGATTTGGATCGGGGAAAGACGAAGGTTATCGAATAGCCGGTCTACGCGGTCCGTCGACGGTCGAGGTAAGTTCTTAAGCAAATGTATGTTAAAGAATTAATTGAGTATAGAGTATGATAATTTGGAAATTTAAAGTACTAAAATATGTGTTGGCCGAATATGGGGTATAATATCGTATTGAATTTATTTTTGTTAAATATGATGTGAATGAGTATGTTCGGTTGAATATGTGAAAGTAATATGTTGTATATGTGATGGTTGTGATCTTAGTACGAAGTAAATTGTGTTGAAATGTTGAAATGTTGAAATTTTGGGCTTCAAGCCTAGCAGGCCTAATTCCGGTGATTTAATTCGGGCTTGAGCCCAGCGTGCCTTGTGTCTGTGATCTATTTCGGAGCTTGATGCCTAGCAGTGCCTTGTGCCTGAATGTGTCGGGCTTAATGCCTAGCAAAGCTAAATGCCGTGATGTATTATGAGTAGAGAATTCATGAATCATTTACGAGGTGGAATGTAATTACTTTAATAAACAAAATGCTCGGGTAAGTATAAATATTTATAGATGCAAGGAACGAGGTAAGTTATTATCTTTCCTTCCGAATTAGATAAGGTGTGAAATGGTCAAGGTTGTCAGTAATGAATTTATATGATATGAGCAATTGATCTATTCATTTATGAGTATGATATGTATATTGAAATATAAGCTTGGTAATATCTTGAGATTCGGTCATTTGTGCAAATGTCAAAGGTGAAAATCATCAAAGATGCTTACATATTTGTATGTCTATTTGCATGTGATTGGGATATATTTTACACTTATTAGTTAAGGAATATGCGAATTTTTAAGGCTTTTAAGTGCTTTGGAGAGTCGTATGCCTTTGATAAGAAAATAATGGATGCTAAGTTAAAGAGATGGCAATTCGGCTATAATGGAACTATGGGTTAAATTATTGTATTTAATGTCATAGACAAATTGATATATATATATATATGTTTATTATGTTCGAATGCTTAATTACTGAATTGTAAATGCTTAAGACTTACTAAGCTAGTGAGCTTACTTGTGTGATATGTTTTCCTTTGTTTTATAGATTTCGCCAAGCTACAGTGCTCAAAGGATCGTCGGAAGAATCATCCACACTATCAACTCCTTTTTGGTACTTATATATGTGGTTTTTGAATCAAAAGGCATGTATAGGTTAGACTAAGTTGTTAAATCAATGAACTTTGGTTTTGTTTATAAGCATAACTTAGCCTTGCGAAAAAAGGCTTATTCCTTTTGATTAATTTTAGTTATTGTGCTCTTTGATATATTAGTTGGATATATGTATGAATGGTTGAATGCTTGATGTGTTCGGTGCTTGGCAAACTTATTCTTGGCTTGTTATATGCTAATCTAGGTCGGTGTATGATACATAGAGAGTATGTTTATGTTAAAATGATTTCATGTTCTTTAAGTCCTATATGTTTATAAATGGATATTAAGTTTGGTCATATGTATTATAGTCATATGAACATGGCTTTTATTTTGTGTTATAATGAGGACATATATATGATTTTCTTTTAATGGTTAGATGATGCGTATGGTTATGTCATTGTGATGCAAAAGTAGTAAGGATTTGCTTACTTTATATTCGGCCATGGTTTAGGTGTTTGTAATAGATACAATTTGGTCTTGCGAGTAATGACACCATAGGTTGATATTAATGTCTTATTCATATGAAATTAGTCAAGGGATATATGGATGATATGTTTGTTATGTTTATGATTGGTATTCAAGTATGTTTAATGAGGTTTTAATCTCACTTTGGTAAAAATGTGCAATAACATTTGAAATTGGTAAATGTGGAACTTTTGGTTTAGATTTATATATACGAAATTTGTATGATTAAATTTGGTTAGAAATAATGAAGGTAACCGAATAGGTAGTTATTTATTAGTTCAATGTACGAATTTTAACTATTCTATTTGGTCATTCGAATTATGTGTATTTGTATTTGTTACTTATGTTCAAAATGCTTAAAATGATTATAGACTATATGATAATCTGGTAATGAAATAAAATGGTATATGTATAATGATTTGTTTTTAAAGCAAACGAAATTAGTATGTTAAGAACTGTTCTTTTTGATCACAAATGTAATATATGATCGTATAGGTATGCGATGCATGTACCGTATAAACATCTTAGATTCATTTATATGCATGCAAATGAATTCATGTGAACTTTGAGTTGAGTGATTATTTGATTTAATCTGAATTTTTGGTATGAATTATTAGTTGGATATTGAGAAGTTGAGTATGCGATTTTGGGATCTGATAAATGTATGAATTGCTATAAATGCCTACGATGATCTGAGTCTAGTTCAGTAATGCCTCATAACTCTAGTCCGGCGACGGATACGGGTTAGGGGTGTTACATTTTGTTTGTATCAGAGCTTACGGTTTAGCCGATTCTAGGACTACCGTAGCGCGTGAAAGTTTAGCTATACATGCCTTTTTTGTATTTGCGATAGTGTGGTGAATTCTGACATTTCTAACTGTGTTTGATATAGTAAATGGATTTCGATCCTGACAGAGCCGTAGCAGATGATGTAGAGAGTGTAGCGCCTGATCGTGCACGCGATCGATCGCCAGACTCTCGACCGCCACTGGTAGCCATGAGGGGAGGCTAAACAAGCCTTCTACCGGATGATGAATGAATGGTTTACCCAGTTTGTTCAGAATAACCCGACTGTACAACAACCTCCACCCCCGAATAACCCAACTCCGGTACCTTTAGCACCTCCGATGATAGACCCGATGAGATCTAGTAGGTCTCCCGTTGATAAAATCAGGAAATATGGGGCCGAAGAATTCAAAGCCAATGATGATGATGATGCAGAGCGAGCCGAGATGTGGCTTGATAACACTATTCGGGTACTTGATGAGCTATCCTGTACTCCAGATGAATGCCTGAAGTGTGCTATATCTCTACTTCGGGACACTGGAATACACTAGTATCAGTGGTTCCGAAAGAAAAAGTGACTTGGGACTTCTTTCAGATCGAGTTCCGTAAGAAATATATCAGTCAGAGATTCATCGACCAGAAACGAAAAGAATTTCTAGAATTAAAATAGGGTCGTATGACTGTGACGAAATATGAGCGGAAGTTTGTCATATTGAGCCGTTATGCCTGAGAGTGTATATCAACTGAAGCCATTATGTGCAAAAGATTTGAAGACGGTCTGAATGAAGACATAAAGTTGCTTGTTGGCATTCTTGAAATCAAAGAGTTCGTGGTACTAGTCGAGCGAGCTTGCAAAGCTGAAGAGCTCGGAAAAGAGAAAAGAAAGGCTGAAATAGAAGCTAGAGACACTCGTAAAAGATCATCGAGTAAGATTTTCCATTCAGTGCCTAAGAAGTTCAGAGATGACTTCAGCCGACATAAAGCTAATTCAGACCTGCCTAGACAAGATCGACCTTCAGTGAGTTCCCGAGCCACTTCGATGGCTAGTGTTGGTAATGTTCAGCAGAATCGGGCTGAGTGCAAGCATTGTGGGAAATGGCATTCTGGGAGTTGTAGATTCCGTGATCGGTCCTGCTTTAAATGTGGATCGTCGGACCATTTCATTCGAGAGCGCCCGATGATAGCCGAGCAAAATACGGCTCAGAACACTAAACCGAGCAAACGTACCAAAGACGGGCGTACCACCCGCATATCTCGTGCAATGTAGGTGGCGATCGAAGAAGGGGCGAAGGACACCGCAGCTTCGATCGAGGCTCGAGCTCCAAATAGAGCTTATGCTATACGAGCCGAGAGGATGCTTCTTCCCGTGATGTCATTACTGGTACTTTCACACTTTATGATACTCATCGATTGCATTGATTGACCCTGGTTCGACTCATTCATATGTGTGTGAAACTCTAGTATCCAGTAAGACTCTGCCAGTTGAGTCTACTGAGTTTGTGATCCGTGTGTCCAACCCTTTGGGTAGATGTGTTCTCGTAGATAAAGTGTGTAAAAGTTGCCCGTTGATGATTCGGGATTCCTGCTTTCCAGCTGATTTAATGTTGTTGCCTTTTGACGAGTTCGATATAATTTTGGGAATGGATCGTTAACTTTGCATGATGCAAAGTGGTGAATTGCAAAAGAAAGATTATTGATTTGAGATGTCGAACGGTAAGATCATCCGGGTTGAATCTAATGATCTGAGTGGGTTACCGGCAGTGATATCCTCGATGCTAGCTCGAAAGTATGTGAGAAAAGGATGTGAGGCTTACTTGGCCTATGTGTTGGATAATAAAGTGTCCAAAAGCGATTGAATCCGTATCGGTTGTATGTGAATACCCGGATGTGTTTCAAGAATTAATTATCGGGTTTACCACCAAGACGAGAGATTGAGTTTAGCATTGAATTAGTACCGGAGACGACTCCAATTTCGATGGCTCCGTATCGGATGACACCTACTGAGTTGAAAGAGTTGAAAGCACAGTTGCAAGAGTTGACAGATAGGGGCTTTGCATTACCGAGTTTCTCTCCTTGGGGTGCACCGGTTCTATTTGTGAAAAAGAAGGATGGAACGATGGGAATGTGTATTGATTATCGGCAGCTGAATAAAGTGACAATAAAGAATAAATACTCGTTACCTCGAATTGATGATTTATTCGACCAGTTAAAAGGGGCTTCAGTGTTCTCAAAGATAGATCTGAGATCGGGTTATTATCAGTTGCGAGTCAGAGATTCAGATGTGCCAAAGACTGCATTCCAAACGAGGTACGGACATTTTGAGTTCCTAGTCATGCCTTTTGGACTTACTAATGCACCTGTTGTTTTTATGGATTTGATGAATCGAGTTTTCAGACAGTATTTGGATCGGTTTGTGGTAGTATTTATAGATGATATCCTGATCTACTCCAGAGATGAAACTGAGCATGCCGAGCATTTGAGATTGGTGCTACAAACTTTGCGAGATCAACAGTTGTATGCAAAGTTTAGTAAGTGTGAGTTCTGGATGAATGAAGTCAGTTTCCTGGGTCATGTTATTTCAGCGTCAGGTATTCGGGTTGATCCAAACAAAATATCAGCTATACTTGATTGGAAGCCACCAAAGAATGTTTCCGAAATTCGAAGCTTTCTGTGGACTTGCGGGATACTACAGACGATTTGTCAAAGGTTTTTCCATGATAGCTACACCTTTGACAAAGCTACTACAGAAAGATGTCAAGTTCGAGTGGTCAGAAAAGTGTCAGAAAAGTTTCGATCAGTTGAAAACCCTTTTGACCGAAGCTCCAGTGTTAGCTCAGCCTGAATCGGGTAAAGAATTTATTGTTTATAGTGATGCTTCTTTGAATGGTTTGGGCTGCGTTTTGATGCAGGAAGGCAAAGTCATAGCCTACGCTTCGAGACAATTGAAGCCTCATGAAAGAAATTATCCGACTCACGATCCGAATTAGCATTTATCGTTTCGCATTGAAAATTTGGCGCCATTACTTATTCGGTGAGAAATGTCATGTTTACTCGGATCACAAAAAAGTCCAAGTATTTGATGACTCGTAAAGATCCGAACTTGAGACAACGCAGATGGTTAGAGCTGTTGAAATACTATGAATTGGTGATTGACTACCATCCGGGAAAGCTAACGTTGTCGCCGATGCATTAAGTCGAAAATCGTTGTTTGCTCTTCGTGCGCTTGAACGATATATGGTTATGTCTCGGTGATGGTTCGATCATAGCCGAGTTAAAAGTAAGACCGATGTTTATTCAACAAATTGGTGATGCACAAAGAATTGATAAAGACTTGATTGCTAAACGAGCTCGCAGTGAAAATGATGCAGAGTCGAGTTTCAAATTGATGCAAATGATTGTTTGAACTTCAAAGGCCGAATATGTGTCCCGAAGAATGTGGATTTGATTCAGATGATTTTGAGCGAGGCTCATAATAGTCGGTTAGCGATACATCCGGGTAGCACGAAAATGTATAATGATTTGAAACAGTTCTATTGGTGGCCCGGCATGAAACGAGATATATCTGAATTTGTTTCAAAGTGTTTAATATGTCAGCAAGTAAAAGCAAAGCATCAAGTACCTTCTGGGTTACTTCAGCCGATCATGATACCTGAATGGAAATGTGATAGAATCGTTATGGATTTTGTATCTGGTTTGCCTACGCCACCGAGCAAGAAAGACGCAGTCTGGGTTATAATGGATAGACTGACCAAATCAGCTCACTTTGTGCCGGTTCGTACGGATTATTCTCTCGATAAACTTGCTGAGTTGTATGTATCTCAAATTGTGAGATTACATGGTGTGCCGAGTTCCATTGTTTTAGACAGAGACCCGAGATTCACATCGCGGTTTTGGAAGAAGCTACAAGATGCTTTAGGTACTAAACTCCACTTTAGCACAGCCTTTCATCCGCAGACATGCACGGATGGGCCTGAGCGAACCATTCGAATACTTGAGGACATGTTGAGATGTTGCGTCCTTGAGTTTGAAGGTACGTGGGAAAGATACTTACCTTTGATTGAATTTGCTTATAATAACAGCTTTTCAATCGAGTATCAAAATGGCACCTTACGAAGCTCTTTATGGCGCAAATGTCGTGACACCGTTGTATTGGGTGAGCTTAGTGAAAGCAAGATACACGGGGTTGATTTGATTAAAGAGACCGAATGTAGTTGCTATAATCGAGAGATAGTTTGAAAGTCGCCTCGGATCGTCAAAAGTCCTATGCTGATTTGAAACGCAAAGACATTGAGTTTCAGGTCAGAGATCGGGTATTCTTGAAAGTTTCTCCGTGGAAGAAAGTGCTCTGATTTGGTCGGAAAGGCAAACTAAGTCCGAGGTTCATCGGACCGTACGAGATCATCGAACGTATTGGGCCTGTTGCTTATACATTGAAGTTGCCCTCTGAATTGGAAAAGACACACAATGTATTTCACGTTTCGATGCTTCGTAGATATAGATCAGATCCGTCACATGTGATCACTCCGTCTGAAATTGAAATCCGATCCGATATGACATATGAGGAAGAACCGATCCGCATTCTAGCTTGGGAAATGAAAAAGTTGAGAAACAAGAGTATTCCATTAGTGAAAGTACTATGGAATAAGCACGGAGTTGAAGAGGCTACGTGGGAGCCTGAGGATTCAATGAGGCAACAATATCCGACTTTATTCAACGGTAAGATTTTCGGGGACGAAAATCCCTAAAGGGGGGGAGAGTTGTAACAGACCGAATTTGACCCTAATCAGAACGGTAGTTTCGGGACCACGAATCCGAGCCTGAGAAATTTTTAAATATTATATTTTGTGTTTATTATATGTGAATTAATGTGTGTGAAAGTTTCGTAGAAAAATTTAATTGTTTATGTGTTTAATTTAGAAAAAGGACTTAATCGCGTAAAAGGTAAAAGTCCCAAACTATAGTGAAAATGCACTAAATTGATTGTGGCTTTCTAATTTGGAGTATTAAAAGGGAAATTAACCCATTTTATGAGTTAGTGGGCGGCAAAGGTCAAGTATGACCTTATGTTATAAGTTGTTAATATTATTAATTAAAGGATAAATAAGTAAATTAGTAAATACCATAATATATGTTAATTAAAAACATGAATTAAAGGTTGTCTTCATCCTTTGGCTACCAAAATAAGAAAAGAAAAGCTTGGTTTAAAAGATTAAGCATTCGGTCATGGTGTTGGCTTGAATTAAAGGTTAGTTTTTAATCGGTTTTCGATAATTTTTACGTTTTTTGAGATTGTTGCTTGAATAAAGATGTCGACCCATGTTAGAATTTTTAAATTTGAACATGTTTGATATTCGGCCCATGGCTAAATGTTGATGTTTTATGATGTTTGATGGAAAAATATTAAAGTTATGTTAGAAATCTACAAGTTTTGAAATGGAAATTTTAGTAAATTTGAGTGTTTTGGGCTAAATTGTAAAAATGAATTTTTGAGGGGGCTAAAATGCAAAATAAATGAAAGAAATGGATTAGTATGGTCCTTGTGAACATTCGGCCCTAAGGTGTTGTAGTGAAATTTTGTATATTTTGTGTTTTGTGCAAATAGGACTAAATTGTAAAAATGTGAAACCCAGTGGTAAAATGGTAATTTGCCCATTTATGTGTTTTGGGACTAAATTGAGATGAAATGTACTTGAATGAGCTGAATTTTAATGTGTTTAGATCAAGAACAAAGAAAAATGGATTTGGATCTGGGAAAGACGAAGGTTATCGAATAAGCCAGAGTCTCACGCGGTCCGTCGACGGTCGAGGTAAGTTCTTAAGCAAATGTATGTTAAAGAATTAATTATGAGTATAGAGTATGATAATTTGGAAATTTAAAGTACTAAAATATGTGTTGGCCGAATATGGGGTATAATATCGTATTGAATTTATTTTTGTTAAATATGATGTGAATGAGTATGTTCGGTTGAATATGTGAAAGTAATATGTTGTATATGTGATGGTTGTGATCTTAGTACTAAGTAAATTGTGTTGAAATGTTGAAATGTTGAAATTTCGGGCTTCAAGCCTAGCAGGCCTAATGCCGGTGATTTAATTTGGGCTTCGAGCCTAGCAGGCCTTGTGCCGGTGATCTATTTCAGGCTTGATGCCTAGCAGGCCTTGTGCCGGTGAATGTATAGGGCTTAATGCCTAGCAGGCTAAATGCCGGTGATGTATTATGAGTAGAGAATTCATGAATCATTTACGAGGTGGAATGTAATTACTTCAATAAACAAAATGCTCGGGTAAGTATAAATATTTATAGATGCAAGGAACGAGGTAAGTTATTATCTTTCCTTCTGAATTAGATAAGGTGTGAAATGGCCAAGGTTGTCAGTAATGAATTTATATGATATGAGCAATTGATCTATTCATTTATGAGTATGATATGTATATTGAAATATAAGCTTGGTAATATCTTGAGATTCGGTCATTTGTGCAAATGTCAAAGGTGAAAATCATCAAAGATGCTTACATATTTGTATGTCTAATTGCATGTGATTGGGATATATTTTACACTCTAGTTAAGGAATATGCGAATGTTTAAGGCTTTTAAGTGCTTTGGAGAGTCGTATGCCTTTGATAAGAAAATAATGGATGCTAAGTTAAAAAGATGGCAATTCAGCTATAATGGAACTATGGGTTAAATTATTGTATTTAATGTCATAGACAAATTGATATATATATATATGTTTATTATGTTCGAATGCTTAATTACTGAATTGTAAATGCTTAAGACTTACTAAGCTAGTGACTTACTTGTGTGATATGTTTTCCTTTGTTTTATAGATTTCGTTCAAGCTACGGGCTCAAAGGATCCTCAGAAGAATCATCCACACTATCAACTCCTTTTTGGTACTTATATATGTGATTTTTGAATCAAAAAGGCATGTATAGGTTAGACTAAGTTGTTAAATCAATGAACTTTGGTTTTGTTTATAAGCATAACTTAGCCTTGCGAAAAAGGCTTATTCCTTTTGATTAATTTTAGTTATTGTGCTCTTTGATATATTAGTTGGATATATGTATGAATGGTTGAATGCTTGATGTGTTTGGTGCTTGGCAAACTTATTCTTGGCTTGTTATATGCTAATCTAGGTCGGTGTATGATACATAGAGAGTATGTTTGCGGTTAAAATGATTTCATGTTCTTTAAGTCCTATATGTTTATAAATGGATATTAAGTTTGGTCATATGTATTATAGTCATATGAACATGGCTTTTATTTTGTGTTATAATGAGGACAAATATATGATTTTCTTTTTAATGGTTAGATGATGCGTATGGTTATGTCATTGTGATGCAAAAGTAGTAACGATTTGCTTACTTTATATTCGGCCATGGTTTAGGTGTTTGTAATAGATACAATTTGGTCTTGCGAGTAATGACACCATAGGTTGATATTAATGTCTTATTCATATGAAATTAGTCAAGGGATATATGGATGATATGTTTGTTATGTTTATGATTGGTATTCAAGTATGTTTAATGAGGTTTTAATCTCACTTTGGTAAAAATGTGCAATAACATTTGAAATTGGTAAATGTGGAACTTTTGGTTTAGATTTATATATACGAAATTTGTATGATTAAATTTGGTTAGAAATAATGAAGGTAACCGAATAGGTAGTTATTTATTAGTTCAATGTACAATTTTAACTATTCTATTTGGTCATTCGAATTATGTGTATTTGTATTTGTTACTTATGTTCAAAATGCTTAAAATGATTATAGACTATATGATAATCTGTAATGAAATAAAATGGTATATGTATGATGATTTTTTTAAAGCAAACGAAATTAGTATGTTAAGAATGTTTTTTTATCACAAATGTAATATATGATCATATAGGTATGCGATGTATGTACCGTATAAACATCTTAGATTCATTTATATGCATGCAAATGAATTCATGTGAACTTTGAGTTGAGTGATTATTTGATTTAATCTGAATTTTTGGTATGAATTATTAGTTGGATATTGAGAAGTTGAGTATGCGATTTTGGGATCTGATAAATGTATGAATTGCTATAAATGCCTACGATGATCTGAGTCTAGTTCGGTAATGCCTCATAACTCTAGTCTGGCGACGGATACGGGTTAGGGGTGTTACAACAAATCTGACGCAGTAAAATTCATTTTTATTATATTTTTTTGGTCTACAGTTTTATGGAACGATTTCATGAAAATTTCGTTCGAAATTTTTAACGTTTGGGCACTCAATTTAGTCAAAAGGACTAAATGGCAAAAGTGCAAAACTTGAATTCTATATGTTAGAGGTGTCCAATTGCTATGAGATTTTAAATTAGAGGTCCTTAAATGGTAATTAGACCATTGGTTAGGTTGATGGACAAAAATGGACATGGTTGGGCATGTTTATAAAGTTTTTCATTAAGGGTATTTTGGTAATTAGGTAATTAAAATGAATTAAAAAGCCAAAATAAAGCCAATTTTTATCCATCTTCCTCCCATGGCTGAAATTCACAAGGGGAAACCATGGCTAGGGTTTTTCAAGCTTCCAAGCTCGATTGTAAGTCCATTCTAGCCCCGTTTTTAATGCTCTTTACATTTTTGAAGTCGTTGTAACTCGATCTTTCTATTTCTACCATCAATTTGAAGAGATGTCAAGGTCTAAATTTTAAACATGATGGATGTTTGTGTATTTTGTTGTCTAATGGTAGAAAATGCATGTTTGGTGTATGATAAACGACTTTTGCTAAGTGATTTTCGGTGAAAATGCCTAAAAGGACTTGTTTGTAAAAGTTGTAAAATGAGTAGTAAAAGGGTGAATAAATGAAAAATGTGGGCTGCTATGAGCATGATATAGGTTCGGCTAGGCTTGGGTGTAATGAAATTGAATGGAAATCATTTTACGAGCCTAGGGACTAAATTGTAAAAATGTTAAAAGTTTAGCGGCAAAAATGTAATTTTTTCCATAATGTGATTTTGGGCTGATTTGAATAGTATAATGATTAAATAAGTTAAATGTGATATTATAGATCAAGAAAAAACAAGGTTCGGATCTAGAACGGAGAAAAAATAAGTATTTGATGATTTAGTCCTTTTTGTTGTTTTTATGCCGAGGTAAGTTCGTATGTTTAATAAGCATTAAATTATCTGTGTAAATGCTTAATTGATATAATTGTGGTAAATGTTATATTATTAAAATGAAATGTGAATGCTATTGAGTACGATACTACAAAAATGACCGATAGAGATTCGGTACAGCGAAAGTCCCGGTTGAACCTTAGGAATAGATAGGATATAAATGTCATGACATTAGGGTTACTGAGATTACATGTAAGACCATATCTGGGATATGGCAGCAATATGAGACTTCGTGTAAGACCATATCTGGGATATGGCATCGATATGAGACTTCGTGTAAGACCATAGCTGGGCTATTGGCATTGATACAAGATTACATGTAAGATCATATCTGGGATATGGCATTGGTACTGTACTGTATGTACGAGATTCCTGAGTATCCTTTAGTATTCCAAATGGTTCAACGGGAAACTCAACGGGTATGTCAAAGAAGAGAAAGAGTATGTAAGTATTACGAATTGGTACAGGTATGTACATAAAGTTTATAAGCATTGACTTCATGATCGAATATGAATGGTTTTAATTTGGACGCAAATTTTATGACTCAGAATTGTGTGATTACTTGTGTTATAAGTCTGGTAATGCCTCAAGCCCTGTTCCGGCGTTGAATACGGGTAAGGGGTGTTACATTTAGTGGTATCAGAGCTACGGTTTAGTCGATTCTCGGACTAACGTAGCGTATGTGAGTCTAGCTATACATGCCATATTACTACCTGTGATAGTGTGATATCTCCCGACTTTGATGAAATTGTTTTGTTGAGGCAGAGATGCTTTCCAACCGAGCTATTTTCGAATACGCTGAAAGTGATACTAAGATATTTGAAAATTTGTTTGTGATAAGTTGAAACTTGGAAAGGTATGAATAAGAGTTCATGATATGTATGTGAGGATGTACAAAATGAAATAACCATAAGTTGAGAAATATGGGTAAAATGTCATTGTTCCATTTGAACGTTGTATTTCGATGGATTATGGTGATTTTATGAAACGGATAAAATATTTTAAATGTTACAAAAGGTATTTAGCCCAGAAAGGTAATCCTGAATTAAGCCCTCTCGAGCATAAGTTATGAAATGGATTTAGACAGGACTGGTAATCCAAAGTAAGCCCTTTAGGGCATACGTTACTGAAAGGATTTAGCCTGGACTGGCAATCCTTTTATATCATGTGTGGCTCAAGAGTGTGCTCTATGAATATGTGCCAAAAGGGGGCACTTTTGAATATGAATTGACAGATTATTGACATCCATACCTTGAGTATACTACCCGAGTTTCCATCGAAATTACAATAGTTCAATAGGAATTATTCTTGAAATATGGAAAGGTGAAGTGAAATGAAAGTTTATATTGTGATAAGCTCATCCATGTTTGTTTGGCATTCATATAATGTTATGTGCATAACTTGTTTGATTAAGTGAATGTGATAAGTAAACTTACTCAAATTTATGAAATGTATATTTAAGTGCATTTGTTTGAATAGAATACTCGGAAAGTCCATGTGACATAAATATGTATGTTAATTAGCTTGAAGTGAATTATATGACTGTGAAGATATTATGTTGATGATGAATGCTAAGTTATATGTGTGTATTTATGAGAGTCGAGTTAGAGGCTTTACGACCTCACTCCCTTACCAAGTGGTATTTTATAACAAAATTTCATGAGATTTAAGTTGAATGAGCTCACAAGTAAGAGACTAAAGAGTTCAGTAGCGGAATAACTAATAATGTGGTCAGAGTTAAGAATAGTTTGGCAAATGAATACAGTTCTGGAAAAGATGCCAGGTTATTCTAAAGATCATTCGGATTTCGCGATGTCACGGTTAAAGAAAAAGTTAATCTCGGCTAATCGACTCATTCAGGTATGATTTCTAAAGTATGTATTTGCTGGAATTTCTTCCGGATTGATTTTCATTAGTGAATGGAATAATACGAGATTAGTGATGACAGAATGAGTCAGAGAAATGATATTTGAATCGTAAAGATGTCTAAGTGTAACAGTTGTAATTGAATAGATTATGATGATCTCTCCTGGGTATTATATATATTCATTTATCCTCAGAGATATGTGTGATTGTTCGTTTTTTGATGAAATTCTTGTCGTATGAGAATGCTAGCTGCTTATAATGTTAGATGAGAGCACTATTGATCCGGTTGGTTGATGAGAAGCATTTTTTATCTCTTTCTTTGGGATTCTATCCTATTATGTTTGGAATAAAAGTTGTTACTGAAAACTTATGTGAGGATATTTTTCTTTTTCTACTGGATGTTGTTTTGTTTTGTATATATATTTGGAAAATATATCATCTCTGTTACAATTGATTCTAGAGCGTACAAGCATTGGTTTTCTTCCGGTTTTCTCTGAGAAATCATCAAGATCTTTATTATTTTCTTATGAGTTATGTTCCCAGACTTCCAGTATGATATCGTATCTTGGATTTCTTTATCTCTATTTTCTTATCATCCTTATTTCGTAAATTATCAATCATGGCTCATCTTTAAAGTGTGTTCTGTGGCTCTTGACAACTATGTCTATTATGAGTGTATTCCTGGTTTGATTATGGGAACGTAGTGATTCTGGTATCAGGATTTCTCTAATTTTCGTGAAAGGAATTGACATCGGCAAAGGTATAGATAGTGGAAGCTCAAGCTCAAATTGTACAATGGTTTTCTTTTCTTAGGTAATTTTGATTAAGGTCAATGAGTTCAATCAGAATATTTTGTTTCCTTGAGCTAATGCAGTTGTAAAGATCTTTGACTAGCATGTGAGGAAATTTTGAAAAATTTTATGTTTGAGCTGTTTTAACAGCATGAAGAAGGAAGTATTTTGGTATGATATTATTTGACAGTTGAGATCGACTCAGTTGTTTTTTATCTGGGCATTTAAGTTTATCCTCAGGTAAGAAGATAAAATCTTGAACATTCATGGGTAAATTGACGAACGGTCCGAATGAAGATTTTATATTCAAAAAGGGTGTGATACAAGGATGTACCTATTAGATCAGTTCTAATTGGATGATATTATTATGAGTTAAAGCTGTTTTTGTAACACCCCAAACCCGGTCAAAATGTTACAACCGAATCTGGATTGTTACAGAGAGACATAGTTTTGAAAACTTTTAAAAAAAACATCACAACTCAGGAACCGATCTTGTTTAAAGAATCCATGTTGTGGCTTCAATTAACATTACTTAGAAAAAAACGTTTCGTTGACTCAACCCTTTTTGTTATTTTGCTAAGTAGGCTAGGTGCTAAAACAGACTCATCATATCCAAATCGGTTTAGGAAAATGTTTTAAGAGTATCAATTGAGTTGAACCTTAAGGCACGTGACTTCTTTTGAAAAACAATATTACTTTCTAAGTTAAGAGAAATTCCAAGTTATACTTACTTACAGCTTATTATTATTATCCATATGTTGAAAGTTCGGAAAACTTCTTGTATGCTTTTGAGAAAAACTCGCTTTTCCTTAATTTATTGCATGCATAATATCAACTTATAACCAAATCCCAAAATAATAATAAAGCGGCCTTATTTGTAACACCCCAAACCCGGCCTAGAAGTTAGGCCCGAATCTGGTGTGTCACATGGAAGTAAAAACCATCTTTGCGATTATTAAAAACTTGCTTGAGAAATATAGCCTCTTTGTTAAAACAAAAAACACTTAAGCAATTGTTAACTACGTAATAATCTTTAAAAACCTTTTTGTTTGCGAAAACATTTTTGAAATAAACAATTTACGAAAATGTGACGTTTATAAATAGAGTTGTAGAAGCATTTTGAAAACGTTGCGGAAACGTAGATAAAATACAAGTATTTTGAGAGGTTGTCTGATAAATCGATAATCGAACTAGTAATCTTTTAAAACCGTGACTTTTGAAAATGTCATTGATAAATTTATAGAAAATCCGAGTTAAGATTATTTGTAAAAGTTTGTTATGAAATCCTTTTGTTAAAAATTTTTGGAAAATCTTTATTTAAGTTTTTAGAAAAATTCCCATTTAAAAACAATTCAAGCAAAATTTAAAGTACGTCAACATAAAGCAAAATAAATACTCCAGAGGCCTTATTACATCATAAAAACCAAAATAGTAAAGTGAACGGAAATAGAAATCTAAAGTTCAAAATAAACACCATTTCTGAAGTATGACCTCCACCGAGTCATCCATAGGCCCAAGTCCTCATTACGGAGCATTACCTACGGAGATTAAAAAGAAAGGGGGTGAGTTACAAGAACTCAAAGCAGAAATCCTTATCATTATTCATTGGGCCGGAACCCAATTAGCAATATTTTGGGCCTAAGCCCATTTACAACAACAATAATGTATCAAATATAATATGCATATGATATAAAATTCCCAAACCAAACCTAGTTTTCCATCCGCTACACACCACCCGTACCAACCAGCACACCTGTGGGGAGCTTTAGTCACCCACCCCGCCAACACACCAAACATAGGCATTAAGCCGATTATATCAAATTTGTGGACAAGCCACCAGATTAACAGAATTTACATGGCATCGCCATTTTTCATATTTGTGGCAGAGCCACTGCATTATGTAGCAGAGCTACGTAACTTCTCTTCATCATTATCCCATCCCATGCAAATCATGTATATAATGCATAACAATTCACAACAATGTATTCAAATATTTCTTACAAAAATTTATGGCCCATTATAACAATTTATCAAATTGGCCCATTAAGCAGATTATCAGATTTGGCCCATTTAGCAAAACATCAGATTGTCCCACTTTAGCAAAATATCAGATTGGCCCACTTTAGCAAAATATCAGATTGGCCCATTTAGCAAAATATCAGATTGGCCCATACAACAATTTCGTAATTCGGCCCTTTAGGGGCATTTTCGTAATTTCAACCCATAGGGGCATTTTTGTAATTTCAATAATTTACCCACTAATGGTAATTTGGTAATCTCGCAACCTAAGGGTATTTTGGAAATTTCGCAACCTAGACTTAACTACTAATGTGGAGCATAAAAATTGAAACTGTCCATCTGCATCGTACTAACTAAATTGACTATAACTTGAGTTAGGAATCTCGAAATCTAACTCCGTAAATTTTCCTTGAGACTAGACTCGTATATCTTCTTACTATAAGTTTTCCAGAATTTTTTACTTAGCCATTTAGTACAGTTTATTCCTTAAAGATTCCCTTGTTTCACTGACCAACGATTCTGACCTCTCTTACCCAAAATTCAAATATCTCACTGTACAGTTTTCATATGTTGCTCCCACTTGTTTCTATTAAAAATAGACTCACTAAAGAATCTGTAAATATAAACTATAACTCATAATTCACTTTGTACAATTTTATAAGATTTTTCCAAGACAGATTAGGGAACCACGAAGTCATTCAGAACCAGTCTCACTAAAATTAAGATATCTCAGAATATATAATTCATTTTCCTTCTCCGTTTCTTCCATATCAAAATAGACACAGTAAGCTTTAATTTGATATCTTATTCACTTTGTAATTCCTTTTCTCTTATTTTTCGTGATTTTTCAAAAACACGCCACTGCTTCTAACTGAAACTGTTTTATTACGAAATACGATTACCATTACGATCATACGCACGCCCGAGTGATCACAGATGCCGGTCTTCGGTTTTCTTCGGTATTTTGACCAAATCACAGAACATATCATAAAAACTTTCAGAGTGATGTGAGATTACACACCATATCAAACATGTATTCGGAAGGTACGGGATTACACACCTTATTTTGATTTCCTAACGAACCACTCGTCGATGACCTAGAACAATACCAACCAAAAGTTAGCCTCGGATTTCCAAAAGATTTCGTATCACTTACACTTGAATCACTTACCACTATGTCCGAAGGTAGAATATATCGAGTGATTTCATCCCTAAAACATAATCGATTAGTCACAACCACTATTATCCTTTAAACGAATAAAGAACGATTTCCAATAATCCATGAAGAACTCCTTACCTTATCGATATTGGATCCAATTTCCACCGTTTGACTTAGGGCTAGAATGATACACGGCCACCCACTTAAAACACTATGAAAAAGAGAAAATAATCTCGTTTGAGAGGGTAGAATAAAATGATGGTCTCGGTTAAAAGGACCATCCCATGCCAAGACATATATTCGGCTAGGAGAAAGAAAAATAAAAAAATGTTTGAATAGAACCACTTACCAATTGATCAAAGGAGTGAGTGTTAATACGGATGAGAAGAACAATAAAGAAGAAATGAAGAGTTTGGTTTTTCCAAAGGAAAACGAGTGAACAATTTGATCTCCAAGGCTTAGGTACTTTCGGCAACAAGGAAGAAAAGAAGAAACAAAAATGCACACTAAAGGCTTGAAAATTCGGCAAAGAGAAGAGGAAATTTGGAGAGAAAGAGAATGATACAAAAAACTAAAGAGAACAACCTCTCAAGCACTAGCTTTGCCAAAAACTCCTAGCAAAATTCGGCTATCACCCCCTTTAGCCCCAAAACCGTCCACATTCATGTCCCTAATAGTCAAAATTTTGCCAACCACCCTTTCCATAATACATCCCTTGAAAAAGGCCACATGTTCCCCCTACTTTCCCCTTTCTCTTGATTCCTTTCCCCAACTTCAACCTTGCCTTTTTCTTTTAGCCACCTTACCAAAATAATGAAGTCAACCTTGCCATGAATGCCTCTTGGCCGACACTTAAGAAAAGGGTGCAAAAATATAGGTCAAAATTTGCACACAAAGTGATTCGAACCTCTTCCCTCAAGGTACTACATGTGGCGTCTTAACCTTCTTACCAATAGCTCATTTATGCTAGCAATTTACTCTTTTATTTCCATAAGCCTTGATGCCACTTACTATCTCTCCTTAATAGGCTTAAACACAAAATTTTACTAAGGCCCAACTTGAACCCGAAACTTCATAGAAACCTCGTAACTTTCCAAAATTACCTTCTTAATAAGTCCAACTTGAAATAATGCCGTTCTCTTGTTCTCAAAATTTTAAAACGCTTCTACACTCAAGGCCCAATGGGCCCAATCCTACTAGGCCCAATTTCGGGATGTTACATTATTACAAATTAAAATCCCCAAAATAAAAATATATTTAAATTAAAGTTTGAGTTTACTGCATAAATTGCATCGCATGGCCACCTCAGGTCCGTATCGGCCCAAACTCGCCATCTACTGGTTACCTGCAGAGTCAGCAAAGGGGGTGAGTCATCAAGACTCAGTGTGTAAATCCCTGAGTAATGCAAACTGGGCCTTAGCCCATTCAATACAGCACATGATTCATGTATGCTATGCAACCCAACCCAGCCAAATTTCTCTCCATCCATAACACCCGTGGCATTATGCCACCGTGGTTTATAACCACCGTGGTCCTAGACCACTCATGACATTAGTCACTCGTGACATTAGTCACTATAATGTACTCGTAATAACCCACCGTGGTCATAGACCACCGTGACAATCTCTCGATAATTAACGCGCATATGTGGGGCCAACCCATCGTGGTACTCGACCACCGAGATAAGTCATCGATCGATACTTGTGGTTTTAACCACCGTGGTATTTAGACCACTCGTGACATTAGTCACTCGTGACAATAGTCACTGATTCTCCCTCCACCTTTCAACCATTCTCGAGCCCATACTCTTTATATTGTGAATAATTTGTATGCAACCAATGTCACAGAGTAAATCAGATTATATTTCATACATGCATAACATCAAAATATACATACATGCAAATTAACATAATATCAATATCGAGAACTTACCTGGCGTCTCCAACCCTACCCCTAAGGGCATTCTGCTTAGCACATCAGCCATTTCGGCTTTCAAATTTTTGATTAATAAAAAAATAGTAAAGAAGGCGTGTGAGTAATACACACCTGATAAGGCGTAAGGTTATACCCTCTATGTCGACGCTTTCACCAGCAGGAACGACAGCTATCTGTCTATCCCAAACAGACGTCGGCTCTCTACCACAACCAGGTGGAAAGTCTCGAACCGCTGACACAGCCCGCTTCTTAAACTTGAGAGTCGCTACTATGGGTTCGCTCCCTTCTTCAATTTGAACGTTTCGTGGTTACCGATGAACTGGCCACAACTACTTCGTCTTCGAAACTGAGATGACTTGTGAGAGAGAGATTCGGCCTTGTGTTGAAACAAGTGAAGAAACCAAAGCAGATTCGGCAAAGACGTAACCCTTCACACCCTAGGCTTCAGTAGTCTTGCAACAGGATGAAATCGATCCACTTGACCAAGTCTATTCGGCTATGGAGAGAAAAGCAAGGTGTCAGAGGAGATGAAATAAAGTTTCGGCTTAAGAAGAAAAGTAGAGAAGGAAGATGGAATGCAAAGAAGTGGTATGGTGCTTTCGGTTGTGAGGTTAAAGAGAATGAGTAAAAGGGGAAGAAGAGATTCAGCAAAGAGGCTCAAGGGGTTGCGGCTTAAAAGGGAAAAAGAAAAGGGAAAAGGAAGAATGGTGAAAATAATGAGTAAAATGAAACTAAGGTTTGGCTACCAAGTAAAAGAGGGTTCGGCTAATGTAGGCAAGAGAGTCTTAGGTGAAAAGATGAAGAAAATGGATGCACTAATGGTCTCTCAGATTTCGGCTAAAGGTCAAAGGAGAAGAGAGTAAAAGTTTACTAACAATTTCGACATATAGAAGATAGGAACCCAAAAAGAGAACAAAAGAGCACAAAAGGACCTACTAAGAATCGGCACTATCCACTCCCCTAATGACCGAATGCCCTTCAAAACCAAAGGAAGAACCCCACTTGATTTTTCTAAGCACACCCCTCTCCTAGCACAAAACCTAATCCTCCCCTTCACACACCCCACTTTCTGGCCAACAACTCAACTAGCCACCAAATCCCTTGTTCAACTCCTACTTTCACTCTTGTTCACTCATTCAAATGAGTTTGAATAATTCAAACCCTACCTTTTACTCCTGGCCACACTTTCAAATTATTGACTCATTCAACACCCATCCATGCAAAGGCCTTGCCGAATCCAACACCCAAGCTCCTCAGCGCAAAAATAAAGCTTCTCAATGCCGACGACGTGACTCGAACTCCTTCTCCCCGCAGCTTCTCCCTTGACGCGCCACTTCAAGCACTCTAAGTGGCGCCTCTTTGCCACTTTACCACCTCTTTATTTTTGTTAACAAGACACAAACAAATATCCTTAAGGCCTGCCTCAGCTAGCTCTCCCCTAAAGTGCCTAAAAGTAAAATTTTCACCAAGGCTCAGGCTTAACCCCGAGCCTTCCCGGGACCCCGAAACACACCAAATTAACGAACAAAACATGCCAACACGTAGCAACATACAATAATACCAAGCCCCTAATTCCAGGATGTTACAGTTTTGATTGATAAAGTTATCATATTTGTGAAAGTTTGAATGGTCTGGGAGTGTTAGCAAAGTTGAAAATAGTTGAAGGTATTGTTAATCGAAGCACTGATTCTGAGTCCAATTTAAATTGAGTAAAGAATTTGTGAATTTTTCAGCGATGCGCTATCGAACGGATTGGAATGTGTTTTAATACAAGAATGTAAAGTGATAGTTTATGCTTTCAGATGGTTAAAGTCACATGAAAGGAACTGTCCGACGGGTGATTTAGAGTCGACCACTTTTTATGTTTGTGTTGAGAATTTGATGACATCGGTTGACCGACGAAAAATGTCGTATGTTTCCTGATTCCAAGAGTTTAAAGTATCAATTAACCTTTGGGAAAGCAGATATAGTTGCAAATGCTTGAATGGAAAACCTTTGATTATTTTGTGAGTATTGGATACATGATTAATCTTATTTGATGACGGTCTGAATCTAGCTAAATTAGAAGCTAAAGCAATGTTTTCTTTGCAAGATTGAGAACCTCAGGAATGTGATAGTGAGTGGTAAACTAAACGAGTACAGCGTGAGACGACTTTTGATTCTGAATATCAGGTCGGATCTGATGACTGTTATCATTATTCTGAGATAGAATTTAGACACTGAGCAATTCAGAGCTTATGCAGAAAATTTTGTACGAAGCCTAGTAGTAGCTCGTTTGTTCATTTAGGGAGTGATAAAATGTGCAGTTATTTGGAGAAGATGTTCTGAAGAACGGGAATATAATTTGAGTATGCAGTTGCATTTTGGCAATGTAATTTATCTTTAGATTGATGGTAAGCCTGAGAGAGTAATTCAGACCTTTGACGATATGCTCTGACACTGTGCTTCAGAGTTCAAAGGTGATTGGAAAAAGATATACGAGGTGGAATTGATTCGTGATTCTGAGGAAAAAGGTGAAAATGATTTATGACAGTTGAAAGCAACTTCAGACTGACATAAGTAGTATACAGATTTGAAAATTTAAGATATTGGATTCCAGATCGATGATAGAGTGCTTCTGGAAGTATTGCTCTCAAAGAGGAATCTTCGATGAGATAGAGGAAACTACGAGAACGTTACCCTAATCTTTTTTCTGGTAAGATTTTCGGGGACGAAAATCCCTAAAGGGGGGAGAGTTGTAACAGCCCGATTTTGGGTCTAGTCAAAAAAGTGGTTTCGGGACCACAAAGCTGACGCAGTAAAATTCATTTTTATTATATTTTTATGGTCTATAGTTTTATGGAACGATTTCGTGAAAATTTCATTCGAAAATTTTGATGTTTGGGCACTCAATTTAGTCAAAATGACTAAATTGCAAAAAGTGCAGAACTTGAATTCTATATGTTAGAGGTGTCCAATTGCTATGAGATTTTAAATTAGAGGTCCTTAAATGGTAATTAGACCATTGGTTAAGTTGGTGGACAAAAATGGACATGGTTGGGCATGTTTCTAAAGTTTTTCATTAAGGGCATTTTGGTAATTTGGTAATTAAAATGATTTAAAAAGCCAAAATAAAGCCAATTTCTGTCCATCTTCCTCCCATGGCCGAAATTCACAAGGGGAAACCATGGCTAGGGTTTTTCAAGCTTCCAAGCTCGATTGTAAGTCCATTCTAGCCCCGTTTTTAATGCTCTTTACATTTTTGAAGTCGTTGTAACTCGATCTTTCTATTTCTACCATCAATTTGAAGAGATGTCAAGGTCTAAATTTTAAACATGATGGATGTTTGTGTATTTTGTTGTCTAATGGTAGAAAATGCATGTTTGGTGTATGATAAACGACTTTTGCTAAGTGATTTTCGGTGAAAATGCCTAAAAGGACTTGTTTGTAAAAGTTGTAAAATGAGTAGTAAAAGGGTGAATAAATGAAAAATTTGGGCTGTTATGAGCATGATATAGGTTCGGCTAGGCTTGGGTGTAATGAAATTGAATGGAAATCATTTTACGAGCCTAGGGACTAAATTGTAAAAATGTTAAAAGTTTAGGGGTAAAAATGTAATTTTTGCCATAATATGATTTTGGGCTGATTTGAATAGTATAATGATTAAATAAGTTAAATGTGATATTATAGATCAAGAAAAAATGAGGTTCAGACCTAGAACGGGAGAAAAATAAGTATTTGACGATTTAGTCCTTTTTATTGTTTTTGTGCCGAGGTAAGTTCGTATGTTTAATAAGCATTAAATTATATGTGTATAAATGCTTAATTGATATTATTATGGTAATGTTATATTATTGAAATGAAATTTGAATGCTATTGAGTACGATACTATGGAAACGGCCGATAGAGATTCGGTACAGCGAAAGTCCCGGTTGAACCTTAGGAATAGATAGGATATAAATGTCATGACATTAGGGTTACTGAGATTACGTGTAAGACCATATCTGGGATATGACATCAATATGAGACTTCGTGTAAGACCATATCTGGGATATGGCATCGATATGAGACTTCGTGTAAGACCATAGCTGGGCTATTGGCATCGATACGAGATTACATGTAAGACCACATCTGGGATATGGCATTGGTACGGTACTGTATGTACGAGATTCCTGAGTATCCTTTAGTATTCCAAATGGTTCAACGGGAAATTCAACGGGTATATCAAAGAAGAGAAAGAGTATGTAAGTATTACGAATTGGTACAGGTATGTACATAAAGTTTATAAGCATTGACTTCGTGATCGAATATGAATGGTTTTAATTTGGACGCAAATTTTATGACTCGAAATTGTGTGATTGCTTGTGTTATAAGTCCGATAATGCCTCGAGCCCTGTTCCGGCGTTGAATACGGGTAAGGGGTGTTACAGTTTGAGTAGGAATTTGAGACATGTATAAATATGTCACACAAAAATTTGAAGTAATTGAGATGAATGATATGAACTTGTGTATGAAGTAAACTTGACTAAGTTGTGTGCATTTGCATATTAATTATTGTGTTAATTTGAATCATAGTTTACCACTAAGCAATTTTCTCAGCGTACGGTTGTTTTTTCGTGCGCAGGTTAGTAGATTTCTGAGCAAGCAACTAGTAGAGTTCAGCATCCAGAGAATGATTCCGGACTTAGTAATGTGTGTATATTCCATTTTGGTTTTAAGTTTCATGTACCTATTTGAGTCAAGTTTTTAAATTGTTTTAAAGTTCTTGAGACTTTTGGTATTTTATGTGATACATATGCTTGTTTAGATGATTACAATGTCCTATGAAACTTTCCTATATGTCCTTGGTTACAAATGGTTGTAATGTTAATGACCTATAGAGAAATTTAATAGCAATATGTGAAACTAATATGAATTACATAGTGATTTAGTCTAATTGGTACTTTGGTGCATTGTGATTAAGGTACGGAAGTGCATGGATAAAGTTAGTGAATGGCATACATTGATGGTGCATGAATTAGTAATATGGATTGTGTATTTTGGGATGATGAAATGCTATGCTTGATGAACGTTTGCAATGGTGTATGTGTGATTAAACTTTAGGCATGTTGTGTGATAATTGAGATTGGTTTGGGATGAAATAGGTACCTTGAGTAGGATTTAACATTTTTCAAGCAATTTTTCAATAAACAAAATTCAAAAACGATATCGATACCAGATTAAATTATCGATACTTTATATTAAAGTACCAATATTTTACAAGGGTATCGATACAATTGTTTTTGTTAATTTTTTTGGCAAAACATCAAACCTTAAATTGGTATTGATACCAAGGTATCGATATCGATACATGTATGTGAGTATCGATACTATAAGCCTAGTATTGATACCTTTTAATGAAACTTATTTTTCTAAACATCGAAACTAAAACTGGTATCGGTACTGATCAAGGGTACGATACCCGTTCTGAAACTTTAAAAACTTTGCAGTTTGGTCCTATTTCATGTTGGATTAATAATTGAACTTTCGTAAGCTCGATTGAGTCTTGGAAAAAGTTTGTTTAGTGCTTAATGACTATGTTATAAAATGTTTTATATGATTTAAACAAAAAAAATTCGATTTTAGTTACTTTGAAAACTAATGTGACATTCAGTTACTCGGACTTGGCGATCAGATCAGCTACCGGTGTGTTACATTTCTGATCCAGCTTGGTATCCCAATTCAAGAGCCACTAGTCATCTTCCACATGATGTCAACAAGCTATCCGATCCAGCTTCATCTTCAGGTATAGTTCAGGTTGGAAATGGTAATAAAATTCCTATTACTTATGTTGGTCATACATCATTTATAACTGAATCTAAGCATTTATATCTTAAGAATTTGTATCATGTTCCTCACATCACTAAAAATCTCTTTGTCTGTTTCAGAGTTCGCTATAGAGAATAAGGTTTCCTTTGATTTTTTTTTTACACATTGTCATATTAAATATCTTAAGACTCAGGTAATACTAGCTCGAGGGATTGAAGACAATGGTTTGTACAAGCTTCATGTGATAGAATCTACTACACCATCTCATCTACACATAAGTGTCAAGTTGCTACTATTGTTGTTGAATAAATTGTCATCTATTAAGTGTAATTGTGGCATCATAGGTTTGGTCATGCATCTTTTAATGTTCTATCCAAAGTTGTTTCTCAATGTAATATTCCTATAAAATTTAATAAAGATCTCCCTCTATGTCCTGCATGTCAATTAGGTAAGAGTCATAAGCTCCTTTTTTCTGCCTCCTCGTCGGTTTATACAAGACCTTTGCAACTAATTGTGACTGATCTATAGGGTCCAGCACCATGCTCATCATATGGATATAGATTTTATATTTCTTTTATAGATACTTATTCAAGACACATTTTGGACTATGGTCTGAAAAATAAATATGAGGCCCTAACTGCATTTCTTGTTTCTCAAAAACATATTGAGATGTTTTTTGATAGGAAAATTAAAACCCTTCAAACTGAAAGTGGGGGTGAATTTTTTTCCTTTTTTTTTCTCATTTGCAATCTTTTGGGATTCAACATCATGTTACCTATCCACACAAGTCAGAACAGAATGGTTTAATTGAGCGTCGACATTGACAAATTGTAGAACTGGGCCTGAGATTGTTAGCTCAAGCTTCATTACCACTCACATTTTGGTATGATGCATTTGTTACAGCTGTTTGTTTGATAAATATGCTTTTTACTAAGGTTTTTAATGATTTAAGTCCTTTTGAAAAATTATACCTGGAGTTTAGTACCTTTACTTGAGAATCGAACGTTTGTTGGATGACATTGGTTGTTTAAAATAAAATAAAAAAGGAAAGTTGATGGTTTAGTTGATAGTTATAAGAGTTTGATTGGTGGCCCAAGGATATGCTCAACAAGCAGGTCTTGATTTCCAAGACACATTTAGTCCAGTAGCTAAAGCTTGCACAGTTCGCATGATAATTGCCTTGGATATTACTCAAAAGTGGTCGCTTTGACAAATAGAAATCAATAACGCATTTCTTAATGGCGATTTGGTGGAGGAAGTATATATGATGTAGCCACTAGGTTTTGAACAAGTTGGTACAAATGGAGAACCTCTAGGATCCAGACTACACAAGTCATTATATGGCCTCAAACAAGCCCTTATGGTTTTATAATCTCAAGACTTTTCTGGTCCATGAGCTCAAGTTTAGTACTTCTGTGGCTGATCTTTATTTGTTCATAAGGAGGATAGGTTCATCATGTTTACTATGTCTCATCTACGTCAATGACATAATTTTTACTGGATGTGATTCAAAAGAGATTGACAAGGTTATTCAGAAGTTAAACCTTCAATGCACTCTATAAGATTTAGGAGAGTTGACGTATTTCCTTGGTATTGAAATTTGGAGGCATCATGATATGGTTCACTTGTCCCAAAGGAAATATGTTAATGATTTGTTGGTCAAAGAAGATACGCTGAGTATAAAATCAGATCCTACACCTATGGTCACATCTCCTCTTTGGCTAGCCACTGATGGATGTCCTTTATCTCCTACATATGAAGTTAAGTATTGAAGCATTTTAGGTAGGTTGCAATACTGTTAGAAGTTGGCTTACATGCAGCCCTTGGGATCGAGCCATGTAGTTAGCAGATGAAGCACATGTAGCTGTCATTTTGATGTTTTGATGATGTCTTGATTTAGTTACAATTGAACTAAGTTTTTAATGAATTTGTTGTAAGTTAGTGCTGATAGATTTGATAAATCGGCATAACCAAGTGTGCAAGAAATGTTTCATAAGTTTCAAGGCATTGTTAGTGGAGTTCGGTGTGTTTAGGTGACTTTTTTTTTAACTGATTTCCACAAGCTAATCACTTGATATATGTAATGTTTTGCTTTTTAGAAATCTAATGAATATTTTTCATCAAATTTTCCCATTATTTCTGTTTAAATTCAGCTATCTTTTTTGTTCTTCAAGCCCAATTTTTCTTGTTTGTTCAGCAAGTCAATATTGCTTGAAGCTTAAGACTTTTCTGTAACTGCTTAGCTTTGTGTCCTAACTCCAACAATTGGTATCTAGAGCTGATTTCTTAGAGGACTTTTCTCTTTTCCATCTTTAAAAAACCATGTCTTCATCAGGTTTCTCTCCAGCACCACCACTAGTGTTCAATGGTGAAGCCTACCACATTTGGGTAGTGAAAATGAAAACCTACCAGCAAGCATTTGACTTGTGGGAGGTTGCCAATGCTGAGGTTGAACCACCACCCTTGAGAGCTAACCCCACGGTAGCTCAGATCAGGCAACACTCTGATGACAGAGCCAAGAGGTACAAGGCAATGTCATGCATCCAAAACAGTGTGTCAGACTTGATTTTCACAAGGATCATGGTCTGTGAGACTCTAAAATAGGCTTGGGACAAGCTTAAAGAAGAGTTTCAAGGCACTAAAAAAACAAGACAACAACAAATTTTAAACTTAAGAAGGGATTTTGAAAACCTGAAGATGAAGGAGTCAGAAACAGTTAAGCAATATTCAGACAGGATCATGGCTGTTGTGAACAACATCAGACTGCTTGGGGACCAGTTTAGTGAAGCAAGAATAGTGGAGAAGGTTATTGCAACCTTACCTGAGAAATATGAAGCCAAAATTTATTCTTGAAAGATTCAAGAGATCTGTCAAGCATCTCCTTGACTGAGCTAGTCAATGCTCTCTATGCTCTGGAACAAAGAAGAGCTAGCAAACAGGAAGAGTATCAAGAAGGTGCCTTCCAAGCTAAAAGCAGACCAACCTTGAGCTCCTCTGGCTATAAAGGGAAAAAAACTTGGTCAGACAAGCTTAAAAGAGATGGATCAAGAAGAAGATATCCACCTTGCTCACATTGTAAAAGGGCTAGCCATCCAGAAGCAAACTGCTAGTTCAGACCTGATGTGCAGTGCAAAATTTGTAAACAGATGGGCCATGTTGACAAGGTGTGCAAGAACAAAAGTCAACGGAAGCAACACCAATCTCAACAGCCTAAATCTGAAGCTCAAGTGGCAGAAGAGAGTTGTGGTCAGGAAGAACAAGTATTTGTTGTCTCCTGCTCATCTACTAAAGCAAAAACCACAAAAGGGTAGCTGATTGACAGTGATTACACAAACCACATGACACCTGATGCTACTATTTTCAAAAGCATTTCCAGATGCTGCAACTCAAGAGTAAAAGTGGGCAATGGACATTATATTAAAGCAGAAGGCAAGGGAGATGTGTTGATTGACAATCCTATAGGTACCAAACTTGTTTTTAATGTTTAGTTAGTACCTGAAATTGATAGAAATCTGCTTAGCATTGTTCAGTTGCTTGAAAAGGGATACTCTGTAGTATTTATAGGCAAAGAGTGCCTGATTAATGATCCAAGTGGATCCAAGCTCATGTCAGTAACCATGATTGATAGAAGCTTTGTTGTTGATTGGAATAAGAACTGAGTTTGTGCCTACACAATTGCTTTAGATGAATCCAAGTTGTGGCACAAAAGGTTGGGCCATGTCAACTATAAGTCTCTATTTCAGTTGTCCAAAAAGGACTTGGTTGAAAATTTCACAAAATCAGTTGAAAAGGAAGATGTTTGTGAAGTGTGTCAGCTAGGAAAGCAAGCTAGACTACCATTTCCTGCTAACAAAGCCTGGAGGGCCTCTGAGAAATTGCAACTGGTCCACACTAATGTATTTGGTCATATGAAAACTAAATGATTGAATGGCAGCAGGTACTTCATTCTTTTCATTGATGATTACTCAAGATTCTGTTGGGGCTACTTTCTCAAGTATAAATCAGAAGTGGCATCAGTGTTTTGAAAGTTCAAGGCTGTAGCAGAAACTCAGTCATGCTGCAAGCTTAAGACACTAAGGTTAGACAATGGGACAGAATACACCTCAGCAGTATTTCAAGCCTTTTGTGAGGAATCAGGCATAAAACACCAGCTCACCAACACCTATACACCTTAGCAAAATGGTGTCAGTGAGAGAAAGAATAAAACTTTGATGGATATGGCTAGATTCTTGATGTTAGAAAGGAATTTTATAACACCCCATACCCAAATCTGAGACCAAGACTGGATACGAGACATTACCATGCTTGAACTCACTTAAACATGTACTTACGGGCTATAAAATTTTGTTCCGAATTAAAAAAAAAAACTTCTCTTTCTCAGTCTATTCATACCTTTCATGAGCCTACGAGGCCTTAAACACTTATCTAAAAACTTTCTAACTTATTCGTAAACTTTTCTTTAGAGCGGGGTCACACGCCCATGTTGTATGGGACACGCCTGCACCCCTAAAATATGCCCGTGTCTTTCACCCGTGGTGGATATCGGCAAAATACACACGGCTGGACACGCCCGTGGCCCCCCAAACCGTGCCTAAAACCCCAAACGATTCTCGCCAATGCCCCACGGCCAAGGCACACGCCCGTGCTTACCACCCGTGGTGCACACCGACTACCTTAACACGGCCTAGAGTCTAGGCACACGCCCGTGTGACTAGTCTGTGGTCTATTCTCGACTTAAAATACAATGGTGCAAAGTGCACACTACCAGACACACGCCCGTGTGTCCATCCGTAGGCACTTAGAGGCTATTTACCAAGCCAATTGCCACCCTGAAATCAAGACCAAACTCAAGCTCAATTCAGTAACTCAAGTATTACATCTTTCATGAACAATACAACATGCTTCATTGATATCAATAACATACATACTTAGTCAATCTTGGCCAATCACTTAGCCATTTACAAAAGAATAGTAAACTTGATAGCCCATACTTTTACCCTTTCTAAGACATATACTCAAAATGAAATGTTTCCTATACATGCCATACTTAATATAATTTCAACTTGGCTATACCAAAATAAGAATTGATAGTGTGCTTCGAGCTCCGACTTCAACGATCCACAAGTTAGCTTGGCGGGACTACACAGAAAGAAAGAATAAAATACGTAAGCATTTAGCTTAGTAAGTTTGGATAATGCTCATAGCAACATACTTGCTTAATATAAACCATTTGACATAAACAATGGTATCATAAATTTCAGCTATAAAGCTTACTTACTCATACTTGATTCTTACATATCTCATGAAACTTACTAGTCTCATACTCGAGAGGTAAACAAGGTACTGTATCACTTGATCACATTGATCAAAGATATTTTAACATAATAATCATAATCTTCGATTCATTATTCATAACATGAATAATACTCATTTTCAACTTGATAATAACTTTGCTTACTCAACTTTCTTATTATCTCATTTGAGCTTTACTTGTTTTCCCCGATGAATTTCTATGAATAACCGAGGATACTAAATCTCACTCCACATATAACTTGATGCCAAAGCCATATCCTAGATACGGTCTTACATGGAATATCTCATCTTGGGTTCGAGGCCATGTCTTGACATGGACTTATACGGTCTTTCTCGTGAGTTCCTTGGGAACTTACCATTGCCATGTCTTGACATGGTCTTACTTGGTATCTTTACTCATGAACTGGTCAATGACGAGCCTTGGCTTGGACTTACATGAAATCTTTCTTGTTACTCACCAATGCCATGCCTTGGCTTGGACTTACATGGGATCTCTATCTCTTGATAGCTTTTCAATGCCAAGACTTGTCTTGGACTTACATGACATCTTTGCTTGGAGACTCACCAATGCCATGCCTTGGCTTGGACTTACATGGGTCTTCATATCATAAAAACTCTTCAATGCCAAGACTTGTCTTGGTCTTACATGATAACTTTCTTGGTTGCCGATGCCATGCCTTGGCTTGGTCTTATACGGGCTTTCTCATTTCATGTGGTAGATCGAGTATCCTAGGTAATTCAACTTCAATAGGAATTTCTCTTGCTTAATCTTATTGATTTCTTTGTTTAACATGACATTAAACATTTTCATGATATTATTATACATCATACCAAGCAATTCAATGATATTAATCATAAAGCTTAGAAATCATACAAACTTACCTCAATATACAAAAATGTATGTAGATATGCAATTTAGTCCTCGACTTTGTTCTTGCCTCAGTTTCGATCCGGGCTTCATTTTTCTTGATCTATAATCACAAATAGATCATTTAATACTCACATTGACTAAAATGACTCTTAACATATACATTGGCAAAATTACTATTTTGCCCCTATACTTTCTTATATTTTCACTTTTGCCCCAAGGCTCGTAAAATGAATCTCATTCAACTTTCTTAAACTTCATGCTTAGCTGATTCATTTTCTATACTATAACCATCATCAATTCTCACTATTTCTAATAGATATGACTAATTTCATAACTATTACAAATTAGTCCATACTATCATTTTTCATGAAATTCACTAAGGAAAAGATGTTTATCTAACATCAAACTCTCATAGACTTCCATAAAATATCATTTTACAAGCATGTCACTCTTGGGTAGATTTTTGAACATGCATCTTAGGTTATTTTATAGCTAAAAATAGCTATTTCAATATACGAGAACTTCAAAAATACGAAGAATATTAAAAACGGGACTAAGATGAACTTACTAGCAAGCTTGAAAGATGAACAAACCCTAGCTATGGGGTTCTTCAAATTTTCGGCACCAAGGAAGAAGATGAATGAAATTGTTATCATCTTTTTTCCTATTTTAATCATTTATTAAACAAATGACCAAAATGCCCTTCTCTTTAAAAATTTCCCTTTTACTAACTCATGTCCATTTTTGTCCAAAACTTATAATTTGGGAAAATTTCTATTTAAGGACTTCTAATTAATATTCTAAAACTATTTCATACAAAAAGCTTCAAGAAACTCATATTTTGCAACTTTTGCAATTTAGTCCTATTTGATCATTCCATGTCAACTTTCACAAAATTTCTACATGAAACTTTAATACTCATGCAAACATCTCATAAACCTTAAGAACTCAATTTACTAACTCAGATTTGTGGTCTCGCACCACTATTCTGACTAGGCCCTGAATCGGGATGTTACAATCCTCCCCCTTTTAGGAATTTTCGTCCTCGAAAATCTTACCAGCAAACAGGTTTGGATACTGGGTTCTCATGATTTCTTCTGGTTCCCACGTAGCTTCTTCTATTCCATGTCTTTGCCACAATACTTTTACCAGGGCAATACTTTTATTCCTTAGCTGCTTGACTTCCTAAGCTAAAATCTTAACTGGTTCTTCACCATAAGTCATGTCGGGATGAATCTCTATCTCTGACGGGGTAATTACATGTGAAGGATCTGATCGGTAGCGTCTCAACATTGACACGTGAAACACATTATGTATCTTTTCTAACTCTGATGGCAGAGCCAATCTGTAAGCTACCGGCCCAACTTTCTCGATAATCTCATACGGTCCAATAAAACGTGGACTCAACTTGCCTTTCCGGCCAAATTGAGAACTTTTCTCCATGGTGACACTTTCAAGAAAACTTTATCTCCGACTTGATACTCCATCTCTTTTCTTTTTAGTCCGAATAGGACTTCTTTTGTCTAATGCGACTTTTTAAACATTCTCGTATCACTTTCACTTTCTCTTCACTTCTCTAACCAAATCAACCCCATGAATTTGGTTTTCCTTGAATTCACCCAAAATAAAGGCGTTCGCACTTTTGCCCATATAGAGCCTCATAAGGCGCCATCTTTAAACTCGATCAAAACTATTATTGTAGGCAAACTCTACCAATGGGAGAAACTTTTCCCAACCGCCTCGAATTCAAGAATACAACATCTGAGCATATCCTCGAGTTAACCTCTCCGACTGATCGTCAGTTTTAGGATGAAAAGCAGTACTAAAGTTCAACTTTGTACCCAATGCCTCTTGTAACTTCTTCCAAAATCTGGATGTAAACCTCTGGATCTCTATCCAATATGATTGACAATGGAACACCGTGAAGCCTTACTATTTACGAAATGTACAAGTTTGCCAACTTGTCTAGTGAGTAATCAACTCGCATGGTATAAAATGAGTGACTTCGTGAGTCTATCAACTATAACCCATACATCATCTTTCTTGCTCGGAGATAATGGTAGACCCAAGCATACAAAATCCATAGTAATACGGTCCCATTTCCACTCCGGAACCAAAATGGGTTGAAGCAAACCCAAAGGTACTTGATGTTCAGCCTTTACTTGCTGACAAATCAAGCATTTGGAAACAAACTCTGAAATATCTTTCTTCATTCTTGGCCACTAATACTGTTGCTTCAAATCATTATACATCTTGGTACCACCCGGATGTACAGACAAACATCCGTTATGGGCCTCACGCAAAATTCCCTGAATAAGCTCTTCCTTTCTCGGTACACAAACTCTATCTTTGAACATCAGACTTCCATTAGGACTAATCCAGAAATCAGACTCAACATCTGTCTCGCACTGAGCTCTCTTGACTTGCAATCCACTATCTTCTTTTTGAGCTTCAATGATCTCTTGGAGGAAAGTTGGTCTAGCTCTCAACTCAGCTAGAATAGAACCATCGTCGGATAAAGTCATCCGTGAATTCATTGCCCTTAATGCAAATAGGGATTTTCTACTCAAAGCGTCGGCGACCACATTCGCCTTCCCGGGATGGTAGTCAATGACCAATTCATAGTCATTTATCAACTCTAACCATCTCCGCTACCTTAAGTTCAACTCTTTCTGCATCATCAAGTACTTCAAACTTTTGTGATCGGTGAAGATCTGACATCTCTCACCATATAGGTGGTGTCTCCATATCTTCAATGCGAAGACTATGGCAGCCAACTCTAGATCGTGGGTCAGATAATTCTTCTCATGTGGCTTCAACTGTCTTGAGGCGTAAGCAATCACTTTGTCTTCTTGCATAAGTACACACCTAAATCCATTCAAGGATGCATCATCAGTAAATCACAAATTCTTTCCCCGTCTCGTGTTTTACGAGACTCGAGCTTCACAACATCGCTTTCGCTTTCCCAAAACTTTGTTGGCATCTTTCTCATCCACTCAAACTTCACATTTTTGTAACAATTTAGTCATCGGGGTTGCAATCATAGAAAACCCCTTGACGAATCGTCTATAATAGCCACTAGGCCTAGAAAACTTCTAACCTCCGAGACATTTCTTGGTGGATTCCAATCCATTATGGCCGAAATCTTACTTGGATCTACTCGGACTCCATCTCTCGAGACAATATGTCCTGAAATCCTACTTCCTTGAGCCAAAATTCACTTTTACCGAACTTGGCATATAATTGATTTTCTTGAAGAGTCTCAAAACTCGTCCGTAGGTTCTCAGCATGCTCATTCTCATATCGGGAAAAAATCAGTATGTCGCCAATGAAAACGACTACAAACTTGTCGAGGTATGGTCTAAAAATGCGGTTCATTAAGTCCATGAATACCGCAGGAGCATTGGTCAAACCAAAGGGCATGACTAAAAATTCATAATGTCCATACCTTGTTCGAAAAGCTGTCTTAGACACATCTGATTCTCTTACTCTCTCACCGGTAGTACCCGATCTCAAGTCTATTTTGGAGAACACAAAGGCTCCTTTCAATTGGTCGAACAAATCATCGATCCTAGGCAATGGGTACTTGTTCTTTACCGTCACTTTATTAAGCTGACGGTAATCTATGCACAATCTCATGGTGCCATCCTTCTTTTTCACGAATAAAACTGGAGCACCCCATGGTGAACAACTTGATCTTGCAAAGCCTTTATCTGTTAATTCTTGCAACTGTACCTTCAACTCTTTCAACTCCGTTGGGGCCATTCTGTAAGGAGTAATAGATATCGATGCAGTCACACGGAGCTAGCTTAATGCTGAACTCAACCTCTCTAACCGTGGTAGTCCCGGTAATTCTTCGGAAAAAAACATCCATGTACTCACATACTATTGGTACTGCCTCAATCTTTAACTCTGTTTCTTTATCATTCATCACAAAGGCCAAATATGCCTCATACCCTTTTCTTATGTATCTCTGTGCCGTCATGTGAAAAATTATTGCCGGTGATTTACTTTGCTCATCTGATTCTATATGGAGAGTATCCCCATTCTCACATCTCATCTCAATATATTTCTTCCCACAATTAACTATTACATCATGAGTGGTCAACCAGTCCATACCAAGAATGATGTCAAACTCATCAAATGGTAGCAACATAAGATTTGCTTTAAAATAATGACCTCTAATCATCAATGGACAATTTTTACATACTTTGCTAACTAACACACTCTTGCCTAAAGGATTAGATTCCTTAATCGTAAATTCTGTAGAATCTATAGGCATATTCATACTGGATACTAATTTCATACAAATGTAAGAGTGTGTGGATCCAGGGTCTATTAAAGCAATAACTTTGATATCATGAAGAGAAAAGGTACCAGTAATAACATCATGGGAAGATGCCTCTTCGCGAGCGCGAATGGCATAAGTCCTCACAGACGCCCTACCCTCGGGTCTCGCAGCCTGCTCTCTAGGGTTACCTCTCCCACTTGCCCCACTTCTTGGGTTCCTCTGCGGTCTTCCTCTGACCACACTCCCGGATCTCGGGTTCTGAGCTCTATTTTCTTTCATTGTCTCTGGACAATCTTTTATATAATGGTCCTGGGAACCACATCTGAAACATGCATTTTCATGTGCTCGACATTCTCCAAGATGACGTCTGCCACACTGAGGGAATTCGGGTCTATCCGATCGGATAATCCCTTCACTAGCAACTGAGGTCGTCTATGCCTTACTTCCCGAATACTGCTTACTCTTGTCCTTCCTTGAAAACCCAGTGGAAGTAGCCGATCGGGTAGAGAAATCTCTTGACTTCTTGGATGAGGATTGGAAAGACTTATTCCACTGTAGCTTTTTAGAGTCACAAGACTCCATTTCAGACTTTCTCTTCTCCTTTACAAGTTCTTCGGCTTTACAAGCCCTCTCTACTAGCACAACGAATTCCTTCAGTTCTAGGACAGCAGCAAATAATTTGATGTCATCATTTAGCCCATCTACAAATCTCTTGCTCATGATGGCCTCAGTGGATACACACTCTCGAGCGTATTTACTGAGTCACACAAACTCGCGCTCGTAATCAGTCACAGACATTTTGCCTTGCTTCAGTTCTAGGAATTCTTTTCTTTTCTAGTCCACAAACCTTTGACTGATATACTTTTTCTTGAACTCTTCTTGGAAAAATTCCCATGTGATCTTTTCCTTCGGTACCATCGACACAAGGGTGTTCCACCATTGGTAAGCAGACTCTCTTAAAAGAGAGACTACACACTTCATGCATTCCTCAGGTGTGCATGACAACTCATTAAATACCCTGATAGTATTTTCTATCCAGAACTCAGCCTTTTCCGGATTATCATCTTTTCTAACCCGGAATTCTTCTGCCCCATGTTTCCTAATCCTATCAACCGGAGGCTTCTCTCCTCTTACCACCTCTACTACTTGAGGGGCTACTGGGATAGGTTGAGGAATAGGTGGGGGTGGAGGGGGTTGCACATTCGGGTTCGTACGAATGAACTCCGTATACCATGTATTCATCATATGGAGGAAGGCTTCTCTAGCCTCTTCTCCTCCTTCTTGACTCACCGTATCGGGTCTATTCTCATGCTCGTTGTAACCGTCCCCCTTCACGGGGCCGGCGCGTTACTTTCTCACGTCATCCGCCACAAATCTATCGAGATCCACTTACTAAATGTATAAACATAATTTAAGTCGTCGAGAGTCGCCACACTATCATTATAAAAACATTCTTACGTATGGCATGTATAGCTAGACTGCGTGCTCGTACACTACGTTAGTCCTAGAATCGACTAAACCGTAGCTCTAATACCATTAATTGTAACATCCCATACCCGAATCCAAGACCAAGACTGGATACGAGACATTATCATGCTTGAACTCACTTAAACATGTACTAACGGGCTATAAAATTTTGTTCCGAATTAAAAAAAAACTTCTCTTTCTTAGTCTATTCATACCTTTCATGAGCCTACGAGGCCTTAAACACTTATCTAAAAACTTTCAAAAATTATTCAGAAACTTTTCTTTAGAGCAGGGGTCACACGCCCATGTTGTATGGGACGCGCCCGTGCACCCCTAAAACATGCCCGTGTCTTTCACCCGTGGTGGATACTGGCAAAATACACACGGCCTGGACACGCCCGTGGCCCCAAATCGTGCCTAAAACCCCAGCATTCTGCCAATGCCCCATGGCCAAGGCACACGCCCGTGCTTACCACCCGTGGTGCACACTGACTACCTTAACACGGCCTAGAGTCTAGACACACGCCCGTGTGACTAGTCCGTGGTCTATTCTGACTTAAAATACAATGGTGCAGTGTGCACACGGCCTAGACACACGCCCGTGTGTCCATCCGTGTAGGCACTTAGAGGCTATTTACCAAGCTAATTGCCACCCTGAAATCAAGACCAAACTCAAGCTCAATTCAGTAACTCAAGTATTACATCTTTCATGAACAATACAACATGCTTCATTGATATCAATAACATACATACTTAGTCAATCTTGGCCAATCACTTAGCCATTTACAAAAGAATAGTAAACTTGATAGCCCATACTTTTACCCTTTCTAAGACATATACTCAAAATGAAATGTTTCCTATACATGCCATACTTAATATAATTTCAACTTGGCTATACCAAAATAAGGATTGATAGTGTGCTTCGAGCTCCGACTTCAACGATCCACAAGTTAGCTTAATGGGACTACATAGAAAGAAAGAATAAAATACGTAAGCATTTAGCTTAGTAAGTTTGCATAATGCTCATAGCAACATACTTGCTTAATATAAACCATTTGACATAAACAATGGTATCATAAATTTCAGCTATAAAGCTTACTTACTCATACTTGATTCTTACATATCTCATGAAACTTACTAGTCTCATACTCGAGAGGTAAACAAGGTACCTGTATCACTTGATCACATTGATCAGCATATTTTAACATAATAATCATAATCTCTGATTCATCATTCATAACATGAATAATACTCATTTTCAACTTGATAATAACTTTGCTTACTCAACTTTCTTATTATCTCATTTGAGCTTTACTCATTTTCCCCGATGAATTTCTATGAACAACCGAGGATACTAAATCTCACTCCACATATAACTTGATGCCAAAGCCATATCCTAGATACGGTCTTACATGGAATATCTCATCTTGGGTTCGAGGCCATGTCTTGACATGGACTTATACGGTCTTTCTCGTGAGTTCCCTTGGGAACTTACCATTGCCATGTCTTGACATGGTCTTACTTGGTATCTTTACTCATGAACTGGTCAATGCCGAGCCTTGGCTTGGACTTACATGAAATCTTTCTTGTTACTCACCAATGCCATGCCTTGGCTTGGACTTACATGGGATCTCTATCTCTTGATAGCTTTTCAATGCCAAGACTTGTCTTGGACTTACATGACATATTTGCTTGGAGACTCACCAATGCCATGCCTTGGCTTGGACTTACATGGGTCTTCATATCATAAAAACTCTTCAATGCCAAGACTTGTTTTGGTCTTACATGATAACTTGCTTGGTTGTCGATGCCATGCCTTGGCTTGGTCTTATACGGGCTTTCTCATTTCATGTGGTAGATCGAGTATCCTAGGTAATTCAACTTCAATAGGGAATTTCTCTTGCTTAATCTTATTGATTTCTTTGTTTAACATGACATTAAACATTTTCATGATATTATTATACATCATACCAAGCAATTCAATGATATTAATCATAAAGCTTAGAAATCATACAAACTCACCTCAATATACAGAAATGTATGTAGATATGCAATTTAGTCAACGACTTTGTTCTTGCCTCGGTTTCGATCCGAGCTTCATTTTTCTTGATCTATAATCACAAATAGATCATTTAATACTCACATTGACTTAAATGACTCTTAACACATACTTTGGCAAAATTACTATTTTGCCCCTATACTTTCTCATATTTGCACTTTTGCCCCAAGGATCGTAAAATGAATCTCATTCAACTTTCTTAAACTTCATGCTTAGCTGATTCATTTTCTCTACTATAACCATCATCAATTCTCACTATTTCTAATAGATATGACTAATTTCATAACTATTACAAATTAGTCCATACTATCATTTTTCATGAAATTCACTAAGGAAAAGATGTTTATCTAACATGAAACTCTCATAGACTTCCATAAAATATCATTTTACAAGCATGTCACTCTTGGGTAGATTTTTGAACATGCATCTTAGCTTATTTTATAGCTAAAAATAGCTATTTCAATATACGAGAACTTCAAAAATACGAAAAATATCAAAAACGGGACTAAGATGAACTTACTAGCAAGCTTGAAAGATGAACAAACCCTAGCTATGGGGTTCTTCAAATTTTCGGCACCAAGGAAGAAGATGAATGAAATTTTTATCATCTTTTTCCTATTTTAATCATTTATTAAACAAATGACCAAAATGCCCTTCTCTTTAAAAAATTCCCTTTTACTAACTCATGTCTATTTTTGTCCAAAACTTATAATTTGGGCAAATTGCTATTTAAGGACTTCTAATTAATATTCTAAAGCTATTTCATACAAAAAGCTTCTAGAAACTCATATTTTGCAACTTTTGCAATTTAGTCCTATTTGATCATTCCATGTCAAATTTCACAAAATTTCTACATGAAACTTTAATACTCATGCAAACATGTCATAAACATTAAGAACTCAATTTACTAACTCAGATTTGTGGTCTCGCACCACTATTCCGACTAGGCTCTGAATCGGGATGTTACAAATTTGCCTAAGAATTTTTGGGCTGAGGCAGTTAATATTGTAATATACCTTTAAAACAGGCTACCAACTAAAGCATTGCTTGAAAAAACACCATTTGAAGCTTGGTTTGGGTTCAAGCCATCACTTGCTCACCTGAGGGTCTTTGGATACATATGTTATTCACATATTCATGCAGTCAAAAGGGACAAGTTGGCCAAGAAGGCTCAGCCTGGTTTTCTAGTGGGCTATAGCAGTGTCAAGAAAGGCTATAAGATTCTGGATCCTACAACCAAAAAAGCCTTTGTGAGCAGAGATGTTGTATTTGATGAGAAGTCAAGATGGAATTGGGATAAAAGTGAACCAGAATGTACTACTGAAGACTTGGTGACAGATTAGACTGAAGTTGATCAAAATGATCCTGAAATGGACATTGATCATGAGCCAGTTAGGGGAACCAGACCATTAAGTAAAATATATAAGAGGGCTGATGTGGCTACTGTTGAACCAACATGTATTGAAGAAGCTCAAACTCAACAGGGATGGAGGAAAGCCATGCTGGATGAGATGAGCATGATTCACAAAAATCAAACCTGGGAGTTAGTTGCAAGACCAGTTCACAAGAAGGTTATAGGAGTAAAATGGGTGTTTCGAGCCAAACACAATGTTGATGGAACTTTGAATAAGATAAAAGCAAGGTTGGTTGTGAAGGGGTTTAGTCAGAAATATGGGATTGACTTCCTTGAAACATTTGCACCAGTGGCAAGGCTTGATACAATCAGATTACTAGCTGCATTGGCTGCACAAAAGTAGTGGAAAATACATCAACTTGATGTAAAATCTGCCTTCCCCAATGGCTTTCTTGATGAGGAGATATATGTTGAACAGCCTAAAGGTTTTTAAGTTGTTGGTGAAGAAGACAATGTTTACAAGCTGAGAAAAGCCTTGTATGGCTTAAAACAGGCACCAAGGGCCTGGTATGACAGAATTGACTCCTACCTGGCAAGCTTAGGGTTCGAGAGAAGCATTAGTGAGCCAACACTGTATGTGAAAAAGGAAGGTGATGAAACACTGCTCATAGTGTCCGTATATGTGGATGACTTGCTGGTAACAGGAGGACACAATGCTATGCTAACTGACTTCAAAGGCAAGATGGAGAGCATGTTTGAAATGTTAGATTTGGGTGAAATGTCCTACTTCCTTGGCATGGAAGTGTCTCAAGCTCAGGAAGGAATTTTCCTAATTCAAAAGGCATTTTCCTTGAAAATTCTGAACAAATTCTCCATGCAAAATTGCAAGGCAATTAGCACTCCAATTGCTGTTGGAGAAAAATTGTCAACCAAGGTGATTTCGAGAAAGTGAGTGTGTAACATCCCGATTTAGACCCTAGTCAGAACAGTGGTTCGAGACCACAAATCTGAGGTCGTAAAAATATTTTTATGATCTGTGTGAATGATATGTGACATAGTCGGTGTGAAAATTCTGTGTGATAATTTGATCGTTTGTGTGCCAAATTAAAAGAAAGGACTTAATTGCATAAGATGTAAAAGTTGTGTGCTGATTTATAAGTACTTAAGTGTTGTTGGCTTTTTAAGGTAGAGGCCTTATGTTTTTATTAAACCATTATTAAGTTAGTGGGTGGTTAAATGACAAAATAATCCTATGGTATATTTGTCTTATATGTTTTATGAAGGGATAATTTAGTAATTAGATTAATAATATGTTTATTATACAAATAAAAGATGAAAATAAGATGAAAGTGCTCATCTTTTATGCCGAAAAATCAAGGAAATAAAAAAGGAGAAGAACACTTAGGTTTCGGTTGGTCTTAGGCTTGATTCAAGGTATGTTTGAACTTGGTTTTTGATAATTTCTACATTTTTGTAATCGTTGCTTCATGCTCTAGTTAACCCATGTTGTAATTTTGTGAATTGATGATGTTTTTGTGATGATCCGTTGATGAATGTTTGAGCTAAGTGTTAGTTGATAATGAAATATGAAAACTTGGTGTTGGGTTAACATACTTTGTATTGGAATTTTTCATGAAATTGAATATTTTGGATTTAATTGAGAAAATGAGAAATTGAAGGGTTAAATTGTGAAATAAATGAAATGTATGAGCTTGTATTAGCATGGGAAGAATTCGGCTAGCATATGTGTTTTTGAAATTTTGTGTATTTGATGATTTTGTGAGATAGGGACTAAAGTGTCGAAATGTGAAAATGTGGGGGCTATTTTGTAAAATTCCCTAAATATGTGTGTGTGGACTAAATTGAATGAGTTAGTGATTAAATGGACTGAGTTTGAATGTGTATAGACCAAGAGAGGAGAGGTTCGGATCGAGATCGAGGTAAAGAGAAAGTACTCGATTAATCGACCGTTTTGGTATTTCGACATCTGAGGTAAGTTCAGATATAATACATGTTATTAAGATACGTTTTAGTATTATGAAATGAATATGTATATGTGTATGAAATAGAGATGCTATGTGCGAAATTTAGTCGATAGAACTAAGTGTGCGAAATTGAGATCGAAACAGAAATGAATAGCACTGTGTGTGCGATGATTTGAAAGCTTCGGTTTATAGATTTGGCACTGTGTGTGTGATGCTGAGATAAGTTGGTTGGAAAGATTAAGCACTAAGTGTGCGATAACCAATAAGTTTTTCTCATGTAGATGGCACTGAGTGTGCGATAAAAATTGAAAGGAATTTATAGAGAGATCGACTTGTAATATTGAGCATTGAGTAGCTTGGAAATTGAATAACTATGTGTTAGCTAAGGAATGTATCGAACCTTTGTGGTTGATGAGTTTATAGATGATGCTATGGATGGATGAATGAGTATTTTATCTATAGACAATATGGTATGAATATAAGAGAAATGATCTATGTGATGGTTAGTGTATACATTGGTTTGATTTGATGATACGATTTTATTGTATTTCGAACTTACTAAGCTTTAGAAAGCTTACTGTGTGATTTCTTTCTCTGCTTTGCAGTGTCAAGTAAAGCTTGCTCGGACAGGGGATCGTCGAGATCTCACCATACTATCAAAGAAATCTATTTTGGGGTATTTTGGAACAATGTATATAGTTAAATATGGCATGTATGGGCTGGTCATTTGAATCATGTTTGATGTTTGTAAGTAGCCATGAGGTGTGGCTAGATATGTGCTAGTCTTAACATGAATGAATTTGATATGTGATGCATCTTTTGACATGGTTTGTGGGTTGAGAAATTGACTTTTGAATGGCAAATTTTGTGTTGGTAAGATGTTAGTAGGGATTAGTGAAATTGAGAAGGAATGATGTTTGATATTGAATGTATTATACTTGTGACGAGATAGATTTTGGTATTGAATTTGTTATATTGGAATGGGAATTGAATGCATAGATTGGATAGTCATATTGGTAAGTTTTTGGTTGCCTTATGTGCATGATATGTTTTGGTATGTGTTGCTTGTAGGTTTGACCTAAGTGGGTGGCATGTTGGCCTTGCAAAATGGCCTATAATGTCACACGGTTGAGGCACACGGGCGTGCCTAAGACCGTGGGTGAGTTGGCAGTATGTAGCTTAGTTATACACGGCCGTGGCACACGGGCGTGCCTAGTGACCGTGTTAAAATAGCCAGTATATAGACACGAATGGGCACACGGGCGTGCCTAGTGACCGTGTTAAAATAGCCAGTATATAGACACAAATGGGCACACGGGCGTGCCTAGTGACCGTGTTGAAATAGACAGTATATAGACACGGATGGACACACGGGGGTGTCTAGTAGCCGTGGAGGGCACAGGGCCTCCTCCCACGGGCGTGTCTCCCCTGAATCTTAGAAGAAAAAAAATTTTAAGTGTTCGAGAATTTCTATGTGTGTTCAATTTAGTCCCGACCCCTCTTTAGCATGTGTATTAGGTCTCGTAGACCTCGATAAGGGACACCATAATTGTAGTTGAATAAGATTGAAAATGATTGACTTTGTATCGTAAATTCTAAATGTTAAATGTTCTGATTGTTAGGTAATACCTCTTAACCTTGTTCCGGCGACGGTCTCGGGTTAGGGGTGTTACATTTTATAGGTATCAGAGCTACGGTTTAGTTGATTCTTGGACTAACGTAGCGCGTGTGGGTCTAGCTATACAAGCCATATATGAAGTTGCGATAGTGTGATGAATGCTGACAGTTGAAAATGTGTTTTCTTATAGTAATGGATCCCGATCGAGCAATTACTGATGATGTAGAGAGTAACGCGCCTTCTCCCGCTCAAAGGACAGCGCCGGCCACATCTAGGCCGAATGAAGGTAGTGAGGGAGGAGAGGCTAAGCAAGCCTTCTTCCGTATGATGAGTGAATGGTTTACGGAGTTCGTTTGAACGAATCTGACTACTCCACAACCTCCACCCCCGCAAGTACCTATTGTGCCTCAAGTTGTAGATCCGAGCATTGAATAAACCACCAGTAGATAAGATTCAAAAATACGGGCCGAGAAGTTTAGGGCCACATCGATGGTGATCTTTGGCGAGCGAGCCGAGTTTTGGCTTGAGAATACAATCGAGTATTCGATGAGATGTCGTTGAATCGATGAGTGCATTAAGTGTGCAGTTTTTTTGTTGAGAGACACGGCTTACAACTGGTGGAAAATGTTGATATCTGTGGTTCCGAGAGAGAGAATCACCTGGGATTTCTTTCAAGCTGAGTTCAGAAAGAAGTATATCGATCCAACGTTTCGTTGATCGAAACGTAAAGAGTTTCTAGAATTGAAACAGGGTCGGTTGTCTGTTACTGAGTACGAGCAAGAATTTGTAAGATTGAGTCAATATGCGAGAGAATGTGTCTCGATCGAAGCTACTATGTGTAAACGTTTCATAGAGGGATTGAATGAAGACATCAAGCTATTGGTTGGGATACTCGATATAAATGAATTTGTTGTGTTAGTTGAAAGAGCGTGTAAAGTCAAGAGCTCGATGAAGGAAAAGAAGAAAGCCGATTCGGAAGCTCGTGATGAAAGAAAGAGATCGATGAATAAATTTTCTCAACCTTCTACTAAGAGATACAGAGATGCAAGTAACCGTTCAAATGCTTCATTTGGACATCCAAGTAGAGATCGTTTGAAACAAAGTACTGGTCCACGAATTCAAGCTCCAAATGAATCAAGTGTTGGCGGTGTTAAGAGTAACAAGCTTTGAGTGCGAAGTGCATGTGTGTGGAAGCGACATGTGAGAGTGTTTGGGGCAAGTACAACAATAGAGTTTGTTACAAATGTGGATCCCGAGATCATTTTATTCGGATTGCCCAAAGATGGTCGAAGAAGAAAATGTTCGAGAATGAAAGACCGAGTAATGTGACAACTAGGGTAGACCACCCGTAAGCACCAAAAATGTGAGTGAAAGTCGAGATGGACAAATGACACAAATTGTGAGATCGAAGCGAGAGCACTGCCTGAGCCTATGCTATACGTGTGTACGAGAGGAAGCATCATCTCCGACGTTATCATCGGTACTTTCACTTTATTGGATATTGATGTTATTACATTGATAGATCCGGGGTCAACTCATTCCTATGTGTGTATGAATTTAGTATTAAATAAGACTCTACCTGTTGAGTCTACTAAAATTGTGATTAGAGTATCGAATCCCTTAGGCAAATGTGTTTTAGTGGATAAGGTGTGCAAGAATTGCCCATTGATGTTTAAGTGATATATGTTTTCCTGTTAATTTGATGTTGCTTCCTTTGATGAATTTGACATAATTCAGGTATGGATTGGCTTACTCGCATAATGCCATTGTGAATTGTAAAAGAAAGAGTATTGAATTGAGAAGTCAGAACGGTGAGCTAGTTCGAATTGAATCCAGTGATATGAAGGGATTACCAGCTGTTGTATCTGCGATGAAAGCTATGAACTATGTGAGAAAAGGTTGTGAAGCTTATTTGTCGTACGTGATTGATACAAAGGTGTTGGAAAAGAAAGTTGAATCTGTGTCTGTGGTTTGTGAGTTTTCAGATGTATTTCCTAAAGAGTTACCAGGATTACCTCCAATTCGAGAGGTGGAATTTGGTATTAAGTTTGTAACATCCTAGATTAGGGGTTATGCGTTTGTGCATAATTCATGAGTTAGTAGGTTTTGGCAGTATTTGGAAGTGTATTAAGGGTTTTGAGAACCCTAGGGTGTAGGTGAAAGTTTTGGGAAAATATTGGATTTTAAGTATAAAAGGGGGAGCTGGGTGAAGGAGCCCTTAAGAAAAGTTTTGGGGAGTTTAGGACACAGTGGCCGTGGTGTGTAAAGTGGCAAGGGACGCCACCAGGTGCTTTGGGAGTTTGCGTCAAGTGGAGTGCCAAGGGAGGAGGTTCGAGCTGCAGGAATCGCACTTGGGAGTTTTTATTTTTGTCGTTAAAGGGAGCAAGGCCGGGAGGCCTTAAGGGAAAAATCTTAGGCGTGTTTGGCATAAAATGAGGCCTTGGTAAAGTGGTCAGCAGGCGCCACTTAAGGGCTCTGAAATGACGCTGGCCTTTGGTCTTGGGTTCGAGCAAACGTAGGAAGCAATAGAATTTTATTTTTGGCGTTAAAAGGGGAGTTGGGCTAAGGAGGCCTTAAGAATAATTGTAAGGACTTTTGGACATGAAAGTGAGCCTGGTAAAGTGGCTTGGACGCTTGCGGCAAAGGGAGCTTCAAGAGGGCTCAGGTTTGAGCCTTGTTGACAGCAGTAGGCGTGTTTTTATTTTGGTTTTTGGCGTTGAGACAAGGGAGCTTGGGAAAGAGGTCTTAAAAGAAGTTCAGGGTGAATTATATCACAAAAAAATGCCTTGGCAAAGTGGCCTGGGGCGTTGCCTGTAAGCTTGCTCCAACAGGTCGTGGGTTCAAGGCTTGTGAGCAGCAATGAGGGGTGGTTTTATTTTGTTTTTGCATCAAGGTAGGGAAGGGGAAGGTTATACGGCAATTGGACTTCTATTTGGATGAAGATTAAGCTTATTTTATCCTATTAATATTCGGCCAAGAGTAGGATAATTGTAGTTTTATTTATTTATTTTATTATAGGATAATTATGGTTTTATTTACATTAAATGAGATTTTATTTTATTTATTTTAGTTTAATAGATAGATAAGAGATAAGGTGTTGGATTAATTATTTTATTTTTAAGAGATAAAATAGGAGTTTAAGTTGGGATTTGATAAGTGGGAAAGTGGTGGCGATTGTTGGACTCTAGGAGCTTGAATTTTCTGTATAAATATGGTGCTAGTGTGTGCTAAATTTCCCCTTTCAAAACCTTTCTTTTCATATTGGTTATTGCCGAAATTTAGTACCTCTTTTCCCATTGGTGTCGTTCTTCCTCTTGTGCAAAAGCCATTTATATTTCTTTCTTTCTTGAATTTTCTAAGTCTTAAATTTCTTCTACTTTTCCCTTATTCATCTTTTTATGTCTTCCAACCCCAAATTCCCTTGTAGCCGAATATTTCTTGTGATTTAAAGCCTTAGCTGAATCTTATAGCTTTCTCCTTCTCCTTTCTTCTCTTGAGATCATAAAGTGCCGAACCATCATTGTTGTTCTCGGAAGCCGAATCTTTAAAGGAGGGTCTTTGTCGACTACTTACTTTAGGCTCTTCAAAGCAAACGTGTAATAGTGGGACTTCGACTATTCAAGGAGTAAGTGGTGATTCGGGATTTTCGGTAAGTTAGGTAAGTGTTATGTGATATTCGGCTATAAACCATATTTTGGATATTAAGGGTTGATCGATTGAGTACTTTGGTTCTTAGGAGCAAATCGATGGGAGTAAGAAGAGTTTCGAGATTCTAGATTGTGTTAGATTTGAGTAGTTCGAGATTTCGCTAAATAGACAGGTGTGTGATTAACCCACTGTTTTCCGGGTTTATGGTATATTGTATGTGTTGTGTAAATGCTAATATGCGCATGCTATGCGATTGTGAATGGTTACCCTTAAGGGGTATATCGAAATCAGTCGGTGTTTAATTATTAAGAATGTGAATATGCCAATGAGAATATGTTTGTATGCCGAATAGCATGTGCATGCATTATTTTACTATGTTATGACATTATCATATGTTGCATGTGCATGGGATGGGATATGAATGTGACTATCGAAGGAAAGGGTGTACTTTATGTGCGTGGTCTAATGTTAGCCTTGTGCTTACGTTAGCGCTTGATGTTAGCTATGTGCTTCATCAAGGGAGGTGTTGGCTAGGTGCCCACCTCGGCGGTTGATAGTCGTGTGCATCACCGTGGACTGAATGATATGTGGGATCACTTAGGTGATCGGTGGCTCACCACGGCCTTGAGCGCGACAAGTCCGCCAAGGTAAGATATGTGGGATCACTTAGGTGATCGGTGGCTCAACCACGGCCTTGAGCGACAAGTCCGCCAAGGTAAGATATATGGGATCACTTAGTTGATCGGTGGATTAGCCACGGCCTTGGGCGGCAGTGCGCCAAGGTAGGTGTAACGGATGGACCCTAGGTTAGGATGGGTGCACTTTGCATAAACTCATTATCTCGTCATATGGGTTGATGATGAAATGGGCCAAGCCCAAAGATGTGGAAATTATGTGGTTAACTACCCTATTAGATGAATGTGATATGAATATGGGCCAAGCCTGAATGTGATAACATGTGAATTTGATAATTGATATCGATATATGGGTTAATATGTGGTTAACATGTGGGTGGAATTCGGTGGATTAATTACACACTTGAGTCCATATGACTCACCCAATTTTTATTAAACATCGCAGATGATTCGTGGTGATTGGATCGGGTTGGAGTGGATACGAGGTGGCCCATGCAGAAGACATCTTCTTTATTTTATTCATTTATTACTAAGAACTTTTGTTTAATTATTTATTGTAATAAGGCCCCTAAAAGTATTTAAAGTTTGTTTAAGTGTTTTTCATTAAGTTTATTATTATGTTTTATTATGGATTGACAATTGAGGAATTATTTGCAAACGATTTTATTTAAATCTATATATACTAAAGTTTTAATCCGAATATTTTTATAAACACCACATCTCACTTAAGAATTTTAATGAACACTGTTTTCTAAACTTAACAAAATTTTCATGTTTTATCCTTGAGTTCAAATTTGTTCAAACGTTTTCCGCAGTGGCATTTCAAATTCGGTCGTAGTGAATGGGCCGGGTTTGGGGTGTTACAGAGTTAGTGCCGAGAACTGCTCCTATTTTGATAGGTCCATACAGAATGGCCCCAACTGAATTGAAAGAGTTGAAATCTCAATTGCAAGAATTGACTGACAGAGGTTTTACACGACCGAGTTTCTCACCCTGGGGAGCTCCTGTGTTGTTTGTGAAAAAGAAAGATGGGACTATGAGAATGTGTATTGATTATCGACAGTTAAACAAAGTGACGATAAAGAACAAATATCCATTGCCTCGTATTGACGATTTGTTTAATCAGCTGAGAGGAGCCACAGTATTTTCTAAGATAGATTTGAGATCAGGCTACTATCAATTGAGAGTTAAAGAATCTGATGTGCCGAAAACTATTTTCAGAACGAGGTATGGACATTACGAATTCTTAGTAATGCCTTTTGGACTAACCAATGCTCCTACAGTGTTTATGGATCTGATGAATCGGATATTCAGACCGTATTTGGATCACTTTGTTGTGGTATTTATTGATGATATTTTGATCTATTCGCGAGATGAGACGCAACATGCTGAGCATTTGAGAATTGTACTACAAACTCTGCGTGAAAAACAGTTGTATGCAAAGTTTAGCAAATGTGAATTTTGGTTGCATGAGGTCAGTTTTCTGGGACATATTGTATCAGCTGCTGGGATACAAGTTGACCCGAGTAAAATCTCTCGCTATTTTAGAATGGAAGCCTCCGAGGAATGTGTCCAAAGTCCGTAGTTTTTACGGGATTAGCGGGATATTATAGACGATTTGTGAAAGGCTTCTCGATGATTGCGACTCCATTGACAAAGTTGTTACTGAAAGATGTTAGATTCGAGTGGTCGAGAAAAGTGCCAAAGAAAGTTTTGAGCGATTGAAAGTGTTGTTACTGAAGCACCGGTTTGATTCAACCCGAATCGGGCAAAGAATTAATAGTTTACAGTGATGCATCGTTGAATGGATTGGGTTGTGTGCTGATGCAAGAAGGGAAAGCCATTGCTTACGCTTCAAGACAGTTAAAACCGCATGAAATGAACTACCCAACGCATGATCTTGAATTGGCCGCGATTGTGTTCGCATTGAAGATTTGGCGTCACTATCTATTCAGGGGAAAATGTCACATCTATACTGATCATAAGAGCTTAAAGTACTTGATGACTCAGAAAGACTTGAACTTGCGGCGAGAGATAGATAGTTAGAGTTATTGAAAGACTATGAACTTGTGATAGATTATCACCCGGGTAAGCCTAATGTTGTAGCCGATGCCTTAAGCGAAAAATCGTTATACGCTTTGAGAGCTATGAGTAATCGAGATAGATCTGTGTGATGATAGTGCGGTGGTAGCTGAATTGAAAGTAAAGCCGATGTTTATACAACGAGATATGTGATGCTCGTAAGATTGATAATGAGTTGTTGGCAAAAAGAGTTCGGTGTGATTCGGATCTTTGTATCGAATTTCGAGTTGATAGTGATGATTGTTTGAGATTCGGAGGTCGATTTGTGTTCCAAGAAATTCAGAGTTGATTCAAATGATTTTGAATGAAGCTCACAATAGTCATTTGACTGTACATCCGGGGAGTACGAAAATGTATAATGATCTGAAATAGCTCTATTGGTGGCATGGTATGAAAAGAGACATTTCTGACTTTGTGTCGAAGTGTTTAGTTTGTCAGCAAGTCAAAGCCGAACATCAAATTTCGTCTGGTTTGTTACAACTGATTATGATTCCTGAGTGGAAATGGGAAAGAATTACGATGGACTTTGTGTCGGGGTTGCCCTTATCTCCGAATAAGAAAGATGCAATCTGGGTGATAGTTGATAGATTGACGAAATCAGCTCACTTTATTCCAATGAGAATAGATTATTCACTTGATAGATTGGCTGAAATATATATGGATGAGATCGTGAGATTGCATGGGGTACCTCTATCTATTGTGTCTGACAGAGATCCGAGATTTACCTCGCGATTCTGGAAGAAATTGCAGGATGCTTTAGGCACGAAATTGCATTTCAGTACTGCTTTTAATCCACAAACGGATGGTCAATCCGAACGAATCATTCAGATTCTCGAAGACATGCTGAGATGTTGTGTACTAGAATTTGAAAGTGTGTGGGAAAAGCATTTATCATTGATTGAGTTCACGTATAACAACAGTTTTCAATCTAGCATTAAAATGGCACCATATGAAGCTCTTTATGGTCGAAAGTGTCGAACCCCATTGTATTGGATCGAAGTGAGAGTGAGAACAAGATTCACGGAGTTGATCTTATAAAAGAGACTGAACAGAAAGTGAAAGTGATTCGTGATAGTTTGAAAGCAGCCTCAGATTGTCAGAAGTCTTATGCAGATTGAAATTGAAAGATATCAAATTTGAGGTCGGTGATAAAGTGTTTTTGAAAGTATCTCTGTGAAAGAAAATACTTCGATTTGGCCGAAAGGGCAAGCTGAGTCCGAGGTTTATCGGACCGTATGAGATTACTGAATGAGTTGGGTCGGTTGCTTATAGATTGAGATTGCCATCTGAGTTAGAAAAGATTCATAACGTGTTTCATGTGTCAATGCTTTGACGGTACAGATCAGACCCGTCCCATGTGATTGCTCCTACTGAGGTTGAGATTCAAATGGACTTATCGATATCTTGAACCGATCTGAATTTTGGCACGAGAGACTAAAGAATTGAGAAACAAAAGAATTTCCTTAGTAAAAGTTTTATGGCACAAACACGGAGTTGAAGAGGCCACGTGGGAGTCTGAGAACATTATGAGAGAGCAATATCCACACATATTCACTGGTAAGATTTTCGGGGACGAAAATCCCTAAGAGGGGGAGAGTTGTAACATCTTGGTTTAGACCCTAGTCGGAACAGTGGTTCGAGACCACAAATCTGAGGTCGTAAAAATATTTTTATGATATTTTCTGTGTGAATGATATGTGACATAGTCGGTGTGAAAATTCTGTGTGATAATTTGATCGTTTGTGTGCCAAATTAAAAGAAAGGACTTAATTACATAAGGTGTAAAAGTTGTGTGCTGATTTATAAGTACTTAAGTGTTGTTGGCTTTTTAAGGTAGAGGCCTTATGTTGTTATTAAACCATTATTAAGTTAGTGGGTGATTAAATGACAAAATAATCCTATGGTATATTTGTCTTATATGTTTTATGAAGGGATAATTTAGTAATTAGATTAATAATATGTTTATTATACAAATAAAAGATGAAAATAAGATGAAAGTGCTCATCTTTTATGCCGAAAAATCAAGGAAAGAAAAAGGGAGAAGAACACTTAGGTTTCGGTTGGTCTTAGGCTTGATTCAAGGTATGTTTGAACTTGGTTTTCGATAATTTCTACATTCTTGTAATCATTGCTTCGTGCTCTAGTTAACCCATGTTGTAATTTTGTGAATTGATGATGTTTTTGTGATGAGCCATTGATGAATGTTTGAGCTAAGTGTTAGTTGATAATGAAATATGAAAACTTGGTGTTGGGTTAACATAGTTTGTATTGGAATTTTTCATGAAATTGAATATTTTGGATTTAATTGAGAAAATGAGAAATTGAAGGGTTGAATTGTGAAATAAATGAAATGTATGAGCTTGTATTAGCATGGGAAGAATTCGGCTAGCATATGTGTTTTTGAAATTTTGTGTATTTGATGATTTTGTGAGATAGGGACTAAAGTGTCGAAATGTGAAAATGTGAGGGCTATTTTGTAAAATGCCCTAAATGTGTGTGTGTGGACTAAATTGAATGAGTTAGTGATTAAATGGACTGAATTTGAATATGTATAGACCAAGAGAGGAGAGGTTCGGATCGAGATCGAGGTAAAGAGAAAGTACTCGATTAATCGACCGTTTCGGTATTTCGACATCTGAGGTAAGTTCGGATATAATACATGTTATTAAGATACGTTTTAGTATTATGAAATGAATATGTATATGTGTATGAAATAGAGATGCTATGTGCAAAATTTAGTCGATGGCACTAAGTGTGCAAAATTGAGATCGAAACAGAAATGAATAGCACTGTGTGTGAGATGATATGAAAGCTTCGGTTTATAGATTTGGCACTGTGTGTGCGATGCCGAGATAAGTTGGTTGGAAAGATTAAGCACTAAGTGTGCGATAACTAATAAGTTTTTCTCATGTAGATGGCACTGAGTGTGCGATAAAAATTGAAAGGAATTTATAGAGAGGTCGACTTGTAATATCGAGCATTGAGTAGCTTGGAAATTGAATAACTATGTGTTAGTTAAGGTATGTATCGAACCTTTGTGGTTGATGAGTTTATAGATGATGCTATGGATGGATGAATGAGTATTTTATCTATAGACAATATGGTATGAATATAAGAGAAATGATCTATGTGATGGTTAGTGTATACATTGGTTTGATTTGATGATACGATTTTATTGTATTTTGAACTTACTAAGCTTTAGAAAGCTTACTGTGTGATTTCTTTCTCTGCTTTGCAGTGTCAGTAAAGCTTGCTCGGATCAGGGGATTGTCAGCATCTCAGTCACACTATCGGCAAATCTATTTTGGGGTATTTTGGAACAATATATATAGTTAAATATGGCATGTATAGGCTGGTCATTTGAATCATGTTTGATGTTTGTAAGTAGCCATGAGATGTGGCTAGATATGTGCTAGTCTTAACATGAATGAATTTGATATATGTGATGCATCTTTTGACATGGTTTGTGGGTTGAGAAATTGACTATTGAATGGCAAATTTTGTGTTGATAAGATGTTAGTAGGGATTAGTGAAATTGAGAAGGAATGATGTTTGATATTGAATGTATTATACTTGTGACGAGATAGATTTTGGTATTGAATTTGTTATATTGGAATGGGAATTGAATGCATAGATTGGATAGTCATATTGGTAGGTTTTTGGTTGCCTTATGTGCATGATATGTTTTGGTATGTGTTGCTTGTAGGTTTGACCTAAGTGGGTGGCATGTTGGCCTTGCAAAATGGCCTATAATGTCACACGATTGAGGCACACAGGCGTGCCTAAGACCGTGGGTAAATTGGCAGTATGTAGCTTAGTTATACACGACCGTGGCACACGGGCGTGCCTAGTGACCGTGTTAAAATAGCCAGTATATAGACACGAATGGGCACACGGGCGTGCCTAGTGACCGTGTTAAAATAGCCAGTATATGGACACGAATGGGCACACGGGCGTGCCTAGTGACCGTGTTGAAATAGACAGTATATAGACACGGATGGACACACGGGGGTGTCTAGTAGCCGTAGAGGGCACACGGCCTCCTCCCACGGGCGTGTCTCCCCTGAATCTTAGAAGAAAAAAATTTTAAGTGTTCGAGAATTTTTGTGTGTGTTCAATTTAGTCCCGACCCCTCTTTAGCATGTGTATTAGGTCTCGTAGACCTCGATAAGGGACACCATGATTGTAGTTGAATGAGATTGAAAATGATTGACTTTGTGTCGTAAATTCTAGATGTTAAATGTTCTTATTGTTAGGTAATACCTCTTAACCCTGTTCCGGCGACGGTCTCGGGTTAGGGGTGTTACAGAGTGAATCAACCTATTAAAGCTTGGTGGGATGTTTGCTCTACTTAACAGTCACAAGGCCAGACATAATGTATGCAGTTAGTCTCCTATCCAAGTTCATGCATTGCTGCAACATTAACCATTTTCAAGATGCAAAGAGAGTACTAAGGTACATCAAGGGAACTCTGTGCTTTGGAGTCATGTTCACCAGAGTTGAAAGCACGAAGCTTCTTGGTTTTGTAGACACTGACTGGGCAGGATCGATAGATGGCATGAAAAGCACCTCAGGGCATCTGTTTACCCTTGGTTCGGCTGTTTTCTGTTGGAGCTCAAAGAAACAATCCATTGTAGCTCAATCAACAGCTAAAGCAGAATATGTAGCAGCTGCAGGAGCTGTTAACCAAGCAATTTGGCTAAGGCAGATCATGGCTGACTTGAATTTACACCAAAGGGAAGCAACAGAGATCAAAAGTGATAATCAATTTGCTGTTGCAATTGCAAAGAACCCAGTGTTTCATGGGAAAACAAAGTATTTTAAGATCAAATTTCATTTTGTTAGAGAAATGGAACAATCTCAAGAAATCAATCTTGGTTCATTGTAGTTCAGAAGACCAATTGGCTGATATATTGATAAAGGCTCTTGGTGTGTCAAGTTTCAAAAATTTGAGAGCTAGATTGGGTGTTTGCAGCATGGAAGCCAATGAGGAGTGTTAGAAGTTGGCTTACATGCAGCCCTTGGGATCGAGCCATGCAGTTAGCAGATGAAGCACATGCAGCTGTCATTTTGATGTTTTGATGATGTCTTGATTTAGTTACAATTGAACTAAGTTTGTAATGAATTTGTTGTAAGTTAGTGCTGATAGATTTGATAAATCAGCATAACCAAGTGTGCAAGCAATGTTTCATAAGTTTCAAGACATTGTTAGTGGAGTTAGGTGTGTTTAGGTGACTTTTTTTTTTACTGATTTCTACAAGTTAATCACTTGATATATGTAATGTTTTGCTTTTCAGAAATCTAATGAATCTTTTTCATCAAATTTTCTCCTTGTTTCTGCTTAAATTCAGCTATCTTTTTTGTTCTTCAAGCCCAATTTTTCTTGTTTGTTCAGCAAGTCAATATTGCTTGAAGCTTAAGACTTTGCTGTAACTGCTTAGCTTTGTGTCTTAACTCCAACAAATGCATTTGTTTAACCAAGCCTGATATTGCTTTTTCAGTTAACAAGGTTAGTCAATACATGCAAGCTCATTCAACCAAACACTGGCAAGCTGTTAAACGAATACTTAGATATTTGCAAGGCACAATGACTCATGGACTATTGTTTATACCAGTAAACCAACTTACTCTTCCTACTTTCTCTGGTTCTGATTGGGGCAGCTCCCTTGAGGATAAACAATCTACTTCTGGATTTTGTATCTATCTCGAAGGGAACTCAGTTGATTGGTCATCCAAGAAACAAAGTGTTGTTTCACAATCCACCTCAGAGGCAGAATATTGTAGTATAGCTAATGCTGCAGCTGACTTGACTTGGTTTGGTTATTTGCTAAATGAACTTGGATAAGAAATTGTCGGCATTCCTACAATCTAGTGCTATAATATGGGTGCAATGCAAATCTCAACCAACCCTATCTTTCATGCTAAAATGAAGCATGTTAAGGAAAAGGTTGTGCAAGGTCAATTACAAATCAATCATGTTCCTGCTCAAGAACAAGTTGCTGACCTATTAACCAAGCCACTTTCTGAAGTTCTGTTTGTTGGATTGAGATCAAGACTTGGTGTGTGTTCTATAGAGAGATCGAGTTTTAAAAGAAAATAAAGCAGAGGAAATATTAGATAATAAAACACATGTTTAAGCTGGAGTACAGCTGTTAAATAAGCTGATGGCATCAACTAGCTAACTGTTACTTGTTAGCTGGTATAAGATTGTTACGTTTGTTAGTCTATTGGTTAGCTACTTTTGTGTATATTAGTTGGTGAAGACTCGTATTTTCGTGATTGAAAGTTGGTGAATATTATCTCTTATCTTCAATTTCTTTTACTTTGCTATTCATCTTTGCACTATTATATAAAATCATATAAATATTAAGAATACATCACTGGTTTATGTTTATAAATTTAATAAAAATATATATTAAATTATTAAATATTAAATAAAAACTAATATAATTTTATATTAGATCTAAAAATATAATATTAATGAAGTTGAAGTTTAAGATAATTATTTATGAACATAAACTTCAAATAGGATCGAAAAAACAGTAACCTATAAGCGCATTATGAGACCATGTGTATAATCAAGAATAATAAAAGCTTTTACTTAAATTAAAGAGTTGCATTCAAAAGATAATAAAAAAAATTAAAAAGGTATATTAGCCCTTAAATTAAATTACATCAATTAACCATTCCGATCAATAGATTTTATCTTTGACCATTATAGTGTTGACGTGACCATTAGCAACACTGATGTGGCGCTCCAGTTGCTGACATGGCAATGCCAAGTTTGGACTAGCTCAAATGCCACCTATCTTATTTATAAATCTTTATATAAAGTTTGATTTATTTATTTTTTATATATCTTAAATGATACCAATAAAATTTAAAAAATTGATATACATATCATATTTTCAAGGAAAAATAATTTTTAATACTTCTTAAACTTTATATACTTTAGAAAAAGTATCTATGAATTTGAACAATTGCCGTGAATTTAAACAACCATATGTCCTATTTCATTTTGGTCTTCACTTTTAAATGACTTTTACTAATTTTTAACTTTTTAAAATTTTAATTAATGTTTTTATAAATTATAATGATACTTACATAAATTTATAAAGAAAATTAAAATTAATTTTTTTTTTAAATATTGTTTTAAATTTAAAAAATAAATAGATTTTGAAACAACCATCCAAGTTCATTTCAGTAAAACATTAAAAATATTTCTTTAAAATTCTTTTTAAATTTTTGAATTTTTTTTATTTCTTTTGCTAACATGGCAACTAATCTTAACACTGCCACATCAGCAACTGTCACTAACATGCCATGTTAGCACCATTAACAGCCACATCAGCACCGTACCAATCAAAGGGCTTAATTGCCGCAATAGATTGAGGACTTAATTAACTGTGTTTTTCGCGGAAGGACTTTAGTCAAAGTTAAGGGCTTATACACCCCTTTAGCCAAAAAAATTTAAAGAGTTCCACAACATTTTGTCCAATTTAAGATTCAAGGATCAAAATCCATTCAGGAACTACAAGTGTGCAACATAAGAACAGAGCAAAGCATACTTGAATCTAATCAGAAAATTGTTTCAAAAGCAAAAGAGAATTCCTAATGTCAAACCGCCAGCAGCAGCGGCTGAGTAGCAGATATGAAGCAAAGAATCACAGCCTTCTTCCGCGTCTGCCACCCTTTCTACGAGTACTATCGGTGGGAATGGGGGTAACATCCTCTGAGGTAATGAAAAGGTTACATGTCAGTTCACAAGAGTTGGAAGTAAATGCACCGAATGTAAAAGAGAAACAAAAGGGTGAAAATTTTGTACCTATGCGTCCAATTTTCATGCCAGAACGAGCGAGGGCTCTAAGTGCTGACTGGGCACCAGGACCAGGTGTCTTGGTTTTGTTCCCTCCAGTAGCTCGAAGCTTTATATGAAGGGCTGTAATACCCAACTCCTGCAGATGACAAACATGAATGAACATAAATTCAAAGCATTTAATCACACATAGCACCATAACTTAAAAGGTAAAGCAATAACTACTGACCTTGCAGCGTTGAGAAACATCTTGTGCTGCAAGCATGGCGGCATAAGGGGAAGACTCATCCCTATCAGCTTTCACCTTCATACCACCTATGGTTGTAAAATATGCAGGGATTAAGTAAGAAAAATACTCTTCATAGAAACACCTCCGAGCAGGGGCATGAATATCAGCACAAATTGCAAAGTCTAACTAACATTTTATTATAGCTTCGCAAATTTCATTAATGTTGTCCAGTAGTTTAATTAATAAAATAAGATGTCAAAAGAACCATTTTTGAAATACAAGCAGCATAAACCATACCCGTGATGCGAACCATTGTTTCCCTTCCAGACAAATCTGTCACATGCTGCGAATTCAATGATATCATTTTAAAAGGGATGAACTACCAGGAAAATAACAAAATCAAGGAGAAGCCAATAAGGCTATTACTTACAATAAATGTGTCATTAAATGAAGCAAAAATGTGAGCCACCCCGAAAACATGCTCGCCGTCTCGTACAGCTGGCCCAAGGGTAGTATTCTCCTCCTTGGGCTCCCTAACCTTTCTCCTCGACTACAAAATATACCAAAAATCATTGAAAAAGCCACCTAATCCTGCCTTAATCTAACAAAAAGAAAACTTAAAGAAACCCATTAATCTAAATAAACACCATTGGCAGAGAACACACGGTTAAATCTAATTCCAATATGAACTTTCCCTTTACAAGACTATGACAAAGCTTTGCGCGTTTCCAGTATCTATTTAGCTTCAGTTTTTTACAAGCATGGAAACATAACAAATAACAAAAAAAAAAAAGAAAGAAAAAGAGAGAGAGACTACATAGTTTATTACATTGTTACAATTAGTATGTAAAATTCCACTTCCTTTAAATTTCTATTTTCTGTATACCCAAATCCTAATTTTTTTTTCTCAGCTACCAAACAAGACTTAGATTAAGATTGAGAATCGAAATACATGGAAAACGAGACTTACCATGGTTTTCAGGCAAAATGAGAGACTGAGAGAGCTGTCAAATTAGGGCTTTTCCAATTTCAGCTTTCGAAGAGATGCTGCGACATTAGGTGCACTTTTTTATAGTTAGGGTTTTGATAACATTGAGAGTGAATGACGAAAAGAGCCTTCAATTAGTTTAACTTTTTATGGCTTTTGCAATTTAATCCCTTTACCATACTCAACTTAAGAATAAACTCCTTATATTTTAAATTCTTATATATTTAAATATGTTAAAAGTCCCTATACTCTAATAAAATTTAAAATTCAGTCCCTTTACTTTAATTTTAAGAAATTAAGCCCCTTTACTTGTAATGATTTAAAATTTTTGATCAACTTAATTGACAGCACTGTCCAAATTTATTGCTAGTAAAAAAAAATTATAATTTGTTTTAAATTATTAAAATTATTATAAAATTATAAAAAATATATTTTTTTTAAATTTTTAAAAAATTAATTAATTGCTAACGTAACAATCCACGTGTATGTCACATCAACAAAGTTAATAAATATTAACTTTTCCATCATTTTTTGATGATTTGACAAATAATACAAGTTCAATTGTTAAAAGATGTGAAAATTTAAATGAATTAAAATTACTTTTTTATAAAGTTGGAGGACCAAAAAGATAGATCATTATGCGTAGGGGTGAGTATTCGATCGAGTCGAGTTGAATTGAGTAAAAAAATTTCGAGTTAGTTGAGTTGACAAATCCTATTTTAGCAACCGAACTCAATTTGAATTTTTTTTCGAATCGAATCTGTAGGACCCAATTTATGCCCGGGCCCATTCACCAAACAAAACCAAAAAAGCAAACAGAAATTAAAAAATTAACAAAAATCCAAAACAGTCTAGTCCATTAACAACCCACTAATAACAGACCCAATATTAAACTTAAGCCCAATAGCATTGCCCTAACACAAATCAGAAGCAAAAAAACCCTAGCCTTGCGCCGCATGCTTTCAGCCGCCGTACACCCCACGCACGCCGCCACGTCGCACCTCCGTACACCACGTCACCTCCGTACCTGCAAAAATATTGTATTTTTTACATTTTTCCGAATATAAAAAGTGAAAGGAAATTTGTATTTTGACTACTGATTATTTACGAACAAAGAAATACCAATAAAAAATCAGAAAGCCGATTCAAGGTGATTTTTCATTCAAGTTTTTATGTTCATTATTTTCTGGATACGAATAATAAAAAGAAGAAAGGAGCATTTAGCTGAGACGATTGGTCTCCCTCTGTCGGCTTTCCTCTCCGGTGCCGAGAACCCAAAAACCCTTTGGGTTCGGTTTGGGGCTCAAGGGCGCGACGGTTTCTAGAGAAACTGACTTTTCCCTATTTTTTTTTTCTTTCTTTCCTCAGTTTTCTCGAAGGCAGAAAGTCTCGCCTCCAAAAGGGTTTTTAAACGGGCTTTTAAAGGTCTCCGGCCACCGTAGACGGCGGTGCCGTTGCCGGAGACTGGCGGTTGTCGCGACGGTCCGATGACCAGACCAGGGGAGCGAGAGAGAACCTGAGCCCTCTAAAAATTTTTTTTAAAAAAATGAAAGCAGAAGTGTTTTTTTTTCGGATTTCAGCTATTTATATAGGGTACAAAACGGCGCCGTTTTGGACTTAAACTCTAGTTTCCAAAACGACGTCGTTTTTCTTGAAACCCGAAACCCGACCCGATTGTGGCCAAGATCCGCGTGTTGTGGTTCTGATGGGTTATTCACCCTTTTAGTCCTTCCGCATTTTGTTTCTTTTTTAATTAAGTTCTATTTTTTTAAATTTCGCCTTTAATTTTTGTTCTGTTTTAATTTAGTCCCCATGTACACGCCGCGTTTAAGGGACTTGGATAATTGCACATGGGGCCCCTATTCATTTTCGCACATTCTATTTTAGTCCCTATTTCTATTATTAATGATTTATTTATTTTCAAAATAACCCTTTAATTCTGTTTTGATTCCAATTGAGTCCTCTTCACTTAATTTCTTTAGTTTTTTCTAAACTATTATATATGTATATATTATTCATTTTAAATTATTTTTATAAAATTCATTATTTATTTTTTAAATGGTTTTATTATATCTTGCTTTGGATTATTTTGGTATACATTACTGGTTTGACATTGTTTGGATTGTTACTTTAAAATTTCCTTTTATATTTTATTAATTTAGTTATCATTTTTTTAAAAATTGATATATTATTATAAATTTATATAAATTGTTTATTATTTTTATGTACACTATTTGTTTTTTAAATTTTTATATATTTTTTATTTTAAATTCTTTTGCATATTTTTTTTATATTAGACTATTTTGTTTTATGTGTATTATTTATTTTAGATTGGCACATTTTATTTTTTAAATTATTTTGTATATTACTTATCTTAAATTTCTTCTTGCATAATATTTATTTTAAACTCATTTATATGTTATTATTTTACATACTGTTTATTTTTATTCTTATTTTTTATGATTTATTTCAAACTCTCACATGTATTACTTACTTTAAAATTTTATACATATAATTTATTTTTAAATTGTTGTAAATATTATGATTTCAAATTTCTTTTTTTACATTATTTATTTTAAATTCATTTATCATCATTTAAAAGCTTTTTACATTTTATTTGTGTCAATTTGCTTTATATTTCTTTTAAAATTGTTTTCTAATTCATAAGTGTATGATGTGAGACTATTGTTATTATGTGTATCTTAATTTGTTCTTTTGTATTTTCATATTATTGTTATTTGTTTGTATAATAGTATTGCCATGTATCTTTGTTTCATGCTTGCGACTATGTTCTTGTTTCTTGTTATTGTATCGTGGTTCAAATTACAATGTATGTGATCGGTATTGGTCATTTCATTTTTACCCTAGGCAAACTAAATAAATATATTTTGAGCTAGTTTTATAATCACTCATTTAAAAATTTCCCAAAACAATGCAATATTTAGTATTTGGAAATTCGAGAAATCGTACCCTACCGTGCTGGGCTTCATTTTTTTCGCTTGTCCAAATAATTGAATATCCTTATAAAAATCTCAATGCATGAACTTTGGAAATCATGAGAGGATCTTGGCATCGAGGGTTTGAAACGTCATATCCTATCGTGCTGGATGTGATATTTTATTCCTTCGTAACAAGAGAATCTCAATATCCAATTCGAGTTGTTTAAAATTTTTTTAACGGAATTGTATTCTAAAATATTTTCAAATTTTCGACATTAGGGCATCAATTAATCAATTTGGTACCAATTTTGGGCGTTGCGAGGGTGCTAATCCTTCCTCGCACGTAACCGACTTTCGAACATGTTTTCTTAGATTTCGTAGGCCAAAATTATTGTTTTAATAAATCTAAAATGTTTTATTAAAATAATCCATCTCAAGGTGACCCGATCACACCTTGAATAAAGGATCGGTGGTGACTCCATTTGTCATTTTAGAGTCGATCCCCGTTTTTCCAAATAAAAAAAAATGGTTTCGACAGAATCGAATCGAGTCAAAAAATTTCGAGTCAAATCGAGTCGAGTTAACAAATCCTATTATTTATACTTAATGTTGCGTTTAGATGGACCGATTATTTAACTAGTAGACGAGAAGTACAATATTATTTAACTACATGAACAATATAATGATTTTGCCTTTTAACTTAATGGGTAAACATTTATCAAAACGACGTAGTTTTACCTTTTAACTTAATTATTTTGAATTTTAACTTTTAAAAAAGTAAACATTTATCAAAACGACGTAGTTTTGTCTTTTCTTATTCGAATTTTTGGATAACTCGAATTGTGTAATTCATATTCGAGTTAAACAGAAAAACTTAATTTTTCTTCGAGTTGATCCGAATAACTTGATTAACTCAAATAATTCGAACTATTTAATTCAAAATTTGAATTTCTTATCGAATTTTTCGAATCGAATCGAATTTTACTCACCCTTAATCATGCTTGAATCTTTTAACCATCAACTTTACTATTTTTTTCTTAATTTAGTTCTTACTCTTCAAAAGTATTTAGTTTATAAAAAAAAAAAAAACACTACAAGCTTTTTAATTTTTCAATAAAAATCCTTAAAATATTTTAAACTATTTATTTATTTTCTTTATAAGTTTCCCAAAACTATGAAAAATATAAAAAACTCTTTAAAATTATAAAAAAATTTAAAAAAAAAAAAAAGGTATCGTTTACTCTTTGAATTGTAATAACATCGTCCCAAAATTTTCAAGCCTAATTTCATTTCCAGACAAACCAAAAACCTATTTAACTATTTACAAAATAATAAAATATTAAAAATTATATTTTTAATTGATATTTATACACTTTTATAAATAAATTTAAATTTAAAAATAATTTATCATTTAAATAAAAAATCCTTGTGGAAGCCTAATCGCATAGAAAATTAAAAAAGTAGTATTTAGTAAAAGAAAGAAAGAATGAAAATACATTATTATTTATTTGTTTCAAGCGTAGTAGTTAATTGTAGGAAACCTCAAAATCCTTTTATTTCTAGAATGGGTTTGCTGTCAAAATCTCTTCAGTTTTACTCCAAATGGCCTTCTATGTTAATTTCTTTACCAAAATTATCTACATTATTTTATATATAATATTACCATTATATATTATTTTCCAAATTTTAACCTATTACTTACATAGGAGCTGTAATAGAATAAATAATAATTTCAAACTTATAAATTAATTAATTATTTTTTTAAAAATACCTAAATTGCCCTTATTAAATTTTAATATCTACTTTATCTTTGTTGGTTTCTAGACTATAAAAATATCCGTATTAATTTTTTATGTTACCCAAAATGCCCCTAAAAGCTCCTTTAAAAGTTGGCTTTATATAATATATAGATGTAAGTTCATATATCTACCTTAAGTTGTCCTTAATATAAAATAAATTTAAAATAGCCAAATTATTTTCCCTTCAAAATTTATTTCTAATTTTTTTTTTAAAAAAATTGTTATGTAATAATTTTTAAATAATTCACTTTTTATCTACAACAGTACCCATATTACAAACAAAAATTAGTCAACTATGTTTTATTCTTTTTCATAAGTCAAGTTTATGCTTTTACAGTACTACTTAGAATAATAAAACTTTACTTTTAAAATTAGATTTAAACTTACTTGTCATTAATTATATATATATAAAACCACATTTTATAACAGTTTTATCTTTCATAATTTCTTCCTCATAATGCTTTATTATATTCGTAATATTACAAATTTATTCCAAAAGCTTAAGTATATCTTCAAATATTGTTTCATCAATAGACTGTAATAACAGTTTTATAAAACACACGAACGCATAGGATAGAAAATTAATGTATATATATGTGATGCTCCTTAATTTTATAATAACTAAGTTACATGGGATTGAAATAGGAAGGGAGAGATTGGAGTTAACACTTTTGTTTGAAAATATACACACACTTTCAACTAATTTCATCTCTTCCATGATTGTGATTTAGTAACAGAATTTTTAGTACACTTTAAATCAACTCTAGACCAACACCAAACTTTTAACAACTTACTACTTTAGATTCTTAGCATATAAAATTATTAATTACAACCAACCCGCATTTCACATCTTTGTTTCTTACGAGAGGGACTTCAACCTTTTTTGTAATTGGGGTACTTAGGTTTGTTTATAAATATTTTTACTTTTAATTAAAATCAACTTTAAAAAAAATTGTTAGCATTTATATTTTGTTTAACACGGTAGATTCAATTCATCCACACAGTAGGTATCCATGTTAGATCCGATCTTAAAGCCTACAATAACAGTTAGGTTGATGAAAATACTTGATTGGTATATACGATAGTATTATACTGTGAAAACTCAATTAGAACGTTTTCAAGTTTATGAACCAATTTAGAGTAATTTGGATCTATAGGCTTCATACAATACTATTGCTTTGAAGACCCAATCTAAACATTTTAAACTTCAGGTATTTAAAGCCTAAGCTTACAAATAGGCTGACGAAAATACACAATAGTATTAATTTAAGGACTCAATTAAAACGGTTTGAAGCTTAGTAAACAATTTAGAGAGACCATTGATGCAGTTGAACCAAAGGAAAATGACTTTTAATATAAAACGACCATACACAATTCAATGCTAGAGAGCAATGAAATTAAAGCAAAAGGCAATTTAAAGGGACCAAAGATGAAATTGAACCAAAAGTAAAAACGCTAGAAGGAGGGCTTGAACCTCCGACCTTGTGGTTAACAGCCACACGCTCTAGCCAACTGAGCTATTCCAGCTTTGTTGGTAGGCTTTTCAACAAAGTTAATTTTGATATTCATGGGTCAACTCAAATCTTGAGAACTAATCCTTCAGATGAGTAGCATGTTTGAAGGTACTTGGGTATCCACCCCACACTCCCACAACTTTGAATAATATTTGGAAAAGGATTGAGAAACTCTAGAATTTGAATATTGCAGTTTGAGTTGTTGTGGAGTCAAATATAAAAATGGATCCAAGAAATCACAAACAACTTTGGGTTATTGAAGTTTTAAGAGGTGAGGCTGAAGTTGAAGTCTGTTTTAGCCCAATTACACATGTCCTAATTAATTGTCAATTTGGGTGTTGGAAGCCCACTTTAGGCCGAATCAAAATTACAACACCAAGTTTAGGTCGTAGAAATTTGAGTTGTTTGATCTTCTTCCCTTTTTTATTCAAATTTTACCTTTAATTCTTCTAATCCAAAGTCTTATTTCCTCTTTTCTATTTAGTTATATTAATTACACATTAATTGTGTTTTGGATATAGCTTCTAATTAATTTGTTGTTTTATTTTTTTAATTGTTTATGGTTGCTTGATTTAGAATATCCTATATTTTAAATTTAATTTAGGTTTTAAGTTTGGTTTTTTTAGAGTTTAAATTGTGGATTCAAATGTTAAGCTTTTAGCATTTAGGTTTTTTGGAAGATTTTATTTTATAGATTTTAATATTTTAAGTTTTAGGTTTTAGTTCTTGGTTTTAAATTAAATTAAATTAAATTTTGATTTGATTTTCTTAGATAATATATGTTAGGCATTTCAATAGTAAGTCTTAAATTAAATTTTGATTTAGACTTCTTAGATTTTAATTTTAGATTCCCAAATTTAAACACAAAATCCTTTCACTTAAACCAAAGGAAAATTACTTTCAATAGGTATGGAAATTTAGAAACCAATATAAAACGACCACACACAATTCAACGCTGGAAAGCAATTAAATTAAAGCAAAACGCAATTTCAAGGGACCAGAGATGAAATTAAACCAAAAGTAAACCCGCTAGAAGGAGGGCTTGAACCTCCGACCTTGTGGTTAACAGCCACACGCTCTAGCCAACTGAGCTATTCCAGCTTTATGAGAGGCGAATTATATTGTTTTTATTTATATTATAAACATAAAATTAGTATAACTTAATTATATATATCTATCTTTTTATTAAAAGATGTTTACATTGAAATTTATTCAGTTTAGGAAAGATAAAGAAAGAAAAAAGACATTGGCATTTTTTTCATTTATTTTTTTATTATAATAACTATGTACATTTGGTTTTTTTTTTTTTAAATTTATCATTTAACAAATTCAATTGTTTTTAAATTTTCATTTATAATTTTTTTGAATGATCAGAATCTATATTGAGAAGAGATTATTTAAAAATTTAAAATATAATCTATTAAATTAATAAAATATAATTTTAGGATATAATTTATACGAAAACGATGTTTAATGGTTTCCTTTAAGCAAAATTTTAGATTTTTTATATTTGTTTGAGCATAGATAATTGAATGAATATTTCTAACTACAATTACTTACTCTAAAAAATGAAACTCATCTTTAATTTGCTCAATAGTAGTTGGATGCCTAAACAATGTTCTTATACTCTTAAATTACATTTAAAAAAAAAAAAAAAAAAACAATGATGTGTAGAGCCAAAATGAGTAATAATCCAAGAAAACTATGGAAATTAAGAAGTCATCGAAATGTGAGAATATGAAAGTAAAATTGGTGCAATCCAAATAATAGAAAAGTAAAAAGAAAAAAGAGATAGCTATAAATTGGGAAATAAAAATGCACAAAACATTTTTGGATAGATATGGTGTTCAGGGGCTCATTTTCATTAAGAGATTATGAAAAAAATAATCTCTTAATTCAAGTTCAACTAACACCTCTCAAAGTTTGGCGTTAAAACAACATGATAAACTCAACAAAAAATTCAAGAGAAACACAAATGAAAAACACCAAAATATGATAATAAACTGAAAAAAGTTGAAATCATATTAAAACACACAATTGAGGCAATTAATATCATAAAAAAAAAAATGTATCATATAAAAGATTGTAAGGTTAGAATTATTAAAATCATCATGAGAGAGGTGGTAGAATATTTAGTATATTACCTAAACAGCAAAGGTTTAAGTTCTACTCTTTTTGTTTTTTAAAATCAAGCTCGTATAAGTATTAAAAGTGATAGGGGTGTGCAAATTTCAGATAAAACCGAATTAATTCGGTTAATCGGTTGGTTAACCGAATTAATTCGGTCGGGAGTCGGTTAATAATTTTTTGGAAGTTCGGTTAACGGTTAATTCGGTTCGAAATCGGTCGGTTAACCGAATTAACCGAACTTAATAAATAATATTATAATATATAAGTATTCGATCGGGGGTCGGTCGGTTCGATTATTTTTTTGGAAGTATAAATTAATCGGTCGGTTAATTCGTTTAATTTTTTTTATATGTTTTATACTTGTTTTAACCAAAAATCAAAAAACATATAAATTTCGGTTAATTCGATTAACCGACCGAATTAACCGGAAAAGTTCGGTTCGGTTAATTTTTTTTGAAAAAATTTCGATTCGGTTAACGATTTAAAAAGGTCGATTAATTCGATTAATGGTAGTTCGAGTCGGTTAACCAATTGAACACCCCTAAAAAGTAGTAGAAAATGACCAAATATGTGTAGAAGCCCAAGTGCTAAGGCTTTAGCATACTTCTCCTTGCCCTAAGTTTTATCCATGACAACTCTTTTTCTCCCATTTATTTTTCCTTAATTTTGGAAGAACGATTAATTTATCAAAACAGCCCTCCGAAATTTGCTTAACCTAACCATTTATAACTTCCTTCCTAATCAAATTAGAATTTTGGTTTTCATCTTCAACCTAAACAAAAAATTCTTTCCCTATTTCTTCCCCATTCTTTCTTCATCTCTTCTTTTAAAATTATTTTCTTTTCTTTTGCTGGAAATTTTATTTTGATCCCAAGTTTGAGACCGAGACCCGTTCAATCGATCTTTCGTGTCGATTTAACGTAACACCACCAATTTCGTTTCTAACGTGTCAAGATCGGTAAGCATTCATATTTTTGATTTCGTAGAACCCTAAAACTCTGGAATAAACATCGTTCTTGTCAATCTTTCAAATTGGATACGAATCTTTTATGAACTTTCCCAAAAATCTTGATAGTTTCGATAAATCTTGAAAGTTGATATTAATTCTTGTGTTCTGTTGATCGAAAGACCCATTGTAGGTATTCTTAGTCAGATTCAGACAAGAGGATCATTGTACGAGACCCTAAAAGTTAGGTGTGTGTTCTTTTTCGAGAAAATCGAGGTAAAATTGAACCTAGCCCAGACAGCAGGACCTACCACACGGGCGTGTGGGCCGCTCGTGTGGACTGTACGACCTCACACACGGCCATGTGAAACACCCTAAACTCGGCCCAAAAAGCCTGACCGGATTTGAAATGTTCCTCGAGTAAAACTTTAGCAACTTCTCGCTTATAAGAAAAACTTGATGATTTTAAATAAAACAGATTAACTTAAAGATAGGGTGGAAATCAAATTGTAAAAATAAATTTGTATCTTCTTAAAACATTATTTTTAAGAGAAATTAATAAGTTAAAAGAAAACCAAATTTAATGAAAAATTCATTAATATTGTGGAAATATATTTTGTTTTCAAAACAGTTTAATTTATTTATCAAAAAAATAATATTTAGTTATTTAAATAATAATTATTCATGGCGAATAAAAAAATAAAACAGTTCATAATGGCCTTATTACAAAAATGGCAAAACCCAAAAAAAAATCTTAAATAAGTTTAATAAGTTTGATTTAGAAAATCTCCAAAATACTTTGTTTGAACATTAGCCACCACATAGTCCTCGCTGACCCGATCCATCACGCTAAGAGTCATCTGAAAAATTATCCCACAAAAGGGGTGAGTCATAAACCCAATGTGTAACACATACATTAAAAGCCCATTAATAACACATATAGTCATAGGCCCATTTTAAATCATGTTTAGCCATAAGCCCAATTTTTATAGCAGATAAAAAAAATCACATGAATATACACATATAATGAAATGCAAACCCGGCCCACCTAATATCCATCCGCTACACACCACCCGTACCAACCAAACACACCGTGGGGATTACTAAATCGACCCTCCATCCGCTACACACCATCGAAGCGCTTCTTTGCAGATCAACATGCACATCGCCTTTATAATTTTGTGGCAAGGCCACCTGATCAATGTGACCGAAGTCACCAGATTAACATATGTGACCGAAGTCACCGGATTATGTGGTAAAACCACCGAAATACTTCCCCTTTATCAATTTTACCCATATGCCCATGCACATACATATTATTCAGTTTTCATGCCATTTACCCCCAAAAATCATAATATCATCATACTCATTTCACATTTATGCATATAGCAAAATTTACGAAATGTCGGGGTAAACATACCTGAATATCGTATACCACTGAATGGTATCCACAAACATTATTAAACATATTGTCATATAAATCACATTATAGATCTACGAGATTTTATTGTAAGGTTACACACCTTATGACTGTGAGAACGATACCTTCCCGCTCGTCAACGCCTAGGTAATAATCACACTTGTTTAGTATACACTATTACTAATAAAACTATACTATTGATGAGAGATCTAAATCCTTACCCTCGGATTCTCGAACAACCGTTATTTGTGGTTTTTCTCCGCTAGATGAATCAAAACCACGACAACCCACTAACGAAAAGTGGTTAGGTTATGCGCATACGACTTCAAATAACCGATCTTCTTTGGCGGAGAGGGTCCACAACCCGGTGGAAAATCTCTTATCGCCGATACAGCTCTTCATTTGTAGTTTGAGGGTATAACAGTGCCTCCTCTCTTCCAAACACTCCGTACTGCTCTTTTCGAACCTATCTTGCTAGTCTCGAATTCACCCCTAAAATAAAGTTGATTAATAAACTATCTAAAAGAATTGATATAACAGAAAGTGATATTCTTACCTTTGATGATTTCAAAAGGTTTCTCTTAAAACGTTGGTTTCCAAAAAGATTCTTAAAAAAAAATGTTGATTTTGGTTTTGGTAGAAGGTAGTTTCGGTTGAGAGTGAAGAAGAAAGAAAAATGAAAAGAGAAAGAAAGAGAAAGGGAAAGAAAGAAATGTTTTCCAAACTTTTTGATGCTTTTGACTAAAGAGGACAAGAATTTGAGAGAATAAGCACTTTAACCAAAATGGTCAAAATGAAAGCCAAAACAAAGTAAAAACTTTTACCTAATGTCATTAACAAAATTCGGCTAAGAGGAGAGCTTTTGGAGAAATGAGAAAAGATACACAAAATGCTAGAGTTTTTGGCCAACTATCACCCCCTAATCCAAAGTCAAATTCGGCCAACATGTATGCCAACATAATCCCCCTTTTTCCTCCACATTTCCTCCCATTAATCCTTGATTTTTGCACAAATAAACCATCTCCCCTTAGTCCCTAAAACCGACTAGGTTCATGGTCAAATGACCATGAAAAAAAACTTCAAAACACCCTTCTTTCTTCAAGCCTTTTGTCCCCCTATCTTACCATATCTTCAAGATCCCTTGCCATAACTTCTAGCTTGCCTTTTTCATAAAGTCTACTAACCAAAAATAAGAAGATGACCATCCATTCTAGAATAGTCTTGGCCGACACTATAGGAAACAAAATAATAGAAATAAAATTCTTCCATTTGCTAGCTAGGAGATTCGAATCTCTCTTCTGATGCATTCACTCATGCACCATTACCACCTTGCCAAATGACTTATTATGCTTAAACCTCTAGTCAATATTTCTTAAAGCCTATCTTGCTTAGTTCCATCTTAAATAAAATAAAAAAAAATTTAATATATCACTAAGCATTCACTTACATAATGAAGTTCAAAAATAAACTTCCAAAACACACTCAATCATATCTAAGCATGCAACAACATTCAATTTAGCAGAGATGCATAACCCCTAATTATCAGGATGTTACACCATGACACCCCTGAAACCCTAGGATGTTCAACTTTCACATGACCTCACACACGGTCGTGTCTCCCCTGTAGGTCGAAATTTCAAATGTCACATGACCACAGTCTCTTACACGACCTAGCCACATGGTCATGTACCTCTTCCACACGGCCCAGAGCTTCCCAAACGGTCATGTGTCCCCTGGAACTTGGAAATTACAATTTTGACCCAATATTTTATATTTTGATTAGATTAGTCCCTTAATAGGTTCTGAACTATTTTTAGTGAATTAAATTATGCAAATAGGTCCCTGATGATATGAGATATGCTAGAATCCATGATTGATTGATTTTATATGGTATTTAATTAAATTTATGAATATTTTCATCAATAATGAATAATATATAGTACCTTTGTATCTATATACTTGCAATTGAATGAATAACGTGCCCTATATTATTATCAATACTGAATACATGCATAGCTTGAATTGCTACTGATTGACCATGTAATAGATTATCTATTATGCCTTAAATTCATTGCATGGGGTGGGTTGATATGGTCGGAGGAAGTATAACAGCCCAAATTTCAGTGAAATTGGAACAGTGGTTTCGGGACCACAAATTCGAGCTGAAAATAAAATTTATTTTTATTTTATTATATGATCCGTATTATGATAGATATGACATGTGAAAATTTTGGTACGAAAATTTTATCGATTGTGTGCTTAATTACGAGAAGGACTAAATCGCATAAAATGCAAAATTTGAATTCTAGTAGCTATAAGGATTAAATAGCTATGGAATTCAAAAATTAAGGTCCTTACATGGTAATTATACCATTAAGAAAAGTATGTAGATTTTTCTTGGTGACTCATCTATAGAAATATAGAAAAAAGGGTAAGGACTAAATTGGAAAGTGAAAATTTTAATTAATTAAAAAATGATAAAATAGATATCATCTTATTTTCTCATCTTATTCCCCAAAATAAAACATGGAAACCCTAGCATAGAGAGAAGAAACTTTCATGGCCAAATTGGGTAAGTTTCCTTATCCCGTTTTTAGTAATTTTGATATTTTTGGAATCGGAATAGTCTAAACTATCTATTTGGGGGATTAAATTGAGAAGTTATCAAGATATGAAAAATGGTTCATGGATGTATATGCTGTAAATTAGAGATTTATGGTAGAAAATGAAAGATTATTGATAGATAAACAACTTTTACAAAGTGATTTTTGATGAAAACATGGTTTAGGGACTAAAATGTAAACTTGTGAAATTGAAGGAAAAATTCTAAAATTTTATGAATACATGTGCTGTAAAATTTGTAATGGGGCTTTGGTTAGGCTTGGAATAGGGAGTAATTTGTACAAGTTTCATTTTTCGAGCCTAGAGACGAAAATGAAATTTATGGAAAAGTTAGGGGCAAAATAGTAATTTTGCCTTGGATGAAAATTTAGTCCACATGAATGTAAAATATGATAAATTGATGTTAAATCTACTCGTATAGATACGGATAGACCAAATTCGGAGTTAGAATGAGGAAAATGTCGAATTAGTAGATTTTACGTACACGAACCTTTGTCGAGGTAAGTTCGCGTAACTAAAATTGTATATGTTTTTATGCTTGATTTAAATGTTGTATTTGTAAATTTTATCAATGTCATAAATATGTGAAATGATCACCTACTCGATATAGCCCGATAAAATGGTAAATGAATAAAATGTTACTTGTATGCTTGACATGAATGTGGAATGTGTTTTACTCGAATTACATAAATGTTATAGAGGTATGAAATAATCAAATGCCCGATAATGCTTGACAAGTGTTTAAATCCCAGTTGAATAAATGAAAAATCGATGGATATGTGATTTCCCGAAACGAAAGAGGTCCTGTATTTGTTGCGAATAGGATTTAGCTCGGATGAGTAATCCTTCAACCTCAATTCTGATAGGATTTAGCCCGGACGGGTAATCCTGATATAAGTCCTCTCGAGCATATATTATGGATTGGATTTAGCTCGGACGGGTAATCCAAATCAAGCTCCTTAGAGCATATGTCATAAAAAGGATTTAGCCTGGACTGGTAATCTTGTTGTATACATGTGTGGCTCGAAAGTGTACTATCTGAAATAGTACCTTATGGGTACCATTGAATATGAATTGACGGATCCTGATTCGTATGCCTCGAGTGTACTACTTATGTATCCATTGATAATTCAAATAAATTCAACGGGCAAGGTTCTGACAGGGGCAAATATAAATCTAAGACAAATTGACATGGAATGGTGTATATGATATGGAAATATGACATGAAAGAATATTACATGAAATGCAAGAAAATGATGATACATGACAAGTGATATATGAAATATGAGATGATGATATTTGTACATGGAAACTATTTGATGAGAATGTTCATTCTTGATTATAGACTTGTACACCTAGAGTGTACTAATCGTGATTTTGATATTCCGAGTAATATGTGTAAAGTTCTGATGCGAAATGATCTGAACTCAAAATGAACTATTATGAAATTATACTCAAAATAATGAGATGAATTATGTATGTTGAATGAATACACGATGTGGAAAGCATATGTGCTTGGAAACTTGATTATTGTTGAGCCCATACATGTCTTGATATTACTATGGAATATATGACTAAAAAGGGCAATGAGGATGTGTGTAGGGTTTGATATCAAAGTGGTTGATTATACCTTACTTAGTTACCTCAGATAGTATGAATGGTAAGTTAAGTACCGTGTTATACGAACTTACTAAGCGTTTTATGCTTACTCTGTTTTATTTCCCCCTATTTTAGAGTAATCGGAAGCTCGTTGGATTGGAAGCTCGGCGGAGATCATTCACACTATCCATCGGTCTATGTCGGTACAATATGGTAAATCAATTATGGTTGTAATGGCATGTATAGGATATGTTGGCCATATTGGCATGTAAATGTAAATGATGCTTGTAGTCTAGCAATTGGAATGGCTAGTAATGGTTGTTTTGAAATACTTGTAATGTTATGCTATGGTAACCATATGTATATGTTACATAGTTGATCAAATCATGTTTAACACATGAATTGAACCAAGGTAGGATAGTAAACATGTATGCATGCAATGATAGGCCATGTTGAATGATGAAATTTGCTTATTTGAATGCTTAGAATGGTTGGATTGTACTTAGTATGTTTTGGTACAGGAAAATGGTAAATTTGGGTGACAAGTGAGGCTAGGAAATGGCTTTATTTTGTCCACACGGGCAGACACACGGGCGTGTGTCTAGACCGTGTGTGACACACGGCCTACCCCATGGGCGTGTAGCCAGGCCGTGTGTCCCCTGCACCTTAAATTCGATAAAACAGAATGCTCAGAATTAAGTACACGGATAGAGACACGGGCGTGTGTCTTAGCCGTGTGGGTGACACGGCCTTGAACACGGGTGTGTGTCTTGGCCGTGTGAAACCTGCACCTAATTCGAATTGAATTAAATAACCACACGGCCTAGCACATGGGCGTGTGGTATGGCCGTGTGGTGCAAGTCAGAGAGCAACCTAAATCGGACACGGCCTGAGGCACGGGCGTGTCTAAGGGTCACACAGGCGTGTCCATTGGACCACACGAGCGTGTGAGCCCTGCACCTTGGAAAATTTTTGAAATGTCACGAAAAATTCTTAGAGTTTTCGATTAAGTCCCGAATCGATTCTAATGCTCGTATTGGACCTCGAGGGTCCATATAAGGGATGTTACGAATGATCTCGGTTAATGAATAGTGATTGACATGATTTATCTGAGAATGTTCTGAAAAGTTTCGGTAACGCTCCGTAACCCTGTTCCGGCGATGGATACGGGTTAGGGGTGTTACAGGAAGTAACAACAATATATCTGCATTAAAATGTTTGTTGTGTACCCATAGCCAAAGTAGATTCCAACTGCGTCATTTTGTTGTACATTCACAACCATCTGACAGCTTTTATCTGCGAGTATGTTGTGCTTCCACGACCATTGGCAAGTTTCATCTACAACATTTTGCTGTGTACCCACAGCTAAAGTAGATTCCAACTGTGTCATTTTTTTGTGTGTCCACAACCATTGGCAGTTAAGGCTGCCATCTAATGGTGGTTAATCCACAAACTGGTGTTATGGTGGTTGGAGTTCTAGAGAACTCCCAATGTGGTGTGTAGCGGTGGGGCTAGGATAAATCCTGTTTAAATCTAAAATTGTATAGCATCTTTGATATCATGTTCATACAGATCTGGAAATAATGTTATGAAATTTATGAGCATATGAGTGGATACACATATTTAAATATGTGTTTATTTTTATATGGTTATAGTGGGCTAATCTGAGAATTTGACTATTTTGAAATTTGTGATTGTGAGTTCTAATGCTTAAATGATGATTACATTGAAAAATCGTACCCTGAATTGAATTGCTATCTATGATAATTACTTGCAATGTTATTTAATGTGTCCTAACAACTTTTTTAATTGATTTTATTGTAAATGAACTCACACTGAGTGTCATAGCTCACTCCCCCTTTAATTTTCATCCTTTCAAATAACCCACTAGGTTAGGACGTGAGAGCGGCATCCGGAGGGACTCAGCTTAGTTTGTTTTTTTATTTTAATATTTTAAGTTTCTTTAAATTTCTTTATTTCCTCAAAAAGATTGTGTTATTTATTTATAAACCGTGGCATGAGACTTAGGATTTAGGTTTGATTTTATTTTGCATAACATTAAATCATAAATTTTAACGAGGCTATTAGACTATTATTATTTGATGAACCCCGATTTTATTAAAAACATAAGTAATTGTCACCTTTTTTGCTGTTAGATAATAAACAATACTTGAGGAATAATAAATAATGTATTTAGCAAAGTTTTCTAAACAGATGAAAAAAATGTTTTAAACGGATCGTTTTTCAAAAACACTGATAGATTATTGGGCCACTTTGATGACTAATGTAATCTTCTGAACTCGTGTCTAACGTCTAGGCCGGATTGGAGAAATTACGAAAAATATACAATAAATTATCATATTAAAGAAAAATATACTGAAAAGAAAATATACTCAAGAGAAATTAACTAAATTAAATGTGTTCAATAACAATATAAAAGTATACATTGATTAAATCATTTAAAATGTGATATAGTCCAAATTAGAGTTGAAAATATTTTGTAAAAAAAAAAAAAAATAGAGTTGAAATTTTATATTAAAACAACGAGTTGAAAATATAATAAATATTATTGAATTTAATCTTTAAACACTTTAAAATATTAACTTTGTCTAAAAAATCGCAAAAAAAAAAAAAAAAATCCTTTGTTTTCATTACCACCCTGACCCTCCATGCCAAAACAATAGCTGGTGCTCTTCTTCTGACTACCATCATTTCTTAAAGCAAAAGGCAATTTAAAGGGACCAAAGATGAAATTAAACCAAAATTAAAAACGCTAGAAGGGGGGCTTGAACCTCCGACCTTGTGGTTAACAGCCACACGCTCTAGCCAACTGAGCTATTCCAGCTTTGTTGTTCAACTTTTCAACAAAGACAATTTCAATATTGGAAAGCATATTCATGGAACCTGGCTCTGGACAGTCGAGTCTCTTTTGTAGCTATATTAACTCAAATCTTGAGAACCGCTCATGAAGTTGGATGATTACAACTAAACTAATCCTTCATTTCTTAAGCAGATCAGTAGCATGTTTCAAGCTACTTCGCTATCCACCCTACACACCCAAAAGCTTCAATAATATTTGCAAAAGGATTGAGAAACTCTATATTTTCAACCTACAATTTGTATATTGCGTTTTGAAAAAGAGCTTTTCAATTAATTACTCAAAAAATGAGATTCATTAGAAGCAACGACTACTTCCGACTTCCGAACTGGGCCTATTTCTTGTTTGAATTAGACCTTAGATAAAAAATTTAAAATTCAGACCCACTCAAACTCGAATAAAAATAATTATTTATTTTATGTATATTAATTATAAATAAATCATAAACAAAGATGTGAACTAAAGGCGATTTTTGGGAGGTAACCCAATTTATTTTATTTTATTTTATTTATTTATTTTAGTTTATTTTGGGCATGGACATATTTTTCTAAGTTTTGGTCAAAACTTTTTACCTTTGTAGACACCTAATTTGAGGCTTGTTTTACTTTAAATTGCCAATAGATTTTAGTCCATTTTCAAGGCTCAATGGCCCACTATTGCTTTCAATTTTAAAGTAAGGTTTCGAAACACTGAGATCTTATGACCGCATAATGTGAACACATAAGAAAAAACCATTCATTTAAGCCAAACAAAATTAGATGAACAAACTAAATTATTAAAAGATACCGTTTTTAAAAAAAACACCGGATTAGGTATTTTTTTGAAAAATTACATGACTAAGCTGAATTTACGAAAACGTTACTAGTTGGAAGCGTTTTCAATTCTAGTTGAAAGCGTTTTAAAGTGATTTGCAGAAAAAAACTTCCAACTGGAAGTGCTTTCTACCCCATTGTCTTCTTTTTTTTTTTTGATGTCACTTCTTGTGAAAAAAAAAACTTACAAAAAAGTTTTTATATAGACCCCAAGTCTCATTTCCTTTGTTTTCTTAAGCGATGTGGGATATGAGATATAGATATATATAGACTCATAATCCATTTGCAGCTTGTTTCTAGATAATGTGAGATTACTTACTCTTTCAACTAACAACATAAGATTAAAGGCTACATTTAATTTTTAAAAATTAAATACAATACTTTATACTTTATTAAACTGCAACAAAATAAAACATCATAAACTCTTGTAGGAGCCCAAATCTGCCCGGGCCCAATTAACCAATAAAAAATAAAATACAAAACCAAAAAATCCAAAAACAGTCCATTAACAAGTCTTTTTACAAGACCCATTTACAATAGCAGACCTTAACCCCTGACCACTTACAACAGGCCCACTTATACTAAACACTAAACCTAATAGGCCCACTTATAACCCAATATCCAGACCAGCCCGAACGGCCTAAAAATTTTAGGGTTTCAGGAAACCCCAAAGACCCTCTGGAAGTTTCATGCGCCGCAACACTGTTGACGGTTGGGCTACCGCGTCCCTCACACGTGCCCCTTGCGTCGTTTCAGTAACCTACGCGCGCCACCACGCACACTCTACGCGCGCCGTTTCAGCAGCCTCCAGTGCCCCACGCGCTCCACCCACGCGCAAGCCTGCACGCATCGTGCGTGCCTTCGCGCTCAGTGTCGTCCGCACCTCCGTACGCTACATCCGCGCCTTGTACCTGCAGAATAACAAACAACAACAGATGGGACAACAATAATACAGCAAGAAAAAAAATGTAAAAAAGGAATTTGTATTTTCTTTTTATTATTATTCGGCTACAAAAGAAGGCTAAAAAAACATTGTAAGGGGGACTACTACACGATTTTACACACTGAATACAGAATATACACAGAAAATACAGAGAAATCAAAAGAAAATTTTGAAGGTGATTTCCAGTTTTTGATACTCTTTTTCCTTTTCTATCTTTGTTTGGTTCGTTCGTGTGAAAATCAAAAGGGAAAAGGGATTTACCTGCGTGAAACGAACCGTCAGACTACTTTCTTCGGAGTAATCGGAGCAAAGTGGTCCTTCGAGGCAGTGAATGTGAAGCGCTCGGGCCTGGTTTGAACGAGAGCAGTCGTTGGGTCTGAATCGGTTACTTATCGCCGATTATCATGGCGTCGAAGTGACCGAATCTCCCTTCTTTTTTCTGCAGCTGATGGGTTAAATGAAAGGGGATTTAGGGTTTTTTTTAGAGGGGCTTAGATGGGGTTTGATCTGTTTTTAATCTAGTTTTAAAGCCATTAAAGAAACGGCGCCGTTTAGGCTCATTGCAATAGCCTTAAAACGACGCTGTATTGGCTTACACCCAGAGACCCGACCCGAATGCGGCTAAGATCCGCACGTTTTAATACTTAGGGGATATTTATGCGTTTAACCCTCCTTTTCTGTGCTGTTTTTTTAATCAGATCCATTAAATGTTTGCTTTGTTCTTAAATTCGCCCCTATAATCTGTACGTTATATCAATTCGATCCAATTTGTATATTGCTTCTTGACTGTGGAAAATTTGTGCTTTTAATCCTTGTTCATTCGCATATATTATGATCAAACCCTGTGCATATAATTTTATTCCGTTTTGCATTAATTAATTAATTGTTATGCATTTCAAATTATTTATATGTATGTTTATTGTTCTATTTTCTTACATACAAAAATATATTTTTAATTCTTTTTTATTCAAAATCAGTATAATAGAAAGGTTTTATGTATATAAATGTATATAGATCTACATTCAAATTTTCTCTTAATATGCACATATTTTTTATTATATACATCCTTTTAAATTTATCTATACAAATTCATTTGCTTTTAAAATTATTCATATATATGTGTTTTTATTTTAAAATTAGCGTATATAATCCTTTAATTTGAAGGATCATACTTTATTATGTATTAAAATTTATCTCACACATATCTTATCTTTAAATAATTTTGCATAATATGAGTATTAATTACTTTTCATTTTACATTCATTTTTCTTTTTTTGTATAATACTTTGCTCTATTTTCTTCAATTGTTAATTTCATTATATGATTATTGCTAGCATATGAATTGTAATTTGTTAATTTGTAACTACTAATTATTTGTGATTCATCATTATAATATTTGATGTATGGATTAATATCTTGCTTTGTATATTAGTGTTCCATTGTATCTTACGAAAGATGTAGTGTTTTAATGTCATTTCAGTTTTAAAATCATAAGGCAATGTTCGTGTTTAGGGGTTTCGAGAAAATCGTGCTCTAACTTACTGAGTTTCGATTCTTCTCGTTTAAAACCTAGTAGACGAATATCCTTTCTTTCTCAAATCATAAACATAAATTTTTTTAAATAAATATAAAACATATTCTCGGGAATTTGAGACATTGCGCCCTAACTTACTGGGTGTGATATTTTATCATCTCGAGATAAGAATTTCAAAAGAACAAAGGCAATATTCCGTATTCGGGAATTTTGAGAAATAGTGCCCTAACTTACTGGGCTGCGATTTTTCATTTGACCCAAATAAGGGAATATCCTTCTTATTTTTTTAAATATACAAGTATTGAATATCGAAGGATAAATCCAACTTCGAGAATATAAGATGTTGTGCCCTAACTTACTGAGTACGGCATTTTATTTCTTCGAAATAAGAAGTTTTGGCATCCAATATGATTCTGTCCAAATACATATATATTTTAAATAAATGGATCGTAATATAAAATCTTTTCAAATTTTCAACGTCAGGACATTAATTAATCAATTCGGTACCAATTTTGGGCGTTACGGGGGTGCTAATCCTTCCTCGTACGTAACCGACTCCCGAACCTATTTTCTCGAATTTCGTAGACCAAAAACACCGTTTTAGTAAACCAAAATATTTTATTAAAACAAAGGTGACCCGATCACACCTCATCAAAAAAGATTGGTGGCGACTCCATTTCCATATTTTTAAAGTCGATTCCCGTTTTTTCAAAATACGATAAAAAATGGTTTCGACAGCTTGGCGACTCCACTGGGGACAAATAAGAAAGTCAAGCCGTAAAATTGATTATTTTCTGTCCTTTTGTCGAAAATTGAAAATTTGATTTGAAAAATTACGATCCTTTTTTATTGCATTCGCTTGCGTCATCTCATTGCTGTGGTTCGAGTCTTATAGAATACTTTGCATCATATTGCATGACCGCTGGGTCATACCCTTAAGTGGGAGTGAGAAGCTACTCCTTCGTGAGGTTTTCACCTCCGTGTAGGATAGTGAATCGCTTCTGGGATACATCCGTACCTATGTCTTCGTGAGATTTTCATCTCCGTGCAGCCATAGGGAAATGTATTCCCTTGAACCGAACTCGGTCCGTATGAGCCTATAATGGGTGAAGATCGAGGAATCTGCTAGTTCAGGTACCTCAACTCTAGAACCGAACTGCATATAGAAAGCCCTAAGAGCCCACCCTAGGTAGAGCTGTGATAAACCCTAGTGGCCACTCAGATAGGAGTTTGAATGATTTTTTTTCATGCTTTGAATTTCGTTTCTATTGTACTGACTTTTTATCTTTGTTACTTAGCATGCATTTTCATATTAGAGAGATATGTCGATTCGGGTTCGATTGCTAAATTAGGGAGCTCGGCATGGAGAACGAATTTCTTGATAAAACGGAAGACAATACGGATGTTCGTATATTTGTAGTCCGTTTCATGTAAAGAATTTTGTCCTCTAGTAAAGTTTTCTAAAGGAAATTGAGTTAGAATCGACACCTCTTTACATTCATTTCATGCATTCACATAGCATTACATCATATGCATCAGATTTCATGAGAAAACCCTGATTGGTTGAAGTTATTTCAAAGATTAACTGGACACCGGCAAAACTAAACATCCCTACGATACCCGAACCAAGATGAAAGATATGGATCAGAGATTAGAGAAGCTTGAACAACTCCAAAGGGAGATACAGGATAAACTTCAGCTGCAAATGCAGGAACAGCTGGCTAAGATCCAGCAAGATATGATGGATAGAATGATGGAATCACAAAAGAGTATGATGACTCAATTAACTCAATTACTGGCGGGAGCAATAGACAAAGGAAAGACCCCCATGGTTAACGCTAGTGAAGATAATGAGGAACCACTATATCCTTCGGGTTTTACCCCGACACATCCTGAGGTGTACCCACGAAAAAAATCTGTCACAATTAAACCTCAACAACTTCAGGAGGGTGTTTTGATACCAACAAGCTTCCAAGCGGGATCAGGTTCTAACTTAGAGGATCACCCAATTAATGCTGTTATTCCCGACTTTGATGAAGCAGCAGAGAGAGAAAGGGCAAAGTCTGAATTGACAAGACAGTTAGAGGATTGTTGCAAATGGCTAGAGGACAAATTCAGGGCCATGGAAAATGATGATAGGCAACATGGAATTGACGCTAAAGATCTGAGTTTGGTGCCAGATCTAATACTTCCTCACAAATTCAAGGTGCCAGAATTTGAAAAATACAATGAGGCTACTTGCCCAGAGGCTCACATAACTATGTTTTGCCGGAGAATGACTGGGTACGTAACAATGACCAACTGCTAATTCATTGCTTCCGGGACGTGATCAAGCGGGAGCGAGATCTAAATGGTACAATCAGTTGAGCCGTACCAAAATTGGTTCTTGGAGGGATTTAGCACAGGCATTTATAAAGCAGTATAGTCACGTAACAGATATGATCACTGATAGAATCACCTTGCAAAACATGGAGAAGAAACCAAGCGAGAGTTTTCGACAATATGCACAAAGGTGGAGAGAGGTTGCCATACAGGTCCAGCCACCTCTTCTGGACAAAGAAACCACTATGCTCTTCATCAACACCTTGAAAGCCCCATTTATCACTCATATGCTAGGGAGCGCTACAAAGAGCTTCTCAGACATCGTAATGACTGGCGAAATGATTGAGAATGCCATAAAAAGTGGTAAAATAGATACGGGGAAAGTGCCAAGAGATCAGCCCCGGGAAAGAAAGAAAATGAGGTAAACAATGTGGGAGCATACAAGAAAGGTTATTCAAAGCCGCCATCTTGTGGGATCACCAAGGACGACAACTACTAGTCTTCGACTCCTTCAAGGAATGAATCTAGTCAAAGGACGAACACGAAAAGCTTGAGCTTCACTCCTATTCCAATAACATACCAAGAGCTATATCGAGATTGTTTGACACACACGTGGTGTCCCCTTTCTACCTGACACCATTGCAGCCCCCGTACCCCAAGTGGTACGACGCAAATACCCAATGTGACTATCATACGGGAATTTTGGGGCATTCAATAGAAAATTACACTGCCTTTAAAAAAGTCGTGGAAAGGCTTATTAAGATAGGGGTTGTGAAGCCCGATGAGTGAACGGCAATAGAATTGAAGGATGGGGCAAGAGAGTTGCGATTCCTTGAAGAAGTCATCAGAAGCCTAGAAATCGGAAAGTCAGAACACCAATGGCATATCCAAAGAGTGAACCAAGGAATAAAAGTTTTCCAAGCATCGGCCTTTATATACTCGGGAGCGTTTTGGACAATCGGACTGCGAAAGAAATTCCTGTAGTATTTAGAGCTTACCTAGAGTAATGTACAAAACACACTTGTTGCTTTAAGCCTAGAAGCAATAAGATTTCTTTTGTGAAATAGGCTTCTGTCCAGAGTTTTTATTTCAATAAAATGCATATTTTTGAGCAAATATTTTTATTCTTTACATTTCATACTGAACATTCTTTGGTTTTTTTAGAATATTCTTTCATTCTTTATTCATGACCATACCCTATAAATAAATCATCCTTAGAATAATTTATTCTTTGGAATTTGCCTTCGTACCTACAATAGGTACCCAGATATCAATGACATGAGCGACGCTGTTACTAACTCCCTTTTTGAATGAAATAAGGGTCTAAGGGATCGCAGGACTTTGAAGATGACATAAATTGCAACATATCTTCTGATTTGTTAATACTGGATAAAAAACAGATCCTACATCACGAGCCAAGGAAGGAGATGAAGATCAAAACCTGGCTCAATGCAGAAACAAGATTTCCTATATGTGGGGCATGGATGTTATCAGGCCAGTCTCATCAGAAGCTTCTGGCTGACACCAATTCATCTTTGTGGTGGTAAAAGTCACTTCATATGCCAATATTACAAAGTCGATAGTCATCGGAACAAAGAAAAGAAAAAGAAAGAACACTGACAAAAAAAAGAAAAAGAAAAAAATGTCAAAAAGATCACATTTAATCGCACAAGAAGTCTGCAGTCTGTTCAAAGATCAGGTGCCACATATCAGTGCAGCAAAAGAGAAAAACAAAGGATCATAAAAAGACCTAGACTTATAAAGATTGGCATACAGAAGTTACTATTTACCCTCTATGCTTATCAGATGTTGGCCAGGACTGTCACCGGGGCAGCACCTTGCTCATTGGTTTCACCCATTGGGGTCGAAGTTCCTTTTTTCGAGTTTTATCAGAACTATAGTTGGATGAGGCAAAATGGATTTAATCCTGATATGATCAACCAAATTTGTGAGGAAAAGTTAATAGCTATCCGTTACAGTCAGATGATGCGGGTTTGTGACAAAGAGGTTCATCCTAGAAAATTCCCAAAGGGGGACCTGATATTGAAGAAAAGCCTTCATAAACGAAAAGATTTTAGAGAAAAATGGAGGCCAAAGTAGAAAAGACTTTACGTAGTGAAAAAGTCTGTTCTGGAAGCATTAACCAAAATGGATGGCAGGGATATGCCCAGTCCGGTGAATTCAGTCAAGAGGTATTTCACCTAAAAAGGAGAAGCCAAGGTGAAACCTGCAAAGGGCACCTTCAAAAAAAAATCAAAAAATCAAAAAAGAAAAAATAGAAATTTTCAGCAAAAAAAGAAGAAAGAAAAAGGAGAGGCCAAGGCGAAAACCCGCAAAGGGCGCTTTGAGACCAAAGGGGATTTGAGTTGAAAACCCGAAAAGGGCGGCTCAAATTTTGATCAAAAGTGGGGCATACAGCAGTCTTGCTATGCCTAAATTAATAATGAAGAAGTATGCTACGACTTGGGGCATCGACAAAGTACTTCGGATCCCCTAAACACATATTGAACTTAAAATGGTCCTCAAGAAGTCAGGACAGAGAAGCTCAGGCTGCGATATCTGGGGCACCTAGTTTCCATTTTACCCATGCTAAATTTGTTATTTGTGATTATATTATTCTTTTCAAAATATGTTCACAATAAATTTCCTTCTTGATTGCGATTGCTATCTTGGCTTAACTTATTTGTTTCGAGCTATGCTCCTAATTAAATTCCTTCTTGTCCATGGTTATGATCTTTTTCAAGCATTTCGTATTGAAATAACGATTAGTGGACTAATAACACTTTCACAAAAGAAGTTTCGCATATTACACTGGAAGCTTCTGAATAATACAAGAAACTGAAACATGACTATTGTTTAAAACTCACCAAGTTTAAGGAAGAGTCTAAACTGAGATTTTCTCTCCGAATTTTTGTCAAAGATGGTGGTTGAGCAAACAACAAGATATTGCGTCAATGGGCAGCGTTAACCATGCGTAAAAGGGGAATCATTCTCGAAAGAAAATGATATTCTGCATTCATGCGAGCATCACGCATACACATCTGGTTGGGTCACCCGAAGAGTGATCAGTTGATGGAACAAGTTACAGATCTTATGCCTTTCAATGGAAATGGGATGGATTGAAGAAGGAACAAATCTTACATTTTGGAGTCGCAATGGGATGGATGGGAAAAGATTCAGATCCTATACTCCTAAGTCACAATGAGATGAACCCTGAAGTACAGTGGGGCAAGTCAGTTAAGCAAGATATTTGTTTTCTCGGGTTTTCTGTTGAGAATACCAGCCGAACAAGATGGCAGCATAATACATCAGTGATAAAGCCTTAATAAACAATGAACGATGACGCCTTAAACTTTTAAAAATGGACCATTCTCATGAAATTCTGCATTCATGCAAAACACATTTAGTTAGAAGCATTTGATTCATTCCGATCATTGCATCCTAATCATTGTAAGAGATCAGTCTCATGGCATTCTGCATTCAAATGTCATCCATAAGACACATCTATTTAGGGGCATTTGATTCATTCTGATCATTGCATCCTAATCTCTGTAAAAAGACCATTCTCATGACATTCTGCATTCATACAAATGTCGTCCATAATACATTTCGTTAGGAGCATTAGATTTATTCTAATCATTGCATCCTAACCATTTTGTATAAGCATAAACACAAAATTGATTTTACATGATAGGTCCCCTAAAGGACGTTGTTACAACATCGAAGACATCAGATCTTGCCTTCTTGAGCGAAGCGGATCGAAGATAGCAAATCTGGCAATCTTGAAGTTGCAGGAGCAGATTAAAGATAACAAATCTAGCAATCCTGAAGTTGCAGGAGCAGATTAAAGATAGCAAATCTGGCAATCCTGAAGTTGCAGGAGCAGATTGAAGAGAACAAATCTGGCCATCCCGAAGTTGCGGGAGCAGATTGAAGATAGCAAATCCGGTAATCCCGGTTGCGGGAGTAGATTGAAGATAGCAAATCGACAATCCTCGAAGTTGCGGAGCGATTGAAGAAAACAACCGCAATCCCGAAGTTGCGGGGAGTAGATTAAAGATAGCAACCGCAATCCCGAAGTTGCAAGAGCGATTGAAGAGAACAAATCGCCATCCCGGTTAAGTTGCGGGAGCAGATTGAAGATAGCAAATCTGGCAATCTCGAAGTTGCGGGAGTAGATTGAAGATAGCAAATCTGGCAATCTTGAAGTTGCAGGAGCAGATTGAAGAGAACAAATCGACAACCCGGTTTGCGGGAGCAGATTGAAGATAGCAAATCTGGCAATCCTAAAGTTGCAGGAGCAGATTGAAGAGAACAAATCTGGCCATCCCGAAGTTGCAGGAGCAGATTGAAGATAGCAAATCTGGCAATTCCGAAGTTGCGGGAGCAGATTGAAGATAGCAAATCTGGCAATCCTGAAGTTGCAGGAGCATGTTGAATATAGCAGATCTGGCAATCCTGAAGTTGCAGGAGCAGATCGAAGCCATACAAGTCTTTTCACCTCGAAGTCCCAGTGGAGTAGGTCGAAACTATAAATCCCTCCTCCTTGAGTATATCGAGGACCCACCTTTATTTTCGAGAAGTTCCAGTGAGAAGATCGAAATTACAAATCTCTCCTCTCTGGATTCTTATCACTTTGAAGCCCAGTGGAGCAGGAAATTCTGATGGAGCAGATTGAGGCTACAAATCTCTTCTCCAGAAAATTACATCGAATTGGATCGAAGCGCTAGTGGAATAGAATGAAGCTGCTTGAAGAAAAGAAGCGCCAAGAAGTCAAGATTCGGTGAGACCGGGCAAATTTGGCCTTCTTTAAAGTCTTTGCTCCATTCCCGTTACACGACAATGAGCAAAGAGGGGCAGTTGTAGGAGCCCAAATCTGCCCGGGCCCAATTAACCAATAAAAAATAAAATACAAAACCAAAAAATCCAAAAACAGTCCATTAACAAGTCTTTTTACAAGGCCCATTTACAATAGCAAACCTTAACCCCTAACCCACTTACAACAGGCCCACTTATACTAAACACTAAACCTAATAGGCCCACTTATAACCCAATATCCAGACCAGCCCGAACGGCCCAAAAATTTTAGGGTTTCAGGAAACCCCAAAGACCCTCTGGAAGTTTCATGCGCCGCAACACTGTTGACGGTTGGGCTACCGCGTCCCTCACACGCGCCCCTTGCGTCGTTTTAGTAACCCAGGCGCGCCACCACGTGCACTCTATGTGCGCCGTTTCAACAGCCTCCAGTGCCCCACGCGCTCCACCTACGCGCAAGCCTGCACGCATCGTGCGTGCCTTTGCGCTCAGTGTCGTCCGCACCTCCGTACGCTACGTCCGCGCCTTGTACCTGCAGAATAACAAACAACAACAGATGGGACAACAATAATACAACAAGAAAAAAAATGAAAAAAAGGAATTTGTATTTTCTTTTTATTATTATTCGGCTATAAAAGAAGGCTAAAAAAACATTGTAATGGGGACTACTACACGATTTTAAACACTGAATATAGAATATACACGGAAAATACAGAGAAATCAAAAGAAAATTTTGAAGGTGATTTCTAGTTTTCGATACTCTTTTTCCTTTTCTATCTTTGTTTGGTTCGTTCGTGTGAAAATCAAAAGGGAAAAGGGATTTACCTGCGTGAGACGAACCGTCGGACTGCTTTCTTCAGAGTAATCGGAGCAAAGTGGTCCTTCGAGGCAGTGAATGTGAAGCGCTCGGGCCTGGTTTGAACGAGAGTAGTCGTTGGGTCTGAATCGGTTACTTATCGCTGATTATCATGGCATCGAAGTGACCGGATCTTCCTTATTTTTTCTGCGGCTGATGGGTTAAATGAAAGGGGATTTAGGGTTTCTTTTTAGAGGGGCTTAGATGGGGTTTGACCTTTTTTTAATCTAGTTTTAAAGCCATTAAAGAAACGACGCCGTTTAGGCTCATTGCAATAGCCTTAAAACGACGCTGTATTGGCTTACACCCAGATACCCGACCCGAATGCGGCTAAGATCCGCGTGTTTTAATACTCGTGGATATTTATGCGTTTAACCCTCCTTTCCTCGTCTTTGTTTTTAATCGGATCCATTAAATGTTTGCTTTGTTCTTAAATTCGCCTATAATCATACATTATATCAATTCGATCCAATTTGTATATTGCTTCTTGATCATGGAAAATTTGTGCTTTTAATCCTTGTTCATTCGCATATATTATGATCAAACCCGTGCATATAATTTTATTCTATTTTGCATTAATTAATTAATTGTTATGCATTTCAAATTATTTATATGTATGTTTATTGTTCTATTTTCTTACATACAAAAATATATTTTTAATTCTTTTTATTCAAAATCAAGATAATAGAAAGGTTTTATGTATATAAATGTATATAGATCTACATTGAAATTTTCTCTTAGTATGCACATATTTTTATTATATACATCCTTTTAAATTTATCTATACAAATTCATTTGCTTTTAAAATTATTCATATATATGTGTTTTTATTTTAAAATTAGCGTATATAATCCTTTAATTTGAAGGATCATACTTTATTATGTATTAAAATTTATCTCACACATATCTTATCTTTAAATAATTTTGCATAATATGAGTATTAATTACTTTTCATTTTACATTCATTTTTGTTTTTTTGTATAATACTTTGCTCTATTTTCTTCAATTGTTAATTTCATTATATGATTATTGCTAGCATATGAATTGTAATTTGTTAATTTGTAACTACTAATTATTTGTGATTCATCATTATAATATTTGATGTATGGATTAATATCTTGCTTTGTATATTAGTGTTCCATTGTATCTTACGAAAGATGTAGTGTTTTAATGTCATTTCAGTTTTAAAATCATAAGGCAATGTTCGTGTTTAGGGGTTTCGAGAAAATCGTGCTCTAACTTACTGAGTTTCGATTCTTCTCGTTTAAAACCTAGTAGACGAATATCCTTTCTTTCTCAAATCATAAACATAAATTTTTTAAATAAATATAAAACTTATTCTCGGGAATTTGAGACATTGCGCCCTAACTTACTGGGTGTGATATTTTATCATCTCGAGATAAGAATTTCAAAAGAACAAAGGCAATATTCCGTATTCGGGAATTTTGAGAAATAGTGCCCTAACTTACTGGGCTGCGATTTTTCATTTGACCCAAATAAGGGAATATCCTTCTTATTTTTTTAAATATACAAGTATTGAATGTCGAAGGATAAATCCAACTTCGAGAATATAAGATGTTGTGCCCTAACTTACTGAGTACGGCATTTTATTTCTTCGAAATAAGAAGTTTTGGCATCCAATATGATTCTGTCCAAATACATATATATTTTAAATAAATGGATCGTAATATAAAATCTTTTCAAATTTTCGACGTCAGGACATTAATTAATCAATTCGGTACCAATTTTGGGCGTTACGGGGGTGCTAATCCTTCCTCGTACGTAACCGACTCCCGAACCTATTTTCTCGAATTTCGTAGACCAAAAACACCGTTTTAGTAAACCAAAATGTTTTATTAAAACAAAGGTGACCCGATCACACCTCATCAAAAAAGATTGGTGGCGACTCCATTTCTATATTTTTAAAGTCGATTCCCGTTTTTTCAAAATACGATAAAAAATGGTTTTGACAACTCTTATACAAATATTATCGTGGTAAAGAAAGTCTAATAAAAAAAGAAAGACAAACTTACACATGTAGTAACACATAATATTTTATATATAGATATTAAAGTGTAAAAATTAATAGAGATAATATAGTGAAACATATTTTAGTTTTTATTTTTGAATATGTTAAATATATATTATTTTGTCTTTAATTTTTAAAAATCAAGTGTAGCCTTTAATCTTATGTTGTTAGTTAAAAGAGTAAGTAATCTCATATCATCTAGGAACAAGCTGCAAATGGATTATAAGTCCATCTATACTCATATCCCACATCTCACATCGCTTAAAAAAAATTAAGGGAAATGAGACTCGGAGTCTTTATAAAGACCTATTTTGTTAGCTTTATTTTCACAAAAAAATGACAAAAAAAAAACAAAAACAAACATTGGGCATCCCAGAAGTGTTTTCCGTAAATTCTGCCTAATCTCCTATTTTCTTTAAAATGGCTTAATCTGATAATTTTTTTTTTAAAAAGGTAATTTACATTTTGATAAAAGTTAACTGTTAGTGGTTTCAATAATAAAAAACCTTAAAAATATACTAAATAGATTAAAAAAAAGAAAAAAAAGATGTGAGAAAATCAAAGGTACACTCCTATTTTTTTTTTTTTTGGCTCTCAGCCATTTTTTAGTAGGCATGCATGCAAGAATAATTGGGCGTGCCCCAATGACGGCAACCACTAGTCCTCTATGGTTGAAGGGCACAATGAACCCTTGGCTTCTTTTTTTGTTCCTCTCCTCCTTCCTTCTATTTTTTTTTCTTTCATTGTCTTTTTTACTTTTTCTTACAAAACTTAAGAACCCAAAAAATAAAAAATGGGAGCCTCTTCGGTTCTTATTTTCGAAAGTAAAAAGAAAGTTTATTAAGATATAAATTTTTTAAAAATCATTTTAGGAAAAGGTTTTTTCAAAAAAAAAAAGAGTTTCAATTTATCAACCACTATGCTCCGCGGTCGGAGAAGAACACAGAGTAGAGAAGCAAAGGAAAAAAAGAGGAAGACATACTTTTTTTTTTGGTAATAAAAAATGAAATCAATTACAATCAGTCATGTGGACCATGTGGGAAATCCTTCATTAAGCTTGCCAGTATGTGCGGCGCAAAATTTGCATTTCTTGGAATCTGTTTGATGACCACAGGCCAATCACGCTTACAGAGTTCTTGAATTCCTGAGACCAAATCTCTATTCGTATGTCTCTTAAGGCCACCAAGGATATTTTTGACAGCTGTATCACAATCAATTTCTACTTTAACTTCTTTCCATTTGGCGTTCCATACAAATTGTAACCCATCGTATATGGCCTAAAACTCAGCTTGTTCAACACTGCAACTACCAATATTCCTCCCAAATCCCCAAAACCATTTACCATGCTCATCTCTTATGACAACAGCCAAGGAAGCGAGACCAGAAGATGGGTTGCGTGCACCATCGACATTCAATTTGAAGAAGCCAGTGGGAGGTGTGAGTCATCTACAGTCCTTTCTACTAATGCTGGAAGGGACCCCGATCTTCTCTGGTTTCATCTTGATACACCTTGCCCAACCCCACGAAGATTGAATGACATTTACTGAATTCAAAGGAATGTCATGAAAAATCTTAAAATTCCTTTGTTTCTATAGTCTCCAACAAATAATACCGAAAAAGGATGACCAAGCCACGTCTTGGAAATCTAAACCGAGATCATTTCTTAAATTTGTTCTTAAATTTGCTAAGATCCAATCCTGCAAAGAGTAAGTGAAAAATTGGGTAAAGAGGTTCGAAGGGAGAATTTGTTTCCAAACATCCTTAGCGTGTTGGTCTCTAAGGACGTGGATATAGGATTATTCAACAAAACCACAAGTCACACAAGAAGGGTCATTATAAATCGCTCTTTTACATCACTCCAAATTAGTCAAAAGGCGCTCCTTCAAGACCAGACAAAGAAATTGACGAATCTGTTGAGGGCCTTCAAGTCTCCAAACTAAGTTCCATTTGTCATCAAAGAATTTTTTAAGAGCATAGTGTAAGTTGACTTCACTGTATAGACACCATTTGTAGACCATCTAGATATAAAAGAATCCTGTCCAACCAAGGGATTAGGCGTTAGAATTCCCGCAATATGTGAAATAACATTGCTATCAAGAAAACATCGCAAATAATCCCAATTCCAATCACCATTGGTGAAAATAGCCTTATTTAGAGTGACATAAGTGTCAATGAGGGAAGGGGAACGACAGTAATTAATAAGCGTACCAAAATTCGCTAACCAATTGTCTGTCCAAAATTTCACAATGGAACCATCACCAACAAACTAGAAGAGGCTTTGGCAAAGAAGAGGCCAAACCTTTGTCAGGGAATTCCAAATGAACGAGTAGTTACTCTCTGAAATGTGGAAGACATACTTTTTCAAAATAAAAATGAAAGAAATAATTGAGTTAAACTAATTTTTTTCTTGCTTTTATAGAGGCACTGATGGGATTTTTGCAAATGAGCCCCTCTGTATTTTTGAGGTTGCAACTAGGGGCTGCCTTTTGGCGCAATTGCAACTCTAGTCTATTCGGTTTTTAATTTTGTTCAAAATTTGAAATTATAAGCAAATTAATTGCTCTTTTGGTCCCTTTATTTTTCACAATTTTATTTTCTTTTATCTTATTTCGTTTCTATTATTTAATTTAGTTGATTGATTTTCTTCCTTATTTATTTATTTTATTTTGATTCAAATTTTAGTTTTAATTCTAATTGAAGGTATTATTTTCTCTTATTTTAAATTCCCATTAATTTTATTTACACTCTCTTATGTATTTATTTCATGCATTTTAGTTATATTAATTGGACATTAATTTTACTTTGGATATATATTCTCATGTTTCCTTTAATTATTTTGTACTTTTATTTATTTAATTATTTGATTTAAATTTTGATATATTGATTTTTTTGTTGTGGGTTTATTTGTAATTTGAATTTATAATATTCTATTTTAGATTATTTTGATATATTCTAAATTTAAGTTAGGTTTTGATATTAGAGAACCTATAATGAGATTATTAAAAAAAAAGTTTGTTTTTATTTTAATTTTTTATGTAAATGTTAAGTTTTTAGAAGTTAGATTTTAAATCTTTAGCTTTAAAATTTTAAGATTTAGGTTTTATGTATTGGATTTTAAATACTAGGTTTTAAATTAAATTTTGATTTGATTTTCTTAGATCTTATATTTTAAGGTTTTTAATATTAAGTTTTAAATTAAATTTTGATTTAGATTTCTTAGAATTTAGGATTTTCAACTTTAGATTTTAAATTAGTTTTTTGAATTTTAGATTGCTAGATTTAAACACAAAATCTTTTCACTTAAATTAGATTTTTAGATTTCTTTGGATTTTAGATATTTCCAATTTCAAATATTAAACTTAAATTAGATTTTTTTTCGATCTTAAGTTCTAGATTTGAATGATATGTTTTTTTTTCTAAGATTAGATTTTTAGTTTCCTTTTTATTTTAGATTTGAATAAGATTTATATTTTAGATTTTAGATTTATGTACTACCATTTTATTAGAGTTTAATTTCTATTTTCAATTAGATTTTAGATTTTTACTGTTTAAGTTTAAATTTTTATTTTAGTTTCCTTATGTCTAGCTTTGTTAGGTCCCCTCGACCCAAGCAATGTTAAGACAACTTGGTGGCTCCACTGGGGGACCGATTTTGATAGTCAACCTAGGAAGGGTTTGGTGTTAAGGTTTCTTATGTTATGTGTTGTATATATTTGATTCATTGATATGTATATATATTCTTCATTCATTGATTGATGTTCAACTTTATTGTTTTTCTTTTACATGTATTATAATTGTCATTCATCTCGTATCATGAATTCGATTCTACACTCAGATTTGCCCCATTAGGAGGAACGTTCACAGGCTTTCGTGCGGCCTTTGCCACTGCATAAGTTTAGGGACCATTTCATGGTTAAGGCTGATGTAGCTTTTATGTGACCTCGTCACTGCATACTCTATTTGTAACGCCCCGAATTTTTGGGCCTAGTAGAATTGGGCCTATTGGGCCTTAGGTATGGGAGTGTGTAAAATTTATTTTGAGAACAAGAGAACGGCACAACTGCATGTTGGATCTGTTAGGTGAGTGATTTTGGAAGGTTAGGGGGCTTCTAAGAAGTCCTGGGTTCAAGTCATGTCATTTGGGAAATTTTTATTTTTTTAGCATTAGGGGAATCCTGACTCTTGGTATTAAGCCTTTTAGGTAATTAAGATTAAATTGTGACACAAGAGGAGCTGGTGGCTCAGTGGTAACTGGCATAGGGAGTGAAGCTTGTGGTCTGAGGTTCAAGTCTCTTGAGGAGCAAGGGAGGTTTTATTTTGCAGCATGGATGGCAAGAGTTGTGGTGGATTCAAACTCTTTGGAGTGGTTGTGGACTTGGTAAAAGGGGGAAAGTATCATGGGATATGGATGATGGTTGTTGGGGATTTGGAGGAGGAAAATGTGGAGAGATTTTAGGGGAGAATTAAGGAGTTTGATGTGGAAGGGAGTTTGTGCCGAATTTGAAAAGGGAAAAGCATAGGAATTTCGGCTGATGGAAGATGGTGTTGGTCATTTCGGCTTGGGAGGAGCATTGTGGTATATGCATTTGCCGAAATTCCCTTTTATATACTCTCTTTTTGTTTCAGTCAATAGTGGTTAGTCAGTTTGGTGAACAACTCTCACATTTCTTCTTCTCTCTTTCGCTTCTTCAATTTGTTTCTACTCTAGCCGAATGCACTATAGGCCCTCTCAAGTATTCTGCATCTTATCAGCTCTTCTTTGGTTACTTTGTTAAGCCGAATACGTCCCCTTCTCCTCCCTCATCGTTTATTTTGTTTCTCCCTTCTCTTCTCCTAAGCCGAATGCTATTCTCCTTTCCCTTTCCCAAACTCTTTTCCCTTATTTTGTAGTACTGAGTTACTTCCTTGGCTGAATAGATGTTTATCTGTTGGTCTCATTTTGTTGCCAAGTTTTGCTTCATTCTTCTTAAACCTTGCCGAATTGATCTTGTCTCTTGCCATACGTCTTCTTTCGGTTTCTAAGACTTCTCAAGTTGTAGAAGAGTTTTCAAGTATCATTGGAGCATTCGAATCTGCCTTTTTCTTTCGTTTGAATATCTAAGGCAGGTTAGATTGTATTCTTGGTTTGGGCCGAATGCCATTTTCCCTATTCTGGGGTGTTGTGCTTGCTGTAGATTAATATATGTTTAACCCGTGGGTTTAGGCAATCAAGAGATTATCATGGAGGCAAGTGATAGCCAGTCTGAGGGGGGATCAGGAAGAGTGCTTACTGGAAATGGACTCGTAGTCCCTGCTCCAAAGTTTAAGAGGCGTTCGGTGTCGGCTATTCGGGACTTTTCACCAGGATGTGGAAGGGTGGCTGCACCAAACTCTGGTTCGAGTAGGCTAATCACAGTCGACCGATCTAGTCAAGGTTCTGGCGATCGTGAATTCTTAGTACTCTACGTGATCAGGTGTGTAACTTTGTGCTCTGTTGATGATCGGCTGAAAAGCCGAAAGTGTGTATTCCACATTGATTGGTCTGTAGATCAGCAAAAGCCGAAAAGTCGAAGGATTGGGATTTTGGGCCACATGATTGTACGAACACCCATGTGATACACCGAGCTCACGAAACGTGGGCGTACGACGAGGAAGGCTGCCATGAGCGATCTCATGGGCTTGGGCCGGAATGGGCCGTATGGGCCCGTGGGCCCGCGTGGGTAAACTTCACTGATAAGTGAGACGTAGATAGACTTGTCATGTCACGCACATGACTTAGGTAGTTCTGGGCCTCGTTGGGCCTAAATGGGCCTTGTGGGCCCAAGGGGGCTCGTGGGGCCCACACGGATGAAATCTGCTGTAAGTGACTAATAAGGAACCGGGCTATGGTATACACATAGTCGCATCTAATTTTAGGCTGAATGGATCACCCGAGCGTGTGGGCCCACTTGGGCCGAGTAATGGGCCTTGGGCCCATTTACACTGTCATGATCAGCTAGATTACATAAGCCGCTCGAGGCGACTGTAGACCTTCTAAGATGTCAGTAAATGACCGTAACACCCTCGATTGGTAAAATTACCAAAATACCATCGATTTGCAAAATTACTAAAATACCCCCGGTTTGCAAAATTACCGAAATACCCCTGGTTTGTAAAATTTCTGAAATACCCCTGTAGGGTAGGATTACCGAAATACTCTTATAGGTTAAAATGACTATTTTGCCCTTGTGGGTAAATGACTGACTTAGACTGTGAATTTGACTGACTTGACTGTGGTCGTGTGTCTGATATGCTTTTAATATATGTTTAAATGACTGTTACTGAGCATGGCCATTTTGTATACACGTGTAATGATTGAGCATGACATACACGACATATTGCATTGGGTTGGGACATTGATACGGAGAAAGTTCTGATAGGGTCGCACGGGTCTCATGAGACAACTGTGGATCCAATATTGATCTGTTAAGGTCGCACGGATCGGATGAGACGACTGTGGACTGACGGACGGCTTAAAGCCACGTAATCTGATTATGACTCTGTGCCAACCTAAATATGGCTCTGTGCCATCTTGATTATGGCTTTGTGCCAATCGTATTTACCCGTGGCTATGTGCCTAACATATATATCGATGACTCTGTGTCGATCATATTTACCCAAGGTTGTGTGCCGATTATATTACTATTGCTGATGGCTATGTGCCAAACATAATACAGTTACTGATGGCTTTGTGCCAATTATAATACCGCTACTGAAGGCTTTGAGCCGCATATATATACTAGCGACTTTATCGCGATTTCGTTAGGGCATATCGGTGCTAACATTGGTGTGCTAGCTGGGTGGGTCGATTTTATCCCCACGTAAGTGTTGGGTTGGTATGGGTGGTGTGTTGGCTGGATCGGGGTGGGATGCATCCTCATACTATTGCATATCTGTTATGAGATCTGCATCATCTCGGGCTTAGGCCCACTTGTTCTGTTATTGGTTTGGGCTAGGCCCAATTAATTCTGATAAGGGCTGAGGCCCGAGTGAAATTGTACTGGGCTTAGACCCACACACATTGTTCTGCATCGTAATTGGGCTCCGCCCAGCATCGATTCTCAATTCATGCTTTACTAATGCTTTTAGTTAGGAGGATTACAAACCGAGTTTTCACAAACTCACCCTGCTTTTAATCGTGCGAGGTAATCCCGTGATTAGGGGATCGGTGTTGCGAGGACTCGGAGATGGCCACACGACTGCCTTGGGACTTCATTTATGCTTTAGTTTCCGTTTTGAATTTTAATTTTTGTAATAAGGCCTCTTTAAGGTTCTGGATTTTAACTTGGGGTTTTTATTTACTTTGAATTATATCCGTTAGAAGTAAATCACGGTTTTCCAAAATGTTAAATGTTTTTAAAATAACACAATGTCTATCTGCTTCAGTGGTATCAGAGCCAGGTTGTAAAACTCGGCTGTGGATTGGGTCTTTAAAATTGAATTTCCAAAAGAATTGTTTCAGAAATATTTGAAAAGGGTTGAACTTTTTTGAAATGTTGTATTGACTGTTTTTTTGAAAGTGTGGTTCACCGAGTCTCCGGCGCCGAATCCGTAAGTTTTTTGAAACCGTTGTCTGCTGTTATGCAATAGGAAACACTGTGGTTACTTTAGATATTAGACTGTACTGTAATTCTTAAATTTAGATTTTATATTTATTCTGTGTGATGTTGTGGATATGGAAATTGTATTTGTATGATATCTATCTGCTTTAGTGGATAGGTATTTCGGGTGTGCGTAAAGGGTAATGTTTTGGAATTAGAGTGCGCAGTGGAAGCGCGGTGGTGTAGTTTGGGTTGTGCGACTATTCTGAGAGTTGGAAATTTCGGGGACAAAATTTCTTTAAGGAGGGGTGAGTTGTAACGCCCCAAATTTTTGGGCCTAGTAGAATTGGGCCTATTGGGCCTTGGGCATGGGAGTGTGTAAAATTTTTTTTTGAGAACAAGAGATTGGCACAACTGCATGTTGGATCTGTTAGGTGAGTGATTTTGGAAGGTTAGGGGGCTTCTAAGAAGTCCTGGGTTCAAGTCATGTCATTTGGGAAATTTTTATTTTTTTAGCATTAGGGGAATCCTGACTCTTGGTATTAAGCCTTTTAGGTAATTAAGATTAAATTGTGACACAAGAAGAGCTGGTGGCTCAGTGGTAAGTGGCATATGGAGTGAAGCTTGTGGTCTGAGGTTCAAGTCTCTTGAGGAGCAATGGAGGTTTTATTTTGCAGCATGGATGGCAAGAGTTGTGGTGGATTCAAACTCTTTGGAGTGGTTGTGGACTTGGTAAAAGGGGGAAAGTATCATGGGATATGGATGATGGTTGTTGGGGATTTGGAGGAGGAAAATGTGGAGGTGATTTTAGGGGAGAATTAAGGAGTTTGATGTGGAAGGGAGTTTGTGCCGAATTTAAAAAGGGAAAAGCATAGGAATTTCGGCTGATGGAAGATGGTGTTGGTCATTTAGGCTTGGGAGGAGCATTGTGGTATATGCATTTGCCGAAATTCCCTTTTATATACTCTCTTTTTGTTTCCGTCAATAGTGGTTAGTCAGTTTGGTGAACAACTCTCCCATTTCTTCTTCTCTCTTTCTCTTCTTCAATTTGTTTCTACTCAAGCCGAATGCACTATAGGGCCTCTCAAGTATTCAGCATCTTATCAGCTCTTCTTTGGTTGCTTTGTTAAGCCGAATACGTCCCCTTCTCCTCCCTCATCATTTATTTTTTTTCTCCCTTCTCTTCTCCTAAGCCGAATGCTATTCTCCTTTCCCTTTCCCAAACTCTTTTCCCTTATTTTGTAGTACTGAGTTACTTCCTTGGCTGAATAGGTGTTTATCTGTTGGTCTCATTTTGTTGCCAAGTTTTGCTTCATTCTTCTTAAACCTTGCCGAATTGATCTTGTCTCTTGCCATACGTCTTCTTTCGGTTTCTAAAACTTCTCAAGTTGTAGAAGAGTTTTCAAGTATCATTGGAGCATCCGAATCTGCCTTTTTCTTTTGTTCGAATATCTAAGGCAGGTTAGATTGTATTCTTGGTTTGGGCCGAATGCCATTTTCCCTATTCTGGGGTGTTGTGCTTGCTGTAGATTAATATATGTTTAACCCGTGGGTTTAGGCAATCAAGAGATTATCATGGAGGCAAGTGATAGCCAGTCTGAGGGGGGATCAGGAAGAGTGTTTACTGGAAATGGACTCGTAGTCCCTGCTCCAAAGTTTAAGAGGCGTTCGGTGTCGGCTATTCGGGACTTTCCGCCAGGATGTGGAAGGGTGGCTGCACCAAACTCTGGTTCGAGTAGGCTAATCACAGTCGACCGATCTAGTCAAGGTTCTGGCGATCGTGAATTCTTAGTACTCTACGTGATCAGGTGTGTAACTTTGTGCTCTGTTGATGATCGGCTAAAAAGCCGAAAGTGTGTATTCCACATTGATTGGTCTGTAGATCAGCAAAAGCCGAAAAGCCGAAGGATTGGGCTTTTGGGCCACATGATTGTGCGAACGCCCATGTGATACACCGAGCTCACAAAACGTGGGCGTACGACGGGGAAGGCTGCCATGAGCAATCTCATGGGCTTGGGCCGGAATGGGCCGTATGGGCCCATGGGCCCGTATGGGTAAAATTCACTGATAAGTGAGACGTAGATAGACTTGTCATGTCGCGCACATGACTTAGGTAGTTCTGGGCCTCGTTGGGCCTAAATGGGCCTTGTGGGTCCAAGGGGGCTCGTGGGGCCCACACAGATGAAATCTGCTGTATGTGACTAATAAGGAACTGGGCTATGGTGTACACATAACCGCATCTGATTTTGGGCTGAATGGGTCACCCGAGCGTGTGGGCCCACTTGGGCCGAGTAATGGGCCTTGGGCCCATTTACACTGTCATGACCAGCTAGATTACATAAGTCGCTCGAGGCGACTGTAGACCTTCTGAAAGGTCAGTAAATGACCGTAACACCTTCGATTGGTAAAATTACCAAAATACCCTCGATTTGCAAAATTACTAAAATACCCCCGGTTTGTAAAATTATCGAAATACCCCTGGTTTGCAAAATTACCGAATCACCCCTGTAGGGTAGGATTACCGAAATACCCTTATAGGGTAAAATGACTATTTCGTCCTTGTGGGTAAATGACTGACTTAGATTGTGAATTTGACTGACTTGACTGTGGTCGTGTGTCTGATATGCTTTTAATATATGTTTAAATGACTGTTACTGAGCATGGCCATTTTGCATACACGTATAATGATTGAGCATGACATACACGACATATTGCATGGGGTTGGGACATTAATACAGAGGAAGTTCTGATAGGGTCGCACGGGTCGCATGAGACGACTGTGGATCCAGTATTGATCTGTTATGGTTGCACGGATCGCATGAGACGACTGTGGACCGACGGACGGCTTAAAGCCGCGTAATCTGATTATGGCTCTGTGCCAACCTAAATATGGCTCTGTGCCATCTTGATTATGGCTTTGTGCCAATCGTATTTACCCGTGGCTATGTGTCTAACATATATATCGATGACTCTGTGTCGATCATATTTACCCAAGGCTGTGTGTCAGTTATATTACCGTCGCTGATGGCTATGTGCCAAACATAATACAGTTACTGATGGCTTTGTGCCAATTATAATACCGATACTGAAGGCTTTGAGCCGCATATATATACTAGCAGCTTTACTGCGATTTTGGTTAGGGTCACAACCGGTGCTAACATTGGTGTGCTGGGTGGGTGGGTCGATTTTATCCCCACGTAAGTGTAGGGTTGGTACGGGTGGTGTGTTGGCTGGATCGGGGTGGGATGCATCCTCATACTATTGCATATCTGTTATGAGATCATCACAACATCTTCGGGCTTATACCCACTTATTCATTATTGGTTTGGGCTAGGCCCAATTAATCTGATAAGAGTGAGGCCAGTGAAATTGTATTGGGCTTAGACCCACACACATTGTTCATTCTTGTAATTGGGCTCGGCTCCGCCTGATCGATTCTCAATTACATGCATTTGTACTAATCTGTTTTTTAGTTAGGAGGGGATTACACACTGAGTTTTCGCAAACTCACCCCGTTTTTAACTGTACAGGTAATCCCTAGCATTAGGAGGATCGGTGCTGCGAGGGACTCGGAGATGGCCACACGGCTGCCTTGGGATTTCATTTATGCTTTAGTTTCCATTTTGAATTTTAATTTTTGTAATAAGGCCTCTTTAAGGTTCTGGATTTTAACTTAGGGTTTTTATTTACTTTGAATTATATCCGTTAGAAGTAAATCACGGTTTTCCAAAATGTTAACTGTTTTTAAAACAACACTATGTTTTCGCAACATTTTCAAAATGGTTTTGCGACTTAATCTTTTTCACAAATCGATTACTCTCAAAATTAGCTTCTGCAACTAAAAAGATATTTTGGGAATAAAATCAATAATTTTTCAATGGACCACGTTTTATAAATAAACTAACGTAACTGGGATTTTACTTAAGCTTTTAAACAAGAAGGGTTTTCAATGAAAATATGGTTTTCGAAAAACACTTCAATGTGACACGCCGGATTCGGGCCTAACTTCTAGGCCGGGTTTGGGGTGTTACACTATTAAAGTCTTACCACCCAATGGCTAACCTTTCTAAAGGGAACACATCTATCACGAATGAAGTTATTTCAGACTTGGGTTCCTTGTGCATTAGGGTCAGCTATAAGCCAACAAGTAGTTTCCATTTTAATGTGTAAAATTACATGTAGGAGTTGAACCTAAGCGTCGATAGAATTAAAACCTTTTAAGTTGCATCATTATTTTTTGTTACTCCTTGTGTTAATTTGATGATTCTTTATCCTTTTTCGTAAATTTGTATTAATATCAAATACTTTTTGTTTCTTGATCTTTTGTATAATAAATCATTTTATTGGTGAGATTTACTTTGTCTCCATTTTTTGTTTAGATGAGTGTGTACATGTCTTTTAGTGAACACCATGTTTCTTGATTACGACACATAGGGTCCAATAAGATTCTTTTTGGTTTTATGTTCATACATTCGTCTTCTTAAAGCATAGTATTTTCATACAAGCATCACATTATTAGTTTTATAAACCTTTATTTTGTATTCCTGAATACTCATAGATTCATCATTCATTCATAAAGGTCCGAGGATAGTTCATTCATACTCTACCTTGTCCTAGGCTAAAGATGGCAGAAGAAAGGATAGCTAGATTGGAAGAGCATATGAACACGCTTATGGAGAAGATGACCACATTATTTAGAGAGAAAGAGAAGAAGGGTGATGGAAGTGTTGTAATGGGAAACCATTCTATCCAAAAATTACCCTACAAGGAGGGAGAGTATTACCATGAGGGAACGCATGTTTCGACACTAGGGGCGACCATCCAAGTACCTAAGCCGAGAGTTACCCTAGAGGAAGAATAAATGAAATGACTTGATAAGGGAAAAGTCATTGAAGCTCACCAACTTGATTTGCTTGAGGAAAGAATGAGAAAAATTGAAGGATTCGACTCCTTTAAGTCCATAGAGGGCGAAGGCTTATGCCTTGTTCTCAATGTGGTAGTACCTCCGAAGTTCAAGGTACCCAAGTTTGAAAGGTTTGACGAAACTAGTTGCCTTGTCACTCACGTTGTCATGTTCTGCTGCAAGATGGTAGTATAAGCTAGTGACAAGAAGCTTCTGATGCACATTTTCCAAGAGCTTAACCGAATGTACTTCTCACTAGTACATCAAATTAGATAGAAATCAAATTCATACATAGGAAGAGTTAGTTCGAGCCTTCATAGCACAATACATGCATATTATGGACAAGCACTTGAAAACTTAACCTGATAACTCTAAATTATATAGACATTTACAACACTTTCTAACTAATAATTCATGCAAATTTTGTATTTTTTTTATTATTAAAATTTTTTCAAATTGGATGAATTTAAAATAGAATTATATCTTTACTTAATTACATGCTAATTTTACATATTTTTTCCCAATTTGAAGTAGTTTGGAGCACTAGAAGAAAAAAGACAGTTGTGATGCTCACTTATTGATGCTCAATGCTGTAGCATTTCTACAACATAAGCCATGCAGACATGGGTTGATAAATAATCAACATGGGACACCCCAAATTAAGTATTTGGACTCTCAAATTCACCTTGACCTAGCTTTCAAATGGGTCACTGATGCTGGACAAGCCTACTGCCAAGAATGAAGCCCAAATTTTCCACTAAAGGAGGAAAGAGCCCAATCCAGCCATGGGGATGTCAAACTGTCCAAAGAGGACTTGGTAAACCACCAAATCAGCTTTTAAAATAAGTAACCAACCTCCTTTTCTATAAAATATACAAACAGTCCACTCCCTCCACCTTTTCTCCCTTGAATCAATCATGAATCAAGCTAACATCCTTCCCAAAATACCAAACCATCTATCCACCTTCCTTAACTCAAGGGGCCGACCACCTCTAAGAGAAATTCAAGGGGAATCAGATGCTAAAAATAGCAAAGAATCAAGGGGGATTTCAAGTATAAATAGGGGAGTTACATTCAATTCTCATCATGAATTCATTCTTCATCTTTCATTTCCTCTACACACATCCATCTCTCTTCAATTCATTTCTCTCATTTTCCATTCATCCATTTCCACTTGAGAGAGTATTTGTAAGGTTTAGAGAGCAGCCACTTTTGATAATATTGAGAGCTTTTATACTTGGCAATCATGATAAGAAGAAAAGAACAAAGGAGGAGCAAAGTGAGTAGTGCCACAGAGATCCACCAGAAACGTCTTAGCAATTCTCTTTCTCTTCAATCTTTTATTTTTGGTCAATTCAAGAAACATGATTGCAACTAAGTTTTTTTCTTTGAATATAATCATGATTGCTTAATTTTGTTGGCGTTAGAATGATTTAAATTCCTTAGCTTAGATTATTTAGCTCTGCTAAAGGTGTTCTGTGCATTTGATTTGTTTATTCATTTAAGTAAAACTATGAACATGTTTCTCATGCATTGTGAATGAAGGGAAGTAATTGAATTAGTTATTTAATCCAATCAAGATTATAATTAATTGACACAATACTTGAATGTATGTTTGATCACTTAGTGATTAAATTAGTAATAATATTAAAAATATGGTTACTTACATAACCTTTGTATGATGTTTGCTTATGAAATTGTGAGTTGGTTGAACATAGAAATGTGCTAGATGAACTTATTAATTAAATAAATACAACATTATAAATTAATTTAATAAGGTTAATAAATTGTCAACTTGCCACGAAAAACTCTGTAACATCTTTTAACATTGTTTAAATAATTCTAAAAGTTCGAAAGGATAATTATTCTAGCACATGCATGCTATTGTGATTAACTCTTAAAAAGTTGCATAATTCTTTGTTTATTTTATTTGTGAGCACACTTATATTAATTTTTAGTGTAATTAGGAAATTCATCACACTTTTATTTATCTCTTCACCAACCAACTTGCTAAGTGTTAATTTTGCAACTTTTGATTTACATTTACAGTCTTTGTGGAGAGGATAACTCTTACTTACTACTTTATTACTTGTCAACGATTGTTTACACTTGCACATCATTTGAATATTTCGAGACAAGTTTTTGGCACCATTGTCGAGGACTGTGATTTAATCATTACTTGTGAAATTATTTTTACAATTTGGTTTAGTTTTCTATTATTTTAGTTAATTTTTGTGATTTTTCTTTTAGGAGTTTATGAGCATTGATTGAATTATCGCCTTACTCCCAGTTGACCCTAAAATCGAGCGAACTTTCAGACGAAGAAGAAGAGAAAGACAAGCCTAGAGACAAGTTGAAGAAATAAATCTTGAAAACCAGAATTAAGATCAATGGAATGAAGCCGCTTATGCTCACAAGCCAGTCTTTGTTACTGATGATAGGGACCAAGCTATAAGACAGTATGCCGTGTGGCTTTTCCATGAGCTTACTCTGGGTATTGTTAGACTTGAGATCGAGGCACCGTAGTTCGCGTTGAAGCCCGTGATATTCCAAATACTTCAAACAATGGGCTAGTTTAGTGGGATGCCCAACAAGTTTGTCCAACATCTAATCAAGGAGTGGTTGCGGTAATTAATATTTTCTTTTGGCCTTGTTTGACTTCTTGTAATCAATACGAATCCTCCATCCTGTGACTGTTTTTGTAAGAATTAGGTCATTGTCGTCATTCTTAGTCATTGTAATTCCATCCTTTTTCAGTGTACACTGAATAGGGCTCACCCAAGAATTTTTAGAGATAGGATAAATGATTTCGGCCTCTAACCATCGAGACTTGAATTTCCTTGGTTAAATACTCGAGATTGGATCAACCTCTTCTGTTCGTCGATAGACCCATTTTCATTATTTTTTAGCAATAACTTGTAAGTACACAAAAAAGAACTATTACTTCGAATATCTAAAATAGTCCACCTGATGCACTTCTTATGTTTTTTCAAAACCATAGATAGCTCTACTTTTTGAAAAACTGTTGGATTAATGATAGGTGAAATATAAAAAGAACCTACATGAGCATATCTCTGGTGAGGAGGCAAAACCTTAAAGTTTAACTCGCATGGTTCTTTAATTAATGGTCTGGGTTGTTTGTATACACGGAATGATAACTGCAATGACTCAAACCAAACTTTAGGAATGAATCCTTTCGAGTTAGCTTCTAGCAAAGCTAAACACTCATAGTCTTCATCTCGATTTGAAGAGTTAGATGAAGTACCTTCCAACGAATCATTTAGAGAATTAAGTTCCAATTCTGTAGGAATCGAAAAATCTACCTTGGAAATAGCAACACAGTTTTTAACCTCATTAGGAAATCTTATGTTCTTCAGTACACTTGTAACATCCCGATTTTGAGCCTAGTCAAAATAGTGGTTTCGAGACCACAAATTTGAAGTAGAAATGATTATTTTATGAGTATTTTGAGGTCTATGGCATGATTGCATGATTGTGTGAAAATTTCATGAAGAAATTTTATGCATAAAGTGTCCAATTTGATAATTAGGACTAAATTGAATAAGTTGCAAAATATATGTTCTAGAAGCTTTGAGCATGAAATTTCCATGGATTTTTAATTAGAGGGTCTTAAATATAAATTTGACCAATTTCTATTTTTATAGACAAAAATGGACATGGATGGGTAAAATTTCAAAGAAAGGCATTAAGGGCATTTTGGTCATTTGGTAAATAAAAGAATAAAAAGGGAAAATCAAGTCAAAATTGTGTCCATATTCTTCAACTTTGGCCAAAAATCTCAAGCTCACCATATCTAGGGTTTTGTCATCTTTCAAGCTTGATAGTAAGTGCATCCTAGCCCCGTTTTTAATGTTCATTACATTTTTGAAGTTATTATCAACCGATCTAGCTATTTCTACCATTTATTTGAGCTAGGGTTGATGTCTAGGGTTTGAACCATGTGTGACATGCATGTATTTTGATGTCTAATGGTGGATTATGCAAGTTTAATGTTAGATAAACAACTTTTGCTAGGTGATTTTTGGTGAAAATTGACAAAATGACCTATTTGTAAAAAGATTTCAAAATGTGTGTAAAGGTGTGATTAAATGAAAAATATGGACTTCAATAAGTATAAAAGAGGTTTGGCTAGGCTTGAGAATTAAAGAAATTGAATAGATTTCATTTTCCGAGCCTAGGGGCAAAAATGTAAATATGTCAAAGTTTAGGGGCAAAAATGTAATTTTTCCATAATATGACTTTTGGACTGAATTGAGTAATGTGATTATTAAATGAGCTAAATTATCTATTATAGATAAAGAAAAATGAGATTCGAACCTTGATCGGGGGAAAAATAAGGTTATCGAGGATTAGGTTCAATTTCTACTATTTTGTACCGAGGTAAGTTCTTATGTAAATAATGCAATGTTGTGATTAATTATTTAATGTTTTGATATTGTATGAACTATATATTTGATTCTATGAATACATTCGACAAGTTCGACAAGTTCCGACAAGAGAGAAAATCTCGTTTGAACCTTAGGAATAGAATAGGATACGAGTGACATGTCACTAGATTCCATGTGATATATGTGTTATGTGATCCGGGTGCTGGTCTCGTACATCTACCAGTGGCTGGGTAGTCCGGCATGTGTTTGCGGATACCTGACAGCTTGTGTTAGCAACGATCACGTGAGTTACGTCTTGATCGACGACTTGTGTGAGCAGTTCGTGATTAGCTCGAGAGCGAGCCCCTATGTGTTATGAGATATGAGGTAGCACTGGCTACATATGTGGCACTTATGTGCAAAGGCTTTCCGTATATCCAATTAGTATTCCAAGTGTTCAACGGTTATGTCAAAGACTGGAAAGAGTAGGATATGTTACGAGTTGGTACAGGTACGTACGGAAAACTCATAAGAATGAGCTTGGTATGTGATGAGCTTTTGGTAAGGTTAACAATGATTAATTATGCTTATGAACTTATGATGATAATTACGTGATTTATGCCAAATTTCTTGTATGATGTACATGTCTATGTTACTTAATGTTGTCTATTATTTACATTTGAACTTACTGAGCTTTAAGCTTACCCCTTTCCTTTTCATTTCTTATAGTGTCGCCAAGCTAGCTCGAGGATTGGAAGTCGTTGGAGAATTGATCACACTATCAATTTAATCATTGGGGTATTTTTTGTTTCACATTTTGAATATGGCATGTATAGGGGGGACTTGGTCATTTTGTTATGTGTCATATTGGTTAGCCAAAAGTGTTGGCTTATTGATAATATTATGATTCATTTTGTATATGGCCATGAGATATGGCTTATAATGATTATTGTGTTGTAAGCCTATTTATTCATGCATGCTTGTGCCTATGCATTTGTGATATGGTTGGTGGTTGTGTGTATGTGATGAGTTGTGTTGTGGCTATGAATGCTTGATGATTTAATTGGGATTTGTTTAGTATGATGATCACTATAGCTTAAATGAGAATTGGTAAGTTAGGCCTGACAAAGAATGGTGTCTTGTGCATGAACAAGTTAATAGGATATTGCTATAATCGTGACTTGTTTGATGATGTTTAAGTACTCAATTATGCCATGTTAAGTGCCTTGAAGTCATATATATATTTGGATTGGTGTGGTTTTGATGTTGTGTAGGTTGGTACAAGTATGGGTGGCATAAAGGCTAGGTAAATAGCCTTATTTTGTCCACATGGGTAGACACACGGGCATGTGTCTAGGCCGTGTGTGACACACGGCTTGCCCCATAGGCGTGTGTTATGGCTGTGTGTCCCTTGCACCCTAATTAATGCAAAATAGAATGCCCAGTAGTAAACATAGGGGCACGAGACACGGCCATAAGACATGGGCATGTGCCCAGCCGTGTGAAGTCTGCACTTAATTTTTGGAATTTAATTCGCCACACGACCTAAGGACACGGGCGTGTGCCTTGGCCGTGTGACCTTATTTGGTTGATGACATCATAAATGAATGTCCCCTATTTTGGACATGGCTTAAAGCACGGGCGTGTGATATGCCACACGGGTGTGTCCCTTCACCCACACGAGCGTGTGGACCTTTTTGATGAAAATTTTCTAAGTTTTCCCAGAAGTTTCTAAAGTTCTCAGTTTAGTCCCGAACCACCCCTAATGTATGTTTTGGGCCTCGTAGGCTTGTTTAAGGGACGATATGAATGTTTATGAAAAGTTTTAAATTTGAGTGGAAATTCATGTCTCGATTTTGTATGATTACTTGCGTATAAGTCTAGTAACGCCTCGTACCCTGTTCCGGCGTCGAATACGGGTAAGGGGTGTTACAACACTAAAGGTCACTTGTTCATCTTGAACTTGTATGGTGAATTCACCTTTCTGCACATCGATTAATGTCTTATCGGTTTCCAAGAAAGGCCTTCCCAGGATGTTTGGTACTTCCTTATCTACTTCAAAATCTAAGATAATAAAGTTAACAGGAAATATGAATTTATCAACATGTATCAATACATCTTCAATCTTCCCTTCTGGATGTGCTATTGATCTGTCTGTCGGTTGGAGTAATAGTAGTCGGTCTAGCCTCACCAACACCCAATCGTCTAAACACCGACATAGGCATCAAGTTGATACTCGATCCCAAATCGCACAAAGCCTTACCACAATAGGATTCTCCAATATTGCAATGTATGGTGAAACTCCCTGGATCCTTCATCTTAGGAGGCAACTTGTTCTACAAAATTAAGCCACATTTTGTAGTTAGGGCTAGAATTTCAAATTCCCCCAACCTTCTTTTCTTAGAAAGGAATTCCTTCATAACTTTCGCTAAGTTGGGAATTTGTTCTAGGGCTTCCACAAGTGGAATGTTGATATGCGTTTGTTTCAATACATTCAAAATTCTCTAAAATTGAGTATTCTGCTACTGCTTTTGGAATTGTTAAGGATATGGAGGTTGTGGGATCTTAACTTTTGCTGGACAAGTCTTTTGTGACACTTTTTTGTACCGGACACGTGTCAGATTATCAGTGTTGATTGGTTTAGGGTTTACCTCAATACAAATCACAAAATTTGGCTTCTTTAAGGTTAGAGTTTCAACACCCGGTTGAACTTCTTCTTTGTTTTGGACTACAACAGGCTCATCTTCAACCTCAACAACTTTGGGCTCTAATGACCTTCCACTTCGTAATGCGACTGCCTTGCCATGCTCTTTTCCCAAACTTCTTGGCTTTTCAGTGTCACTGGGCAAAGCACCTTGTGGTCTATTTCGAAGTTCATTTGGAAGTTGGTCCACTTGATTCTTCAAATTTCTTAAAGTGACATCATGCTTTACAAATATGCTTTCAACAAGTTGTCTTGAAATATTCAACTTGCAGAGGTTTATGAACTTGTTGAGGAAACCTTGATCGTTGATTAAGTTTAGATTGATGTTACTAGGATCGGCTCCTTAATTACTCCATGAGAAATTTGGGTGGTTTCACTATGAAGGATTGTAGTAATTTGACTGCAGTCCTGACCCACTTCTGTTTTGGTTCTGGTTACCTATGTAGTAAATAAACTCTGGGTTTGATGGGTAATTTTTGAATGTGTGTCCATCTTCACAATAAACACAAGAGATGTTTTCAAACTTGCTTGGCTGATGACCTGTCATACTATTGAAACTGTTAACAGTAAAATTCTTAAGCATAGAGGACATAGAATATACCTGAGCTACAAGAGAAGTAAGGGCACCCATTTCATGTACTCTTGCCACTTTTCTTCCTGTGGCTACTCAGTTGGTTGGCCACTAGTAGTTATTGCTAGTAATTCTTTAAATAATTTTGTAAGCCTCATTGTAGGACTTAGAAAGAAGTGCTTTGTTTGTAGAGGCATTTATCCCCATTCTCGTGTGTGCGTTGAGACCATGATAGAATGTCTCTAATTGGATGGAATGTGGGATCCCATGGTAAGGGCATTTTTGTAATAATTGTAATACCCTAAAATTTAGGGTTAAAAGCTTTGAGATTTGTGGTTAGGGTCAGTGAGTAGGTTGAGCAATTGGGTTTATTTTCATGTTTTAATGTCAGAATGAGCCTGCTGGTTTGGTGGTTGTGGGTGTGTTAGTTTACCTTTGGGTCTCGGGTTCAAGTCCTCGTGTATTAAAGAGGAATTAATTTTATTCTAGTTTTGCTTTTTAGTTTTAAAGACTTATTTATTTTTATTTTTATTTTAAATTTTAATCTGAAAGAGGGAGTTATCCCAAAATCTTTTCACACATTCCTCTTTTCTCTCTTTCTTTCTCATGTCAATTCTTTCTCCTTCTTCCATTATTCTTTTTGTTTTCCTTTGTTTTTCTTTTTGGTCAGAGTATTAAATTGTTGAGGGTTTTTGCATCAATTTTGTTTGGCAATGAAGCTTTGAGTTTGGCATTTCAATAGAGGAATTGCGTGATTAGTTTGTTTAGGTGCGGAAACGTGTAAGTACCTTTGAATTTTAATTTGGTTTTCTAGTATCTTCATTATTGTTGATTAAGGTTTTAAGATAGTTTTGTGATCTTGTAATTGAGTTACAATTTTTTGGAAGAATCGATCAGTTCTTGGTGCCCGGGGTGTTGATTTAAGGTGTGTTTCTGAACTAATAGAGGTTAGGGACCTTTTATTGAAGAAATTCTCAATTTTTGGTCTGTTTTGGTGTTGTTTCGTGACCACACAGGTGGCTACATGGGCGTGTGCCGCACACGGGCAGTTCACACGGTCGTGTGACATTGGGAATTAGGGTTTTTAGGTGAATTTTGGTGCCACAAGGCCTGGCCACACGACCGTGTGGCTATTGTTTGAGAATTTTCTCAATTTTCACACGGGCGTGTGCCTTGGACACACTGTCATGTCCCTTAGCCACACGGGCATGTGTGTTTTCCACACGGTCGTGTCTACGTTGCTCCTTAATTTGGCATTTTTGGACAATGAGTTACACGGGCTACTCACACAGCCATGTAACTCAGTCACATGGGTGTGTATCTCTTCCACACGGCCGTGTGCTTCTTCCACACGGGTGTGTGCGTCTTGCACATGGGCGTGTGCCTTATTCGCATGGCCATGTTATTCTTCATACGTCCTAGACCTTTCCACATGGTCGGGGCACACGACCGTGTGGCCTTGTTTCGTAAATTTTTGTTCTGAGCTGTATTTTGGCTCGTTCTGTGTTTTTGTATGTTTCGACTCTCGGTTAGGCCTTTGTAAATGTGTTGGGACTCTATTTTCTTCTTAGATTCGAGCGTGTATTTACAATTACAGGATTTAAGTTAATTGTTTGTTCATGTGTTTAGGTGATGTGATAAATGAATTTGAGGTATTTTTGTTATCGTTACATATTAATTGTAATGCAAGTAAAATTGATTCTAAAATTGAACGACTAAATATGAGTTGCTGTATCTGTGAGACTGTTAGTGTTTGGTGTGCATTCATACATTTGCATAAAATTGTGGTTTTTTGTTGCGAAGAGAAGGAAGACTGATTCGATAGTCCAATTGCAATATTTCTGTACAACAGTTTACCGCATTATTTTATACTTATGTCAGCTCAACTGCATATCTTAATTCGAGTGGCTTAGTTCCACATATGTGGTGTGTAGGGTGGATGGGCCTATCAAGGTCCTATGTGGTGTGCAGGGTGGTTGGGCGTGATTTTATTCGGATGCATTCATTTCACATTTGGGTATAAGTCTGTCTGTATGATTGTGGGATTAATTGCGTAAGAATTTGAATAGTTTGACGTGTGTCTGCATTGGTGTGTTTTGGAATAATAACTCTATGTTACGTTTGCTATTGGACTACTCGTAAGACTGATTATTTGATATAAGTTATTCGTACTCTATCTGTGTGCACGTATCAGAATTATTCGCTTCTATACTTTGTCAACTACATTTTGATTTGATTTTGGACTCACACTGAGCTCACGCAGCTCAACCCCCTCTTAGTTTCCTTCCTTTCAGGTAATTCTGGTGTTTTGAAGCTGGACTCGACAGCCAGAGGTCTAAGAAAGTTATGGTTTGATTCGATTTAATAAAATTTTCATAAGTTTTATGCGGTTGGTTTTAAGATTATTTGTATAACGATTATATAAACTATGGTATGGGTTAGAATTGGACTTTTCAATAAACTATGTGTTTTCAGTTTTAGGCAACATTTTGGAAGTTGCTCGCATGGTTTTTAGATAGGTTTTTTCTTATCGATTCAAGGTTCTTACATATTTGAGAAAATCATATATTTTTGGTACAACGTTTATTCTGAAATCTTGTATTTCAAATGGAAACTTTTGGTATGTTACGAACCTGTGCAATAAGTGTTAATTTGATTTATTTCCAATTGTTTTCAACGTCAATTAGTTATTTTTTTTCAAAAGATTAAATAAGTTTTAACTATAAAGATGAAGCAAACAAAGAGGTTTCTTGGTTTTAATCAGAGTTTTTGTTTCCGCCACTTTTGGTAGCCAATGTAACCTCCGAAATTCGGTCTAAATTTCTAGGTCGGGTTTTGATATGTTACACTTAGTGGTATTAGAGCCAGGTTTACAAAAACTTGACCTGTGTTTTTACGTGTCCGCATGCGCGTGTGTTAAAAATATTTTCCATAAACCATACCACAGTGTTTTGAAATGATTTGTGTTTTCACCGATTTTGCGAAAATGAGATGTCTGAGACTCCGATGTTGGTCCATGTGAAACTCTAGGAATGTAAGATTAGTTTCGTAAGATTAGAACTGTAATGTTTAGATATTTATGTTTGTATTCAGTTTTGGTATTGTAGATTTCTTAAGAGTAGTTTCGAGGTTCGATATGGATTCTGGTGGTAAGCGAGATTGTGAAGATCAGCCTGGTGAGACTCTTGAGGAGTCATCAACTTCTTCGGGACGTGTGTATCTGTTCAGGAGTCGAAGGCCAATGCAAATTTGCTAGTTGCGGGTAGCGATAACCTGGAGGTTGGTACCGAGGCATTGACTCGGGTAGTAAAAGAAGTATTAGAGAAAGTTTTCGAGGCTAGTTTAAAGAGAATTAGAGAAATGGTTCACGGTAGGTGTGTGGATTGTGGGAAGAAGAGAGATCGTAGTCCTTTGAGGTTGGAGCCTCAGTTTGCGAAGCGTGTGAGATCGCAGTTGAGTGTTAGCAAAGGTGATGTGGAAGGTTCTAGTAGTGGCGTGGACGTTTCGGTCTGTGGGCACTGTAAGAAGCGTCATCCGAGTGATTGTTGGAAAAAGTCGGGAGCATGTCTTAGATGCGGGTCCACGGGGCATCGGATCAGGGAGTACCCTCGTCGACATTGAGTCAGGTATGGTTGTAGGTTATTTTGACTTTGTGTGTTATGGTTGAGAATGATTTGATTGATTATTCGTTGGAGAGTGTTTGTGTGTGCGTTAGTAATATAAGATTGTTTCCGTAGAGGTTGAGATTGGTATGGTAGTGCTTCGGGATTAGAGTGTGTAGCGGGAGCGTAGTGGTGGGATTGGTGTTAGACAACTGTTCTATTAGTGGGAAATTTTGGGGACGAAATTTCTTTAATGAGGGGTGAGTTGTAACACCCTGGAATTTGGGGTTAGAAGTTTTGAAGTTTGTGGTTAGGGTCAGTGAGTAGGTTGAGCAATTGGGTTTAATTATTATGACATGAAAGAGTTAGATTAATTGTCTTCTTTAACGTAGAATTATTAAAACGATTTTAATGATGTTACTGAAGAAATCCATGGCAACTCGGCTATTTACTAACCCATGAAATCGCGCTTATTTAATTATTAATTTTTTCTAGCATATTTCTATGTTCAACCAACTTATTAATTTTCATAAGCAGGCATCATTTTAAGTGAGGTAATAGTGATATTTATATGCTGAAACAATTTAATCACATTAATCCTAGGTTATGCAAGGTAATAAATTTCTTTCGATATTATTACTAATTTGACCTAGTGATATTTATATACTGAAACAATTTAATCACATTAATCCTAGGTTATGCAAGATAATAAATTTCTTTCGATATTATTACTAATTTGACCTAATGTATCATAAAAAGATCAAACATGCACCATTTAGATATTTTGTCAATTAATTACAATATTGTTCCGATTAAATAATTAATTTGATTGTTTCTCTACATTTATAATGCATTAATAACATGTTCATGATTTTATCTGAATGAATAAGCAACCAAGGCACATAACATCATTAACATAATTTTAACAATCTAAGCTAAAAGAATGCAATCAATCTAACAACAACAAAATTAAGTTATTTTAATTAAATTAAAAACAAAAAATATTTAGCAATCATGTTCATCAATTCAAAACAAAATAAAAATTTAAAAGGGAAAGAAACTAGAAGGCAAATCTGGTGTTTTTCCGTAGCTCAGCTTGTGTTCTTTTTCCTCCATCTTTCTGCTTTTATCCTTTGCACAATTGCCTTCAAGATGTCGAATTTTGCTACTCAAAGAACTTCTGGAATGCTTCTCTCAAACTCTTGTGGTGCTCTCTCAAATAGGAAGTGAAAGAATGAAAAATGGGAGAAGAGATGGTGAGTGAGGGATGAGCGAAATGAGTGAATAGCTAGGGGCTATTTATACTTGTAGAGGCTAGCTATTTTTAGCAAATGAGAGCCTTGAAAATCTCTCTTCACATGGCTGACTTTTTCTTTAAGGAAAGTGGATGGATGGCTTTTCTATTTTTGCTTGATTCATGGGAGAGAAACCATGAAATGAGGAGGGGAGTTGGACGGTCACATGTGGGAATTTTGTGGCTGATTTTCAATGTTTTACCATGTCTGGGGTGGCTAATTTGGGCACTTCTATGGACGGCTTGACCTTCTCCTCCTTAGTGGACGGTTTGGCCTCTTATCTCTTTAGCAGGTTGTCTATTTTTGCTGACCCAGTTCTTGAGTTGGGTCAAGAGAATTTCCAGAATCCGATAAGCCTTTAATTGGGCGTCCAAAGGTGACCATATATCAACCCTCTTCTACATGACTTATGCTGTGGAAATGCTATAGCATTGAGCATCAAAAGATGAGCTTCAAGACTGCCTTTTTCTCTAGTGCATCAACTGTCTAAAAAAATGAAAAAAAAATCATGTGTTTTAGTGTATAAATTTATCAAATTAGAAAATTCATCTTGCTATCAGCTAATATGAAAAAATTATAACAAAACTCCAAAATTTGTTATCAAACACTTGAAAATTGCATGAATTATTAGTTTAAAGTGCTAAAGATAACTTTATATTTTAGAGTTATCACACCCCCAAACTTAATTCATTGCTTGTCCTGAGTAATGACACTTTATAGAGGCAAAAACACATAATTGTAACGTACTAAGAATAATTAATTCTTTGTATGGTCATGAATCAGTGAAATTATACTCAAATTAAATTTTGAAAATATGTAACTAAAGTATATCCATCTTCCAAATTTCCTAAAGCATTAGAGTGCTATTAAAAATTATGAATTGAATGCCTTCTCCTCATGAATGTGCACTAAGTTCTCTCCAATCAATTTTTGCTTCCCTTGAGTAATGCTAAGCAACAATCCTAATGTTTAAATTATGTCTTCATATGTTGAGCTCAATAATTCCTCTCCACTAATGTAGTAGGTACATGAATCTAAATCAATAGGTCTTTAACATGGTTGTAATGTGGCTTGGGTCAAGGTAGGAAAAGATAGACAAATTTTATGCTAAACCCTTAGGCTCAGCTTACCTCGGACTTTCCAAATGCAATTATCTCCAAAAACACCAACTTCTTTTCAATATGCTCTTTGTACTTCCTTTTTTTCAAAAACTAATTTTTTTTACAACAACATACAAATACCTTTTTGAGCATACAACTATATATACCTTAGTATTTTGTACTTGTATTGAGCATCTTGTACTTCTTTGTAACTCCCTCAAGCTTAAACACAAAAATATTCTAGATGAATTAAGTCTAAGGTTTGGGACAAATAAAGATAAATATTAAATAAGAAATTGCTCATTAGTATAAGGTTCAGAAAAAAATCAAGTTATATAGCTCAAAAGTAAGGTTTCAAGGGATAAATATTTAGTAATTACTCACCTTAGCTTTTGTATTTAACATTTCAATTCCATCACACAAAATTAACTATCTAAGTTCTCAAGATTCATAAACAATTAATATATATAAACACATTTAAATACACTATGAACTTACCTAATACAACCAACAAGCAAATTTGTTCATAGGGATTATTCTGCAATTTTTTTCCTTTTTCCCCGATTATTTTTTGTACGATTCAATCCTTGATATACAAGCATCCAAATTTGGCTCCATGCACCAAGCTCTCCTTCCATGGAGTTTTTATTTCTAATTTTCGGTAGCAAGACTAATTGTAGAAGATGACTTTGTTTCATTATTATTATTATTATTATTATTATTATAACATATGTTTTATTATAATAATTTTATAAAACACATAATTTTTTAAGTCAATTCCCCCACTAACCATCCATAAACATTAAAAAGGGTCTAATTACCATTTAGATCCTTAAACAAACATTAATAATGTATTTTAGCTAATAATCATCAATAGCGATTAACTTTTACGTCTTTTATGATTTAGTCTTTTTTCCGTAATTAACTATCTAATAAACACAATTTTCGAACCAAGCTAGAATCCACCCATATATTAGCTCCATAAATATTCAATAATAATATTTTTTAGCTCAATTTATCAAAATGAGGTCTCGATACCTCATTTTCCAAAATCACTGGCTTTCGGTACACACCACTTTTACCTTGACTAACTGACCAATGAATAAAATCTATTAAATCACGACTCACTATTATACTATATTTAACATAAATTTTAATTAAATATATCTATGGACTCTCTCAAAAGAATTTTGGTCCCAAAACCACTGAAAAATGGGCTGTCACAAGTTTCCCCCTTATGAAATTTTGTCCTCGAAACTTTTACCTGTGAAAAGAGTTAAAGTACTAAGATCTCATTGATTTTTTTCTATTTTCCCCCTATTTTCATTTGTACCATGATTGTTCCACAAAACTTTCTCTAACTATACTCGTTTATTCCGTAGTTCTTTTACTTCCTAAGCTAATAGTTTGACAGGTTTTTCACTGTACTATATATCGAGTTGCAATTCAACCTCATTAGGAGTTATCACACGTGAATCATAGAAATCTAAAACACACCATGCATCTTTCCAAGTCCTGGAGGTAACGCCAATTTGTAAATCTTTCGTCCCATTAGCTTTTACCCGTATGATAATTGATGATTAGATAACAATCTTTCCATAACTCTAGACATCTGTGCTATTTCAGATTCAATTTTGAAACTTCTGTTAACATATATTTTGCCTGTTTGAAACTCTGTTGGCATTTATTTAATCAAACAAGACTGCCATTTGTAACAATTTCATCAATGCTAGAGCTATCATCAAAATCCTTGAACAAATCATCTATAATATACAGTGAATCCTAGAGAACTATGCACTTCTGTAATAATTCCTGATGTTTCCCTAGTTCATAATTATCAAGAGTTGATTCGAAGTAACTCAGACATTTTCAGTGGTTATCAAAAGATTTAGAAAAACTTACTTCTCGAAATCAGAATTCATATTTACTGTTTTCACAAACACTTGATTCTCTTATAAAATATGCAATATTGTTTTCCGATGTTGATCATGTTCAATATCATTCCTCACATTGATTTAATATCATCGATAACATAGCAATAATTTTGTTCAAATATAGCTAGCAAATTCTGTCCATTAGATCTATAAAACGACTAAGCGATTGATAATCTAAGCGGTGTTATCAGAATCTCACATTTTTTATATCAAGTATGGAAAGTAATCTTCGGCACATATGCCTCATAACTCTAAGCCGACAACCACCTGGTCGAAAATCAATACTAAAAAAAAATAGTCCTCTTTTACTAAACAATTAATTCATCTCTATAAAATAACAAATACTGATTCTTCATGGTGTCTCTGATCTTCTATCTGTAATCATTAAACAATTATCATAATCTTGTCTTTCTTTTTCATAAAGACAATTTTTCCATATTACACTGTAACAACTCGTTTTTAGTCAAATCAAAATAGAGGTTTTGAAACCACAAATCTGAAGTTAAAATATTTATTTTATTATTTTATTAAAGTTTACAGCATGATAGAATTATTGTGTGAAATTTTCGTAAAGAAATTTTACTGTTTGAACGGTTAATTCGAGAAAAAGGACTAAATCGCGTAAACTGTAAAATGCATGTTCTATTTGTTAAAGGTGTTAAATAGCTTTAGCTTTTAATTATGGTGGCCTTAAATGGTAATTAACCCATTTTTTTTATGAGTGGACAAGTATGACCATTAATTAGGTGAATTAATGGTTTATTTTTAAGGTTAATATGGTAAATGTGTAAAAATATGTTAGTAAAATAATAGAAAACAAATGGTTATCATCTTTCTTCATTCCCTAGCCAAAATTAACCTAAGGAAAACACCATTGTTCTTGTCTCAAGCATTCGACCATCTCTCTCCTTGCATGTAAGCTCAAATTTTGATCTGTTTTTAGTGATTTCTATATTTTTGAGATCGTTGCTTCGTATTCTAGCTAGCCCGTACCTTAGATTTTGAAATTGTTAAAGATTTATCATGTTACCATTATTGAGTGCTTAAGTAAATTGATGGTTGATGATGGATTTTGAATAGTTGTTGATAGTTAAACTAGTTTTGTAAAGTGATTTTTTACAAAAATGTCAAAAAGGGATTAAATTGTGAAACTGTAAAATTATGTGGGTAAAAGTGTGATTAAAAAAATATATGGGCTGCTAGGGACTCCATTAAAATTTGGCTAGCATAGTTAAGGGTCTAATTGCATGAATTTGCATTTTTACGAGCTAAGGACTAAATTGTAAAAATGTCAAAATAGTAGGGGCAAAAGTGTAATTTTTCCATAAGTTGATTTTTGGGCTAAAATGAATGGAATGAATATTGAATGATTTAATTTTGATATTATATAGATCAAGATAAGCTGAGATCGAAATTAGATCAGGGAAAAAGAAAAGTGGACGAATAGTCGATATTTGCTATTCGAGCGATACGAGGTAAGTTCGTATAATTAGAATCGAACTTTTAAATACTTGTAATTATTTGAAATGAATGTATGTAGTTGAGTAAATGATTTACTTGAAATTCAAATGCCTTATTGATATATTATGATAGTTACCGAGCCCCATTTGAACAGTAAGAATTTGTAGGATACGAGTGACATGTCACTAGGGTTACTATTTAGGTTGAGATCCTGCATGTGTTGCGGACTCACCGCAGCTCGTATGAGCTTACCGATGTATTAGCTCGTAAGAGTTTACTATTTTCAGCTTGTTAGAGCTTATTGTTTCAGCTCAATAGAGCTTATTGTTTCAACTCAATAGAGCTTACTGTCCATCAACTCAGGAGGAGCTTACTGATCATAGCTTGAAAGAGCGAAAATGATAATGAATTGATGGATTACTGATTTATATGTTATGTATATCACTCGAGTATCCCTCGATATTCTAATAGGTTTAACGGGCATAAATTCTGTTATTGGTTATGTGAAAAAGATATGTGTTATATAGATGAAGTATTGTTTATACGAATGAGTTACTGTTACTGTTATCGAATGAAATAATGTTTATATGAATGAGAATAAAATGTTATAAATGATGTACATGATATATGTGAATTTGATATGATACAAGGTATTGAGTACTAAATTGAGATAATGGATGATTACATATACTTATATGACTAACTTGTTGATGAATGCTTGTGTATAGGCATTTGGCAAGTGAATTTGATATACTTTGTTTACTTATTTGATTATGTATAATGATAAGCTTATTTTTGAATTATACGGGCTTACTAAGCTTTAAAGCTTACTCTGTTTCTTTTCCATGTTTTATAGAGGTTCGATAGCTCGCTCGATCCGGATAAAGTCGGAGTTACGCATCACACTATCCAATTGCTGTTGGTACTTTTGAACTCTTGGATATTGTAAATATGGCAAGTAGAGGCTAGTTATAAAGATGATAGTTATGGTTATTTAAGATAGTGATTTTGGTACATTATGTGGTATACGTTAAAGCCATGTGATTTGGCTTAACTTGGTGTAATGTTTTGGTTGTGTATAAGTGTTCAAATGTGGTATGTTTTGGAAAGTAGCAGATGGAATGAAAATATGCAAATGTTATCTTGATAAGTAGTAGAATTATGAATGGAAAATGCATGATATAAATTAGGTATTTGAATACTATGTTGAATTGGTATAAAATGTGTTTGAAATGTTGTGGATTGGCTGCCTATTGGGTTATGAAATGTTGCATAATACACTTGTGCAGGTATATGAAAATAGGGTGGCAAAATGGCTTTGTAAATAACCTATTTTTGTCCACACGGGCGTGTGTCTCAGCCGTGTGTGACACACGGTCATGTTACATGACCGTGTGTCCCCTGGTGTTGATATTAGAACCAAGACAGTATGCTCCACACGGTCTCACACACGGGCGTGTGGCCGCCGTGTGGTACAAGTCGAAGATACCCCTAATTGGCACACGGCCTAGAACACGGGCGTGTGACTTGGCCGTGTTGCATAAGTCAGTATACCCTATAGTTTTGGAACGGCCTGGCACACGGGCGTGTGTGGCCACTTCGAAGGGCACACGAGCTAGACACATGGGTGTATGGTTGGCCGTGTGACCCAAGTTAGTATGTACCCCTTGTTTTCACACGACTGGAGACACGGGCATGTCTGGTGGCCGTGTGAGACACACGGCCTGGTCACACGGGCGTGTGTCCTCTATATTGAGAAAAAATTTCAAAGTTTCGTAGAAGTTTTATAAGTTATCGGTTTAGTCCCGAACCGCTCCTAAAGCATGTTTAAGGCCTCGTAGGCTATTGTAAGGGAAAAATTGAATGATGATTGTATGAAATGGTTGAATGTATGAGAAAAGTACTGTTATATATGTTAAAAGTCCGGTAATGCTCCGTAACCCTATTCCAGCGTTGAATACGGGTGAGGGGTGTTACATACACACTCGATCGTATGAAACCTCTGACAACCAACTCTTGCAACTGTGCCTTTAACTCTTTTAATTCAGTCGAAGCCATTTTATATGGAGCAATTGATATCAGAGTATTTTTTGGCATTATCTCAATTGCAAACTTAAATTATAGTTTTGATGGTAATCCAGGTTCTTCTTTAGGAAACATATCAGTGAATTCCCTATCTGCTGGTAACTGATCAATCCTCAACTCTGATGCTCATGCATGTAAAATGTAAGCTAAAAATGCTTCACATCTTTTACAAGCCATTCTCGAAGTAAAAATCACAGGTATGACATTTATAAGATAATCAATTTTGTCTAACTCAACAGTAATTAACTTGTTAAATCTGATATCTCAAATTGATTCGTTTCTGACTACGCTTTACTACTGCTTCATGTAGAGTCAACTAGCCCAAACTTACTACATCATCAATCTCATGGAACGATGATAACATGAGGTCAGTAGGAAAAATCACAACCCTGAATCTCAGTGAACACTTTTACAAATTGAACTGACCGTGACATTTTGAGCCAATGGTTTAGTTACTAAAACATCAAATTCAGTCTGTTTTATTGGTATGTTCTTTTCAGATGCTAAAATGATATAAATGTAAGGAGTCGACCTAGGGTCTACCAATGCATATATATTAATATCAAAGAGAGAAAAAGTACTAGTTATAACATCTACGGCAGAAGCCTCCTCTCTAGTTTGAATGGCATAAGTTCTAGCAGACACCCTTATCTCATATCCGTCTGTCTTAACCTTCGTTCCATCGTGAATGGTTCCAACGTTACTACACTGTCCTGGCTGTTTGCCTTTTTATGGAACAGACATCTATCTAATAACTTGATTTTCATTAATGCCTGACTTCTTTGGTCAGCCTCTCATAAAATGTTTGGTAGATCTGCATCAAAAATAGCTCTGATCATAACTCGACACACATCCCTGTGGAACTTTCCACAATAATCACAAACAAATTTATCATCATTACGGACACTGCCAATACTGGTTACCGACTTCAACTGGAGTATTGTGTAACGCCCTAAAAAAATCCCGAAACCCTAATTTCTGTGCCTATGTATGTATAGCACTTTGAATAATATTATTAAGATAGTATCGGGACTAATTAAAGCCTTAGAGTTAGGGGTGACCTTAGGGAAAATTTATTTTTCTCACTTAGTGGACCCTAGTCTCAAGCATGAGGCCTCATAAGCAGATTAAGGGAAGAAAATGGACACAGATGGGCTTGTAGTCCAATGGGAAGTGGCGTCATTGAGGGGCTATGAGGTGGCGTGTTAAGCAGTTAAGGAGGTCCAAGGTTCGAAGCTTAGGAAGGGAAAATTAAGGAGTTTTATTTTTGTGCCTGGACAGAAGGAGTTGGCGTTGGAGGGGACACTAAAAGGGAGTGTTCAGGAGAGAAATTTAAGGTGAAGATAAAGGAGAAAAGATAGGGATTGGGAGGTGGATATAGTGGTGCCGAATTGGACTCTGAGGGAAGGGAAGTTTCAGCTAGGGGCTATAAATATAAGTGCCGAATTAAGTTCCTAGGTTAATGCCGAATTTTTGCTTTCCTTCTAGCCGAATTTCTCCACTTGTGTGAGGCTTAGACGTTTTTTTCTTTCTCTAAGGGTGCCATAGCCGAATTCTTCACACTCTCCCTTCTCAAAATTCCTTTTTGGTTCACCAACTCGGTTCTAGCTGAATCACTTTTCTTTTTCTTACTCTCCCTAGTGTTGCCGAATTACCTCTGTCACCTTTCTAGTCTCAAAAGCCGGACTTAAGCCGCAGGATCAAAGGAAGATTTCGGTAAGAGCTTAGTTGAATTTTTAGTGTGTTTTATTGTAAGCCGAAGGGCTATCTAACCCCTCTTTTCTGTTACCATGTATTAGCAAGGGTGAGGCTTAGCAATCGCAAGCGCGGTAGGTAAGGATTGTTATTAAGGCAGTAAGCATTCTCGGTTCAGTTAGAGTTTTAATAAGTGACCGAATCTATTGTGGCTTATAGGGGTGACTTATGATCAATATGGGTCACTTGGTTTTGACGATATAGGTGTTTGGGTGCAGATCTAGAGGATAATCGCCAATAGTAGCAAAGGAAGGGCTACTAGAACGTGGTGTACATGGTAAGGGTATGGTGAGGTTTCGGTTTTAGTCAGTGTATGTTAAAACTTTGGTTAATCTCTAGTAATGTCAATTGTAGGTTCGTGACTAAGGAGTTCGCAGCACGCAAGGTTACCAGGTGTGTACAAACACTACACACACGATATCGGCAATGCCGAAAAGCCGAAAGTGGCTAAATGGGCCCGGTGGGCCCTGAGGCTAAGTTTGATAAAATGGTTTGGTTGATTATACGAATTAAGTTAGCTATGCTTGATACATGATCTGGATATGTTTTGGGCCTAATAGGCCATATGATGAGATTTGGGCCTAACAGTAGTAAAGACATGAGATGGGCTTATGGGGCGTGACAAGTATGTTAGGGTTAATGGACTTTAGGCCTAGCTTGAACAACTTTGTAATTTCATAAGACTTAAGCTAATTAAACATGTCTGTGGACAAGTCGATTAGTTAGAGTGTGGTAACCGACATATGCATGTCTAGGATTGGATCTAGTGAGAGCTTGGTACTTAAGCGGTCAGAGTAACCCACCTCCTCTTTTACGAGATCCTACAGTGCATAGTATTTGTTCACTTTAACCGCGAGGACTTGTTTATGGGCCAAAGTTCATAACTAAAACCCGAGAGGGACCAAATACCTTTATATTTGTAAAATTACTAAAATACCCTTATATTTGTAAAATTACTAAAATACCCTTATTACTAAAATACCCTTATGTGTAAAATTACTAAAATACCCCTAGATTTGTAAATTACCAGAATACCCCTATTTGTAAAAGTACCAAAATATCCATGATTTACAAAATTTCCAAAGTACCTCTATTTTTCAAAATTACCTAAATACCCCCTGTAGGGTAGAATTACGAAAATACCCCTGGGTAGTGAAATGACGAAAAGACCCCTATATGACGGATATGAGTTTATGGATGTTACTTGTGTGTTTGATGCATTCATATGATATTCTGTTTAGGATACATATGGGTGAGAATTATGGTACGGAGGAAGAATTTGAGGATCGCATAATCGCTTGACGACCGTGGATCCACCGGTGGCTTTAAGCCCAATATATGATTAGCAGCTTTGCTGCAACGTTCGGTAGTACTGCAACCAGGCTACCCATGGTGTGTAGCGGAGGGGTGGGTCGAGCTAGAATTCCCCACAGGAGTCATAAGGTTGGAAGGGAAATGGTGTGTGTAGTGGATGGATTTTTAGGTGGGTTTTACATTATCTTGTTTGTATTTGATGCGATATGATATGATATGAGGTCATTGTGGGCTAAGGCTCAAGACCACCGATTTTGTTAGGGCTTAGGCCCAATGTGAATATTTGTATGTGATTTGATTGCCAAGGGTTGTACACACTGAGTTTCGAAACTCACACCCTTTAACTTAATGTTTCAGGTAATCCTGAATAGACGACTCGACGTGGGAGAGGACTCGGAGATGGCCACACTACAAGCTGTTCAAATGTTTTAATTTATTCAAATGATTCTGTTTTAAATACTTTGTTTATTTTTCATTGGATTGTAATAAGGCCATGTAACTCCTATTTGACTTTGAATTTTGGGTTTATTATTATTATTGTTTCAACTACCCACTTAAGAAATTTCATAAAATTATTAAAGTGTTAATATGGTTTTCGAAATAATCTTTTGTTTTGGGCTTTTGGGCCTTAAATGGTTAACTAGTAAATTGTTTTGAAGTGCGCCTTTAATGTGACATTCCAGATTCGGGCCTAACTTCTAGGCCGGGTTTGGGGTGTTACATCTTGAATAATTTTGTCTTGATTTTTTTCTTCCTGTGAATCCAAATGATGTGACATTGCAACTAAAAGTTTCTTTTGGTTTCTTTGAGAATGGATTTGAAAACAATTTAGATACATTTCATTTACTAGAGTCACAAAATTTCATTTCAGCCTTTTTTTACTATTACAGATTTCTTCCATTTTCAGCGCTCAATCAGACAAAACCATGAATTCCCATATTTCCATTTCTCAAATCAACATTTTAATTCCATCATTCAATCCGCCTTCAAACGAACATACATCTCTTCTTCAGTTGGTACAATCTCACGAGCATACTTACTAGGCTGTATAAACTCCCACTTATATTCTGATAAATATTAATTAAATATATATACGGACTGTTACAGGTTCTAAATAAATCAGGCCATATAGCTCAAAAGTAGGGTTTCAAGGGATAAATATTTAATAAGATTGGCTTCAAAGACTCAAACTATCAAAACAAAAATTTTCCATGCCTCCTAGGATTTTGCCTCAATGAATTTACTAAGTTAATTCTAAAGACTTAAACTTTCATGCATTCTTAGTTTTTCTAAGGAAATCATGGTAGTCCTTATACACAATCACTAAGATCTATACACATATCATAACTTAGTTAGCATAAAAATACTTGGAATAATAAGGATTTATGCATACGCTAGTTAGCATAAAAATACTTGGAATAATAAGGATTTATGCATACACTAAAGCTAACATTATTGTTCAAAAAAAATTAAATTTTGTGCAAATTTCAATTAAAACATACCTTTATGAGAAAATTAATTATCCCAGATTACAATATGGTCCCCCCACTAAAAAGAAACAATGTCCTCATTGTTTAAAAGCACCAGGTAGGGTCCTAGGAAAAGGAGGTGGGTCTAATTTGACTGCTTAAATACCAAACCTTTCCTTGATAGAGTCAATCCTAGACATGCACATTCTCATTGCCACACTTCTTATTTTATGATGAGCATACTATAATCCAACACTTTTTATTCATAAATTACACTTATTGTGTGAAGAGGGAAAAATAAAAACAAAAAATATTAAAAAGTATTTAAGCCTAAAATATCCTAAAATATTAAGGAAAATAAAAACCCTCTTATTTATTTGGTAGAATCCTCGTTGTCCGATATTGTTTCCACCTCTTCATGACATCGTTCCTCTATCCGGGGTAGCAGAATCTTCTTGCTCGGTCTTCTGAGCTGGAGTCCAACGCTCGAAAATAAAATCTTGGACAATTACACAAGTTGGCTGGCGATAGGTTGAGCGAAACTGTGAGAAGGGGTTGACGGTTTTGTGCGGTGGTGGTAAGGTAGGACGATAGTAATAGGGAGTTGGTGAAGGTGTGGTTGGAAGTTGGGAAGATGAACTAATGGTCGGCGATAGGTTTTCCTTCGAGAGATAGGGGCAGTGGATCTACTTTTGGAAGGAAAGGAGCGACAATTGAGGGTTTATAAGGATGGTGTAAGGGTGGCAGTTTTAGGTTTAGAAAGGGGTGGTTTAGGGTTGAATAGGGTGGCAGTGGAATGATTTAGAAAATGATATAAGGGTGGCGGCTAAGTTAAATAATATATGAGGAAACAAATTAAAACAAAACTAAAAAGAGATTAGTACTTAGGTCAAAATGACCCTTTATTCCACACATTTTTTAAATTAAAAATTAAAACAAAATTAAATAATAGCAATTAGAATAAAATAAATGGAAATTGAAAATATAAAATAAATAACGAGCTTAAAGACCAAAGGAAAATGACTTTCAATAGGTTTGGAAATTTAAAAACCAATATAAAACGACCATACAGAATTCAACGCTAGAGAGCAATGAAATTAAAGCAAAAGGCAATTTAAAGGGACCAAAGATGGAATTGAACCAAAAGTAAAAACGCTAGAAGGAGGGCTTGAACCTCCGACCTTGTGGTTAACAGCCACACGCTCTAGCCAACTGAGCTATTCCAGCTTTGTTGTTAGGCTTTTCAACAAAGTTAATATTCATATTGAAAAACATATTCATTGAACCTGGCTCTTGACAGTGGAGTCTCTTTTGTAGCTATATTAACTCAAATCTTGAGAACCAGTCAGAGGCATAAATGCTTTAAAATATAAGCATTAATGGCTAAATTAAACCTGGATTGGAATGGACTTAAATGCTTTAGGTCGTTTAAAGGTTAATACCAACATAGACATAACTATATACGCTCAAAAAATATATGATATTATTGGTCAAAATTTTGACAATGTTTACATTTAAATAGTAAAGATAGCTTAAAGAAACATCATATTCTACCCCTATCATAGCTATCTAATAAAGTGTGATGAATTATGTACACATTTTACTGTCGTTTTGGGTAAAAGTATCCTTTGTACTTATTTATTCTCTTTTGCTTAAAAAATCTTTATACGTTTCATAAAATAGTAAAATAAGTTTTTTTATTTTTTAATTTCAACTATTTTTATTATTAAATGATTATTTGGAATTTTTTATATATTCTCTGCATATATATATATTTTATTATCCCCATGGTATATGTTAGATATTAAGGTTTTATTCTTCAAATAAAAAATTAATTCCATATATTTTATTATTATTGTTTAATAATGAATTCTTTTATTTAATATATAAAGATCAATTAATTTATTTTAATAAAAAAACAAAAATTAATCTTATAAAAACTTTTATGGTGGTTTTGCGTATTTATTAAGCACACGTGTTCCATACGTTCAAAACACAACTGGAGCGTGGGACCAAAATTTTCAATCACCACAACACGGTCACTTTCAGTTTAGTTGGTAAAGTTTTATGTTTTTCCATTTCTTTTTTTACTTAAAAGACAAAATTATACAATTCTAGAATAAAGCCCAACCCTTATATATTAGATTTGTGGTAAATATTTATTAAACATTTATATAAAAATTAAATTAAAAAATTCATATAAAAATCAATTGATGCATTAATTATAATAGTAAATACTTTGTGCTTTAAGGTCAAATCAATAATTTTTTTATTTAAAAAATATAATTTAATTTGTATATAAAAATGTAATTTAATAATTTCACAATTGAGTTAGTGTCTAGCTGATTCGTGACATCAATTCAGTAAAATACCTAATATAAGTATATATACATGTGCGAAGCCAAGAATATTGATAAGAGGATATATTTATATAAAATAGACATGTTGAAAGTAGGCCCGACCCATAATGCAGTTTTTTAAAAATTTGGGATAATATTAGTCACCTAAATTAACATTTAGAAAAAAAATTATTTAAATACTCAAATTGTATCAAATAATTATTTAAGGAGTAATTATTTTACCAAATTAATATTTAAACACTACTTTGTATTAGCTTAGCAAATTAAACTAAAAAATTTATTAAATTTATTATAAAAATTTATAAATCCTATAGAAGAAATCAAATTAAGAAGAAACTTTGAAAACCTTTAAGAGGGCAAACAAAAAAATTATTCTATTTATAAGCATTAATTATAAGATTTAAATAAAAACTTTAAAAAAAAAAATTGAATTGAACTTCTACAAAATTTATGGATCGGAACCTGCCGGTCCTCCTAATTTTGCCCCATATATATATATATATATATAAGCTAAAAAAACTAAATATTCTCGATCAATGAATTCCTCTAATCGTACAGCTTAGGATTCAGAATTCTAACGTCTCAATAATCAATTTATGCTAGTAATTGTCCAATTTACGTGCCAATATAATTGTATGTACGTTACTATCAATTATAAGTAACGATTATTTCATTTTACAAAGTAATTCTTTTATCACGGTCTATTGATTTACTAGAGATCTTGGGATTCATGTTGTTTGAATCCCATGAATTTAGTTTTTAGTTTTATTCCTGGTGAGGCCATTTTGAGAGTAGTTATAGCAACAATTATACTACTTGAAATTCCTAACTTTTTACTTATTTGCTTGCATCACTTTTAGGATTTTGTCTAGTTAATCTCACGAATATATTTGAAGAAGAGATTGGATAATTTTTTTTTTTTTTTTTTTTTTTACTTTCAAGGATCCTAATGTGATATAATTACTTTATATATCCAAGAACATATGGAATGGTTTTATGAATAATTATCCCAATGCTTTTTTGTAACAATTCGATTTTTAATGGTATGAAAAACGCGGTTTGAGAACCTCATTTCTATAAACCGAGTTCGTAAATATAAAATAAGAATATTTATGGAGTTAATTTGAAAATGATCAGTTAAGTAAATTAACCAAAAAAATAGTTAAATAAAACTCAAGGGCTAAATTGTAAAAATCTAACCGCTATTGAGTTTTAATTTAGGGACCTACATAGAAATTGTACAAAGGACCAAGATGGTAATTTAACCATTATTCAATATGAGTTAGTGGATGACAATGATTTTCCCACTTAGCTTAATTAATAATAAGATTAATATAATAAAACCTTAAATTAAGTTAATTAAACTAGATTAATTAAAGTATAAATGCCAAATAGTAGAAGATGAAAGCATTTTATCATTTTCCTCATTCTTATTCCGTCTTCCATTGAAGAAGAAATGAAAAGAAAACTCTCAAACTTTCGACCATTATTCAAGTAAGGTTCTTAAGCCTTTTTTTTTTTTTTTTTTAGAAATTGAATCATGAGAGCTTGCTCTAACTAGCTTATGTATCAATTAGTTCAATTTTTAAGTTTTTAGCAAGTTGTCATTATTGATAAATTGATAAATTAGGCTTGAATTTGATAGATATTAAGCTTACATTATGATAAGGACTAAATTGTAAAACCAAATAAGCTTGTTAGTTAACTTTATAACACTAAGGGCCAAATTGAATAAATTGAAAATTTATCATGAAATTGTGCTATGAATAGAAATTATAGGGTCCTTAATGAAAGAATGTAAAATCGAATTTTGATCTAATGCTAAATATCGAAAGATACACATATCACAAATATAAGGACTAAATTGAATAAAATGTAAAATCTGTTTGGCTTTGTATTTGAATGTGAATTGGACAAAACCTAATATTGTTTTACTTATTAATTTACTGAATGTAACTAAAGACGACGTCGGGCCATCGAAAGGGAAAGGCAAAATGAGAGTCGTTGACGAGTGATGAGAGAATTCAATTTGTATTTCTATGATTCGATATCATATATTTATATGCATATGCATATTGAATGCATAAGTGACTATCGAGGTAAGCTTGTGCTTTTTGTATGAAACTATTTCTTAGTTCAAAACTCCAGTGAGGAAAATCTCGAACACACGAACGAGACTCGAACAAAAAAAGAAGAAATAGGACAAGGCTCCAAGGCGTGTATCAAGCCACTATCTTTAAGGTTATATTTGCCCCCACCTATCTTCGGTGTGCAAATGAGCTCCAAGCAAATTAACCTCGACGATACAATGAAGCCCATGACTATTTGCGTTTTGCACTGACGAGAATAGTCCACTACGCACTGAGCAATGTATAACAAAAACTCAATTTCTACAAAGGATTTCTGCAGACTTTATAGAATAATCTAATAATATTAGAAAATGAAGGAAGGAAATAAAGAATATTAGAATTTGTTGGTATGTTTTCCAAATGAAATCTCATTCCTATTTATAGGAATTTTAATGTTTCTTCATAAAAACATCTTTCATCAATAAGTGTCTTTCTGAATAATAATGTCTTTAAAATAAACACATAATTATTCATTTAATATTATAACTATTCAAATAATATTATTTAAATAGTTATAATTCTTTTTCAAAAAATCAAATAATATAATCTTTTGATTAATTACACCTATTCATTTATAGTTATTGGAGCACTATAAATATTTGAAAATGTTCCAACAATCTCCCCCCATATTCAAAATATTTTAGATTTTGATATTCTTGGAAATCAATTTGCATAAATGAAGGTATCTTACGATTGAACCTTCACTTAGTGAAAATATGTTAAAGTTAATCGAAATTGAATGGTAGACTAAGCTTTGAACCAACTATTCCATTTGATTAACCGAACACATCTCATACAATGATTTCAACATCGGTCAATGCATAGTATCTTGGGACACTATTATGGCCATGTGTCTGTGTCCTCTTTTCATTAGTGCTGTCAGAGCCAAGCCCTTAAGCTCCTAGAAGCGGCCACACTTCCACTCACATAGGTAGATCCCATCAAGAGTGTTCCCGTAATTATAACACTCTAACATATTTATGTTATGGGTCCATTAAGAGTACATTACTCATCCTTCCCTTATCCTTACGGGTACCTAGCACTTTAATCTTAGGGTGGATTTATTTATAGTGCTAACAGTCAAATACTAATGATGTACTTTGTGTAACACCCCTAACCCGTATCTGTCACCAGAATAGGGTTACGGAGCATTACCGAAAATTTTCGAACATTTACAGACATTTCATGTTAATCACTAGTCATTCACCGAGATTATTCAAAACGTCCCTTGATTAGACCCTCGAGGCCCAATACGAGCATTAGAATCGAATCGGGACTTAATCAGAACCTCTAAGGACTTTTCACGAAATTACAAAAATTTTCTAAGTTACAGGGCTCACACGCCCGTGTGGTCTAGGGACACGCCTGTGTGGTCAGGCCGTGTGACTACACACGCCCATGTCCCTAACTCGTGTAACTCTCTGACTTCTAAGGCATGAAGAAATTGAAGTCACACGGCCAAGTCACACGCCCGTGTGCTAGGCCGTGTGGTGAATTTTTATTTTCGAAATTAGGTGCAGTTTTCATATGGTCGTGTAACACGCCCGTGTTCAAGGCCGTGTCAACCACACGGCTGAGACACACGCCCGTGTCTCTGCCCGTGTGCTCAATTCTGAGCATTCTGTTTCTCATTTTTAAGATACAGGGGATACACGGCCGGACCACATGCCCATGGGGCTGGCCGTGTGTCACACACGGCGTAGACACACACTCGTGTGTCTACCCATGTGGACAAAATTAAGCCATTTCCTAGCCTCATTTGTCACCCAAATTTACCATTTACCTGCACTAAAACATACCAAGTACACTTCAACCATTCCAAGCATCTAATTTAAGCAAATTCCATCATTCATCATGGCATACCATTACATACATATGTGTTTATAAACTTACCTTGGATTAACTTAGGCTTTAATATCATTTGATCACATATACTTAACGTAATACATATGAACATATCATAATAGCCTACTTAGTCATACCAAAATGAACCATTACTAGCCATTCCAATGGCTAGGTTACAAAACATCATTTTCAAGCCACCTATGGCCATTGTTATCCTATACATGCCATTATACCAAAATGATTTTACTAAGTATACCCAAAATGACTAGTTGATAGTGTGACGATGCTCCAATGATCTCCAACCTTCGCGAGCTTTCGAGCACTATAAAACAGGGGAAATAAAACAGAGTGAGCATTACATGCTTAGTAAGTTCGTATAACGGAAACTAAACTTACCAACCCCGTTTATTAAGTCTAAGCATACAATATCATGTTTTCCATCCATTAGCAATATTGCCTAAACACATGCACTCAATCAAACATGTTAGTCACCAAAATCTTCATATCAATCAAGTAAACATAGATGGGCTCATCATGCAATATCCATTCAAGTCATTATCATTTCATCTCATAATTCTCAATCAAGTAGTACACTCGAGGTGTACGATTCAATAATCCGTCAATTCTTATTCAGTGGTACCCATTAGGGCACTTAACCAAGGAACACACTCTCGAGCCACATATCGAATAACATGATTACCAGTCCAGGCTAAATCCTTTATATAACGTATGCTCAGAGGAGCTCGATTAGGATTACCAGTCCAGGCTAAACCCTAATCATAACGTATACTCGAGAGGTATTATATCAGGATTATCCATCCGGGCTAAATCCTTTTCGTAATGAGGTCAATAGGATTACTCGTCTAAGCTAAATCCCGTCTGCAACAAATGCAGGACCTCATCTATTTTGGGAAAGCACATATAGTCATCGGAATTCAATATTCAATCAGGACTTAACCCTTTTTCACCATTCAAGCATGTATTAAATTGCTCATTATAGCATTCAAGTAATGTACATCAATACAAGTCACATTCCAAACAAACACAACATTCAATTAAACATATTTACATGCCCGATTAAGTTACACGAACTTACCTCGACACTTGTTCGCGTATTAAATCTACTAATCCGAAACCTTTTCCTTTCCTTGATCTAACCTCAAATTTGAGTTGTCCGGATCTATATAAATAGCTTTAATCGTCAATTTCATACATTTTATACACATTGGGACTCAATTTAAGTCCTAGGAAAAATTACCATTTTGCCCCTAACTTTTCCATAAATTCCAATTTCGTCCCTAGGCTCGGAAAATGAAACTTGTGCAATTTACTCCCTATTCCAAGCCTAACCGAAATTCCTACATAAAATTTACAACACATATTTTCTATAAATTTTAGAATTTTTCATCAATTTTCACCACTTTGCATTTTAGTCCCTAAATCATGTTTTCATCAAAAAGCACTTTGTAAAAGTTGTTTATCTATCAACAACCTTTCATTTTCTACCATAAATTTCTAATTTTCAGCATATTCATCCATGAACCAAATTTCATACCTTGATAACTTTTCAAATTAATCCCCAAAAAAATAGATTAGACTATCCCGGTTTCAAAAATATCAAAATTACTAAAAACTGGACAAGGAAACTTACCCAATTAAGCCTTGAAAGTTTTTTCTCTCTCTCCTAGGGTTGCCATGTATTTTTAAGGTTGAAGATGACAAAAATAAGATGATATTTCTTTTTATCATCCTTTAATTAACTAAATTATTTCAATTTCCAATTTAGTCATTGCCCTTTTTCTATATTTCCATGGATGAGTCACCAAGAAAATCTACATACCTTTCTTAATGGTCTAATTACCATATAAGGACCTCTGTATTTGAAATCCATAGCTATTTAATCCTTATAGCTACTAGAATTCAACTTTCACATTTTATGCGATTTAGTCCTTCTCAAAATTAAGCACTTAATCGATAAAATTTTCGTATCAAAATTTTCACACAACATGTCTATCATAATGCGGACCATATAATAAAATAAAAATAAACTTTATTTTCAGATCGGATTTGTGGTGTCGAAACATTTGTTTCAATTTCACTGAAAAATGGGATGTTACAACTCTCCCCCCTTAAGGATTTTCGTCTTCGAAAATCTTACCAGTAAAAAGATTCGGGTATTGCTTCCTCACAGTGTCCTCCGGTTCCCAGGTAGCCTCTTCTATACCGTGTCGTTGCCAAAGAACTTTTATTTATTTCTTAACTCTTTTGTTTCCCGAGCTAAGATTTTGATCGGTTCCTCACTGTATGTCATATCAGGTTGAATCTCCACCTCTGTCGGTGAAATAACATGTGAAGGATCAGATCGGTATCGCCGTAACATAGACACATGAAAAACATTATGAATCCGATCAAGTTCTGGTGGTAAGGCTAACCGATATGCAACCGGTCCAATTCTTTCTGTAATCTCATATGGTCTAATGAACCGTGGACTAAGTTTTCCTTTGCGACCAAACCGGATAACTTTCTTCCAGGGTGATACTTTCAAGAATACCTTATCACTGACTTGAAATTCTATTTCCTTTCGTTTAAGATCAGCATAGGACTTTTGACGATCAGAGGCTGCTTTCAAACTGTCTCGAATTACTTTCACTTTTTCCTCGGTTTCACGGACTAAGTCAACTCCGTGTAACTTTTTCTCACTGAGTTCAGTTCAATACAATGGAGTTCTACATTTGCGTCCATACAAGGCTTCATACGGTGTCATTTTAATACTAGACTGGTAACTGTTATTATAAGCAAATTCAACTAAAGGCAAATACTTTTCCCAGTTACCTTCAAACTCAAGTATACAACATCGAAGCATATCTTCCAAGATCTGTATTACCCGTTCAGATTGACCATCTGTCTGGGGATGAAATGCAGTGCTAAAGTGTAGCTGAGTACCCAGAGCTTCTTGTAATTTGCTCCAGAATAGAGATGTAAATCGAGGGTCTATATCTGAAATAATGGAGACAAGCACTCCATGCAATCTGACAATCTCAGAAACAAATAATTCAGCCAATTTGTCCTAGGAAAAGTTCATACGTACTGGAATAAAGTGTACCGACTTTGTTAATCAATCAACAATCACCCAAATGGCATCTTTCTTCTTGGGAGACAGGGGCAACCCCGATACAAAGTCCATAGTAATTCTTTCCCATTTCTATTCTGGTACCGTAACTGGTTGTAGTAGTCCAAAAGGCAACTGATGTTCAGCTTTTACTTGTTGACATATTAAACATTTAGATACAAACTCAGAAATATCCCGTTTCATTCTTGGCCACCAGTACATCTTTTTCAAATCATTGTACATTTTATTGCTACCAGGATGAATAGACATGTTACCATTATAAGCTTCATTCAGAATTTTTTGTACTAGTTCTGAACCTTTCGGCACACATACTGTGCCTCTGAATAACAAACAACCATCTGTCCCGACCTGAAATTCTGAGTCAGGAGTCAATTCACTTTGTATCCGTTTTGCTTGCAACTTACTATAATTTTTCTGAGCTTCAGAGATCTGTTGCAAAAACATTGGTCTAGCTTTTAACTCAGCTATAATTGAACCATCATCAGACAACGATAATCGGGTATTCATCGCTCACAAAGTATACAGGGATTTTCTGCTCAAAGCATCTGCCACCACGTTAGCTTTTCCCGGATGATAGTCAATAACAAGATTATAATCTTTCAGTAATTCAAGCCATCTGCGCTGTCTCAAATTCAAATCTTTCTGTGACATAAGATATTTCAGACTTTTATGATCAGTGAATATGTGACATTTTTCACCAAACAAGTAATGCCGCCAGATTTTCAATGCGAACATAATGGCTGCCAATTCAAGATCATGTGTCGGGTAGTTTCTTTCATGTGGTTTTAGCTGTTTTGAAGCATAGGCTACTACTTTACCTTCTTGCATCAAAATACAGCCTAAACCATTCAATGACGCATCACTGTAAACTATAAATTCCTTACCTGATTCAGGCTGAACTAGTATTGGTGCTTCTTTCAATAAGGCTTTTAATATGTCAAAACTCTGCTAGCATTTCTCAGTTCACTCAAATTTTACATCTTTCTGTAACAAACGAGTCATCGGATAAGCTATCATTGAAAAACCTTTTACAAACCTCTGATAATAACCAGTTAGTCCCAAAAAACTTCGGACTTTAGACACATTCTTCGGTGGCTTCCAATTTACAATGGCTGAAATTTTATTCAGGTCCACCCTAACACCATCAGCAGATACTGTATGCCCAAGAAAATTAACTTCCCGTAGCAAAAATTCACATTTACTAAATATGGCATACAATTGTTTCTCTCGCAGAGTTTGCAACACTATTCTCAAATGCTCAGCATGTTCATTTTCATCTTGGGAGTAAACCAAAATATAATCTATAAATACCACCACAAACTTGTCCAAACACGGGCTGAAAATTCTGTTCATCAGATTCATAAACACTGCAGGTGCATTTGTCAAGCCGAATGGCATCACAAGGAACTCATAGTGTCCGTATCTGATTCTAAAAGCTGTCTTTGGCACATCTGAATCTTTTACCTGTAGTTGATAGTAACCAGAACGAAGATCAATCTTTGAAAATACAGTGGCACATTTAACTAGTCAAACAAGTCATCAATACGAGGCAAAGGATACTTTTTCTTTATTGTAACCTTATTGAGCTATCTGTAATCAATACACAGCCTCAACGACCCATCCTTCTTCTTTACAAATAAAACCGGAGCACCCCAAGGCGAGAAACTAGGTCGAGCAAAACCCCTGTCAATCAACTCTTGCAACTGTACTTTCAGCTCTTTCAATTCAGTAGGAGCCATCCTGTAAGGTGCTATAGATATAGGTGTTGTACCCGGAACATGATCTATAGAGAATTCTACTTTTCTATCCGATGGTAAACTAGGTAATTCTTCTGGGAACACATCAGGAAATTCACATACAACCGGCACTGACTGAATCTTTGACTCAGACACTTTAGTATCCAACACATATGTGAGGTAAGTGTCATAACCTTTTCTGACATATTTCTGTGCTGATATTGCTGAAATCACATTAGTTAATCCATCCAGTTTATCAGATTCAACATGAAGTAATTCACCATTTTCACATTTCAATACAATATATTTCTGCTTACAATTCACCACTGCATCATATCGGGTTAACCAATCTATTCCCAAAATCACATCAAATTCATCAAATGGCAATAACATCAAGTCAGCCGAAAAGCAATAACCTTTTACCATTAATGGACAGTTCTTACAAACTTTATCCACCATAACACACTGGCCTAGGGGGTTTGAAACTTTAACAACAAATACGATGAATTCAACAGGTAAATTTTTAACAGTCACTAAGTTCATGCATATGTATGAATGTGTGGAACCAGGATCAATCAAAGCAGAAATATCAATATCAAGTAGAGAAAATGTACCAGAAATGACGTCTGGTGCAGAGGCAACTTCTCTAGCACGAATAGCATATGTTCTTGCAGGTGCTCGTGCCTCAGATCTAACTGTTGTATCCTTGGTAGTGATGTAAGCACGCCCGGGAGCTCAACAAATTCGAGCCAAGACCCCATCGAGCTTCCTAAAGGACCAATGACTCGAGCTCGAGCTAGGCCATTCCAAGAAGCTGTTTCAACTTTATTCATTCAACTTTGGAGTGAAAACAAGCTCGATGTTAATGGAGAAGCTTGGGCCAACACCTTAAAGACTCCTTGCACCTTAGTGCAAACTGATTTTAGCTCATATTCAGCTCTCTGAGCTCCATTCAGCTCGAATCAGCTCACTTGAGCTTATTTTAGCTCGTTTGAGCTCAATTTAGCTTACTTTCAGCTCGTTTCTTTTATCATTTAAATAAATTAAGTATTAGTTTTAATTTATTCAATTTGACACAGCTCATGACCGAATTCCCTAGCTCAAATCAGTTCATTAATTATTTTCACATGTTTTGAGCTAGCCGAATTTAATATGCTAGCTAAGTTCATATTAATTGAGTTTTAATTTAATTATTATGTTTATTAATATGTCTAGATGATGTTCTATTAAGGTGCAGCTGAATTCATGTTTGATTTAGTGTGTTTAATGTGTGTTTAGGTTCAGCCGAATGCATGAACAGGAGTTAATGCAAGGTGCATGCACAATTAAGGTTCAATGGATGACATTTAAAGGAGCACATGTATTTGGGACGTTCATGCAAGAGGGAGCTGCTGAATGTTCATGTATTTGAAGATTCATGGACCGTATTTATGGATGAACATACATTGGGACGTTTCATACATGTTTCATGCATTTTCAAGATGACCATTCAAGTATTCAAGGCACATTAAAGCTTTATTCGGCCAAGGAAGATGGAGGAACATTAAAGGGCTGCACATTCATGGAATTAAGGTTTTCCTTCAAGGTTAAGAATGCATGAATACATCAAGTGAAGCAACATGATGGTTCGGCACGTATTTAAAGATCTGAACGTCTCGACTAAAATCGCAGGTACAGGTGTGACACCTTTGTCAAGTCGATCGAATAAATCGGTAACTGCTTCATCTACATGTCTTAGAGCTTTAGGGAAAATTACCAAACCATAAATACACAAGGCAAAGACGTCATTCTTCTTCTTTACATCTGGATGTGCTAAGATCAGGTCCCTCAAACTCATCCAAGGAATGCATTTACCCTCACTTTTCTTCTGAATTCTGGCTACAACCCACTGTTCACTCATCCCCGTGATATTCATTAACTTCTTCACAAAAGTTGGGACATTAGCCGCCCTAGAATAAGCTTTGTCGACTTGGATCCTTGGACAGCGAAGCAAGGTTGTATATTCCTCCACCGTGGGCACTAAATCTACTTTCCCGAAAGTGAAACAACTGTAGGCAGCGTTCCAAAACTGAGCCATAGCCCGAAACAGATGCTTGTCTACCTTGATGTCGAGCAAGTAAAGAGATCGCCATAATTACGATAGAACAGTTGCTTAGCCTCATCATTCCACTGGGTCCATATTTCTTTCAACTATTGGAGCTCATTTTGCGTGATACTAATACGAGTGAAATCCCATAGTTCCGACACATACCCGTCAGCTAAGCTATTCCCTTTTTCTAATTGCGTTTGCTCTGACCACATGCGGATGGCTGCATTGTCTTCCACTTTATCAAGGAATTCGTTCTCCATAACCAGCTTTCTAACTTAGAAACTGACCGTGAATCGATACCTCTTAAAATATGAAATGACATGCACCAAAATAAAGCACAACAAGTTAGTATCATGAAATAAAATTTAAAGCAAATAAAATAAACAAACACCTATCTGGGTAACCACTAAGGCTTAGCATAGTTCTACTTAGGGTAAGTCCTTACGTTTTCTACGTGTGGTTTAGCTCTAAAGTTGAGGTACCTGAACCAGCAGATTCCTCGATCCTCACCCATTATAGGCTCATATGGACCGAGTTCAGTTCAGTGGAATACATTTCCCTATGGCCATGCGAAAGTGAAAACTTCACGAAGACATAAGTACAGATGTATCCCGGAAGCAATCCACCAGCCCATACGGAGGTGAAAACCTCACGAAGGCATAGTTTTTCAATCCCACTTAAGGTACGACCACAACGGTCATGCAATGCAATGCGCACAAGAAAATGACACAAACAAATGCGACAAAAGGATCGTAATTTTCAAATTAAATTTTCAAATCGAATTTCAAATTTTCGACAAAGGACAGAAAATAATCAATTTTAACGGCTTGACTCTCTTATTGGTCCCCAGTGGAGTCGCCAAGCTGTCGAAACCATTTTTTTTATTTGAAAAACGAGCGGGGATCGACTTTAAAAACAAAAATGGAGTCGCCACCCATCTTTTTTAGAGGTGTGATCGGGTCACCTTGAAATTGATCATTTTAATAAAAACATTTTGATTAAAATAATGATTTTGGTCTACGAAATTCGAGAAAACGGGTTCGGGAGTCGGTTAGGAACGAGGAAGGATTAGCACCCTCGTAACGCCCAAAATTGGTACCTAATTGATTAACTAATGTCCTAATGTCGAAAAAAGAGAAAAAAAAATTTAAAAATACGATCCTTTTTATTTGAAAGAAAACTTGAAAAAATAAAATTGTATGCCAAGACCCATTTATCTCAAAGAAATAAAATATCACACCCAATGAGTTAGGATACGACATTTCAAGACTTCGAAACTAAACATGCCTTTATTTGTAAAAAAATCCTTACCTCGAGTCAACAAAACATCATATCCAATAAGTTAGGACACAACATCTCGAATTCCCGAGAATAAGTTTTTATTTAACTTTTTAAAAAGAAAGTAATAGGTTCTTTAGACTCGAAGAGAAAAATCGAAACCCAGTAAGTTAGGATACGGTTTCTTTCGAACCTTAGAATGCGGAGTGTTTGCTTATTTTGAAAATCGGATAAAATGTAATGCGATCGTAATAAAATGGCAAATGAATTTAAAATAAAGTGTAAAACGATTTACAATGCTAGCTTATATAACAACATGATGATGATAAAATATAATAACAATAATAAAGGTAGAAATAAAATACAATAAAGCAAAAGCAAGATAAACATATGAAATAGAATAAAAGAGAATGGTAACAAAAATGGAAGCTATATACAATAATAATAATAATAATAAAACATGGAATAATAATAGTAACGAAAATGCAACAATAATAATAAAATATATTAATAAACAAATAATAGTAAAAAAACAAAAATAAAAAAAACATTAGTAATAATAAGAATAAGAATAATAATAAAAATAATAGTAATAATGTTGATAATAAAATAATAATAATAAATATAATAATAATAATAATAAAGTTAATTATAAATAAAATAATAATAAGAAAAATGGTAATGGTAATATAATAATAATAATAATTCTAAATTAGTGATAATAATAGTAATAATAATAATATTAATAGTAAATGAAAATAATAATAAAAGTAATAGTAGAATTAAAAATAATATTAATAATAAAATAATAGTAAATATTGAAATTAATAGTGATTAAAAATTATGGTAGTAAAAAAATAATACTAGCAATATTGAAAGTAATAATAATAATAATATTAATAATAAAAAAATAATAATAACAATAATAATAAATATAAAAATAATGAATATGGTAATAATAAAATAATAATAATATCTATATAGAAATAATAAATAAAAAATAATGTTAAAAACATGGCAAAATAGTAAAAATAATAAAAGAAAATAAAGAAGGGACCAAATTAAACTTAAAATGAAACTTTTGGGCGAATTTTAAAAGAAATAAGTGAATTTGAGCCCCTTAGCAACGCACGCAAAAAGGGGAGGACCAAATGGGAAATATTCCCGCCCTCCTAAACGGCACCTTGCGTTGTAGGACTAAAATGAACAAGTAAGTGAAGATACTGGGCCAAATTTAAAATAAAAAGGACTTAATTGAAACATGCCTCAAAAGCAGAAGGACCAATTGCATAAATAACCCCTTTTACAGAAACACGCGGGGCGGGTCAACGCGCGGGCCGAAGGGGGTAAAACGACGTCGTTTTGGGCTATAGTAACCAGCCCCCAAAACGGCGTCGTTTTAGGTGCCTATATAAACAAAAAAAAATTAATTTTCATTCTTCCTCTCTTTTAAAAAAAAAAAAACTGCAACAGCCCTTTTCCCTTGGTGATTTCCGGCGAAGACTCCGGCTCAACTCTGGCGCCGATCACCGCCGTTCGCCGCCGTCCAAAAGGTGAGTTTTTTTTTCTCTTTTTTATTACTATATTATATTTTAATATATGTGAGAAAAAAAAAGAAACTTAAAGAAAAAGAAAAGCACAGATTCGAAAGAAAAAAATAACGAAGGAAAAAACCTTTGATAGTCTATTCTTTTGTTTTTTTTTGGTGTATTGTATTGTATTTATGCGTATTGTGTATAAAAAAAGTCCCCTTTTACAGATTAGTTTAGGGTTTTTATAATCCCAAAAATGAATCAAAATAAATATAAAAACCCTATTTTTGCTGCTACTGTCGGCGTTCCTTCCTTGTTTTGTAGGTATGTGCAGCGGTGATAGGGGCATGATTTCAGGCGATGAAGGCGGCTGCGGCGCGCGTGGAGGTTTCGGCGGCGGCAATTAGCCCTAGGGTTCTTGTTTTGCTGAATGTTTCAATTAGTTTTGGGCCTCTTGGGCCTGTTTTAGTTGGGTCTGGTTTTAATATTATTGGGTCATATTTATTGGGCTGTAAATGGACTGGACATTTCGATTTAAAATTGTTTTATTTTCTGTTTTTGGTTTTGTATGGGCCCGGGCAAATTGGGCCTATTACAGATACATTAACATTCAATATTTAAATAAAATCATTCAAGTAATATCTAAAAAAGTCTCAAAAAGAAAATTTGAATTTCATTATTCTTTTCATTCAGATTTTAGTTATGGTTTGAAGTTTTTTTTTATTGTTTTAACATTTTAATTATCAAAATAGTTACTGTATTTTAATTATTTTTGACAACTTGGATAAAATTAAATTTACATTAATAATTAATTGAAAAATAAAATTATATTATTTAATAAATTTAAAAATAAATAAATAAAATCATGTGCAATGCATATGATCAATAGGCCGCCTTAATTAAGTGATATAATTACCTTTTTAACCCTTTAAAATTAACATTTTAATGTAATTCCTTTTATCCTCTTTATTAAATAGAAAAAAGAATTGTATTATTAATCCCTCTAAAAAATTAATAATATCTCCCTATTTTATAAATTGTATCTAGGTAATTTAATAGAATTTTTTGTCTTCACCCCTACATGTGACACTAAATAATTGATAATAGATAACATGTTAAATTTTATCAACTTATACTATTATTGTTATTGAAATATTAGTTGAGAGAATATATCAAAGATATGCAGACTTCATTAGTGTTTTTTTTTTTTTATTATGTTAAAGAAAATGGATCAAAATCATTAAAATGGGTAAAGTTGTTACAAATAGTTGGTGTGTGCAGATGTGGGGACAAAAATAAATTAATGAGAAATTAATAATGGTTTCAAGATGTGTATCAATGTCACTTTCTTTAAGGTTTTATTTACTCCAACCTATATGTTAGTGTGCAAAATAGTTAGTAACAAATGAACCTCAAGGATACAAAGAAACCCAATGATTGTCGATGTTTTGCACTGACGGAAAAAATCCGCTAAGCACTAAGCGGAACATAGCAAGAATATCAATTTCTATAAAGAATTTTTGCAATAAATCTTTATGGAACAATATAAGAATAATAAAAGATGGAGGAAAATCAAAAGAAACAAAAGTTTCTATATTTTTGGTGTACAAATGAAATTCTTTTCTTATTTATAGAAGTTCTTAGGTCTCTTCATAACAACATACTATCCAATCACATCTTTTAACAATAAACATAATTATTTAATAAATGCCTACTTAAATAATCATGACTCTTTATTAATAATTAAGTGACATAATTCTTGGTAACAAGAGACATAACCCATCAATGTGAATAGTGACAACTCTTGGTTAATAATCAAGTGACGTAACTTTTGAATAGAGGTGATCATGGGTTGGGCTACCCGGCCCGGCCCGACGGCCCGCCCGAAAAATGGGAGGGTTCGAGTAAAAATATAGGCCCGAAATATGGGTTTGGGCAAAAAAATGACCGGGCCTCGGGTAAAACTTTTTTGGCCTAGGCCCCGACCCGAATTATATATTAAATATATATTTTATTTTTAATCAAATATACTTTTTAAATTTACATATTTTTTATTTGTTTTTTTTGTTTTAATATTTGTTTTAAAATTTTTATTTAATGAAAAAAGCTAAAAAAAATTTAATATGGGCCGGGCTCGGGTTTATCAATTTTCTTTCGGGCCGGGCTTGGACAAATTTTTAGGCCCATATTTTGGGCCGGGCCGGGCTCGGGCCTAGAAAACGGGCCTAAAATTTTGTCTGGGCCCGACCCGGCCCATGATCACATCTGCTTTTGAACCACTTATAACTTTTCAATTATAACTATTAGAACATTATAAATTTTTTGAAAGTGTTCCAACACAAACCTCATCTTATGAAGCTAATGTAAAATTAGCTAAGAAACATGTTGTATTGAGATATAGGTTTGAGCCTCACCTGTAGCGGCTTGAAATGGTATAGCATAGGCCCGTGCCCCCTAAAAGGTAAAATTGCTATTTAGGCCCTTGAATTTTTTTTTAAAATTTTAAATTAGTAAAGGTAAAATTGTACTTTGGCCCCCCTAAAATTATAAAAATTCGATTTAATCCTTTACAAATTAGAAAGATATAAACTATAAAAAATTAAAATTTCATCCGGCCCCCCTAAAAAATTGTCCTGCCTTCGCCCCTGGCCGCACCATGCGCAATTGTGATTTGTGAGTCTTTGTCCTAGCTTGTGCATGTCCTATTTGTGGGTTTATCTAGTTTGGTTCGGTTGTTTCTGGTTTTTTATTTACTATGCTTTGTACGGGTTTGATTCTACATTCAAGGGCAAAAAGAAGGGCCAAACAGGGGCACTGCCTCCCTTAAAATGGAAAATTGTTGCTTTAGGCCCCTAAAATTCATAAAATCTTAAGTTAATATATAGTAAAATTATAATTTGGCCTCACAAAAATGCTAGAATTTTAATTTAGTCATTTCAAAACCATAAAAAATATAAGCCAATATAAGGGTAAATTTGTATTTTTAACTCTCATAAAAAAATATAACTTAATTCTAACTTTGCCCTTGTCTACATTTTAGTTGATCTAAATATATTTATACTTGTATTATATTTATAATTATTTTGTAATTATAATAGTAATACTTAAAAAAAGAGTCTTTTATATTACCAAATTTCGGCCATGCTTATAATATCATATTATTGACTTGAGAAAAAATTGTTAAACCAAACATGGAAATCATGACAAAATCTTAAGGCACCTTAATAACATAATACCAACAAATCAAATTTCAAATAACGTGCTCGTCAATGCAAACCCGAAATCTTATGGTTTAATGCACATTTATTTTGAAACAAGAACCGATGCATTTTATTAGAAAGAAGATAAAAGTCTCATTTCCCTACCCATCAGCAAAAGGGCGGTGCCTCGGGTATACCCCTAGCAACCCTAAACTTAAAACAATTAAAGGAACCCTAAAAAAAAAAAAAACAGAAAACATTTCATCTCCTAATCTAAACAAAATCAAACCTTCCTAATCCTTTCAGCTTCCTCACCATATCAAACCGCACAGATGCATCGGACAATATTCCTTCGAGAGTGGCAGCCCCGCACCAGGCTTCAATTAAACCTCTTTCCTTTTTCCCCACATCTCCAAAACCTGAGCTCCTTAGATTATCTCTTAAAGACAGAGATTCAGCAAAACGACTTCGGGCTTAGTTCACACACACACAAAAAAAAAAAAAAAAAACCAAACTTTCCACCCTACTCCTTTGCAGTGATTGCTTCAACCTCTAGTGGAGCCTCTTCCACCCAGTATCTTGGCTCCTCACACCGACATCCCCAAATGGTCTTTTCATGTACAGCTTTGTTCGCCGAGCGTGTGAGGTAAAAGCTCTAAATCTCTCCCTTCTCTACTGAATTCCCTTTATTATGTTCCCTATTATAGATCTGTTAGTCCTTTAGACTTCTAATTTATTCAGGATCGTGAGTGCATCCCCTTCGACTGCACTAATTTGTTTCTGTAATGCCAGACTGCCCAAAGAGATACTGCTCTATTTATGTTCTGTGTATTGTTGTTTTCCTCGAACACATATACTAACCATATTTTCCACTCTTGATGTATATTTGTTTGCGAGACCGTCAAACCCAGCTCTTGAAGCACATGTCTCGCAAACATACAATCTCGAAAGATATGTGCTATTGATTCATCCTCCATAGCACATATCGGGCAGAGAGCCTCATTCCTTAATATCATATACTGAAGATTTTGAAACGTAGCCAAATAATTATTTTGTAACCTTCCATAGATGTATTCTAATTTTATTTGGGATATTAAGATTCCAGAGTCTTGTATAATAAGTTTTGAAGGCATCGTTTTGTAGATTAGTATTTGTATAGGCTTCGCTTTGGTTTGTTGTAATGCACCATTTATATCCACTTTTGACGGAGTATTCTCCTATACTATCACCTCTCCACACAAGGGTATTTGGCATGGAGCTGTTTACTAGAGGGATGGACAAAATCTTTATGGCTTGCTCCTTTGTAAATAGCTTTTATATTACTTTTGCTTTCCAGGTACAATTTTCCTCATTAATAAGGTCAACAACAGTAGTGAATCTAACATTAATATTCTGAACTATAACTTTCCCATCCTCAGGTACTGGAACCTAGTTTTCGTCCCAAATATTTACCAATCTTCCATTCCCAATTCTCCATCCAATACCTTTCTGTAAAATGTTGTGCCCCCCAAATGCTCCGCCAAGTAAAAGACGGGTGAGCTCCTAACTCAACGTTCACGAACTCCTTTCTTGGATAATATTTGGCTTTCAATGTTCGCGCGAATAGGCTTGAGGAATTGGTAATTAGTTTCCAACCTTGTTTTGCTAAAAGGGCTTTATTAGAAAATGATAGATCTCTAAAATCATCTCCCCCTAACGCCTTTGGGGTACACATAGATTTCCAAGCACACCAAGTAATTAAATTGCACCACCAAAATTTACACATCAGACCTTCTAATTCTCGGTGTCGAAACTATTTTTTTTTTTATGTTTGAAAAATGGGGTTGACTTTGGTTTTGAAAACGAAAATTAAAATGGGAGTCGCCACCGATCTTTATTAGGTGTGATCGGGTCACCTTTGTTTTAATAAAACGTTTTGGTTTACTAAAACGGTATTTTTGGTCTACGAGATTAAAAAAAAATCAGGTTCGGGAGTCGGTTACGTGCGAGGAAGGATTAGCACCCTCGTCACGCTCAAAATTGGTACCAAATTGATTAATAATGTCCTAATGTCGAAAATTAGGAAAGATTTTAAAATACAAATATTTTAAAAAATGTTTGGGTAATTCGAATTGGATACAGAAATTCCCTTGTTCCGGAAAGATGAAATACCACATCCAGCACGTTAGGACACGATGTTTCAACCCTCGATATCAAGATCATTTCATGATTTTCAAAATTCATACATTGTAATTTCAAAAGGGTATTCTACTATTCGGACAAACCAAAAATCGAAACCCAGCACGATTGGGCACGATTCCTCGAATTTCCAAACATGAAATATTGCCTTATGGTCAAAATCTCAAGAGGTTATTTAGTCATTTGGACAAACGAAAAATCGAAACCCAGCACGATTGGGCACGATTCCTCGAACCTCCAAACACGAAACATTGCCTTGTTTTAAAATCTTTTAGGTGAAATATAGTAATTTTACAAAATGTATTATTATTTAATAATATAGTATTAAACTAAAAAAATAAATATAGATGTAGATATAGTAAATATAATAAAACTAATAATAATAATAATAATAATAATAATATCAAATAATAGTAATAATAATAGTATATATAAAAAATAATAATTATAAAACAATAATTGTACTATATTAATGTGAACAATATATATATAATATTAGTGATAAAATCGAATAATAAAAACTACAATAATGAAAATAATAATAGTAATAACAATAATAAATAAGAAATATAATAATAATAGCGTATAAAACAAATAAAATGCAATAATGATATTAGAAATAGAGTAAATAATAATAATGAGTATAATAATAACAATAGAAAAATAAATGTGATAAATAATAAAATAGTAAAAATAATGTTAAGAATAATATTTAAAACAATTATTGAATATAATATAATAACATTAAAATAATAATAGTATAAACTAAAATTAATACCAATAATGATAAATATAATAGTAATAACATAAATAATACACATAATGTCAATAATAAGATTAAAAGTAGTTAATAAACGAAATAATATATATATATAAATAGTAATATAATAATAGTAATAATGGTAATAATAATAATAATAGTATGGTTTGATTTTTAAAGAAAACAAATAAAAGAATAAACTTATTAAGCAAATCAAGGACTGTATTGAAGACAGAATAAGGGTCAAGGGGTTAAAATTGCAATAAATCAAAAAAGGGGCGAACAAGGACCACCACACCACGTGCATAAACTCGTGAGGACCAAATGGGTGAATAACCCGTCCCTAAAGCGCAGCGTTTCAGCTCGGACTGAATTGAAGTGGCGCGTAATGTTCGGGGCAAAAATTAAAATTTAAAAAGAATGAAACCAGGTACGATTGAATAGTGGCGCAACATGGGAGGACCAAACGCGTAATTTGCCCATTCAGGGTAAAAACGCGCGGATCCCCTACTATACGGGTCGGGTCGCACGGGTTCCCCCAAAACGACGCCATTTTGGCGCCTGGGGGGAACCCCATGAAACGATGCCGTTTCTGGGGGGTATTTGAACCCTAGTTTCACCCTTTTTTTCCTCATTTCAGACCCTTATTTCTTAAAAAAAAAATTTGAAACCCTCAAAATCTCTCGACCCCCTCAGCTCCTCCCTAGGCCGGCCTTGGTTCTGTCATCGGACCACCGTGGTCGGTGATCAGAATATGAAAATGGGCCCCTTTTAAACCCCTTTCGAAAAGGAAACCGAAGGCAAGGCCTTCTTAGCCTTAAAAGCCGAAAAGAAGGAGGCCTCTTAACCGTCCCTTAAGCCGATTTCGACGACAAAAGGGGACAGTTCCGACGACGGACGCGCAGTGCGAATTCGGTAAGTTTCCCCTTTTCGTTTTATTATTATTATTATTTGTAAAAAAAGGTTTCAAAAAGACATCAAATAAAAAAATAAAAAAAAAGATAAAAGAAAAACAGTGTTGTATGACAGAATATAAAATCGGAAGGATTAAAATCAACATTCTTTTTTGCTTTTTGATTTCTGATGGTTCGTAAAAGAGAAAAGCTCCCCTCAACATTTGTTTTCTCTTCGGTTTATAACCGATATTGAAGAAAGAAAAAATATAAAAATACAATAGATTTCCTTCTTTTCTGCTATTGTTGTCCTTTTCACGTGTTGCAGATGACTAGGGGCGGTGGCAGAGGGCTGGCATGGGCAGTGGAAGCGCTGACATCTCACGTGGGGAGCGGCGTGGTGCAAGGCTGTTAGGGTTTCAGCTTTGCTGAAACTAGTTTAGGTAGTGGGCTTATCGGGCCCTTAGGGTTTCTAATTTATTCAGGCTGTTAAAAGTTGTGTAACACCCCAAACCCGGCCCATGCGCTACGACCGGATCTGACATGTCACATAAATAAAACGTATTAAGAACTTGTAATTCGTACTAAAATAGGTATTATTTGGTTATAATTAAGAAAACCAGTTTGATTAAAAATATTCGATAAAAATACTACTAATCTCGAGAGGTTAATTGAAGAATTGATATTCAAATTCGTGATATTTTAAAACAGTGACTTTTGAAAATATTGTTGATAATCCGAAAGAGAATCCGAGTTAAATTATTTATAAATATGTTATAAAATCCTTTCGTTACTCAACTTTGGAAAACCGTTATTTATGATTTTAGAAAAATCCCCATTTAAAACAATTTAAGAAAAATAATAAATACGTCCAAACATAAAGCAAATTAAAGTTTATCCTGCAGGCCTTATTACAACTTTAAACCCAAAATAGTAAAAGTAATGAAATAAAGCGGAAAATGAAAATTTGCTAAAGTTCGAAAACACCATTTCTAAAGTATGGCCTCCACCGAGTCATCTATGGCCCAAGTCCACATCACTCGAGCATTACTGTAAGGATTAAGAAAAGGGGTGAGTTACTAAAACTCGAGTGCATAATCTCCTTTACTGAGTCATCCATCTGGCCTAAACCCGCATAGCATAATCTTGGGCCTAAGCCCATATAGCATATTCTTGGGCCAAGCCCATTTACATAACAATATTTATATGAAGTAAATGCATGCAACCCAACCCATCCATCCATCACACCCCGACCACCAATCACACCTGTGGGGATCAAGTCAACCCACCCCACACACACAAAATTGCAGCCAAGTCGCCAGAGTATAATATTTTTGTGGTCAAGCCACCAAAAACATAATTAAGCACAATAATAAATAGATTTGTGGCAATGCCACCAGGCTACACTGCTCTCCATACAATTTATCCCATCCCATGCAATATATGAAAATGTATCATACATAATAAAACAAAATATCCACATATATACAACATCCATTAATCTAGTGAATTAATTCGGTGAATCGACCCATTAAAGCACTTTGATAGTTCGGCCCATTTAGGCATTATAGCAAATCGGCCCATAGGGGCATTTTGGTAAATTAACAAATTTTATACCGATTTTAACAGATTTTAGAAATAATAATGTTTAAGCCAATTATTCGATTCATGCTATATTACGGATATTAGACTTGTAACACAACAACGATCTATTCTTCCAAAATAATAGTGAATCACGAATCTACGGGATTTCAGTGTGAGATTACACACCTGATTACGGTGAGGACTAACCCTTCTTGATCGTCGGCACCTAAATCACCATTACACTCGATTAACCAACAAACGAGATTTTATTAATCCAAAACTAAATCAGACGATCTAAAATGCTTACCCTTAGTATCGTGAATCGACCACGATTTGCCTATTCTCACCTGGGATGATGGTCCACAACCCGGTGGAAAATCCCAAACCGCCGATACAAACCCTCACGCTTGAACTTAGGAGTAGGAATCGCAAATCCACTCCCTTTTTGCTCTCCTATTGATTTTCTTTTCAAATCGCTACCACTTGCCTCTATTGGAAAAGTCTTAGTCAGAACGATATTACGATGATAGAAAATGATTGTCTAAGGAAAAAGGTTTCGCCACCCACTACTCGAAGGGTCAACGAGTAGATAAGAACGAACGATCTAGTCCCTATAATAATCGATTATTCAAACTTTCAATCCGATTAACACAATAACCGAGTAGCGATATCGAATGGACTATGAAGAGACTCCTTACCTTAATCGATGATGAACCCGATTCCCACCGATTGGACTTATGACTAGAGATGAATCGGCAATGATGTTGTATTCGACCACCCACTATAACACTACGAAAAAGAATTGATCACAATATGAGAGTGTAGGAGAGAGTGATGTTTCGATTTAGAAACAAAGTAGAACAACCGAATAGTGATGAACACACATTCGGCTAGGAAGAAAAGAAAATGGAAGAAGTAGAAATGAAACCCTTACCCGATTCAACCAAGGAGAAATGTCCAACACGCAAGAATGGAGAAGAGAGAAGATGTTAAAGATTCGGCTATTGAAGAGAAAAGGGCAAGAAAGATTCGGCCAATCAAAGTTGTCAACTGAGAAGAAGAAAAGAGAGGTTGAAGAAATGGTGAGAAAAAGAAAGAAAGATGGAAAAATAGTGTTAGGGGGTTTTGGCTAATCACCAAGGAGAAGATGGCCAAATTGTCTTGAGTAATTCGGAAAAACAAAGGAAAAAGAACAAAAATAATTTAAGTGTTTCGGCCAAGGGAAAAATTTGGAAAAGAGACACCAAAAAAATTGTTCAAAAAGAAACTACCTCTCATGCACAATTTTGCAAAAAGGCTATAGCAAATTGGCTCCCAAAATCCCCCCTACCAAAACCGTGTATCATATTTACCAAAAAGATGAGTGTTGACCAAAACTCTTTCCTTAGGCAACTCCTAATATTCGGCCAACATGTCCCCCTCCCTTATCCCTTTCTTCGATTTCTTTCCTTCTTTTTCCCTTGTCTTCCTCCTTACCATATTCCTTAGTCATCTTTCCATCAATAAAAAAGTCTCCCTTACCATATTTAGAACCATGGCCGACACTTTGGAATAGGAGCACAAAAATAATCCAAAAATTTTGCAAAAGGTGGGATTCGAACTCCACCCCTTAAGCCTTTTCATGTGACGCCACACCACTCTACTACTAGCTCATCTTATGCTAGCAAAATACATACTTATTTCCTTAAGTCATGATGCCACTTACCTTCTCTACTTAAAGTGCTTAAACACAAAATTTTTACTAAGGCCCAACTTAACCCCAAACCTTCTTAGGACCCCTAAACATACACAATTAACATTCTAAACTAGCCTATCGCGAGGTATAAGGCAAAACATAAAATCCCGAAGTTCAGGGTGTTACAATTCTACCCCCTTAAAGAAATTTCAGCCTCGAAATTTACCTGATTAAAAGATATGAGGATATTACTGCCGTATTGTGTCCTCTGGCTCCCATGTAGCTTCCTTTGTCCCGTGATTACGCTATAATACTTTTACTAACGAAACCGACTTCCTTCTCAGCACCTTAATATCCCGATCTAAAATCTGCACTGGCTCTTCTTCAAAAGACAAGTCAGGTCTTATCTCAACTTCTTCCACTGGCACAACATGAGACGGATCCGAACGATAACGCCTTAACATCGAGACATGGAATACACTATGTATCTGACCTAACTCCGGAGGTAACTCAAGCTGATAAGCCACTGGCCCAACATGTTTTAATACACAGTAAGGTCCGATGAACCTAGGGCTCAACTTGCCTTTCCGCCCAAATCTTAAGATCTTCTTCTAAGGTGAGAACTTTCAAAAAGACCTGATCACCCACAGAGAACTCTATCTCCTTCCGTTTCAGATCCGCGTACGATTTCTGTCTATCCGAAGCTTCTTTTAACAGTGCCCGAATTACCTTAACTTTTTCCTCCGTCTCCGAGATCAACTCTGGACCCAATAACTGTCGCTCCCCTAACTCAGTCCAGCAAGTAGGAGTACGACACCTACGACCATACAACGCATTGTAGGGTGCCATCTGGATGCTGGATTGATAGTTGTTGTTGTATAAAAACTCTGCCAACGGTAGAAAATCTTTCCAGCTACCCCTAAAGTCGATCAGACAGCCTCTTAACATGTCTTCTAGAATCTGGATTACTCTCTCCCGATCGACCATCGATCATGCGGATGAAACGCCGTGCTGAAATTTAGCCTTATACCCAAAGCTTCATGTAGAGCCTTCTAGAACCGTGATGTAAACCTAGGATCCCTGTTCGATATAATCGACACTGGTACCCCATGCAACCTCACAACTTCTGCTATATACAACTTGGCCAACTTTTGCAACGTATAATCCGTACGAACAGGTAGGAAATGGGCAGACTTCGTTAACCGATCCACTATCACCCATACTGAATCTTTCTTAGTAGGCGTTAAGGGTAACCCACTAATAAAGTCCATCGTTATCCTTTCCCATTTCTATAGTGGGATTTTCACCGATTGTAACAACCTTGAAGGCAGTTGATGCTCCGCCTTCACCTGCTGACATGTCAAGCACTTACTCACTTAGTCAGTAACCTCCCGTTTCAATCCTGACCACCAATACTGCTCACGGAGGTCTCGGTACATTTTGTTTCCTCCGGGGTACATAGCATATGGGCTACTATGCGCCTCACGCAGAATCATTTGTCTCAATTCTGAATCCCTGGACATACAAACTCTTCCGCGGAAACACAGTACTCCATCACTATTTAATCCAAAATCCCCTATCTCACCACTTTCCACTTGCTGAAGTCGAGAACCCAACTTTTCATCTAACAACTGCTTTTCCTTAATCTGGCTTACCCATGCCGGCTTCACTTGAAGTTCGGCTAACAGACTACCATCTTCATAAAGGCTAAGATGAGCGAACATCGCTCTCAAATCCGATATCACCTTACGACTCAACGCATCTGCCACTACGTTAGCTTTACCTGGGTGATACTCGATTGAGAAGTCATAATTCTTCAACAATTCTATCCACCTCCGCTGTCTTAAGTTCAACTCTTTTTGGGTAAGGAGGTACTTTAGACTCTTATGATCCGTGTAGATAATCGACTTCTCCCCGTACAGATAGTGTCTCCAAATCTTTAGAGCAAACACCACTGCAGCTAACTCTCAATCATGAGTGGGATAGTTTACCTCATGTGGCCTTAATTGACGAGATGCATAAGCTACCACTTTTCCCCCTTGCATCAACACACATCCTAAGCCCGTGTGTGACGCATCACAATACACAATAAACTCTTTACTAGCCTCAGGTTGAATCAATACTAGCGCTTCTGTCAGAATCTTCTTCAGTTTCTCAAAGCTCTCTTGCTGCTTATCTGACCACACAAACGATACTCCTTTATGCAACAGCTTAGTTAGGGGTGCAGCAATCAACGAAAACCCCTCAACGAATCGCCTATAATACCCAGCCAAACCTAGAAAACTCTGAATTTCTGTCACTGCCTTCGGTGGCTTCCAATCCAACACAGCCTCGACCTTCCGGGGATCAACTCTAATTCCTTTGGCAGACACAACATGCCTCAAAAAGGTCACCTCCTTCAACCAAAATTCACTCTTACTGAATTTGGCATACAGCTGCTTCTCCCTCAAAATCTGCAATACTACCCGTAGATGCGAATCATGCTCTTCTTCAGTCTTTGAATACACCAAGATGTCATCTATAAATACCACCACAAACCAGTCTAGATAGGGTTGGAAGACTCGGTTCATCATGTCCATAAATGCAGCTGGTACATTAATCAACCCGAATAGCATCACTAAGAACTCGTAATGCCCATAACGAGTTCGGAATGTAGTCTTGTGAATATCCGCCTCCTTGACCTTAAGCTGGTGATATCCCGATCTCAATTCTATCTTCGAAAAAACTGAAGCTCCTCGCAGCTGATCGAACAGATCATCGATCCTCGATAACGGATACTTGTTCTTGATCGTCAACTTATTCAATTGCCTATAATCAATGCACATACGCATCGATCCATCCTTTTTCTTAACGAATAAAACCAGCGCTCCCCATGGTGACACACTTGGTCAAATAAATCCACGATCCATCAACTACTGAATTTGAGCCTTAAGTTCTACAAGCTCCTTCGGCGCCATTCTGTAAGGGACAATGGACACCGGAGCCGTTCCTGGAAACAGCTCAATACCAAATTCCACTTCTCGATCCGGAGGCAATCCTGGAACCTCCTCGGGAAAGACGTCAGAAAACTTTTTCACCGTTCTAACACTCTCTACCGACAACTCTTTGGCATCCAAAGCACTGATAAAAGCTATGAACGCTCCACACCCCTTTCGAACTAACCTTTCTACCTTTAAAGCAGATACCACATTAGATAGATAATTTCTTCTTTCACCTATCATCATCACTTCCTTATCCTCCGAAGTTCTTAGTACCATCTCGCTGCGGCCACATCCAAGTTCGCACGATGTTTAACCACCACCCATGCCCAAAATAATATCGAACTCCCGAATGGCGCTTCCATCAAATCACCGTAAATACTTTTCCTCGGACTTCTAAGGGCACATCTCTAAACAACTTATTTACTACCACCGACTGTCCTAAAGGGCTAATTACAGTTGTTTCTCTAGTAGTAATCTCAGATCTAATATTCAAAGTTCCAGACACAGTACAAGCAACATACGAATGGGTGGATCCAATATCTATCAAAGCAGTAACAGGTACATCAGATATGAAGAACGTACCGGTTATAACGTCCGGTGCATCACCATCCTCTCGACGCCTGACCGCATAGACCAACCCTGGCTGCCTCACCTCTGTGTTACCCCTATTATCGGTACCTCTACCTGGTGCACCCTGACCTCGTCCTACACCATTACCACCTCGACCTGGCCCACGGCCTCTCGGCGATCTTGGCGCCTCACCGATCGCACAAATCATTATGAACTCATGCGAGTTTGATCCTACTTTCGAGGGCAATTCCTAAACCGATGGTCCTTGGATCCACATATGAAACAACCACCAGTTCTCTTCCAGCATTCACCCGAGTGAAGTTTCCCACAATCCACGCAAGGCTGTAACTGATTGGTAGCAGTTGGAGCACCCACTCGAACTGGCCCCTCATTCCTGGGCCTTTTCTAAAATCCTCTAGCAGGACCTAAATACCCAGAGTCTCTCTTGTTCCTTCCCCTATCCTTGTCTCGATTTTGCCGTTCCGAATGCTTTACTTCTTCAGCAATCTTAGCTTTTTCCATCAATGTGGTAAAATTCCTCTCCTTCTGTGGGGCTATCAGTACCCGCAACTCATCACGCAATCCATCCTCAAAACGCACACAGCGTTCATGATCAGTCGGCACTATACCCTAGGCATACCGACTCAGACGCAGAAACTCCACCTCGTAAGCTGCCACAGACCTACCTCCTTGTACCAAATTTAGGAATTCCTTCCTTCTGGCATCCACATAACTAGCCCTGACATACTTTCTTTGAAATGCGGTTTTAAAGAATTCCCGAATACTGATCGGGCCGAGTGCCTTCCGTCTGATGAGCCACCACTGATACACCTCGTCTCTCAGTAATGACACAACCCCTTTTAGTTTCTGCTCAGCGGTGCAATCCAGATCATCCATAATCCGCTCTACCGTCTCAAGCCAGTACTCCGCTACACTAGGGGCTACACCCGAAATACCTCTAAAGACTTTAGCCCCATTCGATCTGAGTTTCTCCGATATCGACCCACGAGCTGTCGACCCAGTTCTTGCCCTAGCAACCCTTTCCAGTACCCGCAACATCGCTTGGGACAGAGCGTCGTCCTCTCTCATTCGATCATGTGACCCAGCTTCAGTCACTGGTGACGTAGGTGCGTCCATTTCTGGCATATGTCCCGATGCCTCAGATACAACTCTAGCACCTCGGTCTCTACCACGGCCACGTCTACCGCGTCCACGTCCTCTAACGCTCATGTTTGCTAAGTCAATTTAATCTGATTAAGAGTCTTATGAATCAGTATGCTTATTCAGTGTTTATTAAATAATATTTTATGGAGTATAAGAAGTAAAGTTGTTTTCGCAAAACATATCCTAAAGTCTCAATCTCTATGGTTTCAGCTCATAAAGCTAAAAGTTCTAGAGTATCTCTATTTTGTGAAGTTTTCTTACTACAGTCATACTACAATAATCATAAAATAAAAACAAAAGCGATCGACTTGGTGCTTGGATACCCGTGGTGCCATACTTCCTTTGAAACATGTATTTATAAATCGAATTTTAAGCAGTTTTAGAAAATATTTTTGAACCCAAACCACAGCCGAGTTTTGCAACCGAGCTCTGATACCATAAGATGTAACACCCCAAACCCGGCCCATACGTTACGACTGGATCTGACATGTCACATAAATAAAACGCATTAAGAACTTGTAATTCGTACTAAAATAGGTATTGTTTAGTTATAATTAAGAAAACCAGTTTGATTAAAAATATTCGATAAATATACTACTAATTTTGAGAGGTTAATTGAAGAATTGATATTCAAATTCGTGATATTTTAAAACAGTGACTTTTGAAAATATTGTTGATATTCCGAAAGAGAATCCGAGTTAAATTATTTATAAATATGTTATAAAATCCTTTCGTTACTCAACTTTGGAAAACCGTTATTTATGATTTTAGAAAAATTCCCATTTAAAACAATTTAAGAAAAATAATAAATACGTCCAAACATAAAGCAAATTAAAGTTTATCCCAGAGGCCTTATTACAACTTTAAACCCAAAATAGTAAAAGCAATGAAATAAAGCGGAAAATAAAAATTTGCTAAAGTTCGAAAACACCATTTCTAAAGTATGGCCTCCACCGAGTCATCCATGGCCCAAGTCCACATCACTGAGCATTACCTGTAAGGATTAAGAAAAAGTGGTGACTTACTAGAACTCAGTGCATAATCTCCTTACCGTCATCCACTGGGCCTAAACCCGCATAGCATAATCTTGGGCCTAAGCCCATATAGCATATTCTTGGGCCGAAGCCCATTTACATAACAATATTTATATGAAGTAAATGTATGCAACCCAACCCATCCATCCATCACACCCCGACCAGCCAATCACACCTGTGGGGATCAAGTCAACCCACCCCACACACACACAAAATTGCAGCCAAAGTGCGCAGAGTATAATATTTTTGTGGTCAAGCCACCAAAAACATAATTAAGCACAATAATAAATAGATTTGTGGCAATGCCACCAGGCTACACTGCTCTCCATACAATTTATCCCATCCCATGCAATATACGAAAATGTATCATACATAATAAAATAAAATATCCACATATATACAACATCCATTAATCTAGTGAATTAATTCGGTGAATCGGCCCATTAAAGCACTTTGATAGTTCGGCCCATTTAGGCATTATAGCAAATCAGCCCATAGGGGCATTTTGGTAAATCGGCCCATAGGGGCATTTTGGTAAATCGGCCCATAGGGGCATTTTCGTAAATCGACCCATAGGGGCATTTTGGTAAATTAACAAATTTTATACCGATTTTGACAGATTTTAGAAATAATAATATTTAAGCCAATTATTCGATTCATGCTATATTATGGATATTAGACTTGTAACACAACAACGATCTATTCTTCCAACATAATAGTGAATCACGAATCTACGGGATTTCGGTGTGAGATTACATACCTGATTACGGTGAGGACTAACCCTTCTTGATCGTCGGCACCTAAATCACCATTACACTCGATTAACCAACAAACGAGATTTTATTAATCCAAAACTAAATCAGACGATCTAAAATGCTTACCCTTAGTATCGTGAACGACCATGATTTGCCTATTCTCACCGGATGATGGTCCACAACCCGTGGAAAATCCCGAACCGCCGATCACGCCTACGCTTGAACTTAGGAGTAGGAATCGCAAATCCACTCCCTTTTTGCTCTCCTATCGATTTTCTTTTCAAATCTCTACCACTTGCCTCCATTGGAAAAGTCTTACTCAGAACGATATTACGATGATAAAAAACGATCGTTTAAGGAAAAAGGTTTCGGCTTACCACTACTTCTGAAGGGTCAACGAGTAGATAAGAACGAACGATCTAGTCCCTATAATAATCGATTAGTCAAACTTTCAATCTGATTAACACAATAACCGAGTAGCGATAATGAATGGACTATGAAGAGACTCCTTACCTTAATCGATGATGAACCCGATTCCCACCGATTGGACTTATGACTAGAGATGAATCAAAGAATGATGTGGTATTCGCCACCCACTATAACACTATGAAAAGAATTGATCACAATATGAGAGTGTAGGAGAGAGTGATGTTTCGATTTAGAAACAAAGTAGAACAACCGAATAGTGATGGACACACATTCAGCTAGGAAGAAAAGAAAATGGAAGAAGTAGAAATGAAACCCTTACCCGATTCAACCAAGGAGAAATGTCCAACACGCAAGAATGGAGAAGAGAGAAGATGTTAAAGATTCGGCTATTGAAGAGAAAAGGGCAAGGAAGATTCGACCAATCAAAGTTGTCAACTAAGAAGAAGAAAAGAGAGGTTGAAGAAATGGTGAGAAAAAGAAAGAAAGATGGAAAAATAGTGTTAGGGGGTTTCGGCTAATCACCAAGGAGAAGATGACCAAATTGTCTTGAGTAATTCGGCAAAACAAAGGAAAAAGAGCCAAAATAATTTGAGTGTTTCGGCCAAGGGAAAAAATTGGAAAAGAGATACCAAAAAAAATGTTCAAAAAGAAACTACCTCTCATGCACAATTTTGCAAAAAGGCTATAGCAAATTGGCTCCCAAAATCCCCCTACCAAAACCGTGTATCATCTTTACCAAAAAGATAAGTGTTGACCAAAACTCTTTCCTTAGGCCACTCCTAATATTCGGCCAACATGTCCCCCTCCCTTATCCCTTTCTTTGATTTCTTTCCTTCTTTTTCCCTTGTCTTCCTCCTTACCATATTCCTTAGTCATCTTTCCATCAATAAAAAGTCTCCCTTACCATATTTAGAACCATGGCCGACACTTTGGAATAGGAGCACAAAAATAATCCAAAAATTTTGCAAAAGGTGGGATTCGAACTCCACCCCTTAAGCCTCTTCATGTGACGCCACACCACTCTACTACTAGCTCATCTTATGCTAGCAAAATACACACTTATTTCCTTAAGTCATGATGCCACTTACCTTCTCTACTTAAAGTGCTTAAACAAAAAATATTTACTAAGGCCCAACTTAACCCCAAACCTTCTTAGGACCCCTAAACATACACAATTAACATTCTAAACTAGCCTATCGCGAGGTATAAGGCAAAACATAAAATCCCGAAGTTCAGGATGTTACAAGTTGGGCTGTAATTGGGTTTTTATTATTTATTGGTTGTCTGATTTGAATATATTGGGCTCGGGCAATAATTGGGCCTTACACTCGGCATAACAAAATTGGAAAAAGGAAACATTGCATGGCATAAATTGGGATAGCCTGTAGAACAGACTTAACAAATATCTTCTTCCTTCCAATTGAAAGATTTTGACTCTTTTAGGAAAATTTTCTTTTATATCGACAAATGCATTTTTTCCTTCTCCCTACCATCGTAGGTAACTCAAGGTATTTTTCGGGATTAATCAAAATTCTTACCCCCAACTCTTTTCTAGTTCGAATTCTGCCCCACTGCAAACTCAGGGATGCCAGACTGGTATCTTCGATCCGCTTCACTGCACTCTCAGGAAGGCAAGATCTGCTATCTTTAATCTGCTCCACTGCAAACTCAGGGATGCCAGACTGGTATCTTCGATCCGCTTCATTGCACTCTCAGGAAGGCAAGATCTGCTTTCTTCAATCTGCTCCACTGCAAACTCAGGGATGCCAGACTGGTATTTTCGATCCGCTTCACTGCACTCTCAGAAAGGCAAGATCTGCTATCTTCAATCTGCTCCACTGTAAACTCAGGGGTGCTAGACTAGTATCTTCGATTCGCTTCACTGCACTCTCAGAAAGGCAAGATCTGCTATCTTCAATCTGTTCCACTGCAAACTCAGGGAGACAAGAATGGTATCTTCGATCCGCTTCACTGCACTCTCAGGAAGGCAAGATCTGCTATCTTCAATCTGCTCCACTGTAAACTCAGGGATTCCAGACTGGTATCTTCGATCCGCTTCACTGCACTCTCAGGAAGGCAAGATCTGCTATCTTCAATCTGCTCCACTACAAACTCAGGGATGCCAGACTGGTATCTTCGATCCGCTTCACTGCACTCTCAGGAAGGCAAGATCTGCTATCTTCAATCTACTCCGCTGCAAACTTAGGGAGACAAGATTTGATGTATTCGACCTGCTCGTGCAACTTCATGAATGCCAGATCTGCTATATTCAATATGCTCCTGTAACTTCAGGAATGCCAGATCTGCTATCTTCAATCTGCTCCTGCAAATTCAAGAATGCCAGACTGGTATCTTCGACCCGCTTTGCTTAGGAAGGCAAGATCTGTGAATTCACCGATGTTGCGACACCGTCCTCTGAGAGGCCTGTCCTGTAAAATCAATTTTATATGTTTATGTTTATGCCAAATAATTAGGATGCTATGATCGGAATGAATCCAATGATCCTAACTAAATGATATTAGGGATGACATTTGCATGAATGCAGAATGTCATGAGAATGATCTCCTTTTTTTAATGTACAACGATTAGGATGCAATGATCGGAACGAATCAAATGCTCCTAATTGGATGTGTATGAATGATATTTACATGAATGCATGAGAATGATCCCTTTTTAATGTTTAGGGTTGTCATTGCTCGTCGTCCATCAGAGTTTTATTGCTGACATATTACGCTGCTATCTCGCCCTGCGGGTACCTTTGCCAAAAAACTCAAGGAAACAATCATATTTTGCTCAAATGACTTGCCCCAATGTAACTTCAAGGTCCATTCTATGGTACCTATGGGACATTAAGGCTTATACCATCTTCAGACCCTCTCACTATAATTCAGGGGTATAGAATCTGAATCCTTTCCCATCAATTTGGTCTGTTAGAATTCCTCGAATGCCATAGCCAAATATATATGTTCGATGAATGTAGAATATCATTTTCCTCTCGAGAATGATCCTTTTTTTGCTTGGGTTGGCATTGCTCGTTTTCTGTCAGGATTCTATCGCCGACGCAATATCTTGCTTTTTTTTGTGTTCAATCGTTAGTTTTGACAGAAAATCCAAGGAGATAGTCTCAATTTAGACTCTTTCTTCTCAAATATCTTCACCCCTAGGCTTAGTGAGCTCTAAACAATAGATCTGTGTCAGGTTATCGTATCATTTAGAAACTTCCAAAGTAATATGCGAAACTCCTTTTATGAAAGTGTTATTAGTCCACTAATCATCATTTCAATGCAAAATGCTTGAAAAAGATCATAATGATGGACGAAACAAAAATTTATTGAGAGCAAAGCTCGAAATGAATAAATTAATTAAGATATCAAATTTTGAAAAAGCAAAATGAGAATGAATTAATCAAGATAACAAGTGAAATTTATTAGGAGCGTATCTTGAAAAGAATAAAGTAATCGAAGATAGTAAATTCAATCTGGGTAAGATGAAAACTAGGTGCCCCAGATATCGCATCCTGAGCTTCTCTGTACGAACCTCTTAAGGACCATTTTGAGCTCAATATGTGCTGAGGGGATCTAGAGTACTCTGTTGATGCCCCAAGACGTAACATCTCTCCTTCTTGTTAATTCAGAGAAAGTGAAATACCGTATGCACCATTTTCGATCAAAATTTGAGCTGCCCTTTTCGGGTTTTCAACTCAAATCCCCTTTGGTCTCAAAGCGCCCTTTGCGGGTTTTCGCCTTGGCCTCTCCTTTTTCTTTTCATTTTCTCTTTCTTTTTTTTTCTTCTTCTTTTTTCTTTTTTTTTAAAAGAAATATTTCTCGACTTGAACTCATAGGATTAGGCAAGCCATTGTTATCCCTCTCGATCAAAATCAACACTTTCCTAGAAATCTTCTTTATCACATAAGGTCCTTCCCAATTTGGCATCCACTTTTCTCAGAAGTCCTTCTGTATGAGAAAAATCATTTTCAAAACTAGGTCTCCTTTCTAGAATTCTCTAGGGCGAACCCTTTTCGCCATAATCTCGGATAACTTTCCACCTCTTTTCTTCAATCAGGTTTACTTGATCATATCAAAATTAGATCCAACTTCCTCTCTGACAAGACTTGAAAAGAAGGAACCTCAACTTCGATGAGAAAGGCGTTGCCTTGGTGGGGGTCTTAGCAAACATTTAACAAGTACAGATGCCAATCTTCATGAGCCTCAATCATTTTTCCGCAATCTTTTTTTTTACCGTTCGTTTTAAGAAGATACAATGTTTAATCTTGAGCAGACTGTGAACTTCTGATGTCGCGCTATTGTTCAAAAAAATACATCGTCAAATATGATCTCTTTTGGGATTCCGTACCGACATAGAATTTGCTGACTGTCGACTTCGTGACATCGACATATGAAGCAACTTCTGCCCACTTGGTGAAGTAATCGACGACCACAAAGATGAATCGATACTCGTTTAAAAGCTTTTGGCATGATTGGCCCACTGACATCCATGCCCCACATATAGAAAGGCCATAAAGATGTCCTATGACGAGATGAAGGAGGTAGAAGAATCTTGTCTCCATAAATTTGGCATTTATGGCATAACTGATGCGATCCCCTTCCATGGTAGACCAGCAGTACCCGAACTTCATGATTTGTCTGGCCATTGTAAAGCCGTTAGCATGTGTTCCTCTTCCAAGATTTTTTTAGCCTTAACAGCATCCACACGTCTTAGTAGCCCAGGCGTGTCTTGATATGATCGTGTGAAAACATCTTTAAAATGATGTCTCGCCTTATTTCCGTGGTGAGCTAGGCTCTCTTTCCTAGGCTCGCAATGTCCACTGAACCTTTGTAAAGTAGGATCTGTTTCATCTTATTCTACCTTCCTTAACAAATCAGGAGATAAGTTACAGTCTCTGTCATCTTCAAAGTCCCGAGATTCCTCTAGACACATATCTTACTCAGAAATGGATTCTAAGTCAGTAGCAGCGTCGCTCATGTCATTAATATCTAGGGACCTATTGTAGGTATGAAGAAATATTCAAAGAACAAATGAATCTAAGAATAATTGTTTGTGTGGTCTGAACATGAATGAAATAAATGAATAAAAGAATATTTGCTCAAAGTGAGGCACAAAAATGTATTTTCATTGAAAAAATAGATTTTGAACATAAGCCTATTTCACAAAAAGATTCTTATTGCTCTTAGGCTTAGAGCAATAAGCATGTTTTGGACATTATTCTGAATTAGCTCTAAAAATACAGGGATCTTTTCCGCAGTCTTATTGTTCAAAACACTCCTAAGTATGTAAGGGTAGATGCTAAAAAAATTCTATTCCCCGGTTCCCTCTTTGGATACGTCGTTAATGCTTAGATTCCCCAATATTAAATCTTGCACTAGAGCACTGAACTCGACGTACTCTTGGATCTCATGCCGCTATCCATAGTGACCCTCACAATATTTACCCCTTTAACAGAAAGGTTGGGTAACGGATCTTCTGCACCAGAGGGATTATCGAATTTTACAATATCTATTTTGATGAGTCTTTCGATTATCTTTTTGAAAGCGGCGCAGTTCTCGATCGAATGCCCTGTAATTCCTGTATGGTATTCGCATTGGGCGTTCACATCGTACCATTTAGGGTATGGAGGCTGTATTGGTTCCACGTAAAAAGGGGATACAACATGTTCTTCAAACAAAATTTGGTACAACTCCCTATACGAGATTGGAATGGGCGCGAACTGGAGTTTTTCCGAGTTTGATTTTTTATTGGGCTCTTGTCTTGGGGAGACCTGATAGCTGGTCGTTACAATCCTTGGCTGGCTTACTATAATCGGTTCTGAATAGCTCTTGTTATACCTTCTCGTACTATTCGCTTTATTTTCCTTTTTCTGCGGGGCTTTAAAAGTCCACTTTCCTTTTTCTTTTATTTCTGTCAGTACAACCGGTTTGGCTCGATCATCCACCGGGTTAAAACCTGAGCCCATCGGGAAGTTCAATAGTGCCGAGGTATTAATCTGACATTGGGGTTTGATAATGACAGGTGCCCCTTGCGGAGGCACGTCTGGTTGGGCCGAGACACTTATTGGAGAATAAACGATGTCTTCATCATCATCCACACTGTCGACCACTGGGTCACCCCCTTTTTTAAGCCTTCCAGCTAGTAACTGGGTTAATTGGCTCATCACATTCATTTGATCTCGCATATCCTGTTGGATTTAGGTCAATTGCTCCTGCATCTGTATTTGCCTTTGCTCTAATCTCTCCAACCTTTATTCCATGTCTTCTAGGCTAACTGAAATAATTTCATCTAATTTGGGTCTCTCTACAAATTTTAATGCATGTGATATGATGTAATACAAATGCATGAAATGCAATGCAAATGCATGGAATGAATGCAAAAAGAAAGAGAGGCATTGATTCTGAATTCAATTCCACTAGAAGAACTTTTCTAGAAAATAAATTTATTTACACAAAACAGATTACATATACGACCATGCCCTAATGCTCGAAGCCTTAACTTTCCATAGAAGCCAGGTTAACTCCTAACCCTAATCTGATTCTAATTCACTTCAAACTTAGCACGTCAGCTTGAACTGCTATGGTTTGCCAATCATTGGCCACCTCTTCTATTTGAGCAACTAATTCTTTCAATGGAGAGTAGTTTTCAGAGAATACTTGATAAGAAACCATTTTCACTCTCCAAAAGGGGCTATGGAACCACGCCAACAAGAGTTCCGCACAACCAAATGAATCTTCCTTCACCTGTTCCTCGGCATGTATTCAAAGATCGGAATGTCTCGGCCAGAATTACAAGGACGGGCGTGACCCTTCTGTTGAACAAGTCTGAAACTGCCTTGTCCACGTGCCCCAGTGCTTTAGGGAAAACATCCAGTTTGTAAGTGCTCAAAGCGAAGACATTGACCCTTTTCTTCATATCTGGGTGTGCTAAGATCGAATCTCGCAAATTCTCTAATAGATGCTTTCACTAGCTCCTTTTGATTGATATGGACTGCGACTCATTGCTTACTCATCCCCGCAATGCTCATTAACTCCTTTTAAAAGAGTTGAGACGTGACGGCTCTCGAATAATCCTTGTTGGCTTGAATCCTCGGGCAATGAAGCAAAGTCTTGTTTTCCTTCGCGGACAATCAGTCTTCTTTCGTTGTGTTTACTTGGACCCTACTCGGACGACCGTATTATAATCCACTTTATCAAGTAACCCATTTCCTTATGACAAACTCTTCTATTTAGCAATCGAATATGAATCAACACATCCTTTCTAAGATGATGCGATGTAATGTAATGAAAATAAAAGAAATACGTTAGCACAAGAGAAATAAACAACATAATAAAGTACCTAATCATGTGACCACTAGGGTTTGGCGTGGCTCTACCTAGGGTTAGCTCTTAGGGTTCACTATATGCGGTTTGGTTCTAAAGAAGGGTACCTGAACCAGCAAATTCCTCAATCCTCACCCATTATAGGCTCATACGGACCGAGTTCAATTCAGGGGAATACATTTCCCTATGGCCATGCGGAGATGAAAATCTCACGAAGCACATAGGTACGGATGTATCCCGAAAGCAATCCACTAGCCCATGCGGAGGTGAAAATCTCACGAAGGTGTAGTTTCTTACTCCCACTTAAGGGTGCGATCATGACGGTCATGCAATGCAATGTGCGCAAGGAAACAACAAACAAATGCAACAAAAGGATCGTAATTTTTAAATCAAATCTCAAATTTTCAAATTGAATTTTCAAATTTTCGACATAGGACAGAAAAAAATCAATTTACGGCCTGACTCTCTTGAAGTCCCCAGCGGAGTCGCCAAGCTGTCGAAACCATTTTTTTTATGTTTGGAAAACGGGGTCGACTTTGGTTTTGAAAACGAAAATAAAAATGGGAGTCGCCACCGATCTTTATTAGGTGTGATCGGGTCACCTTTGTTTTAATAAAACGTTTTGGTTTACTAAAACGGTGTTTTTGGTCTACGGGATTAAAAAAAAATCAGGTTTGAGAGTCGGTTACGTGCGAGGAAGGATTAGCACCCTCGTCACGCCCAAATTGGTACCAAATTGATTAATAATGTCCTAATGTCAAAAATTGGGAAAGATTTTAAAATACAAATCTTTTAGAAAATGTTTGGGTAATTCGAATTGGATACTGAAATTTCCTTGTTCCAAAAAGATGAAATACCACATCCAGCACGTTAGGACACGATGTTTAAACCCTCGATACCAAGATCATTTCATGATTTCCGAAATTCATACATTGTAATTTCGAAAGGGTATTTCACTATTCGGACAAACCAAAAATCGAAACCCAGCACGATTGGGCACGATTCCTCGAATTTCCAAACATGAAATATTGCCTTATGGTCAAAATCTCAAGAGGTTATTTAGTCATTTGGACAAACGAAAAATCAAAACCAAGCACGATTGGGCACGATTCCTCGAACCTCCAAACACGAAACATTGCCTTGTTTTAAAATCTTTTAGGTGAAATATAGTAATTTTACAAAATGTATTATTATTTAATAATATAGTATTAAACTAAAAAAATAAATATGGATGTAGATATAGTAAATATAATAAAACTAATAATAATAATAATAATAATATCAAATAATAGTAATAATAATAGTATATATATAAAATAATAATTATAAAACAATAATCATACTATATTAATGTGAACAATATATATAATATTAGTGATAAAATAGAATAATAAAAACTACAATAATGAAAATAATAATAGTAATAACAATAATAAATAAGAAATATAATAATAATGTATAAAACAAATAAAATGCAATAATGATATTAGAAATAGAGTAAATAATAATAATGAGTATAATAATAACAATAGCAAAAATAAATGTGATAAATAATAAAATAGTAAAAATAATGTTAAGAATAATATTTAAAACAATTATTGAATATAATATAATAACATTAAAATAATAATAGTATAAACTAAAATTAATACCAATAATGATAAATATAATAGTAATAACATAAATAATACACATAATGTCAATAATAAGATTAAAAGTAGTTAATAAACGAAATAATATATATATATATATATATATAAATAGTAATATAATAATAGTAATAATGGTAATAATAATAATAGTATGGTTTGACTTTTAAAGAAAACAAATAAAAGAATAAACTTATTAAGCAAATCAAGGACTGTAATGAAGACAGAATAAGGGTCAAGGGGTTAAAATTGCAATAAATCAAAAAAGGGGCGAACAAGGACCACCACACCACGCGCATAAACTCATGAGGACCAAATGGGTGAATAACCCCAGTCCCTAAAGCGCAGCGTTTCAGCTCGGACTGAATTGAAGTGGCGCGTAATGTTCGGGGCAAAAATTAAAATTTAAAAAGAATGAAACCAGGTACGATTGAATAGTAGCGCAACATGGGAGGACCAAACGCGCAATTTGCCCATTCAGGGTAAAAACGCGCGGATCCCCTGCTATACGGGTCGGGTCGCACGGGTTCCCCCAAAACGATGCCGTTTTAGCGCCTGGGGGGAACCCCATGAAACGGTGCCATTTCTGGGGGGTATTTGAACCCTAGTTTCACCCTTTTTTTCCTCATTTCAGACCCTTATTTCTTAAAAAAAAATTTTGAAACCCTCAAAATCTCTCGACCCCCTCAGCTCCTCCCTAGGCCGGCCTTGGTTCTGTCATCGAACCACCGTGGTTGGTGATCGGAATAAGAAAATGGGCCCCTTTTAAACCCCTTTCGAAAAGGAAACCGAAGGCAAGGCCTTCTTAGCCTTAAAAGCCGAAAAGAAGGAGGCCTCTTAACCGTCCCTTAAGCCGATTTCGACGACAAAAGGGGACGGTTCCAGCGACGGACGCGCGGTGCGAATCCGGTAAGTTTCCCCTTTTCATTTTTTTATTATTATTATTTGTAAAAAAGGTTTCAAAAAGACAGCAAATAAAAAATTTAAAAAAAGATAAAAGAAATACAGTGTTGTATGACAGAAAATAAAATCGGAAGGATTAAAATCAACCTTCTTTTTTGCTTTTTGATTTCTGATGGTTCGTAAAAGAGAGAACTCCCCTCAACATTTGTTTTCTCTTTGGTTTATAACCGATATTGAAGAAAGAAAAAAAAATAAAAATACAATAGATTTCTTTCTTTTCTGCTATTGTTGTCCTTTTCGCGTGTTGCAGGTGACTAGAGGCGGTGGCAGAGGGCTGGCATGGGCAGTGGAAGCGCTGACATCTCACGTGGGGAGCGGCGCAGCGCAAGGCTAGGGTTTCAGCTTTGCTGAAACTAGTTTAGGTTGTAACATCCCAAAATTGGGCCTAGTAGGATTGGGCCCAATGGGCCTTGAGTGTAGGAGTGTTTAAAATTTTGAGAACAAGAGAATGGCATTATTGCAAATTGGACTTATTAGTTAAGTGAATTTGGAAGGTTACGAGGTTTCTATGACGTCTCGGGTTTAATTGGGCCTTAGGAAAAAAATTTGGTATTTTAGCACTTTAAGGAGAGATGGTAAGTAGCTTCAAGACTTATAGAAATAAATGAGTAATGTGCTTGCATAAATGAGCTATTGGTAAAGAGGTTATGGCATCAAGTGATGGACTTTGAGGAAGAGGTTCAAATCCCATTGTGTGCAAACTTTAACTATTATTTTTGCACTCTTTCCTTAAGTGTCGGCCAAGTATGTAAATAAGGCAAGGTGGACTTTTATTTTGGCAAGATGGCTAAGGAAAATAGGAAAGGATGAATGTGAGGAAAGAAATCAAGAGAAAGGGGAAAGTAGGGGAACATGTGGCCTTTTTCAAGGGATGTATTATGGAAAGGGTGGTTGGCAAAATTTTGACTATTAGGGACATGAATGTGGATGGTTTTGGGGCTAAAGGGGTGATAGCCAAATTTTGCTAGGAGTTTTTAGTAAAGCTAGTGCTTGAGAGGTTGTTCTCTTTAGTTTTTGTATCATTCTCTTTCTCTCCAAATTTCCTCTTCTCTTTGCCGAATTTTCAAGCCTTTAGTGTGCATTTTGTTTCTTCTTTTCTTCCTTGTTGCCGAAAGTACCTAGGCCTTGGAGATCAAATTGTTCACTCGCTTTTCCTTTGGAAAAACCAGACCCTTCATTTCTTCTTTATCGTTCTTCTCATCCGTATTAACACTCACTCCTTTGATCAATCGGTAAGTGGTTCTATTCAAACATTTTTTTTTTATTTTTTCTTTCTCCTAGCCGAATATATGTCTTGGCATGGGATGGTCCTTTTAACCGAGACCATCATTTTATTCTACCCTCTCAAACGAGATTATTTTCTCTTTTTCGTAGTGTTTTAAGTGGGAGACCGTGTATTGTTCTAGCCAAAGTCAAACGGTGGAAATTGGATCCAATATCGATAAGGTAAGGGGGTTCATTTTGGATTTTTCGTTATATCTCTATTTGGATATGTTGCAAATCGGATTGAAGTTTTGACTAATCAATTATGTTCTAGGGACGAAACCACTCGATATATCCTATTTGCAAATCCTTCAGATATAGTGGGTCAACGAAGAGTGATTCTTTAGGGAATCCTAATCAAGGTGTGTAATCCCGTACCTTTCGTATACATATCTGAAATGATGTGTAATCTCACACTTCTCTAAAATTTTGTATGAAATATTCTGTGTATCGGTCAAAATACCGAAGAACACCAAAAACTGGCATCCGTGATCACTCGGGCGTGCGTATGATCGCGATGTGTCGTATTTTGTAATAAAACAGTTTCGGTTAGAAGCAGTGACGTGTTTTTGGAAAATCACGAAAAATAGGAGAAATGGAATTAGAAAGTGAATAAGATATCTAATTAAATCTTACTGTGTCTATTTTAATATGGAAGAAACGGAGAAGGAAAAGGATTTTTATATTCTGAGATATGTTAATTTGAGTGAGAGTGGTTCTGAATGACTTTGTGGTTCCCTGATCTGTCTTGGAAAAATCGTATAAAATTGTACAAAGTGAATTATAAGTTATAGTTTATATGTACAGATTACTTAGTAAGTCTATTTTCAATAGAAACAAGTGGGAGCAACATATGAAAACTGTACAGTGAGATATTTGAATTTTGGGTAAGAGAGGTCAGAATCGTTGGTCAGTGAAATAAGGGAAACTTCAAGGAATAAACTGTACTAAATGGTTAAGCCAAAAATTCTGAAAAAATTGTAGTAAGAAGATATATAAGTCTAGTTTCAAGGAAAATTTACGGATTTAGATTTCGAGATTTCTAACTCAAGTTATAGTCAATTTAGTCAGTACGACACGGATGGACAGTTTTAAATTGTTATGCCCAAATTAGTAGATAAGTCTGGATTGCGAAATTACCGAATTACCCTTAGTGGGTAAATTACCGAATTATGAAATTGCCCTTACGGGCTGATTTATGGAAATGCCCTAAAGGGCCAAAATACGAAATTGCTTATGGGCCGCAAGGACATATTGAGTAATGGGTCAATCTGATATTTTGATAAATGGGCCGATCTGATATTTTGATAAATGGGCCAATCTGATATTTTGCTAAATGGGCCAATCTGATATTTTGATAAATGGGCCAATCTGATATTTTGATAAATGGGCCAATCTGATAATTTGATAAATGGGCCGATCTGATATTTTGATAAATGGGCCAATCTGATATTTTGCTAAATGGGCCAATCAGATATTTTGATAAATGGGCCGATCTGATATTTTGCTATATGGGCCAATCTGATATTTTGCTAAATGGGCCAAATCTGATATTTTGCTTAATGGGCCTTTTGATTAATTGTTGTAATGGGCCATAATTTTGTAATAAATATCTGAATAAATTGTTGTGAATGGCTATGCATTATATACATGATTTGCATGGGATGAGATAATGATGAAGAGAAGTTCTGGTAGCTCTGCTACATAATTCTGGTGGCTCTGCCACAAATATGAAAAATGGCGATGCCATGTAAATTCTGTTAATCTGGTGGCTTGTCCACAAATTTGATATAATCGGCTTAATGCCTACGTTTGGTGTGTTGGCGGGGTGGGTGACTAAAGCTCCCCACAGTGTCTTTGATTGGTACGGGTGGTGTGTAGCGGATGGAAAACTAGGTTTGGTTTGGGAATTGCATATCATATGCATATTATATTTGATACGTTATTGTTGTTGTAAATGGGCTTAGGCCCAAAATATTGCTAATTGGGTTCCGGTCCAATGAATAACGGTAAGGGGATTTCACACTGAGTTCTTGTAACTCACCCCCCTTTCTCTTAACCCTTGTAGGTAATGCTTGATGATATGGACTTGGGCTATGGATGACTCGAGGAGGCCATACTTGGAAATGGTTTATTTGGACTTTAGACTTCTTTCTCGTTTATTTTATTACTTTACTATTTTGGGTTAAATGTTGTAATAAGGCCTCTGGACTATTTTTGCTTTTTGGTTGGGATGTTTTTATTATTTTTCTTAAATTGTTTAAAAAGGGGAATTTTCTAAAAACTTAAACAATGGTTTCCAAAATCGATTAACAAATGGATTTCAAAATAAACTTTTACAAATATTTTTAACACGGATATTTTCTCTCGAACTATTAACGATATTTTCAAAAGACTTGGATTCTCTTTCGAATTTTCAATGTCGTTTTCAAAAGTCACGATTTTGGAAGATCATTAGTTCAAATTTATCGATTTATCAATCAAATCTTTGAGGTTAGTAGTATTTTATCAAATCAAACTTGTTTTCTTGATTTTTAACAAAGCAATATTTTAGTACGAACAAAAAGGGTTTAACATGTTTTGCTCGTGTGACATACCAAATCTGCTCATAACGCATGGGCCGGGTTTGGGGTGTTTCATTTTATAGTATCAGAGCCCAGTTGCAAAACTCGCCGTGGTTTGGGTTCAAAAGCGTTTTCCAAAGTCATTTAGAATTTTGATTTATAAATATATGTTCTAAAGGAAGTATGGCACCACGAGTATCCCAACCAAGTCCAGTAAGTATTTGTTTTCATTTTATGATTATTGTGTTATTATTTGTGGTACAAAAATTCTACTGAAATAGAATACTCTAGAATCATTAGCTTTAGGAGTTGAAACTATAGAGATTGAGACTCTAGGATGCGGTTTTGACACTCGAAAATAACTTTTCTACTCATACTCCATAAAACATCGTTTAATAAACATCGAATAGTATACTGATTCATAAAGCTCGTAATCAAGATTAAATCAACTTAGTGAACATGAACGCTAGAAGATGTGGACGCGGTAGACGTGGACGTGCTAGAGGCCGAGGTGCTAGGACTAGATCTTCGGCACCGAGGCATGTTTCCGAAAGGGAGGCGTTAGCATCGCCAGTGGCTGAGACGGGGTCTCATGACCGAGCTGGGGTTGTTGAGTTGACTCAGATAGTTAAGGAGGTATTGGAAGAGGTTAAAGGAATCGGTGAAGCGCTTCGAGTTGGGTCTGTGAGCTGTAAGAAGAAATTAGATCGCGGTTCTTTTGGGTCGCAGTCACGTTCTGTAAAGCATGTCAAGGCACGACCAAACTTCCCGGCTTGTGATTTTTGCAAGAGGCGTCATCCGGGAGAATGTTGGAGGAGGTCAGGAGCATGCTTGAGATGTGGGTCTAAGGAGCATAAGGCTCGGGATTGTTTCATCACCATCAAGTCAGGTGTTTGGTTGTGTGAAAGAGGATTCAAGATTATGTTAAAAGTACATTAGTGTTATTAAGATCAGTCTTGCAATGAAAGCATAGTGGTATGATTTAAGCGGTGCGTTTAGTAGTTGGTTGGAAATTTCGAGGACGAAATTTCTTTAAGGAGGGTAGAATTGTAACATCCCAAAATTGGGCCTAGTAGGATTGGGCCCAATGGGCCTTGAGTGTAGGAGTGTTTAAAATTTTGAGAACAAGAGAATGGCATTATTGCAAATTGGACTTATTAGTTAAGTGAATTTGGAAGGTTACGAGGTTTCTACGAAGTCTCGGGTTTAATTGGGCCTTAGGAAAAAAAATTGGTATTTTAGCACTTTAAGGAGATATGGTAAGTAGCTTCAAGACTTAATAGAAATAAATGAGTAATGTGCTTGCATAAATGAGCTATTGGTAAAGAGGTTATGGCATCAAGTGATGGACTTTGAGGGAAGAGGTTCAAATCCCATTGTGTGCAAACTTTAACTATTATTTTTGCACTCTTTCCTTAAGTGTCGGCCAAGCATGTAAATAAGGCAAGGTGGACTTTTATTTTTGGCAAGATGGCTAAGGAAAATAGGAAAGGATGAATGTGAGGAAAGAAATCAAGAGAAAGGGAAAAGTAGGGGGAACATGTGGCCTTTTTCAAGGGATGTATTATGGAAAGGGTGGTTGGCAAAATTTTGACTATTAGGGACATGAATGTGGACGGTTTTGGGGCTAAAGGGGTGATAGCCGAATTTTGCTAGGAGTTTTTAGTAAAGCTAGTGCTTGAGAGGTTGTTCTCTTTAGTTTTTGTATCATTCTCTTTCTCTCAAATTTCCTCTTCTCTTTGCCGAATTTTCAAGCCTTTAGTGTGCATTTTTGTTTCTTCTTTTCTTCCTTGTTGCCGAAAGTACCTAGGCCTTGGAGATCAAATTGTTCACTCGTTTTCCTTTGGAAAAACCGAACCCTTCATTTCTTCTTTATCTTTCTTCTCATCCGTATTAACACTCACTCCTTTGATCAATCGGTAAGTAGTTCTATTCAAACATTTTTTTTTTATTTTTTCTTTCTCCTAGCCGAATATATGTCTTGGCATGGGATGGTTCTTTTAACCGAGACCATCATTTTATTCTACCCTCTCAAACAAGATTATTTTCTCTTTTCCGTAGTGTTTTAAGTGGGAGACCGTGTATTGTTCTAGCCGAAGTCAAACGGTGGAAATTGGATCCAATATCGATAAGGTAAAAGGGTTCATTTTGGATTTTTCGTTATTTCTCTATTTGGCTATGTTGCAAATCGTATTGAAGTTTTGACTAATCAATTATGTTTTAGGGACGAAACCACTCGATATATCCTATTTGCAAATCCTTCGGATATAGTGGGTCAACGAAGAGTGGTTCTTTAGGGAATCCTAATCAAGGTGTGTAATCCCGTACCTTTCGTATACATATCTGAAATGATGTGTAATCTCACACTTCTCTGAAAGTTTGTATGAAATATTCTTTGTATCGGTCAAAATACCGAAGAACACCAAAAACCGGCATCCGTGATCACTCGGGCGTGCGTATGATCGCAGTGGTAATCGTATTTTGTAATAAAACAGTTTTGGTTAGAAGCAGTGATGTGTTTTTGGAAAATCACGAAAAATAGGAGAAAGGGAATTAGAAAGTGAATAAGATATCGAATTAAATCTTACTGTGTCTATTTTAATATGGAAGAAACGGAGAATAAAAATGATTTTTATATTCTGAGATATGTTAATTTGAGTGAGAGTGGTTCTGAATGACTTCGTGGTTCCCTATTCTGTCTTGGAAAAATCGTATAAATTTGTACAAAGTGAATTATAAGTTATAGTTTATATGTACAGATTACTTAGTAAGTCTATTTTCAATAGAAACAAGTGGGAGCAACATATGAAAACTGTACAGTGAGATATTTGAATTTTGGGTAAGAGAGGTCAGAATCGTTGGTCCGTGAAACAAGGGAAACTTAAAGGAAAATAATGTACTAAATGGTTAAGCCAAAAATTCTGGAAAAATTTTAGTAAGAAGATATATGAGTCTAGTTTCAAGGAAAATTTACGGATTTAGATTTTGAGATTTCTAACTCAAGTTATTGTCAATTTAGTCAGTACAACGCAGATGGACAGTTTTAAATTGTTATGCCCAAATTAGTAGATAAGTCTGGATTGCGAAATTACCGAATTACCCTTAGTGGGTAAATTACCGAATTACGAAATTGCCCTTACGGGCTGAATTATAGAAATGCCCTAAAGGGCCGAAATATGAAATTGCTTATGGGCCGCAAGGACATATTGAGTAATGGGCCAATCTGATATTTTGATAAATGGGCCAATCTGATATTTTGATAAATGGGCCGATCTGATATTTTCATAAATGGGCCAATCTGATATTTTGATAAATGGGCCAATCTGATATTTTGATAAATGGGCCAATCTGATAATTTGATAAATGGGCCGATCTGATATTTTGATAAATGGGCCAATCTGATATTTTGCTAAATGGGCCAATATGATATTTTGATAAATGGGCCGATCTGATATTTTGCTATATGGGCCAATCTGAAATTTCGCTAAATGGGCCAAATCTGATATTTTGCTTAATGGGCCTTTTGATTAATTGTTGTAATGGGCCATAATTTTGTAATAAATATCTGAATAAATTGTTGTGAATGGCTATGCATTATATACATGATTTGCATGGGATGGGATAATGATGAAGAGAAGTTCTGGTAGCTCTGCTACATAATTCTGGTGGCTCTGCCACAAATATGAAAAATGGCGATGCCATGTAAATTCTGTTAATCTGGTGGCTTGTCCACAAATTTGATATAATCGGCTTAATGCCTACGTTTGGTGTGTTGGCGGGGTGGGTGACTAAAGCTCCCCACATGTGTGCTGGTTGGTACGGGTGGTGTGTAGCGGATGGAAAACTAGGTTTGGTTTGGGAATTGCATATCATATGCATATTATATTTGATACATTATTGTTGTTGTAAATGGGCTTAGGCCCAAAATATTGCTAATTGGGTTCCGGCCCAATGAATAACGGTAAGGGGATTTCACACTGAGTTCTTGTAACTCACCCCCTTTCTCTTAACCCTTGTAGGTAATGCTTGATGATATGGACTTGGGCTATGGATGACTCGAGGGAGGCCATACTTCGGAAATGGTTTATTTAGACTTTAGACTTCTTTCTCGTTTATTTTATTACTTTACTATTTTGGGTTAAATGTTGTAATAAGGCCTCTGGACTATTTTTGCTTTTTGGTTGGGATGTTTTTATTATTTTTCTTAAATTGTTTAAAAAGGGGAATTTTCTAAAAACTTAAACAATGGTTTCCAATATCGATTAACAAATGGATTTCAAAATAAACTTTTACAAATATTTTTAACACGGATATTTTCTCTCGAACTATTAATGATATTTTCAAAAGACTTGGATTCTCTTTCAAATTTTGAACGTCGTTTTCAAAAGTCACGGTTTTGTAAGATCATTAGTTCAAATTTATCGATTTATCAATCAAATCTTTGAGGTTAGTAGTATTTTATCAAATCAAACTTGTTTTCTTGATTTTTAACAAAGCAATATTTTAGTACGAACAAAAAGGGTTTAACATGTTTTGCTCGTGTGACATACCAAATCCGCTCATAACGCATGGGCCGGGTTTGGGGTGTTACATAGGTATTGGCTTATCGGGCCCTTAGGGTTTCTAATTTATTTGGGCTGTTAAAAGTTGGGTTGTAATTGGGTTTTTATTATTTATTGGTTGTCTGATTTGAATATATTGGGCCCGAGCAATAATTGGGCCTTACACTCGGCATAACGAAATTGGAAAAAGGAAACATTGCATGGCATAAATTGGGATAGCCTGTAGAACAGATTTAACAAATTTCTTCCTTCCAATTGAAAGATTTTGACTCTTTTAGGAAAATTTTCTTTTATATCGACAAATGCATTTTTTCCTTCTCCCCACCATCGTAGGTAACTCAAGGTATTTTTCGGGATTAATCAAAATTCTTACCCCCAACTCTTTTCTAGTTCGAATTCTGCCCCTTTCCATTGTATTATTGCTAAAATAAATCAGGGTTTTATCAAAGTTTACCAATTGTCCCCACATATCTTCATATTATTTTATAATTCCCTTCATAGTCAACGCCCCTTCAACTATGGCATTTCCAAACAGTATGTTGTCATCTGCAAAAAACAAATGTGTTAAAGGAACCCCTCTCTTCCTACCTTGACTCTTTCTAACTACCCTTCTTCTTTTGCTAGGTTTAGTAATCTTGAAAAACTTTCTACACATAATAAACAGGTATGGACTTAAAGGGTCACCTTGCCTAAGCCCCCTAGTTGGTTTAAAATTCCTTCATTGTCCCCCATTTAATAACACTGAATAAGACACTTTTCACACATCTATAAATCAGTGTTACTCAATTTTCGCAAAAATTGAGGCTTCTCATCATCCTTTCCAAAAACCTCCACTCCACCTTTTCATAGGTTTTGCTCATGTCAGTCAAGTTTTAATGCAAAATTTTAATTCCCAAATCATTTCTTTTTGAAGGAATGTAAAACCTCATAAGAAACTAGAATATTGTCAGTAATTTATCTATAGGGAACAAACGCACCTTATGTTTCTCCAATACATTCATTGAGAGCTTTTCTAAATCTGTTAACAATTGTCTTTGAGATGATTTTGTAAACGGCATTACACAAACTGATTGGTCTAAACTAGCCTATATTCTTTGGTGTTTGAATTTTGGGAACCAACACGATATTGGTGTCATTTATCACATCAATCTCCTTATGGTTGTTCAATACCTCCAAACAGAAATTGATAATGTCTCTTCTTACAATATGTCAAAAGTTTTGATAAAAGAAAGCAGGAAAACCGTATGTTGAGAAGCTTTTAGTGGTGTCATTGTTTTCAAAGCTTCGATTATTTCTTCTTCCTTAAAGTTGGCTTTCAATTCTTCATTAATACTGCTTGGTATACATGACTATATGTTGTTCATAAGCGAATCGCAAAAACTCAGAGGTTTTGTCGAAAACAACTTTTCAAAATAGTTTTTCGCCAACTCCATTAATTCTGGTTCTCCTTCCACCCATTTCCCACTCATGTCTTCCAGTCCACTAACAATATTCCTTTGCTTACGGTAGGATGCAAAATTATGAAAGAAAGAGGTGCTTTTATCTCCCATCCGTAGCCAATTAACCATCGCACGTTGTTTCCAAAATAATTCCTCCTTATCAACTTCCATTTTAGGGCTAATTTGACATCCATAATTTTCGCTAGTATTTCTTCTTCAGGATCTTCATTGTTCAGTAAACCAAGCTTTGCACTCAACTCCTCTTTCCGTTGTTTGCTCCTTTTTTTCATTCGGCTCCACTCCATAAGGAATTGTCCCAATTTTTTGATTTTGTCAGGTAGCTCCTTCTCATTCCTTGCCCAACCTTGTTTTACTTGATCCTCAAAGTCTTCCTCAAGGATCCACTCAACATTTAACCAAAAGAGGGATTACATCTTGCCAAAATGTATCCCTCTTTCCCAGTGTGTCTATTAGCATTGGACAATAATCTGAAAAACTATTAGTAAGGTGAGAGACTGCATATTCTGGAAATCTAGTCTACCATTTCGAATTTGCCATTGCTCTGTTCAACCTATCTTTTGTAACAGTCCGATTTCGGTGAAATCGGAACAGTAGTTTCAGGAATACAAATTCGAGTTAAAAATAAAATTTATTTTAATTTTATTTTATGGTCCGTAATATGATAGAAATGTCATGTGAAAATTCTGATAAGAAAATTTTACTGATTATGTGCTTAATTACGAGAAAGACCAAATCACATAAAATGTAAAAGTTGAATTCTAGTAGCTATAAGGATTAAATAGTTATGAAATTTAAAACTTAAGGGTCCTTATATGGTAATTAGACCATAAATGAAAAGTATATAGATATTTTTGTTGATTCATCCATGAAAAATTAGAAAAAGGCTAAGGACTAAATTGAAAATTGAAATAATTTAATTAATTAAAAGTTGATAAAAGAATTATCATCTTATTTTCTTATCTTCTTCTCCAAAATATTTCATGGAAACCCTAGGAAAGAGAAAGTAAGCTTTTTTGGCCAAATTGGGTAAGTTTCCTTGTCCTGTTTTTAGTAATTTTGATATTTTTGAAATTGAAATAACTTAGTCTATCTATTTGGGGGATCAATTTGAAAAGTTATTAAAGTATGAAAAATGGCTCATGGATGAATATGCTGAAAAGTAAAAATTTATGGTAGAAAATAAAAAATTGTTGATAGATAAACAACTTTTACAAAGTGATTTTTAATTAAAACATGATTTAGAGACTAAAATGTAAAGTTTTGAAATTTAATGAAAAATTTTAAATTTTTATAAATACATGTGCTGTAAATTTAGTGATGGAATTTTGGTTAGGCTTGGAATAGATAATAAATTACACAAATTTCATTTTCCGAGCCTAGGGACGAAATTAGAATTTATGGAAAAGTTAGGGGTAAAATGATAATTTTGCCTATGATGTAAATTGAGTCCACTTTTATATAAAATGTGATAAATTGATGTTAAATTTAATTTTATAGATCCGGATAGACCAAATTCGGAGCTAGAACGAGGAAAAGAGGAAAATGTCGGATTAGTAGATTATATGTACACGAACATTTGTCGAGGTAAGTTCGTTTAACTAAATTGTATATATTTATATGCTTGAATTAAATGTTTTTCTTGTGAATTGTATAAATATTATATGTATATGATATTGGAAATATACCTGACGGAATTCGATCAAGAATAAGGCTCGATAAATAATAAATGATAAAAATGTTACTTTTATGCTTGAAATTAATGTGGAATGTGTTTATTTAAATTATATGAATGTTATTGATGTATGAAATAATTACATGCCTGATAATCTTGAAAAATGTTAAATCCCGTTTGAATAAATGAAAATCGATGGATAAAGGTGATTTCCCTTATTGAATAAGGTACTGCATTTATTGCTGGCGGGATTTAGCTCAGACGAGTAATCCTTTTGACCTCATTATATAAAGGATTTAGCCTGTACTGATAATCCTGATATAAGCCCTATTGAGCTTATGTACAGATAGGATTTAGTCCGGGCGAGTAATCATGATTAAACCCTTGAGATTATATGTTGGAAACAGGATTTAGCTATGACAAGTAATCATGCTATATGATATGTGGCTCAAGAGTGTGCTTTTTGATTAAGTGCCCTAACGGGTACCCTTGAATATAAATTGACGGATTTGGATTTGTATAGCTCGAGTGTACTACCTGTGTATTTATCGATATTTCGAATAAATTCAACGGGTAAAAATCCTGATATGAAAAGATATGAATAAGAAATAAGTCATTACACGTATCTGCTTGAAATATATGAAAATGATGATATATGATAATTGATACATAGAAATATGAGATGATGATATTTGTACATGGAATTTATTTGTTGAATATGTTCATCCTTGATTATAGACTTGTATACTTTGAGTGTACTACTACTAGTGTAACATTGATATTTCGAGTAATATGAGTAAAGTTCTGATATGAAATAATCTGAACTCGAAATGAACTATTATGAAGTTATACTTGTAATAGAAAGAGATGATTTATACATGTTAAATGAATACATGTTGTGGAAAGCATATGTGCCTGGAAACATGATTGTTGTTGAACCCAAACATGTTTTAATGTTATTATGGAATATATAACTAACAAGGGCAATAAGGATATGTGTAGGGCTTGAGGTCGAATAGAATGAACATGCTTTACATAGTTACCTCAAAATAAAATGAATGGTAAGTTAAGTACCATTTTATGGGAACTTACTAAGCATGTAATGCTTACTTAGTTTTATTTCCTTGTTTTATAGTAAATCGAAAACTCTTTGAATTGGAAGCTTGACGGAGATCACTCACACTATCCATGTCGGTATGATATGGTAAATCAATTATGGTTATAATAGCATGTATAGGTTATATTGGTCACATTGGCAAGTAAATATAAATGATTATTATAATCTAGCCATTGGAATGCCTAGTGATGATTATGTTTACATGTATATATGCATTAAGTTTATTTTATGGAGATAACATAAGTGTTTATTATGAATTGATTGAGAAATGTTAAATGAGTATGCTTATAAAAGGTAAGATTAAAAGCATTAATAAATGTAACAATATATCATATTAGATGTTATAAATTGCTTGAATTCAATGCTTGGATTGGTTGGTATTTGGCTGTAAGTTGGTGTAGGAAGTTGGTATAAATTTTGGGTGAGAAATGAAGCTAAAAATGGCTTTATTTTGTCCACACGGGCGTGTCTAAATCGTGTGTGACACACGGCCTGGTACATGGGCGTGTGGTTAAGCCATGTGTCCCCTGCACCTAAAATTTAAGAAACAGAATGCTCAGAATTGAGCACACGGGCAGAGACACGGGTGTAACACCCCTTACCCGTATCCGACGCCGGGATAGGGTACGAGGCATTAACGAACTTATTCGCAAGAAAACAATCAAAACTGAGACATGAAATTTCAATCAAATTTAAAACTTTTCAAAAACATTTATATCGTCCCTAAAACGAGCCTACGAGGCTCAAAACATGCATCGAAAGAAGTTCGGGACTAAACTGAAAACTTTTGAAACTTTTGGGAAACTTAGAAAATTTTTCATAAAAAGGGGGTCACACGCCCGTTTGGGTTCGGGACACGTTCGTGTAACCCTATGACATGCCCTTGCTTCAGGCCGTGTTCAAATTAGGGAGCATTCTGTTTATGACGTTATCATGAAATTGAGGTCACACGGCCAAGTCACATGCCTGTGTGCTTAGGCCGTGTGATTGATTAAATTTTCATAATTTTTCATAAAATAGGTAGACTTTGCATGGCCAGGGCACACGCTCGTTTTCGAGACCGTGCCGTCCACACGGCTGAGGCACACGCCCGTGTCTTTGCCTGTGTGCTCATTACTGAGCATTTTGTTTTGCAACAATTAACGTGTAGGGGACACACAGTCGAAACACATTCCCGTGGGGCATGCCGTGTGTCGTACACGGTCTAGACACACGACCGTGTGTCAACCCGTGTGGACAAATATAAGGTTGTTTACCAAGCCTTTTTGCCACCCTTCCATGCACCAACCTACAAAAAAAACATAGCACCCATCCAAGCATATACTTTCAACTCAATCAGCCATACATAAGGCATCCACATATCATTTACATACTATCATTTATCACATACAAACATCACCTATTTAGCATCTCAAATCATGCAATTTCTCACATTCATGAGAACATTATCATATGTATATATACTTAACCAATATTAACCAATATCAAATGGTCATTTACAAAATGAATTATCAACTATTGAAGCCAACACATATGGCCAAATCAATTATGACACATAACAAAAAGACCAAGTCTCTATACATGCCATAACTCAAAATAATATAATCATAAGTACCCAAAATGATAATTTGATAGTGTGACTGGATCTCCGACCGTTTTCGATCCCCGAGTTGGCTTGGTGACACTATAAGACAAGAGAAAAAGAAAGGGAGTAAGCTTTAAAGCTTAGTAAGTTCCTATGCAAATAATAAGCATCATACACACTTTAACATATATTTAACATAAAGTAAATTAACATAAATGTCATTGTGAATTCATAATCAAGCTTAGCATAGATGTTATTAGAATTTTAACATCATAACTTACTCGATCAACCAATCTGAGGTTACATCACAATCGAGCTCCTTAAGCATGAGTTTTATGTACATACCTGTACCAACTTGCAACTTACCATAATCTTTCAAATCATACCATAGTCTTTCATAACTTAAACTTTACCGATAAGTTTCCCATTGAACCACTTGTAATACTAAAGGATACTCGAGAAATTTCACACACATAGTACTATACTAATGCCATATCCTAGATATGGTCTTACATGGGATCTTATATCGATGCCAATAGCCTAGCTATGGTCTTACACGAAATCTTATATCGATGACATATCCCAGATATGGTATTACACGTAATCTTCTAACCCTAATGTAATGAAATTTGTATCCTAACAATTCCTAAGGTTCAACCAGGATTTTTTTCTCGCTTGTCGAACTTTGTCGAATTCATTCAAAGAGTAAATCACAATTCATACAATAATAACACAATTAAAGCATAAATAATAATGCATTATTTACATACGAACTTACCTCAGTACAAAAATAGCAGAAATGGACCTAATCGTCAATAACCTTATTTTTTCCCCGATCAAGGTCTGAAACTCGTCTTTCTTGATCTATAATAGCAAATTTAACTTATTTATAATTCACATTAATCAATTTAGTCCAAAATCACATTATGGCAAAAATTACATTTTTGCTCCTAAATTTTGACATATTTACATTTTTGCCCCTAGGCTCGAAAAGTGAAATCTATTCAATTTCTTCGATTCCCAAGCCTAGTCGATCCTGTTTTATACTTATAGCAGTCCACATTTTTCATTTAATCACACTTTTACACACATTTTATAATCTTTTTACAATTAGGTTCTTTTAACATTTTCATCAAAAACCACCTAGCAAAAGTTGTTTATCACTAATCAAACATGCACAATCTACCATTAGACATCAAAATACAAAAATATCCAACATGGGTCAAACCCTAGACCTTGATCTTTCCTTAAATTAATGGTAGAAATAGATATATCAGATGATAACGACTTCAAAAACATAAAGAGCATTAAAAACGGGGCTAGGATGTACTTACAATCAAGCTTGAAAGATGACAAAACCCTAGCTATGGTGTTCTTATGAAATTCAGCCAAGGTAGAAGAAAGATGAGCAAATTTTGGCTTTATTTTCCCTTTTTATTCTTTTATTAACCAAATGACCAAAATACCCTTTTTGCCAAACTTTAAAATTTTGTCTCACCATGTCCATTTTTGTCCACTATCTTAAGAAATGGTTTAATTATCATATAAGGACCTCTAATTTAAAATCCCATAGCAATTAGACATCTCTAACATGTAGAACTCAACTTTTTTACTTTTTACAATTTAGCGCTTTTAACTAAATTGAGTGCCCATACGTTAAAATTTTTGAACGAAATTTTCACGAAATCATTATCTGAAACTGTAGACCATAAAAATATAATAAAAATGAACTTTGATGTGTCGGATTTGTGGTCCTGAAACCACTATTTCGACTAGGCCCAAAATCGAGCTGTTACAACTCTCACCCTTTAGCGATTTTCGTCCCCGAAAATCTTACCAGAGAATAGGTTTGGGTACTGTTTTCGCATAGCTTCCTCAGGTTCCCACGTAGCCTCTTCGACTCCATGTCGTTGCCAAAAAACTTTCACTAGGGCTATACTCTTATTTCTTAACTGTTTAACTTCCTGAGCCAAAATCTTGATCGGTTCTTCACCATAAGTCATATTAGGTCAAATCTCAACCTCTGTCGGAGAAATCACATGTGAAGGGTCTGATCGATAACGTCGTAGCATAAACACATGAAACACATTATGGATTTTTTCCAACTCTGTCGGTAAAGCTAACCGATATGCCACTGGCCCTATTCTTTCAATAACTTCATACGACCCAATGAAACGTGGACTCAACTTACCTTTACGGCCAAATCTTAAAATCTTCTTCCACGGAGATACTTTCATAAAGACTTTGTCACCGACCTGAAAATCGATCTTTTTTCTTTTTAAGTCTGCATACAACTTTTGTCGATCTGAAGCAGCTTTCAAGCAATCTCGGATTACCTTTACTTTTTCTTTGGTTTCCTTAACCAAGTCAACCCTGTAAATCTGTTTCTCGTTAAGCTCGGTCCAATACAAAGGTGTTCGGCACTTACATCCATTGAATGCCTCATAAGGTACCATTTTTATACTCGATTGATGGCTGTTGTTATAGGCAAATTTGACCAATGGTAGATATTTTTCCCAACTACCCTCAAATTCTAGAACACAGCATCAAAGCATATCTTCAAGTATCTGGATTACCCTTTCAGATTGATCGTCGGTCAGTGGATGAAATGCGGTACTAAAATTCAATTTCGTACCCAAAGCCTCTTGTAGCTTCTTCCAAAATCTCGAAGTGAACCTCGGATCTCTATCCAAAATAATCGAAGTAGGCACCCCGTGCAATCTTACAATCTCAGAAATGTACAACTAAGCTAGCTTATCAAGCGAATAATTGGCACGTACTGGAATAAAATGAGCTGATTTCGTCAATCTATCAACAACGACCCAAATGACATCTTCCTTTTTCGGAGTCAGATGTAATCCAGTCACGAAATCCATCGTAATTCTGTCCCATTTCCATTCGGGTACCATCACTGGCTGAATTAAACCCGAAGGTACTTGGTGTTCGACTTTTACTTGTTGACAAATCAAACATTTCAAAACAAACTCAGAGATATCTCTTTCCATACCAGACCACCAGTACAATTTCTTCAAATCATTATACATTTTCGTACTACCCGGATGCACAGATAAAAAACCATTATGCGCCTCATGAAGAATTTTCTGAATAAGTTCATCATTTTTCGGTACACAAGCTCTACCTCAGAACATCAAACAGTCATCGAATCCGACATGAAAATCTGAATCACTAACCGATTCACAATGAGCTCTCTTGGCTTGCAAATCAAGGTCACATTTCTGAGCTTCACAAATTTGCTGAAGAAATAATGCTCTAGCTCTCAACTCAGCTATAATCGAATTATTATTGGATAAGGTTAGCCTCGTGTTCATTGTTCTCAAGGCAACCAAGGATTTCCTATTCAGGGCATCTGTAACTACATTCGCCTTACCCGGGTGAAAATCAATCACCAACTCATAGTCTTTCAGTAACTCAAGCCATCTTCGTTGCCGCAAATTTAAATCTTTCTGAGTCATCAAATACTTCAAACTCTTGTGGTTCGTAAAAACATGGCATTTCTCACCGTACAAATGATGTCTCTAAATTTTTAGAGCAAACACAATGACAGCTAACTCCAAATCATGCGTCGGATAATTCTTCTCGTATGGTTTCAACTGTCTCGAGGCATAGGCTATCACTCTGCCCTCTTGCATCAACACACATCCCAATCCATTCAGTGACGCGTCGCTATAAATCACAAACTCCTTTCTCGGTTCAGGTTGTACTAAAACCGGTGCCTCAGTCAATGAAGCCTTCAACTTCTCAAAACTTTGCTGACATTTTTTGGACCATACAAATTTGACATCTTTTTGAAACAACTTGGTCATAGGGGTAACAATCATCGAAAACCCTTTGACGAATCGACGGTAGTAACCGGTTAAGCCCAAAAAGATTCTAACTTCAGATACATTTCTTGGCAGTTTCCAATCAACAATTATCGAAATCTTACTTAGATCAACCCGAATACCATTACATGAGATAATATGTTCTAAAAATTTGACTTCTCGGAGCCAAAACTCACTTTTACTGAACTTAGCATACAACTTCTTATCTCTCAAAGTCTGCAAAACAGTTCTCAAGTGTTCGGCATGCTCGGACTCATTACGAGAATAAATCAGTATGTCATCAATAAAAACAACTACAAACTTGTCCAAGTACGGTCTAAAGATTCGATTCATTAGGTCCATAACAACTGCAGGAGCATTCGTCAGCCCAAAAGGCATGACAAGAAATTCATAGGGTTCTTACCTTGTTCTGAAAGCGGTTTTCGGCACATCCTACTCTTTTACTCTTAACTGATAGTAATCCGATCTCAAATCTATCTTCGAGAACACTATCGCTCATTTCAGTTGGTCAAATAAATCATCAATCCTCGGCAAAGGATACTTGTTCTTAATGGTTACCTTATTGAGCTGTCGATAATCTATACAAAGTCTTATAGTCCCGTCTTTCTTCTTTACGAACAACACTGGAGCACCCCAGGGAGAATAACTTGGTCTCGCAAAACCCTTATCTGTCAACTCTTGCAATTGAGTCTTTAACTCTTTCAATTCTATCGGAGCCATTCTATACAGAGCAATCGATATCGGTGAAACACCGGGGACTAACTCAATACCAAACTCAACTTCTCTAATTGGAGGCAATCCTGACAACTCCTCTGGAAAAAAACATCTGAATATTCACACACCACCGGCACCGATTCAATTTTCAATTCAGACTCTTTCGTGTTTAACACATAGGCTAGGTACGCTTCACACCCTTTTCTTATACATTTCTGAGCTGACATTGAAGAAATCACCATAGGCAATCTATCTGACTCATCTGATTCAACCCGAAGAATTTCACCATTTTCACATTTCAATTCAATAACTTTCTGTCTACAATTTACTATAGCATCATGCAACGTCAGCCAATCCATACCCAAAATGACATCAAACTCATCAAATGGCAAAAACATCAAGTTAGCCGGAAAACAGTTATCTCTAATTATCAAAGGACATTTCTTACATACTTTGTCAACTAAAACATGCTTGCCTAAAGGGTTTGACACCTTAATCACAAACTCGGTAAACTCAACAGGCAATTTCTTATTATTTACCAAATTCATACAAACATACGAATGAGTAGATCCAGGGTCAATTAATGCAATAACATCAGTATCATAAAGAGAAAAAGTACCAGTAATAATATCGGGAGATGTCGCTTCTTCGCAAGCACGGATGGCATAGGCTCTAGTAAGTACTCGAGCTTCGGATCTCACCGCGTTTTCTTTCGTCACACCTTTACTACTGACTCCATTTCCAGTATTCCTCGGGGGTCCTCCTCTAGAAGCAGTATTACTAGGCCTTGCACTCTGAAATTTCTCTTTCTCTGCCATCTCCGGGCAATCTCTGATAAAATGATCTTGAGAACCACACTTAAGACAAACCCGATCATTCATTCTAAATTTGCCGGGATGTCTTCTTCCACAATGTTGACATTCGAGCCTATTAGACTTTACATTACCCACACTTGCCATAGAAGTAACTTGAGATTTAAAACTGGAATGTTGTTTCTCACAATTTCTACGTGAATACCCTCCTAAAACATTCGAACGGGAATACATCTCTTTCGATTTCTTAGACTGAGATGGGAATGACTTACTCATCGATCTTTTCCTCGAGTCTCTAGCTTCAAGATCAACTTTCCTCTTCTCTTTGTTCAATTCTTCGGCCTTACAAGCCCGTTCAACTAATACCATAAACTCTTTCAGCTCTAAGATCCCGACTAACACATGAATATCTTCATTCAATCCATCCTCAAATATTTTGCACATAATCGCATCCGTAGAAACACACTCTCGAGCGTATTTGCTCAGTCTGACAAATTCTCGCTCATATTCGGTCACAGTCATACGACCCTGTTTCATCTCAAGAAATTCTTTACGTTTCTGGTCGATGAACCGTTGGCTAATATACTTCTTTCGGAACTCCTCTTGAAAGAAGTTTTAGGTGACCATTTCTCTCGAAACTACAGATACAAGTGTATTCCACCAATGGTATGCAGAATCTCTCGGAAGCGAGATATCACACTTTAAACACTCATCTAGTGTGCAGGACAACTCATCAAATACCCTGATGGAGTTTTCGAGTCAAAACTCGGCTCTCTCGGGATCATCATCCACATTAGCTCGAAAATCTTCAATCCCATGCTTTTGGATTTTATCAACCGGGGGCTTATTCATCCTTACAAAGTCCATACCTTGTGGGGCTACGGGAACTGGTCGATGAATGGGTGGGGGTGGAGGAGGTTGGGCATTCGGATTTGTTCGAACAAATTCCGTATACCACTCATTCATCATATGGAGAAAGGCTTCCCTGCCTCTTTCTCCTTGACTAACTGTAGGGGGTCTACTATCAGACGGCACTGCCCCTTGAGCGGGAGCCGGCGCATTACTTTCGACTTCATCATCCTCAGCTCGATTGGGATCCATTACTATATGAAAACACAATTTAAAGTTGTCAAGAGTCATCACACTATCACAGTTCATTTATGGCATGTATAGCTAGGCTCTTACACAGGCTATGTTAGTCCGAGAATCGACTAAATCGTAGCTTTGATACCACTAAATGTAACACCCCTTACCCGTATCCGATGCCGGGATAGGGTACGAGGCATTACCGGACTTATTTGCAAGTAAACATTCAAAATCGAGACATAAAATTCCACTCAAATTTAAAACTTTTCAAAAACATTCATATCATCCCTAAAATGAGCCTACGAGGCCCAAAACATGCATCGAAAGAGGTTCGGGACTAAACCAAAAACTTTGGAAACTTTTGGGAAACTTAAAAATTTTTTCATGAAAAGGGGGTCACACGCCCGTGTAGGTTTGAAACACGCCCGTGTGACCCTATGACACGCCCGTGCTTCAGGCCGTGTTCAAATTAAGGAGCATTCTGTTTATGACATCATCATCAAATTGAGGTCACATGGCCAAGTCACACGCCCGTGTGCTTAGGCCGTGTGATCGAATAAATTTTCATAATTTTTCATAAAATAGGTGTGAACTTCGCACGGCCAGGGCACACGCCCGTGTTCGTAGCCGTGCTATCCACACTACTGAGACACACGCCCGTGTCTCTGCCCGTATGCTCATTACTGAGCATTCTGTTTTGCAACAACTAAGGTGCAGGGGACACACGGCCGAAACACATGCCGTGGGGGGCATGTCAGGTGTGCACACTACCCTGACACACGCCCGTGTGTCTACCCGTGTGGACAAATATAAGGTTGTTTACCAAGTATTTTTTCCACCCTTCCATGCACCAACCTACACAACAAAACATAGCACCCATCCAAGCATATACTTTCAACCCAATCAGCTGTACACAAGGCATCCACATATCATTTACATACTATCATTTATCACATACAAACATCACCTACTTAGCATCTCAAATCATGTAATTTCTCACATTCATGAGAACATCATCATATGTATATATACTTAACCAATATTAGCCAATATCAAATGGCCATTTACAAAATGAATTATCAACTATTGAAGCCAACACATATGGCCAAATCAATTATGACACATAAAAAAAAGACCAAGTCCATATACATGCCATAACTCAAAATAATGTAATCATAAGTACCCAAAATGATAATTTGATAGTGTGAATGGATCTCCGACCGCCTTCGATCCCCGAGCTGGCTTGGTGACACTATAAGACAAGAGAAAAAGAAAGGGAGTAAGCTTTAAAGCTTAGTAAGTTCCTATGCAAATAATAAGCATCATACATACTTTAACATATATTTAACATAAAGTAAATTAACATAAATGTAACACCCCTTACCCGTATCCGACGTTGGGATAGGGTACGAGGCATTACCGGACTTATTCACAAGTAAACATTCAAAACCGAGACAGGAATTTCCACTCAAATTTAAAAATTTTCAAAAACATTCATATCGTCCCTAAAACGAGCCTACGAGGCCCAAAACATGAATCAGAAGTGGTTCGGGACTAAACCGAAAACTTTGGAAACTTTTGAAAAATTTAGAAAATTTTTCAAGAAAAAGGGCTCACACGCCCTTGTGGTCCAAGGGACACGCCCGTGCTACAGGCCGTGTTCGATTTAGGGGTGCTCTCTGACTTGTGCCACACGGCCGTGCCACACGTCCGTGTGCTAGGCCGTGTAGCACACACGGCTGAGACACACTCCCGTGTCTCTGCCCGTGTGCTCAATTCTGGACATTATTTTTTTTCCAAAATTAAGGTGCAGGGGACACATGGCCGGAACACATGCCCGTGGGCAGACCGTGTGTCACAAACGGCCTAGACACACGCCCGTGTGTCTACCCGTGTGGACAATAAAAAGGCTATTTACCAAGCCATTTGCCACCCTTATTCACACATAAACTCACATCAATGCAAAGGCACATAACATTACATACTTAGGCGACCAAAGCATCCACGGTCATGGTTCAAACATAACAACTTTATATGTTTATCTAACATATTCACTACATTTATTAAGCCCTAAATCAAACTTACGAATCCCACATTCGTTAGGCTTCATTCAATTACTATCTAGTTACCAAATTATACTCAAATTCCTCATCTCATCAATAGGTCACAATTCCAACATTACCCATTCATTCCATAAATCGCATTTCCAAATATTTCACATTCACTAAGCATATCATGATCATATCACCATAGACATTGACACATATATGAATATACTTAGGCTTACAACCATGTTGCCAACATAAGCCAACTTACATGGCTAAATAGAAAACAAGCCTTTGAAGATTACAAGCCAACATATTGGCTACAATCATAAAGACACATATAACCAATTGACTTAGTCCCTATACATGCCATAACTTAAAAATACTTGAATTTATATATACCCAAGATGGTAGCTTGATATTGTGATAGGATCTCCGGCGATCTCCAACTCGAGCTAGCTTATTAACCCTATAAGACATGGGAAATGAAGGGGGTAAGCTATATAGCTTAGTAAGTTCATATGCAAATAATAAACAACATTAATTATACATTGTCATATGAATAACATGACATATATTAACATAAATATCATTAAACTTCATGAGCATAACTTACTCAATCATATGAATAACATATCTTATACCAACATAAATGACATTAAGCTTAATGAACACATCTTACTCAGTCATAAGAATAACATATCATTTACCACAATCAACAAACCATTTCAAAACTCACATAAAACATACACATTAATTATGAGCATTTACATTTCAAGCATATACTCTTACATCTTTCAATTGCCTAAACTCTTATCTTTCCATGCTTCCATAATCATTTTTATAGGCAAATTTGCCAATCTTTCCTTTAACTCATATCCGATAAATCACAATTTGCATGAATACAACATGCTGTGTCATGACTCAATCTAACCCGAAAGCCAATCACAAAAATCGTCAATCGAATTTACTATGTATTTCATAAGTCATAAGATTTTCATAAAATCATTCTTGTAGAAATCATGAACTCACAATTTCATGAAGTCAATGCTTATAAACTTTATGTACATACCTATACCAATTCGTAATACTCACATACTTTTTCTCTTCTTTGACATACCCGTTGAATTTCCCGTTGAACCATTTGGAATACTAAAGGATACTCGGGAATCTAGTACATACAGTACTGTACCAATGCCATATCCCAGATATGGTCTTACATGTAATCTCGTATCGATGCCAATAGCCCAGCTATAGTCTTACATGAAGTCTAACATCGATGCCATATCCCAGATATGGTCTCACACGTAATCTTAGATAACCCTAATGTTATAACATTTGCATCCTACCTATTCCTAAGGTTCAACCGGGATTTTCTCGCTTGTCAAACTTTGTCGATTACGTTTAAGGATTCGATCATAATTCATATAATATTAAAGCATTTAAAACATAAATTAAACAATGCGTTATTTACATATGAACTTACCTCGGCATAGAAACGACAAAAAGGACTAAATTATTAAATACTTGTTTTTTCTCCGTTCTAGGTTCGAACCTCGTTTTTCTTGATCTATAATATCAAATTCATCTCATTTAATCATTATACTATTCAAATCAGCCCAAAATCACATTATGGCAAAAATTACATTTTTGCCCTAAAGTTTCACATTTTTACAATTTAGTCCTTAAGCTCGTAAAATGAAATCTATTCAATTTATTTAATATACAAGCCTAGCCGAACCATTTTCATAACTATAATAGCCCACAATTTCCATTAAAACACATTTTTACTACATATTTTACAACTTTTACAAACAAGTCCTTTTAGGCATTTTCACCGAAAATCACTTAGCAAAAGTCGTTTAACAAACAACTAACATTCATTTTCTACCATTAAACATCAAAATACACAAATATCCATCATGGGTAAAATTTTAGACTTTGATTATGCCTTAAATTAGTGGTAGAAATAGATAGATCATGTTACAAGGATTTCAAAAACGTAAAAATCATTAAAAACGGGGCTAGAATGAGCTTACAATCTAGCTTGGAAGCTTGGAAAACCCTAGCTATGTATTCTCGACGCAAGTTTCGGCCATGGGGTAGAAGACGGACAAATTTTGGCTTGATTTTTGCTTTTTAATTCATTTTAATTACCAAATTACTAAAATGCCCTTAATGAAAAACTTTAGAAACATGCCTAACCATGTCCATTTTTGTCCACCAACTTAACCAATGGTCTAATTACCACTTAAGTACCTCCAATTTAAAATCTCATAGCAATTGGACATCTCTAACATATAGAATTCAACTTTTGCACTTTTTACAATTTAGTCCTTTTGACTAAATTGAGTGCCCAAACATCAAAATTTTCGAATGAAATTTTTGCGAAATCGTTCCATAAAGTTGTAGACCATAAAAATATAATAAAAACAAATTTTACTACGTTGGATTTGTGGTCCTGAAACCATTGTTCCGACTAGACCCAAAATTAGGCTGTTACAATAAATGTCATTGTGAATTCATAATCAAGCTTAGCATAGATGTTATTAAAATCTTAACATCATAACTTACTCGATCAACCAATTCGAGGTTTCATCACATATCGAGCTCATTAAGCATGAGTTTTATGTACATCATAACTTACTCGATCAACCAATCCCGTTGAACCACTTGGAATACTAAAGGATACTTGGGAAATCTCACACACATAGTACTATACCAATGCCATATCCCATATATGGTCTTAATGGGATCTCATATTGATGTCAATAGCCCAACTATGGTCTTACACGAAATCTTATATCGATGCCATATCCCAGATATGGTCTTACACGTAATCTCAACTAACCCTAATGTCATGACATTTGTATCCTAACAATTCCTAAAGTTCAACCGGGATTTTTTTCTCGCTTGTCAAAATTTTTCAAATTCATTCAAAGAGTAAAATCACAATTCATACAATAATAACACAATTAAAGTATAAATAATAATGCATTATTTACATACGAACTTACCTTGGTACAAAAATAGCAAAAATGGACCTAATCGTCAATAACCTTATTTTCCCCCCGATCAAGGTTTGAACCTCATCTTTCTTGATCTATAATAGAAAATTTAACTTATTTATTATTCACATTATTCAATTCAGTCCAAAATCACATTATGGAAAAATTACATTTTTGCCCCTAAACTTTGACATATTTACATTTTTGCCCCTAGGCTCGAAAAATGAAATCTATTCAATTTCTTCGATTCCAAAGCCTAGCCGATCCTCTTTTATACTTATAGCAGTCCACATTTTTCATTTAATCACACTTTTACACACATTTATAATCTTTTTACAATTAGGTCCTTTTGACATTTTCATCAAAAACTACCTAGCAAAAGTTATTTATCACACATCAAACATGCATAATCTACCATTAGACATCAAAATACAAAAATATCCAACATGGGTCAAACCCTAGACCTTGATCTTTCCTTAAATTAATTGTAGAAATAGATAGATCGGATGATAACGACTTCAAAAACATAAAGAGCGTTAAAAACGGGGCTAGGATGTACTTACAATCAAGCTTGAAAGATGAAAAAACCCTAGCTATGGTGTTCTTATGAAATTCGTCCAAGGTAGAAGAAAGATGAGCAAATTTTGGCTTTATTTTCCCTTTTTATTCTTTTATTAACTAAATGACCAAAATGCCCTTTTTGCCAAACTTTAAGGTTCCGTTTGTTTGCCAGAAAAATGATTTCCGAAAAATGATTTATGGAAAATTATTTACTTTTTTGGAAAATGATTTACTGAAAATATTTTCTGGTGTTTGGATGAATCTGTGTAAAATATTTTTTGTTGTTTGTGATTTCAAAAAATATTTTAGGAAAAGTTGTTTTTACATATATTAATAAATTTATATACATATTAATAATTTTTTGTATTTTAAATTATTTTTACATATATTGCAATGATTTATTTATAAATAAATAAATCAAATTAAATATATAATAATACTCAATTATTAAGCTACAATATTAACCGTCATAAATTGAAAAAAACCAAAGTCAAATAAATTATTTGTAATTATGTTAAAAAAAATAAAAAAACAAGGATTGAATAATTATAAATTAGCTTCCAAACCACAATTAATACTAGAAATTAATAATATTATCCAAATGCATAATTAGTAGTACACCACATAATAACACCACACTCTAGCATAAAGATCAATTGATCCATCACTTCCACCACCAACCATTTCACAATCCATAGCAACGGCTTTTTGAGCTTTGCCATTGTGCATTTCATCCATGATTGAACCTGACATAGTGACTTTAGATTCTATACAAGGCGTGATCTTTGTTCCCTGCAACAACATAATATTAGGTTATATCAAGTTATAATGTAATATGAATGTGTTCCAGTCCCTACACATAAGGTATTCAACCATCTACTCTCAATTTTAGCCAAAATTTTCCTTGTTTTCAAGATTATTTTGACATAGAGCTTACTGTGTAAAAGTACAGACATAGACAATAAGATTGCAAAATGTTACCTTTAATCAAATGATCATGTAGTCCATGTAGGCATGTGTGTACTTCTGATATGAAAGATCATTACGTAAGAATATAAGTCATACAGAATAAGCATGACAAAAGCAACATACAAGGTGAATTACTACTGCTGATTCACTAGAATGAAGCATGTGATACATAATCTAGCGTTTATCCCATAGATGAAACCCTTAAGTCACTTAGCTTACAGTCATAAGTACTTACTGTTTCTAGGTATCAATCAAAGAATGCTTCATCTATGAAAAACTAAAGTACTTACACTTGCTCGTATTTTGTACACGGTCATGACTGTTAATACAACCAGCTTCGAGGTACGACTTTAACCTCTCGGTTTCATTGGCTTTAAGAATGTTCTCAATCAACTTGGATGTCTTCTTTATTGGAGGGCGTCGAAGAAGCTCTGAAAGATAATTGAGAAAATACTATCACTAAGGGAAATGGCAAGGATACCACCCCAACAATTGCAATGGATAAAAAACATAATGCCGGTTCGAAAGCACTCGACTAGTCCTTGCTTGAAAGCCCGTAAGTAGTCTGCCTCAAACAGCACCAATTCATCAAGCTTTGCCACCTTGCAATGCCCCAAAGCACCAGATTCAGAATTCAGTGAAAACCCAACACTTCATAATTTTTATTTCTATAAAAAAAGAACAGAAAAACCTCCATACTAAGGTGTCGATATACAATTTCTAAAGCAACTAAGGAATGAACACAAAGAAAATCCAATGTATAGAAGCATTGGAGTAAGTTTAATAACTGTGAACAAAGTTTTATGTATTGATTACCTGTCAAAAAATCTTTATAAATTTGGAAAATCTTATACTTCGCTTCTTCTTTTAATTTCTTCTCTTCTTCACCTTCCATTCCTACAAAAAAAAAAGGAGCTTCAGAAAGTAGTCATATAGAATATAACCAAAAAAGAGGTACAAAGCACCATTTTTAGTAGAGGAAATTCTGAACTTTGAGAAAAGATGAAGATAAAGTATACCTTTCTGACTCTGAATCTGCAAAATTCCCTAAAAATCTATAATGATTCCATATGGCAGTATGGGAAATCTCTGTTTCACAAAGCTTAATAGTGTAAAAAACTGAGTCGAATAAAGCCAAACGTTGATTCCCATAAACAAAGCCAACACTTTGCCGGAACAAGAACACAGTCTCATAGACAATTTGTTGCAATTGATTGAAACATAACTCAAAAAAGAAAGAAAGAAACGAAATATCTAAAAAAATATGCTAATCCCACTACACGGACACACAAACCAGCATTTCAATGCCCATGTGAATTTTAACTTTTCCCCCAAAGCCTATCTCTTAAACCAATACTTCATAAAGAAAATTTCCCTAAAAAATCAGCAAACCTTAATTCAGTGAATACAAGAACTTAGAAATCAGATATCCAAAATACAAAATCAAGAAAAATATAGTCAAAATACATGCAACAGGCATATTAATGATTAATATTATAGACAATTAAAAAAGGGAAGCTGAGTAAAGCTTTATAAGTGATAAGGTTCCAATTAGCATTTTAATCACAAAGCTTACTTACAAGGGGAACAGGGGCCACTAGGCAGCACATTTGCTTATGTTCCTTAAGGACAGAGGGGCTATCCAAAACTTTTAAACAAAGATTGCAACCTTGTTCCACAAAAATCTTCGAACAATTTGTTTTCGATAATGGACCTATGTAGAAGGAAAGAAATAAGAAAATTACACAATAAAATCGTTGACAAATGAGAATGGACATGCAGATTATCTTACTATTAATATGTTCCCGCACTTGATTCAAAAGATTTGCGAAAGCTTTTGACACATCCAACATCTAGGTTGATGAACTGAATGGTACGAGATTTTCATGTGCTCAATAAGATGCAGCTTTCTATTAAATTGTTTATAGCATGTAGGGCATTTGTGCCTGTAATAGAAAATGAAGAACAATGAAACATTTACTTCACATGCATTATAATCACAACCAATGCATCATCATCAAACAAAGAAAATATATCAGCTAAAAGATCTAAATAGAGAGGAGGCTACTGAAGCTTTAGGAACTTTCCAGCAATATCTTATTTCCCCCCTTATTTCACAGTATCATGCTCAAATAATTTTAACTCCAATTGCTAATTCCCTATGTCAATTGTTCCCATAACTAGAAGCAACAACAAAGTAAGAGGTTAAGGGGAAAAAGGGTAAGCCCTTTTCAACATTGTAGCTGAAAAAGTAAGCATTAGAAACCAAACAAAACCTCAGAGCAAAAGAAACACAATAAAATAGTGATTCCCAAAAATTTCGAGCAAACAAATGGAACTATGTGCATGTGTTACTTTCTTTAGCACCCAGAAGTAAAAAATCAAGTAAAAGCAAAGTAAGTGAACCAATGACACATTTTCTTCCACATTCTTGCCCATATGTAAGAAGCATCCAAACCCATCTCATAAATAAATGATCAAAATATTAGAGAGAAATGGGACCTTGAGGTTTTGGGCTTTGGAGGATCGGGGTCGGAGGCCATCGGAAGTAGCACCAGAATTTTTTAATTAAGAAGATAAATTTTCCGGTAAACAGAGACGTGGGTTTGGGTAAAAAGAAGTTAGAAATTGAACTCTTCGACGACTAGGAGAGATGGAGTGGGAAGTGCAACTGAGACGCGAAGAAATTTTTGAAGCTGAGACGATAATAGTGTAGAGAAGGGAATGGAAAATGTCTTACTGATTCCAAATCGGTAAGACGTTTTCCAGAACCAAGGAAGTGATTTTACCCATGTTTGGAAAATGTTTTCCTTTAGAAATTCATTTTCCACCAAACAAATGCTGGAAAATCCGGAAAATGTTTTCCAGAAAACATTTTCCACCAAACAAAGGGAGCCTAAAATTTTATCTCACCATGTCCATTTTTGTCCACTATCTTAAGAAATGGTCTAATTATCATATAAGGACCTCTAATTTAAAATCCCATAGCAATTAGACACCTCTAACATGTAGAACTCAACTTTTGCACTTTTTACAATTTAGTCCTTTTGACTAAATTGAGTGCCCAAACGTCAAAATTTTCGAACGAAATTTTCACGAAATCATTCCGTGAAACTGCAGACCATAAAAATATAATAAAAATGAACTTTGCTGTGTTGAATTTAAGGTCCCAAAACCACTGTTCTGACTAGGCCCAAAATCGGGCTGTTACAACTAGCGTGTGTCTCAGTCGTGTGTGCTACACGGCCTAGAACACGGGCGTGTGTCTTGGCCGTGTGAAAACTGCACCTAATTTTATGAAAATTGAATTAAACACACGAGCTAGCACACGTGCGTGTGGCATGGCCATGTGCACAAGTCAGAGAGTTACACGGGGTCGAACACGGCCTGTAGCACGGGCGTGTCCTAGGGTCACACAGGCGTGTCCCTCGGACTATACGGGCGTGTTAGCCCTGCAACTTGGAAAAATTTTGTAATTTCGCGAAAAATTCTTAGAGTTTCCGATTAAGTCCCGACTCGATTCAAATGCTTGTATTGGGCCTCGAGGGTCCATTTAAGGGACGATATCAATAATCTCGATTAATGAATAGTAATTTACATGAACTGTCTGAAATTGTTATGAAAAATCTGGTAACGCTCAGTAACCCTGTTCCGATGACAGATACGGGTTAGGGGTGTTACATCTCTTATATTACTAGTGGCCAGCCTCCCCCTCTCCCAAGTAAATCATTGTCCTTGGAAGCCCAAATCACTCAGATCCCTAAATGCTTCCATTTGTCTTTCTTCTCTCAACCTCCCTCCTTTTTTTTCAAAGGAGAACATCAATTCATTGAAATCTCCCATGACCAACCATGGTGATTGGTTATCAACCTTTAGTTGTCTCAACGGGTTCCATAATTCTTTCCTCATGCTTACAACAGGAGCTCCATAAAAACCTGTGAACCTCCAAGCATCTTCCCCATTATCTTTCTAAACATCAACATCAATATGAGAATTGGAAAAACTCTTTAGAGTAATATTAACATTGTCCTTCCAACCAAGTGATAATCCCCCCTTGACTCATATGCACTGACGTCTATCCCATTGATATAGACACATGATCTTATTCTTTCCATCTTTCTTAAGCTTACCATTTTTTCTATAAGAAACAAAAGTTGGGGTTGAATTCGTCTCAAGTTATTTTTGAGATGTCGTACCGTCCGTGGTTGCCCCAACCCACGAACGTTCCAACTCAAGGTTTTCATTGCGACCGGTTAGCCAACTTACTAGCGGCAATCGATATAATATTGTTTGAGTCTGTTTCTATTGGTTTGCTATTCCCGTTGTCACCATAACCTATCTGTTGTCTCTTCTTCCTGTCTACTGGACCGATAGGGTAATCTTCTGCATCCACCTTTTCTCCATCCTCTCTAGGAAGTTCTAAAGAACGTTCAACCCATTGCCTAAATGCCCCATTGCCTCTATCTTTATAATAAGTATACCACTTTTTCATTTAGTTCTTAAAGTTTTTTTTTTCTATTTTAGTTCCTAACGTTATCAGACATTTTTAGTTTATTCCTTTGGACATTAAAACCTAATAATTGAGATATTCAATGAATTAGACATTGCCACGTGTTATACGATAACGTTATCATGGCATCATCATTTGAAAAATCTATAAAAATTTAAAAAATGGAAAAAAAAATTAAAATTTATAAAATTATAAATTACAAAAGAAATATAAAAATTACTATTTTAAAATTTTAAAAAATATATTAGAAGTTTTAATATTTTTAAAATTTTATAAATCACATTTACTAGAGCCTAAACATGAGATTGTTGTCGCTTAGAATGATATAACCTACTATAATTGTTTTATAATTCAATCAAATGAAATTTATAATAACTGGTAGATCTTTTTAGGTGATAAATTGGATAAACTTTTTTTTTCAAATTATTTAAATAAATTTAAATAATAAATAAATTTTTTTATTAGTTTTTATCTATTGTTTTCAAAGATAAATATCATAATTAGTTTTTCTCAAATCATATGTACCTATACCTATACTTATTATAAAGATTTTGATTTAGCATCATGGGTTAACCGGATACCAACTCGGTTGGGGTGAGATCAAAATTGTAACAGCCCGATTTTGGGTCTAGTCAGAATAGTGGTTTCGGACCACAAATCCAACGTAGTAAAATTCATTTTTATTATATTTTTATGGTCTACAGTTTTATGGGACGATTTCATGAAAATTTCGTTCGAAAATTTTGATGTTTGGGCACTCAATTTAGTCAAAAGGACTAAATTGCAAAAAGTGCAAAATTTGAATTCTATATGTTAGAGGTGTCCAATTGTTATGAGAATTTAAATTAGAGGTCCTTAAATGGTAATTAGACCATTGGTTAAGTTGGTGGACAAAAATGGACATGGTTTATTATGTTTCTAAAATTTTTCATTAAGGGCATTTTGGTAATTTGGTTATTAAAATGAATTAAAAAGCCAAAATTAAAGCCAATTTTTGTCTATCTTCCTCCCATGGCAGAAATTCACAAGGGGAAACCATGGCTAGGGTTTTCCAAGCTTCCAAGCTCGATTGTAAGTCCGTTCTAGCCCCGTTTTTAATGCTTTTTACATTTTTGAAGTCGTTGTAACTCAATCTTTCTATTTCTACCATCAATTTGAAGAGATGTCAAGGTCTAAAATTTTATCCATGATGGATGTTTGTGTATTTTGATGTCTAATGGTAGAAAACGCATGTTTGGTGTATGATAAATGACTTTTGCTAAGTGATTTTCGGTGAAAATGCCTAAAAGGTCTTATTTGTAAAAGTTGTAAAATATGCTGTAAAAATGTTAATAAATGAAAAATGTGGGCTGTTATAGTTATAAAAATGGTTCGGCTAGGCTTGTACATTAAAGAAATTGAACACGTTTCATTTTACGAGCCTAGGGACCAAAATGTAAATATGTCAAAGTTTAAGGGCAAAAATGTAATTTTGCCATAATAAGATTTTTGGAATGAATTGAATAATGTGAATAATAAATGAGTTAAATTTGCTATTATAGATCAAGAGAAACGAGGTTCAGACCTAGATCGGGGGAAAAACAAAGTATTTGACAATTAGGTCCCATTTCTACTATTTTTGTATTGAGGTAATGTAACATCCCAAATATGGGGTTATTTGGAATTTAATTATTTTCTTGTTATGAACTGCTGTGATATTATTAATGGAATAATAGAGCTTAATTTAAGGCTTTGAGTGTGCCCGGTTTGATAGAAAAATTTCAGTTTTTAATTTTAAAAGAAGGGAGCCTTAGCAAGTGGGTGTTATAAGAATAAATGTGGGTAATTTAACACTAATTAGGCCTTGGATAAGTGGCAAAGCAAGCCCACTTAAGAGCTAGCATGTGACGCCACAAGGGGTAGGGGAGAGCCTTGGTTCGAGTCACAAAATCCCCTTTCTTTTTGCACTAGGATGGACGGCACAAGTGGGAGAATTTTTCTCCCTTCAAACTCTTTTATTAAATAGTATTAATAAGAGATAATATGAGTATTGAAATTAGATTTTTAAATGTTTTAATCTCAAGGATAATGGGAGATAAATGAGGATTACTAGAAGATTATTTTTTCTATTAGTTCAAAATTGTTGAATTAAATCAAGTGGATAGCCTAGAGAAAAATTAGGTGTTGGCCGAATTTGGGACTCCTTGTTGAAGAGGAGTGGACGGCTAGGAGACTGAGTATAGGGGAGATTGCCGAATTCTCTTAAGGCACCATTCATCATTTGATTCTTCTTCTTTTTCCCTTTGCAAATAGCCGAATTTTCTCTCCCTCATCTTCTAATATTTTTTCCACTTCTTTCTCATTCTCTCAAAACCGAAACCACCATTGACATCTTCCTCATTTTCTTCTTTTTGCTTAACACCAAGAACCCCTCTACTTCTTTCTTTGTTGAAACCCCTATCTCCCTTTTCCACTATTTCTTTCTTTCCTCCTCTTTAGCCGAACATACTCCATTGTGGTGCCGAAATCTCTTTTCTTCCAAAAGATCTACTTTGGCCGAATATCTAGTGGGCATAGGTTCTTCTCAAGAGTTCCTCTCCAATCAGTTGAAAAGGGTAAGTAATGGCCGAATGTCCATCTCCCCTTTGTCTTCTTTCTTTGTCGATTTCTTTTACAAGGGGAAGTGCCGATTTCGGCAAAGGTTAACAAGGCTTCTAAACGTTGGTAAACGATCTCTCCTAGGTACCCCAAGGTTGTGGAGAAGTCGACCCAAACTCCTAATCTCTAGCATTCGGCTTTGGTAAGTAGTGGTAAGGAGATTTCCTTTAGTTTACTATTCGTTTAAGCCGAAGGCTAATAACTCTAGTGATGGCCGAATGTAGGAGTGAAGCAGGAATCGCATACCAAGTACCGAAGTGAGTACTCACGGGGTGATAGGTAAGGTTCGGGTTCATAAGGAACCCCTTCTAATAAGTTGACTTGGCCGAATAGGCCATAGTACTAATATGGGTATTTGGCCGAATATAGGGATCGATGAGATCTAGGGTGGCCAACGTTTCTTTTCGGATTTAGAGCATCCAAGGGTGACAGTGTGTACATACACACTTATAATTGATTAAATGTACTAAATCATTTGTGTGTGCTAACCTAATCTGTGTAGATTCGGGTTAATACCATGAAAGGTATGAGCAGGAACAAGGTAAGTTCTCGTTGACTATATTTTAAGATGCTTTTGGGAAGCATGGTGTGTCTAGTAATGCGCGTTGCTTATTGCTGATGGTAAAACCTGTACATGTAATTAAGTATGTGGTAGCATAAATTATGTGATATAAATATTGATGTGGGATTGATTGAGTGGAGGGGCGGTGATGTTTCGTGTCTTGTGAGCACCAGATGTTTTGGTAACACACTCGTGACTATATGTCACCGTGAGGTTTGGTACCTCTAGAGGTTTGGCACCTCATAGCGACTTGTCCCCGTGGTTAACACCACCACCGTAGGTTGGCCCCACTTGAGATATGGGATCGTCTCGCGCGGTGATTTGGTATCACACGATGGGTTGGCCCCATCACCCGATTTGTGTCTCACGGACACCGTGCTTTGGTAGCACATTGTGACTATATGTCACCAGTGGTTTAGCACCACCAGTGTTTTGGTAACACATTGTGACTACGGTCACCAAAGTGGTTTGGTACCACATGGGGTAGACAAAGGCGTTTGGTTGGCTAGGTTGGGTGCATGGCTTAGTACATGATGATTAATTATATGTCAGTGTATGAATTTGTTTGCATACGAGGAAGGGTTACATACATGAGTCTTGGTGACTCACCTTCTCCTTTAACATTTTTCAGTGACTCGTAGATGGCGGTTGAGGAGCCGTTGGACTCGAGGTGGCCATGCAAAGGATTTAAATTTATAGAACTTTAAATTTGGTTATTTTTACTTTGGTTGTAATAAGGCCTCCATAAACTCTATTTGTGTTTTTGTTTGATGTTGGATGTTTACTTCAAACTATATTATTAAATTGAACTAAAATCACATGTTTTCTTAAGTTAACACGAAAAAGTTTAATCGTGCCATCAGCACACTTGAAACTGTATAACAATTGGACTTAATTAAATTTCCAAATTAAATCTAAGGGTAGCTTTGGCAAAATAATCGAAAACAGGAAGTTTTCAATAAAACCTAAATAGGGATCGAAATGGTGTTCACAAGGTTTTTCTCCGTAACAATCAAATTCGGTTCGTAATGTTTGGGCCGGGTTTGGGTTGTTACAGATTGGTATCGAGCCAGGTTCAAAGCTCATTGTGGGGCCCAAGGCCCAAAAATGTTTTAGTAGGCCTTTTGAATTGTGATTGGGTTTTAAGCGGCATGGCCCGAGTCTCCGGCACCCGATCCGCCTGTAAGTATATCTAAACCTCTTGGTGAATTATATTACAGTAGAAGGGTAGGAAGCATGGAACGTAGATAGACTTATAGGACTTGGACCCTAAGGCTAGATTGCTCAAACACAAACGAAGCATAAGACTTAAAGAACTAAACCAACCTATGACTTAGTCAATGAGCTAGGGTGTGGTAACCCCACATGCGCATGTCTAGGATTGGATCCGGAAGAGCTTGGTATTTAAGCGATCCTCGTGACTCACCTCCTCTTCGCAGGTATCCTACCCGGTGCGTAACCGGTTCACCCTAACTCGCAGGGCTCGGTGGTGTGGTAACCTCACGTGCGCATGTCTAGAAAGGTTCAAAGAGAGCTTGGTATTTAAGCGGTCCGCGTGACCCACCTCCTCTTCACTCGACTCGTGCACAGTGCGTAGCTTTGGTTCACCCCGACCGGAAGGCTCTTGTCATAGGCTAAACACAATGATTAAAACCCAAAAGGGAATTAGCCTTGTTTTTCAAAATAGAACGAAACAACAAGCCCTAATGTTTTCAAAACTTGTCCAATAACTCTCTTAAACCTTAGAACATTACTTTTACAACGTTTTCTCCGAAAACTTGACTTGTGAAAAATTACAGAATACCCTTAGGAGTAAAATTACCAAAATGCCCCCGACCCATAAAATATTAATTCGATGGTTTTGCCCAAAAATTTTAACTATTCTACAAATATTCAATAACTTAGCTTTGGAAATCATCAAGAACATATTTTGGTTACGGAAAATTACGAAAATACCCCCAGTAGGATAAAAGTCGAAAATACCCACAGGTTAGAAATAGGCGAAGTCCAGGTGAGTGAATAGGTATGGAAAGTATTAAGGAATGGATGCATGAACTTCTTTATGTGAACTAGGATAGGAAATCAAACATTGTTTGCTCGAAAGAATCTCGATTAAATCTTATCCATAAAATTTCTTCGCGAGTAATAAAGTGAAACAAATGCTAACGCATAAAATTTTTCTTAATCAGATTAAAAGCGCGGTAGATAGAATGAGTTCTAGAGGACGTGGGCGCCGTGGACGTGGTAGGGGTAGGATGACGGTGTCCGAACCCGTCAGTCGGGACAAGGTTCTGAAAATGAGGTACCATCGCCACCACCACCTCCTACTTTTAGAGTGAGGAGCCGGAGCGGACCGGTGGCGAGTCGATGATCGCAAGTCGTGTTAAGTAGTCTTGGAGATGGTGGTGGGGCTGGTGGAAATGTAGGAGCTCGGAATCGTCCCCCGGCGACTCAGATCAAGCGGAGCGGAGGTATTCCGAGGTGTGTCGTCGAGTGGCACCCAAAGTCAATGAATCTTGGCTAGAGTCACCGAAAGAATCATGGATGACCTTGACTTTGACCGAGAAGAGAAGCCGAAAGGGGCGGTGTCGCTTCTAAAGGATGAAGCGTGTCGGTGGTGGCTTACGGTTCGAGATGGGGCTACAATGAGATGATTTGACTTGGGAGTATTTCGGAACCACCTATCGGAGAAAAAGTATGTGGGCATCGGCTACACCGACGCCAGAGAAAGGCTTTTCCGGATTAGTGCAAGGAACTAAGTCCGTGGTGTCGGAATATGAGGCGAATTTCTAAGGCCGAGAGTAGATATGCGAGAGGCATCGTGGCTCTTCGAACATGAGCGCCGTGTCCGCTTTGAGGACGGACTCGAGATGATTTAAGGTTCTTGATTGCCCCACAAAGAGTTCGTGAGTTCTCATCCCTAGTGGAGAAGGCTAAGGTAGCCGAAGGGATCAAGGAGGCCGTGAGGCGAGCTATAGTAAGAACAATCGAAAGAGAAGTTTTGGGTCACCGACTGGATCAAGCGGAAGTGCTCGTAAAAGGCTAGGCCAAGTGGGCCCAATCAGCGCGAAGGCCCACGATCGCTAATCGAGGCCGACTCGGTGCAATCGCTGTGGAAAGACCCATTGGGAGGTTGTTGGACCGGTGACAAAGGATGTTTTGAGTGTGGGTCTTTGGAGCATCGCGTCGAGATTGTCCCCGAAACTAGCTAAGAAGCGACGGAGAGGCGTAACCGTGCTCGGGGATAGAAATGTAGGACCACGAGAGGGTCGTGTGGTAATGGTAGAGGAAACAACGGTCCTAACCGAGGTCGTGGAACTCAAGGCGCGCAGGTTCAGGCAACACAGAGGCTAGGTAGCCCGGCTTAGTTTACGCAATGAGGTGTCGCGAAGAAGGTGACGCACCGGATGTCATAACTGGTACGTTTCTAATTTTCGGTTTTCCTTATGTTGCATTGATTGATGTGGGCTCAACGCACTCGTACATTGCTAGTAGTGTGGTAGGAACTATGGACCTAAACTCAAAAGCGCTTCTAGGAGATGACCGTAGTTAGCCCCTTAGGTCACTCCGTAGTCGTGAGATAAACTCTATAGAGGCGTGCCCCTAGAACTTCAAGGGGTAGTATTTGTAGCTGATCTAATGGAACTACCATTTGGGGAGTTCGATTTGATCCTCGGTATGGATTGGTTGGTTAAGTACCAAGCAAGGTTGGACTGCGCGGCCAAGCGCATGGTTCTTAAGACGGCGGAAGGTGATGAAGTGGTTATGATAGGAGATAGGAGGAATTACCTATCCAACGTAGTGTCTGCCTTGAAGGCCGAAAGGATGGTCAAGAAGGGTTGTAAGGCGTATTTGGTTCAAATTTGTGCTTTGGAAGCTAAGGGGTTAGTAGTTGGAAAGGTCCGAACGGTTGGGGAATTTGCTGATGTATTCCCAGAAGAACTTCCGGGTTTGCCTCCGGATCGAGAAGTCGAATTCGGTATAGACTTGCTACACGAACGCACACCGGTGTCCATAGCACCATACCGAATGGCACCAAAGGAATTGGTGGAGCTAAAGGCTCAAATTCAGAGCTCTTGGATAGAGGGTTTATACGACCAAGTATATCTCCGTGGGGAGCACTGTGTTGTTTGTCAAGAAGAAGGATGGTTCTATGCGGATGTGCATCGACTACCGCCGCTTGAACAAGTTAACGATCAAGAACAAGTATCCGCTGCCTCGGATTGACGACTTGTTTGATCAATCAAGGGTGCCTCGGTGTTTTTGAAGATAGACCTTAGGTCGAGTTATCACCAATTAAGGGTGAAGGAGGTGATGTTCACAAAACGGCATTCCGAACTTCGGTATGGGCATTTTGAGTTCTTGGTAATGCCATTCGGGTTGACCAATGCACCGGCGGCATTCATGGACTTGATGAATAGAGTATTCCAAAGAAGATTGGACCAGTTCGTCGTGGTGTTCATAGACGACATATTGGTTTATTCAAAGACGAGAAGAGGAGCATGACAAGCATTTACGGATAGTTCTGCAAGTATTGAGGGGGAAATGATTATATGCCAAATTCAAAGAAATGTGAATTTTGGCTTAGGGAAGTGGCTTTCTTAGGTCATGTAGTGTCACCAAGGAATTAGGGTAGACCCTCGCAAGATTGAAGCAATATTGGAGTGGAAACCACCTAGGGCGGTGGGTGAAATACGAAGTTTTCTGGTTTTAGCGGTACTATCGGAGATTCGTGGAAGGATTCTCTCTAATAGCAACGTACCGTTGACCAAGTTACTAAGGAAAGGTGTTCCATTTGTATGGACGGAGAAGCGACAAGAAAGCTTTGATAAGTTAAGGAAGATTTTGACTAAAGCTCGGTTTTGAGTACACTGAAGCGGAAAGTTATTCACGGTTTATTGTGATGCATCTCACACCGGTTTGGGATGTGTGTTGATGCGAGGATGGGAAGGTAGTAGCCTATGCATCTCGTCGATTAAGATCGCATGAGGTTAACTACCCAACGCATACGACTTGGAGTTAGCGGCGGTCGTCTTCACTCAAAGATATGGAGACATTACCCGTATGGGGAGAAGTCGATGGTCTACACGGACCACAAAAGCTTGAGGTATCTTCGACTCGAAGGATCTGAATCTAAGGCAAATGGCGTCGGTGGATAGAACTCTTGAAGGACTATGATTGTTCAATCGAGTACCATCCGGTAAGGCTAATGTGGTAGCCGACGCATTGAGCCGAAGGTGGTGGTGACGGACTTAAGAGCAATGTTCGCTCGGTTAAGTCTGCGTATGATGATGGGAGTCTTTTAGCGAACTTCAAGTAAAGCCGACTTGGATTGAGAGATTAAAGAAAAGCGGTTAGTGGATGAGGGCTTGAGTGCTAAGAGGGTACAAGTTCAAGACGGTGGTTTGGAAGGTACAATCTGTCTAGTGATGGAGTGCTTTGTTTTCAAGGGCGAGTATGTATGCCAAAGGATACTGAAATTAAAGCGAGAAAATTCTCCAAGATGCACATAGCAGCCCATACGCTATGCACCACAGGGGAAGCAAGATGTATGGAGATTTGCAGCAAGCTTACGTGGCGGGGTTGAGCGTGAGGTAACGAGTTCGTAGGGAAGTGTCGGCGACGTCGGCGAGGTTAAGTGAACATCGGTCACCATCGGGACTACTTCAACCGATAAAGATCCTCAATGGAAATGGGAGAGGATCACCATGGATTTTGTTAGTGGGCTACCCCCACGCCCACCAAGAAGGATGCGATTTGGGTAATTGTGGATCGCCTAACTAAATCGGCTCACTTCATGCCGGTGAGAATGGATTACTCACTCCGAAGCTAATGAAGCTGTATGTGGGAGAAATAGTGAGGTTGCATGGCGTGCGATGTCGATTATCTCGGATAGGGATCCCGATTCACGTCAAGGTTTTGGAAAGCGTTGCATCAAGCTTTGGGTACACTAGATTTGATCGGCTTTCCATCCACAATCGACGGACGATCGGAAAGGGTGATCTGATTTTAGAAGACATGTTAAGAGTTCATGTCTTGGATTTTAGTGGTAGTTGGGAGGAGTACCTACCATTAGCGGAATTCGCTTATAACAATAGTTATCAGCGAGTATTCAAATGGCTCCATACGAGGCCCTATATGGGCGAAAGTGTCGTACTCCTACATGTTGGACGGAGTTGGGAGAAAGACAAGTTACGGGTCCAGAATTGGTAACCGAGACGGAAGACAAAGTCAAGGTGATTCGGTCTAGTCTCAAGGAAGCATCGGATAGGCGTAAGTCTTATGCCGATCTCAAACGCAAAAAGAAATGGAGTATCTTTGTGGGGACAAAGTCTTTACGAAAGTGTCGCCTTGGAAAAAGGTGTTGAGATTTGGACGAAAAGGAAGTTAAGCCCAAGGTTCATCGGGCCATATCTTTGTTGTGAAGCGAGTAGGACCAGTGGCTTATCGGCTAGAGCTGCCGGCAGAACTGAGTCAGATTCATGACGTATTTCATGTGTCAATCTTTGAGACGGTATCGGTCGGATCCTTCGCACGTTGTGCGATGCGCGAGAGATTGAGGTGAATTCAGATTTATCTTTTGAGGAAGAACCGGTTCGATTGTAGACCGAGATGTGAAAGTTCTACGAAGGAAGGCAGTGCCTTTAGTGAAAGTGTTATGGCGGAACCACGGAGTGGAAGAAGCTACGTGGGAGCCCGAGGAGGTGATGCGGCAGCAATACCCCCATCTCTTTTGATCAAGGAATTTCGAGGACGAAATTTATTTTAAGGGGGTAGAATCAGAACATCCCAAATATGGGGTTATTTGGAATTTAATTATTTTCTTGTTATGAATCACTGTGATATTATTAATGGAATAATAGAGCTTAATTTAAGGCTTTGAGTGTGCCCGGTTTGATAGAAAAATTTCAGTTTTTAATTTTAAAAGAAGGGAGCCTTAGCAAGTGGGTGTTATAAGAATAAATGTGGGTAATTTAACACTAATTAGGCCTTGGATAAGTGGCAAAGCAAGCCCACTTAAGAGCTAGCATGTGACGCCACAAGGGGTAGGGGAGAGCCTTGGTTCGAGTCACAAAATCCCCTTTCTTTTTGCACTAGGATGGACGGCACAAGTGGGAGAATTTTTCTCCCTTCAAACTCTTTTATTAAATAGTATTAATAAGAGATAATATGAGTATTGAAATTAGATTTTTAAATGTTTTAATCTCAAGGATAATGGGAGATAAATGAGGATTACTAGAAGATTATTTTTTCTATTAGTTCAAAATTGTTGAATTAAATCAAGTGGATAGCCTAGAGAAAAATTAGGTGTTGGCCGAAATTTGGGACTCCTTGTTGAAGAGGAGTGGGCGGCTAGGAGGCGAGTATAGGGGAGAGTGCCGAATTCTCTTAAGGCACCATTCATCATTTGATTCTTCTTCTTTTCCCTTTGCAAATAGCCGAATTTTCTCTCCCTCATCTTCTAATATTTTTCCACTTCTTTCTCATTCTCTCAAAACCGAAACCACCATTGACATCTTCCTCATTTTCTTCTTTTGCTTAACACCAAGAACCCCTCTACTTCTTTCTTTTTTTGAAACCCTATCTCCCTTTTCCACTATTTCTTTCTTTCCTCCTCTTTAGCCGAACATACTCCATTGTGGTGCAAAATCTCTTTTCTTCCAAAAGATCTACTTTGGCCGAATATCTAGTGGGCATAGGTTCTTCTCAAGAGTTCCTCTCCAATCGCTTGAAAAGGGTAAGTAATGGCCGAATGTCCATCTCCCTTTGTCTTCTTTCTTTGTCGATTTCTTTTACAAGGAAGTGCCGATTTAGCAAAGGTTAACAAGGCTTCTAAACGTTGGTAAACGATCTCTCCTAGGTACCCCAAGGTTGTGGAGAAGTCGACCCAAACTCCTAATCTCTAGCATTCGGCTTTGGTAAGTAGTGGTAAGGAGATTTCCTTTAGTTTACTATTCGTTTAAGCCGAAGGCTAATAACTCTAGTGATGGCCGAATGTAGGAGTGAAGCAGGAATCGCATACCAAGTACCGAAGTGAGTACTCACGGGGTGATAGGTAAGGTTCGGGTTCATAAGGAACCCCTTCTAATAAGTTGACTTGGCCGAATAGGCCATAGTACTAATATGGGTATTTGGCCGAATATAGGGATCGATGAGATCTAGGGTGGCCAACGTTTCTTTTCAGTTTAGAGCATCCAAGGGTGACAGTGTGTACATACACACTTATAATTGATTAAATGTACTAAAGCATTGTGTGTGCTAACTTAGAATCAACTGTAGATTCGGGATTAATACCATGAAAGGTATGAGCGAGGAACAAGGTAAGTTCTGTTGACTATATTTTAAGATGCTTTTGGGAAGCATGGTGTGTCTAGTACGCGTTGCTTATTGCTGATGGTAAAACCTGTACATGTAATTAAGTATGTGGTAGCATAAATTATGTGATATAAATATTGATGTGGGATTGATTGAGTGGAGAGCGGTGATGTTTCGTCTTGTGAGCACCGGTGTTTTGGTAACACATCGTGACTATATGTCACGGAGGTTTGGTACCTCCAGAGGTTTGGCACCTCATAGCGACTTGTCCCGTGGTTAACACCACCGTGGGTTGGCCCCACTTGAGATATGGGATCGTCGCGGTGATTTGGTATCACACGATGGGTTGGCCCCATCACCCGATTTGTGTCTACGGACACCGGTGCTTTGGTAGCACATTGTGACTATATGTCACCGGTGGTTTGGCACCACCAGTGTTTTGGTAACACATTGTGACTACGGTCACCAAAGTGGTTTGGTACCACATGGGGTAGACAAAGGCGTTTGGTTGGCTAGGTTGGGTGCATGGCTTAGTACATGATGATTAATTATATCTTGTGTATGAATTTGTTTGCATACGAGGAAGGGTTACATCTCGAGTCTTGGTGACTCACCTTCTCCTTTAACATTTTTCAGTGACTCGTAGATGGCGGTTGAGGAGCCAGTTGGACTCGAGGTGGCCATGCAGTGGATTTAAATTTATAGAACTTTAAATTTGGTTATTTTTACTTTGGTTGTAATAAGGCCTCCATAAACTCTATTTGTGTTTTTGTTTGATGTTGGATGTTTACTTCAAACTATATTATTAAATTGAACTAAAATCACATGTTTTCTTAAGTTAACACGAAAAAGTTTAATCGTGCCATCGGGCACACTTGAAACTGGTATAACAATTGGACTTAATTAAATTTCCAAATTAAATCTAAGGGTAGCTTTGGCAAAATAATCGAAAACGGGAAGTTTTCAATAAAAACTAAATAGGGATCGAAATGGTGTTCACAAGGTTTTTCTCCGTAACAAATCAAATTCGGTCGTAATGTTTGGGCCGGGTTTGGGTTGTTACAGGTAAGTTCGTATGTAAATAATGCATTATTATTTATGCTTTAATTGCTTTAATATTGTATGAATTGTGATTTACTCTTCGAACGTAATCGACAAAGTTCAGCAAGCGAGAAATACTGGTTGAACCTTAAGAATAGTTAGGATACAAATGTCATGACATTAGGGTTATTTGAGATTTCGTGTAAGACCATATCTGGGATATGGCATCGACATGAGATTTTGTGTAAGACCATAGCTGGGCTATTGGCATCAATACAAGATCCTAAATAAGACCATATCTGGGATATGTCACTAGTATGGTACTATGTGTGTGCTAGATGTCCCGAGTATCCTTTAGTATTCCAAGTGGTTCAACGGGAAATTCAATGAGAATGTCAAAGTTGTAAAAGGTTATGGTTATGTTGCGAGTTGGTATAGGTACGTACATAAAACTCATTGAATAATGAGCTCATTATGTGATGAACCCTCGGTAAGGTTATGAATGAGTAAGTTATAATTAGAAGACCTAAATACTATTTATGCCAAGTTTATCATGTTATTTGTATGTTACATGTGTGACTATAATGCTTATTATTTGCATAGGAACTTAGTAAGCTATATAGCTTACCCCCCTTTCTTTTCCCTTGTCTTATAGTGATGCGAACCCGGTCGCATCATGTTTCGACACAACTCGCCGACCTCAGAATTGGCCTAAACTTGAAGGGCCCAAGTGCGAGATGAAACATCTCATAGACCTGATTGATTATTGGGCCAATATTTTAAGGACTTTTTAATTTAATATAGTTTTATTTAGATTAATAAGTTTTCATATTTTTTAATTTTAGATTTGCACTTTGTGTGTTCTGCATTTAATAAAGTTATGCATTATGTAACTCCCATGTTAGTTTAAGTCTGCATCATTAAATTAAGTCTTGCATTAAGTAACTCATTTGTTCATTTAGTTTTCATTTCAAACCATACATTTAAGCATCTTAGTTTAATAAATGAGTTGCTGGACATTTATTCAACTCATCTTAGTTTAATTAATAAGTGTTTTTGTTGAACTTTATTTAATAAGTGTTGCTCTTAATTAATCTAGTTACTAGGATTATTTATTGATGCATGAGTTTAAGTTTATTTATTTATGCTTCTTTAATTAACTAGTTGCTGGAATAATTGATGCATATGTTTAGTTCATTCATTTAAGTTAAGTATTTATTTTTGATATGTTTAATTAGTGTTTAAATATGTTTAATAAGTTCATTTTAATGTGTTTATTGCAGGTGTCTCTTCAGCTTACAACTGTTACATTTCAAGGCTATTACAACTTAATTGAAGTGACTTTTCAAGTGTTTTTTTTTGTTACAAAAGAAGGAGCTATTAGAAAGGGAATTTTATACATCATTTTAAGGAGTTTTAAAGAGCATTATAACACCCTTTAAAATTCGGCAGCAAACCTTTCATCTACCAGCTGTTTTTGCTCTTTCAAAAGATTAAATCAAGCTATTAGAAAGAGTTGTAACAGCCCAATTTAGACCCCAGTCAGAACAGTGGTTTCGGGACCACAAATCCAAGTTAGAAAAATATTTTAATATTATTTTTCGAGTCTACAGCATGTGAATTGGTATGTGTGAAATTTTCGTGATTTAATTTGATCGTTTGTGTGCTTAATTTACAAAAAGGACTAAATCGCAGAAAATGCAAAATTATCCTTCTAATTGAATAATGGCCAAATTGATGTGTCTTTATAAAGAGGATGTCCTTATGTGGTTATTTAAGCATTTAATGCATTCAATGACAAAGTTGGACATTACTTAGTGGATTTTAAATGATATTATAAAAGTTAAAAATGGAAATTGATAATTAAATGATGAAATAATAAAATAAAAGTATGAAAATAGGCCACTATGTTCATCTTTGGCCGATATAACAAGAAAAGAAAAGAAAAAGACTAAGCTAGGGTTCGGCTTTGATATTTGGTGATTAAGGTATGTGTTTTGATCTATTTTTGACAATTTCTATGTTTTTGTGATTGTTGCTTAGCATTTTATTAAGCCCATGCCTCAATTTCTGATTTTGATGAAGATTGTGAGTTAAGCCATTGATGGATTTTTGAGTTTAATGATGTTAATTGATGAATTATGAAAGATATGTGTTGGATTAATATGTTTTGTATTGAGATTTTTGATGAATTTGAGTATTTTGGGCTAAATTATGAAAATGAGAAATTGAGGGGCTAAAATGTGAAAAAAATGAAATATATGGGCTTATATGAGCTAAAGGAATATTCGGCCAAGCTATGATATTGTTAAATTATGAGTATTTTGTGATTTTATGAAATAGGGACTAAAATGTCAAAATGTGAAAATGTGAGGGCTAATTTGTAAAATGCCCTAAATATGTGTATATGGATTGAATTGAATGATTTGGTGAATGAATAAGCTAAATTTTAATGTGTATAGATCAAGAACCAAAGAAAACAGAATTAGATCGGGGGAAATCTAAAGTAGTCGAGTAATCGTTTATTTCCATCCGAATCCGTACGAGGTAAGTCTATATACAAATAAATGTGTTTGAATTGAATTATTATTTATTATATGTTAATGAAATGTGATGAATGGCTATTGGAGCTGAATATGTGAAATTTGAGAAAATTCCGATAATGTGATGACGTCCGAAAAGCCCCGTACGAACCATAGGAATAGTTAGGATACATATGTCATGACATAGGATTCCGATATGAGTTATCGTGTAAGACCACGTCTGGGACGTTGGCATTGATTTGTGATTTACGTGTAAGACCATGTCTGGGACATCGACATCGTATTTGATTTCGTGTAAGACCTTGTCTGGGACAGTGGCATCGATATTGATTACATGTAAGACCACGTCTGCGACATTGGCATTGTACAAGCTTTCCGAGCTATCTGAGTATCCTGTTTGATTTCGAACGGTTCAACGGGCATTCCGAGAAATGAATGAGTATACGAATGTGCATCTGAATTTCGGTACATATGTAAGTATATGAAATTTGGCAATGAAAGGTATGTATGTATATGATCATTTGATATGTGAGCTACATTACAAGATATGCGATTATGAGCAAGTGAACATGATCAATTGAGATATAAGAGAAATATGACTTGTGATTGTGTTATGCCATGAACCATATGTATGAAATGATTTATAATTGTCCTATGTGATAAGTTTATTTGTATATGGCTTACTAAGCTTTTGAAAGCTTACTTTTTGTGTGTTTGCATTGTTTTATAGATTATCGAAGCTACTGGGAGCTCGGGGATCGTCGAGGATCATCACTACACTATCGAACTCTATTTTGGTACCTTTTGGAAGTGTAAATGTTAAAAGTATGGCATGTATAGGCTAGGACTAGTGTGATATGTTTTGAGATATGCATTTTATAGCCATGTGATATGGCTTGCTTGTGGAAGAAAATATGGTTTGGATGTGGTACATGATTTGTGTTAAGTAATGGTATGTTTTGATGTTTATAAATGACCAAAAGAAATGGTCAATTTTGGTAAGTTTCATGGTTGATTTGGGAAATTGATATGATGAGAAATGCTATGAATTGAAATGGATTAATATGATGTATGAATCACATGTTTTTGATGTGAAGTTGGTACTTTGAATTGGTATGTTTGAGTTGGATTTGCATATGGAAATGAATGATGTTGTTACGGGTCAAATTGTGCATGATTTGGTATGTTTTTGGCTGCCTTTGGGACATGAATTGATGCTTGTTTGATGCTTGTAGGTATGACCCAATTTTGGGTGGCAAATTGGCCTTGCAAATGGCCTATATTTGCCTACACGGTTGAATACACGGGCGTGTGTCTTGACCGTGTCTCTTAAGGTTGTAATTCGAAGCAAGTCAGGATGCCACACGGGCAAGAAGCACGGGCGTGTGCCAGATCGTGTGACCCAATTCAGTGTTGCACACGGGCTGAGACATGGTCCAAGGCACGGCCGTGTGAGGCACACGGCCTAGCCACACGGGCGTGTGCCCTGTTTTGAAAGAAAATTTTTCTAAGTTTCGCAAAGTTTCCGTATGAGATCGGTTTAGTCCCGAACCTTCTCTAAAGCATGTTTAAGGTCTCGTAGACCTTCCAAAGGAACTATATGAGTATGAATTATTATGAAATGATGTTATATGATTGATGTTGTGAAATGAGCGTAAAATGTTCCGATATATCCGGTAATGCCTCTTAACCCTAGTCCGGCGACGGATACGGGTTAGGGGTGTTACAATAAGATTAAGCAGAATAGGACTTACCATACGAACACCGCCGGGATTTACACAAATAAAAGTCGAATTGAAAAGCCGAAAAGGTAGGGCAAAGAAGAAAATTTGACAGGGAATATGAGAAGTCTGAAACGTCAAAACAAAAAGAGGAATTTTGGGAAAAATCAAATAAAATATTTTGATAATACCAAAATAACTCTCACATCCCTCAAATCTCTCCCACTAACCCACTACTCATAGTCCAAATTCCATCAAACTCTCTCTCACAGAATCGAACAAAAATAAACTCCCACGCTCACGCAGGGATTCGAACACAGCACTTTCACACAACCAACACACATCTTAACCACCAGACTAGCAGGCCCATTCTGTTATAGTTTTACAAATAGTTAAACTTAAGCCTACTGAGCGGGGTTTAGGCTTTATTCAAAAAAATACCAGAATTTATCCAAAGACTTGGCTTGAACTTAGGACCTCACACACACACCCAGAACACTTAACCACTTAAGCAGATACACAGTTGTGTCAAAAATTTACAAAAGTCGAAAAACAAATTTTTGGGGCGTTATAGTGCCTCTATTTTTCAGATTTAATAATTTTACCTAGAATTTTATGTTTTGTTCAGTATAGTCCGTAAATGATTCCCAAACTATTTTTAGTGTTTTATTTTATTCAATTAAGTCCCTAATAATATGAATCTTACTAGAATCTATGCTCTGATTGTCTAAATTAATATTATATTTGAGTATATTTGCATGAATTGTGAATAGTACATATGACTATTGCATCTATATTTATGATCGTACGTACAACATGCCTTATGTTACCATTAAACCGAACACATGAAAAGCATGACTTTTGCTACTGAATTGCTATGTTATAAGCATATTAATTGCTACCATATTGTTCCGTATTAAGTATGTCACATTGCATTGCATGGGGTGAGACGATGTGAACGAAGGAAGTTTGGCAGTTTATCTACAAAGTTTGTTGTGTATCCACAGCAAGAGGAAAATTCCATATTGGGTTATTTGTTGTGTAATCCATAGCCAAATGCAGATTTCATCTGTGAGACATTTGTTGTTTAACCACAGCCAGAGACAGATTCCATCTTCGGGGATTATTGCTATGTGTCCATAGCAATTGACAATTTATCTACGAATCAGTAGTGGTTTAACCACAATCCGGTGTGTTGGTGGATGGAGTTCAGTGGAACTCCTATTGTGGTGTGTAGTAGTGGGGTAGGATCTTTTCTGTTATAACTGAAATTGTATGGCATCCATGAAAACATTTGTATACAAAAATAGAATTTTTGAGACGGCTTATATATATATATTGTTGAATAATTTGAAATATCGATATTCTAAAATTTCTATTGTGAATTCTGTGATACTAATGATGGTTAATTTGAAAAATTGATACTCTAAACTACTAGTTGATTGCGACTATTCTATGCGTTATTATTTAATATGTTTTACCAACTGTTTGCACCGATTTTCTTGTGAATGAATTCACACTAAGGGTCATAGCTCGCTCCCCTACTTATTTCCATCGTTACAAATAACCCACTAGGTTAGGACGTGGACGCAGCATCTGGAGGATCTCAGCTCGATTTTTATTTATAAAATTATTTTAGGCTCATTATTCGATTTATTTTATTATTCAAGGACCATATTATTTTACTTTGAAACTGTGGCATGGGACATCAGATTTGGGTTTATTCTTTTAAATTGCATGACATTTTATTTGATTTTAGGATGTCATAATATGATTATTAATTAGTTATGCATGAACCTCGTCTGTTGGCTTGATGGTCAGGGTATTCACTGCCCTAGGTGTGGCCTAGGATCGAGTCTCACTAATGGTGTTGCTATTAGGGTTTTGTCCTCCTCTTGTAATTCACAAAAAAAGTAAAACTTTGGTTGAGTAATAAATAATTCAAAAATAAACTAAGTTTTCTTCTAAAAATAAACAAATGTTTTAAAATGATTGTTTTCAAAACTCCAACAGCTTATTGGGTCATTTCGGTGGCTGATGTAATCTCTCAAATTCGAGCCTAACATCTAGGCCGGGTTAGAGATGTTACAATACTTATATTTAAGCATTTTACTAAGTTGGTGTCACCCTTAACCAGGTCACCAACACAATTATGATATTACAAAAATACCCCTTCTTTTAAATTGTAATTAATATTATGTGGTACTTTTGTCTTTTCATAATTTTATATAGTCTATAAATAAAATTACAAATTACAAATCTAAGGATAAAATATATGTTCAATAGTATTAAAACACAAGTTCATTACCACTCTACCTCTATTCGTTTTTAAATAAATTTATAAAGAAAATATTTTTAACATAACTTTTTTTACCCACATTGTGGATGTGACAAAATCTAGTTATATATTAACTATTTAACTAAGTTAGTGTCATGAGTCAACTGAGCACCAACTTAGTTAAGTAATGATGAAACCTTACATAGAAAAATATACCACATAATAGAATTTGAACTCAAACCTTTAAAATTTCTAATATTTTTACTTTCCATTCAACTAAAAATTCGCTTATTACTTATATCAAATTATTTTTATAAATATATATATTGTAGAAGCCCAATTTTGCCCAGCCCAACAAAAAAATAAACCAAAAATAAAAATAAAAATAAGTCCAAAGTCCAATTACAATACCAGCCAAAATTACAAGCCCAAATTTAAAACCTACTACCTAAATTACAAACCCAATAGCCCAAGGCCCTAGGGTTTTTGGTGCTGCACCTCATGTCAGCACGCTCGCACCCCGAGGTCAGCCATCGTCAACTGCCTCTGTCATCGTCACCGTCAACCACCACCTGAAAAAAAGAACAAACACGTAAAAGAAACAATAGAAAGAACAATAAAAATAAACAGTGTAACATGTGGCTATAAAAGCCATAACCACGAATTGTATTTTTTACATTGGAAGAAATAAGAAAAGAGCAGTCAAAAGATGAAAATCAAATATTAACTTTAAGCGAAAATGTGATTTATTTTTTGTTTTATTTATTTTTTTCGAAAGCAAAATATATATATATATATATAATATATAAAAAAGGGGATCTTTCACCTGCCTCTGTTTCGCACCGTAGTCGGGAGCCTCGTCTCCTCTGATCCCGAAGGCCGTCGAACCCATTAGGGTTCTATTTCGGGCTTCAATAAGGGAATACGAAAAAGGGTGAATCGAAAAAGAAAAAATTGAAGCTTTTTTTAAAACCTTTTTTAGGCTTTTAGCCCTTAGATATGGGCTTTGGAAGCCGAAAGACCAAAAAAGGAAACTTTTTACATTTTTCGGCCACCGGGAACGGAGGAGTCCGTCGCCGGCGACCGGTGGCCGTCGTGGGACTCGCAGGACCTCGGGGCCGGAGGTGGGGAAGCTTGGAGAGAAAAAATGGCTTCAAAATTTTTTTTTCTTAAGACTGGGTTTAAATGATTTTTTTTTGAATTTTTTTAAACTTAAATAGGTCATCAATACAACGTCGTTTCGGCCTGGCTTCAGAAGCCCCAAAATGGCGTCGTTTCAGAGCACGACCCGATTGCCCAACCCGAGACCTCAGGATCCGCGTGTTTTTTATGACTAGGGTATAATTGCTCCCCTAGTCCTTTCGCTTTTTAGGCGGTTTTCAATACGGTCCTGTTCTTTCTTTTAATTTTTCCACTTAATTTTATTTTATTTTTATTTTAGTCCTTGGGCCATTTTTAGGAAATGGGTACTTGAAATGGCGTTGTTTCAGTTGACCCGATGACCCGACCTGAACCACCCACATGATTTGCGTGTTTTTTTAGGGAGGGGATATTTGCAGTTTTAATCCTTTCGCTTTTTAAATACCTTTCAATCTAGTCCTATTTTCAACTTTTTTTTTCTTTTAAATTTATCCACTTAATTTTATTTATTTTTATTTTAGTCTCCTAGAACGGTGCGTTTAGAGGGTAAGGGGATAATTTTCTAGTTAGTCCCTGTTCTTTTTAGCGTGTTATATTTTAATCCTTATTAGCCTATTTTTTATTATTTACAATCTATACCTCCTAATTTCATTTAAATTTCAATTAAATCCTCTTTTTATTTAATTTCAACCTTTCTATAAATTATTTATTTATTACTTCTTTATTTTTTATATTTAAAAATTTATATTGTTTATACTCTTTTATTTGTGCATTTTATTATTATTATTATTATTATTATTATTATTATTATTATTATTATTATTATTATTATTATTTGTACTTGTTATTTTATTATTTCTTTTATTATTTTTGATATTTTCATGTCATGTTTATTTATCTTTTTAATTATACATTTTCCAGTTTCATTTTTTTTTCAAGTTACCTTATTTGTTTTATTATTATTATGATCTGATTATTAATATTGTAATCATTATTATAATTACATAAATATTATTCTAGTACTCCGCTATTTATCTATTATGTATCATTCTAATATTCTACCCATAAAGCCATTTTATATTATTTCATTATCACTATATCATACATTATGCTTAAATATAATTATCCGATTTTGTGCTATGTCCAAGCAAGTTAGATACATATTGCTTTAAGCATTGCATTTGTTCTTACTCGATACAAAAAAAAGTGAAAATTTTAAAATTAAGGCAATGTTCTGTATTTGGAGATTTGAGAAGTCGTGCCCTAACTTACGGGGTTCGACTTTCTCCTTGACCCCAGATAAGCGAACATCCCTTTTAAAATTAAAATACATGAGATTTAATTAATAATCGAATAATGAGCAAGCTTATTTTTGAGGATTCGAGATGTCATGTCATAATTTACGGGACGTGACCTTTTTGTTTACCTCGAGATAAGAAGGCCTTTTACATCTGTTTTAATTTACTTGAGTAATTTTAATTAAAAATATCATTACGCAGGGTGGGATCGTGTTTTAAATTCTCTTCAAAATTTCAAATTTCGACACTAAGACATCAATTAATCAATTAGGTACTAATTTTGGGCGTTACGAGGGTGCTACCCTTCCTCGTGCGTAACCAACTTCTGAACCCATCTTCTAGATTTTGTAGACCGAAAATTATCGTTTTAATAAGTCAAACATTTTATTGAAATGACCAAAGGATTGGTGGCGACTCCATTTTTGTTTTTCGAATTTCGAGATATATATTTATTTTTCATCCACGTTATGATTGTAACATAATCTAATAGAGATTGTGATAATATAAATGTGAAGCCTTCGTTCATTCAAAACATGAGAGTTCCATTTTCAATTTGGATGTTTGACATTTACTTCTTCAGTTAGAACAATCAAATATTATATGACAGTAATTCTACGATTGTTGACGTTATTAGGCGATCGTCACCATTGTTGTTATTTTGCTTAATTAATGAACTGAATTTGAACAATAGATGTCAATGCCCAAATGAAAAGAAAAAAAATGACAGAAAACTTTTAAATTGTCAATGGAATTTTTAATCTATAGATTCTTCTCCCAAGCTGGTCCATTTAGGGCAAAGAAAAAGAAAAGTCTATATCGTTGTTAAAATTCTAACTTTTCACGAAATTTTATACGTAATGTAATATAGTAACCACAAGTTTCATAAATCGAAAACTATATATGCAAGGAAGTTTGTAAATATACATAATTTATTGATGAAAAACAAAAATGAAAATCAAACGAAATGATGCAGAATAGAAACAAGGGGCCATGTTAGGCACTAGTATATTGACTGGTTCCAATACTTTTATTTAGAGGCACCAATAGATAAAGTTAGTTGATATATTATTACAAAATTAAATTGGAATAAAATTAATATTTATAATTTAAAAAGTGTTATGTACTCTTTAATAAAGTTTTTATGGTTTTGCAAATCATTTTTTTTTTTTGTTTTTTGTTTAGGATTGAAGTGCAACTGAAAATTAATAATTTTTAATATAATTTATGCTAACTCATATTGATTCTTTGGGATCTTTCCTTTCTTCAAACGGAACAAACATATATAGAATTAGACTGATTTCTTAAGTGCCTTTCTGGATATTCCTCAATGTCCTGACTATTCACGGAACGTGAGAGGGGAATGAATAATCATTTGCTTCCGGAAGAAGTCGAAGAGTTTCTTGGGAATCCTACAAGATCCATTCGTTCTTTTTTCTTTGATAGATGGTCAAAACTTCATCTGGGTTCAAATCTATTGAGAGGTCCACTACTGATCAGAAATTGATCTATTTAATACTATGTGGACTAATTTGATCATGTTACCTTTTAGGTAGGCTAACTATTAATTAATTGATTTAAACCATGATACAAAAAAGGTTTAAACTAATAAATACTAAAATAATTTTTAAAATATTATAAATTTATTTAAATCATACTTAGTAAATACCCATGCTTCGCAATGGGAGTTGATTAAATGAGTTGAAATAAAGAAAACATTTTTAAAATTACAAATAAATATAATTTTAATATTTTTCCTTTTGAATATATAAAAACAGAAAATAGTTTAGTATATCATTTAAAATTAAACACTGAAAATTCATTAAAAAAAAAAGGAAATGAGAATATTTTAATAATAAGAAATCTTTGCCTGCAAATACTAATAATATGGAGGATTGGATTAGAATTTTTAAATTTCAAAATAAGATAATTTAATTTTTAATTTTTTAGATACAAAACTATATATTTTTTAATTTTTAGATACAAAATTAAATTTCAAATAGTATAAGTACGGATGGGATGTTTGGATATAATTTATTTGCTATAAATTTTACTTGTGTACGAATAAGAAAATGGAAAATAAATGAAAATGAAAATTATCTATTTACAATAAAAATATAAAAACAGTCGGGGGCAAAGTCAGAATCTTTTTAGGGGGTCAGAATTAAATTATATATTTTTACGATGGTAAAAATGCAATTTCATCATTTTAATAGCCTATATCTTTATAACTTTTAAAGAATTAAATCAAATTTTTATCATTTTTAGAGGTCAGAGAAATTTTATTATTACTAATATAAATTTTTATAAATTATAAAAGGCTTAAATGGAAAATTATTTAGCTCCACCTTAACTAATTATTTGATTTTATATTATAGTTTTTTGAACATCTTTGTATGTAATAGTTAGATTATATTAATTTGTGATTTGAATTTGTATTTATAACATTAATGTAAACTTTTTGAAAACAAATCAAGTTTGGCGTAGAAGTTTCGAACGAAAGGCCCATGTGCCCTCCCTGTGCCACATTTCTCCCCTATTTCGTGGTTCCTTGCCTAACTCCCCTATAATCAGACTTGGTTCAATCAATCCCTCTCATTATATACCTTTATTACCTTACGTTAAAGACCACTACTTTTTATTACCAGTGTGAAAAAACATGGAGGATATGCCACCACACCTGACAACACCAGGGTTTCGGTTCTATCCAACAGAAGAAGAGCTGGTTTCTTTCTATCTGTACAACATGTTAGAAGGAAAGCAAGAAGACCTTAACACTCTCATTATCAACCGAGTCATCCCAGTTGTAGACATTTATGAATTCAATCCATGGGATCTTCCACGTAAATTAATATCTTTTAACTGTTGTTTGATGCTTTGAGTTTCCTTATATATATTGTTGAATAACAGAATAAAGCCAATACAAACGAATTTCTTTCTTCATATTTCATCTGCTGAAAATACAAAGGGTATTTAATACAAGCAGATAATAACTACCTGTTAACTAACAGTGTTTTGTTGTTGCAGAGTTTTCAGCTTATTTGTGCCATAGAGACCCAGAGCAGTGGTTTTTCTTTATACCGAGAAAAGAAAGTGAAGCTCGAGGAGGGAGACCCAAGAGGCTAACCGATACTGGGTACTGGAAAGCTACTGGTTCGCCTGGTTTCGTTTACGCTTTGAATGGTGGATCTATTGGTAATAGAACCATGGTTTTCTACAATGGAAGGGCTCCCAATGGGAAGATGAATGAGTATAAAGGTTTTGAAGGACAAGTATCCTCAGCCTCTGCAGCTAATTCCAAACAACTTCCTACTGTATGAAACTTAATATCCAATTTCATTACCTCTCTCTTATATCCTTATACAATTTGTGTAAGTATGGTAAATATTCTAAATTAATCTTAAATTTTAAAATTAATGTATAAATTGAATTTATAAAATATTAATAATGTATCGATAAAGTCTTTCTTTCAATTTCATCATCAGTTAGAGCCTTAAATACCAACTAGGAACTTAAACAATTTGAATTAGCGTGTAACCAAAAACAACAAATAAGTAAATATATTTTAAATATGCTTCATGTCAATTCCAAATTAGAAATTAACACCTAAACTAACAATTAGGTTGACAAAAGGGCGTAATATATACAATAATGATACTTTGAAGACACAATTAGAATGTTTTCAAGTTTAACATGATTTTAAAATCTAGTTCATAGCTTAGAGGTGTTGGGTTCAATTATCCCTTTGCATAATTTACGAATTTGTTTTTTGTTTAGAGAAAAGAATTCAGTTTGTGTCGGATCTATAAAAAATCGAAATGTTTGAGATCGTTCGATAGGCGGCCATTGCCTAGTGAGGTGCAAATTAGTATGCCAAATCCACAACATGGCAATGGATTGGGTGATAATCAAGTTGATCCATTGACTCAAATCGGAGAAAATAATAGCTCAGGAATGGTAGCTCATGATGAATATTCCCTTTTGAATGTGGATGGGTTTTAGGATCTTATCAATTAATAGGATTTATATTTGATGCATTGATAATATATAATTCTGTAGATTGTTATTGAGTCTGATGGTGACATATCATTAAAAATGAAATTAATTGATTATATTTTTAAAATTTTGAATGATATGTTATCATTTTGATTTATTAACGATACATAAAATTATATATCACCAATGCGTTAAATATAAAACCCTGATTAATAGTTGCATATGGATTAAAACTTGAAGATGAACTCAGTTCAAGTTTGCATGGATGGATATGGTGTAGTAATCTCAATCTGCTTAACTAAATTAACCTAGTAATAATCCAAGCATTACTAATTAGCTCTTATCCTTATGTATTTGAATTAAGAGTCTTTAAATCTTTGTTTATATAAATCATGGTAACTTAAAAGGCACGATATGCACCTTGGAAGTTTCAAGGAATATATGCATATGGAAGCTTGTATTATTAAGTACCTATTATATTATCTATAATAAGTGCGGAGTTTTTTTTTTTTTTGTTTTTTTTAAGTTATAATTTACAAGTATATCAATACTAATTCTGATTATAATAAAATGTTATAATTATTGAATTAAATAACTAATTAAAATAAATTTAGATGAAATCCACATCTGATTAAATTTAATTTTGAATCTCACATGTATATGAAAATTAAGAATTCTCTTTTAAAAGCAATCATGATATGTAAATTTATATAATATCGCTTGAATTTATATTTCCCTGCATGTTAATTAGTAACAATGTTAATTAAACTGAAATTTAATTGATAATTGAATTTATTTAATGCATATATATTTGTAGTAAAATAAGTTTTCATTATTGGATTGTGAAGTTTATATGGTTGATTGGTGGTGGTGCTTGTTTTTGCGTGTTTGTAATTTACTATTATTACTTCGAATAAATGTATTTGTTTTAGTCAAAAATAAATAAATGAATATGTCTATAATAAGAATTATTGGAGTTTTTAAATTTTATAAAAGGAGTTAAAATTGTTGTGTCAAGTAATTTTCTTTTTTCATTTGTAATTTTAATTTGTACTTATTTTTTAAATAGTAATCAAGATAGCATTTTAATTTTACGTACCAAAGAATTATCGTTAAGGCGAAGGCAAGAAAAAGTTTAAAAAGACCGAAATTAAATTATTAAACTTATAAATACTAATTTTTAATTTTTAAAAAATAAAAAACAATTTATAATTTTCGGGGCAAACCACTGTATACCCTTAAATTCAACCCCACATTATCCTTACAACAATATATATAAGAAAAGAGTACCAGTTATCATCTAAATGAATTCCCACTAAACACGAGAATCGAGGAAAAAGGGAAGCTACTTTGAAAATACTTCTGCTGCCAAATTATTGTCCTTTTAAACCGCAATAAACATCTACGAGAAAGCATGAAAATTTCAACGCAATAGAACTTAGAGGGTGCGGTAATCTTACATTGCTATAACAGTACGTTTAATAATACAATATATTAAAAGAAATAAAAAAAAAATGGACAAGCGGGAGGGCGTGAGAATCCTCTAAAACCAAAATAATCTTTACATTTAAACAAAGAAATGGAAGTGACCACCGTATCCTCGCCGGCTTTGGAAAGACCAGGGTCGTCAACCCCTTCTCGGATCGAACGGGCGAAAAAAAGAGAGTAAGAAATAAAGATTCAGAAGAGCAATCTTCAGATCTGGTATTTGAAGAAACGTGTCAAGTGAGAGATTCATTTTTAAGGATAAACTCTTGGCGAATATTGCAGACAATGAGGGAGTTACTGGAAAACTTTTGGACAATGACGAGTTCGAAAAATTGGACGAAGATGTTAGGGTTTCCATGGACGGACCCTACCCTGAGATCTTCCTTTCTGATCGGATACAAATGATATTGGACAAGAATATGGAGCAGACTGTCTCCTCGGTAGAATGATAGGATTCAGTGGTACATATGTATAATGTAGTGTGATACAAAATTAAGTCATCAATTATGTTACAAGTATCATAGAAATTAAATTGTTATGGAAATAATGTGTAGATACTATAAGTTGTATTTATAATTTGATGATGAGACAAATTATAAATACTCAAAACTGATTTAAAATCAATTATTTAAAGAGGTAATGGTCTCCAAGAAATAAAGTTATTTCATATATCTTTTCCATCCCCATCAGAAAGTTATACTAAGAGAAAAACTATTTTCTTAGAAGATTAAAACCAGCTATTTTATTGGAAGATCAAAACCTTCTGGGCAATCTCCAATAATGGATTCAGGTACGCTTCCGCATATAGTCTTGCTCTTGATTTGCTCTTGACACTACACCAAAACAGACTTTTAGCGGCGTTTTTAGTGGCGTTTTAAATAAAAACGCCGCAAATATTATACATTAGCGGCGTTTGATGGAAAACGCCGCAAAAAAAAGAGCAATAGCGGCGTTTATCACCAAAACGCCGCTAAAAAGGACATATTGCGGCGTTTATTTATAAAACGCCGCTAAAAGTCTGAGCATTAGCAGCGCTTTTGAGAAAACGCCGCTAAAAGTCTGAGCTTTAGCGGCGCTTTTGGGACAACGCCGCTAAAAGTCTGAGCTTTAGCGGTGCTTTTGGGAAAACGCCGCTAAAAGTCTGAGCTTTAGCGGCGCTTTTGGGAAAACGCCGCTAAAAGTTTTTCATATTTTTTCCTTTTTCTCGCTTTGAATTATATTTTATTTTGATACATTTACTTATAAGCTATGATAAAGTTTCATTTTAGTTACTTAATTATGAAAAGTTACAAATTGTTAACTAAACAATATAGAAGTTTTCATTTAAGTTATAAATTTTGATTTAGGGTTTAATGTTTAGTATATTAATTTCATGGTTTAGGGTTTGTTATTTTGGTGTATGGGTTTAGTGTTTTAAAGTTTGTTATGCAGGTTTATTGTATAGTGTTTAATATGTTAGTGTTTACTTTGGTATTAAGGTTTAAGTGTTAGTGGTTAATTAAGGGTTAAGGTTTAGGGTTAGGGTTAGGGGTTTAGAATGAAATGGTTAATGGATTATGGTTTTAGGTTTAGGGTTTAGGGTTTATGGTTTATGGGTTTAGGGTTAGGGGTTTGAGGGGAAATAGTTACTGTGTTAGGTTTCTGAGTTAGGGCTTATGGTTTTAGTTTAGGATTTTAGGGTTTAGGGTTTAAGGTGTTATCTATATGACCAAATCGAAATCCTCATGAGGGATTTATGGTTAATGTGTTAGATATTAAAATATATGTTTTGTACTACACTAACATTGGCTACATGAATTCCCAAAAAGTTGGTCTCGGATTATGGTTTAGGGTTTGTAGTTTAGAGTAGTTTAGGGTTCGAGTTTTATGGTCTAGTATTTAAGGTTTGGGGTTTTGAGTTTGGGGTTTAAGGCTAGCTGGTTTGTGGGTTAGTGCTTAAGGTCTAAGGTTTATGATTTAGGGATTGATATTGATTTTTTAGAATATAAATCAAAATAAGATAAATGTAAATTATTATTTATTGGAATATTGGGTTTTTATTGTTTTTTAGAATATAAATCGAAAATTTTCGAAATTTTCTTTAAAAGTTTAATATTCAAAATTTTTAAAAAATTAAAATTCAAAAAAATGATAATATCAGCAAAAAAATTGTGAAAGAAAAAAATAAGTAAAGAATGAAAAAAAATTAAAATTGGGAATAGTGGCATTTTTAAGTAAAAACGCATGCAAATATGTTTGTGTGTTGTAAATAAAACGACGTAGTTTTGTATATTTTAGTGGCGTTTTTGAAAAAAACGCTGCAAAAAAGTCAGGATATAGCGGTGCGCTTATAAAAAGCGCCGCAAATATGTTTTTGTAATGTAAATAAAGCGAGCGTAGTTTTGTATATATTCGTGGCGTTTTTCTTGAAAACGCCGCAAAAAGCTGGGATATAGCGGCTCTTATAAAAACGCCGCAAATATGTTTGTGTAATGTAAATAAAGCAGCGTAGTTTTGTATATTTTAGTGGCGTTTTGTTTTGTAAACGCCGCAATAGGTATAATACAGTAGCGGCGCTATTTTATAAACGCCGCAATTCTTGAATTGTGTTAGTGAAAACGTCGCCGTTTTGCTCTCCTCCAGTTCCCCCAACCCTTAAACCCGATTGACTCAATTTCCCCTAGGCTTCTTCTGAAATTCATTTCCCCTTCTTCTAAAATCCCTAAATTTCTAAAGGTTTAGTTTCTTTCATCCCTCTCTTCATTTCATACCTCTCTTGATCCCGCCACCATCGTACTTCATCGGATCAATAATCTCTTCGTCCTCCACGGCTCCACTATTATCGTCTAAACCAACACTCCTTGGCTTCAAGCTTTACCTCTCTTTCACGGGATGTCGGCGCATGCACATCTCAGATTCTCAAAAGGTAACATGCAAGTGAACAGAATATAGGTTTGGATCTTTGTTATCGACTAGTATTAGTTCTTTGTTGTTTGGTTCTCTGAATTTGTCGGCTCATCATAGAAAGAGGGAAGGAACGGGGCGGTGTAATGTGAATGAAGGGGAAGGGTGGGGCTGTGGGATTATTCATTATAGTGAGAAAAAAATATTCTTTTTAATTCTTTGTGGGTTGGTTGAGTGTTTGCGTGAGATGGGGACTGTTTTATTACATTCAATTGAGAATTTTGGCTTTTCCCCTGTTGCAGGGCTTGTGGCTTGCTCATTTTCCTTCGGTGTTTTACACTATGTTTTGATGTTTGGAATGTCGCCTTTGATGCTTCTTCAATCTTGGAACTTCGTTGCAACAGGGCTAAACAGACATCTACGCCCTTTTAAATGCGATCTGAGGCCCAAGGACTTCAACATATTGAAGTTTGGACTAATTTGAAATTGTAACAATAGTTAGGGATGTATGGTAAAATTAATCTTTTGTTTATTGAGCTTTAGAGGCGGACATGTTGGCTTTGACCCATTTATCTGTTCTCACTTTGATTTTCATCGATTGTATCTGCAAAGACTACGATTTTCTTCTATTAAGCTAATTGCTCTATCGATTGCTCTATCATCGCTGCTCTACTGAGTTTTTGGTAAGTTTTTATTCTTTTTTTGGCTTTTTTGTTTGTTTTGGGTTTGAAGTTAAATTTTATTACAGAGTGAAGTTCATTTCTCTGATGCCTGAATTTGCTTGTTTGCATTTTTGTTAGAACGTAAAATGTTTGATCATTTGCCTCAATGAAAATTTAACCTTGTTTAGCTATGTAATTTTTATATTCCTGTTAAACCCAAGTTCTTTTTTTAATTAATCTCAACTTTCTAAATTCGAATCTTTGGTCATTGGGTTTACGGTTAAGTAAAGTCTTCTCTTTTGAATGAAAGATTTAAGTTCGGATAGAAAATATATGTTGTAGTTTTCTGTTTGTGTTGTTTATGTTGCTTTGCCTTATGCTATACATTTTGTAGTAGTTCTATGCCTTATGCTATACATTTTGTAGTAGTTCTAAGTTAGAAGATTTAAACCCATAGTGGCATTGCTTGAAAGGGTTCAGTACTTGAGGCTCTATAAGATGCTTAATTCACACTTCATGCAAGCATTTGCTTTTTTTCTTGTCACATTTTCTGCTTAATAATTCCTTAAGATTTTATCTATTCACCAACTTCGATTATTTCTTGTTAAAGTTTCATTATATATACCATTATGTAAATTTATCATTTACTTGCTAAATGATTTAAGTCACTATGACATAACCTCTAAACAAGTTTCATTTAGATCAATTATATAATGCCTTTAATACAGGGACGAAGCTATAAGTTTATCTTCGGGTATTGACTTATTTGCTTACAACTTTTATTATACTTTAGTCTACAGTACACCAAAGCATATAAGTTATACAAGTGTAGGCATATACTTACTCATGATTAAGGTTATACTTTAGTCTACAGTACGGAATTTGTGGTTTTACAGTCAATTTGACAGTCGAACCTGACCTTTGTCATTTTCTTTATGAACCAAAGATAGATTTACCTTTGTACTTTTAACTCCATATTGAAATTTGTGGTTTTACTTTTATTTGATTGGATTCTAAAGCAACTAATCTGTTATTTTTTTTAATTAATGTAGGAGTTGCTGTTTTCTTATTTGTCTTCTGGAATGTCAAGAGAGTGTGTATGATAAATTATCTTTCAGCCTTCAGATGTTTGCTTAGTTGATGAAACAAGTGCATCTTCCACAAGTGCTTGATTTGGGCTTTCCCTTTTTTTGGTAAGTTTTTTATTCTTTTTTTTTGGCTTTTTTTGTTTGTTTTGGGTGTGAATCTAAATTCGTATAATTAATGGGAAGAGCGCTGGATATGCAGTCTTGAATTCTGAGAAAAGGGTTTCTCTGGTGAACTTTGCATTATTTCTGAAGAACACATGAGTTTTTAATTAAGAATTCAATCTAGTTTTCTAAATTTGTTTTTCCTTTTCAACTTTATATTTTACTTCATTTTCTTTTTCTCTATGTTGGGTATATACTGTTTGTTGAATTTGGTGCCTCTGTTATTTATGTTCTTTGTTTGCTTCAAGTCTTTCTGGTTTTGTTTTAAATTCTGACTCTTCCTTTTTTTTTGGTACTACAACACTTGTTCTTGTTGTATCATTTGATTTTTTTATGATTTGGTGAAAACTGAAAAAGGGTGTCTTGTTTGCATATTTGATATGCTTCAAAGCTGATGGATTTTTTTAAAATAAAAATATATATAAGAAAAAACGAGAATGTGATTGTTTATGTCTTTGTGGACCATCCTGTTTCTCCCCTCAATGAATGTCATACCAGTGTCTAAAAATCTAAATTCTCAAAGCATATATGACCCCACCTAATCAATAATATGCCTTTGCCAATTTGCTATAATGCATCATTGCATGTGCGAGTAAGATTCAAACAATCGAGACAAATTCTTGTGCAGTAAGACCAATAAATAATAATAATAAACTTATAAAAGCATACACATAATAGATTAGTAGAATTTAGAGCTCCTTTTTGAAATTCTGATGCCTTTTTACTAGTGAATTCTCTATCTCATAACAGTAGATCATGATCAAGGTACAACTTTGAACTGAGATTTAAGATTCCCTCTATAGATGTCTTCCCCCTACAAGACCATATATGCATGTTTTTACTATTTCTACCTCTTCGAGTGTTGCTGATTTTGGAGAATTAGAGTGTAGAAGTGAATTAGGATATTGTTGCTTTTACTTAGAAAGAAGTTTGAATTTTCTAAAATTAAGCTCATGTATTGGAAGTTGGAACATGTATGAAATTTTGGCAGTCAAATATGTAGTTAAGAGAGGTTCATGCTCCCCAATTCTTTGTAGTGCATGCCATGCATAATGTTATACACTTATACTCTGTGTTGGAGCAAAGATAGCCTATACAATGGGGATGCTTAATCAATCATCTGAACTTTGTGTTCTTTTATTATGTTGTTGTATTATGCTTAATCAATAGCTTTTGTTAATTCATATGTTGTTTGTATTTCAATTCTTTGCTTCCTCTCGCTCTCCTGCAATCGTCGGATTGGATTTCTTTGGTAAGATTTTACGGTTCATTTTAGTTCAAAATTCAGATCAATAACATTTATATCATGATGAATTTGACCAAATTGCTTGTCCAAATTGCGGTTTTTATCTGCTTGGTTGGTATATATGTTTTTGTTCTATTGCTTTGTCCAAAAAAAAAGATTCAAAGTATATAGGTTGAAACCTAAGGGGTTGCCTTATATCTCACCAGTAAGATATAACGGATCCTCCCGGTGTAACAATGCCACGTATGATGAATCTTAAAGAAATTCTGTCTAAATTGCTTTTTTACTATTCTTTGTTTATTATTAATAATGTTTGAACAACCTCCAAATTGCTATCTAATCATGCCGCTTAGATTTTTACAAGCTCCGTGTATTATTTCTTAAAATTTAAGGTGCGATGCGATATAAAAATAACATAAACAAAATATAAAAGTTCATTTTTTTAAGAATACTTAGATTTATATGGCTTTTGGTTTATTACTAATTACTAATTTTTATATTAATAATGAGCGATTTTAATATTTAATATTTTCAATGTTTTCCAAAATGGTAATAATATTTTGTTATCGAGTATAATAATATTGATCATTATTTAAATATTTTTATTATTAAAAATAAATTATTTTTAGAAGAAGTAATTTAAAAACTTTTAAATTTAAAAACTTATAAATATTTTGTTATCAATATAATAATATAGCTCACTATTTAAATTTGTTTTAATATAGAAAATAAATTCTTTTTTAAAAGAAGTAAGTTAAAAACTTTTAAATTTAACAACATCACAACTTTTTAAAAGAAGTAACTCAAGCCGATTCTCGATTTGAAATTTTAATTTAAGCGACATAATACATAATACATAACTTACATAAAATTATTTAACTTACATAATACATAACTTACATAGCTTTCGTTAAATTATTTAACTTACATAACTTACTTGTATAGATTAAAGAAAAAAGATTCAAAATATATAGGTTGGAAACTTTGACGGGTTGCCTTATATCTCATCATTAGATATAATGGATCCTCCTAGGTGTAACAATGCCACGTATGATGAATCTTAAAGAATACATAACTCAAGCGATTCTTGATTCAAATTTTAATTTAACTGACATAATACATAATACATAACTTACATAAAATTATTTAACTTACATAATACATAACTTACATAGCTTTCGTCAAATTATTTAACTTACATAATTCATAACTTACATAACTTACTTGTATAGATTAAAGAAAAAGATTCAAAGTATATAAATTTGAAACTTTGACGGGTTGCCTTATATCTCATCATTAGATATAATGGATCCTCCCTAGGTGTAACAATGCCACGTATGATGAATCTTAAAGAATACATAACTCAACTGATTCTCGATTCGAAATTTTAATTTAACTGACATAATACATAATACATAACTTACATAAAATTATTTAACTTACATAATACATAACTTACATAGCTTTCGTCAAATTATTTAACTTACATAATTCATAACTTACACAACTTACTTGTATAGATTAAAGAAAAAAGATTCAAAGTATATAGGCTGGAAACCTGACGGGTTGCCTTATATCTCACTGTTAGATATAATGGATCCTCCATAGGTGTAACAATGCCACGTATGACGAATCTAAAAGAATACATAACTCAGTTATATATGTGATCATATTAGTACTTACATAAATTATAAATTAACAATTTAGCCCTGTAATTTATTGTCAACTTTAGACTTCGACAACTACGAAATGGATAGGAGTTGGATGAAATTGTCAAGGGTAAGCAACGACTATAGAAATGGAGTAGAAACTTTTCTGAATTTCGCATTTCAAAATGCAAGCCAAGAGAATATGATTCTTTGTCCGTGTAAGAAGTGTTGCAATATTAACGGCATTATCGTGAAGTGGTCTCACGAACATCTAGTTGTTGATGGCTTTGTCAGGGGTACAAAATATGGGTTTTTCATGGAGAGTGTACATCTCTTTGGAGCATCTTCATCGATGAATCCGGGTATCCTCATAGTGCTTTCAATCGAATGTTAGAGACGATAACATGGAAAACATGTTGCGGGATGCTTTTAATATGCGCTGATGGTGGTTTCGCGTCATTTCCACGACTTGGGTGCAACCGATGATCATAATTTTGGTGGAAATACTTTCACCGAAGGGGAAGAAGAGTGCCGGATGAACAGCCAAATGAAGAAGCGGCGAGGTTCTACGTTGCTTGGTGAAATGAATGAAGAAGCGTATGAGGATCAAAATTTTCTAAACCGTCATTCTCGTATTCGTCTTTTTCACTTGAAATGTTTGGGGTGGACCAAAACTCGTTGACAATCTTTGTTAGAGTTTCTGCAAGAAATGTTCCCGTTTGCAAAAATCCCTCAATCTTCCAAAGACATGAAGAAATTGATAAAGGATTTGGGCCTTGGCTACAACAAATTTCACGATTGCCCAAGTATTTGTATGTTGTATTAGGCGACCGCATAAACCAACGATCTTTGCCATGTATGCGGCCAATCCGTTGGATTAATAGAAATACGAGAGGATGGTAACGAGGATGAACACGATACACACCAAAGAAGCGGCCAGCTTAAGATTTTGCGGTATTTTCCGCTAATACCAAGGCTTCAACGGCTTTTCATGTCGTCAAAGACAGTAGAATCAATGACGTGGCACCGTGATGGGCGAGCGGATGATGGGTTGTTAAGGCATCCTGCAGATTCTTTAGCTTGGAAATCTTTTGATTCCAAATTTCCAAGCTTTGCGGCGATCCTCGGAGTGTGAGGCTTGGGCTAGCATCCGATGGATTTAACCCTTATAAACTCATGAGCACAACGTCACATTATGCCAGCTGTGGTGCTTGTTCCCTACAATTTGCCTCTATGGGTTTGCATGAAACAATCTTCTTTTATCTTGTCGATGATTATACGGAGAGAAAGGGGGGAATGATATTGGCGTCTATTTGCAGCCACTTGTTGATGAGTTAAAACAACTATGGGCTGGTGTTCAGACATACGATGCAATGAGAAAAGAGAACTTTAATTTACGTGCGGCTTTAATGTGGACTATTAACGACTTCTCGGCTTATGCTAATTTATCTGGTTGGAGTACCAGGGGACGTTATGCTTGTCCGTGTTGTGCTGCGCAGACATGTTCGCAATGGTTATATAATGGGAAGAAGTTTTCTTACATTGGGCATCGTCGGTGGTTACCGGAAAATCATACATTTAGATTTCAGAGTGCTCAGTTTGATGGTACTGAAGAGTTCAGAACAGCTCATTCGCAGACCGGTGGATCCGAAATATTCTTAATGTTGAAAGATATGAATTTCATTTATGGGAAGATGAATCAACTGGCCAACCCGCAAAGAAATAGAAGATCTAGGGATGAATCTGATGATGAATCTGATGAAGAGGATGATCCTCATGAGGCGGACTTGTGGAAAAAAGAAGTATTTTTTCGAGTTGCCTTATTGGAAGCATCGATTTTTCGCCATAATCTTGATGTCATGCACATAGAGAAAAATGTCTGCGAGAACATCATTGGGACTATTTTGAATGTCGATGGAAAATCGAAAGATAATCTTGAGTCGACTTGATTTAGTCCACATGGGAATTCGGCGTGAGCTTCATCCCCGAGAACTTCCGAATATGAAATATCGATTGCCGCCTGCTATTTTTTCAATGTCGAAGACGGAGAAAGAAGTGTTTTGTACGGTGTTGAAGGATATAAAGGTCCCGGATGCGTATGCATCAAATATATCGCGATGTGTGAGTCTTAAGGATCGAAGACTATATGGCTTAAAATCGCATGACTATCACATATTGATGCAAGACTTACTACCAGTTGCTATGCGGTGTTGTATGTCAAAAAAGGTGACGGCTCCTGTAATTGAACTGTCAAATATAATGAAAGGCATTTGTGGTAAAGTTTTGAATGTTCAAGAACTTGAGAGACTACAAGATCGAGCCGCATTGACTTTATGCAATCTGGAGAAGATCTTCCCGCCTTCATTCTTCACTATTATGGTGCACTTGTTAATCCATCTCCCGCGTGAAGCACTTCTTGGTGGACCCGTTTTCTATCAATGGATGTATCCCATTGAAAGGTCTTACTTTACTTGCAAAAAAGTCTGGGAATTTAGCTCAATGCCTTTAGTTGCAACTTCGATAATGTTGTATACCGTGTTTAGGTTCCTTTCCAAATTGAAGTCATCTTTGCCCATGATAAACGTTATCCTGAAGGATCAATTGCCGAGGCTACTTGGCGAGAAAATGTATGACTTTATGTTCGAGGTATTTGGAAGATGTCGAAACAAGAATGAACAGACCAAGTAGAAATCTTTGGGCTCACAGATCATAATTTGGCGAAACTTATTTATTTCAAAGTTTGGAGAACCGATCGGCAAAGTCAAAATTGCGAGAATTAGATGATAGATCGCGGGTCCAAGCACATCGATACATTCTTTTTCATCACGATTCAATGGAACCATTTGGACGTAAGTTCTAGAATTTGATAAATACTCATCAATTATAATTTGTTTGTTTTTCTAACAAAGTAAAACCTTTTTACCTGGATAGTGAGTACAAACAAATATTGAGAGCTCGTTCACGATCCAGAAGGTTAAATCGACGAGAAATTAATAAGTTGTTCACGTAATCATTCCATGAATGGTTAAGCCAAATGGTATGCAATTTAAGTTTTCGTTGTCAAGTCATAATGTTTTCTCATAACATTCATAATTACTCGATTTACTTTCCATCAATAGGTTTGGAGTCGAATGAAGTAAATGACGACGTTAAATGGCTTTCACAAGGTCCAAACAAAATAGTTAAAAGATATAATGGCTTCCTCATCAACGGATCTGATTTCATACAAGGTATCGCGAGAGATTGAGAGAACCCAAAATTGCGGAATTGTTGTTAATTCTTCGATTACAAGTTATGCTAGTGCTAGGGACGATAATCCATCGAGGGGAATCTGAGTATTACGGACTTATTACGACATCATTGAGTTGGATTATTACGGCAAATGCAAAGTTGTCTTATTTCGAGGTGATTGGGCTGATGTGAATACGGCTCGCGGAATTAAAAACGATCAATATGGCTTTACAATGGTGAATTTCTCTCGATTGATTCACACCGAAAACAACCGATGGACGAGCCGTATGTGTTTTCTTCTCAAGTTAAACAAGTTTTTACTCCAAAGATCCAACTGATGAGGTTGATACGTTGTACTTGAAACACCCTAGAGACTTGTTCGACATTGGCGGTGGAAGTAGAGATGACATAGTCGAAAGATCGAAACTTTGCCTTTTCGAACAAGACTTAATCGAAAATATCCCTAGTACTAGTCAACAATTTCAATGGGTTAAATCAGGATGTGGACGAAGATATTTACGAAATATGATGTAGTAAGATTTAACGATTTATTATTTATATGTAATATTATAATTTTCATGTTGGTCATGTTATATAATTTAACTATTTTAAATGTCCTATTACTATTGTTATTTGTTACTAATATTTTGAACTATTTTATGTGTATTGCAAGAAAAATGCCTAGAAGACGATTACGAGGTTTAAATATTAGAAATTATACTCCAAATCCAGAAGACATAAATAGTGGACAGGATACAGTTGTTGGATCTTCTAGTCTGCCGGACATAGATGATGAGCATGGAGAATTCCAAAGTAATGTTAAGTTTATTTTACATGCATGTTGAATTTTATTATTGATTCATTTTTCAATTTTAATATAATAATATATCATTTTTCAGCTGAGGGTGGTGGGACGCGCAGAGCTCGGGGACGTCACGTTATTTACTGATTTATATGACTTAGAGCCTACCAGTGTGTTGAAGTAAGGAGAAACAATCATGGCCAGCCTATCGGATCTGAAGCTCGATTGTTGGCAGGCTATTTGGGCATTATAGTACGAAATTCGAATATGTTGCCCATTAACTACGAATCATGGCATCACATGCCTGATGTCAACAAAAATCAGGCTCTCGATAATATTAAGGTAATAAAAGGTGAATGCAATTTATAATACTTTAATTTAACCTTCATTTATATTAACTTTTTTAAAAAAATTTCAGGGTAGATTTGCTTTAGAGGTCTCCGATGACTATGTTAAGAAGACGTTGGGTAAAAAATGGAGAGACAATAAAAGCACCTTAAAAAAACAATATTTTAAGAAAGACATAAGCCTCGAAAAAAGCTGCGAAATGTCCCACCCAAGAATGTTGAGGTACCAATGGGAAGATCAAGTTAGATTCTGGAATTCAAAGAAAGGAGAGGTATTACGTACTTTCAAAGTCTTAGAAATTTTTCGGTTTATCGTATTTACTATATAAATAATTTAAATCCCATTATGTAGGACCGTGAGCGAGTTGGAACAAGCAGCAGACAGAAACAACAATTCACGCACACGGCAGGTTCCAGAAGTTTTGCTTGTGTAGCTGAGGCTGAGGTATTATAATTTATTACTTCTTTCAAATATTAATGATTTATACTATTAAAAATCATTTTTTCTGCCATAATGTAGGAAGTTTACACGAGTCAAGCAGTTGGGCGCCTTCAACTTTTTGACATTACGCATAGGAAGAAGGATGGATCTCATGACAGACCAGGTTTCAGAGAAATTTTGGTATATTTATTTAATAAAATTTGATTTTTTATAAATATTTATAATGTTTAATTATAATGGTTTAATTCATCTTTTGTAGTTTTAAATTTCTAATTTTAAGTTATGTTTCATTCCTTTTTATTATATATTCCGTTTCTAACTCTTTTATTAATTTATTAGGATAAACTAAAGGAGAAGAAGGCGGAGTATGAAGCGGTTGTTTGCCGTCGACGATTCTGTTAATCTCGAGAGATTGATAACGAATTATTATGCGATGTTTTGGGTCCCGAAAGGTACGACTCACGCAATACATGCCTTCGATTGATAGTTTTGTTAATCTTGAGTATATTTATAACGAAATTATCACTAATGTTTTGGGTCTTACAAGGTATGGTCGGGTTCGATGTCAAGGATCGGTGTTACTCGACCCAATATTTTGGATCCGGCTCCCAAAGCAATACATGCCTTCCGGAGTCAATCTCATGCTTTGAGTTCGAGAGACCGAAAGACCAGATATCTCTGATGGAAGCGAGCACAGCTGAGCAAATTTCTCAGCTTAGAGCGGAGGCAGCAGCGAGAGAGGCGGACCATATTGCTCAACTTAGAGCGGAGGCAGCGGCCAGCGGGAGGCGAGCGAGCGAAAGTATGAAGAACTCCACTACAAATGCAGAACTATGATCAAAGATTGTTCCAAAGCAGCGATCAGCAGAGGCCGCCCTCTTAGACATTTCTTTTCTTCTTGTAAGATTTTTTTTAACATTGTTACAGTTAAACATTATTGTAAGAATTGTTTGAATTATGTTTCATTTATTAATAAATATCATATATCTTCTATTAAATTTGAAGTATCGTTTAGATTTAATGCTTTTACTGAGATTTAAATATTTTATTTGCTGCCTTGGGTTGGAATTATATGCAATTGTTGCTATTTTTGGCTGGTTTTTAATGCAGGGAGGGTAGGATATTGGAAAAAAAGAGCAGAGCAGATCTGTGCAAATTAGTGGCGTTTTGAAACAGACGCTTAAAAGCCCCTACCTTTCACGGCGTTTGTAAGAAAAGCGCCGCTAAAAGCCCTTACCTTTAGCGGCGTTTTTCTGAAAAGCGCCGCTAAAATCCCTACCTTTAGTGGCGTTTGTCCTAAAAGCGCCGCTAAAAGCCCCTACCTTTAGCGGCGTTTGTACAAAAGCGCCGCTAAAAGCCCTACCTTTAGCGGCGTTTTTCCTAAAAGCGCGCCGCTAAAGCCTCTACCTTTAGCGGCGTTTGTCCCAAAAGCGCCGCTAAAAGCCCCTACCTTTACCGGCGTTTGTCCTAAAAGCGCCGCTAAAAGCCCCTACCTTTAGCGGCGTTTGTACGAAAAGTGCCGCTAAAAGCCCCTACCTTTAGCGGCGTTTTTACGAAAAGCGCCGCTAAAAGCCCCTACCTTTAGCGGCGTTTTTTCACAAAAAACTCCACTAAATTTTGCGGCGCTTTCTTTAGCGGCGTTTTTTGCGGCGCTTTCGAAAGCGCCGCAAATTTTATTAGTGGCGCTTAAAAACGCCGCTAAAAGCCCAAAAAAACGCCGCTAAAAGTCTATTTTGGTGTAGTGTGATGATCTAACATGACAGATCCTGATTTTATTAAGTTTTGTATCAAGATCTTGTTTTACGGTTCTAAAAAGTGGTATCAAAGTCTCGTTATGTTGAATCATTGATGTAGAGGCCCATTTGTGCCCGGGCCTGTGAAAACCAAAATAAATACAAAAACCAAAAAATTAATAAAAGTCCAGTGTCCAGATTACAGAATAGCCCAAGGTACACTACCCATGGCCCAATTACACCCAAAACCAAAATGGCCCAAAGCCCAAATTTGGTTTGAAATCGAAAACCTCGAAACCCTAGGGTTTCTTTCTTGTGCCGCCGCAAGTCACTCGACAACAGCCTCCTCTTCGCGCCTTTCTCGTGCAGCCACCAACCACCATCAATGCCAGATTCTTCGCCATTTTACTGCAAAAGGAAAGAAATGACAGAAAATCAACAAAGCAGATTTTGTTTCTTTTTTTTTAGCGAATCATTTCGGGTTTATAAAACCCAAAAATCTGTAAAACAGGAGGGATACACAGATACACGAATATACACAATACAATAAAAAAATCAAAGAAAGAATAAGGTTTCTTTTTATCTTTCTATCTTTCTTTTCCCCGAATCTGTTCTTTGTTTTATTCTATGTTTTAGTTTTTTCTTTCATATATAAGGTTTTAAATATATTAAAGAAAAGGGAGGAGAAAAAAGGAGGAAAATCTTACATTTTTGAACGGTGGCCGGCGATGGCAGTCGACGGTGGTCGGCGCGGTGGTCCGGCGCCGGTGTCTGGATCGGATATCGCCTATTTGAGAGAGTTTTGAAAGCAAATTTTCTTTCTTTTTTTTTTGAGAGGGTTAAAAATAAAGATTTTTAAAATTTTTGGGGTATTTATAGAGGAGCAAAACGGCGCCATTTTGGTCCCATTTCTGAGCGTCCAAAACGACGCCGTATAGGGGCGACCCGAGCCACCCGACCCGCTCCATTCAAGATCCGCGCGTTTTCTCAAATAATGGGTCATTTATGCGTTTGATCCCTCTTCTTTTTACTGTTTTACAATTAAATATTTTTTATTTTTAAATTCGCCCCAAAGTTTCATTTTAAGTTTAATTCGGTCCCTTCTTTATTTCCTTTATTATTTTTATTATTTTACCATTTTTTTACACTATTTTTATTTATTATTTCTATATAAATATTATTATTGTTTTATTATTAATATTATTTTTATTTATACTATTACTTTTATTATTTTCTATTTACTATTAATATTAATATTATTATTACTATTAAAGTTATTATTTTAATTTTACTATCATTATTTTTAGATTTTAATTATAATTAACTTTATTATTATCATTATATTTTTATTACCATTATTTGTATATATTTTTTATTATCTTTACATATTCTAAACTATTGATTAATTATTTTTATTTACATATTATTTTAGGATTTATATATTATATTATTCTTTTTAAAATTTTTTTGGTATATTAAGTAATATTATATTTTATCATATGTAAATTTTTATTGTATAATATATTATTTATTCTTAAATATATAGTTTTTTTGTATTATGATATTATAAACATGTTTTTATTTTAAAATTACAAATCTATTATTTATTTCAAAACATATTTTATTCTCATATATATATATATGTGTGTTATTTTTTTGTGTGCTATATCATTTTATATTTTTATTTATAATATTCATTATTTGATATATGTTATTTCATGAAAAGTTCATATTTATTTAGTATTTTTAATTGTTGTATATATATTGCTTTATATATTTGTTCATGCAATGCCCTTTTATTTATTTAACATTTTATGATTACCTTAGTATAGTTATTTTAGTGGTATCCTATATTGTCTATATTAAATGTTAATGTATTAATTGCTTTTAATATTTATGTATAAATGTAATGTTGTCACATGGATTATTGTTTAAAATAAAAATACATTTTTACAAAATTAATATTTTATTTAAAGGTTTTTAAAATAAGGCAACATTTTGGTATTTAGAAATACGGGAAATAATGCCCAATCGTGCTGGGTGTCGATTTTCCATTTGGCTAAATAACTAAATATCCTTTTAACAAGTTTTATAAATTATGAGATGATCTTAGTTACGAGGGTTTAAAAATATCATGTCCAATCGTGCTGGATGTGATGTTTAAATTCCTTCGGATCGAAAAAATCTCAAATTCTAAATCAAAATTACTCGAAGTTTTATAAATTATGAGATGATTTTAGTTACGAGGGTTTAAAAATATCATGTCCAATCGTGCTGGATGTGATGTTTATACTCTTTCGGATCGAAGAACTCTCATATTTTAAATCAAATTGTTCATAGTTTTTTGGAAATCATATTTTTAAATCCTTTTAAGTTTCAAACATTTGGACATGATTTTATTGATTAGGTACCAGTTTTTGGGCGTTATGAGGGTGCTAACCCTTCCTCATACGTAACCGACTCCCGAGCCTATTTTCTGGTTTTTCGTAGACCAAAATTAAATGTTTTAAATAAAACGTTTTAAAAGGTGATCCAATCACACCTAAGTAAAAAGGATTGGTGGCGACTCCAATTTTCGTTTTTAAAAGTCGAACCCGTTTTCTAAAACTTTTAAAATGATTTCGACAGCTTGGCGACTCCGCTGGGGACAATAAGAGAGTCAAACCGTAAAATCGATAGTTTCATGTCCTCATGTCTAAATTTAAAATTCTGATTTTAAAAATAAGATCCTTTTATTGCATGTGATTTTAAAAAATATATCTCTTTGCATTGCATTGCATGACCGTCGTGGTCGCACCCTTAAGTGGGAGTGAGAAACTATGCTTTCGTGAGGTTTTCACCTCCACAGGGGCTAGTGGACTGCTTCCGGGATACATCTGTACCTATGCCTTCGTGAGGTTTTCACCTCCGCATAGCCATAGGGAAATGTATTCCCCTGAACCGAACTCGGTCCATATGAGCCTATAATGGGTGAGGATCGAGGAATCTGCTGGTTCGGGTACCTCAACTTTAGAACTAAACCGCATATAGTGAACCCTAAGAACCCACCTTAGGCAGAACTATGTCAAACCTTAGTGGTCACCCAAATAGGTGTTTGATTATTTTACTTGCTTTATATTCCATGGTACTAACTTGTTGTGTTTTATTCTTTTGTGCATATCATTTCATACTTTAAGAGGTATCGATTCACGGTTAGTTTCTAAGTTAGAAAGCTGGTTATGGAGAACGAATTCCTTGATAAAGTGGAAGACAATGCATTCGTTAGTATATGTTCAGAGCTAAGGCAATTAGAGAAGGAAGGGTATGGATTTGTTTGAGCAAGAGGGAAATAGGGCAGCACTAGAATCCCTGCTACCTGTGCTTCCTGATGTTGTTCTGATCAAAGCAGAATCGGATGCGAAGAAGATTGTACAACACCCTATGGCAAGGCGTGATGTTGGAACTAAAGGGCAAAAGGTAACTATACTCACCAATCAATTCAAAGTGAGCGTAGGGAATACGGATAGACACTTCTACCATCTGACATTTCTCTTTCGTATGAAGATGGTCACCACAGTGGACGATAAGAGTGTTGGAAGAAAAGTGACTGATATAGAGTGCATGAGACCTATAAAAATGATTTGGATGGAAAGAATTTTGCCTATGATAGGTCAGCTACCAAAACTTCTCGGCTCTTCGTTGTGATCCAAACAACATTGCAAGGGATTTGATTCGTTGTGGAGAAATGAAAGGAATTCGTATTAATCCCCCATTTGATATATTCAAAGAGATGAACCAGAATAGATGTCTTTCACTTGTGGTTAGAGTTGGAAAAATGTTTGAACAGATACAATTTAAACTTCCTGGAGCTTCGCAGTTCTTTCTTTGTCTAGGAAAAATTCTGATCTTTATGAGCCATGGAAGCGGAAGAACCTCTTTGAGTATGGCGCTAGCTAGGGTAAATGATCAATACTTTTCTGAAGATCGATGCTAAGCTTAGACAGTCTCTTCACTACCATCGAAGTCGTAATTCTGCAATCGAGTTGAAGTCAAGTCTGAACAAGATTGAGGAAATGAAGGGTAGGATTGGAGAGTTAGAATCGGCATTGCACAACTGTGAGCTCCGGATCGAGTTTCATGAAATAAGAGAAGGGCGCTTAAGGGAAGAGCTTCATCATTCCCATGACCAAGTTAGAAGTCAGGATCACCTCACGGGTGAAGCAATAGTCTAGATTCGACTTGGGTAATATAGGCGGACACATTGAGCACGAAGTATGAGCTACGGTCAGATCGTGGTCAAGAGTTGTCTTTGTTGTGTAGGAAAGTCAGAACACTGGGACTTAGGGCGAAAGCATATAGTAATCCTTTTTATGTAAAGTATTTTGTTTTCTAATAAAGTTTTCTAAAATGAAGTTAATCAGAATCGATGCCTCTTTGCATTCATGCATTTGCATTGCATTACATCATTTGCATTAGACTTTTATAAGAGGACCCTAATTAGGTAAAAATATTTCAGTTAACCTGGAAAATATGGAGCAAAGGTTGGAGAGAATAGAACAAATGAAAATACAGATGCAGGGGCAATTGACCGAGATTCAACAAGAAATGCGGGAATTCCAAAAGAATGTGATTGGCCAGTTAACCTAGTTACTAGCCGAAAGATTTGAAAAGAGGACTGGCCCAGCAGTCAACAGTATGGATGAGGAGGAAGACATCGTTTACTCCCCAATAGGTTTTAACCCAATCGATGATAAAGCCCAACCAGTTGCTTTGGTAGAAACAAAGGAAGGAGGAGAATGGACCTCAAAAGCCCTGGAGAAGAAGGAAAAGAAAACGAATAATATCGGTAGGTACAACAAGAGTCATTCAGAGCCGATTACAGTAAACCAGCCAAGGATGGTAGTTACTAGTAATCAGGTTTCCCCAAGGCAAAACTCTGAAAGGCTCCAATTTACGCTAATCCCCATGACGTATAAAGAGCTATATCAAAGTTTGTTTAACGCACACATGGTGTCTCCATTTTATCTGAAACCGTTGCAACCTCCATTCCCAAAATGGTATAACAAGAATGCTCAATGTGACTACCATGCGGGAATAACGGGACATTCGATTCAAAACTGTACTACGTTTAAAAAGTTGGTCGAAAGGTTTCTTAAAATGGGAGTTGTGAAGTTCGACGATCCATCAAAACCTGATCACTTTAATGAGGTAGTGGATACGGTAATTGAAGGAGGAGACAAGAAAGTTGCTATTCCTTGAAGAAATCAAAGAGGGAATCAGAGAACGAAGTTTCCAAGCTCTTGTGTACTTGGAAGTGTTTTGAATAATGAAACTATGGAAGAAATCCCTGTACTTTTAAGGCTAATCTAGAGTAATGTTCAAAACATGCTTGTTGTCTTGAGCCTAGAGGCAACAAGAACTCTTTTTTGAAATAGGCTTGTCCGAAATTTTATTTCAATTAAATGCATCTTTTTGAATACATATTCTTTTTATTTTATACTGTACATTCTTTTGTTTTTAGAATATTCTTTCATTCTTTATTCATAACCATACCAATAATCATCCTTAGAATCATTTATTCTTTGGATTTGTTCGCCTTCGTACCTAGGTACCCAGATATCAACGATATGAGCGACGTTGTTACTGACTCCCTTATTGAGCAAGATATGGGTCTAGAGGATCTCAGGATTTTGAAGATGATAGAGATTGTGACATATCTTCTGACTTATTAAGAATGGTTTAACAATATGAAAAATAGACTTTACTCTACAAAGGTCATTGGATATTGCGAGCCTAGAAAAGGGGTGAAGATCGAAGCCCAACTTACCATAGAAATAATGCGAGACATCATTGAGTTATTCTCAAAAAAGACTCAAAGATGTTTTTCACAATCATATCAGGACATGCTTGGGCTAATAAGACGCGCCTTAAATATGAGGATTGGGTACTGCCAATTTACAGAGAAAGGGATGGTATCAGCTATGCCGTATCTAAGGAGACAAGATTCATGGGCTTACTCCAGTTCTTCACAAATTTTCCATATGTGAGGCATGGATATTATGGGGCCAATCTTGTCAAATGCTTCTAGTTAACATCGATTCACTGTCATGGTCATCGTCTACTTCACTAAGAGGGTGAATGTTGCTTCATATGCCAATATTGCAAAGCCGACAGTCATCAAATTCAAAAAAAAGGAATAAAGGAAAGGATCAGATGCCAGCACAGAATGTATGACTGTACAAAGTTAAAGTTTACTGATTTGTCCAAAGATCGAGCGATATATCAGATGTCAAACAAAAGGCGCCAAAAGAAAAAATACAAAAAAAAGAAGAAAAAACAACAAAAATTATGAAAGGTGACTTAAACTTGTAAGGATTGGCATAAGAAGCTACCGTTACCTTCTGAACGTTGGCCAGAACCGTCACTGGGGCAATATCTTACCTATGGGTTTATGGAATTGAAGCATTTTACCAATTGAACTTAGTTGAAGAAAAGGTTAAAGTTATCCATCACGATCAGATGATGCAAGTTTACGAAGTTCATCTTAGGGAATTCCACGAAGAAACCTATTGTTGAAAAAGATTTTTCCTCTGCAAAATGATTTTAGAGGAAAGCATATGCCAAACTGGGAAGGACTTATGTAGGGCCTGTTCTAGAGGAACATTGATATTTGAAGACTGCCCTTGTCCCAGTGGATTCGAGTTTAGTCAAGAGATATTTGACCTGAAAGAGGAAATACCAAGGTGAAAACCCGTAAAGGGCGCCTCGAAATAAAAAAAAAATAAAGAAGAAGAAGAAAAAGGAGAGGCTAAGGCGAAAACCCGCAAAGGGTGCTTTGAGACCAAAGGGGATTTGAGTTGAAAACCCGAAAAGGGCGGCTCGAATTTTGACCAAAAAGTGGGGCATACAGTAGTAGTCTTGCTACATTTGAATTAAAAATGAGGAAGTATGTTACATCTTGGGGGCATCGACAAAGTACTCCGGATCCCCTAAACACATATTGACCTTAAAATGGTCCTCAAGAAGTTGGAACAAAGAAGCTCAGGCTGCGATATCTGGGGCACCTAGTTTCCCATTTTACCTATTTTAAATCTTTGATTACTTTATTCTTTTCAAAGAAACACCCCAATTAATTTTCTTCTATATCCTTTGCTATATTTACTTTATTCTTTTTAAGATATACCAATCAATTTTCATTTATTGCCTTGGTTATCTTTGATTAGCTTATTTGTTTCGAGCTATGATTAATTTCTTTCTTGTCCACTGCTGTAATCTTTTTCAAGCATTTTATATTGAAATAACGATTAATGGACTAATAACACTTTCATAAAAGGAGTTTCGCATATTACTCTAGAAGCTTCTAAATAATATGAGGAATCTGAAACATGACTATTGTTCAGAACTCACCAAGCCTAAGGGCTGGAAACATTGAAAAATGATTATCTCTTCGGATTCTTAAAGGATAAGACAATTTCGTTGGTGATACTATATTGGCAAATGATGAATAAGGCCAATCTATGTGTAAAAAGGGATCATTGTCGGGATACCCTGCATTCATGTAAATTTCAGACTCATACATCTGGTCATTACACTTAGGGAATGGTGTAACAGATTGAAAGTGATACAACTTCTGTTCCTTTGAGTGGTAACAGAAATATGAAAGAAACCAAATGCCATTCCTCTGAATTGCAGTGGGAGATACGAATTTCATGTCTCAAGATCCAAGCGGAGCTGACTCAGAAATTACATTGGGGCAAGCTGGTGGAGCAGAACGTGATTAATGAACAAAATTAAAGAACAAATGAGTGATAACACCTAGAGTAGGAATCATACTCATAACATTTTTGTATCATAGCAAATTTCATTAGGTGCATTTGATTCGTTCCGGTCATTTCATTCTAATCCTAATCATTTTCATGACATGTTGCATTCACGTCACTCATAACACATGAAACCGAGTCTACAGGATATGTCCTTCATGAAGCGGTGTAGCGATATCGGTGAAGTTTCGATCTTATCTTCCGAAGTTGTAGGAAGCGGATCGAAGACGCGTTTTAGTCTTATCTCCCGAAGTTGCGATGGAGTAGACTAAAAGCAGAAGATTTTATCTCCCCGAAGTTGCGATGGAGCAAATCAAAAGCGAGAAAGATCTTATCTTTCTAAAGTTGTAGGAAGCGGATCGAAGACGTTTTAGTCTTATCTCCCTGAGGTTGCAACGGAGTAGACTACAAACGAAAGATTTTATCTCCACTGAAGTTGCGAGTGGAGCAAATCGAAAGCGTAAGATCTTATCTTTCTAAAGTTGTAGGAAGCAGATCGAAGACATTTTAGTCTTATCTCCCTGAGGTTGCAGCGGAGTAGACTACAAACAAAAGATTTTATCTCCCTGAAGTTTCAGTGGAGCAAATCGAAAGCAGGAGATCTTATCTTCCTAAAGTTGTAGGAAGCAGATCGAAGACGTTTTAGTCTTATCTCCACGAGGTTCTGTGAGTAGACTAAAAATGTAAGATTTTATCTCCTGAAGTTGCAGTGGAGCAAATCGAAAGCAGAAGATCTTATCTTTTTGAAGTTGTAGGAAGTAGATCGAAGACAATTTAGTCTTATCTCCCTGAAGTTGCAGTGGAGTAGACTAAAGACATAAGATCTTATCTTCCTGAAGTTGTAGGAAGTAGATCAAAAGAATATTTTAGTCTTATCTCCACAGTTGTAGGGTAGGCGAAGAAGAAAGATCTTATCTTCCCGAAGTTGTAGGAAGCGGATCGAAAAGAATTTCACCTTATCTCCCCGAAGTTGTAGGGAGTAGGCGAAGACAGAAGATCTCATCTTTCTGAAGTTGTAGGAAGCGGATCGAAAAGAATTTCAGCCTTATCTTCGTGAAGTTGTAGGAAGTAGACTGAAGACAGAAGATCTCATCTTCCTGAAGTTGTAGGAAGCGGATCGAAAATAATTTCAGCCTTATCTCCACTCGAAGTTGTAAGGAGTAGGCGAAGGCAGAAGATCTCATCTTCCGAAGTTGTAGGAAGCGGATCGAAAGAATTTCAGCCTTATCTTCCGAAGTTGTAGGAAGTAGGCGAAGACAGAAGATCTCATCTTCCCGAAGTTGTAGGAAGCGGATCGAAAATAATTTCACCCTTATCTCCACGAAGTTGTAGGGAGTAGGCAAGACAGAATATCTCATCTTCCCGAAGTTGTAGGAAGCGGATCGAAAAGAATTTCAGCCTTATCTTCCGAAGTTGTAGGAAGTAGATCAAGATAGAAGATCTCATCTTCTTGAAGTTGTAGGAAGCGGATCCAAAAGAATTTCAGCCTTATCTCCCTGAAGTTGTAGGGAGTAGACTGAAGACAGAAGATCTCATCTTCCTGAAGTTGTAGGAAGCGGATCGAAAAGAATTTCAGCCTTATCTTCCTGAAGTTGTAGGAAGTAGATCAAGAAGACAGAAGATCTCATCTTCTGAAGTTGTAGGAAGCGGATCGAAAAGAATTTTAGCCTTATCTCCCTGAAGTTGTAGGGAGTAAATGAAGACAGAAGATCTCATCTTCCTGAAGTTGTAGGAAGCAGATCAGAAAAAAATTTCAGACTTATCTCCCTAAAGTTGTAGGGAGTAGACTGAAGACAGAAGATCGAAGATACTCTTAGCCTTATCTCCCTGAAGTTGTAGGGAGTAGACTGAAGATAGAAGATCTCATCTTCCTGAAGTTGTAGGAAAGCGGATCGAAAAATCTCACCTTATATCTCCACGAAGTTGTAGGGAGTAGATCAAGACAGAAGATCTCATCTTCCTGAAGTTGTAGGAAGCAGATCGAAAAGAATCTCAGCCTTATCTCCCTGAAGTTGTAGGGAGCAGACTGAAGACAACAGATCTTATCTTCCTGAAGTTGTAGGAAGTAGATCAAAGACACTTTCAGATATTATCTTCCTGAAGTTGTAGGAAGTAGATCAAAGACACTTTCAGATCTTATCTTACTGAAGTTGTAGGAAGCAGATCAAAGACATCAATTTGGCATTCTTGAAATTGTAAGAAGTAGGATAAAGCTAGCAGACTTACTGAAATCGAGATGAAGTCCCAATACCATTAAGGTTGCAATGGAGTGGGAGCCATTTGAAGAAGATAAGGATCAAGAAGTCAAGGCTCGAAAAGACCGGACAAAATTGGGCCTTTTAAAGTCTTTGCTCTATTCTCGTTACACGACAATGAGCAAAGAGGGGCAGCTGTAGAGGCCCATTTGTGCCCGGGCCTGTGAAAACCAAAATAAATACAAAAACCAAAATATTAATAAAAGTCCAGTGTCCAGATTACAGAATAGCCCAAGGTACACTACCCATGGCCCAATTACACCCAAATCCAAAATGGCCCAAAAGCCCAAATTTGGTTTCAGAAATCAGAAACCTCGAAACCCTAGGGTTTCTTTCTTGTGCCGCCGCAAGTCACTCGACAACAGCCTCCTCTTCGCGCCTTTCTCGTGCAGCCACCAACCACCATCAATGCCAGATTCTTCGCCATTTTACTGCAAAAGGAAAGAAATGACAGAAAAACAGCAAAGGAGATTTTGTTTCTTTTTTTTTTTAACGAATCATTTCGAGTTTATAAAACCCAAAAATCTGTAAAACGGGAGGGATACACAGATACACGAATATACACAATACAATAAAAAAAATCAAAGAAAGAATAAGGTTTCTTTTTATCTTTCTATCTTTCTTTTCCCCGAATCTGTTCTTTGTTTTATTCTATGTTTTAGTTTTTTTTTTTTCATATATAAGGTTTTAAATATATTAAAGAAAAGGGAGGAGAAAAAAGGAGAAAAATCTTACATTTTTTAACGGTGGCCGGCGACGGCAGCCGATGGTGGTCGGCGCGGTGGTCCGTCGCCGGTGTCTGGATGGGATATCACCTATTTGAGAGAGTTTTGAAAGCAAATTTTTTTTGAGAGGGTTAAAAATGAAGATTTTTAAAATTTTTGGGGTATTTATAGAGGAGCAAAACAGCGCCGTTTTGGTCCCATTTCTGATCGTCCAAAACGACGCCATATAGGGGCGACCCGAGCCACCCGACCCGCTCCATTCAAGATCCGCGCGTTTTCTCAAATAATGGGTCATTTATGCGTTTGATCCCTCTGCTTTTTACTGTTTTACGATTAAATATTTTTTATTTTTAAATTCGCCCCAAAGTTTCATTTTAAGTTTAATTCGGTCCCTTCTTTATTTTCTTTATTATTTTTACTATTTTTCCATTTTTTACATTATTTTTATTTATTATTTCTATATAAATATTATTATTGTTTTATTATTAATATTATTTTTATTTATACTATTACTTTTATTATTTTCTATTTTCTATTAATATTATTATTACTATTATTATTTTACTATTAAAGTTATTATTTTAATTTTACTATCATTATTTTTAGATTTTAATTATAATTAACTTTATTATTATCATTATATTTTTATTACCATTATTTGTATATTTTTTTATCCTTACATATTCTAAACTATTGATTAATTATTTTTATTTACATATTATTTTAGGATTTATATATTATATTATTCTTTTTAAAAAAATTGGTATATTAAGTAATATTATATTTTATCATATGTAAATTTTTATTGTATAATATATTATTTATTCTTAAATATATAGTTTTTTTTTTGTATTATGATATTATAAACATGTTTTTATTTTAAAATTACAAATCTATTATTTATTTCAAAACATATTTTATTCTCATATATATATGTGTTATTTTTTTGTGTGCTATATCATTTTATATTTTTATTTATAATATTCATTATTTGATATATGTTATTTCATGAAAAGTTCATATTTATTTAGTATTTTTAATTGTTGTATATATATTGCTTTATATATTTGTTCATGCAATGCCCTTTTATTTATTTAACATTTTATGATTACCTTAGTGTAGTTATTTTAGTGGTATCCTATATTGTCTATATTAAATGTTAATGTATTAATTACTTTTAATATTTATGTATAAATGTAATGTTGTCACATGGATTATTGTTTAAAATAAAAATACATTTTTACAAAATTAATATTTTATTTAAAGGTTTTTAAAATAAGGCAATATTTTGGTATTTAGAAATTCGAGAAATAATGCCCAATCGTGCTGGGTGTCGATTTTCCGTTTGGCTAAATAACTAAATATCCTTTTAACAAGTTTTATAAATTATGAGATGATCTTAGTTACGAGGGTTTAAAAATATCATGTCCAATCGTGCTGGATGTGATATTTAAATTCCTCCGGATCGAAGAAATCTCAAATTTTAAATCAAAATTACTCGAAGTTTTATAAATTATGAGATGATCTTAGTTACGAGAGTTTAAAAAATATCGTGCCCAATCGTGCTGAATGTGATGTTTATAATCTTTCGGATCGAAGAACTCTCATATTTTAAATCAAATTGTTCATAGTTTTTTGGAAATCATATTTTTAAATCCTTTTAAGTTTCAAACATTTGGGCATGATTTTATTGATTAGGTACCAGTTTTTGGGCGTTATGAGGGTGCTAACCCTTCCTCATACGTAACCGACTCCCGAGCCTGTTTTCTGGTTTTTCGTAGACCAAAATTAAATGTTTTAAATAAAACGTTTTAAAAGGTGATCCAATCACACCTAAGTAAAAAGGATTGGTGGCGACTCCCATTTTCGTTTTTAAAAGTCGACCCCATTTTCTAAAACTTTTAAAATGGTTTCGACAATTGAGAATAAATATTTTTAGATTAATCCATTCTTGAGAATTTATGAATTTGGTATTTCGATTTTTTGGATTTATATTAAAAGTTTTAAGGTTATATGTTGAAACTTTAAATTGATTAAATATACGTTGAATCTTTAATTAGGATTAAATTTTTTAAGTTTTCTTATGAAATTGGTTTTAAAGAAATTGGTTTAATATATATATCTTGTGAGATTGGGTTCAATGTATATTTCCATTGACGGTTTGACTATTGATAGTTTGTTGTCTTACATGCATTCCATTAGAACTAGGGATTGCCTTCATTAATGTGTATATTTCCATTATTCTTGTTTGGGTTTAATGTATATCTCGAGGTTCAATTTTGTTTAGTGTGGTAGATCCTACGTTTCAATTTTTTTTGCCGCAAATATTGTGTATTTGCAAATCGTGTAAGTAATTCAATTTCTTTTTAAAATCCTATACGACATTTAGTTTAAGAAAAAAAAAAAAAGGAGGTTGACAGTATGGAAATTGATTGATATATATTCACATGTTTTGATTGATTCATATATATATATATATGTTTCGTATATACGCATGGTTTAATTCATATGTACTTCTTATTATTATATATACATTTATATATGCGATTGTTTTTTAATTTGATTGAAAGATTAGATTAAGAGAAGTATTTTGAAACAAATAAATTCAGATTTTGACTTTAGGTTTTAATTAAAGATGTCTAATATTTTAAAAAATTAGTTGAAATAAAATGCCGCCAAAGTGACCTCTTTTGCATAGTTTATTTAAAATATCAAGATGATTATATATTTTTGTGATTTATGCGTTTATTAATTGACCCAAAGGTAAGTTAATATTTGATAGAATTTCAATGACATTTATGGTGATAAATATGTGACAATTATAAGGTACTTTATGTGAGCAATAAATTAGTCCAAAGATTGATTAATTGTTTGACATAATTTATTCTTAATGTTTGATTGCTACAACAAGAGTATCGCTTACTGTTAATATTACTATCCAAAGACTTGATATTAGTGTTGTGTTTGGTATCTTGAGATGGGATTAGCCATTATCTTGAATTTATTGTTTAATTATGAATATTGATGTGAGTTTGTTTTTATTTGTTTTTGTTCTATATTCAGCTAGTTCATCTTCTGTTACCACTATATATGCTAATATAAATTCTATACCTATGCTTAATGAGACTAATTTTAAGGAATGAAAAAGACACTTAGTTATAGTGTTTGGTTGTATGGACATAGACCTTACATTAACGGAAGAACAACTTGCACCTATCACTGCGGAAAGCACCCTTAATGTTAAAAGGGATTTTGAGATGTGGGATCATTCAAATTACATGAGTCTAATGATCATGAAACACAACATTCCAGAAGCCCTTAGGGGCACATAATCTGAAGAGATTACTCAGGCCAAGGGTTTTCTTAACGAAATTGAGAAACGTTTTGTTAAAAACAATAAGGTTGAGATGACATCACTTCTGACTTCTTTGATGTTTATGAAGTATAAGGGTCAAGGAACGTGAGGGAGTACACTATGAAGATGTTCCATGTTACTTCAAGACTTAAGGCACTTAAGATTGAGCTCTCTGAGGAATTGCTTATTCTTATGGTTTTGGTATCCCTTCTTGCACAGTTCAATCAATTTAAAATTAGTTATAACTGTCAAAAGGAGAAATGAACTTTAAATGAACCCATTTCTCATTGTGTGCAAGAGGAAGAAAGGTTGAAGCGTGATAAGTCTGAAAGTGCTCATTTGGCCAATGTCCCTAAAGACAAGGGCAAGAAAACAAAATATCATAATGAAGCTGCCAAGGGTCCAACTCAAAAGAAACAACAACAAGCTACAAAGAGTTGTTTCTTTTGTAATAAGTCTGGACACGTGAAGAAAGAATGTGCCAAATATCATGTCTGGCGAGCAAAGAAAGGTATAATTCTTAATTTGGTCTGTTCTGAGGTTAATTTAGCTTCAGTACCTAGAAACACTTAGTGGATAGATTTTGCTGCTGCTACTCACATAAGTGTTTCTATGCAGGGTTGCCTGAGTTACCGAAAGCCAAGTGATGGTGAAAGATACATCTTCGTGGGCGATGGAAAATCGGTAGAAGTGGAAGCAATTGGACATTTGAGGTTGTTATTAGGAACTGGCTTTTATTTGGATTTAAAAGACACTTTTATTGTATCGTCGTTTAGATAGAATTTAGTTTATGTTTCTTCGTTGGACAAATTTAGATATTATTGTTCATCCGGAAATAATCAATTTAGTTTGTCTTTAAATTCGAATGCTGTTGGAACTGATTATTTAAATATTTCTGACAACCTTTATTTGCTAGAAATAGTTGCATCCTATAATGAAACCTTGCATGTGGAATCACGTGGTATTAAACACAAATTAAATAAGGAAAATTCAACATCATTATGGCATAAGCGCTTAGGACACATCTCAAAAGGTAGAGTTGAACGCCTTGTGTTTGATGGTATTTTATAGTCCATTGACTTCACAGATTTTGATGTCTGCATCGATTGAATTAAAGGAAAATAGACCAAAACCAAGAGATTGGGTGCCAACAGATCTTTAGACGTCTTAGAATTAATTCATACTGATATTTGTGGGCCATTCCCTACGGTATCCTGGATTGGTCAACAATATTTCATATTATTCATAGATACTCACGTTATGGGTACTTATATCTCATTCATGAGAAATCTCAGTCTTTGGACATGTTCAAAGCTTATAAAGCTGAAGTTGAGAATAAACTCAACAAAAGGATTAGGAACATCAAATCTGATCTTGGTGGTGAGTACTAGGTAGATATGATGGCTCAGGTTAACAATGTCTGAGACCATTTGTGAAATCCCTAGAGGAATGAGGTATTGTCCCATAGTAGACCATGCTAGGATCACCCAGTATGAATGGTGTAGCTGAAAGATGAAAGAGGACTCTTAATGATATGGTAAGGAGCATGATTGCTCATTCTACCTTACCCGAGTCCCTCTAGGGAGAAGCATTAAAGACAACAGCTTACATTCTGAATATAGTACCCACTAAAGCAGTTGCAAAAACACCTTATGAGCCTTGGGGAGGTCAAAAGCCTAGTCTAAAGCACTTTCACATTTGGGGATGTCCATTTGAATCAAGAACTTATAGGACACATGAAAAGAAATTGGACTCCAAAATAGTGAGCAACTACGCTATCGGTTATTCTGAGCTTGTAACAGCCCAATTTTGGGTCTAGTCCGAACAGTGGTTTCGGGACCACAAATCCGACGCAGTAAATATTTTTTATTATATTTCTATGGTTTACAGTTTTATGGAATGATTTTGTGAAAATTTCGTTAAAAAATTTTGACGTTTGGGCACTTAATTTAGTTAAAAGGATTAAATTGCAAAAAATGCAAAATGTGTGTTCTAGAAGCTAGAGGTGTCTAATTGCTATGAAACTTTAAATTGAAGGTCCTTAGATGGTAATTAGACCATTGGTTAAGTTAGTGGATAAAAATGGACATGAAGTAAGAGAATTTTTATGTTTTAAGTTAGGAGCATTTTGGTCATTTGGCTAATTAAATGAATTAAAAATCAAATTAAAAGCCAATTTTTGCTCATCTTCTACCCCTTGATTGAAAATTACAAGAGGAAGACATAGCTGGGGCTTTTCAAGCTTCCAAGCTCGATTGTAAGTCCGTTCTAGCCCTGTTTTTAATGATTTTTATGTTTTTGAAATCCTTGTAACTCGATCTACCTATTTCTAGTACTAATTTGAAGTATGATTAAGGTCTAGAGTTTGACCATGTTAGATATTTGTGTATTTTGATGTCTAATGGTAGATTATGCAAATTTGATGTTGGATAAACAACTTTTACTAAGTGATTTTCGGTAAAAATGTAAAAAAGGACCTATTTGTAAAAGTTATAAAATATGTAGTAAAAGTGTGATTTAATGAAAAATGTGGGCTGGTATGAGCATGAAAATAGTTTGGCTAGGCTTTTGTATTAAATAAATTGAACATATTTCATTTTACGAGCCTAGGGAGTAAAATGTAAAATGTCAAAAGTTTAGGGGTAAAAATGTAATTTTTTCCATAATATGATTTTTGGGCTAAATTGAATAATGTGATGATTGAATGAGTTAAATTTGTTATTATAGATCAAGAAAAACGAGGTACGGACCTAGACCGGGGGAAAAATAAAGTATTTGAGGATTAGGTCAAATCCTACTATCTTTGTACCGAGGTAAGTTCGTATGTAAATAATGCATTGTTATTTATATTTTAAATGCTTTAATATTTTATGAATTGTTATTTATCCTTTGGATGTATTCGAAAAAGTTTCGACAAGCGAGAAATTCCGGTTGAACCTTAGGAATAGATAGGATACAAATGTCATGACATTGGGGTTACTAAGATTACGTGTAAGACCATATCTTGGATATGGCATCGATATGAGACTCGTGTAAGACCATAGCTGGGCTATTGGCATCGATACGAGATTTCATGTAAGACAATATCTGGGATATGGCATTGGTACAGTACTGTGTGTACGAGATTCCCGAGTATCCTTTAGTATTCCAAGTGGTTCAACGGAAAATTTAACGGGAATGCCAAAGTTGTGAAAGGCTATGGTTATGTTGTGAATTGGTACAAGTATATACGTAAAACTCATAATTATTGAGCTCGATATGAGATGAACCCTCGGTAAGGTTGTGATTTAGTAAATTATGACTATGAGATTTTAGTAACATTTATGTTAACTTACATTATGTTAATTGTATGTTAAATGTGTGGTTATGATGCTTATTATTTGCATAGAAACTTACTAAGCTATATAGCTTACTCCCCTTTTCTTTCCATGTCTTATAGTGTCACCAAGCTAGCTCGGGGTTCGGAGATTGTCGGAGATCCACTCACACTATCAACAATTATTTTGGGTACCAATGAATTTAACATTTTGAGTTATGGCATGTATGTGGGATTTGGTCATTTTGTTATGTGTCATAATTGGTTTGGCCAAATATGTTGGCTTCTATTGGTTGAAAGTTCATTTTGTAAATGGCCATTGAAATTGGCTAATGGTGGTATAAGAAATATATATGATAATGCCTTTCATGGATGTGAGAATTTATATGATATGAGTTGATAAGTATGTAATGTTTGTGTATGATAGATGGTAGCATGTGAATGATGTGTTGATGTCTTGGTTGTGGCTGATTTGATTGTATGTATATGCTTGAATTGGTGCTATGTTATATGGTATAAGTGTGTGTATTAAAGGGTGGTAAAATGTCTTAGTAAATAGCCTTATTTTTGTCTACACGGGTAGACACACGGGCATGTGTCTAGGCCGTGTGTGACACACGGTCTGCCTCACAGGTATGTGTTTCAGCCGTGTGTCCCCTGCACCATAATTGTTGCAAAACAGAATGTCCAAAATGTAGTACACGGGCAGAGACATGAGTGTGTGTCTCGGCCGTGTGTGCTACACGGCCTTGGACACGGGCGTGTGTCTCGGCCGTGTGAAGTCTGCACCTATTTTATGAAAAATTATGAAAATTAAATCACCCACACGGCCTAGCACACGGGCGTGTGGCACGGCACGACTGTGTGGCACAAGTCAGAGAGCTCTTTAATTTGAACACGGCCTGTAGCACGGGCGTGTCCCATGGTCACACGGGCGTGTCCCAAATCGACACGGGCGTGTGACCCCTGTAACATGGAAAATTTTCTAAGGTTTGTAAAATTTTATAAAGTTCTCCGTTTAGTCCCCAACCACTTCCAATGCATGTTTTTGACCTCGTAAGCTCGTAATAGGGACTCTATGAATGAATGGAAAAAGTTTTTAATTTGTGCGAAAATTTATGACTCGAAAATGTATGTTTGTTTGTGTTTATGTCCGGTAATGACTCGTACCCTGTAACATTTTTTGAGGATGTTGAGTTTGGAGGGAGAAATAAGGTTAGATACATTGCTTTTAAGGAGGAATTGGATTCTACCTCATGTTATCATACCTATCATTGATCAAGAAGTGAATCCAGGACCTCAACAAGACAATATTGAACAACTCCCTATTCAAGATGAGGTAATTGTTCCAGAAGAATAAACTCAACAACCTCAAGAACAAGTGCCATTAAAAAGGTCTATATGAGAAAGGAGAAATGCTATTCCAGGCGATTATGTTGTATTTCTCCAAGAACATGAGGATGATAATGGAATGATGGAAGATGATCCAATCAACTTTCTTCAGGCCATGAAAAGTTCTAATTCTCAAGAGTGGATTGATGCCATGAAAGATGAGTATAAGTCTATGCAGGATAATAAAGTTTAGGAACTTGTCCAATTACTTGAAGGTGCAAAAACAATTTGTTTTAAATGGATATTTAAAACCAAGAGGGATGCAAATGGTAATGTGGAGAGGTATATGGTGCGTCTTACAGCTAAAGGATATACTTAGAAAGAAGGCATTGATTTTACACAGACTTTCTCTCCAGTTTCATCGAAAGACTCTTTCAGGATAATCATGGCGCTTGTTGCTCATTTTGATCTTGAGTTACATCAGATGGATGTTAAGACTACGTTTCTCAATGGCGACAATGAAGAAACAATTTATATGGTGAAACCAGAAAACTTTGAGTTAGAAGATCCAAATAATATGGTCTGCAAATTGACAAAATCCATCTATGGACTCAAACAAGCATCTTGTCAATGGTACCACAAGTTTCATCAAGTAATTGTTTCATTCGGTTTTGAGATGAATATTTTTTATGATATTTGTATCACAAATTTGGTGGAGGAAGTACATATTTTTGGTTCTATGTAACACCCCTTACCCGTATCCTATGCCAGAACAAGGTACAAGGCGTTACTTAACTTAATAACATGCATACAAACACTTCCGAGTTATGAAATTCCGTTCAAATTTAAAACTTTTCAAACTTCATCTTAAAGTCCCTAATATGGGACTACGAGGCCCAAAACATACTTTGGGAATGGGTCGGTACTATACCAGGCACTTTAGAAAACTTTGGAAAATTTCACTGAAAATAGAGGCACACGCCTGCGTGTGGCAAGGACACGCCGTGTGGGGCGGGCAGTGTGGTCACACACGCCCATATCCCTAGCCGTGTGGATTTACTTTTCAATTCGAACCTACAGGGGTTTTCACACGGCCTGGCACACGCCCATGTCCATGGCCCGTGTCCCTCACTCGGCCATGACACGCCCGTGTCCCTCACACGGCCATGACACGCCCGTGTCTCAGCCAGTGTGATAAAACCTTGACATTCTGTTTCTGACGTCAGCAACATTTTAGGGTCACACGGCCAAGGCACACGCCTGTGTGCTAGGCCGTGTGGCGAATTTAATTTCGCATTTAAGGTGTAGACTTCACACGGCATGGGCACATGCCTATGTATTATGGCCGTGTCATCCACACGGTTGAGACACACGGCCGTGCCTCAGCCCGTGTGGTTACTACTGGGCATTCTGTTTTACCGAATTAAGGTGCAGGGGATACACGGCCAGACTACACGCTGACGGGGCAGACCGTGTGTCACACACGGCCTAGACACACGCCCGTATGTCTACCCGTGTGGAAAAAAACAAGGCTATTTACCAAGCCCTTTTGCCACCCTTACTTGCACCAACATAAGCCACATTAGGTGACACCAATCCATACATAAACATCTGACCAAATTAGCCACAACCAAGGCATACACACATCAAGGCCACTACACTCCATTCACATGCAAAACTTAACACATACTTTATCAATCCAATCATGCGACTTACTCATTCATGCATTAACACACCATATATTTCACCATGCAAATTGCACATTCATGAAAAACATCATCATCTACATATATCAATAACAAGTATTAGCCATCATCCATGGCCTTATACAAAATGAGTCAATCTTCAAGACAAGCCAACACATTTGGCCAAAACAATATGACACTTGAAAAAAGACCAAGTCCCTATACATGCCATACTCAAAATGATAAATCTAACTATACCAAATGTTCAGATTGATAGTGTGATCGAGCCTCCGACATCCTTTGATCCCTGAGCTAGCTTGGCGATACTATAAGAAAATGGAAAGGAAAGGGAGTAAGCATAAAGCTTAGTAAGTTGCATGTAAATAAGTAACCACATCAACTATACATCTTTAAACACATAGCATATTATAAACCAGCACAACATTCTTGATTTAACAATGGTAGATTTACTACATATTTACACATCACAAGTATAAGCCAAAGATTACAAAATTGTCCCGAAATCATTCTCATAGATAGAACTTACTCAATTTCATCCTTACCATTAAGGCATCATAACTAAGCTCATATCTCATGAGTTACGATTAAGAACCTGTACCCCTCACAACATGATTATATCCTTTCATATCTTTATCATAAGCTTAAATAACCCGTAGAACCATTTGGAATACTAAAGGATATCCGATAAGCCTCACACAAGAGGGTAAAATGCCGATGCCATGTCCCACACATGGTCTTACACTAGCTCACATGTCGAGGCCGATGCCATGTCCCATACATGGTCTTACACTAGCTCTCGTCTCAAGGCCGATGCCATGTCCCAGACATGGTCTTACACTAGCACACATATCAACACCGATGCCATGTCCTAGACATGGTCTTACACTGGCTCTCATAATGTGGCCGATGCCATCTCCCAGACATGGTCTTACACTAGCATACATATTAACCAAATGTCATGGCATGGATAATCAATCTATTCCTAAGGTTCAACCGGGAGTTTTTACTACATCAATTCTCATCATGCATATTCACAACAATAATCAAACACTTTATGCCATATTAATTTTTCAATACATAATAATAACAATAAAGTTGTGTTATTTACGTATAACTTACCTCGGTATACAAAATATGGGCGACTAGTTCGATTTAGTCCAATAGCTTGATTTTCCCCCGGTCTAAGTCCGGAATCTGTTTTTCTTGATCTATAATGGCAAATTCACTTATTTAATCACTACATTAATCAAGACAATCTATAATTCATACCTGGGCAAATTTACCATTTTGCCCCTAGAATTTCACATAATTACAATTTTGCCCCTAGGCTTGTAAAACGATTTTAATCAAATTTTCTCCTTTAACAAGCCTAGACGAACCTTTATTACTCTTATAGCAGCTCAAAATTTTCAATTATTTCACACATTTACAACCTATTTTATAAACTTCACAAAATGGTCCTTTTATGTGTTTTCATGAAAACCCCTTTCACAAAAGTTGTTTATTTAACAAACAAGATTCATTTTCTTCCATAATATTTCAGCAAACAACATGAATAATCACATGGTAAAACCCTATACTCTCAACCATTTTGCAAAATAGTCCCTCCATTAGTTAGCTTAAGCTACAAGGGTTCTAGAAACACAAAAATTATCAAGAATGACCATTAAAATCACTTACTTGCAAGGGTGAAGAGTTGATGAAATTTCAAGCTTCCAAAACCCTTATTTTTGCTGACATTTTTGGTGGAGAGGAGGAAGATGAAAAGGTGATATATTTTTCTCTTTATTTTATTTTATTTCTAGTCAAATTTGTCACCAAAACCTCACCTATCCTTTGACAAATTTCATTTCTTTGTCTCTATGGCCGACCATCACTCTCTTAAAGTCCTATTTGCACATTAAGGACCTCTAATTTAAGGTTCTCTAGCTATATGACACTTCTAATTAGTAGAACACAAATTTTGCCTTTTATGCGATTTAGTCCATTTTTAAAAATTAAGCATAAAATCGCTAAAATTATTTCACCAAAATTTTTATGCACTCATATAATCATGCTATAACACATAAAATAGTATTAAAAATAATTTCTCCAGTCGGATTAATGGTTCCAAAACCACTGTTCCGACTAGCCCAAAAATCGGGCTGTTACAATTATCCCCCGCTTTAGGGATTTTCGTCCCCGAAAATCTTACCAATGAAAAGGTTTGGGTATTGATCTCTCATAGTATTTTCAGGCTCCCATGTGGCCTCTTCAACCCCATGTCTATGCCATAGTACTTTCACAAGTGCTATACTTTTATTTCTCAATTGCTTGACCTCTCGGGCCAAGATCTTAACTGGCTCTTCACCATAAGTCATGTCTGATCGAATCTCAACCTCTGTTGGTGAAAGAACGTGCGAAGTGATGTAAGCACGCTTGGAGGCTCGACAAGTTCTAATTCTGATCCCCTCAAGCTCCCTAAAGGTCCAATGACTCGAGCTCGAGCTAAGCGACTTCAAGAAGCCGTTTCAGTTTTGGTAATTCAACTTTGGAGTGAAAACCAGCTCGATGATGAAGGAAAAGCTCGGGCCAACACTTTAAACAATCCTTGCACCTTAGTGCAAGCTGATTTTAGCTCAACTTCAGCTCCTCGAGCTCCGTCTAGCTCGAATCAGCTCACTTGAGCTCATTTAAGCTCGTTTGAGCTCGATTTAGTTTCTTTCCAGCTCATTTCTTTAATCATTTAAATAAATTAAATACTTTTGTTATTTTAATTAATTTGCTACAACTCATAGCCGAATTCCCTACTCAATCAGTTCACTATTTGTTTTCACTTTGTTTGAGCTAGCCAAATTTATTAAGTTAGCTAGTCTTTATTAATTATGTCTTGATTTAGCTTAGTATGTTAATTAATATGTCTTGATGCTATTTGCTCATAGTTCAGCCGAATATACATTTGAATTTAATGAGTTCATTGTGTTTGTGGGTTGGCCGGATACATGAAGCATCAATTAATACACGTTCATGAGTGGTTCAATGCACCGAATGGGAATATGTATGTATGGTCAGATTCATGGATGGTGGCTCAACCATTGGTTTCCTCAAGGTGTCTATTCGGCCAAGAGACACATACTTCATTAATTTCCCAAGGATGGCTGAATGTCTCCCCAATGCTCCATCAAGCCGTTCACACCAATATGTTCACACCTAGTGACCATTCGGCTAGAGTGTTCACATGCAAGAGGCTTTTCAAGGCTGGCTTTTCTCACCTTAATTGGTTGTTCAAGATCCCTCTTTAAGACACATACCCATTCAACCAAACAACACCAAATCAATGCTCCAATTAAGCTCATGGCCGAACCTAGACAAGTGCGTTGCACTCTTCAAGCTTCCAAATACATCCAAGCTGATTTGCTTAATCAAGAAGCTGTCCATTGGTGCTCCAATCAGCTGAACCTAGCCTTAGCATTTTGATAGTTTAATTCTAGATTATTCTAGCACATTCATAGCCGAATTACTTAGCTATTAAGCTTGTTCATTCTGTCCATTCGGCTATCTCTTGTAAGCTATAAATAGTTTGCTCATTTCATGTAGTTCAGACTTTTGCCAAATTATATGAACATTGTGTTCTTTGTGAGGTTTCTTCCTCTCAATTTCGTACGAGTCTCGTGTGACTTATCTAGCTTGCTAGTGGCGTCTATCGAACTTGTTTCTTGAACTTATCACCATTCATTGGTGTGGTGTTCACCTATCAATCTACTAATCCATCCTACCACCTTAACAATATAAGAATCGGGGTGACACTCTCTATAGTGTTGAATCATTCTTGATGTTAAGTTCATTTTTCCATTCCACCCACTTTTCTGAATTTCACCTATCTTTATTTTATTATTAAACCGAACCTATTTCATTCATCCATAACCTATCCTTATCTTTTTGTTAAACTTCCGCTTTTACCTTAACCAAAATTAACCCCTTTTCAACGTTACGAACAATCTTCTCGTCGACGATCGGGCAATCAAGTGACTTGACTCAACATCACCGAGCCAGATCACATCATTTGGTATCAGAGCTTGTAAAACGAGGAGCGCCGACGTTCGTATCCATTTCGAAGTAGGTTCATGAAAATAAAAAGTTTCGAATTAAAAAAAAATTGTAATCAAATTCTTTGTATTTAGTTCAATTGTATTGTAATTAAAGAAAAAAGTATACAAAGTTATAAAAAAAATCGATTATAAAAAAAGAAAAAGAAAAAATGTGTGAAGTGTTGAAAGTTTTTGTGTTCATCCTTTCTACTCCCGATCGAGTAAAGTATTGTTCTTCTATCTACTTTTTCCCTAACGCCACACTCAAACCATTTTTTTTTCTTTGTTTTAGCCTACTTACACCATATACAAAATATCCTTTGAAACCACTTTAAAACCGACCCCAAAGTAGCAAATAGGTTTAAACGAGACGAAATACAAAATATTGAGAGAGAGGTCGAGTGGTAAAAGGCAAAGAGTGAGTGAGTGCATTAGAGTGTTAGAAAAAGCCTTTAAAATGAGAGTAAACACGAACGTGAGTGAAAATCATTCCTGTATTTTTTTTCTTTCCGAGTGAACTTATGAGATTTTGTGGTGAGGTATTTATTTTCTGTTTCTATTTTAACACTTTTCTTTTCATTAATTAATCATGTCTCGAGAAGAGTATTCGGCATTTGAATTTCAATATTTGTTGAAAGAGATGGAGTGCCTGCTCGACAGAAAAATTTCACCAAGTCGAAAAACGGAGTCAATACCATTACGGAGGAAAACATCCCATGACTATTCGAGAAGGGATTCTTATTGTGATTCCTATTCCTCAAGGAATTCGCGACGAGATAAAGCGAGCTACGAGCTTGAACCCTTTCAAGATGACGAACGAGAAAGTATAAGTTATTCTTCGTATGCCTCAAAGAAATCATCCTCGGAGGAGTCCTTACGAAGGAGTGAACTTGAATCATATGTAAATCATTCCACTCCTACCCGACGAAAAACATCTCATTCTGATTCTTTTGTTTTATCTTCATGTTGTAAAGAAAAAATGAGAGAAAAAGAAATAAAAAGAAAAGAGAGACAAGAGATGATCATGAGAGAAAATGAGCTGATCTTAAACGAACTCGAGAGAAGAGAAAGAGAAATGAAAGAAAAAGAAATTGAAAAAGAAAAAGAAATCGAAAAAGAATGTGAGAACGAAAATAAAATTGAAAAGGAGAGAGAGATTGAAGAAAGAAAAGAAAATGAGTTAGAAAAAGAGACGAAAGAAAAAGATGAGCGAGAACAAGTGAGGAATGTTTCCACTAACCAACATGTGAGTTTTCCTCATGTTGTTTCTTTCAGGTTTCTGAAGAATTGATTAATAAGTTCCATCTACTTTACCTCCCAAAGGAGAGACGGTTCACATTGGGTGGAGAAGGTAACATTCTGAACGACCCTAGTCCATGTATGCCTAAAGGTAAGCAAGGTGAGGTTTCTATATCCTTTAAACAACCCTATTTGATTCATAGTAAATACATTGCTTATGACGTGGGTTTTGGAAAAGAACTATACCTTGATGTGGTTGATTTTAATGATGACAAGGAAATTTTTTCTAATGATAATTGTTGCGTCGATCAGTATGTGGATGAAGTGAGATTAAATTATCATGAATATGTTTCGAGCTTGTGAAATAAAAGGTTGCTATGCAAAGTGCTTAGTTCATATGAACATGATGATGGTGTGACGGATCTGCCTTGTTGTATAAATTTTGCATGTTTGAGTAAGTTTGAACGAGTGAGACTTGAGTTTCATGATTGTTTTAATGATTGTTTGATCACATCTTCTTTGATTAACATGAGTGGGACATTGGAAATTAAGAAACTCATGTTGCCTGTTGAAACGAGTGACCAAGCTCGTGTGTTCAAACCTGGAATTTGTTATTTTGGTGCGATATGTGGGAAAATCAAGCATCCTAAATTTTGTGCGAATAATTTATATTTGTTTGATGCTTGGTCTTTGACTAAGGAAATGAAATTTGACAATTTTGATTACAATTTAAAATCGTTCCTTGATCATTTTATGTGGCTGTACATGAAATTCATGTTTCATCTCGAAAAGGTAAGATCGACTCATGTTTTTGAACCAGGTATCGATTCATATGTTCAATTTGTGAATAACATTTTAAGAAGTTCCTTCGAGTTCATCATCCATGGTGACACTAACCCCTTTCTTTTTTGTGAAGATGACACTTTGAAAAGCGCGAATTGTCTTTGTGTTTACCCTTCATTTCAGGTTGAATCAAGCACAGAGTTTCGACTACACTATATCCCCGAGGAGAGAAGGTTTGTGTTGATCGAACAAGGTAAAACTGATCTTGTTTTCCTACTCCTAAAGGTAAAACTTCTGAAAATTTTAAGACATTTCTATCCTATTCGAATGGTGATGACAACTTTGTTGAAAATTCGATTTTTGACAAATACTTGTATCCGGATGTGATTGGTTGCTCTTTGATAATTAAATCATAGTCTTTCAATAGCTCGAGCCATCTGTGCTGTCTCAGATTCAAATATTTTTGTGACATTAAATACTTCAAACTTTTGTGATCTGTAAAAATGTGACATTTTTCGCTGTACAAATGGTTTCACCAAATCTTCAACGCAAACACAATAGTTGCAAGTTCTAAATCATGCATCGGATAATTCTTTTTGTGCAGCTTAAACTGTCTAGAAGCATAAGCTATCACTTTGCCTTCCTGCATCAAAACACAACCCAAACCTTTTAAAGATGCATCACTAAAAATCACAAATTTTTTATCTGACTCAGGCTGAACTAACACCGGTGCTATAACACCCTAAATTTGGGCCTAGTAGAATTGGGCCTATTGGGCCTTGGGCATGGGAGCGTTTAAAACTTTTGAGAACAAGAGAACGGAACAATTGCATGTTGGATCTGTGGGGTGAGTGATTTTGGAAGGTTATGGGGCTTCTATAAAGTCCTGGGTTCAAGCCATGTCATATGGAAAATTTTTATTTTTAGCATTAGGGGAACCATGACTCCTGGTTGTAAGCCTTTTAAGTAATTGTGATTAAAAAGAGACACAAAGAGAGCCTGTGGTGGAGTGGTTGTGGTGTCACAGGTGTGGCAAGGAGAACAAAGGTTCAAGTCTCATTGCATGCAAAAGGGATTATTTATTTTACTCATGTGTGGGCAAGAGTTTGTGTTGGATTCAAACTCTGTGTTGGAGAGTTTGAATTGGTCAAGTGAGTGATTTAAGGAGTAGATTGTGGAGAGATAAGAGGGAGAAAATTGTGGACTTTGGGTGGGAAGAGTTGTGCCGTATAGGGATTTTGGGCACTCAGAAATTCGGAATTTTAGTGTGGTGGGGGAGTGAGTGCCGATTCTTTCTCTCCATCTAGGGTTTTTAGCACTTTTTGGAGCCGGTTTTGCTAAGGGACTCTGGGGTTCTCTCGTTTCCTCTTTTGATTGCTTATCCCGAGTCTATTTTCCCCTTTTCATCTTGCTTCTTTAGTCGAATATCTTTTTCTCTCAAGTCTGTCGGTCTTAGCATTTTCCTCTCCTTGCATCTTGATTCTTCTTTTAGCCGAATGCACTTTCTTCCCTCCTTCGGTTCTTTTTGTTAACGAATTTCCTTTCTCTCCATCTTGCTATTAGGACTGAATACTGCATCTTCTTCTCTCTGTTCGCCCTCAAACCATTTCGCCTATCATCTCTTCTTTTTGATAACCAGGCCGAATTCTTCACCTCTCTCAAACTTTGTTCGGGTGGAGCAACTATTTCTGGAAAATCGGTGAGTAGTTTGTTCAACTTCTATTTGTTCTTTTTATTCTTTAAAGATTATTACATCTCCTCTCTTCTGCGCTCTTCTAAGCCGATTCCTTCCTTCTTTTTATGGCCGAATCCTCCCTTCTCTTTGTAGGGTATGTTGATTCGTTTGATTCCTAGGTTTTCTCGTGGAAGGAAGGAGTTGCGAGTGTTCTGAGATAGACGAAGCTTTTCTCTCATCACTCGATCAAGATACCCTTCAAAGGGTTTGTTATCAATCTCCATCAACGGTTTAAGCGGGCTAAACCGCGCTCGTTCAATCAAAGCAGGTATCGATATTGTTCGGTTTAAGTAATAGAAGAGGGTGTTTGACTCTATCATTAAGTGACTAATAGAATATCATCGTTAATTGTAGGCTCGGTGCTCATGGGTTATTCACTCGATTTTGGTAAACAGGTGTGTAGAAATACCCTATGACCGATAGTCGACAAAAGAGCTGAAAAGCGTGTGTACACACACACACCACTCCAAGTAGATCGGCAAATGCCGAAAAGCCAAAATATCGGCGAATGATGGCACACGAGCGTGCAATCGCACGTGTGGTGGACCGAGCCCACGAATATGGGCGTAAGATGGGTTGAGGCCACCATGAGCGTCCTCATGGGCTTAGGCCGCTTTTGGGCCAAATGGACCGGAATGGGTCGAGTGGGCCCAATGGGCCCATGGGCCCTACGCGAGTAAATTTTGTGGATGGATAGGAAATAATGAGCCAGCCATGACGATCACATGGCCAAAAGGCATTTTTGGGCTAAATGGGCCACACGAGCGTGTGGGCCCACTTGGGCCGAATATTGGGCTTTGGGCCCAAATACACCGTTTTGACCATATATGTTATCTGTGTCACTCGAGGTGACTGTAGACCTTCGGGAAGGTCGTAAATTGACTGAAATACCCCTGTAGGGTAAATTGACTAAAATACCCCTGTAGGGTAAATTGACTGAAATACCCCTGTAGGGTAAATTGACCGAAATACCCTCATAGGGTAAATGACCGAAATACCCCCATAGGGTAAATGATCGTTATGCCCCTGAAGGGAAAAATGACTAAAATGCCCCTACATGTTATATGATTGCTATTGTATGCTATTTATAGTATGTTTGCATTCATGTGATATTATGCTACATGGGGGATGGGATTATTGATTTGGAGGAAGTGTATGATTTGTTAGGGTCGCATGGTCGCTTGACGACTGTGGATCCACCAATAGATTTAAGCCGATTATGTGATTGGCAGCTCTGCTGCAACATTGGTTAGTGCCACAATCGGTGCTACATAAGGAGTGCAGGGATGGGTGGGTCGATTAAATCCCCACAGGAGTGCAGGGTTGGATAGGAGACGGAGTGCAGGGTTGGTATGGGCATTAATCCATTTCATACACTGGTTCTGTTATTGAGATGGGCTTAGGCCCAGATAGATGTGATCTGTGACATTGGATATGGGCTAAGGCCCAACTGAGGCTATTATGGGCTAAGGCCCAAATGCCACCGTTACTGTGTTGGGCTTAGGCCCACATTGATTACTGTAATAGGCTTAGGCCCGGATTGATGTGATGCATGATTTATGATTGATGAGGGTTGTACACACTGAGTTTTCGTAAACTTACCCCCTTATTTATTTATTTTTTTAGGTAATCCTCAGTAAGCGGTTCGACGTACTGGAGGACTCGGAGGTGGCCACACTACGAACTTCTTTACATTTTAGTATTCTATTTTACCTTACTTAAACTGCTTTCCTATTGGGTTGTAATAAGGCCTCTTTTAATTTCTGGTTTTTAATTTGGGATTTTCAGTTTAATGCGTTTTCTATCTATTAAAAATAGATCGCGGTTTTCGAAAACAATAACTATTTTCAAACACTGCGCTTCCACAACTTAATCTTTAAACATCACATTTTCGTAAATCGGTTACTTTTAAACTTAGCTTCCGCAACTGGAAAGAAATTTTGGAATAAATTTAATAATTTTTCTATGTACCACGTTTTAAAAAAAAACACTTCAATGTGACACGCCAGATTCGGGCCTAACTTCTGGGCCGGGTTTGGGGTGTTACAGGTGCCTCAGTTAACAACGCTTTCAACTAATTGAAACTTTGCTGCCATTTCTCAGACCACTCAAATTTCACATCTTTTTACAATAATCTCGTCATCGGTGTAGCAATCATCGAGAATCCTTTAACGAATCTTCTGCAATATCCAGCTAGTCTTAGAAAACTTCTAACTTCATATACATTGGTCGGAGGTTTCCAATAAACAACAGTTGAAATTTTGCTCGGATCAACTGTGATGCCCTCGGTTGATACAACATGTCCCAGAAATTTAAATTCCCGAAGCCAGAATTCGCATTTGCTAAACTTAGCGAATAGTTGCTTTTCACGCAAAGTTTGTGTAACAGTCCGGTTTAGACCCTAGTCGGAATAGTGGTTTCGGGACCACAAACCCGAGTTAGAAAAAATATTTTAATAATATATTCTGTGCCTGCAGTAAGTGATTAAGCATATGTGAAAGTTTCGTGAATTAATTTTATTGTTTGTGTGCTTAATTAGAGAAAAGGATTAAATTGCATAAAAGGTAAAAGTGGCCTTCTAATTGATTAAGTGCTGAATTGATGTGTCTTTATTTATATGAGGTCCTTATAATGCAATTGGATCATTTGATTTATGGATGGACATTAATGTATATAGATAATGGATTTTTAATGTTATTATTAAAAGGTTAAATATGTAAATTGGTTATTAATGTTATTATAATTAATAAAAACAAAATGGATGGCCATTATGTGTGTTCATCCAACCGAAAATAAAAAGAAAAGAAAAAGAAAAAGGATAGCTAGGTTTCGGCTATGTTCAAGCAAAATTAAGGTATGTTTTGGTTCCGATTTTTGATAATTTCTACGTTTTTGTGATCGTTGCTTTGTGTTCTATCAAGCCCATGCCTTAATTTTGGAATTTGATGATGATTTTGAAATGTTCCAGTGATGAATGCTTGAGTTTTGTCATAGTTGATGATGAAATATGAAATATATGTGTTAGATTAACATGTTTTGTCTTTGGATTTTTGATGAATTTGAGTAATTTAGATTAAATTGTGAAAATAATATTTTGAAGGACTAAAATGTAAAAAAAATGAAATGTGAGGACTTAAATTAAGCATGTGAATATTCGGCTAAGCATGGGTACAAAGAAATTATGTGTATTTTGTGATTTTGTGAAATAGGGTCTTAAATGTCAAAATGTAAAAATGTGAGGGCTAATTTGTAAATTTCCCTAAATGTGTGTTTTTGGATTAAATTGAATGATTTGGTGAATAAAAGAGTTAAATTTGAATATGTATAGATCAAGAACCAAAGAAAATGGATTTAGACCGAGGAAAACTGAAAGTGATCGAGTAATTGAATCCGTCCGTTTATATCCGTACGAGGTAAGTCTATATACAAATAAATGTATTTGAATTGATTTATTTATGTTCATATGAAATTGAATTGTGATGAATGATTACAGAAGATATACACCTGAAAACCGAGAAAGTATCGACAATGTGTCAATGTTCGAAAAGCCCCGTAAGAACCTTAGGAATTGATAGGATTCATATGTCATGACATAGGGTTCCGATATGTGATATCGTGTAAGACCAAGTCTGGGACATTGGCATCGATTTGAGATTTACGTATAAGACCATGTCTGGGACATTGGCATCGTAAATGATTTTGTGTAAGGCCCTGTCTGGGACAGTGGCATCGATATGTGATTACATGTAAGACCACGTCTGGGACGTTGGCATTGTACGAGTATTCTGAGTTATCCGAGTATCCTACTTGATTCCGAATGGTTCAACGGGCAATTCCGAGAAATAAAAGACTATGTAAAATGTGTAACTGATTCAGGTACATTTGAAATGTACTCTATGTTTGAGTATGAAACGTAAGTATATGTGAATTTGCAAAAGTGAGATATATGCATAGACTTGTTGAGACAAAATGTGATATATGTATGAATGTGCTATGATCTAATGAGATACATGGAGATGTAATTTGTTGTCAAGCTAATGGCTAGATACAATTGAGCTAAAGAAGAAATATGAATATACTATTGAGATATGTTAAAGTTCTTGTAATTGAAATGGTTATAAATGTTTTTATATGTTAAGTTTATTTTTATATGGCTTACTAAGCTTTTGAAAGCTTACTCTATGTGTGTTTGCATTGTTTTATAGATCGTTAAAGCTACGGAAGGCTTGGGGATCGTCGAGGATCATCACCACACTATCAAACTCTATTTTGGTACCTTTTTGAATGTGTACATATTTAAGTATGGCATGTATAGTCTAGTTGAGTTGGATGATATTTTGAGTTGTATATATAAGCTATGTGATATGGCTTGTAAATGGAATGTGAATATAGTAAATTTTAGTCTATGTTTTGAGATGCAAAGTTGGTATATTATTGATGAAAGGTTGTCAAATTGAATTGGTAAGTTTTTGGATCGATTATACTAGAAATGCTTGTGATGAGAATGAGATAAATGGTACATAAGTTGGCATGTTTGATATGCTCATGAATGGTTAGAAAAGATGGTCATTTTGGTATGTTTTGGTTGCTTTTGGTGCTTGAAATGATGATTGTTTTTGCATGTAGGTTTGACCCTAAAATGGGTGGCAAATTGGCCTTGAAAATGGCCTATATTTGCCCACACGGTTGAGCACACACAGCGTGTGGCTCGACCGTGTCATTTGAGTTTGTAATTCAAAACAAGTCGAGTCGACCACAGTCCGAACACACGGGCAGTGATCGGCCGTGTGTGATGCAAGTCAGTGTCGACCACAGGTGAGGCACACGGGCATGTCCACGACCGTGTGGACAAGTCAGTATGTATGCCCTGTTTTGCCACGGCTTGGACACACGGGTGTGTCTGAGGCCGTGTGAGGCACACGGCCTATCCACACGGGCGGGTGACCTCTGTAAATTTGAAAAATGTTTGATTTTTTAAAAAAATTTGTATGATCTTGATTTAGTCCTGACCCCTTTCTAATGCATGTTTAAGGTCTCGTAGACCTCATTAAGGGACTATATGCTTGTATTTTGCTATGATATGACGATGATATACTTATTGATGTGAAATGTTCGTAAAAGTTTCTGATTTTTCTGGTAATGCCTCTTAACCCTAAATCAGCGATGGTTACGGGTTAGGAGTGTTACATTTTATTGGTATCAGAGCTACGGTTTAGTCGATTCTAGGACTAACGTAGCGTGTAAACGTCTAGCTATACATGCCATATATAGGAATTGTGATGGTGTGATGAATCCTGACGTATAAAATGTGTTTTTCGTATAGTAAATGGATCCCAAAAGATCTGTAGCTAACGACGTTGAAAGTAATGCGCCTGCTCCCGCTCAAGGGACGGCGCCATCTGATTCGAGACCGGCTACTAGCGGTCAGGAAGGAGAGGCTAAACAAGCCTTCTTTCAAATGATTTATGAGTGGTTTACTCAATATATTAGAACAAATTCGGCTGTTTTACAACCTCTGCCCCCGCCCAATCCTCTTTAGACTTCTGTAGTACCTCCGGTTATGAATATGAATCTGTTGAATAAGCCTCCAGTTAATAAAATCCGTAAATATGAAGCTGAAGAGTTCAGGGCCACTAGTGATGATGATGTTGAGAGAGAGGAGTTTTGGCTCGAGAATACAATCCGAGTGTTTGAGGAAATGTCTTGTACTCCTGAGGAATGTGTGAAATATGCCGTTTCTTTGTTACGAGATGCAGCTTATCAGTGGTGGAAGAATTTAACTTCTGTGGTTCCAAAAGAACAAGTTACATAGGATTTCTTTAAGTCTAAATTTCAGAAGAAATATATTAGCCAAAGATTTATAGATCAAAAACGAAAAGAATTTTTTGAATTGAAACAGGGCCGTACGTCTGTTACAGAACACGAGCGAGAATTTGTGAGATTAAGTCAATATGCTCGGGAATGTGTTTTGACTGAAGCAATAATGTGTAAAAGGTTTGAAGACGGCCTGAATGAAGATATCCGTTTGCTAGTTGGTATTCTAGAAATAAAAGAATTTACTGTGCTCGTTGATCGAGCATGTAAAGCTGAGGCACTCGGGAAAGATAAAAGAAAAGCTGAGTCTTAAGCCAGAGATGTGAGAAAGTGATTTTCAAGTAAATCATTTCAATCTGCATCAAAGAAATTCAGAGATGAGCATAGCCGTTCAAAGGCTAATGTGGGACATTCGAACAGAGATCGAACTAGATCGCAGTCGAACTTCAAAGTTCCAGCAACTTCAGTAACAAGTGTTGGAAATGTCCGATCCTAATGACCTTAATGTAAACATTGTGGTAAAAGACATCCGGGTAATTGTAGATTGAATGATCGAGCCTGTTTCAGATGTGGATCATTAGACCATTTTATTCGAGATTGTCCCGAGTCCATTGAACAAGAGATTGTACGTAATCCAAGTCGAGATAATGCTTCAAATGCTAGAGGTAGACCTTCTAGAAACACAAGAAATGTCAGTGGTAGTCAGAGAGCTACGAAAGATACTGTTGCGATATCTGAAGCTAGAGCACCTGCCAGAGCTTATGCCATTCGAGCTCGTGAGGAAACTTCGTCTCCAGATGTTATTACGGGTACATTTACTCTTTATGATACTTCTGTGATTGCATTGATAGATCCAGGGTCTACTCATTCATATGTATGCATGAACTTAGTATCCAGTAAGACTTTGCCTGTAGAGTCTACTGAATTTGTAATTAGAGTATCGAACCCCTTAGGTAAAAGTGTCTTGGTTGACAAAGTGTGCAAGAATTGTCCGTTGATGTTTCGGGATATTTGTTTTCCGGCTAATCTGATGCTATTACCTTTTGATGAGTTTCATATAAGTTTGGGTATGGATTGGCTAACATTGCATGATGCTGTTGTGAACTGCAAATGGAAAACTATTGATTTGAGATGTCAGAATGATGAAATAGTTCGGGTTGAATCTAATGATGTGAATGGGTTACCGGCTGTGATATCAGTGATGAAAGCTCAGAGTTATGTGAAAAAGGGTTGCGAAGCCTATTTTGCCTATGTAATTGATTCGAGTGTGACTGAAAAGAAAGTTGAATCTGTGCCAGTTGTTTGTGAGTTCTCTGATGTATTTCCTGAAGAACTACCGGGATTGCCTCCGATACGAGAAGTTGAGTTTGGTATTGATTTAGTGCCGGGGACGACACCTATCTCAATAGCTCCGTACAGAATGGCACCGACAGAGTTGAAAGAGTTGAAGTCACAGTTGTAAGAGTTGACCGATAGAGGATTTGCACGATCGAGTTTCTCACCTTGGGGCACTCCCGTTCTATTTGTTAAAAAGAAAGATGGCACGATGAGAATGTGCATTGATTACCGTCAGTTGAACAAAGTGGCTATTAAGAACAAATATCCTCTGCCCAGAATTGATGATTTGTTTGATTAGCTAAAAGGAGCCACCGTGTTTTCAAAGATAGATCTGAGATCGAGATATTATGAGTTGCGAGTAAAAGATTCAGACATTCCGAAAAATGCTTTCAGAACGAGGAATGGACATTATGAGTTTTTAGTTATGCCTTTCGGACTAACCAATGCTCCTGCTGTCTTTATGGATTTGATGAATAGAATTTTCAGACCGTATTTAGATCAATTTGTTGTTGTATTCATTGATGACATTTTGATTTATTCGCGAGATGAAATTGAGCATGCTGAACATCTGAGAATTTTACTACAAACTCTGCGAGATAAGAAATTGTATGCAAAGTTTAGTAAATATGAATTCTGGTTGCGTGAAGTTGGTTTTCTGGGACATATTGTATCAGCATCTGGTATACGAGTTGATCCGAGCAAGATTTCAGCTATTTTGGAGTGGAAGCCTCCGAAAAATGTGTCTGAAGTTCGCAGTTTTCTGGGACTTGCTGGTTATTATCGGAGGTTCGTAAAAGGCTTTTCGATGATTGCAACTCCATTGACAAGATTACTTTAGAAAGATGTGAAATTTGAGTGGTCTGAAAAGTGTCAGAAAAGTTTCGATCACTTGAAAGCCCTTTTGACTGAAGATCCAGTTTTGGTACAGCTAGAATCGGGTAAAGAGTTTGTGATTTATAGTGATGCTTCGTTGAATGGCCTGGGATGTTTTTTGATGTAGGAAGGCAAAGTTATAGCTTATGCCTCGAGACAATTGAAGCCGCATGAAAAGAATTATCCGACACACGATCTTGAGCTAGCTGCGATTGTGTTTGCTTTAAAAATTTGGCGCCACTATCTTTTCGGTGAAAAATGCCATGTGTTTTCGGATCATAAAAGTATGAAATATTTAATGACTCAGAAAGACCTGAATTTATGACAGAGAAGATGGTTAGAACTGTTGAAAGACTACGAGCTTGTGATAGATTATCATCCGGGTAAAGCAAATATTGTTGCTGATGCAGAAATCACTATATGCATTACGTACGATGAATACTCATTTATATCTGTCTGATAATGATTCAGTTTTAGCGGAATTGAAAGCGAAACCGTTGTTCTTACAACAAATATGTGATGCTAATAAAGTTGATAATGAAATGTTAGCGAAATGAGCTCAGTGTGATTTGAATTCTGATTCTGAATTTTGGGTTAATGTTGATGATTGTTTGAGATTTCGAGATCGGATTTGTGTTCTCAGAAACCCAGAGTTGATTTAGTTAATTTTGAATGAAGCTCATAATAGTCGCTTATCTATTCATCTGGGAAGTACAAAAATGTACAATGATTTGAAACGACTTTATTGGTGGCCCAGAATGAAAAGAGATATCTCAGATTTTGTATCGAAATGTTTAATCTGTCACCAAGTTAAAGCTGAGCATCAGCTTCCATCTGGTTTGTTACAACCGATTTTGATTCCTGAGTGGAAATGGGATAGAGTGACGATGGATTTTGTTTCAGGGTTGCCTTTGACTCCGAGAAAGAAAGATGCAATTTGGGTGGTAGTTGACAGATTGACGAAATTAGCTCTTTTTATTCCGGTACGATCTGATTTCTCACTTGATAAGTTAGCTGAGCTATATATTTCCGATATTGTGAGATTGCACGGTGTGCCACTATCTATTGTGTCTGATAGAGATCCGAGGTTTACTCAATTCTTGAAGAAATTGCAAGAGGCTTTAGGTACGAAATTACATTTTAGCACTACTTTTCACCCATAGACGGATGGTCAATCCGAGCGGATTATTCAGATTCTCGAAGATATGCTAAGACGTTGCATTCTTGAGTTTGAAGATACCTGGGAACAATATTTACCATTGATTGAATTTGCATATAATAATAGTTTTCAGTCGAGCATCAAAATGGCACCTTATGAGGCTTTGTACGGATGCAAATGTCGAACACCTTTGTATTGGACTGAGCTAAGTGAAAATAAGATACACGGGGTCGATTTGATCAAAGAAACTAAACAGAAAGTGAAAGTGATTCGTGATAGTCTGAAAGCCGCATCAGATAGACAAAAATCTTATGCAGATTTGAAACGAAAAGATATTGAGTTTGAGATTGGTGATAAAATGTTCTTGAAAGTATCTCCGTGGAAGAAAATACTTCGTTTTGGCAGAAAAGGCAAGTTGAGTCTGAGGTTCATCAGACCATATGAAATTATCGAGCGTATTGGGTCGGTTGCTTATAGATTGTTGTTGCCACCTGAGCTAGAAAAGATTCATAATGTATTTCACGTGTCAATGCTTAGACGATACAGATATGATCCATCACATGTAATTTCTTCGTCTGAGATAGAAATTCAATTTGATATGACTTACGAAGAAGAACCAATTCGTATCTTAACTCACGAGATTAAGGAATTGCTGAACAAGAAAATTCCGTTAGTAAAAGTACTGTGGCATCGACACGGAGTAGAAGAGGCTACGTGGGAAGCTGAAGATGCTATGAGACAACAATATCCGAATCTGTTTAACGGTAAGATTTTTGGGGACGAAAATCCCTAATGGGGGAGAATTGTAACAGTCCGGTTTAGACCCTAATCAGAATAGTGGTTTCGGGACCACAAATCCGAGTTAGAAAAATATATTTTAATAATATATTCTGTGCCTGCAGTAAGTGATTAAGCATATGTGAAAGTTTTGTGAATTAATTTTATTGTTTGTATGCTTAATTAGAGAAAAGGATTAAATTGCATAAAAGGTAAAAGTGGCCTTCTAATTGATTAAGTCCTGAATTGATGTGTCTTTATTTATATGAGGTCCTTATAATGCAATTGGACCATTTTATTTATGGATGGACATTAATGTACATAGATAGTGGATTTTTAATGTTATTATTAAAAGGTCAAATATGTAAATTGGTTATTAATGTTATTATAATTAATAAAAACAAAATGTATGGCCATTATGTGTGTTCATCCAACCGAAAATACAAAGAAAAGAAAAAGAAAAAGGATAGCTAGGTTTCGGCTATGTTTAAGAAAAATTAAGGTATGTTTTGGTTTCGATTTTTGATAATTCCTACGTTTTTGTGATCGTTGCTTTGTGTTCTATCAAGCCCATGCCTTAATTTTTGAATTTGATGATGATTTTGAAATGTGCCATTGATGAATGCTTGAGTTTTGTGATAGTTGATGCTGAAATATGAAATATATGTGTTAGATTAACATGTTTTGTCTTTGGATTTTTGATGAATTTGAGTAATTTGGATTAAATTGTGAAAATAATATTTTGAGGGACTAAAATGTGAAATAAATGAAATGTGAGGACTTAGATGAAGCATGTGAATATTCGGCTAAGCATGGGTACAAAGAAATCATGTGTATTTTGTGATTTTGTGAAATAGGGACTTAAATGTCAAAATGTAAAAATGTGAGGGCTAACTTGTAAATTTCCCTAAATGTGTATTTTTGGATTAAATTGAATGGTTTGGTGAATAAAAGAGTTAAATTTGAATATGTATAGACCGACGATGGTTACGGGTTAGGGGTGTTACAGTTTGCAATACAATTTTCAAATGCTCGGCATGCTCAGACTCATCTCGTGAATAGATCAATATATCATCAATGAATACCAAAACAAATCGGTCTAAATACGGTCTAAAAATTATGTTCATCAAATCTATAAATACTACAGGTGCATTAGTTAAACCAAACGACATCACAAGAAATTCATAATGTCCGTACCTGGTCTTGAACGCAGTTTTCGGCACATCAGAATCTTTAACTCGCAACTCATAGTAACCAGAACGAAGATCAATCTTTGAAAATATTGTTGCACCTCTCAACTGATCAAAGAGATCGTCAATACGCAACAATGGATACTTATTCTTGATCGTAACTTTATTGAGCTGGCGATTGTCAATCCATAATCTCATAAATCCATCCCTTTTCTTTACGAATAGAATAGGTGCACCCCAATGTGAGAAACAGGGTCGAGCAAAACCCTTATCTGTCAACCCTTGCAACTTTGTTTTCAATTCTTTCAACTCTGTAGGTACCATTCGGTAAGGAGCTATCAATATCGGAGATGTTCTCAGTAAAAACTCAATGGCAAACAAAACCTCTCTTATCGGTAGTAACCCGGGTAATTCCTCTGGAAACACATGTAGATACTCCCATACCACTAGAACCGATTCTAACTTCAACTCAGAAACTCTAGAATAAAATATATATGCAAGGTATGCATCACAACCTTTTCTCACATATCTCGATGCTGACATAGCCGAAATAACATTAGGCATACTATCTAGTCTATCTGATTCAATCTAAAGTTTTTCACCGTTCTGACACTTTAACATAGTAAGCTTTCGCCTACAATTTACCACTGCATCATGCAAAGTCAATCAATCCATTCCCAAAATCACATAAAAAACATCAAATGGAAAAAGCATTAAATCAGCCGGAAAGTTATAACCTTGAATCATCAACGGACAATTTTTGCAGACCTTATCAACTAGCACATACTGACCTAGGGGGTTCGATACTTGAACTACGAATTCAGTGGACTCAACAGGTAAATACTTACTTGACACTAGATTCATGCTTACATATGAATGTGTTGATCCCGGATCAATCAAACCAATAACATTAGTATCAAAGATAGAAAATGTACCAGTAATAACATCTGGCGCTGGAGCTTTGTAACAGCCCATTTTTCGTCAAATCAGAACAGTGGTTTTGGGACCACAAATCCGAAGTCAAAATATTTATTTTATCATTATTTTAATTTTTACAGTATGTTATTATGTTGGTGTGGAAATTTCGTTAAGAAATTTTATCGTTTTATTGGTCAATTTGAGAAAAAGGACCAAATCGCGTAAAGTGCAAAAGTGATGTTCTATTAGCTAAAGGTGTCTAATAGCTATAGAACCTTAAAGTGAAGATTCTTATGTGGTAAATAGCCCATTAATGTGTTAGTGGATGTTAATGGCTTGGTATTATTGAAATTTTGAATTAGTAATAAGGGTAATTTTGGTATTTGGTATATATAGTTAATTAAATTAAAATAAAACAAAATTTCTATCATATTTTATCACCTTCTTCACCGAAAATTGAAGAGAAGAGAATCTATTTTCTTAGGTTCTTTTGACCATGCTATTTTGACTCAATTAGGTACGATTTTTGTCCTATTTTTAATGATTTCTATGTTTTTGAGATCGTTGTAGCTAGGTCTAGCTAGCCGAGGGACTAATTTGCAAAATTGCTAAAGATCTTAAATGTTTCCATTGATGAATATGTATGAGTTTTGATGTTTGATGATAGATTATGAATATTTGTTTTGAATTATACAAGTTTTGTTAAGTGATTTTTGAGAAAAATGCAAAATAGGGATTAAATTGAGAAATGTGTAAATTGTGTGGTAGAAATGTGAAATAAATGAAAAATATGGGCTGCTAGAGGCACAATGGTAATTCGGCTAAGCATGGGTGTTTTAAAATTTGCATAAATTTATGATTTTATGAAATAAGGACTAAATTGTAAAAGTTGTGAAACATTAGGGGCAAAAGTGTAAAATTGCCTTAATGAGTGTTTTGGACTAAATTGAATAGAGAGATGATTAAATGAGTTAAATTTGATTATATAGATCAAGAAAAATGATGCACGGAATTAGATCGAGGAAAAGACAAAGTTATCAATTAAACGATCGTTTTCTGTCGTACGAGTTCGAGGTAAGTTCGTATGTTAATAAGCATTATTATAATTGAGATTTAATGCTTTATATTGAATTGTTGATGAATATAATTGTATGAAAATATTCGACGAAGCTTCGGCTATGTGTCGGCACTTAGTGTGCGAGATCGAGATAGCTTCAGCTATGTATTGGCAGTTAGTGTGTGAGATGGAGATAGCTTTGGCTATGTATTGGCACTTAGTGTGCGACATTGAGATAGCTTCAGCTATGTATTGGCACTTAGTGTGTGAGATGTAACAGTCCGATTTAGACCCTAGTCAGAATAGTGGTTTCGGGACTACAAATCCAAGTCAAAAAATATTTAATATTATTTTCTGTGCTTACAATATGTGATTAAGCATGTGTGAAAGTTTCGTGAATTTATTTATCTGTTTGTGTGTTTAATTTGAGAAAAGGATTAAATCGCATAAAATGTAAAATTAGCATGCCAAGTGTTAAAGGTATTTATGTGCTATGTCTTTATAAATATGAGGTCCTTATGTTGTAAATGGACCATTTACATGGTTAATGGACATTAATGACCATCCATTATGTATTATTATTTGTTTATATTAAAGGTTTAATAAGTAAATTAGTTAATAATATACATTATAATAAAAAAACATTAAAATAACATGCATTTGTGCATCTTTGTGCCGAAAATAAGAAAAGAGAAAGGGTTTTAAGCTTCTTCAACATTTGGCCATTGAAGTACTTAGATTAAGGTATGTTTTGCTTCGATTTTTGATAATTTCTACGTTTTTGTAATCGTTTCTTCGAGTACTACAACACCCATGCTTTAATTTTGAAATTTGATGATGGTTTTGAAAAGTGCCATTGATGAATGCTTGAGCTTTGTGATGTTAGTTGATGAAATATGAAATATATGTGTTAGATTAACATGTTTTGTCTTTGGACTTTTGATGAATTTGAGTAATTTGGACTAATTTGTGAAAATAATATTTTGAGGGACTAAAATGTGAAATAAATGAAATGTATGGACTTTTATGAAGCATAAGAAAATTTAGCTAAGCATGGGTACAAGCAAATTATGTGTATTTTGTGATTTTGTAAAATAGGGACTTAAATGTCAAAATGTGAAAATGTGAGGGCTAATTTGTAAAGTTTCCTAAATGTGTGTTTTTGGATTGAATTGAATGATTTTGTTAATAAATGGGTTAAATTTGAATATGTATAGATCTAGAACCAAAGAAAACGGACTTAGACCGAGGAAAGTCGAAAGTGATTGAATAGTCGAATCCGTCCGTCTATATCCGTACGAGGTAAGTCCATATATGAATAAACGTATTTAAGTTGAATTATTTATGTTCATTTGATATTGAATTGTTATTAATGACTTTGGATGAAATATGTGAGAAATCCGAGAAAGTATTGACAATGCATCAATATTCAAAAAATCCCGAACGAACCTTAGGAATAGATAGGATTAATATGTCATGACATAGGTTTCTGATATGTGATATCGTGTAAGACCACGTCTGGGACATTGGCATCAATTTGAGATTATGTGTAAGACCATGTCTGAGACATTGGCATCGTACTTGATTCGTGTAAGACCCTGTCTGGGATAGTGGCATCAATATTTGATTACATGTAAGACCACATCTGGGACGATGGCATTGTACAAGTATTCTGAGTTATCCGAGTATCCTATTTGATTCCGAATGGTTCAACAGGAAATTTCGAGAAATGAAATACTATGTGAAATGATTAATCGTTTCCGGTACGTTTGAGATGTACTCTATGTTTGAGTATGAAAGGTAAGTATATGTGAATTTGCTAATGAGAAATATGTGCATAGAAATGTTGAGTTATAATGTGATATATGTATGAATATGATATGATCCAAAAAAAAAATACATAGAGATGAGATTTGTTGATAAGCAAATGGTTAGATACCATTGAGCTAGAAAGGAGAAATATGAATAAGCTATTGAGACATGTTAAAGTCTTTACATTTGAAATGGTTATAAATGTTTATTATGATAAGTTTATTTGTATATGGCTTACTAAGCTTTTGAAAGCTTACTTTGTGTGTGTTTGCATTGTTTTATAGATCGTTAAAGTTACGGAAGGCTCGGGAATCATTGAGGATCATCACCACACTATCAAACTCTATGTTGGTACTTTTGAATGTGTACATAGTTAAATATGGCATGTATAGGCTAGTTATTTTGGATTATGTTTTGAGTTGTATATAAATAGCCATGTGATATGGATAGATAATGATTATGTTATGAATGAGTAGCTCATGCTAAATAATGTATAGTTAGTATGGTTTGATGGTTAATGTTTGAGCTAATGAAATGGTCAAATTTTATGATAAGTATTATGATGCAAGTTGGAATATTATTGATGAAGGGTTGTTACATTGAAATGGTAAGTTTTTGAATGGTTTATACTTGGAAATGCTTGTGTTGAGATTGAGATAAATGTGGCTTAAGTTGGTGTGTTTGATATGTTCATGTTTGGTTAGAAAAGATGGATATGTTGGTATGTTTTGGGTACTTTTGATGCTTGAAATTATGCTTATTTGTGCTTGTAGGAATAGCCTAATGTGTGGGTGGCAATTTGGCCTTTTAAATGGCCTATAATTGCCCACACGGTTGAGCACACGGGCGTGTGGCTCGACCGTGTCCTTCGTGGTTGTATTTCAAAACAAGTCAGGCTCGACCACGGGCTGGACACACGGGCGTGTGACTGGCCGTGTGGTGCAAGTCAGTGTCAACCACGGGTGAGGCACACGGGCGTGTCTCAGGCCGTGTGGACAAGTCAGTATGTATGCCCTATTTTGGCACGGCTTGGACACGTGGGCGTGTTTGAGGCCGTGTGAGGCACACAACCTACCCACACCGGCGTGTGACCTCTGTAACTTTGGAAAATGTTTGATTTTCAGACTAATTTCGTATGATCCCTGTAACGCCCCGAATTTGGGCCTAGAAGTATTGGGCCTTGAGTATGGGTCCGTAAGGAGGCTGCAAATAGGTATTTAATTGTGCAAGGATATAACACAATTAAATGTCTGCTCAAGTGGTTAAGGGTCCTGAGAAGTGTTGGAAAAGTCCTGGGTTCAAACCTGGGCTCTAGCAAAAATTTTGGTTTTAAATGAATAAAACCCTGGCTCTTGCATGTGGCCTAGTGGTTGTGGTGTCATTAAGGGTGTAAGGGAGCTTGGGTTCAAATCTTGGCTCTTGCAGAATTTCTTTATTTTTTTGCTCTTATAAGAATCTGGACACTAGCACATAGGTTTTATAAATATTTGCGCATGTTTTAAGTCACAATAGGAGCTTGTGTTGTGGTGGCATGTAGCGTCTGGAGCATAGGAGAGGGCAAGGGTTCGAATCCTATTACAAGCAAAAAGGGATATTTATTTTGCAGTTGGGACGGTTTTGGAGGATTGATGGAGGGATCCCACATCGGGAAGCTAGCATGAGAGTAGGCGAGAAGCTGGCTTTAAATAGAGCGATCTATGAGGAGAGTAAGCATACCTTGGTTGGCGTTTGGGCATAGGAGTGTTCGGAGCGCGGATTAACTCTAGATTTCTATCAGGTGTGTATTTCTCACTACTCTAGCTGTAGAGCGGCAAATGCCGAAATGCTGGTCACACGGCAATGGTAGCCACACGAGCGTGCGAGCGCACGTGTGGGAGCTTCGACGCGATAGTTTAGGCCATCATGAGTGTTCTTGTGGGTTTAGGCTGTTTGGGTCATGATGGGCCGAAAGGGGCCATGTGAGGCCAATGGGCCCGTGGGCCCAATCGGATAAGTTGTATGATTGTGTAGTAAATATTGGACTGGACTATGTGAATCTCATATCTATGGCTAGATTTGGGCTAAATGGGCCACACGAGCGTGTGGGCCTATTTGGGCCGAGAATGGGCCCTAGGCCCATTCGCATCGTTATCTCTGTTTAGAATACCTTGGTTTACAAAATTACTGAAATACCCTTGGTTTACAAAATTACTGAAATACCCTTGCTTTATAAAATTACTAAAATACCATTGGTTTACAAAATTACTGAAACACCCTCGACTTGCAAAATTACCGAAGTACCCCCAGTTTGTAAAATTACCGAAATACCCTTGGTTTGCAAAATACCAAAGTACCCCTAATTTGCAAAATTACCAAAATACCCTCAGTTTGGAAAATTACCGAAATACCCCCGATTTGCAAAATTACCGAAATACCCCGATTTACAAAATTACCAAAATACCTTCAGTTTGCAAAATTACCAAAGTACCCCTGATTTGCAAAATTACCAAAACACCTCTGATTTGTAAAATTACCGAAATACCCTCGATTTATGAAATTACCGAAATACCCTCAATTTGCAAAATTATCGAAATACCCTTGATTTGTAGAATTACCGAAATACCCCTGTAGGGTAAAATGACTATTTTGCCCTTGCGGGTAACTGGCTGATTAGGACTATGATTGATCTAACTGTGAATGTATGACTGTGTTTTAACTGATTTGACTGGGATTATATGGTCGATATGTTTTCAATATGTGTGTAAATGATCATTCGAAAGCATGGCCATTTTGCATACACGTGTAATGATTGAGCATGACATACACGGCATATTGCATGGGGTTGGGACTTTGATACGGAGGAAGTTCTGATAGGGTTGCACGGGTCGCATGACGACTGTGGATCCAGTCTTGATATGTTAAGGTCGCACAGGTCGCATGACAACTGTGGATCAACGAACGGCTTAAAGCCGCGTAATCTGATTATGGCTCTGTGCCATCTTGATTATGGCTTTGTGCCAATCGTATTTACCCGTGGCTATGTGCCTAACATATATATTGACGACTCTATGTCGATCATATTTACCCAAGGCTGTGTGCCGATTATATTACCGTCGCTGATGGCATTGTGCCAATTATAATAGCGCTACTGAAGGCTTAGAGCCATTCATATATATATATATATACTAGCACCTTTGCTGCGCTTTTGGTTAGTACCGCAACCGGTGCTAACATTGGGAGTGTAGGGATGGCGTGGGTGATTTATTCCCCGCAGGTAGTGCAGGGTTGGACGGAGGCAAGTGCAACTTACTGATATAGAGAATGGGCTAGGCCCAATTGATTCTGATAAGGGCTGAGACCCAAGTGAAATTGTACTGGGCTTAGACCCACATATATTGTTCTCATTATCGATTGGGCTCCGCCCGCATCGATTATGATTTACATCTGCTTTACTAATCGTTTTAGTTAGGTGGGGATTACACACTGAGTTTTCGCAAACTCACCCCGTTCTGTGCAGGTAATCCCCATCTTTAGGAGGATTGGTGCTGCGAGGGACTCGGAGATGGCCACTCGACTGCCTTTGGATTTCATTTATGCTTTAGATTCTATTTTGGGTTTTAATTTTTGTAATAAGGCCTCTTTAAGTTTTTGGATTTTAACTTTGGGTTTTATTTATGTTTGAATTATATTCTTTAGAAGTAAATCACGGTTTTCCAAAATGTTAACTGTTTTTAAACAACACTACGTTTTATAACATTTTCAAATGGTTTATGACTTAATCTTTTCAGTAAATCAATTTCTTTCAAAATTTGCTTCGCAACTAAAAAGATATTTTGGGAATAAAATTAATAATTTTTCAATGTACCACGTTTTAAAATAAACTAACGTAACTGAGAGTTTACTTATGTTTTTAAACAAGAAGGGTTTTAATGAAAACAAGGTTTTTGAAAAACACTTCAATGTGACACACCAGATTCGGGCCTAACTTTTAGGCCGGGTTTGGGGTGTTACAATCCTGGTTTAGTCCCGACCCATTTCTAATGCATGTTTAAGGTCTCGTAGGCCTCATTAAGGGACTATTTACTTCTATTCAGCTACGATGTGACAGTGATATACTTTATGATATGAAATGTTTGTAAAAGTTTCTGATTGTCCGGTAATGCCTCTTAACCCTAGTTCAGCGACGGATACGGGTTAGGGGTGTTACACGAGATTTTCGAGTATCCAACATTATTCCAAATTATTCAACGGGTATATCAAAGATATGAAATGGTGACAGATAGTCATGTATCGGTACAGGTATGTACGTAAATTCAATTAAATATTGAATCCATGAAATTGAAAGTTCATGATCAGTGTGGGAATAAATATATTGTAAACTTGGTTGATGATTATGTGTTAGGTTTTTGGGCTAAATTGAGTTTTGATATAGTATGTTTTACTCACTTAAATTGTGCTTCAACGGATATGAGAAAAAGGTAAAGCTTGGCAAATTCTTCGATTAGAATTGCTATTGAATGCATGGAAAAGTAAGAGTTTTTGGATGATGGAAATATATTTAAACATATGCTTGATATATGAATGCACTTAAGTAATGTAAACTTATGTTATAAGGTTTTGTAATAATTTGCTAAGTTATATGATGTTTAAAATTGAAATGTTAATGTTGTTTGGGCAAAGACCAAGGCATGTTGGGTGACTTAAATGATTATGCTTATAAATTGAATGTTATAAGCTTTATTTCTTTGAATTACGAACTTACTAAGCATTTTATGCTTAGTTTGTTTTAATTTCTTTTTGTATCTAGATATCGGAAGCTCGTTCGGGTTGAAATGTAACACTCCCGTATACATTGCCGGATTAGGGTTACAGGGTATTACCGATCAAATCAAAACATTTATACAATCATAGTTCACACATCCACACATCATAGTATTTAATAGCACATAGTCCCTTCAGTAGGTCTACCAGACCTTAAACATGCATTAGGAAGGGGTCGGGACTAAACCGAGCACATATAAATTTTTTTTGAAAATCCAACATTTTTCAAAGTTACAGATGTCACACGCCCGTGTGGATAGGCCGTGTGCCTCACACGGCCTCAGACACACCTGTGTGTCCAAGCCGTGGCATAACAGGGCATACATAATGACTTGTCCACAAGGCCGAAGACACGCCCGTGTGCTTAACCCGTGGTCGACACTGACTTATTTCACACAGCCAGTCACACTTGCCTAAAGGGTTCGATACTCTAATCACAAACTCAGTAGACTCAACAGGTAGAGTCTTACTAGATACTAGGTTCACACACACATATGAATGAGTAGATCCTGGATCTATCAATGCTATCACATCAGTATCGAAAAGAGTAAAAATACCGATGTGACGCTCGAGAGATGACGCTTCACGCGCGAATAGCGTAAACTCGTGCTCTCGCCTCAGATCTCTCAGCTGTATCTATTGTTCCTGTCTGGCTACCACTCACATTTCCAGTGTTTCTGGGTGGTCTACTCCTGGCTGTCGTGTTACTCGACCTCGCACTCTGAACATTATCTTTCTCAGCTAACTCTGGGCAATCCCGAATAAAGTGATCTCGTGATCCACATTTGTAGCAAGCTCTATTATTATACTTGCCCCAGCATTCTCTGATATGACATCTCCCACACTGTCTACACTCAGGCTCATTGCTTCTGACACTTCCAACACTTGATTCCGTTGGAGTTTGAGTTTTAGAACTAGTATTTTGTTTCACACGATCTTTACTCGAATGTCCAAACGAAACATTTGAGTGATTGTTTGCATCTCTGAATCTCTTTGACGAAGAATGATATGACTTACTCATCGACTTTTTTCTTTCGTGTCTAGCTTCTGAATCATCTTTCTTCTTTTCTTTACTAAGCTCCTCAGCTTTACAGGCTCTTTCAACTAATACCACAAATTCATTCAAATCAAGAATTCCGACTATAAGTTTAATGTCTTCATTTAATCCTTCGATGAATCGTTTACACATAGTAGTTTCATTTAAACACATTCTCGCATATCACCGACTCAATCTTACAAATTCCGCCAGATTATTCCGTAATGTACATATAGCCATATTTCAGCTCTAGGAACTCTTTACATTTCTGATCTATAAATCGTTGACTGATGTATTTCTTACCGAATTCAAACTTGAAAGAAATCCTGTGTGATTCTTTCTCTCGGAACCACGTATATCAATGTTTTCCACCAATGATATGCCGTATCTCTCAACAATGAAACAACACATTTTAAACATTCATCAGGAGTACATGATAATTTATCAAACACTCTTACGGTATTCTCAAGCCAGAATTCAGCTCGCTCAGCTTCATCATCAACTGTAGCTCTGAACTCTTCGGCCCCGTACTTTCGAATTTTATCCACTCGGAGGTTTACTCAATCGGATCGGATCTCAAACTTGTGGCACTACAGAACTTGCGGGGTGGAGGTTGTTGAGCAAACCGGATTCGTTCGAACGAACTTCGTAAACCACTCACTCATCATTTGGAAAAGGATTCCTTTGCCCCTCCCTCGTGGCTACTAGCTATCGGCCTAGATTCAGCCGGCGCTGTCCCTTGAGTGAGAGCAGTGCATTACTCTCAAAGATCATCCGCAATCGCTCAATCGGGATCCATTATCAGAACACCCCAAACCCGCCTAAACGTTACGAATCGAATCGCATGTCACATGAAAGGAATGTCTAAAAAGCTGTGGCATTCGTTAAAAAGCTCATATTCTTTATAGTTGTGGTGAGAAATCGAGTTTAAGTAATTTTGAATAAGAAATGGTTTATTATCATTTTAGGAAAATCCCATATTGATCATTTAATAACAAGTAATAAACAAATTGAAAGTGAAACCAAATAAAATACCCAAGGCCTTATTACATAACAAAAACTCAAATAAAAATAAGTCCAAATAAAAGAAATGAATTTACGAGTGAACATATGTATGGCCTCCACGAGTCCACCTCGACTCCCAAATCCGCGATCTAATGATTACCCGCAAAATTTAACTAAGGGGTGAGTCATCGAGACTCGATGTGTGTAAATCCCCATCCAATGTGCCCTTACACAATTTCATATGAAAATATGCATATCATGCACCCAAACCTAGCCATCCGCAACTCCTTTTTCTACCCCGTGTGGTACCAAACCACCGGTGGTGCTAAACCACCGGTGTCCAAGGACACGATATTCATCAATATTGTGGTGCCAAACCACCGTGACTCGAAGTCACGAATAATAGTGATGGGGCCAACCCATCGTGTGATACCAAATCATTGGCGCTAATCCCGTTGTATTATCTCGTGGGGGCCAACCCACTCGTGGTACCAAACCACCGGGACGAGGCGCTATGAGGTGCCAAACCTCCGGTGTCCCAAAGACACGAATGTGATACCAAATCACCGGTGACCGAAGTCACGAATCCAATGATGGGGCCAACCCATTGTGTGATACCAAATCACCGGCGACGATCCCATATCTCAAAAGTGGGGCCAACCCACGGTGGTGTTAACCACGTGGACGAGTCGCTATGAGGTGCCAAACCTCCGGAGGTGCTAAACCTCCGTGACCGTAGTCACAATGTGGTACCAAACCACCGTGCCCGTCGACCACGAATATCACCGCCCCTCCACTCATATAACCCATGCAATATGACATAATAATTCGTGTATGCAAAGATGTCATGTATGCTAGACATATATCAAATATAAGTATAACATGAATTACCATCATAATCGATAGACATAAAACAACATAATCACCCTAATCAACCTCTAAGGGTATAACTGTAATTTTACCTACCAATGGCATTTTCGTAATTTACCCACCAAGGGTATATCGGTAATTTACCCACCAAGGGCATTTTCATAATTTACCCACCAAGGGTATATCGGTAATTTACCCACCAAGGGCATTTTCGTAATTTACCCACCAAGGGCATATCGGTAATTTACCCTTCAGTGATATTTTGGTAATTTACCCACTAAGGGTATTTCAGCAATTTCGCACTGGAATGGCCTTTCCAGAGGCCCAGTGTCGCCCGAAGCGACCCAACTACCATTTCTCGGTCGAATGGACTATTGGGCCTAAAGCCCACTTCGGCCCATTCGGGCCCACACGCCGTGTGGCCCACCTAACACAAATCTAGCCACGCTTATGAGATTCACCTAGTCTAGTTCACTATATACTACACCATCATACATTTTACTATATTGGGCCCACGGCCCATTGGGCCCCTTTCGCCCATCGCGCCCAAACAAATTTCCCCAACCCACAAGAATACTACCGATGGCCTCAACTATCGAGTCGAAGCCCCACACGCGCGCCGCACGCTCGTGTAACTACTATTGCCATGATCGGCACTTCGGCATTTGCCGCTCTGCACCTAGAGTAGAGAGAGTTACACACCGATAGGACTCTAGTGTTAATCCGCGCCCCGACCACTCCACGTGCCCAAACGCCTTCCAAGGTGTGTCAACCCTCCTCCCGGAATGCTCTTTATATAGCTAGCTCTTCACCTTCCTTCTTTGTATCTTTCCGATGTGGGATCCCTTCACAAGAGAGTTTAAATTCAACCAAAACTCTTCCCGTCTGCATCATAAAATAAATACTCCCTTGCTTCTCATGAGATTCAACCCGTGCTCCTTGCAACATAATCCACGCCGCTAGCCACTTGGCCACAAGCTCCTCTTGTGTCTTAAACCATGCGCAACTAAATATAAATCTATAGCCAAATTCTCGAGGTCCAAGTAAAAAGAAAACCAAAATGCAAAAGCCAAGACTTGAACCTTGGACCTCCTTCCTTCCTTGTGGCGTCACCCCCTTGTCTCTTATGTGGCGTCACTTTGCCACTACACCACACACTCCTTTTGTGTCATTTTTCCCCACATTTTATTCTTAAGGCCTACTCCAACTTCCAGGTTTTTTTCACCTAAAACCAAAATTTCCCCAAAGCTAATATTTGATCCCGGGACTTCATAGAAGCCCTCTAACCTTCCAAAATAACTTACCTAATAAGTCTAACTTGCATTAATGCCGTTATCAAAAATTTTAAATCAAGGCCAATTGGGCCCAATCCTACTAGGCCCAATTTCGGGATGTTACAAATCTACCCTCCTTAAAGAAATTTCGTCCTCGAAATTTCCAACTCTGAGAACATTCGTACCACCTAACCTACAACGCCAGTGCTCACGCTGCACTCTGATTCCAATAACCCTAATATACTTTTAACTAGAATTTAGAAATCCTACACATACTAAAAAAACCTAACCATTAAAGCAGACAAATATTTCAGACGCAATCAACTCTATATCCGAACATCACATCCAACCCAAACACACGAATAGATATTCAAAATACAAAGATATAACAAAGCAAAGTATCGTGAAACTTACGATGCGGATTGGTGCCGAGACTCGGGTGCCATATTTCAAAAAAAAAGATATATATTTTTCTAAACCATTTTCCAAACCATCTTTTGAAAACATTTTTTGAACCCAAACCCACAGTAGAGTTTTTGAACCTAGGCTCGATATTATAATTGTAACACCCCAAACCCGGCCTAAACGTTACGAATCGAATCGGCATGTCACATGAAAGGAATGTCTAAAAACTGTGCATTCGTTAAAAGCTCATATTCTTTATAGTTGTGGTGAGAAATCGAGTTTAAGTAATTTTGAATAAGAAATGGTTTATTATCATTTTAGGAAAATCCCATATTGATCATTTAATAACAAGTAATAAACAAATTGAAAGTCAAACCAAATAAAATACCCAAGGCCTTATTACATAACAAAAACTCAAATAAAAATAAGTCCAAATAAAAGAAATGAATTTACGAGTGAACATATGTATGGCCTCCACGAGTCCACCTCGACTCCCAAATCCGCGATCTAATGATTACCGCAAAATTTAACTAAGGGGTGAGTCATCGAGACTCGGTGTGTAAATCCCCATCCAACAGTGCCCTTACACAATTTCATATGAAAATATGCATATCATGCACCCAAACCTAGCCATCCGCAACTCCTTTTTCTACCCCGTGTGGTACCAAACCACCGGTGGTGCCAAAACCACGGTGTCCAAGGACACGATATTCATCAATATTGTGGTGCCAAACCACCGGTGACTCGAAGTCACGAATAATAGTGATGGGGACAACCCATCGTGTGATACCAAATCACTAGCGCCAATCCCGTTGTATTATCTGTGGGGCCAACCCATCGTGGTACCAAACCACCGGGGCGAGGCGACGCTATGAGGTGCCAAACCTCTCGTGTCCCAAAGACACGAATGTGATACCAAATCACCGTGACCAAAGTCACGAATCCAATGATGGGGCCAACCCATCGTGTGATACCAAATCACCGGCGACGATCCCATATCTCAAAAGTGGGGCCAACCCACGGTGGTGTTAACCACAGGGGACGAGTCGCTATGAGGTGCCAAACCTCCGAGGTGCCAAACCTCTGGTGACCGTAGTCACAATGTGGTACCAAACCACTTTGTGCCCGTCGACACGAATATCACCGCCCCTCCACTCATATAACCCATGCAATATGACATAATAATTGTGTATGCAGATGTCATGTATGCTAGACATATATCAAATATAAGTATAACATGAATTACCATCATAATCGATAGACATAAAACAACATAATCACCCTAATCAACCTCTAAGGGTATAACGGTAATTTACCCACCAAGGGCATTTTCGTAATTTACCCACCAAGGGCATATCGGTAATTTACCCTTCAGGATATTTTGGTAATTTACCCACTAAGGGTATTTCAGTAATTTCGTACTGGAATGGCCTTTCCAGAGGCCCAAAGTGTGCGCCCGAGCAACCCAACTACCATTTCTCGGTCGAATGGACTATTGGGCCTAAAGCCCAATTTCTCACCATTCGCTCCCACACGCTCGTGTGGCCCACCTAACACAAATCTAGCCACGTTTATGAGATTCACCTAGTCTAGTTCACTATATACTACACCATCATACATTTTACTATATTGGGCCCACGGGCCCATTGGGCCCCTTCGCCCATCGCGCCCAAGCAAAATTTCAACCCACAAGAATACTACGATGGCCTCAACTATCGAGTCGAAGCCCCACACGTGCGCTCGCACGCTCGTGTGGCTACTATTGCCGTGATCGGCACTTCGGCATTTGCCGCCTCTGCCTAGAGTAGAGAGAGTTACACACCCGATAGGACTCTAGTGTTAATCTGCGCTCCGACCACTCCACGTGCCCAAACGCCTTCCAAGGTGTGTCAACCCTCCTCCGGAATGCTCTTTATATAGCTAGCTCTTCACCTTCCTTCTTTGTATCTTTTCGATGTGGGATCCCTTCGTCAAGAGAGTTTAAATTCAATCTGAAACTCTTCCCGTCTGCATCATAAAATAAATACTCCCTTGCTTCTCATGAGATTCGAACCTGTGCTCCCTTGCAACATAATCCACGCCGCTAGCCACTTTGGCCACAAGCTCCTCTTGTGTCTTAAACCATGCGCAACTAAATATAAATCTATAGCCAAATTCTGAGGTCCAAGTAAAAAGAAAACCAAAATGCAAAAGCCAAGACTTGAACCTTGGACCTCCTTCCTTCCTTGTGGCGTCACCCCCTTGTCTCTTATGTGGCGTCACTTTGCCACTACACCACACACTCCTTTTGTGTCATTTTTCCCCACATTTTATTCTTAAGGCCTACCTGCCAACTTCCAGGGTTTTTTTTTTCACCTAAAACCAAAATTTCCCCAAAGCTAATATTTGATCCCGGGACTTCATAGAAGCCCTCTAACCTTCCAAAATAACTTACCTAATAAGTCTAACTTGCATTAATGCCGTTCTCAAAAATTTTAAATCAAGGCCAATTGGGCCCAATCCTACTAGGCCCAATTTCGGGATGTTACAATTACTATACAAAAATACATTTTTAACTGTCAGGAATCATTACACTATCAAAGGCATATATATGGCATGTATAGCTAGACTCTCACACTCTACGTTAGTCCTAGAATTGACTAAACCGTAGCTCTAATACCAATAAAATGTAACACCCATAACCCGTATCCATTACCGGATTAAAGTTACAAGGTATTACCGATCAAATCAAATCATTTATATAATCATAGTTCACACATCCACACATCATAGTATTTAATAGCACATAGTCCCTTCAGTTGGTCTACCAGAACTTAAACATGCATTAGGAAGGGGTCGGGACTAAATCGAGCACATAATTTTTTTTCGAAAATCCAACATTTTTCAAAGTTACAGATGTCACACGCCCCTGTGGATAGGCCGTGTACCTCACACGGCCTCAGACACACCCGTGTGTCCAAGCTCTGGCATAACAAGGCATACATACTGACTTATCCAGACGGCCGAAGACACGCCCGTGTGCTTAACCCGTGGTCGACACTGACTTATTTCACACGGCCAGTCACACGCCCGTGTGTCCAGCCCGTATGCAAGTCTGACTTGTCTTGATTTACAAACTTAAGAGACACGATCGAGACACACGCCCGTGTGCTCAACCGTGTGGGCAAATATAGGCCATTTCCAAGGCCAATTTGCCCCCTCCCCCCAAATTTGGGTTAACCTACAAGCTCAATTACAACATCACAAAACATACATTTTATACACCATTCCCATCAACCAATTCAAACATGAAACATACCACTTAAACATCACCAAAGCATACCAATATAATCTTTCACATAACATCACATATACTCCATATAGCTATCATTTTCACATATCCAAAACACATACTAAAATCATTCAACTATCAAGCCATGTCACATGGCAAGATTTATACATCTCAAAACATCCCATAATTTCTAGCCTATACATGCCATATACCAAAATACAACTTCCAAAAGTACCAAAATAAATGTCCGATAGTGTGATTGAGTCGCTGACGATCCCCAGATCTGAGCTAGCTTTAATGACATTGTAAAACAGAGAAAAACTTCACACAGTAAGCTTTAAAGCTTAGTAAGTTCATAATATAACACAATTAACTCAACAATTCAAATTCAATATGCAAAATTACCAACACCTAGTTCAATTCACTTCGATGCTCAATTTTCATCCATAACAATTCCTCACTTTCATACATAACTATATGTTCAATGTACAAGAACTTACCAAGCTGCTTAATCTAACTCTTCTTATCATTCATTCACATAATTATCCATTTATCTCATACACAACTTCAACAACCACATAGGTTATGTACGTACCTGTACCATCACGTATTTAACTACCACATTTACCATTCAATGCTCCAAACCATTGCTCATTCGATCCTCTATAAACATTCGATGAATTCGCACACTCAGTGCCATATATTTAGCCGAAGCCACAATATTATCGCACACTTAGTGCCATCACATTAAACAAATAATGTCTCAATATCGTACACACAGTGCCAACTAATATAGTCGATGCTTTCTTTATCTCGCACACTTAGTGCTGATCAACATTGTATCACTTCTATTTACGCACACATAGTGCCTCATCTCTTCAAACTCACATTTAGCATTGCTAACTTATCAACCACATTTTCATTCATTACATAACATGTGAACATAATTAAAATAGTTCGTATTATGCACGAACTTACCTCGGACGTAAAATTAACGACACAGTCCATCAATCGAGCACTTTGTCTTTACCTTGATCTCGATCCGAATCTCTCTTTTCTTGATCTATACATATTCAAATTTAGTTCATTCATTCACCAAATCATTCAATTTAATCCAAAAACACATATTTTGAGCATTTTACAAAATAGCCCTCACATTTACGCATTTTGACATTTTAGTCCTATTTCATAAAATCACAAAATACACACAATTTCATCATATTCATGCTTAGCCGAATTTTCCCCTAGCTCATATAAGCCAATATATTTCATTTATTTCACATTTTAGTCCGTCAATTTCTTATTTTCACAATTTAGTCTATTTTTGACATTTTTGTCAAAAATCACTTTACAAAACATTAAAATCTATCAACAATTATTCATTATTCATCATCAACTATCACAAAGCTCAAACATTCATCAGTGGCATCTTACAAAATCACCAACAAATTCAAAAATTAGAGTATGGGCTAGCTAGAGCACAAAGCAAACGATCACAAAAACGTAGAAATCATCAAAAACCGAGCTCGAAACATACCTCAATCAAAGACAACAATGGCCAAACCTTAGTTTAGTCTTTTTCTTTTATTTTCTTGTGATTTTTGGCAAGATAAACATGATAATGGCCTTTAATTTATGTTTTGTTTTATTTATTATACATTAATTCATGTTTTACCATTTTGCCCTTTTATTAATTCATTTAAAATTCCACTAACTTAACCCATTTTTGTCCATCCAATCTATTAATGGTTTAATAAAAACATAAGGACTTCTAATTTAATAAGACATGGCAATTAAGCACTTCAACAATTAGCACACATCTTTTGTATTTTATGCGATTAAGTTCTTTTTCACAAATCGACACACAAACGATAGAATTTTCACACATGCTTAATCACATACTGTAAACACTAAAAATAATATTAAAAATATTTTGCTGACCTCGAATTTGTGGTCCCAAAACCACTGTTCCGACTAGGGTCTAAACTGGGCTGTTACATGGAAGGTGTCGAAGACATCATCAAACCATCTATCGACTAATTTGGTACTCATGGTTTAATACTTTCGATTATAATGGCATGTATGGGTCGTTTTGGCTAATGATAGCCTACATGTTTTGTTAATGGATGATTTTAGCTATATATTATTTGGATTGTAAATGTATATGTCTTTGTTGGTATCTAAAAGCCATGAGAATTGGCTTAATTTGAGTTAATTTGCTTGTGTATATGTGTATGTGCTTATAGTTATTGTTATGTAAATTGAGGTTGGATGTGTGGTGCTTGATAGCTATAGATATTATGAATTTCAAATAGTTTGGTTGTGGATAATGGTATGCTTGTGAAATTAGGCTAAACAATGCATACTTGAGTTTAGCCATTTTGATGTTTAAAGAAGTAAAGTTTGGTATAATTGGTATGGCATGTTTTAGTGATTTGTATATATGCAAAAATGGAAGTATGGAATGTTTATATTTTATGTTTGAATTGGCTGGTTTAGATGTTTAGACATGCTATGTGTTTTGTGCCATATGAGTGGTAAAAGTGTGCACAAAATAGGGTGGCAAAATGGATTGGTAAATAGCCTATTTTTGTGCACACGGGCAGAGACACGAGCATGTGTCTCAACCGTGTGTAACACAGGGTTAAGTACATGGTCGTGTGTCCCCTGATGTTGAAATTGAAATGAAGACAGTATGCTCCACACAGTCTTAGACATGGGCATGTGAATGGCCGTGTGGCACAAGTCAGTATACCCCTTAATTAGAACACGGCCTAGCACACGGGCGTGTGACTTGGCCGTGTTGCATAAGTCAGTATACCCTATAGGTTTGGCACAGCCTAGCACACGGTCTGGCACACGGGCGTGTGTGGCCACATCGAAGGGCACACGGGCGTGTGTGGCCACATCGAAGGGCACACGGGCTAGACACACGGGCGTGTGGTTGGTCGTGTGACCCAAGTCAGTAAGCTCACTTGTTTGGACACGGGGTAGGACATGGCCTGGGGCACGGCCATGTGATCTCGTTTTGAATGTCCACACGACCTGTGACATAGGCGTGCCTGGTGGCCGTGTGAGACACGGCCTTGTCACACAGGCGTGTGTCCCCTATTTTGGAGAAAAATTTTCTAAGTGCTCAGATTGTTTTAAAGGTTATCGGTTTAGTCCCGAACCACTCTTAATGCATATTTAGGGCCTCGTAGGCTCGTATTAGGGACATATTGATTGAGATTGAATGATAAATGTTTGAATTGAGAAAATGTATGCTAAAAGTATGTATAAGTGTGTTGTAAGTCCGGTAATGCTCCGTAATCCTATTTCAGAGTTGAATACGGGTGATGGGTGTTACATTTATTGGTATCAAAGGTATGGTTTAGTCAATTCTAGGACTAACATAGCATATGTGAGAGTCTAGCTATACATGCCATATATAAACTGTGATAGTGTGATCTCTCCCGACTTTGATGAGATTTGTCTTAATTAGACATAGATGTTTTCCAACCGAGTTAGTTCCGATGATACTAAAAAATATACTCAAGCATCTGAGTAAAAATGTGTCTACGATGAGTTGAAACTCATAAAGGTATGAATAAAAGTTCCTAATTTTATGTTGATGATAAATGTTATATTATATGTGTGTATATATACGAGTCAAATTTTGAGGCTTTACAATCTTCACCCCCTCACCGGTATAGTGTTATACAATAAAGTTCACAAGATTTAGATTGGACAAGCTCACAAGTGTGAAATTAAAGAGTTTAGTGAAGGAATAATTATTAATGCGGTTAGAGATGAGAAAGGGTTAGTAAGTAAAGACAGTTCTAGAAGAGATATCAGCTTGTTATGAAGATCATTAGGATTACGTGAAGATGCTGTTAAAGAAGAAGTTAATCTTGACTAATCGATTCATTCAGGTATAACGTCTAAAGAATGTATTAACTGGAAATTCTTCTGAATTGATTTTCGTTAGTGAATGGAATAAGGTGGGATTAGTGATGACTCTAATAGTCAGTGGAATCATGTTTGAATTGTAAAGATATCCGAGTGCAGTGGTTATAGTTGAGTAGATTATGACAAACTCTTCTGGGTATTCTATGTGTTCATTCATTCTCAGAGATATATTTAGCTGTTCATTTTCGGATGAGACTCTTGTCTTATGAGAGCGCTAACTAACCATATTGTTAGATGAAAGAATTGTGGGTTTAGTTGGTTTATGATCGGCATTGCTTTATCTTTCTTTAGTATTCTATTCCAATACATTTGGTAGAAAATTTGATGGTAAAATCCATATGATGCTAGTATTCTGTTTCTACTGGTTGTTACTCTACTTAATATTTATATGGAAATTATATTGCTTCTGTCACAATTGATTCCAGGTCGTATGAGTGGTGTTTTTCTTCTGGATTTTCTCTAGGATATCATCGAGATCATTATCATCCAATATGGGTTGTATTCTCAAAAATTCAATATAGCTTCACATCTTGAATTTCATTATCTCGGTTTTCTTGTCATTCTTACTGTTTAATGTATCAAATATGGCTCATCTGTAAAGGATATTCAGTGATCGAAAATAATTATATTTATTATAGTTATAATTTCTAATTTGATCATGGGAGCATGGTGATGCTGATCTCAGGTTTTTCTAATTTTCATGAAAGGGGTTGACATCAGCAAAAGTATAGACAGTGGAAGCTCAAGCTCAAATTTGTATAATGGTTTTCTTTTCTCAGGTAAGCTTGATTAAGGTCATTGAGTTAAATCGGGATATTATGATTCGTTGAACTGATGCAGTTTGTAAAGATCTTTGACTAGTATGTTGAAGGAATTATGAAAGATTGTATGTTTAAGTTGTTCTAACAACATGAAGAAGAGATTACTTTGAAATGTTTTTATATGATAGATAAGATTGATTCAGTTGTTTTAAATCTGAGCGGGTTAAGTAGTTGAAGAATAATTTTAATTATATGCATTTAAGTTTATCCTCAGGAATGGAAATAATTTTTTGCATTCACGGGTAAACAGACTGACAATTTGAATGAAGAATTCATGTTCTAGAAAACATGATACAGAAATATATCTTATCTATTAGATTTGTTCTAATTGAAAGACGTTATTATGAGTTAAAGTTGTTCTGATTAATAAAGTTATTGCGCTTGTGAAGTTTGAATGGTCTGATACTTGTTAATAAAGTTTTAAACAGTTGAAAGCATTGTTAACCGAAGCACTAGTTCTGGTTCAGCGTGAATTGGATAAAGAATTCGTGATTTTCAGTGATGTGTCATTGAACAGATAGGGATGTGTTTTACTACAAGAATGTAAAATGGTAGTTTATGCTTCCAGACGAGTAAAAGACATATTAAAAGAATTATCCGACACGTGACTTAGAGTTGGCTGCTGTTGTGTTTGCATTGAAAATTTAACGACATCATTTGTTCGACGAAAAATGTCATATACTTACTGATCACGAGAGTTTAAAGTAGCGGATGTCACAAAAAGACTTGAATCTGAGATAGCGTTGATGGCTCAAGCTATTGAAAGATTGTGAGTTAGTTGTTGATTAACCTTTGGGGAAAAGCAAATATAGTTGCTGATGCTTGAGTGGAAAAATTTTGTTGAATGATGGTTACACAACTGACCTTGAAATGATGGCACAATCTTAGATGAGTTAAAAGCTAAACTGATGTTTTCATTGCAAATCTGAGAAGCTCAGAAATTTGATAGAGAATTGCAAGTGAAACGAGTACAGTGTGAATAGACTTTTGATTCTAAAATTTCAAGTCGAACCTGATGACTATTATTATTATTCTGAGATAGAATTTGTGTATTGAAGAATCCAGAGCTTATATAGAAAATTTTGCACGAGACTCACAGTGGTAACTTGTCTATTCATCAGAGGAGTAGTAAGATGTATAGTGATTTGAGGTAGAAGCACTGATGGTCGGATTTGAAAAGCGATATTTTTGATTTTGTGTTCAGATGTTTGATTTGTCAACAAGTTAAAGCCCAATATCAAGTGCATTCAGGACTATCATAGCTAATGATAATACTGAAGTGGAAAATGAGATAGAGTTATGATAGACTTCGTATCGGGATTGCCCTAATTTCTGAAAAGAAAGATGTTATCTAAGTTGTTGTTGATCGGTTGACGAAATCTACATATTTATTTCAGTACGTATAGATTTCTCACGTGGCAGAATTGTTGAGTTATGTGTTTCTGAGATTGTCAGGTTGTACAGAGTGCTAGTCTTTATTATTTCGAATAGATATCCAAGGTTTATATTACAATTATGGAGAAAGTTCTAGGAAACTCTGAGTACGCGGTTGTATTTTAGCACTGAAATTCATTTTCAGATCGATGATAAGTCTGAGAGAATGATTTAGATTATTAATGATATACTTTGTTACTATGTTTAAAATGCAAAGTTAACTTGGAAAATGTTAACTGTTGGTCAAATCCATGTATAATAATTTTCATGTCGAGTATATGATGGCATTGTATGAAATTTTATGTGGTTATAAATGACGAACTTTGTTATATTGGATGGAGCTCAATGAGAAAGGATATATGAGGTTTAATTGATTTGCGATTCTGGGGAAAAAGTGAAAGTGATTCGTCATAGTTGAAAGCAGCTTTAGATTGACATAAAGGGTAAATAGATTTGAAATGTAAAGATATTGGATTTCAGATCAACGATAGAGTATTTCTGAGAGTACTGCCCTCGAAGAAGATACTTTGTTGTGGTCGCAAAGAGAAGTGGACACTATAATTTATTGAGCTATATTAGTTTATTGAGAGAGGAGGCCAGTGACATACTAACTTGAATTACCATTAAAGTTAGAAAAGATTTATAATATGTCTCAATTATCTATGTTGCGACCAGACCATTTGTATATAATTTCTCTGACAGATGTTGAGATTTAGTTGACATGTTAGATAACAAAGAATCGATCAGAATTTTAGCTCAAGAGGTTAAAGAGTTGAGAAATAAATGCATAAATTTAGTAAAAGTCTTGTAGCAACGTCACGGTGTCGAGGAGGCTACGTGGGAGCCCGATGAAGCTATGAGAAGATTTTCGGGGACGAAAATCCCTAAGGGGGAGAGTTGTAACAGCCCGTTTTTGGTCAAATCAGAACAGTGATTTCAAGACCAAAAATTTGAAGTCAAAATATTTATTTTATTATTATTTTAATGTTTACATTATGTTATTATGTTGGTGTGAAAATTTCGTTAAGAAATTTTATCGTTTAATTGGTAAATTTGAGAAAAAGGACTAAATCGCGTAAAGTGAAAAAGTGATGTTCTATTAGCTAAAGGTGTCTAATAGCTATAGAACCTTAAAGTGAAGGTCCTTATGTGGTAAATAGCCCATTAATGTGTTAGTGGATGTTAATGTCTTTGTATTATTGAAATTTTTAATTAGTAATAAGGGTAATTTTGGTATTTGGTATATATAGATAATTAAATTAAAACAAAACCAGTTTTCTATCATCTTTTATCACCTTCTTCATCGAAAATTGAAGAGAAGAGAAGCTATTTTCTTAGGTTCTTTTGGCCATGCTATTTTGACTCAATTAGGTACGATTTTTGTCCCGTTTTTAATGATTTCTATGTTTTTGAGATCGTTGCAGCTAGGTCTAGCTAGCCCAGGGACTAATTTGCAAAACTGTTAAAGATTTTGGATGTTTCCATTGATGAATATGTATGATTTTTGATATTTTATGATATATTATTAATATTTGTTATGAATTATACAAGTTTTGTTAAGTGTTTTTTGAGAAAAATGCAAAATAGGGATTAAATTGAGAAATGTGTAAATTGTTGATAAACCGAAATAGTAACATATTTAAATCCCACATTTAATATGCTTTTGGATGATTTAAACCTCAATTTATGTAAAAAGGTGCTCTTAATCCTTTCTTTTCATGTTTCATACTCAGGAAAGCACCCGATGATGAAAAGAACGAGAAACGGGCTTAAAACGGACTAAATTGGGCCAAGCCACGAAATCAGCACGGCCTAGACTTCAAGCCACACGATCGTGCCTCCTTAATTATCTAGAACACGGCCTAGCCACGATTTACACGGCCGTGCCTCATCAACAGAGTCCAACACGGCCTGGCCACGATTCACACAGGCGTGTGCCATGGCCGTGTCCCTGCCGCAGGAAAGAGGAATTTTACTCGGATTTGGATGCTTGGAGGCAAAGAAACACATTCCTAAGTCTACTTAAACTCCCAAATAGGAATTGCACTCAAATTAGGATACTTGGAGGCCAATTAACACATCTCAAAGCCTATATAAACACCCCACGTAGCAACTTAGAAGGGGAGTTCGACAGAAACCCTCTGCTGAGGGGAGCCCAAAGCCATCGTCTAGGGGCGTAGTGCTAGGCCAGAGAAGGCAGATTTGTGGGGATTAACTCAGGGATAGCCATTTGATCCATCTCAAGAAGCCGGAATTCTACTCAAGACGGAGGATCTCTCATTCAATTCCTTTAAGGGGTTTTAGGGATTTCTTATGTTTTGTTTTATCTTTTCTCTTGAGATGTTTTTCTTTATTGTTTTGAACTAAACCCTTCGAATACCCGAAGGGGATGAAACCTATGATGAATCTTGTTATTGTTTTCTGAATTATATGATAAATACTTAGTTTGTTCTTAATTATGTGAGCTTAATCCAAATTTAATGTGCTTAGGTGGAAGAGGAATAGACCCTGCCTAAGAGTAGATCCAACATAATTAAGCGGAGTTGATCGCACGCGCCTATAGATAAGGTGATTTAGATTTTGCCAGATTAGGGTGAAACCTAATATGGGAATCCACGAATCGATTTATCTTCGCTATTCTAGGGGTTATTATAAGAGAACGAGAGTTCCACTAATTAACCTAGGATTAGACGTTATTCGCCTCGAGAGAGGGTTTAATTTACATTAGGGAGTCTTACGGATCAAACTAAGTGAATAAATCGTATGGTTCAGTGTTAGATAACAAGTGAAGTCTAGGTGGATTCTTCCTAGGGTATCGTCTAAATCAATTGAGTTTTTCCCAAGTTATTTTCCAAATTCATTCTTCTTTGTCTTAGAGTCTTTAGTTTAGTAGTTAATTAATTTAGATTAATAAACAACTTCACTTATTTTAGGCTAAATAATAAAAAGAAAGTTAGTATTAGTACTTTTAGTTCCTTTGGGTTCGACAATCCGGTCTTGCCTAAACTATACTACTGTTCGATAGGTGCACTTGCCTTTCATCGTTGTCAGAGTTAGTTTCCAGGTTCGATCATTCTTTTATAAATTTTAAAACTTTGATTTACAGCGATCAATTGTGTGGTAGAAATGTGAAATAAATGAAAAATATGGGCTACTAGGGGCATAATGGTAATTCGGCTAAGCATCGGTGTTTTGAAATTTGCGTGAATTTGTGATTTTATGAAATAAGGACTAAATTGTAAAAGTTGTGAAACATTAAGGGCAAAAGTGTAAAATTTCTTTAATGAGTTTTTTGGACTAAATTGAATAGAGAGATGATTAAATGAGTTAATTTTGATTATATAGGTCAAGACAAATGACGTACAAAATTAGATCGAGGAAAAGAGAAAGTTATCGATTAAACAATCGTTTTCCGTCGTACGAGTTCGAGGTAAGTTCATATGTTAATAAGCATTATTATAATTGAGATTTAATGCTTTATATTGAATTGTTGATGAATATAATTGTACGGAAATATTCGACGAAGCTTCGGCTATGTATCGGCACTTAGTGTGCGAGATCGAGATAGCATCGGCTATGTATTGGCACTTAGTGTGCGAGATTGAGATAGCTTCAGCTATGTATTGGCACTTAGTGTGCGATATTTCTGAGTATCCAACATTATTCCAAATGATTCAACGGGTATATCAAAGATATGAAATGCTGAGAGATAGTCATGTATCGGTACAAGTATGTACGTAAATTCAATTGAATATTGAATCCATGAAACTGAAAGTTCATGATCAGTGTGGGAATAAATATATGGTAAACTTGATTGATGGTTATGTGTTAGGTGTTTGGGCTAAATTGAGTTGTGATATAGTATGTTTTACTCACTTAAATTGTGCTTCAATGGATATGAGAAAAAGGTAAAGCTCGGCAAATTCTTCGATTAGAATTGCTATTGAATGCATGGAAATGTAAGAGTTTTTGGATGATGGAAATATATTTAAACATATGCTTGATATATGAATGCACTTAAGTAATGTAAACTTATGTTATAATGTTTTGTAATAATTTGCTAAGTTATATGATGTTTAAAATCGAAAAGTTAATGTTTTTTGGGCTAAGACCAAGGCATGTTGGGTGACTTAAATGATTACGCTTAAAAATTGAATGTTATAAGCTTTATTTATTTGAATTACGAACTTACTAAGCATTTTATGCTTACTTTGTTTTAATTTCTTAGTGTATCTAGATATCGGAAGCTCGTTCGGGTTGGAAGGAGTCGGAGACATCATCACACTATCTATCGGCTAATTTGGTACTCATGGTTTTATACTTTCGGTTATAATGGCATGCATAGGTCGTTTTGGCTAATGATAGCCTACATGTTTTGTTAATGATGGATTTTATGTAACGCCCCGAATTTGGGCCTAGAAGAATTGGGCCCATTGGGCCTTGGGCGTAGGAGTGTTTAAATTTTTTAAGAATATGAGAACGGCATTATTTCAAGTTGGACCTATTAGGAAGATGATTTTGGAAGGTTACAGGGTTTCTATGAAGTCTCGGGTTCAAGTTAGGCCATAGGAAGAATTTTGGGTTTTGGGCACTTTAGTGGGGAGAGCTAGCAGAGGCTGGACTAAAGTAATATTGTGTGTGTTAAGGAGACACAAGTGGAGTGGGTGGCAAGGTGGTGTGGCGTCAAGGGGAGTGCAAGGAGGTTAGAGGTTCGAATCCCACATGCAGCATATGGGAGTTTTATTTTTGTGCTCAAGGCAGAGAAGAGGTGGAGTTGGAGTAGAACTCTGCAGGAGAGAGGAAGGACTTGGTCAAATGATTTGAAGGGAGGTGGAGAGTGTTTGGTGGAGCAAATGTAGGAGAAAATCAGGGAAGTGGATAATGTGGAAGGGGTTGGCCGAATGTGGAGTGTGGGGGGGATGGAAATTTCGACTAAGGGTGGTTTTGAGTAGGAAATTCGACATTTAGGCTAGGTAGCATATTCGGTCATTTGGGAGAGAGTAAAACCGAAACACTTTTGGAAATTCTTTCTTTTCTTTTGCATTTCGAGTCACCTTGCTTCACCTTTCTTTACCGAAAACACAACATTTCCCTTATGCTTTTCTTCTCTTTTTCTCTTCAAAGCACTTTTTTTACCTGTTTATTGCCTAAACAGTATTGGCCGACTTCCTCCTCAAACCTTTTCTTACTATAGCCGAATCTTTTCTACACCTAACCTCTTAGTTTTTGTTCTATATTTGATCCTCATTTCGACTCAGCCTCCATAGCCGAATTGTGAGTTCCCTTGTTTTACTGCTAGTGCCGAAACTCTTCTTCCCATACGGCTCACTCTTGGCTTAAGGTATGGTTTACTCTTCCTTTAGTTTTCTATCTTTTCTTTCCTCTGAAGCCGAATATCTCACTCGGTTTCTTTTTTACTAAGGTCGAATCAATCTATTCTTTTCTACCTCGAATCCTTCTTGGTTCTTTTGGTGTGGGCCGAATCTGTTATAGTGTTAGTATACACTCTCATCATTCTTCTAGCCTTTGGTTTCGAAAGTGGGTTGGTAAGTAAGGTTAAGGCCGAATATAGGTGATGGGGTTGTACTGATTGGTTAGTTCTTACTCAAGTCGAAAGGGTGTTGCTAACATCTATTTTGTGCCAATCACTGCTAGGGTCTCGACGTGCTTAATCAGAGGGCTAACTAAACACCATTTCCTTGCAGTGGATCTCCTGGCTATTGGTAAATGGTGTGGATTAAGTGGTTGTTTTCAATCAATTGGATATGTCTTACCCAGATTAAGACTAATGTTTTAAAGTGTATGGATTTCATAAGTGCGTAATCTCAAGGGTTTCAATCTACGCTCGTAAACATGTGTGTAATCTCACACCTCTCCGAATGCATGTTTGCATGAGATGTTCTGTGATTCGACCGAAAGCCGAAAAAGCCAGAAATCGGCATCTGTGACCACTTGAGCGTGCGAACGCTCGTAGTGGTAAATTGAAATACAAATATTAGCGGTAAGTCGTCGAGAGTCTCACGAGCACTCTCGCGAAACTGAGGCTGTAACGGGCCAGAACGGGCCAAATGGGCCCAATGGGCTTTCCGGCCCACTTGGGAAAACTGTTAGAAAACTGTCAAATGATAAGTCTGAATGCAAAGTTTGCGAATCTGAGCCTGAAATCATGCGAAATGGGCCACACGAGCGTGTGGACCCGTTTGGGCCTAAAATGGAATTTAGGCCCAATAGTTCCGTAGAGACCCAAAAAGGGTTCTGTGTCGCTCGAGGCGACAGTAGGCCTTCGGAAAGGCTGTTGAATGTGAAATTACCAAAATACCCCTAGAGGGTAAAGTACCAAAATACCCCTAGAGGGTAAAGTACCAAAATACCCCTGTAGGGTAAATTACCAAAATACCCCTAGAGGGTAAATTACCAAAATACCCCTGGTGGGTAAATTACTGAAATACCCTCGGTGGGTAAAATTACTGTTATACCCTTATGGGTTGATTAGCATGATTGTGTGTATTCTGTTTATCTGGTTATGATGGTAATTCATTTCATACAATACATTTGATATATGCTTTGCATACATGACATTCTGCATGGGATTGAAATATTGATGATCGGAGGAAGTGTAATTTGGTGGCTCTGCCACATATTCTAGTGGCTCTGCCACAATCTGTATAATGGCTATGCCACGTATATTCTGTTATTCTGGTGGCTTCGCCACAAATTCAGTGATTAGCAGCTTATCTGCCATACTAGTGTGTAGCGGATGGGTGGGTCGATTTAGAAATCCCCACAGGTGTGTTGGACTGGTACGGGTGGTGTGTAGAGGATGGATTATTGGGTTGGGTTACATACTCTGGTTGCATTATTATGTATATAGGGCTAAGGCCCAGTCTGTTTCTGCATGGGCTTCGGCCCAGTCTGTTTCTGTAAGGGCTTCGGCCCAGTTTGCTTCTGTGTGGGCTCAGACCCAGTTAATGACTGTTTAGGGGATTACACACTGAGTTCTCGTAACTCACCCCTCTGCTTTAACCTTGCAGGTGATCCCAAGCATTAGCGGATTTGGCGCAGCGGAGAACTCTGTGGTGGCCATACATCGGAACCTTAGTAAATTCTCGTATTACTTTATTTCGAGATTTATTTTAATTTGGGTTTTAATTTTTTTGTAATAAGGCCATTAGATTTTAATTTCTCTTTTAAGCTTTCATTACAATTATACTCAAACTATAAACGATTAAACTCTAGGTTTTCTTAAAAATTTAATAATTGTTTTCAAAATATCACGTTCCCGCAAGTCACTAAATCTAATTTCTGTTTTAAACAAGTTTTTTGGAAATAATAATAACAATACTAAAAGGAATAACAATAACATTTTTACAAGAATAACCATAAAGACAAACCAGATTTTCACTAACAACAAAGCTCGAAGTTTAAAGAAAGAATACGAAGTTTTGACGAAAGCGCAGTTTTTAAATAACCCTTTCATGTCACACGCTAGATCCGGTCGTAACGTCTAGGCCGAGTTTGGGGTGTTACATTTAGTGGTATCAGAGCCCGATTGCAAAACTCGGCTGTGGAATGGATTCAAAAACATTTTTCAAAATTTGTTTGAAATATGGTTTAGAAAATATATGTCTTTATTGGAAGTATGGTACCTCGAGTCTCCGGCACCAAATCCGTAAGTCCTCTTACTTTATGCTTGAGTGTATGATGAAATGACTGTAGGGAGAAAACTACTAGAGTTAGTAGTAGTACACTGAAACTTCTAGCTATAGGAGCTAAGACTATAGAGAATGAAACCTTGGGAAATTCGATCTGCGAAAACAACTCTTATATTTGTTCTCATAAAACATTTGCTAATAAACATTGGAATTATAGACTAATTCATAAAATTCTTAATCAGATTAACTCGATTCAGTAGTATGAGTACAAGAGGACGTGGACGTGGTACACGCGGCCGTGGTAGAGGCCGAGGTGCTAGGGCTGGATCCTCAACATCGGGGCATATGCTCGAAAGGGAGGCACTGGCATCGCCTGTGACTGAGACGGGGTCTCACGACCAAGCCGGAGCTGATGTGCTGACTCAGCTAGTTAGGGAGGTTTTGGAGGAGGTTAAAGAAATTGGTCGACCACTTCGAGTTGGGTGCGTGGATTGTAAGAAGAAAAGAGATTGCAGTTCTCTTGAATCACAGTCTCGTTCTGTGAAGCATGTGAAGGCACGTCCAAACGTTTTGGCTTGCGTATATTGCAGAAGGCATCATCCGGGTGAATGCTGGAGGAGGTCAGGAGCATGCTTGAGATGCGGGTCGCAGGAGCATAGGGCTCGGGATTGTTCCATCACCATTAAGTCAGGTATGTTTTGGTTGGATGTGGTGTGTGAAAATAGGAAATTTTATGTAGGTGTGATATATCTGTTTGCTTCTGTGGTTAGATATTCGGTTGTGTGAAGGGGTTTCTAGAATAAATTAGAAGTGTATTAGTGTTATTAGTATGAGAGTGCGCAGCAGTAGCGTAGAGGGGTAGTGGTTATATGACTACCCTGTTAGTGGAAATTTCGAGGACAAAATTTCTTTAAGGGGGTAGATTTGTAATGCCCCGAATTTGGGCCTAGAAGAATTAGGCCCATTGGGCCTTGGGCGTAGGAGCGTTTAAAATTTTTAAGAATATGAGAACGGCATTATTTCAAGTTGGACCTATTAGGAAGATGATTTTGGAAGGTTACGGGGTTTCTATGAAGTCCCGGGTTCAAGTTAGGCCATAGAAAGAATTTTGGGTTTTGGGCACTTTAGTGGGGAGAGCTAGAAAAGGCTGGACTTAAGTACTATTGTGTGTGTTTAGGAGACACAAGTGGAGTGGGTGGGAAGGTGGTGTGGCGTCAAGGGGAGTGCAAGGAGGTTGGAGGTTCGAATCCCACATGCAGTATATGGGAGTTTTATTTTTGTGCTCAAGGAGGAGAAGAGGTGGAGTTGAAGTAGAACGGAGAGAGGGTGGACTTGGTCAAATGATTTGAATGGGAGGTGGAGAGTGTTTGGTGGAGCAAATGTAAGAAAGAAAATCAGGGAAGTGGATGGTGTGGAAGTGGTTGGCCGAATGTGGAGTGTGTGGGGGGATGGAAATTTCGGCTAGGGGTGGTTTTGAGTAGGAAATTTGGCATTTAGGCTAGGTAGCATATTCGGTCATTTGGGAGAGAGTAAAACCGAAACACTTTTGGAAATTTTTTCTTTTCTTTTGCATTTCGAGTCACCTTGCTACACCTTTCTTTACCGAAAACACAACATTTCCCTTATGCTTTTCTTCTCTTTTTCTCTTCAAAGCACTTTCTTTACCTGTTGATTACCTAAACAATATTGGCCGACTTCCTCCTCTAACCTTTTCTTACTATAGCCGAATCTTTTCTACACCTAACCTCTTAGTTTGTGTTCTATATTTGATCCTCGTTTCAACTCAGCCTTCATAGCCGAATTGTGAGTTCCCTTGTTTTACTGCTAGTGCCGAAACTCTTCTTCCCATTCGGCTCACTCTTGGCTTAAGGTATGGTTTACTCTTCCTTTAGTTTTCTATCTTTTCTTTCCTCTGAAGTCGAATATCTCACTCGGTTTCTTTTTTACTAAGGTCGAATCAATCTATTCTTTTCTACCTCGAATCCTTCTTGGTTCTTTTGGTGTAGGCCGAATCTGTTAGAGTGTTAGTATACACTCTCATCATTCTTCTAGCCTTTTGTTTCGAAAGTGGGTTGGTAAGTAAGGTTAAGGCCGAATATAGGTGACGGGGTTGTACTGATTGGTGAGTTCTTACTCAAGTCGAAAGGGTGTTGCTAACATCTGTTTTGTGTCAATCACTGCTAGGGTCTCGACGTGCTTAATCAGAGGGCTAACTAAACACCATTTCCTTGCAGTGGATCTCCTAGCTGTTGGTAAGTGGTGTGGATTAAGTGGTTGTTTTCAATCAATTGGATATGTCTTACCCAGATTAAGACTAATGTTTTAAAGTGTATGGATTTCATAGGTGCGTAATCTCGAGGGTTTCAATCTACGCTCGTAAACAGGTGTGTAATCTCACACCTCTCCGAATACATGTTTGCATGAGATGTTCTGTGATTCGACCGAAAGTCAAAAAAGCCGGAAATCGGCATCTGTAACCACTCGAGCGTGCGAGCGCTCATAGTGGTAAATCGAAATGCGAATATTGGCGGTAAGTCATTGAGAGTCTCATGAGCACTCTCGAAATGGCGAGGTCAGAACGGCCCGAGCGGGCCAAATGGGCCCAATGGGCTTTCCGGCCCACTTGGGAAAAATTGTTAGAAAACTGTCAAATGGTCAGTCTTAATGCGAAATTCGCGAATCTGAGCCCGAAATCATGCGAAATGGGCCACACGAGCGTGTGGGCCTGTTTGGGCCTAAAATAGAATTTAGGCCCAATAGTTCCGTAGAGACCCAAAAAGGGTTCTGTGTCGCTCGAGGTTATAGTAGGCCTTCAGAAAGGCTGTTGAATGCGAAATTACCAAAATACCCCTGGTGGGTAAATTACTGAAATACCCTCGGTGGGTAAAATTACTGTTATACCCTTATAGGTTGATTAGCATGATTGTGTGTATTTTGTTTATCTGGTTATGATGGTAATTCATTTCATACATTACATTTGATATATGCTTTGCATACATGACATTCTGCATGGGATTGGAATATTGATGATCGGAGGAAGTGTAATCTGGTGGCTCTGCCACATATTCTGGTGGCTCTGCCACAATCTATATAGTGGCTATGCCACGTATATTCTGTTATTATGGTGGCTTCACCACAAATTCGGTGATTAGCAGCTTGTCTGCCATACTGGTGTGTAGCGGATGGGTGGGTCGATTTAGAAATCCCCACAGGTGTGTTGGGCTGGTATGGGTGGTGTGTAGCGGATGGATTATTGGGTTGGGTTACATACTCTGGTTGCATTATTTTGTATATAGGGCTAAGGCCCAGTCTGTTTTTGCATGGGCTTTGGCCCATTCTGTTTCTATAAGGGCTTCGGCCCAGTTTGCTTCTGTGTGGGCTCAGACCCGGTTAATGACCATTTAGGGGATTACACACTGAGTTCTCGTAACTCACCCCTCTGCTTTAACCTTGTAGGTGATCCCCAGCATTAGCGGATTTGGCGCAGGGGAGAACACTGTGGCGGCCATACATCGGAACCTTAGTAAATTCCCGTATTACTTTATTTCGAGATTTATTTTGATTTTGGTTTTAATTTTTTTGTAATAAGGCCATTAGATTTTAATTTCTCTTTTAAGCTTTCATTACAATTATACTCAAACTATAAACGATTAAACTCCGGGTTTTCTTAAAAAGTTAATAACTGTTTTCAAAATATCACGTTCCCACAAGTCACTGAATCTAATTTCTATTTTAAACAAGTTTTTTGGAAATAATAATAACAATAATAAAAGGAATAACAATAACGTTTTTACAAGAATAACCATAAAGACAAACCAGATTTTCACTAACAACAAAGCTCGAAGTTTAAAGAAAGAATACGAAGTTTTGACGAAAGCGCAGTTTTTAAACAACCCTTTCATGTGACACGCCAGATCCGGTCGTAACATCTTGGCCGGGTTTGGGGAGTTACATTTTAGCTATTTGATTTGGCTTGTAAATGTATATTTCTTGGTTGGTATCTAATAGCCATGAGAATTGGCTTATTTTTAGTTAATTTGCTTGTGTATATGTTTATGTGCTTATAGTTATTGTTATGTAAATTGAGGTTGGATGTGTGATGCTTGATAGCTATAGATATTATGAATGTCAAATAGTTTGGTTGTGGATAATGGTATGCTTGTGAAATTAGGCTAAACAATGCATACTTGAGTTTAGCCATTTTGATGTTTAAAGAAGTAAAGTTATGTATAATTGGTATGGCATGTTTTGGTGATTTGTATATATGAAAAAATGAAAGTATGGAATGTGTATATTTTATGTTTGAATTGGTTGGTTTAGATGTTTAGATATGCTATTTGTTTTGTGCCATATGAGTGGTATAAGTGTGCACAAAATAGGATGGCAAAATGGCTTGGTAAATAGCCTATTTTTGTGCACACGGGCAGAGACACGGGCGTGTGTCTCAGCCGTGTGTGACACACGGTTAAGTACACGGCTGTTTGTCCCCTGGTGTTGAAATTGAAATGAAGTCAGTATGCTCCACACGGTCTCACACACGGGCGTGTGATCGGCCGTGTGGCACAAGTCAGTATACCCCCTAATTGGCACACGTCCTAGCACACAGGCGTGTGACTTGGCCGTGTTGCATAAGTCAGTATACCTTTGATCGTTGTGTTTATGCGATGTCAAAGTCTTAAAATTTATAATGAGAAAGATCAAATCTGGAAACTAACTACGACAAAGATTTAAGGCAATCGCACGTATCAAACAGTAGTATAGTTAAGGCAAGACCGGAATGTCGAACCCAAAGGAACTAAAAGTACTAATACTAACTTTCTTTTTATTATCTAGCCTAAAATAAAGGGAATTTGTTGTTTAATCTAAATTAACTAATTATTAAACTAAAGAATCTAAGACAAAGAAGAATGAATTTGGGGAAAATACTTGTGGGAAAAGCCAATTGATAAAGACAATACCCAAGGAAGAATCCACCTAGACTTCACTTGTTATCTAACTCAAACTGCATTTATTTATTCATTTGACTTGATCCGTAAGATTCCCTAATGTATATTAAACCCTCTCTTTAAGCGAATAACGTCTAACCCTAGGTTGATTAATTGAAATCTCTTTCTAATTAAAACCCCTAGAATTGCATTAACTCGATCTATGGAATCCCATATTAGGTTTCACCCTAATCCGGCAAAATCTCGTCACCCTATCTCTAGGCGCGCGATCAACTCCGCTTAACTATGCTAGATCTACTCTTAGGAAGGGACTTTTGCTCCTCCACCTAAGCACATCAAACTTGAATTAATATCCCGGAAATATCAACACAAGAATTAAGAACACATAATTAAGAACAAGTTAAATATTTATCATATAGTTCAGGAAACGATAACAAGATTCATCTTAGGTTTCATCCCCCTCAGGTATGTGAGGGTTTAGTTCATAATAATAAAAGAGAACATCTCAGAAGAAAAGATAAAACAAAACATAAGAAAAACCCTAAAACCCCTTGAAGGAATTAAAGAGAGATCCTCTATCTTGAGTATGATTCCGGCTTCTTGAGATGGATCAACTGGCTATCTTCAAGTAAACCTCCACAAATCTGCCTCCTTTGGCCTAGCAAGACACCCCTTGACAACAGCCTTGGGCTCCCCCTTTTAGGTCATACTTAGGGTGTTTATATAGGCTTTGGAATGTGTTTCTTTGCCCCTAAGTATCCTAATCCGAGTGAAATTTCTCTTTGTCACGGCAGGGGCACGGCCATGGCACACGCCCGTGTAAATCGTGGGCAGGTCGTGTGGAGTCTGTTTATGAGGCACGGCCGTGTGGTCTTGGGCCCAGGCCGTGTCGATTTCGTGATGTGGCCCATTTGGCCCGTTTTAAGCCTGTTTCTTGTTTTTTTTCATCCTCCGGTGCTTTCCTGAGTATAAAACATGAAAACAAAGGATTAAGAGCACCAAATGACATAAAATAAGGGATAATTCATCCAAAAGCATGCTAAATGTGGGATTAAAATATGTTACTTTTACGGTTTATCAAATACCCCCACACTTAAGCTTTTGCTTGTCCTCAAGCAAAATTCTCAACTCATAATTAAAATGAACTTCCTCGATTCATAATATTCATCAATAGTGTTTCATCATAATTCAAAGATAATTTATACATGGATGATTCAACTCAAAGAGTCCTAAAGATTCAAACAATCTAAGTCATACCTTTGTAGCACAAAACCTAGGTGTTTCCCCTCATCTAAATAGTTACCTTTGAATCAAAATCAACAAGGATTGACATCCTCACTAAAGATTCACTCAAATCACTCGAGGTGTTTAAGGTTCAAGAAAAAGCACTCAAAAGTCAAACATGAAGAGTTAATCCCATAGGCTTGCATGAAAATCAAATCTCCACCACTATAATATGAGATGATACACAAATCAAAAGGTCTTTAATAGGGTTGTAACGGGGCTTGGGTTAAAGGTATGGATAAAGGCTGAATTAGAAGGTTAGAATCGAGATTGAATTGACAAATTACCTAACTAGAAATAATGAACTGAATATAAATAATTACATCAATTGAAAACTTGTAATAATAATACCACTACTAATACGAGCTTCTTTTTCAACAATTGGAATTTAGATGTATAAGCTCACTTGATTACAAAACTAATAATGAATATACTTTGATTTGATTTTTTTTAAGAATAATTCACAAATACATAATAAATGATGAATTTACTATCGAAATAATTAGGCAATCGATCAAATCAAATCTCGATATAAGGGTAGTCAAAAGGAATGGTGATAACGAAAACGAAGGGTTTTGGGTTAATATTAGCGGTTGAGTCAATAAAAAGGGTTGTTAGGATTAAACGAGGTTCACTAGGGGTTAATTGTGAAGGTAGGCTTTTAGTGGTGTAAGTGGGTTAAATCCTAGGTGCCTTCATCATCTCTGTATATCAAATCAAAGGTGTGGTCTCGGCATGTATAATCGATGCAAGTTCTAGAATAACAAATCAATGTTGACACACTCATAATCAATAAGGTGAGCAAGAAAAATAATATATCCTCTATAAGGCTCAAAATCTCACAAAAATTATCGGTATTTTGATGTCATTCTTGTAAATTTCAAACTCCAAAGTAATATTCAAATTCAGGTAGACAACTTAGAAAAATTTTTAATTTTGAAAAATAGACTTATCATGCTTGATTCTCTAGTATCTTAAAGTATAAATCATCAATGCACAATTATCAATGACTTAATCCAAAACACATTAACAAAAATCATAAATCAAAGGAAATTTCATTCTAATCATAATATGAGAAACTTACTTTAAGACAAGGCATAATTCAGGATTTTAGAATAATGCAAAAAGTTTGGCACTTTTAAGATTCACCCCCCCCCCACACACTTAAGATGTACATTGCCCTCAATGTACAAAGATAGATAGGAATTCATAAGATCAAAAGATAGGGAGAGATGAAACTTCCTGAATTTTGGATGGATTGCTTGAAGGAAGCGGAAAATATGTTGGAGAGGTCGTCCTTGATGGTGGTGTGGCTATGGTCGTGGTCGTGGTGGCTGCCCATTATTGCTACGCTAGATGAAGAAATTGGGTAGCTCGTGGAGAATTAGCCAGGATATAATAATAATTTAAACTATACTAATTATATAATTAAAGAAAAGCAAGCTAAAGTGAAATAAAATTAAAAGTGAAATAAAATTAAAAGAAAAGATTAATGGACCGAAGAGTCCTTATTGCTGGGTGGTTCGCGGGGTGGGCGTGATTTCTAAGGCTGCGGTGGTGCTTGTGGTCGTGGTCGAGGTGTGATTCCCTAGCAGCCTGTAGAACCTAAAACCAAGAAACTAAAATAGAATAAGCTAAATTAAGCATAAGAAAGTCAAAGAGAAGGAAAATAAAGGAGAAGAGTAAAGGAAAAGAAGAATTAAATGGTCTCAAAGACCCTTGGCTTGTCGAATATATGAAGCGGTCGACATGAACTTATGTAGATCGGTCTCCCATAGGGAGACTATGCGTGGATCCTTCCGCCTCTTCGACATAGATGTGGTGTGGCTCGATGGTTAGGGAAAATATTAGAGAAGGAAAGTGGGGAGAGGTCTGAGAGAGAAAAGGAAAGGAAAATGGGATGGAAGAGATGGGGGCTGGGTGTTTTAAATAGAAATTTCAAGTCTGGTACGTTGCCACGCCTGTGTACCATGGGCGTGTTGAGTCACACGACCGCATCGCACGGCCGTGTTGTGCTTCGTTCGTTTCTCCCACGCCCATGTTCAAGTCGCCACGCCCATGTTTGATGAAACAGTGTCGAACACGGTCTCCTAGCACGGGCGTGCCTCCCCCCGTGTGGATTTCTCGGTGTCGGCCACGGCCATGTCGCACGGTCGTGGCGGGGTAGTTGGGTCCGTGACTCGAAGATACGATCCGTCCTGACTTGTACCATCTCTGCCATGTCAGTACGGAGATTCGATGCATCCACATGGCCACGGCCACGGCCGTGTGGTATGGAAATTGGCCTTGGTTAGTTTATAGTTAGTTGCTACAAAGGAGAATTAAGAGTGAAAATAAAATAAAATAAAATAGAAAGAGTAATGGAGTTAGTGCTCGGGTTGCCTCCCGAGAAGTGCTCGTTTAAAGTCTTAAGCTAGACTTACCTCTCGTTTGCATAATCAGGGTGGTTTGAGGAGTTGAAAGTCCTTCCTCATGCTATCAGTTTCATTATCATAATAAAGTTCAGGTCGAGATGCGCTTATTTTGAAAGTGCCAAAAATAGGATTACTTACCTCGACGGTTCCGTATGGGAAAACACTGATTACCTTAAAAGGGATTTCTTTATGTGTGTTAGGATCAGGAGGAGATATTCGAGGGTTTGTTTTATCTATCAATACCTGATCTCCAATTTTGAACTTGTCTGCTTCGTAGAGTAGCTTTGGTTCTACTTTGTATATCCCTAATTTTTCCTTGAAATGCGTCTTCTACTCGTCTAGATCATCGATCTGAATCCTTTGTTCCTTATGAGTTATTTCTTTGTTGGCACGGGGTATAAGATCGGGTTCAGTTGTGTTCTTTTGTGGTGCTTCCTGAAAAGAAGGGTTAACCGAATGGTTATCCATAGAATTTATTTTCTCACCTTGATTACTCGATGTTCTAGCCGAATCGAGAGCTTGGAGTGTAACTGTCTCATTACCTACACGAAGTATGAGTTCTCCTGCATCAATATCAATTTTAGCTCTAGCAGTTGCTAAAAATGGTCTTCCTAAGATTAAGGGGATACTATTGTCCTCATCCATGTCTAATACGACAAAGTCTACTGGGAATACGAATTTTTCAACTTTTACGAGTACATCTTCAATTATACCCCTAGGAATTCTAACGATTTTATCACTAATTGAATGCTCATCCTAGTTTGTTTGGGTTTCCCTAGACCTAGTTGTTTAAACATTTTATAAGGCATGACATTTATGCTTGCCCCTAAATCGACTAACGCAATATCAATAGATAAACTACCAATTAAGCATGGAATTGCAAAACTCCCCGGATCTTTTAATTTTTAGTGGTAGTCTATTTTGCAATCTCGCCGAGAGCACATTGCGTTTAGTTCCACATGTGATGCCTCGTCTATCCTTCACTTTTTCACAATGACTCTTTTAAAAATTTTCTAGAATCGCATCTCGCGAAAGAGCTTCAAGTAACGGTAAGTTAACATGTAATTTCTTTAAAAGTTTAAGAAACTTACCGAACTGTTCCTTTGTGTCGTCTCTCCTTAATGCTTTGGGATATGGTATACGAGGTTGGTACTCTTTAATTACCGGTTTTGGCTTATTATTACTTACCTCAACCTTACCTTCTCCGACCACATTCTCTTGCCTTGAATTGGGCTCATCTAACCCTTCACTTTCTTGAGCTGTCATGGCTTGGATTTGCTCCTTTGGGTTAGTCTCGGTGTTGCTCGGTAGTCTTCCCTGAGGTCTCTCAGAGATCTGCTTAGCAAGTTGCCTGATTTGATCCTTGAGCTCCTGTGTCGATTTTTCAAGTTGATGTTTAAAGGATGTCTCCGTATTCTTAAAACGTGTTTCTGTGGCTGCCATGAATTTTGTCAGCATCTCCTCGAGGTTTGGCTTCTTTTCCTGTGGGTAGGGCTGTTGTTGGAAATTTTGGGATGGTTGTTGCCTTTGATTCCCTTGACCACCCCATGAGAAATTGGGGTGGTTCTTCCAACCTGGATTGTAAGTATTACTATAAGGGTTATTTTTAGATCGAAAATTGTTACCCATATAGTTCATTTGTTCGCTCTCCATGCCCTGTCTGTAGGGTGGGTACTCAGGATTCGCCATGCCTCCACTTGTGTCGCACTGCATAACTGGTTGTACCTGCGAGGAACCATATACACCATCAAATTTTTTATGTAACATTTCTACCTGATTTGATAGCATGGTTAATGCGTCAAGGTTATAAACTTCGGTTGCTTTTGTTGGCCTTGTCCTTGTGACTTGCCACTGATAGTTATTCAGTGACATCTCTTCTATAAACTCGTAAGCTACTTCAGGAGTTTTGTTATTCAGAGTTCCGCCGGCGGCTGAATCGATTAATTGCCTTGTTGAAGGGTTAACACCGTTGTAGAAAGTTTGGACATGTAGCCACAAGGGTAATCCATGGTGTGGACACCTTCTTAGCAAATCTTTGTATCTCTCACATGCATCGTAAAGTGTCTCTAAATCCATCTGCACAAAAGAAGAGATATCATTCCTTAACTTGGCCGTTTTGGCTGGCGGAAAATATTTTAATAAAAATTTTTCAGTCATTTGATCCCATGTAGTGATTGACCCTCGTGGAAGAGAATGCAACCACTGTTTGGCTTTATTCCTCAAAGAGAAGGGAAATAACCGAAGACGGATGGCATCGTTAGTAACGCCATTTATCTTGAAAGTATCAAAAAATTCTAGGAAATTTGCCAAGTGATTATTTGGATCTTCATCATGCAAACCATCAAACTGAACAAATTGCTATATCATCTGAATTGTGTTAGGTTTCAGTTTAAAATTGTTTGCAGCAATAGCAGGTCTAATAATACTTGACTCAGTTCCTGTTAAACTAGGTTTAGCATAATTATACATAGTTCTAGGAGCATTATTTTCAACCATCTCTGGAGGTAGTGGGTAATTTTCAGCCATCCCTTCAGTAGGATTGGTTTCGCCTTCTTGCTCTTCTTCTATGTAGTTTAAGCTTCGCCTTATTTCTCTGCGATTTCTACGAACTGTTCTTTCAATATCACTGTCGTAAAATAGGGGTCCTGTCGGGTTCCTTCTAGTCATAAACTAGAGGTACCTAAAAGGAGGAAATAACAAAAGAAGAAAATTTATCAAAGTTAAAAGAAAATAGGAAATAAAAGTAAATTGCAAAATAAAAAAATGGCTAAAGTAATAAAAATTGAGTTTTCTTAATATTTTAGTTCCCCGGCAACGGCGCCAAAAACTTGATTGTTTTGTTTATGCAATGTCAAAGTCTTAAAATTTATAATGAGAATGATCGAACCTGGAAACTAACTACGAGAATGTCGAACCCAAAGGAACTAAAAGTACTAATACTAACTTTCTTTTTATTATCTAGCCTAAAATAAAGGGAATTTGTTGTTTAATCTAAATTAACTAATTATTAAACTAAATACTCTAAGACAAAGAAGAATGAATTTGGGGAAAATACTTGTGGGAAAAGCCAATTGATAAAGACAATACCCAAGGAAGAATCCACCTAGACTTCACTTGTTATCTAACTTTGAACCAGACGATTTATTCATTTGAGATGATCCGTAAGATTCCCTAATGTATATTAAACCCTCTCTCGAAGCGAATAACGTCTAACCCTAGGTTGATTAATTGAAATCTCTTTCTAATTAAAACCCCTAGAATTGCATTAACTCGATCTATGAAATCCCATATTAGGTTTCACCTAATCCGGTAAAATCTCGTCACCCTATCTCTAGCGCGCGATCAACTCCGCTTAACTATGCTAGATCTACTCTTAGGCGGGGACTTTTGCTCCTCCACCTAAGCACATCAAACTTGAATTAATATCCCTAAATATCAACACAAGAATTAAGAACACATAATTAAGAACAAGTCAAATATTTATCATATAGTTCAAATAAACGATAACAAGATTCATCTTAGGTTTCATCCCCTCGTATATCGAGGGTTTAGTTCATAATAATAAAAGAGAACATATCAGAAGAAAAGATAAAACAAAACATAAGAAAAACCCTAAAACCCCTGAAGGAATTGAAAAGAGATCCTCCGTCTTGAGTATGATTCCGGCTTCTTGAGATGGATCAACTGGCTATCTTCAAGTAAACCTCCACAAATCTGCCTCCTTTGGCCTTGCAAGACGCCCCTTGACAACAGCCTTGGGCTCCCCCTTTTAGGTCATACTTAGGGTGTTTATATAGGCTTTGGAATGTGTTTCTTTGCCCCTAAGTATCCTAATCCGAGTGAAATTTCTCTTTTGTCACGGCGGGGGCACGGCCATGGCACACGCCCGTGTAAATCGTGGGCAGGCCGTGTAGAGTCCGTTGATGAGGCACGGCCGTGTGGTCTTGGGCCCAGTCCATATCAATTTCGTGATGTGGCCCATTTGGCCCGTTTTAAGCCTGTTTCTTGTTCTTTTCATCCTCCGATGCTTTCCTGAGTATAAAACATGAAAACAAAGGATTAAGAGCACCAAATGGCATAAAATAAGGGATAATTCATCCAAAAGCATGCTAAATGTGGGATTAAAATATGTTACTATTACGGTTTATCAACCCTATAGGTTTGGCACGGCCTAGCACACGGCCTGGCACACGGGCGTGTGTGGCCACTTCGAAGGGCACATGGGCTAGACACACGGGCGTGTGGTTGGCCGTGTGACCCAAGTCAGTAAGCTCACTTGTTTAGACACGGGGTAGGACACGGGCTGGGACACAGCCATGTGATCCCATTTCGAATGTCCACACGGCCTGTGACACGGGCGTGTCTGGTGGCCGTGTGAGACACACGGCCTGGTCACACGGGCGTGTGTCCCCTATTTTGAAGAAAATTTTTCTAAGTGCTCAAATTGTTTTAAAGGTTATTGGTTTAGTCCTGAACTACTCTTAATGCATATTTAGGGCCTCGTAGGCTCGTATTAGGGACATATTGATTGAGATTGAATGATGAATGTTTGAATTGAGAAAGTGTATGCTAAAAGTATGTATAAGTGTGTTTTAAGTCCAGTAATGCTCCGTAACCCTATTCCAGCGTTGAATACTGGTGAGGGGTGTTACAAGCTTCCTCTCGTGCGCGGATTGCGTAAGCTCTAGCTGGTGCTCGTGCCTCAAACCTTACAACAAAGTCTTTTATTCCAGCACTGCTATTACTTGCATTTCCAGGATTTCGAGGTGGTCTACCTCTCGCAGAAGTGTTGCTCGATTGAATAGTCTGAACCTTTTCTTTATCTAACCTCTCTGGGCAATATCTGATATAATGCTCAAATGAACCACACCCGAAACATGATCCATTCTTCAATCTGCATTTACCGAAGTGTTTTCTATTACATTGCTTGCATTCAGGCCTGTTGTCCCTGATACTACCCACACTTGCTACAGAAGTAGCCTGAGGCTTTGGACTCGCATGTCGTTTACCTCTATCTCTACTAGAATATCCCACTAAAGCTGTGGAACGGTTGTGATATTCTTTTGATTTCTTCGATGCTGACTGATATGACTTTCCAATTGACCTCTTTCTCGAATCTCTAGCTTCATAATCAGCTTTTCTCTTTTCTTTGCTAAGCTCCTCGGCTTTATGTGCTCGATCAACTAGAACAACAAATTCTTTCAATTCAAGTATTCTGACTAAAAGCTTTATATCTTCATTTAACCCTTCTTCAAACCATTTACACATGGAAACTTTGGTTGGAATACATTCCCAAGCATACTTGCTCAGTCTAACAAATTCCCTCTTATACTCGAACACTGTCATTCGACCCTTTTTAAGCTCAAGAAATTCTTTTCATTTCTGATCAAGAAATCTCTGACTTATATACCTCTTTTGAAATTTGGTTTGGAAGAATTCTCAATCTATACGCTCTCTCGGCACAACTGAAACTAGAGTATTCCACCACTGATAAGTTGAATCTTTTAGTAGAGATAAGGCACATTTCACACACTCTGCCGGTGTACAAGATAACTCGTCGAAAACTCTGATAGCATTTTCTAACCAAAAATTGGCTCTCTCGGGATCATCTTCAGCTGTAGCTTTAAATTCTTAAGCCCCATATTTGTGGATTTTATCAACTGACGGCTTACTAACTCACAGTGGTTCCAAACCCTGAGGAACTACAGGAATCGGTTGGGGAATAGGTGGGAGTGGAGGTCGTTGAGCCATCGGGTTCATTTGTACAAACTCGGTAAACCATTCATTCATCATATGGAAGAAGGCTTCCTTAGCCTCCCCTTCTTGGCCCTCAGATACGGGCCTAGTGTCACTCGACGCTGCTCCGTGAATGGAGGCATGTGTGTTACTCTTTACTTCATCGCAGTAGGCTCGGTTGGATGTCATTACTATATGAAAGTATAAGTTCAAATGAGTCAGGAGTTATCACACTATCATAGGTTATATAATGGCATATTGTTCTAGACTCATACATGCTACGTGCAGTCTGAGAATTAATTAAATTGTAGCTCTGATACCACTAAATGTAACACCTCTAACCCATATCCATCGCTAGAATATGGTTACAGAGTATTACCGAAAATACGTAACTTAAAACATTTGATTTCAAACATTTCATAAATCATGGCAATTATCAATCAAACTCATACATAATGTCCCTTATTGAAGCCCTCGAGGCCTTAGAAACACTTTAGAAACAATTTGGGACTAAATCGAAAACATATAGAATCTCATGGAAAAAGTTAATTTTTTTTACACTGTAAGGGTCACACGGGCGTGTGGCAAGGCTGTGTGACTCACATGGCTGACACACACGCCCGTGTCTTAAACCGTGTGGGCATTTGAAGTAGGGACACACGGCCGTGTCCCAGCAAGTATCTGTGCACGTGTAACTCTATGACTTGGGTCACACGGGCAAGCCACACGCCCGTGTGCAAGGCCGTGTGTTAGGCTATGTAACTGCTTGACTTGTAACCATTTGAAACCTACAAGGGACACACGGCTGAGACACACGCTCGTGTCTTAAGCTGTATGGACTAGAAATAGGCCATTTTCAAGCCAACTCTCTCACCCAAAACAAGCTCACACATACAAGCCATTTGCACCTATATTGAGGCATTCAAAATGTATCTAAAACATGCATAATCAAGCTAAATCATAATGGTATTTTTTTTCATACAACCAATGAGCCCAAAATGCACCTTAATCACAATAACCAAACACATACATGTTTTGGCATAAATCAACTATACACAACCATAATTCAACATGCCAAGATAAAACATAATTGACCACATGTCAAACCTCAACAAAGTATACCAAATTAATCATTAAAAACATAGATCTACTTGACCATTTCAACAACAACCATTTAAGCACCAAAATGCCAAAATGTTATCAATCATAAAGCCACATATATACATGCCAACATGACAACTAGTTCATCAACCAATTACCATATTTACAAACCAAACATAATGGTTATTTCATCAAGCACAAAACACCTATACATGCCATTATAACCTAGACTTAAAAACATCAAATTCTACCGATATAGCCGACGGATAGTGTGATAGGTCTCCAACAAGCTTCCAACCCGAACGAGCTTTCGATTAACTATAAAACATGGAAAATAACACAAGTAAGCATATAATGCTTAGTAAGTTCGTATAACATAAAACATAACTTACCATTTCATTACATAACATTAAAATTTAGCATGGCATAATCCAACCAATAGCTTGGCCAAAGCCTAAGCATCAACACAAACATGTTAGCATATTTTAACATAATTCATTTCGATTTGTCATCCATCTCAACATAACATATTTTCCATGTAGCTCACCCTTTCAAAGTATTTCATACATTATTGTTTTGGTTCATATAGAACACTTTCCATATCCTTGTAAATTCATGCCCGTTGAACCGAATAGAATGCGTTGGATAAGCGGGATAGCTCACACGAAGTGTGCTAAAAACATAACCATAGTTTTTCCTTTTCTTTACATATATGCTCATACGAGCTGTGAAAAGAGTATGCTCACACGAGCTGTGAAATAGGCCTGCTCACACGAGCTGTGGGTCGAAACATAGTTACACAGTGCTACTCCACCAGCTGTCGAGTATCCGCAACAAATGCTGGAACTCAGCCACCAGTAGGACATTCAAGACCAGCACTCGAAACATGTAAACCCTAATGACATGTCATTTGTATCCTACAAATTCCTAAGGTTCAAACGAGGCTCAGTAGTCGACGTATCATCGTTGGATATGAAAAAATTATCTACATAGCAATCCACAATATATATACTTCGATAGAAAGAATATAACATTATGCAATTACACAAACTTACCTTGATGATAAAAACGTAGAAACGGAGTTGATTAATCCAAAGCTTTATCTTTACCGCGCACTAAACTTGTATGAGGTCTATCTTGATCTAAATGAATAAATTCAATCCATTTAATATCTATTCTATACAATTCAATCCAAAAGTCATATGTTTACAAAATTACATTTTTGCCCCTATTATTTTTATTTCTTTACAAATTAGTCCCTAAGCTCGTAAAGTGAAATTCATGCAAATTATCCTTAACCCAAGCTAGCCGAATTTCATATAGGCTCATACCAGCTCATACATTTCATTACTTCTCAATTTCACCACATATTTTACACATTTTTCAGATAAGTCCTTGTTTGACATTTTCGACAAAATTCACTTTACAAAAGTTGTTTATCTGATAACAAAGATTCATTTTATTCCATAAAACATAAAAAACAATATGAATACATTCATGGTAAAACTTTAATCTTTTAATAGTTTTTCAAATTAGTCCCTAGGCTAGCTAGATTAAGCTACAACGACTCCAAACACATAGAAATCATTAAAAACAGGATGAAAATACACTTACATGCACAAATTAATGTTGGCTAAACCTTCAAGCTCCTCCCATGGAGTTTTTAAGTCTAATTTTCGGTGGTAGATAGGAAGAAACAAAGATGATGGCTTTGTTTTAACCATTTTACTATTGTGTAATTATTAATTTACTAAATTAACCTTCATTAATAACCTTTAAAATCACTTAAATGATGTCCATAAAAGTCCACTCAATATATCAACGGTTTAATTACAACATAAGCCCTCTAACCATCTAATATCATAGCTAATAGATCCCTTTAGCTTGTAGAACTCAAATTTTGCACCTTTTGCAATTTAGTCCTTTTTACCAAATTAAGCATGTAAATAGTAAACTTTCTTAATGAAATTTTTATACGATAATACTAACATGCTGTAGACATTAAAATATTAATAAAATAATTATTCTTACATCGAATTTATGGTCTCAAAACTACTATTCTGATTTCACTAAAAATGGGTTATTACAAGTCCTCTACACCATGATTATGTTTGTCTCACTAAATATTTAAGTTCTAACGCTTCATACTGCTTTAAGAGTCTATTATAATTAATAAACACTTTATTAAATTCTCTTGACTTAGAAAAGATTATAAATAAGAAGTATATCCAGTATGGTTTTCGCCAATCTTGAAATTTTGCAAAGTATTTAAGTATTGTGATGTCCTATATCAAGGTTCGATATATTCGGGTCAGGTATAAGGTGTCACAAGTTTATTGGTATCAGAGCTTTCTGTTCAGTCGATCCTTTGGAAGTTGAGATAAAGTCAGCCCTGTATGCATAATACGTCGGACCTGGCTTAGTCACTCGAGTAATTTAAAGACTTCTGTTAGACGAATACTCTAGCACACTTTTAGTATATAGTAAGTGAGATAGTTGGAAAGAAAGATGATAGTTTCATTGCTAAAAGAGGGAAAACAATACAAACTGGATAAAGGAATTAAATAGAAGGAAATAAAAGGGTCTTGATCATGACTTTATTGAGCTATCGGTAATCTATACATAATTGCATTGACACGGCTTTTTTCTTAATAAACAACACAGGAGCAGCCCAAGGAGAAAAGCTAGGCCAAGCAAAGCCCTTATTTGTCAACTCTTGCAACTGTGCTTTCAACTCTTTCAAATTCTGTAGGTGTCATGCTATACGAAGCTATCGATATCAGAGTTGTTCTCGGCATTAATTCAATAGCAAACTCAACCTCTCTGATCGGCGATAATCCTAGTAATTCTCCTGGAAATACATCTGTGAACTCACACACAATCGAAACTAATTCTAACTTCAATTCTGAAATTCTGGAGTAAAAAATATAAGCGCTTCACAGCCTTTTCTAGCATATTTCTTTGCCGACATAGCTGAAATAACATTAGATCCACTATCTAGTGAAACACCCCTAACCCGTATCCGTCATCAAAATAAGGTTATGGAGCATTACCGGAGTTTACATTTCAGAACTTTTCAAAAATATAAATCATATACTTCACAACATTTATCATAGCAAATTCCATCAATAGCATGCATATTGTCCCTTATACGAGCGCTTGAGGCCCTAAAAACACATTAGAAACAAATCGGGACTAAATTTGAAACATATAGAAATTTCAGGGAAAAGATGCAAATTTTTAAAATACAGGGGTCACACAACCGTGTCGACATTCGAAGTAGGGACACAAGGCCGTGTCCCAACTCGTGTCCCTACTCATGTAACTCACTGACTTGGGTCACACGGCCAAGCCACACGCTCGTGTGCTAGGTCGTGTACCCTTCGGAATAGCCTCACACGCCTGTGTGCCAGGCTGTGTGCTAAACCGTGTAACAGTCTAACTTGCAACTCTTTGAAAGCTACAAGGGACACACGGCTGTGTCGCTTGGCCGTGTGTCACACACAGTTGAGACACACGCCTGTGTGGACAAAAAATAGGCCACTTTCAAGCCATTTTTCTCACCCAAACATGCATCCACCTACCACCAATTTTCCACATATAATCAAGCACCCAGCAACAAACCTTGCTATAACAAGGTATCTAATCAAAGTACATAAGCATACAACCAATGTGCCCAAAAGGCACCTCAATTGCAACCATTAAACATGTATATCCATATATATAAATTGGCCAAAAGTTTAACTAACTTATAACTAAACTTATGTCATAACTTACCACTTTGTTCACATATCAAATTCACATTCAAATATACCAAATTTACCATTTAACAATTAGCATCAATAATCATATATGACAACTATATTTTTCATACGAATATGAACACGTTCAACTTCCATCATAAGACCACACATATATATATCAACATATCAACCATTCAAAGTACCAAATCTACAAGCCAAAACATAATGGGTAAAACATCAACCAAAATGACATATATATATACCAAACTCATCAATTAAACATTAGACATAGTCCACCTATACATGCTATTATAACCTTAACCAAGACATCAAAATCTACTGATATAATCGCTGGATAGTGTGATAGATTTCCGACGAGCTTCCAAGCCGATCAAGCTTCAAATAATTTGTAAAGTAAAGGAAAAACAATTACGTAAGCAATAAATGCTTAGTAAGCTCGTATAAACTTTGATCATATCAATCCATTTAAAATATGAAATTTATACATATCAAAGATAATCCTATACCAATACCGTAAGATTCATGAAACCATATTCAACAACTCACAAAGCGAATGAATCCATAGCATCACATATACATATCATCCCTAGCATAGTAGGATTTTATAAAACTTTAAACCCTTTCAAATTTTCTTATTTTCATTTACATTTCATTACTTTCCATTGCATTTACTATCTTTAGCTTAAATAACAACATCAATTCAACTCATCATTCCCGATTTCATCATTTTACACTTCAATTATGAACTTACTTTTTCATTACCTTGCCACACCTGTTTCATATGCATATCACACAAGACATAAACATATCATTCAACCGTAGCCACAAACTAGTGCATTTAAACATAATTCTTTTTGGAACTAGTGCATTTAAACATAATTCTTTTTGGAACTAACCACATGATAAACCATTTCAATAGAAATTAAATAATTTAAACCTTACCACCCTTTCATGATCACAAGCATATTTCCATTTAGGCACTTACCATTTCAATGCATAACTTATAAGTTTAACGTGGCATAATCCAACCACAACTTGGCCAAAGCCTAAACATGTACACCAAAAATGTTAGCCAAACAAACATATAACATAAGCATTATAAACATGGATGAGCACAACATTTATTCATGTATCATATACATATATCATCCATTTCCACTTTCAATATACCATGTAATACCATTTCAATAAAATTCACATGTATCTATATCTTAGTTCATGTCGAACTCTTACCACTTTATATCCGAATAATGCCCGTTGAACCATTTAGAATATCGTTGGATACTCGGGATAGCTCACACATAGTGTGCTAGCTCATATAACTGTAATCCGTCAAATCCTGTAATATATGCTCACACGAGCTGTGAATCAGTATGCTCACACGAGCTGTGGGTCGGAACGTAGTTACACGCCTACACGGTGCTGCTCACACAAGCTGTGGAGTATCCACAACACATGTCGGACCTCAGCCCTCGATAGGACGTTCAGGACTAGCACCCAAATCATGTAACCCTAATGACATGTCATTTGTATCCTACGAATTCCTAAGGTTCAAACGGGGCTCCTAATCATCGTGCGTCGTTTCATAACACGGTAAATTGCATACTGACATATATATATTGATTTAATCATAATATAATCACATATTAACATTCAATTTAATCACAATTATATAGAATACAGTTCATACAAACTTACCTGGCTAAATTACAGGAATACCAAGGTTCAGAAGCATTTTGGTAATTTTCCATTTTCCTCGATTTTTCACCCGATCTTGATCTAAATTAATAATTTTATTCAATATATTCATTTAGACAATAAAACACTCCATTTCATGAAATTTGGTTTTTTTACATTTTTACAAAATTATCCCTAAAGTTTTACTTTTATTCAATTTAGTCCCTGAGCGTAAAACATGCAAATTAACCATTTTTACCCAAAATTAAGCTTATTTGAATGTTCATGGTATCCATAACAGCCCATTTATGCAACAAATTCACATTAAATCCTTGTACTTTTATTAATTTAATAATTTAGTCCCTAATCGGTAAATTCATCAAAAATCACTGAACGAAATACTTTTAATTATCAATCAACATTCCAAATTCATCAATTGACAATAAAAATCACAATATTCATCAATGGAAACATTTAAAATCTTTAACAGTTACAAAATCGAAGGTATGGGCTAGCTGGACCTAGTTGCAACGATCTCAAAAACATAAAAATTATTGAAAACGGGGCTAAAACGGACTTCTATGCATCGTCCAAAGCTAGGTCGAAGCTTGAAGCTTCTCTATTTCATTCTTTCCATGGCCATTCGATGTTAAAGAGGATGATGGCTTATGTTTGAATTTTATCAACCTTTTTTATTCATTATTTTATCTTTATCATATAATAATAACATATAAAACTATTAATAATAAAAAGAAATTTAATCATCCAACCGTCCCTGTAACAGCCCATTTTTGGTGAAATCAGAACAGTGATTTTGGGACCACAAATCCAAGCCGAAAATAAAATTTATTTTTATTTTATTTTATGGTCTGTAATATGATATAAATATCATGTGAGAATTTTGATAAGAAAATTTTACCGATTATGTGCTTAATTACGAGAAGGACTAAATAGCATAAAATGCGAAAGTTGGATTCTAGTACCTAGAAGGATCAAATAGCTATGGAATTCAAAACTTGAGGTCCTTATATGGTAATTAGACCATTAATGAAAAGTTAGTAGATATTTTTGGATGATTCATCCATGGAAAATTAGAAAAAGGCTAAGGACTAAATTGGAAAGTGATAAAATTAAAAGATGATAAATAATTAAATAGAAATAAAAATCATTTTATATCATCTTCTTCCCCAAATATTCCATGGAAACCCTAGGAAAGAGAAAGCAAGCTTTCTTGGTCAAATTGGTAAGTTTTCATGTCCCGTTTTTAGTAATTTTTATATTTTTGAGATCGGGAAAGCTTAATTTGTCTATTTGGGGGATTAATTTGAAAAGATATCAAAGTATAGAATTTTTACCATAGATGAATATGCTGAAATTATGAAATTTATGGTAGAAAATGAAAGGTTGTTGATAGATAAACAACTTTTACAAAGTGAATTTTGATGAAAACTTGATTTAGGGATTAAATTGTAAAAATGTGAAATCCATGGAAAAATTATGAATTTTATAGAATACATGTGCTGTAAATTTTATATTAAAATTTTGGTTAGGCTTGGAATAAGGAGTAAATTGCATGAATTTTATTTTTTGAGCCTAAGGACGAAATCGTCATTTATTAAAAGTTTAGGGGGAAAATGGTAATTTTGCCTAAGATTTAAATAGGACTAATTTGAGTATGAATTGCATTAAATTGATGTTAAATTTACTCGTATAGATCCGAATAAATCGAATACGGAGTTAGAACGAGGAAAGGAGAAAATGTCAGATTAATAGACTTTATGTATACGAACATTTATCAAGGTAAGTTCGTATAACTTAGCTATGCATGTTTTTATGCTTAAATTGAATGGTGTATGTGATTGTATAAATATATAAGCGAAATGATTGCATATCTAATAAATCCCGATAAATGATAATACCCGATAAGTGATAAATGATAAAAATGTTATTTTTATGCTTGAGTTGAATGTGAAAATGTGAATTACATAAATGCATAAATTTATGAGATTGAACATATACCTGACAATTGCCTGATAAATGTTAAATCGTGTTTGAATAAATGGAAGTCGATGGATAAATGTGTTTTTCCTGATAAAACTGCGTGTGTTGCATAATGGATTTAGCCCGGACGGGTAATCCTGAAATAAGCCTCTCGAGCATATGTTTTAATTAGGATTTAGCCTGGACTAGTAATCCTAATTGACTGGATTTAGCCTGGACTGGATTTAGCCTGGACTGGTAATCCAGAATGGACTCTATAGGGAATTCTTTGTCATATAAAAGATTTAGCCTGGACTGGTAATCCGACAAAGCCCTTTGAGTATATGTTACAGCTAGAATTTAGCCTGGACTGGTAATTCTGCTATATGATATGTGCCGTGAGAGTGTACCTAAAAGGTACTACTGAATATGAATTGATAGACTATGGAATTGTACACCTCAAGTGTACTACCTATGTATCCATCGATTTTTTCAATAACTCAACAGGTAAAATACTGATATGAAAAGAAAAGGGATTTTTACATGTATTTACTTGAAAAAATATGAAATTATGTTACATGAAATGGTTTGATGAATACGTTCATCTACGAGAATAGATTTGTACACCTTGAGTGTACTATCCAAGTGATTATCAATATTGTAATTGATTGTTGAGTAAAGTCCTAATATGAAATATACCGGAACTCGAGATGAATTAATATGAAATAAATTTAAGATACATGGAAATAATTTTTATATATGTTATGTGAATACATGTTGTGGAAAAACATATGAGTATGAGAATCTGAATATTGCTGGACTCATATATGTGTTTCTTGATGTTTATATGAAATATGTGTTTAACATGGGTATTGAGAATATGTGTTAGGGCTTGTGACCAAATGGTTTCGTTGTACCTTGCAATGTTTAACTTAAATGTGAATGGTTGGTAAGTTATTTACCAAGTTATACGAACTTACTAAGCATTATATGCTTACTCCGTTTTATTTTTCCCTGTCTTATAGTAAATCGGAATGCTCGCTGGATTCGAAGCTTAGCATAGATCACTCACACTATCTAATAGTTCATTTCAGTATATAAGGTAAAACAATTAGGGTTATAATGGCATGTATAGGTTAAATTGGTCAAGGAATGATATGTAAATATTTGTCAATGACTAGCCATTGGAATGGCTAGTTATGGATATGCTTTGGTGTTTATGTATGAAAGCTATCATAGTATATGTTTAAAATGGTTAATTGATAGAAAGCACATTAACAAATGGATGAATGAATTAAATTAGTATAATTGATACAAAATGCACAAATGTGACCATTGTATATAGGTAAATATGAGTACAAGATTAATATGGAAATAAATTGTGGTGTATAAAGGCATATTGGTTGAATGTTTATATGGCCATGAGAATGTGTTCAAGTTTTGGTGTAGGTATAAGGCAAAAAGGGTGAGGAATAAGGCTTGGAAAATAGCCTTATTTTTTCCACACCGGTAGACACACGGCCTAGCACATGGGCATGTGGTCTGGCCGTGTGTCCCCTCATCCTAAAATTTAGAAACAGAATGCTTAGAATTGAGCACACGGGCGTGTGTCTCAGCTGTGTGGGTGACACGGCCTTGAAGACGGGCGTGTGTCATGGCCGTGTGAAACCTGAATCTAATTCGAATTAAATTAATTAACCACACAGCTTAGCACATGGGTGTGTGGCATTGTCGTGTGGCGCAAGTCAAAGAGCAAATTAAATCAGACACGGCCTAATGCACGGGTGTGTCTAAGAGTCACACGGGCATGTCCCTTGGACCACACGGGCGTGTGAGCCTTGCACCTTGAAAAATTTTGGAAATGTCACGCAAAATTCTTAGAGTTTCCGATTAAGTCTCGATTCCATTCTAAAGCTCGTATTGGACCTTGAGGGTCCATCTAAGGGACGTTACAAATGATCTCGGTTAATGAATAGTGATTGACATGATTTATCTAAAAATGTTCTAAAAAGTTTTAGTAACGCTCTGTAACCCTGTTCCAGCGACGGATACAGGTTAGGGGTGTTACATTTAGTGGTATTAGAGCTATGGTTTAGTCGGTTCTCGGACTAAATGTAGCATATGTGGAGTCTAGATATACATGCCATTATATAACCTGTGATAGTGTGATATCTCCCAACTCTGATGAAAATTATTTTGCAAATAGGCAGAGATGCTTTCCAACTGAGCTAATTCTGATATTGCTGGAAGCGATACTCATGTGTTTGAGTAAAAATGTTACATATGATAAAGGGGACTTATAAAGGTACGGATAAATGTTTTATAGTGAACGTTGTTAATGATAAATGTTAAATGATATGTGTGTATTTACGAAAGATAAATTTTGAGGGTTACGATCTCTACCCCCTTACCAGTATAGTTTTATACAATGAAATTCACAAGATTTATATGGATTAAACTCATGAATGTGAACTAAAGAGTTCAATGGCTGAATGACTAATGATGTAGTTAGAACCGAAAATGGGCTAGTAAATAAAGATGGGTTCTGAAGAGAGATATCAAATTTTTCTGAAAACTGTTTAGGATATATAATGCCTATTAAAGAAAGAAGTTATTTATGAAAAATTGATTGATTCAGATATGGTACCTACAGAATGGGCTAACTGAAAAATTTCTTCCGAATAAGCTTCGCGAGTGAACTGAATGATGTGAGATTATTGATGACTATATATGTTAGTGGAATAGTGATGAAATTGCAAAAATATTGAATACAGTTGTTCTAATCGGGTATATATTACAGCAATCCCTTTTGGGTATTTTATATGGGTATTCTATATGTATTGTTATTCTCAGAGGCATGTGAAATTGTGCATGTTCAGATGCAATATTTATCGTATTGAAAGGCTAGTAAATTATGATAGATGGAATTACTGTAAGTCTGGTTGATTCATGAACGGTATCGCTCTACCTTACTTGGGTTTCTAATTCATCATGATTGATATAAGATTTAATGATAAGGTTCATATGATGTTATTTACTACTTCTACTGATTGAAGCCCTGAATTGCGAATATGCAAATTATATTGTCTTCATCATAGTTGTTTCTACCGATGTATACGTGATATTACTCTTCTAAATTTTCTCTGAGATATCATCAATCTCTCTATTATTTAAACATGGTTTATTTGAGAAATATATTCATCGGTCGGAGGTAATTACATTCATTACCGTAATAAATATTGACTCGATCATGAGGTATGGTGATAGAGATCACAGATTATAGAAACTGAGTTACTGCATTGGTTATTCTTGGGGCCACTTTTAGTTCTCCCTCTTCTAATTTGAGGTACACTATTGATATTAAAGTGTTGTTTTATCTATATGGTTGAAATGTAGGTCATATTAATACACTATGGTTTTGAATCTATCTGATGGTTGTGGCTTTGGAAAAACTCAAAGCTTCAATGTTAATAATTTAAGTAGCTACATTGATGACATAGTTATTATAGAGAAGATGTAAGAGTTGAATGGACCGATAAATATCAGTAACGTTCTGACCAGTTGAAAGCTTTGTTGATCAAAGTATTGATTCTGATTCAGCCTGAATTGGGTAAGGAACTTGTTATTAAAGTAATGTAACATTGAATGGGATTAGACTGTGTCTTGATGCAGTAAGGCAAAATAATAGCCTGTACTTTCAGACAGTTAAAAACCACATGGAAAGAATTACTCGATATATGATCTAGAATTGACGGCTATTGTTTTTGTATTGAAATCTGACAACATTACTTGTTTGGTGAAAAATGTTGTATATTCACCGATTATAAAAGTTTGAAGTATCTGATGTTGCTAAAAGATTTGAATCTAAGATAGCGTATATGGTCTGAAATATTGAAAGATTATGATTTGATAATTGTATATCACTTGGAAAGAATGAATGTGGCTACAGATGTTCTGACTAGAGTATATCTATATATTTTGCAAGTCATGGATATCGAATATGATTGTCTGATAATAGTTTAATTTTAGCTGAGTATAGAGCTAAACCAGTGTCTCTACAACAGATCAGTGAAAATCAGAAAAATGATAATGAGTTGTGAGTTAAATGAGTACAGTGTGAAATAATTTCTGAATCAAAATTACAGAATAGATTCGGAAAATGTCTGTTAATCAGAGACATAGTTTGTGGACTAAAGAAATTAGAGCTTGTACTGGAAATTTTACATGAATGATCACAGTGGTACTACACCTGTTAATCAGGAGAATGATAAAATGCATAATGATTTAAAAAAGATGTATTAGTAGCCCAAAAATGAAATGTGGTATTTTTGAAATTGTGCCTAAATGATGGATGTACCAGCAAGTTAAGAATGAAATTTTCAAGATGGTTATAGTCAGAGAAAATACCAAAATGGAAATGGGACAAAGTTACTATGAACTTTATGTTGGGATTATCCCTGTCTATGAAAAAGAAAGATACTATTTGAATAATTGTTGACTGTTTGATAAAGCCTGCACATTTTATTTTGACATAAATGGATTTCTCTCTTGATAGATTGCTTGAATTACCTGTTTTTGAGATTGACAGATTATATGATGTGCTAGTTTCTGTTATATTTGATAGAGATCTACGGTTTATATTCCGATTCTGAAACAAGTTACGAGAAACTCTGGGTATACGGCTACATTTTAGTTTAGTATTTCATTTTTAGACGGTTGATCAATCTGAACATATAATTCAGATTTTGGAAGATATACTTCGATGTTGTGTGCTTAAATTTGAAGGTAACTGAGAAAAGTATTTGCCTTGGGTTGAATTTGCTTATTATAATGGTTGACAGTCAAGTACAAAATTATACTGTACGAGGTTTTATATGGTCACAAATGTAAAACTCCGATGTTTTGGACGGAGTTCAGTGAGAAAGGATACATGTAGTAGGTTTGAATCGTTGAAACCGAAGAAAGATGAAAGGGATCTTAGACAGTTTAAAAGCAGTATTTGATCGTCTGAAATTCGATGTGAATCTTAGATGAAAAGAAATAGAGTTTCTGATAGTGACAAAGTATTTCTAAAAATTCACCATGAAAGGAAGTTCTTCAGAATTGGCTGTACAGGCAAAATTAAGTATGCGGCTTACCGAGTTATATAAGATTATTGAAAAGTACACCTGTTTCGTATTGACTGATACTATTATCAGAGTTCTACAGAATTCACAATGTTTTATGGGTATATGTATTATGACAGTATCGATCAGACCCATCATCTGTTATTGCTTTGATAAATGTTAAATTCAGCCTGACACGACTTACAGTGAGAGATTATTCAAATTCTGGCACTAGAAGAGAAAAACTGAGAAATGAAAAGGTAGCTTTAGCAAAAGTTTCTGACAGTGACATGATATAGAGGGAGCTACCTAGGAACTGGAGGAAACTATGAGAGAGAGTAATGTCTGAATCTCTTTACTGGTAAAATTTTCGAGGACGAAAATTTCTTAAGGGGAAAGAGTTGTAACAGCCCATTTTTCGGTGAAATCGGAAGAGTGGTTTCGGGGCCACAAATCTGAGCCGAAAATAAAATTTATTTTTATTTTATTTTATGGTCTGCAATATGATATAAATATCATGTGAGAATTTTGATAAGAAAAAATTATCGATTATGTGCTTAATTACGAGAAGGACTAAATCGCATAAAATGCGAAAGTTGGATTCTAGTACCTAGAAGGACCAAATAGTTATGGAATTCAAAACTTGAGGTCCTTATATGGTAATTAGACCATTAATGAAAAGTTAGTAGATATTTTTGGATGATTCATCCATGGAAAATTAGAAAAAGGCTAAGGACTAAATTGAAAAGTGATAAAATTAAAAGATGATAAATAATTAAATAAAAATAAAAATCATTTTATATCATCTTCTTCCCCAAATATTCCATGGAAACCCTAGGAAAGAGAAAACAAGCTTTCTTGGTCAAATTGGTAAGTTTCCATGTCCCGTTTTTAGTAATTTTTATATTTTTGAGATCGGGAAAGCTTAATTTGTCTATTTGGGGGATTAATTTGAAAAGATATCAAAGTATAGAATTTTTACCATAGATGAATATGCTGAAATTATGAAATTTATGGTAGAAAATGAAAGGTTGTTGATAGATAAACAACTTTTACAAAGTGAATTTTGATGAAAACTTGATTTAGGGATTAAATTGTAAAAATGTGAAATCTATGGAAAAATTCTGAATTTTATAGAATACATGTGCTGTAAATTTTATATTGAAATTTTGGTTAGGCTTGGAATAAGGAGTAAATTGCATGAATTTCATTTTTCGAGCCTAGGGACGAAATCGTCATTTATTAAAAGTTTAGGGGGAAAATGGTAATTTTGCCTAAGATTTAAATTGGACTAATTTGAGTATGAATTGCATTAAATTGATGTTAAATTTACTCGTATAGATCCGGATAAATCGAATACGGAGTTAGAACGAGGAAAGGAGAAAATGTCAGATTAATAGACTTTATGTATATGAACATTTATCAAGGTAAGTTCGTATAACTTAGCTATGCATGTTTTTATGCTTAAATTGAATGGTGTATATATTGTATAAATATATAAGTGAAATGATTGCAAATCTAATAAAGCCCGATAAATGATAATACCTGTAACACCCCTCACCCGTATTCACAGTCAGAATAGGGTTGCGATGTATTACCGATCAATCAACATCATTTAACATACATAATTCATACATTTATGCATTCATACTCAAATTTCATTCAATCATATTCATATTTTCCCTTATGAGAGCCTACGAGGCCTTAAACATGCTTTAGAAGCGGTTCGGGACTAAACCGATAACATATGAAAGTTTCAGAAAACTTAGAAATTTTTCATTCATATAAGGGTCACACGCCCGTGTGAATAGGCTGTGTGCCTTACACGGCTGGTAGACACGCCCGTGTCATAGACCATGTGGAAGCAGGGCATACATACTAACTTGCAACACACAGCCGAAGACACGTCCGTGTTCCAAGCCGTGTGAAATCTGGAGAGTATACTGACTTGGGTCACCCGTGTGTCTAGCCCGTGTACCCTACGAAATGGCCACACACGCCCATGTGCTAGGCCGTGTGCCATTTAGGGGGTATACTGACTTATACCACATGGCTAGTCACACGCCCGTGTGTGAGACCATGTGGAGCATACTGACTTCACTTAAATATCAACACCAGGGGACACACGGCCGTACAGCATGACCGTGTGTCACACACGGCTGAGACACATGCCCGTGTCTCTGACCGTGTGGACAAAAATAGGCCATTTGTAAAGCCAATTTGCCACCCTTTTTGCACATACCTACACAAGCTCAAATGGCATCATTTTAAGACACAAATATGCAGCCAAAAGTTCATCAACCAATACATAATCATACCAATTCATTTCAACTAAATTCAATACTCAATTCCATACCATTTACCTATTCAAATACCAATCAATTCATCTTGGTTTACTAAGCATAATTCACATATATAATTCATCTAACTAAACCAATTCAAATATACATAATCACTTCAACTCCATTCATTCAAGATAGGTCTATTTCCAAACATTAAAAGTAAAACTATTTGCACATTCATAAACATCATCAAGTTCATCATTTTATGCCAACACAAATGGCCAAAATACACATCCATCAAATAAACCATTTTGACACAAACCTATACATGCCATATACCATATATACATAGCTTCAAAAGTACCAAAATAGATGATCGATAGTGCGATGAGGTCTCTGACGATTCCCTGATCCGACCTAGCTTCGTAGAACTATAAAACATAGAAACAATTAAACAAAGTAAGTTATAAGCTTAGTAAGTTCGTATGTGAACATGAAATAATCTCAAAATTCATTAACAATTCAAAATAGATAATATCATAAACATTTAAGCCATGAATTCATGGGCTATCATAAAGTTTAACCATAACACCATTCATCAATTCTTAACTTTCATTAGTTTGATACTCGAATGGTTTTTTGTACATACCTGTACCGAGACATTTCTATTTTTCATCAATACTTTTATCGAACCACTTCAATTTACAAATGCTTTCGATACAAATTCATTGATTTTCCGATGCCATAGTCCAACTATGGTCTTTCACATACATTGCCAAGGCCCTGTCGTGGTCTTTCGTTCACATGCCATAACCCGGTTATGGTTTTATTGTTCGATTGCCATAGCCCGGCTATGGTCTTATTAGGATACTTGCCTTACTCAATTCATACGTTTCATTTAATATTTTAACATTTTTACAATAGAATAAATACTATCTCAATTTCATCCATCAACTAAATAGATACACATTCAAGTTCAATTATACGAAATTACCTCGTATTCGGAATTGACGTATTGAGTCGACTATTCGATAACCTTGCTTTTCCCCCGATCTAAATCTGAATTCCTCTTTTCTTGATCTATATGTATTCAAAATTAACTCATTTATTCATTGATTCATTCAATTCGGTCCACAAGCACATATTTAGGCATTTTTACACTATGACCCCTAAAGTTCCACATTTTTACAATTTAGTCCTTATCACATAAAAACAAAAATTACACAATTTCTTTCTAAATTCATGAGTTTCGAATTTCTATAGGGTCCTTAGCAGCCCTAAACTTTCATTTATTTCACATTTCAACCACACAATTTGCACATTTCACAAATTAATACCTTTTTGACATTTTTGTCAAAAATCACTTTACAAAACTAATAAATCTATCAATAATTAATCATTTTCCATTATAAACATTTAAAAGCTCAAGTACTCAACAATGGCACTTCATGAAATCATTAACAAATTCAAAAATTAAGGCACGGGCTAGCTAGAATACGAAGCAACGATTACAAAAACATATAAATCATCAAAAACCGAGCTAAAATTGTACCTTAATCAAACCAAGAATGTGCCAAACCCTAGATGGACATGGAAGCTTTCTTTTTCTCTTCAAAATTTGGCTAAAAGATGATGATAAAACTGTAACATCCTGGAAAGGGCCTATGCATTTTTGGTTTAATTGTACGGAATGACAAGTCTTAAGTAATATGAATAAATTTTTAATATTTTTGGAAACCTGGAAATGTAAGGAAATGATTCAAAAATGGAAAGTACACATTTCTGGAAACTTGGAAATGTAAGAAAATGGCAAGTTTACAGAGCCGATCGAAAATTTTAGGAAACTTAGAAATGACCTAGAAATGACGAGTTTTAAGGTTTAAAAGGGGAAATTAAGGCAAGGTGGCCTTAAAAGAAAAAGTTTGTGAAATTTGACACACAAACAGGCTTGGAAAAGTGGTCTGAAGATGTCACTTAGGGCCTATGGAAATGGCGCCACATGCAAGGTGTTGGGCCTGAGTTCGAGTCACTTGGGAAGCAAATGAAAAGGAGTTTTATTTTGCTTCCAGAAGACTGAGGAGTGGACGGCAAGGCTTCTAGAAAAAGGGAGGTTTATCCTCTTCAAAATTCGGCTATTAAGGATAAATAAAGGTTTTTTTTTTATTGGAGAGATAAATGATGATTTATCTTAAGTATTTTCAAAAAGGAATTTATTTATCATAATTTCCATGAGATAAAGGCTGGATTAAACTCTTTTATTTTATGATAATTAAAGGATAAAGCTATCAAATTGAAGAGTGGTGGCCAAGTAAGGGACTCCTTAGCTGATAATTTCGTCTATAAAAGGAAGGAAGGAAGGAGGGATACTCATCAGTTTTCTTTTTTCTCTGCTCTGCCGAAATTCTTAGGGTTCTCTCCTCTTCTTTTCTCTTTTCCTTTGTCTAGCCGAATTCCCTAGCCTCCTCTCTCTTTTATTCAAAACCAAAAACACAATCCAACCTAGCCGAATTCTTCATAGCACCAAAAGCCGAAATTCTGCCAAAGCCGAATCTTTGTTGTGACAGAAGGGTGTTGCCGATTTCATCCAAAAGGTAAGATCAACTATTATTTTATCTCTCTTTAGCCGAAATATAGAATCTCACTCCTTTAGAATTCCATGGCCGAAATTTGGAAGGTTTTCTTCGAAATATAGTAGTTGTCGACTACAAGGAGAAGTACAACGAAGCTTCGAGATTTCTAAGACTCAAGGTAAGTCATATGAATATTCGGCCATAGGCCATTTAAAGATGATTAAGTGTTAGAAATCAATCTAACATGTGCTTATAGGATTTTCGACAGCAGTAAGGAAGCAAGGATTTATTCCGGGATTTGAATAATCATCAAATCGGCATCAAAGGTAAGAATACAAATCCTACTAGGATTTGGTATTATAGCCGAATAGGATTTATGTTAAGTAATAAGTGATAAATCAAATGTAGGGATTAAGGATCTAAGCATTAGATCAAGCTTTTCGGAATCTCAAAGAATTGCTAAGCGAATCAGGTGTGTACCCCACACTATCTCATAATATGTTTTATGGCATGATTAATTAATATATGTGATATTAAGTATATGAAAGTGGCTAAGGTACCATGTTATGGTACAAAGTACTCAGGTACGTTTCCTACTCCTATTAGGATTACGAAATATGTTATATTTAACATGTGAAATATGATAAGAATGTGAATTTAAGTATGATATGCATACTATGAATAATATGGGGCATTCGGGTTATATGAAAAAGGGGAAGTGAATGTGACGACTTCGGTCTCACTATCTGAATGTGGTGACTTCAGTCACATTATCTGAATGTGGTAACTTCGGTTACATTATCTGAATGTGGTAACTTCGGTTACATTATCTGAATGTGGTGTCTCATGACACAATTATTTGGTGGCTATGCCACAAATTTTATATGGGCGATGAGCACGTCGACTGCAACGACTGCCTTCGAAGGTGTGTAGCGGATGGAGGGTCGACTTAGTAGTCCCCACGGTGTGCAGGTTGGTACGGGGATGTGTAGCGGATGGCATCTAGGTTTTGGGTTCGGGTTGCATCATCATTGATATCTGTTGTATGAATAAATGTTTGATATGAATAGGTATGCCCGATCTATTGAATGTTAGTGTTGGTTACACATTGAGTCTGTTGACTCACCCCGTTGTGGGAATATTTTTCGGTGATGAGCATTAATGGACCGGGTTGGCAGGAGTGAAGGTGACCATGCATCGCAAGGAGAAATTCAAAGATTTGGACTTTTATTTTTACTAAGTACTTTAATTTTATTTTTGGGTTTTGATTGATGTAATAAGGCCATAAGGCCCAAGTTGGATTTCTTTATACATTTATTTTTTTTAATTTATTATGTTAAGAATTATTTTTTGATTAAAGTTTAATTAAAATTATTTCTTTCAAAATAAACCCTAAAATTGTTTTGTCACCATAATTAAATAATTTCTAAGTAAAATAAATGGGTTTCCAACTTAAGCCAACCCAAAACGATAATTTTCTAAAATTACACAAATTTTCTCTAAGTAACAAAGAACTTTGAAACCGGTTTACTTAAGGAGCATACGGATCCGGTCCGGGCTCGTGGGGTAAAAGTGGGAATGTTTCAATTTGGTATCGAGCCCGCTTTAAACTCTCGGCTGTGGGCTAAGGCCCAAAACGTTTTCAAAGCGAGCCCAAAGGAGTTTTTGAAAGTATAAGCGGTTTTTACGGCATGGCACCTAAGTCTCGACCATGATCCACGGTAAGTACCCCAACCATTTGTGTGATTATGTGGTTTATGTTATGAACTATGGAAGGGTAGAAAACGCATGGAACGTAGAATAGTATGATAGGAACTTGAACCCTAGGACTAGTCCACTCAAACACAAATACATAAGACTTAATGCACTTAACAAACCTAGGGCTAAGTCAGCGAGTTAGGGTGTGGTAACCCTGTCAATGCATGTCTAGGATTGGATCCTAAGAGCACAGTATTTAAGCGATCCTAGTGACTCACCTCCTCTTCGTTGGAATCCTACCAGTGCGTAGCTTCGGTTCACCCTAACCAAGAGGACTCAGTCATAGGCTAAACACAATGACTAAAACCCAAAAGGGAACTAGCCGTGTTTTTATAAACCCTAGTTTTAAAACTCTTAAAATTACCTTTTTAATTTGTGAGAACTATTTTTACAAAATTCTTTCGAAAAATTTTTGATTTATAAAATTACAAAAATACCTTTGGTTTATGAAATTCCCAAAATACCCATAGTTCTTATCAAAATTTTCATTACTTTATAAAATGTTCAAAAATTTGCAAATTATCAAAAATACCTTGATTTGGAGAAAAATTACGAAATTGCCCTTAACTCACAAAATTACCAAAATGACCCTGATTTTCAAAGGTTCTGCAACATCATCATTTTGAAAAGAACAATTCTCAAAAAGAACCCTCAAAGTCTTACAACTTTTAAAATATCCCTGATTTGTTAACTTTTACAAATTTGCCCTGGTTTGCGAAAAATTACCGAAATACCCCCGGATTTCAAAATTTTTCCAAATTACTCCGGGACTTTGAAATTACCAAAATACTTTTTGACGAAATCACCAAGGAACTTTTTCTTTTGAAAAATTACGAAAATGCCCCTGTAGGACAAATTACGAAAATACCCCTAGGTAGTGGAAAAATAATAACAATGAAAACTACAACGTTTCTCTGAATGAACGAAAGTTCATACTTGTTTGATGGATGAATGAATGAATGGAAAGACTGTGTGTTTGTATGAATACGAAAGAACCACTCCTAAATCCTTTTTTCATAAAACTCATTCGCGGGTAAATAAGTGGAACAATGACTAATTCATAAAACTTCTTAATCAGATCTCGACGTGAGAAAATGAGCTCTAGAGGACGTGGTCGTCGTGGAAGGGGTAGAAGAAGAATGACTAGGTCGGAACCCGTTAGATTGGGTCAAGGATCAGATAATGAAGTACCACCGCCACCACCACCCCCAGCTGTTAATGTTGAGCAGCAAGCTCAGACGGGGAAGATCTTTGTGTCGCGAGTTGTCTTTGCGAGTTTTGGAGTTGGTGGTGGTGCGTGCGGGAGGAAATTCGGAAATCGAAAGTCTGTGCCTGAACGGCTCCGAGCTAATGGAGCGGAAATGTTTTGAGGAGTATCTGGAGTGGCACCCAGTACAGCTGAGTACTGGTTGGAAGCAATGGAGCGCAACATGGATGAGATTGATTTGACCCCGGAGGAAAAGTTGAAAGGGATGGTGGCACTGTTACGCGATGAAGCGTATCAGTGGTGGTTAACTATTCGGGATGGTGCCACGGCTGAGGATCTGACCTGGGAATATGTTAAGGAAGCATTTCAAAAGAAATATGTGGGAACCAGGTATACAGATGAGCAAAGGAAGGCTTTTCTGGGGTTGGTTCAAGGGAACAAGTCCGTGGCGGAATATGAAGCTGAATTCCTGAGGTTGAGCCGCTATGCTCGAGGGGTAGTGGCAACTGAGCATGAGCGCTGTGTCCGTTTTGAGGACGGACTAAGGGACGATCTGAGACTGTTGATAGCACCGCATCAGGAGCGGGAGTTTCCTGCTTTAGTGGAGAAGGCTAAAGTGGCTGAAGGAATCAAGGATTCTACCAAGCAGACTATGGATCGAAATAGGCCAGAAAGAGGTTTTGGATCGTCGGGATCATCTGGGAATAAGAGGCCTAGAGTTGATGGGCCGCGAGGTCAGCAAGCTGCTACAGGAGGGCAGTATCATTCTTGTGATCATTGTGGAAAGAAGCACTTAGGGGAGTGCTGGAAAAAGACAGGAGGATGTTTTAGGTGTGGGTCCAAGGACCATATGCTCAAGGATTATCCCGTGAAACCGGATGGGAATCGACCACCGCTTCGGAGAATGTTAATCAGTGGTAGAGGTGGGCGATAGCCTCAAAGCAAGGTCGTGGACCGAACCATGGAGGAAATGGTTCGGGCCGAGGGCGTGGAGCACCAGCGAGAGATACTGAAGGTGCGGACGCGAGGCAACCAAGGTTGGTTTATGCGATTGGCCATCGCGAGGAGGAAAATGTGCGAGATATGACAGCGGTACGTCCCTTATTTCGGAATACCCTTAATTGCTTTGCTTGTTATGGGGTTAGCTTATTCTTGTATTACTAGTGAAGTGCACGAAACTTTGGATGTGAACCTAGAGAATGTGTCTAGAAAGTATGATGGTTCTAATAAGATCAGAGTCGCGCAGCTTAAAGCGTAGTGCGGTGAGTTAAGATGTACGATTATTCGTTAGTAAGTAATTTAGAGACGAAATTATTTTAAGAGGGTAGAAGCTGTAACATCCTGGAAAGGGCCTATGCATTTTTGGTTTAATTATGCGGAATGACAAGTCTTAAGTAATATGAATAAATTTTTAATATTTTTGGAAACACGAAATGTAAGAAATGATTCAAAAATGGAAAGTACACATTTAAAAACTTGGAAATGTAAGAAAATGGCAAGTTTACAGAGCCGATCGAAAATTTTAAGAAACTTAGAAATGACCTAGAAATGACAAGTTTTAAGGTTTAAAAGGGGAAATTAAGGCAAGGTGGCCTTAAAATAAAAAGTTTGTGAAATTTGACACACAAACAGGCTTGGAAAAGTGGTCTGAAGATGTCACTTAGGGCCTATGGAAATGGCGCCACATGCAAGGTGTTGGGCCTGAGTTCGAGTCACTTGGGAAGCAAATGAAAAGGAGTTTTATTTTGCTTCCAGAAGACTGAGGAGTGGACGGCAAGGCTTCTAGAAAAAGGGAGGTTTATCCTCTTCAAAATTCGGCTATTAAGGATAAATAAAGGTTTTTTTTTTATTGGAGAGATAAATGATGATTTATCTTAAGTATTTTCAAAAGGAATTTATTTATCATAATTTCCATGAGATAAAGGCTGGATTAAACTCTTTTATTTTATGATAATTAAAGGATAAAGCTATCAAATTGAAGAGTGGTGGCCAAGTAAGGGACTCCTTAGGCGATAATTTCGTCTATAAAAGGAAGGAAGGAAGGAGGGATACTCATCGTTTTCTTTTTCTCTGCTCTGCCCGAAATTCTTAGGGTTCTCTCCTCTTCTTTTCTCTTTTCCTTTGTCTAGCCAATTCCCTAGCCTCCTCTCTCTTTTATTCAAAACCAAAAACACAATCCAACCTAGCCGAATTCTTCATAGCACCAAAAGTCAAAAGTGCACTTAAAGCCGAATCTTTGTTGTGTGAGAAGGTGTTGCGATTTCATCCAAAGGTAAGATCAACTATTATTTTATCTCTCTTTAGCTTGAAATATAGAATCTCACTCCTTTAGAATTCCATGGACCCAAATTTGGAAGGTTTTCTTGAAATATAGTAGTTATCGACTACAAGGAGAAGTACAACGAAGCTTGAGATTTCTAAGACTCAAGGTAAGTCATATGAATATTCGGCCATAGGCCATTTAAAGATGATTAAGTGTTAGAAATCAATCTAACATGTGCTTATAGGATTTTCGATGCGATGAAGGAAGCAAGGATTTATTAGGGATTTGAATAATCATCAAATCGGCATCAAAGGTAAGAATACAAATCCTACTAGGATTTGGTATTATAATAGAATAGGATTTATGTTAAGTAATAAGTGATAAATCAAATGTAGGGATTAAGGATCTAAGCATTAGATCAAGCTTTTCGGAATCTCAAAGAATTGCTAAGCGAATCAGGTGTGTACCCCACACTATCTCATAATATGTTTTATGGCATGATTAATTAATATATGTGATATTAAGTATATGAAAGTGGCTAAGGTACCATGTTATGGTACAAAGTACTCAGGTACGTTTCCTACTCCTATTAGGATTACGAAATATGTTATATTTAACATGTGAAATATGATAAGAATGTGAATTTAAGTATGATATGCATACTATGAATAATATGGGGCATTCGGGTTATATGAAAAAGGGAAGTGAATGTGGCGACTTGGTCTCACTATCCGAATGTGGTGACTTCATTCACATTATCGAATGTGGTAACCGGTTACATTATCCGAATGTGGTAACCGGTTACATTATCTCGAATGTGGTGTCTCATGACACAATTATTTGAGTGGCTATGCCACAAATTTTATATGGGCGATGAGCACGTCGACCGCAACGCATTTGCCTTGAAGGTGTGTAGCGGATGGAGGGTCGACTTAGTAGTCCCCACGGTGTGCGAGGTTGAGTGCGGGGATGTGTAGCGGATGGCATCTAGGTTTTGGGTTCGGGTTGCATCATCATTGATATCTGTTGTATGAATAAATGTTTGATATGAATAGGTATGCCTGATCTATTGAATGTTAGTGTTGGTTACACATTGAGTCTGTTGACTCACCCCGTTGTGGGAATATTTTTCAGGTGATGAGCATTAATGGACCGGGTCGGCAGGAGCTGAAGGTGACCATGCATCGCAAGGAGAAATTCAAAGATTTGGACTTTTATTTTTACTAAGTACTTTAATTTTATTTTTGGGTTTTGATTGATGTAATAAGGCCATAAGGCCCAAGTTGGATTTCTTTACTTCTGTTTATTTTTTTTTAATTTATTATGTTAAGAATTATTTTTTTGATTAAAGTGTAATTAAAATTATTTCTTTCAAAATAAACCCTAAAATTGTTTTGTCACCATAATTAAATAATTTCTAAGTAAAATAAATGGGTTTCCAACTTAAGCCAACCCAAAACGATAATTTTCTAAAATTACACAAATTTTCTCTAAGTAACAAAGAACTTTGAAACCGGTTTACTTAAGGAGCATACCAGATCCGGTCCAGGCTCGTGGGCCGGGTGTGGGGTGTTTTAAAAACATAATTTTGATTTTTGTTTTATATATTATATCATTTACTAACTAATTACATTATTAACCTTATTAATAAACATATAAAATCTCTTAATGGATGTCCATTAATGTCCATCAACACTTTAAATGGTCTAGTTACCATTTAAGGCCATCATATTTAAAAGCCAAAGCCAATTGGCACCTTTAACAAGTAGAATGCAACTTTTGCATTTTATGCGATTTACTCCTTTTTCTCAAATTGACTAATTAAACGATAAAATTAGCTCACGAAATTTTCACACATACATGCTATCATGTTGTAAACACATAAAATAATATTAAAATAATTTTCCGATATCATATTTATGGTTCTGAAACCACTGTTCTGATCTAGCTAAAACTGGGTTGTTACAATACCCGATAAGTGATAAATGATAAAAAAGTTATTTTTGTTCTTGAGTTGAATGTGAAAATGTAAATTACATAAATGCATAAATTTATGAGATTGAACATATACCCGACAATTTCCTGATAAATGTTAAATCTCGTTTGAATAAATGGAAGTCAATGTATAAATGTGTTTTTCCTGATAAAACTGCATGTATTGCAGAATGGATTTAGCCCGGACGGGTAATCCTGAAATAAGCCTCTCGAGCATATGTTTTCATTAGGATTTAGCCTGGACTAGTAATCCTAATTGACTGGATTTAGCCTGGACTGGTAATCTAGAATGGACTCTATAGGGAATTCTTTGTCATATAAAGGATTTAGCTTTGGATGTAATCAAACAAAGCCCTTAGAGTATATGTTACTGACTAAATTTAGCTGGGTAGTAATTCTGCTGTATGATATGTGCCGCGAGAGTGTACCTAAAAGGTACTACTGAATATGAATTGACAGACTATGGAATTGTACACCTCAAGTGTACTACCTATGTATCCATCAATTTTTTCAATAACTCAGCAGGTAAAATACTGATACGAAAAGAAAAGGGATTTTTACATGTATTTACTTGAAAAAAATATGAAATGATGTTACATGAAATGGTTTGATGAATACGTTCATCTACGAGAATAGATTTGTAAACCTTGAGTGTACTATCCGAGTGATTATCAATATTGCAATTGATTGTTGAGTAAAGTCCTGATATGAAATAAACCAGAACTCGAGATGAATTAATATGAAATAAATTTGAGATACATGGAAATAATTTTTATATATGTTATGTGAATACATGTTGTGGAAAAACATATGTGTATGAGAATCTGAATATTGTTGGACTCATATATGTGTTTCTTAATGTTTATATGAAATATGTGTTTAACATGGGTATTGAGAATATGTGTTAGGGCTTGTGACCAAATGGTTTCGTTGTACCTTGCAATGTTTAACTTAAATGTGAATGGTTGGTAAGTTATTTACCAAGTTATACGGACTTGCTAAGCATTATATGCTTACTCCATTTTATTTTTCCCTGTCTTATAGTAAATCGGAATGCTCGTTGGATTCGAAGCTTGGCGGAGATCACTCACACTATCCAACAGTTCATTTCAGTATATAAGGTAAAACAATTAGGGTTATAATGGCATGTATAGGTTAAATTGGTCAAGGAATGATATGTAAATATTTTTCAATGACTAGCCATTGGAATGACTAGCCATTTAATGCTTATTAAACATACGAACTTACATCGGTATAAAAACGTCAAAAAGAACTAAATCGTCAAATACTCAATTTTCTCCCGTTCTAACTCCGAACCTCGTTTTTCTCGATCTATACTATCACATTTAACTTATTTAATCATTATACTATTCAAATAAGCCCAAAATCACATTATGGCAAAAATTACATTTTCCCCCTAAACTTTTGACATTTTACAATTTAGTCCCTAGGCTTATAAAATGATTTTTATTCAATTTCTTCAAAACCCAAGCCTAGCCGAACCATTTTCATACTCATAACAGCCCACATTTCTCATTTATTCACATTTTTCTACTCATTTTATAACTTTTACAAATAAGTCCTTTTGACATTTTTACCGAAAATCACTTAGCAAAAGTCGTTTAACAAACAACAAACATGCATTTTCTACCATCAAACATCAAAATACATACATGTTCAACATGGTTAAAATTTTAGACTTTGACATCTCTTCAAATTAGTGGTAGAAATAGATAGGTCATGTTACAAGGATTTCAAAAACATAAAAATCATGAAAATTAGGGCTAGAACAGACTTACAATCGAGCTTGGAAGCTTGAAAAACCCTAGCCATGTCTTCTCCATGTAAAATTCGACCAAGAGGAAGAAGATGAGCAAAAATTGGCTTTTAATTTGATTATTAATTCATTTTAATAACCAAATTACTAAAATGCCCTTAATGAAAAACTTTAGAAACATACCAAACCATGTCCATTTTTGTCCACCAACTTAACCGATGGTCTAATTACCATTTAAGGACCTCTAATTTAAAATTTCATAACAATTGGATACCTTTAGCATATAGAATTCAAGTTTTGCACTTTTTGTAATTTAGTCCTTTTAACTAAATTGAGTTCCCAAACATCAAAATTTTCGAACGAGATTTTCACGAAATTATTCCATAAAATTGTAGACCATAAAAATATAATAAAAAATGAATTTTACTGCATCAAATTTGTGGTCACGAAACCACTGTTCTGACTAGACCAAAAATCAGTTTGTTACACCTTGCACACGGGCGTGTGAGCCCTGCACTTTGGAAAATTTTTGAAATGTCATGAAAAAGTCTTAGAGTTTCCAGTTAAGTTTCGATTCGATTCTAATGCTCGTATTAGACCTCGAGGGTCCATCTAAGGGACGTTACAAATGATCTCGGTTAATGAATAGTGATTGACATGATTTATCTAAAAATATTCTGAAAAGTTCTGGTAACGCTCCGTAACCCTGTTTCGACGATGGATACGGGTTAGGGGTGTTACAGTCCCATTATCTTTAGGATGGAGAATTTACTCAATAAGGCCATCTAATTATAATTCTTTAATCAATTAACACCTTTAAACTAATAGCGATTGACTTTTTCAACTTTTACGATTTAGTCCTTTTCGCTTAATTAACTATCGAAACATTAAAAATTTTCAAAGAAACTTTAATACCACCTTAAAGAAACTTCGTAAATATTTATAAAAACATTTACGGCTCAGTTTATAGAAACGAGGTCCTCATACCTCATTTTCTAAAACCACTTGACCTCAAGGTCTTACCACTTGAACCTAATAACTCGTTTAAATAACATAAATTATCAAATCAAAAACCTTTTCAAAGTCACATTTGACTTGTAAATATTAGATAATAATATTTACGAACTTACTCATCGAATTCGGTGGCCTCAAAATCACTATTTCTGACACCACCGAAAAACGGGCTGTTACATCTAGTCTATCTGATTCAATTTAAAACTTGTCACCGTTCTGGCACTTTAACACAATATGATTTCATCTACAGTTCACAACAGCATCATGCAGAGTTAACCAGTCCATACCTAGAATCACATCAAACTTATCAAAGGGTAATAACATCAAATCAGCTAGAAAGTTGTAACCTCGAATCATCAAATAATAGTTTTTATAGACTTTATCGACTAACACACACTAACATAAAGGGTTTGTTACTTTAACCACAAACTCAGTAGACTCAAAAGGTATTTTCTTATCTGACACAAAAGTTGTGCATACATATGAGTGCGTTAACCCTGGGTCAATCAAAGCATTAACATTAGTATCAAAGATAAAAAATGTACCAGTGATCACGTCAGGTGCTGAAGCTTCCTCTCGAGCACGAATCGTGTAAGGCCTAGCTGGTGCATGTGCCTCATATCTCACAGTAGAATCTTTTGTCCCACTACCACTGTTACCCACATTTCCAGTGTTCCGAGGTGGTCTCCCTCTCGCAGTTGTGTTAATCGGATGAGTAGTCTGACCCTTTTCTTTGTCGAATCTTTCAGGACAATCTCTGAGATGCTGTTCATAAGAACCTCCTTTAAACCACGACCCGTCTTTCAGTCTGCACTCACCAAAATGTCGTCTATTACATTGCTGACATTCAGGCTTTTTGTATCTAACATTGCCCACACTCGCTACAGACGTAGCCTGAGGTTTCGAGCTCGAATGCTATTTTCCTCTATCTTTTCCAAAATAACCCACCGAAGCTGATGAACGACTATGAAATTCTTGCGATTTCTTTGAAGGAGACGAGAATGATTTTCTCATAGGTCTTTTTCCTGAATCACGAGCCTCATAATAGACTTTTTTCTTCGCTTTGCTAAGTTCCATAGCCTTGTGTGCTCTATCAACTAAAACCACAAATTCTTTTAATTCAAGAATCCCGACTAACAGCATGATGTCTTTGTTTAAACCGTCTTCAAATCGAGTGCACATAACAACTTCTGTTGGTACACATTCTCTAGAATACTTGCTAAATCGTACAAATTCTCTATCATATTCAGCCACTGTCATTCGGCCCTGTTTCAGCTCGAGAACTTCTTTGCGTTTCTTATAGAGAAATCTCTGACTCGCATATTTCTTTCTGAACTCTGTCTGGAAAAATTCTCAGTTTACTCGATCCCTCGGTACTACCACAATTAAGGTGTTCCAGGACTAGTAAGCCGAGTCTTTCAACAAAGAAATAGCACATTTCAAGCATTCAGCTGGAGTACATGATAATTCATAAAATACTATCACTGTATTTTCTAATCAGCACTTGGCTCTCTCTGGATCATCTTCAGTTGTACCTCGAAACTCTTCAACCCCATACTTTCAGATTTTATCAATTGGAGGCTTGCTTACTCACACTGGTTCCAAACCCTGAGGAACAACGGGGACCGGTTGGGGTATGGGTGGGGGTGGATGTCGTTGAGCCATTGGGTTCATTCGCACGAACTCTGAAAACTACTCAAACATTATCTGGAAGAAGGCTTCTTCAGCCTCTCCTCCCTGGCCCTTAGATACAAGCTACAACCACTAGACGCTGCTCCGTGAACGGAGGCTTGCCCGTTATTATCAACTTCATCGAAATCAACTTGGTTGGATGACATCTTATCTATATGAAAACATAATTCCATTTGAGTCAGGACTTATCACACTATCGCATATTATATAATGGCATGTATTTCTAGACTCCATACATGCTACGTTCAGTTCGAGAACCGACTAAACTGTAGCTTTGAAACCATTAAATGTAACACCTTTAACACGTATTCATCATCAGATTAGGGTTACGGAGCATTATCGTACAAACGAAACATTAAAAAATGCATTTCATACATTATCGAAAACATATAATAAAATAATATTCACATACATATCATCCGTAAATCGAACCCTCAAGACCGTAAAAACACCTTAGAAACAATCCGGGACTAATTTGAAATCATTTAGAAAGTTTATGAAAAAGTAAACAAATTTTGGAAATCAGGGATCACACGGCCGTGTGGCCAGGTCATGTGCCTCACACGGTTGAGACACACGCCTGTTTCTCAGGCCGTGTAACCTTCAAACTAGGGACACACGGCTGTGTCCCAGCCCGTGTCCTCACCCATACAATTCTCTAAGTAGGGTCACACGGCCATGTCACACGCCCGTGTGCCAGGCCGTGTAACTCTTGAAATAGCCCCACACGCTCGTGTGCCAGGCCATGTGCTAGGCCGTGTAAGTGATTGACTTGCATGCAAAGGAACCTTCAGGGGACACACGGCCGTGTCACCAGGCTGTGTGTCACATACGGCTGAGTTACACACCAATGTATCAGGCCATGTGGACCTAAAATTCACCTAAAACAAGCCATTCCCAACACCAATTCATGCATAATCACTAGAACAATTTATGCACACCTTCAAGTCATCAAACCATACCTAAACATGCATGTATTTGCCATTCCAAAATTCCTAATTCAACTAACCAACATGCCATTCAAAGGCTTCTCAACCACACACAACAACACTTACCTAAACATGCATATTTTACCACATTTCAATCATCAATTACTAGTTCAAAACTTACCCAACATGCCACAAATTGACCATTAACATACCAATTCAAAACATACCATATGAGCCATTCCAAACATGCATCACAAATTAACTAAAATGACACAATCCAACAAGGTATCAAATGGTAACAACCAAGATAACTTACACAACTTATACATACCAAATCATCCATTAAACGTTCAACTAAATACCATTACAAGTCTATCTATAGATGCCATTATAACCTTGGTCAAAACATTCAAAAAAACTACCGGTATTTATGCTAGATAGTGTGATAGATCTCCAACGAGCTTCCAAAACGATCGAGCTTTCAATAATCTATAAAACATAGTAAAGAAACTACATAAGCACTTAATGCTTAGTAAGTTCATAGAAATTAAAACATAACTTACCATTTCAATTATATATCAATAAGTATAAGCATAATATAACCCAAACCACAAGCTTGGCACAAGTCTATGCATCACCAACAATACACAAGTTAGTGCATTTATACATAACTCATTTGGATTAAACATATGATAAGTCATTTCCATATGAAATTACATCATTTGATTCATTCATCCTTTTCATGAGCATATGCAAAATTTCATTTGAAAACTTACCATTTCAATCCCTTTTCTTGCCCATTGAACCATTTAAAATATCATCAGTTACTCGGGAAAGCTCACACGAAGTGTGCTTAAACATATAACCGTAACCTTTCCTTTACATCATTGCTCACACGAGCTGTGGGTCAGAACATAAGCTACATGATGCTGCTCACACAAGCTGTGGAGTATCAGCACCAAATGCAGGTCCTCAGCCATTAGTAAGACATTCAAGACTTGTAACACCCCTAATCCCATATTCGTCGCCGAATTAGGGTTACGAGGCATTTACAAAGAAAATATAGTTTTCATACATTCACATAATTACATAGAGCTTATCCCCAAAATGCATATATATATATATATAAGATTTTGGTAATTTAATATTAGTCTTAAATGATTATTCAAACTTGATATGCAAATCATGTCTCACAGTTCAATCGAATTCATTTCAATTATAAATCATTTTATCAAGTCAAAATACATGTCTTAAAGTCACACAATTTGCCTAAAAAAAATACATACATAAATCATAAGTTTAACATTATAATAACGTATTTGAACTAAGCATATGATGTTTATTAGCCATGTACAAATGAAATCCAAAACCAAGTATACTTTCTATTTAATACCATGTGTTGCCGAATACATAACTTATGAGATTTATAACTTCAATTCACATTTAAGAAAAACATGTATATTTAATAATTGATATCACACAACTAAACACATCATGCTTATATATCATGGCTAACCTATATATATATCTATCCATAAATATGTATACGATATGTACCTAGATTATAACCGAATATACCCACATACACTTCATAATATCCATGCTTCATAATGATTTATATATATAGTTAACTTATACTTCTAACACTCACATTAAATTCTAACATCACTAACCTATGAACAAAACACAACTATGGTTCAATATAATCGAGTATACAAATGATTACTCATACCACATTACCCAACTCAAATATTCATTTCACAAACATATATTTCCTTACCACATTCGATTTAACCTTGATTGAATTTGCACAAGCATATACGATATAAGCCAACAATTATATCAAAAGCATGAAAAACATACTTAACCGAAAATTTAGCCATATTCGCATGGCTATTATATATACATGAACAAAAAGTTTTCATCTAAACAAAGTCACAGTCTTTCCTATACATGCCTCTATCCGAAAACCAAAATGAAAGAGTACCAAATTAGATTGATAGTGTAGACGACTTTCTTGACGATCCCGATGAGCTTGTAGCCAGAACCTAATCTATAAAACAGAGGAGAACATTTCACACAAATAAGCTTACTAGCTTAGTAAGTCCTAAGCTCATGATAATATAACATTTAAACAATTAAACATTTAAATCATTCAACTTATGACATTGCACATAAACATTTAAGTATATTGATTTATACAAGGCCGAATACTAATAGTTCATTAACCTAAGTATTTGAATTTCATTTCCATAAACCTGTATCTCTTCGAAGCACAAATAAGTATATTACAAAATCACTGCTCCAAATCGTATAAGTACAAATTCATATCAACCATATTATCGTGCCAAATTTATTTAACTCTTAGCATTTCTATTTGAAAACCGAATCTCCATAATAATACATTCAAGCTCAAATTCATTCATATAATACTCATGCACATCAATCTTAACCTCAAATGTACATAACATCGTTCTCATAGTATTAACTCGACTCAAGTAACATTAAACATAACATATCTTACATGCTTACCTGAGCCGTTAACTAGATATATTAGCTATGGTTTGCCTTGAACAAAATTCGGTTTCTCCTTTGTAAAACACATCACCGGCATCAAGCCTGCTAGGCGTTAAAGCCCGATAAGTAACACCAAAGACAAAGGCACACTGCTAGGCTTAAAGCTCTGAAATAAATCACCGGCACTAGGCACCAAGCTAGGCTTAAAGCCCGATACATTTCACCTAGCACAAGGCACCTGCTAGGCTCGAAGCCCAATATCCACACATTTAACAATTCAATACACAATGCTCAATAATGAAATCCCAACATCTCATATTCTTTATACTACTTTCACTTATCGAACCGAACTCATCTATTCACATTGCATTAAACAACATAGTTTCACTTCAATACTATACACTCATATTCGGCTATATTATGTATTTATGCTTTTAATTTCTAAAATTCATCATTCATTAAGTTCATAAATAATTTCATTGACATTAGAACGCTTAGGGACTTACCTCGGTTGTCGATAGTCCGTGCGAATCGGCTATTCGAGAACCTTCGTCTTTCCCCGATTTAATTCTGTTTTTCTTTGCTCTTGATCTAAAACACATTAAAATTTATCTCATTCAAGCACATTTCATCTCAATTTAGTCCCAAAATACCTAAATGGGAAAATTACCATTTTACCCCTAATGTTTCATATTTTTACAATTTAGTCCTATTTGCACAAAACACAAAATACACAAAATTTCACTACACCACCTAAGGGCCGAATGTTCATAGGGACTATACAAGTCCATTTATTTCATTTATTTTGCATTTTAGCCCCTCAAAAATTTATTTTTGCAATTTAGCCCTAATTACTCAAAATCACCAAAAACCTCAATACAAAACATATTAATCTAACATATATTTTTCATAATTCATCAACTATCATCATAAAACTCATGAACTCATCAATGGTACATTTCAAAATATTCATCAAAATCAAAAATTCAAGCATGGGTCTTGAAGTATTCGAAGCAACGATTACAAAAACGTAGAAATTATCGAAAACCGATTAAAAACTAACCTTTAATTTAGCTTGTAAATAGCCGAATGTACAAAGCTCCAAAAACTTTTTCTTTTCTTTGTGTTATTCGGTGGAAGAAAGCATGAATAAAATTCCACTATCATGTTGGTTTTATTATAATATAGTTATAAATTATAAAATAAATATAATATAACCTTTAACATATAAAATAATACATAAAAACATGTTATATCACCATGTTGCCGTCCACTATAACTTAAAATGGGCATATTGCCCTTTAAGGACTTCACTAAAATAAAGCCACATCAATTAGCCATAAATCAAATAAAAGGCCACTTTTACCACTTACGCGATTTAGTCCTTTTTACTTAATTGAGCACACAAACGATCAAATTTTCATACAAAACTTTCACACACATTAATTTACATATTATAGACTCGAATTATAATATTAAAATATTTCTCGAACTCGGATTCGTGGTCCCGAAACCACCATTCCGATTAGGGTCAAATTCGGTCTGTTACAACTCTCCCCCCCCCTTTAGGATTTTCGTCCCCGAAAATCTTACCGTTAAACAAGGTCGGATATTGTTGCCTCATTGAATCCTCAGGCTCCCACGTAGCCTCTTCAACTCTGTGACGATTCCATAGTACCTTCACTAATGGAATTCTTTTATTTCTCAACTCTTTTATTTCCCGAGCTAAGATACGGATCGGTTCTTCATCATATGTCAAATAAGATTAGATTTCAATCTCTGTCGGTGTGATCACATGAGACGGATCTGATCTGTACTTACGAAGCATCGAAACATGAAATACGTCATGTATCTTTTCTAACTCGTAGGGCAACTTCAACCTATAAGCAACAGTGCCCAATACGTTCGGTGATTTCATAAGGTCCGATGAATCTCGGACTAAGTTTGCCTTCCGACCAAATCGAATACCTTTTCCACGGAGAAACTTTCAAGAATACTCGATCTCCAATTTGAAATTCAATATCTTTACACTTTAAGTCAACATAAGACTTTTGTCGGCCTCGAGGCGAGCTTTCAAAGTATTTCGATCACAACCACTTTTTGTTCGATTTCTTTAATCAAATCAACCCGTGTATCTTATTCTCACGAGCTCACCCGAAGATAATGGTGTTCGACATTTTCGCCTGCACAAGGCTTCATAAGGTGCCATTTTGATACTAGATTGAAAGCTATTATTGTAAGCAAATTCAATCAAAGGTAGGTATCGTTCCCACGCACCTTCAAACTCGAAGAACGCAACATCTCAACATGTCCTCAAGTATCTGAATAGTTCGGATTGATCGACCGCATCTGCGGATGAAAGGTCAGACTAAAATGAAGTTTAGTGCCTAAAGCATCTTGCAACTTCTTCCAAAATCGCGATGTGAATCTCGGGTCTCTGTCAAAACAATGGAACTCGGTACACCATGCAATCTCACAATCTGTGATACATACAATTCGACAAGTTTATCGAGTGAATAGTCCGCATTTAACTGGTACAAAATGAGCTGATTTGGTCGATCTATCAACTATAACCCAAACGGCATCTTTCTTACTCGGTGTCATAGGGAGACCGGATACAAAATCCATTGTAATTCTATCCCATTTTCATTCAGTATCATGATTGGTCAAGTAGTCCGGATGGCACTTGATGCTCGGCTTTTACTTGCTAACAAACTAAGCATTTCAAACAAATTCGGATATATCCCATTTCATGCCAGCCACCAATAGAATTGTTTCAAATCGTTATACATTTTTGTGCTACCGGATGTATCGATAGTCGACCACTATGGGCCTCACTAAGAATCATCAGATCAAATCGAGTTCTTGAACACACATTCGCTTTTAAAATTCAAATATCATTTGCATCAATCAAAATCTGATTACGCACCTTTTCACACCGAATTCGACTAGTAATCAAATCTTTGTCAACTTTCGCATCACAAATTTGCTTTGAATAAACATCGGTCTTGCTTGTAACTCGGCTATGATCGAACCATCACGGCACATAGCTATCTGCGCGTTCATTGCACGAAGAGCAAACAATGATTTTCGACTTAACGCATCTGCAACAACGTTAGCTTTTCTCGGATGGTAGTCAATCACCAATTCATAGTCTTTCAACAATTCCAACCACCGCGTTGTCTTAAATTCAGGTCTTTTTGAGTCATCAAATACTTGAGACTTTTATGATCCGAGTAAACATGGCATTTCTCACGAATAAGTAATGACGCCAAATCTTCGGTCATGAACACAATGGTCGCAAGCTCCAAATCATCGCGGGTAATTTCTTTAATGCGGCTTCAATTATCTTGATGCGTAGGCTATTACTCGCCTTCTCCCGCATCAATACGCAGCCCAAACCATTTAAGGAAGCATCGTAATACACAACAAATTCCTTACCCGACTCAAAGCCGAGCTAACACTCGAGCTTACTGTCAAAAGGGCTTTCAAGCGATCGAAACTCTTCGACAATTTTCCGACCACTTGAACTTTACATCTTTCTGTAGTAGCTTTGTCAAAGGTGTAGCTATTCTGAGAAAAACCTTTCACAAACCGTCTATAGTAGCCCGCAAGTCCTAAAAACTTGAATCTCAAAAACATTCTTCTGTGGCTTCCAATCAAGTATAGCCAAAATTTTGTTCTGGATCGACTCGAATACGATCTTTGAAACAACATGTCCCAAAAAGTGACCTCTTTCATCCGTAACTCACACTTACTAAACTTCGCATACAACTGTTGATCTCTCAAAGTTCGTAGCACTAATCTCAAATGCTCGGCATGCTCGGTTTCATTTTTAGAATAGATCGATTATATCATCAATAAACACTACTACAAACCGATCCAAAAGCTGTCAAAACTCAATTCATTAGATCCATAAAAACATCGGGTGCATTAGTGAGTCCAAAAGGCATAACCAGAAACTCAAAATGTCCGTACCTGCGTTCGAATGCGATCTTTGGTACATCAGATATCTCGACTCATAGCCCGATAATAGCTTTGATCTCAAATCTATCTTCAAAATATCAAGCCCCTTTTAGCCGATCAAACAAGTCATCAATCCGAGGTAACGGGTATTTATTCTTTATAGTTACCTTATTTAGTTGCCGATAGTCGATACACATTCGCATGGTCCCATCTTTCTTTTCACAAATAAAACCGGTGCACCCCAAGGAGAGAAGCTCGGTCGTGCAAAGCCCCTATCTCACAATTCTTACAATCTGCGCTTTCAACTCTTTTAACTCAGTAGGTGCCATCCGATCTGAGCTATCGAAATCGGAGTCGCTCCTGTACTAATTCAATGCCGAACTCAATCTCTCGTCTTCGGTGGTAAGCCCTGGTAGTTCTTCAGAAACACATCCGGGTATTCACACACAACCTGTGCAGATTCAATATGCTTTTCGACACTTTATTATCCAATTACATACGCCAAATAAGCTTCACACCCTTTTCTCACATATTTCCGGCTAACATCGAAGATATTATCAGAGGAAACCCACTTAAATCATCGGATTCAAGTCCGATAATCTCCCGCTCGACATCTCAAATCAATTAGCTTTCTTTTGTAATTCACCATCGCATCATGTGAAGTTAACTACCCATTCCCAAAATTATATCAAACTCATCGAAGGGCAACAACATTAAATCTACTGGAAAGCAAGAATCCCGAATCATCAACGGGCAACCTTTACACACTTTATTAACAAGCACACATCTACCCAAAGGGTTGGACACACGAATCACAAACTCGATGAGACTCAATCGGCGAGTCTTACCGAATACTAGAGTTTCACACACATATGAATGAGTCGAACCAAGATCAATCAATGCAATCACGAGTAGTATCATAAAGGGTGAAAGTACCAGGTAATGACATCGGGGAGGAAGCATCCTCTCGGCTCGTGTGGCATAAGCTCTAGCTGGAGCTCTAGCCTCGAGATCGAACTACGGTGTTCTTCGTTCCTCTCTCGACTACCACCTACATTGCTTGAATGTCCGGGTGGCTCGCCTCGCGCTACCGATGTGTTTGCTCGACTTAATGTTTTGAATCGATTCGCTCAACTAACATCGGACATTCTCTAATAAAATGATCCGACGATCGCATTTAAAGCAAGACCGATCATGGAATCTACAACTCCCGAATGCCATTTCCCACGGTGCTTGCATTCAACTCGATTACGTGTGGAACGTTACCAACACCGCCATCGAGGTAGCTCGGGAGCCCACCGGAGGTCGATCACGCCTAGGTAAATCAAGAAGTAGCTTTATGTCGGTGAAGTCATCCTCGAACTTCTTAGATGTGGAACGGAAATTCTTACCCGACGATCTCTTACGAGTGTCTCTAGCTTCGTCCCACCTTTCTTTTCTCCGTCCCGAGCTCTTGACTTTGCAAGCTCGCTCGACTAGTGTCACAAACTCTTTGATTTCAAGAATGCCAACAAGCAACTTTAAATCTTCATTCAAACCGTCTTGAACCTTTTTGCACAAAATGGCTTGGTTGATACACATTCCCGAGCATATCGGCTCAATCGACAAATTTTTGCTCATATTCAATCACGGTCATTTGCCCTGCTTTAGTTCAAGAAATTCTTTTAGTTTTTATCAACGAATCTTTGATGATATATTTCTTGCGAATTCATGCCGAAAAGAAATCCCACGTCACTTTTTCTTTGGAACTACGATACTAGTGTATTCCACGGTGGTATGCGGTGTCCCGAAGTAAAGATATAGCACACTTCGGCATTCATCCGGAGTACAAGATAGCTCATCAAGTACCCGAATAGTGTTATCAAGCCACATTTCAGCTCGCTCTGCGTCATCATCATCGTTGTCCCTGAATTCTTCGGCCCCAAATTTCCTGATTTTATCAACTGGAGGCCTACTAGATCTCATCGAATCTATCATCGGGGGTGCCTTTGAAGGTATCGGAGTTGAATTATTCGAGGGTGGCGGTTGGTGTACAGCCAGGTTAGTCTGAATAAACCGGGTAAACCACTCGTTCATCATCGATAGAAGGCTTGTTTAGCCTCCCCTCGTGGCTACCTCAAATCGGTCGAGAGTCTCACGGCAAGACGATCCGTGTGTGCACGGTCGGGCACTACACTCTCTACATCATCCGCTACGGCTCTTTCGGGATCGTGTCCATTTACTATATAAAACACGATTCGTAATGTCGAAGTCACCACACTATCAATATATGATAAAGGCATGTATAGTTAGACTCACACGTGCTACGGTAGTCCTAGAATCGACTAAACCGTAAGCTCTGATACCAATAAAATGTAACACCCCTAGTCCCATATTCGTCGCCGAATTAGGGTTACGAGGCATTTACAAAGAAAATACAGTTTTCATACATTCACATAATTACATAGAGCTTATCCCCAAAATGCATATATATATATATATATAAGATTTTGGTAATTTAATATTAGTCTTAAATGATTATTCACACTTGATATGCAAATCATGTCTCATAGTTCAATCGAATTCATTTCAATTATAAATCATTTTATCAAGTCAAAATACATGTCTTAAAGTCACACAATTTGCCTAAAAAAATACATACATAAATCATAAGTTTAACATTATAATAACGTATTTGAACTAAGCATATGATGTTTATTAGCCATGTACAAATGAAATCCAAAACCAAGTATACTTTCTATTTAATACCATGTGTTGCCGAATACATAACTTATGAGATTTATAACTTCAATTCACATTTAAGAAAAACATGTATATTTAATAATTGATATCACACAACTAAACACATCATGCTTATATATCATGGCTAACCTATATATATATCTATCCATAAATATGTATACGATATGTACCTAGATTATAACCGAATATACCCACATACACTTCATAATATCCATGCTTCATAATAATTTATATATATAGTTAACTTATACTTCTAACACTCACATTAAATTCTAACATCACTAACCTATGAACAAAACACAACTATGGTTCAATATAATCGAGTATACAAATGATTATTCATACCACATTACCCAACTCAAATCTTCATTTCACAAACATATATTTCCTTACCATATTCGATTTAACCTTGATTGAATTTGCACAAGCATATACGATATAAACCAATAATTATATCAAAAGCATGAAAAACATACTTAACCGAAAATTTAGCCATATTCGCATGGCTATTATATATACATGAACAAAAGTTTTCATCTAAACAAAGTCACGATCTTTCCTATACATGCCTCTATCCGAAAACCAAAATGAAAGAGTACCAAATTAGATTGATAGTGTAGACGACTTTCTTGACGATCCCGATGAGCTTGTAGCCGAACCTAATCTATAAAACAGAGGAGAACATTTCACACAAATAAGCTTACTAGCTTAGTAAGTCCTAAGCTCATGATAATATAACATTTAAACAATTAAACATTTAAATCATTCAACTTATGACATTGCACATAAACATTTAAGTATATTGATTTATACAAGGCCGAATACTAATAGTTCATTAACCTAAGTATTTGAATTTCATTTCCATAAACTCGTATCTCTTGAAGCACAAATAAGTATATTACAAAATCACACTGCTCCAAATCGTATAAGTACAAACATTCATATCAACCATATTATCGTACCAAATTTATTTAACTCTTAGCATTTCTATTTGAAAACCGAATCTTCATAATAATACATTCAAGCTCAAATTCATTCATATAATACTCATGCACATCAATCGTAACCTCAAATGTACATAACACTGTTCTCATAGTATTAACTCGACTCAAGTAACATTAAACATAACATATCTTACATGCTTACCTCGAGCCGTTAACTAGATACATTAGCTATGGTTTGCCTTGAACAAAATTCGGTTTCTCCTTTGTAAAACACATCACCAGGCATCAAGCTCTGCTAGCGTTAAAGCCCGATAAAGTAACACCACACAAGGCCCGCTAGGCTTAAAGCCTAAAATAAATCACCAAGCACTAGGCACTGCTAGGCTTAAAGCCCGATACATTTCACTCCAAGCACAAGGCACCGCTAGGCTCGAAGCCCGAATATCCACACATTTAACAATTCAATACACAATGCTCAATAATGAAATCCCAACATCTCATATTCTTTATACTACTTTCACTTATCGAACCGAACTCATCTATTCACATTGCATTAAACAACATAGTTTCACTTCAGTACTATACACTCATATTCGGCTATATTATGTATTTATGCTTTTAATTTCTAAAATTCATCATTCATTAAGTTCATAAATAATTTCATTGACATTAGAATGCTTAGGGACTTACCTCGGTTGTCGATAGTCCGTGCGAATCGGCTATTCGAGAACCTTCGTCTTTCCCCGATTTAATTCCGTTTTTCTTTGCTCTTGATCTAAAACACATTAAAATTTATCTCATTCAAGCACATTTCATCTCAATTTAGTCCCATTATACCTAAATCGGAAAATTACCATTTTACCCCTAATGTTTCATATTTTTACAATTTAGTCCTATTTGCACAAAACACAAAATACACAAAATTTCACTACACCACCTAAGGGCCGAATGTTCATAGGGACTATACAAGCCCATTTATTTCATTTATTCTGCATTTTAACCCCTCAAAAATTTATTTTTGCAATTTAGCCCTAATTACTCAAAATCACCAAAAACCTCAATACAAAACATATTAATCTAACATATATTTTTCATAATTCATCAACTATCATCATAAAACTCATGAACTCATCAATGGTACATTTCAAAATATTCATCAAAATCAAAAATTCAAGCATGGGTCTTGAAGTATTCGAAGCAACGATTACAAAACGTAGAAATTATCGTAAAACCGATTAAAAACTAACCTTTAATTTAGCTTGTAAATAGCCGAATGTACAAAGCTCCAAAAACTTTTTCTTTTCTTTGTGTTATTCGGTGGAAAAAGCATGAATAAAATTCCACTATCATGTTGGTTTTATTATAATATAGTTATAAATTATAAAATAAATATAATATAACCTTTAACATATAAAATAATACATAAAAACATGTTATATCACCATGTTGCCGTCCACTATAACTTAAAATGGGCATATTTCCCTTTAAGGACTTCACTAAAATAAAGCCACATCAATTAGCCATAAATCAAATAAAAGGCCACTTTTACCACTTACGCGATTTAGTCCTTTTTACTTAATTGAGCACACAAACGATCAAATTTTCATACAAAACTTTCACACACATTAATTTACATATTATAGACTCGAATTATAATATTAAAATATTTCTCGGACTCGGATTCGTTGTCCCGAAACCACCGTTCTGATTAGGGTCAAATTCGGTCTGTTACAAGACTGGCACCCGAAACATGAAATCCCTAATGACATGTCATTTGTATGTTACGAATTCCTAAGGTTCAACCGGGACTCAACATCCGTCAAATCATCATAACTTTCGTACGATTATACATCGATCCATTTATATTAAGACAACATAATAAACATTCAAATTAAAAATTTTAATTCAATAATCGTTCATACGAACTTACCTCGACAACTAGGGACATGAAGATAAACGAGCTATTCCAAAGCTTTAGCTTTGCCTTGATCTAAGTCCATACGTGGTCTATCTTGATCTAAATAGAAAATTATCAATCCATTTATACTTCTATTATTCAATTCAGTCCACATTTCATATTTAGGCAAAATTACTATTTTGCCCTTAACATTTTAACTTTTCACAATTTAGTCCTTAAGCTAATAAATTGAAATTTAAGCATTCTAATCCCTCTCATAAGCTAAAGAATTTATTAGGGACTTAAATCAACCCAAATAAATCATCATTTCATAAATTTAACATGAACTTTTATTATTTTTACAGATCAATCCCTAAATGCAAATTTCATCAAAAATCATTTTACAAAACTTGTTCATTTATCAACTAAGATTCATAATCTAGCATTAAACATTAAGAATCACTCAAGAACATTCATGGCATAACTCTCAATCTTTAATAGTTTTACAAATTAATCCCCGAGCTAGCGAGATTAAGCTACAACGATTTCAAAAACATAAAAATTATTTAAAACGAAGCTTAAAAACGTACCATGCATGAAGAAAGTGTGAAACTGAAACTTTCCCCACCAAAAATGGCTATTTTCAATTTTGAGTATGAAAAATAAGAAAGATGATAGCCTTTTTCCTTTTTCTTTATTTAACATTTACTTTAATTATCTAATTACTAAATTAACCTTAATCTTTAACTTAAAAATCACTTAAATTGTGTCCATAAAAGTCCACTAGCTTTATGAATGGCATAATTACCATTTAGATCCATTCACATTAAAGTTTCATAGCCATTTGACCCTTTTAACTAATAGAACTCTACTTTTACACTTTTTACGATTTAGTCCCTTTCACATAATTAATCATGCAAACATTAAAATTTCTTAACAAAATTTTAATACGACCTTGCTAATATCTCATAGACATTAAAATAAAAATAAAATAAAAATTTACTCATCGAATTTATGGTCCTAGAACCACTTTTCTTATTTCACTAAAAACGGGTTGTTACAATTTTACTTTCTAAGATGAGACAAAGGAGTTGAGTTCTTTGATCTTGCGAATAGCTTCCTAATGAGTTTGGTGGTTGAGCCAAAGACTATTCGCTAGAATGCACGGTTTCCTCCAGGCCCACCAACTTGATGTTGTTTTGATTAAAAGCCTCTTTAAGGGGCCCAATTCATAAGCCCGTACTCATGCGCCAAAACTTGACAAGACCTCGCCAACACCGAGAGTGGGGGAAGATGTGGATTTGAGAAGAAGAAAGGAAGGAAAGCTTATTTTACCTACTGAGGCAAGTTATTATTCTACTGATGGATGGCATCATGAGAGAAGGAATATTGCCCTGACTGTAACAGTCCGGTTTATACCCTAGTCGGAATAGTGGTTTCGGGACCACAAATCCGAGTCCGTATAATATTTTAATATTATTTTCGGTGCCATTGATATGTGATTAAGCATGTGGTAAAATTTAGTAAGTTAATTTGTTTGTCTGTGTGTTTAATTTGACAAAAGGATTGAATTGCATTAAATGTGAAACTTGTATGCCATCTGTTAAAACACCTATGTGTTGTGACTTTAAAAAGTTATGGCCTTAAGTGGTAATTGAACCACAATTTAGTTAGTGGATGGTTTTGGTCAAAAATGACCTTGTTAGTTATGTTATAAAAATTTTGTTTTATAAGGCTAAAATAGGAAATTTTTATTTAATGAATTATAATATGAATAAAGCATGAAAATGGATTTTTGTTCGTCCATTTTTCCGCCGAATAACACAAAGAAAAATAAAGCTTTGAAGCTTTGTACATTCGGCTACTATTAAGCTATAATTCAAGGTTCATTTTTGATCGGTTTTCGATAATTTCTACGTTTTTGTAATCGTTGCTTTGAGAACTACAAAATCCATGTCTTAATTTTGTGTATTGATGATGTTTGTGTAAAATGCCATTGATGATATGTTGAGTTTTGAGATGAGTTTAGTTGCTAAATGGAAGATTTGAGCTAGATGAACATGTTTTGTTCTTGAAGATTTGATGAATTTAGCTAAATAGGTCTAAATTGTGAAAATATTATTTTGGAGGACTAATTTGTGAATTTGATGAAAAATATGGACTTATATAGTCCCTAGGGAGAATCGGCTATGCTTGTGTGTGAACAAATTTGGTATATTTGATGTTTTGAGAAAAATGGACTAAATTGATAAATTGTGCAAATGTGAGGGTTAAATTACAAATAGCTCTAAATGTGTGTCTTTGGATTGAATTGAATGAAATAGTGAATAAAAGAGTTAATTCTGAATATGTTTAGATTAAGAACCAAGGAAAACGGACTTAGATCGAGGGAAAGCGAAAGTAATCGAGTAGCCGTTTCCATTCTCGATAAATCGAATCCGAGGTAAGTCATATTGCAAATAAATGTTGTTAAATTGAATTGAGTTTATTTATATGATTATTTGTGAAAATGAATGCTTATGAGATGCTTTGAATATGAATTCCGAGATATGGATGATAAAATGATAAGTCCGAGAAGTCCCGTACGAACTTAAGAATAAATAGGATTAGCTTTGTCATGACATAGGTTTCTGTTCTGTTTTATCATGTAAGACCACGTCCGGGACGTTGGCGTTGATTTGCGATTCGTGTAAGACCACGTCTGGGACGTTGGCATCGATATAAGTTTTATGTGTAAGACCACATCTGGGACGTTGGCATCGATATAAGTTTTACGTGTAAGATCATGTCCGGGACATCGGCATTGTATTGATACGTGTAAGACCCTGTCTGGGACAATGGCATCGATGTCTGAGTGCATGTAAGACCTCGTCTGGGACGTTGGCATTTTACGACCATTCCGAGCTTTCTGAGTATCCTATTAGATTCCTTACGGTTCAACGGGCAAGTCTGTGAAACAAATTGCAAATCCGAGCTATTATAAATTAAGTGAATGAATATCCGTCTCAGGTACGTTGATTATACACTAAATGTGTATACAAGGTAAGTATCTATGTGAATCTTACTGTGATGCTATGTTTATGGAATTGATAATACAATATGTAAAGTTTTGTCTAAATGAGCTATGTGCATATATGGTATGTGAATTGGAAATTTGGTCAGTTTGGCTAAGCAAATGAGCTTAAGAAATAATAAGGTGGTTTTTGTCATGAGAACCATAGTGGTCATCTTATTAATTCTGCTATGTGAAATTCATGCTAAGTTTATTTGTACTATGACTTACTAAGCTTTTGGAAAGCTTACTCTGTGTGCGATTTTCTCTGTTTATAGGTCGTTAAAGCTACTGAAGGCTCGGAACCGTCAAGGATCGTCATCACACTACTAAACTCATTTTGGTACACTTTGAAAATGTATATAGTAAGATATGGCATGTATAGGCTAGTGTTTCGGTATAAGTTGTTATATGAACTTAGCCATGTGATTTGGCTATTTTTTAGTTAAGAATTTGCTTAAATGAATGTGCTATATGAAGTATGTTTTGGTATGGTTTGATGCTAATGAATGACTTATGTATGTGATTAAATGAGTTTTAGTATTGGAATTTGTCATGGTTGGAATTGGTATTGAATGAAGATAATGAATGGTCAAATTGGTATGTTTTTAGTTGCCATAGATGCATGAATTGTAAGGGTACATGTTCTTGTAGGTATGACCCAAGTGGGTGACATTTTTAGCCTTGCAAATGACCTATTTTTTCCACACGGTCGTGGCACACGGGCGTGTCAACTAATCGTGGGGCACAAGTCAGTAGCTAGCCTAAGAGCGCACGGCCATGGCACATGGGCGTGCCTAGTAGCCGTGCGGTATTTGGCAGAATCGACCACGGCCTGATAGCATGGGCGTGTGGATAGAGTACACGGGCGTGCGGCCAGAGTACACGGGTGTGCTTAGTGGCCATGGAGGATAAGTCAGTTTCGACCACGGGGAGAACACACGGGGGTGTCTAGCAGCCGTGGAGGGAACACGGTCTCCTCCCACGGGCGTGTATCCCCTGTATTTTAGAAAAGATTTTAATTTTCATGAAATTTTGTATGTGTTTCGATTTAGTCCCGACCCGCTTTATAAGTATGTTTAAGGTCTCGATGACCGTATTAAGGGACACAATGCTTGAGAATGATGAATGAATGTTTGAAATTCTGTAAATGCTTTTCGATCTGTCCGGTAACGCTTCTAACCCTAATCCGGCGACGGTCTCGGGATTGGGGTGTTACACTGACCTTATTAGATCACACCATGGGAAGAGTCTATCCACTTCGCTAGATAGAGTGGTCATGGGTAAGGAACCAAGAAAGGCCTCTAGCTGGCCTTGGCGTATTGTCTCTGGCATGAATGTGGCCACAAAAGGATCCTAGACGTGGACTGGGAGTCTGCAGAGTTGACAGACTCTACTGTTACAGCTAGAATAGGAGCGAGGGCGGGAGCAGGAGGCAAGAGGAGTGATGACTCTTATGGGAGCAGCCCTCTCCTAAGCCTATAACGAGTCAACTGTGAGCGGTCACTACCCTCGGTATCTTGGTTGCTTCCCTCCACTATTAGCCTTTTCTGAGACCTATTAGCCATTGTTCTTGGTGGGGCAACAATAACTCCTTCATTTCATGCACTAAGTCAAATTATGCTAAGGCATCCATATTGGTTGCTGGAGTTGGCGGAGAAGTACTAGATGTACGAATAGAAAAAGACTCTGCAGCAACAATAGGAAAGTTAGCCTGGTTGGGATAAGGAGTGGAAATCATACCATAACTAAAGATATTCCAGTGGCATGGATGTTTTCCACATGTCTCATAGAAATAGAAGGGAGGTTCCCTCATTGTAATACCCTCTACCCAACCCGAATCACCGGATCCGAATATCGAATGTTACAACACATAAACACTTAGCTAAATTTTACAATCGGCGTACAAAAAAAAACATACTTCTTATTTCTTTTTTGGAAAACAAACGTACCTCTCAGAAGAATACCTATGTAGAACCTTTATTCGACAGATTCTCATTCAGACATATATTGAATATTTCACCTAGCATGGTGTTCTCACGGATCACTTAGGATGGTGTTCTCACATATATTATTCTTGGCAGATTACTCATGCTAACAGATCTTTTAAGTTGAACTTCATACGGATCCTGCCTTTGGCAAACTCTCATACTGTAGTTGGCAACTATCAGAATACCAATCAAATCATATCTTAAAATGACCCCAAACCAGAACTTATTCTGATGAATGAAATGTTCTAAGTCATCTAAAAGAATTCCAGACAACCATGTCACATATCACAAGAACACCCAACTTGGCTTACAACTTAGATTCCACGTAACCTCTATATGTAACATGAATATACTCAGATTGGTGATTACCATAGAATTTAGGTAACTTGTATACATAGAGTAGATAAATTCATATTTGGTGAACACTTACACCATTTATATTTACATACACACCAAATTCTCTATACTGACGAACTATTATGGTAGATTCTCTCTTTAGAAACACAGCTGAGAACTCTTTCAGGAAATACCCTTAGGTTATAATCAAATTTCTTTATAAGGCTATCCAACCGAGATATCCTCACTCAAATCCTTGTCACAAAGTCAACTAGTGAAGAAGTCTCAAAACTTACTCTGATCTTGACACGAGCAATTATCCATATTTTACATGTAAGGCATTATAGAATACGCCATACAAACATTATAGAATATGCCACAAAGGCGTCACAGAGAGTTACGTGTTTATTGTCCCGACTGACTAACTCAGAGGGTGCCATGGGTTTTTCCCTCATAGGCTTATACATATCTTCATGTTGTGATCCGACAGTCTGATATACATCATCACCATGAATATTTTCATTGTCATACAATGTAATGGGTCTCTGCTACATGGTCTTACACATTCTCATGTCGTGTTTTTCTAGTCCGGTCTACATCTCACCAGAGGCTACACTATGAGTATCCTTATTGTCACCGTGATCTGCTTGTACGATTAGCAATGTACTTGCCCTATCGGAGGCATCACAAATGGATGTTTTACAATTAAACACAGAATACACCTACCCAGATTCATTCACATGCCTAACTGATTCATATTTTCTCATACCTTATTTTTACATGTATACATACCACACATCATCTTATTCATGCAGTAACACATCTCTTATTTGCAAACATACAACTTTATAATACTTCTCATATAATTACACTCACCAGTTACTCAAGACGACATCACTATACAAATCTCTATTGTAAATTAATATGCATGAGTCAGGATAAAGACTCACTTGAAACTCACCTTTACTATAGCTCAGAGTTCCAAATCCGATCATCCTTCTCAGACCAGCAGGAGCAACAGGAGGTTGAAGCATCCACCAATTAACCCTAAAACCTTAGCTTCCAGTTTAACGAATAAGAAGAGAATATTTAAGTTTAAGAAGAAGAACCAGATAGTATTATAGAAGGAAGGAAAACCATTTGAATGTTCCCTTTTTACCATATATATGTCCAATCTCTCTTAATGGATCTTGACAAGTGTAAAATGTTTACAGAAATTGTCCATTAAATGCCCTACAAAAATTGGGAAAATATAAAAAGGGAAATTTGAATGTAGATACTATTTGACTAGTCAATCCAATTAGTTGACTCTCAATCAAACGCGTTACAGAACCCACTTTGCGAAGCATTCAAGCATACTGGGCGTATCACAACTCTGACGATAACTCTCATAAGGCGTGTACTCGAAGACTATCTAATCTCCCAAAACTTTCTCATACCCTTGATATGTGTCGTCGCGTGATTACGTGCAAGTGTACACGATCGTACAAGTAATAGTAATAAGTAAAATAGTATCGTCACCACAAGGACTATGTGGTAATTATTTGCAAAGTCAATTTTAATCAATTTGGTTAAAACAAAATAAATAAGAATATTGTTTACAAAAATCGCAATTGTAAGTTATGAAAGTAATCAAAAATCAAACACCCACAAAATAAAACATGCCTTGCAGAAAATAATCACAACAGAAAATAAATACAATGAATAATATAACACAACATGAATAGACTAAAATAAAATATTTCACTTTAACAAGAATTCATTAGTAGTCATAAAAAGAACATCACAAACAGTTCATGGCAATAAGAAAATTCATTAAACCTATCTAATTAAGGCATAGGCTCCTCCTGAAATCCTATTTTTTTTCCTAAGTTAATTAGCATATCCCTATGGCAAAAAAACTAACTTATAAATCACCCTCCCGGGAATTTACACAGTTTATGCATACAACAATTATCTTTCGAAATCGACATGATATGCACCATTTAGATTTTACGTCTATTAACTATTACCTCTTCCCTGATTAAATAGTTAATTCAATTACCTACAAACGTTGGTCATACATTTACAAGTATAAACATGAATTAAACCTAAATGAATGAAATAATCATTTGAATAGAATATTCAGGAAACAAATACCAATGAACTCAAATCAAGATTCATATCCATATTGAATAAACAAAATTAAGCCATGTCATATTAAACTGAAAATATAAAGATGAGATGCAATCTTATCTCTCGACATAGAAAACAACAACTTAACATAAAAGACAAGGGTAAGAAAGAGTAGGCGAGGGGGCTATCCACAACCATTTCACAATGCGAAGAGTAAACAGTTGAATACAAGGGGCTATCTGCGGATGCTCCTTGCGGCTTCCCATGGTGAATTTTCTCCTCATCTTTAGGTTAAAATCACCTAAACATCTTCAAGTCAACCTCCTAACTATTTTCATTTCGGAAGTAGTCTTATTTTGTGGAACTAAGTGTTTAGCAAGCCATGAATAGGGCAAGAACACTTAAGAAAGAATATGGAAGAATGGTGTGAAAGTGTTGTAAAAGATGATATAATTTCGATGCTTTGAATGATGGATGAAGGCCTCCTTTTATAGTTGATGTGCCCACACCAAAAATAGCAAATAAATCTTCCATAATCTCCCATGATCATGCCGTCCTTTGTATGGTGGAGGAGTGAGTCTTCCTTGCTAAAATTAGCAAGGAAGTTACCTTGATTCCCTCTCCTAGTGGTTTTCGTCCCTTGATGTGAGGAAAAATGAGTCTTCCTTGATATTTTTAGCAAGGAAGTTAACTTTGTCCTCTCCTTATGTGGCCGACCAACATGTGGTCAACTTGTGCTGATTTTTTACTACTATTTTTAGTAGTTGATGGATAGTTGAAGGTTGAAGGTCTTTTTCCAAAGAAGATATTATATTGGTTTTCTTTTGGCAAATATTGGGTCAAATATGCTATTTGTGGAAGTTTGAATGAATGGTTTAAAAACTGTTAATTTTAGTAGTGAATTTTGCCAACTTATTTCCTGGTAAATTTGGGTAATTGGTTTTGGGCTTCTTATTTAGGCAATATTGGGCCTTCTATAGTCCATTCTGGATTATCACCAATTGAAGTCCATGTGATTGCATTTATCATCCTTTCAACCTGTACCTGTCTAAGACCCAAATACAACTAAAATTCTGCCATCATTTCCCTTAGCCCAATTAATCCAAAAAAATAACATGAGAACATGCATTTAACATAAAATTCATAAACTTAAAACATTCCCACGGAAAGAAGTAAAATATCATAAAATTAAGTATAAAACCACAGAAAGTGTTATATTTGTACTTAGAATTAGCATAATTTATAAATAAAAGATTGTTGAAATAAGTATATATTTTGGAGTTTACACACCCCCCAAACTTAAATCATTGCTTGTCCCGAGTAATGCTAAAAACATGTTATTATGTAGAATTTTTATTCATCCAAGTAGTCATAGAAAAGCATAAATTTTATTCTTAAATCAATCTTGAGAATATGTAGTTCATAGGCAGCAAATCATCCAATATTTATTCAAGTAACTAAAATGCTAATAAATCATTATTCGAACAACTAATTTAAGAGAAGGGTAAGTTCAACCATAAAAGATTAATTTTCTAAGTTAACTAAGCATCATTCCTCAGATTTAACACATGTCTTCATATGTTGACTTAATATTTCCCTCCCCACTAATGTAGTTAACTTAGCGGTTTTAAATCAATAAGTCTTAGTAAAGGTTGTAACGGGGCTAGGGTTAAGGTATGGGGAAGAATAGATATTTTAGGTTCAATAACCTTAAACGTAGCTTACCTTGACTTTCAAAAATTTGTAATCACTCACCAACTCTTTTCTTTTCAACACTTGTGCCCAATGGTACTCTCTTTTTTTTGTCAACTTAAACAGTATCTTTCAAAACATATTTTTGTATATGTAACTCATCTTTGAGTGTTTTACACACCATGATCTTCTTGGACTCCCCCAAACTTAAATTTCAAAACACTTCCAAAGTAAGCAAGGCTAAGATTTAAAGGTTCAAGAAGTCACATAAACAATTATTTTAGATAAGCTACATATTTCATGGGTTTTTTCCAAAATATAGGCCATACAACTCAAAATTGGTTTTCAAAGGATTTAATTAATAAGGTAGGCTTGAAAGCTCAATCAATCCAAAGAAAATAAGCCTAAGTCATTTTTAAACCCGTTTTGTTACCTAGGATTTTGCCTTAAGAAAAATACCAAACAAATTCTAGAGACTAAATCCTCATGCATGCTTAATTTCTAGGGAATATAAAATAATTATAGTAAATTTTCATACTCATAAAATCAACATTCATCTCATAATTTATTTAACATAAAAAATACTTGAAATAAATAAAAGATCATACCTGAATTTGAACTAACATACCATACTCGATTAATGTTGAGCGTCTTTTCCACTTCTCTGCCTCTTTGCACGAATTCATCTTTACAAAAATTGAGGCAAAAATCAAAAAAAAATTGAGGCATGATCCCCCCAAACTTAAGTGGAACAATGTCCTCATTGTTCAAAACATCCATCAGATAAAAATAAGAGAAAAATCTTGAAAAATAATTGTAGTTAGAAATTTATTTTGCAAAAATTAAAACAAAATAAAAGTAAAGTTTCTAAAAAATAAATAAAACTAACTAAAAAGAAATGTTTTTAAATAAATAAAAACCCCCCTCATTTATTTGTTGACCGATCATTGTTTGTGTTTTTCATTAGAAGAAAACATATATATCACATAAAATTTCCACCCTCGGTTCCAATAATTTCTTGAATGAGTGTTAGTACATCATACTCACTATCCAATTGAAAAATCCTTTTCTTGAAATAAGGGTTTCTTCTTAAATATTCTGATGTATCTGGCCCTTATTCCCGAGATTCAAAACCAAGGTTGAAACTCTTCATCTTAAATCTCCAAATTTTTCCTTTTCCGATTCATCTTCAAAAATAATCAAGACAATAACCACTTAGTAGAAAAAATTAAATCCCACAATTATCTCAAGATGAGTTAGGGGTCGTAATTAGGGTTTGCCGAGTGTTGAAGGGTCAGCCACAATCGCCAAGAAATTGCCGAAAAAAATTTTGTTGCTACCGTCGGCTGGTGGCACACACGGTTCGACAAGGCTTGATTTCTTCCAGTGGCGTCCGATTGTTGACGATGGTAATCGATAGGGCTTGTTGGTACCCGATTGCGCCCGACAAAGGCCGATGATGCCTGATCGACAAGGATCGATGGTACGCTATGGCTACCGCAAGCGTTCGATGGTGGTCGATGACTGTCGCAATCGTCTGATGGTGCACGATGGTGTGTGACAGAGCAACCGACAGACCTGTTGCTGAAGGATGCGTGTGCGCACGCTGGGGCACATGGGTCGGCTAGTGCTACTGGCGTCAGACCGCACCAGGCTGGGATGGAGAGGGGTGCTAGCGGCGGTGTGTTGGACAACGATGGTGTGGAAGGCGACGGATGGATAAAAAACACGAAAGAAAAAAGAAAAGTAGGGAATAAAAGGTAATAACAAAATAAATAACCCTAATTTCATTTAAGTTAAAAATTAACTTAATTAAATTAAGAATTGTATTTACATTATTATTTTTATTTACCCATTTATTTATTTACAAGACTTATCTATTTCATTTACAACTAAAAATAAAATGTAATTAAAAATAAAAATAAAAATAAAAATAAAGGTAAATTTTATTTATTTACAATGGTAACAATTTTTCGACAGAAAAAATTTCATGAATCGATTAAAATGAGCGAAGTGTTTTCTTACTCAATTTCACCGGTTCAGTAATGTTTTAGTCATTGAATATCAACTTTAAAAGTACTTTCTTTATTGTTTTGGAGTTCAACTACTCCATATGGAAAAACCTGATTAATCGTAAAGGGTCCTAACCATCAGGATTTAAGTTTACCTGAGAAAAACTTCAATCTCGAATTGAAGAGGAGTACTTGTTGTCCAATTTCTAACATATGGTGACAAATGTGCTTATCATGCCATCTTTTTTATTTTTCTTTAAAAATTTTAGCATTCTCGTAAGAGAATAATCTCATCTCTTCCAACTAATCAAGTTGTAACATCCATTTGTCTCCAACGAATTTTAGGTCTAAATTGAGTTCTTTAAGAGCCCAATAGGATTTATGCTCAAGTTCCAATGGCAAATGACATACCTTACCATAGACTAACTTGTAAAGAGACATCCTTATAGGAGTCTTAAATGTCATTCGGTAGGCCCATAAAGCTTCATCAAGTCTCTGGACCACGGGTTGGGCGCACTACTTTCAAAAGTATGCCATTTATTTCATTATTCGCAAATTCAGCTTGACCATTTGTTTGAGGATGGTAAGCTGTAGCAACTTTATGTTTTACATTATATTTTTCCAACAACAATTTTAGTCATTTATTCACGAAATGGGAACCTTCATCGTTGATTATAACTTTGGGAGTCCCAAATATTGTAAATACGTAATTTTAAAGAAACTGCATCACCACCTTATCATCATTAGTCGGGTATGTCTCGACTTCCACCCATTTGGACACATAATTAATGGCTAGCAAGATGTACCTGTTACCATGAGAAGAACGAAAAGGGCCTAGGAAGTCAATACCCCAAACATCAAATAACTCTACCTTAAGTATGTTGGTTAGCGGTATCTCATTCCTCCTGGTCACATTTCCAACTCTTTGGCATCGATTGCATTCTTTCACGTAGGCATATGCATATTTAAACAAGGCCAGACAAAAGAAACCGACGTGTAATACTTTGGCTATAGTTCGTGATCCTCCAAAATGTCCCCCACTTGAGGACGAATGGAAATGGTATAAGATATCGACTACTTCACTCTCGGCTACATACCTTCTAATCATCTGACCTATACATTGCTTAAACAAAAATGGTTCCTCACAAAAAAAACTATCTAACATCATGAAGGAATTTTCTCCTTTGTTGATATGTTATGTAACACCCATTACTCGTATTCAACGCCGGAACAGGGTACGAGGCATTACCGGACATAAATACACGCATTCATACAAAACCGAGACATGAAATTCCACTCAAATTTAAAACCTTTCATTTGTATTCATATCGTCCCTATTATGGGCCTATGAGACCCGAATCATACATATAGAGTGGTTCGGGACTGAACTAGAAGCTTATGAACACTTAGAAAATTTTTGCTCAAAACAGGACCACACGCCCGCGTGGAAAGGAACACGCCCGTGTCTATAGCCCGTTCCTCACACGGCCATGACACGCCCTTGTCTTAGCCCGTGTGTGAAAACCTTGACATTCTGTTTATGACGTCAGCAGATATTTAGGGTCACATGACCAAGTCACACGCCCGTGTGCTAGGCCGTGTGGCGAATTTAATTCTCGCAATTAATGTGCAGACTTCACACGACCTGGGCACACGCCCATGTCCTGAGGCCGTGTCCTTTACACGGTTGAGACACACGGCCGTGTCTCTTCCCGTGTGTTAACTACTGGGCATTTTGTTTTGCATTAATTAGGGTGCAGGGGACACCCAGCCAGATCACACGCCCATGGGAGCAGACCGTGTGTCACACACGGCCTAGACACACGCCGTGTGTCTACCCGTGTGGACAAATACAAGGCTATTTTCCAAGCTATTTTGCCACCCTCACTTGCACATATTCACACAACATCACATGTCATTCTCATATCATCATTTTTCATACTTAATCATCACATTTAGCTCATGATAACCATACTAGCTTCACATTCACAAGAGGGCATTAACACATGCATAAACATATAATCAACATAAGCCATCATTCATGGCTATATTTAAATGGAACCATAAACCATTTTAGGCCAACACATTTGGCTACATTAATAATGACTTAATTAATCAAAATACAAAGTCCCTATACATGCCATATCTCAAGAAGGCTTGAATACTTATACCCAAAGTGTCAGCTTGATAGTGTGATAGCATCTCCGGCAATCTCCAACCCGAGCTAGCTAAATTAACCTATAAGAGATAGGAAAGGGGGGGGAGTAAGTCATAAAGCTTAGTAAGTTCATATGCAAATAATAAACAACTATTGACATTCATTTATTTTACCCAACCATAAATATATTACAATACAATTTGCATTTAATCTCATGATTGCCACTTAGCAATTCAAAATGCTTACTCTTTTATCTTATAAATACCATTTACGTGCATTGGCATTAGCCTAACCACCATAGTCTCTCCATTATAACTTATCACATTATTTTACAAGTTATTTCCGTCCTCTTAATCACATGCACATCATTTATGAGTAATCATAGTTTCAACATATGGTTTAACCACATTTCATTTGTCAAAGCTCGTATCATACTATAGTCTCATAGTGACTTTATTCGACAATTATGCCTGTCTTTCCTTTCTCTCATATCCAATGAAACACAAATTTAAATGAAAAAACCATACTATATCACAATTCAATTTGGTTCATAAACCTATCACATGATCATTATCAAATCTTATCATGTATCCATTCATCATGAGTGTAGATCACTAATCACAAGGCTATCAATATTTCACAAATATAACTTATTCGTGTACATTCTTCCCAAGAATTCATCATATGCCGAATTCACTTCACATGAGTTCTATGTACATACATGTACCACTCATAACATAGTCACTTACTTTCTCATTTTTAATGTACCCGTTGAACCACTCGGAATGCTAAAAGATACTCAGGAATCTCAAACATATAGTACCGTATCAACGCCATATCCCCGATATGGTCTTACATGAAATATCATATCGACGCCGTGTCCCTGACATGGTCTTATACGAAATCACATACCGAGGCCATATCACAGATATGGTCTTATACGGAACCTCAATAACCTTAGTGTCATGACATTTGTATTCTATCCATTCCTAAGGATCAATCGGGGATTTTCATTCCATGACATTTCGTCAAAATCGTCATTAATCAATTTCATAGAGAAAATATACAATTCATGTAATATCAAAATATTAAATACATAACATAAGGTTGTATTATTTACACACGAACTTACCTCGATACCAAAATGGCAAAAAGGGACCTAATCGTTAATTACTCGTTTTTCCCCCTGTTCTAGGTCCAAACCTCGTTTTCTTTGATCTATAACATCATATTTAGCTTACTTATTAGTCACATTATTCATTGTGACCCAAAAATCATACTATGAAAAAACTACGTTTTTGCCCTTAAACTTTGTCATATTTACACTTTTGCCCCTAGGCTCGTAAAATGAAATGTGTTCAATTTCTTTACTACCCATGCATAGCCGAATCATTTTCATGCTTATAGCAGTCCCCATTTTCCATAAAATCATATTTTTAACACATATTTCTTAACTTTTACAAATAAGTCCTTTTGACATTTTTACCGAAAATCACTTAGTAAAAGTTGTTTCTCTAACCATAAACATCCATTTTCTACCATTAAACATCAAAACACATGCATGTCACACATGAGTAAATTTTTAGTCATGAACCATACTTCAAAATAATGGTAGAAATAGGTAAATCGAGTTACGAGGACTTAAAAAATGCAAAGAACATTAAAAACGGGGGTAGGATGCACTTACTATGGAGCTTGGAAAGCTTGGCCAAACCCTATCCATGGCTTCTCTTCTAATTTTCGGCTAGAGGTAGAAGATGAGCATAATTTTGGCTTTTATTTTCCCTTTTTAATCTTTTATTTACCAAATGACTAAAATGCCCTTAATGCCTTTCTTTCAAATTTCACCTAACCATGTCTATTTTTGTCCAAAAAATTATCCAATGGTCTAATTACCATATAAGGACCTCTACTTTAAAGTTTCATAGCAATTAGACACCTCTAGCTTCTAGAACTCAAGTTTTGCACTTTTTACAATTTAGTCCTTTTGACTAAATTGAGTGCTCAAACGTCGAAATTTTCAAATGAAATTTTCACGAAATCATTTCGTGAAATCGTAGACCATAAAAATATAATAAGAATAAATTTTCTTACGTTGGATTTGTGGTCCCAAAACCACTGTTCCGACTAGGCCCAAAATCGGGCTGTTACATGTTACTGTACCTACAAGATATGAACAAAATTTGTTAAAAGAAAAAACAACAACAAGTAGTTCCTTTTCTGTTACTGTATAATTTAATTGTGCTCCTATCATGGTTTGGCTAGCATAGTAGATGGGATGGAAAATCTTATTCCTCCGTTGTCCCAAAACAGCTCTTACTGCATAGTCGCTCGCGTCGCACATCAGTTTAAATGGTGAACTCCAATCTGGGGTAATGATGATTGGGACTGAAATTAATATTTTCTTCAATTCTTCAAAAGTTGTTAAACAATCACCATAAAAAATAAATATTGAATCTTTCTCCAACAGTTTACAAAGTGGTTTGGAGATTTTGGATAAATCCTTAATGAATCTATTGTAAAATCCAGCATGTCCCAAAAAACTCCTAATGCCCTTCACAGAAACTGGAGATGAGAGTTTCTCGATATCATCTATCTTTGCATTGTCAACTTCTTTTCCTTGCCTCTTAATTCTGTGTCCCAAAATAATCCATTCTCTTACTATGAAATGTTATTTCTCCCAATTGAGAATGAGGTTCTTCTTTTTGTATTGTTTAAGCACTTTAGCCAAGTTATCTAAACAGTTGTCATAAGAGTCTCCAAACATAGAAAAGTCATCCAAAATCACTTCTCAAAAATTTTCAACCATGTTAGTGAATATAGCCATCATACACCACTGAAAAGTTTCAGGTGCATTACATAAACCAAAAAGCATACGCCTGAAAGCAAACGTACCGTATAGACATGTGAAGGTTGTCTTATGCTGATCTTATGGGGCTACAAGGATCTAATTATATCCTGAATATCTGTCGAGGAAAAAATAGTAATCATGCCTTGCAAGTTTGTCTAGCATTTGATCTAAAAATGATAATGGGAAATGATTTTTCGAGTTGCCTTATTCAACTTACAGTAATCAATACAAATTCTCCAACCTATAATTGTTTTGGTTGGAATCAACTCATTATTTTTATTTTTTACAACTTTGATGCCACCCTTATTTGGCATACATTGGATTGGACTCACCAAGGAGCTGTCTGAGATGGGGTAAATGATTCCCAAATCTAACCACTTAATGATATCCTTCTTGACTACCTAGAAACAACATAACAGTCTTTAACCTCGTCAGGAGATCTTATGGCCTTGAGCATATTAAACGTCACTTGTTCATCTTGAACTCACATGATGAGTTCACCCTTTTGTACATCAATCAATGTCTCGCCGGTTGCTAAGAAAGGTCTTCCTAGAATGATAGGGACTTTCTTATATGTTTCAAAATCCAAAACAATAAAATTAGCTAGAAGTATAAATTTATCTACATGTACCAACATGTCTTCGACCTTCCCATCAAGATGTGCTAAAGATCTATCTTACAGTTGGAGTATAACAATAGTCAGTTTGGCCTCACCAATTCCCAATTTTCTGAATACGGACATGGGCATCAAGTTGATGCTTGCACCCAAATCACAAAAAGTCATACGACAGTAGGAGTCTCCAATATTACAATGTTTTGGGGGAAGTTTATTTTGCAAAAATGCACTTCACTCCTTTGCAATGTCGCTGTCTCAAATTCCCCAAATCTTTTCTTCTTAGAGAGTATATATTTCATGAATTTCACATAGTTTAGTATCTTCTCAAGAGCTTCCACCAACGGGATATTGATATGAAGCTTTTAAAAAAAATTCTCTTTATTGGTCCCCTTTTCAATTTTTTTTCAAAATTTCACTATAATGAATCCCGAAGCAATGCCACTTATTGTATTTGAAAATTTGGGACTTTGCACTTAGGTTAAAAACCTCAATGAAATCAAACCACACATTGAGGCACTTATCCTCTAACAACATAGCCAAATAGCTTGCTTAAGATAACCTTGTTCTTTAAGAATGATTAAAACAAAAAGGAATACCCATTAACACAATTTGCAAATGAAGGCATATGCTTCTAAAGCATTTTGAATCATATCTGCATTGTACATATTGTTCATTCTACTATGCGGGCAACAATCAAGCCACCTTTTGTAACACCCCTTACCCATATTCAACGCTGGAACAGGGTACGAGGCATCACTAGGCTGATACGCAATCAATCATACAATTTCGAGACTTGACTTTCCTCTCCAAACTTAAAACTTTTATTAACACCTCTTAAACAAGCTTACAAGGCTTAAATCACGCTTTAGGAATGGTTCGGGATCAAATCGAACTCTTTTAAAGATATCTAGAAAAACTTAGAAAATTTTCACTAAACAATCCACACGCCCATGTGGAAGAATGGACACGCCCGTGTGGCATATCACATGCCCGTGTTCTACACTCGTGTGGAATTATTTTTCAATTCGAACCTATAGGGGTTTTCATACGGCCGGACACACGCCCGTGTCCCTGGCCCGTGTCCCTCACACGGCCTTGACACGCCCGTGTCTTAGCCCGTGTGCCAAAAACCTTGGCATTCTGTTTCTGACGTCATCACCCCATAAATGTCACACGGCCAAGGCACATGCCCATGTCCTTCAGCCGTGTGGCGAATTAAATTCCTAATTTTAGGTGCAAACTTCACACGGCCTGGGCACACGCCCATGTCCATGGCTGTGCCTTCCACACGGTTGAGACACACGGCCGTGTCTCTGCCCTTGTGTTTACTACTGATCATACTGACTTGTAAACCTAGCATGCAAGGGGACACACGGCCTAACCACACGCCAATGAGGTTGACCGTGGTCATACACGGCCTAGACACACGCCCGTGTGTCTACCCGTGTGGACAAGAACAAGGCTATTTGCCAAGCTCATTCCATTACCCTAGCTCAAACAAACATGATTCACATCAAACATTCAACCCATTCATGCCTAATTAAACCAAGTAAATCATCATACTACTTGCACAATCATGAATAACCTCATCTTTTCATAGATTAATAAGAAAGAGCCATCAACTATGGCCTTATACAAAAGAGTTCATCTTTGAATGAGCCAACACATTTGGCCAAAACAATATGACATTCAACTAAGTCTAGACCCTATACATGCCATACTCAAAATGCTAAGTCTAACTATACCAAGATGTGCTGATAGTGTGGGTGATCCTTTTCTTATCTCCGTATCCCGAGCTGACTCTTCGACACTATAAAACAATGGAAAAAGAAGGGAGTAAGCTTTAAGCTTAGTAAGTCTATATGTAAACAATAAGCATCATACCACGTAATAATCAGTCAACATTACATGCTATGTAAAAGCAATTCATATCCTCATAATCATGCTTACTCATTTCAAGCCTTACCACATCCCAAACACATATCATACGCATTACTCACATTTACTTGCACATATGCCCTGCACTTATCACCACAAAGCCACATGAAAATTTACACTTAAACAAGTTTCTCGATGAACCCTTCGGAATGATACAAGATAACCGGTGGTTTCGCACACAGCCCACCAACAATGATAATTACGGTGGTATCGCACATAGCCCACTAATAATGATAATTACGGTGGTGTCGCACATAGCCCACCAACAATGATAATTACGGTGGTGTCGCACATAGCCCACCAACAATGATAATTACGGTGGTATCGCACATAGCCCACCCAAAATAATTACAAATATGATGGTATTGCACATAGCCCATCGTTAATAAATAACAAGGTGGTATCGCACACAGCCTACCAACAATTTCATATTTACGTATATCTATCCGTACCCATATTTCTATTCCAAAGGTTCATCCCGAGAATTTTCCCATTCTCTACCATTTTCAATAAATCTCACCAATAAGCATTTACATCCACACAATGCATTAATAGGTAAAAAAAAATGTAATAAGGATGTATCGTTTACACATAAACTTACCTCGATTCAAAATATGTCAGTTTGCGGTTTAGTCCGAAACCATGCCTTTTCCCCGATCAAGGTTGATTTCGCATTCTTCGTGATCTGTAATATTAAAATTTACTCATTTAATCACTACATACATCAAAACACTTTAAAATTTCTATTTTTGCAAAAATGATCGTTTTGCCCTTATACTTTGGCAAAATTACGATTTTGCCCCTAGGCTCGTAAATCATTTTTCATCTAATTTCCTCATTAAACAAGCCTAGCTGAACATTTATTACTCTTATAATGATTCACAATACCCATCATTTCATGTATTTACTACTCAACTTACAACCTTTACAAATAGGTCCTTTTAGGTGTTTTCATGGAAACACCTTTCACAAAAGTTGTTTATTTAACAACCACAATTCATTTTCTTCCCTAAAAAATCAGCAAACAACACAATCAATCACATGGAAAATCCCTAGACTTTCAACCATTTTGCAAAATAGTCCTCTCATTAGCTAGCTTAAGCTTTAGGGGTTCTAAAAGTACAAAAATTATCAAAAAAGACCTCTAAAATCACTTAGTTGCAAGAGAATAACTTGGCTGAAAGTTTGAGTTTCAAAAACCCCTATTATCACTTGAATTTTTGGTGGAAGAAGAAATGAGAATAGTAAAAGATGATATTTTTTTATTTTATCTTATTTAATTCATTTAGTCACCTAATATCACCAAATATTGACCAAATTTAATGCTCTTGTCCCCTTGGCCGGCCATCACCTTTAGGAAGGCCTAATTGCACTTTAAGGACCTCCAATTTAATATTCTATAGCTATTAGACACCTCTAGCTTGTAAAATGAAACTTTCGCACTTTATGCGATTTAGTCCTTTTTGAAATTAAGCATGCAATCACCAAAATTATTGCACCAAAATTTTCATACACTCATATAATTATGCCATAACACATAAAATAATATTAAAACTAATTTATCCGACCTCGAATTAGTGGTTCTGAAACCACTATTCTGACTAGCCCCAAAATCAGGCTGTTACACATTTTATCCTTCGAAGCTACAACAACATGAAAACCCTTATCCGAGTGAACCTTTCTAGAAAAGTGTTCCACATGAAACCGATGATAACTTGAACTCCGATCTTGGTCCATCCTAACATACCCCTCTTCCAAAAGAGTACCAGCTCCACTATAATCGAAAGACTGATTTTCATCACTGGCAACATTGCTAAGGAGAGCCTCTTTGAACAACTTACTGAAGAAAATGAATGCAGAAACAACGCAACCATGAATAAATTTTGCCTTGTTGTCCCTCTCCCTACAAAAATGATTGATGACCTTGTCATTTCCTTTTTAAACTACTCTCTCTATATCAGAGTTGTTTCTATAGTGGACTAATGAGAAAGTGTAACTAAACCCCTCCTTTTATGATTTCGATACACTATGTAAACATCTTTGAACTCTTGGAAGATATTCCTTAAATATTCTTTAGATAGCCTCTTGCTAACATAATCCACAAAAATGAAAAAGCATCCTCGACTTCTTGATTGTCTTTTGTAGTCCTTGGTCTCATTTTCCACTTGAGCTGACTTCCCATTGTTAGATACCTACCTTCCACTAGTTGTATGAAACCTTGCTTAAAACGATTACCTTTCATCTCTTTCCTTTTTTCTTCTAAAGAGATATAACTATATATCCTTTCCTAAATTTATAATGCTATATAATTAATTTGTAAGTAATTTGTGACATACATAAATTGAATCGATAATAGTGAATTCTTGATTTAAGTTTGTGATTCTTATCTTTACGTTGATTATGTTTAAGTGTGAACCTAATATAAAATTTAATTAATCAATCTTAGGGTGTTTAAAGTGAATATGCATCTTTGTTAATTTATAAAAATAAATTAATTTTGATATAATTGTAAGGTTAAATTAATTTAGGTTAAAATTGATCTTAAAATTTAATTGTAATATTGGTAAGCTTTCACGTGGTTAAATTTGAATTAACTTGTAATTATTAATTTGAAACATGCTAAATTGTAAGTTAACTTTTAGATATGGGCTAATTTTAATTAAGTTTAATTAAATTTGGTTTAAGTTAAGAATGTTGATTTGGGTTAATTTGAAATTTAATTAATTTTTGACTTATTTGAAAAGATAGATTCATTTAGGGGAAATTTGATTCAGATTGACTAATTTTTGGATTTTGGTTAAAGTTAGTGAAATTTAAATTTTAAATGTAAATACTGATGTTGGTTAATTGTGATTAGTTTTAAAAATTTGGCTGTAAATATTAAAAATTTTGATTAATTAGATTAATGTTGTATTAAATATTTAGGTGTAAACTTTTAGAGACTTAACTGAAATTGATAGTTTGGACTTAATTAATTCCTTTCGTAATTTGTAAATAATGCATGATAGGTTAATTAAGTTAATTTTAGTATAACACTTAATTTAAGTGTTATAAGATTAAAATGTTATTGTCCTTGAGATAGAGGTCTTAGGGTGCTAATATTTCGCTTTACATAGTCGTACTCTCGAAATCAAAATTGGTAGATGACCGAGTTTGTTTATTTCACAGTTTTTCTTTGTTTATAATTAGGTTCATCATAATGTGAATAAAGTCAATTGCTGACTAATGACACCTAACCCAAAATCATTACTGATGATTGTATATATAATAACGTAAGTATCCGTTAACGACGATTTTGATAATTGATTTTTTTGAATTAAATGCCCTTTTTCTCTTAATTGATTTTATGCTTATTTATTGAAGTTTATTTTTACCCTTTAATCCTTTTATATTAAAACATTTGTTGATCTGAAGTGTGAACTTTGACTCCCATGCTCTTCATTATCCTTGTAGGTCTTTATTTGAGAAGGAATGGTACTATATATTAAGATTTTGTTTTTGATGGAGTAGGTTTATCAAAAGAAAAGATTTTGATTAATTGTTGTTGAGTCCTCACTCAATTTCAAAATTACTAAAATTACCTTACTTTTAGAAAGTAAATATATTAATACGAGAGTACTTTTGTCATTTTTTTTTTTAGAAAGACCATAACATCTAGCGGAAAGAAAAAACCATCTAGGATGTCCCTCTTTCATCACTATATATACTTTTGGCTCCTCTAATTTCCCTACCAAATCTAGGGTTAGGTAAAAGAAAATGCGACAAATATCTACTTTATTGTTGCCCATTCATGGGAGAGTCAAATCAATCCAATTGACTCCCAACTAATCCCATTTAAAGAACCAACTTGGACAGTGCTCATGCAATTCAAGCGTACTATACTTTGGCGGTGAGTCGCGTATGGTGTGGTCTTAAAGACAATTAAGTCCCCTATAGCTTTCTCATACACTTGGTAGGCTCTTCGTGCTCATCAAAAACTCTGGGGCGTAATGTTCCTTAGGCGTACTTTTTCTTGGGCATATTCTTTCTTCATTGAAGACGCATTGTAATTAAATCCTTATGTACTATTAACGGGCGAATACTTAAATGCTAGGCGCCAGTACTCAAATTTCTCGGCAAGTTAAGGTGGCGGATTACTACTATAATGCGCCAAAACAGTTTACATACATACCTAACTCACCTTTTTGGATCCGCTGCTTTTGGGGTGTGACACCTATCCTATCCACTGAGAACAAACTCAACATATTATTTATATGTCTATATGTTATATATTAAGATTTTGTTTTTGATGGAGTAGATTTATCAATAGAAAATATTTTTATTAATTGTTGTTGAGTCCTCACTCAGTTTCAAAATTATTAAAACTACTTTATTTTTAGAAAGTAAAAATATTAATACGAGAGTATTTTTGTCTTTTTTACTTTTTTAATAAAATAATACTATTATGAGAATTGAATTTGATATATTTATATTATTTAAGCTTTTAGCTTAATTATTTTAACCAAAACTTCAATTAATTTTAAAATAAAATTTTATAAATATATTTTTAATATAGTTTTCTCCCACCCACGCGCATCTAGTATACTAGAAATTCTATCACACAAATCTAAAAACTATGCAGATAACAGAGCTTGGTCAGAGTTGTTAAGCAACCTACAATTTAATCGAGTCAGGATCTAAATTGAGCATGCACATTTCAATTATGTGTCCATTAGCCGTCGTCTGGTCAGGATCGCTCAGCTAATTCAGGTGCATTTCAATCACGTATGAACGAAATACATACTTGATTTTAATTGAAAACATGATCGATTGAGGCACAAACATTATAAGCATGAATCAAATAAATATTATTTAATCAAAGCAATCATCCTAGCTTAAATAAAATTGAGCTAACATTGTTGTAAACAAGAACAAAGAACACATAGCAAACATTTTTAGATTAAATTAAAGAAAAGAAAGATTAAACCCAATTCAGAGTGGCTGTCACCCAAGACTCTGACTGACGAGGCTCCTTCGTTCCTTTGCTTTGCTCCTTTGCTGATGGCTCTCCAAGGTGGCCGACCAAGGGTTCTTTAAGAGGCTTAATCGCTAAAATCTCTATGAAGAGATGATGCTAGACGTGGGAATGGAAAAGGCTAAGAGAATTTGGAGAGAAGAAAGAATGATGAATGATGAGAATGAATGAGGAATGATTCAGGGATGCTTGAGGGATGATTGATGGATGCTTGAGGGATGATGAATAAGGGAATGAGAGGGTCTTATTTATAGGTGAGGAGAGGGGGATAGTTTGCTAAAAATAGTGGATGTTAACCTCTTCACATCTCCTCAAATTGTGGCCGGCCATGCTTAGTGGCTTTTGACTTGATTTTTAGTTGATTTTTAAGCAATTTTGGATGCCACACAACTCAGGACTGAGACTCGGTCAATCGTAACTCTTCGGGCAAATATCTAATTTCTTCAACACTGCAAGGACCTTGTGTAATTAAACCAAAGAATGGTTTAAATGGACAGCCATGTGTAGCCGAATATTGGGTTGACTTGGTCTCCAATTTGACGGTTTTGTAATCCAAAGAAAGCTATCGGACTGGCCCGAGAATAAATCAACAAGTTAGAGGACCAAAGAATAAAATTTATCCAATTTAATTAATTAATTAAAACCCAAATTATTAATGAAATATTTTAAAATGAATTATTAAATATAATTTTATATTTTATTATTTAATTTAATCATGCATGGCCCACTTTATGTCTTAAAAAATATAATATATTCAAATTAATATAAAATAAGCCATTTATTGCATGAAAACTATATAATAAAGCATAAAATCACATTTTAATAATTTCTATGTCCTAATTTCATATTTTCACATATTTCATTAATTTATTAAACAATTACTTAGTTTTAACAACGTATTTAAGTAAAAAGGTGATAAATTACATAGGAAAATCCTATATATTTTTTCGTTTACAGCTTTCCTCTCTTCTTTTTCTTCAAGTCCTCATCTTCCCCCACTCTTAGTGCCGACGAGTTTTGGTAGGTTTTAGTGGCTGAATACAGGCTTATGAGCTGGGCCCTTCAGGAGGCTTGTAATCAAAACAACATCAAACTGTCGGGTTTGGAAAAAAACTATGCATTCTAGCGAATAGTGCTTAGCTCAGTTACATTAGACTCATGAGGAAGCTATAAGTCAGATCAAAGAGTTTGACTCCTCTATCTCTTCTTAGAAGGTCAAATATGAAGATTTAGAAATCTGGGCCAAGTAGATAGAGGAAGAATTCAATCGACTAAGGTCAAGAGAGTCCTCTTGGAAGGAGAAATTCAAATATCTTGACCAATGATGTTCATCAGAGCTGGAGCATCTACGCCATTCCAAAAAGGAAGCTCTAAAGAAATGCCAGGAGGACACTAAGAAAAATTTGGCAGAGGCATTGCCTATACTACGATCCAACCTAGTCTTTCACGTCCAAGTTATTGTGGGTCCTCTCAATTTAAGGCAGGTGAACTTCAATTGCTTATAGAATGTCACTGCTGAGTCCCTGAACTTTGCTGTCTATAACCCTGAGGGTGATGATTGGAAGAAGTTATAGAGGTAATCGTCCAAGTTCTTAATCTCCAGAGAGCCAAAAATAAAGAAGGAAAATTTGGAAGATTCTTATGCTATTGAAGAAGTCCCTCAAGAACGCCCCGAACCAGAAGGGGTTCTTACTGAATCTACCGACTAGCCTATCGATGAGAGAGAATGGGGATTTTATTTCATTTTCTTTTTGTACTACATTTCTATGTTTGACTTCAATCATTTTCCTTTTCGTTTCTATAAAACTATCTTCTTCCTTTCCAACTGAACTCACCTTCTCTAACATTAACAACGTGCCAAAGTATTCGCCATTACTATTTTACCTTAACTTACCTGATGGACTAAGCCAAGTCTAGCGTATCATGCATACATGGTTGACTCTATCTCAACTTCCAAAGGATCGGCTAAATTGTAAGCTCTAATAAAAATTAAATTGTAACACCTTATACCCAACCCGATTTATCAGACCCAGATATTAGATGCCACCAAACTTAAATACTTAACAAAATTTTTCAATAGGCGAAAATCATACTGAACATACTTTTCATTTCTTTATATTCTTTCTAAGTCAAAACATTTGAAAGGAGACAATTAAATACAATAGATTCTCGAAAGTAGTTTAAGAAATTACAACTTAAATTTTTGTTAAACCAGACTTAATCATGGCATAGAGTACTATTCGCCGTATATCCAAAAATTCCCATTCGTATGCATAATATCGCTCTTCAAACTACCACCCTGGCGCATTCCTGGCTTGGTCCTTCCTAGCGCACTAATTTAATTCCAAGAACCTGCATTACAAATAATGTCTGTAAGTTCAACGGAACTTATTGAACCTCAATAAATATTACCTTTATTGTTGTTGTTGGATTCCTCTAACTGCAGATTCTAGACTTTCCTTCAGACTTTGACGAATAATTTTTTTATCGCTGACGGATAATTATACGCCAACCTTTACACTTGACCCCTCTTATACACATTTCGTCACTTGGCGAATCATAGACCTCACACCTTATTGTGCATCTTCATTCACAATCTCATTGAAGAAACAAAGTTGGATACATTTCTTAGAATGGTATACATACGGATTCTTAGACTGGCTTTGGCGATTGTCAAAATGCCAGTCATCTCGTATCTTCAAGTTGATCCAGACAACGAACTTGGTTCGATGAAGGCAATATTTTAGATCGTCCAATGGAAACTCAGAAGACTTCGGTACAATATGTGAAAATGTTCAGATTTGGCAGACACTTACACCACCCATAGTTACATATGTGCCAAGCTCTCTGACCTAGCAAGATACTATGACAGATTCATCTGTTGGGTACACTGTCGAGAACTCTTTTAGAAAATGCCTCAAAGACATATCCAAATCTCGCCACAATGGAGGACTAACAACTAGCCACATAGGCATTAAAGAAATCACCTTACAGGCTTTCTAGATAACTCGCCAAAAAGGCTTTACAGATAACTCACCACAAAGGCTTGGTTTGGCTTGCTACAAAGGCACCACACAAACTATCGTGTTTGACGATATGGATTTGCCTAAAATTAGCATCACCTAAGGTTTCCCATCTTCACCCTTGGGACACATAGAAACCTTAGAAGACAAAAGCAGATCATCTGTCATTTCCAAAATGTGCCATGGTCATGATCTTTCCATGTAACGGTTACACTGGCCTTCTCTCGTGTTTACTATCTCGGTGGACCTCGTGTTTATGTTTCTGAGAACTATATTTTTTTCATACTGGCCTTCGTGTTTTCTGTCCAAGCAGATGTCATTAAAGCAACACCGTGGGGTCCATTATCATATAACATATTTTCCCGACATTACGCCCGAACCCCCTTATCACCAACCATAATTTTTCATGCACCACTTAAATAACAATATGGAAACATTTACATATATTTCACTCATACCATTGAGGAATCCATACTTCTCATACATGCTTACCACATATCGTTATCTTCATGCAGCACATTGCACACTTTAGTACATACATACAGATGTTTCACAGAAAACACACAAACATACATACATATTGCAACTCCTCAAGAATATATGTTAATCTATATATAAATCAACCATGCAAAGAATCATTATAAGATGACGTGCAAGAGGCGAGTCTAGAGACTCACCAGAGACCTACCTTTACCTCAGCTTGGAGCTTCTGTTTCAATTGTCCTTCCCAATCCAGTAGCAGCAACTACTTATAAGATCATGGAATTTTTATTAGAATCCCTATTTACAGATAGTTTACTAACATTCCAACTACATGTGACCCTCATGTAGAGCCTTCACTCACACCCTACTATTCTTACACCTTTTTAACATCCTTACTATTCAACAATCGTAACATACAGCACTATAAGACTTACCAGAAGGTTGAATCATCCACTGGTTAAATGAAATCTTGTTTCTAGCTTAACGAATAAAAAGAGAACATTTAGGTTAAAAAGAAATACTAGAATGTCTAGCAGAAAGAAAAAACCATCTAGGATGTCCCTCTTCCATCACTTTATATACTTTTGCTCCCTCTAATTTCCCTACCAAATCTAGGGTTAGGTAAAAGAAAATCCGGCAAAGATCTACGTTACTGTTGACCATTCATGGGGAGGGTCAAATCAATCCAATTGACTCCCAACTAATCCCATTACAAGAATCAACTTGGACAGTGCTCATGCAAGTCAAGCGTACTATACTTTTGTAGTGACTCGCATATGGCATGGTCTTAAAGACAATTAAGTCTCCTATAGCTTTCTCATACACTTAGTAGTCTCTTCGTGCTCAGCCAAAACTCTGGGGCATACTCTTTCTTGGGCATATTCTTTCTTCACTAGAAGACGCGCTGTAATTAAATCCTTAGGTACTGCTAACGAGTGAATACTTAAACACTAGTAGGCACCAATACTCTAATTTCTCGGCAAGTTAGGGTGGCAGATTACTACTATAGTGTGCCAAAACAGTTTACATACATATGTTACTCACCTTTTTGGATCCGCTGCTTTTGGGGTGTGACACCTATCCTATCCACTGAGAACAAACTCAACAATATTATTTATATGTCTATATACTATATATTAAGATTTTGTTTTTGATGGAGCAGATTTATCAAAAGAAAATATTTTGATTAATTGTTGTTGAGTCCTCACTCAATTTCAAAATTACTAAAATTACCTTAGTTTTAGAAAGTAAAAAATATTAATACGAGAGTATTTTTGTCTTTTTTATTTTTTTTTAATAAAATAATACTATTATGAGAATTGAATTTGATATATATATTATTTAAGCTTTTAGCTAATTTATTTTAACCAAGACTTTAATTAATTTTAAAATAAAATTTTATAAATATATTTTTAATATAGTTTTCTCTCACCCACGCATCTAGTATACTAGAAATCCTATCACACGCATAAGCGTGTGGATATCTAAATTTAGAACACAAATGTGTAATTAAAAATAATATACAATAAATAATGAAACAAATAGTTTGAAATTAATTAATAATAGTACATGAAATAAGCACGATATTAAAATTAAAAAAAAATCAAATAATTTATCATTGTGTTGTGATCAATCTTGAGTCATGTTGAGTTATGACACAAACTCAATCAAATACATTATTAATATATACAACTGAGATAGATAAGAAATTGTGAATATTAAAATAAAAATTATCAAAATTAGACTTTGGTTGAGTGGTAAATTTAATGATTTACTAATTTAAATGACACAGATTTAAAAGTAAATCCGACCATAGGTATATTTTTATTGGTTTCTGTTAAAATAAAAGTAATAAAATACTCTCAAATAATATAACTTATTTTAATTACAAAAGGATATTTCTGTAATTTTTTTAATCGAGTTGGTGTCAGATTGACTTGTAATATCGATTTAATTAGGGTGTTTATTAATAGTATAGATGTAATATATTCATAGAACTATGAAAGGAGAAAAGGGGTGGATTTGTTGAACAAGAAACACTTTAATTTCATTACAATAATTGTAGCTTTCTCAACCACAACAGAATCTTTCGAACAAAAGAAAAATAGGTCAAAATATCGGACAGCTAAACAATTATAATTTTAACAATTAGAAACATACTTAAGATTAAGAAAAAAATAAAACATAGGAAATTAAGATGCAGAATTATTAACTTATAATTCTTCACTGCCTTTGAGTGCAAAACCAGACAGTATAACCAACACGACGAACACCACAACAGTCACGAAGGACGCCACCACTGCTCCGCTCACTTTCGTGCAAAAATCTTCAAATTGGTCGCAGATGGCCAGCCAGTTTGTGTTTGGATTTCCAGTTTCAGCCAAGTAGACTATGGCTGCTGCTGCCCGCTCTCGCCGCCGTGGCAAAAGTCAATGTCACCTGCCATACATACATATAACTTTAATCTCGAGATACATATACGGAAAAGTAAAAAAAAATAAGTATATATGTTAATGTTGGGTTAAGTTTCTAAGGATTCATGGAATTGCTTACAGTGTCCAATATGAACAATAAGAGTCTGGGTGCAACTGCAATAGGACGAACAATAGTAACTATGGAGAAAGGGAGCGAAAGGAGGAGATAGCCGCCAACTAATGCCATTGCAATGACGAAATACCTGCATTTTCGTTTCACTTTCTTCAGCTTTACATATATATAGTACTAGAAATGGCAATAGCATTAGCAATTAAAAAGACGTACAGGAATGTGGGGAGATCGTCAAAACTAGCTTCGAACTGGAAGAACTGAGTAAATAAAGGAAGAGTTTCATCGCTGGTTCCCATGGTGGCAGCCGCCGCGATCGTTGAAATTATGGCTCCTAGTCTCAGGAGGAAGTCGGCAATGCCAAATCCCCTGTTGAGCCCTCTCTTTCCTCCCTTTGAGATGCGATGAGAGGCGCTTTGCCTTTCACAGCGGCGCTTGACTCAGCTGGGACATCAATGGCTGCATGATCACCGCTCTTCATTTTTGTATTTCCTTCAATGAGAAAAAGCTTCGTTTGCGATAAAAATGGCTTAATGGATTAGGTTTTTATAGACAAGGTTCAAAAGAGAAATAAAGAAGCATGCAATCATAATAAACTAAAAACAATTGTGTTATTGGAGTAGGGAATTTTTATTTCTTTGACCTACTTTTTCCCTTTTTCGTAATACTATTAAATATTTTAAAAAGGGTTAATTTCAAAAAAATCCCAAAATTATTACTTCATTTTTAAATTGATTACTTTGAAACATTCTCAAAGAGTTTTCAAAATACTATTATCTTATCAATTAAGTTTTTCATTAGTCCAGATCTCATTTTGGTGATTAAATGTTAGGTTACATCTAAAGTGGAGAGGTATTCGAAGATTGTATTGCTATTTGAATGGAGTCCTCGTTAAAGTTTTTGTCAGATACCTGTTTGACACAAATTTAAACTGTATTACCCCCCACCCCTACTTTTAATATTATATAAAAAAAAGTCACCTAAGTCTGATTTGGGATAATTCAAGTTATTTTTGTGTCATGTTCCATTATTAAAAAAATAATAATGACATTTATTAAGTATTAACTTAGGGTATTTAGAGAAGTATCATGGTGAAAATTTAATAAAAATTAAGATGGCTTGATAAAAAAATTATAATTTAATTAAATTAATGTAATATTAACTAACGAATTAGCATTAATATACTTTCTTCCTTGATTAAAAAGTAAAATAGATAAAATTAAACTAACATTAGTAAAGATCAACGTACTTTTAAGAGAGGGGGGCAGTATAAGTGTACCTTTTGAAGGACAATATGTATAATATAAAAACATTTGAGAAGGGCCTTTTCTTCATCCATGTGGTCAGCCTTTGTGTGTCAACGATGTTTAAAATTTATTTTATATGGTTCAAATTTATTTTAATAGTTTTCCTTTTATCTATTACTCGTGTATTTTATAAAATTATTATTATTTAAATAATATATTAATTAAATTTATAGATGAAACAATATTATAAGATATAAACAACTTTAAAAAAATATATTCAATATTTTGAAATATAATATAATAAATTTGTAATATTATGAATATAATTTATACTTTGATTACAACGAGGAAAATTTGAAATATTTATGATTTAGAGTCTTACACTATAGCAAAAGTTATACATTAGTGGCGCTAATAGGAAAACGCCGCAAAAGGTTAGAGCTATAGCGGCGTTTATGACAGAAACGTCGCAAAGAGTCAAGTATTAGCGGCGTTTATGATAAAAGCGCCGCAAAAGGTCAAGCAGTAGCTGCGTTTGGCGTTTTTGATAAAAACACCACAACCGTAATTTTGTTTATACCAAAACTGCGTCGTTTTGCTTTCATCCATTTTATCCCAAGTACTCCCGATAGTTGCTATTTTTCCCCTTAACAAAATTTCCCCAATTCCCTCAATTCTCCCCTAATCCCTAAATTTTCCCCAAATCAAAATCCCAACCCATCTGTCGTTGAAGACGCCGACCCGACCACCTGCTGCATCACCCTCGAGTAACCCCTTTGCCGCGTCACCGTCACCGTCGCCGTCGCTCTCCATTGCTACAGCCAATCGGTAAATTTCACTCCTCTGTCGTCGCTTTTTCGAGATTTAACATGGCTAGATTTAACTTTTAGGTTTTAATAAATGCTGGTTTTACAGTAACTTTTTATCATGAAAACTGTTAGGTATATGCTTGAAGCTAGAGAAGAGAACAAGGGTTAAAGGAGTATCAAAGGTGAAGAGAAGTTAGTGGATTGAAGCTTGGTGTTGAACCTACTATTTTGGGAAGCTGATTAAGGTTAGTGTTGTCTTGGAAATTAGTCTTGAATTAGTGATACAATTAATTTTAGTTTACAATTTTTGTGCTTACTATCAATTTTGATACAGTCATTTGAATGGCTGTTTTGGGTTGATTTGAATGATTATTATATCCCTCTGTTAAGGCTTTCTGTTGTTTCTTTTAATGGAAATTACGCCTTTCCAATCTATTCCCTTAAAGTTAAAGAATGATTCTTTCCTTTGAATGCAATTTAGTGCAACTTATAATTGTGAGAGTTTGTTTGTTTGCACGATCTAAGTATTTGAGTGTTTATAGTGATAGTTTTGAAGTGAATCAGTTGCTTTGTATTAAATTTTATTTACGAAATCGAGTTGCTTCCTTCTAGAGCTGAAATATTAGACTTGGTAATTATATTTGTTATTAACCTAGACCAAACTTAAGTGAAAATGCTAACCATGTTGCTGCCGCTGTTACCTTGCCTCCTTTCTCCACCCCTTTCATTTTTGCTTCTGTCGAAACCATTTTTTAAGTTTTATGAAAAACGGGGGTTGACTTTAAAAAATAAAAACGGGAGTCGCCACCAATCTCTTCTTGCTTAGGTGTGATTGGATCATCTTATAAAACGTTTTTTTTTAACTTTAATTTTGGCCTACGAAATTCAAGAAAACTGGTTCGGGAGTCGGTTACGTACGAGGAAGGATTAGCACCCTCGTAACGCCCAATGTTGGTACCTAATTGATAAAATCATGTCCTAATGTTGAAAATTTGAAAACTTTAAAAATGATCCCTTTATTTGAAAAAAAAAAACCAAAACTTACCTATTTCAAAGAAATAAAATGCTATACCCAATAAGTTAGGATGTAACATCTCATGACTCCGAAGCTAGGCTCGCTTTTATTTGTAGAAAATTCTTACCTCGAAACACAAAACATCATATCCAGTAAGTTAGGATACAACGTTCCGAATTCCCGAGAATAAGTTTTGATTTGAAGTTTGTAAGTTTTAATTTTAAAAGAGAAGGGATATTTAATATCCTAAGTTCAACGAGAAAAATCGAAACCCAGTAAGTTAGGGCACAATTCTTCTCGAAGTCCCCAAATATTACATATCACCGTATTTTTTTAAAAACTTCGAATAAAATATGACAATTTCGCAAAATGTACTTTTATAAAAATGATATGACTTCGATTTTGGGTTAATACATTACGAAATATAAAAATCAAATAGCAATTCATTATAACCAGAAGTCATATTAATGATCAATGCTAATATAATCAATTAACGAAGGAATATAGCAACTAGTATATGAAATGAAATAACTATGCTAAGGCAATAATGAAATAAAGGATCATAAATAAACATATACAAGATATAATTAAAAAAAATCATATGGAACATAAAAATTCAAGAAGTGAATATTAAACTTTACCAACAAGATCAAATATAGAAGTAAATAAATGAATGATGTATTTAAGCATTGAATAAAATTTATAACAAAAAAAAAATATAACAATTTCTAAAACAATCAATATGTATAAACAATATGTTTTTAAATAAATAATATAAAAATTTAGAGTATATAAAAATATAGGGATAAATAATTAATATATAATTTAATAATTTAGCATATAGATGAAAATAATAATATATGATAAAAACAGTTACAAATAAATAATATATATATAAAAACAAGAAATATTTATAATACAATAATCATAAAAAATACTTATTTATAAACAATATAAACAATATCATATAAAATAAATTAAATGTTATATATATAATAATATGTAATATATAAAATAATAATTAATGTTCAAATTTTAAAATAATATATGATTTATAAATAATATTGAATTTAATAAAGTAACCTAATATAAATAAATAGTAATAATCTAATATATATAAAAATAGTATATATTTAAAAAAACAAACGTAAAAACTCTATACTATTAATAAATTAATATACAAATAGTAAAAAATAATACGTAATTTTAATATGATAAAATAACTTAATATAATGTCAATATAATTTAAAAATAAAAAAAATTAAAAAAATAAACTAAGAAACATGGATTAAATTAAAATAAAAAAATGTAAAAAGGACGATATTGAAGGGCGCTACAAACTGTAGGGACTGATGGGCAATTATGCCCTGTCTCCTAAACAGACCTTTTCTAAGTTATCACCTTTAAGTAGCCCGAGGACCCAATTAAAACATAAATAAATTTTCAGGGCTAATTTGAAAAATACAAGAAGTGTTAAATTGGACGAAATTAAAACTAATAAAATTGAGGAGGGACTAAAATGGGAAATTTCCCTTTTTATAAAAACACGCGGATCCTTCCCGGATTTTCGGGTCAACGCGCGGATCTAAGGCCTTTAAACGACGTCGTTTTGGCCTTTAAAGGTAACCCCCAAAAGGACGCCGTTCCAGCAGCCTGTATAAGTCATTTTTAGACAAAAAAAAAATCATTTGCCCCCAGTTTTTTAAAAAAACCTCCAAAAATTCTCTCAACCCTTCCTCCTTGTGTCTGGGTTCCGACCATCGACCTCCGGGCCACGGCCCCCACGCGCCACCGTCGGCGCCACCAGATACGGCGGCCGGAGGTTGAAAATCTCCTCTTTTCAGTGCGAGTCGTAAGGTAATCATTTTTTTGTATATTTTTAAACAGTTTTTGTATATAAAAATTGCATAGATCTAAAGTAAAAATAAAATGAACGAAAAAAATAAAATATTCACCTCTGCTATTGGTTGATTTTTCTGTTTTATTTCAGTGTATTTTTCTGTATTTTCTTGTGTGTTTGTATACAGATTTATTAGGGTTATTTATAACCCTGAAAACAAATTGGAAATAAATACAAATATTTTCTTTCTGTTTCTGCCATTTCCTTCTTTCCTTTTGCCGTGGTGTTCTTTCCTTGTTTGCAGATCAGTGACGAGGAGCGCGGCATGATTGGTGGCTTGGGTGCGAGGAAGGGGCTGCTGGGGTGCTTGCGGCGCAAGGGTTTCCTAGGGTTCCAGAAACCCTTGTTTCTGATTTTAGTGTTGGGCCCTTTTGGCCCGTCTCTGTTGGGTTAGGGGAATCTGTTTTAATTTTGGGTTGCAATTGGGTTATTGTAATGTATTGGGTCAGAAGGATTTATGGTTCATTGGGTCAGGGTGTAACGGGCTTCGGGTAGTCTGTTTGATATTGGGCTACTGTAATGGGTATTGAGCTGTTAATTGGTGTTGGGTTTGTACTGGACTTTATTAAAATTTATTTTTATTTTTTTTATTTTTGGTTTTTGGTTTTTTTCTCTGAATGGAATGGGTTTCTAACGGGCCGAGCGAAATGGGCCTATTACAGCTGCCCCTCTTTGCTCATTATCGTGAAACGAGAATGGAGCAAAGACTATAAAAGGACCAATTTTGCCCGGTCTTGCCGAGCCTTAATTTCTTGGTCCTCGTCTTCTTCAAATGGCTTCCAATCCTAACTACATCTTCAGGGGTATTGGAACTGCAACTTTAGAAGTATCGAACTATAAGTCTGATGGCATCAATCTGCTTCGCTGCCACTTCAAGAAGGCAATATCCGCTATCTTTAGTCTGCTCCGCTGCAACTTCAGGGATGCCAGACGAGTATCTTCGATCTGCTTCCTGCAACTTCAGGAAGATAAGATCTGCTATCTTCAATCTGCTCCACTGCAAACTCAGGGATGCCAGACTGATGTCTTCGATCTGCTTCCTGCAACTTCAGGAATGCCAGGTCTGCTATCTTCAATCTGCTCCACTGCAAACTCAGGGAGACAAGATCTGAAAGTGTCTTCGATCTGCTTCCTGCATCTTCAGGAAGATGAGATTTGTTGTCTTCAGTCTACTCCGCTGCAACTTCAGGAAGACAAGGCTGGAAGTGTCTTCGATCTGCTTCCTGCAACTTTAGGAAGATGAGATCTACTGTATTCAATCTACTCCGCTGTAACTTTAGAGAGATAAGGCTGAAAGTGTCTTCGATCTGCTTCCTGCAACTCCAGGAAGATGAGATCTGCTGTCTTCAATCTGCTCCACTGCAAACTCAGGGAGACAAGATCTGATGTCTTCGATCTGCTTCCTGCAACTTCAGGAATGTCAGATCTGCTGTCTTCGATCTACTCCACTGCAAACTCAGGGAGACAAGATCTGATGTCTTTATTCTGCTCCATTGCTGATACATGGAGATAAAACTTGTAATTTTCAGCCTGTTCCACTACTGCTTAGGGGCTAAGGCTGGTGGTTTGAATCTGCTCCCCTGCTACCTCAGAAAGATAAGATTCGCCGTCTTCGATCTGCTCCACTACCGCTTTAGGGAGATAAGATCTACAATCTTCAGTCTACTTCCTTGCTACCTCAAGAAGATAAGACCACAAACTTCAACTTACTCCCTTGCTACATCGGGGAGATAAGGTTGGTGGCTTGAATCTGCTTCATTGCCTATACATAGAGATAAGATTTACCGAATTCGATCTGCTCCACTACCGTTTTAGAGAGATAAGATCTACAATCTTCGGTCTACTTCCTTGCTACCTTAGGAAGATAAGACCACAAACTTCAACTTACTCTCTTGCTACCTCAGAGAGATAAGGTTGGTGGCTTGAATCTGCTCCATTGCCTATACATGGAGATAAGATTTTCCAAATTCGATCTACTCCACTACTGCTTATGGAGATAGGATCTACAATCTTTAGTCTGCTTCCTTGCTACCTCAGGAAGATGAGACTACAAACTTTAACTTGCTCCCTTGCTACCTCAGAGAGATAAGGTTGGTGGCTTGAATCTGCTCCATCGCTGATACATGGAGATAAGATTCGTCAAATTCGATCCACTCCACTACCGTTTAGGGAGATAAGATATGTGAATTCACCGACGTTGCTACACCATCCTCTGGGGGACATGTCCTGTAGACTCGAATGTATTATGGATGACATTTGCATGAATGCAGAATGCCATGAGAATAATCCCTTTTCTAAATGTAAAATGATTAGGATGCAATGATCAGAATGCTCCTAACTAAATGATATTAGGGATGACATTTACATGAATGCAGAATGTCATGAGAATGATCTCCTTCTTTTTCACTCTTTTTTTTTTGATGTACAACGATTAGGATACAATGATCCATTTTTACCATGCTTGAGTGATCCATTTTTAATCCATTTTTAATCAGAAGTGTGAGAATGATACATTTTTAATGTTTGAGTTGTCATTACTCATAGTTCATCAAGGTTCTATCACTGATGCGTTACCATGCTTTCTCATTCAGCTGGTATCTTTGATAGAAAACCTAAAGAAACAATCATATTCTGCTCAGCAAGCTTGCCCTACTGTAATTTCAGAGTCCCTTCCACTGTACCTTTTGGGACATAAAGTTTGTACCTCCCACTGCAACTTTGGTTTCTTTCATCCATCCTGCTGCAACTCCGAGGTATAGGATTAATTTTATTTGTCACACCACTCGCTGGATGTAATGACCAGATGTATATGCCTGATATTTGCATGAATGCAAAGTACCATTTTCTTTTCCCAAGAATGATCTCCTTGTACACTTGGGGTGACATTGATCATCATTTGTTAAGATGGTATCATCAACGAAATGTCCTATCCAATAAAAAACCGAAGAGATAATCATCTTTCAATATTTCCAACCCTTAGGCTTGGAGAGTTCTAAACAATAGTCCTGTTTCAAATTCTCATATTATTTAGGAGCTTCCAGAGTAATATGAAAAACTCCTTTTATGAAAGTATTATTAGTCCATTAATCATTATTTCAATATAAAATGCTTGAAAAAGAACACAACAATGGACGAGAAAGAAATTAATCAGGAGCATAGCTCGAAACAAATAAGTTAATCAAAGATAACCAAGGCAATAAAAGCAAATTGATTCGGGTGTATCTTTGAAAAGAATAAAGTAATCAAAGATAGCCAATGTCATAAAAGAAAATCGATTGGGGTGTATAAAGTAATCAAAGATAGCAAATTCAAAATGGGTAAGATAGAAGCTAGGTGCCCCAGATATCGCAGCCTGAGCTTCTCTGTACAAACTTCTTGAGGACCATTTTGAGCTCAATACGTGTTTAGAGGATCCGGAGTACTTTGTCAATGCCCCAAGACGTAGCATACTTCTTCATTATTAATTTAGGCATAGCAAGACTACCACATTCCCTATCTTTGATCAAAATTTGAGCCGCCCTTTTCGGGTTTTCAGCCTAAAACCCCTTTGGTCTCAAAGCGCCCTTTGCGGGTTTTCGCCTTGGCCTCTCCTTTTTTTCTTTTTTTTTTTTGAGTTTGATCTCAAGGTGCCCTTTGCAGGTTTTCACCTTGGCCTCTTCCCTTTCAGGTAAAATACTTCTTGATTGAACCTGAATTCACTATATTGGGCAAGTTGTTGGCATCCATCTCAGTCAATATCAATGCTCCTCCAGAATAGGCCTTCTTTAAAACATAAGGTCCTTCCCAGTTTGGCATCTGCTTTCCTCTAAAATCGTTTTGTAGAAGAAAGATCTTTCAATACTAGGTCCCCATCATGACATTCCCTTGGGTGGACCATTTTCGCCATAAATCAGCATCATCCATTTTTGGCACATTTGACTATGATGAATACTTTCAAACCCTTTTCTTCAGCCAAGTTTACTGGAGATATTCTACTTCATCCAATTCTTGACTCAACCAAAGCTTGGAGCAAAGGAATCTCGATTTTCATGGGCAAGACCACTTCTATTCCATAAACCAATGGGAAAAGTATTGCCCCAGCGAAAGTCCTGGTCGACGTTTGATAAGTATTGAGAGTAAATGGTAGCTTCTTATGCCAATCCTTACAAGTCTCGGTCATCATTCCTACAATCCTTTTTTTTGCTGCCTTTGTTGCTCTATGATATGGCATCTGATCTTTGAACAGACTACAAACTTTTGACATTGTCCTTTTTGGCATTCTTTGTCGGCGCTTGATCCCCTTTTTTTTGATTTTTTTATGACTATCGACTTTGTAACGTTGGCATATGAAGCTACTTCCACCTTCTTAGTGAAGTAAACAATGACCACGACGATGAATCGATGTCGACTAGAAGCTTTTGACGAGATCGGCCCTATAATATCCATTCCACACATATAAAAACGTCTGTGAAGAAAATAGAGGAATCACATAAATCTCGTTTTCTTCAATTTAATATTTACGGTATAACTGATGCAATACCCCTTCCATGGTAGACCAATAGTGCCCGATTCTCATGTTTAGCCCGTGTCTTAGTAGCCCAGGCATGTCCTGATATGATCGTGTAAAAACATCTTTGAATTCTTAAAAATAACTCAATAATTTCTCGCCTTATTTCTGTGGTGAGCTGGGGTTTGATCTTCACCCCTTTTCAAGGCTCGCAATGTCCATTAACCCTATGTAAGGTAGGATCTGTTTTTCATCATGTTCTACCATCCTTAACAAATCAGAAGATAGCTTACAATCTCTGTCATCTTCAAAATCCTGAGATTCTTCTAAACACATGTCTTGCTCAAAATGGACATCTGAATCTGTAATATTGTTGCTCGTGTCATTGATATCTAGGGACCTGTGGTAGGCACAAAAGAATATACAAAGAACAAATGAATTTGAGAACCACTATTTATATGGTATGAATGAGAATAAAAGAATTTGGGATGAAATTAGAAGATCAAAAGAATAAAAAAAATAAAAGGATATTTGCTCGAGTTAATTATCAAAGATGTATTTTATTGAAACAACAACGTCTGAACATGAGCCTATTTCACAAATGAAATCTTATTGTTTCTAGGCTTTAAAACAATAAGAGTGTTCTGAACATTACTCTGTGAAATCTCTAAATACTACAGGAAGTTCCTCTGCAGTCCAATTGTTCAAAACACTTTCAGGTTCATAAGGGCGAATGCCCGACAGGTTTCTTTGTCCAATTCCCTCCTCGTGTATGGTATTGATATGAGGATTTTCTTTTTCCAATAATCCTCTCTCCGGGTGGATTATCCCTCCTGATACAAAGGTCTGGGATATATGAGGGAATGTCATCGATTCCCACTCAACTTCTTTCCCATTCAGCCGTGCCCTTCTTCTCTCTTGCTTCTTCTCTATTTCCCTTTTCCTTTGTCTAGCATCTGGCTTGAAACCCAAGCCAAAGCGGTCTCTCTTCTCTTTCAGCATTGGAACTTGAGTCTCTCTTTGAAGCTGTCTGCCCAGTCCTTTTCCTGGTAAGGCTCCTCTCCCCATCATCATTTGCAGGCCCATTCTCATGGTCTTGGATATCTTAGGTACCGAAACCTCATTTCCTTCCAATATGAAGGTTGCATTTACGAGCTCTAAAGACCGAAAAGAACACTCAGTGGCCTCCTCATTTGCTTCTAAGTATGGCGCATCGTTGGTAACAGTCGCTATGATGTCTTCCTTCGCATTTATAGTTACCAGCCGACCCTCTGTTACTAATTTCAATTTTTGGTGCAGCGATGAGGGCACTGCCCCTGCCGAATGAATCCAGGGCCTTCCCAACAAGCAGTTGTAGGAGGGCTTGATATCCATCACCAGAAAGTCCACTTCATATGTGTTAGGTCCAATCAACAATGGTATGTCAATCCTTCCCATCACTCTTCTCTCGGTGCCATCAAATGCTCTCACTATGTTCTGGCACATCTTCATGTGAGAACTATCTATAGGCAATCTCTTCAGCGTAGACAATGGTAAGACATTCAAAGCCGATCCATTATCTATTAACACACTTGGCAGAGTGTATCCCTTGCAACGAGTAGTGATGTGCAAAGCCTTAGTCGACCCCATACCCCAGGTGGAATTTCATCATCACTGAAGTAAATGAAGTTATCGACACTTATATTACTAACCAGACGATCAAGTTTGTTGATAGATATGTCTTTAGTAACATAGGTCTCATTCAACACTTTCATCAATGCCTTACGATGTACTTTTGAACTTAAAAGCAAGGCTAGCACTGATATGCGAGCCAGTTGTTTGCACAGCTACTCTACCACGCTGTATTCACTGTGCTTCAAGAATTTCAAAAATTCTTTAGCCTCTTCTTCCTTCACAGGTTCATTGATAAGTGCCTCAGCCTCTTTCTCCTGTTCAACTACCAAAGTCTTTGCTTTCACAGGTACAGTTTTGACGTTTCCTGAGTCGTAACGCCTTCCACTACATGTGTAAGATCCTTCATTTTGGACCTCCTTGGAAGTGCTAGCTGAGTTTTCCATTCCTGATATTGTCACATTACAGTCGTGATTCCAAGGTACCATTTTGTTATCCTTGTAAGGAAAGGAAACAGGTCTCTGGATTACAACCTTTGGCACCATTTTTGCTCCGCCTTCCGTGCTTTTTGGTCGGGAGATAATGATCCTCGGGTGATTGACTTTTTGCTTTGTCAACTCTTCTTCGGTTGCGTATATGTTTCCTTCCTCTGAGTCTTCTTCATAAAATTCAAATTCCTTATTATCCATAAGGCTTTGTACTAAGACCCTGAACTCAGCACATTCTTGGATCTCGTGTCCTTCAGCTTTGTGGAACCCACAGTAGTCCCTTCCACATCCTTCCTCAAAATCTGATAATATCAGTCCTCTTTTTACCATTTCCCTCCAGATTATTCTCAACGGGGTTTTTACCTCCGCCATATCCTGCTTGATTTTTCTCACGACATTTTCACCAATCGCATTTATCCCTTTATCCTCATGATTAGGTAACGGGTTCTCCGCGCTAGGTGTATCATCAAATTTTACAACCCCCATCTTGATGAGCCTCTCGACTACCTTTTTGAAGGCAATGCAGTTTTCTATTGAATGCCCCGATATTCCCGCATGGTAATCACAGTGAGCGTTTGAGTCATACCATTTAGGATATGGGAGCTGCAACGGTTTTAGATAAAATGGGGACACCACATGCGCGTCAAATAAACTTTGATATAGCTCCTTATACGTTATTGGGATTGGCGTAAATTAGAGCTTTTTAGAATTTTGCCTTGTGCCTGATTCTTGTCTGGTCGACCCTTGTTGCCCAACCGTAACTACCTTTGGCTGGCTAACAGTGATTGCCTTTGAGTACCCTTGGTTGTATGTACTCGTATTATTCACCTCATTGTCTTTTTTCCTAGGAGCAGACCTTTTAGTGGTTTCTCCCACTTCAATCTTACCACCCTTTATGGCATTTTCAATTATTTCTCCTGCCATCACTATATCCGCAAAACTCTTGGTAGTACTTCCTATCATGTGGGTGATGAATGGAGCTTTCAGAGTGTTGATAAAAAGCATGGTGGTTTCCTTTTCTAGGAGAGGTGGTTGAACTTGCATGGCAACTTCCCTCCATCTTTGTGCGTATTGCCTGAAGCTTTCATTTGACTTCTTTTCCATGTTTTGTAAGGTGATTCTATCAGGCGTCATGTCCGTGACATGATTGTATTACTTCATGAAGGCTTGGGCTAGGTCTCTCTAGGAGCTAATCCTAGCACGACTGAGTTGATTGTACCACTTGGATGCTGCCCCCACTAAACTGTCTTGGAAACAATGAATCAAAAGTTGATCATTGTTCACGTAGCCAGTCATCTGTCTACAGAACATAGTGATGTGGGCTTCAAGGCAGCTAGTCCCACTGTACTTCTCAAATTCCGGCATATTAAATTTATGAGGAAGCACCAAATCTGGAACCAAGCTCAAGTCTTTTGCGTCAATACCATGGTGATGATCGGCATTTTCCAAAGCCTTGAACTTTTCCTCCAACCATCTACAACGATCCTCTAACTGCCTCGAGGATTCAATTCTTGTCCCTTTCCTCTTTGCTATATCCAAATCAGGGATAACGAGATTAGCAGGGTTATCTCCTGGGTTAGATCCTGAGCCAACTTGGAAGTTCATGGGCGGTCTAGTATCAGCTTGCCCCTGTTGAGGCCTAATCGTGACAGATGGCCTTTGGGGGTACTCTTCAGGCTATGTTTGTGCATATGGCGGGGTAAAACCCGGGGGAATGCCTTCGCTATCTTCTCCATAAGAATAGCCATGGGACCTTTTCCTTTGTCCATCGCCCCGCTTCAAAGATCTCGGGCCATTTGAGCCATCATGTTCCTTTGAGCTTCCAACATTTGGTCTCTCATTTCTTGTTGGAGCTTTGCCAATTGCTCTTGCATCTGGTCTTGCATGTCTTTCTGGAATTGTTCAAGTCTTTGATCCATTTTCTTTGTTTTGGCACGTGTACCGTAATGGTGTTCAGTTTTCAGATTTTCCTCCTTCCTCTCTCTCTCTCTCTCTGTGTGTGTGTGTGTGTGTGATAATTTTAACTTATTAGGATTTTTCTATGGACTTAAATGCATATGATGTGATGTAATGCAAATGCATGAATGCAAAAAGAAGGCATCGATCTGGGTTCAATTTCATTTAGAAAACTTTATTAGAAAACAAAATCCTTTACATAAAACGGACTACAAATATGCTTTCGCCCTAAGGCCCAAAGTTTTGATTTTCCCAAACAAAGAGGTTAGCTCTTGACCACGATCTGACTGTAGCTCATACTTCATGCTCAATATATCATCTTGTGCTGCCAGAGTCTGTAGGTGATCAGCTACCTCTCAAATCTGAATAATTGCTTCACCCATGAGGTAATCCCGACTTCTAACTTGATCATGAGAATGGTGAAGCTCCTCCTTCCAACACCCTTATCTTGTTTCAAGAAGCTCGATCCGTAGTTCACAGTTATGCAATACCGATTCTAACTCTTCAATCTTACCCTTCATTTCCTCAATCTTGTTCAGACTTGACTTTAACTCGATCGCAGGATTACGACTTCGATGGTGATGAAGAGACCGCCCAAGTTCAACCACTCTAGCTTTTAATTCTCCTTTTTCGTTTCGACTTTCTGCCAAACTCTTCTCTAAGGCTTCATTTCGCACTTGCATTTCTTGAAACTTCCTTTCCCAATGATCAGCTTTGGCCCTTTCTTCTCGAATCTCTTGTTGCCACTGTTCTGAACTCTTCCCTAATCCGGCGTTCTTCACCAACAGATGTATCTTCTTATATTTTGTCTTCAAACTATCTCGATCCTCCTCAATCTTCCTCTTCTCTTTTCTTAAGTTTTATGTCTCCAGCTTCTGAACATCCACGTCTAAGCTCAGGTACATTTTTTCTTCTTCCAACTTCTCTATCCTCTTCCCAAGCTCTGAATTCCTCCTTTCGAAATCTTGTTTTATAATCTCCAATTCTGATGGGACCACTCGCAAGTACTCTTCGATCGATCGAGCGCCTTTTAGACTTGGCATAGGGATATTGTCATTGACTCTTCTACTCCACCATCCACTATACTCTGGGGTCGTCATTGGGCTTACGTCCATTCTCTTCATGCGACGGGTCTGATTCCAAGCATTAGAAATCTCCTTAACCCTTTTCTTGTAGCTATCTCCTTTATACGAAAACTCGCTTTGAACTAATCCATATGTAGCCGGTACAAACTGCCTTGATCTGTATTGTCTCAGTATGAGCAAGGGTGCATATCCAATGGCTCCCCAAATTCCAAGTAGAGGGACACAATCAAAATTCTCGCACCGGTACAACACCTCATCAGGAACCATCCAGGGAGCTCTCCACTCAACGTCTTCGTCTTGAAGATTTCGTAGAAGCGCTATCCAATTTTCCTCTGATATGTCATCTCTCCTCGGGGTAGCCACTATCTCCTTTAATGGGGAATAAATTTCCGAGAAGACCTGATAGGAAACCTTATCCACCTTCCAAAAATGACTGTGGAACCAAGCCAACAACATCTGCGCACATCTTATGAATCTGCCTTCGCCAACTCTCCTACACGCATTCAGCGATCGGAATGTCTCAGCCAAGATTGCAGGAACAGGTGTGACTTGTTTATCAAGTCGATAAAAAATATCTGAGACTGCTTCATCCACATATCCCAATGCCCTAGGGAAAATCACTAACCCATACATACTCAAAGCAAAAACATCTATCCTCTTTTTCATATCAGGATGTACTAAAATCAAATCTTTCAAAACTTTCCAAGGGATGCACTTACACTCACCTTTTTGCTTGATTCTAGCTGTGACCCACTGTTTACTCATCCCCGTAATACTCATCAACTTTCTCAGGAAGGTCGGAACACTAGCAGCCCTTGAGTAAGCTTTGTCAACTTGAATCTTGGGACAATGCAATAGAAATGTATACTCTTCCACCGTGGGTACCAAATCAACCCTTCTGAAAGTAAAGCAGCTATACGCAGGATTCCAATATTGGGTGATGGCTCGAAATAGATGTCCATCTACCTGAATGCCCAACAAGTACGCCAAGTCCTCATAGCTGCTGTAAAACAACTGCTTGGTCTCGTCGCTCCACTGATCCCATATCTCTCTTAATTCCTGGAGATTGTTCTGCGTCACACTGATGCGAGTGTAATCCCATAATTCTGATGTGTACCCTTCAGCTAGACTATCCCCTTTCTGTAACATCTCGATTTAGGGCCTAGTCGAAATAGTGGTGCGAGACCACAAATCAGAAGCAGTAAAATGAGTTTTGAGGTTTAAGATATGTTTGCATGATAGTACGAAAGTTTCATGTAGAAATTTTATGAAATTGTCATTGAATGGTCCATTAGGCCTAAATTGCAAAAGTTGCAAAATTTGAGATTATAGAAGCTTTTAGTATGAAATAGCTTTGGAATATTAATTAGAAGTCCTTAAATAGAAATTTTCCCCAATTATAATTTTTGGACAAAAATGGACATGAGTTAGAAATTTTGAAAGTTTAGTGATAAGGGCATTTTGGTCATTTATCAATTAAATGATTAAAAAGGGAAAAAGATGACAAAAATATTATTCATCTTCTTCCCCTTGTGCCAAAAATTTGAGAGACTCCATAGCTAGGGTTCTTTAATTTTTTGAAGCTTGCTAGTAAGTGCATCCTAGCCCCGTTTTTAATATTCTTCGTATTTTTGGAGTCCTCGTATTATGAATTAGCTATTTATAGCTATAAGTTGAGCTAGAATTCATGTTCATAAATCTACCCATGTATGACATGCTTGTAAAATGATGTTTTATGAAAGATTATGAGAGTTTGATGTTAGATAAACATCATTTCCTCAATGAATTTCATGAAAAATGCTAGTAAGGACTAGTTTGTAAAAGTTGTGAAATTTGTCATACATGATAGAAATAGTGAGAATTGATTGTTGCTATAGTTAAGAGATTGAATCAGCTAAGCAAAAGTTCACAAAAGTTGAATAAAAATCACTTTACGAGCCTTGGGGCAAAAGTGTAATTATGAGGAAGTTTAGGGGCAAAATGATAATTTTGCCGAAGTATGAGTTAAGAGTCAATTTAGTCAATGTGTGTATTAAATGAGCCAAATTAATTTTATAGATCAAGAAAAACAAAGCCCGGATCAAAACTGAGGCAAGAACAAAGTCGAGGACTAAATTGCATTTCTACATACATTTTGTACATTGAGGTAAGTTTGTATGATTTGTAAGCTTTATGATTAATATCATTGAATTGCTTAGTATGATGTAGAATATATCTTAATTCCATGAGATTTTTGATGCTATGCTAAACAAAGAAATCAATGAGATTAAGTATGAGAAAGTCCCGATTGAAGTTGAATTACTTAGGATACTCGATTTATCACATGAGACAAGGAAGTCCGTATAAGACCAAGCCAAGGCATGGCATCGGCAATCAAGCAAGTTATCATGTAAGACCAAGACGAGTCTTGGAATTGAAGAGTTATTATGAGATGAAGACCCATATAAGCCCAAGCCAAGGCATGGCATTGGTGAGTCTCCATGTAAAGATGTCATGTAAGTCCAAGACAAGTCTTGGCATTGAAAAGCTATCATGAGATAGAGATCCCATATAAGTCCAAGCCAAGGCATGGCATTGGTGAGTAACAAGGAAGATTTCATGTAAGTCCAAGCCAAGGCTCGGCATTAACCCGTTCATGAGTAAAGATACCAAGTAAGACCATGTCAAGACATGGCATGGTAAGTTCCCAATGGAACACACAAGGAAGACTCCGTGTAAGTCCATGTCAAGACATGGCATCGATACAAGTTGAGAGATCCCATGTAAGACCATATCTAGGGTATGGCTTTGGCATCGAGATATTTGTGAGATGAGATCCAGTATCCTCGGTTGTTCATAGAAATTCATCGGGCAAAAGAGTAAAGAATAAATGAGAAAGCAAGAAAGTTAAGCAAGTAAAGCTATCATCAAAGTATGCTAGTCATAGTGAACTAAGAGTATTATTCACGTTATGAATGATGAAGTTAAGATTATGCTTACCTTAACAATGTATGCTAATCTATATGATTAAGTGATACAGGTACCTTGTTTACCTTACAAACACGAGACTAGTAAGTACCATGATAAGTGTAAGAATCATTAAGAGTAAGTAAGCTCAAGCATGTGAACTTAGCAATGCATTTGCTTATGATGACTGAGTATGTTAAGTATATATATTTATATACGTTTTTATATGCATTACATGCAAACTTACTAAGCGAAATGCTTACGTCTTTAATTCTTTCTTTCCATGTAGTCCCGCCAAGCTAATCTCGTGGATCATCGTCATCGGAGCCCGGAACACACTATCAATCGCTATTTTGGTATAGCCAAGTTTGTTATATTAAGTATGGCATGTATAGGAAGCATTTAATTTTGAGTTATGTTTTAGAATTAGCCAAAGTGTTGGCTATCAAGCTTAGTGTTCTTTTTGTATATGGCCAAAGAGATGGGTCATGAATGATTAAGTATGTATGCTTTTATCTATCAATGAAGTATGCATCCTTGTTCATGTTAGATGTAATACATGAGTTATTGAATTGAGTATTGGATTGATCTTGATCTCAGGGTGGCAATTGGCTTGGAAAATAGCCTCTAGGTGCCCACACGGATAGACACACGGGCGTGTGTCTAGGTCGTGTGTCCCCTGCACATTAGTGTTTTAAGTCAGAATAGACCACAGGCTAATCACACATCCGTTTGTGTAAGCCGTGTGTGACACACGGTTAAGTCACATGGGCGTGTACCCTGGCCGTGTGAAGTCTACACCTTGCACTTGTAATTGAATTACTACACGGCTGAAGTACACGGGCGTGTGTGCGGACCGTGTGGATAAGTCAGAATGTCAAAGTTTAGCATACGGGCCAAAGCCACGGGCGTGTCAAGGCCGTGTGAAATTAGTCAGTGTCGATCACGGGTGGAAGACACGGGTATGTCTTAGGGGTCCACGGACGTGTCCCAAGTCACATGGGCGTGTGACCCCTGTTTCGAGGAAAAGTTCCCGATTGAGTTTTGAAAGTTTCCGGATAGGTGTTTAAGGCCTCGTAGGCCCATGAAACATATGTTTTGATTAAAAAAGAGAAGTTTCTGTTTTGAAACAAAATTTTACAGCTCATAAGTACATGTTTCCTTAAGTTCAAGTATGGTAATGTCTCGTATCCAGTCTCAGTCTCGGACTTGGGTATGGGGTGTTACATTTAGTGGTATCAGAGCTACGGTTTAGTCGGTTCTAGGACTAACGTAGCACGAGCACGAGTCTAGCTATACATGCCATACGTAAGAATGTTTTTATAATGATAGTGTGACGACTCCTGACGACTTAAATTATGTTTATACATATAGTAAATGGATCCCGAAAGAGCTATAGCGGATGACGTAGAAAGTAACGCGCCGACTCCCGCTGAAGGGACGATACCTAACGAGAATGAGAATAGACCCACTACGGTGAGTCAGAGAGGAGGAGAAGAGGCTAGAGAAGCCTTCCTCCATATGATGAACACGTGGTATACAGAGTTCATTCATACGAACCCGAATGCTCAAACCCCTCCACCCCCGCCTATTCCTCAACCTATCCCAGTAGCCCCTCAAGTAGTAGAGGTGGTTAGAGGAGAGAAGCCTCCGGTTGATAGGATCAGGGAGCATGGGGCAAAAGAATTTCGGGCTAAAAAGGATGATGATCCGGAAAAGGCCGAGTTCTGGTTAGAGAATACCATCAGGGTATTCAATGAATTGTCATGCACGTCTGAGGAATGCATGAAGTGTGTAGTCTCTCTTTTAAGAGATTCTTCTTACCAATGGTGGAACACCTTAGTGTCAGTGGTACCACGAGAAAATATCACGTGGGATTTCTTTCAAGAGAAGTTCAGAAAGAAGTATATCAGTCAAAGATTTTTCGATCAGAAGAGAAAGGAATTTCTAGAACTGAAGCAAGGCAAGATGTCCGTAACTGATTATGAGCGTGAGTTTGTACGACTCAGTAAATACGCTCGAGAATGTGTATCCACCGAGGCCATCATGAGCAAGAGATTCGAAGATGGACTAAATGAGGACATTAAGTTGTTTTTTGCTGTCCTAGAATTAAAAGAATTTGTTGTGTTAGTGGATCGGGCTTGTAAAGCCAAGAGCTAGTAAAAGAGAAGAGAAAATATGAAATGGAGTCTCGTGACTCGAGAAAGAGACAAGGGAATAAGTCATTCCAACCTCTCTTCCAAGAAGTCAAGAGATTTCTCCACCCGATCGGCTTCATCCACGTGGTTTTCAAGTAGAAACAAGGGTAAATGAGATTCGGAAAATAAGGCACAGATCGCTTGGGCCGCTAGTGTAGGGAACATTCGATCGATAGACCGTAATGCCCACAAAGCGGTAGACGTCATCATGGTGAGTCTTTGAGCGCATGAAAATGCTTGTTTCAGATGTGGTTCCCAAGACCACTTTATAAAAGATTGCCCCGAGACGATGAAGGAAGAGAGAGCACAGTAACCCGAGATCTGGGAGTATGGTCAGAGGAAGACAGCAGAAGAACCCGGGTAGTGAAGAAAGTGGTAGAGGTAACCCTAAAGAGCAGGTTCACGAGACCCGAGGGTAGGGCACTGCAAGGGACGTATGCCATTCGCGCCGCGAAGGGCATCTTCTCCGATGTTATTACGGGTACCTTTTCTCTTCATGATATTAAAGTTATTGCTTTAATAGATCCCAGATCCACACACTCTTACATTTGCATGAAACTAGTATCCAGTATGAGTATGCCTATAGAGTCTACAAAATTTGTGATTAAAGTGTCTAATCCATTAGACCAAAGTGTGCTGGTCGATAAAGTATGTAATGATTGCCCATTGATGATTAGAGGTCATTATTTTAAAGCAAATATTATGTTGTTACCATTTGATGAGTTTGACATCATTCTTGGTATGGACTGGTTGACCACTCATGATGTAATAGTAAATTGTGGGAAGAAATATATTGGGATGAGATGTGAGAATGGGGACACTCTCCATGTAGAATCAGACGAACAAGGTAGATCGCCAGTAATGATTTCTCATATGATGGCACAAAAATACATAAGAAAAAGGGTATGAGTCATATTTGGCCTTTGTGATGAATGATAGAGAAACAAAGTTAAAGATTGAGTCAGTACCGATAGTATGTGAGTACTTGGATATTTTTCCCGAGGAATTACCAGGACTACCACCAGTTAGAGAGGTTGAGTTCAGCATTGAGCTAGCTCCTGGTACTGTACCAATATCTATTACTCCTTACAGAATGGCTCCAACGGAGTTGAGAGAGTTGAAGTCACAGTTGCAAGACTTGACAGATAAAGGTTTTGCAAGATCAAGTTGTTCTCCATGGGGTGCTCCAGTTTTATTTGTGAAAAAGAAAGATGGCACCATGAGATTGTGCATAGATTACCGTCAGCTTAATAAAGTGACAGTAAAGAACAAGTACCCATTATCAAGGATCGATGATTTGTTCAATCAATTGAAGAGGGCCACTGTGTTCTCTAAGATAGACTTGAGATCTGGGTATTACTAGTTGAGAGTAAAGGATTCAGATGTATCCAAGACCGCTTTTCAAACGAGGTATGGGCATTATGAATTTTTAGTCATGCCCTTTGGTTTGACTAATGCTCCTGCAGTATTCATGGACTTAATGAACCGCATCTTTAGGCCATACCTCGACAAGTTTGTAGTCGTTTTTATCGACGACATATTGATTTATTCCCAAGATGAGAATGAGCATGCTGAGCATCTACGAACGATCTTGTAGACTCTACGAGAAAATCAGCTTTATGCCAAGTTCAGTAAAAGTGAATTTTGGCTCAAGAAAGTAGGATTTTTGGGACACATTATCTCAGGAGATGGAGTCCGAGTAGATCCAAGTAAGATTTCGGCCATAATGGACTGGAATCCACCGAGGAATGTCTCAGAGATTAGAAGTTTTCTAGGCCTAGCTGGCTATTATAGATGATTCGTCAAGGGGTTTTCCATGATTGCAACTCCGATGACGAAATTGTTACAGAAAAATGTGAAGTTTGAGTGGACAGAAAGATGCCAACAAAGTTTCGAGAAACTAAAGGCATTATTGACAGAAGCTTCGATTTTAGTACAACTCGAGACAGGGAAAGAGTTCGTGATATACAGCGATACATCCTTAAATGGATTAGGCTGTGTACTTATGCAAGAAGGCAAAGTGATTGCTTATGCCTCAAGACAGCTAAAGCCCCATGAGAAGAATTATCTGACGCACGATTTAGAGTTGGCTACCATAGTCTTCGCATTGAAGATCTGGAGACACCATTTATATGGTGAAAGATGTCGAATTTTCACCGATCACAAAAGTTTGAAGTACTTGATGACGCAGAAAGAGTTGAACTTAAGGCAACGGAGATGGTTAGAGTTGATAAAAGACTATGAATTGTTCATTGACTACCATCCCGGAAAGGCGAATATGGTCGCTGATGCTTTGAGTAGAAAGTCCCTATTTGCATTAAGGGCAATGAATTCGCGGATGACTTTATCCGACGATAGTTCTATTCTAGCTAAGTTGAGAGCTAGACCAATGTTTCTCCAAGAGATCATTGAAGCTCAAAAAGAAGATAGTGAATTGCAAGTCAAGAGAGCTCAGTGCGAGACAGATGTTGAGTCCGATTTCCAGATTAGTCCCAATGGAAGTTTGATGTTCAAAGATAGAACTTGTGTACCGAGAAAGGAGGAGCTTATTCAAAAAATTTTGCATGAGGCACATAACGGATGTTTATCTGTACATCCGGGTAGTACCAAGATGTATAATGACTTGAAGCAACTGTATTGGTGGCCAAGAATGAAGAAAGATATTTCAGAGTTTGTTTCCAAATGCATGATTTGTCAGCAAGTAAAGGCTGAACACCAAGTACCTTCGGGTTTGCTTCAACCCATTTCGATTCCCTAGTGGAAATGAGACCGTATCACCATGGATTTTGTAATGGGTTTACCGTTGTCACCAAGCAAGAAAGATGCTCTATGGGTTGTGGTTGACAGACTTACGAAGTCGGCCCATTTCATACCTGTACGAGTGAATTACTCACTCGACAAGTTGGCAAACTTGTATGTTTCAGAAATAGTAAGGCTACATGGAGTTCCTTTGTCAATCATATCGGATAGAGATTCGAGATTCACCTCCAGATTTTGGAAGAAGTTACAAGAGGCCTTGGGTACAAAATTGAGTTTTAGTATAGCTTTTCATCCTCAAACTGACGGTCAGTCAGAGAGGTTAATACAAGTACTCGAAGATATGCTCCGATGTTGTATTCTTGAATTCCAAGGCAGTTGGGAAAAGTTTCTCCCATTAATAGAGTTTGCCTACAATAATAGTTTTCAGTCAAGCTTGAAGATGGCGCCCTATGAGGCTTTATATGGGTGTAAGTGACGAACGCCTTTATATTGGACTGAACTCAAGGAAAACCAGATTCACAGGGTTGATTTGGTTAGAGAAACCGAACAGAAGGTGAAAGTAATTCGAGAAAGTTTAAAGGCTACTTTTGACAGACAAAAATCCTACTCGGATTTAAAAAGAAAAGAGATAGAGTATCAGGTCGGGGATAAAGTTTTCTTGAAAGTGTCACCATGGAGAAAGGTTCTCAGATTTGGCCGTAAAGGCAAGTTGAGTCCATGTTTTATCGGACCATACGAGATTAATGAGAGAGTTGGGTCGGTAGCTTATCGATTGGCTTTGCCATCAGAGTTAGAAAAGATACACGATGTGTTTCACGTGTCCATGTTGCGACGCTACCGATCAGACCCTTCACATATAATTGCCCCGTCAGAGATAGAGATTCATCCCGACATGACTTATGGTGAAGAACCAATTAAGATTTTAGCTCGGGAAGTCAAACAGCTAAGAAATAAAAGTATTTCCCTAGTGAAAGTGTTGTGGCAAAAACATGGGATAGAGGAAGCTACGTGGGAACCAGAAGAGAGCATGAGAAACCAAATGACAGGACCTATTTGTTTGGTAAGATTTTCGAGGACGAAAATTCTTAAGAGGGGGAGAATTGTAACATCCCGATTTAGGGCCTAGTCGGAACAGTGGTGCGAGACCACAAATCCAAAGTAGTAAAATGAGTTTTAAGGTTTAAGATATGTTTGCATGATAGTATGAAAGTTTCATGTAGAAATTTTATGAAATTGTCATTGAATGGTCCATTAGGACTAAATTGCAAAAGGTGCAAAGTTTGAGATTCTAGAAGCTTTTAGTATGAAATAGCTTTGGAATATTAATTAGAAGTTCTTAAATAGCAATTTTCCCAAATTATAATTTTTGGACAAAAATGGACATGAGTTAGAAATTTTGAAAGTTTAGTGAGAAGGGCATTTTGGTCATTTATCAATTAAATGATTAAAAAGGGAAAAAAGATGAAAAAAATCTTATTCATCTTCTTCCCCTTGTGCCAAAAATTTGAGAGACTCCATAGCTAGGGTTCTTCAATTTTTTGAAGCTTGCTAGTAAGTGCATCCTAGCCCCGTTTTTAATATTCTTCGTATTTTTGGAGTCCTCGTATTATGAATTAGCTATTTATAGCTATAAGTTGAGCTAGAATTCATGTTCATAAATCTACTCATGTATGACATGCTTGTGAAATGATGTTTTATGAAAGATTATGAGAGTTTGATGTTAGATAAACATCTTTTCCTAAATGAATTTCATGAAAAATGCTAGTAAGGACTAGTTTGTAAAAGTTGTGAAATTTGTCATACATGATAGAAATAGTGAGAATTGATTGTTGCTATAGTTAAGAGAATGAATCATCTAAGCATGAAGTTCACAAAAGTTGAATAAAAATCACTTTACGAGCCTTGGGGCAAAAGTGTAATTATGAGGAAGTTTAGGGGCAAAATGGTAATTTTGCCGAAGTATGAGTTAAGAGTCAATTTAGTCAATGTGTGTATTAAATGAGCTAAATTATTATTATAGATCAAGAAAAATGAAGCCCGGATGGAAACTGAGGCAAGAACAAAGTCGAGGACTAAATTGCATTTCTACATACATTTTGTACATTGAGGTAAGTTTGTATGATTTCGGAGCTCGGAGCACACTATCAGTCGCTATTTTGGAATAGCCAAGTTGTTTATATTAAGTATGGCATGTATAGGAAGCATTTCATTTTGAGTTATGTTTTAGAATTAGCCAAAGTGTTGGCTATCAAGCTTAGTATTCTTTTTGTATATGGCCAAAGAGATGGGTCATGAATGATTAAGTATGTATGTTTTTATCTATCAATGAATTATGCATCCTTGTTCATGTTAGATGTAATACTTGAGTTATTGAATTGAGTATTGGATTGATCTTGATCTCAGGGTGGCAATTGGCTTGGAAAATAGCCTCTAGGTGCCCACACGGATAGACACACGGGCGTGTGTCCCCTACACATTAGTGTTTTAAGTCAGAATAGACCACGGGCTAATCACACGGCCGTTTGTGTAGGCCGTGTGTGACACACGGTTAAGTCACATGGGCGTGTACCCTGGCCGTGTGAAGTCTGCACCTTGCACTTGTAATTGAATTACCACACGGCTGAAGTACTCGGGCGTGTGTATGGACTGTGTGGATAAGTCAGAATGCCAAAGTTTAGCACACGGGCCAAAGCCAAGGGCGTGTCAAGGCCGTGTGAAATTAGTCAGTGTCAACCACGGGTGGAAGACACAGGCATGTCTTAGGGGTACACGGGCGTGTCCCAAGTCACATGGGCGTGTGACCCCTGTTTCGAGGAAAAGTTCCCGATTGAGTTCTGAAAGTTTCCGGATAGGTGTTTAAGGCCTCGTAGGCCCATGAAACGTATGTTTTGATTAAGAAAGAGAAGTTTCTATTTCAAAACAAAATTTTACAGCCCGTAAGTACATGTTTCCTTAAGTTCAAGTATGGTAATTTCTCGTATCCAGTCTCAGTCTCGGACTTGGGTATGGGGTGTTACACTTTCTCTAATTGTGTTTGCTCTGACCACCTACGAACGGCTGCATTGTCCTCCACCTTATCAAGGAATTCGTTCTCCATAACCAGCTTTCTAATTTAGTAACTGACCGTGGATCGATACCTCTTTAAAATATGAAATGACATGCAACAAAATAAAACGTAATCAGTTAGTAACACAAAGTAAAACATAAAGCAAATAATCAAACGTACATCTGGGTGATTGCTAAGGTTTGGTATAGTTCTACCTAGGGTAAGTCCTTAGGTTTTCTACATGCGGTTTAGCTCTAAAGTTGAGGTACCTGAACCAGCAGGTTCCTCGATCCTCACCTATTATAGGCTCATATGGACCGAGTTCAGTTCAGGGGAATACATTTCCCTATGGCTGCACGGAGATGAAAATCTCACGAAGACATAGGTACAGATGTATCCCGAAAGCGATTCACTTTCCTGGACGGAGGTGAAAACCTCACGAAGGAGTAGCTTCTCACTCCCACTTAAAGGGTGTGACCACAACGATCATGCAATGCAATGCAGAGATATTTTATAAAAATAGAGCCTCATGCAATAAAAAGGATCATAGTTTTTCAAATTAGATTTTTAAATTTGAACAAAAGGACAGGAAATAATCAATTTTACGACTTGACTCTCTTATCGTCCCCAGTGGAGTCGCCAAGCTGTCGAAACCATTTTTTAAGTTTTATGAAAAACGAGGGTTGACTTTAAAAAACAAAAATAGGAGTCGCCACCAATCTCTTTTTGCTTAGGTGTGATTGGATCACCTTATAAAACGTTTTTTAAACTTTAATTTTGGCCTACGAAATTCAAGAAAATGGGTTCGGGAGTCGGTTACGTACGAGGAAGGATTAGCACCCTCGTAACACCCAATGTTGGTACCTAATTGATAAAATCATGTCCTAATGTTGAAAATTTGAAAAATTTAAAATATGATCCCTTTATTTGAAAAAAAAAAAAACCAAAACTTACCTATTTCAAAGAAATAAAATGCTATACCCAATAAGTTAGGATGTAACATCTCATGACTCCGAAGCTAGGCTCGCTTTTATTTGTAGAAAATTCTTACCTCGAAACACAAAACATCATATCCAGTAAGTTAGGATACAACGTTCCGAATTCCCGAGAATAAGTTTTGATTTGAAGTTTGTAAGTTTCAATTTTAAAAGAGAAGGGATACTTAATATCCTAAGTTCAACGAGAAAATTCGAAACCCAGTAAGTTAGGGCACAATTCTTCTCGAAGTCCCCAAATATTACATATCATCGTATTTTTTTAAAAACTTCGAATAAAATACGACAATTTCGCAAAATGTACTTTTATAAAAATGATATGACTTCGATTTTGTGTTAATACATTACGAAATATAAATATCAAATAGTAATTCATTATAACGAGAAGTCATATTAATGATCAATGCTAATATAATCAATTAACGAAGGAATATAACAACTAGTATATGAAATGAAATAACTATGCTAAGGCAATAATGAAATAAAGGATCATAAATAAACATATACAAGATATAATTAAAAAAAAAATCATATGAAACATAAAAATTCAAGAAGTGAATATTAAACTTTACCAACAAGATCAAATATAGAAGTAAATAAATGAATGATGTATTTAAGCATTGAATAAACTTTATAACAAAAAAAAATAAAATAAAAATATAAAAATATAACAATTTCTAAAACAATCAATATGTATAAACAATATGTTTTTAAATAAATAATATAAAAATTTAGAGTATATAAAAATATAAGGATAAATAATTAATATATAATTTAATAATTTAGCATATAAATGAAAATAATAATATATGATAAAAACAGTTACAAATAAATAATATATATATAAAAACAAGAAATATTTATAATACAATAATCATAAAAAATACTTATTTATAAACAATATAAACAGTATCATATAAAATAAATTAAATGTTATATATATATAATAATATGTAATATATAAAATAATAATTAATGTGCAAATTTTAAAATAATATATGATTTATAAATAATATTGAATTTAATAAAGTAACCTAATATAAATAAATAGTAATAATCTAATATATATAAAAATAGTATATATTTAAAAAAACAAACGTAAAAACTTTATACTATTAATAAATTAATATACAAATAGTAAAAAAATAATACAGAATTTTAATATGATAAAATAACTTAATATAATGTCAATATAATTTAAAAATAAAAAAATTTAAAAAATAAACAAAGAAACAGGGATTAAATTAAAATAAAAAAATGTAAAAAGGACGATATTGAAGGGCGCTACAAACTGTAAGGACCTGATGGGCAATTATGCCCTGTCTCCTAAACGGCACCGTTCGGTTATCAACCTTTAAGTAGCCCGAGGGACCCAATTAAAACATAAATAAATTTTCAGGGTTAATTTGAAAAATAAAAGAAGTGTTAAATTGGACGAAATTAAAACTAATAAAATTGAGGAGGGACTAAAATGGGAAATTTCCCTTTTTATAAAAACACGCGGATCATCCCTGGGTTTTCGGGTCAATGCGCGGATCTAAGGCCTTTAAACGACGTCGTTTTGGCCTTTAAAGGTAACCCCCATAAGGACGCCGTTCCAGCAGCCTATATAAGTCATTTTTAGACAAAAAAAAAATCATTTGCCCCCCAGTTTTTAAAAAAACCCTCCGAAAATTCTCTCAAGCCTTCCTCCTTGCGTCTAGGTTCCGACCATCGAACCTCCGGGCCACGGCCCCCACGCGCCTCATGCGCTACCGTTGGCGTCGCCAGATACGGCGGCCGGAGGTTGAAAATCTCCTCTTTTCAGCGCGAGTCGTAAGGTAATCATTTTTTTGTATATTTTTAAACAGTTTTTGTATATAAAAATTGCATAGATCGAAAGTAAAAATAAAATGAATGAAAAAAATAAAATATTCACCTCTGCTATTGGTTGATTTTTCTGTTTATTTCAGTGTATTTTTCTGTATTTTCTTGTGTGTCTGTATACAGATTTATTAGGGTTATTTATAACCCTGAAAACAAATTGGAAATAAATACAAATATTTTCTTTCTGTTTCTGCCATTTCCTTCTTTCCTTTTGCTGTGGTGTTCTTTCCTTGTTTGCAGATCAGTGACGAGGAGCGCGGCGTGATTGGTGGCTTGGGCGCGAGGAATGGGCTGCTGGGGTGCTTGCGGCGCGAGGGTTTCCTAAGGTTCCAGAAACCCTTGTTTCTGATTTTAGTGTTGGGCCCTTTTGGGCCGTCTCTGTTGGGTTAGGGGAATCTGTTTTAATTTTGGGTTGCAATTGGGTTATTGTAATGTATTGGGTCTGAAGGATTTATGGTTCAATGGGTCAGGGTGTAACGGGCTTCGGGTAGTCTGTTTGATATTGGGCTACTGTAATGGGTATTGGGCTGTTAATTGGTTTTGGGTTTGTACTGGACTTTATTAAACTTTATTTTTATTTTTTTATTTTTGGTTTTTAGTTTTTTTCTCTGAATGGAATGTGTTTCTAACGAGCCGGGCGAAATGGGCCTATTACAGCTTCTTTTTTTCTTTGTCTCCTCTCCCTATTTTGTCTTGTGAAACAGATTCCTGTCTAAGCAAAAGATTTCCAAAGAACCTACCTTTTTCCTTTTTTTTTTTTTTGGCTTAGTAGTTTGCTAGCAATTTTTATTGTTTGATAATTGCCTCAACTAAAAATATATAAAATATTTTATGTTATATTAAATAATTCCCTTTATGATAGGCAACAAGGTGAGGACAGCAATAGTGACTTTTTATCATGGAAAATGTTAAACAAATATTACTCAATTTACATTATTTTAAAAATCTAAATCCAAATCTTGAAAAACTAATTCCCAAAATTTTTTTTCTTTTAAATTCAATCAATCTACTAAACTTATGTTTTAGATTTTTCTCTCTTTAAAATGATAGATTTATGATTTTGAAGAATCATAAAATGGACAATCAAATAGCTTTATCGGACTTCTGCCAATTTACCTTTTCTTTATTGAAACAATACTAAACAAAGCTAGCAATTTTTTTTATAAAATAATATAATATTATGGAATTTAAATGAAAAAATATGGTAATATTTATTTTTGGGATTCCATATATCTCATATCATAAATGTCATAACCTTATTAATATGGTTTATGTAGAAAAAACGGTTGCTTTTACTCAACTTAAAGAAATATGGAATATTCTTTTTAAATTTTCTTTTGCGATTTATGTAAATATTTTGATTTTAACTTGTTTTAATTTTTCATTGTTATTAAAGTACAAAATTCTCATAAAAATTCTCACTATGGAAGCTATTATATGCGTATGTTTATTTTATGCAAAGCACATATTACAAGATATTCGAAATGTTGATAGTCCAAATATTGTAATCTTAATTCAACTAGTATGAACTTTTAAAATCAAACGATGAATTCGTTTTCATTTCTTTAAAATTACATAACTTACATAACTTACATAATACATGAATATATATCATATCATAAATGTCATAATTTACATAACTTATATAAATATATATCATATCATAACTTACATAACTTACATAAATATATATCATGTCATAACTTACATAACTTAATTATACTTATAAATAAACAACTTACCCGTGTAATTTATTGTCAACTTTAGACTTCAAGAACTACGAAATGGATAAGAGTTGGATGAATTTGTCAAGGGTAAGCAACGACTATCGAAATGGAGTACAAACTTTTTTAAATTTTGCATTTCAAAATGTAAGCCAAGAGAATATGATTCTTTGCCCGTGTAAGAAGTGTGGCAACATCAATTGGCATTTTCGTGAAGTTGTCTACGAACATCTAATTGTTGATGGCTTTATTCGGGGGTATAAAAAATGGATTTTCCATGGAGAGTGTACACCTAGTAGAACCTCTTCAACGATTAATCCGACTTATCCTCATAGTGCTTACCATCAGTCTATTAGAGAAGATGACATGGAAGGTATGTTGCGGGATGCATTTAATATGCACAGTCATGGTTTGCAATCATTTCCACCTGACTTTATTGCATCTGATGATTGTAATATTGGTGGAAATGCTTTTATCGAAACGGGAAGAAGTGTACCTGATGAAGAGCCAAATAGAGAAGCGGCGAAGTTCTACAAGTTACTTAATGAAATGAATGAAGAACTTTACTAGGGATCAAAATATTCAAAAATGTCCTTCTGCATTCGTCTATTTCACTTAAAATGTTTGGGAGGGTGGACCGGAAACTCTTTTACAATGCTGTTAGAGTTTTTGAGAGATATGTTTCCGTTTGCAAAAACCCTCATTCATGCAAAGATATGAAGAAACTGATAAAAGATTTAGGCATTGGGTATGACAAAATTCATAGTTGCCCAAATGACTGCATGTTGTATTGGGGTGATCGAAAAAACTAACAGTCTTGTCATATTTGCAGTAAATCTCGTTGGATGAATATGAATACAGAAGATGTGAATGGGGATGAAGGTGAGGCACAGTCAAGAAAGAAGCCAGTAAAGATTTTGCGATATTTTCCACTAATACCAAGGCTTCAAAGGCCTTTCATCTCGTCAAAGACAACCGAGTCTATTAGGTGGCATCATGATCAACGAACCGATGATGGATTATTAAGGCATCCTACGGATTCTTTAGCTTGGAAATCATTTGACAGTAAATTTCCAAGCTTTGCAACTGATGGATCTCCTATGACTACTGAAGCTGAGAAATTATGGTATATTTACTTAATAAATTTTAAATTATTTTAAATATTTATCATGTTTAATTATAATGATTGAATTCGTCGTTTGTAATGCAAATAATGTTAAGTTATGTTGCATTTTTTTTGATTATATATTTCGTTTCTAACTCTTTGATTGATTTATTAGGAGAAACTAAAGGATAAAAGGGTGGAGTATGAAGCGGTCGCTTCGAGTGATAGTTTTGTTAATCTTGACGACATTGATAACTGAGTTATTATTAAAGTTTTGGGTCCAGAAAGGTATGGTCGGGTTCGATTTCAAGGATCTTTTGTGAACCTAACCCAATATTTTGGATCCAGCTCGTAGCAATACATGCCTTCGGGGAGTCAGACTCAAGCTGAAGTTCAGAGGTTAAGAGACCAGCTGGCTCAAATGCAAGCGAGCACAGTTGAGCAAATTGCTCAACTTAAAGCGGAGGCAGTAGCGAGAGAAGAAAAAAAAAGAAGAAAATACGAAGAACTCTAGCAACAGCTTCAGAATATGATGAAGATGTTTCAGCAGTCGTAGAATCTGCCATCTTAGACGTTTGTTTTTTATTGTAAGAATATTTTAACATTATAACTTTTAACATTATTGTAAGAATATTTTGTTATTTCATTTATTAACTTAAATTATATATCTTTCGTTGGATTTGAAGTATTATTTAGATTTGTTGTTTTTGGTTGGATTTGTATTTGCGGTTTTTTGTTGTTACATGAAGGGTTGTATATGAATGAAAATGGGATGTTAGAAATCTGCTAAAGTTAGTGGCGTTTTTTTACAAATGCCGCTAAAGAACAAGACATTTAGCGGCGTATTCACCAAAAATGCCGCTAAAGAACATGACATTTAGCGGTGTTTTCAGCAAAAGCGCCACTAAAGCTCACGTTCTATAGCGGTGTTTTTAGTAAAAGCGCCGCTAAAGGTGATGTTCTATAGCGGAGTTTGTGGGGAAGCGTCGCTAAAGGTCACGTTCTATAGCGGCGTTTCTGAGAAAAGCACCGGTAAAGGTCATGTTCTATAGTGACGTTTGTGGTAAAAGCGCCGCTAAAGGTCATGTTCTATTGTAACGTTTTTGGGTAAAGCGCCCCTAAAGGAAATGTTCTATAGCGGCGTTTTTTTCAAATAAACGCCGCAAAATTTAGCGGCATTGTCTATAGCGGCATTTTTTACAGTGCTAATAAAAGCGTCGTAAATAGTTTTAGCGGCACTTATAGGCCCAAAAAATGCCGCTAAAACCTGTTTTGTCGTAGTGTTAACACACACATGATATAAGCTTAGAATTAAATTTTTAAAAAAATTTTAATTTGAAAAATAAATTTTTAAGTTTTTATATTTTAGAAATAATATATATCTAATTGATAAGTGATAAAAGTAACATATTCTAATCTCGTTCTTAATGTGTTTTTGGATGATTGTTTATGCAAATTGGTGAATTTTATGCTCCTAATTCTTTAAATTCATGTTTCTATACTTAGGAGAGCATTTGGTAGCACAAGGAGCTAAAAACGAGTGAAAATTGGACATTTGGTGTAACACCCCTTACCCGTATCCGATGCCGGAACAGGGTACGAGGCATTACCGAACTTAACAGACTTTATCACACAATATCGGGCCATAAATTTATAATCCAACTTAAGAACCCTTCATTCGTACTCATAATGTCTCTATCATAGGTCTACTAAACCCGAAACATACGTATAGATTGGTTCGGGACTGAACCGGAAACTTACGGACACTTGGAAAGTTTTTGCTTAAAACAGGGCCACACGCCCGAGTGAGAGAAAGGACATGCCCGTGGGGAAAATCACACGCTCGGGCTTCAGACCGTGTCCAAACTAAGGGACATTCTGTTTATGACGTCAGCAACCATTTAGGGCCACACGGCCAGGTCACACGCCCGTGTGCTAGCCCGTGTGACGAACTAAATTTTTCGCAAATTAGATGCAGGGGACACACGACCAGGCTACATGCCCATGAGGAAGACCGTGTGTCACACACGGCCTAGACACACGCCCATGTGTCTACCCGTGTGGACAATTATAATGCTATTTACCAAGCCTTTTGCCACCCGGAAAAGCAACCACTCTTACACCATTTTCTAGCAACACATAACATAATGGTAAAGCACCTCTAATATTCACAACCAAGACATCAACACCATAAATTCTTACTACATTCATCATGCATATACTTCACACATTACTCATTCAATTGCACAAACTTACAATTCATGAATTTCATTATCATTGAATAGATGTAACTTAACTAGTATCGGCCAATTCCAATGGCCATTTACAAAATGAATTAAGTAACATTAATAGCCAACACATTGGCTAACCAATATGACATATAACAAAATGACCAAGTTCCTATACATGCCATATCCAAAATAATCAAACTTTACTATACCAAAAGAATAGCTTGATAGTGTGAATCGAACTCCGACGTCTTTCGATCCCTGAGCTAGCTTGGAGATACTACAAGGAAAGGGAAAAGAGAGGGGTAAGCATAAAGCTTAGTAAGTTTGCATGAAAGAAATAACAACATAAAAGGCTTATGATAACATTCATACATTACATTGAGTAATAACACAAGTTCTCAAGCACATTGACATAACTTACTCATGTTTACTCTTACCGATCTCATATCACATATCGGACTCATTTCTCATAAATTACTCATATGTACCTGTATCACTTCATCACATAACTTTAGCGCTAATTCCATCTTTAACATAAACTTAACACCTTATCCCGTTGAACCACTCGGAATACTTGAGGATATCCATAATTTGTCATGCAAATAATAAGATGCCAAAGCCATATCCAAGATATGGTCTTACATGGGATCACGTGTCAATGCTGATGCCATATCCCAGATATGGTCTTATACGGGATCTAATATCGATGTCGACGCCATATCCCAGATATGGTCTTATATGAGATCGTATATCGATGCCATGTCCCAGACATGGGCTTACACGATTCTCATACCGAAGCCAGGTCCCAGACGTGGTCTTACATGGGATTACTACTCGAGGCCGATGCCATATCCCAGATATGGTCTTATACGGGATCTCCATTCGTGACAATGGTATCCTTTCTATTCCAAAGGTTCAACCGGGACTTCAACTTAATATAATTTCATCATATTTTCATCGGGACTTCGTTAACCAATATCATAAAGATAACATACGTTTCACGAAATATAAAGCATTTAAAAGCATAATAACATTATGTTGATTTATTACACACAAACTTACCTCGGTACCAAAATATGTATAGTTGTTCAATTTAGTCCACAACCTTATTCTTTCCTCGGTTTCGGTCCGGACTTTGTGTTTCTTGATCTATAATGACAAATTCACTTATTTAATGATCACATTGACCAAAATAACCCATGAATCATACTTTGGAAAAATTATGATTCTACCCCTAAACTTTCACATATTTACAAAATGGTCCCTAGGCTCGTATTATGAAATGTACTCATTTCCTTGCTTACCCAAGCCTAGCCGAACCTATCTTAAACTTATAATAGCTCATATTTTCTTTCAAAATTGATTTTTACTACACATTTTTATCACTTTTACAACTAGGTCATTTTTATGAGTTTTCTATGAAAATCACTTAGAAAAAGATGTTTATCATACATCAAACTTTCATATTCCTCCATTAAACATCAAAATACATGCATATCATACATGGGTAAATTTTTGAACATGAACCCTAGCTTAAAATATTGGAAGAAATAGCTAAACCGAGCTACTAGGATTTTAAAAATACGAAGAACATCAAAAACGGGGCTAGGATGCACTTACTTTGAGCTTGAAAATGATCAAAACCCTATCTATGGCTTCTTCTAAAAATTTCAGCACTTAGGTAAGAAGATTGACACCATTTTTGACTTCTTTTTCCCTTTTTATTAACTTATTAACCAAATGACTAAAATGCCTTTAAGGTGCCTTTCTTGAGATTTTTACTTCCCATGTCTATTTTTGTCCATTATCAAATATAATGGTCTAATTGCTAAATAAGGACCTCTAATAATTTTTCTAATACTATCTCATACTTGAAACTTCTAGAATATCATACTTTTCAATCTTTGCAATTTAGTTCTAATGAATAAATTGATCCCTAAATTATAAAATTTCTTCATGAAATTTTCACATAATCATGCAAACATGTCATAGACCTCATAAAAGCCATAAAACACATATTTCTACTTCGGATTTGTGGTCTCGCAACCTCTATTCCAACTAGGCCCTAAATTAGGTTGTTACAATTCTCCCCCTTAGGGATTTTTGTCCCCGAAAATCTTACCGGTAAAAAGGTTTGGATATTGGTTTCTCATAGCCTCTTCGGGCTCCCATGTAGCCTCTTCTACCCCATGTCTTTGCCACAATACTTTCACAAGAGCTATACTTTTATTTCTTAACTGCTTGAATTCCCGTGCCAAAATCTTAATCGACTCTTCGCCATACATCATATCGGGTTGAATTTCAACCTATGTCGGTACAATCACATGCGAAGGATTTGATCGGTAACGTCGCAACATAGGCATGTAAAATACATCATGAATCTTTTCCAACTCAGATGGCAAAGCCAAACGATAGGCTACCTGCCCTATCCTCTCGGTAATCTCATACGGTCCGATAAAGCGTGGACTTAATTTGCCTTTCTGGCTAAAACTGAGAACTTTCTTCCATGGTGATACTTTTAAAAATACCTTATCGCCAACTTGAGATTCAATCTCTTTCCATTTCAAATCTGCGTAGGACTTTTGTCTATCCGAAGCAGCCTTCAAACAATCACGAATCACTTTTACTTTCTCTTTAGTTTCTCTGACCAGATCGACCCCGTGAATCTGATTTTCTCGGAGTTCGGTCCAATACAAAGGCGTTCGACACTTTCGTCCATACAATGCCTCATAAGGCGCCATTCTCAAGATCGACTGAAAACTGTTATTATAGGTAAATTCCACTAACGGTAAGTACTTTTTCCAATTACCTCTGAACTCCAAAACACAGCATCGGAGCATGTCCTCAAGTATCTGTATTACCCTCTCCGACTGTCTTTCGGTTTGCGGATGGAAAGCTGTACTAAATTTCAACTTTGTGCCCAAGGCTTCTTGCAACTTTTTCCAAAATCGTGATGTAAATCTCGAATCTCTATCCAAAATAATCGACAATGGTACTCCATGTAATTTCACAATTTCTGACACATACAAATCCGCCAGCTTGTCAAGTGAATAGTCAATGCGTACCGGTATAAAGTGGGCCGATTTCGTAAGGCTATCAATCACAACCCATACAGCATCTTTCTTTTTTAGTGTCAAGGGCAAACTCGTCACAAAGTCCATAGCAATACTGTCCCATTTCCACTCAGGAACCATAATAGGCTGAAGTAAACCCGAAAGTACTTGGTGTTCAGCTTTCACTTGCTGACAAATCAAGCATCTCGATACAAACTCGGAAATATCTTTCTTCATACTCGACCACCAATACCACTTCTTCAAGTCATTATACATTTTTGTACTACCTGGATGTACAGATAGACATCTGTTATGTGCTTCGTGCAAAACTTTCCGAATAAGTTCATCATCTCTTGGTACACAGACCCTATCTCGAAACATTAAACATCCATTAGAACTAATACAAAAATCTGACTCCATACCCAATTCACATTGAACTCTTTTGGTTTGCAAATCACTGTCGTCTTTCTGAGCTTCACAAATTTCTTGGAGAAATATCGGTCTAGCTCTCAACTCAGCTAGAATAGAACCATCATCTGATAAAGCCAACCGTGTGTTCATAGCTCTCAATGCGAACAAATATTTCCTACTCAAGGCATCGGCGACCACATTCGCCTTTCCCGAGTGGTAGTCAATCACTAGCTCGTAATCTTTTATCAGTTCTAACCATCTTCGTTTCCTTAGATTCAATTCCTTTTGAACCATCAAGTACTTTAGACTTTTATGATCAGTGAATACCCGACATTGCTCGCCATACAAATAGTGTCTCCAAATCTTCAACGCAAACACAATGGCAGCTAACTCCAAATCATGTGTCGGGTAATTCTTCTCGTGCGACTTTAACTGTCTAGAGGCATAAGCTATCATCTTGCCCTCTTGCATGAGTACACAACCCAATCCATTCAAAGATGCATCACTATAAACAACAAATTCTTTTCCCGGTTCAGGTTGTACTAAAACAGGAGCCTTGGTCAACAATGCCTTTAGTTTCTCAAAACTCTGTTGGCACTTTTCTGTCCATTCAAACTTTACATCTTTTTGTAATAGCCTCGTCATCGGAGTAGCTATCATAGAAAATCCCTTGACAAACCGTCTGTAATAACCAGCTAGGCCCAGAAAACTTCTAACCTCGGATACATTCCTTGGCGGTTTCCAATCAACAATTGTTGAAATCTTACTCGGGTCAACTCTAATGCCATCACCCGAAACAATGTGCCCCAAAAATCTGACTTCTCTAAGCCAAAATTCACTTTTACTAAACTTGGCATATAACTGATTATCTCGTAAAATTTGTAGAACCGTTCTCAAGTGCTCAGCATGCTCATTCTTATCACGAGAGTAAATCAGTATATCATCAATAAAGACTACAACAAATTTGTCCAAATATGACCGAAAGATGCGATTCATTAAGTCCATAAACACGGTAGGAGCATTTGTTAAACCGAAAGGCATGACTAAAAATTCATAGGGACCATACCTTGTCTGAAATGCAGTTTGCAGCACATCTGCGTCTTTGACTCTCAACTGGTAATAACCCAACCTCAAGTCTATCTTGGAAAACATAGTGGCTCCCTTCAGTTGGTCAAACAAATCATCGATCCTTGGCAAGGGATATTTGTTCTTTACGGTTACCTTATTCAGTTGCCGATAATCTATACATAACCTCATAGAACCATCTTTCTTTTTCACAAATAATACGGGAGCACCCCACGAAGAATAGCTTGGTCTTGCGAAACCTTTATTCGTCAACTCTTGTAACTATGCCTTCAATTATTTCAACTCGGTTGGAGCCATTCTGTACGGAGCAATCAAAATGTGAGTAGTACCAGGGGTTAACTCGATACCAAATTCAATCTCTCTAACAGGAGGCAATCTTGTCAATTCTTCTGGGAATACATCTGGATACTCACATACTACGGGTACCGATTCAATTCTTAACTCAGTCTCTTTGGCATTCATCACAAAGGCAAGGTAAACTTCACAACCCTTTCTTATACATTTCTGAGCAGTCATAGAAGAAATCACTACAGGCAAGCTATCCGAATCATCTGATTCAATCCGAAGAATATCACCACTTTCACATTTCAACTTAATAAATTTTCTTCCACAATTTACTATCACATCATGAGTAGTTAACCAGTCCATACCAAGAATTACATCGAATTTATCAAACGGTAATAACATGAGATTAGATGGAAAGTAATGATCTCTAATCATCAAAGGGCAATCTTTGCATACTTTGTCAACTAACACACATTTGCCTAGGGGATTTGACACTTTTATCACAAATTCTGTAGACTCTACAGGCATGTTCATAGTAGATACTAATTTTATACATACATACGAGTAGGTAGATCCTGGATCAATTAAAGCAACATCATGAGTATCATAGAGAGAAAATGTACCCGTAATCACATCAGGGGAGGACGCCTCTTCGCAAGCGCGAATGGCATAAGTCCTCGCAGGCACTCTACCCTCGGATCTTGCAGTCTGCTCTCTAGGTATATTCTTACTACTCGTTCTATTTCCCGAATTTCTCTGTGGCCTCCCTCTAGTAGTACTTCCCGATCTTGCACTCTGAATTTTCTCTTTTTCAACTATCTTGGGGTAGTCTCTAATGAAGTGATCTTGGGAACCGGACTTGAAACAAGTATTCTCATTTGCTCGGCACTCACCGGGGTGACGTATGCCACACTGTGAACATTCCGGTCTACTTGGTCGAGCATTACCAACACTAGCAATCGAAGTAGTCTGAGCTTTAGAACCCGAGTACTGTTTACCTTTACTTCTGTTTGTAAACCCAGCTGAAATAACTGATTGAGTAGTAAATTCTCTTGATTTCTTGGACGAGGATTGAAATGACTTACTCAATTGTCTCTTTCTCGAGTCACGAGACTCAATTTCAGCCTTTCTCTTCTCTTTGGCCAATTCCTCGGCCTTACAAGCCTTATCTACTAACACTACAAATTCTTTCAATTCTAGAATACCAATATACAACCGGATGTCCTCATTTAGTCCATCCTCAAACCTTTTGCATATGATGGCTTCGGTGGATACGCACTCCCGGGCGTATTTACTGAGTCTTACAAATTCACGTTCATATTCGGTTACTGTCATTCTGCCTTGTTTAAGTTCAAGGAATTCCTTTCTCTTCTGGTCGATAAATCTTTGGCTAATATACTTCTTTTGAAACTGTTCTTGGAAAAATTCCCAATTAACTTTCTCCGTTGACACAAGCGACATAAAGGTATTCCACCATTGGTAAGCAGAATCTCTTAAGAGAGAAACAACACATTTCATGTATTCTTCGGGTGTGCAGGACAACTCATCAAATACCCTGATGGTATTTTCAAGCCAGAATTCTGCCCTCTCTGGATCATCATCTTTATTAGCTCGAAATTCCTCAACTCCTTATTTCCAAATTCTATCAACCGGGGGCTTTTCTCTTATTACCATTTCTACAACTTGGGGAGCTACATGGGTAGGCTGAGGAATAGGTGGGGGTGGAGAGGGTTGAGCGTTTGGGTTCATTCGAACGAACTCCGTATACCAGGCATTCATCATATGGAGAAAGGCTTCCCTAGCCTCTTCTCCTCCTCTCTGACTCACAGTCATTGGTCTATTCTTATTTTCATTTGGCACCGTCCCTTGGGCGGGAGCCGGCGCGTTACTTTCTACATCATTCGCCACTGCTCTGTCGGGATCCATTTACTATATGAAAACATAATTTAAAATGTCAGGAGTAGTCACACTATCATTATGTAAATTCTCATACGTATGGCATGTATAGCTAGACGCGTGTATACGCTACGTTAGTCTAAGAATCGACTAAACCGTGGCTTTGATACCACTAAATGTAACACCCCTTACCCATATCTGACGCCGGAACAGGGTACGAGGCATTACAGAACTTAACAGACTTTATCACACAATATCGGGCCATAAATTTATAATCCAACTTAAGAACCCTTCATTCGTACTCATAATGTCCCTATCATAGGTCTACTAGACCCGAAACATACGTATAGGTTGGTTCGGGACTGAACCGGAAAATTACGGCCACTTAGAAAGTTTTTGCATAAAACAGGGCCACACGCTCGTGTGAGAGAAAGAACACGCCCGTGGGCCATATCTACGCCCGGGCTTCAGACCGTGTCCAAACTAAGGGACATTCTATTTATGACTTCAGCAACCATTTAGGGCCACACGGCCAGGTCACACGCCCATGTGCTAGCCCGTGTGACGAACTAAATTTTTTGCAAATTAGATGCAGGGGACACACGGCCAGGCTACATGCCCATGAGGAAGACCGTGTGTCACACACGGCCTAGACACACGCCCGTGTGGACAATTATAAGGTTATTTACCAAGCCTTTTGCCACCCGGAAAAGCAACCACTCATACACCATTTTCTAGCAACACATAACATAATGGTAAAGCACCTCTAATATTCACAACCAAGACATCCACACCATAAATTCTTACTACATTCATCATGCATATACTTCACACTTTACTCATTCAATTGCACAAACTTGCAATTCATGAATTTCATTATCATTGAATAGATGTAACTTAACTAGTATCAGCCAATTCTAATGGCCATTTACAAAATGAATTAAGTAACATTAATAGCCAACACCTTGGCTAACCAATATGACATATAACAAAATGACCAAGTTCCTATACATGCCATATCCAAAATAATCAAACTTTACTATACCAAAAGAATAGCTTAATAGTGTGAATCGAACTCTGACGTATTTCGATCCCTGAGCTAGCTTGGCGATACTACAAAGAAAGGGAAAAGAGAGGGGTAAGCATAAAGCTTAGTAAGTTGGCATGAAATAAATAACAACATAAAAGGCTTATGATAACATTCATACATTACATTGAGTAATAACACAAGTGCTCAAGCACATTGACATAACTTACTCATGTTTACTCTTACCAATCTCATATCATATATCGGACTCATTTCTCATAAATTACTCATATGTACCTGTATCACTTCATCACATAACTTTAGCGCTAATTCCATCTTTGACATAAACTTAACACCTTATGCCGTTGAACCACTCAGAATACTTGAGGATATCCATAATTTGTCATGCAAATAATAAGATGCCAAAGCCATATCCTAGATAGGGTCTTACATGGGATCACGTGTCGATGCTGATGCCATATCCTAGATATGGTCTTATATGGGATCTAATATCGATGTCGACGTCAAATCCTAGATATGGTCTTATATGAGATTGTATATCAATGCCATGTCCCAAACATGGTCTTACACGATTCTCATACCGAAGCTAGGTCCCAGACGTGGTCTTATATGGGATTACTACTCGATGCCGATGCCATATCCCAGATATGGTCTTATACAAGATCTCCATTCGGTGTCGAGGCCATGTCCCAGACATGGTCTTATACAGGACCTTCTTAATCTCATGTCGTGACAATGGTATCCTTTCTATTCCTAAGGTTCAACCGGGACTTCAACTTAATATAATTTCATCATATTTTCATCGTGACTTCGTTAACCAATATCATAAAGATAACATAGGTTTCACAAAATATAACGCATTTAAAAGCATAATAACATTATGTTGATTTATTACACACAAACTTACCTCGGTACCAAAATATGTATAGCCGTTCAATTTAGTCCACCACCTTATTCTTTCCTCGGTTTCAGTCCGGACTTTGTGTTTCTTGATCTATAATGAAAATTTCACTTATTTAATGATCACATTGACCAAAATAACCCATGAATCATACTTTGGCAAAATTACGATTTTACCCCTAAATTTTCACACATTTACAAAATGGTCCATAGGCTCGTATTATGAAATGTACTCATTTCCTTGCTTACCCAAGCCTAGCCGAACCTATCTTAAACTTATAATAGCTCATATTTTCTTTCAAAACTGATTTTTACGACACATTTTTATCACTTTTACAACTAGGTCCTTTTTATGAGTTTTCCATGAAAATCACTTAGAAAAAAATGTTTATCATACATCAAACTTTCATATTCCTCCATTAAACATCAAAATACATGAATATCATACATGGGTAAATTTTTTAACATGAACCCTAGCTCAAAATATTGGTAGAAATAGCTAAACCGAGCTACAAGGATTTTAAAAATACGAAGAACATCAAAAACGGGGCTAGGATGCACTTACTTTGAGCTTGAAAATGAACAAAACCTTAGCTATGGCTTCTCATCAAAATTTTGACACTTAGGGAAGAAGATGGACACCATTTTTGACTTCTTTTTCCCTTTTATTAACTTATTAACCAAATGACCAAAATGCCCTTAAGGTCCCTTTCTTGAGATTTTTCCTTCCCATGTCTATTTTTGTCCATCATCAAATATAATGGTCTAATTGCTAAATAAGGACCTCTAATAATTTTTCTAATACTATCTCATACTTGAAACTTCTAGAATATCATATTTTTCAATCTTTGCAATTTAGTCCTAATGAATAAATTGATCGCTAAATTATAAAATTTCTTCATGATATTTTCACACAATCATGCAAACATGTCATAGACCTCATAAAAGCCATAAAACACATATTTCTACTTCGGATTTGTGGTCTCACAACCACTATTCTGACTAGGCCCTAAATTGGGCTGTTACATTTGGAGCAAATTTCAGAAGCCATACAAGCTGGGCCTTCCCACACGGGTTGGACATACGGCTATGTGCCAGACCGTGTTGATTTCGCGACTTGCATTCCAAACAAGCAAAAAAATTCAATTTTTAGACTTTCTGAGCATTCTAAAGTCTATAAATCCCAAATAGAAGAAGAGAGGAATGAGCCATCAGAAAGTATTGAAGAAAACAACTTGAAGAACACAATTGAAGCCAACTCTAAAGCAGATTTCCATTAAGATTGAATACCTCCTTTTAATTTCTTCAAAGTTTTTATGAGTTTCTTTATTTCTTGTGGTTATATTGACTTTCAGATGTTTTTATTTACAATTATGAACTAATTCTCTAGATACCTAGGGAAGATGAACCCTAAGATGAATTCTATTATTTGATTTCTATTCTACGCGATAAATACTTACTCTTGTTATCAATTATGTGTGCTTATCTCTTTTTTAATATTTTACTGAATATTAATGCATATTTAATGTGCTTAAATCAGAGGAGAAAAAACCCCTATTTAAGAGTAGATCTAGCATAATTGAGTGGGGTTGCATGCAATCCTAGAAATATGACGACATAAATCTACCAGATTAGAGTCAAATCTAATAGGGGGAATCCATAGATCGAGTTAATGCGATAATAGGGGTTTTATTTAGAAAGAAATTTTAATTAATCAACCTAGAGTTGGTAGCTGTTACTCTCGAAAGAGATATTGGTATAATTTAGAGATTTCTACGGATCAAGATACCAAGTGAATAAATCGCTTAATTCAGATTCATAATGATAGATGAAGTCTAGGTGGATTCTTTCCTGAGTATTGTTTAACTTCTTGGTTATTATTCAATTATTTTCTTGATTTATTCTCAGCTGAGTTCTTTCGTTAATTAATTTAGTAGATTTTAGCTTAAACCAATCACTCCAATTTTTCGGTTAAATAATAAGAAAACGGTAATTACTAGTACTTTTAGTCCTCGTGGATACAATATTTCTACTCACCGTAGCTATACTATTTATCGATAGGTGCACTTGCCTTTGTTGTATTTTTAGTTAGTTTTGTGACATCAAATTTTGGTGCCGTTGCCGGGGACTGAAATATTAGGAAAACTTTATTTCTATTAATTTATCCATTTTTATTTTATTTTATTTTTATATTTTTGTTTTAATTTAATATTTACATTTTAATTTTTCTTTTGTTTGCTTCTGGCAGGTTCTTTTGGTTTATGACTAGAGGAAACCTGTCGGGACCATTGCTTTTTGATAGTGAAATTGAAAGTATTGCTCGCAGAAATCGTAAAGAGGTGAGAGAAGCAAGGCAAAGTTAACAGAATATAGTAGAAGAACAAGAGGACAACAATATTACTGAGGAGATGGGTGATAATCAGAATATTCAGCTACCTCCTATAGATCCTGTTCCTCGTACTATGTACGATTATGCTAAGCCCACTCTGATTGGGGCCGAATCGAGTATTGTGAGACCTACAATTGCTGCAAACAATTTTGAATTGAAGCCGAACACAATTAAGATGGTCCAGCAATATGTCCAATTCGATGGTTTGCAAGATGAAGATCCAAATACTCATTTGGTTAATTTTTTGGAGATTTGCTGTAACACCCTTTACCCGTATTTAACGCCGGAACAGGGTACGAGGCATTACCAGACATAAACACAAGCAAACATATAAAACTGAGACATAAATTTCCATCCAAGTTTAAAACCTTTCACATACATTCATATCGTCCCTATCACGAGCCTACGAGGCCCAAAACATGCATCAGAAGTGGTTCGGGACTAAACCGAGAACTTTGGAAACTTTTGAGAAACTTAGAAAATTTTTCATGTAAAAGGGGTCACACGCCCGTGTGGGTTCGGGACACGCCCGTGCTTCAAGCTGTGTTCAAATTAGGGAGTTTTCTGTTTATGACATCATCATCAAATTGAGGTCACACGGCCAAGTCACATGCCCGTGTGCTTAGGCTGTGTGATCGATTAAATTTTCATGATTTTTCATAAAATAGGTGCAGACTTCACACGGCCAGGGCACACGCCCGTGTTCGAGGCCGTGCCGTTCACACGACTAAGGCACACGCTCGTGTCTCTGCCCGTGTGCTCATTACTAAGCATTCTGTTTTGAAACAATTAAGGTGCAGGGGACACACAGCCAAAACACATGCCCATGGAGCAAGCCGTGTGTTACACACGGACTAGACACATGCTCGTGTGTCTACCTGTGTGGACAAAAACAAGGCTATTTACCAAGCCATTTTGTCACCCTTCCATGCACATACCTACACAACAACACATAACACCAACCCAAGCATATACATTCAACCAAATCAGCCACAACCAAGGTAGCAACACTCATTCATATACTACCATCTATCACATACAACCATCACATATTTATCAACTCAAGCATGCAAATTCCCACATCCAGGATAAGCTTCATCATATCAAGCATACAAATTCCCACATCAATGATAAGCATCATCATATGTATATATACTTAAAAATATTAGCCAATTTCAACGGCCATTTACAAAATGAATTATCAACCATCATAAGCCAACACATTTGGCCAAATCAATTATGACACATAACAAAATGACCAAGTCCCTATACATGCCATAACTCAAAATGTTAAATTCATCGGTACCCAAAATGATATGTTGATAGTGTGAGTGAATCTTCGACAATCTCTGATCCCCGAGCTAGCTTGGTGACACTATAAGATAAGGGAAAAGAAAAGGGAGTAAGCTTTAAAGCTTAGTAAGTTCCTATGCAAATAATAGGCATTATAACACACATTTAACACATAATTAACATGATGTAAATTAACATAAATGTCATTATAAATCTCATAGTCAAACTTACTCAATCACAAACTTATCGAGGGTTCATCACATATCGAGCTCATTAAGCATGAGTCTTATGTACATACCTGTACCCAAGTGCAACATACCAAATTCTTTCACAACTTTAACATTTCTATCGAACTACCCGTTGAACCACTTGGAATACTAAATGATACTCGGGACATCTCGCATTCACAGTACCATACAAATACCATATCCCAGATATGGTCTTACATGGGATCTCATATCGATACCAATAGCCCAGCTATGGTCTTACACGAAGTCTCATATCGATGCCATATCCCAGATATGGTCTTACACGAAATCTCAATAACCCTAATGTCATGACACTTGTATCCTAACTATTCCTAAGGTTCAACCGGGATTTTCTCGCTTGTCGAACTTTGTTGATTACATTAAAGGAGTCGATCATAATTAATACAATATTAAAGCATTTAGAACATAAATAAAACAATGCATTATTTACATACGAACTTACCTCAGTACAAAAATAGTAGGAATGGGACCTAATCGTCAAATACTTTGTTTTTCCCCCGATCTAGGTCCGAACCTTGTTTCTCTTGATTATAATATCAAATTTAACTCATTTATTATTCAAATTATTCAATTCAGTCCAAAAATCACATTATGGAAAAATTACATGTTTGCCCTTAAACTTTAACATATTTACATTTTTGCCCCTAGGCTCGAAAAATGAAATCTATTCAATTTCTTCGATTCCCAAGCCTAGCTGATCCTCTTTTATACTTATAGCAGTCCACATTTTTCATTTAATCACACTTTTACAGACATTTTATAATCTTTTTACAAATAGGTCCTTTTGACATTTTCATCAAAAACCACCTAGCAAAAGTTGTTTATCACACATCAAACATGCATAATCCACCATTAGATATCAAAATACACAAATATCCAACATGGGTCAAACCCTAGACCTTGATTATTCCTTAAATTATTGGTAGAAATAGATAGATCAAGTTACAAGGATCTCAAAAACATGAAAATCATTAAAAACGAGGCTAGAACGGACTTACAATCGAGATTGGAAGCTTAACAAACCCTAGCTATGTCTCCCTCTTGTAAATTTCGGCCAAGAGGTTGAATATGAGCAAAAATTGACTTTTAATTTGATTATTAATTCATTTAATTAGCCAAATGACTAAAATACCCCTAACTTAAAACATGAAAATTCTCTTACTCCATGTCCATTTTTGTCCACTAACTTAACCAATGGTCTAATTACAATCTAAGGACCTTCAATTTAAAATTTCATAGCAATTAGACACCTCTAGCATGTAGAACTCAACTTTTGTACTTTTTAAAATTTAATCCTTTTGACTAAATTGACTGCCCAAACGTCAAAATTTTCGAACGAAATTTTCACGAAATCATTTTGTGAAACTTTAGACCATAAAAATATAATAAAAATGAACTTTACTACGTCAGATTTGTGGTCCCGAAACCACTGTTCCGACTAGGCCCAAAATCGGGCTGTTATATTTGCGACACTTTCAAATTTAATGGCGCCACTGATGATGGCATTCACTTACGATTGTTCCTTTTCTCATTGAGGAACAAAGCAAAACAATGGTTAAATTCCTTACCACGATATTTTATCACTACTTGGGCTCAAATGACCGAGAAGTTTCTCTTGAAGTACTTCCCACCGGCCAAAACAGCTAAGTTGAGGAATGACATCTCTTCCATTGCTCAGATCAATTTAGAGACATTATATGATGCATGGGAGAGATTCAAGGACTTATTGAGAAGGTGCCCTCATCATGGGTTACCTCTGTGGTTACAAGTTCAAACCTTCTACAATGGTTTGAATCCCTCGACTAGGCAATTAATTAACGTAGCAGCTAGTGGAACATTGAATAATAAAACACCCGAGGCAGCTTATGAGTTTATTGAGGAGATGACACTAAATAATTATCAGTGGAAAGTCATGAGAACAAAATCGATTAAAGTAACTGGTGTTTTTAATCTAGATGCAGTCACCATGTTATCAAACCAAGTGGAAGCACTGAATAAGAAAATTGACGGTTTATATTTTTCTACGCAGGTGAATCTAGTGATGCAATGTGATACAAATGGAGTGGGGAATAATTCAGAATGTTTACCCTTCAATCCTAGCACAGAGAATGAGCAAGTCAATTATATGGGTAATAATTCTAGACCTCAAAATAACCCTTATAGTAATAACTATAATGTAGGTTGGAGGAACCATCCCAACTTTTCTTCGAGAGGTCAAGGAAATCAAAGAACGCAACCCCCATCTGAGTTTTCAACAACCTTATCAGTAAGAGAAGAAACAGAACCTTGAGGAGATGCTGGAAAAAAATATCTCAGTGTCAGAAACTCGTTTTCAAAACACTAAGGCAACATTGAAAAATCAGCAAGCATCAATTCAAGGACTTGAAAATAAAATAGGACAGCTTGCTAAATTAGTTTTGAAAAGACCATAAGGTAGCTTGCCTAGTAATACTGAAACTAACCCAAGGGAGCAGCTTCACGCAATTACTATTCGAGACGTGGAAGGGTTAGTTGAACCTAAGCAGAAACTGAGGCAAGAAGTTGTTGTGAACAATGATGAGGTTGAGGAAGATAAGAAAGAGCAAAAGCTGGTGATTAGAGAATACAAACCTCGAGTTCCATATCCAAACGCTTTGAAGAAAGATCACACGAATGAATAATATAGTAAATTTCTTAAGCTCTTGAAAAAATTACACATTAACTTACCGTTTGTTGAAGCTTTTTCATAGATGCCAAATTATGTAACATTTTTAAAGGAGCGGTTAACAAAAAAGAAGAAGATAGATGACTCGTCGACTGTGGAGCTCAATGCAGTTTGCTCGGCCATTCTACAAAATAAACTACCAAACAAACTTAATGATCCAGGGAGTTTTACTATTCCTTGTCTCATTGGTAGTTTAAATATTGAAAATACTTTGGCTGATTTAGGGGCTAGTATTAATGTCATGCCTTATAAAATGTTTAAACAACTTGGTTTTGAGAAACCCAAACGCACTAGGATGAGTATTCAATTAGCAGATAGAACAATTAGGTATCCTAAGGGTATTATTGGGGATGTACTTATGAAAATTGATAAATTCATATTACTTATGGATTTTATTGTATTAGACATGGATAAGAATAGTGAGGTAACTATGATTTTAGGTCGACCCTTTTAGCCACTGCTAGAACTATTATCGATGTTAGTACGAGTGAACTTGTGCTTTATGTAAGTGACGAAAAGATTACTCTTCAAGCACGTGACTCTGTGAGAGTCTCTAGTGAGCAAGATGATATTAAATGTTCTATTAATGTTAGTAACCATGTGGCTCAATGTTCTTTGCAGGAAATCCCTCGCGGAAACTTGTTGGAGCAATCAAGGTGACAAAAACCGAGCAACAAATGAAGAACGAATGGTGCAACTCGATGAACTAGATGAATGGCGAATGCATGCTGAGGGGAAACCGAAAAACACGATAAAGAAACAAAGCGACACCATAATGTGCATGGGATGAGAATGAACCAATTCAAGGTTAGGGACAGAGTACTGTTAGACAAATCAGATCCACGAATTTTCCCTTCGAAGCCTGAGTCAAGCGGATCAAACCCATTTACATTACTGAACATTTTTTCATATGGTACAGTTGAGGTAACATATTCTGAGTTCGACACATTTAAGGTAAACAATACTCGACTCAAACTTTATTTTAGTGTTAAATTTAATAACGAGAAAGAAGAGCTTCAACTCCGAGAACCACTGTAACCATGTGTATACAAGGTAAAATCGAGCTTAGACTCTAAATAAGCACTTTTTGGGAAACAACCCGAGTGTTTCAAATTTGTTAATTCTTTAATTTTATTGCATGCTAAATTTTAATTTTAATTTTAAATAAAATAAAAAAATTTAAACCACGCGGCTTGGACACAAGGGCATGTCCCAGGCCGTGTGCACGATGGAGTAATTTACAATGAGTTACACGGTTTGAAGACATGGCCGTGTAGGACACACGACCTGGACACACGGGCGTGTCCTGGGCCGTGTGAGTCTTGGGACTTAATTTTTTCGATTTCGATTGTTACACAGCATAAGGTGATCCACACGGCATGGACACACGGGCGTGTTCAAGGCCGTGTGTGTACTAGAGTGAATTTCTCAATTTAATTACGAAATAGTGAGATACACGAGCCATAGACACGACTGTGTGCGAGACACGAGAGAGTGGAGAGGAAACATCAACATATTTTATATGTAGCTCATGCTTTACATTTTCAGGGAAATCTGCCTATATCTTTTTTGGGGGAGTGTATGTTGGCTGCTTCTCATCTCATTAATCGAACTCTTTCACATCTTCTTCACAATAAAACACTCTGTGAAATGTTGTTTAGTAACCTTCTTTTGTTTGATGATCTTTATGTGTTTGGTTGCTTATGTTTTGCTCATAATCAATATTCTAAGGGTGATAAGTTTGCTAGTCGAAGTTGAAAGTGTATTTTTGTTGGATACCCTTTTGGAAAAAAGGGTTGGTATTTATATGATCTGGATTCTAAGTTCTTTATGTCCCTTGATGTAAATTTTTTTAAGGATATTTTTCCTTATTTGGATGAGAATACTGCAACCATTGAGCCTGACAATGTTGCGTTTCCATATGGGAGTGCATACACAATTTTTGATAGATATTTGGGTGAATCAGAGATGTTACAACCCACAACAGTTCCTTCGCTTGCTACTCCGCAGCCTGTGAGTTCGCCTTCTACGAGTTCTCCAACACCTGTGGTATCTTCTGCTTCCTCCAATGACACGATGGTACAAAGGGTTTTAGGTAATAATGTGCCTAAATTGGGACGAGGGCATAGGGAGAAATTTCCCTCTGTGAAGCTTTGGGATTTTGTTACTCATACCGTAATAAAGAAATAATCATCTCTCACCTCACCTACTTCAAAGCCTTCCTCAGGTACACCATTTCCTATAGTGAATTATGTTAATTGTGACAAATTTACTATGTAACATCGAAATTTTCTTGCGTCTATTACTGTAGGGTCGAGCCACAGTCTTTTAAAGAGACTATGAAGGATGCAGGATGGCGTGATGCTATGCAAAATAAGATTTGTACTCTGGAGGATAATGACACTTAGTCTATGGAAACACTTCCTCCTAGAAAAAAAAGCATTGGGTAGTAAGTGAGTGTATAAGATTAAATATAGCTCCAATGAAAGTATTGAGAGACTTAAAGCTCATCTTGTTGCTTTTGGTAAGCATTGGGTAGTATATGGTTCAAATTTATTTTAATAGTTTTTTTTATTATCTATTACTAGTGTATTTTATAAAATTATTATTTAAACAATATATTGATCAAATTTATAGATGAAACAATATTATAAGATATAAACAACTTAGAAAAATGTATTTTAGTTTTTGAAATATAATATAATAAATTTGTAATATTATGAATATAATTTATATTTTGATTATGACGAAGAAAATTTGAAAGATTTATGATTTAGAGTCTTAACATACACATTATATAAGCTTAGAAATAAATTTTTAAACAATTTTTAATTTAAAAAATAAATTTTTCATTTTTCATTTTAGAATTAATATTTATCTAATACATTTTAATTTTTAAAAAATAATGTTTTAAATAATGTTTTCATTTTTTAGAAATAATATATATAATACTTTTTAATTTTAAAAGTAAAGTTTTAAATAATGGAAAAGCATAAATTTTACTTATGAAAAAAATAGTTCACTATATGCATGTATAGATGTACCGTTAAAGATTTTCTAAAAACAAAAGTTCTATTTGCAATTTTTTTTATATCATATGAAGAAGAAAAAACTAATTTAAATAAACAAATTAAATTAAAATAGGGGCTAAATTATAAATCTAACAAAGTCAAAATGACTTACCTCACTGATATTCCAAAAAAATAATAATAATAACCCCTCTTCCTCGCAAAGGTGGGAATATCAGGAGGCGCTAAGGGGAAAAAAACAAATTTTATTACTTTTATTACTTTTTTCCTTTATCTCTTTTAAAAAAATTAAAAATCAAAATCTATGTTTAATTAATTACACCCTATATGTATTGGAAAAAACTAATGGAAGCCACATTAATTTAATATAAAAATGTTGATGTGGCAATTATGATATTATCCGCTTGTCAAAAGAAAATTTCCTTATATGATGTTTAATCTCAATTGATATTTAATTTTTAAGATAGTAAAATAATTTGATTAATAAAATTAAACTTCGATATTTGGTAGAATGATGGTTTTAAATTGTGCCTTTAATTCATTTGTGAAATCGTGTATGAATGATTTTCCTTAAAATATATAATATTATTATTTTTGTTTGATAACATAATAACTATTTTTTTTTATAATGTGTAAAATAATATTTATTGAATTTGGTAGGGAAAGTAGTGGATAGACATAATAGACATATATCCAGTAGATTTACGAGGGGAGGGTTGGATTGAAAGACCAAAGGTTTTGCCTTTTTTTGTCATTAACAACTATAACTTTGACTTTATAATATGTTTTAACATAGGGAGACTATGGAGTAGGAGGAAAAAGGGAATTAAGACAAAACTCAACTCTAAAAAACATATTATTCTCTTAATCAATCAACTAAAAGGTCAAAACGAATAGTTGCCTTAGCCAACTATATGAAATTGTGATTTTGGTCTGCTGTGATACAATTTTTTGGTATCACCATGTTGTCAGTAATGCCCACTAAGCCTACAATGTCCATCAACCACAAGGCTTAGGGACCTTCCTTGATTCAAATATAATATTTCATAGGCATATTTGAGAAATGAGCATGCCCACAAGTGTCAAGGTTGAGGGAACAGGTTGGCGACTGATATGTAGGAAGATTGTGACTTGGTAGGATAATAATTGTTGGATTTTCTTTAGGTAAACATCTTCAAACTCTTGGAAGATTCTCTAGACAGCCTCTTGCTAACATAGTCCACAAAAACAAAAAAGCATTCCCGATTCCTTGAATGTCTCCTGCTGTCCTTGATCTACTTTTCCGCTTGAACTGACTTCCAATGGTCAGATACCTACCTTCCATTAGTTGTATGAACCCTTTCTTAAAATGATTACCTTTTATCTCTTTCCTTAATTTTTTTTTTTTTTGAGAGATATAACTATCTATTCTTTCCTAAGTTTATAATGGTATATAATTAATTTGTAAGTAATCTGTGACATACATAAATTGAATAGATAATAGTGAATTCTTGATTTAAGTTTGTGATTCTTATCTTTGAACTCAAATTAAAATCTAATTAATTTATCTTAAGGGTGTTTAAATTGAATATGCATCTTTGTTAATTTATAAAAATATATTAATTCTGATTTAATTTTAAGGCTAAATTAATTTAGCTTAAAATTGATCTTAAAATTCAATTGTAAGATTAGTAAGTTTTCACCAGCTTGTAACTATTAAATGTTAATTAATTTTTGGATTTTGGTTAAAGTGGTGAAATTTAAAATTTGAATGTAAATATTGATCTTGGTTAAATGTGATTAATTTTTGAAAATTTGGCTGTAATAATTTAAAATTTTGATCAATTGGATTAATCTTGTATTAAATATTTAAGTGTAAAATTTTAGAGACTTAAAAGAAAATTGATATTTTAGACTAAGTTTGTCACACCCGCGGATCCAAAAAGGTGAGTAAAATATGTATGTAAACTATTTGGCGCACTGTGGTAGCATAATCCCCCACACTATGAGCTTGATGGTGAATCAGAGTATTGGCGCATATTAGCGTTAAAGTATTCGCCCATTGGCGGTATCTAAGGATTTAGTTACATGGTATCTTCAAGTGAAAAAAGAGTATGCCTCAGAGCTTTAGTTGATCACTAAAAGCCTTTTCCATGTGTGGAGTTTTAACCATTTTGAATAATACGAGAGAGAAAAGAGAAAGGCTGTAACACCATATACCTGGTTCAGTCGCCCAATCCGAGCTACAAGGCACTACGACATTAACCTTAGAACATTTTTCATGATTTCAGTCAAATACAACCAAATAATTCATATTCAATCATTTCCATGATTTTCAATTGGGACCTAATTCGAGCTTATGGAACATTTAAAACAATCCGGGATCAATTCTAGATTAAATTGAAACTTCTATGAAATTTTGTGTAAAAAGTATAAATAGGGGTCACACGGCCGTGTGGCTAGGTTGTGTGACAGAGGCTAGGTCTTGTGGCCCCAAACATAGTCCTGTGGCTACTCCACACGCCCGTGCAGTTTCTCCACACACCCATGTTTCCAGACGGTGTACAATTCAAAACAGGGTTACACGGCCATGTCACCAGACCGTGTGCAATTCAAGATAAGGTCACACAGCCGTGTCTCTAGACCGTGCAACAACTTGTGACAGTGTGAAAAATCCTACACCAAAAATCAAACAACCACACGACCGTGTCACACAACTGTGTGGGGCACACGGTCGTGTGGCAGCCCGTGTCACAGACCTTGTGTGCCTAAAATTTCCTTCAAAAACAAGCTATTTCACATTCAAATGCTTGGGACCAACCTAAGCAATAACCATCCATCAACCCTATTCAAAATGTGTCAAACCATGACAAAATATACCATTTTACATAAAACCTAAGTGCCTAACCAATATACCCTTATTGACACCACAATTCAAACTTATAATCTCAAACACACTAACTCAAATATAACAACCAATTAGGGTCATTCAATCATCAACCAAAGTCCACATCTTCCACACCAAAAAGATTAGCCATTCAATCTACCATAATAACTACATAAACGTCATTTCATTTCATGATATACTAGACAAACATTGACCATTTCCACAAAATATCAAGTGTTACATATATAAAAAACTTATCATCCAAAATCACTTAACCCATCAACTAATTTCATAAAACACATACATATTATAATCTTATTTACATGCCATTTATAACCGGACAAAAATGATCAAAAGGCTACCGAAATGATGGCGGATAGTGTGATCTCCCAAAACTGATCCAATTAACGACGCAGATGCGAAAATCTACAAGAATAAAACCAAAATAGGTAAACTTATATAAAGCTTAGTAAGTTCATGAAATCAAATATATCATACCTTTCAATTTAATTATAAGTCAAATACAAAAATGAAACGACTATTCTTTTGTTGAATTCCAACATTCCAAACCTGATATTTAACTGTCAAAAGATGCCAAAGCGTCTTTCAGCTATGGTCTTACTCACTTCCTTTATGATGCAATAGCATCTTTTAACTATGGTCTTACTCACTTCCTTTATGATGCAATAGCATCTTTTAGTTATGGTCTTACTCATTTTAATTCATGTTACCATAGCATCTTTCAGTTATGGTCTTACTCGTTTTAATCATGTTGCCATAGTGTCTTCCAGCTATGGTCTTACTCATTTTAATCATATTGCCATAGTGTCTTTCAGCTATGGTCTTAATCATTTTAATCATGTTTATGATAACATATATATACACACAAACATTAGTGATTAAAGTCAGATCAATAAAAAGAATATAATAACTTAATATGAACTCACTGAAATACGATATCTATCAAAATTTGAAGACACCTACTCAACGATCTTTTCCTTCCTATAATTAACAATCAGTTGACACATTTCTTGATATGCAATGTTACAAGTTACCCGAACTTCAAGCTATGAAAATGGTGTTTTTTCTCATCTTTAAAAATCGATGGAGAGCTATGGAAGATGAAAACATGCTTGTTTTATTTTGTTTTAGTTTTACTTAATTATTTAATTACAAATTTACCCTTTAAAACTTAATCTAATTTCATGTAATGCCTTGTCCCAACCGTCCACTAAAAGTCCATATGGTCTAATTACCACATAAGTCCATCAATTCAAATTTCTTTAGCCATTTAACACCTTTAACTATTAGCAATTAACCTTTGCAACCTTTACGATTTAGTTCTTTTTACTTAACTATCTAAACGATAAAATTTTTTAACCAAAATTTAATACGACCTTCTAATAACATTGTAAATAATAAATAAATAATAAACTACTGACTCAATGGCTGAAATAGTGGTCTTGAAACCACAATTTTTGGCCCCATTGAAAACGGGCTGTTACAACTCTCCCCTAAAGGAATTTTTGTCCTCGAAAATCTTATCAGAAAAGAGGTTCGGGTATTGCATTTTCATAGGCTTCTCGGGTTCCTAGGTGGCTTCCTCGACACCGTGATGCTGCAAAAGGACTTTCACCAATGATATCTGTTTATTACAAAGTTTTTTAACTTCCTGAGCTAAAATCTTAATCGGTTCTTCATTATAGGTCATATCAGGCTGTAATTCTATCTCAACTGGAGAAATCACATACGAAGGACCTGACTTGTACCGTCTCAACATTGATACGTGAAAGACATTATGAATCTTTTCAAGTTCTGTCGATAATGCCAAATGGTAAGCTACCGGACCCATCCTTTCAATAACTATGTACGGACCAGTAAACCTCAGACTAAGTTTTCCCTTCCGGCCGAAACGAAGTACCTTTTTCCAATGTGAACTTTGAGGAATACTTTCACGCCAACCTAAAACTCGATGTCTTTACTTTTTAAATTGACATACGATTTATGTCAATCTGAGGCAACTTTTAAATAATCCCGAATAATCTTGACATTATCTTTAGTTTCGCGGATCAAATTTGTACCATAAATCTTTCTTTCACTTAACTCAATCTAGTACAGCGGAGTTCTACATTTCCTTCCATACAAAGCTCTGTACAGTGCCATTTTAATGCTCGACTGGTAACTGTTATTATAAGCAAATTCAACCAACGGAATAATTTTTTTCCCAAATACCTTTAAATTCAGTATACAACACCGGGGCATATCTTTAAGTATTTGAATTACCCGTTCTGATTGACTATCTGTTTGTGGGTGAAAAGCAGTACTGAATTTCAATTTAGTGCCCAAAGCCTCATGTAATTTACCCCAAAACCTTGAGGTAAACCTTGGATCACGATCATAAATTATTGATAATGGAACTCCATGCAATCTGACTATCTCCAAAACATACAACTCTACAAATTTATCAAGTGAGAAATCTATACGTATAGGTATAAAATGTGCAGATTTGGTCAACTGATCAACTATAACCCAGATTGTGTCTTGCTTTCTCGGCATTAATTGTAAACCCAATACAAAGTCCGTAGTAACACACTCTCATTTCCACTCAGGAACCATAATAGGTTGAAACAACCCGGATGGAACCTAATGCTCAACTTTCACCTGTTAACACACAAGGCATTTAGATACAAATTAAAAAATCTCACGCTTCATTCCCGACCACCAGTACATTTGCTTCAAATCACAATACATTATTGTTCTTCTTGGGTGTAATGAATAAACATTATTATGAGCTTTATTCAAAATATTTTGTTTCAACTGTATATCATTAGGTACACACAGTCTGTTATGGAAATATAAACTACTATCTTGCCAATACTAAAATCGGCTAACTAACCATTTTTAACCATTTTTAGTTTGGCTAATAAATTCAGATCATCAAATTGCAACTCTAAAATATTCTACAAAAATGAAGGTTTAACCCTCAACTCGGCCAAAATAGAACCATCTCGCTCCAACTGAAGCTGAGCATTCATCGATCGAAGAGCAAAAAGAGACTTACGACTCAAAGCATTGACAACGATGTTTGCTTTGCCCGGATGATAATCTATCACCAAATCATAATCTTTTAATAACTCTAGCCATCTTTGTTGTCACAGATTCAACTTTTTTTTGTGTCATTAAGTACTTCAGACTTTTCTAATCAGTATAAACATGACATTTATCGCCATATAAATAATGATGCCAAATTTTCAATGAAAAACAACTGCGGCTAATTCAAGACCATGAATCGAGAAATTCTTTTCGTGAGTTTTAAGTTGTCGAGAAGAATAAGCAATAACCTTGCATTCCTGCATCAAAACACATCCCAAACTGTTCAAGGAAGCATTATTGTAAACTATAAATTCTTTCCCCGATTCAGGCTGTGTCAACATCGGTGCATCTGTCAACACATTTTTCAACTGATCGAAACTTTGCTGACATTTCTCAGACCAAACAAAGCCAACATCTTTCTATAACAGTATTTTTATAGGTAAAGCTATTATCAAAAAATTCTTAATGAATCGTAGATAATATCTAGCTAATCCCAGGAAACTATGTACCTTAGAAACATTTCATGAAGGCTTCATATTCAGAATAGAAGAAATCTTGATCAAATCAACTTGAACCCCTTCAGTCAAAATTACATGACCTAGAAATTTGACTTCTTTGAACCAAAATTCATATTTACTGAACTTTGAGTACAGTTGTTTTTTGCAAAGGTCTGTAATACAATCTTCAAATGTTGGGCATGTTCAAATTCGTTTCTGGAATAAATCAGAATATCATTGAAAAAAACAACGATAAACCTGTTGAGGTGCGGTTGAAATACTCGGTTCATCAAATTCATAAATGTCGTTGGGCATTTGTCAACCCGAAAGGCATAACTAAAAACTTGTAGTGTCCGTAACGAGTTTTGAATGTTGTTTTCAGTACATCGACATCTTTCACCCTCAACTGATAATAACCATATCTGATATCAATCTTTGAAAACACCGTGACACCTTTCAACTGATCAAATAAATTATCAATACGAGGGAACATGTATTGATTTCTTTATTGTGACTTTGTTCAATTGCCGATAATCTATACACAACCACATCAATCTAGTTTTCTTCTTCACAAATAAAACATGTGCACCCCACAATGATGTACTCGGTCGAATAAAACCTCTGTCAATTAGTTCTTGTAAGTGAGCTTTTAACTCTTTTAGTTTGGTTGGAGCAATTCGGCATGGAGCAATCAAAATCGGAGTAGTCCATAGCATTAACTCAATAACAAATTCAACTTCTCGCTTTGGTGGTAAACCCGACAACTCTTCAAGAAAAATATCTGTAAACTCACATATTGTCAGCACCTGATCAAATTTCTTTTCTGATACTCTAGAATCCAGAATATAAGCTAAAAATGCATCACAACCTTTACAGATCAATTTTTTGTGTTGAAATCGCTAAAGTTATATTTGAAACACAATCATTCATCGCAGATTCAACGGAAATCAACTCACCGTTCTGACATCTCAAATCAATTCGTTTCTAATGACAATTCACAACAACATTATGAACCATAATCCAATCCATTCCTAGGATAATATCAAATTTGTTAAATGGTAGTAACATCAAATCAGTAGGAAAGTCGTAGCATTGAATTTTTAGTGGACACTATTTGCATACGAGATCAACTAAGACACTGTAACCTAAAGGATTCATTACTTTAATGACATAATCGGTTGACTCAACTGGCAAATTCTTTTCAGTTACTAACGTAGTGCATATATATGAATGTGTCGATCCAGGGTCAACTAATGCATATATAGTAACATCAAAGATAGAAAAGGTACTAGCAATAACATGAAGAGCTGAGGCTTCCTCACTTGCAAAGATTGCATAAGCTCTGGCGGAGCTCGAGCTTCAGATAGAACTGTTGTGTCCTTGGTCCCACTTCTGTTGTCTCCTGCAGCACCACTATTCCTTGGTCTTCTGCCTCTAGTAGAAGTACTGATAGATTTTGAATTCTGATCCCTATTCGACTCAGTTCTATTTGAGCAATCTCTTTTGTAATGATCAGGAGATCTACAAATAAAGCAGGATCCGTCTTTCTTTCTACATACACCAAAGTGACTCCGCCCACACTCACAACATTCTGGCTTGTTTACATTTCAGAAAATACCCACGTTAGTCATTGAAGGCGTCGATGATATCATATTATTCTGTATAGATCGATCTCTACCCAAAAACCCTATTGTCTCAGAAATACGATTACTAGATTCTTTCATTTTCTTCTGAGGGGGAGCAGAAAATGTTCTATTTTGGTTGTGCTTATTGAAATCACGAGCTTTCATCTCTCTCTGTTTCTTATGATTGTGCACTTCTTCCATCTTCTGAGTACTATTAGATATAACCACAAATTCTCTAATTTGCATTGCACCCACTAACAGTTTGATCTCATCTTTAAAACCATTTTTCGAAATGAATATGCATTTTTTCTTCAGAAGATACAATTTCTCGTGCATACTTACTGAGTTGAACAAAATCACGCTGATATTCCATAACTGATCTATTACCCTGTTTCAACTTGAGGAATTCCTTTTTCTTCTTATCAAGATATCTTTTGCTAACGTATTTCTTTCGAAACTCTATTTTGAAAAATTCCCAGTTCACTCGTTCCTTAGGTACAACTGCAATTAAAGTCGTCTACCAATAAAAAGCTTCTTCTTTTAACAATGATACAACACATCTTAAATAGTCTTCAGGAAGGGACAACATTTCATCTAAGACTCTCTGCGTGTGCTCTAGCCAATACTCAGCTTTGGCCAGATCATCAATCACGTTACCATGGAACTCTTTGGCTCCACACTTTCTAACTTTATCAATAGTAATTCTATAAATATTCGATCATCTAGAACTTTGAGGACGAAGAGGCGGAGGTTGTCGAGTTTTGGGATTATCTCTCAAATAAGCATTAAACATGTCTTTCATCATATCGAAAAAAACACCATGAGTTTCTTCACTAAACTTTTGAAATTCAGATGCATTATGAGCAACCCCTTGACCAGTGGCTGGGTATAACTCTGAACTTCGTCAGATACTGTTCGACCGGAATAAGTTAACATCTTTAATCTATAAGAAAACAAGTCAAACTGGTCAGGACTAATCACACAATCGCATGTTAGAAATGACATGCATATCTAGACTTGATAAAATCGACTAAATCGTAGCTCTGATGCAACTAAATGTAACAACCTATACTTGGTTCAGTCGCCCGATCCGAGCTATAAGGCACGACAATAGTAATCTTAGAGAATTTTTCATTATTTTAATCAAATACAACAAAATAATATATATTCAATCATTTCCAAGATTTTCAATCAATTTAGGACCTAATTTGAGCTTACAAAACATTAAAACAGACCAGGATCAATTCTGGATTAAATTGAAAATTCTATGAAATTTTGTGTAAAAAGTGTAAACAGGGGTCACACGGCCGTGTGGCCAGGCCATGTGACAGAGGCCAGCCTGTGTGGCCCCAAACATGGACGTGTGGCTATACAATCTCCCATGTGGCTTCTTTAGATGCCCATGTTCCCAGACCGAGTATAATTTAAAATAGAGTCACACAACCATGTCACCAGACAGAGTGAGGGTTCGAAATAAGGTTACATAGTCGTGTCACTAGACCGTGTGCGATTCGAAATAGGGTCACACGGTTGTGTCTCTAGATCGTGTAAGAACTTGTGACCATGTGAAAAATCCTACACCTAAAATCAAACAACAACAAGGTTGTGTAACCCAATTGTGTAAGGCACAAGGTCGTGTGGCAGCCCGTGTCATAGGTAGTGTGTGCCTAAAATTTCCTTAAAAAATAAGCTATTTCACATTCAAATGTTTGGGCACAAACCTAAGTAAAAACCCTATTCAAAATGTGCTTAACCATGGCAAAAAAATACCATTTCACACACAACTTAAGTGCCTAACCAATATGCCCTTATTGGCACCACAACTCAACTTATAATCTCAAACACACTAACTCAAATATAACAACCAATTAGGGTCATTCAATCATCAACCAAAGTCCACATCTTCCACACCAAAAATATTAGCCATTCAATCTACCATAATAACTACATAAACGCCATTTCATTCCATGATATACTAGACAAACATTGGCCATTTCCACAAAATATCAAGTGTTATATATATACAAAACTTATCATCTGAAATCACTTAAGTCATCAACTAATTGCATAAAACACATACATATTATAATCCTATTTACATGCCATTTATAACTTGACCAAAATGATCAAAAGGCTACCGAATTGATGGCAGATAGTGTGATCTCCAAAAAGTAATCCAATCGACGACGTAGATGTAACAATCTACAAGAATAAAACCAAAATAGGTAAACTTATATAAAGCTTAGTAAGTTCATGAAATAAAATTTATCATACCTTTCAATTTAATTATAAGTCGAATACAAAAATGAAACAACTATTCTTTTGTCGAATTCCAACATTCTAAACTTGATAGATAACTGTCAAAGGATGTCGTAGCATTTTTTAGCTATGGTCTTAGTTCTAATTAAAATGATGCCATTGTTAGCCATTATATTACTCACTTCCTTCATGATGCCATAGCATCTTCCAATTATGGTCTTACTTATTTTAATTCATGTTGCCATAGCATCTTTCAACTATGGTCTTACTTGTTTTAATCATGTTGCCATAATGTCTTTCAGCTATGGTCTTACTCGTTTTACTCATATCCATATCGTCTTTCAGCTATGGTCTTACTCGTTTTAATCATGTTTACGATAACATATATATATATGCTAACACATAAGTGATTAAACTCGTATCAACAAAAAGAATGTAATAATTTAATATGAACTTACAAAAATACAATAGCTATCGGAATTTGAAGACACCTACTCAATGACCTTTTCTTTCCTACAATTAACAATCGATTGACTCGTTTCTTGATATGCAAGGTGATGCGGGCACGGCCCATCACGATACGAGTTCGAGCCGAGACCCGATGGTGCTACCACAAGGACCTATTACGCGAGCCCGTGCGAAACAATTTAAAGAGGCCATCGGAGTTCTGATCAAGCAAGCTTGGGACGATGCTAAGACTAGTTTGAATGATATTTCAACTCCGTACTGCATGATTCTGCGAGCACACATTCTGGAGGATACCCCTATGGCTATTCGGCCATAACTAATTGGCCATTCGGCCTTAGTTAATTAATTAATAGAAATTAGTTAAGAATTTGGACAATTTAAATATGTGTTTTAAATTAATGTTACTGCATTTAAATAAGTTTTATTATGTTTTAACTACTACATATTAAATGGCTTGAGTTTAATGCATTTAGTTAGGACACAATTAAGATTAGTTACTTATTAAATATGTCTAGCCGAAATTTGCAATTAATGTTGTCCAAACTTCCAAATTAATTTTAGATCACTTGGGGACATATTTATGGCGTGTTTTTAACTTTAAACATGACTTTAATATGATGTTTATTTGCTGGAAATTCTCATTTCCGAATTTAATGCCTTGTAGGTACTTTGGAGACATGTTTAATACATGTGGGCAGCAGCATCAATGGCTATGTTCGACCACTAATTTAAGGGACAAAGGGATGACGTTTGGGTTTTCCAACATGGCTTTTGGTCTACTCCACGTTCATTTAGGTGACAATAGTCTTCATGCATGATCCTTAGTTAATAGTGTGCTGGTACATGCGTAGGACACCTTTAAATGCTTTGTTGAAGTATAATCGGCTGCATTGAATATGTGGGCTGCATGCATGAATTTTGGCGCATCGTGGAGACCAAAGGCCACTTTAAAAGCTGCTGGGTATTCCCTCCAATGGCGAGCTGGTTGATACATCTCTCAAAGAAGCAACATGGGCGGCAGAATTAATGAAGTAGCATTAAAGCTTTGTTGGAACATGCGTCGGAATTAATGTGCTGCTGGAGCGTGAATGCTTCATCTTTCTAGGTGCCATCGTGAATAACAAGGGAATTAAGAGGATTGTTGCCTCATGAAGACAAAAAGGGAGCAGCATTGAAGACCGAATGAATGTGCTGTTGGGTGCTTGTTTCTTTTACACGTCCCAATACAGCCTTGAACAAAGACATAGCCATTCGGCTTCCCAAGGCATGCCATGCACTTTCTTAGGCCGAATATTAAGGGCCATTCAATCCCCTTTACTCCTACAATGAATTCGGCTGCACAAAGCCTTCTAGAAGGAGACCCTTGAAGTTTGACGGATGAACGTGGACAGCAATTTAAGGGCCGAAAATTCTAGATTAATTTAGGAACATTAAAGACAGAATTTTACTTAGAAGTTAAGATAATTTCTATGACTTTTCGGTTGGATTTCTAAGGATTATAAATTTCCTAAAATTGCCATTTGTAAAGAACTTTTGATGAAATACATACCGTTATTCTGTCGAATTTGTGAGAACACTTCTCCAATTTCGTTTTAGGATCCGTTGGCTTATCTAGCGAGCTAGTGGCGTCAACCCTTCTTTGTTCTTATTCCGATACTGAGGTTCCTATCATATTTCGATAGTGGGTCGAGGTCCGTTTTAAAACCAAAACTGAACCTTAGGAAACGTATAAGTAAACCGGGTCGATACCTTTCCGGTATTGGTTCATACTTGTTTCTTAAGCCTTAAACCGAACTCCGAACATCCCTCGAACTATTTTCGTATCCTTTTCATAACCATCCTAAACCCGAACCCTTTTCTTTCATAGCATTCTACTATCCCTCTTCGAATAATTAACCGAGTCATTCCCGAATACCTCTTTTAAAACCCTAGCTAATTCTGAACCCCTCATACTCTAACTTAACCGAAATTCATACTTTCTTCTCTAAAATTTATACTTCTTCTATTTCTCGATATTCATTCTTCTCCTATCTTCAATTTCTGTATTTCTCGATTACGATTGGGCAACTAAGCATACATCTCGATTTCATCTCGAGATCGGGACCGTATCATCTAGTATCAGAGCTAGTAAAGTTGAGAATTACGAAGCTCCGACGACTAATCCGAGGCTGACAAGCAAAGATCCGAAGTAAGTCGAAAAAAAAGTTTTAAAAAAAATCGAATTATAAAAAAAAATCGTAATTAAAAAAAAAGAGGAATTCGTATTATTAAAAAAATTGTTAAAAAAAATTCGTTAAAAAAAAGTTCGTTCAAAGTTCGATCTAATTCGATAGTTCTTTCTTCTTCTTTAAAGTTCTTCTTCTCTCTCTCGACCCACTCGGTTCACCCTGTTCCAACCTACCCGACATTTTTTTCTTTAGCCTACCCAACACCCGAATACGTTACAACCCTTGATACCCGTTTGTGACCGACCCCTAAGCCCTAATAGGCCTTGGTAAATCCGACCAACGGAATCTCGAGAAGTGTAAGAGGTAAAAGGCACGAGAGTGTGAGACTATTCGAGGGGAGGTAAAAGCCGAACTGAGAGTGTTAAACACGAGTAAGAGTGTCGTTAACTACTTTCTTTCTGAGTGATCTGTGAGGATTTGATTGTGAGGATTTATTTCTGCTAAAATGTCACAAGATGGTGTACGCAATGCGGAAGAACAACCAACAAGACAAGCAGTTCGAAATGTCCCCGACCTGCAAATGCAAGCCCTCTTGCGCGAAATGGAAAGATTACTCGATCGAAGGCTCAACCCTCTTGAAGATCGACTCTTTCAAGTGAAAGCCTAAAGACCATGAGAGGTGACCCCCGAAGTTGCTAGGTAAAGGCGTGGACGACCTAATCAACGACGTGAGCAACAACGGGAAATTGGCGAAGAAGTTAATGAATTTAGTGAGAGTGAAAGTGATCATGAATCCAACATCAGTGTTGGAAGGAGAGAACCCCGAAACCACGGCCAAAGAGATCGAAGGCGGGAAGATGACGATCTTAAAAATATTAAGTTGACCATCCCTTCCTTCCAAGGTAAGTCAGATCCCGAAGCCTATTTGGAATGGGAAAAGAAGATCGAACTTGTGTTCGATTGCCACAATTACTCCAAAAATAAGAAAGTTAAGTTAGCCGCTATAGAGTTTTCCGACTACGCCATGATCTGGTGGGATCAGTTGATGACGAGTTGAAGGCACAACGGCGAACGGCCAATCACTACATGGGCCGAGATGAAAGCAGCCATGAGACGCCGATTTATCCCTTCTTACTATCACCGAGAGTTACATCAGAAACTCCAACACCTCTCACAAGGGACGAGAAGCGTCGAAGACTACTATAAAGAAATAGAGGCCGCTATGATCCAAGCGGACATTCAAGAAGAACGGGAAGCTACCATGGCTCGATTCTTAGCCGGACTCAACCGAGAGATAGCCAATGTTGTGGAATTACAACATTATGTCGAGATAGAGGATATGGTCCACATGGCCATTAAAGTTGAAAAGCAATTGAAGCAAAAGGGAGCATCCCGAAGCTATTCCAATCCGAAACCCTCGAAGTGGGGCCAAAGTACAAGCAAGGGTTTCCCTGCAAATAAGCCAAAAGATTCTACCTTCACCCCTAAGACGAACAAGCCTTTGGCTGAAACAAGTAAAGGCAAGGCTCCAGAAAGTTCTAACGCTAGATCGAGGGACATCAAGTGCTTCAAGTGCCTTGGCCGAGGACACATCGCAAGCCAATGCCCGAATAGACGAACCATGGTGATGCAGGCTGACGGTGAGATTAAAATAGAAGACGAGGAAGAGTGTGAGTCTGAATCCCACTCTGAAGCTGATGAGGACGTAGAACAACCTGTTGAAGGTGAATTACTCGTCGTGAAACGAAGCCTCAGTCTTCAAAGCGTGAGAAACGAGGAGCAACGCGAAAATATCTTTCATTCGAGATGCCAGGTGCAAGGCAAAGTCTGTAGCCTTATCCTTGACGGAGGGAGTTGCACGAACGTAGCAAGTACTCTCATGGTGGAAAAACTAGGATTGGCAACGACAAAGCATCTGACTCCGTACAAGCTCCAGTGGCTTAACGACGGTAGAGAACTCAAAGTCACCAAGCAAGTTTTAGTATCCTTCAGCATCGGGAAATACTCCGATAAAGTGTTATGCGACATAGTGCCGATGCATGCGGGACACTTACTCTTGGGACGTCCATGGGAATATGACCGCCGAGTGGTGCACGATGGCTACACTAATCGATATTCTTTCAAGCATCTCAGAAGGAATGTGACACTTGCCCCCTTAATTCCTAAACAAGTCTTTGAAGATCAGCAAAAGCTTCGAATTTCCATTGATCAGTCAAAAGAAAAAGAAAAGAATACAAAAGAGAAAAGTAAGAAAAATGAGTGAGAGAAAAATACGAGTGCAAAAACAATGGAGAGAAAATAAAAGAAAGAAAAAGATGAAGAAGAAAAAGAGAGAAAAAATGAGTGTTCTAGCAAAAGCGAGTGATATATGAAAAGCTTTAAGTTTGAGGCATCCTATGTACTTGTTTCTGTACAAAGAAGCATGTTTTTGAACACTAACGATTTACCCGATAATCTCCCTTCTTTTGTGATGTCTTTAATTCAGGAATTTGAAGACATATTCCCAGAGGAGATACCAAGCGGTTTGCCACCCATTCGAAGCATTGAGCACCAGATTGACTTGGTACCCAGAGCGGCTCTACCCAATCGACCTGCATACCGGAGCAATCCCGAGGAAACAAAAGAACTCCAAAGGCAAATCACTGAGTTGCTCGAAAAAGGCTACATTCGAGAGAGCCTTAGTCCATGCGCGGTACCGGTGTTACTTGTGCCGAAGAAAGATGGCTCGTGGCGCATGTGTATCAATTGTCGTACCATCAACAAGATAACTGTTAAGTATCGACATCCAATACCTCGACTCGACGATATGCTTGACGAGTTAAGTGGAGCAAAAATTTTCACGAAGATCGACCTCAAAAGTGGATATCACCAAATACGGATGCGCGAAGGCGACGAGTGGAAAACAACCTTCAAAACGAAACTAGGTTTGTACGAATGGTTGGTAATGCCATTCGGGCTTACAAACGCTCCAAGTACTTTTATGCGTCTTATGAATCATGTTTTACGAGCTTTCATTGGAAAATCATGTGTTGTGTATTTTGATGACATATTAATGTACAGTAAATCTTTGAAGGAACACGTCCAACATCTACGTGCGATCTTAGAAACATTGCGAAAAGAGGTATTGTACGCTAATCTCAAGAAATGTTTTTTTTGCACTGACAAGGTTGTTTTCTTAGGATATGTCGTAAGTGCAAATGGCTTGGAGGTCGACCAAGAGAAGGTTTGAGAAATACAAGAATGTCCTCGTCCTATGACGATTAGCCAAGTACGAAGCTTCCATGGGTTGGCTAGCTTCTACCACCGATTCGTGCCCAATTTTAGCACGAAAGCCGCTCCTTTAACGAGCGTGATCAAGAAGAATTCGGCGTTCCATTGGTCTGATGAGCAAGAACGGTCTTTTAATGCCATTAAAGAATGTCTTGTTAAAGCCCCATTGTTATCCCTTCCTGACTTTACTAAAACTTTTGAAATTGAGTGTGATGCATCAGGTGTAGGGATCAGAGCTGTGCTAACTCAGAATAGAAGATCGGTGGTGTATTTCAGCGAGAAATTGAGCGGAGCTGCACTTAATTACCCCGTGTATGACAAAGAGATGTACGCTCTCATAAGATCACTTGAAACTTGGCAGCACTACTTGAGGCCGAAGGAATTTGTAATTCATTCTGATCACGAGGCGCTCAAGTACATCAAAGGTCAACATAAGCTCAACAAACGGCATGCGAAATGGATCGAGTATTTAGAATGGTTTCCGTACATAATCAAGTATAAGAAAGGTAAGGAAAATGTAGCAGCGGATGCGTTATCACGAAGGTACACTCTATTGACTTTTCTTGATTCTAAATTACTTGGTTTCCATCATATAAAAGATTTGTATGTTGATGATGTTGACTTTGGGAACATATATAATGCTTGCGAGAACGGTGCCTTTGATAAGTTTTACAGGTACGAAGGATTTCTCTTCAAGGAAAACAAACTTTGTATTCCGCAAGGTTCTATTCGAGAGTTGCTCGTGTTAGAGGCACATAGTGGTGGTCTCATGGGTCACTTCGGTCGTGAAAAAACGATTTTGACTCTAGAAGAGCATTTCTTTTGGCCAGGGATGCGAAAGGATTTTGAACAAATATGCAAGCGTTGTATAGCTTGCAAGCGAGCGAAGTCGTGGGTTCAACCTCATGGTTTATATACACCCCTTCCTATTCCGGACACTCCTTGGGCCGACGTCTCTATGGATTTTATTCTTGGCTTACCAAGATCCAAAATGGGGAAGGATTCGATTTTCGTTGTAGTTGATCGGTTTTCTAAAATGTCCCATTTTATTCCTTGTTCTAAGACTGATGATGCTGTGCACATTGCGAACTTGTTTTTCAGGGAAGTTGTGCGTTTACGTGGAATTTCGAGAACGATCGTATCTAATCGAGATGTAAAATTTTTAAGTCATTTCTGGCGGACTCTATGGGGGAAGCTAGGGACGAAACTAATGTTCTCGACCACTTGTCATCCTCAGACGGACGGAAAAACCGAAGTAGTGAATCGAGTCCTATCGACTCTGTTTCGAGCGTTGGTGCGAAAGAATCTCAAAACATGGTTGAATGCTGCCTCACGTCGAGTTTGCCTACAACCGAGCTGTCCATTCCGCGGCTAAATTTTCTCCCTTCGAGACTGTCTACGGGTTTAATCCTCTTACTCCTCTTGATTTATTACCATTGCCTTCTGACAAATTTGTCCATTCTGATGCTAGAAAAAAAACAGACTATGTCAAAGAGCTACATCGAAAGGTGCGCGAGAATATTGAGGCGAGAACCAAACAATACACCCGGCAAGCCAACAAAGGACGAAAGCAAGTCGTGTTTGAACCCGGAGATTGGGTATGGGTGCATATGAGAAAAGAGCGGTTCCCAGCTCGTCGACGAAACAAATTATCACCGATAGGAGACGGACCTTTCCAAGTCCTCGAGCGAATTAATGAGAATTCATATAAACTAGACTTGCCCGGTGAGTATAATATCAGTGCTAGTTTTAATGTGGCTGATTTAACTCTGTTTGATGCAGGTCCTGTTTTGAGGACAAGTCATCTTCAAGAGGGGGAGGATGATGCGGGCACGCCCCATCACGATACGAGTTTGAGCCGAGACCCGATGGTGCTACCACAAGGACCTATTACGCGAGCCCGTGCGAAACAATTTAAAGAGGCCATTAGAGTTCTGATCAAGCAAGCTTGGGACGATGCTAAGACTAGTTTGAATGATATTTCAACTCCGTACTGCATGATTCTGCGAGCTCACATTCCGGAGGATACCCCTATGGCTATTCGGCCATAACTAATTGGCCATTCGGCCTTAGTTAATTAATTAATAGAAATTAGTTAAATAAAAGTTGGACAATTTAATTATGTGTTTTAAATTAATGTTACTACATTTAAATAAGTTTTATTATGTTTTAACTACTACATATTAAATGGCTTGAGTTTAATGCATTTAGTTAGGACACAATTAAGATTAGTTACTTATTAAATATGTCTAGCCGAAATTTGCAATTAATGTTGTCCAAACTTCCAGCCGAATTTTAGATCACTTGGGGACATATTTATGGCGTGTTTTTAACTTTAAACATGACTTTAATATGATGTTTATTTGCTGGAAATTCTCATTGCCGAATTTAATGCCTTGTAGGTATTTTGGAGACATGTTTAATACATGTGGGCAGCAGCATCAATGGCTATGTTCGACCACCAATTTAAGGGAAAAAGGGATGACGTTTGGGTTTTCCAACATGGCTTTTGGTCTACTCCACGTTCATTTAGGTGGACAATAGTCTTCATGCGTGATCCTTAGTTAATAGTGTGCTGGTACATGCGTGGGACACCTTTAAATGCTTTGTTGAAGTATAATCGGCTGCATTGAATATGTGGGCTACATGCATGAATTTTGGCGCATCGTGGAGACCAAAGGCCACTTTAAAAGCATTTGGATATTCCTCCAATGGCGAAATGGTTGATACATCTCTCAAAGAAGCAACATGGGTGGTAGAATTAATGAAGTAGCATTAAAGCTTTGTTGGAACATGCGTGGGAATTAATGTGCTGCTGGAGCGTGAATGCTTCATCTTTCTAGGTGCCATCGTGAATAATAAGGGAATTAAGAGGATTGTTGCCTCGTGAAGACAAAAAGGGAGCGACATTGAAGACCGAATGAATGTGTTTGTTGGGTGCTTGTTTCTTTTACACGTCCCAATCTGACCTTGAACAAAGACATAGCCATTCGGCTTCCCAAGGCATGCCATGCACTTTCCTAGGCCGAATATTAAGGGCCATTCAATCCCCTTTGCTCCTACAATGAATTCGGCTGCACAAAGCCTTCTAGAAGGAGACCCTTGAAGTTTGAAGGATGAACGTGGACAGTAATTTAAGGGCAAAAAATTCTAGATTAATTTAGGAACATTAAAGACAGAATTTTACTTAGAAGTTAAGATAATTTCTATGACTTTTCAGTTGGATTTCTAAGGATTATAAATTTCCAAAAATTGCCATTTGTAAAGAACTTTTGATGAAATACATACCGTTATTCTGTCGAATTTGTGAGAACACTTCTCCAATTTCGTTTTAGGATCCGTTGGCTTATCTAGCGAGCTAGTGGCGTCAACCCTTCTTTGTTCTTATTCCGATACCGAGGTTCCTATCGTATTTCGATAGTGGATCGAGGTCCGTTTTAAAACCAAAACTGAACCTTAGGAAACGTATAAGTAAACCAGGTCAATACCTTTCCGGTATTGGTTCATACTTGTTTCTTAAGCCTTAAACCAAACTCCGAACATCCCTCGAACTATTTCAGTATCCTTTTCGTAACCATCCTAAACCCGAACCCTTTTCTTTCATAGCATTCTACTATCCCTCTTCGAATAATTAACCGAGTCATTCCCGAATACCTCTTTTAAAACCCGAGCTAATTCTGAACCCCTCATACTCTAACTTAACTGAAATTCATACTTTCTTCTCTAAAATTTATACTTCTTCTATTTCTCGATATTCATTCTTCTCCTATCTTCAATTTCCGTATTTCTCGATTACGATTAGGCAACTAAGCATACATCTCGATTTCATCTCGAGATCGGGACCGTATCACAAGGTTTCAAGCTAACCGAACTTCAAGCTATGAAAATGGTGTTTTTTCTGATCTTCAAAAATCGGTGGAAAGCTGTGGAAGATGATAACATGGTTGTTTTCTTTTGTTACAATTTTATTTATTTATTTAATTATTTAATTACAAATTTACCCATTAAAACTTAATCTAATTTCAAGTAATTCCTTGTCCCAACCGTCCACTAAAAGTCATATGGTCTAATTACCACATAAGTCCAATTCAAATTTCTTTATCCATTTAACACCTTTAACTATTAGTAATCAACTTTTGCAATCTTTACGATTTAGTCTCTTTTACTTAATTAACTATCTAAACAATAAATTTTTTTAACTAATAAGTAAATAATAAACCACTGACTCAATGGCCGAAATTGTGGTCTTGAAAGCACTATTTTTGACACCACTAAAAACGAGCTATTACAAGGGTAGATTACCTTTGAAGAAAATCATAGACTGAAGGTGAAAAGAATCAAACAGACTTTGGTAAAGACAAAAATTAGGGCTCCAATGATTCAGTGAAATAGTTTGGAGGAAGTGTTGAACATTTATAAAGAACCAAGTGTCCGTGAGAAGTTTTAAACTAAAGCTAACTATTCGAATTCTTTATTCATAGCTCGACACCTTTTAAGGCTAGGGCTATGGGATGTTTAAACACACGGGAGTACCCGCTAACTATGCCTACGAGTCTGGAATTCGGTAATCGAAATTGTCTGTTTACATTCGCACCAGTTGAAACCTTCTGAATATACGCCCTAGACGAGAAGTCTGTTGTGACTATGTGTGGTGTTTCGCCAAGTAGTATACTACGTCTGACCTAGGAAGTTGGCCATGCATAATGGGTAATGGGGTTTACCAGGTTGATAAAAATTTCAAGGACAAAATTTCCCTAGAATAGGGGAGAGTTGTCATACCCCAAAAATGGCAGATCTAGAAATGTGAGTAAAGCATGTATGTAAACTGCTTGGCGCACTTTGGTAGCATAATCCGCCACCTTGTTGCTTGATGGTGAGTCAGAGTATTGGCACATATTAGCGTTAAAGTATCCGCCCATTAGCGGTATCTAAGGATTTAGTTACAAGGTATCTTCAAGTGAAGAAAGAGTACACCTAAGAAAGAGTATGCCCTAGAGTTTTGGTTAAGCACTAAAAGCTTATCAAGTGTATGAGAAAGCTGTAGGAGATTTCATTGTCTTTAAGACCACGCCATAAGCGAGTCACCACCAAGGTATAACGCGCTCGGTTTACATGAGCACTATTCTTGTTTGTTTTCGTAACGGGATTAGTTGGGAGTCAATTGGATTGTTTAGACCCTCTCCAATGCTGGTCAAACAGTAATGAAGATCTTTGCTGAATTCTCTTTATCTTCTCCAGGATTTTTGTGAGCAAATTAGGAGATTTGAGTTAGGTAAGCATCATCACTCGTCAAAGTTCATAGTAGGGGGACAGGGAGTTTATATCTAGTGAAGGGGGAAGACTTTCCAGATGGTTATCTTTTTACTCTACGTTCTCGGCCTTATTTCTAACCTAAATGTTCTTTTCTTCTTCATTAGTATAAATTATATCCATAATATTACAAATTTATTATATTATATTTCAAAATATTGAATATATTTTTTTAAAGTTGTTTATATCTTATAATATTGTTTCATCTATAAATTTAATTAATATATTATTTAAATAATAATAATTTTATAAAATACACGAGTAATAGATAAAAGGAAAACTATTAAAATAAATTTGAACCATATAAAATAAATTTTAAACATCGTTGACACACAAAGGCTGACCACATGGATGAAGAAAAGGCCCTTCTCAAATGTTTTTATATTATACATATTGTCCTTCAAAGGTACACTTATACTGCCCCCCTCTCTTAAAAGTACGTTGATCTTTACTAATGTTAGTTTAATTTTATCTATTTTACTTTTTAATCAAGGAAGAAAGTATATTAATGCTAATTCGTTAGTTAATATTACATTAATTTAATTAAATTATAATTTTTTTATCAAGCCATCTTAATTTTTATTAAATTTTCACCATGATACTTCTCTAAATACCCTAAGTTAATACTTAATAAATGTCATTATTATTTTTTTAATAATGGAACATGACACAAAAATAACTTGAATTATCCCAAATCAGACTTAGGTGACTTTTTTTTATATAATATTAAAAGTAGGGGTGGGGGGTAATACAGTTTAAATTCGTGTCAAACAGGTATCTGACAAAAACTTTAACGACGACTCCATTCAAATAGCAATACAATCTTCGAATACCTCTCCACTTTAGATGTAACCTAACATTTAATCACCAAAATGAGATCTGGACTAATGAAAAACTTAATTGATAAGATAATAGTATTTTGAAAACTCTTTGAGAATGTTTCAAAGTAATCAATTTAAAAATGAAGTAATAATTTTGGGATTTTTTTGAAATTAACCCTTTTTAAAATATTTAATAGTATTACGAAAAAGGGAAAAAGTAGGTCAAAGAAATAAAAATTCCCCTACTCCAATAACACAATTGTTTTTAGTTTATTATGATTGCATGCTTCTTTATTTCTCTTTTGAACCTTGTCTATAAAAACCTAATCCATTAAGCCATTTTTTATCGCAAACGAAGCTTTTTCTCATTGAAGGAAATACAAAAAATGAAGAGCGGTGATCATGCAGCCATTGATGTCCCAGCTGAGTCAAGCGCCGCTGTGAAAGGCAAAGCGCCTCTCATCGCATCTCAAAGGGAGGAAAAGAGAGGGCTCAACAGGGGATTTGGCATTGCCGACTTCCTCCTGAGACTAGGAGCCATAATTTCAACGATCGCGGCGGCTGCCACCATGGGAACCAGCGATGAAACTCTTCCTTTATTTACTCAGTTCTTCCAGTTCGAAGCTAGTTTTGACGATCTCCCCACATTCCTGTACGTCTTTTTTAATTGCTAATGCTATTGCCATTTCTAGTACTATATATATGTAAAGCTGAAGAAAGTGAAACGAAAATGCAGGTATTTCGTCATTGCAATGGCATTAGTTGGCGGCTATCTCCTCCTTTCGCTCCCTTTCTCCATAGTTACTATTGTTCGTCCTATTGCAGTTGCACCCAGACTCTTATTGTTCATATTGGACACTGTAAGCAATTCCATGAATCCTTAGAAACTTAACCCAACATTAACATATATACTTATTTCTTTTTTTACTTTTCCGTATATGTATCTCGAGATTAAAGTTATATGTATGTATGGCAGGTGACATTGACTTTTGCCACGGCGGCGAGCGGGGCAGCAGCAGCCATAGTCTACTTGGCTGAAACTGGAAATCCAAACACAAACTGGCTGGCCATCTGCGACCAATTTGAAGATTTTTGCACGAAAGTGAGCGGAGCAGTGGTGGCGTCCTTCGTGACTGTTGTGGTGTTCGTCGTGTTGGTTATACTGTCTGGTTTTGCACTCAAAAGGCAGTGAAGAATTATAAGTTAATAATTCTGCATCTTAATTTCCTATGTTTTATTTTTTTTCTTAATCTTAAGTATGTTTCTAATTGTTAAAATTATAATTGTTTAGCTGTCCGATATTTTGACCTATTTTTCTTTTGTTCGAAAGATTCTGTTGTGGTTGAGAAAGCTACAATTATTGTAATGAAATTAAAGTGTTTCTTGTTCAACAAATCCACCCCTTTTCTCCTTTCATAGTTCTATGAATATATTACATCTATACTATTAATAAACACCCTAATTAAATCGATATTACAAGTCAATCTGACACCAACTCGATTAAAAAAATTACAGAAATATCCTTTTGTAATTAAAATAAGTTATATTATTTGAGAGTATTTTATTACTTTTATTTTAATGAAAACCAATAAAAATATACCTATGGTCGGATTTACTTTTAAATCATGTCATTTAAATTAGTAAATCATTAAATTTACCACTCAACCAAAGTCTAATTTTGATAATTTTTATTTTAATATTCACAATTTCTTATCTATCTCAGTTGTATATATTAATAATGTATTTGATTGAGTTTGTGTCATAACTCAACATGACTCAAGATTGATCACAACACAATGATAAATTATTTGATTTTTTTTTAATTTTAATATCGTGCTTATTTCATGTACTATTATTAATTAATTTCAAACTATTTGTTTCATTATTTATTGTATATTATTTTTAATTACACATTTGTGTTCTAAATTTGTGATATCCACACGCTTATGCGTGTGATAGGATTTCTAGTATACTAGATGCGCGTGGGTGAGAGAAAACTATATTAAAAATATATTTATAAAATTTTATTTTAAAATTAATTAAAGTCTTGGTTAAAATAAATTAGCTAAAAGCTTAAATAATATATATATCAAATTCAATTCTCATAATAGTATTATTTTATTAAAAAAAATAAAAAAGACAAAAATACTCTCGTATTAATATTTTTTACTTTCTAAAACTAAGGTAATTTTAGTAATTTTGAAATTGAGTGAGGACTCAACAACAATTAATCAAAATATTTTCTTTTGATAAATCTGCTCCATCAAAAACAAAATCTTAATATATAGTATATAGACATATAAATAATATTGTTGAGTTTGTTCTCGTGGATAGGATAGGTGTCACACCCCAAAAGCAAATGGATCCAAAAGGTGAGTAACATATGTATGTAAACTGTTTTGGCACACTATAGTAGTAATCACCACCCTAACTTGCCGAGAAATTAGAGTATTGGTGCCTACTAGTGTTTAAGTATTCACTGTTAGCGAGTACCTAAGGATTTAATTACAAATGCGTCTTCTAGTGAAGAAAGAATATGCCCAAGAAAGAGTATGCCCTGAGTTTTGGCTGAGCACGAAGAGACTACTAAGTGTATGAGAAAGCTATAGGAGACTTAATTGTCTTTAAGACCATGCCATATGCGAGTCACTACAAAAGTATAGTACGCTTGACTTGCATGAGCACTGTCCAAGTTGATTCTTGTAATGGGATTAGTTGGGAGTCAATTGGATTGATTTGACCCTCCCCATGAATGGTCAACAGTAACGTAGATATTTGCCGGATTTTCTTTTACCTAACCCTAGATTTGGTAGGGAAATTAGAGGGAGCAAAAGTATATAAAGTGATGGAAGAGGGACATCCTAGATGGTTTTTTCTTTCTGCTAGACATTCTAGTATTTCTTTTTAACCTAAATGTTCTCTTTTTATTCGTTAAGCTAGAAACAAGATTTCATTTAACCAGTGGATGATTCAACCTTCTGGTAAGTCTTATAGTGCTGTATGTTACGATTGTTGAATAGTAAGGATGTTAAAAAGGTGTAAGAATAGTAGGGTGTGAGTGAAGGCTCTACATGAGGGTCACATGTAGTTGGAATGTTAGTAAACTATCTCAAAAATAGGGATTCTAATAAAAATTCCATGATCTTATAAGTAGTTGTTTACTCTTCGGATTGGGAAGGACAATTGAAACAGAAGCTCCAAGCTGAGGTAAAGGTAGGTCTCTGGTGAGTCTCTAGACTCGCCTCTTGCACGTCATCTTATAATGATTCTTTGCATGGTTGATTTATATATAGATTAACATATATTCTTGAGGAGTTGCAATATGTATGTATGTTTGTGTGTTTTCTGTGAAACATCTATATGTATGTACTAAAGTGTGCAATGTGCTGCATGAAGATAACGATATGTGGTAAGCATGTATGAGAAGTATGGATTCCTCAATGGTATGAGTGAAATCTATGTAAATGTTTCCATATTGTTATTTAAGTGGTGCATGAAAAATTATGGTTGGTGATAAGGGGGTTCGGGCGTAGTGTCGGGAAAATATGTTATATGATAATGGACCCCACGGTGTTGCTTTAATGACGTCTGCTGGGACAGAAAACACGAAGGCCAGTATGAAAAAAATATAGTGTCTCAGAAACATAAACACGAGGTCCACCGAGAGAGTAAACACGAGAGAAGGCCAGTGTAACCGTTACATGGAAAGATCATGACCATGGCACATTTTGGAAATGACAGATGATCTGCTTTTGTCTTCTAAGGTTTCTATGTGTCCCAAGGGTGAAGATGGGAAACCTTAGGTGATGCTAATTTTAGGCAAATCCATATCGTCAAACACGATAGTTTGTGTGGTGCCTTTGTAGCAAGCCAAACCAAGCCTTTGTGGTGAGTTATCTGTAAAGCCTTTGTGGCGAGTTATCTAGAAAGCCTGTAAGGCGATTTCTTTAATGCCTATGTGGCTAGTTGTTAGTCCTCCATTGTGGCGAGATTTGGATATGTCTTTGAGGTATTTTCTAAAAGAGTTCTCGACAGTGTACCCAATGAGATGAATGTCATAGTATCTTGCTAGGTCGAGAGAGCTTGGCACATATGTAACTATGGGTGGTGTAAGTGTCCACCAAATCAACATTTTCACATATTGTACCGAAGTCTTCTGAGTTTCCATTGGACGATCTAAAATATTGCCTTCATCGAACCAAGTTCGTTGTCTGGATCAACTTGAAGATACGAGATGACTGGCATTTTGACAATCACCAAAGCCAGTCTAAGAATCCGTATGTATACCATTCTAAGAAATGTATCCAACTTCTTTCTTCAATGAGATTGTGAATGAAGATGCACAATAAGGTGTGAGGTCTATGATTCGCCAAGTGACGAAATGTGTATAAGAGGGGTCAAGTGTAAAGGTTGGCGTATAATTATCCGTCGTGATCAAAAATTATTCACAAAGTCTCAGGAAAGTCTAGAATCTGCAATTAGAGGAATCCAACAACAGCAATAAAGGTAATATTGATTGAGGTTCAATAAGTTCCGTTGAACTTACAGACATTATTTGTAATGCAGGTTCTTGGAATTAAATTAGTGCGCTAGGAAGGACCAAGCCAGGAATGCGCCAGGGTGGTAGTTTGAAGTGCGATATTATGCATACGAAGGGGAATTTTTGGATATACGGTGAATAGTACTCTATGCCATGATTAAGTCTGGTTTAACAAAAATTTAAGTTGTAATTTCTTAAACTACTTTCGAGAATCTATTGTATTTAATTGTCTCCTTTCAAATGTTTTGACTTAGAAAGAATATAAAGAAATGAAAAGTATGTTCAGTATGATTTTCGCCTATTGAAAAATTTTGTTAAGTATTTAAGTTTGGTGGCATCTAATATCTGGGTCTGGTAAATCGGGTCGGGTATAGGGTGTTACAATTTAATTTTTATCAGAGCTTTCAATTTAGCCGATCCTTTGGAATTTGAGATAGAGTCAAACCTGTATGCATGATACGCTAGACTTGGCTTAGTCCATCAGGTAAGTTAAGGTAAAATAGTAATTGCGAATACTTTGGCACGTTGTTAATGTTAGAGAAGGTGAGTTCAGTTGGAAAGGAAGAAGATAGTTTTATAGAAACGAAAAGCAAAATGATTGAAGTCAAACATAAAAATGTAGTACAAAAAGAAAATGAAATAAAATCCTCATTCTCTCTCATCGATAGGCTAGTCGGTAGATTCAGTAAGAACCCCTTTTGGTTCGGGGCGTTCTTGAGGGACTTCTTCAATATCATAAGAATCTTCCAAATTTTCCTTCTCTATTTCTGGCTCTCTGGAGATTAAGAACTTGGACGATTGCCTCTATAACTTCTTCCAATCATCACCCTCAGGGTTATAGATAGCAAAGTTCAAGGACTCAGCAGTGACATTCTATAAGTAGTTGAAGTTCACCTGCCTTAAATTGAGAGGACCCACAACAACTTGGACGTGAAGGACTAGGTTGGATCGTAGTATAGGCAACGCCTTTGCCAAATTTTTCTTAGTGTCCTCCTGGCATTTCTTCAGAGCTTCCTTGTTGGAATGGCGTAGATGCTCCAGCTCTGATAAACATCATTGGTCAAGATATTTGAATTTCTCCTTCCAAGAGGACTCTCTTGACCTTAGTCGATTGAATTCTTCCTCCATCTACTTGGCCCAGATTTCTAAATCTTCATATTTGACCTTCTAAGAAGAGACAGAGGAGTCAAGCTCTTTGATCTGACTTATAGCTTCCTCATGAGTCTGATGTAACTGAGCTAAGCACTATTCGCTAGAATGCATAGTTTTTTCCAAACCCGCCAGTTTGATGCTGTTTTGATTACAAGCCTCCTGAAGGGCCCAGCTCATAAGCCCGTATTCAGCCACTAAAACCTACCAAAACTTGTCGGCACTAAGAGTGGGGGAAGATAAGGACTTGAAGAAAGAGAAGAGAGGAAAGCTGTAAACGAAAAAATATATAAGATTTTTCCTATGTAATTTATCACCTTTTTTACTTAAATACATTGTTAAAACTAAGTAATTGTTTAATAAATTAATGAAATATGTGAAAATATGAAATTAGGACATATAAATTATTAAAATGTGATTTTATGCTTTATTATATAGTTTTCATGCAATAAATGGCTTAATTTATATTAATTTGAATATATTATATTTTTTAAGACATAAAGTGGGCCATGCATGATTAAATTAAATAATAAAATATAAAATTATATTTCATAATTCATTTTAAAATATTTCATTAATAATTTGGGTTTTAATTAATTAATTAAATTGGATAAATTTTATTATTTGGTCCTCTAACTTGTTGATTTATTCTGGACAGGTCTGATAGCTTTGCTGGATTACAAAACCCTCCAAATTGGAGACCAAGTCAACCCAATATTCGGCTACACATGGCTGTCCATTTAAACCATTCTTTGGTTTAATTACACAGGGTCCTTGCAGTGTTGAAGAAATTAGAGATTTGCCCGAAGATTTACGATTGACCGAGTCTCAGTCCTGAGTTGTGTGGCATCCAAAATTGCTTAAAAATCAAGAAAAAATCAAGTCAAAAGCCACTAAGCATGGCCGGCCATAATAACATCAACTATTTTTAGAAAATTATCCCCCTCTCATTCTCTCATTCATCATCCCTCAATCATCCCTCAAGCATTCCTGAATCATTCCTCATTCATTCTCATCATTCATCATTCTCTCTTCTCTCCAAATTCTCTTAGCCTTTTCCATTCCCACGCCTAGCATCATCTCTTCATAGAGATTTTAGCGATTAAGCCTCTTAAAGAACCCTTGGTCGGCCACCTTGGAGAGCCATCAGCAAAGAAGCAAAGCAAAGGAACGAAGGAGCCTCGTCAATCAGAGTCTTGGGTGACAGCCACTTTGAATTGGGTTTAATCTTTCTTTTCTTTAATTTAATCTAAAGATGTTTGCTATGTGTTCTTTTTTCTTGTTTGCAACAATGTTAGCTTAATTTTATTTAAGCTAGGATGATTGCTTTGATTAAATAATATTTATTTGATTCATGCTTATAATGTTTGTGCCTCAATCGATCATGTTTTCAATTAAAATAAAGTCTTCCTTGACGGTCCCGAGCCTTCAGTAGCTTTGACGATCTGTAAACAGAGTAAACACACACACAAAGTAAGCTTTCCAAAAGCTTAGTAAGCCATATACAAATAAACTTAACATATAATCATTCATAAACATAGTTATTTAAAATCATTATCACATTCTTATTTCAAGCACATAATAGTCTCTTTGGCTCACTTGGTTTACCATTGCTTACCAATTCATCATATCTTATGTAACATCCCGGTTTAGACCCTAGTCGAAACGCTGGTTCGAGACCACAAATCTGAGGTCGTAAAAATATTTTAATGATATTTTCTGTGTGAATATTATGTGACTTAGCCTGTGTGAAAATTCTGTGTGATAATTTGATTTTTGTGTGTCAAACTTGCGAAAAGGACTTAATTGTATAAGGTGTAAAAGCTGTGTGCTGATTTTTAAGTGTCAAATTGTGGATGGCTTTTTAAGGTGGAGGCTTTATGTTGTTATTAAACAATAATATAGTTAGTGGATGGTGAATGGACATAAAAACCTATGGATAGTGGAAATGGAATAATAATAAAAAGGATAAAAAGGTAAAAGATAATTAATGATAATAAAACAAAACAAAAACATTTGGTGGCCATTTTTATCATCTTTTCTTCCACCGAATATGGATGAAAGAAAAGGGTGTTAAAGCTTTTGGAATTTCGGCACTTCCTAAGCTAATTTGAGGTATGATTTTCGATCAGTTTTTGATAATTTTTACGTTTTTGTAATTGTTGCTTTGTGCTTTACAAAACCCATGCTTAAATTTTCTAAATTGATGATGTTTATGAAATGTGCCATCGATGAAATGGTGAGCTTTGTGATGAGTGTTGATGTATAATGGAAGATATGTGTTTAATGAACATGTTTTGTTCTTGGATATTTGGTAAATTTAGCTAATTAGGGCTAAATTGAGAAAATGAGAAATTGAAGGGTTAAATTGTGAAATAAATAAAATGTGTGGATTTGTATAAGCATAAGAAGAATTCGGCTAAGCACATGTATATTGAAATCTTGTGTATTTGATGATTTTGTGAGATAGGGACTAAAGTGTCGAAATGTGAAAATGTACGGGCTATTTTGTAAAATGCCCTAAATGTGTGTATGTGGACTAAATTGAATGAAATGATGATTGAATGGATTGAATTTGAATGTGTATAGACCAAGAAAGGAGAGGTTCGGATCGAGATCGAGGCAAAGAGAAAGTGCTCGATTAATCGATCGTTTCGGTATTTTGACATCCGAGGTAAGTTCAGATATAATACATGTTATTAAGATATGTTTTAGCATTTTGAAATGAATATGTATATGTATATGAAATTGAGATGCTATGTGCAAGATTTAGTTAATGGCACTAAGTGTGCGAAATTGAAATTGAAATTGAAATTGAAATGAATAGCACTATGTGTGCGATATTGTGAAAGCTTCGGCTGTTTGATTTGGAACTGTGTGTGCGATACAAAGATAAGTTTGTTGAAAGATTTGGCACTAAGTGTGCGATAAAGAGTATGCTTTTGGCATGTAAATAGCACTGAGTGTGCGATTAAGTTGAACAAATATCAAAGGATGATCAACATGTAATATCGAGCATTGAATAGTTTGGAAGTTTAATAACTAAGTGTTGGCTAAGGTACGTTCGAAACCTATGTGGTTGATGAAATTATGGTTGAGATCATGGAATGTAATTTTGAACATATTAACTTGTATGGTATGGTATATATATGTGTTCATGAAATAATCCAAGTGATTGTTGATTTAGTATAATGTTTTATGATAAGAACTTACTAAGCTTTAGTAAGCTTACTGTGTGATTTGTTTCTCTGCTTTGCAGTGTCAGTAAAGCTAGCTCGGATCTGGGAATCGTCAAATCTCTCACCACACTATCGGCAATCTATTTTGGGTATTTTGGAAAGATGTACATAGTGAAAATATGGCATGTATAGGCTGGTCATTTGAATCATGTTTGTTGTTTGTAAGTAGCCATGAGATGTGGCTAGATATGTGCTAGTCTTAACATGAATGAATTTGATATATGTGATGCATCTTTTGGCATGATTTGTGGGTTGAGAAATTGACTATTGAATGGTAACTTTGTGTTGGTAAAATGCTAGTAGGAATTAGTGAAATTAAGAAGGAATGATGTTTGGTATTGAATGTATTATACTTGTGATGAGATAGATTTTGGTATTGAAATTGTTATGATTGGAATGGGAATTGAATGCATAGATTGGATAGTCATATTGGTAAGTTTTTGGTTGCCTTATGTGCATGATATGTTTTGGTATGTGTTGCTTGTAGGTTTGACCTAAGTGGGTGGCATGTTGGCCTTCCAAAATGGCCTATAATGTCACACGGTCAAGGCACACGGGCGTGCCTACAGACCGTGGGTGAATTGGCAGATTAGAGCTTAGTAGCACACGGCCTCTACACGGGGGTGTCAGCTAACCGTGGTGTACAAGTTAGTAGCTAGCTAAGAGCACACGGCCATGGCACACGGGCGTGCTTGGTGGTCGTGGTGGGGAAGACAGCATAGGACCATGGTCAGGACACACGGGCGTGCCTGGTGGCCGTGGGGACCAAGTCAGTATATAGACACGGAAGGAGACACGGGGGTGTCTAGAAGCCGTGGAGGGCACACGGTCTCCTCCCACGGGCGTGTCTCCCTTGTATTTTATAAAAGTTTCAAATTTTCATGAAATCTTATATGTGTTTCGGTTTAGTCCCGACTCGGTTTATAAGCATGCTTATGGTCTTGATGACTCATTTAAGGGACACTATGATTGTAATTGAACGTGATTGACTTTGTGTCGTAAATTCTAGACGTTAAATGTTCTGATTGAATGATAATACCTCTTAACCCCTTTTTGGCGACAGTCTCGGGTTAGGGGTGTTACATTTTATTGGTATCAAAGCTACGGTTTAGTCTATTCTCGGACTAACGTAGTGCGTGTGAGTCTAGCTATACATGCCATATATGAAATTGCGATAGTGTGATGAATGCTGATAGTTGAAAATGTGTTTTCTTATAGTAATGGATCCCGATCGAGCAGTTGTTGATGACGTAGAGAGTAATGTGCCTGCTCACGCTCAAGGGACAGCGCCGGCCACATCTAGGCCAAATGAAGGTAGTGAGGGAGGAGAGGCTAAGCAAGCCTTCTTCCGTATGATGAGTGAATGGTTTATGGAGTTCGTTCGAACGAATTCGGCTGTTCCATAACCTCCACCCCTATAAGTACCTGTTGTGCCACAAGTTGTAGACCCAATCAGATTAAATAAACCACCTGTAGATAAGATTCGAAAATACGGGGCCGAGGAGTTTAGGGCCACATCTGATGACGATGCTGAGCGAGCTGAGTTTTGGCTTGAGAATACAATCAGAGTATTCGATGAGATGTCGTTAAATCCTGATAAGTGCATTAAGTGTGTAGTTTCCTTGTTGAGAGACACGGCTTATAACTGGTGGAAAACATTGATATCTATAGTTCTGAGAGAGAGAGTCACCTGGGACTTCTTTCAAGTTGAGTTCAGAAAGAAATATATTAGTCATCGTTTCATTGATCAGAAACGTAAAGAGTTTCTAGGGTTGAAACAGGGTCGTTTTTCTGTTACTGAGTACGAATGAGAATTCGTAAGATTGAGTCAGTACGCGAGGGAATGTGTTTCGACCGAAGCTACTATGTGCAAACGTTTCATAGAGGGATTGAATGAAGACATTAAATTGTTGGTTGGGATACTTGATATAAATGAATTTGTTGTGTTAGTCAAAAGAGCATGTAAAGCTGACGAGCTCAGTAAAGAGAAGAAGAAAGTCGATTCTAAGGCTCGTGATGAAAGAAAGAGATCGATGAATAAGTTCTCTCAACCTTCAGCAAAGAGATATAGAGATGAAAGAAACCGTTCTAATGTTTCGTTGGGACATACAAGTAGAGATCGTTCGAGAGACAAAGTCTTGGTTTACTTAATTCAAGCTCAGAATGAACCAAGTGTTGGTAGTGTTAAGAGTAACAAACCTAAGTGCGATGGGTGTGGAAGACGACATGTGGGAGAGTGCTGGGGCAAGTACAACAATAGAGTTTGTTATAAATGTGGATCTCGAGATCATTTTATTAGAGATTGCCCAAAGATGGTCGAAGAGGAGAATGTTTAGAATGAAAGACCAAGTAATGTGACGGCTAGAGGTAGACCACCCAGAAACAACAGAAATGTGAGCAAAAGTCAAAGGAGGACAACTGACACAGCTGTGAGGTTAGAAGCGAGAGCACCTGCCCGAGCCTATGCTATACGCACACGAGAGGAAGCATCATCTCCAAACGTCATCACCGGTACTTTCACTTTATTTGATATTGATGTCGTTGCATTGATAGATCCTGGATCAACCCATTCCTATGTGTGTATGAACTTAGTATTGAATAAGACTCTACCTGTTGAGTCTACTGAATTTGTGATTAGAGTATCGAACCCCTTAGGCAAGTGTGTTTTGGTGGATAAGGTGTGCAAGAATTGCCCATTGATGTTTCGTGAATTATGTTTTCCGGTCAATTTGATGTTACTACCATTCAATGAGTTTGACATAATTTTGGGTATGGATTGGCTTACTCTGCATAACGCCATCGTGAATTGTAAAAGAAAGAGTATTGAGTTGAAGAGTCAGAATGGTGATGTAGTTCGAATTGAATCCAATGATATGAAAGGATTACCAGCTGTTGTATCTGCGATGAAAGCTATGAACTATGTGAGACAAGGTTGTGAAGCTTATTTGGCGTACGTGATTGATACAAAGGTGTCGGAAAAGAAAGTTGAATCTGTGTCTGCGGTTTGTGAGTTTCCAGATGTATTTCCTGAAGAGTTACCAGGATTACCTCCAATTCGAGAGGTGGAATTTGGTATTGAGTTAGTGCTGGGAACTGCTCCTATTTTGATAACTCCTTACAGAATGGCCCCAACTGAATTGAAAGAGTTAAAATCACAGTTGCAAGAATTAACTGACAGAGGTTTTGCACGACCGAGTTTTTCACCCTGGGGAGCTCATGTGTTATTTGTGAAAAAGAAAGACGGAACTATGAGAATGTGTATTGATTATCGACAGCTGAATAAAGTGACAATAAAGAATAAATACCCGTTGCCTCGTATCGATGATTTGTTTGATCAGCTGAAGGGACCTACAGTGTTTTCTAAAATAGATTTGAGATCAAAGTTACTATCGGTTAAGAGTTAAAGAGTCCGATGTGCCAAGATCGCTTTAGATGAGGTACGGACATTACGAATTCTTAGTGATGCCTTTCGGATTAACAAATGCTCCTGCAGTGTTTATGGATCTGATGAATCGGATATTCAGACCGTATTTAGATCGTTTTGTTATGGTATTTATTGATGATATTTTGATCTATTCGCGAGTTGAGACGCAGCATGCCGAACATTTGAGAACCGTGCTACAAACACTACGTGAGAAATAGTTGTATGCAAAGTTTAGCAAATGTGAATTTTGGTTGCATGAGGTCAGTTTTTTGGGGCATATTGTATCACCTTTGGGATACGAGTTGACTCGAGTAAAATCTCTCGCTATTTTAGAATAGAAGCCTCCGAGGAATGTGTCCAAGTCCAGTAGCTTTACGGGACTAGCGGGATATTATAGACGATTTGTGAAAGGCTTCTCGATGATTGCAACTCCATTGACAAAGTTGTTACAAAAGGATGTTAGATTTGAGTGGTCAGAAAAGTGCCAACAGAGTTTTGAGCGATTGAAAGTGTTGTTAACGGAAGCACCGCTTTGATTCAACTGAAATCGGGCAAAGAGTTCATAGTTTACAGTGACGCATCATTGAATGGTTTGGGCTGTGTGCTGATGCAAGAAGGGAAAGTCATTGCTTACGCTTCGAGACAGTTAAACCGCATGAAAGGAACTACCCAACGCAAGATCTTGAATTGGCTGCGATTGTGTTCGCATTGAAGATTTGGCGTCACTATCTATTCGGGGAGAAATGTCACATCTATACTGATCATAAGAGTTTAAAGTACTTGATGACTCAAAAAGACTTGAACTTGCGACAGAGAAGATGGTTAGAGTTATTGAAAGATTACGAACTTGTGATAGATTACCATCCGGGTAAGGCTAATGTTGTAGCTGATGCCTTAAGCCGAAAATTGTTATATGCTTTGCGAACTACGAGTAATCTGATAGATCTATGTGATGATGGTGTGGTTGTAGCTGAATTGAAAGTAAAGCCGATGTTTGTACAGCAAATTAGTGATACTCAGAAAAATGATGTTGAAATGATGGCTAAACGAACTCAATGTGAATTGAATGTTGAATCAGAATTTCGAGTTGATTGTGATGATTGTTTGAGATTCAGAGATCGAATTTGTGTTCCAAGAAATTCAGGGTTGTTCAAACGATTTTGAATGAGGTTCACAATAGTCATTTGACTGTGCATCCGGGGAGTACGAAAATGTATAATGATTTGAAGCAGTTCTATTGGTGGCATGGCATGAAAAGAGACATTTCTGATTTTGTATCGAAATATTTAGTTTGTCAGCAAGTCAAAGCTGAACATCAAGTTCCATCTGGGTTGTTACAACCGATTATTATTCCTGAATGGAAATGGGAGAGAATTACGATGGACTTTGTGTCGAGTTTGCCCTTATCTTCGAGTAAGAAAGATGCAGTATGGGTGATAGTGGACAGATTGACGAAATCAGCTCATTTCATTCCGGTAAGAACCGATTATTCTTTAGAAAAGTTAGCTGAATTGTATATTGATGAGGTTGTGAGATTGCACGGAGTACCGCTATCAATTGTGTCTGACAGAGATCCGAGATTTACCTCGCAATTTTGGAAGAAATTGCAAAATGCTTTAGGCACGAAATTACATTTCAGTACTGGTTTTCATCCACAAACGGATGGTCAATCCGAGCGAATCATTTAGATTCTCGAAGACATGCTGAGATGTTGCATACTTGAATTTGAAAGTACGTGGGAAAAACATTTATCATTGATTGAGTTTGCGTATAACACCAGTTTTCAATCTAGCATTAAAATGGCACCATATGAGGCTCTTTATGGTCGAAAGTGTCGAACTCCATTATATTGGACCGAGCTGAGTGAGAATAAGATTCACGGGGTTGATCTGATAAAAGAGACTGAGCAAAAAGTGAAAGTAATTCGTGATAGTTTGAAAGCAGCCTCAGATCGTCAGAAGTCTTATGCAGATCTGAAACGAAAAGATATCGAATTTGATGTTGGTAATAAAGTGTTTTTGAAAGTGTCTCCGTGGAAGAAAATACTCCGCTTTTGGCCGAAAGGCAAAGTTTCGAGTCCGAGGTTCATCTGATCGCATTTAGATTATTGAACGAGTTGGGCCGGTTGCGTATAGATTGAAATTTCCATTTGAGTTAGAAAAGATTCATAACGTGTTTCATGTGTCAATTCTTCGACGGTACAGATCTGATCCGTCTCATGTGATTGCTCCTACTGAAGTCGAGATTCAGTCAGACTTGTCATTTAGTGAAGAACCGATCCGAATTTTGGCACGAGAGACTAAAGAGTTGAGAAATAAGAAAATTTCTTTAGTGAAAGTATTATGGCACAAACACGAAATTGAAGAGGCTACGTGGGAGCCCGAGAACGTTATGAGAGAGCAATATCCACACCTATTCACTGGTAAGATTTTCGGGGACAAAAATCCCTAAGGGGGGAGAGTTGTAACATCCCGGTTTAGACCCTAGTCAGAACGGTGGTTCGAGACCACAAATCCGAGGTCATAAAAATATTTTAATGATATTTTCTGTGTGAATATTATGTGACTTAGCCTGTGTGAAAATTCTGTGTGATAATTTGATTTTTGTGTGTCAAACTTGCGAAAAGGACTTAATTGTATAAGGTGTAAAAGCTGTGTCCTGATTTTTAAGTGTCAAATTGTGGATGGCTTTTTAAGGTCGAGGCTTTATGTTGTTATTAAACCATAATATAGTTAGTGGATGGTGAATGGACATAAAAACCTATGGATAGTGGAAATGGAATAATAATAAAAGGGTAAAAATGTAAAAGATGAATTAATGATAATAAAACAAAAACAAAAACATTTGGTGGCCATTTTTTATCATCTTTTCTTCCACCGAATATGGATGAAAGAAAAGGGTTTTAAAGCTTTTGGAATTTTGGCACTTCCTAAGCTAAATTGAGGTATGATTTTTGATCTGTTTTTGATAATTTTTACGTTTTTGTAATTGTTGCTTTGTGCTTTACAAAACCCATGCTTAAATTTTCTAAATTGATGATGTTTATGAAATGTGCCATTGATGAAATGGTGAGCTTTGTGATGAGTGTTGATGTATAATGGAAGATATGTGTTTAATGAACATGTTTTGTTCTTGGATTTTTGGTGAATTTAGCTAATTAGGGCTAAATTGAGAAAATGAGAAATTGAAGGGTTAAATTGTGAAATAAATGAAATGTGTGGATTTGTATAAGCATAAGAAGAATTCGGCTAAGCACATGTATATTGAAATCTTGTGTATTTGATGATTTTGTGAGATAGGGACTAAAGTGTCGAAATGTGAAAATGTGCGGGCTATTTTGTAAAATGCCCTAAATGTGTGTATGTGGACTAAATTGAATGAAATGATGATTGAATGGATTGAATTTGAATGTGTATAGACAAAGAAAGGAGAGGTTCGGATCGAGATCGAGGCAAAGAGAAAGTGCTCGATTAATCGACCGTTTTGGTATTTTGACATCCGAGGTAAGTTCGGATATAATACATGTTATTAAGATATGTTTTAGCGTTTTGAAATGAATATGTATATGTATATGAAATTGAGATGCTATGTGCAAGATTTAGTTAATGGCACTAAGTGTGCGAAATTGAAATTGAAATTGAAATAGAAATGAATAGCACTATGTGTGCGAGATTGTGAAAGCTTCGGCTGTTTGATTTGGCACTGTGTGTGCGATACCGAGATAAGTCGGTTGAAAGATTTGGCACTAAGTGTGCTATAAAGAGTATGCTTTTGGCATGTAAATAGCATTGAGTGTGCGATTAAGTTGAACAAATATCAAAGGATGATCAACATGTAATATCGAGCATTGAATAGCTTGGAAGTTTAATAACTAAGTGTTGGCTAAGGTACATTCGGAACCTATGTGGTTGATGAAATTATGGTTGAGATCATGGAATGTAATTTTGAACATATTAGCTTGTATGGTATGGTATATATATGTGTTCATGAAATAATCTAAGTGATTTTTGATTTAGTATAATGTTTTATGATACGAACTTACTAAGCTTTAGTAAGCTTACTGTGTGATTTGTTTCTCTGCTTTGCAGTGTCAGTAAAGCTAGCTCGGATCTGCGGAATCGTCAAAGATCTCACCACACTATCGGCAATCTATTTTGGGTATTTTGGAAAGATGTACATAGTTAAAATATGGCATGTATAGGCTGGTCATTTGAATCATGTTTGATGTTTGTAAGTAGCCATGAGATGTGGCTAGATATGTGCTAGTCTTAACATGAATGAATTTGATATATGTGATGCATCTTTTGGCATGATTTGTGGGTTGAGAAATTGACTATTGAATGGTAACTTTGTGTTGGTAAAATGCTAGTAGGAATTAGTGAAATTAAGAAGGAATGATGTTTGGTATTGAATGTATTATACTTGTGATGAGATAGATTTTGGTATTGAAATTGTTATGATTGGAATGGGAATTGAATGCATAGATTGGATAGTCATATTGGTAAGTTTTTGGTTGCCTTATGTGCATGATATGTTTTGGTATGTGTTGCTTGTAGGTTTGACCTAAGTGGGTGGCATGTTGGCCTTGCAAAATGGCCTATAATGTCACACGGTCAAGGCACACGGCGTGCCTCTGCACCGTGGGTGAATTGGCGATTATGACTTAGTAGCACACGGCCTCAACACGGGGGTGTCAGCTAACCGTGGTGTACAAGTCAGTAGCTAGCTAAGAGCACACGGCCATGGCACACGGGCGTGCTTGGTGGCCGTGGTGGGGAAGATAGCATAGGACCATGGTCAGGACACACGGGCGTGCTTGGTGGCCGTGGGAACCAAGTCAGTATATAGACACGGAAGGACACACAGGGGTGTCTAGAAGCCGTGGAGGGCACACGGTCTCCTCCCATGGGCGTGTCTCCCCTGTATTTGAGAAAAGTTTCAAATTTTCATGAAATTTTGTATATGTTTCGGTTTAGTACCGACTCGGTTTATAAGCATGCTTAGGGTCTTGATGACTCATTTAAGTGACACTATGATCGTAATTAAACGTGATTGACTTTGTGTCGTAAATTCTAGATGTTAAATGTTCTGATTGATCGGTAATACCTTTTAACCCCTTTCTGGCGACAGTCTCGGGTTAGGGGTGTTACATCTCATATATCTCATTTGCTCACATCTCAAACATACATATATCGAAAATGTACCTTTGCATCAATGCACATACTTACTCACCTTTCATGCTTATACAAAGCATGTATATATATATCAACGTACCTGAAACGGATATACAACTCACATAGTCATTCATTTCTCTGACTTGCCTGTTGAACCGTTTAGAATCTAATAGGATACTCAGAATTCTCGGAATAGTTGTACAACGCCAACATCCAAGACGTGGTCTTACATGTAATCAGATATCGATGCCACTATCCCAGACAGGTTGTTACATGAATCAATACGATGCCAATGTCCCAGACATGGTCTTACACATAAATCTCAAATCGATGTCAACGTCCCAGATGTGGTCTTACACAAAATCTCGAATCAATGCCAACGTCCCAGGCGTGGTCTTACATGATATCAAATATCGGACACCTATGTCATGACATATGCTATCCTATCTATTCCTAGGTTCATACGGGACTTCTCAGACTTTAACAACTTGTCGATATATACATAAGCTCAGATTTCCCATACATCCCATCTCAATGGATATTCATAGCAATTTGAATCTCGTATATACACAAATAATTCAATTCAAATAGATTTATTTGTATATCGACTTACCTCGGATTCAGATATTTGATCGAATTCGGTTATACGACAACTTTTGACTTTCCACGATATAAGTCCGTTTTCTTCGGTTCTTGATCTATACATATTCAAATTTAATCCATTTATTCATCAATTCATTCAATTCAATCCAAAGACACATGTTTAGGGCAATTTATAAATTAGCCCTCACATTTTCACATTTTGATAATTTAGTCCCTATTTCACAAAATCACAAAATATACCAAATTTCATGTTACCCATGCTTAGCCGAATTTTCACAAGTTTCATACTAGTCCATACATTTCATTTATTTCACAATTTAATCCTTCAAAATACTAGTTTCTCATTTAAGCCCAAAATACTCAAATTCATCAAAAACTCAAAGACAAACTATGTTAATCAAACATATATCTTTCATAATTCACCATCAAACATCACAAAACTCATGTGTTCATCAATGGCACAATTCAAAATCATCATCAATTCTCAAAATTAAGACATGGGTTTTGAAGTATACAAAGCAACGATTACAAAAACGTAGAAATTATCAAAAATTGAAGTCAAAACTTACCTTAATCAAGCTTAAAGCTAGCCGAATATCCAAAGCTCAAAACCCTTGCTTGTCTTTCTTATTTTCGGTGATGAACATAAAAGATGATGGAATTTTTTTGCTTTTGTTTTTGTTTAATAACCTTTTATTATCACTTTACCATTTTAGCCTTTTTAATCAAATAAGAAAAATACATAAACCATGTCCAAAACCGTCCATTAGCCATCCACTATCATATTTATGGCATAATTGCCTCATAAGGCCTCCACATTTAAAAGTCACATCAAATAGGCACTTAATCAATTAGAAGGCAACTTTTGCACTTTATGTGATTTAGTCCCTTTTGTCAAATTAAGCACACAAACAGACAAATTTTCATACGAAACTTTCACACATGCTTAATCACATACAATAGGCACAGAAAATAATATTAAAATATTTTTCGGACTTAGATTTAGGGTCCCAAAACCACTGTTCCGACTAGGGTCAAAATCAGACTGTTACAACTCTCCCCCCTTAGGGATTTTCGTCCCTGAAAATCTTACCATTAAACAGATTCGAATACTGCTGTCTCATTGAATCTCCAGGCTCCCACGTAGCCTCTTCTACTCCGTTTCGATGCCACAATACCTTAACTAACGAAATTTTCTTGTTTCTCAACTCTTTCACTTCTCGAGCTGGGATACGGATTGGTTTTTATTCGTAAGTCATATCGGATTGAATTTCAATCTCAGACGGAGTAATCATATGTGACGGATCAGATCTGTATCGTCTATGCATCGATACATGAAATATATTTTGAATCTTTTCTAGCTCAGGTGGCAACAACAATCTGTACGCAACTGGCCCAACACGTTCAATAATCTCATATGGCCCGATGAACCTCGGACTCAACTTGCCTTTTCGTCCGAATCGGAGTACTTTCTTCCATGGAGACACTTTTAAGAACACTTTGTCACCGATCTCAAATTCTATATCTTTTCGTTTCAAGTCTGCATAGGACTTCTGACGATCAGACGCTGCTTTCAGACTATCACGGATTACTTTCACTTTCTGTTCAGTGTCTTTTATCAAATCAATCCCATGTATCTTACTTTCACTAAGCTCAGTCCAATCCAGAGGTGTTTGACATTTGCGTCCGTACAAAGCTTCATAAGGTGCCATTCTAATGCTCGACTGAAAACTATTATTATACGCGAATACCATCAATGGCAGGTATTGTTCCCACATACCGTCAAACTAAAGAATGCAACATCTCAACATATCCTCGAGTATCTGAATAATCTATTCGGACTGACCATCCGTCTGTGGATGAAATGTTGTACTAAAATGCAATTTAGTACCTAAAGCTTCTTGCAATTTCTTCCAGAACCGCGAAGTAAATCTCGGATCTCTATCTGACACAATAGACAGTGGCACCCCGTGCAATCTCACAATCTCAGAAATATAAAGCTCAGCTAACTTATCAAGTGAGTAATCAGATCGTACCGGAATAAAATGGGCAAATTTCGTCAATCGATCAACTACAACCCAGATCGCATCTTTCTTTCTCGGAGTTAATGGCAATCCAGTAACAAATTCCATCGTCACTCTATCCCATTTCACTCGGGAATCAAAATCGGTTGCAACAAACCAGATGTAACCTGATGTTCAGCTTTAACTTGCTGGCAGACTAAACATTTCGATACAAAGTCAGAGATATCTCTTTTCATACCATACCACCAATAGTGTTGCTTCAAATCATGATACATCTTTGTACTACCCGGATGAGTAGATAGACGACTGTTATGTGCTTCATTCAAAATCAACTAAATTAACTCAGGGTTTTTTGGAACACAAATTTGATCTCAGAACCTCAAGAAATCATCAACATCGACTCGAAATTCAGAATCAGAGTTCGAATCACACTGAGCTCGTTTCGCTAACATTTCATTATCCACTTTCTGAGCATCACATATTTGTTGTAAAAACAACAGTTTCGATTTTAATTCAGCTAACATTGATCCATCATCAGAAAAGTCCAAATGACCATTCATAACACGTAATGCAAGCAATGATTTCTGACTCAAAGCATCAGCAACTACATTTGCTTTACCCGGATGATAATCTATCACAAGCTCATAGTCTTTCAACAGCTCTAACCATCTTCTCTGTCGCAGATTCAAATATTTCTAGGTCATCAAATATTTCAAACTTTTATGATCTGAAAACACGTGACATTTCTCACCAAAGAGGTAGTGACGCCATATCTTTAATGCGAATAAAATCGCAGCTAATTCAAGATCGTGTGTCAGATAATTCTTTTCATGCGGCTTTAATTGTCTCGAGGCATAAGCTATAACTTTGTCTTTCTGCATCAAAACACATCCCAGACCATTTAACGAAGCATAACTGTAAATCACGAATTCTTTACCTGATTCTGGCTATACTAGCACTGGAGCTTCGGTTAACAGAGTTTTCAACTGATCAAAGCTTTTCTGACATTTATCAAACCATTCAAATCTCACATCTTTCTGAAGCAATTTTGTCAACGAAGTAGCTATCATCGAAAAGCCTTTTACGAACCTTCGATAATAACCAGCAAGTCTAAGAAAACTGCAAACTTCAGACACATTCTTCGGAGGTTTCCATTCCAGAATAGCAGAAATCTTGTTCGAATCAACTCGTATTCCAGACACTGATACAATATGTCCCAGAAAACTGACTTCACGCAACCAAAATTCACATTTGCTGAATTTCGCATACAATTGCTTATCTCGCAAAGTTTGCAACACAATTCTCAGATGCTCGACATGTTCGTTTTCATCACGTGAATAAATCAAAATATCGTCAATGAAAACAACAAAAAACTGATCTAAATACGGTCTAAAAATTCTTTTCATCAGATCCATAAAAATCGCAGGAGCATTCGTTAATCCGAAAGGCATAACTAAAAACTCATAATGCCCGTACCTCGTTCTGAAAGAAGTTTTCAGAATGTCTGAATCTTTTACTCTCAACTGGTAGTATCCAGATCTCAGATCTATCTTCGAAAATACAGTAGCTCCTTTAAGCTGATCAAACAAATCATCGATTCTGGGCAACGGATATTTGTTCTTTATTTTCACTTTGTTCAACTGACGATAATCAATGCACATTCTTATCGTGCCATCTTTCTTTTTCACAAATAGAATAGGAGCACCCCAAGGTGAGAAACTCGGTCTTGCAAACCCTCTGTCAGTCAACTCTTGCAACTATGACTTCAATTCTTTCAGTTCTGTTGGTGCCATTCTATACGGAGCTATCGAAATAGGAGTTGTACCAGGCAACAGATCAATACCAAATTCAACTTCACGTATCGGAGGCAATCCCAGTAGTTCTTCAGGAAACACATTAGAGAATTCATAGACAACTGGCACTGATTCAACTTTCTTTTCAGACACTTTCAAACCAATCACATACGCAAAATAAGCTTCATAACCCTTTTTCACAAAATTCTGAGCATTCAACACAAATATCACAGCAGGTAACCCAGTCAAGTCATTAGACTCAATACGAACTATTTCATCATTCTGACATATCAAATTAGTGGTGTTTCTTTTGCAATTCACAACGGCATCATATAGTGTCAACTAGTCCATACCTAAAATTATATCGAACTCATTAAAAGGTAATAACATCAGATCAGCTGGAAAACAAATATCTCGAAACATTAACGGATAGTTCTTGCATACTTTATCAACCAGGACACTTTTACCTAAGGGGTTCGATACTTTTATAACAAACTCAGTAGACTCTACAGGCAAAGTCTTACTGGATACTAAGTCCATGTATATATACAAATGTGTAGAACCAGAGTCTATCAATGCAATCACAGAAGTATCATAAAGAGTAAATGTACCCGTAATAACATCAGGAGATGAAGCTTCCTCACGGGCTCGGATGGCATACGCTCTGGCAGGCGCTCTAGCTTTAGATCTCGCAACAATGTCTCTCGTAGTTCTCTGACTACCACTGACATTTCTTATATTTCGAGTAGATCTACCTCTCGCTGAAACATTATCAGATCTCAGATTCTGAACAGTTTCTGGTTCAACAGACTCTGGACAATCACGGATGAAATGATCTAACGATCCATATTTGAAGCAAGCTCGGTCATTTAATCTATAACTTCTCGGATGTCTTTTACCACAATGCTTACACTCGGGTCGCTCGGATCAGACATTTCCAACACTAGCCATCGATGTTACTGGACCTTTTGAGCTCAACTGTGATCTAGCTCGATCTCTACCCGAATGTCCCACATTAGCCTTTGAACGGCTATGTTCATATCTGAATTTCTTCGAAGTAGACTGAAATGATTTGTTCGGAAATCTCTTTCTCACATCTCTAGCTTCAGAATCAGCTTTTCTTTTACCTTTCCCGAGTGCCTCAGCTTTGCACGCTCGGTCAACTAGCACAACGAACTCTTTTATCTCCAAAATCCCAACTAACAGATGGATATCTTCATTAAGACCATCTTCAAATCTTTTACACATTATTGCCTCGGTGGATACACATTCTCGAGCATACTGACTTAATCTCACGAACTCTCGTTCGTATTTAGTGACAGACATGCGGCCCTATTTCAAATCCAGGAATTCTTTTCGTTTTTGATCAATGAATCTCTGACTAATATATTTCTTTCGAAATTCAATCTGAAAGAAATCCCATGTGACCCGCTCTTTCAGAACAACAGAAATCAAAGTTTTCCACCACTGATAGGCTGCGTCTCGTAACAAAGATACAACACACTTAATACTTTTTTCTGGAGTCAAAGACATCTCATCAAATACTCGAATAGTGTTTTCTAACCAAAACTCAGCTTTTTCAGCATCGTCATCACTGGTGGCCCTGAACTCTTCAGCCCCATACTTGCAGATTTTATCGACCGGAGGCTTATTTAACAGATTCAAGTTCATAACCGGAGGCATATCTGAAGTCTGAGGGGGATTAGACGGGGGCGGAGGTTGTGAAAAAGCCGGATTATTTCTCACAAATTGAGTGAACCACTCACTCATCATCTGGAAGAAAGCTTGTTTAGCTTCTCCCTCTTGACCGCTCGTAGTCGGTTTCAAATCAGATGGCGTTGTCCCTTGAGCGGGAGTAGGCGCATTACTTTCTAGATCGTCAACTACGGCTCTTTCGGGATCCATTACTATACGAAAATTACATTTTACACGTCAGGATTCATCACACTATCACAGTTCAAATATATGGCATGTATAGGTAGACTCTTACACGCTACGTTAGTCCGAGAATCGACTAAACCGTAGCTCTGATACCAACCAAATGTAACACCCCTAACCCGTATCCGTCGCTAAAATAGGGTTAAGAGGCGTTACCGAACGAACGGAGACTTTTATGGACATTTCATAATATAACTCAACCAATGAGATCAAAGTGTCCCTTAAATAGGTCAACGAGACCTAGAGCATGCTTTAGAATAAGGCTGGGACTAAACCGAACACATACAGAAATTCTCGAAAATGTAAAAAAATTTCTAAGTTACAAAGGTCACACGCCCGTGTGGGCAGGCTGTGTGCCTCCCACGGCCTCAGACACGCCCATGTGTCTTAGCCATGTCAAAACAGGGCATACATACTGACTTATCCACACGGCCATGGACACGCGCGTGTGCCTCACCCGTGGTCGATCCTGACTTCACCACACTGCTAGTCACACGCCAATGTGTCCAGCCTGTGGTCGATCCTGACTTATTTTGAATTTTAACCACGAGGGACACGGTCGAGCCACACGCCTGTGTGCTCAACCGTGTGGGCAATTATAGGCCATTTTCAAGGCCAAATTGCCACCCACACAAGGGTCATCCCTACAAGCTCAAATAATCAATATCCCATACGCAATTAGCAACCAAAATCATGTCAAATGTTCAACCTATCATTCCATTTAATCACATTCCTAAATATGCCAACTTGTATGCCATATAGCACATCTAATTCACATGTAAAACCAAGCATAATTCATCCACAATTTCACCAATTTACTAAGGCATCAATTCATCAATAAGCTTACCATTCATAAGACCATTTCATTGTCATCAAGCCATACCAAAACATGCATCATATACCATAATCCCTTATGCATATTACCAACATTTATCTAGCCACATCACATGGCTAATTACATATCTCAAACATGTTCCAAACATCTAGCCTATACATGCCATACTTACTATATACATTTCCATAATGTACCAAAATGAGTTTGGGTAGTGTGATGATGATCCTTGACGGTCCCGAGCCTTCAGTAGCTTTGACGATCTGTAAATAGAGTAAACACACACACAAAGTAAGCTTTCCAAAAGCTTAGTAAACCATATACAAATAAACTTAACATATATTCATTCATAAACATAGTTATTTAAAATCATTATCACATTCTCATTATAATAGTCTCTTTGGCTCACTTGGTTTACCATTACTTACCAATTCATCATATCTCATATATCTCATTTGCTCATATCTCAAACATACATATATCTCAAATGTACCTTTGCATCAATGCACATACTTACTCACCTTTCATGCTTATACAAAGCATATAAATATATTAATATACCTGAAACGGATATACAACTCACATAGTCATTCATTTCTCAGACTTGCCCGTTGAACCGTTCAGAATCTAATAGGATACTCGGAATGCTCGGAATAGTCGTACAATGCCAACGTCCCAGACGTGGTCTTACATGTAATCAGATATCGATGCCATCGTCCCGCATGTGGTCTTACACGAATCAATACGATACCAATGTCCCAGACATGGTCTTACACGTAAATCTCAAATCGATGCCAACGTCCCAGACGTGGTCTTACATGAAATATTGAATTAATGCCAACGTCCCAGGCGTGGTCTTACATGATATCAAATATCAGACACCTATGTCATGACATATGCTATCCTATCTTTTCTTAGGTTCATACGGGACTTCTCAGACTTTAACAACTTGTCGATATATACGTAAGCTCGAATTTCCCATACATTCCATCTCAATGGATATTCATAGCAATTCAAATCTCATATATACACAAATAATTCAATTCAAATACATTTATTTGTATATCGACTTACCTCGGATTCGAATATTTGATCGGATTCGGTTATTTGACAACTTTTGACTTTCCACGATATAAATCCATTTTCTTCGGTTCTTGATCTATACATATTCAAATTTAATCCATTTATTCATCAATTCATTCAATTTAATCCAAAGACACATATTTAGGGTAATTTATAAATTAGCCCTCACATTTTCACATTTTGATAATTTAGTCCCTATTTCACAAAATCACAAAATATACCAAATTTCATGTTACCCATGCTTAGCTGAATTTTCACAAGTTTCATACTAGTCCATACATTTCATTTATTTCACAATTTAATCCTTTAAAATACTAGTTTCTCATTTAAGCCCAAAATACTCAAATTCATCAAAAACTCAAAGATAAACTATGTTAATCAATCATATATCTTTCATAATTCACCATCAAACATCACAAAACTCATGTGTTCATCAATGGCACAATTCAAAATCATCATCAATTCTCAAAATTAAGACATGGGTTTTGAAGTATACAAAGCAATGATTACAAAAATGTAGAAATTATCAAAAACCGAAGTCAAAACTTACCTTAATCAAGCTTAAAGCTAGCTGAATATCCAGAGCTCAAAACCCTTACTTGTTTTTCTTATTTTCGGTGATGAACATAAAAGATGATGGATTTTTTTTTGCTTTTGTTTTTGTTTAATAACCTTTTATTATCACTTTACCATTTTAGCCTTTTTAATCAAATAAGAAAAATACATAAACCATGTCCAAAACTGTCCATTAGCCATCCACTATCATATTTATGGAATAATTTCCTCATAAGGCCTCCACATTTAAAAGCCACATCAAATAGGCACTTAATCAATTAGAAGGCCACTTTTGCACTTTATGCGATTTAGGCCCTTTTGTCAAATTAAGCACACAAACAGACAAATTTTCATACGAAACTTTCACACATGCTTAATCACATACAATAGGCATAGAAAATAATATTAAAGTATTTTTTAGACTCGGATTTGTGGTCTCAAAACCACTGTTCCGACTAGGGTAAAAATCAGACTGTTACACTGGATGTTAGCTTAAAGGGCATATATTATGTTGTGTTTGTTTTGTGACACAAGAGATCTTGTGTTGTGGTGGCAAGTGGCGTGTTGGGGCATTTAAGAGGGAGTGGGTTCGAATCCCATGGCATGCAAAAAGGGGGTTTTATTTTATGTCTCTGTGGCGTGAGAGGTAGAGTTTGATTCAAACTCTACAGAGGTGGTTGGAGAATTGGTCATCAGAATTTGAATGGATTTGAATAAGGGGCTTGGAGTAAACCTAGAAGGAATCGGTGGAGATTTTGAAGGAATTGGGATGTGATGGGAGTCATAGCCGAATGGGGAAGCTTGAGTAGGGAAATTCGGCTAAGAGTTTTCATTTGGTGCATTTTTGGCATTTTTGTGAGAGTATAGAAGCTGATTATCCTCTCAGTTATTTCGAGTTTTTCCTTTTTGTGTTTTGGGATTTACTCTCTTTGTGGCGTCTCGTGCAGCATTTTTGACCATTCGGGTCTTTCTCTTTTCAATCTTATTTCTCAACTGTTGTTCACAATTGCTGAAACATAAACACCAAGTGCCGAGTTCTCCCTTGAAGCTTTTCTTCCTCCTTCACATTTCCTCTCTGCCGATTTGGCATTCTTCTTCTTCTTCTCTTTGGGCTAAATCGAATTAAGTTCTTCTGTTCCTCTCTTCTTGAGTAATAGTCGAATACCTTGCCTCCTCCTCACATCTTCTAAAACTCTGACAAGCCAAATATTGGGATAAGTGACTAGGTTGTTTCTTGTTACTTTGTGATTTCCCCTTTTAGGATTATCGTTGTTTCTATTCAATGATCTTCTTTCGATTTATCCTCTTAGATCGAACGCAATACTTCACCCACGTGCGCCGCTCCTTTAAGTCAACTTTCAGTTCTGAGGGATTCGGTAAGTGTTCTCTGTCTTGCTCAAGTTATTGTGATGGGTGTAAACTACATCCTTAATCAACCCTCTAACGGGATTTGTTATTATGCAGTGAGCGGTAAATCAACAATTGTGGGAGTCTAGCCAAGCGATTTTATGGTTAAAGGCTATACTCCTATTTACCAAGGTTAGTGGTAAGGGTTGTGTAGAGATTCAGGGTTTGTGAATCTTATTAACGATTTAAGGACTGATTAAATTTTGGATTGAATCTAGGTTGGTGCCGTTGGAATTTTGCAAGTGGTCGCTAAAAGGTGTGTAATCATACACCCAGTATTGTTACTGTTAAAACGATGGACAATGGTGTGTATTCACACCCCTATGTTACTGTGAATCGACAAAAGCTAAAAAGCTGAAACTTTGGCATCTGAGGGGTCACGAACGTGCAAACGCTCGTATGGTAAACCGAGCCCACAAATCTTCAGCGACGGACTGTAGAGGCCACCACGAGCGTTCTCGTGGGCTTGGGTCGTAATAGGCCTTGTTGGGCCGAGATGGGCTATGTGGGCCCAATGGGCTCTTGGGCCCCACATGGGTAAAATCCACGGTAAGTGGCTAATAATGGATTGGGTTGCGAAGTTCATTTAGCCGTGGCAGAATTTGGGTTGAACGGGCCACACGAGCGTGTGGGCCCACTTAAGTCGAGTAATGGACCTCGGGCTCAAATACAATGTTTTAGGCCATATAGGTTATCTGAGTCGTTTGATACATCTGTAGACTTTTTAAGGGTCGTCATCTATGTCGAGACCCCAAAAGTAGTTAAATGACCAAAATGCCCCTGGAGTGAAATTATTGTTTTACCCCTGACTAACGAAATGACCATTATACCCCTAGTGGTAGTTTAATTGATGTGTATATGATATCTATATGACTGGTTATGAACATGACATACTGCACACACGTAATATTTATGACACGACATTCTGCATTGGGGTTGGGATTCTGATTTGAAGGAAGTACTATACTAGTGGCTCTGCCATGTTTTTACTATTCTAGTGGCTTCGCCACGTATTCCGATCTTAGTGGCTGGGCCACGATTACTGTTGTTAGCAGTTCTGTTGCGTTACTATTAGCAGCTATGCTACGATATTGGTGTGTTGGTTGGGTGGGTCGACTTAGTCCCCACATGGTGTGTTGGTTGGTACGGGTGGTGTGTTGGCTGGATTGGGTTGGGTTGCATCTGCTTCGCATTATTATTTTGGGCTTAGACCCACATCTGCTCTCAGATAGGGCTAAAGCCCGGTGTCGACTATTATCGCATAGGGCTTAGGCCCGATGCAGTTCTACTTGCACCGATTGTTATTTGACCGATAGGGGATTACACACTGAGTTTTCGCAAACTCACCCTTTCTTTTAACTGTACAGGTAATCCCCATCCTTAATCGATTTGGAGCCACGAGGGACTCGGAGGTGGCCACGTGAATACTGATTTTCCGCTTGAGACTTAAATATTTTTAAATTATACTTGGGTTTGATTATGTAATAAGGCCATTTGAGGTTTAACTTTTATTTGGTTTTAACTTCTTACTTCTACCTGCTAGATTAGGAAAAAATGGTTTTTCAAAATAATAACTGTTTCGAAGGAAAATCACGCATTTTAAATTTTAAGGTTTGCAATTAGAAAAGCTTCTATGGTTTTTAATTCAGATTAATAAACTTGTAATAAATGATACAACCAATAGTTGGTCAACAATTTTTTGATTTTACAACACCAACGTTTTCAGTAGCAATTAGTTAAAAGGGATTTAAAACTTAGTCACGAATGTTCATCGACAAGACCAGTTTTCAAATCAACACTCTGATGTGACACGTCAGATCCGATCGTAACGTCTAGGCCGGGTTTGGGGTGTTACATTTAGTGTTATCAGAGCCAGGTTGTAAAGCTCGGCTGTGGAATGGGTTTTGAAATTTTTTTTAAAATTGTCTAAATTTTGGTTTTGGAAAGAAAATTGAAAGGTTGTTACTGAAAGTGTGGCACCCCGAGTCTCCAGCGTAAAATTTGTAAGTTCTCTAACACTGTCTACCACTATAGATTGAAATGTTATTCGGAGAAATTACTATAGATAGTAGTACTATACATAAAAAAACTCTTTTGTTAGGTAAACTAAGGCTGTAGAAGACTGAAAACTGTAGTGAGATATGTCGATCGGTGAAAATAAAAACTTTAAATACTGATTTTCATAAAACATCCGTTAACAATTATTGGAATTATGAACTGAATCATAAGACTTTTAAAATAGAAAATGCGCTGTAACATATGAGCACAAGGGGTACTCGCGGAAGGGGTACACGAGGCCGTGGTAGAGGCAAGTACTAGGGCTGGGTCTTCAACATCGGGTCACATGCCTGCTAGGGAGGCACCAGCCTCACCAGAAATAGAGATAGGGTCTCATGACCGAGCAGTTGGGGATAATGCTCTACCCAAAGAAATGCTACGGGTTCTTGAAAGGGTTGCTGGATCGAGTACTGGATCAGTGGGCCAAGGGTCAATTTCTGAGCGACTCCGGTCTAATGAAGCGGAAATCTTCAGGGGTGTTTCTGGTGTAGCCCTGAATGTGGCAGAGTATTGGTTAGAGGCTACCGAGCGGATAATGGATGACCTTGACTGTACTGTGGAACAAAAATTAAAGGGAGCAGTGTCCTTACTGCAAGACGAGGCATACCAGTGGTGGCTCACTATGAGAGAGGGTACGCAGGCCGACCATTTGACGTGGGATTTCTTCAAGACGGCCTTTCAAGGGAAGTATGTGGGTGCAAGTTATGTGGACGCCCGAAGAAAAGAATTTCTGAGCCTGACCCAGGGGAATAAGACAGTGGCAGTATATGAGGCAAAATTCTTACAGTTAAGTCGTTATGCTCGCGGTATAGTCGCAACTGAGTATGACCGTTGTGTGCGGTTCTAAGGTGGCCTCCGGATGAGTTACGTGTGTTGATAGCTCCACAAAAGGAGCGAGACTTTGCTGCCCTTTTGAGAAAGCAAAAATTGCTGAGGATGTGAAACGCTCTGAGCGCCAGAATTGTGAGAAAGATAAGTGTAGATTTAAAAGGGATTCAGGGCCCTCGGGTTCTTCTGGAAGGCCTATAAAGAAGGCCAGATTTGATGAGTCGGTCCGAGCAGTTCCTGTTACTATGGTTAGACCGTAGCCTTGCGCAGATTGTGGAAGACCTCACCAGGGTGAGTGCTGGAAACAAACTGGGGCATGTTTTAGATGTGGGTCCATGGATCATCAGGTTAAGAACTGTACTCAGAGGCCTTTTCAGATGCAAGCCGCAGGTCAGGGCCATGTTTAGCCAAGGAGAGGTGGTCAGCAGCCACCGAGAGGCCGTGGTCAGGCCAGAGGGGGAAATGGTTTGGGAAGAGGACGTGGAGCACCGGGCAGAGGTGCTGGTTTGGCAAGAGAACGTGGAGCACCGGGCAGAGGTGCTGGTAACACTAAGGTGAGATAGCCAGCTTTGGTCTATGCTGCTCGTCTCCGAGAGGATGGCGACGCCCCAGATGTCATAACTGGTACGTTTCTAATTTATAATGTACCATACACTACTTTAATTGACATTGGGTCTACACACTCGTATGTTGCATGCACTGTGTCTGGGATGCTGGGTTTTCAGTTTGAAATTACTGATAGTGAGATGACTGTGTTAAGTCCATTGGGACAGTCGGTTAGGGTGAATAAGTTGTTCAGAAACGTGCCCCTCGAGGTCCAAGGGGTTGTCTTTTTGGGGGATTTGATGGAACTTCCATTTCGTGAATTCGATCTTATATTGGGCATGGATTGGCTAGTGAAACACTGTACGAATTTGGATTACGCTGCTAAGCGTATGGTGTTGAAGTTTACTGAGGATGGAGAGGTGGTTGTGTTAGGGGAGCGAATAGATTATCTGTCTAATGTAATCTCAGCATTAAAGGCCGAGAAACTGGTTTGCAAGGGTTGCGAGACGTTTTTAGCTTATGTCAGCAGTTCTAATTCTAAAAGTCCTTCTGTTGGAGATGTCAGAACTGTTAAGGAGTTTCCAGATGTATTTCCTGAAGAGCTTCTTGGGTTGCCCCCAAATCGTAAGGTCGAATTCGGTATTGAGCTCCTACCGAGAACAGCTCTAGTGTCCATCACCCCTTATAGGATGGCACCGAAAGAGCTGGTGGAGTTAAAGGCTCAAATTCAAGAGCTACTAGACCGAGGATTCATTCGGCTGAGTGTGTCTCCATGGGGAGCACCAGTGTTATTCGTGAAGAAGAAGGATTGATCCATGCGCATGTGTATCGATTATCGTCAACTGAACAAACTGACTATTAAGAACAAATACCCTTTACCGAGGATAGATGATCTGTTTGATCAGCTGGGAGGAGCTTCGGTTTTCTCCAAGATAGATCTTTGATCTGGGTACCATCAGCTAAAGGTTAAGGAGGCGGATGTGTATAAGACTACGTTTAGGACTCGTTATGGTCATTACGAGTTTCTAGTAATGCCGTTTGGGTTGACGAATGCACCAGCTGCTTTCATGGATATGATGAACCGAGTATTCCAACCCTATTTGGATCGGTTTGTAGTTGTGTTTATAGACGACATCCTGGTGTATTCCAGAAACGAGGAGGATCATGATGCACATCTTTGAATTGTTTTGCAAATTCTGAGGGAAAAGCAGCTATACGCAAAGTTCAACAAGTGTGAGTTCTGGTTGCGAGAAGTGACATTTTTGGGTCATGTGGTGTCTGCCGAGGGGATTAGGGTTGATCCTCAAAAAATTGAAGCCGTATTGAATTGGAAACCACCAAAGACTGTATCTGAGATTCGAAGCTTTCTGGGTCTCGCTGGGTATTACAGACGTTTTGTTGAGGGGTTTTCACTGATTGTTGCACCTCTAACTAAGTTACTACATAAAGGGGTACCGTTTAATTGGACCGATAAGCAGCAAGAGAGTTTTGAGAAATTGAAGAAAGTTCTGACTGAAGCCCCTGTGTTAATACAGCCAGAGTGTGGAAGGAATTCATTGTCTACAGTGATGCGTCGCACACTGGATTGGGTTGTGTGTTGATGCAAGAGGGTAAGGTGGTTGCTTACGCGTCTCGTTAGCTTAAGCCTCACGAGGCGAATTACCCCACTCACGATTTGGAGTTAGCTGCGATGGTATTCACACTAAAGATTTGGAGGCATTACTTATACGGTGAGAAGTCTATTATTTACACAGATCATAAAAGCCTCAAGTACCTCCTTACTCAGAAGTAGTTAAATCTTAGGCAACGAATATGGATAGAGTTGCTTAAGGATTATGATTGCTCGATTGAGTACTATCCTGGTAAAGCTAACGTAGTAGCCGATGCACTGAGCCGTAGGGTTGTATCTGATTTGAGAGCAATGTTTTCTCATCTCAGCCTGTTTGAAGATGGTAGTTTGTTGGCCGAACTCCAAGTGAGACCGACCTGGATTGATCAAATTAAGAAGAAACAGTTGTTAGATGAATCATTGGTTCCTCGTTTCCGATTGGTTGAGAAGGGGGAGACTGCGGATTTTGGGCTGAATAGTGAGGGAGTACTATGCTTCCGTGGGAGAGTTTGTATACCGAGAGATTCTGACCTGAGGCAGTCTATCCTACAGGAGGCACATAGCAGTCCTTATGCTATGCATCCTAGTGGAAACAAGTTGGATCGAGATCTGCGTGAACTGTACTGGGGGCCAGGGCTTAAGCGCGAGGTTACTGATTTCGTGGGTAAGTGTCTGACATGCCAGCAAGTTAAGGCTGAGCACCAACTACCTTCTCCAGTTTCTTGCGGCGATAAGATTCCACTCTGGAAGTGGGAGAGGGTAACCATGGATTTTGTAAGTGGGCTACCCTTAACGCCGACTAAGAAGGATTCGGTATGGGTTATTGTTGATCGACTGACTAAATCTGCCCACTTTATACCGATCTGCACTGATTATTCACTGCAGAAGTTGGCTAAGTTATACGTGGCTGAGATTGTGAGACTGCATGGGGTGGCAGTTTCTATCATTTCGGACAGAGATCCTAGATTCACATCTCGATTTTGGAAAAAGTTACACGAGGCTTTGGGTACAAGGTTGGACTTCAGTATTGCATTTCATCCTCAGACTGACGGTTAGTCGGAGAGAGTAATTCAGATATTGGAGGACATGTTAAGAAGCTGTGTAATTGATTTCAAAGGCAGTTGGGAAGACTACTTGCCGCTAGCAGAGTTCGCATATAACAACAACTACCAATCCAGTATTCAGATGATGTAACAACCCGATTTTGACCCTAATTGGAATAGTGGTTTCAAGACCACAAATCCGGGTCCAAAAAATATTTTAAAATCATTTTCAGTGTTTATTATGTGTGAATTTGCTTGTGTTAAATTTTCGTGTTTTAATTTCGTTGTTTGAGTGTCCGATTAAATAAAAAGGCTTAATCGCGTAAAATAAAAATTTGATGGTTAGTTGTGAAAGTGCCTAATTGTTGTTGTCTTTGTAATATGGAGGATTTATGTTGCAATTAGGCCATTTTATTAAGTAGTGGACGGCAACAAGCTTATATTATATGTTTTGTTTTTTATATGTTAGTTTTATAAGTAAAATTTATATTAATATAATATAAAGTTATAATATAATAAACAAAAACATAAAATGAAAGCCATTATCTACCATTTTGATCGAAACAAAGAAAATAAAAAGAAAGAAACAAGAGCTAGGTATTTGGCCATTGTTGGGTTTTATTAAGGTATGTATCTAGCTCGGTTTTTGATAATTTCTACGTTTTTGTAATCGTTGCTTCGAATACTACAAGACCCATGCTTGAATTTTTGAAATTGATGATGATTTTGTGTTATGCCATTGATGATAATTTGTGATTTTTGTTGTTTGATGATAGAAAATGGAAGATATGTTTTGAATTAACATGTTTTGTCTTTGGATTTTTTTATAATTTTGAGTAATTTAGACTAAATTGTGAAAAAAAAAATTGAGGGACTAAAATATGAAAAAATGAAATATATGGACTTGTATGGAGCTAGTGAATATTCAGCCTAAGCATAGTATATGCAAATTTCGTGTATTTTGTGTTTAATGCAATAGGGACTAAATTGCAAAAAGTGTAAAATATCAGGGGCAAAATGGTAATTTGCCCATTTATGTGTTTTTCAATTAAATTGAATGAATATGTGGTTAAATTAGTTAAATTTGAATTTATTTAGATCAAGAACGGAAGAAAACAGAATTAGATCGGGGGAAGTCGAAAGTAGTCGAGTAATCGATTTCGTCCGTTCATATTCGAGGTAAGTCTATAAGCATTTAAATGTTGTTAAACTTGATAATATATGTTATGTGATGAAAGGAATTATTCGATTATATATGTGTTTGGCTGAATGTGATTTGAGATAGGGAACTATGTTTCGAGCTCGTTTTGATCGAGATTTAATGTCCGAAAGTCCCGTACGAACCCTAGGAATAGATAGGATACATATGTCATGACATAGGATTTCTGATATGTGTTATCGTGTAAGACCACGTCTAGGACGTTGGCATCGACTTGTGTTTACGTGTAAGACCCTGTCTGGGACAGTGGCATTGATATGTGATTACATGTAAGACCACGTCAAAGATGTTGGCATTGTACGAGCTTCCGACTCTCCGCGTATCATTTTTAATTCCGAACAGTTCAACGGGCAATGTGAAACAAAGATCGAATGGAAATCAAATTAAGAAGTTCAGGTATGTGTTAATTAATTGTTTATATGAAACAAGGTAAGTTGATTACTTGAAATGATATTAAGTTATGTGAATATAAATTTCGAGTTAACAAATTTGAGAATACAAGTGTTTCGGTTTACTTATGTGTTTGTGATAATAAAGGTGAATAAATATATACGTATATGATTGATTATGTTCGGCTTTATGGTATATGAATGTGAGGTTATAATGTGATCTGGTAGTAAATGACAACTTATAAATGATATTATGCATATTCGGTTTTGTTAATAAAATGTTAATATGTAATTGTTGATATATATGTTTTTGCTTAAGACTTACTAAGCTCAAATAGCTTACTCTGTGTTTGTTTTTGTATACTTCTATTTTATAGATTTTGGAGTCACGTTACGAGCTCGGGGATCGTCAGTAAAGCCTATCACACTATCGGCCGTTTCATTCGATATTTTATTAAGTTTGAATTTGAACTTATGGCATGTATAGTCTAATTGAAATGTTTGATTTTTTTTTTGGAATATGTATATATATAAAGCCATGCGAAAATGGCTTGATTATTATGTTTAAGTTTTGTTTTATATGTTCTTGGTTAATGCTTGATGTGTTTGATTTCTATGCTTGAATTCGATTATGCTTGATTATAGTTTAAGTATAAGTGAAAAGAAATATCATGTATATATATATATAAACAATGTGATGCTTAGTCATGTGAGTTGGCAATAAGGTAAGTAATGGATATTAGTTGAGTTAAGATATGTTATGTGTTAGGATGGTCATAGACATGTTATATACATATGCATTTGGAGTACTTGAAATATGATTAAATTGTAAAATGGTTAATTGAGTTGGTTTGAAATGGTAAGCTTCATAGGTTTTTGGTTTAGAAATGGTGAACATATGTGTATGAGCATATTCGGTCTTGGCAATAAATTTATATTGGTAGGTTCATATTATGATTTATAGTGTGTATGTAATGCTAAGTGCTCTTGGTTGAATTAATAGTATAGATTGATGTATTTGGTAAGATTAAATTCGATTGATGTATTTAGATTATGACTATTTGAATAGTGAATTATATAAAGTTTTGACATGAAAGTTATATGCGAATATGGTAAGTTTGGTAATAGTTAAATAAATGGAATTATTAATGGGTGTCTTAACGCATGCTAGGTATGAGAGAATTTTATGTTCGAATATATATATATACATATAAGTTATTATGATTCGGTTGTAATGGCAAAGTATGCAACTTATTTCGCTTGAATGGTTGGTATATATGTACTTTGAATTGATTATAAAGTATGCAAATTTGCTATACTATGAATTGTTCTTTATGTTCATAAATGTTTAATGTAATTATAGTGACATGTGCATGTTTATGTATTTTGGTTTGGTTATTGAGCATGTGGATTAGATGCTACAAAATGTCTTTAAAGTTCGAAAATGATTAAAGATATTATAGTGAATGGCGCATGAAATAGTAATGCTTATAAATATACTTGATCAATTGGTAATATTTTAAAAATGTTCCATGTATGAAATGAATATGATTGGTTTTGATATGAGCATGTATGAAAGTAAAATGGTTGATACTCAGCTTATGAAATGTTTCTTTTGATGTTGTTCAATATATGTTAAGTAATGTTTTACGATTTAAAAAAATTTTAAACTGCAATTGATATGAACATGAGAGTATTAAATGTTCAAATTTTGAATGGGATAAGTGATTTGATGTGATTAATTTACGAAGCATGAGAAGAAATGAATGTCTTTTCTGAGTTGTGTTTTATTTGGTAATACCTCATAACCCTAGTCCGACGACGGATACGGGTTAAGGCGTGTTACATTTGATTGGTATCAGAGCTACAGTTTAGTCGATTCTAGGACTAACGTAGCGCGTGTGAGTCTAGCTATACATGCCATAATTTATACTGCGATAGTGTGATGACTTCTGACCTCTGAAAATGTGTTTTTGTATAGTAATGGATCCCGATCGAGCCGTAGCTGATGATGTCGAGAGTATAACGCCTGCTCCCGCGCAAGGGACAGGGCCGGTTGAATCTCAACCGACTTCGAGTAACCAGGAGGGAGAGGCTAGACAAGTTTTTTACCAAATGATGAACGACTGGTTTACTCAATATATCCGGACTAATCCGGCTACACAATAACCTCCACCCCCGACTAATCTATCTTCGATACCTGTTATGCCTCAAGTGAGTGATCCGTTGAGATTGCCTAAGCCACTTGTTGATAAAATTAGAAAACACGGAGTTGAAGAATTCAGAGCTACTGATGATGATGATGCTGAGCGAGCTGAATTCTGGCTCGATAATAGTATTCGAGTGTTTGATGAGTTATCTTGCACCCCTGATGAGTGCTTAAAATGTGCCATATATTTACTACGAGACACTGCATATCAATGGTGGAATACACTAGTATCGGTGGTTCCGAATAAACGGGTGACCTGGGAATTCATTCAGACTGAGTTCCGTAAGAAATACATCAGTCAGAGATTTATCGACCAGAAACACAAAGAATTTCTTGAATTGAAACAATGTCGGATGACAGTGACCGAGTATGAGCGGAAATTTGTGAGACTCAGTCGGTATGCCTGAGAGTGTGTTTCGACAGAGGCTATTATGTGTAAAAGATTTGAAGATGGGCTGAACGAAGACATTAAACTGTTAGTTGGCATACTTGAGATAAAAGAGTTCGTGGTACTTGTTGAGCGAGCTTGCAAAGCTGAAAAGCTTGGGAAAGAGAAAAGGAAAGCTGACTCCGAAGCTAGAGATTCACGTAAGAGACCATTCAGTAAGTCATTCCAGTTGACATCAAAAAAGTTCCAAGATGATGCTAGCCGTTCAAAGACTACTGCAGGTTATTCTAGACGTGATCGGGATAGACCACCTGTGAGCTCGAGAGCTACCTTAGTAGCTAGCATGGGTAATGTCAGATCAAATCAACCCGAGTGTGAACATTGTGGTAAACCACATCCCGACAGTTACAGATTGCATGATCGAGCCTGTTTTAAATGTGGATCTAGGGATCATTTCATCCGTGTGTGCCCAGAGTTAGCAGATCAAAATCCGGTATAGAATACGAGATCGGGTAACACTGCAGCTCGAGGTAGACCACCCAGAAATATGGGTAATGTGAGTGGCAGTCAGAGAGGGACCAAAGATACAGTTGTTAGATCTGAGGCTCGCGCACCTGCCAGAGCCTATGCTATTCGCGCACGTGAGGAGGCCTCATCCCCGGATGTTATTACTGGTATTTTCACTCTCTATGATACTAGTGTTGTTGCATTGATTGATCCTGGTTCGACTCATTCTTATGTGTGTAATACTTTAGTATTCAGTAAGACTTTGCCTGTAGAGTCTACTGAGTTTGTGATTAAAATATCGAACCCCTTAGGCCGGTGTGTTTTGGTTGATAAAGTGTGCAAGAATTGTCTGTTGATGATCCGAGATTCATGTTTTCTGGCCGATTTGATGTTGTTGCCATTCGACGAGTTTGATATAATTCTGGGTATGGATTGGTTAACTTTGCATGATGCTATTATGAATTGCAAACGGAAGACTATTAATTTACGGTGTCAGAATGATCAAATTATTCGGATTGAATCTAATGATCTGAATAGTTTACCGGCAGTGATATCTTCAATGTTAGCTCATAAATATGTGAGAAAGGGTTGTGAAGCTTATTTAGCTTATGTGCTCGACTCTAAAGTGACCGAAAAGAATATCGAATCAGTACCTGTTGTGTGTGAGTATCCAGATGTGTTTCCTGAAGAGTTACCGGGTTTACCACCTATTTGAGAAGTTAAATTTGGTATTGAATTAGTGCCAGGGACGACTCCGATTTTGATAGCTCCGTACAGAATGGCACCTACGAAATTAAAAGAATTGAAAGCTCAGTTGCAAGAGTTGACAAATAATGGTTTTGCACGACCGAGTTTCTCTCCCTGAGGCGCACCAGTATTATTTGTGAAAAAGAAAGACGGAACTATGAGAATGTGTATCGACTACAAACAGCTCAATAAAGTGACTATAAAGAATAAGTATCCATTGCCATAGATTGACGATCTGTTCAATCAGTTGAAAGGGGCTACAGTGTGTTCAAAAATAGATTTGAGATCAGGCTACTATCAGTTACGAGTTAAAGACTCTAATGTGCCAAAGACTGCTTTTCGAACGAGGTACGGACACTATGAGTTTCTGGTTATGCCTTTCGGACTTACTAATGCACCTGTTGTTTTCATGGATTTGATGAATCGGATCTTCAAACAGTATTTGGATCGGTTTGTGGTAGTATTCATAGATGACATTTTGATTTACTCCCGTGATGAAATCGAGCATGCCGAACATCTGAGACTTGTGTTATAGACTTTGCGAGATAAACAGTTGTATGCAAAGTTCAGTAAATGTGAGTTCTGGTTATGCGAAGTCAGTTTTCTGGGCCACGTTGTATCAGCAGCGGGTATTCGGGTTGATCCGAGTAAAATTTCAGCTATACTTGATTGGAAACCTCCGAGAAATGTCTCTGAAGTTTGGAGTTTTCTGAGACTTGCTGGTTACTATAGACGGTCGTGAAAGGTTTCTCTATGATTGCAACACCGATGACGAAGCTATTACAGAAAGATGTTAAGTTTGAATGGTCAGAAAAGTGCCAGAAAAGTTTTGATCAGTTGAAAGCTCTTTTGACCGAAGCTCCAGTATTAGTTCAGTCAGAATCGGGTAAAGAATTTATCATTTACAGTGATGCATCTTTGAGTGGTTTGGGTTGTGTTTTGATGCTGGAAGGCAAAGTCATAGCTTATGCCTCGAGACAGTTAAAGCCGCACGAAAAGAACTATCCGACGCATGATCTGGAATTGGCAGCTATTGTGTTTGCATTGAAGATTTGGCGTCACTATCTGTTCGGTGAGAAATGTCATGTTTATTCTGATCATAAAAGCCTGAAGTATTTGATGACTCAGAAAGATCTGAATTTTAGACAACGTCGATGGTTAAAATTGTTAAAAGACTACGAGCTTGTGATTGACTATCATCCGGGAAAACCTAATGTTGTTGCTGATGCTTTATGTCGAAAAGCATTATTTGTTTTGCGTGCAATGAATGCGTATATGGTTATATCTGATGATGGTTCGATAATAGTCGAATTAAAAATAAGACCATTATTTGTTCAACAAATTTGTGATGCTCAGAAAGTTGATAATGATTTGTTAGCAAAGCGAGCTCAGTGTGAATCGAATGTTGAATCTGACTTTCTAGTTAATACAAATGATTGCTTATGGTTCAAAAACTGAATATGTATTCCGAAAAATTCAGAGTTGATTTAGATGATTTTGAACGAAGCTCATAATAGTCGGTTATCTGTTCACCTGGGTAGTACAAAAATGTATAATGATCTGAAACAACTTTATTGGTGGCCTGGTATGAAACGAGACATATCTGACTTTGTTTCGAAATGTTTAGTCTTTCAACGAGTAAAAACCGAGCATCAGGTACCTTCTGGGTTACTTCAGCCGATTATGAAACCCGAGTGGAAGTGGGACAGAGTCACGATGGATTTTGTATCTGCTTTACCGTTGACACCGAGCAAGAAAGATGCAATTTGGGTTATTGTGGATAGATTGACTAAGTCGGCTCACTTTATTCCGGTTCGTAAAGATTATTCGCTTGACAAGCTGGCTGAATTATATGTTTCTCATATTGTGAGATTACATGGAGTGCCTATCACTATTGTTTCGAATCGAGATCAGAAGTTCACATCGTGATTTTGGAAGAAATTGCAAGATGCTTTAGGAACGAAACTACACTTTAGCACAGCTTTCCATCTGCAAACAGATGGTTAGTCCGAACGAATCATTCAGATATTTGAGGATATGTTGAGATGTTGCATTCTCGAGTTTGAAGGTACGTGGGAACAATACTTACCTTTAATTGAATTTGCTTATAATAATAGCTTTCAATCTAGTATCAAAATGGCACCTTACGAGGCTTTGTACGGTCGTAAATGTCGTACACCATTATATTGGACTGAGCTTAGTGAAAATAAGATACACGGGGTCGATTTGATCAAAGAGACTGAACAAAAAGTGAAAGTGATTCGTGATAGCCTGAAAACAACATCAGATCGTCAGAAATCATATGCAGATTTGAAACGAAAAGATATAGAATTTCAGAGTGGAGACAAAGTCTTTTTGAAGGTATCACCATGGAAGAAAATACTTAGATTCGGTCGTAAAGGTAAATTGAGTCCGAGATTTATAGGACCGTATGAGATTATAGAGCGTATCGGGCCGGTTGCTTATAGATTGTTGTTGCCACATGAGTTAGAAAAGATTCACAATGTATTCCATGTTTCGATGCTCCGTAGATACCGGTCTGATCCTTTACATGTGATTAGTCCGACAGAGGTTAAGATTAAGTTCGATTTGACATATGAAGAAGAACCGATTCGTATTCTGGCCCATGAGATTAAAGAATTGCGAAAAAGGAAAATTCTGTTAGTTAAGGTACTGTGGCATAAGCATGGTGTTGAGGAAGCAACATGGGAGTCAGAGGATACAATGAAAGAGCGTTATCCAAACCAATTCACCGGTAAGATTTTTGGGGACGAAAATCCCTAAGGGGGAGAGTTGTAACAGCCCGATTTTGACCCTAATCGAAATAGTGGTTTCAGGACCACAAATCCGAGTCCAAAAAATATTTTTAAAATTATTTTCAGTGTTTATTATGTGTGAATTTTCTTGTGTTAAATTTTCGTATTTTAATTTCGTTGTTTGAGTGTCTGATTAAATAAAATGGCTTAATCGCGTAAAATGAAAATTTGATGGTTAGTTGTGAAAGTGCCTAATTGTTGTTGTATTTTTAATATGGAGGATTTATGTTGCAATTAGGCCATTTTATTAAGTAGTGGACGGCAACATGCTTATATTATATGTTTTGTTATTTATATGTTAATTTTATAAGTAAAATTTATATTAATATAATATAAAGTTATAATATAATAAACAAAAACATAAAATGAAAGCCATTATCTTCCATTTTGACCGAAACAAAGAAAAGAAAAAGAAAGAAACAAGAGCTAGGTATTCGACCATTGTTGGGTTTGATTAAGGTATGTATCTAGCTCGATTTTTGATAACTTCTACGTTTTTGTAATCGTTGCTTCGAATACTACAAGACCCATGCTTGAATTTTTGAAATTGATGATGATTTTGTGTTATGCCATTGATGATAAGTTGTGATTTTTATTGTTTGATGATAGAAAATGAAAGATATGTTTTGAATTAACATGTTTTGTCTTTGGATTTTTGATAATTTTGAGTAATTTGGACTAAATTGTGGAAATAAATTTTTGAGGGACTAAAATGTGAAAAAATGAAATATATGGACTTCTATGGAGCTAGTGAATATTCGGCCTAAGCATAGTATATGCAAATTTTGTGTATTTTGTGTTTTATGCAATAGGGACTAAATTGCAAAAAAGTGTAAAATATCAGGGGCAAAATGGTAATTTTCCCATTTATGTGTTTTTGGATTAAATTGAATGAATATGTGGTTAAATTAGTTAAATTTGAATTTATTTAGATCAAGAACGGAAGAAAACAGAATTAGATCGGGGGAAGTCGAAAGTAGTCGAGTAATCGATTTCGTCCGTTCATATCCGAGGTAAGTCTATAAGCATTTAAATGTTGTTAAACTTGAGAATATATAAATGTTATGTGATGAAAGGAATTATTCGATTATATATGTGTTTGGCCGAATGTGATTTGAGATAGGGAACTATGTTTCGAGCTCGTTTTGATCGAGGTTTAATGTCCGAAAGTCCCGCATTTAACCCTAGGAATAGATAGGATACATATGTCATGACATAGGATTTCGATATGTGTTATCGTGTAAGACCACGCCCTGGGCGTTGGCATCGACTTGTGTTTACGTGTAAGACCACATGCGGACACGATGGCATCGATATGTGATTACATATAAGACCACATCTGGGACGTTGGCATTGTACAAGCTTCCGACTATCCGCGTATCCTTTTTAATTCCGAACGGTTCAACGGGCAATGTGAAACAAAGATCGAATGGAAATCGAATTAAAAGGTTCAGGTATGTGTTAATTAATTATTTATATGAAACAAGGTAAGTTGATTACTTGAAATGATATTAAGTTATGTGAATATAAATTTCGAGTTCACATATTTGAACATACAAGTGTTTCGGTTTACTTATTTGTTTGTGATAATAAAGGTGAATAAATATATACGTATATGATTGATTATGTTCGGCTTTATGGTATATGAATGTGAGGTTATAATGTGATCTGGTAGTAAATGACAACTTATAAATGATATTGTGCATATTCGGTTTTGTTAATAAAATGTTAATATGTAATTGTTGATAAATATGTTTTTGCTTAAGACTTACTAAGCTCAAATAGCTTACTCTATGTTTGTTTTTGTATACTTCTGTTTTATAGATTTTGGAGTCACGTTACGAGCTCGGGGATCGTCAGTAAAGCCTATCACACTATCGACCGTTTCATTCAGTATTTTATTAAATTTGAATCTGAACTTATGGCATGTATAGTCTAGTTGAAATGTTTGATTTTTTTTTTTGGGATATGTATATATATAAAGCCATGCGAAAATGGCTTGATTATTATGTTTAAGTTTGGTTTTATATGTTCTTGGTTAATGCTTGATGTGTTTGATTTCTATGCTTGAATTCGATTATGCTTGATTATAGTTTAAGTATAAGTGAAAAGTAATATCATGTATATATATATAGATAAACAATGTGATGCTTAGTCATGTGAGTTGGCAATAAGGTAAGTACTGGATATTAGTTGAGTTAAGATATGTTATGTGTTAGTATGGTCATAGACATGTTATATACATATGCATGTGGAGTACTTGAAATATGATTAAATTGTAAAATGGTTAATTGAGTTGGTTTGAAATGGTAAGCTTCATAGGTTTTTGGTTTAGAAATGGTGAACATATGTGTATGAGCATATTCGGTCTCAGCAATAAATTTATATTGGTAGGTTTGTATTATGATTTATAGTGTGTATGTAATGCTAAGTGCTCTTGGTTGAATTAATAGTATAGATTGATGTATTTGGTAAGATTAAATTCGGTTGATGTATTTAGATTATGACTATTTGAATAGTGAATTATATAAAGTTTTGACATGAAAGTTATATGCGAATATGGTAAGTTTGGTAATAGTTAAATAAATGGAATTATTAATGGATGTCTTGACGCATGCTAGGTATGAGAGAATTATATGTTCGAATATATATATACATATAATTTATTATGATTCGGTTGTAATGGCAAAGTATGCAACTTATTTCGCTTGAATGGTTGGTATATGTGTACTTTGAATTGATTATAAAGTATGCAAATTTGTTATACTATGAATTGTTCTTTATGTTCATAAATGTTTAATGTAATTATAGTGACATGTGCATGTTTATGTATTTTTGTTTGGTTATTGAGCATGTGGATTAGATGCTACAAAATGTCTTTGAAGTTCGAAAATGATTAAAGATATTATAGAGAATGGCGCATGAAATAGTAATGCTTATAAATATACTTGATCAATTGGTAATATTTTAAAAATGTTCCATGTATGAAATGAATATGATTGGTTTTGATATGTGCATGTATGAAAGTAAAATGGTTGATACTCAGCTTATGAAATATTTGCTTTGATGTTGTTCAATATATGTAAAGTAATGTTTTACGATTTAAAAAAAATTTAAAATGCGATTGATATGAACATGAGAGTATTAAATGTTCGAATTTTGAATGGGATAAGTGATTTGATGTGATTAATTTATGAAGCATGACAAGAAATGAATGTCTGTTCTGAGTTGTGTTTTATTCGGTAATACCTTATAACCCTATTTCGGCAACGGATACGGGTTAAGGGGTGTTACAGATGGCACCGTACGAGGCGTTATATGGTCGTAGGTGTCGCACCCCTACCTGTTGGACAGAACTTGCTGAGCGGCGAGTTTTGGGGCCAGAGTTAGTTTCTGAAATTGATGAAAAAGTAAAGTTGATTCGAGATCGACTAAAGGAAAAATCTGATAGGCAGAAGTCGTATGCAGATTTAAAGCGTAAAGAGATAGAGTACTCTTTGGGGGATTATGTCTTTTTGAAGGTCTCACCATGGAAAAAGATTCTGAGATTTGGACGAAAAGGCAAACTGAGCCCCAAATTCATCGGACCTTACCGAATATTAAAGCGTGTGGGACCGGTCGCCTATCAACTTGAGTTGCCTCCAGAATTAAACAGGATACATGATGTGTTCCACGTCTCCATGCTGAGGCGGTACCACTCTGATCCCTCACATATAGTTTCGGTTGAGGAGATCGAGGTTAGATCTGATCTGACTTTTGAGGAAGAACCTGTACAGATACTGGATCGTGATGTTAAGGTATTAAGGAGGAAATCTGTTCCTTTGGTCAAGGTGCTTTGGCGTAACCACGGTACCGATGAAGCCATGTGGGAGCCTGAGGAGGCGATGAAACAACAATATCCTCACCTATTCTGACCAGGTAAATTTTGAGGCCGAAATTTCTTTTTAGGGGGGTAGAGTTGTATCGCCCCAAAAATTTAGGGTCATTGTTTTGCAAGCTTTGACGTAAATATCATGGTTTCTTGTGGGACAGGTAATTTGGGCATGTTTTGGGGATTTTAGGAAGCCTGGGTTCAAGTATGGCCTTTGGCAAAATTTTGATTTTTGCTCTTTTGGAAACCTGGATGTTAGCTTAAAGGGCATATATTATGTTGTGTTTGTTTTGTGACACAAGAGATCTTGTGTTGTGGTGGCAAGTGGCGTGTTGGGGCATTTAAGAGGGAGTGGGTTCGAATCCCATGGCATGCAAAAAGGGGGTTTTATTTTATGTCTCTATGGCATGAGAGGTAGAGTTTGATTCAAACTCTGCAGAGGTGGTTGGAGAATTGGTCATCAGAATTTGAATGGATTTGAATGAGGGGTTTGGAGTAAATCTAGGAGGAATCGGTGGAGATTTTGAAGTAATTGGGATGTGATGGGAGTCATAGCCGAATGGGGAAGCTTGAGTAGGGGAATTCGGGTAAGAGTTTTGCTTGAGTAGGGGAATTCGGCTAAGAGTTTTCATTTGGTGCATTTTCGGCATTTTTGTGAGAGTATAGAAGCCAATTATCCTCTCTTTGTGGCGTCTCGTGTAGCATTTTTGACCATTCGGGTCTTTCTCTTTTTAATCTTATTTCTCAACTGTTGTCCACAATTGCCGAAACATAAAAACCAAGTGCCGAGTTCTCCCTTGAAGCTTTTCTTCCTCCTTCACATTTCTCTCTGCCGATTTGGCATTCTTCTTCTTATCTTTGGGCTAAATCGAATTAAGTTCTTTTGTTCCTCTCTTCTTGAGTAATAGTCGAATACCTTGCCTCCTCCTTACATCTTCTAAAACTCTGACAAGCCGAATATTGGGGTAAGTGACTAGGTTGTTTCTTGTTACTTTGCGATTTTCCCTTTTAGGATTATCGTTGTTACTATTCAATGATCTTCTTTCGGTTTATCCTCTTAGATCAAACGCAATACTCCACCCACGTGCACCGCTCCTTTAAGTCAGCTTTCAGTTCTGAGGGATTCGGTAAGTGTTCTCTGTCTTGCTCAAGTTATTGTGATGGGTGTAAACTACATCCTTAATCAACCCTCTAACGGGATTTGTTGTTATGCAGTGAGCGATAAATCAACAATTGTGGGAGTCTAGCCAAGCGATTTTAGGGTTAAAGGCTATACTCCTGTTTACCAAGGTTAGTGGTAAGGGCAGTGTAGAGATTCAGGGTTTGTAAATCTTATTAACAATTTAAAGACTGATTGAATTTTGGATTGAATCTAGGTTGGTTCCGTTGGAATTTCGCAAGTGGTCGCTAAAAGGTGTGTAATCATACACCAGTATTGTTACTGTTAAAACGATGGACAATGGTGTGTATTCACACCCCTATGTTACTGTGAGTCGACAAAGGCCGAAAAGCCGAAACTTTGGCATCTGAGGGCTCACGAGCGTGCGAACGCTTGTATGGTAAACCGAGCCCACAAATCATCGGCGACAGACTGTAGGGGCCACCACGAGCGTTCTCGTGGGCTTGGGTCGTAATGGGCCTTGTTGGGCCAAGATGGGCCATGTGGGCCTAATGGGCTCCTGGGCCCCACATGGGTAAAATCCACGATAAGTGGCTAATAATGGATTGGGCTGCAAAGTTCATTTAGCCGTGGCAGAATTTGGGCTGAACGGGCAACACGAGCGTGTGGGCCCACTTGAGCCGAGTAATGGACCTTGGGCTCAAATACACTGTTTTGGGCAATATAGGTTATCTGAGTCGTTCGAGACGTCTGTAGACCTTTTAAGGGTCGTCATCTGTGCCGAGACCCCAAAAGTGGTTAAATGACCAAAATGCCCCTGGGGGAGAAATTACCGTTTTGCCCTTAACTGACGAAATGACCATTATACCCCTAGTGGTAGTTTAATTGATGTGTATATGATATCTATATGACTGGTTATGAATATGACATACTGCACACACGTAATATTTATGACACGACATTCTGTATTGGGGTTGGGATTTTGATTTGGAGGAAGTACTGTACTAGTGGCTCTGCCACGTTTTTACTGTTCTAGTGGCTTCGCCAAGTATTCTGATCTTAGTGGCTGGGCCACGATTACTGTTGTTAGCAGCTCTGCTGCGTTACTATTAGCAGCTATGCTGCGATATTGGTGTGTTGGTTGGGTGGGTCGACTTAGTCCCCACATGGTGTGTTGGTTGGTACGGATGGTGTGTTGGCTGGATTTGGTTGGATTGCATCTCTATTCATCAGCTCATTATTATTTTGGGCTTAGACCCACATCACATCTCTTTGTATAGGGCTAAAGCCCGGCGATCTGTTCTCGCATAGGGCTTAGGCCCAGTTTGGTTCTACTTGCACCGATTGTTATTTAACTGATAGGGGATTACACACTGAGTTTTCGTAAACTCACCCTTTCTTTTAAGTGTACAGGTAATCCCCAGCCTTAATCGATTTGGAGCCGCGAGGGACTCGGAGGTGGCCACGTGAACACTGATTTTTCGCTTGAGACTTAAATATTTTTAATTTATACTTGGTTTGATTATGTAATAAGGCCATTTGAGGTTTAACTTTTATTTGGTTCTAACTTCTTACTTCTACCTGCTAGATTAGGAAAAAACTGGTTTTTCAAATTAATAACTGTTTCCAAGGAAAATCACGTATTTCAAAATTTAAGGTTTACAATTAGAAAGGCTTCCGCGGTTTTTAATTCAGATTAATAAACTTGTAATAAATGATACAACCAATAATTGGTCAACAAGTTTTTGATTTTACAACACCAACATTTTCAATAGCAATTAGTTAAAAGGGATTTAAAACTTTAGTCACGAACTTTCATCGACAAGATCAGTTTTCAAATCAACACTCTGATGTGACACGTTAGATCTGGTCGTAACGTCTAGGTCGAGTTTGGGGTGTTACATGTTATATGTGGTATTGGTTAGATTTATAAAATTATATTTATGTTTTGTAATAGCTTATATGTGATCATGTTTTATACCTTGATGTGTTTATGTTCTTGTTGTACTAATTGATCACTTCATATAAACTTTACAAAGTTGTTTGAATTATGGTACAAATGAATGTGGTAGAATGAAAAGAGTAATGGTAAGTTTTAAAATGAATTAATGTATGTTTTTTGAGCTTAAATGCAAACCATTTGGTATATGCTTGTGACATGAAAGTATAGGCTTAGTTTTGAATTATTTTGGTATATGAGTTGTGGTGCCTTTGAATGACATATTGGTTAGAATTTATAGGTTGATTGAATTGGTATGTTTTGAATCTGTTTCAAGTATGTTTTGGTCATATGAATGTTAATAGAATTGGTGTGTCTTGGTGTGCAAGTTTTGGTTTTGAAATGGCTTGTTTTAGGGGTAACTTTTACTGCACACGGCCTGGGACACAAGCTGTCACATGGTCATGTACCATACACACGGTCACACTACATAGCTGTGTGTTTTTATTGTTTTAGGTGCAGGATTTACATAGTTTGAGACACGGCCTGTGATTTGGCCGTGTGACCCAACTTCAAATACACACACGATTTGGCACACGGCCTGCGACACAACTATGTGGCTCTATTTCAAATACTCACACGAGAAGACACACGGGCTGGGACACGACTGTGTGTCTATACTTTGAATGTTCACACAGTCTAAGCTATGTCACACGCCCGTGTGACCCCTGTTTCAAAATTTTTATGTTTTTTACAAAATTTCTATTTTGTTTCAAGTTGATCCTGGATTGCTCCCAAACTGTTTTTAGGGCATCGTAAGCTCAGTTTAAGGCTCGTAAGTATATTTTTGCTATAAATGTAATATGTGTTTGAATGTTAGTATATAGTCTAAATTATAGTTTTTATTTGAAGTTAAATGTTTTAAATTGTACTGTAATAATCTGTAACCCTAATCTAGCAACGGAGATGGATTAGGAGTGTTACAAATTAAAATTCGCGGGCTTTTGCCCTGTAATGACGTTCTTCAAACCATTCTGAACCAGAATTGTCGTCATTCAAACTTGCCATAAAATGAAATTTGTGATCCCATCGAATTTCTCGATATTGGATCTCATTATCGCCATGTCTAAATGGGTTGATTGTGGAACCGTAACCAAGCTCATATACAAACTTTTTGGGAATCAACTCGTATAAACAACGAGAAAGAAGCAATAGAGAAAATTTGGCACACAAATTTATGTGGAAAAATTCATCCAATCAAGAGGATAAAAAAAAGGGAAAAGGAGACTTCACTAATAAGAAAACAAATGAAGAGTACAAGATGGAGAAATTCAAAAAAAGAAACCCTAACCCTACAAAATAAAGCTCTTTGGCTAAAACATAAAATTCCCTTAAATCTCTCTCAAAACTCTCTCTTGATATTATCCCAAAATCTAATGTTATGAATATGTATATTCTAGGGTTACTAAGGCCATTTCTATAGGCTAAGATTAGAGTTCTAATCATACTAAAATAGCTATGGAATTCAAAACTAGAGGTTTTTAAATGGTAATTAGACCATTAAAGAGAAGTATGTAGATATTTTGGTATGACTCATCCATGGAAAAATAAAAAAAAAAGGCTAAGGACTAAATTGGAAAGATGGAAAGTTATTAAATGACAATTTAATCAAATGAAAAAGAAAACAACTTCATATCATCTTCCCCAAATATTTCCATGGAAACCCTAGGAGAGAGGAAGAAGACTTATCAAGCTTATTTGGGTAAGTAATCAAGCCCCGCTTTTAATAATTTTGATATTTTTGAAACCAGGATAGCTTAATCTATCTATTTGGGAGATTAATTTGAAAAGTTACAAGGTATGAAATTTGGGTCATGGATGAATATGCTGAAAATTAGAAATTTATGGTAGAAAATGAAAGGTTGTTGATAGATAAACAACTTTTACAAAGTGATTTTTGATGAAAATATGATTTAGGGACTAAAATGTAAAGTTGTGAAATTTGATGAAAAATTCTAAATTTTTATGAATACATGTGCTGTAAGTTTTGTAATGGGATTTTGGTTAGGCTTGGAATAGGGAGTAAATTGCACTAATTTCATTTTCCGAGCCTAGGGACAAAATGGGAATTTATGAAAAAGTTAGGGGCAAAATGGTAATTTTACCTAGGATGAAAATTGAATCCATGTGAATAAGAAATATGATAATTTGGTGTTAAATTTACTCGTATAGGTTCGGATAGAACAAATTCGGAGTTAGAACAAGGAAAGAGGAAAATATCGAATTAGTAGATTTTACGTACACGAACATTGTCGAGGTAAGTTCGTGTAACTAAATTGTGTTTATTTACATGCTTGCATTGATTGTGTTTACATAAATTGTATAGATTTCATAAATATGTGAAAAAATTACATATCCGATTAGGCCCGATAAATGAAAATGTTTAAATTAAATGATAATGTCCGATAAAGGATAAACGATAAAAATGTTATTTATATGCTTGAAATGAATGTGGAATGTGTTTATTTGAATTATATGAATGTTGTGGATGTATGAAATAACCATAAGCCCGATAATTCTTGAGAAAAATGTTTAAATCCCGGTTGAATAAAATGGAAAATCGATGGATATGTGATTTCCCGAAATAAATGAGGTCCTGCATTTGTTGCTGACGGGATTTAGCTCGGACGAGAAATCCTATTGACCTCATTACAGAAAGGATTTAGCCTAGATGGGTAATCCTGATATAAGTCCTCTCGAGCAAAAGTTATGGATTTGATTTAGCCCGGACGGGTAATCCAAATCAAGCTCCTTAGAGCATATGTCATAAAAAGGATTTAGCCTGGACTAGTAATCTTGTTGTTTATATATGTGTGGCTCGAGAGTGTACTCCCTGAAATAGTACCTTATGGGTACCATTGAATACGAATTGACGAATCCTAATTTGTACACCACGAATGTACTACCTGTGTATCCATCGATATTTCAAATAAATTCAACGGGTAAAAGTTCTTGACACGAGAAGATATGAATAAGAAATGAGTTATTACACAAATCGGCCTGAAATACATGAAAATGACGATACGTGATAATTGATATATAGAAATATGAAATGATGATATTGTACATCAAATTTATTTGATGAGTATGTACATCCTTGATTATAGACTTATACACCTTGAGTGTACTAATCATGATCTTGATATTTTGAGTAATATGAGTAAAGTTCTGATATGAAATGATCTGAACTCGAAATGAACTAGTATGAAATTATACTTGTAATAATGAGATGAATTGTGCATGTTGAATGCATACATGTTGTGTAAAGCATATGTGCTTGGAAACTTGATTGTTGTTGAGCCCATATATATGTTTTGATGTTATTATAAAGTGTATGACTAATAAGGGCAATGAGGATGTGTGTAAGGCTTGAGGTCAAATTGATTGAATATGCCTTACATGGTTACCTCAAAATAGAATGAATGGTAAATTAAGTACCATGTTATACGAACTTACTAAGCATTTTATGCTTACTTAGTTTTATTTCCCTATTTTAGAGTAAATCGGAAGCTCGTCGGATTGGAAGCTTGGCAGAGATCACTCACACTATCTATCAGCCCATATCGGTACAATATGGTAAAGCAATTATGGTTACAATGGCATGTATAGGTTATATTGACCCTATTAGCCTCTAAATTTAAATGATGCTTGTAATCTAGCCATTGGAATGGCTAGTAATGATTTGTTTTGATATATTTGTAATGTCATACTATGGTAGCTACATATGTGTTATGTAGTTGATCAAATTATGTCTAACATATGGACTAAACCAAGGTAAGATTATAAACATGAATGCATGTAATGATATGTCATGTTGAATGATGGAGTTTGCTTAACTTGAATGCTTGAAATGGTTGGTATTTGGAAGTGAGTTTAAGTGCAGGTCATTGGTGTGATTTTGGGTGAGAAATGAAGCTAGAGATGGCTTTATTGCGTCCACACGGGCAGACACACGGGCGTGTGTCTAGACCGTGTGTGACACACGGCCTGGTACATGGGCATGTGGTTAGGCCGTGTGTCCCCTGCACCCTAAATTTGAGAAACAAAATGCTTAGAATTGAGCACACGGGCAGAGACAAGGGCGTGTGTCTCAGCCATGTGTGCTACACGGCCTAGAACACGGGCGTGTGTCTTGGCCGTGTGAAACCTGCACCTAATTTTATGAAATTTGAATTAACCACACGGCCTAGCACACGGGTGTGTGGCATGGCCGTGTGCACAAGTTAGAGAGTTACACTGGGTCGAACTCGGCCTGTAGCATAGGCGTGTCCCACGGTCACACGGGCGTATGAGCCCTGCACCTTGGAAAAATTTTGAAATATAGCGAAAAAATATTAGAGTTCCCGATTAAGTCCTGACTTGATTCTAATGCTCGTATTGGGCCTCGATGTTCCAATTAAGGGATATTTTACATTATCTCGGTAAATAAACAGTGAATAACATTAAATGTCTGTAAATGTTTCGAAAATATCTGGTAATGCTTCGTAACCCTGTTCCAGCGGCAGATACGGGTTAGGGGTGTTACATTTAGTGGTCTTAGAGCTACGGTTTAGTCGATTCTCAGATTGAACGTAGCATATGTGGAGTCTAGAAATACATGCCATTATATAACTTGTGATAGTGTGATATCTCTTAACTCTGATGAAAATTATTTTACAAATAGACAGTGAGGCTTTCCAACTGAGCAAATTCCGATACTGCTGAAACTGATACACACGTGCCTAAGTAAAAATGTTGCTTATGATAAAAGGGGTCTTGTAAAGGTATGAAATAAATGTTTTGTAGTGAACATGTTAATGATAAATGTTAAGTGATATGTGTGTAATTATGAAAGCTAAATTTTGAGGCTTACGATCTCCACCCCTTACCAGTATAGTGTTATACAATGAAATTCACAAGATTTATATGAATTAAGCTCATGAATGTGGAACTAAAGAGTTCAAAGGCTGAATGATTAATGATGTAGCCAGAATGAGAATGGGTTAGTAAGTAAAGATGGTATTAAAAGAGATATCAGATTTTTCTGAAGATTATTCTGAATATGTGATGTCATTATTAAGGAAGAAGTTATTCATGAGTAATTGACTTATCCAAATATGATAATTACAGAACGGATTAGCCGAAAATTCTTCTAAATTGACTCTTTCAGTGAACTGAATAATGTAAGATTATCGATGACTTTATTAGTCAGTGGAATAGTGATGAAATTGCAAAGATATTTGAATACAACTATTATAATTAAGTACATTACAGCAATCTCTTCTGGGTATTCTATATGTTCTGTTATTTTCAAAGGCATATGAAATTGTGCATGTACAGATGCAATATTTATCACATTAAAAGACTAGTAAGTTATGATAGATGGAATTACTGAAAGTCTGGTTGATTCATGAGCAGTTTTGCTCTATCTTACTTAGGCTTTCTAATTCATCATGATTGATATAAGATTTGAGGATAAGATTCATATGATGTTATTTTCTACTTCTACTGAATGAAGCCCTGAATTGTGAATATGCAAAATTATGTTGTCTTTGACACAGTTGTTTCTACTGAGTATGCGTGATATTACTCTTCTAAATTTTCTCTGAGATATCATCAATCTCTTTATTATTCAAACATGGTTTATCTGTGAAAGATATTCATTGGTCATGTAACAGCTCGATTTAAGGGCTAGTCGGAACAGTGGTTTTGGGACCACTAATCTGAGGTCGAAGAAAATTATTTTAGTATTATTTTATGTGTTATAGCATGGTTATATATGTGCATGAAAATTTTGGCACTTTAATTTTAGCAATTTTATGCTTAATTGCGAAAAAAGACTAAATCGCATAAAGTGCGAAAGTTCTATTTTACAAGATAAAGGTGCCTAATAGCCATAGAATACTAATTGGAGGTCCCTAAAGTGCGATTAGGCCTTGTTTAGGGTGGTGGCCGGCCATAGGGACAAAGAAAAGACTTGGTCAATTGGTTAGGTAAAATTTTGGTGACTAAATTGAGTTTTATCATAAAATAAAGAAAGAAAAGATATCATCTTTCTTCTCTTCTCCTCCACCGAAAATTAGCAGCAAATAGGGGTTTGAGAGCCTAAAAATATCAGCAAGCTCTTCTCCTTACAAGTAAGTGTTTTAATGATCATTTCTTGATAATATTTGTACTTTTGGAACCCTTAAAGCTTAAGCTAGCTAAAGAGAGGACTATTTTACAAAATGGTTGAAAGTTTAGAGTTTTGTCATGTGAGCATTTAAATTGTTTGCTGCATTTTTATGGAAGAAAATGAGTCTTAGTTGTTAGATAAACAACTTTTGTGAAAGGTGTTACCATGAAAACACCTAAAAGGACCTTTTTGAGAAGGTTGTAAATATGTGGTTTGTGAAATAATGAGTATTGAGGGTTGCCATAAGAGTAATAAATGTTCACCTAGGCTCGTTAAAGGAAGAAATTTGATTAGAATTGATTTACGATCCTAGGGGTAAAATAGTCATTTTGTGAAAGTCTAAGGGCAAAATGGTAATTTTGCCAAAATATGATTATTGAAGTGTGTTGATTAATGTGAGGATTAAATGAGCTAAATTTTTATTATAGATCATGAAGAACGAAGAATTAACCTTGACCGAAAAAAGGGCAAGGCATTAGACTAGATCGACAATTTGGCCTATTTTGAAATCGAGGTAAGTTTGTGTGTAATAAGTTCAACATCATGCTAGTATGATTTAAAATGTTTTATATTTGTGAAAATGTATAATATTTCTATGAATTTGAGTAATGATGTTGAATGCGAAAATGATGAGAATTGCGATGTTGAAGTCCCGGTTGGACTTTAGTAAATGGGAGAGTAATATCATCAAGACTTAAGATGGGTAAGGTCTCGTATAAGACCAAGTCTGGGACATGGCCTCGGCACCGAATTGAGATCCCGTATAAGACCATATCTGGGATATGGCATCGGCATCGAAAATGAGAATCGTATAAGACCATATCTAGGATATGGCATCGACAATCGATATGAGATCCTGTAAAAGACCATATCTGGGATATGGCATCGGCATATAGAGATAATCCCATGTAAGACCACATCTGGGATGTGGCATTGGTGTCACATTTATGAGAATAATGATAATATGTAATTCCGAGTATTCCAAGTGAATGCAATGGGTAAATAGCTAAGCTTATAATAGAGATGAGTTTAGTGCTAAAGTTATGTAACGAAGTGATACAGGTACATGCGAGTAATTCACGAAAAATGTTTACGATATGAGACATGATATGTAATTGGTAAGAGCAAGCATGAGTAAGTTATGGCAATGAGCTTAAGACTTTGTGTTTTATTCAATGCAATGGGTGGATGACATTATGAGCCTTTATGTTGCTATTTATTTCATACAAACTTACTAAGCTTTATGCTTACCCCTCTCATTCCCCTTTTCCTTGTAGTATTGCCAAGCTAGCTCGGGAATTCATGGAACGTCGGAGTTCAGAAATCACACTATCAACTTCTTTTGGTATAGCAAAGTTAGATTTATTTTGAGTATGGCATGTATAGGACTTGGTCATTTTGTTATGTCATATTTGTTAGCCAAAGTGTTGGCTATTAATGTTGTTCAATTCATTTTGTAAGTGGTCATTGGAAATGGGCCAATACTTGACAAGTTTATATATTCAATGATGATGAAATTCATGAAGTGTATGCTAGTATGGATGTCTTAATTTTGAGTCCCTAGAAGTGCTTTATGGTTATGATATATGTTGGATTGAATTGGTATAAGTATGGTTACTGTGTAGGGTGACATTTGGCTTGGTAGATAGCCTTTCAAATGTCCACACGGGTATACACACGGGTGTGTGTCTAGGCTATGTGTGACACACGGTCATCCCTATGGGCGTGTTGATTGGCCGTGTATCCCCTTACATGCTAGGTTTACAAGTCAGTATGCCCAGTAGTAAACACACGGGCAGAGACACGGCTGTGTGTCTCAGCCGTGTGGAAGGCACGGCCATGGATATGGGCGTGTGCCCAGGCTGTGTGAAGTCTGCACCTGGAATTAGGAATTTAATTCGACACACGATCCAAGGACACGGGCATGTGCCTTGGCCGTGTGACCTTTGTAAGGTGATGACGTCGTAAACAGAATGCCATGGTTTTTGCACACGGGCTAAGACACGGGCGTGTCGTTGCCGTGTTAGGGACAAGGGCTAGGGACACAGGCGTGTGTCCGGCCGTGTAAAAACCCCTGTAGGTTCGAATAGAAAAAAATAAATCCCCACGGGTGTGGAACACAGGCATGTAAATTTCTACACGGGCGTGTTCCATCCTTCACACGGGCGTGTGGCCCTGGTTTATGTCAAATTTGTCTAAGGGTTCAAAAGTTTCCGGTTTAGTCCCGAATCATTTCGGGTATGAGTTTAGGGTCTCATAGACCTATATTAAGAACATCATGGTCTAGAATGAAAATTTTTAGTTTGAAATGAAATTCTCACGAATCAATGTTGCATGATTGAGCAAGTTAAGTAGGGTAATGCCTCGTACCCAGTTCAGGTGTCGAATACGGGTAAGGGGTGTTACAGGTCAGTGGTAATTGTACTTACTACTGTTATGAATTCTGACTTGATCATGGGAATTTGGTAATATGGAACACAGATTATAGAAATTGTATTATTGCACTAGTTGATATTGGAGCCGCCCTTGGTTTTCCTCTTTTATTTGAAAAATATTATTGAGGTTGAGGTATTATTCCAATTATATTTTGGAAACATCAGATCTATTATAGTATTATGGTTTTAACCTATCTAATGATAGTGACCTCAGAATAATTTAAAGCTTCGATATCCTTTTTAATTTTTGTGAAAGTGTTTTCTATGATAGCTACATCAATGATATAGATATTGCAGAAAGATGTAAGATTTGAATGGACTGACAAATGTTAGTAAAGTTTTGATCAATTGGAAGCCCTGATAACCGAAGCATCAATTCTAGTTCAGTCTGAATCGGGTAAGGAATTTATTATCACAGTGATACATCATTGAATGGATTAGACTGTAATTTGATGAAGAATGGTAAAGTAAAGGTCTATACTTTCAGCCAGATAAAGCTACAGGAAAAGAATTACCCGATATATGATCTTGGATTGACAATTATTGTCTTTGCACTGAGAATTTGGTAACAGTACCTGTATGGTGAAAATATTATATATATACTGATCATAAATTTTAAAACACCAGATGGTATAGAAAGATTTGAATCTGACATAGAGTAGATGGTTTGAATTATTGAAAGACCCTGATTTGGTAATTGATTATCATTCAGGAAAAGTAAATATTTGAGTAGAAAATTCTTTGTTTTCTTTATGAGCAATAAATACTCGATTGCTATTTTCTGATGAAAGAATAATTTTAACTGAGCTTAAAGCTAAGCTGATGTTTCTACAACAGATCTGTGAAGCCCAGAAAAGTGATAATGAGTTGTAAGTTAAACGGGTATAGAATAAAATAATTATTGAATCAGGATAGAAGATTTAAATTTGATGATTGTTTGTTATTCCGAGATAAAGCCTGTGTACTGAAGAATTTGGAAATTTTACAGAAAATTTTACATGAATGATCATAGTGGTACTGTGTCTGTTTATTTGGGAAATGATAAGATGCACAACGATTTGAAAAAGATGTACTGGTAGCCCAGAATGAAAGGTGGTATTTTTGAAATTGTATTTAAATGTTGGATGAATCAACAAGATAAAGATGACACCTTCAGGATGGTTGTAGTCAGCGAAGATACCGAAATGGAAATGGGACAAAGTTACTATGAATTTTATATCGGAATTATCCCTGTCTATGAAAAAGAAAGATACGATTTGAGTAATTGTCGATTGTTCGACAAAGCTTGCACATTTTATCCTGGTGTGAGTGGATTTCTCACTTGATAGATTGCTTGAATTATATATTTTGATATTGTCAGGTTACATGATCTGAGAGCTTCTGTTATTTCTGATAGAGATCTACAGTTTATATTCCGACTCTGAAACAAGTTACAAGAAACTTTGGGTATACGGTTACATTTTAGTACCGTGTTTCATTTTTAGATGGATGATCAATCTAAACATTTGATTCAGATTTTAGAAGATATGCTTCGATGTTGTGTACTTGAATTTGAAGGTAACTGAGAAAAGTATTTACCTTGGGTTGAATTTGCTTATTATAACAGTTAACAGTCAAGTATAAAATTTTACCATATGAGGTTTTATATGGTCACAAATATAAAACTTCGTTGTTTTGGACGGAGTTCAGTGAGAAAAGATACATGTAGTTGGATCGATTCTTTGAAACCAAAGAAAGGTGAAAGTGATCTGAGACAGTTCTTGATTGTCAGAAATCCTATGTGAATCTAAGATGAAAAGAAATAGAGTTTCTGATGGTGAAAAAGTATTTCTGAAAATTCACCATGGAAGAAAGTTCTTCAGATTGGCTGTACAGGCAAAATTAAGTCTGTGGCTTACCGGGTCATATAAGATTATTGAAAAGAATTAGACTTGTTGCGTAGTGATTGGTATTATTATCAGAGTTCTACAAAATTCACAATGATTTCATGTGTATATGTGTTATGACAGTATCGATCGGACCCATCATCTGTTATTTCTCTGATAGATATTGAAATTCAGCTTGACATGACTTACAATGAGTGACTGGTTGAAATTCTGGCAGGTGAAGTGTAAGAAACGAAAAATATAAAGGTAGCTTTAGTGAAAGTTCTTTAACAATGATACGATATAGAGAAAGCTACCTGGGAATTTGAAGAAATCATGAGAAAGTAATGTCTGGATCTCTTTACTGGTAAGATTTTCGAGGACGAAAATCCTTTAGGGGGCAGAGTTGTAACAGCCCAATTTCGGTGAAATCGGAATAGTGGTTTCAGGACTACAAATCTGAGCCGAAAATAAAATTTGTTTTTATTTTATTATATGGACCGTATTATGTTAGAAAAGTCATGTGAAAATTTTGATACGAAAATTTTACCGATTATGTGTTTAATTACGAGAAGGACTAAATCGCATAAAATACAAAAGTTGAATTCTAGTAGCTATAAGGATTAAATAGCTATGGAATTCAAAAATAGAGGTCCTTATATGGTAATTAGACCATTAAAGAGAAGTATGTAGAGATTTTTGTAACAGCCCGATTTTGGGTCTAGTCAGAATAGTGGTTTCGGGACCACAAATTCGACACAGTAAAATTTGTTTTTATTATATTTTTATGGTCTACAATTTTACAGAATGATTTCGTGAAAATTTCGTTCGAAAATTTTGACGTTTGAGCACTCAATTTAGCAAAAAGGACTAAATTGTAAAAAGGGCAAAAGTTGAGTTCTACATGTTAGAGGTGTCTAATTGCTAAATAATTTTAAATTGAAGGTCCTTAGATGGTAATTAGACCATTTGTTAAGTTAGTGGACAAAAATGGACATGGTGAGATAAAATTTCAAAGTTTTAAGTGAAGGGCATTTTGGTCATTTAGTAATTAAATGAATTAAAAACAAAAAATCAAGCCAAAAGTTAGTCCATCTTCTTCATGCTTGTGTCGAAAATTAGAAGGGAAGCCATAGCTAGGGTTTGGCCACTTTCAAGCTCGATTGTAAGTCCGTTCTTGTACTGTTTTTAATGATCTTTACATTTTTGAAGTCGTTATCACTCGGTCTATCTATTTTTATCATTAATTTGAGAGATGATTGAGGTCTAGGGTTTGACCCATGTTAGACATGTGTGTATTTTGATGTTTAATGGTAAATTATGCATGTTTGATGTGTGATAGACAACTTTTACTAAGTGATTTTTCATGAAAACACCTAAAAAGGGCCTATTTGTAAAAAGTTGTAAAATGGGTAGTAAAAATCTGATTTAATGGAAAATGTGGGCTACTATAAGCATGAAATTGGTTCGGCTAGGATTGGGTTATCAAGAAATTGGATACATTTCATTTTACGAGCCTAGGGACTAATTTGTAAAAATGTGAAACTTTAGGGGCAAAAAGGTAATTTTGCCATAAAGTGGTGTTTGGACCGATTTGAGTAATGTGTATATTAAATAAGCTAAATTTGCTATTATAGATCAAGAAAAATGAAGTTTGGACCTTGATCTGGAAAAGAATAAGGTGTTTGACGATTAAATCATTTTCTACTATTTTGTACCGAGGTAAGTTCGTGTGTAAATAAACGCAATGTTATATTTGTATTTTTATTATGCATGAATTTTATGAATGACAATGTGGATACGTTCAACGACGAAATGACAAGTGAGAAATCCCGTTTGAACTTTAGGAATAGATTAGGGTACGAGTGACATGTCACTAGGAAACCATGTGATATATGTGATTTATGTGATCCGGTGCTTTGGTCTTGTCGTCTACCGGTGGGGGGTAGTCCAAAGATGTGTTGCGGATACGGCGGCTTGTGTGAGCAGCGACCTTTGCATAGTTCGTCTTGACCGACGGCTTGTGTGGCGGGCTGTGATTAGCTTCGAGAGCGAGCCCCTATGTGTTATGAGATATGAGGTAGCATTGTCTACGTATGTGGCACTTATGTGCAAGACTTTTCGTGTATCCGATTAGTATTCCAAATGTTCAACGGGTATGTCAAAGACGAGAAAGAGTATGATATGTTACGAGTTGGTGCAGGTATGTACGAAAAACTCATAAGAATGAGCTCAGTATGTGATGAACACTTGGTAAGATTAAGAATGATTAAGTTATGTTTATGAACCTATGATGACAATTATGTAACTTGTGTTATACTAATTGTATGATATTCATGTTTAATGTTGTTTACTGTTGCTTATTATTTGCATGTGAACTTACTAAGCTATAAAGCTTACTCCCCTTCCTTTCCTTTATCTTATAGTGTAACCAAGCCAGCTCGGGATTGGAGATTTGTCAGAGATCCATACACACTATCTACAGCAATTATTTTGGTACCAGTGAATTTAAGTATTTTGAGTTATTGCATGTATAGGGACTTGGTCATTTTGTTATGTGTCATAAATGATTTGGCCTAAATGTGTTGGCGTTGTAATGGTTAATGATTCATTTTGTATATGGCCATTGGAAGTTGGCTAATATTAATCTTATTGGTCATTGGTATGTTTATGTGATGATGCCTGTCATGAAGGTGAAATTGGCATGAATGGAAAATAGGGTGAAATTGGCATGAATGGAAAAGAGGATATGTGATGTTTATGCATGATAGATGTTAGTATGTGTAAATGATGTATTGATATCTTGTTTGTGGCTGATTTGGTTGTATGTATATGCTTGAATTGGTGTTGCTTGTTGTTCTGTAGGTTTTTGCAAGTAAGGGCGGCAAAATGGCTTGGTAAATAGCCTTATTTTTGTCCACACGGGTAGACACACGGGTGTGTGTCTAAGCCGTGTGTGACACACGGTCTACCCCATAGGCATGTGTTTCAGCCGTGTGTCCCCTGCACCTTAATTGATGTAAAACAGAATGTCCAGAATTGAGCACACGGGCAAAGACACGGGCATGTGTCTCGGCCGTGTGTGCTACACAGCCTTGGACACGGGCGTCTGTTTCGGCCGTGTGAAGTCTACACCTATTTTATGAAAAATTATGGAAATTAAATTGACCACACGGCCTAGCACACAGGTGTGTGGCACGGCCGTGTGGCACAAGTCAGAGAGCTCCCTATATTGAACACGGCCAGTAGCACGGGCGTGTCCAAGGGTCACACGGGCGTGTCCCTTAGACCATACGGGCGTGTGAGCCCTGTAACATGAAAAATTTTCTAAGTTTTGTAAAAATTTCTAAAGTTGTCAGTTTAGTCCCGAACAACTTCCAAAGCATGTATTGAGCCTCGTAGGCTCGTTTTGGGACGATATGAATGTGTATGAAAAGTTTTAAATTTGAATGGAAATTTATGACTCGGAAATGTATGTTTGTTTGTGTTTAAGTCCGGTAATGCCTCGTACCCTGTTCCGACATTGAATACGGGTAAAGGGTGTTACAATTTTGGTATGACTTATCCATGGAAAAATAAAAAAAAGGCTAAGGACTAAATTGGAAAGATGAAAATTTATTAAATGACAATTTAATTAAATGATAAAGAAAACAATTTCATATCATCTTCCCTAAATATTTCCATGGGAACCCTAGGAGAGAGGAAGAAGACTTGTCAAGCTTATTTGGGTAAGTAATCAAGCCTCGTTTTTAATAATTTTGATATTTTTGAAACCGGGATAGCTTAATCTATCTATTTGGGGGATTAATTTGAAAAGTTATCATGGTATGAAAATTGGGTCATGGATGAATATACTAAAAATTAGAAATTTATGGTAGAAAATGAAAGGTTGTTGATAGATAAACAACTTTTACAAAGTGATTTTTGATGAAATATGATTTAGGGACTAAAATGTAAAGTTGTGAAATATGATGAAAAATTCTGAATTTTTATGAATACATGTGCTGTAAATTTTGTAATTGGATTTTGGTTAGGCTTGGAATAGGGAGTAAATTGCACTAGTTTCATTTTCCGAGCCTAGGGACGAAATGGGAATTTATGGAAAAGTTAGGGGCAAAATGGTAATTTTGCCTAAGATGAAAATTGAGTCCACTTGAATAAGAAATATGATAAATTGATGTTAAATTTACTCGTATAGATTCGGATAGTCTAAATTCGGAGTTAGAACGAGGAAAGAGGAAATGTCAGATTAGTAGATTTTACGTACACGAACATTGTCGAGGTAAGTTCGTGTAACTGAATTGTGTTCATTTACATGCTTGCATTGATTGTGTTTACGTAAATTGTATAAATGTCATAAATATGTGAAATGATTATATATCTAATCAGGCCCGATAAATGAAAATGTTTAAATTACACGATAATGCCCGATAAAGGGTAAACGATAAAAATGTTATTTATATGCTTGAAATGAATGTGGAATGTGTTTATTTGAATTATGTGAATGTTGTGGATGTATGAAATATCCACAAGCCCGATAATGCTTGAGAAAAATGTTTAAATTCCAGTTGAATAAATTGGAAATCGATGGATATGTGATTTCCCAAAATGAATGAGATCATGCATTTGTTGCTGACGGGATTTTGCTCGGACGAGAAATCCTATTGACCTCATTACAGAAAGGATTTAGCCCTGACGGGTAATCCTGATATAAGTCCTCTCGAGCATATGTTATGGATTGGATTTAACTCGGACGGGTAATCCAAATCAAGCTCCTTAGAGCATATGTCATAAAAAGGATTTAGCCTGGACTGGTAATCCTGTTGTTTATATATGTGTGGCTCGAGAGCGTACTCTCTGAAATAGTACCTTATGGGTACCATTGAATACGAATTGACGAATCTTGATTTGTACACCACGAGTGTACTACCTGTGTATCCATCAATATTTCAGATAAATTCAACAGGTAAAAGTTCTTGACACGAGAAGATATGAATAAGAAATGAGTTATTACACAAATCGGCCTGAAATACATGAAAATGACGATACGTGATAATTGATATATGGAAATATGAAATGATGATATTGTACATAGAATTTATTTGATGAGTATGTACATTCTTGATTATAGACTTATTATAGCACCCTTCACCTGTAATCAACGCCGGAATAGGGTTACGGAGTATTACCAGACATACAACACATTTAAACATACTTTTCCCATACATTTAATCAATACATGCAATCATCATTCAATCTCAATCACTTTATCCCTAATACGAGCCTACTAGGCCCTAAACATGCATTGGGAGTGTGTAACATCCTAGATTAGGGGTTATGCGTTCGTGTGTAATTCATGAGATAGTGGGCTCAGTGGGTGTGTTGGATGTGTTCTGAGGAGTTCTAGGAACCCTAAGGTGCATGGAAATGTATGGAAATGTAAGGCAATGTATGGAAATGTAAGGAAATGTAAGGAAATGCTTTGGAAACGTTAAGTTTAAAAGAGGAAAGTGAACATTTTTGGAAACTAGGGATGTAAGGAAATGATGTGGAAATGATTCAAAGAGGAAAGTAAACATTTCGAAACTTGGAAATGTAAGGAAATGCCAAGTTTAAAGAGCCAAACGAAAATTTTTGGAAACTTGGAAATGTAAAGAAATGTCAAGTTTTAAGGCTTAAAAGGAGAAAACTAAGGCAAGGTGGCCTTAAGAAAAATAATATGAGGAATTTGACACACAAACAGGCTTGGAAAAGTGGCCTGGAGATGCCACTTAGGGCCTCTGGAAATGGCGCCACATCCAAGGTGTTGGGCCCGAGTTCGAGTCACGTGGGAAGCAAATAAAAGAAATTTTATTTTGCTTCCGTAAGAAAGTGAATTGGACGGCACATGGCTATAAATTAGGAGCTTTTATTCTTTTATTTTTAAGAGATAAAGGGTGGATAAATAAGGGATAAATAATGGATTTATTTTAGATTATTTTCAAGAGATAAATGTGGATATTATTTCTTTTATTTTGATAGATAAGGAAGAGATAAAAGAGGATTATTATTAGGAGATAAGAGATAATTATTGGATTAAGTTTTATTAAAGTGATAAATCAAGGGATAAAGCTATCAAAATAGAAGAGTGGTGGCCAAGTAAAGGACTCTAGCTAGTAATTTTGGCTATAAAAGGAAGAGTAAGGCTATTCTTCATTCATTCTTTTCTTTTCAAGAAAACCTCTGCCGAAATTCTCTAAAGTTTCTCCTCTTCTCTCTGCCGAATTTTCTCTGCCATTATTCTCTTTTTCTCTTTTCTTTTCTTCTTCTATTACAAACACAATCAAAAGCCGAAGATACCAATAGCCCTAGTCGATTTCTCACTAAGCCTCAAGAGCCGAAATTGTTATCCACATCAAAGCCATAGCCGAATCTTGCTAAGGGTTCAAGCAAGAGTTCCATCAAATTCTTCATGAGGTAAGATTAGGTTAGATTCTCATTCTATTTCTTTTAAGGTCATCGAAATTAAGATTCTAATACCCTTAATATCTGCTGTCAAGAGATCTTTCGGGATTTACTAAGTGTCGACTACAAGGAAAGAGAAGTTCTTTTCCGAAGGTACACCATAAGCCGCGTGTTCCTAGTTATTCGGTGAATTTGGGATTTAAGAATCTAAGGTAAGTCATATTTAACATACGGCTAAGGGTTATTTGTTGTGAATAAATGTTAGAAATTGATCTAACATGTAGTTATAGGGATTTCGACAGAGAGGATACAAGGATTTTGGGATTTGAGAATTTCAAGGTAAGTTTTAAGAATACTAATCCTACTAGGATTTGGATTTATGGCCGAATGGCTTTTATTAAATTAGTAAGTGATTAATCAAATGTAGGAATTTGAGATCTAAGGCGATGAGATCGATTTCGGGATTTCAAGGAATTCGTTAAGCAAATCAGTGTGTACCCTACCCTAAGTTTTGATAGGTTCATGGCTATGTTTAAATTAAATGTATTATTAAGAATGTGTGTACCCATACTAATCTTCAATAAATTGTATGGCAATTATTAATTATATGAATATGCATAAGAATGTGAATGTGGTCAAGTACCACAAATGAAAGAGTACTCAGTGCACGTTTCCTACTTCGATAGGATTATGAATATGTTATATTTTGAACATGTGAATAGTAACATGAATGAGAAATATGTATGTTATATATGTTATAAAATTCATGGGGCATTCGGGATCTATGTGAAAGGGGAAGAAGGTGTTGACTTCTGGTCTCACCAACGGAATATGGTGACTACAATCACAAAATTTGAATATGGTAACTTCGGTTACATTATCTCGAATTTGGTAACCGGTTACATTATTTGAATATGGTGTCTAATGACACAAATTATATGGGCGATGAGCACGTCATTGCAGCGATCGCCTTCGATGGTGTGTAGCGGATGGAGGGTTGGCGTAGTAGTCCCCACGGTGTGACCGGCGAGTGCGGGTGGTGGTGTGTAGCGGATGGTTAATTAGGTTTGGGTTTGGGAATGCATCATTAATTGTATTCTATGATTTGAATGTGTATCATTTGCATGCCTGATTCTATTATGACTTAGTGTTGTGTACACATTGAGTCTGTTGACTCACCCCGTTTGGGAATATTTTTCAAGTGATGAGCGATAATGGACCTGGTCGTGAAAGCTTAAAGGTGGCCATGCATAGCAAGAAATTTATGATTTGGACTTTCAATTTATTTTAAGTATTTTAAGTTTTACTTTGGGATCATTGATATAATAAGGCCATTGTGGTTTACTTTATTTTTCTTTTATTTATTATGTTTATGGATTTTTATCAATTAAAGTTTAAGTAAATTCCTTTTTAAAATTAACTCTAAATGTTTTGTCACCTTAAATAAATGGGTTTTAACATAAGATAAATTTGTTTTCAACTCAAGCCCAACCCAAACAATATTTTTAAAAATCATACAAGTTTTTCCTAAGTAACAAAAGAATTTTGAACCGGTTTACTTGAGGAACATACCAAATCTGGTCAAAGTTCGTGGGCCGGGTTTGGGGTGTTTCAGCTTGGTATCAGAGCCCAGTTTTAAACTCTCGGCCTGTGGTCTAAAGCCCAAAACATTTTCAAGTCGAGCCCAAATGAGTTTTATGAAAATATTTTTGGAAATAAGCGTGTTTTCGGCATGGCACCTAAGTCTCCGACCCGCAGTCCACCAGGTAAGTACTTCGATCTCTTGTGTGATTTATATTTTGATTTGTAGAAGGGTAGAAATGGAATGGAACGTAGATTAGTGAACTAGAATCTATTGAACCATAGGACTAGTCCATTCAAACACAAGTGCATAAGACTTAAGGACCATTAAACAAACCTATGACTAAGTCGCGAAGTTAGGGTGTGGCAACCATTGTGCGCATGTCTAGGATTGGATTCGGAAGAGCACAGTATTTAAGCAGGTCCTAGTGACTCACCTCCTCTTCGCAGGAATCCTACATGGTGCGTAGCTTCGGTTCACCCTAACCAAGAGGACTTATTCATAGGCTAAACCCCTAACTAAAACCCGAAAGGGAACTAGCCGTATTTTCAAAAAAAAAAAACCTAGTTTTAAAACTCTTAAAATTATCCTTTTGAATTGCAAACATGATTCTATAAAATTTTCTGAAGTATTCTTGATTTATAAAAATTACTAAAATACCCCTATTTGCAAAATTACTAAATTGCCCTTGGTTTATGAAATTTCCAAAATACCCACAGTTCTTATCATAAAAATCATTACTTTATAAAATGTCCAAAAACCCTAATTTGCAAAATATCAAAATACCTTGATTTTGGAAAATTACAAAGCGCTTCTAACTTACAAAATTACCAAAATGACCCTAATTTCCAAATTTTTGCAACATCACCGTTTTGGAAAGTACAATTCTCAAAAAGAACCCTCAAAGTTTTGCAAAATTTGGAAATACCCCGAAAATATTAAACTCTACAAATTTACCATGGTTTATTACCAAAATACCCCAGAGCTCCAAAATTACCGAAATACCCCGGTTTCAAAATTTTTCAAAATACCCTGGAATTTAAAAATTCCAAAATACTTTTGACAAAATCACCAAGGAACCTCATTTTGACAAATTACAAAAATACCCTCATAGGGCAAATTACGAAAAATACCCACAGGGTAGTGGAAAAACAACAACAATGAAAACTACAACATTTCTCTGAGCGAACGAAAGTTCATAATTGATTGATGGATGTATGAATGTAAAGACTGTGTGCATGTATGGATACGAAAGAACCACTCCTAAAATTTTCCCATAAAAATTCTTCGCGAATAATCAGTGAAACAAGGACTAATTCATAAAACTTTTTACTCCTGGATTAAATCGCGACGTTAGAAAATAAGTTCTAGGGGCGTGAACTTAAGGATTGTGCCTAGAAAGTATGATGGTTCTATTAAGATCAGAGTGCGCGTGAAAAGCATAGTGCGGTGAGAAGGATTGTGCAACAGCAATAAGTAATTTCGAGGACGAAATTATTTTTAAGGAGGGTAGAACTGTAACATCCTAGATTAGGGGTTATGCATTCGTGTGTAATTCATGAGATAGTGGGCTCGATGGGTGTGTTGAATGTGTTACGAGGAGTTCTAGGAACCCTAAGGTGCATGGAAATGTATGGAAATGTAAGGCAATGTATGGAAATGTAAGGAAATGCTTTGGAAACGTTAAGTTTAAAAGAGGAAAGTGAACATTTTTGGAAACTAGGGGATGTAAGGAAATGATGTGGAAATGATTCAAAAGAGGAAAGTAAACATTTAAAACTTGGAAATGTAAGGAAATGCCAAGTTTAAAGAGCCAAACGAAAATTTTTGGAAACTTGGAAATGTAAAGAAATGTCAAGTTTTAAGGCTTAAAAGAGAAAACTAAGGCAAGGTGGCCTTAAGAAAAATAATATGAGGAATTTGACACACAAACAGGCTTGGAAAAGTGGCACGGAGATGCCACTTAGGGCCTCTGGAAATGGCGCCACATGCAAGGTGTTGGGCCTGAGTTCGAGTCACATGGGAAGCAAATAAAAGAAATTTTATTTTGCTTCCAGAAGAAGTGAGGTGGACGACACATGGCTATAAATTAGGAGTTTTTATTCTTTTATTTTTAAGAGATAAAGGGTGGATAAATAAGGGATAAATAATGGATTTATTTTAGATTATTTTCAAGAGATAAATGTGGATATTATTTCTTTTATTTTGATAGATAAGGAAGAGATAAAAGAGGATTATTATTAGGAGATAAGAGATAATTATTGGATTAAGTTTTATTAAAGTGATAAATCAAGGGATAAAGCTATCAAAATAGAAGAGTGGTGGCCAAGTAAAGGACTCTAGCTAGTAATTTTGGCTATAAAAGGAAGAGTAAGGCTATTCTTCATTCATTCTTTTCTTTTCAAGAAAACCTCTGCCAAATTCTCTAAAGTTTCTCCTCTTCTCTCTGCCAATTTTTCCTGCCATTATTCTCTTTTTCTCTTTTCTTTTCTTCTTCTATTACAAACACAATCAAAAGCCGAAGATACCAATAGCCCTAGTTGATTTCTCACTAAGCCTCAAGAGCCAAATTGTTATCCACATCAAAGCCATAGCCAGAATCTTGCTAAGGGTTCAAGCAAGAGTTCCATCAAATTCTTGATGAAGGGTAAGATTAGGTTAGATTCTCATTCTATTTCTTTTAAGGCTGTCGAAATTAAGATTCTATTACCCTTAATATCTCATTGTCAAGAGATCTTTCAGGATTTACTAAGTGTCGACTACAAGGAAGGAGAAGTTCTTTTCCCGAAGGTACACCATAAGCCGCGTGTTCCCTAGTTATTCGGTGAATTTCGGGATTTAAGAATCTAAGGTAAGTCATATTTAACATACGGCTAAGGGTTATTTGTTGTGAATAAATGTTAGAAATTGATCTAACATGTAGTTATAGGGATTTCGATGAGGAGGATACAAGGATTTTGGGATTTGAGAATTTCAAGGTAAGTTTTAAGAATACTAATCCTACTAGGATTTGGATTTATGGCCGAATGGCTTTTTATTAAATTAGTAAGTGATTAATCAAATGTAGGAATTTGAGATCTAAGGCAGTAGATCAGATTTCGGGATTTCAAGGAATTCGTTAAGCAAATCAGGTGTGTACCCTACCCTAAGTTTTGATAGGTTCATGGCTATGTTTAAATTAAATGTATTATTAAGAATGTGTGTACCCATACTAATCTTCAATAAATTGTATGGCAATTATTAATTATATGAATATGCATAAGAATGTGAATGTGGTCAAGTACCACAAATGAAAGAGTACTCAGTTACGTTTCCTACTTCTGATAGGATTATGAATATGTTATATTTTGAACATGTGAATAGTAACATGAATGAGAAATATGTATGTTATATATGTTATAAAATTCATGGGGCATTCGGGATCTATGTGAAAGGGGAAGAAGGTGTTGACTTCGGTCTCACCAACGGAATATGGTGACTACGGTCACAAAATTTGAATATGGTAACCGGTTACATTATCTCGAATTTGGTAACTTCGGTTACATTATTTGAATATGGTGTCTAATGACACAAATTATATAGGCGATGAGCACGTCATTGCAGCGCGCTTCGATGGTGTGTAGCGGATGGAGGGTTGACTTAGTAGTCCCCACGGTGTGTGACCGGTGCAGTGCGGGTCGTGTGTAGCGGATGGTTAATTAGGTTTGGGTTTGGGAATGCATCATTAATTGTGTTCTATGATTTGAATGTGTATCATTTGCATGCCTGATTCTATTATGACTTAGTGTTGTGTACACATTGAGTCTGTTGACTCACCCCGTTTGGGGGAATATTTTTCAGGTGATGAGCAGTAATGGACCGGGTCGCAGGAGCTTAAAGGTGGCCATGCATAGCAAGAAATTTATGATTTGGACTTTCAATTTATTTTAAGTATTTTAAGTTTTACTTTGGGATCATTGATATAATAAGGCCATTGTGGTTTACTTTATTTTTCTTTTATTTATTATGTTTATGGATTTTTATCAATTAAAGTTTAAGTAAATTCCTTTTTAAAATTAACTCTAAATGTTTTGTCACCTTAAATAAATGGGTTTTAACATAAGATAAATTTGTTTTCAACTCAAGCCCAACCCAAACAATATTTTTTAAAAATCATACAAGTTTTTCCTAAGTAACAAAAGAATTTTGAACCGGTTTACTTGAGGAACATACCAAATCTGGTCAAAGCTCGTGGGCCGGGTTTGGGGTGTTTCAGAGTGGTTTGGGACTAAACCGATAACCCGGGAAATTTTTCAACACTTAGAAAAATTTTCTCAAAACAGGGGACACACGCCCGTGTGGCCAGGCTGTGTGTCTCACATGACCACCAGACACACCCGTGTCTCAAGCTGTGTGAACATTCGAAATGGAAGCACATGGCCGTGTCCCAGCCCGTGTCCTACCTTGTGTCCAAACAAGTGAGCTTACTAAGTTGGGTCACACGGTCAACCACACGCCCGTGTGTCTAGCCCGTGTTCCCTTCGAAGTGGTCACACACGCCCGTGTGCCATGCCGTGTGTTAGGCCATATCAATCATGTAGGGTATACTGACTTATGCAACACGGCCAAGTCACACGCCCGTGTGCTAGGCCGTGTGCCAATTAGGGGGTATACTGACTTGTACCACATGGTCGATCACACGCCAGTGTGTGAGACTGTGTGGGGCATGCTGACTTCATTTCAATTTCAACACCAGGGGTCACACGGCCGTGTAACATGACCGTGTGTCACACACGGCTGAGACACACGCCCGTGTCTCTGCCCGTGTGGACAAAAATAGGCTATTTACCAAGCCAATTTGCCACCCACATTTCAATGTACCTACATCAACCCAAATAGTACCATAACATAGCATAATATGACATTATAACCAACCAATTCAAGCTTAACTCATATACATTTACTACTCCCATTCTCTATGCACACTAATCACAAAACATATCATACCATTTATACCAAACTTCAAATTTACCATTCAACTATTTATACACTTCCCAATATGCATAATTATGCATCAAGATCATAAGCATATAACTACCCCATTATCAATCAAATAACTTCCATAATTATAATATACAAGCCACATATACCTATTCATGAACTCACATCATAAGCCATATATTTATATATATACATATAGTTCAAACATACCAAAACAAGCCAACTTTCATGGCTATATACACAAACCAAAACATATACATTTACAAGCCAATTCACATGGCACATCTCATTACCAAACTACATACCAAAATGACCATAATCCTATACATGCCATATGACCAAACCATAAGCTCAAAAGCACCAAAGTGATGGTTGGATAGTGTGATGATATCACCGACGATCCCCGAATCCAAGCTAGCTTTGAAATCACTATAAAACACAAAGAAATACACAAAGTAAGCTTTATAGCTTAGTAAGCTCGTATGAAATCAAATCGAACTAATCATAAATTCACAACTCAACAATTTGAATATATCAATATATAACTCTCTCTTTTTACTAACAAACCTTTCACATCTTTAATCATAAGATTATATGCATACTTCATAATTTCTTCAATTTAAAACTCATACGATTCATGTACATACCTGTACCAATCAGTAACGAACTCATACCTATTCGGAATAATGTCGAATACTCGAAATCTCGCATACTAAGTGCCACACATAGCCGAAGCTATTTTAATCTCGCACACCAAGTGCCACACATAGCCGAAGCTATCTCAATCTCGCACACTAAGTGCCATACATAACCATAGCTATCTCGATTCACACACTAAGTGCCATACATAGCCGTAGCTATCTCGATTCACACACTCAGTGCCATACATAGCCGTAGCTATCTCGATTCACACACTAAGTGCCATACATAGCCGACGCTATATTGATTCGCACACTAAGTGCCATACATAGCCGAAGCTATCTCGATTCGCACATTAATTGCCATACATAGCAGAGTTATCGTCAAACATGATTGTAGTCTCGTATACACAATTTATGCAATATTCAAGCATTTAAAGCATAATTATAACAATGCTTATTACATACGAACTTACCTCGGATGTAAAAACGATAACGCGGGTCAGCTAATCCGAAACCTTGTTCTTCCCCCAATCTAAGTCTGTATTTTTCTTTTCTTGATCTATATAATATAAAATTCAACTCATTTAACCTTCCATTTATTCAATTTTGTCCAAATTTCACTTTAAGGCATTTTTACACAATTTCCCCTAACATTTCACATCTTTTACAATTTAGTCTTTATTTCATAAAATCACAAATTCATGCAATTTAATTACAACCCATGCTAGCCGAATTTCTCTAGTACTCATATTATCCCATATTTCTCATTTATTCACACATTTAACCCCACATTTTCACCTTTTCACAAATAAATCCCTATTTTGCATTTTCACTAAAAATCACTTTTCAAAACTTGTATAATTCATAACAAATATTCATAATCTATCATCAAACATCAAAACACACATGTACTCATCAATGGAAACATCTAAAATCTTTAACAGTTTTGCAAATTAGTCCCTGGGCTAGCTAGATTAAGCTACAACGATCTCAAAAACATAGAAATCATTAAAAACGGGACAAAATTTACTCACCAATTGAGCTTTCAAAGTAGTCGAAACCTAGCTCATTCCCATGGCTTTTAATCTTTGATATTTCGGTGGAGGAATTGATAATGGAAGATGATACAAAATTTTGTTTTATTATGATTAACCATTAATTTCCAAATTACAAAAATAACCTTATTAATTAAACATAAAAAACACTTAAACAATGTCCAAGAATGTCCACTCACCCTTAAAATGGTCTAATTACAACATAAGGACCTCCACTTTAATATTCTATAGCTATTAGATACCTTTAACTAATAGCATACAAATTTTACACCTTACGTGATTTAGTCCTTTTTATCAAATTAAGCATTTAAACGATAAATTTCTAAATGAAACTTTCACACAATTATTCAATCATGCTGTAAACATTAAAATAATAATAATAAAATTAATATTTTGGCCTCAGATTTATGGTCCCGAAACCACTATTCTGATTTGACGAAAAACGGGCTGTTACAACTCTCCCCCCTTTAGGGATTTTCGTCCCCAAAAATCTTACTAGTAAATATGTTAGGGTAATATTTTCTAATAGTCTCCTCGGGCTCCCACATAGCTTCTTCAAATCCATGACGTTGCCACAAGACTTTCACTAAAGCTATGCGTTTATTTCTCAACTCTTTGATCTCTCGAGCCAAAGTTCTGATAGAATCTTTGTTGTACGTCATATTAGACTGAACCTCAATCTATGACGGAGAAATCACATGTGAGGGATCCGATCGATATCGATGCAACATCAACACATTAAAAACATTGTGGATTTTCTCCAACTCAATCGGTAAAGCTAACTGGTATGCCACTGGACCTATTCTTTCAATGATCTTATATGGCCCGATAAATCTCAGACTCAATTTACCTTTACGACCAAAACGAAGTATTTCCTTCCACGGAGATACTTTTAAAAACACTTTGTCACCGATCTGAAATTAAATGTCTTTCCGTTTCAAATCCGCATATGATTTCTGACGATCTGAAGCTGCTTTCAAACAATCGCGAATTACTTTCAATTTTCTTCGGTTTCTCTAACCAAATCAACCTAGTGAATCTGTTTTTTGCTAAGCTCGGTCCAGTACAATGGAGTTCAGCATTTACAACCATACAATGCTTCGTAAGGTGCCATCTTCATACTCGATTGAAAGCTGTTGTTATACACAAATTCAACCAGCGGCAAATAATTCTCCCAGTTGCCTTCAAACTCTAAAACACAACATCAGAGCATATCTTCGAGAATCTGAATTACTCTTTCAGACTGACCGTCAGTTTGCGGCTGAAAAGCTGTACTAAAATTCAACTTCGTACCCAGTGCTTATTGCAATTTCTTCCAAAATTACGATGTAAACCTCAGATCTCTATCCGAAATAATCGAAACCGGCACCCCATGCAATCTAACAATCTCTGCAATGTACAATACAGCTAATCTATCGAGTGAATAATCAGTACGTACTGGAATAAAATGTGTTGATTTTGTTAATCGATCAACAATAACCCAAATAGCATTTTTCTTTTTCGGAGATAAAGGCAATCCCGATACGAAATCCATTATAACTCTGTCCCATTTCCACTCTGGTATCATCACAGGCTGAAGTAAACCAGATGGCACTTGATGTTCAGCTTTAACTTGCTGACACACTAAACATCTCGCTACAAATTCAGAAATGTCTCGTTTCATACCCGACCACCAATACAGTTGTTTCAAATCATTGTACATTTTAGTACTTCCAGGATGAACAGATAAACAACCACTATATGCCTCGTATAAAATTTTTTGAATCAACTTTGGATTTTTCGATACGCAAATTCTATCTCTGAACATCAAACAATTATCGGATTCGATTTGGTACTCTGTATCACTAGTCGACTCGCATTGCACTCTTTTAGCTTGCAAATCACTATCATATTTCTGAGCTTCGCAAATTTGCTGAAGAAATACTGGTTTAGCTTTTAACTTAGCTAAAATCGAACTATCATCAGATATTGTCAACTGAGTATTCATTGCTCTTAAGGCAAACAACGATTTTCTACTCAAAGCATCCGCGACTACATTCGTTTTCCCTGGATGATAATCAATCACTAACTCGTAATCTTTCAATAGTTCGAGTCATCTCCGTTGTCGCAAATTCAGATCTTTCTGATTCATAATATACTTTAAACTTTTATGATCAGTAAAGATGTTGCATTTTTCACCGTACAAATAATGTCACCAAATTTTTAATGTAAAAACTATAGCGGCCAACTTTAAATCGTGCGTTGGATAGTTCTTTTCATGTGGCTTCAACTGTCTGGAAGCATAAGCTATCACTTTTCCCTCTTGCATCAACACACAACCCAAACCATTCAGTGACACATCACTGTAAATCACAAATTCTTTACCCGACTCAGGTTGAACCAACACTGGTGCCTCAGTTAACAATGCTTTCAATTGATCAAAACTTCGTTGACATTTCTCGGGCTATTCAAACTTGACATCTTTCTGTAGCAGTCTGGTCATCGGTGTCACAATCATCGAGAACCCTTTTACAAAACGTCGATAGTAACCAGCTAATCCCAAAAAGCTTCTGACTTCGGATACATTTCTAGGTGGTTTCGGATCAATAACTGCAGAAATCTTGCTCGGATCAACTCGAATGCCATCCGTTGAGACTACTTCCCAGAGCCAAAACTCACACTTACTAAATTTAGCATACAGTTGCTTATCTCTCAAGGTCTGCAACACAATCCTCAAATGCTCGGCATGCTTAGATTCATCTCGCGAATAGATCAGAATGTCGTCAATGAACATAACAACAAATCTATCTAAATACGGTCTAAATATCCGATTCATCAAATCCATAAAAATGGTAGGAGCATTAGTTAATCCAAAAGGCATAACAAGGAATTCATAATGTCCGTACCTTGTTCTAAACGCAGTTTTCAGCACATCTGAGTCTTTAGCTCGCAACTGATAATAACCAAATCTCAAATCAATCTTTGAAAACATTGTTGCACCTTTCAACTGATCAAACAAATTGTCTATTCTCGACAACGAATACCTATTCTTTATCGTAACCTTATTGAGCTGACGATAGTCAATACACATTCTCATTGACCCGTCTTTCTTCTTAACAAACAATACTGACGCACCCTAGGGCAAAAAACTCAGTCGTGTAAAACCTCTATCTGTTAACTCTTGCAACTGAGCTTTCAACTCTTTCAACTCTGTCGGAGCCATTCTATATGGAGCTATAGATATCGGTGAAGTTCCCGGTACTAACTCAATGGGAAACTCAACCTCTCTGACTGGTGGCAACCCAAGAAATTATTTTGGAAATACATCCGGATATTCACAAACTACAGGCACTAATTTAATCTTCTTTTCAGACACCTTAGTATATAAAACATATGCTAGGTATGCTTCACAACCTTTTCTCACATATCTCTGAGCCGACATTGATGAAATCACTATAGGCAATCCACCCGAATCATCAGATTCAATCCGAAGAATTTCATTATTCTGACATTTCAATTCTATAATCTTTCGTCTACAGTTCACAACAGCATCATGTAGAGTCAACCAATCCATTCCCAGAATCACATCGAACTCATCAAATGGTAAAAGCATCAAATCATCCGGAAAACAGTAACCCTGAGTCATTAAAGGACAGTTCTTGCATACTTTATCAACTAGTACAAACTTGCCTAAGGGGTTCGATACTTTAATCACAAACTCAATAGACTCGACAGGCAAACTCTTATTAGACACCAAATTAATACATATATACGAATGAGTCGATCCAGGATCAATCAATGCAATAACATTAGTGTCGTAAAGAGAAAATGTACCGGTAATGACATCTGGTGATGACGTAACTTCGCGAGCATGAATAGCGTAAGCTCTAGCAGGTACACTGGCCTCAGATCTTACTGTAGAATCTCTCGTTGTACCAAGATTACCACTTGCATTTCCCGCATTTCTTGATGGCCTCCCTCGAGTAGTTGTATTGCTCGATCTTGTATTCTGAGATTTATCTTTTTCATTTAGCTCGGAACAATCTCTGATAAAATGATCTCGTGAACCACAACTGTAACAAGCTCTATTATTATTTTTCACCCAACAATCTCTAAAATGTTGTCTTCCACACTGTTGACACTCGGGTTTGATATCTTTTACGTTGCCAACACTCGATACTGATGTGACTTGAGCTTTAAGGCTGGTGTATTGCCTTCCGCGATCTCTATTGGAATATCCCGCTGAAGTGGTCGATCGGTTAAAATGATCTCTTGATTTATTTGACAAGGAATGATAAGGTCTACTCATCAATCTCTTCCTCGAATCTCTTGCCTTTGAATCAGCCTTTCTCTTTTCTCGATTAAAGTCTTCGGCTTTGCAAGCCCGGCCGACTAACACAACAAACTCTTTCAAATCTAATATCCCGACTAGAAGTTTAATATCTTCGTTCAACCCGTCAACAAACCGCTTGCACATAATATCTTCGGTAGAAACATGCTCTCGAGCATATTTACTTAACAGCACAAATTCTCTCTCATACTCGGTTATGGTCATACGGCCCTGTTTCAGTTCTAGAAACTCTTTATGTTTTTGATCCAGAAACCACTGGCTTATATATTTCTTTCAGAACTCGGTCTGAAAGAACTCCCAAGTGACTCTCTCTCTCGGCACCACTTATACTAAGGTATTCCACTACTGATACGCAGTGTCCCTCAGAAGCGATATAGCACACTTTAAACATTCAGCCGTTGTACAGGAAAGCTCATCAAACACTTGGATCGTACTTTCAAGCCAAAACTCAGCTCTCTCAGGATCATCATCAACATTAGCTCTGAACTCTTCAGCCCCGTGTTTGCGGATCTTATCAACTGGTGTTTATTCAATCTTAAAAGCTCAACTCCTTGAGGAGCTACGGGTACAGGTTGGGGATTAGGAGGGGTGGAGGTTGTTGAGCAGCCGGGTTTGTACAAATGTATTGAGTGAACCACTCGTACATCATTTGGCAGAAGGCTTCTTTAGCGTCTCCTCCCGGACTGCCCATTACAGGTCTAGAATCGGACGGCGTTGTCCCTTAAGTGGGAGCAGGAACATTACTCTCAACCTCATCAGCTATAGCTCGATTGGGATCCATTTGTTATATGAAAATACATTTTCAAATGTCAGGAGTCATCACACTATCACAGTTTATATATGGCATGTATAGCTAGACTCTCACACACGCTACGTTAGTCCTAGAATCGACTAAATCGTATCTCTGATACCAATAAATGTAACACCCCTCACCCGTATTCAACGCTGAAATAGGGTTACGGAGTATTACCAGACATACAATACATTTAAACATACTTTTCTTATACATTTAATCAATACATGCAATCATCATTCAATCTCAATCACTTTGTCCCTAATACGAGCCTACTAGGCCCTAAACATGCATTGGGAGTGGTTCAGGACTAAACCGATAACCCGAGAAATTTTTCAACACTTAGAATTTTTTCTCAAAACAGGGACACACATCCGTGTAGCCAGGCCGTGTGTCTCACACAGCCACCAGACACGCCCATGTCTCAAGCCGTGTGAACATTCGAAATGGAAGCACATGGCCATGTCCCAGCCCGTGTCCTACCCCGTGTCCAAACAAGTGAGCTTACTAACTTGGGTCACATGGCCAACCACATGCCCCTGTGTCTAGCCCGTGTGCCCTTCGAAGTGGCCACACACGCCCGTGTGCCAAACCGTGTGTTAGGCTGTGTCAATCCTGTAGGGTATACTGACTTATGCAACACGGCCAAGTCACACACCCGTGTGCTAGGCCGTGTGCCAATTAGGGGGTATACTGACTTGTACCACACGGCCGATCGCACGCCTGTGTGGGGTATACTGACTTCATTTCAATTTCAACACTAGGAGACATACGGCCGTGTAACATGACCGTGTGTCACACATGACTGAGACACACGCCCGTGTCTCTACCCGTGTGGACAAAAATAGACTATTTACCAAGCCAGTTTGACATCCACATTTTAATGTACATACATCAACCCAAATAGTACCACAACATAGCATAATATGACATTATAACCAACCAATTCAAGCTTAACTCATATACATTTACTATTCCCATTCTCTATGCACACTAATCACAAAACATATCATACCATTTATACCAAACTTCACATTTACCATTCATATATATATTTACTTCCAAATATGCATAATTATGCATCAAGATCATAAGTATATAACTACCCCATTATAAATCAAATAACTTCCACAATTATAATATACAAGCCACATATACCTATTCATGAACTCACATCATAAGCTATATATTTATATATATATATATACACATAGTTCAAACATGCCAAAACAAGCCAACTTTCATGGCTATATACACAAACCAAAACATATACATTTACAAGCCAATTTACATGGCACATCTCATTACCAAACTACATACCAAAATGACCATAATCCTATACATGCCATATGACCAAACCATAAGCTCAAAAGTACCAAACTGATGGTTGGATAGTGTGATGATATCTCTTACGATCCCCGAATCAGAGCTAGCTTTGAAATCACTATAAAACACAAAGAAATACACAAAGTAAGCTTTATAGCTTAGTAAGCTCGTATGAAATCAAATCAAACTAATCATAAATTCACAACTCAATAATTTGAATATATCAATATATAACTCTCTTTTTTAACTAACAAACCTTTCACATCTTTAATCATAAGATTATATGCATACTTCATAATTTCTTCAATTTAAAGCTCATACGATTCATGTACATACCTGTACTAATCAGTAACGAACTCATACCTATTCGGAATAATGTCGAATACTCAAAATCTCACACACTAAGTGCCACACATAGCCGGAGCTATTCTAATCTCGCACACTAAGTGCCACACATAGCCGAAGCTATCTCAATCTCGCACACTAAGTGCCATACATAGCCGTAGCTATCTCGATTCGCACACTAAGTGCCATACATAGCCGTAGCTATCTCCATTCGCACACTAAGTGCCATACATAGCCGAAGCTATCTCGATTCGCACACTAAGTGCCATACATAGCCGAAGCTATCTCGATTCGCACACTAAGTGCCATACATAGCAGAGTTATCGTCAAACATGATTGTAGTCTCGTATACACAATTTATGCAATATTCAAGCATTTAAAGCATAATTATAACAATGCTTATTACATACAAACTTACCTCGGATGTGAAACCGATAACGCGGGTCAGCTAATCCGAAACCTTGTTCTTCTCCTAATCTAAGTCCGTATTTTGCATTTCTTGATCTATATAATATAAAATTTAACTCATTTAATCTTCCATTTATTCAATTTTGTCCAAATTTCAATTTAAGGCATTTTTACACAATTTCCCCTAACATTTCACATCTTTTACAATTTAGTCCTTATTTCATAAAATCACAAATTCCTGCAATTTAATTACAATCCATGCTAGCCGAATTTCTCTAGTACTCATATTAGCCCATATTTCTCATTTATTCACACATTTAACCCCACATTTTCACCTTTTCACAAATAAATCCCTATTTTGCATTTTCACTAAAAATCACTTTTCAAAACTTGTATAATTCATAACAGATATTCATAATCTATCCTCAAACATCAAAAAACACATGTACTCATCAATGGAAACATCTAAAATCTTTAACAATTTCGCAAATTAGTCCCTGGGCTAGCTAGATTAAGCTACAATGATCTCAAAAACATAGAAATCATTAAAAAATGGACAAAATTTACTCACCAATTGCGCTTTCAAAGTAGTCAAAACCTAGCTCATTCCCATTGCTTTTAATCTTTTATATTTCGATGGAGGAATTGATAATGGAAGATGATACAAAATTTTGTTTTATTATAATTAACCTTTAATTTCCAATTTACAAAAATAACCTTATTAATTAAACATAAAAATCACTTAAACAATGTCCAAGAATGTCCACTTACCCTTAAAATGGTCTAATTACAACATAAGGACCTCCACTTTAATATTCTATAGCTATTAGACACCATTAACTAATAGCATACAAATTTTACACCTTACGTGATTTAGTTCTTTTTATCAAATTAAGCATTTAAACGATAAATTTTTTAAACAAAACTTTCACACAATTATTCAATCATGTTGTAAACATTAAAATAATAATAAAATTAATATTTTAGCATCATATTTGTGGTCCTAAAACCACTATTTTGATTTGACCAAAAACGGGCTGTTACATTTACACATCTTGAGTGTACTAATCGTGATCTTGATATTCCGTGTAATATGAGTAAAGTTCTGATATGAAATGATCTGAACTTGAAATGAACTAGTATGAAATTATACTTGTAATAATGAGATGAATTGTGCATGTTGGATGCATACATGTTGTGGAAAGCATATGTGCTTGGAAACTTGATTGTTGTTGAACCCATATATATGTTTTGATGTTATTATAGAATGTATGACTAACAAGGGCAATGAGGATGTGTGTAGGGCTTGAGGTCAAATTGATTGAATATGCCTTACATAGTTACCTCAAAATAGAATGAATGGTAAGTTAAGTACCATGTTATACGAACTTACTAAGCATTTTATGCTTACTTAGTTTTATTTCCCTGTTTTAGAGTAAATTGGAAGCTCGACGGATTGGAAGCTTGGCAGAGATCACTCACACTATCTATCGGCCCATGTCGGTATAATATGGTAAAGTAATTATGGTTACAATGGCATGTATAGGTTATATTGACCCTATTAGCATGTAAATGTAAATGATGCTTGTAATCTAGCCATTGGAATGGCTAGTAATGGTTTGTTTTGATATATTTGTAATGCCATACTATAGTAGCTACATATGTGTTATGTAGTTGATCAAATTATGTCTAACATATGGACTAAACCAAGGTAAGATTATAAACATGAATGCATGTAATGATATGCCATGTTGAATGATGTAGTTTGCTTAACTTGAATGCTTGAAATGGTTGGTATTTGGATGTGAGTTTAAGTGCATGTCATTGGTGTGATTTTAGGTGAGAAATAAAGCTAGAGATGGCTTTATTACGTCCACACGGGCAGACACACGGGCGTGTGTCTAGACCGTGTGTGACACACGGCCTAGTACATGGGCGTGTGGTTAGGCCGTATTCATGAAAACACCTAAAATGGGTCTTTTTGTAAAGGTTGTAAAATAGGTGGTAAATGTATGAAATAATTGGATTTGTGAGTTGCTATAAGCTTAAAATAGATTCATCTAGGCTTGGTTAATGAGGAAATTTGATGAAAGTTGATTTACGAGCCTAAGGGAAAAATCGTAATTTTGTGAAAGTCTAGGGGCAAAACGGTAATTTTGCCAAAGTAGGAATTTTGAAATTTCTTGACTAATGTGGTGATTAAATGAGTGAATTTTATCATTATAGATCAAGAAAAACGGAGTCCGGACCTAGAACGGGGGAAAACCAAGCTAGTAGACTAATTCAAGTTAGTCGCTCACTTTTTGTATACCGAGGTAAGTTGTACGTAAATAATACAATGTTATTGTATTTATACATTAAACAATTGATATTGCATAAATTGTTTGCTTATTGTTTTGAATATGCATGATGAGAAATGATGTAGTAAAAACTCCCGGTTGAACCTTAGGAATAGATTGGATATCCATGCCATGACATTTGGGTTGATATGTGTGCTAGTGTAAGACCATGTCTGGGACATGGCATCGGCCACATTATGAGAGCCAGTATAAGACCATGTTTGGAACATGGCATCGGCATTGAGACGAGAGCTAGTGTAAGACCATGTCTGGGACATGACATCAGCCTCGAAATGTAAGCCAATGTAAGACCATGTTTGGAACATGACATCGGCATTGAGACGAGAGCTAGTGTAAGATCATGTTTGGGACATGGCATCGGCCTTGAAATGTAAGCCAGTGTAAGACCATGTCTGGGACATGGCTTTGGAATTGTACCCTTTTTTGTGAGGCTTATCGGATATCCTTTGGTATTCCAATGGGTTCAACAGGTAAATAAAAGACTGTGTTAAAAGTGAGAAAAGTTACACCTATGTTATAAGTGATACAGGTACATACATGAGATTCATGAGAAATGAGCTCGAATTATGTTGTGTGATTAGTAAGGGTGGGAAATGAGTAAGTTATGCCTTAAATCATTCGAGAATCATGTGCAAGTTTATATTATGCTATGAGTATGATAATGCATAGTAATTGTTGTTAATTATTTACATGCGACTTACTAAGCTTTATGCTTACTCCCTTTCCTTTCCATTTTCTTATAGTGCCGCCAAGTTAGCTCGAGGATCAAAAGACGTCGGAGGCATCGATCACACTATCAATCTGAACATTTGGTATAGTTAGATTTATCATTTTGAGTATGGCATGTATAGGGACTTGGTATTTTGTTATGTATCATATTATTTCGGCCAAATGTGTTGGCTTATCTTGAAGAGGAATTCATTTTTTATAAGGCCATAGTTGATGGTTAATACTTGTTGTTGATAAATGTAAATGTTGGTGTTTTCATGAATGTGGTTATTACATGGATTGGTTGATAATAAGAAATGTTGTAGGTGATAGAAAATAGCTTGGATTTGAGGCGTGAATGCCTTGGTTTTGACTGATTTAGTCATGTGTTTGTGCTTTTGATGGTACTATATGATGTGTGTAGATGTGTGCTTGAAAGGGGTGACAAAGAGGCTTGGAAAATAGCCTATCAGCCGTCCACACGGGCAGACACATGGCCATGGGTCTAGGCCGTGTGTGACACACGGTTGCCCCATGGGCATATGTTGAGGCCGTGTGTCCCCTGCACCTAAATTGTAAAAACTCATATTACCACACGGGCTGGGTACACGGGCGTGTGCCAGGCCGTGTGACATCCTGATTTCTCACGAGGCACAGGTCAGGCTCGTGTACGGGCTAAGGACATGGCCATGCTAGTCACATGGCCGTGCCCTAAGTACACACGGGCGTGTGCCCCTATTTTCAATGAAATTTTCTAAGGTTTTCTACGGTTCTCGTTTTGGTCCCAAACCGTTTCTAAGATATGTTTTGGGTCTCGTAGGCTCATATCATGGATTTTATGACAAACTTTGAAAAGTTTTGAATTTTGAACGAACTTTTATGACTCGGGATTGTATGTTAGTATGTGTTTAAGTTAAGTAATGCCTCGTACCCTGTTCTGGCGTCAAATACGGGTAAGGGGTGTTACACTCATAATTTACAATTATATTGCTTACACCATTTCTTTTATGCAAAACTAGACTTATTAAGTTTTAATTCCATTTTTTATATAACCTCTAAATCAATCTCTACAATTTTTGGTAAATTTTCAAATTTGGACCACTGTTCTTTTCCAAATTGTTTTGATGAATATGTTTACTTAAAGTATTTGTATTTCACTTAAAGTATCTGTAACAGCCCATTTCTCTGAAGCGTCGAAATAGTGGTTTTAGGGCCACAAACCCTGAAGTCAAGTGGTTTTAGAAAATGAGGTATCGGGACCTCATTTCTATAAACTGAGCCGTAAATATTTTTATAAATTGTTATTAAGGTTGTATTAAAGTTTCGTTAAGAAATTTTGATGTTTAAAATGTTAATTAGGTGAAAAGGATTAAATTGAAAAAGGTGCAAAAGTTGAATGCTATTAGTTAAATGGATCTAATAACTATGAAAAGGTAAATTCATGGACTTGGATGGTAATTATACCATATTTGGATATTTATGGATATGTTGCATGGTAAATCTTGTAAATTTTAAATGTTATAATAGTAATTAATTAATATAAACTAAAATAAACTTAACCTAAAATTATCATCTTCTCCATTCTTTATTTTCTCTTCAACCGAATGGCTATGGTGTGTGAAGGAAAACCATTCGGCCAAATTGTTTTTGGGTGCTTGGTAAGTTATTTTCACCCGTTTCTAATAATTTTTATATTTTTGAGATCGTTGCAATTAGGTTCAGCTAGCTCGTGCCTTCGTTTGTGAAACTGTTAAAGATTTTAAATGTTGCCTTTGATGAATCTTTGTGATTTTTGATGTTAAATGATGAATTTGAAGTATTATTTGTTATTTATAAATATTTTGTTAAGTGATTTTTGATGAATTTAACGATTAGGGATTAAATTGTTAAAATAGTAAAATACAAGGATTTAATGTGTAATAACAACAAATATGGGCTGTAGTAATGCTGCAATAAATTCGGGTAAGCTTAAATTTGAGTAAAAATTGTTAATTTGCATGCTTAGGCTCATGGACTAAATTGAATAAAAGTAAAATGTTGGGGGCAATTTTGTAAAAATGTCAAAAAAGACTAAATTGCATAAAATGAATTGGTTTTTCTGTTTGAATTAATGAATTGAATGGAATTATTATTTTAGATCGAAAACGAGATGAAAATCGAGGAGAAGAGAAAATTACCAAATAGCCCTTGTAATTAGTCATTACTATAATTTAGCTAGGTAAGTTCATAGTGATTTGTTATTTAATGTAATTCACTTGTGATTATTATTGTTGTTCTCTAGTTAATTGATTTATATATATGTGAAATTACTTCGGTTATTTATATAAAGATGAGTGTTGCAAATACTTATGTATATATGAAACTGAGAAGAGATTATTAGTAGTGTTTTTCTTGGAATTGCATTAAAGTTATATGCGAATGAGATGACTTTAAGTATGTATACGAAAATGAAGAGCTACCCCTGTTTGCACATCAGTGCCCTTATTTGTACTTCGGTACCCTTGAATGCACATACGTGCCCCTATTTGTACTTCGGTACCCCTGAATGCACATATGTGCCTTTGTTTGTACTTCGGTACCCCTGAATGCAAATCTGTGCCTTTGTTTGTTCTTTGGTACCCCTAAATGCACATTTTTGCCCCTGTTTGCACTTTGGTGCCCCTGAATGCACATTTGTGCCCTTGTTTGCACTTCGGTGCCCCTGATCGCACATTCATGCTCATGATTTCACTTTGGTGCCCCTGTTATGCATCTATGATGCCCCTAGTGTGGTGTAGTTACCCAAGTATCCGAGTCAAGTTACTAGTTCATCAGGTGAAAGGTTAATGGAATTTAAAAAAATATTTATGTGCTTAAAGGCTAATGTATAGTCAAGAAAGTAGTAAATGTTAAATGTTCAATGATCTATTTGATCATATATGAGTATAATTATATCGATGATTATACTATTAAAGTTAGATATTTATATGTATATATGAATGAGTTTGGATTGAATTATTATAGTACAGGAAGCATATGATGAACAATTTTTAGTACTAATCCTATAAGTGCTTCGTGAATGAATAACATGTATGATTAATTTGTTTATTTAGTTTTCACATTGTTTAGTGAAAGTAAGTGATTTCTAGTTGATATGATTATATGAAACTTTGAAACAAAGGATGAATTATTGAATGATTATATGTTAAATGTGTAAGTATTATGGAAGAAGAAACGTTTAAATGAAATGGTTATAGGAAATGCTTATAAGAACAAATATTTATATACATGTATATGCAAGGCTACACCAAGTATCCATGAGAGGTGTATTGAATAGAAAATGAAAGTTAACTTATGATATAATGAAAATTTATGCCTAGTTGTTTATTCTAATATGTTTAGTAGTTAGGTTACCTCTATGTGAACTTACTAAGAATTATTGCATATGTTAGTTGTTTTCTTTTCCTATAGATCATCGAAAAGCTCGATTTGGTTAGAAGCTCGTCGAAAATCTATCACACTATCCAGCAGTCAATTTAATAGTTTTGAGCGTTTTTGGTCAAGGTTTATATTGGCATGTGTAAGATGTTTTGTTATGGTATAGGATGATTAGTTGATGTTTTGGTATGTATAAATTATCTTGGTTGATGTCACTTTATGCCTTGATGGTTTGTGTTATTATTCTATATCATGTTGCATGTTTTGGAAATGGCTTATGTGGTATGTTTTGAGGTAATTTGAATATGGTAAAGTTATGGCATGTCTTGAAAGGCATTGATCTAGTAATTGATGATGGAAATGTGACAAAATGTGCAAGTTTGGATGTTTGAAATTGAGGTGCCTTGTACGGCATATTGGTTGATTATTTTTGGACTATTAAATTGGTTATTATATGTATGTTTGGGTACGGCTTCGATGCTTTGATAATATGTACTAAAGGTCTTTAGGTAGATGCATGAATTGATGTTGGATTTGGTCATCTGAATTGGTCAATTTAAGTATATTTTTCGTATGTTTTTGATGCCTTAATCATAGGGGTAAATTGCTTTTAGGTATACATTTGGCTTGATGATGGAAATGACTTGATTTTGGCCAATTTCATGTCTGCACGGTCATACGACACAGCCGTGTGTCCCCTAAAGGTTTTAAAGGCATTCAAGTTAGGCAATTACACAGCCTAGCACACGGTCTGGCACACGGGCGTGTCAGGCCATTTCGAGTGTTACACAGCCTAGCACACGAGCGCGTGGCCTGGCCGTGTGACCCAACTCAAAGAGTTACACGGGCACGGACACGGGTTGGGACACGATCGTGTGTCCCTATTTTGATTGTTACACGGCCTAAGACATGGGCGTGTGTCTTATCCGTGTGAGCTACACGGCCGTGTGACCCCTGCAGTTCAATTTTTCATGCATTCACTTTTTATATCATCACTATTTCATCTCATTTCATTTATATTCTCTTTTCAACATTCAATTCCACAAGACTTATTTTTCTACTTTACAATTTTATTTTCATACATAATATTACACTTTCATAATTAATTCAATTATTTAACATGCTCTATACTTAGATTAAAATTAAATAAAGTAAAATTCTTTAAGTACTTACCTTATCTCTCTACTTTCTTCACTTTTTCCACAACTTTCTCCATTTCCACTTTCAATTTCTTTCTTCCAAAATGATATTCTAACTCTCTAGTGTCTTTACTTCACTTCTTGTTTTGAGTGGCTATGGAAATTTCAAGGAATTTTGGAGAAAAAGTGAAATTTTATGGTAAGGGACCAAATTGTAAGAAATGAAAACTCTCATTCATCCTTATAAAAATTGACGTGAGAAGCACGAAAGATGGAAGAATTTTTTATATTTTTCTTTAAAAATATATCATTTAATTAATTAATCAAATATTAAAATATCTTATAAAATAATAAAATATTCAACCAATCATATTTCAACACTTTTTATCCTTAAGTATTACACCATATAATTATCTAATTTGGGTCGACCATTTTACCTTTCATGTTTGGGCAAATAAATAAGGCCCGTTTAAAAATATAGGCTCGAAAAATGGGTTTGGGCAAATAAATAAGGCCCATTTAAAAAATGGGTCGAGTCTCGAGTAAGGCATTTTTTGCCCGGGCCCGGGCCCAACCCAGCCCGAATTCACTAAAGGACAAAAAAAATTGCTATTTTCTGGTTGTTTTCTCCTTATTTTGCTACCATTTCACTATTATATTGCTACTATGTTGTTGTTATTGTTTGGATATTGTATAACACTTGTTTTATTGTTAATTTTGTTATTATTTTAGAGGCATTTGCTTGTTAAGTTGTATCTATTTTAGTGTTATTTAAGTATACATATTTTTTAAAATTTATTTTCAATTTGTTGGTAATATTTATTTTAATTTTTTAGTATTTTTATGTATTATATAATTTAAAAATTATATAAAAATTTAATACGGGAGGGTCGTGTTGGGCCCGGGTTTTAACATTTTTATTCGGACTGGGCTTGGGCAAAACTTTAGGCCTATTTTTTGGGCCGAACTGAGCCCAGGCCTAGCAAATGGGCCTAAGATTTTTGTTGGGCTCGAATATAATTAATTTTATTTTTATAATGCATATTTAACTTTATTTGGTTTGGATATTTAAAATCGATAATTGATCGAATAAATAGTTTAAATTGAATAAATTAATCAAATAAATTAAATTATTTTAATATATTAAAATTAATTTATTCGATTAATCAAAATTTTGCCCACCTTAAAAGATATTTATCGCTCGTGTTAGTACACTAATTTATCTTTTCTTTTGCTAATACTTTTTTTTGTCCTGTTAATACATGTATCACTTTTCACTAGCACATGCATATCTTTTTCCCTTCAAAGAGTTTCCTTTGAATAGAAAATTTAATATTGAATCTTCCTTCCAGTCTTTCGAAAAGAGGGTTGAATATTAAATAGGCATACGTTTTGAAAAGTACAAAATATGTATGCACATTTATAGTATGGTCATTAGGAAATTGGGGGGAACAACATTTGTTTGGCAAATGTTGGTCCGAAAAGAGGCTATGTGCCATGAGTTATTTACCTTAAATGAAACAGAAATAGAAAAAGAAAAAAAAACTCAAATCATTTGATTTTCTCCGTTTAGAAATTGGATTAAACTTTGTCTTTTAATATTAAATAGATTAATTTTATCTCGATAATTTTAAAACAGTTAAATATTTCAATATTTATTTTTTACAAAATAACATAAAATTTTCTTTTTATTTATTTAACTCCAAACAAAATTATTAATCTGCAAAATTATAAAAAGCTTTTGAAATATAACTTTATTAAACCTAAATGTTAACTTTGTTAAAATTTGACCTTAATTGATTTTTTTTTAATAGTACAAGGTCTAGACTTGCCCATAAATTGGGCTTGGACAAGTTTTTTTTTTTTTTGTATTAGTCCAAATTCAATTTAAATAATAAAAATATTTTTAAATTTAAATTTAATTATAAAATACATAAATTATTAATATAAAAATATATTTTTAAAATATTTTATTAATTTTTAAATAGTAAAAGAGCTTTTTTAGTAGGTCGGGATGAATTAAAAAAGTGTATGAATTTGAGGTTTTTTTTTTTTTTTTCAATCTGCCCCAACTAATAAATAGCTCTAATAAAAATAATAGTGGAGCTTTATAATAAAAATACACATTCATCATTCATTTTATTTATAAATAAGTTTTTCTTGTAAAAAATAAGATAAATATAAATAGTATGAATTGTCCTAATCAATGGTACGGTGTTTTGAAAACAAAAGATATTAGTAAAGGGTTTGGAGAAAAGGAAAGTTGTAGAAGTATTTATGTATCTTTTAATATTAAAAGGGTATAATTATATGGATATGTGAATAGAAATTTTCTATTAATTTCATTTACATTTTTTTTATGATCTTATTTAAGAACTTAAAAAGGAGAAATGGTGGCATTTTAGTCATTTACAGGTTCCATTACTTTCTCACCTGATAAATATGTTTGAGGGAATTTACTATGAGTTGTCAAAAGTCCACTTCATTTCATTAAATTCAATATTAATGGATCTTACCCACGTGGAACTTGAATTCAATTACTTCATATTTGAAGGATTTGGAGTTTTTTAATGGGTAAATAACTCTAATGGGCTTCAACTTCAACTCATTCACCTACACTATCATGATTCCCAAAACAGAATCCCCTTGAATGCATTAAATATTTGGTGGTGATTCATTATTATATTTTTAAAACTTCAACATCTAAACAAATTTATGTTCACTATTGAATATTTTCAGAGGGAATTAACTGGTTATAATTGAGAGAAATTCTTTGGCTTTTATGAGATTACCGGATGGAACAACAAAACCTACATCACAATTACTGTACTTGATTAAATTCTATTTATTAGGGTAATAAATATATTATTTTATAATTACAAACAACATGTAATTTCTTTTATAATAAAATATAATTACATTGTAATTCTCTATGTTATAGTTAGTTGTATACAATTATATAATTTATATTTCAAAAAATATTAATTACTAAAAAAGTTATTAGTATGATAAAAAAAATTTCTAAATGAGTAACAATAATTCAAATCAAATTATCATATTAAGAAAAATAACAAGAAAAATGCAATTTCATCTAATTGATCAAACATTCCATATTTGTTGAGTCATTCCCTTTTTAACATTTAATATATTCCTTATCATCATTTTTTGGTCCTTAACCCAATTTCACCGTTCTAGTATGATCCAACCTTTTTTTTTTTTTAATGCTATATTGTCGTGATGTTAATATGAGAAATCTTTTTTTAGAGCAACAAATGTCCTCTCAACCACATTTCAAAGCTTTGAATGTTTCAAAATAAAGAGTTTGTGAATCGCCTCTAGTGCTTGTCTCTGACTCCATTCTCCCAAATGGCATTATACTCCACAATACAGTGCAAAAAAACCTTTTGTATTAACATCTAACACATGATATTTGGGTTCATGGCACAAATAGCCTAAATCTTCAATTATAAAAAATTATATAAACCTAATCTGAAAAAAAAGATTTATGCTAGGTTATAACCCTTTTTTACAATACGTAAATGAAGTCAATATATATAAATTTTATAATATATATAACATTTATAAAAAATTGTTTTATAAAGTGTCTTTCATAACATTTATTATAAATAATATAAAATTTTGCTATAATTCTAAAAAAAATTATTTTTATAAACAAATTTTGACAAAAAATTATAATATTTTTTTATAAATAAGTATATTATTATTTTTATAATATATAACATGGATACGAAAATAAGTTATGTCTGTATTTTTTTATAATAACTTTTTATAGGAATAAATCTCAAAACTATACGTGAACTTTAATTCAATGTCCAATGGTATAAATGAACTTTGATTTTGTGCAATTTTATACATAAAATTTTGATTTGGTCCAATTTTCAAAAATTATTAACACAATTTTGATATAGCATCACTGCATATATAAATAATTATATTTATCTAATATAAAAATAAGATGATGTATTTATTTAAATGTGTATGATTGAATCAAAATTAAAGTTTCATGTATAATTTGAACCACAATCAAAGTTTCATATGTATAATTGCACCAAGTTAAAGTTCATTTATCAAATTGCACATTGAATCAAAGTTCATATATAATTTCGAAATTTGTCATTTTTTTATAAATAAGTATATTATAATACTTTAATAACATGTATTTTTTTTATAGTAGACCTTTTTGTCATAACTTTATAAAATACACAAATTATTTTTATGATATAATTTTTTCAAGATTTATAATATAACTTTAGAAATTTTTTTCATAACCATCCCAAAAACTCATACATGTTCGTGCTAATAATATAATTTTTACAACTCAAACACATATAAAATCAATTTCTTAAAGTTAAATAATGTATGAGCATTTAGAAAGACAAAGGTAATTGGATTTGGGTGTAATTACTCTAATTCTCACCTCCTAAGAATTGAAAAGTGTAATTGGATCCAATTACACCAAATTTAGTGTGATCCACCAATTACAATAGTTACCTAAACATGTCACCACTATGTAATTATAACTGTTGAAACCTTTTTTGGAACTCGACCTCTTTTATTTTAAAACGAAAATGGAGTTGCCACCAACCATTTTTATTTAGGTGTGATTGGATCACCTCAAAACTCGGTCATTTTAATAAAACATTAGATTTACTAAAACGATAATATTCGGTCTTACAAATCCGGAAAATGGGTTCGGGAATCGGTTACGTATGAGGAATGATTAGCACCCTCATAACGCCCAAAATTGGTACCTAGTTGATTACTTGATGTTTTGATGTCGGAAGCTGAAAATTTGGAGAGAAATTAAAATACGATCCCTCCTTGCATGATGTTCTTTTTAATTAAAATCACTTAACTAAATTAAATTTTACGAAAAAGGCCTTATTTCGAGTTAGTCGAGAAGGAAAGATCATGCCCCGTAAGTTAGGACACGATGCTTTGAATCCTCGAGAACAAGATTAGTCACCATTTGATCCTTACTTAAATCTTGTTTTTATTTTAAATAGGACATTCGATTACTTTGGTTCTAGGAGGACGCCATACTCTGTAAGTTAGGAGCACGACTCCTCGAATCCAAAAAATAATGAGCGTTGCCTCGGTTTTAAATATTTCCTATACATTAGGTAGAACGAATGTAACCTTTTAAAACGATATACTTTTAAATTTGTCTAGGCCTGGTAATAAAATGGATAAATATATTTTAACACGATGCATAGCATGGAGATTAGCAAAATAAAGTAACATAGTAATGGGTAAAAAAAATAAAATGATGATATTAAAATGATAGATAAATAAATAAATAAAATAAAATAAAAGATGAAATAAAAAATGTCATGCTAGTGAGCAATAATAATGCAACTATAATGATAGTAATAATAGCGATAATCATGTCATGATTACTATCATAATACTAATATGAATAATAATAATAATAATAATAATAATAATAATAATAATAACTGCATAATAAAAAGGAAATATAAATAACATAAATTTTAAATGTTAAAAAAAGTAAAGAAATAAAAAAAAAAGTAAATAAAGGGGTGAAATTAAATAAATGAAGGATTGAATTGAAATTTAAATGAAATTAAAAGAATGAATTATATAAAAATAAATAAATAAATAAAGGACTAAAATAGAAAATGTAAAAATAAATAAGGACCAAATGGGTAATTATTCCAAACCCTAGTACACACGTCATTCCCCAGAGGGTCAGCAAACTAAGGACCAAACTGAAAGCGGGTAAAATTAAATGGTAAAATCTAAAAAAAGAAAAAAAATGAAATTAGGACCACATTAAAAAGGGTTCAAAGGCGGAAGGACTAAGTGTAACATCCTGAAATTCGGGATTTTATGTTTTGGATTATACCATGCGTTAGGCTAGCTAAGAGTGTCAGTTGTGTATGTTTAGGGACCCTAAGAAGGCTTGGGGTTGAGTTGGGCCTTGGTAGAATTTTTGTGTTTATGCACTTAAGGGGGAGAAGGCAAGTGACGTCAAGACTTAAAAGAATAAGTGAGTATTTTGCTAGCACAAGAAGAGCTAGTAGCAAAGTGGTGAGGCGTCACATGAAGGGGCTTAAGGGGTGGAGTTCGAATCTCACCTATTGCAAATATATATTTTTTTTTGTGCTAATCAGGTGGAAGATGGTAAGTGTCGGCCAAGACTCTAAAGAAGGTAAGGAAGACTTTCTAATGATGGAAAGAACACTAAGGAGAAGAGTAAGGAGGAGATCAAGGAGAAAATAAGGAAAGAAATAAAGGAAAGAGATAAAGGGGGATATGTTGGCCGAATTTTAGGAGTTGCTTAGGGAAGGAATTTTGGTCAACTAAGACTTTTTGGTGGAGGGTGTAATCGGTTTTGGTAAGGGGTGGTTGTGCCGAATTTTTGTTAGACTTTTTGAGGAGTTTTTGGTTTCATTTGAAGGTCTTTTCTTTTTACCATTTGGTACCTCTTTTCCTTGCCTAAAACCGTGACTATTAGGGAGCATTTTCTTTTCTTCTTCTCATCTTTACCATAGCTTTCTTTTTCTCTTTTCGTTAGATGACATACTTGGAGACCAAATCTCCCTTGTTCTTTCCTCTCCAAAAAGCCGAATCTCTTAAGCATATTATTTTCTCTCTCTTTTTCGTGTGGGGCATTTTCTTCCTTAGCCGAATTGGGTAAGTGGCTTCATTCTCTTCCTTTCATCCTCTTTTCTCCATAGCCGAATGTGTGACCCTCATCATTCGGTTGGTTCACTTTATTTCTAAACCGAAACATCACTCTCTCCTACTCCCTCATATCGTGATCATCTCTTCTTTTGTAGCATTCTAGTGGGGTGTCGAATCTCATATCTTTGCTGACTCATCCGTAGCCATAAGTCGAATCGGTAGAATCAGGTTCATCATCGTTAAGGGACTAAACAACTCGTTCCCCTCTATTATTTGATCTTTTGGAAGTAGTGGTAAGTCGAAACCCTCTCCTTAGACAACTACTTTCTCTCATTGTAATATTATTCTGACCGAGACTCTTCCAATGGAGGCAAGTGGTAGTCGTTCTAAGGGAAAATCGATAGGAGGGCAAAAAGGGAGTGGACTTGCAATCTCTGCTCCCAAGTTCAAACGTAGGGCGGTATCGGCAGTTCGGGATTTTCCACCAGGTTGTGGACCATCTTCTGGTGAGAGTAGGCAAATCGTAGTCGTTCACGATACTAAGGGTAAGCATTTCTTTAGATCGTTTGATTTAGATTTGGATTAAGACACTATCTCTTGCTAGTTAATCGAGTGTTATGGTGACATAGGTGCCGACGATCAAGAAGGTTTAGTCCTTACCGTAATCAGGTGTGTAATCTCACACCGAAATCCTGTAAATCTATGATTCACCATCATGTTCGAAAAATAGATCGTTGTTGCTTACAAATCTAATAACCGTAATATGGCATGAATCGAATAACTTGCTTAAACAACATTATTTCTAAAGATCTGTCGAAATCGGTATTAATTTGCTAAATTTCAAAAATGTCCTTATGGGCCGAATTACTAAAAAGCTTTAATGGGCCATTTTTACGAAAAAGTCCCTATGGGCCGATGTGCTAGAATGCCTTAGTGGGCCGAATTACCAAAGTGCTTTAATGGGCCGATTCACCGAAATTTTTCACTAGATTAATGGTTGTTATATATGTGGATATAATTTTTTATTATGTTGCATCCTTACATATTGCATGGGTTGGGAAAAACTGTATGGAGAGTAGTGTAGCCCGATGGCATAGCCACAATTCGTTTATTATTGTACTTACTTATGATTCCGGTGGCATGGCTACAATAATAATATATTTTAGCAGCTTGACTGCAAATTTGGTGTGAGCGGCGGGGTGGGTTGACTTGATCCCCACATGTGTGATTGGCTGGTCGGGGGTGTGATGGATGGATGGGTTGGGTTGCATTCATTTCATTTGCTTACTGTTATGTAAATGGGCTTAGGCCCAAGATGTTGCTATGTGGGTTCGGGCCTAGTGGATGACGGTAAGGGGATTATGCATTGAGTTCTTGTAACTCACCCCCCTTTCTTTCTTAATCCTTGCAGGTAATGCTCAGTGATAAGGACTTGGGCCCATGGATGACTCGGTGGAGGCCATACTTTGAAAATAATGTTTTCGAACATTAGTAAACTTCTTTCTGCTTTATTTCATTACTTTTACTATTTTGGGTTTAAAGTTGTAATAAGGCCTCTGGGATATGTTTTAATTTGCTTTATGTTTTGACGTACATATTATTTTTTTGAATTGTTTTAAACGAGATTTTTCTGAAATCATAAATAACGGTTTTCCAAAATTGATTAACAACAAACTGATTTCATAACAAATAAGTATAAATAATTTAACTAGATTTTCCTTCGGATTTTATCAACTTTTTTTTCAAAAGTCGCGATTTTAAAGTTCACTAGTTCAATTTTCGATTCATCAATCAACCTCTCGAGATTAGTAGTTTTTATAATCAAACTTGTTTTCTTAACTATAAACAAATAACGACAACTTTAGTAAAAATCAAAAGTTCTTCACACGTTTTCTTCATGTGACATGCCAGATCCAGTCATACCGCATGGGTCAGGTTTGGGGTGTTATATTTTATGGTATCAGAGCCAGGTTGCAAAACTCGACTGTGGTTTGGGTTCAAAAGCGTTTTCCAAAGCTGTTTGAAATTTAATTTATAAAAAAATGATTTAGAGAAAGTATGGCACCACGGGTATCCGGCACCAAGTCAGTAAGTTTTTGTTTTCATTTTATGATTATTGTGGTATGACTGTGGTAAGAAGACTCCACAAAATAGAAATACTCTAGAACTTTTAGCTTAGGAGCTGAAACTATAGAGATTGAGACTTTAGGATACGTTTTGCAAAAATAACTTTACTTCCTATACTCCATAAAACATTGTTTAATAAATATTGAATAGCATACTAATTCATAAGACTCGTAATTAGATTAAATCAACTTAGCAAACATGAGCGCTAGAGGACGTGGACACGGTAGATGTGGACGTGGTAGAGGCCGAGGTGCTAGAGTTGTATCTGAGGCATCTGGACATATGCCGGAAATGGATGCACCTGAGTCACCGGTGACTGAAGCTGGGTCACATGATCGAATGAGAGAGGACGACGCTCTATCCCAAGCGATGTTGCGAGTTCTAGAAAGGCTTGTTGGGGCTAGAACTGGGTCGGCAGCTCGTGGGTCGATATCTGAGTGACTTAGATCGAATGGGGCCAAAGTTTTTAGGGGTATTTTGGGTGTAGCCCCAAGTGTAGCGGAGTACTGGCTTGAGACGGTGGAACAAATTATGGATGATCTGGATTGTACAAACCGAGCGTAAACCGAAGTGTCATTGTTGAGAGACGAGGCGTGTCGATGATGGCTCACCGTTCGGGAGGCACTCGGTGATCGTATTACAGGGATTTCTTTAAGACAACATTCCAGGGAAATATGTCGGGGCTAGCTATGTGGATGCTCGAAGAAAGGAATTCCTGAATCTGGTTCAAGAAAGTAGATCTGTGGCAGTATACGAGGCAGAGTTCTTGCGTCTGAGTCGGTATGCCCAGGGTATAGTGCCGATCGATTATGAGCTGCGTATACGCTTTGAAGACGGATTGCGTGATGAGTTACGGGTGCTGATAGCCCCAAAGAAGGAGAGGAATTTTGCTACACTGGTGGAAAAAGCTAAGATAGCTGAGGAAGTTAAACACTCGGACGAAAAAATCGACAAGGATAGAGCGAGAACAAGAGAGACTCGGGTATTCGAGTCCTGCTAGAGGATTTCAGAAAAGGCCCATGAATGAGGGACCAGTTCGAGTGAGTGTTCCAGCTACTACCAATCAGTTACAGCCTTGTGTGGATTATGGAAAACTTCACTCGGGTGAATGTTGAAAGAGAACTGGAGGTTGTTTCGAGATATGGATCCAAAGACCATCGGTTTAGGGATTGCCCTCGAGAGCCCGCTCGGACTCGGTAGTTCGTAATGATTTGCGCAGCCCAGAGAGCGCTCGTAAGCCCGAGAGGCCGTGGGCCAGGTCGAGGTGGTAATGGCATGGGACGAGGTCATGGTGCACCGGGTAGAGGTACCGGCAATAGGGGTAACACGGAGGCAAGACAACTAGGGTTGGTCTATGCGGTCAGACGTCGAGAGGATGGCGATGCACCGGATGTCATAAATGGTACGTTTTTCACATCTGATGTACCTTTTTCCGCTTTGATAGACATTGGATCCACCCATTCGTATGTTGCATATGCTGTGTCTGGAACTCTGAATATTAGATCTGAGATTATTGCTAGAGAAACAACTGTGATTAGCCCTTTAGGACAGTCGGTGGTAGTAAATAAGTTGTTTAGGGATGTGCCCTTAGAAGTTTAGGGAGTAGAATTTCTGGCGAATTTGATGAAACTGCCGTTCGGGGAGTTCGACCTTATATTGGGCATGGACTGGCTGGTTAAGCACCGTGCAAAATTGGACTGTGCTGTAAAGCGGATGGTACTAAGAACTTCAGAGGATAAGGAAGTGATGATGATAGGTGAAAGAAGAAATTATTTATCTAATGTGGTATCTGCTTTAAAGGCGGAAAGGTTGGTACGAAAGGGGTGTGAAGCGTTCTTAGCCTTTATCAGTGCTTTGGATACCAAAGAGTTATCGGTAGAGAGTGTTAGAACGGTGAAAGAGTTTCCAGACGTCTTTCCCGAGGAGCTTCCTAGATTGCCTCCGAATCGAGAAGTGGAATTTGGTATTGACCTATTGTCAGGAACGGCTCCGGTGTCCATTGCTCCTTACAGAATGGCGCCGAAGGAGCTAGTGGAACTTAAAGCTCAGATCCAGAAGCTGATGGATCGTGGGTTTATTCGACCAAGTGTGTCACCGTGGGGAGCGTCAGTTTTGTTCACTAAGAAAAAGGATGGGTCGATGCGTATGTACATCGATTATAGATAATTGAATAAGTTGATGATCAAGAACAAGTACCCGTTATCGAGGATCGATGACCTATTCGATCAGCTGTGATGAGCTTCTGTCTTCTCGAAGATAGATTTGAGATCGGGGTATCACCAGCTAAAGGTCAATGAGGCGAATATTCATAAAACTGCGTTTCGAACTTGTTATGGGCATTACGAGTTCTTGGTGATGCCGTTTGGGTTGACAAATGCACCAGCTACATTTATGGACATGATGAACCGAGTCTTCCAACCCTATCTAGACCGGTTTGTGGTGGTGTTCATATATGACATCTTGGTGTACTCAAAGACTGAAGAGGAGGATGATTCGCATTTACGGGTTGTATTGCAGATATTAAGGGAGAAGCAACTGTATGCCAAATTCAGTAAGTGTGAATTTTGGCTGAGGAAAGTGACCTTTTGGGGCATGTTGTGTCTGCCGAGGGAATTAGAGTTGATCCCCGGAAGATCGAGGCTGTATTGGATTGTAAGCCACCGAAGTCAGTGGCAGAAATCTGAAGTTTTCTAGGTTTGGATGGGTATTATAGGCGATTCGTTGAGGGGTTTTCGTTGATTGCTGCACCCTTAACTAAACTATTGCGTAAGGGAGTACCGTTTGTGTGGTCAGATAAGCAGCAAGAAAGCTTTGAGAAATTGAAGAAGATCCTGACAGAAGCGCCAGTATTGATTCAGCCTGAGGCCGGTAAAGAGTTTATTATTTAGTGTGATGCGTCACACACGGGCTTGGGATGTGTGTTGATGCAAGAGGGGAAAGTGGTGGCTTATGCGTCTCTTCAATTAAGACCGCATGAGGCGAACTATCCCACACATGATTTGGAGTTAGCTGTAGTGGTGTTTGCTCTGAAGATTTGGAGACACTATCTGTACGGGGAGAAGTCGATTATCTACACGGACCATAAGAGACTGAAGTACCTCATTACCCAGAAAGAGTTGAATTTAAGACAACGGAGGTGGATAGAATTGTTGAAAGATTATGACTGCTCAATTGAGTATCACCTAGGTAAAGCTAACGTAGTGGCAGATGCGTTGAGTCGTAAGGTGATATCGGATTTAAGAGCGATGTTTTCTCATATCAGCCTTTATGAAGATGGTAGTCTGTTAGCTGAACTTCAAGTGAAGCTCGCATGGATAGGTCGATTAAGAAAAGCGCTTTATCCGATGAAGTGTTGGGTTCTCGACTTCAGCAAGTGGAAAGTGGTGAGATAGGGGACTTTGGATTAAATAGTGATGGAGTATTGTGTTTCCGCGGAAGAGTTTGTATGCCGATGGATTCTAAACTGAGACATATGATTCTGCGGGAGGCGCATAGTAGCCCGTATGCTATGCACCCTGGGGAAACAAGATGTACCGAGACCTCCGTGAGCAGTATTAGTGGCTGAGTTTGAAGCGGGAGGTTACTGACTTTGTGAGAAAGTGTTTGACATGTCAGCAAGTGAAGGCGGAACATCAATTGCCTTCAGGGTTGCTACAACAGGTGAAAATACCACTATGGAAATGGGAAAGGATAACGATGGATTTTGTTAGTGGGTTACCCTTAACGCTTACTAAGAAAGATTCAGTATGGGTGATAGTGGATCGGTTAACGAAGACTGCTCATTTCCTACCTGTTCGTACGGATTATTCATTGCAGAAGTTGGCCAAGGTGTATGTAGCAGAGATCGTGAGGTTGCATGGGGTACCGATGTCTATCATATCAGACAAGGATCCTAGGTTTACATCACGATTCTGGAAGGCTTTACATGAAGCTTTGGGTACGAAACTAAATTTCAGCACGGCGTTTCATCCGCAGACTGATAGTCAGTCAAAGAGAGTAATCCAGATTCTAGAAGACATGTTAAGGGGCTGAATGATCGACTTCAGGGGTAGTTGGGAAGATTTTCTACCATTGGCAGAGTTTGCATACAACAATAGTTATCAATCTAGCATCCAGATGGCACCCTACGAGGCGTTGTATGGTCGTAGGTGTCGTACTCCTACCTGCTGGACTGAGCTGGGAGAGCGACAGTTATTGGGTCCAAAGTTAATCTCGGAGACGGAGGAAAAAGTTAAGGTAATTTGGGCTCGGTTAAAAGAAGCCTCGGATAGACAGAAATCGTATGCAGATCTGAAGCAGAAGGAGATAGAGTTTTCAGTGGGAGATCGGGTCTTTTTGAAGGTCTCACCTTGGAAAAAAGTTTTAAGATTTGGACGGAAGGGTAAGTTGAGCCCCAGATTTATCGGTCCTTACCGAATATTGAAGCGTGTAGGGCCAGTAGCTTATCAGCTCGAGTTACCTCTGGAGTTAAGTCAGATACATAGCGTATTCCATGTCTCGATGTTAAGGCGTTATCGTTCGGATCCGTCTCATGTAGTGCTAGTGGAGGAAGTTAAGATAAGACCTGACTTGTCTTTTGAAGAAGAGCCAGTGCAGATTTTAGATCGGGATATTAAGGTGCTGAGAAGGAAGTCGGTTCCGTTAGTCAAAGTATTATGGCGTAATCACGGGTCAGAGGAAGCTACATGGGAGCCTGAGGACATGATCCGGCAACAATACCCTCATCTCTTTTAATCAGGTAAATTTCGAGGTCAAAATTTCTTTAAGGGGGTAGAATTGTAATCCTGAAATTCGAGATTTTATGTTTTGCATTATACCATGCGTTAGGCTAGCTAAGAGTGTCAGTTGTGTATGTTTAGGGACCCTAAGAAGGCTTGGGGTTGAGTTGGGCCTTGGTAGAATTTTTATGTTTATGCACTTAAGGGGGAGAAGGCAAGTGACGTCAAGACTTAAAAGAATAAGTGAGTATTTTGCTAGCACAGGAAGAGCTAGTAGCAAAGTGGTGAGGCGTCACATGAAGGGGCTTAAGGGGTGGAGTTCGAATCTCACCTATTGCAAATATATATATATATATATTTTGTGCTAATTAGGTGGAAGATGGTAAGTGACGGCCAAGACTCTAAAGAAGGTAAGGAAGACTTTCTAATGATGGAAAGAACACTAAGGAGAAGAGTAATGAGGAGATCAATGAGAAAATAAGGAAAGAAATAAAGGAAAGAGATAAAGGGGGATATGTTGGCCGAATTTTAGGAGTTACTTGGGGAAGGAATTTTGGTCAACTAAGACTTTTTGGAGGAAGGCGTAATCGGTTTTGGTAAGGGGTGGTTGTGCCGAATTTTTGTTAGACTTTTTGAGGAGTTTTTGGTTTCATTTGAAGGTCTTTTCTTTTTACCATTTGGTACCTCTTTTCCTTGCCTAAAACCGTGACTATTAGGGAGCATTTTCTTTTCTTCTTCTCATCTTTTCCATAGCTTTCTTTTTCTCTTTTCGTTAGACGACATACTTGGAGACCAAATCTCCCTTGTTCTTTCCTCTCCAAAAAGTCGAATCTCTTAAGCATCTTATTTTCTCTCTCTTTTTCGTGTGGGGCATTTTCTTCCTTGGCCGAATCGGGTAAGTGGCTTCATTCTCTTCCTTTCATCCTCTTTTCTCCATAGCCGAATGTGTGACCCTCATCATTCGGTTGGTTCACTTTATTTCTAAACCAAAACATCACTCTCTCCTACTCCTCATATCGTGATCATCTCTTCTTTTGTAGCATTCTAGTGGGGGTGTCGAATCTCATATCTTTGCCGACTCATCCAGAGCCATAAGTCGAATCGGTAGAATCGGGTTCATCATCGTTAAGGGACTTTGAACAACTCGTTCCCCTCTACTCTTTGATCTTTTGGAAGTAGTGGTAAGTGAAACCCTCTCCTTAGACAACTACTTTCTCTCATTGTAATATTATTCGCCGAGACTCTTCCAATTGAGGCAAGTGGTAGGTCGTCTAAGGGAAAATCGATAGGAGGGCAAAAGGGAGTGGACTTGCAATCTCTGCTCCCAAGTTCAAACGTAGGGCGGTATCGGCAGTTCGGGATTTTCCACCAGGTTGTGGACCATCTTCTGGTGAGAGTAGACAAATCGTAGTCATTCACGATACTAAGGGTAAGCATTTCTTTAGATCGATTGATTTAGATTTGGATTAAGACACTATCTCTTGCTAGTTAATTGAGTGTTATGGTGACATAGGTGCCGACGATCAAGAAGGTTTAGTCCTTACCGTAATCGTGTGTGTAATCTCACACCAAATCTCAGAAATCTGTGATTCACCATCATGTTCGAAAAATAGATCGTTGTTGCTTACAAATCTAATAACCGTAATATGGCATGAATCGAATAACTTGATTAAACAACATTATTTCTAAAGATCTGTCGAAATCGGTATTAATTTGCTAAATTTAAAAATGTCCTTATGGGCCGAATTACTAAAAAAAGCTTTAATGGGTCATGTTTTACTTAAAAAGCCCTATGGGCCGATTTACCAAAATGCCCTCGATGGGCCGATGTGCTAGAATGCCTTAGTGGGCCGAATTACCAAAGTGCTTTAATGGGCCGATTCATCGAAATTTTTCACTAGATTAATGGTTGTTATATATGTGGGTATAATTTTTATTATGTTGCATCTTTACATATTGCATGGGTTGGGAAAATTGTATGGAGAGTAGTATAGCCCGGTGGCATAGCCACAATTCATTTATTATTGTACTTACTTATGATTTCGGTGGCATGGCCACAATAATAATATATTATAGCAGCTTGACTGCAAATTTGGTGTGAGCGGCGGAGTGTGTTGACTTGATCCCCACAGGTGTGATTGGCTGGTCGGGGGTGTGATGGATGGATGGGTTGGGTTGCATTCATTTCATTTGATTACTGTTATGTAAATGGGCTTAGGCCCAAGATGTTGCTATGTGGGTTCGGGCCCAGTGGATGACGGTAAGGGGATTATGCATTGGGTTCTTGTAACTCACCCCCTTTCTTTCTTAATCCTTGCAGGTAATGCTCAGTGATAAGGACTTGGGCCCATGGATGACTCGGTGGAGGCCATACTTTGAAAATAATGTTTTCGAACATTAGTAAACTTCTTTCTGCTTTATTTCATTACTTTTACTATTTTGGGTTTAAAGTTGTAATAAGGCCTCTGGGATATGTTTTAATTTGCTTTATGTTTTGACGTACTTATTATTTTCTTGAATTGTTTTAAACGGGATTTTTTTGAGATCATAAATAACGGTTTTCCAAAATTGATTAACAACAAACGGATTTCATAAAAAATAAGTATAAATAATTTAACTGGATTTTCCTTCGAATTTTATCAACTTTTTTTTCAAAAGTCACGATTTTAAAGTTCACTTGTTCAATTTTTGATTCATCAATCAACCTCTCGAGATTAGTAGTTTTTATAATCAAACTTGTTTTCTTAACTATAAACAAATAATGACAACTTTAGTAAAAATCACAAGTTCTTCACACGTTTTCTTCATGTGACATGCCAGATCCGGTCATACGGCATGGGCCGAGTTTGGGGTGTTACACTAAGGCAGCAAATAGACCATTCCCACGAAAACATGGGGATCCCAGGGGATTCGAATCAGGTCGGTAGGTCAGGCCTGAAACGACGCCGTTTTAGGACTTCTGAAACCTGGCCAAAACGACGCCATTTGATGATGACTATATAAGCCAAATTATTTTTTTAAAAAAAATTCATTTCTACCTTGTTTTTTTAAAAAAAAAAACTTAGGCTTCCTTCTTTTTCTTCTCTGGAGCTGTTCCCTATTTGGCCATAGGGCCGTCGTCGCCTCGTCATGGCCACCGGTCATCGATGACGGCGACCATCGCCTCCAGTGGCTAGAGTTACAAAAAAAATAACCTTTTTAGCGCTTTTTAAGCCCTAGGACCCAGATTTGAAATAAAATGACGAAACCTTAAAGATATTTTTAAGAAACCTTTCGATTTCTTGATTTCTTTTGAAGGGTAGCCTTTATTTCCTCATTCGACGAAACTCAGACAAGGCTGTCTTTCATCGGAGACAGTGGCCTTGGCCTCCCACATTGAAAAACGAAGCGACGCAGGTAAGAAATAATTTTTCTTTTCTTTTATTTTTATTTTTCATGAAAAAAAAATAGATAAAATGAACTACCTTTCTTTTAAACTTGTTGCTTTTTTTTTTTGGTATTTGATTTCTTTATGCGTTTGTAAAAATACAATCTATTCATTAGGCTTTTATAGCCGATTGCATATATTCTTTTCTTTTCTTTTTCGCTGTTTCTGCTATCTCTATCCTGTCTTGTTTCTTTTTTCTTTGCAGGTATTCGTGGCAAGGTCAACGGCGCTGAGGAGCCGCGCCTTGCCATTTCGGTGAAAGGAGGGGGAGAGACCTTGGGTGGCGTGTTTGCTGACGTAGCGAAGGAGCAACGCCGAAACTCTTAAGGTGAATTTAGGGTTTCTATTAGTTTAGGATAGTTGGGCTATTGGGCTTTGGGTTATAGGGTATTAGGGTTAGCAGAGGGATTTGGCTATTGGGCTTCTTTTTATTTGGGCCAATCTATTTTTGTAAATGGACTTGGACTTTTTATTTTTGGTTTTATTTTGGGCCGGATGAATTTGGGCCACTACAATAAGCAATTATACCCAAATCCAATTACTATGTGGCTTTTCAAACACTACCTAAAGTGAGAGGAAAGTTAAAAAGAATAAGGATAAAACTTTTCATTTAAGTTAGGAATAGTATCCTTTAAAAGATATACTTACTTCAATTTAGGAGAAAAGTTGGGAAAAAAATAAAAGAAACTTTTAAGAGATAAGATATCATTTTTTTTCCTAAAAATTGTAAACATTCTTTATAATTAATCATTTTCAAACAAAAATTACTAAATTATTTTACTTTTCTTTCATTTATTAATTTTAACTATCCAAACAAGATTATATATAGTCATTTATTTTCCTAAGCCTTCCTCTTTTTACTTTCTTTTCTTTTCTTTTACTACTTTTAGGGTGTGCTTGGTAGAGTTTAAAGAAAATTGGAAAGATAAAAATTGAAGGAGTAGAAAAATAGAAAGATGAAAAATATACTTTTTCTTTTCCTAGGTGTGCTTGGTAGGAAAGATCAAAAATTAAAAGAAATGTCATTTTTCTTTCCATCCAATGCTTGATAGAGTTGAAAATGAGAGGAAAAAAAATAAAACATTTGAAAAAATATATAATTTTAAATATACCCCTTTCATTTTCTCTCCTCTCGTCATTTCAATTTGGAAGGATTGATTTTTATGCATTAGTGTGATTGATTGGTGGAAAAGTGAAAGGATGTGAGAAGAGAATGGAAAAGTAGAAAGAAAACAAATTTTGAGTGTGCTTGGTTGGGAAGAAAAGTGAGAGAAAAGAAAATAAGAGAGATAAGAGGAGAGAAAATGAGAGAGAGGTATATGTTAGTTCAAAATTATGCATTTTTCAACTGCTTTATTTTCTTTTATATTATTTTTCAACTCTACAAGAAATAACTGGAAAGAAAATTACTTTTTCTTTTCATTTTTTCCATATTTCCTACCAAACATACCTATGGAAAAAAAAGAAGATGTTTTTCATCATTCTAGTTTTCTACCCTTTCGAATTTCCACCCTTCCAATTTTCTTTCCACTTTACCAAGCAAAGTCTTAATGAAAAGATCCTGTTAGTAGATGAATCCAGCGATGTTCAAGAAGAAATAACCATTTCTCAACCATTAACAATATTAGGTCTAATTTTGGTATTAATCCTTTTACTATGTTGAAATTTAATATTTATAATCTTTTTTTTTACTTTAATTTAGCATAATGTTGAAATTTAATATTTATAATCTTTTTTACTTTAATTTAGCATAAGTTGAGATTTTCTATTTTATAATGTTAATAGCAAATTCGGTAGTTGTCGTCATTAAACAAATGATGAGGAAATTTATTCTAAAATAGCCTTAAGCATTCACCTAATCTATGAATTTATTATAGTTCACTAGAATTTCATGTGGCCTTGATTGCATGATCGAATGACAGTAAAAAAATTCACATCATCCATAACATCCCAAAAACTGGGTTAGAAGAAATTGAGTTAGTGAAACCAAGAGTGGTCATCTCTCGATTTTGAGTTAGGATTTTGAAAAGTTTGCAAGCAATTTGTTTTGGTTTAGTGGTTAAGTGTTGTGCTTATGGATGTGAGGTTCTGGGTTCGAATCTTGCCTCTTGAATTTTTTTCCATTTGATTAAACACCTATCTTGGGACATTTAGGTTATAAGTTATTTTCGATCAATTGATGACAAGAATGAGTCTGGTGGTTCAATGATTAAGCTTCTATATACCCTTTGGCCTTGTGTCCAAATCTCTGTGAAAGCAATGGAAATGTGTTTTTCTTTTTCTCTACCTTGAGAGGTAGTTTTATTTCTTTTTAAGTTAACTAAACTTCCTCAGAAAACTTCCTAGGCTCTTCACTTTTTTTATTTATTATTTCTGTTCCTCTATTTTATTTCTCTTTGTTTTGAATTCCTTCTCTTCAAATCATTTTTTTGTTTGCTATCTTGCGTTAAATTGGTTCTGAATGGGGTTTGACTTCTCTTTCTGGGTTCAATTTGTTTGCTGGTAAGTTTCAATTTGAGGTTTTTGGGTCGAAAGTTCTTCGATGGAACTTTGATTTTGGGAATGATGTTGTTTTAATGATTTGATTGCAAATTAATCATTGTTTGGACAATTGATTGTCGTTTTAGGTTTCAGAATCGTCTGTATTGCTTCTGCATCAAAATTGTATCAGGTGTGTAACCAAAACCAGATATTCTATGATTTTCGAACGTAGGAAAACATGGTTGTCAACACCACACGGCTATGTTCCAGGCCGTGTGAGCCACACAGTCGTGTGTTAGGCCTTATAACTCACTGTTTTGGAATTAGAGGCACATGGGCTAGAGACACGAGCTTGTTTCCAAGCCGTGTAACTTACCGTTTTGGAAATAGGGTCACATAGGCTAGAGACACGGGCGTGTGTCCAAGCCGTGTGAGAGATATTTTGGGTTTTGGGTTACATGGGCATGTGCTAGGCCGTGGAACTTATTGTTTTGAGTCACACAGCCGTGTGAGATGTTAAGCAGGCCACACGGGCATGAGCTAAGCCATGTGGACCACATGGGCCAAACACCCATGCCGTGTGAATCCATATAGGTGTGTGGGCTAAAAATCATAATTTTTCCTTAAGGCAATATTCATCGTTCGAATCGAACGTAGGCCTACCGTAGGGTCCGTATGATCTGAATTAAGCTAAATAACTTGAAATCTGACGGTCTGGTGATGAATAACTTGTTATCTGTACGTATGTCTGATATGTTTTAACCCAAGTAAGTATGATCTATTATGCGTAATGTACTTTTGTTTAAGGTATGTGATTTATCCAGGTATGATCCGTATTCTATTAAGTTAGATGGTACGCCTTTGTGTTACTCTATTGATTAAGAGTATGTGATATCTAAATATGTTGAATTGTTTGGTACTAATTCTGATTTATAACCATGCATGTGACTTCATGGCAAATCCGATATGGTCTATTGAGGTTTGATAAATATGTAGTATAAAGCATGGACTCCCATACCTTTTGATTATGTTATTGTATGATAGCATGACCTACATGTTGATCACTCTGATTCTATATTTGCATTCTATGAAACATTGCATGGGGTTTGGGATAATGTGAAAGGAGGTAGTTCTAGCAATTTAATGATCTGCAGTATCTGGTGGGTTATCCACAATATTTGTTTTGGCAGCTCGGCTGCAACATAGTGGCTTGACCACATTTGTATTTGATCTGGTAGTTTAACTGCAATGTGAAAGGTCATCGTTGCCGGGCAACCCAGGGTGACCTATTTGGTGTGTTTTGGTTGGATGTGTTCAAGGGAAACTCTACTTTGGTGTGTAGCGAAGTTGTGTAGAATGTTTTCTGAAAAATCTACATTCTGTTTTTTCTGAAGAATACTGCATTTGCATGCTCATACATCCTCTATCTTATTATACAATTGTTATAGAAATCTCTGTGACCTTCAGTTTTGTTTCGCTCTGGTTATATAATCGTTTTGAATTCCTTGCATCACTCTAATTTGTGTATTGTGTTTTGTTTGATCTTCATTTGATTTGGGTTATTCACTAAGCATTTTAGCTCACCCTTCTGTTTGTTCTCGATTGTTCAAGTAACCCTCTGACTTAGGGCTGGATGACGTGTGGGAGCTCGGATTGTTTTGGCAAGTATGAAAATGGGATGATTTTCGTAATTATTTTGGTTTGAACTTTGGGTTTGTGATCTGTTTCTAAACTCGTTTTTGGGTTGTTATTAATTCGTCAGTAACGGATATTCTCAACCATGAAACTGCAAAATCACTAAAGTCGACAAAATGAATTTTGGTTTTCAAAAATTAAAACTCTGAAAAGATTTTCTACTACTAATCATGTAACCTTTTGAAGGTTTTCTGAATACTTACTGAAATCAGTTTTTCAATGTGTTGGTGTAACACCTCCAAATTCGGTCTCAACTTCTAAGTCGGGTTTGGGGTGTTATATCATCACTTCATCAGAAATAGCTATCAATGTTATCAATTTGAACCTACTAATAATATTATAAAAATAAACTAAGTTATGCCAAATTAAAAGGATTAAACCTCAAATTTTAATATTTTTATACTGTACAATTAAAAGGTTTATACTTAGACATTCGGTAGAGTCATACTCACACCATACACACACTCATACACTATATCCAAAAGATAGAGAGCTGCTCAAAAAACAAAGGTTTGCCACTAACTCCCAAAAACTTGAACCCAAATACATTGTATAAATGAACCTCTCTTAAGCACCAAATAAATCACAAAAATTCTAAATTTTTACATATTGGAGAGATTGTATCCATTAGACCACAACATTAATTCAATGGATCAATATAAAATTTTCTGTGGATTAGAGAGCTCTACAGTTACATTTAATTTAATAATATAACATGGACGTGGAAAAAGAATAATGTTCAAATCGGAGCAAACTATGTGAATGAAAAATGAGCAATACTATTGGTACAACAATAAAAGAAATCTTTCACCAAAAACTTAAATTATGAAATTTTGGTGAAGATGCCATTAATACCTTTTATGGGTGTTATTCATTTTTAGTTATTTGAGTTCTGTTGGGACATTTAAATTGGGTTTAGCTGCTATTCTTTCATTTCATTGGTTGCCATTAAATTTCTTTGTTGTTTGATATTAAATTCTTAGTTGGCCTTTCAACAAATCTGGGTTTTTAACCATAAAAACTTTGAAGGTTTGGCTTTTGATAATTAAATACATTTCTTTGCCTCAATTTAGATTCTTTTACCAAATCCTTCAATTCCATTTAATTAAGCTTTTGAAACCCATCTCTCTTTCTCCCTTATATATTTTGCCCTTTCTCCTTCAAATTCCCTCTCCATTCCCCCCCACTCTCCTCAAACTCCCTTTTAAGGTATCTATCTTTTATCTTTTTATCTTTTTTTTTTTAAATTATGTATGTATGTATGTTTAACTGAATTTTTTTGTTTCTTAATTACAGGCTATTTTACAAGTGAAAGGATGAGTCGAAGAAATGGTCCCAAGCTTGAGTTGAAGCTGAACCTATCACCACCGAGGCTTAATCCACGAGTGGAATCACCAAGGCGAGCGGCGACGCTGTCCCCGACATCTCCTCCGAGCTCATGTGTGTCGTCGGAGATGAACAACGACGTAGACATGACTGATGCCATCGGATATTCGAACAGCCTCGAGGCGACGTCGTCGTCAGCAATGGTACTCGTAGGTTGCCCGAGGTGCCTTATGTACGTGATGCTTTCCGAGAATGACCCGAAATGCCCCCAATGCAAAAGCACCGTTTTGCTAGATTTCCTCCATGATACTGCAACCACAACTACCAATGCTGAGACAAGAAAGCGTTAGATTTGGAATCCCTTTTAATGTTGGTCTATTAGGATTTTTAATTTTGTTCTTTTGTTTTTTCTCAGATATCGTGCTCCAGTTTTCCTTCCTTTCTTTTTTTTCTTCTTAATGAACTACTTAGTGACCAAACATTAGTGATTAAGAAAAGGGAGAGCACGAATAGCAGTTTGTTTTTCTTTTTGTCATGTTTCTTTAGGGTTCTTAATCATAGAACATAGAATATGGTCGTTTATGGTAGTTGGTGTCCCTGATTTGGTCTGGTTTTGAGGTTTTTTCTCTCTTTAGCGGATGACTATGTGAACTGGTTCAATTTCAACTGCCCAACTTTTCTTATAAAAAGACTTTTATTGAATATTGTTTACTTTCAATATATATAGTTCGGCAAAGCAAAGCAGTATCTTTTTTTTATTGATATGTATTTTTTACACAATATTGAATATTAGGATGAGATCATACCGTTTGAATTTGTGTTAAATAAGTATATAATTAGAATTTTAATTAAAGTTCTATTCAAGTCAAGACTTTTTTCACTATGTTAATTAGATTACTCTATCAATTTTTCAAAAAGAAATTGAATTTGAACAATTCATGAAGATTTATATTTTTTTTTTCATTAATTTCTTAAATTATCTTTAAACCCCCATCTGATTATACTAATATGACCCACAACTTAAAAATTTCCAAAAATATTAGTATAAATTGAGTACTAATACTCAGTGGGTATGAAGAATCATAACTCAATATTTATATTTAACATACATCTTAAACACGAGAATTTCAAGAAAAAAGTTTGGAGCAATATAAAGTTTTTCCCTGTTATTGGCAAGGGAAGACTCAGCGGAGCTGCCAATTGCTAATACAACGGGGACGAACTTAGCTTTAAATTGTGTGCAAAAGTTGAGCTACAGTCAATGACGGAACTACATGGGTGGTGGGGGCCTCTCCCTTAAAAATACATCATGATTTTATAATTTTGTAATTTGAAGTTAAAGGGTAAAAAAAAAAAAAAATTCAAATATAAAAATTAAAAATCAATTGAGTTTTTAATGAGAAAAAGTGTACTCTATTAAGTTATAAGTTATATAAAAAAATTAATTAGTCCTTTTTATTAATAAACCGGTATGATTATTAATCTTATTGATATAATTGATGAAAGTTATAAAAAAATATCAGATGGCATTATACTGACATAGATAACCTAAACTAAACAATTTTCAAAAATTATTTTTTAAAATTATAAAAAAATATATGAAAATTTCAAGTGTAAAAACTTAAAAAAATATTTATTAAAATTCTAAATATATATATATATATATAAATATATAAATTGCCCTATCTAAATGTTGTTTATCCTTTGTTGAAACTGCATATTGAGCTGGTTGCATTATTTCCTTCAAACTGATTGCAGGTAATGACCAACCAAGAAGCAGTCAATCCTATCATTTAATGAAATGCCAGGCCTCACCATTGGAGCCACAGTGCCCAACCCTGAAGTTGAGACCACCAACGAGACATTCAAGCTTCATGACTACTTCAACAATGGCTGGACCATCATTTTCCCTCATCCTTGTAACCACACCTATATATGCTTCTTTCTTTTCCCTCTATTTGTCTTGAAATATATTTTCATTAATTTATGGATTTTGTTTTTTGCATGCAATTGATTTCACGCTTGTGTGTACAACGGAACTGGGGAAGATGGCAGCTTACCTTCCGGAGTTTGAAAAAAGAGGGGTTAAGCTTCTGGGTTTCTCTTGCGACGAGTACAGTCACGCAAGGAGTGAATCAAAGACGTTGAAGCCTACACAGTAACCTTTTTCTTTATTTTCTTAAATACTTAATAATAAATTTAGTCACTAACGTTTACATGTTTGCTAAAATAATTCTAATTGTATTTTTGAGCCTTTTTTACTATCAACTTTTATCTTTTTTTTTCAACTAGCTTTTTTTAACAGATTTGATCAAACTACTGTTAAAAAAATTAACGGGATGATGTGGAAGTTCATATGTGAAATATTTTTAATGAGATGTAATTTATTACTTAGATAACCCAATAAAATAATTACATGTTGAAAATAATAAAATAAATAAATAGTTCATGAATTTTTAAAAAATAACTCTTTATTTAAAGAAAATAAATGTAATTATCTAAAAAAAAAAAGTTTCAAAATGAATGCACACATTTAGTATTTTCGGCCTGATTTATTAATTATCTTTTTGAAACCTCCTAGTAAACAAACATATGCATTCATTTTGAAACTATTTTTTAGATAATTACGTTTATTTTCTTTAAAATAAGAGTTATTTTTTTAATTACATGTATGATTTATTTATTTTATTATTTTTCACATGTAATTATTTTATTGCGTTACCTAAGTAATAAAGTACATATGATTAAAAATATTCCACATCATCCACATTAATTTTTTAACGGTATTTTAATAAAATCTGTTAAAAAAACAGTTTAAAAAAACCACAAGGTTAATGACCCAAAAGGCTTGAAAATACAATTAGCGTCATTTTGTCCAAACATGTAAACGTTAGTGGCCAAATTTATCATTAAACCTTTCTTAAATTTGAAGTTAAAAAGTGATAATATAATTTTTTGGAGATTTTTTGTAAAACCCTAGGAGCCAAGAGTGCTTTGCTTAGTGTCTTAGCGAAAACAGCCTCTGCTGCGGCTTGAGATGGAGGAAAGTGGTGGCAACGAAGGGTTGAAAGAGGAAGAAGTCTCATTATTGGCAGAAGAACTCATTCAGCTATCGGTGAAAAGCTCGGTAGTGGAATCAAACGGAACACCAACGCTGATCTGCACTGTTTGGACAGGTAAGTCTTATAACCCGGATAGCTTCAGAGCACAGATGAAGAGTATCTGGAAAACAAAAGGAAAATTTGAAATTCAGTTAGCAGGTCAGAACCTTTTCATGATTAATTTTGAATCTGAAGAAGATTTAGAATTGATTCTAGAAGGTCAGCCATGGCTTTTTAGAAAACAATTGATTATTTTTGACAGATTGTGTGGACGGGTAGAAAGAAATAAAATCAAACTTGTCACGTCTTTATTCTGGGTTAAAGTGGGTCCATGTCTGCCAGAATTTGATAAGAAAGATCTCATGCATGCTATTGGGACCACATTTGGAGGGATTATCAGATCTGAAATACAGGGTGGTTTTTGTCGAATCAGAATCAAGATTGATGTGCAGAAACCCCTTCGTAGGGGTATATTCGTTTCTACAGGTGATCAAGATAAATGTTGGATCCCTTTTAAATATGAGAAGCTCCCGACCTTTTGTTTTGGTTGTGGTAGAATAGGACACGCTTTTTCAAGTTGTGAGATAATTAAACCAGCAGAAAGAGACAAAATCAAGGAGAACCCCCCTTTCTCACTAGCTTTAAAGCCAGAAAGCAGTTTTTTTGGAAGAGAAAGTGTAAAGCTAAATGCTAGTTCAAAAAAGAATAAGTGCCAAAGCTCGTATACGGGCCAGTTGGAGGAAAGCCGAGAGGCAAATTTGACAGAACGAGATGACACCAATAAGAGTCAAATAGTTGAATTACAGCCACCAGAAGGAGAGAAAGTACTGACTCTTCAAAAGGAAGGGATGGAAGTTACTGATGAAGATCTCCTACGAAAAGAAATTCTAGTTGAAAGCATGAGATCATGCAGGAAAATCAGCTTGAAAAGAGCTAATCCGATGAGGGAAATGGATCAAGCCAACATAGAAAGGATAGTGCGTAAGAGGAAATTGGAGGAATTTGATGATGGAGGTTACGAACAGGAACCAAAAGTGGAAGAAGATGCCAAACGTCAGAAATTTAATGGCCAAGCTTCAGAAAGCAAGGAGGATCTGGAGCTGTTAAAAGAAAATCAGGGGAATGATGTCTCTCCTAACCAATGTAGATCGGCGGCGGCCAGAGGGCTAGCCGACCGGGCGCAATGAAAATTATTAGTTGGAATGTCCGTGGGTTGGGGAACCCACGCAGGCGATCTGAAAAACCGGCATTTTTGAAAACAACATAACCAGCGTAGCTAGAAATTGGCATGGGCCCCGGCCCCCCTAAAATGTAAAATTGCTATTTTGACCCTTAGAATTTTTTAAAAATTTTAAATTAGTAAAGGTAAAATTGCACTTTGGCCCCCCTAAAATTAGAAAAATTTAATTTAATCCTTTACAAATTATAAAGATATAAACTATAAAAAATTAAAATTTTATCCGGCCCCCCCCTAAAAAATTCTTCTGGCTTCGCCCCTGAACATAACCCCGACATGGTTTTCTTTATGGAGACCAAAATCATGATAAGCGTATGGAGAGGATAAGGAGGAGGTGTGGTTTTGTGAATGGAATTGACGTGGGAGCAGAAGGATCGAGAGGTGGACTTTGCTTAGCGTGGAAAGAAGAAATTAAAGTAAGTCTCAGAACTTTTTCAAAGAATCATATTGATGCAATGATCGAAGAAAATAGCATAAAAGGAGAGTGGAGATATACAGGTTTTTACGGGTCACCTTATACTTGTGATCAACATGCTTCATGGAGATTGTTAAAGGAGTTGGGGCAAGAGCAAAGATTCCCATGGTTGGTCAGTGGTGATTTTAACGAAATTCTTTACTCATCTGAAAAGAGGGGGGTCAACCGAGGGAAGAAAGGAAGATGGCAGCTTTCTGTGAGGCTTTGGATGAATGTCAATTAGTGGACATGGGTTTTCAGGGTACATGGTTCACATGGGAGAGAGGGAACCTTCCGGAAACAAATATAAAAGAAAGGCTTGATAGGGGGTGATAAACGAAAAGTGGATGCATCTTTTCCCTGGTGGGAATGTTCGTCATCTAACTCATTCAATTTCAAATCACTGTCCCCTTCTTATTCACACAGGCAATGAGAATTTTTTTTGCAAAACTCCAAGTTTCAAATTTGAGGCATGGTGGACACTTGAGGAGTCTTTTGAACAAGAGGTCAGGAAATCCTGGGAGTCTTCAAATGGATCAATTTCTGAGAAACTGGAAAGGCTACAAAATAGTCTGACAAGATGGGCAAGTCTCGTAAAGATGCGAAGAGATGGGGTGAAAAAGGAGCTCACAAAGGAATTGGAAACTCTCTTGAATGGTGACAGAAACGATGATATAATGGCCAAAATAATCGATACTAAAATTCATTTAAATATGGAGATCGACAAGGATAAAATGTATTGGGAGCAGAGAGCAAGAGCAAACTGGCTGCAATTAGGGGATAAGAATTCAGCTTTCTTCCATAAATATGCTTCAGCCTGAAGAAGGACAAACACAATCAGGAGGCTGGAAAAAGCGAAAGGGGAGGAAGTTACTGATGAATTTGAAATAAGCGAAACAACTTCAAATTTTTTTCAAGACTTATTCTCGTCCTGAGGGGTGGGAGAGTCATCATGTAACATCCTGAATAATTGGGTCTGTGCATTTTATGTGTTTGGATGCTTAAAATATTAATTTGAGAATTTGAGGTATAATTGGGGCTCAAATTGGGCAGAGGCCTTGTTTTAAATATTTTGTTTAGACACTCTAAGGGCTTAAATTGAAGTTGTAGTAGTTTAATTGACATATTGGGCTCGTGGCCCGGCAGCTAGGGGCACAGTAAGGTGAGCTATAAGTGGCGCCACTAGTGCATGAGGAAGGACCAAATTTTTGGTTGCTTGAAGCCCATGTTATATGGCTAGATTTCGACACTTAATTGAGTAAGGGGGGACGGCACAAGGCTATTTTTTTGGGAATCTTATTATAATTATTTCATGTGGATAATAAGCAGATAAAGGCTATTATTTAGGGATTTAGTCTTTAAGGATAATAATCAGATAAAGGCTATTATTTAGGGATTTAGTCTTTAAGGATAATAAGCAGATAAAGGTTATTATTTAGGGATTTAGTCTTTAAGGATAATAAGCAGATAAAGGCTATTTTTGAGGAGATAACAGATTAAGATAAGGGAAAAGGGATAGGAGCTATCATGTGTGGTAGTGTTGGCCGAAAATCAATCTCTGCTAAAGGGAGGAATCGATTTTCTATATAAAGAGGGGGTGTGCCGAAATTTTGAAGCCTCTCTTTTATTTTCTTTTCTCATCTTCTTCCTCTCAAAAGTCGAAAATCACCATCTTCTTCACCCTTTCTTCCTCTCTAAAATTTCCTGGTTGGCCGAATCTTTTAACCTCTATTGTTATTCTTCTTTTAATCCCTAAAAGCCGAAATCACATCTCTATTATTCTATTCTTCTCTTTAATATTCATTGGCCGAATCTCTCTTAGCCATCTCTTCAATTCAGTACATCTTCTAAATGCCGAAATTCTTAGATCTCACTTCACAAGTTACCAATTTTCTCTTCAAAGGAGTTTGCTTGTACCGAATCTTGAAGGAAACAATAGGTAAGTATTGATTTTGGCATTTCAATGTTCTTCCGGCTTTTCAAAAGTCCTTAGTTGAATGGCTATTAGAAACTAATCTCTTATTTCACTCTTCTTTTAGGTATTAAAGATTTGAAGAAGGAGGCCAATCGCATAGATCTCTAAGTTATAGAATCGTGTTACTTTCGGGATTTCAAGGTAAGAGGATTTGTTTATTTATATATATAAAATCGGGTAGAATACTAACCATGGCCGAATATAGGAGAGGCCTATTTTCGCAATTGTTCCAGCTTTTAAGGAAGGCTATAGATTGAGGATAATAGATCCAGATAGCAAGGACATCGACTAAGAATATTGGATTTCATAATATCGGTGTGTAATTCTCCACACCATCTAGATTTGTTTGATTAATATATGAAAATAAGTATTACATGTTTTGTTAAATGCCAAACCAGGCATATTGACGGAACCCAAAGAAGGTAAAGCAAATCACCGGGCTAGTAAATGATCTGATTAAATGTTATAAGTATAATGATTTTATGTGATTGCATGGGTTGGGTTTGATGAAAGGAGGAAGTTATATGTTGTAGCGGTTTTTACCGTGATCTGCATTATAGCGGTTCCTTACCGTGATCTCATTGTAGCGGTTTTGCTGCGTGATTCATTATAGTGGCTACGGCCATGATCGATGATGAGCGACACGATCGCCATCAAGGCGTGTAAGCGGTGTAGGTTGATTGTAGAAATCCCCAATGGTGTGAATGGTCGATGCGGGGCGTGTAGCGGATGGACACCTAGGATATGGGTTGGGCTTTGCATATTATTTTTGTTATTTATATTTTGATTATTCTATTTTATGGGGCTAAAGCCCAAATCTAATGGTGCATGAGGGTTGCACACCGAGTCTCGCGACTCACCCTTTAATTTTAACCATCTCGGGTGACACTTAGGGCATCGGGCCAGGGCTAGAGAGGAGAGCAAGGTGGCCATGCGACGAGCTTTGAGAATTCAAAAAAAGACTTAGTCTAATATTTGATTTTCATTTAATTAATGGGTTCAAATTTCCTTGTAATAAGGCCATGGGCCACTAGACTACCATTTATGTCTGGGGATTTTTTTGGGCTTTTATTACTGGGTTTTAAGTTTTACGTTTTCAATTAAGTTAAGACCTGCATAAAATTTCGGTTTTTATTTAAAATCTACCAAGATAATTGGTTACTTAATATTTTATACTTTAATGAATTATTAAGCTTTCGAAATAAAGGTGTAAACCTAGTAATTATTTTCCAAAATGCGACATGTTATGGAAAATCTCTTAAGTGACATACCAGATCCAGTTGTAGCGTTTGGGCCGAGTTTGGGGTGTTACAAATTGGTATCAGAGCCCGGTTCAAAAATCGGCTCTGGGGGGTTTTTTGGGCTCAAAACGTTTTCTAAAGTTGGGTTTTCGAAACATGCATATTTATACAGGTCTGTTAGCTCAGCATGGCACCTGCGTCTCCGCCCCAAGTCTGCCAGGTAAGTATTCTGAACCATTGTGTGATATAATATATGTAGGCTTGATGGGCTTTATGGGACGTAGATTAGTTAGATTAGAACTTGATGGACTTTAGGCCTAGCTGAAACAACTCTTAAAATCTCATAAGACTTAACTTCACTAAACAAACCCGTGAGCGAGCCGCAAGACTAGGGTGTGGTAACAGAGCATACGCATGTCTAGGATTGGATTCGGAAGAGCCTGATATTTAAGCGATCCTAGTGACTCACCTCCTCTTATTTGGAATCCTACAGTGCGTAGGATTTGTTCACCTTAGCCAAGTCGGGGGTGTTGCAATAGGCATACGCATGTCTAGGAGTGGATTCGGGAGAGCACGGTACTTAAGCGATCCTAGCGACTCACCTCCTCTTCACTAGAATCCTACAGTGCGTGGTGACTATTCACCCTAGTTACGAGGACTTGTTGATGGGCTAACCCTTATAATTAAAACCCGAAAGGGACCAAATGCACCCTAGTTTGAAAAAAAAAAAAAGAAAATTTCTCAAGTTTTGCAAAATTTTCAAAATACGTTTGATTTGTGAAAACTACCAACCAGACCATGAATTTGTAAAATACCTATGTTTTGAAAATTTACAGAAAATCTCATGTTTATAAGAGTAACTTGGGACATGAAACTAGATTTTTCCCCAAAGTACCTGTTTGAAAAAAAAACAACAACAACAACATCGAAATATCCCTAGTTAGAAAAAATTACCAACCTACCCTCGTTTTGTCAAATGACCAAAATACCCCACGATTTGCAAAATTACTAAATTGCCCTGATTGCAAAATTACCGAAATACCCCAGATTTCAAAATTACCAAATACCCCAGATTTCAAAATTACCAAAATACCCCAGTTTGTAAAATTACGAATATACCCTTACTTCACGAAATCAACAAGGAACTTTATTATGAAAAATTATGAAAATACCCACTGTAGGATAAAATTATGAAAATACCCTAGGTAGTGAATCAACGAAAACACCTTTACGTGAAGAATGTAAGTGCTTGGATGTTATTTGTATGATGTATGTGTTTTATTTTAGTTAGAGGTTACAAACTTGAGATCAGTATTGTGAATGCGAATTCGAAAGAACTACTCTTAAACTATTGTTCACAAAAAATCTGTTCGTAGGTTAATCAGTGGAAGAAAACTAATAATTCATAAAATTTCTAAACAGATAAACGCGAATCGGTAAAATGAGTACAAGGGGGCGAGGGACGCTCTAGATGCTAACATCAAAAGCGTGCTCTACCATAGTATACTAAGTGTTTATTTTTTTGGCTTTAGAAATTAGAGTGCGCAATGTGAAAGCATAGTGGTGCGACTTAGGTAGTACGATTACTAGTTAGTTGGAAATTTTGAGGACGAAATTTCTTTAAGGGTAGAAAGCGTAACATCCTGAATAATTGAGTTTGTGCATTTTATGTGTTTGGATGCTTAAAATATTAATTTGAGAATTTGAGGTACAATTAGGGCTCAAATTGGGCTGAGGCCTTGTTTTAAATATTTTGTTTAGACACTCTAAGGGCTTAAATTGAAGTTGTAGTAGTTTAGTTGACATATTGGGCTCGTGGCCCAGCAGCTAGGGGCACAGTAAGGTGAGCAATAAGTGGCGTCACTAGTGCATGAGGAAGGCCCAAATTTTTGGTTGCTTGAAGCCCAAGTTATAGGGCGGTTTCTACACACTTAATTGAGTAAGGGGGACGACACAAGGCTATTTTTTGGGGAATCTTATTATATTTATTTCATGTGGATAATAAGCGGATAAAGGCTATTATTTAGGATTTAGTCTTTAAGGATAATAAGCGGATAAAGGTTATTATTTAGGGATTTAGTCTTTAAGGATAATAAGCGGATAAAGGCTATTTTTGAGGAGATAATGAGATTAAGATAAGGGAAAAGGGATAGGAGCTATCATGTGTGGCGGTGTTGTTGGAAAATCAATCTCTGCTAAAGGGAGGAATCGGTTTTCTATATAAAGAGGGTGTGCCAAAATTTTGAAGCCTCTCTTTTATTTTCTTTTCTCATCTTCTTCCTCTCAAAAGCCGAAAATCACCATCTTCTTCACCCTTTCTTCCTCTCTAAAATTTCCTGGTTGGCCGAATCTTTTAACCTCTATTGTTATTCTTCTTTTAATCCCTAAAAGCCGAAATCACATCTCTATTATTCTATTCTTCTCCTTAATATTCATTGGCCGAATCTCTCTTAGCCATCTCTTCAATTCGTACATCTTCTAAAAGCCGAAATTCTTAGATCTCACTTCCTGATGTTACCGAATTCTCTTCAAAAGAGTTTGCTTGTGCCGAATCTTGAAGGAAACAATAGGTAAGTATTGATTTCGGGATTTCAATGTTCTTCCGGCTTTTCAAAAGTCCTTAGTCGAATGACTATTAGAAACTAATCTCTTATTTCACTCTTCTTTTCGGCATTCCGAGATTTGAAGAAGGAGGCCAATCGCATAGATCTCTAAGTTATAGAATCGTGTTACTTTCGGGATTTCAAGGTAAGAGGATTTGTTTATTTATATATATATAATCGGGTAGAATACTAACCATGGCCGAATATAGGAGAGGCCTATTTTCGCAATTTCCTCCGCTTTTAAGCAAGGCTATAGATTGAGGATAATAGATCCGATATAGCAAGGACATCGACTAAGAATATTGGATTTTGCAATATCGGTGTGTAATTCTCCACACCATCTAGATCTGCTTGATTAATATATGAAAATAAGTATTACATGTTTTGTTAAATGCCAAAACCCGGCATATTGACGGAACCCAAAGAGGGTAAAGCAAATCACCAGGTTAGTAAATGATCTGATTAAATGTTATAAGTATTCTGATTTTATGTGATTGGATGGGTTGGGTTTGATGAAAGGAGGAAGTTATTTGTTGTAGCGGTTTTTACCGTGATCTGTTGTAGCGGTTCCTTACCGTGATCTGTTGTAGCGGTTCCTTACCGTGATCTGTTGTAGCGGCTTCTGCCGTGATCTGTTGTAGTGGCTACAGCCATGATCTGATGATGAGAAGCATGACTGCCATCAAGGCGTGTAGCGGTGTGGTTTGATTGTAGAAATCCCCAATGGTGTGAATGGCTGGTACGGGGGCGTGTAGCGGATGGACACCTAGGATATGGGTTGGGCTTTGCATATTATTTTTGTTATTTATATTTTGATTATTCTGTTTTATGGGGCTAAAGCCCAAATCTAATGGTGCATGAGGGTTGCTGCTCGAGTCTCGCGACTCACCCTTTAATTTTAACCATCTCAGGTGACACTTAGGGCATCGGACCGGGCTGGAGAGGAGAGCAAGGTGGCCATGCGACAGAGCTTTGAGAATTCAGCAAAAAGACTTAGTCTAATATTTGATTTTCATTTAATTAATGGGTTCAAATTTCCTTGTAATAAGGCCATGGGCCACTAGACTACCATTTATGTCTTGGGATTTTGTTGGGCTTTTATTACTGGGTTTTAAGTTTTACGTTTTCAATTAAGTTAAGACCTGCATGAAATTTTGGTTTTTATTTAAAATCTACCAAGATAATTGGTTACTTAATATTTTATACTTTAATGAATTATTAAGCTTTCGAAATAAAGGTGTAAACCTAGTAATTGTTTTCCAAAATGTGACATGTTATGTAAAATATCTTAAGTGACATACCAGATCCGGTTGTAGCGTTTGGGCTGGGTTTGGGGTGTTACACATCATACCTTGTTCAAGGTATTGGCACTAATATTTCATCTGAAACTAATGCAGCGTTAGTTCAGCTTATTCAAAAGAAGAAGTTTATAAAGCGTTGACAGAGATGGGCCCTACTAAAGCACCAGGAAGTGATGGTTTTCCAGCTCTTTTCTTCCAAAAATACTGGCACATAGTGGGCAGAGATGTTGAGGATTTTTGTTTCGGAGTTTTGAATGAAGATAAGGATTTTGAAGGTACAAATAGAACAGATATAGTGCTTATTCCAAAATCCCCAAACCCTACAAATCTTGCTAATTTTAGACTTATTAGCCTTTGCACGATTTTGTACAAAATAGTGGCAAAAGCAATAGCAAACAGATTGCAGAATTATATTGGAAGTTGTATCGATAATGCTCAAAGTGCGTTTGTCCCAAGAAGGTTAATTTCAAATAATGTGCTGATTGCGTATGAGATCATTCATACATTGCGTCAAAAGCGTTCTGGGAAAAAAGGGTTTATGCCAGTTAAACTCGACATGAGTAAAGCATACGATAGAGTTGAGTGGGGTTTTCTGAAGAAAGTAATGAGTTAAATGGGTTTTGCCGAGAAATGGGTGTCATTAGTCATGAAGTGCATCTCAACAGTCTCCTATTCAGTGAACATAAATGGAAGTAGAGGGAGAATATTTCACCCTTCCAGAGGACTTCGACAAGGTGATCCACTGAGCCCCTATCTTTTTTTGATTTGCAGTGAGGGTCTTTCATCTCTAATTCGACAGGCAGCTGGGGAGGGGTTCCTTAGGGGTGTTAAAGCAAGCAGAAGGGGACCAGAGATATCTCACCTTTTGTTTGCAGATGATTGCCTACTGTTTGGGGAAGCCACAAAGAAACGAGCGACATTTTTGAAAGCCATGTTAAGACAGTATGAACACTACTCAGGTCAATGTGTGAATTTCAATAAATCAACAATTTTTTTCAGCTCAAACACAGCAGAAGGGGCAAAAAATGAAATTTCAGAAATTCTGGGTGTCCAATGCTCAACAAATATCGAGAAATATCTTGGACTTCCAAACGTGGTGGGTAGAAAGAAGAAAGAGTCTTTCCAGAATTTAAAGGATAAGATCAATCAAAGAATCTGTCATCGGAGTTCAAAATGTCTTTCACAATGAGGGAAGGAGGTTTTCATCAAGTCAGTTCTTCAAGCAATACCTACTTATGCCATGACTTGCTTTCTTCTACCAAAAGCACTATGTGGGGATTTAGAAAGCATTTTCGCAAAATATTGGTGGCAGCATGGGAAGAATAAGAGGGGTATTCACTGGTGCCAATGAAAATTTATATGCAGGCCTAAAGAAGAGGGAGGCATGGGTTTCAGGAACATGTCTCAATTTAATCTAGCTCTTTTAGCAAAACAAGGCTGGCGTATTATGAATAATGCAGATTCTTTAGTTACAAAAGTTCTTAAAGCCAAATATTTTCCAAATGATCAATTTTTAAATTCTAGATTGGGAAATTCGTGTTCTTATACTTGGAAGAGTATATGGGCTGCTAAAGATGTCTTGAGGAAAGGATTAATTTGGCGAGTTGGCACAGGCACAAAAATCTCGATTAATAATGATGCATGGGTTTCGGAAGCATTGCATTTCAGGTTATCATCAGCAGTTGATTCGTTACGTGATTGTTATGTTCATATGTTGATTGATAATAATGAGCGAAAATGGAAAGATGAGTTGATTAGATATACCTTTCCAGAGGAAGATGCTGCACGAATCCTTCGTATTCCGCTGGCAGGTGACCCATATGATGACCTTTTGGCATGGGAGGTGAAGCGTCGGGAGAGTTCTCGGTGCGTAGTGCTTACAAACTATTACAGATTAATGATGAATACCCTAGAGCTTACGCTTTACAAACCAGATACAGAAAACTCTATAAGCTACTATGGCTCCTAAACCTACCAACAAAAATAAAGATTACATTTTGGAGGATCACGTGGAATTTTTTGCCTACAAAAGTTAATCTGCAGCACAAGAAGCTAGTCACTGATTCGAGCTGCCCGAGGTGTGGGGAACAAGCAGAGACGATTAACCATTTATTCCGAGAATGCCCTGTTACAGTAGAAATGTGGTCAGCATTGCAACTACAGAATGTACTTTTAAATGAAAATAGAGATTTTGAGTAGTGGCTTATCTGGTTTTTGAAAGCTTCAACTCGCAGATATGGCCTATCTTTTGCTGCGCTCTCTGGGCAACATGGGGAGACAGGAACTCAAGAATACATGAAAAGAAAGTCAGTACTGGAAAAGAGCTAGGAAATTTCATCAATAATTACATTGCAAAGATTGATGGTCTGGAAATAAAAAAACAAACGAAAATAGAAGAAGTGCAGCAGTGGAGACACCCACCTCAAGAATCTGTGAAGGTCAATTTTGACGGAGCTTTTGATGGGCTTAACAATGTCTCAGCCTCTGGAGTTGTTATGAGGAATAATGAAGGGGCCATTCTCTTATCTCGCTCCGAAATACACAGAAGGGTTTCATCGGCCTTTACTGCCGAAGCGTGGCATGTCGAACAACGGTTAAAACAACAATGGAGAAAACATGGTCAGATGTGATTATTGAAGGGGATTCTCTCACAGTTATAAAAAAATGTAACAGCAGAAACAAGGATAAATCTATGATAGGAGCCTACATCATGGATATAAAACAGATGGTACCCAGATCTAAACATTTTGTATTCAAGCACATACCAAGAACTGCGAATACCCTTGCCCACAAAATCGCAATAGAGTTTTTAAGGAATATGAACGAGATTTACCTGGAAGGGACTGCTTCGGACTATGCTGAATTCCAAAGGCTGCGGGAATCGGTTCGTGAACCAGATTGAAGGGGAAACTCAGGCCAAAGGCTTGAAAAGAAAATCCAGAGAAATGATAAACCTTTGAGAGGAAATGGCTTTTCAGAGAGAGGAATTGTCATTAAGGGGAGTAATTATGATGATAGAGAGAAATGACAGACCTCAAAGCATTTTGATTGGGTAGCAGCGTCGGTGGCTTTTCCATTTTTCAAACTGTGTCGGTGGCTTTCTCTTTTTTCAATGTGTGTCTGTTCCAGTTTCATAATATCTAGATATTTCTTTGCTGTTTGTCGTTTTATCGTCCGGGCCGATACTAGTTGGGCTCTTCCTTTCTATATTGTTTCTCTTTGTCTGGGCCTTTGTTTAGGCTCATTTTCCTGTTTTCTGTTATGACTTTGTTTCTATTATTTGTTTTATTAATCTAAGCCCAATCAATATGTTATATTCAAAAAAAAAATTTGAAGTTAAAAAACACATAAATAATAAATACTCCCCATTTTACAACCTTCTTACACTTTTAACTTCAAATTTAAGATAATAAAGCAAAAGGTTACCATGCAAGCTTCAACATCTTTGATCTACTCCTTATGAGATTGTAAGAGAAACCTAGAAACCTAGAAATTTTGTAACTAAATACTTAAAGTGCTATTGGAAATCTAATTTTATAAAAATTCTTAAAAATTTTGTAAAACATTGTTAATTAAAAATTGTAAAATTTTTAAGGTTCAAAAGATATTTTTATAATATTTATGATTTTTTAATTTTTTATGATTTTTCAACATTTTATAGGGATAAAAATCTCTAATATATATATTTATATAACAATCTTTTTATCAATTCCCACACATAAAATAATTTATAACTGATTGATTTGGTAAAAGTTTTTACTAATTCTTTTTAGAGCGTACAACAGAAGCTCTCGTTGAGTGCAATGAGAGAGGAAATGTTATGGTAGCAACATGGGAAAGAGAGAGTTTGATGAAAGAATAATATCCTCAGCTATTCGCAAGTAAGAATTTCGAGGACGAAATTATTTAAGTGGGGGAGAATTGTAATAGCCCGGCCGACAATGACTATATCGAACCACTGTTTGACGTTTAAGTTGTTTACTAAGTGTAGGAAATGAGTAAGTTAGTGAAATATCTATTTTTGGCTGGGAGGCAAATTCTATGGATTCGCCATCTGGCGAACTCTGATATTTGGCAGACTCATGTGCTAAGCAATTTGCCAACCCCAGATGTTTTGGGCAAACTCATTATTTCGCAGCTCGATAGATTTTTTTCCGTGTTTTAACGTGAATACGATGGCTCAGTAAGTAATGAATGAGTTTAGTTGAGACCTAGTTAGAATTGAACTAGGGTACTATAGATTATTAGACTTTAAAACATTAAGTGTGTTTATTCATGGGAATCAAGGGCGATAGTGTGATTTTTCTGATCCTTCCACCAAATCTTGTCTCTGTTGCTTGGGTATATAAGGATAGTGGTTGCCTACATGTATTACTTTTACATCTTCTTCCTTGACTTATCCTCTAAGTTTTTGAAAAATATTAAGGTAGAAAGCTTCAAACAAATAAGGTTCTCAGTAATTAGTCGACACCGTTGTTAGTACCAGCTTACTGGTAATTTCTGGTAAACCCTTAGGTTATTACCGAAGGAATTTATGCATTTGCAATTGTGCACGCATGAGTTTTTAGAACTAGTTGTATGGAGGGAAACTTCTTAATTCTAGGTTGCATGTTGTCGATTCATGCATGCATATTATATTTCGATAGTTTAGTGATCTGATACTTTTATTTGTTTCTCATCTAGCTCAAGAAGCTAGCCAAGTTCTGAGTGATAAAGGCAAAGGACCTATAGAGTGGATTCCTATTTTGGAGTTTCTGGTGAGTCCCTTTTTACTCCTTTTGTATTATAAACTTCCAAGTAATATAAATTGTATAAGGTAAGTATTCTTTCTCCTAATAAGTTAGAGTGTGGTGTCTGGATATATGTGTGTATCAACCAACGCTGTTCTTCGTGAGTATGGGTAGTTCTGATGTAAATACCCTCCTTGTTGCACGAGCCCAATATCAATTATATGTGATATGTAATATGTAATATATGAGAAGGAGATCTATTTGTGATGCTTTTGGTAGGGCAGCTACATTAAAAATCAGATTGGCAGATCACGAGAACACATGTTCAGCTTAACAGAAATGATATAAGGAGTTAGGGTCGTATATATATATATATATATGAATATGGCTAACTGATATGATTTTAAGGTTTTGGGTCCATGGTTGGCAGAAGGATGGGTCATTTGCAAACGTACACAATTGTGGAAAGTCATGGTTAAGTTGGCGGGTAGTGACCACCCATGTGTTGTGTCTATGTTGGTGGAATGGTCCGTGTAAGTATTGTGAATTCCATTTGGCATATAATGTTAGTATCTCATGGTTTCACCGAAAAGCCTGATGCTCTTTATGAGTGTTAATGCTTGTTTACCAGTGGTATCCCTCTATACTGTTTGTGTTTTTCTTTTTGTATGGAACTCACTATATTCGTTTGAACTTACTTTGTTATCTTTTCCTTATCAGGCATGTAGATAATAGAAAGAGATTGGATAGAAAGGGACTATGCCAGAGTTACTGTTGATAGTGAGCCACTTAACTAATTTTGTATCATGCATGACCGTTTGGATAGGTGGCGTGTAGATCTATTTTGTAACCAACTTTTGTAATAATTTACATATTTTGTTAAATCACTAGAGAATGTTTACGTACTATTAAAGTATATGTTAAACCTTTGGGAATTATGGTTTATGGATAATCTTTTAGTCGTATACGCCAAATTGATTTAAATTATATTTAACTGCCAGTGATGCACTTGGAACTTTTGTATGAGAAATAACTCACCTTGCATTTTATATAACCCTGTCAACTTTTATAAGGCTTCCGCCAGATGTTTGTTTAAACCATGTTTTATTTTATTTGGCATAATATTAATTTGATCGTTTTGTGATAGTTATACTGGGTTAATGCCAATTCGAGGGTATATGCTAAGACCACAAAGTTATAAAAATTTCAAGCATTTTTGTCAAATTCAAATGGTTTTAAGTTGTGACATACCATACTCGGATCCAGTGATTGGGTCAGGCTGGGTGTTATATGTTTTGGTATCAAAGTCAAGGTTGAGTGGATTCTCGAAAAATCGAAGGCTAAGTCACGCCCCGCCATTCATGATATATCTTTGGCTTATTCCTTGTAGTTTTAAAAATTAACTTCAGTTGTGTTGTAGCTACTAAAGAATATGTCTGAAAGTTCGAGAGAAGTAATAGGTGAAGAAACTGAGAGCCATATACCTCAAGCACAAGGACAGGCTCCTGTAGCTGATCAGGGCGCAGCCGAAAGTGCCCATTAACTTTTACATTTTTATTTTTTCTTATTTATTCTATTTTATCCTTTCTTTATAGTATCTAGCTTTAAACTAACCAAAAAGTGCAGATTTCTAGGCCACACGGCCTAGCACACGACCGTGGCCGTGGCCGTGTAGATGCCTCAGATCGCCGTACTGACATGGAAGAGGTAGTACGAGTCAGAGAGAATTAAATCTTCGAAGTCACAGACTCCAAGCACCGCCCCACGGGCACCGACAGAATGCCAGGCCCGTGCGACTCGGCCTTGGACGACACTGACTTATCAGCAACGGGCGTGGCAATCTGTAAAACGGGCGTGGGTGAACCAACACGCCTATACACACGGCCGTGCGAGGCGGCCGTGTGAATCGACACTCCTAAGGAGCACGGGCATGGGGTTGTACCAGGTTTGAAAATCTATTTAACCCCCCATCCCTTCCCTCTTCTCCTATTAACTTTCAACCTTCAACTTTTCATTTTTTTTCCTACTCCTTTTCTCCATACCCTTGAGCTATACCAAAACAATGCCAAAGAAGCGGAAGAAGCCAAGCAAAGCCTACCTAAGGGAGACCTATTTATATAAGTTCATGCCGGCCGCTTCAATCACTCGCCAAGCCAAGGGTCTTTGAAACCAATTATCTGTTCTTTTATTTTTATCTTCTCCCTTATTTTCCTTCTCTTTAACACTCTTATGCTTAATTTAGTTTATTTTATCTTAGTTTCTTAGTGTCAGGTTCTAAAGGCTGCTTGGGAATCACACCACGACCGCCACCACCACCTCACCACAGCCTTAGAGGTTACACCCACCTCGCGAACCATCCAATAATAAGGACACTACGGTCCATTAATTTTTCTTTTAATTTTCTTTTAACTTTCAATTTATTTCACTTTAGCATGCTTTTCTTTAATTTTATTAGTAGAGTTTTAATTATTGTGTCTTAATAATCCCTGGCTAATCCTCCACGAGCTACCCAATTTCTTCATCTAGCGTAGGATCAGCATCCAGAACGACCCCTCCAACATATCGTTCATCCAACTCAAGGATTTCATCCATAATTCAGGGAGTTTCACTTATCCCCATATCTTCTGATCTGAATATTATATTGATATTATCTATCTTTTTACATTGAGGGCAATGTACATCTTAAGTGTGGGGGGGTGACTCTTAGACATGCCTAACTTTTTTCATTATTCTCAAATCCTTGAATTTAGTCTTGTTTTTAAGCAAATTCCTCATATTACTAATTAGGATGAAATTCCTATGATTTATGACTTTTATTGATATGTTTTAAATTAAGTCATTGATAATTGTGCATTGATAATTAAATTCTAAGAATACTAGAGAATCAAGCATGATAAGTCTATTTTTCAGAAATTAAAATTTGCTAGGTTGTCGAACTGAGTTTAAATATTACTTTGAAGTTTGAAATTTACGAGGTTGATGTCAAAAATACCCATAATTTTTGTGAGTTTTTGAGCCTTATAGAGCATATATTCTTTTTCATGCTCATTTTATTGATTATGAGTATGTCAACATTGATTTGTTATTCTAGAACTTGCCTCGTTTATACAAATCGAGACCACACCTATGATTTGATATACAGAGATGATTAAGGCACCTAGGTTTTAACCCACTAACTCCATTAAAAGCCTACCCTCATAATTAACCCCTAGTGAACCCCTTTTAATCCTAACAACCCTTTTTATTGACATAACCACTAATATTAACCCAGAAACCCTTTGTTTTTGTTATCCCCATTCCTTGTGACTACCCTTATATCGAGATTTGATTTGATTAATAGCCTAACTATGTTTTTTATTTTTGTAATTTATCCTTTGTTATGTATTTATGATTTGTTCTTAAAAAAAGTATATTCATTATTCATTACTAGTTTTGTGATTAAGTGAGCTTATACGTTTGAATTCCAAATATTGAAGAAGAAGCTCATATTATTAGTATTATTAGCTTTCAGTTGATGTAATTACTTTTATTTAGTTCATTGTTTCTTGTTAGGTAATTTTTCAAATACGATCTCGATTCTAACCCTCTAATTCAGCCTTTAACCACACCTTAACCTTAGCCCCGTTACAACCCTAATTAAAGACCTTTTGATTTGTGCATCATCTCATATTACAGTGGTAGAGATTTGATTTTCAGGCAAGCCTATGGGATTAACTTTTCATGTTCAACTTTTGAGTGCCTAAATTTTGAACCTTAAACACTTTGAGTGATTTGAGTGAATCTCTTGTGAGGATGTCAATCCTTGTCGGTTTTGAATTAAAGGTAATTAGTTAGATAAGGGGAGACGCCTATATTTTTGAGCTACAAATCTATGACTTATATTGTTTGAATCCTTAGGACTCTTTGAATTGAATTATCCATGTATAAATTATCTATGAATTATGATGAAACATTGTTGATAGGAATTATGAATTATAGAAAGTTCATTTTAATTGTAAGTTGAGAATTTTGGTTGAGGACAAGCAAAAGCTTAAGTGTGGGGGTATTTGGTAAACCGAAATAGTAACATATTTTAATCCCACATTTAGCATACTTTTGGATGATTTATCCCTTGATTTATGTAAAAAGGTGCTCTTAATCCTTTCTTTTCATGTCTTATACTCAGGAAAGCACCCAAGAATAAAAAGAACGAGAAACAGGCTTAAAACGGACCAAAATGGGCCAAAGAAGAAATCGACACAGCCTGGACTAAAGCCCACACGGTCGTGCCTTCTAAAATATACTAGAACACGGCCTGGTGTCGATCTACATGGCCGTGCCTCATTAACGGAGTCCAACACGGCCTGGCCACGATTCACACGGGCGTGTGCCATGGCCGTGCCCTTGCCGTGGAGGAGAGTAATTTCACTCGAAAAAGGATACTTAGGGGCAAAGAAACCTATTTCAAAAGCCTATATAAAGACCCTAGGTATAACCTAAAAGGAGGCGGTTAGCTAGGCCAAGGAGCCGAGCCAAAAAGGTCAGATTTGTGGGAAACTCTCAAGGGATAGCCAGTTGATCCATCTCAAGAAGCCGGAATTCTACTCAAGACGGAGGATCTCCTCTTCAATTCCTTCAGGGGGTTTTAGGTATTTCTTATGTTTTGTTTTATCTTTTCTTCTGAGATGTTTTCCTTTATTGTTATGAACTAAACCCTTCAGATACTTGAAGGGGGATGAAACCTAGATGAATCTTGTTATTGTTTTCTGAACTATATGATAAATACTTGATTTGTTCTTGATTATGTGTGCTTAATTCTTGTGTTGATATTTCACGGATATTAATTCAAGTTGAATGTGCTTAGGTGGTGGAGCAAAAGTCCCTGCTTAAGAGTAGATCTAGCATAATTAAGCGGAGTTGATCGCACGCCTAGAGATAGGGTGACGAGATTTTGCCGGATATGGGAGTCCATAGATCAATTTACTGCTATTCTGAGGGTTTTAATTAGAAAGATATTTCAATTAATCAACCTAGGGTTAGACGTTATTCGCCTCGAGAGAGGGTTTAATATAAATTAGGGAGTCTTACGGATCAAGTCAAGTGAATAAATCATCTGGTTCAGTGTTAAATAACAAGTGAAGTCTAGGTGGATTCTTCCTAAGGGTATCGTCTTAATCAACTGAGTTTTTCCCAAGTATTTCCCCAATTCATTATTTTTGTCTTTGCGTCTTTAGCTTAGTAATTAGTTAATTTAGATTAATAACAACTCCACTTATTTTAGGCTAAATAATAGAAAGAAAGTTAGTATTAGTACTTTTAGTTCCTTTGGGTTTGACAATCCGGTCTTGCCTAAGCTATACTAATGTTCGATAGGTGCACTTGCCTCAATCGTTGTCATAGTTAGTTCTAGGATCGATCGTTATAAATTTAAAACTCTAAAATACAACGATCGGTGTTACATGGAATTATGTGATATAAGGAAATACAAGTTGATGAGACATGAACATAAATCTTGGTTGATGAATGAGTTCATTTGGGATTATATATTTGTATACCTTGAGTGTATTATCAGTATGAATTGGTATTCCAAAATGAGTTAATGAGAAAAGTTCTAATATGAAATAATCTGAATTCGAAATGAAATATTATGAAAATGTACTTGAAATACATTGGTATATCTTGTATATGTTATTTGAGTTCATAATGTGGAAAGTAAATGTATGTGGAAATTTGAGATGATGATATCTGTACATGGAATCTATTGGTGGATACGTACATCCAAATTTATATGATATATTTTAGTGAACATTGAAATTGGACTCAGTAAGTGATTTGTCAATTTAAATTGTGATTGGCAGGAAGAGTTAGTGAGTTGCATGTTTATGAATTGTTACACGTATTTGTCTGAAATACGAGGAAATGATAGTACTTGATACATGGAAATAAGAGACTGTGATATATAAAAACATGGAATACGTTTGATAAATGTGTTTATTCATAATTATAGAACTGTACACCTCAAGTGTACTATTTGTGTAAAGATGATGTTCGAATGATTTGATGAGTTGAACTCAAATATGAAGTAGTTAGAAACCAAGACAAATTGTTATGAAAATGTATATGAAATATAGAGGTATGATTATTATATGTTATATGAATACATAATGTGAAAAAGTATAGGTATAAGAGGAATTTAATAAGAATTGAGCCCATATACGTTTCTTGTTATTTATATGAAGTGTACGACTAACAAATGGTAATAAGTATGAGGCTTGGTTGAATATCTTAAATTGGTTCTTGACTGTATTAAAATGTTGGTAAAGATAAAGGATCAAGTGAGAGAAATATCGCTTGGAAAATAGCCTAATTTTTGTCCACACAGGTAGACACGGGCGTGTGTCTAGGCCATGTATGACAAGCGATCTACCCCATGGGCGTATGGTCTGGCTGTGTGTCCCCAGTCACACGGGCATGTGACCGTTATATGCAATAAAAATTTTAAAAGTTGCAAAAAATTTTCCTGAGGATCTGGTTTAGTCTCGACCCGATCTTAATGCATGATTTGGACCTCGAAGGTCCATTAAAGGAACGTTTATAATTAGTCTCGGTATTTGAATGATAATGATTTCAAATTATCTGTAAGTGTTCTGTACTCCTTGGTAATGCCTCGTAACCCTGTTTCGACGACGGATATGGGTTGGGGGTGTTACAACACAGATCACTCAGCTATCAATTACTTGGTACGGAAAAAATATGCCAAGCCAAGATTTATTAGTTGGATACTCTTGTTACAAGAGTTTGACTTGGAAATTACAGATTAGAAGGGAACCAAAAATCAAGTGGCTGACCATTTGTCAAGAAAAGAATCGAGGAATAAAGATAAAAGCAAGAAACTTATTATGGAAGAATTCCCTTATGAACAGTTGCTCAATGCCAAGGCATTACCTTGGTACGCTGACATAGTAAACTTCTTAGTAAGTGGTGTAATGCCATTTGACTTCAATGCTCAAAGAAAACAAAAATTTCTTCACGATGCCAAACAGAACTATTGGGATGAACCATTCCTATTCAAGCATTGTGCAGATCAAATAATTCGAAAGTGCATCCCCAATGATGAGATGCATAGTGTCTTACAACATTGTCACTCAGTCCCATATGGAGGACATTTTGGAGGGATGAAAATAGTTGCCAAGGTACTCTAGTCAGGATTTTATTGGCCAAGTTTATTTAAAGATGCTCGTGAATTCTATAAGTCGTGTGACCATTGTCAGAGAATAGGAAATGTGTTTAGGAGATAGGAAACGCTGTTGCAAAGTACATTAGAGATTGAACTGTTTGATGTATGGGGAATAGACTTTATGGGTCCGTTTCCACCATCCATGGACAAGCTATACATACTTTTGGCAGAAGACTATGTTTCTAAGTGGGTAGAAGCAGAAGCCTTAGCCTCTAATGATTCTAAGTCAGTATTGAAATTTCTACATAAGAATAATATCACACGATTTGGTACACCGAGAGCCATTATTAGTGACAAGGGATCCCATTTTGATTGCAAACTGATAGCCAATGCCTTGCGTAGGTATGGAGTGAAACATAAAATTGCCACAGCATATCACCCTAAGACGAATAACCAAGCTGAAATTTCTAATAGGGAAATTAAACAAATTCTGGAAAAAGTGATGAATCCATCTCGAAAGGACTGGTCTACTAGACTGGATGAAGCTCTATGGGCATATTGAACTGCATTTAAAAAGCTCTATGGGCATATCGAACTGCATTTAAAAAACACCACTAGGGACGTCACCTTTTAAACTTGTTTACGGTAAGCCATGTCATTTACCTGTTGAACTTGAGCATAAAGCGTTTTGGGCAATTAAGAAGTTGAACATGGATTGGGCTACTGTTGGTAGTAAGAGATTGTTAGAATTGAATGAGATGGAAGAGTTTCAAACACAAGCATATGAGAATGCTCGTTCGTATAAGGAAAAGACCAAGAAATGGCATGATGCCAGAAATTTACCAAGGCAATTTGAACCTGGACAGTAGGTCTTATTGTTTAATTCCAGGCTTAAATTATTTCTTGGTAAGTTAAAATCTCGATAGTTAGGACCTTTTGAAGTAATTCAAGTGTATCCGCATGGTGCCATTGTTGTTAAAGACCTAAGAATATGGGCTACATTCAAGGTTAAGGGACAATGCTTGAAGTATTACTGGGGTGTTCCTATAGAGTGTGACAACCAAAGCATTAGCCTTCGTGATGTTTGAATTTTTGTTAATAAGTAGTTTTTTCCGTTTTATTTCCCATTTCTATTTTTAATTTTTTTCTCTTTATTTTTAATACAATTTCATTTATGTTTTTATTATAATGAACAGGAACAAAATAAAAGAAGCAGGATTTATTAATATATACAGAGCAACAATTTGCCGCGACATTACAAAGAAACGTTATGCCATGACAAATTGAATGATGAGGTGTTAATAAAAGAGTTGACCGGTTAGAAAATTCCAAAGGAAAGATTTTTAGGCAGTTGCATTTAGTGAATATTGGGAAACCTAAAGAATGAAGCCGACAATGTAGGGCTCGGTTATTTCATTTTCCCCCCAAAATTCTTTTCTGTTTTTAACTTTTTCTCCACGTCATAACCTTTCTCCCTCACGTTCCCATACTCTAAAAATTGTAATCATTATCCTTTTTTATTTTCTTCAAATGGTTCACGTTTCCCACTTCTCACAAAGTTCATATTTTTACAGTTCTCTTGTCTTCAACCTCTATACTATTTGTTGTTTACTCCATTATTTTCCTTTTTCTGTTTCCCTAACCTTTTCTCCATGGCTAGTGTCTAAAATAACAGAATCTTCACATGCTGGTGTCCCGTAACCAAAGATATTCTTCAATACTTCTACAGCCACAAGGTATTCAACTAATATTTTTAAGCGGCCATTTTGTTTTGAACAGAGATTTTTATTGAAGGATGAACCCCACATGGGGTACGATGAATCGGTAACCTAGATTGTAGAAAAGCACAATTGGAGCAGATTTTGTCTACACCCAGGGGATGTTGTGGGTATAGTGGTAAGAGAGTTTTACACTCATGTAAATTCCCTAAATTCTCCCTTCATTTATGTGCTGGGTAAATCTATGCTATCCGACGAATACCATATTAATGTTCAGTTTGGCATCGAAGAAGTTAGAGATGAGCATTCTGAATTTGTCGAGAATATTACACCAGGGGGATTGGAAAAAGTATTAGAGGATTTATGCGTTGAAGGGATACAGTGGATTATTTCAAGCCAGGAGTGTTACACGGTTGAAAGAGCTGCATTAAAACCAATTAGGAAGGTGTGGTACCACTCTTTAAGGATTCTGTCTTATGCCGTCTATGCATAACCCAACTGCTTCAAAAGAAAGAATGTTGCTGTTGCATTCTATCCTACAATGAAGACAGATAAATGTAGGGAAGATTATCTTCCTAGAGGTCCATAGGTGTGCTGATAAGAATACCAGGAGTTTTAATTTTCTATCCCTTATTTCTGCCTTATTTAAAATGACAATTGTGCCTTTAGTTGATGCTGAGGACGTTACTCCCAATAAGGGTGGGATAACGCGAGCAATTTTGGCCAAGCTTCAAGGAATTGAGTTTGCTGCAGCATTCTAGCACAATCAAGCTTCCCCTACCACTTGTAATCCCATAGCAACATCTCTCGCCTCTTATGACCAAGAAATCTTGACTTCTCTAAAACAGTAAGGATAGAGGTTGTCTCTATTTGAAGTGCAGCAATACCAGGTGATGGAAGAGTTGGAACAAAGCAATGAATGCCAGGCTCAGTACTGGTCATATGTGAAAGATAGGGATTTGGCATTAAGAAGATCCCTCTAGAAAAAAATTTTGAGACCCATGCCAGAATTTCCTACTTTCCCAGCTACTTTGCTCTCGTCTAATGAGTGCAAAAAAGAGCCACTTCCACCCGCTGCCAGAACTGACCCCGTGACTAAAACAGTCACTGCGGATAAATGGAAAGCTGTTAAGGAGTTAGAAAAGTCAACCTCTGCCGCACAAGAGAAGGAAGTAAAAGAAGGAAAGGAAGAAACAAATGTCCCTACCACTGCACTAGCTACTACTACTGAAAAATGTAAAACTCCTGAACTGACATATTCACCCACCTCCATGACTGCACATGATCAAGCAACCGATCAACTAATCGATGAACTAACGGAGACCGACAAAGAAGGTGAGGAAGTTGACCTACGGAAAAGAAAGATGTGATACAAAGTCAGTGCTTGCAAATCCAAGAGAAAGAATTGAATGAAATGCCAATGTTCCAGTCTAAGGAAGTTAAGTTTTGTTTTTATCTCATGCATTGCATTTCATACTTGTTATATATTGTTCATGATTTTACATGCATTGAGGACAATGCATCCCTTAGGTTTGGGGGTGTATTGTGCATCTAGGTTGCATTTTGTACGTTCATAGGATATTTTGCCATGGCATAATAACTACTGAAATACTGTTTTGTCTACAAGAAGTATAATTTTTCTTTATGATGTTCGATGATAAGCTTAATTTTTTTCTATATACCTAGAACAGGTAACAACGGATTGGGTGAAGTTAGCCTAGGCTAAGTTGCTTGGAAATTGATTTCTAAAAATAGGATGTCCTGTACTCTATTTTTTATGGATTTTCGAAATATAGTGAGTATCTTTTTAATGCCCTTAGGGATTTCTGAAACCAAACATTAGTTAAATTTCCAAGGCATTTTGTTTAAATAAGTATGCACTCCAATTCATAGAGTTTCTAAGTAGGTTAGCATCACTTTGTTTAGTCCATCGTACTTTTGATTAGAAAGGAGGACCTAAGTAAGAGTGTGCGGTATAATTTTAGGGGCATTTTGATATAGCAAAGGACTGAGTAGCTAAGGAGGTAGTTGTAATCCATCTTTTTAGTTAAAAACCTTAGCTTCATGAGTGAATTTTGGTTTAAATTGTGACATGATTGAGTACTCGACAATTCGTTGTATGCTCTATCGTGATTGTCAAGTCAAATAATTTTGTGACATGCTAAATCCCTAATAATAATACTATTAAAAAAAGATATATGAAAATGTGAATAACATATTTTGATATGGGCTTAAAGCAAGTGACTTCTGTTTAGGTAACGAATGACCTAAGTAAAAAAAAGAAAGATATTTCCTATAGGTTGAAAGAGAGAATGCATGGCTACTTAGGAAATTTTGTTTTGCGGGAGAAATTTTTGCACTGCGTTTGCTGAACAAACCTTTGACATTTGAATCAATTTTAGGAAAAGAGAAGATTGCTGAGAACAAAGGTATAAATTGCTTTTCGAATAGCTAGGCAGTACGAGAATTTTTTTTTCCAAGGCAAGATGGGTGCATTCATGCATTTAGATGTATTTTGTTTGAGGACAAGCAACTGTGATAACTCTTGAAAAGAGTTATATTTCATGCCTTTAGACCTAGCTAATTTATTGTACTCAAGTACATTTTGTTGCATTTTAGGACATTTTAGTTAGAATTTTTAATATTGCATTAGGACTTGGACTATGTTGGAATTAGGTGGTTTTAATCACTTGCAGTGGAGTTTTTGGTATGGCAGGAACATGTTTTGGAACGAGAAAATAAATGAGTGAAGTTTTGTCAGGGTAAAGTGCAGACAGTTTGCCAGTACGGATGCCGTGGCAATGCCGGGAAGACCAAGTCAACATTTTTTCGCGCAGCAGTCCCAGTTCAAATTCAAACTTGCACCAGATAAATCCCCCTAAAAGAGGAGAAGATAATCACGAGTTGTTAGCCGACCCTAGTGTAAACTTGAAATTATATAGGGTTTTCTATATATTTTTACCACCTTTTTACTTAATAAATATGTTTATCTTGAGTAATTGTTATTAAAATAAGTGAATTTTTCTTAATTAGTAATATTGGGCATGAGTTTATAAAGTATGTGAAATTGTGTTTAATTACATGATTTTTGTACATATTTTATATTTTTTCATGTTAATTTATTAATATGTGATTTTTTCACTATGTAGGAGGACCATTGAAGATGTGATTAGTTTGAATGAAACATGAACATGCACAAATCAAGTCATGGGGTTGATAACTTGACCCAGTAAAGGAGGTGCTAAAAGATGGACATGTCTGCTAAATTATTGGACGAAGAAACTGTCCAACAAGAGGGAGCTAAATTATTGCACAAGTAGATTGCTGCCCAAAAGCAAGCTTTGGGGTATTTAATTGAAGGTCCTTACAGTTGGAAAATAATAAAAAATCAGCCCAACTATTTTTCTGTTGAAACCATCCACCCTATGGCTATTAATAGCCTTGGTTTGAATTCAAAATGATGAGACTAAGTCATCCCTTTCTCCTTGAAATATGGCCGGCCATGTGTGATAAGAAAGGAAAGAATTTGAAATATATTTTGAGCAAACTCTACCCCTTACCTTCACCTATAAATACTATGCATCAATCTCTTAATCTCTCATCCCTCACAACTCATTTCTCTTCTCTCATTAGCATTTTCTTTACATTCCATTTCCCTTTTCCTTCCCCTTGCATAGCCGCCCATTTCCCTTCCATCTTTTAGCCACAAAAGCTTTGTCAAAAGAATTCTTTGGCCGACCACCTTAGGAACTCCTTAGAAAAAGAAACATCGAGCAGAATGGAGGAGTGCATCAGTCAGAATAGATCTGAAAGGCTGTTGAACTGAATCAGTCAGAATAGGTTCGAAAGGCTGCTGAACTGAATTAGTTAGAATAGATCTGGAAGGCTGCTGAACTGAATAGAGTTTAATCTTTCCTCTTGGTATTTATTTTGATTATGTTTGCTTTGAGTTTATTGTTTTTGACATCAACAATGATATTTTAAATCCTATTTGCTAGGATGATTACATTAATTCAATAAGATCTATTTTATTCATGTTTCACATGTTTAGGCCTCAGTCAATCATCTTTTTAATTAATATCAAGATGCATTTAATTCATACGTGATTGGGTGCACTTAGGTTACCTGAGCGATCCTAAACAGACGACGGCTAGTAGACACATAATTGAAAAGTGCTCAACTCAATTTAGATCCTTAAGCACAACTAAGTTGAGGTTCGTAATATCTTTAGTTAGCTCTATTATCTTGCATAGTTTTTAGGTTTATGTAATTAAACTGTTGCAAACGTAAATGGCCCTGTGACCTTATATAAATGCTAAGAAACCCTTAGTTAATATGATCAGTAAAATGCATATTTAGCTAAGTAAAAGACTTCGAGAGGACTTAATTTGGTTTCCAAACTCATGAAAGATCGAGTTGCCATGGAAGTATTTTCGAACATTGTTAAGCATGATAAAGTAAATTGAATTGATTAATATAATTATCCTAGCCCATTTAATGTTGATTGTTTTTTTTTGCTAAACCCATTCATTCATACATTTAGGTAAATTGCATCTAGATTAGAATTGCATAGAGATCAATGTTTGCATCTAGTTAATTTTACTTAGTTTAATCATCACCATCCAAATTATTAAATTTTTACATCAAATTGTGAAGTTATAATTTTAAAAACATTGGTTAAGCTTATATAGTCCTTGTGGAGATGATAACTCATTTTACTTACTTATTACTTGAACGACTGTGTACACTTGCACAAACCGCGTTACAACTTTTTGGCGCTGTTGCCGGGGACTGTTGCCTTAATCATTCTTTGTGAAATTATTTTTACAATTTGGTTTTTATTTTTTTATTTAATTTTTAACCCTACTATTCTTTATTCTTTATTTATTTATCAAGTGTTTTCTGAGCATAGATCGAATCATTGATCTATTACCCGTGGACCGTGCAATTGAGTGGACTTTTAGACAAAGAAGACGTGAGAGATCTGTTCAAAGACAAGCCAAGATAGACCTTGGAAATCAAAATGATGGACAAGGTAATGGAGTCAATCATCTGCACAACCCAATCCTCATTGTTGATGGTAGGGATCGTGCCATCAAATAATACGTTGTGCTAGTCTTCAATGAGTTAAATTCGAGAATTAGAAGGCCAGATATTTCGAATTGAAACCAGTGATGTTTCAAATGCTCCAAATGGTGGGCCAGTTTAGTGGTATGCCCACGAAAGATCCACATTTACACCTTCGTTTGTTCATGGAGGTGAGTTATTCGTTCAAGATAGATGTTGTGACTGAAGACGCACTAAGGTTAAAATTGTTTCTGTACTTATGGCGAGATCGAGCATGAGCATGGCTGAATTCATTGCCACCAAGTTCAATATCTACTTGGCAAGAATTTCCAGAAAGGTTTTTGGTAAAATATTTTCCACCAAGCAAGAATACAAAGTTACGTAACAAGATAACTACTTTCTAACAATTGGATGAGGAGTCTTTATATGAGGTGTGGGAAAGATTCAAGGAATTACTTCGTAAGTGTCCTCATCATGGGATTCCTCATTGTATCCAGTTGGAGACATTTTATAATGGTCTCAACGCACACACAAGATTCATGGTAGATGTTTCTACGAATGGTACGATTTTGTCTAAGTCTTATAACGAGGCTTACAAGATCATTGAAAGGATTGGAAGCAATAATTACCAATAGTCGACAAATCTAGCAGTTTCAGGAAGATGAGTAGCCAGAGTGCATGAAGTGGACGCACTAACTTCACTCTCTGCTCAGGTATATTCTATTATCTCAATGTTAAAACAGTTTACCAATAATGGTTTGAACAATTTTGCAGCTCATTCACCAAGTTAATATGATGTAATTTCTTGCATAAACTGTGAAGATTGTAATTCTTTCGAGAATTTCCTTTTAAATCCAGAATCAGTTTTTTATGTAAGGAATCAGTATCAAAATAAGAGTGGACAAGAACCACAGTCCAAATTTTACAATCCATCATGGCAGAATCATATGAACTTTTCCTTGAGTAACCAAGGAAATGGATCGAACACTCATATGCAGCATATACCCAACCAATCTCAAGGGTTTAACCACCAAGCTCCAAAACCACCTCAAGCTGAGTCATTAAATAGTTTGGAGGACTTGTTGAAAGCATACATGACTAAAAATGACGCTTTGATCAAAAGCCAAGCAGCAACACTGAAAAATTTGGAGAACTAGATGGGTCAGTTAGCTAGTAGACCGCAAGGAGCCTTGCCGAGCGATACAGAAAATCTGAGAAATTTAGGTAAGGAGCATTGCAAAGTGGTTGAGTTACGAAGTGGTAAGATTTTGGAACCTAAGGAGGTTGTGGTTGAAGAAAAGCCTACTGAAAAGGAGGAAAGTCAACCAACAGTTGAAGTTCCTACAACAAAAAAGCCGGATGCTGAAAAATCTGATGAGGTAAACCCTAAACTAGTGAATTCTGAAAAGATAACACCTTCTTTTACAGATTTTCCTCCTCAGAAAAGTTGTCCGTATCATCCTAGAGTTCCGTATCCTCAAAGATCTCAGCAGAATAAGCAGAATTGAGAGGTAGAATTCAAGAAGTTCTTAGATGTTTTGAAGCAATTACACATCAACATATTGTTAGTAGAGGCTTCAGAGCAAATGTCCAACTATGTGAAGTTTATGAAAGATATTTTGTCCAAGAAGAAACGACTTAGTGAGTATGAGACTGTCGCTTTGACGAAGGAGTGTAGTGCGTTCTTACAGAACATGTTACCTCTGAAATTGAAGGATCCTAGAAGCTTCACGATACCTTGAAACATCAGTGAATGTGGTAAAGCTTTGTGCCACCTTGGAGCAAGCATCAACTTGATGCCCAAATCCATTTTCAAGCTATTGAGAACAGATAAAGTAAGACCTACTACTGTGACACTTCAACTGGTGGATCGTTCGTTAGCATATCCCGAGGAAAACATCAAGGATATTTTGGTAAGAGTTGATAAATTTATTTTTCCTGCTGATTTCGTTGTATTGGATTTTGAATTAGATAAGGAAGTTCCAATCATCCTTGTGAGACCTTTCCTAGCCACGGGAAGAACGTTTATAGATGTACAAAAAGGCAAACTCACCATGAGAGCTCAAGATGATAAGGTAACGTTTAACATTCTAAAGGCCATGAAATTTCTCGATCAGATGGAAGAATGTTCAGTAATGGAGGAATTAGAAATCTTAGTTTCTATGGAACGCAATTCTGAAGAAGACCCGTTGGAGAACACTTTAGGGTCTAGACCATTCAAAGAGGAAAACAGTAATGAAGGTTTGGCTTTGATGGAAGCCAATCCGAGGAGTTATGATCAACCATTGCGGTTTAAATCGCTAGAGTTGGAAGTTTGAGAACTTATACAACCCAAGTTATCAATCGAGGAACCGCCTAAACTCGAACTAAAGGTATTTCCATCTCATTTAGAATACGTTTATCGTGGTAATAGTTCTACTTTGCCTGTGATTGTTTCAGCGGACTTGACAGAACATCAAGAGGAGCAATTGATTGCTGTTTTAAAGAAATTTAAAAAGGCTATTGGTTGGACCATAGCTAACATACGAGGTATAAGCCCTTCCTTCTGTACGCATAAAATTATTTGAAAGGAAGGTGAAAAAGGTAAAATTGATGGGCAAAGGAAACTTAACCCTATCATGAAAGAAGTAGTATGGAAGGAGGTGATCAAATGGTTAGATGCGAGAATTATTTACCCCATCTTAGATAGTTCTTGGGTGAGTTCGTTACAATGTGTACCAAAGAAAGGTGGGATCACGATTTTTGAGAATGAACGTAATGAGTTAATCTCGACGAGAACTGTCACGGGTTGGAGAATCTGTATTGACTTCAGAAAGTTGAACAAAGCCACTCATAAGGATCATTTTCTGTTGCCTTTTATGGATCAAATGTTAGATCGACTGGCAAGTAATGAATTTTACTACTATTTAGATGGATATTCGGGGTACAACCAAATAGTTGTAGCCCCAGAAAACCAACATAAAACTACTTTTACCTGTCCATACGATACATTTTCTTTTAGGAAAATGCCTTTTGGCTTATGTAATGCACCTACCACATTCCAGCGATGTATGACGGCAATTTTCACTGATATGATTGAAAATTTTGTTGATGTTTACATGGATGATTTTTCTATTTTTGGTAACACTTATGATGTTTGTTTGAGTAATTTGGCTAAGTTACTTAAAAGATGCGAGGAGATGAATCTTGTCCTTAACTGGGAGAATTGCCACTTTATGGTTAAGGAGGGAATTGTCTTAGGACATAAAATTTCTAAAAACGGGATTGAAATGGATAAAGCAAAGGTGGACGTAATTGAAAGATTACCACCTCCATATAGTGTGAAAGGAGTTAGAAGTTTCTTATGCCATGCTGGTTTTTATCGTAGATATATTAAGGATTTTTCAAAAATTTCTAAACCTTTATGTATGCTTTTAGAAAAAGATATTGTTTTGGATTTTAACAAAGAATGTTTAGAAGCTTTTGAAGAATTAAAAAGTCGGTTAATCTCAGCCCCAATGATTGTTACACCTGATTGGCACTCACCTTTTGAGTTGATATGTCATACAAGTGATTTCACTGCTGGATGGGTCAAAGAAGGAAAGTCTTTCATCCTATCTACTATGCAAGCAGAACTTTGACAGGAGCCCAGATCAATTATACGGCAACTAAAAAAGAACTATTTCTTATAGTTTTTGCTTTTGACAAGTTCCGTTCATATCTTATAGGTACCAAAGCTACAGTGTTTACCGATCATGTTGCCATTAAGTACTTAGTGTAACAGCCCAATTTCGCTGAAACCGGAACAGTGGTTTCGGGACCACAAATCCGAGCCGAAAATAAAATTTATTTTTATTTTATTATACGAACCGTATTATGTTAGAAAAGTCATGTGAAAACTTTGATACGAAAATTTTACCGATTATGTGTTTAATTACGGGAAGGACTAAATCGCATAAAATGTAAAAGTTGAATCCTAGTAGCTATAAGGATTAAATAGCTATGGAATTTAAAACTAGAGGTCCTTATATGGTAATTAGACCATTAAAGAGAAGTATGTAGATATTTTGGTATGACTCATCCATGGAAAAATAAAAAAAGGCTAAGGACTAAATTGGAAAGATAAAAAGTTATTAAATGAAAATTTAATTAAATGAAAAAGAAAACAATTTCATATCATCTTCCCCAAATATTTCCATGGAAACCCTAGGAGAGAGGAAGAAGACTTATCAAGCTTATTTGGGTAAGTAATTAAGCCCCGTTTTTAATAATTTTGATATTTTTTAAACCGGGATAGCTTAATCTATCTATTTGGGGGATCAATTTGTAAAGTTATCAAAGTATGGAAAATGGGTTATGGATGTATATGCTGAAAATTAGAAATTTATGGTAGAAAACGAAAGGTTGATGATAGATAAACAACTTTTACAAAGTGATTTTTGATGAAAACATGATTTAGGGACTAAAATGCAAAGTTGTGAAATTTGATGAAAAATTCTGAATTTTTATGAGTACATGTGCTGTAAATTTTGAGATGGAATTTTGGATAGGCTTGGAATAGGGAGTAAATTGCACAAGTTTCATTTTCCGAGCCTAGGGACGAAATGGGAATTTATGGAAAAGTTAAGGGCAAAATAGTAATTTTGCCTAGGATGTAAATTGAGTCCAAATGTATATGAGATGTGTGAATTTGATGTTAAATTTACTCGTATAGATCCGGATAGACCAAATTCGGAGCTAGAACGAGGAAAAGAGGAAAATGTCAGATTATTAGATGTTTGTACACGAACCTTTGTCGAGGTAAGTTCGTGTAACTAAATTGTGTACGTTTATATACTTGAATTAAATGTTGCGTTGTGAATTGTATAAATATCATATATATATATGTGACATTGAAAATGTTTCTGACAAAGCCCGATCCACGATACTGCCCGATAAAGGATAAACGATGAAAAAGTTACTTTTATACTTGGAATGAGTATGGAATGTGATCATTTGAATCATATGGATGTGATATATGTATGAAATAATTACATGCCGGGAAATGTTTGAAAATGTTAAATTCCATTTGAATAAATGAAAATTGATGGATATGTGATTTCTCGAAATGAATGAGGTCCTGCATTTGTTGCTGACAAGATTTAGCTCGGACGAGTAATCCGATTGACCTCATTTATGAAAGGATTTAGCCTGGACGGGTAATCCTGATATAAGTCCTCTCGAGCATATGTTATGGATTGAATTTAGCCCAGACGGGTAATCCAGATCAATCTTTTTAGAGCATATGTCATAAAAATAATTTAGCTTGGACTGGTAATCCTGTTGTCTATATATATGTGTGGCTCGAGAGTGTACTCTCTGAAATAGTACCTTATGGGTACCATTGAATATGAATTGATAGATCCTGATTTGTACACCTCGAGTGTACTACCTATGTATCCATCAATATTTCGAATAAATTCAACGGGTAAAAATCTTGACATAAGAGAATATGAATAAGACATGAGTTGTTACACGTATTTGTCTGAAATACATGAGAATGATGATATATGACATTTGATATACGAAAACATGATAGGATGATATTTGAACAAGGAATTCATTTGATGAATATGTTCATCGTTGATTATAGACTTGTATACTTTGAGTGTACTATTACTCGTGTGACATTGATATTTCGAGTAATATGAGTAAAGTTTGATATGAAATGATCTGAACTCGAGATGAACTATTATGAAATTATACATGTTTAATGAATACATGTTGAAGAAAGCATATGTGCCTGGAAACTTGATTGTTGTTGAGCCCATATATGTTTTGATGTTATTATGGAATATATGACTAACAAGGGCAATGAGGATATGTGTAGGGCTTGAGGTCAAATTGAATGAATGTGCCTTACATAGTTACCTCAAAATAGAATGAATGGTATGTTAAGTACCATGTTATACGAACTTACTAAGCATTTTATGCTTACTTAGTTTTATTTCCCTGTTTTAGAGTAAATAGGAAGCTCGTTGGATTGGAAGCTCTGCGGAGATCACTCACACTATCCATCGGCCCATATCGGTACAATACAGTAAATTCAATTGTGGTTATAATGGCATGTATAGGTTATATTGGCCATATTGGCATGTCTATGTAAATGAATTGTAATCTAGCCATTGGAATGGCTAGTGATGATTACATTTTGGTACATGTATATATGTATTCAAGTTTATTTTACGGAGTTAACATAAGTGTTTAATATTGATTGATTGTGAAGGTTAGATGAGTGTGCTTACAAATGGAAGTTTGAAAGCATGAATGCATGTATCAATATATCATGTTAGATGTTATAAATTGCTTGAATTCAATGCTTGGATTAATTGGTGTTTGGATGTAAGTTGGTGCAAGAATTTGGTAAAAAGTTTGGGTGAGAAATAAAGCTAGAAAATGGCTTTATTTTGTCTACACGGGTAGACACACGGGCGTGTGTCTAGACCGTGTGCCGGGTACATGGGCGTGTAGTTAGGCCTTGTGTCCCCTGCACCTTAATTTTGAGAAATAGAATGCTCAGAATTGAGCACACGGGCAGAGACACGGGCATGTGTCTCAGCCGTGTGTGCCACACGGCCTAGAACACGGGCGTGTGGCTTGGCCGTGTGAAACCTGCACCTAATTTTATGAAAATTTAATTAACCACATGGCCTAGCACACGAGCGTGTGGCATGGCCATGTGCACAAGTCAGAGAGTTGCACGGGGTCGAACACGACCCGTAGCACGGGCGTGTCCTAGGGTCACACGGGCGTGTCCCTTGGACCACACGGGCATGTGAGCCCTGCACCTTGGGAAATTTTTAAAATGTCGCGAAAAATTCTTAGAGTTTCTGATTAAGTCCCGACTCGATTCCAAAGCTCATATTGGGCCTCGAGGGTCCATTTAAGGGATGTTACGAATGACCTCGGTTAATGAATAGTGATTGACATGATTTATCTGAAAATGTTTTGAAAAATTTTGGTAACGCTCCATAACCCTGTTCCAGCGACGGATACGGGTTAGGGCTGTTACACTTAGTCACAAAAAAAGATGCTAAATCGAGGCTAATTCAATGGATACTTTTACTCCAAGAATTTGACCTTGAGATACTAGAAACAAAATGTGTTGAAAATGAAGTATTTGATCATCTGTCGAGGTTGGAACAAAATGAGGTAACTTTTTCACTTGTTCTAATGAATGAGAATTTTCCTGATGAGCATATCTTAAGGTAAGTCGAATCTATGAAACAACTTGGTTTGCTGATTTTGCCAATTATTTAGCATGTGGAATAATTCCTCGAGAAATGACATACCAACAAAGGAAGAAATTCCTTCATGATAGTCGATATTATTTCTGGGATGATCCGTTTTTATTTAAACAATGTGTAGATAACATAATCAGGAAGTGCGTAGCTGGAAGTGATATTGATGAGATCCTGTACCACTGCCATTCATCTCCGAGTGGGGGACACTTTGGTGGTTCCCGTACAACTGGATTCTTTTGGCCTACAGTGTTTTAGGATGCTTATGCTGTAACAACCCATTTTTAGTCAAATCAGAACAGTGGTTTCGAGACCACAAATCTAAAGTCAAAATAATTTTTTATTATTATTTTAATGTCTACAGCATGATAGTATACTTGTGAGAAAGTTTCGTTAAGAAATTTTATCATTTGATTAGTCAATTTGATAAAAAGGACTCAATCCCGTAAAGTGTAAAAGTTGTGTTATATTAGCTAAATGTGTCTAATAGCTATAGAAACTTAAAGTTAAGGTCCTTAAGTGGTAATTAGACCATTAATATGATAGTGGATGATATTGGCATGGCATTATTGAAATTTTGAGTTAGTAATAAGGTTAATTTTGTCATTTAGTAATTAAAGGTTAATTAAAATAAAACAAAAACACCAAATTGATTCATTCATCTTCCTTAACCGATTTTCACATGAAGAATAGCCATTTTTAGGGCTTGAAGCATTCGATCATCTCCTAGCTCAATTGTAAGTCCGTTTTTTCCCATTTTTTATTGATTTCTACGTTTTTGATATCGTTACAACTAGGTCTAGCTAGCCCAGGGACTAATTTGCAAAATTGTTAAAGGTTTAGGATGTTTCCATTGATGAATATGTATGAGTTTTGAAGTTTTTTGATAGATTATGAATGTTTGTTGTGAATTATACAAGTTTTGTTAAGTGATTTTAGTGAAAATGCAAATTAGGGATTAATTTGTGAAAAGTGTAAAATTCATGGTTAAAATGTGAAATAAATGAAAAATATGGGCTTCTAGGGACTAATGTGTAAATCGGCTAGCATGGGTTAGTATTGAATTTCATGAATTTGTGATTTTATAAAATAAGGACTAAATTGTAAAAGATATGAAATATTAGGGGCAATTGTGTAAAATGCCTTAAAGTGAATTTTAGACTAAATTGAATATAGAGATGATTAAATAAGTTAATTTTGATTACATATAGATCAAGAAAAGTGAAACTTGGATCTAGATCGAGGGAAAAACAAAGTTCTCGACTAATCGACCAGTTTAGCCGTTTTTACATCCGAGGTAAGTTCGTATGTAATAAGCATTGTTATAATTATGTTTTAAATGCTTTGATATTGTATGAACTGTGAATATGAGACTACGAACATGTTCGACAATGATTTGACGATGATTCGGCATTGGAAATCCCAGTTGAACCTTAGGAATAGATAGGATACTAGTGACATGTCATTAGGGGATTATTGTGATTATGTGATCCGGGTGTTGGTCCTGTACGTCCTACCGGTGGCTGAGTATACCGGCATGTGTTGTGGTTACTTGACAGCTTGTGTGAGCAGCACCGTGTAGCTACGCCTTGACCCACAACTTGTGTGAGCAGGCCCGTTAATAGCTCTAGTGTGAGCAGTATATGTGATATGAGATAGAGTTAGATTCGGCTATATATGTGGCACTTCGGGTGCAAGTTTCCCATGTATCTGATTGTATTCCGAATGGTTCAACGGGTAAATGAAAGAAGTGGTTGAAGTATGAGATTGATACGTGATGGTACAGGTATGTACATGAACTGTATAAACTTTGAATTGAAAAAAGTGCTAAGTTTGCATATAATCTTATGATTTAAAGATGTGAAAGGTTTGTTGGTTAATATGAGCTACATATTGATATATTTGAATGGTTGAATTGTGTATTTATGATTTCATTGAGTTTATTTCATATGAGCTTACTAAGCTATAAAGCTTACTTTGTTTATTTTTCCATGTTTTATAGTGAATTCAAAGCTAGCTCGGATTCGGGGATCGTCAGAGACTACGTCACACTATCCTACAATCACTTGGTACTTTTGAATTTTGGTATTTTGGTATATGGCATGTATAGGGAGTTTGGTCATTTTGGTTCATGAATTGATGATGAATGTAGCCATTTGAGTTGGCTTGTAAAAGTTCTAAGTTTGGTTTTGTATATTGCCATATAAGTTGGCTTGTTTTGGTATGATTGAATCATGTATATATATATGTGTATATGGCTTGTGTGATGTTTTGAATGTTGGATATGTGATGCTTGTGGATAATTAGTATTATGGATAGCAAATGGTTGAGTTATGAATATTGGTATGCTAGTGAATCTAGGCATTAATGCACTTTTGAGTTTGGTATGAATTTGTATATCATATTGTGGTATTTATGTTTTGTATTGGTTGATGTTGGAAATGGTATGAAATATGCTTGAGTGAGGTTGATTTAAATGCTCATATATGCTATGTTTTGGTGCCATTGAGTTTGGTGTAGGTGTGCATAAGATTGGGTGGCAAATTGGCTTGGTAAATAGCCTATTTTTGTCCACATGGGCAGAGACACGGGCATGTGTCTCAGCCGTGTACGACATATGCATATGTGAAAATCTGTGATCGATGCCAAAGAATCAGAAATATATCAAGGAGGAATGAGATGCCCTTAACAAACATTCTAGATGTTGAACTATTCAACGTATGGGCCATTGATTTCCTAGGCTCGTTTCCTTCTTCCTATGGGAATATGTATATTTAGGTAGCTGCTGACTATGTATCCAAGTAGGTTGAAGTCGAGCCCTACCCAACAAATGATGCTAAGGTAGTAATGCGATTCCTACATAAGCATGTATTTACACGGTTTGGGACTTCTAGAACTATAATTAGCGATGAAGGATCTCACTTTGTAAATAAGTGGCTTAAGTGGTTGCTTGACAAGTACAATGTGAAGCATAAGATTGCTACTACTTATCACCCACAGCCAAATGGGCAAGTTGAAAGGGTGAATCGTGAAATCAAAGGTATTCTTGAAAGAGTAGTGCGCCCTAATAGAACAGATTGGTCTCAAAGGCTCGATGATGCTCTATGGGCCTATCAAACTGCTTTTAAGACACTGTTAGGAATGACTCCCTTTTGGTTAGTTTTTCGAAACGCATGTCATTTGCTGCTCAAATTGGAGAATAAAGCTTACTGGGCTTTGAAGCAATTGAATTTTGATCTTAAGCAAGCTGGTGAGAGATGGATGTTACAACTTGATGAGTTGGAAGAGTAGAGGTTATTTTCATATGAGAATGCCAAGATGTGTAAAGAAAAATATAAGAGATGGCATGATAGTAGTATACAACCTCGTGAATTCAGTGAAGGATAGAAAGTGTTGTTTAATTCGAGGCTAAGGTTATTTCTGGGAAAGCTAAAATCTCGATGGAAAGGACCTTATACCATCCACAAAGTTTATGCATATGGAGATGTAGAATTGTACGAAAACCATGGAGGTGCGTTTAAAGTTAATGGTCAACGTCTCAAGTAATATTTGGATGGTGAAGTTGAGCGAGTTAAAACCTCATTCAAATTATTAGACCCTTAATTTTTCATAAACCTACTTTTTAATAAAAAAGTTAGGAACTATTTTCTTAAATTAGAACATTTAATTAAATCTATCTAAGGATATTGGAACTTAAGTGGGACCATTGTGACCTCTCCAACCTTTCCTGGGTATTAATTTAATGTAATCTTTGAGACGAAAATTTCTAATTAATTTTAAAAAAATTTAGTTTTAGTTTTATTTCTATTTTTCATTTTTATCTTTGTTTATAATTTTAATTTAATTTAATTTAAATTTAATTTAATTTATTTATGTTTAATAAAGGGGGTCAAATTGGCACAAGTACTAATCAGTTTATTTACTTTTAAACAGTTTAGTTTGTAAATACAGCTTGGGCTTAAGGCCTGAACAACAAAGAAGTGAAATTTACCCATTGTTGTCGTCCATAAGGGTTCCCTAAAACCTTAACTTTGCCACCATTTTCCATCTATACTTGCCACCCAAGTCACTAAAGTAGCAAAAATTTTGCTACAAATTTACCCTAATTCACGACTATATAAACCCCTCTCTACCACCATAATTTTCACAACCCCTCAAACAATTAGCTTAAACCCTAGCCACTCATTCTTTTTCCTTTTAGCTGTCAGCCTAAATCCCGATAAATCTCCCCAAATTCCTCCCACGCAAAACCTTAGCTTATTGCCGCCGCGAGTTTTGCCGGAGCAATCATATCGCCATCACATTCCTATCGTCGCTGTACACTTATCACCGCCGCACACCTATCACCACCGCAAACCTGTCACTGCCGCAAGCTGGTCAACACCGTATATCCCTTACTTCATCCATTGCCAAAATTCTACCTATTTTTCAGGAAAAGTCACCATGCCTAGCAAAAGAACTAGATCTTCCAAGACCTCTACCAAAAATCCTATTGTGATTCAAGACAAAGAGGTGAAAGAAAGGTTTGATTCCATCTTTAAGAATTAACCTATGATACCGAAAAAAGGTTTCAACTTGGAAAGAAATGATAAGATGGTTGTGCCTTTGCTGATTCGAAAGATGATTGATGCCTTCAATTGGAATTATTTTTGCAATGCACGATCATTACCCGATGAGGAGTTAGTTTGAGAGTTCTATGCCAATTTGACTAAGCTAGATGCTATTGAAGTCCTTGTTCACAAGAAAAAGGTACCCCTAACTTCTAAATCCATTAATGATTTGTTTAATCTACCTGATGTTGAAGAAGGTGAGTACTTTGCCATGATGGCAAATATAAATTAGGATTTTCTTCAACAAATGCTTAATGTTGTGACAAATTTGGGATCCCAATGGATTATAAGAAAGTATGATAGTCATTCTTGCCAAAGAGAATATCTAAAATCGTTGGCTAAGGTATGGTTCTACTTTGTTCGATATACTTTCATGCCTATCTCACATAGTTCCACCATCTAAATTGTGCTTAATTACATGATTTTTGTACATATTTTATATTATTTCATGTTAAATTATTAATATGTGATTTTTTCACTATGTAGGAGGACCATTGAAGATGTGATTAATGTGAATGAAACATTGACATGAACAAATCAATTCATGTGGACGGCAACACCATGCAAATTGGGTAATGGGCTTGATAGTTTGTCCCAGTAAAAGTGGTCCTAAAAGATGGACATGTTTACTAAATTATTGGACTGAGAAACCGTCCAACAAGGGGGAACTAATGCCCAGTTTCGGCACAAGTAGATAGGCTGCTGAACTGAATAGAGTTTACTCTTTCATCTTGCTATTTATTTTGACTATGTTTGCTTTGAGTTTATTGTTTTTAACATCAACAATGATATTTTAAATCCTATTTGCTAGGATGATTATGTTAATTCAATAAGATCAATTTTATTCATGTTTAACATGTTTAGGCCATAGTTAATCATGTTTTCAATTAATATCATGATGCATTTCATTCATACGTGATTGGGTGCACTCAGATTAGCTGATTGATCCTAACCAGATGATGGCTAGTAGACACATAATTGAAAAGTGCAATGCACAATTTAGATCCTTAAACCTGACTAAGTTGAGGTTCTAATATCTTTAGTTAGCTTTATTATCTTGCATAGTTTTTAGGTTTATGTAAATAAACTGTTGCAAATGTAAATGTCCTTGTGACCTTACATAAATGCTAAGAAACCCTTAGTTAATATGATCAGTAAAATGCATATTTAACTAAGTAGAAGACTCCGAGAGGACTTAATTTGGTTTCCAAACTCATAAAAGATAAAGTTGTCATGGAAGTATTTCCGAACATTGTTAAGCATGATAAAGTAATTGAATTGATTAATATATTTATCCTAGCCCATTTAATGTTGATTGTTTTTTTTTTTTGCTAAAGCCATTCATTCATACATTTAGGTAAATTGCATCTAGATTAGAATTGCATAGGGATTAATCTTTGCATCTAGTTAATTTTACTTAGTTTAATCATCACCATCCAAATTATTGAATTTTTGCATCAAATTGTGAACTTATAATTTTACAAATATTTGGTTAAGCTTATACAGTCCCTGTGGAGACAATAACTCATTTTACTTACTTATTACTTGAATGACTATGTACACTTGCACAAACCGTGTTACACCTAGCCTAATCTATCTATAAAAATCGATGAAGGGGACCTCACAAACGGTGAAGAAAAAGTGAGAGAGATCCTTAGGCGTGAATAAGGGTTTAGCTACGCAAAGGACAGGAAGTCGAAGGCAGTCATTCTTAGTCATCATAGGATGCTATGCTGCTGAAATTTGGACTGGGCAAGCGGAGGCTACTTTTCAGAGTTCTTCTATTATTTCCATTATTTTTCCTTCAAAAGATTGAATTGAAGTAGTTGAACACAATGTCGGATAATATTTTTGTTTGGAATTTTATTTCCCAGCCCATGAGCTAAATCTCTTAGGGTTGGGATTACTTTCGATGAAACTTGAACTGTTTTTTTTATGGATTTCGTATATATCTAATTTACTTTATTGTTTCATTTTATTGTTCTTATTTCTTAAATTGCAACGATCTTTAGACATAGAAGGTTGTTCACATACTATAAACTAAGTCTAATTCTGAAAGGGTTGGATTGGTTGGATTAAAATTAAATGAAATGAGCAAGTATTCGATAGACAATTGTAGTCGACTCTAGACACAGAGTCACGATCATACAGAAGGAACCCATGCGAGATATCTAAAAAGTCTATAGACACGGGCAAGGTAACTTGAGGTTTTGTCCTCGCGAGAGGCAGGCCACTTTAGAACTCTTTTGTGTAGTAAGGTTGATATGATTTTGCCAGAGCATTATTGACAGTAAGGGTTGATTCTGGGTAATCCCGACCTTCCGAATCAAAATCACTCTATCCTTACTCTTTGTCGTAGTATCTTTGTCAGAACATATTTAGTTGTCTATTCCTTTTTTTACAGTCTATTCGGATAATCACTCTCGTTATTACCATTACATTTATGCTTTCACATTTTCCATAGCATTTCTAGTTATTCATTAATACCACGTATTGCTTACATCATTACTCCATTAATTGCCACTGTATATTTATCATTGACTTTTGCCATAGCATTAATTGCATTTTATTATAATAACTTGACCACTTTTGTGCCTCAATTGGATCCTGGGAACGATACTCACTCATCACATTATTACTTGAATCGACTTGTATACTTACACAAAATCACATATCATTTCACATGCGACAGAAGATCATTTTTCAAGAAGTACATCGGTGTGATGAGAAGAATGCGGGTAGTTTAAACTTTCCCTCACTTATTACTGCTCTATGTCGAACCGCCCGAGTCCCTCTCAATACGGAGGAGGATATCACCCCTGACAAGGGTGGGCTAACTAGGACCATCTTTGCCAAGATCCAAGGCACTAATGTTGCCAGGGCAACTCAGTAGAGTCATACCATCACTTCCTCTACTGCGTATACTTCCGCAATAGCACCTCCAGTTTCTCGTAGCTCCCTTGAACATCAAATATTGCACTCCTTAAAGAAGTTAGAGTAGAGGATGTCACTTTTTGAAATCCAATAGTTTCATCTGGCTAAGGAGATGGCACATGCCCAGCAACAGCAAGCTGAATGTTGGGCTTATGTATAAAGTAGAGATTTTGCTCTAAGGAAATCCCTGCAAAAGAATTTTACGAAGCCAATGCCAGAATTTCTTATCTTTCCAGCTACCTTGCTCATATTTGCTAATGCTTCCAAGGAGCCCCCTCAAGCTACTGCTGAAGCACCCACTCAACCTACTGTCGCGGCACCTACTCAAACTACTGCTGAAAATCCCAAAAAGATGGCATCCCTAACTACTGAGAAGGAAGAAGAAGGAGAAAAGAATGATACTACCACCAATTGCACCACCACCAAGGGTAAGGAACATGTTCCACCATCGCCACCAACTCCTATGATCACACAGGACCGTGACATTAGTTGTTTGATCGATGAACTCACAAAAACTAACAAGGAAGGGGAAGACACGACCCCCCAAAAGAGGAAGTGGTAGTACAAGGTCAGTGCCCAAAAATCCACTCATCGAGTAGAATTAAGTATCTACGTGCTAGTCCAAGCCAGCTAAGTTTATTCTCTCTTTCATGCATCTTGCATTTCATTTCTTTTGTTATGGCATTTGTTGTAAAAAATTTTCTTTTGATTGTTCTCTTATATATTTGGTCATGCATTGAGGACAATGCATCCTTTATGTTTGGGGGTGTGTTGTGCATTTAGGTTGCATTTTATATTCAATATGTATGATCATTTTAGTATTGTCATTTTAGTTTAGTTGAATCGTCATTGCCACGATAATGTAACTATTACGTATTATTTGCCTATGAGGGTACAATCTGTGCTTATGATGTTCGATGATGAGCTTAGATTCTTCAATACACCTTGAACATGAGACAGTGGATTAGGCGAATTTACCTTAGGATTGGTTGCTTGAAATTTAATTTCTGAAAATGAGATATTCTATACTCAATTTTTTTTTGGGTTACAGTGAGTATTTTCTAATGAACTTGGGGACTTTTGAAACCAAATTCAATCATTTTTCCTTGGCATTAATAAATAAAGGACGGTAGGCACTCCAATGCTTAGAATTGCCAAGTAAGTTAGCACCACTCTGTTTGCTCCATCGTGTTGTTGACTAGAAAGGTGAGTTTAAGTAAGAGTGTATAATAGAAAGTAAATAAATTAGGGGCACTCCGCTGTAGTAACAGGCTGAGTAGCTAAGGAGGTAGTTGTTTCCTCCATCCATCTTCTAAGTCAAAAGCCTTAGCTTCAAGAGTTGTTTCTGTTTAAATTGTGACATGATTGAGTACCAGGTAATTCAAGTCAAAGAATTTTGTGACATGCTAAATCCCCTAATATACTAATTATATTTGATTGAGAAGAAACAAACAAAACAAGCGAATGTAAATGGTTTATACAAGTATGCTTAGAGAAAGAGTGACTTGAGTTTAGGAAACAAATGAACTGAGTAAGCTAGGAGATATTTGCTATGTCCAGAACATACATGAAACTTAGAAAATCTTATTTCTAAGGAGCAATTGTCTGCACTACCTTTTTTAAATTAAACCTTTGAAACTCGAACATGTTTTTAACGAGAGAAAATGGTTGAAAATTTATGTATATATTGGTCTTTGAATAGATGGACAGTACAATATGGGTACATCCATTGGCAATACTACTGTATAGATGCATTCATGCATATTTTTCTTAAGGATAAGAAATAACTCATAGACCAACAACTGTGACAGTCTAAGTAGTGAATCGATCTATAGCACACCCAGAAGGAAAGATCGAGGATTTTTTGGTATGTGTAGATAAGTTTATTTTTCCTATTGATTTTCTTGTTTTAGATTTTGAAGTAGATAAGGAAGTGTCGATCATCCTGGGGAGACCTTTTCTAGCAACGGGGAGAACATTAATAGATGTGCAGAAAGGTGACCTCACTATGTGAGTTCAACATGACCAGGTGACTTTTAATTTTCTTAAAGCCATGAAATTCCCTGATCCAGTGGAAGAATGCTCAGTAATGGAGGAGCTAGAATCCTTAGTCTCTATAGAATGGGAGTGCAATTCTATAGAAGACCCATTGGAAAACACCTTAGGGTCTAAGCCATTAAAAGATGAACAAGGTGAGGAAAATATGGATTTTAGAGAAGCCAATCCAAAGGGTATGTTCAACTAACACGTTTTGAATAATTAGAGTTGGAAACTCAGGAGTACACACAACCAAAGTTGTCAATCGAGGAACTACCCGAACTTGAAATAAAGTTACTTCTTTCTCATTTGAAATACGTTTATCTAGGTAACTCTTCTACTTTTCCTATGATTATTTTAGCAGAACTAACAGAACGCCAAAAGGAGCAGCCGATTGAAGTTTTGAAGAAATTCAAAAGGGCAATCGGTTGGACTTTAGTTGATATCTGAGGAATAAGCCCTTCCTTTTGTATGCACAATATTATATTAGAGGAGTGGGAGAAACCTAGTATTGATGGGAAAAGGAGACTCAATCCTATTATGAAAGAGGTAGTTGGGAAAAAAGTTGTCAAATGGTTAGATGCGAGAATTCTTTACCCCATCTCAGATAGTTCATGGGTAAGTCCGGTGCAGTGTATGACAAAGAATTATGGAATCACGACTGTAAAGAATGAGCATAACGAATTTGTAACACCCCTCAAACATTTACACATACATTTACTCATACATTTCCAAATTTTATTCAAACATAAATCAACACATTCATATCGTCCCTAATACGAGCCTACGAGGCCCTAAATATGCATTAGAAATGGTTCGGGACTAAACCGTTAACTTCAGAAACTTTTTGAGCACTTATAATTTTTTTCTCAAAACAGAGGACACACGCCCGTGTGGCTCGGCCGTGTGTCTCACATACAGCCACCAGACACGCCCGTGTCTCAGGCCGTGTGGACATTTGAAATGGGAGCACATGGCCGTGTCCTAGCCCGTGTTCGACCCCGTGTAATTCTCTAACTTGGGTCACACGGCCAACACACATGCCCGTATGGCTAACCCGTGTGCCCTAAGAATGGCCATGCATGCCCGTGTGCTAGGCCGTGTGCTAGGCCGTGCCAAACCTGTAGGGTATACTGACTTATGCCACACGGCCAAGTCACACGCCCGTGTGTGAGGCCGTGTTGAGTATACTGACTTGATTTCAAAATCAATACCAGGGAACACACGGCCGTATACATGACCATGTATCGCACACAGCTGAGACACACGCTCGTGTCTCTGCCCGTGTGGACAAAAATAGGCAATTTACCAAGCCATTTTGCCATCCAAACTTGTACACACCTTCATCAATCCAATTGGCATCAAAACATAGCATAATTTGACAATTAACCTAACCAATTCAAACCTAATTCATGCAAAATCAATATCACCTTTCTTCATACACACAAGTCATAAAATATACCATACCCTTTATACCAAAACCACATATACAATTCATCTAATTATACATTCCAAATCATGCATCATTGTGCTCAATCTCACAAACCTATATGTTCTCTAATTTTTAACCATTTAGCATATACCATAGCTACATCCATAAGCTTCATAATATAAGCCATACACAAATCCATCCATGAACTTACAATACAAGCCATATATACACATATATTTACATAATCAAACCAACCAAATTAAACCAACTTTCATGGCCATATATATATAAACCAAAACATAACAAATCACAAGCCAACTCAATTGGCAAAATTCAATACCAAAACATAACAAATATGACCAAAGTCCCTATACATGCCATATACTCAAAACATAAACTCAAAATTACCAAATTGATAGTTGGATAGTGTGACGATATCTCCGACGATCCCCGAATCTTAGCTAGCTTTGAAATCACTATAAAATATAGAGAAATACACAAAGTAAGCTTTATAGCTTAGTAAGTTCGTATAGCATTTATATCAACTCATCATATATACTCAAATTAAGCCAAAAACATAACATATCTAATAATGAATCATCAACCTACCACCTTTGCATCCACTAAATTAGATGTAATTTCTATAATTTTCATCGTTTCAGTGTATTACTCAGTTCCTATACATACATGTACCTTCCCGTATTTAACTCATACTCATTCACATCTTTGACATATCCATTAAACTATTCGGAATATTTTTAGATACTCGGAAAACTCGCACACTTAGTGTCAAATAAATAGCCGAAATTGAATCAATCTCGCACACTAAGTGCCAATATATATATATATATGTATATAGCCAAAGCTATCTTGATCTCGCACACTAAGTGCAAATATATAGCCGAAGCTATCTTGATTTCGCACACTAAGTGCCCATAATTAACCGAATCATCGTTGAACACGACTATAGTCTCGTATACACAATTTATACAATATCAAAGCATTTAAAGCATAATTATAATAATGCTTATTACATACGAACTTACCTCGAATGTAAAAACGGTTAAACTGGTCGATTAGTCGAGAACTTTATTTTTCCCCCAATTTAGATCCGAGTTTCACTTTTCTTGATCTATATGTAATAAAAATTAGCTTATTTAATTATCTCACTATTCAATTTAGTCCAAAACACTTATTAAGGCAATTTTACACATTTTCCCTAATGTTTCACAACTTTTACAATTTAGTCCTTATTTCATAAAATCACAAATTCATGCAATTTAACCACAACCTATGCTAGCCGAATTTCAATTAGGTCCCTTGCAACCCATATTTCTCATTTATTTAAAATTTTAACCACAAAGTTTGCACATTTAACAAATTAATCCCTAATTTGCATTTTTACTAAAAATCACTTAACAAAACTTGTATAATTCACAACAAACATTCATAATTTACCATCAAACATCAAAACACAAATGTATTCATTAATGGAATCATTCAAAATCTTTAACAGTTTTGCAAATTAGTCCCTAGGCTAGCTAGACTAAGCTGCAACGATCTCAAAAACATAAAAATCATTAAAAATCGAACAAAAATGGACTTACATGCTCAAGAAGACAAGGAAGAATACTTAAGCTCCTTCAATGGAGTTTCCTAGATCACAATTTGGTGGAAGATGATAGAAATTAAAGATGATTTTATGTTTCTTTTATTTTTATTAAGTTATTTCTTAATTTACTATTTTACCCTTAATTAATAATCATCAAAACACTTAGTAAAATGTCCATATATGTCCACTCAATTAAGAAATGGTATAATTACCACCCAAGGACCTCTACTTTTAAGTTATATAGCTATTTGACACCTTTAGCTATTAGAACTCAAATTTTATACTTTACGCGATTTAGTCCTTTTTGTCAAATTAAACACTCAAACGATAAAATTTCTAAACGAAACTTTCACACAATTATATTATCATGCTGTAGACATTAAAATAATAATAAAATAAATATTTTGACTTTGGATTTGTGGTCCCAAAACCACTGTTTTGATTTGACTAAAAATGAGCTGTTACAGAATTAATCCCAACGAGGATAGTCACGGGATGAAGAATCTGTATAGATTACAGAAAGCTAAACAAGGCAACCAGAAAGGATTATTTCCCATTACCTTTAATGGACCAAATGTTGGATCTACTGGCCGGTAAATAATATTACTTAAATGGGTATTCAGGGTACAACCGAATAGTAGTAGCCTAGAAGACCAACACAAAACAACTTTTACTTACCCGTATGATACATTTTCTTTTAGACGAATGTCTTTTAGTTTATGTAATGCACCTGCAACATTTCAACAATGCATTATTGCAATATTTACTAATATGGTTGAAAATTTTGTTGAAGTATTAATGGATGATTTTTCGGTTTTTGGTGATTCTTATGATATTTGTTTAATTAATTTGGCTAAGGTACTAAAGAGGTGTGAGGAGACAGACCTTGTCTTTAATAGGGAGAAATGCCACTTTATGGTTAAGGAATTGTCTTAGGACATAAAATATTTAGAAAAGGGATTGAAGTTAACAAAGCAAAGGTGGATGTAATTGAAAAGTTGTCACCCCCAATCACAGTTAATTGAGTTAGAAGTTTCTTAAGGCATGTCGGTTTTTATCGAAGGTTTATTAAGGATTTCTCAAATATTTCCAAGCCTTTGTGTATGCTATTAGAGAAAGACACAACTTTTGAGTTTAACAAAGCATGCTTGGAATGACATACCAACAAAGGAAGAAATTCCTTCGTGATAGTAGGTATTACTTTTGGGAGGAGCCATTTCTGTTTAAGAAATGTTTAGATCATATAATTAGGAAGTGTGTAGCTGGAAGCGAGATAGATGAGATCCTATCCCACTACCATTCATCTCTAAGTGGGGGACATTTTGCAAGTTCTCACACTACAACAATAATTTTGCAAGCTAGATTTTTCTGGCTAGTGGTGTTTAAGGATGCATATGCATATGCCAAGAACTGCGATCGATGCCAAAGGACTGGAAACATATCAAGGAGGAACAAGATGCCCCTGACAAACATCCTAGAGGTAGAATTGTTTGATGTTTAGGGCATTGATTTTTTAGGCCCATTTCTTTCTTCTTATGGTAATAGATGCATCCTAGTGGTTGTTGACTATGTATCCAAGTGGGTGGAAGCCAAGGCATACCCAAAAAATGATGCTAAGATAGTCACGCGATTCCTACATAAGCATGTATTTACAAGGTTTGAGACTCCTAGAGCTATAATAAACGATTAAGGATCTCACTTTGTAAATAAATGGCTTAAGTGGTTGCTTGACAAGTATGATGTGAAACACAAAGTAGATATAGTCTATCATCCACAGAAGAATAGGCAAGTTGAGCTTGCAAACCACGAGATCAAAGGAATCCTTGAAAACGTGGTTCAACCTAACAGAAAAGATTAGTCTCAGAGGCTTGATGACGCTCTATGGGCTTATCAGGCAGCTTTCAAAACACCATTAGAAATGACTCCTTATCGGTTAGTCTTTGGGAAAGCTTGTCAATTTCCACTTGAATTGGAGAATAGAGCACACTGGGCCCTAAAATAATTAAATATGGACCTAAAGCAAGCTAGTGAAAGAAGGATGTTACAACTCGATGAGTTGGAAGAATTGAGGTTCTTTCCATACGAGAATTCCAAGATGTACAAAGAAAAAACCAAGAGACGGCATGAAAAATGTATACAACCTCGAGAATTCAAATAAGGTTAGAGGGTCTTATTGTTGAATTCGAGCTTGAGGTTATTCCTTGGGAAACTCAAATCTCAATGGACTGGACTATTCATCATTCGTAAAGTCTATCCTATGGAGTGGTAGAACTACAAAATAAAAAGGGAGGTATATTTAAAGTTAGAGATCGATGTCTTAAACACTATTGGGATGGTGAAGTTGAGCGAATTAATACGTCCTTCAATTTAATAGACCCTTGATTTTAATTTAATTTGAATAAAAGGCATGATTAGAAAATCTTTTCTTGAATTAGTACATTAAATTAATTCTGTCTAAGGTGATTGAAACTTAAGCGGGACCATTTGTGACCCCTTCAATCTTTCATAGGAATTTAATTCAATGTAATTTTTTGAGAAAATTTCTATGTAGCCTAAAATGAACTCTTATTTTAATTTATTTTAAGTTTATTTTAAATTTTATCCTGAATGAAAGGGTCAAGTTAGCCCAAGTTTTAACTAGTTTATTTCTGTTTAGTTTTATTTCAGTGCAGACAATAAATTTTTGCAGTTTGAGCTCGAGGCCCAAAATAGTGATAAGGAGAAAAATACCCAATTTTTGTCACCCATTTAGTTTTCCCCAAACCCTAAATTTGCCACCACTTTATTTCTGTCCTTACCGCCTAATTTCTTTCCATAGCAAAATTTTTGCTACCAAATTACCCCAATCCACTACTATAAAACCCCCTTACCCCCATCATCTTTCCCACATCACCTAAGAAATTAGCCTTAATGTAACACCCCAAACACGGCCTAAACATTACGACCGGATCTGATGTTTCACATAAAAGGTTTTTCGTGGAACTCTGTGATTCTTTGAAAACTTTTTGAATCTTCTTTTTATTTTTAAAACTGCAAGTTAGGTTGTTCTTAGAAAACTCAGAATTTATTGATTACAGTTTGTAACTAAGTAAATAAAACTACCATAACCGTGTAAATCGAACCTTAACTGTCGTGGGTTGGTGATATTTTGAAAATATTTGTTGGTGTATTAAGTGAAACCGTCATATTATACCTTATTGTTTGTGATCGTTCATTACGTTTTAAAAAAAAAAACCTTTATCCATGTTTTTAAAAAAACCCCATTCCGATTAACTCATAAAGATAGATAATGTGTTCAAAGATAAACCCAAATTAAAATATTAGTGGCCTTATTACAGAACAAAAACCCAATTTGAAATAAAGATTTAAAGTAAGATAGCGTTTACTAAGAAACCGTGCATGGCCACCTCAGAGTCCTCCTCGGCCTATATCCACAGCACTTAAGTATCACCTGCAAAATAAGCAGTGGGGTGAGTTACGAGAACTCAATGTGCAATTCCCCTTACATCGATAACTGGCCTAAGCCCACAAAAGCAATTTGGCCTTGGCCCTCACAGTAACATATGTGGCCGAAGCCCACACTTATCGGATCGGGCCGGAGCCCTAACTACATGGCATATCAAATAGTGAATGTTATGCAACCCCACCCAGCCTAGTATTCCATCCTCTACACTCCGCTCCGTATGTCCAACCTCAACACTCCTGTGGGGATTTCTACAATCAACCCTCCATCCGCTACACTCCTCTTTGGCAGTCATGCTGCTCAAAGCCGATATAATGTGACAGAGTCACCGATATGTATGTGGCCTAACCATTGAAACAATGTGATCGAATCACCGATATATGTGGCACCGAGCCATCGAAATAGTGTGACAGAGTCACCGATATACACTGCCCCTTTTCATAAATATCATATTCCCATCCTATGCAACATATAAACATAATGTAATGAATGCAACATATGTCAATATGCAACGAATAATCCGATCATACATGTTTTCATGCTAAGGTATTTACATGAAATAGTGAAAAGGCAACTAACCCGATATCTCCAATTTTACCCTTCAAAGGTAATCCATTAGCCACTGCCGAAGTTTCAGCTTTTAAACAATACGTGTATTTATCACAAAACAACAAAGAAAGGTGTGGGAATTACACACCTGATTATGCGAAGAACTATACTTTCTACGTCGACGCTTTCACTAACAGGGATGACGGCGATCTGTCTATCCCAGGTAGATGTCGGCTCTCTACCACAACCTGGCAGAAAATCCCGAACCGCCGACACTGCACGACGTTTGAATGCCGGACTCGAGACTACGAGTGCAATCCCCTTAGGCTCCTTAATTTCGCCTTCCTTGGATCGACTAGTACTTGTGGCCATGTTAAGAGTTCTTGATCAGAAAACTAAGTTAAGCAACGAAAGAACAAGAGAGGATAGGTACCAACTCAAAAGAAGCTTCTTACCTTGATCAACAAAAACCGACCACTAGAAGGTTGGCTTACGAAACCGGATGAGTCCCTAGATTATTCCAAGTTAGAACCGATTCCCAAAACAAACCAAAAGAATGGCCTTTCGGCCAAACCAAAAACGAGAAAGGACCCCTTCCTAACCGTTCGGCCAACATCCAACTTACCAAAGATTTCCCGAATGCAGGCTACACGAAGAAGAGGAGACGAGAACAAGCCCCTCCACAATTGGCCTATGCCCAAAAGAAGCGAGTCAGAATCTTTGGCTTAACAAATCAACGAGGAAAGAGGTAAAGAATGAAAAGAAAAAAAATAGAGGAAGAACCCTTACCGAAATAACAAGGAAATGGCGATTGAAAAGGCTAGAATGATATATGGTGGCTATTTAACAGAGAAAAGAGAAGAGTTAGGGAGTAAAGAGGATTCGGCTTGCAAAAGAAAAAGATATTGATGGAGGAGAGAAGAAAGTTTCGGTTGCGGTGTTTAAGAGGAAATTACAAAGGAGAAGAAAAGATTCGGCAAAGGGGCTTCAAGGGGTTTCGGCTAGGTATAACAAAGATCAAATGGGAAAAAGAAATAGGATGATCCAGTCAAACTTGCTAAGTGCAAAAAATGAAGAAAACGAATGGAAGAAAAGAGGAAACCAAGAGGAATGAGAGAGCACAAGAGAGAGTTGAAGCTTCGGTTACCAACTATTGAAGTACCAACACCTAAAATGCAAAGAAAGAAAAAAAATAAACTAAGTGCTCCTAATGAATTTCGGCACACCACAAGCAACCAAAACTGAAATGCCTCCTAACCCCCTAGCCAAAATTCTCCTTCCCACAAACCCCTCATTCGGCCAACCACCTCTTCTCACTCTCAAATCCCTTGATTTTCTCCATGTCCCACTCTCCAACATCCATTTGATTCGGTTTGACCATTTCAAACTCCATCAACACCTCATGGCCACTCATTCAAATATTTTGACTCCTTCAACCAACCACCATGAAGAGTCCCAGCCGAAAGCCAACACTCCTCCCCTTAAGCACAAAAAAATAAAGCTCCACTTGCTGCAGACAAGACTCGAACTCCTTCCCTCCTACTACTCCCTTGTGACGCCACTCCCTTGCACCTTAAGTGGCGTCACTTGCCACTCTACCACACTCCAACTTGTGCAAACAGTTACAAGCAATAACACATAAGGTCTGCTCGTACTAGCTTCCCCCCTAAAGTGCCTAAAAACAAAATTTTTACCAAGGCCCCGGCTTGACGCCGAGCCTTCCCAAGGCCCCCAATCACACCAAAATAACAAGCAGAACATGCTCAACACACAGAAAACATAAAAATGCAGAACCCCTAATTCCAGGATGTTACAGTTCTACCCGCCTTAAAGAAATTTCGGCCTCGAAATTTACCTAGGCAAAAGAGGGAGGGTATTGCTGTCGCATCACATCTTCTGGCTCCCACGTGGCTTCCTCAGAACCATGATTTCGCCATAGAACTTTAACCAACAGAACCGACTTCCTTCTCAATATCTTAACATCCCGATCTAAAATCTGCACTGGTTCTTCTTCAGAAGACAGGTCTGGTCTCACTTCAATTTCTTTCACGGCCACTATGTGAGATGGATCCGAACGATACCGCCTCAACATCGAGACATGGAATACATCATGTATCTGCCTCAACTCCGGAGGCAACTCCAGCTGATAAGCTACTAGTCCCACATGTCTCAAAACCCGATAAGGCCCGATGAACCTGGGGCTCAACTTGCCTTTTCGTCCAAATCGTAAAACCTTCTTCCAAGGCGAAACTTTTTGGAAAACCCGATCACCCACTGCAAATTCTATGTCCTTACGCTTCAAATCCGCGTATGATTTCTGCCTGTCGAAAGCTTCCTTCAACCGAGTCCGAATCAACTTAACCTTTTCCTCTGTTTTAGAAACTAATTTCGGACCCAACAACTGCTTCTCGCCCAACTCTGTCCAGCAAGTAGGAGTATGACACTTACGGCCATACAACGGTTCATAGGGTGCCATCTGGATACTGGATTGATAGCTGTTGTTGTATGCGAATTCCGCCAACGGTAGATAATCCTCCCAACTGCCCCTGAAGTCGATAACACAACCTCTCAACATGTCTTCCAAGATTTGAATTACCCTCTCAGATTGACCGTCCGTCTGTGGATGAAATGCTATGCTGAAATCCAGTCTTGTACCCAACGCTTGGTGCAATGCTTTCCAGAATCGCGATGTAAACCTGGGGTCTCTGTCTGATATGATAGACACGGGTACCCCATGCAACCTCACAATCTCCGCTACATACATCTTGGCTAACTTCTGCAGCGAGTAATCAACATGAATCGGTATGAAGTGAGCAGACTTCGTCAACCGATCGACAATCACCCACACTGAATCTTTCTTAGTAGGCGTAAGGGGTAGCCCACTAACAAAGTCCACCGTTATTCTCTCCCACTTCCAGAGTGGAATCTTCACCGGCTTTAGCAACCCTGACGGTAACTGATGCTCTGCCTTCACCTGCTGACACGTTAGACACTTGCTCACACACTCGGTAACTTCTCGCTTCAAACCGGGCCACCAGTACAGTTCACGCAAATCTCGATACATCTTACTTCCTCTAGGATGCATAGCATATGGGCTATTATGCGCCTTCTTCAAAATCATCTGCCTTACCTCAACGTCCTTCGGCATACAAATCTTTCCATGACAACATAACACCCCTTCACTGTTAATGCTAAAATCTCCTACCTCACCGTTCTGCACTTGCTGAAGTCGAGAACTTAACATTTCGTCCAACCACTATTTCTCTTTAATCGATTTACCCACGCTTTGCTTTTACTTGAAGTTCAACAGGCTACCATCATCATACGATCCGAGGTGAGCAAATATTGCCCTTAAGTCCGATACTACCTTACGACTTAACGTATCCGCCACCACGTTAGCTTTACCCGGGTGGTACTCAATCGAGCAGTCATAGTCTTTCAACAACTCAATCCACCTCCGTTGCCTCAAATTCAACTCCTTTTGGGTGAGGAGATACTTATGGCTCTTATGATCCGTATAGATAATCGACTTTTCTCCGTACAGGTATTGTCTCCAAATCTTGAGAGCGAACACCACCGCAGCTAATTCCAAGTCATGAGTGGGATAATTCATCTCATGCGGTCTTAATTGCCGAGACACATACGCTACAACCTTCCCTTCTTGCATTAGCACACATCCTAACCTGGTGTGTGATGCATCACAATAAACGACAAATTCCCTTCCAGCCTCAGGTTGAATCAATACTGGTGCCTCAGTCAAAATCTTCTTTAATTTCTCAAAACTTTCCTACTACTTATCTGACCAGACAAACGGTACCTCTTTCTGCAACAACTTGGTTAGAGGTGCAGCGATCAACGAGAATCCTTCAACGAACCTTCTGTAATACCCAGCCAAACCCAAGAAACTCTGAATTTCTGCTACTGACTTCGGTGGTTTCCAATCCAAAACTACTTCAATCTTTGGAGGATCTACCCTAATCCCTTGAGCAGAAACAACATGCCTCAGAAAAGTCACTTCCTTCAACCAAAATTCACACTTGCTGAATTTGGCATACAGTTGTTTCTCTCTTAATATCTGCAGAACAACCTGAAGGTGTGAATCATGCTCTTTCTCCGTCCTTAAATATACCAAGATATCATCTATGAACACTACAAAAAACTGATCCAGATAGGGTTGGAATACCCGGTTCATCATATCCATAAATGCAGCTGGTGCATTCGTCAAACCGAACGGTATCACTAAGAACTCGTAGTGACCATAACGAGTTCGAAAAGCTGTCTTATGAATATCTGCCTCCTTGACCTTAAGCTGATGATAACCTGACCTCAAGTCTATCTTTGAAAATACCGAAGCTCCTCGCAGTTGATCGAACAAGTCGTCAATCCTTGGCAACAGATACTTGTTGTTAATCGTTAACTTGTTCAGCTGACGATAGTCAATGCACATACGCATCGACCCGTCTTTTTTCTTTACGAACAACACTGGCGCTCCCCATGGAGATACGCTTGGTCGAATAAATCCACGATCTAACAGCTCCTGGATCTGAGCTTTAAGTTCTACTAGCTCTTTCGGCGCCATCCTATATGGGGCGATGGACACCGGAGCCGTTCCCGGAAGTAAATCAATTCCAAATTCCACCTCGCGATCTAGAGGTAACCGCAGAAGCTCTTTAGGAAAGACATCCGCGAATTCCTTCACCGTTCTAACCTCCTTAACAGACAATTCTTTTGCATCCAAAGCACCGATGACAGCTAGAAATGCCTTGCACCCTTTTCGCACCATCCTCTCAGCCTTTAGTGCAGAAACCACATTAGACAAGTAATTCCTTCTTTCTCCTATCACAATTACTTCTTTATCCTCTGAAGTTCTTAACACCATTCGCTTAGCAGCGCAATCCAAATTTGCAGGATGCTTAACCAGCCAATCCATTCCTAAGATAAGGTCAAACTCACTGAATGGAAATTCCATCAAATCTTTCGGAAATACTACCCCTTGAATTTCCAACGGCACATCGCTAAATAACTTGTTCACTACCACAGATTGTCCTAAAGGGCTAACTACAGACATTTCTCTAGCGAAAATTTCCGACTCAATACTCAAAGTCTCAGATACGGTACAGACAACATATGAATGGGTCGAACCAATATCAATCAAAGTAGTAAACGGTTTATCAGCTATAAAGAACGTACCGGTTATGACGTCCGGTGCGTCGCTATCTTCTCACCGTCGAGCTGCATAGACTAAACCCGGTTGCCTTGCATCTGTATTACCAGCACCTCTGCCTGGTGCTCCATGTCCTCGCCCAAATCCATTTCCCCCTCTGATGGCCCACGACCTCTCGGCGGCTGCTGTCCACCTCTTCCTGGCTGTGTATATCCCTGACTTACCAATTGTGCCCTAGCTAACTCTTGAGGACAGTTCCTTATCAGATGGTCCATAGATCCACACTTGAAACATCCTCTATCTCTTCCCCAACACTCTTCTGCATACGATTTTCCACATCGAGCACAAGGACGAGACTGACCAACCTCAACAGGTATCGCAACTCAGCCCGACCCATCAAACCTAGGCCTCTTTTGTGAACCCCCAACAGTTCCTGATGACCCAAAACTCCTATTGTTCCTACCCCTGTCTATATCCCGAGTCTGCCTTTCTGACCGCTTCACCTCCTCGGCTATTTTCGCTTTCTCCACTAGAATGGCAAAGTCTCTTTCCCGTTGTGGAGCTATCAATACCCGCAACTCAGCCTACAAACCATCCTCAAACCGAACACAATGCTCGTGATCAGTTGCAACAATACCCCGAGCATAGCGGCTTAGGCGCAAGAACTCTGCCTCATACTCAGCCACCGACTTATTCCCCTGGACCAAGTTTAAGAATGCCTTCCTCTGGGCATCCATGTAGCTCGCTCCTACATACTTTCCCTGGAATGCTGCCTTAAAGAAATCCCAGGTAATACGATCCGCTGAAGTACCCTCCCTTATAGTAAGCCACCACTGATACGCCTCATCTCGAAGGAGGGACACTGCTCCTTTTAACTTCTCTTCCACAGTACAGTGTAGGTCGTCCATGATTCGTTCCACAGCGTCCAACCAGTATTCAGCTACGTTTGAGGCCACTCTAGAAATACCCCTAAATACCTCAGCCCCATTTGCCCGAAGTCGCTTAGAAATAGATTTTGGGCTACCGTCCCGGTGCTTGCTCCAGCAACCCACTCCAAGACTCGTAGCATCGCTTGGGACAGAGCATCATCCCCTCCAGTTTGATCCTGGGACCCTGATTCCGCCACTAGCAATGCCGGCATTCCGTCCTCTAGCCCATAACCAGATTCTGAGGGTCCAGCCTCAATACCCCGGCCTCTCCCACGGCCACGCAACCTACGTCCACATTCTCTAGTGCTCATGTTAATCGAATCGTCTTGATCTGTTTAAAATTTTATGAATTAGTACTTCTTTCACTGTTTATTACCGAACAGTCTTATGAAAATAGCATTAAAAGTAGTTCTCACGGACACATGTATATACCTAATGGTTTCAGTCTCTAAAATTGATTTTCTTACTACTAGCAATCATAGCAGAACACAATTACTTCATACAAAACAACCAATAGTCAGAAGACTTACCGTGCGGATTGATGCCGGGAACTCGGGTGCCATACTTCTGAAAAACATGTATTTTCTTTCTAAACCATTTTCAAACCAATTTTGGAAAACGTTTTTGAACCCAAAGCCCACAGCCGAGTTTTGCAACTTGGCTCTGATACCACAATTGTAACACCCCAAACCCAGACTAAACGTTACGACCGGATCTGATGTGTCACATAAAAGGTTTTTCGTGGAACTCTGTGATTCTTTGAAAACTTTTTGAATCTTCTTTTTATTTTTAAAACTTCAAGTTAGGTTGTTCTTAGAAAACTCAGAATTTATTGAGTACAGTTTGTAACTAAGTAAATAAAACTACCATTACCGTGTAAATTGAACCTTAACTGTCGTGGGTTGGTGATATTTTGAAAATATTTGTTGGTGTATTAAGTGAAACCGTCATATTATACCTTATTGTTTGTGATCGTTCATTACGTTTTTTAAAAAAACCTTTATCCATGTTTTTAAGAAAACCCCATTCCGATTAGCTCATAAAGATAGATAATGTGTTAAAAGATAAACCCAAATTAAAATATTAGTGGCCTTATTACAGAACAAAAACCCAATTTGAAATAAAGATTTAAAGTAAGGTAGCGTTTACTAAGAAACCATCCATGGCCACCTCAGAGTCCTCCTCCGCCCATATCCGCAGCACTTAAGTATCACTTGCAAAATAAGCAGTGGGGTGAGTTACGAGAACTTAATGTGCAATTCCCCTTACATCGATAACTGGCCTAAGCCTACAAAAGCAATTTGGCCTTGGCCCTCACAGTAACATATTTAGCCGAAGCCCACACTTATCGGATCGGGCCGGAGCCCTAACTACATGGCATATCAAATAGTGAATGTTATGCAACCCCACCCAGCCTAGTATTCCATCCTCTACACTCCGCTCCGTATGTCCAACCTCAACACTCCTGTGGGGATTTCTACAATCAACCCTCCATCTGCTACACTCCTCTTTGGCAGTCATGCTGCTCAAAGCCGATACAATGTGACAGAGTCACCGATATGTATGTGGCCTAACCATTGAAACAATGTGATCGAATCACCGATATATGTGGCACCGAGCCATCAAAATAGTGTGACAGAGTCACCGATATACACTGCCTCTTTTCATCAATATCATACTCCCATCCTATGCAACATATAAACATAACGTAATGAATGCAACATATGTCAATATGCAACGAATAATCCGATCATACATGTTTTCATGCTAAGGTATTTACATGACATAGTGAAAAGGCAACTAACCCGATATCTCTGATTTTACCCTTCAAAGGTAATCTATTAGCCACTACCGAAGTTTCGGCTTTTAAACAATACGTGTATTTATCATAAAACAACAAAGAAAGGTGTGGGAATTACACACCTGATTACGCGAAGAACTATACTTTCTATGTCGACGCTTTCACTAACAGGGATGACGGCGATTTGTCTATCCCAGGCAGATGTCGGCTCTCTACCACAACCTGGCGGAAAATCCCGAACTGCCGACACTGCACGACGTTTGAATGCTGGACTAGAGACTACGAGTGCAATCCCTTTAGGCTCCTTAATTTCGCCCTCCTTGGATCGACTAGCACTTGTGGCCATGTTAGGAGTTCTTGATCAGAAAACTAAGTTAAGCAACGAAAGAACAAGAGAGCATAGGTACCAACTCAAAAGAAGCTTCTTACCTTGATCAACAAAAACCGACCACTAGAAGGTTGGCTTACGAAACCGGATGAGTCCCTAGATTATTCCAAGTTAGAACTGATTCCCAAAACAAACCAAAAGAATGGCCTTTCGGCCAAACCAAAAACGAGAAAGGACCCCGTTCTAACAATTCGGCTAACATCCAACTTACCAAAGATTTCCCGAATGTAGGCTACACGAAGAAGAGGAGACGAGAACAAGCCCCTCCACAATCGTCCTATGCCCAAAATAAGCGAGTCAGAATCTTTGGTTTAACAAATCAACGAGGAAAGAGGTGAAGAATGAAAAGAAAAAAATAGAGGAAGAAGAACCCTTACCGAAATAACAAGGAAATGCTGATTGAAAAGGCTAGAATGATATATGGTGGCTATTTAACAGAGAAAAGAGAAGAGTTAGGGATTAGAAGAGGATTCGGCTTGCAAAAGAAAAAGATAATGATGGAGGAGAGAAGAAAGTTTCGGTTGCGGTGTTTAAGAGGAAAGAACAAAGGAGAAGAAAAGATTCGGCAAAGGGGCTTCAAGGGGTTTCGGCTAGGTACAACAAAGATCAAATGGGAAAAAGAAATGGGATGATTCAGCCAAACTTCCTAAGTGCAACAAATGAAGAAAACGAATGGAAGAAAAGAGGAAACCAAGAGGAATGAGAGAGCACAAGAGAGTGTTGAAGCTTCGGTTACCAACTATTGAAGTACCAACACCTAAAATGCAAAAAAAGAAAAAAATAAACTAACTGCTCCTAAAGAATTTCGGCACACCACAAGCAACCAAAACCGAAATGCCTCCTAACCCCCTAGCCAAAATTCTCCTTCCCACAAACCCCTCATTCGACCAACCACCTCTTCTCACTCTCAAATCCCTTGATTTTCTCCATGTACCACTCTCCAACATCCATTTGATTTGGTTTGACCATTTCAAACTCTATCAACACCTCATGGCCACTCATTCAAATATTTTGACTCCTTCAACCAACCACCATGAAGAGTCCCGGCCGAAAGCCAACACTCCTCCCCCTTAAGCACAGAAAAATAAAGCTCCACTTGCTGCAGACAAGACTCGAACTCCTTCCCTCCTACTGCTCCCTTGTGACGCCACTCCCTTGCACCTTAAGTGGCGTCACTTGCCACTCTACCACACTACAACTTGTGCAAACAGTTACAAGCAATAACACATAAGGTCTGCTCGTACTAGCTTCCCCCCTAAAGTGCCTAAAAACAAAATTTTTACCAAGGCCCCAGCTTGACCCCGAGCCTTCCCAAGGCCCCCAATCACACCAAAATAACAAGCAGAATATGCTCAACACACAGAAAATATAAAAATGTAGAACCCCTAATTCCAGGATGTTACAGTTCTACCCGCCTTAAAGAAATTTCGGCCTCGAAATTTACCTGGGCAAAAGAGGTGAGGGTATTGCTGTCGCATCACATCTTCTGGCTCCCACGTGGCTTCCTCAGAACCATGATTTCACCATAGAACTTTAACCAACAGAACCGACTTCCTTCTCAATATCTTAACATCCTGATCTAAAATCTGCACTGGTTCTTCTTCAAAAGACAGGTCTGGTCTCACTACAATTTCTTCCACGGCCACTATGTGAGATGGATCCGAATGATACCGCCTCAACATCGAGACATGGAATACATCATGTATCTGCCTCAACTCCGGAGGCAACTCCAGCTGATAAGCTACTGGTCCCACATGTCTCAAAACCCGATAAGGCCCGATGAACCTGGGGCTCAACTTGCCTTTTCGTCCAAACCTTAAAACCTTCTTCCAAGGCGAAACTTTTAGGAAAACCCGATCACCCACTGCAAATTCTATGTCCTTACGCTTCAAATCTGCGTACGATTTCTACCTGTCGGAAGATTCCTTCAACCGAGTCTGAATCAACTTAACCTTTTCCTCTATTTCAGAAACTAATTCCGGACCCAACAACTACCGCTCGCCCAACTCTGTCCAGCAAGTAGGAGTACGACACTTACGGCCATACAACGGTTCATAGGGTGCCATCTGGATACTGGATTGATAGCTGTTGTTGTATGCGATTTCCGCCAACGGTAGATAATCCTCCCAACTGCCACTGAAGTCGATAACACAGCCTCTCAACATGTCTTCCAAGATTTGAATTACCCTCTCAGATTGACCGTCCGTCTGTGGATGAAACGCTGTGCTGAAATCCAATCTTGTACCCAACGCTTGGTGCAATGCTTTCCAGAACCGCGATGTAAACCTGGGGTCTCTGTCTGATATGATAGACACGGGTACCCCATGCAACCTCACAATCTCCGCTACATACATCTTGGCTAACTTCTGCAGCGAGTAATCAACATGAACCAGTATGAAGTGAGAAGACTTCATCAACCGATCAACAATCACCCACACTGAATCTTTCTTAGTAGGCGTAAGGGGTAGCCCACTAACAAAGTCCACCGTTATTCTCTCCCACTTCCAGAGTGGAATCTTCACCGGCTTTAGCAACCCCGACGGTAACTGATGCTCCGCCTTCACCTGCTGACACGTTAGACACTTGCTCACACACTCGGTAACTTCTCGCTTCAAACCGGGCCACCAGTACAGTTCACGCAAATCTCGATACATCTTACTTCCTCCAGGATGCATAGCATATGGGCTACTATGCGCCTCCTTCAAAATCATCTGCCTTACCTCAACGTCCTTCGGCATACAAATCTTTCCATGACAACATAACACCCCTTCACTGTTAATGCTAAAATCTCCTACCTCACCGTTTTGGACTTGCTGAAGTCGAGAACTTAACATTTCATCCAACCACTGTTTCTCTTTAATCTGATTTATCCACGTCGGCTTTACTTGAAGTTCGGCTAACAGGCTACCATCATCATACAGACTGAGGTGAGCAAATATTGCCCTTAAGTCCGATACTACCTTACGACTTAACGCATCCGCCACCACGTTAGCTTTACCCGGGTGGTACTCAATCGAGCAGTCATAATCTTTCAACAACTCAATCCACCTCCGTTGCCTTATATTCAACTCCTTTCGGGTGAGGAGATACTTATGGCTCTTATGATCCGTATAGATAATCGAATTTTCTCCGCACTGGTAATGTCTCCAAATCTTGAGAGCGAACACCACCGCAGCTAATTCCAAGTCATGAGTGGGATAATTCATCTCATGCGGTCTTAATTGCCGAGACGCATACGCTACAACCTTCCCTTCTTGCATTAGCACACATCCTAACCTGGTGTGTGATGCATCACAATAAACGACAAATTCCCTTCCAGCCTCAGGTTGAATCAATACTGGTGCCTCAGTCAAAATCTTCTTTAATTTCTCAAAACTTTTCTACTACTTATCTGACCAGACAAACGGTACCCCTTTCCGCAACAACTTGGTTAGAGGTGCAGCGATCAACGAGAATCCTTCAACGAACCTTCTGTAATACCCAGCCAAACCCAAGAAACTCCGAATTTCTGCTACTGACTTCGGTGGTTTCCAATCCAAAATTGCTTCAATCTTTGGAGGATCTACCCTAATCCCTTGAGCAGAAACAACATGCCCCAGAAAAGTCACTTCCTTCAACCAAAATTCACACTTGCTGAATTTGGCATACAGTTGTTTCTCTCTTAATATCTGCAGAACAACCCGAAGGTGTGAATCATGCTCTTCCTCCGTCCTTGAATATACCAAGATATCGTCTATGAACACTACAAAAAACCGATCCAGCTAGGGTTGGAATACCCGGTTCATCATATCCATAAATGTAGCTGGTGCATTCGTCAAACCGAACGGCATCACCAAGAACTCGTAGTGACCATAACGAGTTCGAAAAGCTATCTTATGAATATCCGCCTCCTTGACCTTAAGCTGATGATAACCTGACCTCAAGTCTATCTTTGAAAATACCGAAGTGCCTCGCAGCTGGTCGAACAAGTCATCAATCCTTGCCAACGGATACTTGTTCTTAATCGTCAACTTGTTCAGCTGACGATAGTCAATGCACATACGCATCGACCCGTCTTTTTTCTTTACGAACAACACTGGCGCTCCCCACGGAGATACGCTTGGTCGAATAAATCCACGATCCAACAGCTCCTGGATCTGAGCTTTAAGTTCTACTAGCTCCTTCGGCACCATCCTATATGGGGTGATGGACACCGGAGCCGTTCCCGAAAGTAAATCAATTCCAAATTCCACCTCGCGATCCAGAGGTAACTGCGGAAGCTCTTTAGGAAAGACATCCGCGAATTCCTTCACCGTTCTAACCTCCTTAACAGATAATTCTTTTGCATCCAAAGCACCGATGACAGCTAGAAATGCCTTGCACCCTTTTCACACCATCCTCTCAGCCTTTAGTGCAGAAACCACATTAGACAAGTAATTCCTTCTTTCTTCTATCACAATTACTTCTTTATCCTCTGAAGTTCTTAACACCATTCACTTAGCAGCGCAATCCAAATTTGCACGATGCTTAACCAGCCAATCCATTCCTAAGATAAGGTCAAACTCACCGAATGGCAATTCCATCAAATCTGCCGGAAATACTACCCCTTGAATTTCCAACGGCACATCCCTAAATAACTTGTTCACTACCACAGATTGTCCTAAAGGGCTAACTACAGACATTTCTCTAGTGGAAATTTCTGATTCAATACTCAAAGTCTCAGATACGGTACAGACAACATATGAATGGGTCGAACCAATATCAATCAAAGCAGTAAATGGTTTATCAGCTATAAAGAACGTACCGGTTATGACGTCCGGTGCGTCGCTATCCTCTCACCGTCGAGCTGCATAGACTAAACCCGGTTGCCTTGCATCTGTATTACCAGGACCTCTGCCTGGTGCTCCACGTCCTCGCCCAAATCCATTTCCCCCTCTGATGGCCCACGACCTCTCGGCGGCTGCTGTCCACCTCTTCCCGGTTGTGTATATCCCTGACTTACCGATCGTGCCCTAGCTAACTCTTGAGGACAGTTCCTTATCAGATGGTCCATAGATCCACACTTGAAACATCCTCTATCTCTTCCCCAACACTCTTTTGCATGCGATTTTCCACATCGAGCATAAGGACGAGACTGACCAACTGCAACAGGTATCGCAACTCAGCCCGACCCATCAAACCTAGGCCTCTTTTGTGAACCCCCAACAGTTCATGATGACCCAAAACTCCTATTGTTCCTACCCCTGTCCATATCCCGAGTCTGCCTTTCTGACCGCTTCACCTCCTCGGCTATTTTTTCTTTCTCCACTTGAATGGCAAAGTCTCTTTCCCGCTGCGGAGCTATCAATACCCACAACTCAGCCCGCAGACTATCCTCAAACCAAACACAATGCTCGTGATCAGTTGCAACAACACCCTGAGCATAGCGGTTTAGGCGCAAGAACTCCGCCTCATACTCAGCCAGCGACTTATTCCCCTGGACCAAGTTTAGGAATGCCTTCCTCTGGGCATCCATGTAGCTTGCTCCTACATACTTTCCCTGGAATGCTGCCTTAATGAAATCCCAGGTAATACGATCCGCTGAAGTACCCTCCCTTACCGTAAGCCACCACTGATACGCCTTATCTCGAAGGAGGGACACTGCTCCTTTTAACTTCTCCACCACGCAGCGGTCGTCCCATGATTCGCTCCATTCGTTCCCCAACCAACGATTCAGCTATGTTTGAGGCCACCTGAAATACCCCTAAATACCTCAAATTTCATTTGCCCGAAGTCGCTCAAAAATAGATTTTCGAGCTACCGTCCCGGTGCTTGCTCCAGCAACCCGCTCCAAGACTCGTAGCATCGCTTGGGACAGAGCATCATCCCCTCCAGTTCGGTCCTGGGACCCTACTTCCGCCACTGGCGATGCCGGCATTCCGTCTTCTGGCCCATAACCAGATTCTGAGGGTCCAGCCTCAATACCCCGGCCTCTCCCACGGCCACGCAACCCACGTCCACATCCTCTAGCGCTCATGTTAATCAAATCATCTTGATCTGATTAAAAGTTTTATGAATTAGTACTTCTTTCACTGTTTATTACCGAACAGTCTTATGAAAATAGCATTAAAAGTAGTTCTCGCGAACACATATATATACCTAAAGGTTTCAGTCTGTAAAGTTGATTTTCTTACTACTAGCAATCACAGCACAACACAATTACTTCATACAAAACAACCAATAGTCAGAAGACTTACCGTGCGGATTGATGCCGGGAACTCGGGTGCCATACTTCTGAAAAACATGTATTTTCTTTCTAAACCATTTTCAAACCAATTTTGGAAAACGTTTTTGAACCCAAAGCCCACTGCCGAGTTTTGCAACTTGGCTCTGATACCACAATTGTAACATCCCAAACTTGGTCTAAACGTTACGACCGGATATGATGTGTCACATAAAAGGTTTTTCGTGGAACTCTGTGATTCTTTGAAAACTTTTTGAATCTTCTTTTTATTTTTAAAACTTCAAGTTAGGTTGTTCTTAGAAAACTCGTAAATTTATTGAGTACGCTTTGTAACTCAAGAAATAAAACTACCATAACCGTAAATTGAACCTTAACTCGCCGTGGGTTGGTGATATTTTGAAAATATTTGTTGGTGTATTAAGTGAAACCGTCATATTATACCTTATTGTTTGTGATCGTTCATTACGTTTTAAAAAAAACCTTTATCCATGTTTTTAAGAAAACCCTATTCCGATTAACTCATAAAGATAGATAATGTGTTAAAAGATAAACCCAAATTAAAATATTAGTAGCCTTATTACAGAACAAAAACCCAATTTGAAATAAAGATTTAAAGTAAGGTAGCGTTTACTAAGAAACCGTGCATGGCCACCTCAGAGTCCTCCTCGGCCCATATCCGCAGCACTTAAGTATCACCTGCAAAATAAGCAGTGGGGTGAGTTACGAGAACTCAATGTGCAATTCCCCTTACATTGATAACTGGCCTAAGCCTACAAAAGCAATTTGGCCTTGGCCCTCACAGTAACATATTTGGCCGAAGCCCACACTTATCGGATCGGGCCGGAGCCCTAACTACATGGCATATCAAATAGTGAATGTTATGCAACCTCACCCAGCCTAGTATTCCATCCTCTACACTCCGCTCCGTATGTCCAACCTCAACACTCCTGTGGGGATTTCTACAATCAACCCTCCATCCGCTACACTCCTTTTTGGCAGTCATGCTGCTCAAAGCCGATACAATGTGACAGAGTCACCGATATGTATGTGGCCTAACCATTGAAACAATGTGATCGAATCACCGATATATATGGCACCGAGCCATCGAAATAGTGTGACAGAGTCACCGATATACACTGCCCCTTTTCATCAATATCATACTCCCATCCTATGCAACATATAAACATAATGTAATGAATGCAACATATGTCAATATGCAACGAATAATCCGATCATACATGTTTTCATGCTAAGGTATTTACATGACACAGTGAAAAGGCAACTAACCCGATATCTCCGATTTTACCCTTCAAAGGTAATCCATTAGCCACTGCTGAAGTTTTGGCTTTTAAATAATGCGTGTATTTATCATAAAATAACAAAGAAAGGTGTGGGAATTACACACCTGATTACGCGAAGAACTATACTTTCTACGTCGACGCTTTCACTAACAGGGATGACGGTGATTTGTCTATCCCAGGCAGATGTCGGCTCTCTACCACAACCTGGCGAAAAATCCCGAACCGCCGACACTGCACGACGTTTGAATGCCGGACTAGAGACTACGAGTGCAATCCCTTCAGGCTCCTTAATTTTGCTCTCCTTGGATCGACTAGCACTTGTGGCCATGTTAAGAGTTCTTGATCAGAAAACTAAGTTAAGCAACGAAAGAACAAGAGAGGATAGGTACCAACTCAAAAGAAGCTTCTTACCTTGATCAACAAAAATCGACCACTAGAAGGTTGGCTTACGAAACCGGATGAGTCCCTAGATTATTCCAAGTTAGAATCGATTCCCAAAACAAACCAAAAGAATGGCCTTTCGGCCAAACCAAAAACGAGAAAGGACCCCTTCCTAACCATTCGGCCAACATCCAACTTACCAAAGATTTCTCGAATGCAGGCTACACGAAGAAGAGGAGACGAGAACAAGCCCCTCCATAATCGGCCTATGCCCAAAAGAAGCGAGTCAGAATCTTTGGTTTAACAAATCAACGAGGAAAGAGGTAAAGAATGAAAAGAAAAAAATAGAGGAAGAAGAACCCTTACCGAAATAATAAAGAAATGCCGATTGAAAAGGCTAGAATGATATATGGTGGCTATTTAACAGAGAAAAGAGAAGAGTTAGGGAGTAGAAGAGGATTCGGCTTGCAAAAGAAAAAGATAATGATGGAGGAGAGAAGAAAGTTTCGATTGCGGTGTTTAAGAGGAAAGAACAAAGGAGAAGAAAAGATTCGGCAATGGGGCTTCAAGGGGTTTCGGCTAGGTACAGCAAAGATCAAATGGGAAAAAGAAATAAGATGATTCGACCAATCTTGCTAAGTGCAACAAATGAAGAAAACGAATGGAAGAAAAGAGGAAACCAAGAGGAATGAGAGAGCACAAGAGAGAATTGAAGCTTCGGTTACCAACTATTGAAGTACCAACACCTAAAATGGAAAGAAAGAAAAAAATAAACTAAGTGCTCCTAAAGAATTTCGGCACACCACAAGGAACCAAAATCGAAATGCCTCCTAACCCCCTAGCCAAAATTCTCCTTCCAACAAACCCCTCATTCGGCCAACCACCTCTTCTCACTCTCAAATCCCTTGATTTTCTCCATGTCCCACTCTCCAACATCCATTTGATTCGGTTTGACCATTTCAAACTCCATCAACACTTCATGGCCACTCATTCAAATATTTTGACTCCTTCAACCAACCACCATGAAGAGTCCCAGCCGAAAGCCAACACTCCTCCCCCTTGAGCACAAAAAAATAAAGCTCCACTTGCTGCAGACAAGACTCGAACTCCTTCCCTCCTACTGCTCCCTTGTGATGCCACTCTCTTGCACCTTAAGTGGCGTCACTTGCCACTCTACCACACTCCAACTTGTGCAAATAGTTACAAGCAATAACACATAAGGCCTGCTCCTACTAGCTTCCCCCTTAAAGTGCCTAAAAACAAAATTTTTACCAAGGCCCCAGCTTGACCCCGAGCCTTTCCAAGGCCCCCAATCACACCAAAATAACAAGCAGAACATGCTCAACACACAGAAAACATAAAAATGCAGAACCCCTAATTCCAGGATGTTACACTTAACCCTTAACCTTATATTTTTCTTCTCTTAGTCGCTGGCCTCAAAAGCCTAAACTTTCTCCATAAATGTTCTCTTTGCCACCGCACTTCTCTTTTACCGCATCATCTCTTTCCCACATTGTCGCAATCTCTTTTCCCCTGTAGCAACCACTTCTTTTAGCCGCACTTTTCCGCAACACCGTACCCAACATTTTCCTTTGCCACTGCAAAGCCTTTTCCAACACTTCATCACCACTGCACCATCCTTGTCGTCACCCCCTAATTTATTCCCATTTTTCCATAACTCGTAAAAGAAATCGACCTTTGAAAACTTCTGATGAAAACCCGATTGTGATTCAAGATGAGGAAGCAAATGAGAGATTTTATTCTATCTTCAAGAATCAACCTATGTTTCCAGAAGAAGGCTTCAATTTGGAAAGCATTGATAAGATGATTGTGCCAGTATCGATTCAAAAAATAGTAGATGCTTTAATGTGGAATCAATTTTGTGATGCACAATCACTACCTGAAGAGGAATTAATACAAAAATTCTATGTCAATTTAACCACTCCAGATGCCACTGAAGTTATTGTTCATAAAAAGAAGGTACCTCTTACATCAATGATTTGTTTAATCTGCCTGATGTTGAAGAAGATGAATTACTCTACCATGATGGCAAATACCAATTGGGATTTTCTTCAAAATGTCCTCAAAGTTGTTGCAAATATGGGATCCTAATGGATAATAAAAAACTACAGCAGTCAAGCTTGTCAAAGGGAGTACTTAAAACCAGTGGCTAAGGTATGGTTCTACTTTGTACGATATAGCTTCATGCCTATCTCACATAGTTCCACCATATCGATGGAATGAATGCTTTTGTTGTATGTAATTATGACAGAAAAGTCCATCAATGTGGGGAAAATTATTCTCAAGGAAATCCAAGATTGTGCCAGGAAAAATGCTGGAAGTGCTTACTTTTCATCATTGATTACTTCACTTTTTTTGCGACCACAAGTTTGATCGAAAGCAAACTTGAAATGTCGATATGTTCAAGACTGTATAACAAAGCACGACCTTGAAAGGTTAGTAGAGAATGTTGATCAACTGAAACAGACAGAACTAGACAAACTAGAACCTAAAGAGTCGACAACCAATCCTGATCCTGATACTGACTCAGCAAATGAACCATAAAAAATAGGACCTGAGGGAGAACTGAGCAGTCCTAAACCAGGAACGGAATTGAATGTTGTTGAACCAGATGAGACAAGTGTTAATCTTGAGTTGACTATTTCGATGACCACTTCTTCAAACATCAATGATAAGTCAAAATTTTCAAATATGATGGATATGTGGAAATTTATGCATAACCAACAATAGACTTGTAGGAAATATGCAAAAATTAGAGATGACTCAATAAGGAATGTTGTTAAGGATTTCACTAATAATCTGTTTACTTTTATTCCTGAGTTTCCAGATTATATCTTCGAATCATGGGTGCAAGATTCAAGCCAAGAAGAGTTCGAGAAATCAAGCGAAAATGAGAAGGCGAAGGAACAAGACAAAAGGGAATGATACAAATTAATAAAAAGAGGATTTCTTTTTCTCAGTATTTCATTTAAGACATTTTTATATTTACTTATGTAGTATTTTGCTTTCGCACAATTAAATGAAGTTGATGCCTTTCCATTATTTTTGTTCTCTAGTAAAAAGCAAAGTAGTGTGGTAATGCGAATGTATATGTATAGGATTGGATTGGATTTGTCAAGGAAAGGCTTGGTACTTAAGTAGTCTTCATGACTCACCTCTCTTTCCTGGAATCCTTCCTAGTGCATGATTCACATCCACTACTCTGTTATTTTGCAATGAGGACATTGCTTTTTTTAAAGGGGGTAAGGGCCATCCTGCATGATTTTTTTTTTAAAATTTTCAATTTTCACACATAAGTATGTTGAAATAAATTAATGCTCAGAGAAAATTATTATTAATAAGTAGCCTGAATGGATGTATAATTTCTGATTCTATTCATGTTTTTTTTTAAATTATGTTATCTTAATCATGGTGTGATTGTGTTTTCTAAGTCTTGTATAGTTTTAGCCATGAAAATTTACTTTTCCTTAAAATTAAGCATGCATCAAGGTTTAAGTCTTTAGAATTGTCTTAGTAACTTTCTTGAGGCGAAATCCTAGGAGGCATAAGAATCTAAAAAATGATATAGGCACACTTTGTTTGGATCTTTTAGGCCTTTCAAGCCTACCATATTTAAAATTAACCCTTGAAACCTTATTTTGAGTTGTGTGGCCTACTTTATTTGATTCACCTACATCATAAGCCATCTTTCCTTCTTTTCATAAAATTGACCTTATCTTTGCACCAATTCTAACTTTACTTGCTTTGGTGAAAAGAATTTTGAGAGAGAAGTCAGAAGAAGGTATCTGTTAAAAAAAATAAAGAAAAGAAAGAAAGAGGTATGATCAAATACCAAAAAGTCTCATAGAGCATGAGTTCAAAATTAAGTTTGGGGGTGCTAACCCAATGAGTAAGGCAGATTGTGCTATAGAAGATCCAAGGCAAGTTTAGGGTTATTTAGCCTAAAAATCACTTCTCTTTATCCCTACCTTGAGCCTAGCCCCATTACAACCCTGCGAAAGACCTATTGATTTTGATAACTATGCTGACTACATGTAACATCCTGAACTTCGAGATTTTATGTTTTGCCTTATATCTCGCGATAGGCTAGTTTAGAATGTTAATTGTGTATGTTTAGGGGTCCTAAGAAGGTTTGAGGTTAAGTTGGGCCTTAGTAAAATTTTTGTGTTTAAGCACTTTAAGTAGAGAAGGTAAGTGGCATCATGACTTAAGGAAATAAGTGTGTATTTTTCTAGCATAAGATGAGCTAGTAGTAGAGTGGTGTGGCGTCACATGAAGAGGCTTAAGGGGTAGAGTTCGAATCCCACCTTTTGCAAAATTTTTGGATTATTTTTGTGCTCCTATTCCAAAGTGTCGGCCATGGTTCTAAATATGGTAAGGGAGACTTTTTATTGATGGAAAGATGACTAAGGAATATGGTAAGGAGGAAGACAAGGGAAAAAGAAGGAAATAAATCAAAGAAAGGGATAAGGGAGGGGGACATGTTGGCCGAATATTAGGAGTTTCCTAAGGAAAGAGTTTTAGTCAACACTCATCTTTTTGGTAAAGATGATACACTGCTTTTAGTAGGGGATTTTGGAGCCAATTTGCTATAGCCTTTTTGCAAAATTGTGCATGAGAGGTAGTTTCTTTCTGAAATTTTTTTTTGGTGTCTCTTTTCCAATTTTTTTCCCTTGGCCGAAACACTCAAATTATTTTGGTTCTTTTTCCTTTGTTTTTCCGAATTACTCAAGACAATTTGGTCATATTCTCTTTGGTGATTAGCCGAAACCCCCTAACACTATTTTTCCATCTTTCTTCCTTTTTCTCACCATTTCTTCAACCTCTCTTTTCTTCTTCTTAGTTGACAACTTTGATTGGCCGAATCTTCCTTGCCCTTTTCTCTTCAATAGTCAAATCTTTAACATCTTCTCTCTTCTCCATTCTTGAGTGTTGGACATTTCTCCTTGGTTGAATCGGGTAAGGGTTTCATTTCTACTTCTTCCATTTTCTTTTCTTCCTAGCCGAATGTGTGTCCATCACTATTCGGTTGTTCTACTTTGTTTCTAAATCGAAACATCACTCTCTCCTACACTCTCATATTGTGATCAATTCTTTTTCGTAGTGTTATAGTGGGTGGCCGAATACCACATCATTGCCGATTCATCTCTAGTCATAAGTCCAATCGGTGGGAATCGTGTTCATCATCGATTAAGGTAAGGAGTCTCTTCATAGTCTATTCGATATCGCTACTCAGTTATTGTGTTAATCAGATTGAAAATTTGACTAATCGATTATTATAGGGACTAGATCGTTCATTCTTATCTACTCGTTGACCCTTTAGAAGTAGTGGTAAGCCGGAACCTTTTCCTTAGACAATCGTTTTCTATCATCATAATATCGTTCTGACTAAGACTTTTCCAATGGAGGCAAGTAGTAGCGATTTGAAAAGAAAATCGATAGGAGAGCAAAAAGGGAGTGGATTTGTGATTCCTACTCCTAAGTTCAAGCGTAGGGCGGTATCAGCGGTTCGGGATTTTCCACTGGGTTGTGGACCATCATCCGGTGAGAATAGGCAAATCGTGGTCATTCACGATACTAAGGGTAAGCATTTTAGATCGTCTGATTTAGTTTTGGATTAATAAAATCTCGTTTGTTGGTTAATCGAGTGTAATGGTGATTTAGGTGCCGATGATCAAGAAGGGTTAGTCCTCACCGTAATCAGGTGTGTAACCTCACACCGAAATCCTGTAGATTCGTGATTCACTATTATGTTGGAAGAATAGATCGTTGTTGTGTTACAAGTCTAATATCCGTAATATAGTATGAATCGAATAATTGGCTTAAACATTATTATTTCTAAAATCTGTTAAAATCGGTATAGAATTTGTTATTGTACGAAAATACCTCTATGGGCCGATTTACCAAAATGCCCCTACGGGCCGATTTGCTTGAATGCCTTAGTGGGTCAAATTTCCAAAGAACTATAATGGGTCGATTCACTTTAATAAATTACTTGATTAATGGTTGATATTTATATGTGGATGTTTTATGTTATATTATTATGTACATAGCATTTTTACATATTGCATGGGATGGGAAAAATTGTATGGAGAGCAGTGTAGCCTGGTGGCATTGCCACAATTTGTATATTATTGTGCTTAAATATGATTCCGGTGGCTTGACCACAAAAATACTATATGATAGCAGTTTGACTGCAAATTTTGGTGTGAGCTAAGGGGTGGGATGACTTGATCCCCACAGTGTGTGATTACTGGTCTGGGGGTGTGATGGATGGATGGGTTGGGTTGCATACATATACTTCATTTTAATTATTACTATGTAAATGGGCTTAGGCCCAAGATTATGCTATCTGGGTTCAGCCCAAAGGGATGACTGTAGGGGATTATACACTTTGAGTTCTTGTGACTCACCCCTCCTTCTTTCTTAACCCTTGCAGGTAATGCTCCGTAATGAGGACCTGGGCCCATAGATGACTCGGTGGAGGCCATACTTTGGAAATAATATTTTCAAATATTAGTAAACTACTTTCCCGCTTTATTTCACTATTTTTACTATTTTGGGTTTTAAGTTGTAATAAGGCCTCTGGAATATTTTTATTTTGCTTTATGTTTAGTCGTACTTATTATCTTGCTTGAATTGTTTTAAAATGGGGATTTTTCTAAAATCATAAATAACGGTTTCCAAAATTGATTAACAAATGGTTTTCATAATAAATATGCACTAATAATTTAACTCGGATTCTATTTCAAATTATCAACGTCATTTCTCAAAAGTCACGGTTTTAAAGTTCACTAGTTCGATTTTTGATTCATCAATCAACCTCTCGAAATTGGTAGTGTTTTATCAAATATTTATAACCAAACTTGTTTTCTTGACCATGACCAAATAACGCCCATTTTAGTAAGAATCACATGTTCTTTATACGTTATCTTCATGTGACATGTCAGATCTGGTCATACCGCATGGGCCGGGTTTGGGGTGTTACATTTTATGGTATCAGAGCCAGTTGCAAAACTCAGCTGTGGTTTGGGTTCAAAAATGTTTTCTAAAACTGCTTGAAATTTGATTTATAAATACATGTTTCAAAGGAAGTATGGCACCACGAGTATCCTAAAGCACCAAGTCGAGAAAGTTTTGTTTTCATTTTATGATTATTGTGGTATGACCAGAGTAAGAAAACTTCACAAAATAGAGATACTCTAGAACTTTTAGCTTTACGAAATAAACCATAGAGATTCGGACTTTAGGATATGTTTTGCGAAAACAACTTTACTTCTTATACTCCATAAAATATTGTTTAATAAAAATCTGAATAAGCATCTTGATTCATAAGACTCTTAATCGATTAAATCGACTTAGCAAACATGAGCGCTAGAGGACGTGGACGCGTAGACATGGCCGTGGTAGAGGCCGAGGTGCTAGAGTTGTATCCGAGGCATCGGGACATATGCCGTAAATGGACGCACTGCGCCACTGTGGATCAAGCCGGGTCACACGATCGAATGAGAGGGACGACGCCTCGTCCCAAGCGATGTTATGGTATCGAAAAGGGTCATTGGGCGAACTAGGTCGACAGCTCGTGGGTCGATATCGGAGAGACTCAGATCGAATGGAGCCGAAGTCTTTAGGGGTATTTCGGGTGTAGCCCCAAGTGTACCGGAGTACTGGCTTTAGGCAGTGGAGTGGATTATGGACGATCTGGATTGCACAGTGGAGCATAAACTGAAAGGGGTTGTGTCATTGCTGAGAGATGAGGCGTATCAGTGGTGGCTCACTGTTCGGGAAGGCACTCAGGCTGATCGTATTACCTGGGATTTCTTTAAGACAGCATTCCAGGGAAAATATGTCGGGGCTAGTTATGTGGATGCCAGAAGGAAGGAATTCCTGAATCTGATACAAGGAGGTAGGTCTGTGGTAGCTTACGAGGCAGAGTTTCTGCGTCTGAGTTGGTATGCCCGGGGTATAGTGCTGACTGATCATGAACGCTGTGTGCGTTTTGAGGATGGATTGCGTGATGAGTTGCGGGTACTGATAGCCCCACAGAAGGAGAGAAATTTTTCCACACTGGTGGAAAAAGCTAAGATTGCTGAAGAAGTAAGGCATTCGGAACGAAAAATTGAGACAAGGATCGGGGCAGGAACAAGAGAGACTCTGGGTATTCAGGTCCTGCCAGAGGATTTCAGAAAAGGCCCAGGAATATGGAGCCAGCTCGAGTGGGAGTTCCAGCTACTACCAATTAGTTACAGCCTTGCGTGGATTGTGGGAAACTTCACTCGGGTGAATGCTGGAAGAGAACTGGTGGTTGTTTCAGATGTGGATCCAAGGACCATCGGTTTAGGGATTGCCCTCGAAAGTCGGGTCAAACTCAGGCAGTTCATAACAAATTTGTGCAGTCAGCTGGAGGCACTCAGTAGCCGCCGAGAGGCTTTGGGCTAAGTCGAGGTGGTAATGGTGTAGGACGAGGTCAAGGTGCACCGTGTAGAGGTACCGGTAATAGGGGTAACACGGAGGCGAGACAGCCAGGGTTGGTCTATGCGATCAGGCATCGAGAGGATGGCGATGCACCGGACGTCATAATCGATACGTTCTTCATATCTGATGTACCTATTACCGCTTTGATAGACATTGGATCCACCTATTCGTATGTTACATGTGCTGTGTCTGGAACTCTGAATATTAAATTTGAGATTACTGCTAGAGAAACAACTGTAATTAGCCTTTTAGGACAGTCGGTGGTAGTAAATAAGTTTTTTAGGGATGTGCCCTTAGAGGTTCAGGGGGTAGTATTTCTGGCGGATTTGATGGAACTGCCGTTTGGGGAGTTCGATCTTATTTTGGGCATGGACTGGCTGGTTAAACATCGTACGAACTTGGACTGTGCTGCAAAGCAGATGGTACTAAGAACTTTGCAGGATAAGGAAGTGATGATGATAGGTGAAAGAAGAAATTCTCTATCTAATGTGGTATCTGCTTTAAAGGCAGAAAGGTTGGTTCGAAAGGGGTGTGAAGCATTCATAGCCTTTATCAGTGCTTTGGATGCCAAAGAGTTGTCGGTAGAGAGTGTTAGAACGATGAAAGAGTTTTCAGACATCTTTCTCGAGGAGCTTCCAAGATTGCCTCCAGATCGGGAGGTAGAATTTGGTATTGAGTGCATTTGCGAGAACGGCTCCTGTCCTTGCTCCTTACAAAATGGCACCGAAGGAGCTCGTGGAACTTAAAGCTCAAATTCAGGAGTTGTTGGATCGTGGATTTATTCGACCAAGTGTGTCACCATGGGGAGCGCTGGTTTTGTTCGTTAAGAAAAAGGATGGATCGATGCGTATGTGCATCGATTATAGACAATTGAATAAGTTGACGATCAAGAACAAGTATCCGCTATCGAGGATCGATGATCTGCTCGATCACCGCGAGGAGCTTCAGCTTTTCTCGAAGATAGACTTGAGATCGGGGTATCACCAGCTTAGGGTCAAGGAGGCGAATATTCACAAGACTGTGTTCTGAACCCGATATGGGCATTACGAGTTTTTAGTGATGCCGTTCGGGTTGACTAATGCACCAGCTGCATTTATGGACATGATGAATCGAGTCTTCCAACCTTACCTAGACCGATTTGTGGTTATGTTTATAAATGACATCCTGGTGTACTCAAAGACTGAATAAGAGCATGATTCGCATCTACGGGTAGTATTGTAGATTTTGAGGGAGAAGCAGCTGTATGCCAAATTCAGTAAGTGTGAATTTTGGTTGAAGGAGGTGACCTTTTTGGGGCATGTTGTGTCTGCCGAAGGAATTAGAGTTGATCCCTGGACGGTCGAGGCTGTGTTGGATTGGAAGCCACCGAAGTCAGTGGCAAAAATTCAGAGTTTTTTTGGTTTGGCTGGGTATTACAGGCGATTCGTTGAGGGGTTTTCGTTGATTTCTGCACCCCTAACTAAGTTGTTGCGTAAAGGAGTACCGTTTGTGTGGTCAGATAAGCAGCAAGAGAGCTTTGAGAAACTGAAGAAGATTCTGACAAAAGCGCCAGTATTGATTCAACCTGAGGCTGGTAAAGAGTTTATTGTGTATTATGATGCGTCATACACGGGCTTAGGATGTGTGTTGATGTAAGGGGGAAAAGTGGTAGGTTATGCATCTCGTCAATTAAGGCCGCATGAGGTAAACTATCCCACTCATGATTTGGAGTTAGCTGCAGGTGGTGTTTGCTCAAGATTTGGAGACACTATCCATGCGGGAGAAGTCGATTATCTACACGGATCATAAGAGTCCAAGTACCTCCTTACCCAAAAGGAGTTGAACTTAAGACAGCGGAGGTGGATAGAATTGTTGAAGGATTATGACTTCTCAATCGAGTAGCACCCAGGTAAAGCTAACGTAGTGGCAGATCGTTGAGTCGTAAGGTGATATCGGATTTGAGAGCGATGTTCTCTCATCTCAGCCTTTATGAAGATGGTAGTCTGTTAGCCAAACTTCAAGTGAAGCCGGCATGGGTAAGCCAGATTAAGGAAAAGCAGTTGGTAGATGAAAGGTTGGGTTCTCGACTTCAGCAAGTGGAAAGTGGTGAGATAGGGGATTTTGGATTAAATAGTGATGGAGTATTGTGTTTCTGCGGAAGAGTTTGTATGCCCAGGGATTCAGAATTGAGACAAATGATTCTACGTGAGGCGCATAGTAGCCCATATCTATGCACCCCGGAGGAAACAAAATGTACCGAGACCTCAGTGAGCAGTATTGGTGGCCAAGATTGAAACGGGAGGTTACTGACTTCGTGAGCAAGTGCTTGACATGTCAGCAGGTGAAGGCGGAGCATCAACTGCCTTCAGGGTTATTGCAACCGGTGAAAATTCCACTATGGAAATGGGAAAGGATAACGATGGACTTTGTTAGTGGGTTACCCTTAACGCCTACTAAGAAAGATTCAGTATGCGTTATAGTGGATCGGTTAACGAAGACTGCTCATTTCCTACCTGTTCGTATGGATTATTCGTTGCAAAAGTTAGCCAAGTTGTATGTACCCGTGAGGTTACATGGGGTACCAGTGTCTATTATATCGGACAAGGATCCTAGGTTTACATCACGGTTTTGGAAGGCTCTACATTAAGCTTTGGGTACAAGATTGAATTTTAGCATGGCATTTCATCCGCAGACAGATGGTCAGTCGGAGAGAGTAATCCAGATTCTAGAAGACATGTTAAGAGGCTGTGTGATCGACTTTATGGGTTGTTGGGAAGATTTTCTACCGTTGGTAGAGTTTGCATACAACAACAGCTATCAATCCAGCATCCAGATGGCACCCTACGAGGCGTTGTATGGTCGTAGTGTCGTGCTCCTACTTGCTAGACTGAGTTGGGGGAGCGACAGTTATTGGGTCCAGAGTTGATCTCGGAGACGGAGGAAAAAGTTAAGGTAATTCGGGCACAGTTAAAAGAAGCTTCGGACAGATAGAAATCGTACGCGGATCTAAAGCGAAAGGAGATAGAGTTCTCTATGGGTGATCAGGTCTTTTTGAAGGTCTCACCTTGGAAGAAGATCTTAAGATTTGGGCGGAAAGGCAAGTTGAGCCCTAGGTTCTTCGGACCTTACCATGTATTGAAGTGTGTTGGGCCAATATCTTATCAGCTTGAGTTACCTCTGGAGTTAGGTCAGATACATAGTGTATTCCATGTCTCTATGTTAAGGCGTTATCATTCGGATCCATCTCATGCTGTTCCAGTGGAGGAAGTTGAGATAAGACCTGACTTATCTTTTGAAGAAGAACCAGTGCAGATTTTAGATCGGGATATTAAGGTGCTGAGAAGGAAGTCGGTACCATTAGTAAAAGTATTATGGCGTAATCACGGGACAGAGGAAGCTACATGGGAGCCAGAGGACACAAAACAGAAGCAATATCCTCATCTCTTTTAATCAGGTAAATTTCGAGGCTGAAATTTCTTTAAGGGGGTAGAATTGTAACATCCTGAACTTCGGGATTTTATGTTTTGCCTTATATCTCGCGATAGGCTAGTTTAGAATGTTAATTGTGTATGTTTAGGGGTCCTAAGAAGGTTTGGGGTTAAGTTGGGCCTTAGTAAAATTTTTGTGTTTAAGCACTTTAAGTAGAGAAGGTAAGTGGCATCATGACTTAAGGAAATAAGTGTGTATTTTGCTAGCATAAGATGAGCTAGTAGTAGAGTGGTGTGGCGTCACATGAAGAGGCTTAAGGGGTGGAGTTCGAATCCCAGCTTTTGCAAAATTTTTGGATTATTTTTGTGCTCCTATTCCAAAGTGTCGGCCATGGTTCTAAATATGTTAAGGGAGACTTTTTATTGATGGAAAGATGACTAAGGAATATGGTAAGGAGGAAGACAAGCGAAAAAGAAGGAAAGAAATCAAAGAAAGGGATGAGGGAGGGGGACATGTTGGCCGAATATTAGGAGTTGCCTAAGGAAAGAGTTTTGGTCAACACTCATCTTTTTGGTAAAGATGATACACGATTTTGGTAGGGGGATTTTGGGAGTCAATTTGCTATAGCCTTTTTGCAAAATTGTGCATGAGAGGTAGTTTCTTTTTGAACATTTTTTTTTGTCTCTTTTCCAATTTTTTTCCCTTGGACGAAACACTCAAATTATTTTTGTTCTTTTTCCTTTGTTTTGCCGAATTACTCAAGACAATTTGGTCATATTCTCCTTGATGATTAGCCAAAACCCCCTAACACTATTTTTCCATCTTTCTTCCTTTTCCTCACCTTTTCTTCAACCTCTCTTTTCTTCTTCTTAGTTGACAACTTTTATTGGTCGAATCTACCTTGCCCTTTTCTCTTCAATAGTCGAATCTTTAACATCTTCTCTCTTCTCCATTCTTGAGTGTTGGACATTTCTCCTTGGTTGAATTGAGTAAGGGTTTCATTTCTACTTCTTCCATTTTCTTTTCTTCCTAGCCGAATGTGTGTCCATCACTATTCGGTTTTTCTACTTTGTTTCTAAATCAAAACATCACTCTCTCCTACACTCTCATATTGTGATCAATTCTTTTTCGTAGTGTTATAGTGGGTGGTCGAATACCACATCATTGCCGATTCATCTCTAGTCATAAGTCCAATCGGTGGGAATCGGGTTCATCATCGATTAAGGTAAGGAGTCTCTTCATAGTCCATTCGATACCGCTACTCAGTTATTGTGTTAATCGGATTGAAAGTTTAACTAATCAATTATTATAGGGACTAGATCGTTCGTTCTTATCTACTCGTTGACCCTTCGGAAGTAGTGGTAATCCGAAACCTTTTCCTTAGACAATCGTTTTCTATCATCGTAATATCGTTCTGACTAAGACTTTTCCAATGGAGGCAAGTGGTAGCGATTTGAAAAGAAAATCAATAGGAGAGCAAAAAGGGAGTGGATTTGTGATTCCTATTCCTAAGTTTAAGCGTAGGGCGGTATCGGCGGTTTGGGATTTTCCACCGGGTTGTGGACCATCATCTGGTGAGAATAGGCAAATCGTGGTCGTTCACGATACTAAGGGTAAGCATTTTAGATCGTCTGATTTGGTTTTGGATTAATAAAATCTCGTTTGTTGGTTAATCGAGTGTAATGGTGATTTAGGTGCCGACGATCAAGAAGGGTTAGTCCTCACCGTAATCAGGTGTGTAATCTCACACCGAAATCTCGTAGATTCGTGATTCACTATTATGTTGGAAGAATAGATCGTTGTTGTGTTACAAGTCTAATATCCGTAATATATTATGAATCGAATAATTGGCTTAAACATTATTATTTCTAAAATCTGTTAAAATCGATATAAATTTTGTTAATATACGAAAATGCCCCTATGGGCCAATTTACCAAAATGCCCCTACGGGCCGATTTGCTAGAATGCCTTAGTGGGCCGAATTTCCAAAGAACTATAATGGGTCGATTCACTTTAATAAATTACTTGATTAATGGTTGATATTTATATGTGGATGTTTTATGTTATATTATTATGTACGTAGCAATTTTACATATTGCATGGGATGGGAAAAATTGTATGGAGAGCAGTGTAGCCTGGTGGCATTGCCACAATTTGTATATTATTGTGCTTAAATATGATTTCGGTGGCTTGACCACAAAAATACTATATGATAGCAGTTTGACTGCAAATTTTGGTGTGAGCGGCGGGTGGGGTTGACTTGATCCCCACAGTGTGATTAGCTGGCCTGGGGTGTGATGGATGGATGGGTTGGGTTGCATACATATACTTCATTTTAATTATTACTATGTAAATGGGCTTAGGCCCAAGATTATGCTATGCGGGTTCAGGCCCAGTGGATGACGGTAAGGGGATTATACACTGAGTTCTTGTGACTCACCCCCCTTCTTTCTTAACCCTTGTAGGTAATGCTCCGTAATGAGGACTTGGGCCCATGGATGACTCGGTGGAGGCCATACTTTGGAAATAATATTTTCAAATATTAGTAAACTACTTTCCCGCTTTATTTCACTATTTTTACTATTTTGGGTTTTAAGTTGTAATAAGGCATCTGGAATATTTTTATTTTGCTTTATGTTTAGTCGTACTTATTATATTGCTTGAATTGTTTTAAAATGGGGATTTTTCTAAAATCATAAATAACGGTTTCCAAAATTGATTAACAAATGGTTTTCATAATAAATATGCACTAATGATTTGACTCGGATTCTATTTCAAATTATCAACGTCATTTCTCAAAAGTCACGGTTTTAAAGTTCACTAGTTCGATTTTCGATTCATCAATCAACCTCTCGAAATAGGTAGTGTTCTATCAAATATTTATAACCAAACTTGTTTTCTTGACCATGACCAAATAACGCCCATTTTAGTAAGAATCACATGTTCTTTATACGTTTTCTTCATGTGACATGTCAGATCCGGTCATACTGCATGGGCCGGGTTTGGGGTGTTACACTACATTAGTGTAGTGAAATTATTAAGTTCAACAAATGAAGACCATTATTAAACCTTAGGATTGTTTTACTTAATTAAAACGAGGAAGAATAATTTAATGGTAAGATTTAGATATGGCTCGAAAAAGCATGCGAATTATGATTATTGCTAACATCTTCATTTACTTGATATAAAATTTTGGAATTATATTTATATGCGAGCAACTTAGCAAGAAGGGTTTGTGTGCATAAATTTGTTAATGCATGATTATGTGAAGAATTTATTCTACTTAAATATTGTGCAAGATTGCCCTATTGAAATTTTTGACTTGCTTGAAACATTATTCGGAACGAACAATGGATTAAGTTTAGGGGTGTGATAACTCTAAATTATTAGATTTTTAAAGCACCTTTTTACTTAGAATTTATACAAATCTCGAGTGTTTTGATAGCTAATTATGTGTTTTTAGTACATATTGAGAATTTTGGCACAAGTAAAGCAAGATTACAATTTTTGAGTAATTAGGTGCTAATTTCACATAATTCTACTTTATGTCGCTACATTTTGAAATTTTCATAATTTGTGCTATAATTCTTACAGGTTGGTAAATTGATTTGTTTGATGTTCGAAGCCAATATGGATAACACTTGCACATGAACTAAATATCAATCAGTATGGGACGGAAAGCTAAAGCATTGGACTCAACAAATTCATTCTAACCAAGCTTGGAAGTGGGTTCCTGAAAAGAACAAGTCTGCCTTTCACATTGGAGCCTAAACCATCCATTAAGGGGGAAAGAAGCCCAAATTCGGCAATGAGCAACCCAACCAAATTTGGAACAATTAAATTCAGGGTCCTTACATGTGTAAAAAAATCACAAATTAGCCCCAGTCAAACTCCATAGTTTTTGTCCAACCCATGCCTTAATTCAAGCAAAAATCAAGCTAGAATCATGAAAAAATCAACCCCTTTCCATGAAATATGGCCGACCATGCATGAGAGATTTCTAAGGGATGTTCATGCTATTTTTAGCAAACTCTCAAGCCTTCCCTCATGTATAAATACTACCCCTTATTCACCTGTCACTCATCATTCATTAATTCAACACATTCACTTCATTCTCCTTTCTCCTCCACGCCTAAGCCTTCCATCTCCCTTCATTTTTCTCATCCTCTTTTTGAGAATTCCCTTAGTAAGTAGTTCCTGAGAGAAAGTTCTCTTGGTCGACCACCTTGAGGAGTAATTTGCATCGGAGCAATGACAGAAATCGGAGGAAGCCACCACGGATAGTTCTCAAGAAATCACCAAATTTATCTAAGAGTTTTTTCTTCCTTTCTCTTTAATTTTTCTTAGTTTATAAACATGTTTGCAAATTATTTGATTGATTTTTCATTCATAATAATGACTTAAATTTGTTCAACTAGAATGGTTGCAATGCATTAATTTCTTTCGTTCAATTCATGTTTATATTATTCTATGCCTCAACTATTTATGCTTCCAATTAAAATCATTCATGTTATTCATGCATTAAGATATGTTTGACTACATTAGAATTAATTGCTTAATCTGAACCAGAGGATAATTAATTGATGTAATAATTGGAAGATGCATGCTTAATTTATATCTGAGCAAGAATAAATTGAAGGTTCGTAATAATTCCAAAATAACACTATTACCTTGCATAACTTTAGATTTATGTGATTAAATTGTTTCAAACCTGACTCGTCCCTATTACTTTGTATAATTCTAAGGAACCCTTAGTTAAATGTTGACATAGAAATATGCACATTTTTCTAAGTGATAAATCTAAGATCTCGAAAGAGCTTATGATTTTAGATTCCAAGTTCATAAATGATCGAGTTGCCTTGGAATTTTTTTGGAACATTTGTTAAGCATGGTAATGAATGAATTAAATTAAGAGTTGTAATTGTTCTAGCTTATTCATGTTATTTATGTTAAATCTTTTGAATTGTTGTTAAACATTCATTGCATTTTATTTTATCCCATTTGCATAATAGTTGTTAATTTCATTAGGACATTCATCACCTTCAAATATTTTATTTTCTTAACCAACTTGTGAATTATTAATTTTACATTTCCTAATTATCAATAAAATCTTTGTGGAGACAATACTCTTTTTACTCACTTATTACTTGATAACAACTGTGTATACTTGCACATTCCGTCGTGAATCAATGTTATCGCTGATACATTTTCTCTCTTTGGCATTACTGTTTATGCTTTGATTGGCCCAGGGTCAACTGACTCGTGTATCTGCACTACATTAGTAATAGATAAGAAAATACTAGTAGAGTCAACATAAATTTGTGGTTAAAGTAACTAATCCGCTAGGTCGATATGTGTTAGTTGATAAGATTTGTAGGAATTGTCCACTGAAAATTGGGGATTGTGACTTTCCAGCTAATTTGATGCTTTTTCCATTTAATGAATTTGATTTTATTCTCAGCATAGACTGGTTGGCTTTGCATGATGCTGTTGTAAATTGTAGACAAAAGTAGATTGTTCTAAAATGTAAGAGTGGTGAGTTAGTCAGTATGCCAACATTATTTCTGCTTTATCAGATCAGAAACTTGTTATAAAAGGCTGCATGGTGTATTTAGTGTATATTCTTAATTCTAGAGTTTCATAATCGAAGGTTAAGTTAGTTCCGACTGTATGTGATTTTGCTTATGTATTTTCAGAAGAGTTGCTAGGGTTACAATCAATCAGGGAAGTGGAATTTTCTATTGAATTGGAGTTTGTTCTGACTCAAAGCACAATTGCAAGAATTATCAGATAGAGGGCTTGTTCGATCGAGCGTATCTCCTTGGGGTGCGCAATTATTGTTTGTTAAGAACAAGGACGGGTCGATGCATTTATATATTGATTACCAACAATTGAATAAAGTCACGATTAAGAACAAATATTTGTTACCTCATATTGATTATTTATTTGATCAGTTGAAAGGTGTGACAGTGTTTTCAAAAATCGATCTTCATTCTGGATATTATCAGCTCTGAGTTAAAGATTCAGATGTGTCAAAAACAACTTTTTAAACCAGGTATGGACACTATGATTTTCTAGTTATGTCATTTGGTTTCAAAAATTCTCCAACTATATTCATGTATTTGATAAACAAAATATTATGGCCGTATTTAGAAAAGTTTGTTGCTTTTATCGATGACATATTGATTTATTCAACAAAAGAGATTAAGCACGCCTAGCATTTGAGTACTATATTGCAAACTTTGCACGAAAAATAGTTGTATGCAAAATTCAGCAAGTGAGAGTTCTAGCTTTGAGAAATCGGGTTTCTAGGTCATGTGGTATCGACAGATGGCATATGAGTTTATCCTAGTAAGATTTTAGCTATATTGAGTTGGAAACCTCCGAGAAATATCATCAAAGTAAGAAGTTTTTTTAGGTTTGGTTGAGTATTACAGACGCTTTGTTATATGTTTCTCAATAATCGCATTATCGTTGAAGAGGCTACCACAAAAAGATGTTAAATTTGACTGGTCTAATAAATGTCAACAAAGCTTTGATCAATTGAAAGCGATGTTAATCGAATCTCCCGTATTAACTTAACCAGAGTCTGGTAAGGAATTTTTCATATATAGTGATGCTTCACACAGTGGATTAGGTTGTGTTTTGATGCAGGAAGACAAAGTTGCAGCTTATGCTTCCCGACAGCTAAAATCGCATGAGAAAATGATTCACCCCATCTAAATTTCACCCCATCCGTGCATGTATCAGAAAAATTATTCGACATGCGATCTTGAGCTTGTAGCTATTGTGTTTGCCCTAACAATTTGGCGACATTATCTTTAAGGAGAGAAATGCCATATTTTCTCCAATCATAAAAGTTTGAAATACATAATGTCCCAGAAAAAATTGAATTTACGTCAGCGTAGATGGTTAGAGTTGTTAAAATATTATGATTTAATCATTAACTACCAACCGGGGAAAGCTAATATTGTTGCAGATGCTTTGAGTCAAAAATCATTATTTGCTTTGAGAGTCATGAATACTCATTTGATGTTTGGTGATTACAGTTCTATTTTGGCCAAGCTAAAGGCTAAATCGATGTTTTTGCAATAGATTCGTGAGGCGCAGAAAAGAGATATTGAATTGATTACTAAACAGGAACAAGTCAGAAAATTGCAAGATACAGAATTTCATTTGGGTGTTGATGACTGTTTGTATGTTCGAAATAGGTTATGTGTACCGAGGAATTCTGAAGTTAAACAAGAGATTTTACAAGAAGCTCATTACAGTGTTTACTCGATTCATCTTGGTGGTAACAAGATGTATAGTGATTTGAAACAAATGTACTAGTGGCCCGGTATGAAATGTGTGATATCAGAATTTGTATCAAAATGTTTGATAAGTTAGCAGGTTAAAGCCGAGAATCAGGTACCTTTAAGGTTGTTAAAGCTTGTTTTGATTCCACAGTGGAAGTGGGAACGAGTCACCATGGATTTTGTGTCAGGGTTACTATTGTCGTCGAGAAAAAAAGATGTCATATGGGTTGTTGTTGACAGATTGAATAAGTCTGCACATTTCATTCTCGTGTACACAGATTTTTCACTTAAGAAATTAGCAAAATTATATGTTTCTGAGATAGTCAGATTGTATAGCATACCATTTTCGATTAAATCTAACCGCGATCCACGATTCACCTTTTGATTTTGAGGTAAGTTACACGAGGCTTTGGGCACTAAATTGACCTTTAGCACAACATTTCATCCACAAATTGACAGCCAGTCAGAGAGAGTGATTCAGATACTCGAGGATATGCTTCGTTGTGGAGTTATTGAATTTAAAGGTAACTGGGAAAAATTTCTTCCACTGGTTGAGTTTTCTTATAACAATAGTTACCATTCGAGTATTAAAATGGCCCCGTATGAAGCTTTATATGGTCGAAAGTTTAGAACTTCATTATATTGGACGTAATTGAGTGATAAAAAGTTTTGGGTACTGACTTGACCCGTGAAACCGAGGAGAAAGTTAAAGTTATTCGAGATTGTCTGAGAGCTGCTTCTGATCGACAAAAATCGTAGTCAATTTGAAAAGAAAAGACATCAAGTTTTAGGTTGGTGAATAAGTATTTCTGAAAGTGTCACCCTGGAAAAAGGTTTTCCGTATTGGTAGAAAAGAGACACTTAGTCTACGATTCATTGGTCTGTATGAGATTATCCAGAGAATAGGGTCGATAGCTTATCGTTTAGCTTTGTCTTTGGAACTTAAAAATATTCGCAATGTTTTTCACGTATCGATGTTGAGAAAGTATAAATTTGATCCCTCGCATGTGATTTCTCTAATTGAAGTAAAGTTGGGGCCTGATATGTCATATAGGAAAGAATCGGTTAAAATTCTCGCTCGGGAAGTGAAAGAGTTGAGAAACAAACGTATAGCTTTAGTAAAGGTTCTTTGGCAATGATGCAGATTGGAGATAGCTACACGGGAACCTGAGGAAGCTATAAAATTACAATACCTGAACCTTTTCTCTAGTAAGATTTTTAAGGACGAAAATTCCTTTAGGGGGAGAGTTGTAACAACCCATTTTTTAGTGGTGTCAAAAACGATGGTTTCGAGACCACAATTCTAACTAGCTAGCTAGTAAATATTATTAATTTAATATTTAAGAGTCTATTACAATGTAGTATTAAATTTTGGTTAGGAAATTTTAACTTTTAGATAGTTAATTGAGTAAAAAGGACTAAATCATAAAAGCTACAAATACATGGAAGGTTAATGCTCTATAGTTTGTTAGAACTTTCTCTGGTTACTAATTCATTCTAGCCTTCTTACCTATGAAGCCAGATGTTGTAAAGGTATGAGCAATGACAGTTAGTGTGGCAGATATGGAGAAGTAATCCAAATGACTCTACATGTGGTGGGGATTGTTTTAGTAATACAAGTATGAGCAATGATAGTGTGTCAGATGTCGTAAGGATTGTTCCCTATAATTTTTTGGCTACTTGGAAAGACAAGAATGACTCTGTCTTTAGTAATACGGGTAGTAACAAAAGGGATTTAATTAGTACTAGTATATCTTGGGTCATGTGTTTTACTAATGCAAGGTTGAGGATTTTTTTTTTAATCTTCAAAGTTTCTCATAACTATTAGTAGCCACCTTCATAGGGTTGGATTGAATTAAATGTGGATCGGCCTTTCATTCACCACCTTTATCGGTCGGTTATAAGAGGTGTTGTTCAAGGTTTATGTGGCGAATGGTTGCTTGGGTTTAATAGGGGTAGACTCAAATTGAAGCTAGAGCGATCTATGAAGGCTTTAAACTTGTGTTGTCCAGTGGATTTCGCTCCATCAAAGTCGATTGCGATAATGCTCTATTACTTGAATTTCTCTACAAGGGATATGATGCTGACAATACAATCTCAGAGTTGCAGATGGTTGGTTCTATGTTGGGAAATGTGTCCATATTTTAGTAAACATGTAACTATTTTATATGTATCTGAACGATGAATAAATAGATAAAGTTAATTTCACATTTCACTATTATATCTTTTGTGTTTCTGTCTTTCAGTTTTCGCATAAATAGCGAAGTTGTGACAAGCAAATATTAGCTCATTGATTGTTTAAGTTCAAACTGATGATAAGTGGCACTATAAGAAAATTTACATTGCGAGAAAGACAACTTACTTCATTGAATAATCTAAAGGAGTTTGTAATCCCGTAAAAGAATCAAAGTGAGCATTTGATTCAAATACTTAGAAATGATTATGATGTCATCTACAATTCTAATTAGGAAGATGGCTAGTCTTGGCTATCGGAGCAGTTGACTCCATGGGTAAAGCCATAAATGTAATCATTAGAAGAATAATACATTGGACTAGACCCAAGTTGAATTAATTTTAAATCATTTCATGAATTAATTCACTTGTGATGTTCATGGTGTGGCTATGATAACCCAAACCCAGCTGAGACAGCCAAACCTAAATTTTGAAAGTCACATTAGCCACCGAAGTGACTCTCCATTTCAAACATTACGAACCACACCAACCAACCATACACACCACACAATTTTAGAATATTTCATATAAAAAATTATACCTGAGTGCATGCTTTTCTAAATTAGTCATTTCATTCATACAATCAGAAGGTATAAGGTGTACCTTAATACTCGGCGGTCTCCCTTAGCTGCAAAAAATTGTTAGTTCATTTAACTATCATCACATTAAGCAAGTAATTAAAACCATCCAAATAAGCAATCAAACAAGCAATTACAACGTTCAAAAATCCCAAAAATAAAAACAAACAGTTCGTAATGTCCGTTTACAACCCATTAAAATTTTTATTTTCAAAATTTAAGTCTACTTCTAGTACTAAACCCTTGGAACGATCCACATTTCCTTCACTACAAAGCTTAAAAGCTCAACACACATACTCAAAGAAAATGCCTTGCGATGGATCACTGATACGCCACCCTCCTTGCTAACCCGGGAACTATTTATCTGCAATGTAAAGTAAGAGGGATGAGATTGGGAAAGCTCAGTGAGTACACATGCATACAACATAAGTAAACACACTAGACATATTAAGATTTAAACATACCTTAACGATACACATATAACACAATTTTCATGCTCAACACAGTGATATATTAGCAATTCGTGAAAATGAAACATAGTCAAATTATATACTCATTGGATAAACGGATATCCAAAACACAGCACATGGCTCATAAAGTTGTACACTATCTCTGTGTAGTTGTAGCGCGTATGCTTACACTCTCCAAACACACCACGCATCTACGGTAATTGGAGGTATGCTCGACATTCCCTTATCTCTCCAACGCTATATCCGGGCCACAATGCCCAACACATAATAAAAAGGGTTAGTACTCACAATCCTATGGCATGCCACTGATATCCAATGGTTTCAAGTGTTCACATTGCCAACATATCTATTTAATCACATTTTATTTAATCACATTTTATTTCATAATATAACTGGCTCGCTTTACTGTTGAGCTCGCACTTAGCATTTCACAATAATATAATTTTGCACTAATCAAAACTCGTAATATCATAAATTTCATAATTCACTTAGGGTTCGTGCATACATAAATGCGCATTATCAATAAAATTTGCATGTTATAAGAGTCCATATTATACTATTTATTCTTATATCTGTTCGTAAATATTACAAAATCATATACAAATATATATACATATTTATTTAGTGACCTTTATCACTACAAATTTTAAGAATACATCAAAAGTTTCAAAATTTTATATATTATATAAAATCATACCCATAATTATCTATGTTGTATACAATAGAACCATGCATATATATTATATTATATATATAACACCAAAATCCATTAATATATATTATGTAAAATAAAGTCATGCATATATATTATATAAAATAAAGCCATTCATATATATAACCACCCACGTGTATATATATGTATATTACAACCCAACTCACATATATATTATTTATATAGCACCAAAACATATGCATATGTATATTACCAGCTCCCCCATTTATATATTATATATATAACACGCACTAATATATATTGCATACAAAATAAAGTCTATGTATATATATTATAAGTTCATGCATTTTGACTATTAAAATCGCACAATGAATATACTCAATGATGCAACTAAAATTGCAAGGATTTGTATAAAGAAGAAGTCAAGGTTCGCATCTCATTAGTGGGGGTTCGCAAGCCTCACTTCAACTCTCTAGATCTCGTAATTCATGCTAAAATACGACATACAAAGGCACTCACCTATAGCTCACCACAGTTCGTCGAACTAGACAACTTCACAAAAAATATACATATTACTAAGCATTCAAAAACAATCTAGCTTATCTCTTTGTGTTCATACAACGACTCTTCAGTCACACATACTTATTCGACTTATTCCATACAATCTATTTCGCTTAATCTCTTCTTTTTAACTTAATTAAATCCTTAATTTCTACCTCCTAACCCCCTAACTTGGGCCTAATTATAGATCTTGATCTCTAACTTTGCTCAATTTCTTTAATTAATAATTGTTTTGAAAAAAACATTGTTCATCCTCGTTCTCAAAAGAAGATCATTTGATTAACGCAATTACTTAAATATTTTGATAAATTGAATTTGTAAACTTCTTAATCTCATCAAAATATACTACAAATCATTTTAAAAATATCTCTTAGCTCTTTATTATGAGATTTACCATTTTTATGCAAAAGATAACTCTAAAACCATGGATCTATAATTTTCTTACTTAGATCTATGAAAATTCAAATTAAAAATACCTAATAAAAATTTAATACATAATAAAATAATAGGTAAGGATTCAATTGCATGAATTTCATTTTTCGAGTTGAGGGACTAAAATTGTAAAGAAATTAAAAGTATAAGGGCAAAATGGTAATTTTGCCAAAATTATATGTTGGACTAAATTGGATGAGAAATATATTAAATTGGGTTAAATTTATTCGTATAGATCCAGATAGACCTCGTGCGGAGTTAGATTGGGACAAAGGAAAAATATCGGATTACTAGCCTCCGTATCTACGTATACTCGTCGAGGTAAGTTCGTCTAATTAAATTGTGTAATTATATGCTTTAATTGAATTATCTGCATGTGATTTGCATTATTGTCATATATGAATACCAATCGCATTACCGATGACGTATGACGATTACTGAGTCTTGTTTGAACCTTAGGAATTCGGAGGATACAAATGACATGTCATTAGGGTTATCGATTTTAGCTTGTATGAGCTTCCCATTATTCACCTCGTATGAGCTTATCATTATTCAGCTTGCATAAGCTTACTGCTACTCAGATCGTATGAGCTTACCGATTACAGCTCGTAAGAGCATATCGATTCAGAGCTAGTATGAGCATACATGTACAAGAATAAACGGATTACAATTCAGTACACCACGTGTGTGCTACCCGATTATCCAACAATATTCTAAATGGTTCAATAGGAAATATTCTGTTACAAGATTATATGAGTTTGATATGAACTACTTCAGGTAATTACATGAAATACATGGAAATAATGTTACATGATATATATTGATATATGAAATGAATGATACATGTATATGAAATTTGAATATTTGTTGAGTTCATCCATGAATATTGGATATTATATGTGATTCATATAGATAACATGTTGGTGATTATGTGTTTAGGCTTTTGGCCAATTTGGTTGGGATATGCTATGTTTACTTATCTTAATTGTGATTTAAATGGTAAGTTAAATTCTATGTGATACGAACTTAATAAGCTTAAATGCTTACTTTGTGTTATTTTCCATGTTTTATAGTGATTCAGAAGCTTATTTGGGTTGGAAGTTTAACACCCCAAACCAGGCCTAGAAGTTAGGCCTGAATCTAGCGTGTCACATTAAAGTGTTTTTCGAAAACCCTTTTTTCCGTTGAAAAACCCTTGTACATTGAAAGATTATTAATATTATTCCCAAAATATCTTTTTAGTTGCAGAAGCTAATTTTGAGAGTAATCGATTTACGAAAAAGTTTAAGTCGCGAAACCATTCCTAAAATGTTGCGAAAACGTAGTGTTGTTGAAAAACAATTATCATTTTGGAAAACCGTGACTTACTTCTAACCGATATAAACCAAAGTAAAGAAAGACTCGGAGTTAAAATCCAGAAACTTAAAGAGGCCTTATTACAACCCAAATCAAAATACTTGAATGTAAATAATCAAAACAGAAATCATAAGCAGTGTGTGGCCTTCTCCGAGTCCCTCGCAGCACCGATCCGTCTAAGGCTGGGGATTACATGCACAGTTAAAAACGGGGTGAGTTTATGAAAACTTAGCGTGTAATCCCCTTACTAGAGTAATACCAATCAATATCTGAAAACAGAGAACCCGAAATACGATGCAGGCCAAAGCCTTTTTAATAAGAATAAGATCGATTCGAGCATACGTGGGCCATAGCCCACTACCATATCATTTGGGTCACAGCCCATACAGAATCAATTGGGCCTAGCCCAAACCAATAATAGAACAAGTGGGCCTAAGCCCAGTATAGTGGCATATCTTATAAACAAGTATGCAACAGTATGAGGATGCATCCCACCCCGATCCAGCCAACACACCACCCGTACCAACCCTACACTTACGTGGGGATAAAAGCGACCCACCCAGCCAGCACACCAATGTTAGAACCGGTTGCGGCCCTAACCAAAATCACAGCAAAGCTGCTAGTATATATATAGGGCTCTAAGCCTTCAGTAGCGGTATTATAACTGGCACAAAGCCATCAGTAACTATATTATGTTTGGCACATAGCCATTAGCGACAGTAATATAATCGGCACACAGCCTTGGGTAAATATGATCGACACAGAGTCATCGATATATATGTTAGGCATATAGCCACGGGTAAATACGATTGGCACAAAGCCATAATCAAGATGGCACAGAGCCATATTTAGGTTGGCACAGAGCCATAATCGATTTCGCGCTTTAAGCATCCCATCGGTCCACAGTCGTCTCGGGTGACCCATGCGACCTTAACAGATCAATATTGGATCCACAGTCGTCATGCGACCTGTGCGACCCTATCAGAACTTCCTCCGTATCAATGTCCCAACCCCATGCAATATGTCGTGTATGTCATGCTCAATCATTACACGTGTATGCAAAATGGCCATGCTCAGTAACAAACATTTAGACATGTAATAAAAGCATATCAGTCATACAACCACAGTCAAATTAGTCAACTCATAGTCTAAGTCAGTCCTTTACCCACAAGGGCAAAATAGTCATTTTACCCTATAAGGGTATTTTGGTAATCCTACCCTTCAGGGGTATTTTGGTAATTCTACCCTACAGGGGTAATTCAGTAATTCTACCCTACAGGAGTATTTTAGTAATTTTGCAAACCAAGGGTATTTCAGTAATTTTTTAAACCGAGGGTATTTTAGTAATTTTGCAAACCAAGGGTATTTCAGTAATTTTTTAAACCGAGGGTATTTTAGTAATTTTGCAAACCGAGTGTATTTTAGTAATTTTGCAAATCGAGGGTATTTCAGTAATTTTGCAAATCGAGGGAATTTTAATAATTTTACAAATCGAGGGTATTTCAGTAATTTTACAAACTGAGGGTATTTCAGTAATTTTACAAATTGAGGGTATTTCAATAATTTTGCAAATCAAGGGTATTTCATTAATTTTGCAAACCGAGGGTATTTCAGTAATTTCTCAAACCGAGGGTGTTTTAGTAATTTTGCAAACCAAAGGTATTTCAGTAATTTTGCAAACCGAGGGTATTTCAGTAATTTACGACCTTCCCAAAGGTCTACAGTCGCCTCGAGCGACACATATAACATATAAGGTCAAAACAGTATAAATGGGCTTAAGCCCAATATTCGGCCCAAGTGGGCCCACACGCTCGTGTGGGCCATTCAGCCCAATTTCAGTCACGGCTATGCGACTTTCACAGCCCAATCCATTAGTTGTCTCTATCGTGAATTTTACCCATGTGGGGCCCAGGAGCCCATTGGGCCCACATGGCTAATCTCGGCCCAACAAGGCCCATTACGACCTAAGCCCACGAGAATGCTCGTGGTGGCTTCTACAGTCTAGCGCCCATGCTCATGGGCTCGGTTTGCCACACGAGCGCTCGAACGCAGCTCGAATGCCGAAGTTTTGGCTTTTCGGCTTTTCATCGATTCACGGTAAAGTGGGGTGTGATTACACACCTTTATTCTGGAGTCGCTCCCAGATCCACGAGCACCCAACCTAGAACCATCGAAATCTGATGTTACTCTTTAATCACTAGGGTAACGCCCTTTTGATAGCACATACTCTGAAATATTTCCCTTACCTTGCCCGACTATAGACTTAATCTCTCAACGTTCGTGGCTCAGAAACGATCCCACGCCTTGCCTAGAATCTTGATTATAACCAAACGTTGTTAGATAGAATAAACTACTATCTCATCAAAAAAAAGGCAACATTCAGATTAGAAGAACGAAGGGTACCATAACTTACTGATAAACTGTAATAGTAACATATTTCAAAGCCCACATTTAGCATACTTTTGGATGATTTATCCCTTGAATTATGTAATTTGGTGCTCTTAATCCTTTAATTTCATGTTTTATACTCAGGAGAGTATAGGAGGATGAAAAGAACGGAAAACGGGCTTAAAATGGACCAAATGGGCCAAAGAAAGAAATCGACACGGCACAGGCCAAATCCACACGGCCGTGCCTCATTGATAGACTCGAACACACTGCCACGATTCACGATTCACGCGGCGTGTGCCAAGGGCGTGTCCTGCCGTGACAAAGAGGAATTTCACTCAACTTAGGATACTTAGAGGCGAAGAAACACATTCCAAAGTCTATATAAACACCCTAAGTATGACCTAAAAGGGAAGTCGATGAAGCCTTACATGTCAGGGCGTCAGCTAGGCCAAAGAGCCGAGCCGTAGAGGTCGGAATTGTGGGATTCACTCGAAGAAAGCCGGTTGATTCATCTCAAGAAGCCGGAGTCATACTCAAGACGAATGATCTTCTCTTTAATTCCTTCAGGGGGTTTTAGGGTTTTTCTTATGTTTTATTTTATCTTTTCTTCTGAGATGTATTCTTTTATAATTATGAACTAAACCCTCAGATACTTGAGGGGGATGAAACCTAAGATGAATCTTGTTATCGTTTGCTGAACTATATGATAAATACTTGATTTGTTCTTAATTATGTGTTCTTAATTCTTGCTTTGATATTCCGGGATATTGATTCAAGTAATCTTGATGTGCTTAGGTGGTGGAGCAAAAGTCCCCGCCTAAGAGTAGATCTAGCATAGTTAAGCGGAGTTGCTCGCGCGCTAGAGATAGGGTGACGAAAATATGCCGGATTAGGGTCAAACCTAATATGGGAGTCCATAGATCGAGTTAATGCAATTTTAGGGGTTTTAATTAGAAACAGATTTCAACTAATCAACCTAGGGTTAGACGTTAGCCGCCTCGAGAGAGGGATTAATATACATTAGGGAATCATACGGATCAAGTCAAGTGAATAAATCGTCTGGTTCAGAGTTAGATAACAAGTGAAGTCTGGGTGGATTCTTCCTCGGGTATTGTCTTAGTCAATTGGTTTTTCTCACAAGTATTTTCCCCAATTCATTCTCTTTGTCTTAGCGTCTTTAGCTTAGTAGTTAGTTAATTTTAGATTAAACAATAATTCACTTCAATTCTTAGGCTAAATAATAGAAAGAAAGTTAGTATTAGTACTTTTGGTTCCTTTGAGTTTGACATTCCGATCTTGCCACTAAACTATACTACTGTACGATAGGTGCGCTTGCCTCAATCGTTGTCACAGTTAGTTTCTAGGCTAGATCATTCTTTATATAAATTTTTAAGACTCTGACGTACACGATCAAGTTTTTGGTGCCGTTGCCGGGGAACCAAAATATTAAGAACGCTCAATTTTTATTACTTTAGCCATTTTTTTTTGCAATTTACTTTTATTTTGTTTTTAACTTTGCTAATTTTTCTTCTTTTATTCCTTGCAGGTACCTCTAGTTTATGACTAGGAGGAACCCGATAGGACCCTTAATTTACTACAGTGATATTGAAGGTACCGTTCGTAGAAATCGTAGAGAGATAAGGCGAAGCTTATCTTACATAGAGGAAGAGCAAGAAGACGAAACCAATACCACCGAAGAGATGGCTGAGAATAATTCGCTACCTCCAGATATGGTCGAAAATCATGCTCCTCGAACTATGTATGATTATGCTAAACCTAATTTAACTGGAACTGAATCGAGTATTGTCAGACCTACTATTGCTGCAAATAATTTTGAACTGAAACCTAACACTATACAGATGATACAACAGTTTGTTCAGTTTGATGGTTTGCAGGATGAGGATCCTAACACACACTTAGCAAATTTTCTAGAATTCTGTGATACCTTCAAAATAAATGGCGTTTCTGATGATGCCATACGTCTTCGGTTATTTCCCTTTTCGTTGAGAAATAAAGCCAAATAGTGGTTGCATTCTCTCCCCCGAGGATCAATCACTACATGGGATCAAATGACCGAAAAATTTTTATTAAAATATTTTTCGCCGGCCAAAACGGCCAAGTTAAGGAATGATTTCTCTTCTTTTGTGCAGATGGATTTAGAAACACTCTATGATGCATGGGAGAGATACAAAGACCTATTGAGAAGGTGCCCACACCATGGATTACCCTTGTGGCTACAGGTCCAAAACTTTTATAACGATGTAAACCCTTCAACCAGGCAGTTGATTGATTCAGCCGCCGGCGGAACCCTAAATAATAAAACACCTGAATTAGCTTACGAATTTATAGAGGAGATGTCACTGAATAACTATCAGTGGCAATTCACGAGGACAAAGCCCACTAAAGCTGCCAGTGTTTTCAACCTCGACGCAGTAACCATGCTATCAAATCAGGTAGAGATGTTAAATAAGAACGTTGATGGTCTATGTGGTTCTTTGCAAGTACAACCCATTATGCAGTGCGAAACAAGTGGAGGTATGGCGAATCCTGAGTACCCACCCTACGGACATGGCATAGAAGGCGAACAAATGAACTATGTAAGTAATAATTTTAGATCTCAAAATAAACCTTATAGCAATACTTACAACCCAGGTTGGAAAAACCACCCCAATTTCTCATGGGGTGGTCAAGGAAATCAAAGGCAACAACCCCCTCCAAACTTCCAACAAAGAATTGTACCTACGGAAAAGAAGCCGAACCTTGAGGAGATGCTGACAAAATTCATCGCGGTGTCAGAAACACGCTTCCAGAACACCGAAACAACACTTAAAAATAATCAAGCATCAATTCAAGGTATCGAGAAGCAGTTAGGGCAACTCGCCAAGATCATATCAGAACGACCACAAGGAAGCCTACCAAGTAACACTGAGACTAACCCAAGGGAGCAAATTCAAGCCATAACAGCTCAAGATAGCGAAAGGTTAGATGAGCCCCATTTAAGGCAAGATAATGTGGTAGAAGAAGGTAAGGTGGAGGTAAGCCAAGATAAGCCAAAACCGGTAATTAAAGAGTACCAACCTCGTATACCATACCCCGATGCGTTGAAGAAAGACGACACAGAAGAATAATTCGGTAAGTTTCTTAAACTTTTAAAGAAATTACATATTAACTTACCGTTTCTTGAAGCTCTCTCGCAGATGCCAGATTCGAGGAAATTTTTAAAAGAGCTTCTGACAAACAAATGGAGGTTAGACGAGTCGTCGCATGTGGAGCTCAACGCAATGTGCTCAGCAATTCTACAAAATAAACTACCACAAAAATTAAAAGATCCAGGGAGTTTTACAATTCCATGTTTAATTGGTAGTTTATCTATTGATAACGCTTTAGCTGACTTAGGGGCAAGCCTAAATGTTATGCCTTATAAATTGTTTAAACAACTAGGTCTAGGGAAACCCAAACAAACTAGGATGAGCATTCAATTAGCTGATAAAACTATTTGAATTCCTAGGGGTATAATTGAAGATGTACTCGTGAAGATTGATAAATTCGTATTCCCAGTAGACTTTGTTGTTTTAGACATGGATGAGGACAATAGTATCCCCTTAATTTTAGGGAGACCCTTTTTAGCAACTGCTAGAACTAAAATTGATATGGGTACAGGTGAATTAATACTCCGTGTAGGTGATGAATCAATCAGTCTTCAGGCTCTCGACTCAGCTAGGACATTGATCGCTGTAAATCAGAGTTTTAAAATTTATAAAAGAATGATCGAATATGGAAACTAACTCTGACAACGATTAAAGGCAAGTGCACCTATCGAACAGTAGTATAGCTTAGGCAAGACCGGATTATCAAACCCAAAGGAACTTAAAGTACTAATACTAACTTTATTTTTATTATTTAGCCTAAAATAAGTGAAGTTGTTTATTAATCTAAATTAATTAACTACTAAACTAAAGACTCTAAGACAAAGAAGAATGAATTTGGAAAATAACTTTGGAAAAACTCAGTTGATTTCGACGATACCCTAGGAAGAATCCACCTAGACTTCACTTGTTATCTAACACTGAACCATATGATTTTATTTACTTAGTTTGATCCGTAAGACTCCCTAACGTATATTAAACCCTCTCTCGAGGCGAATAACGTCTAACCCTAGGTTAATTAGTGGAACTCTCGTTCTCTTATAATAACCCCCTAGAATAGTAGTAAATCGATCTGTGAACTCCCATATTAGGTTTCACCCTAATCCGGCAAAATCTCGTCACCCTATCTCTAGGCGTGCGATCAACTCCGCTTAATTATGTTGGATCTACTCTTAGGCAGGGTCTATTCCTCCTCCACCTAAGCACATTAAATTTGGATTAAGCTCACATAATTAAGAACAAACTAAGTATTTATCATATAATTCAAATAATCAAATAACAAGATTCATCATAGGTTTCATCCCCTTCGAGTATCCGAAGGGTTTAGTTCATAATAATAAAGGAAAACATCTCAAGAGAAAAGATAAACCAAAACATAAGAAATCCCTAAAACCCCCTGAAGGAATTGAAGAGGAAATCCTCCGTCTTGAGTATAACTCTGGCTTCTTGAGATGGATCAATGGCTATCCCTGAGTGAATCCCCACAAATTTGCCTTCTCTGGCTTAGCACGACGCCCTTAAACGATGGCTTTGGGCTCCCCTCGACAGAGGGTTTCTGTCGAACTCCCTTGACAAGTTGCCCCCTTGGGTGTTTATATAGACTTTGAGATGCCTTACTTGGCCCCAAAGTATCCTACTTCAAGTAGAGTTCCTACTAGGGTGTTTGAATAGGCTTTGGAATGCCTTTCTTTGTCTCCAAGTATCCAAATCCGAGTAAAATTCCTCTTTCCCGCGGCAGGGACACAGCCATGGCACACGCCCGTGTGAATCGTCTTCAGGCTGTGTTCGACACTGTTGAATGAGGCACGGCCGTGTAAGTCATGGTAAGGCCGTGTTCTAGTAGGAATGGTGGCACGGCCGTGTGGCTTGAAGTCCAGGCCGTGCTGATTTCGTGGCTTGGCCCAATTTGGTCTGTTTTAATCCTGTTTCTCGTTCTTTTCGTCATCGGGTGCTTTCCTGAGTATAAGACATGAAAAGAAAGGATTAAGAGCACCTTTTTACATAAATTGGGGCTTAAATCATCCAAAAGCATATTAAATGTGGGCTTAAAATATGTTACTTTTACAGTTTATCAAATACCCCACACTTAAGCTTTTGCTTGTCCTCAAGCAAAAATCTCAACTTACAATTAAAACGAACTTCCTATAATTCATAATAGTCATTGATAGTGTCTCATCATAATTCATAGATAATTTATACATGGATAATTCAACTCAAATAGTCCTAAAAATTCAAACATTATAAGTCATAGATTTTGTAGCTCGAAAACATAGGTGTCTCCCCTTATCTAAATAATTACCTTTAATTTGAAATCGACAAGGATTGACATCCTCACAAAAGATTCACTCAAATCACTCAAAGTGTTTAAGGTTCAAAATTTAGGCGCTCAAAAGTCAAACATGAAGAGTTAATCCCATAGGCTTGCATGAAAATCAAATCTCCACCACTGAAATATGAGATGAAACACAAATCAAAAGGTCTTTGTTAGGGTTGTAACGGGGCTAGGGTTAAGGTGTGGAACAGGCTGAATTAGAGGGTTAAAATCGAGATTGAATTGACAAATTACCTAACTAAGAACTAATGAACTAATAATAATAATTACATCAATTGAAAACTAATATTACTAATAATACGAGCTTCTTTTTTCGATCTTCGGATTTAAATGTATAAGCTCGTTTAATCACATAACTAATAATGAATATACGTCATTTTTTTGTAGAACAATCATAAATACATAATAAAAGATAAATTACTGAAATAAAAACATGGTTAGGCTATTAATCAAATCAAATCTCGATATAAGGGTAATCAAAAGGGATGGTGATAACAAAAATAAAGGGGTTCTGGGTTAATATTAGTGGTTATGTTAATAAATAGGGTTGTTAGGATTAAAAGGGGTTCATTAGGGGTTAATTGTGGGGGTAGGCTTTTTAATGGAGTTAGTGGGTTAGATCCTAGGTGCCTTTATCATCTCTGTGTATCAAATAAAAAAATGTGGTCTCGACATGTATAATCGATGCAAGTTCTAGAATAACAAATCAATGTTGACATACTCATAATCAATAAAGTGAGCAAGGAAAAGAATATATGCTCTATAAGGCTCAAAAACTCAAAAAAAATTATGGGTATTTTGATGTCAACTTCGTAAATTTAAAACTTCAAGATGATATTTAAACTCAGTTTGACAACCTAGCAAATTTTTAATTTCTGAAAAATAAACTTATCATGCTTGATTCTCTAGTATTCTTCAAATTTAATTACCAATGCACAATTATCAATGACTTAATCTAAAACATATCAATAAAAATCATAAATCATCAGAAATTTCATCCTAATTAGAAATATGAGTAATTTACTTTCAAACAAGGCATAATTCAGGGATTTTCAAATACTACTATAGTTAACCCCCCCACACTTAAGATGTACATTGTCCTCAATGTACAAAGGTAGATAATATCAAAATAATCATAAAATCGTAAGATGGGGAGAGAAGGGAAACTTCCTGAATTTTGGATGAAGCCAATGAAAAGAAACCGGATAGGATTGGAGGTGAGCGTGGGGAGGCGTCTCGAACTGGTTGAGTCCTCGAAGCAGCCATCCTAATTTCTTTTGTATCCTAAGCTAAATCTAAATGGAATGAATAACAAGAAGAAGATAATAAAGAAAATAAAAGAAAGGAAATAAAAATAAAAATAAAAGTAAAAATAAAAATAAAAAATAAAAATAGAAATAAAAGTAAATATTTAAATAGTGATACGGTCCACGCCCTTGTTCAAATTTAATTAGTCTGTGTTTTTCGTGATTTTGAATTTTGGGAGCGTTTAGGTGTTTTACCATGGCCGTGGGTCTCGTAGCACGCCCGTGTATTCTTCACACGGTCCTTTAGAACGGGCGTGTTTAACCCGTGCTCGACAAGTCAGTAACCTCGCACGGTTGTAGGGTACAGTCGTGTCTCGCCCGTACTCAATAAGTCAGTAACCTCACATGGGAAGTCGGCACGGGTGTGGCTTTTTATCTCAGCCCGTGTTAGGAAAAGAAATCATTCTTTGTCATGCACGGTTACTAGCACGTCCGTGGTTTGTCCTTCTGGCTTCCACACGGCCACGGCCGTGTGCAAGGCCGTGTGAGCATGGAAATCTGTACTTTGGTTAGTTTATGGTTAGGTGCTAAAATGAAAAATAAAAGTAAAATAAAAAATGTAAAAATTAATAGGGTTAGTGCTCGGGTTGCCTCCCGAGAAGCGCTCGTTTATAGTCTTAAGCTAGACTTTACCTCTCATTCTTATGGTCAAGGTGGTTTGAAGAGGTGAAAATCCTTCCTCATGCGATCAACTCAATTTTTTATATAAAATTTAAGTCGAGTAGTGTTTACCTCAAAAGTACTGAATTTAGGATTGCTTACCTCGACTGGCCCGTATAGGAAGACATTAAGTACCTCAAAAGTGATTTCTTCGATTGTCTTGAGGTCTGAATTGGCGATTCGAGGGTCTTCCTTATTCAACAATACCTGATCCCCTATTTTGAAGTGATTTTTTGTTCCTATCAGCTCGTCTGGGGGTTCCTTCGGTTTTTCTTCGTGCGGTTTTGTCTCCTCTTTAAAGTGTGTCTTCCCCTCTTTTAGTTTGTTGATCTCAAGGCTTCGTTCCTCATATGCTTCTTCTTTGTTGTCACAAGGTTCCTCTTTCGGCTCGAGGTTCGTAGTTACGTGGTTGTTCTGCGGTGAAATTTGAGCAGTTGATTATCAACCGATTTTACTTTCTCACCTTCATCGATCGATGTTCGCCGAGTCAAGAGCTTGTAAACCGATTGATTCGTCACCTATACGAAGAATGAGTTCTCCTGTACCAACATCAATTTTAGTCCTGGCAGTTGCAAGAAAGGGTCTTCCTAAAATTAAAGGGATCGAATTGTCCTCATCCATGTCTAAAATGACAAAGTCTACTGGGAATACGAATTTATCAATTTTGATTAGAACATTTTCAATTATACCCCTAGAAATTCTGATAGTTTTATCAGTTAATTGAATGCTCATCTTGGTTTGTCTCGATTTCCCTAGACCTAGTTGTTTAAACATTTTATAAGGCATAACATTGATGCTTGCCCCTAAATCAGCTAAAGCATTATCAATAGATAAACTACCAATTAAACATGGAATTGTAACACTCCCTGGATCTTTTAATTTCCGTGGCAGTTTATTTTGTAGAATTGCTGAGCACATTGCGTTTAGCTCCACATGTGATTCCTCGTCTAGCTTCCATTTGTTTGTCAACTGCTCTTTTAAAAATTTTCTATAATTGGGTATCTGCGAAAGAGCTTCGAGAAACGGTAAGTTAATATGTAATTTATTTAAAAGTTTAAGAAACTTACCAAACTATTCCTCTGTGTTATATTTCTTCATTGCTTCGGGATATGGTACACGAGGATGGTACTCTGTAATTGCCGATTTTGGTATTTCATGGCTCACCTCAACCCTACCTTCACTTACCACAGGATTTTGCCTTGGGTCAGATTCCACTAATCTTTCACTGTCACGAGTTGTTACAGCTTGAATTTGCTCTTTTGGGTTAGTTTCAGTGTTGCTTGGCAAGCTTTCTTGTGGTTGTTCTAAGATCAGCTTAACAGGCTGACCTAAATGATCATCGATCCCTTGAATCGATGTTTCTTGTTTCATTTCTATATTTTGGAGACGTGCTTCTATGTTTGCTATGAATTTTGCCAGCGTCTCTTCAAGGTTCGACTCATCTTCCTGTTGGTGAGGTGGTTGTTGAAAATTTGGAGGAAGTTCCTCTCTTTGGTTGCCTTGATCGTCCCACGAGAAATTGGGATGGTACCTCCAATCTGTATTATAAGTGTCACTATAAAAATTATTTTGAGGTCTAGAATAGTTACCCATATAGTGGACTTGTTCGTTATTCGTGCCATATCTGTAGGGTGGGTACTCAGGATTCGCCACGCCTCCAGGATTCGAGTCATATTGCATAACTGGATGTACCTGCGAGAGACTATACAAACCATCAATCTTTTTATTCATCATCTCTAACTGGTTTGATAGCCTGGTTATTGCGTCGAGGTTGAAGACACAGGTGGCTTCTGTTGGTGTTGTCCTCATAACTCGCCATTGATAAGTATTTAGTGCCATCTTCTCTATAAACTTAAAATTATCGAAAAAAACAAATAAAAGAAAAATTAGCAAAGTAAAAATTTAAACTAAAAATAAAAGTAAATTGCAAAAAATAAAAAGAATGGCTAAAGTAATAAAAATAGAGCTTTCTTAATATTTTAGTTCCCCGGTAACGGCGCCAAAAACTTGATAGCTGTAAATCAGAGTTTTCAAATTTATAAAAGAATGATCGAACCTGGAAACTAACTCTGACAACGATTAAAGGCAAGTGCACCTATCGAACAATAGTATAGCTTAGGCAAGACCGGATTATCAAACCCAAAGGAACTAAAAGTACTAATACTAACTTTATTTTTATTATTTAGCCTAAAATAAGTGAAGTTGTTTATTAATCTAAATTAATTAACTACTAAACTAAAGACTCTAAGACAAAGAAGAATGAATTTGGAAAATAACTTTGGAAAAACTCAGTTGATTTCGACGATACCCTAGGAAGAATCCACCTAGACTTCACTTGTTATCTAACACTGAACCATATGATTTTATTTACTTAGTTTGATCCGTAAGACTCCCTAACGTATATTAAACCCTCTCTCGAGGTGAATAACGTCTAACCCCAGGTTAATTAGTGGAACTCTCGTTCTCTTATAATAACCCCCTAGAATAGCAGTAAATCAATCTGTGGACTCCCATATTAGGTTTCACCCTAATCCGACAAAATCTCGTCACCCTATCTCTAGGCGTGCGATCAACTCCGCTTAATTATGTTGGATCTACTCTTAGGCAGGGTCTATTCCTCCTCCACCTAAGCATATTAAATTTGATTAAGCTCACATAATTAAGAACAAACTAAGTATTTATCATATAATTAAAATAATCAAATAACAAGATTCATCATAGGTTTCATCCCCTTCAGGTATCCGAAGGGTTTAGTTCATAATAATAAAGGAAAACATCTCAAGAGAAAAGATAAACCAAAACATAAGAAATCCCTAAAACCCCCTGAAGGAATTGAAGAGGAAATCCTCCGTCTTGAGTATAACTCTGGCTTCTTGAGATGGATCAATGGCTATCCCTGAGTGATATCCCCATAAATCTGCCTTCTCTGGCTTAGCACGACGCCCTTAAACGATGGCTTTGGGCTCCCCTCGACAAAGGGTTTCTGTCGAACTCCCTTGACAAGTTGCCCCCTTGGGTGTTTATATAGACTTTGAGATGCCTTACTTGGCCCCCAAAGTATCCTAATTCAAGTAGAGTTCCTACTAGGGTGTTTGAATAGGCTTTGGAATGCCTTTCTTTGTCTCTAAGTATCCAAATCCGAGTAAAATTCCTCTTTCCCGCGGCAGGGACACGGCCATGGCACACGCCCCTATGAATCGTCTTCAGGCTGTGTTCGACACTGTTGAATGAGGCACGGCCGTGTAAGTCGTGGTAAGGCCATGTTCTAGTAGGAATGGTGGCATGGCCGTGTGGCTTGAAGTCCAGGCCGTGCTGATTTCGTGGCTTGGCCCAATTTGGTCCGTTTTAAGCCCGTTTCTTGTTCTTTTCGTCATCGGGTGCTTTCCTGAGTATAAGACATGAAAAGAAAGGATTAAGAGCACCTTTTTACATAAATTGAGGCTTAAATCATCTAAAATCATATTAAATGTGGGCTTAAAATATGTTACTTTTACGGTTTATCGGACATCAAGCAATCAATGTGAGAAAATAAATTCTATTAATGACCATTCGGTTAAACCTTCTTTTCAGGAAGCACCACGAAACTACACACCCGAGCCAGATCCTACATCTCATCACAATAAGGAAATAACTCATGAGGATCGAAGGCTTCAAGTTGATGACCTAGACGAGTGGAAGACACATTTCAATGAGAAACTAGGAATACACGAAGTAAAACCGAGGGAACCACCAGACGAGCTAATAGGAACGACAAATCACTTTAAAATAGGAGATCAGATATTGTTAGATAAGAAATATCCTCGAATTGTTCCTCCCGACCCTAATACAAACAAAAAAATCTCTTTTAAGGTAATCAATGTCTTCCCATACGGAACAGTCGAGGTAAGTAATCCTATTTTCGACACTTTTAAAGTAAACACTACTCGACTTAAACTTTATCATGATAGTAGAACTGATAGCATGAGAGAGGATGTTCAAATTTTCAAACCACCCTGATTATGCGAATGAGAGGTAAGTCTAGCTTAAGACTATAAACGAGTGCTTCTCGGGAGGCAACCTGAGCACTAACCCCACTAACGTCCATATTTTTGAATTTTAGCATCTAACTAAAAACTAACCAAATTTTTAAGCGCTGGTTTCCCTACCACACGGCCTTGCACACGAGCGTGGCCGTGGCCGTGTTGAAATAGGACAAAACTTATCCCAAAACATGGGCTGCGATAAAATGCCACGGCCGTGCGATTTGACCGTGGTCGAAACTGAGAAATCTACACGGGAGTGCGACACGCCTGTGGGACCTTTGAGTCCATTTATATTTTTCTTTTTCTCTTATTTTAGCTTTTAATTTCTTTTCTTTTATCCTTCTCGTCTTTAAATTTATATTACTATATTTTGATTTCTTTAATTTAGGTTCAAAGGGCTGTTAACGAACAGCACCAACCTCTACTAGATATGACAGCACCTTCACATTTCATCGTCACACCCACCTCGCGAACCATCCAACAATAAGGACTTTTCATTCCATTAAATCTTTTCTTTTAGTTTTATTTCACTTTTTACACTCTTTCCTTTTTATTTTTCTTTCCTTTAAATATATAATTACTATAATTTGAATTATCCTTATTATTTCCTGGCTAATTCTTCACGAGTTACCCAATTTCTTCATCTAGCACAGAAATTGTTGGCGGCCACCACACCACCACCAAAGACGCCTCCTCCAACTTATCTTTCACCTACAAATCAAATACACACAAGCCTCACTCTCAAGGAATCCATCCAAAATTCAGGAAGTTTCACTTCTATCCCTATCTTTTGATCTTCTTACTATAATGTTTTTATCTATCTTCTTACATTGAGGGTAATGTACATCTTAAGTGTGGGGGGGTGAATCTTAAAAGTGCCTAACTTTTTGCATTATTCTCAAATCCCTGAATTATATCTCTGTCTTGAGTAATTTTCTCATATTACTAATTAGAATGAAATTTCCTTTGATTTATGATTTTTATTGATATGTTTTAGATTAAGTCATAGTTAATTGTGCATTGATGATTAAACTTTAAGATAATAGAGAATCAAGTATGATAAGTCTATTTTCCGTAATTAAAAAAAAAATTAGGTTGTCTACCTGAATCTAGTTATTACCTTGAAATTTGAAATTTACAAGGTTGATGTCAAAAATCCATAATTTTTGTGAGATTTTGAGCCTTTTAGAGCATATATTCTTTTTCATTCTCACTTTATTGATTATGAGTATGTCGACATTGATTTTTTATTCTAGAACTTGCTTTGATTATACATGTCGAGACCACACCTTTGATTTGATATACTAAGATGATAAAGGCACCTAGGTTTTAACCCACTTACTCCACTAAAAGCCTCCCCTTATAATTAACCCCTAGTGAACCCCTTTGATCTTAACAATCCATTTATTGACTCACCCACTAATATTAACCCAAAACTGATCATATGTCTGTCGAGTTTTAAAATTTATAAAGAGAATGATCGAACCTGGGAACTAACTCTAACAACGATTGAGGCAAGTGCACCTATCGGACAGTAGTATAGCTTAGGCAAGACCGGATTGTCGAACCCAAAGGAACTAAAAGTACTAATACTAACTTTCTTTCTATTATTTAGCCTAAAATAAGTGGAGTTGTTTATTAATCTAAATTAACTAATTACTAAGCTAAAGACGCAAAGACAAAAAGAATGAATTGGGGAAATACTTGGGAAAAACTCAGTTGATTAAGACGATACCCTTAGGAAGAATCCACCTAAACTTCACTTGTTATCTAACACTCAACTGCACGATTTATTCACTTGACTTGATCCGTAGGACTCCTAACGTATATTAAACCCTCTCTCGAGGCGAATAACGCCTAACCCTAGGTTAATTAATTGAAATCTCTTTCCCATTAATAACCCCTAGAATAGCAATGAAATCGATCTATGGACTCCCATATTAGGTTTCACCCTAATCCGGCAAAATCTCGTCACCCTATCTCTAGGCGTGCGATCAACTCCGCTTAATTATGCTAGATCTATGAATAGGCAGGGACTTTTGCTCCACCACTTAAGCACATCATACTTGAATCAATATCTGTGAAATATTAAAACAAGAATTAAGCACACATAATTAAGAACAAATCAAGTATTTATCATATAGTTCAGAAAAAAATAACAAGATTCATCTAAGTTTCATCCCCCTTCAGGTATCTGAAGGGTTTAGTTCATAACAATAAAGGAAAACATCTCAGAAGAAAAGATAAAACAAAACATAAGAAATCCCTAAAACCCCCTGAAGGATTTGATGAGGAGATCCTCCGTCTTGAGTAGAATTCTGACTTCTTGAGATGGATCAACTGGCTATCCCTTGAGAGTTTCCCACAAATCTGACCTTTTCGGCTAGGCTCCTTGGCCTAGCTAACCGCCCTGACAAAAGCCCTGGCAGAAGGCTTCTGCCGAACTCTCCGAATAAGTTGCCCCATAGGGTGTTTATATAGGCTTTGAGATGCCTTACTTGGCCTCCAAGTATCCAAATCTGAGTGGAGTTCCTACTTGGGTATTTAATTAGACTTTGGATTGTGTTTCTTTGCCTCCAAGTATCCAAATCCGAGCAAAACTTCTCTTGGCCGCGTCAGGGACACGGCCATGGCACACGCCCGTGTGAATCGTGGCCAGGCCGTGTGGACTCCATTAATGAGGCATGGCCATGTGGTCTTGGGCCCAGGCTGTGTTGATTTCGTGATCTGGCCCATTTGGCCCATTTGGCCCGTTTTGAGCCCGTTTCTCATTCTTTTTATTCTTCGGTGCTTTCTTGAGTATAAGAAATGAAAAGAAAGGATTAAGAGCACCTTTTTACATAAATCAAGGGATAAATCATCCAAAAGTATGTTAAATGTGGGATTAAAATATGTTACTATTTCGGTTTATCAAATACCCCCACACTTAAGCTTTTGCTTGTCCTCAAGCAAAATTCTCAATTTCCAATTAAAACGAACTTTCTATAATTCATAATTCCTATCAACAATGTATCATCATAATTCATAGATAATTTAAACATGGATAATTCAATTCAAAGAGTCCTAAGAATTCAAACAATCTAAGTCATAGATTTGTAGCTCGAAAATGTAGGCGTCTCCCCTTATCTAAATAATTACCTTTAAGTCAAAACTAACAAGGATTGACATCCTCACAAAAGATTCACTCAAATCACTCAAAGTGTTTAAGGTTCAAAATTTAGGCACTCAAAAGTCGAACATGAAAAGTTAATCCCATAGGCTTGCCTGAAAATCAAGTCTCCACCACAGTAATATGAGATGATGCACAAATCAAAAGGTCTTTAATTAGGGTTGTAACGGGGCTAGGGTTAAGGTGTGGATAGAGGCTGAATTAGAAGGTTAGAATCGAGATTGACCTAAAAAATTACCTAACCAGAGACAATGAACTAAATAAAGGTAATTACATCAATTGAAAAAAAAATACTAATACTACGAGCTTCTTCTTCAATATTTAGAATTCAAACGTATAAGCTCACTTAATCACAAAACTAATAATGAATAACGACTATACTTCAATTTTTTTAAGAACGAATCATAAATACATTACAAAGGATAAATTACTGAAATAAAAACATAGTTAGGCTATTAATCAAATCAAATCTTGATATAAGGGTAGTCAAAAGGAATGGGGATAACAAAAACAAAGGGTTTCTGGGTTAATATTAGTGGTTATATCAATAAAAAGGGTTGTTAGGATTAAAAGGGGTTCACTAGGGGTTAATTGTGAAGGTAGGCTTTTAATGGAGTTAGTGGGTTAAAACCTAAATGCCTTAATCATCTCTATATATCAAATCATAGGTGTGGTCTCGATATGTATAAACGAGGCAAGTTCTAGAATAACAAATCAATGTTGACATACTCATAATCAATAAAGTGAGCATGAAAAAGAATATATGCTCTATAAGGCTCAAAAACTCACAAAATTTATGGGTATTTTTGACATCAACCTCGTAAATTTCAAACTTCAAAGTAATATTTAAATTTAGTTCAACAACCTAGCAAATTTTAATTGAGAAAAAATGGACTTATCATGCTTGATTCTTTAGTATCTTAAAATTTAATTATCAATGCACAATTATCAATGACTTAATCTAAAACATATCAATAAAAATCATAAATCATCAGAAATTTCATCTTAATTAGTAATATGAGAAAATTACTTAAAAACAAGACTAAATTTAGGATTTTGAGAATAATGAAAAAAAAAAGTTTGGAATCCTTATGTTTTCACCCCCCACACTTAAGATGTACATTGACCTCAATGTACAAATTTAGATAATAACACAATAATACTAAAATCATAAGATATGGGAAGAAGTGAAACTTCCTGAATTATGGATGAAATTAATGAAAAGAAACTGGATAGGATTGGAGGTGAACGTGGGGAAGCACCTCGAACCGTTTGAACTTGAATCCTCAAGGTAGTCGGACTGATTTTATTGTATCCTAAGCTAAATCTAAATGGTATGAAGAATAAGAAGAAAATAATAAAGAAAATAAAAATAAAAATAAAAATAAAAATAAAAGTAAAAGTAAAAATAAAAATAAAAGTAAATAAAAATAAGAATAAAAGTAAATAATGGAAAATGAAAGAAGAAAGACAACTGAACAAGAAAAAGGAAGAAGGGGTCTAAATAGAGATTATGGATCCGGTGGTTGCCCCGCCCTTTGTACCTTCCTCTGTGATGGCCACACGGCCCACGGCCACGTGTGTGCAAGGCCGTGTGGTATGGAAATCAGACTTTGGTTAGTTTATGGTTAGGTGCTAAAAGGAAAAATAAAAGTAAAAATAAAAAAAAATGTAAAAATTAATGGGGTTAGTGCTCGGGTTGCCTCCCGAGAAGTGCTCGTTTATAGTCTTAAGCTAGACTTTACCTCTCATTCGTATGGTCATGGTGGTTTGAGGAGGTGAAAATCCTTTCTCATGCGATCAATTCGGTTGTGGATATAAAGTTTAAGTCGAGTAGTATTTACCTTAGAAGTGCTAAATTTAGGATTAGTTACCTCGACTGTTCCATCTGGGAAGATTTTGAGTACCTGATCTCCTATCTTAAGCTGGGTTGTCCCATCGTTAAGTTTCTCGTGGAGTTGCCTCGTTATTTCTTTGTGTATTTTTAGTCTCTCCTTGAAGTGTGTCTTCCATTCGTCTAGTTCATCGATCCGAAGCCTTCGTTCCTCATGATTTTCTTCTTTATTGACACGAGGTCTAGGATCTGGCATCTGCGAAAGAGCTTCAAGAAACGACAAGTTAATAAGAAACTTCTTTGAAGGTATAAGAAATTTACCGAATTGTTCCTCTGTGTGGTCTTTGTTTATCGCATTGGGGTATGACATATGAGCTTGGTACTCTGTAATTACCGGGTTTGGTAAATCATGGCTTACCTCAACCTTACCTCCACTTACCACAGGCTCTTGCCTTGGGTCAGGTTCAACTAACCTTTCACTGTCATGAGTCATTACGGCTTGAATTTGCTCTTTTGGGTTAGTTTCAAAGTGTTGCTTGGCAAGCTTTCTTGTAGTTGTTCGAAATCGGCGCCGCAAGTTGTCCAACCGACTTAGTAATTTCCCCAACCGACTTAGTAAGTTCCCCAACTTGGTTCTTGATCCCTTCAATCGATGTTTGTTGGTTTTTAAGTGTTGTCTCAGTGTCTTGGAGACGGGTATCTGTGGCTACCATGAATTTTGTCAGCATCTTTTCAATGTTCGACTCCTCTTCCTGTTGGTGAGGTGGTTGTTGAAAATTTTGATCATCCCACGAGAAATTGGGATGGTACCTCCAACCTGCATTATAAGTGTTATCATAAAAATTATTTTGAGGTCTAGAATAGTTACCCATATAGTGGACTTGTTCGTTCTCTATGCCATATCCGTAGTGTAACATCCCAAAAATGGGGTTATTTGGAATTTAATTATTTTTCTTATTATGAACTGCTGTGATATTGTTTATGGAATGTTAAGGCTTAATTATGGATTTTTAGTAAGCTCGAGTAGTGGGAAAAATATTATTTTCAAGCTTTGAGGTAGGGAGCCTTAACAAGTGAGGGTTATAAGAATAAATGGGGATAATTTGGACATAAGATGAGCCTAGAATAAGTGGCAAAGTAAGCCCACTTAAGAGCTAGCATGTGACGCCACAAGGGATAGGGAGAGCCTTGGTTGAGTCACAAAATTCCCTTTCTTTTTGCACTATGTTTGGACGGCACAAGTGGGAGAGTCTTCCTCCTTTAAACTCTTTTATTATTATTAATAAGAGATAATATGAGCATTTAAAATTAGATTTTTATTTTTTTAATTTCAAGGATAATGGGAGATAAATGAGGTTATTATATGGATTATTAGGAGATTATTATTTATTAATTCAAATCATTTGAATTAAATCAAATGAGTGGCCAAGAGAAAAACTAGGAGTTGGCTAGAGTTGAACTCCTTGAGCAAGGAGAAGTGGACGGCAAGAGGCTACTAGAGGGGCCGAATCCTATTTAAGGCACATACCTAACACCTTATTTTCCTTTTCTTCATCCATGCACATAGCCGAATTCCCTAGAAAGCAACCTTGCTAATTTCGTTTCTTTTACAAACGTGTTCAAAATTCCAAAACCTCAATCTTTTGTTTCCCTTTTGCCATAATCCCATCATCTTCTCTTTACCTCTCTGTTGGCGAATATTGAGCATAGTATCTTCCTGCATCTCCTTTGTTAATCGATTTGGATCAAGGTAAGTAATGGCCGAATATCTATCTCCCATTTTCCTTTTTTTTTTCTGTCGATTTCTTTTACAAGGGGAGGTGCCGATTTGGCAATGGTTATAAGGCTTCTAATCGAGTAGTGAACGATTCTTCTAGGTGCTCGGGAATGAAAGCGATCGACTCGGGCCCCGATCTCTAGCATTCGATTTCGTGTAAGTGGTGGTAAGATCAATTTCTTTATTATAACGATTCGATTAAAAGCCAGAAGGCTATTAGTTTTACTTACTAATCAATGGTGATTGACGAGTAGATTCGGGAATCAAGTATTGCGATTAGTATCCAAAAGTGTGAAGGTAGGGATTCGGGTTCACAAGGAACCCTCTCAAATTAATTGGTTGGCCGATTAGGCCATAGTACTAACACAGGTATTTGGCCGAATATAGGGATCAAGAGATCTAGGGTGGTCGACCCTTCTTTTGGATTTAGAGCATCCAAGGGTGACAGTGTGTACATACACACTATAATTTATTAAATGTGTTGAATATTGTAAATGCTTACTTGATTTATGTAGCATTGGATGATATACCATATCGGGTATAGATGGCAATTCGGTAAGTACCGTTAATGTGAATTATTATTAATGCTTTTGGGAAGCATGATGTATTGATTTATACATATGATGGCATGTAACATATATTTATGTGACCGATGTGGGATTGATGAGTGGAGGGGGCGGTGATAGTTCGTCTTGTGAGCACCGTGTTTTGGTAACACACTGCGTGACTATATGTCACGGAGGTTTGGTACCTCCAGAGGTTTGGTACCTCATAGCGACTCGTCCCTGTGGTTAACACCACCGTGGTTGGCCCCACTTGAGATATGGGATCGTCGCGGTGATTTGGTATCACACGATGGGTTGGCCCCATCACCCGATTTGTGTCCACTTTGACACCGTGTTTTGGTAACACATCGTGACTATATGTCACCAGTGGTTTGGCACCACCGTGTTTTGGTAACACATTGTGACTACGGTCACCAAGTGGTTTGGTACCACATCGGGTAGGTAAAGGCGTTTGGTTGGCTAGGTTGGGGCACATAATATTACGCATATTAATCGTTATATGTTGTGTATGGAAATGCTTTTAAAACGGGGAAGGGTTACATCTGAGTCTTGGTGACTCACCTTCTCCTTTAACATTTTTCAGTGACTCGTAGATGGCGGTTGAGGAGCCAGGTTGGACTCGAGGTGGCCATGCAATGGACTTGCATAAACCGAACTTTAAACTTAGCTATTTTATTTTATTATTGGGTTATTTTTATTTTGGTTGTAATAAGGCCTCCATAAACTTTACTTTTGTTATTTCTTATATGTTGGATACTTTGTTTTAAACGATATTATTAAAATTAAATTAAAATCACATGTTTTCTCAAATTAACACGAAAATGTTTTATCGTGCCATCGGGCACATTTGAAATTTGTATAATAACCGGACTCAATTAAATTTCCAAATTAAATCTAAGTATAGTTTCGGCAAGATAACCTGAAACGAGAAGTTTTCAACAAAACTTAAATTGGTTTTAAAATGGTGTTCAAAAGGTTTTTTTTCCGTAACAAATCAAATTCGATTAAGTAATGTTTGGGCCGGGTTTGGGTTGTTACAAATTGGTATCGAGCCCAGTTCAAAGCTCACACTGTGGGCCCAAGGCCCAAAAATGTTTTGGTAGGCCTTATGGAATGATTTTTGGTTTTTGAACAAAGATGGCCCGAGTCTCCGGCACCAATCCGCCTGGTAAGTATATCTAAACCTCTTTGTGAATTATATTACGTAGAAGGGTAGGAAGCATGGAACGTAGATAGACTTATAGGACTTGGACCCTAAGGTTAGATTACTCAAACATAAACAGAACATAAGACTTAAGGAACTAAACCAACCTATGACTTAGTCGGTGAGCTAGGTGTGTGGTAACCCACAGACGCATGTCTAGGATTGGATCCTAAGAGCCTCGGTATTTAAGTAGTCCTCGTGACTCACCTCCTCTTCGCAGTATCCTGCAGTGCGTAGCTTCGGTTCACCCTAACTCGAGAGGGCTCGGTGGTGTGGTAACCTCTGTGCGCATGTCTAAAAAGGTTCGATGGAGCTTGGTATTTAAGCGGTCCGCGTGACCCACCTCCTCTTCACTCGAATCCTGCACAGTGCGTAGCTTTGGTTCACTACGACCGGGAGGGCTCGGTCATAGGCTAAACACAATGATTAAAACCGAAAAGGGAATTAGCCTTGTTTTTCAAATAGAATGAAACAACAAACCCTAATGTTTTCAAAACTTGTGCAATAACTTTCTCAAATCCTAGAATATTACTTTTACAATGTTTTCCTCGAAAAACTTGACTTGTGAAAAATTACGAAATACCCTTAGGAGTAAAATTACCAAAATGCCCCCGACCCATAAAATATTAATACAATGGTTTTGCCCAAAAATTTCAATGATTTTATAGACATTCAAAACCTTGCTTTGAAAATCATCAAGAAAAATATTTTGGTTACGGAAAATTACTGAAAATACCCTCAGAGGAAAAAGACGAAAATACCCACAGGTTAGAAATGGCGAGAAATGTCCGATGAGCGAATAGGTATGGAAAGTATTAAGGAATGGATGCATGAACTTCTTTGTGTGAACTAGGATAGGAAAGCTGAAACATTGTTTGCTCGAAAGAATCTCTGATTAAACCTTATCCATAAAATTTCTTCATGAGTAATAAAGTGAAACAAATGCTAACGCATAAAATTTTTCTTAATCGATTAAAAGCGCGGTAGATAGAATGAGTTCTAGAGGACGTGGGCGCCGTGGACGTGGTAGGGTAGGATGACGGTGTATGAACCCGTCAGTCGGGACAAGGTTCGAAAATGAGGTACCACCGCCACCACCACCTCCTACTTTTAGAGTGAGGAGCCGGATCGGGCCGGTGGCGGCGCGTATCGCAAGCTGTTTTGCGAGTCTTGGAGATGGTGGTGGGTGGTGGAAATGTGGGAACTCGAAAATCTGTTCCCGGCGACTCCGATCTAACGGAGCGGAGGTATTCCGAGGTGTGTCGGGAGTGGCACCTAGTGCGTGAGAATCATCGGCTAGAGTCAATCGAAAGAATCATGGATGATCTTGACTGACCGAGGAAGAAAAGTCGAAAAGAGGCGATGTCGCTTCTAAAGGATGAAGCGTATCGGTGGTGGCTTACGGTTCGAGATGGGGCTACAGCAGATGATTTGACTTGGGAGTATTTGAAACCACCTACCGAGAAAAAGTATATGGGCACCACTACACACCGACGCCACAGAGAAAGGCTTTTCCGGGATTAGTGCAAGGAACTAAGTCCGTGTCGGAATATGAGGCGGAATTTTTAAAGGCCGAGTAGGTATGCTAGAGGCATCGTGGCTCTCTGAACATGAGCGCCGTGTCCGCTTTGAGGACGGACTCAGAGATGATTTGAGGTTCTTGATTGCCCACACAAAGAGTTCGTGAGTTCTCATCTTTAGTGGAGAAGGCTAAGGTAGCCGAAGGGATCAAGGAGGGCCGTGAGGCAAAGCTATAGTAGGAACAATCGAAGAGAGAGGATTTGGGTCACCGGATCAGCGGTAGTGCTCGAGAAAAAGGCTAGGCCAAGTGGGCCAAATCGGTGGCAAGGCCCACGACTACTAATCGAGGCCGACTGATTAACCCGCTGTGGAAAGACCCATTGGGGAGGTTGTTGGACCGGTGATAAAGGATGTTTTGAGTGTGGGTCTTTGGAGCATCGTGTCGAGAGATTGTCCCGGAAACTAGCTAAGAATCAGCCGGAGGCGTAATCGCACTCGAGAATAGAAGTGTGGGACCACGCAGGGTCGTGGTAATGGCGGAGGAAACAACGGTCCTAACCGAGGTCGTGGAACTCAAGGCGAGAGGTTCGAGGCAACACAGAGGCTAGGCGGCTGGCTTAGTTTACGCAACGAGGTGTCGCGAGGAAGGTGACGCACGGATGTCATAACCGTGCGTTTCTAATTTTTGGTTTTCCTTATGTTGCATTGATTGATGTGGGCTCGGCGCACTCGTACATTGCTAGTAGTGTGGTAGGAACTATGGACCTAAACTCAAAGCGCTTCTAGGAGATGACCGTAGTTAGCCCTTTAGGTCACTCTGTAGTAGTAGACAAACTTTATAGAGGCGTACTTTCTAGAACTTCAAGGGGTAGTATTTGTAGTGATCCGATGGAACTACCGTTTGGGGAGTTCGATTTGATCCTTGGAATGGACTGGTTGGTTAAGTATCAAGCGAATTTGGATTGCGCGGCTAAGCGCATGGTTCTTAAGACGGCTGAAGGTGTTGAAGTGGTTATGATAGGGGATAGAAGGAATTACCTATCCAATGTAGTGTCTGCGCTTGAAGGCTTTGAAAAGATGGTCAAGAAGGGTTGTGAGGCGTATTTGGTTCAAATCGTGCTTTGGAAGCTAAGGGGTTAGTAGTTGGAAAGGTCCGAACAGGTTGGGGAATTTCTTTGATGTGTTCCCAGAAGAGCTTCCGGGTCTGCCTCCAGATCGGGAAGTCGAATTCGGTATAGACTTGCTACCTGGAATGGCACCGTGTCTATAGCACCATACCGAATGGCACCAAAGGAATTGGTGGAGCTAAAGGCTCAAATTCGTGGAGCTCTTGGATAGAGGGTTTATTCGACCAAGTATATCTCCGTGGGGAGCACCTGTGTTGTTTGTCAAGAAGAAGGACGGTTCTATGCGGATGTGCATCGACTACCGACAGTTAAACAAGCTAACGATCAAGAACAAATACCCGTTGCCTCGGATCGATGACTTGTTTGATCAAGCGAAGGGTGCCTCGGTGTTTTCAAGATAGACCTTAGGTCGAGTTACCATCAACTTAAGGTGAAGGAGGTTGATGTGCACAAGACGGCATTCGAACTTCGGTATGGACACTCACGAATTTACGGTGATGCCATTTGGGTTGACTAACGCGCCGTGCATTTATGGACTTAATGAATAGAGTATTCCAACGATTACTTGGACCAATTCGTCGTGGTGTTCATAGACGACATATTGGTTTATTCAAAGACGTAAGAGGAGCATGACAAGCATTTACGGATAGTTACGCAAGTATTGAGGAGAAACAATTATATGCCAAATTCGGTAAGTGCGAATTTTGGCCGAGGAAGTGGCTTTCTTAGGGCACGTGGTCTCGGCGGAAGGAATTAGAGTAGACCCTCGCAAGATTGAAGCGGTATTGGATTGGAAACCACCTAGGTCGGTGGGTGAAATCACGAAGTTTTACTGGTTTAGCGGTACTATCGGAGATTCGTGGAAGGATTCTCTCTAATAGCAAATAGCCAGTTAACCAAGTTACTAAGGAAAGGTGTTCCATTTGTATGGACGGAGAAGCGACAAGGAAGCTTTGATAAGCTAAGGAAAATTTTGACTAAGCTCGGTTTTGGTACACTGACTGAGCGGAAAGTTATTCACCGTCTATTGTGATGCATCTCACACCGGGTTTGGGATGTGTGTTGATGCAGGATGGGAAGGTAGTAGCCTATGCATCCCGTCGATTAAGACCGCATGAGGTTAACTACCCAACGCCGACTTGGAGTTAGCGGCGATCGTCTTCGCTCTGAAGATATGGAGACATTACTGTATGGGGAGAAGTCGATAGTCTACACGGATCACAAAAGCTTGAGGTATCTTCTCGACTCAAAAGGATCTGAATCAGAGACAGCGCGTCGGTGGATTGAACTACTAAAGGACTACGATTGTTCAATCGAGTACCATCCGTAAGGCTAATGTGGTAGGCGACGCATTGAGCCTAAGGTTGTGACGGACTTAAGAGCAATGTTCGCTCGGTTGAGTCTATATGATGATGGGAGTCTTTTGGCGGAACTCCAAGTAAAGCCAACATGGATTGAGGAGATTAAGGAAAAGCGATTAGTGGATGAAGGCTTGAGCGCTAAGAGGGTACAAGTTCGGGATGGTGGTTTGGAAGAGTACAGTCTGTCTAGTGATGGAGTGCTTTGTTTTCAAGGACGAGCTTGTATGCAGGGGATACAGAAATTAAGGCGAAAAATTCTCCAAGATGCACATAGCAGCCCATACGCTATGCATCCCGGGGAAGCAAGATGTATGGAGACTTGCGAAAGCAGATTACAGTGGCGGGGGTTGAAGCGTGAGATAACCGAGTTCGTAGGGAAGTGTCGGCGTGCCCGCAAGTTAAGGCCGAACATCGATTACCATCGGGACTACTCCAACCGATAAAGATCCTCAATGGAAATGGGAGAGGATCACCATGGATTTTGTTAGTGGGCTACCCCTTACGCCCAACAAGAAGGATGCGATTTGGGTAATTATGGATCGCTTTGACTAAATCGGCTCACTTCATGCCGGTGAGAATGGATTACTCACTCCGAAGCTAGCGAAGGCGTATGTGAGTGAAATAGTGAGGTTGCATGGTGTGCGATGATCGATTATCTCGGATAGGGATCCCGATTCACGTCAAGGTTTTGGAAAGCGTTGCATCAAGCTTTGGGTACACGGTTAGATTTCAGTATGGCTTTCCATCCACAATCTGACGGACAATCGGAAAGGGTTATACAAATTTTAGAAGACATGTTAAGAGGTTGTGTCTTGGATTTTAGTGGTAGTTGGGAAGAGTACCTACCATTAGCGGAATTAAGCTTATAACAATAGTTATCAGCGAGTATTCGAGATGGCTCCATACGAGGCCCTATATGGACGAAAGTGCCGTACTCCTACATGTTGGACGGAGTTGGGGGAACGATAAGTTAGGGTCCAGAATTGGTAACGAGGCGAAGACAAAGTCAAGGTGATTCGGTCTCGTCTCAAGGAAACATCGAGATAGGCGAAAGTCTTATGCCGATCTCAAGCGCAAGAAATGGAGTATCTTTGTGGGAGACAAAGTCTTTTTGAAAGTGTCGCCTTGGAAAAAGGTGTTGAGATTTGGGCGAAAAGGAAAGTCGAGCCCAAGGTTCATCCGGGCCATATCTGATTGTAAAGCGAGTAGGACCGGTAGCTTATCAGCTAGAGTCGCCCGCAGAATGAATCGAGATCCATGATGTCTTTCATGTGTCGATGTTGAGACAATGATCGGTCGAGATCCTTCGCACGTCGTGCCGATGAGCGCGAGATTGAGGTGAATTCGGATTTATCATTTGAAGAGGAACCGGTTCAGATTGTAGACCGAGATGTGAAGATTCTACGTGGAAGGCGGTGCCTTTAGTGAAAGTGCTATGGCGGAACCACGGAGTGGAAGAAGCTACGTGGGAGCCCGAGGAGGTGATGCGGCGGCAATAATACCCCCATCTTTTGATCAAGGAATTTGAGGGCGAAATTTATTTTAAGGGGGTAGAACTGTAACATCCCAAAAATGGGGTTATTTGGAATTTAATTATTTTTCTTATTATGAATCTCTTTGTGATATTGTTTATGGAATGTTAAGGCTTAATTATGGATTTTTAGTAAGCTCGAGTAGTGGGAAAAATATTATTTTCAAGCTTTGAGGTAGGGAGCCATAACAAGTGGGGGTTATAAGAATAAATGGGGATAATTTGGACATAAGATGAGCCTAGAATAAGTGGCAAAGTAAGCCCACTTAAGAGCTAGCATGTGACGCCACAAGGGATAGGGGAGAGCCTTGGTTCGAGTCACAAAATTCCCTTTCTTTTTGCACTATGTTTGGACGGCACAAGTGGGAGAGTCTTCCTCCCTTTAAACTCTTTTATTATTATTAATAAGAGATAATATGAGCATTTAAAATTAGATTTTTATTTGTTTAATTTCAAGGGTAATGGGAGATAAATGAGGTTATTATATGGATTATTAGGAGATTATTATTTATTAATTCAAATCGTTTGAATTAAATCAAATGAGTGGCCAAGAGAAAAACTAGGAGTTGGCTAGGAGTTGAACTCCTTGAGCAAGGAGAAGTGGACGGCAAGAGGCTACTAGAGGGGCCGAATCCTATTTAAGGCACATACCTAACACCTTATTTTCCTTTTCTTCATCCATGCACATAGTCGAATTCCCTAGAAAGCAACCTTGCTAATTTCGTTTCTTTTACAAACGTGTTCAAAATTCCAAAACCTCAATCTTTTGTTTCCCTTTTTGCCATAATCCCATCATCTTCTCTTTACCTCTCTGTTGGCCGAATATTGAGCATAGTATCTTCCTGCATCTCCTTTGTTAATCGATTTGGATCAAGGTAAGTAATGGCCGAATATCTATCTCCCCTTTTCCTTTTTTTTTCTGTCGATTTCTTTTACAAGGGGAGGTGCCGATTTCGGCAATGGTTATAAGGCTTCTAATCGAGTAGTGAACGATTCTTCTAGGTGCTCAGGGAATGAAAGCAGTCGACTCAGGCCCTGATCTCTAGCATTCGATTTCGGTAAGTGGTGGTAAGATCAATTTCTTTATTATAACAGTTCGATTAAAAGCCGAAGGCTATTAGTTTTACTTACTAATCAATGGTGATTGACGAACAGATTCGGGAATCAAGTATTGCGATTAGTATCCAAAAGTGTGAAGGTAGGGATTCGGGTTCACAAGGAACCCTCTCAAATTAATTGGTTGGCCGATTAGGCCATAGTACTAACCTGGGTATTTGGCCGAATATAGGGATCAGTAGATCTAGGGTGGTCGACCCTTCTTTTCGGATTTAGAGCATCCAAGGGTGACAGGTGTGTACATACACACTATAATTTATTAAATGTGTTGAATATTGTAAATGCTTACTTGATTTATGTAGCATTGGATGATATACCATATCGGTATAGATGGCAATTCAGGTAAGTACCTGTTAATGTGAATTATTATTAATGCTTTTGGGAAGCATGATGTATTGATTTATACATATGATGGCATGTAACATATATTTATGTGACTGATGTGGGATTGACTGAGTGGAGGGGGCAGTGATAGTTCGTGGCCGACGCGAGCACCAAAGTGTTTTTTGGTAACACATCGTGACTATATGTCACCAGAGGTTTGGTACCTCCAGAGGTTTGGTACCTCATAGCGACTCGTCCCTGTGGTTAACACCACCGTGGGTTGGCCCCACTTGAGATATGGGATCGTCTGCCAGTGATTTGGTATCACACGATGGGTTGGCCCCATCACCCGATTTGTGTCCACGGACACCAGTGTTTTGGTAACACATCGTGACTATATGTCACCAGTGGTTTGGCACCACCAGTGTTTTGGTAACACATTGTGACTACGGTCACCAGTGGTTTGGTACCACATGGGGTAGGTAAAGGCGTTTGGTTGGCTAGGTTGGGGCACATAATATTCTGCATATTAACTGTTATATGTTGTGCATGGAAATGCTTTTAAAACGGGGGAAGGGTTACATACTGAGTCTTGGTGACTCACCTTCTCCTTTAACATTTTTCAGGTGACTCGTAGATGGCGGTTGAGGAGCCGGTTGGACTCGAGGTGGCCATGCAGTGGACTTGCATAAACTGAACTTTAAACTTAGCTATTTTATTTTATTATTGGGTTATTTTTATTTTGGTTGTAATAAGGCCTCCATAAACTTTACTTTTGTTATTTCTTATATGTTGGATACTTTGTTTTAAACGATATTATTAAAATTAAATTAAAATCACATGTTTTCTCAAATTAACACGAAAATGTTTTATCGTGCCATCGGGCACATTTGAAATTTGTATAATAACCGGACTCAATTAAATTTCCAAATTAAATCTAAGTATAGTTTCGGCAAGATAACCTGAAACGAGAAGTTTTCAACAAAACTTAAATTGGTTTTAAAATGGTGTTCAAAAGGTTTTTTTTTCCGTAACAAATCAAATTCGGTCGTAATGTTTGGGCCGGGTTTGGGTTGTTACACGTAGGGTGGGTATTCAAGATTCGCCATGCCTCCGCTTGTTTCACACTGCATAACTGGATGTGCCTGCAAGGAACCGTATAAACCATCAAATTTTTTATATAACATCTCTAACTGGGTTGATAGCCTGGTTACTGGGTCGAGGTTGTAGATATCGGCTGCTTTTGTTGGCTTTGTCCTCATAACTTGCCACTGGTAGTTATTTAGTGCCATCTCCTCTATAAACTAAAATTACCTGACAAAAGCAAATAAAAGAAAAATTAGCAAAAAAAATAAAAATAAAATTTAATTGCAAAAATAAAATATGGCTAAAGTAATAAAAATTGAGTGTTCTTAATATTTCAGTTCCCCGGCAACGGTGCCAAAAACTTGATCGTATATTTGTCGAGTTTTAAAATTTATAAAGAGAATAATCGAACCTGGGAACTAACTCTGACAACGATTGAGGCAAGTGCACCTATCGAACAGTAGTATAGCTTAGGCAAGACCGAATTGTCGAACCCAAAGGAACTAAAAGTACTAATACTAGCTTTCTTTCTATTATTTAGCCTAAAATAACTGGAGTTGTTTATTAATCTAAATTAACTAATTACTAAGCTAAAGACGCAAAGACAAAAAGAATGAATTGGGGAAATACTTGGGAAAAACTCAGTTGATTAAGACGATACCCTTAGAAAGAATCCACCTAAACTTCACTTGTTATTTAACACTGAACCAGACGATTTATTCACTTGACTTGATCCGTAGGACTCCCTAACGTATATTAAACCCTCTCTCGAGGCGAATAACGTCTAACCCTAGGCTAATTAATTGAAATCTCTTTCCCATTAATGTAATATCCGGGATTTAGGGCTTGTGCATTTTTGCATGTGCTAGTATGCCTATGAGTGTTTTGAATGTGTTTTTATGAATTTTGGGAACTTTAGAGTGTAGGTGAATGTCTTAGAAATTATCAGATTTTAAGTCTTGAAGTGGAGCTAAGCTTGATAGGCCTTAAGAAAATTTATAGGGGAAATTGGACAAAAAAATGGGCTTGGTAAAGTGGCTTGGAGGCACCACTTAAAGCCTCTATAAGTGACGCCACAAGCGATTAAAAGGGCCTAGGTTCGAATCACAAGGGAAGCAAAAAGGGGCTTTTATTTTGCGGCAATAGGGAGCAGATAATGGACTGCATTGGGAGACCGAGGAGGAGCTTTAGATGTGATTAAATTCTTTTTAAATTTCGGCTAGGGGCAAAGGATAATTGTTGATTATTCAAATTATTTTTTTGATGGGTAAAGAAGAGAAATTTTAGGAGAAAAAGAAGGAGTTGATATGGGAGGAAGAGTTGGCGAATATGGGGCATTGGAGGATGGTATTTTCGGCTTTGGTATAGTAGGAAGGGTGTGCGAAATTCATTCTTTTCTCATCTTGTCATGTGTGCCGAAAATCCCAAAGAAATCTACTTGTGTTCGTTTTCTTTTCTTCCTTTCTCGCTACTCACTTCCATAAGCCAAACTTCTCAAATTACATTCTCTTTTCTTTTAAATCGAGGCCGAATATCTCTCTCAAAACTCATCATAACCAATTCTCCTAAGTCCCATACTCTTCCTTTTAATTCTTGTTGAAGCCGAATCTCCCTACATCCACAAACCGAATCCATAACTCCTTACTATACAATCAAAATCCGAAAGTAAGTCTTCTTAGCCATAGCCGATTGTCAAGCAAGGATATTCGACTAAGTGGGTAGGATGTTCTTTGTCATTTAATTTTCTATACCTTCGATTAAGGTGACGTTAGGGAGACTGATCTCTTTTATTTTCTTTGGCCGAAACTTGGAAGGTGAGTTTCGGGATTTCCATTGTAGTCGACTTCTAGGGAGATCATTCGGGATTTCAGATCTAAGGTAAGTAAAGTGAAATATTAGGCCGAAGGCCATTTATTAAAATATTGGAATCAGATCTAACATAGATCATGTAGGTATTTCGACATCGTCATAGACAGACAGCGATTTCAAGATTTAGATCCACAAGGTAAGGAAGTGTCCACATTCGGCCAAGGCCATATTAAATGCTAGTAATGGGCCGATTCTGACTTTAATTGTTTAGGGAGGAGTACAATCCGATTCGATAGACTTTCCGGGATTTCAGTGGAAGCGTTAAGTAAACCAGGTGTGTACCCCGCACTAAGCCTTAATAGATTTATGGTTATGTTTTATTGAATGTGTTAGTAAGAATAAGTAAGATGTGGCTAAGGGTACCATGCAATGGTACAAAGTACTCAGGTACGTTAACTTACTACTACCGTAGTTATGATATTATGAATATCTGTTGTGGCACATATGTGAACATTGATAAGAATGTGAAATAAGGCCTAAGCCATGATAATTGCATGATTTGTATGACATGGGGCATATGGGTTATATGGAAAGGGGAAGTGATCTGGTGGTTTATACCACAATATCTGAATGTGGTGACTTCGGTCACATAATCCGAATGTGGTGACTCATGTCACAATATCTGAATGTGGTGACTTATGTCACAAAATTATTATCTGGTGGCTACGCCACAAAATTATAAGGGCGATGAGCTAGTCGTCTGCAGCGACTGCTTTCGATAATGTGTAGCGGATGGTGGATCAACTTAGTAGTCCCCACGGTGTGATGGTTGGTACGGGTGATGTGTAGCGGATGGTTATATAGGTTTGGGTTCGGGATTGCATCATTATATTTAATTGCTATATGTATATGTATGATCTGCTATGCCTGAATCGTTGGGACTTAGTGTTGGTTGTCACACACTAAGTCTGTTTGACTCACCCCGTTGTGGGATATCTTTTCAGGTGACACTCTGTGATGGACCGGATCGGCAGGAGCTCAGTGGTGGCCATGCTCAGCTCAAAATTTATTTTATCTTTGACTTTCTATTTTCAAGTATTTTGGATTTATTTCGGGTTTTCTTTGATGTAATAAGGCCACTAGTATGAAACTGTTTATGCATGCATTTTAATTATTTAGTATGATACGAATTTTATCAATTTGAAGTTTAAGCAACCTTTCTTAAAAATAAAGTTTAAATGTTTAGACACCTAAACACAAACGATTTTCGAATTAAAGATTAACCCAAAAACAACTCGGTATTTTTATAAAACCACCCCAAATTTTCCAAAGTAATAAACATGAAATTGAAACATTTTACTCGAGGAACATACCAGATCTGGTCAAGGCTCGTGGATCGGGTTTGGGGTGTTTCAATTAATAACCCCCTAGAATAGCAGTAAATAGATCTATGGACTACCATATTAGGTTTCACCCTAATCCGGCAAAATCTCGTCACCCTATCTCTAGGCGTGCGATCAACTCCGCTTAATTATGCTAGATCTATGAATAGGCAGGGACTTTTGCTCCACCACCTAAGCACATCATACTTGAATCAATATCCGCGAAATATTAAAACAAGAATTAAGCACACATAATTAAGAACAAATCAAGTATTTATCATATAGTTCAGAAAACAATAACAAGATTCATCTAAGTTTCATCCCCCTTCAGGTATCTGAAGGGTTTAGTTCATAACAATAAAAGAAAACATCTCAGAAGAAAAGATAAAACAAAACATAAGGAATCCCTAAAACCCCCTGAAGGAATTAAAGAGGAGATCCTCCATCTTGAGTAGAATTCTGGCTTCTTGAGATGGATCAACTGGCTATCCCTTGAGAGTTTCCCACAAATCTGACCTTTTCGGCTAGGCTCCTTGGCCTAGCTAACCGCCCTGACAAAAGCCCTGGCAGAAGGCTTCTGCTGAACTCCTCGAATAAGTTGCCCCCTAGGGTGTTTATATAGGCTTTGAGATGCCTTACTTGGCCTCCAAGTATCCAAATCTGAGTGGAGTTCCTACTTGGGTGTTTAAATAGACTTTGGATTGTGTTTCTTTGCCTCCAAGTATCCAAATCCGAGCAAAACTTCTCTTGGCCACGGCAGGGACACGGCCATGGCACACACCCGTGTGAATCGTGGCCAGGTCTTGTGGACTCCATTAATGAGGCACGGCCATGTGGTCTTGGTCCCAGGCCGTGTTAATTTTGTGATCTGGCCCATTTCTCGTTCTTTTTATTCTTGGGTGCTTTCCTGAGTATAAGACATGAAAAGAAAGGACTAAGAGCACCTTTTTACATAAATCAAGGGATAAATCATCCAAAAGTATGCTAAATGTGGGATTAAAATATGTTACTATTTCGGTTTATCAAAAACCCATCTTGTATTTATTATCACCATTCCTTTTGACTACCCCTATATCGAGATTTAATATGATCAGTTGCCTAACTATGATCTTTATTTCAGTAGCTAAATTTATCCTTTATTATGTATTTGATTTGTTATTAAAAAAAACGAAGTATATTCATTATTAGTTCTATGTTATTTGAGCTTAAACTGTTAATTTCATTATCTTTAGAAGAAGCTCATGTTATTAGTATTAAGTTTCCGTGATGTAATTATTCAGTATTAGTACAACTTTCTAGTTAGGTAATTTGTCAATTCAGTCACGATACTAACTTTCTAATTCAGCCTTTATCCACACCTTTAACCCAAGCCCCGTTGCAACCCATAAAAGACCTTTTGATTTGTGTATCATATCATTTTACAGTGGTGGAGATTTGATTTTCATGCAAGCTTATGGGATTAACTTTTCATGTTTGACTCTTGAGTGCTTATTTTTGAACCTTAAACACTTCGAGTGATTTGAGTGAATCTTTAGTGAGGATGTCAACCCTTGTCGATTTTGAATTAGAGGTAATTATTTAGAGGAGGGGAAACACCTATTTTTCGTACTATAAAAACTATGACTTAGATTGTTTGAATCTTTAGGACTCTTTGAGTTGAATTATCCATGCATGAATTATCTTTGAATTATGATGAAACATTGTTGATGAAGGTTATGAATTGAGGAAATTCTATTTTAATTGTGAGTTGAGAATTTTACTTGAGGACAAGCAAAAGCTTAAGTGTGGGGGTATTTAATAAACCGTAATAGTAACATATTTTAAAGCCCACATTTAGCATACTTTTGGATGATTTATCCCTTGAATTATGTAAATTGGTGCTCTTAATCCTTTAATTTCATGTTTTATACTCAGGAGAGCATAGGAGGATGAAAAGAACGGAAAACGGGCTTAAAACGGACCAAATGGGCCAAAGAAAGAAATTGAAACGGCCGTGCCTCATTGATAGACTCAAACACGGCCTGGCCATGATTCACACGGGCGTGTGCCAAGGGCGTGTCCCTGCCGTGACAAAGAGGAATTTCACTCAAATTAGGATACTTAGAGGCGAAGAAAAACATTCCAAAGTCTATATAAACACCCTAAGTATGACCTAAAAGGGGGAGTCGATAGAAGCCTTCTGTCAGGGGCATCCAGCTAGGCCAAGGACCCGAGCCAGAGAGGTCAGAATTGTGGGATTCACTCGAAGAAAGCCAGTTGATTCATCTCAAGAAGCCGGAGTCATACTCAAGACGGAGGATCTTCTTTTTAATTCCTTCAGGGGGTTTTAGGGTTTTTCTTATGTTTTGTTTTATCTTTTCTTCTGAGATGTATTCTTTTATAATTATGAACTAAACCCTCAGATACCTGAGGGGGATGAAACCTAAGATGAATCTTGTTATCGTTTGCTGAACTATATGATAAATACTTGATTTGTTCTTAATTATGTGTTCTTAATTCTTGCTTTGATATTCCGAATATTGATTCAAGTAATCGATGTGCTTAGGTGGTGGAGCAAAAGTCCCCGCCTAAGAGTAAATCTAGCATAGTTAAGCGGAGTTGCTCGCGCGCCTAGAGATAGGGTGACGAAAAATCACGTATTAGGGTCAAACCTAATATGGGAGTCCATAGATCGAGTTAATGCAATTCTAGGGGTTTTAATTACAAAGATATTTCAATTAATCAACCTAGGGTTAGACGTTAGTCGCCTTGAGAGAGGGATTAATATACATTATGGAATCCTACGGATCAGGTCAAGTGAATAAATCGTCTGGTTCAGAGTTAGATAACAAGTGAAGTCTAGGTGGATTCTTCCTCGGGTATTGTCTTAGTCAATTGGTTTTTCTCACAAGTATTTTCCCCAATTCATTCTCTTTGTCTTAGCGTCTTTAGTTAGTAGTAAGTCAATTTTAGATTAAACAATAATTTACTTCAATTATTAGGCTAAATAATAGAAAGAAAGTTAGTATTAGTACTTTTGGTTTCTTTGGGTTCGACATTCTGGTCTTGCCACTAAACTATACTACTGTTCGATAAGTGCGCTTGCCTCAATCGTTGTCACAGTTAGTTTCTAGGCTAGATTATTTTTTATATAAATTTTTAAGACTCTGACGTACACGATCACTTACCCTTACCATTGGTCAGGAGATCTTATGAAGATTGACTTACCAAGCAATAGTAGAACCGAAGAGTACTCGACCAATCCCCTAACAGCAAAATAATCAAAAATGGCTAGCCCAGGAGGTGATGAGTATTCGGCCTAACCAATAAGGATCTATCAGAAGAGAACAGTAAAAGAATGGAGCCACAAGATTAAGGGGTATTCGGCTAGAAAGAGAAGTCAATAGAACTCAATCAGCGAGGGAGAGATGAGGCTATAATCGGCCACAGAGGAGGGTGAAAGCAACAAGCGATTTGCCGATGGCTCAATTGTATAGTAGGACGAAAGAAAAGATGTGGAAGAAAACAACCCAATTAGGTTGTGAAGAGGGAGGAGTCGGCAGCAGAGGAAAAGAAGAGTGCAACCGTGTGCAGAGGAAAAGAAATGTAGAAATGTGCAGAGAATAGAAAAGTGCAAAATGCCTAACACCTTCAATTACCTAAAGAAAGCAACCGAAATAATTCTAGGAAGAAAAAAAACTCAAAAGCTGAAATATGGGAGGAGAGCAAGGAGAATTCGGCAACCCCTAGTCCAATACCGAAATGACTAACTTTTCCCCCCTCAGCCGAATTGACCAAATAGAGTCTCCCCAAACAGCACAACTCTCCACTTTCCCAACTCCTTGATTCACTCCACCAATCTCTCCCTAATCTTCTCCAAGATTTGCTCCTACAATCTCTCAATGACCATTTCAAACCTCTCATCCATCAGACCTTCACTACAACACAAACGCTAGCCGTCCTGACAGAAAAATAAATACCGCATTATGTTGTGCCAACACTCGAACCTCAGACCTCAAGATTACTCCACATGCCACCTTGCCACTAGACCACAAGCTCTTCTGTGACTTAAAACATGCGCAAATATTTATAAAGCCTATGTGCCAGTGTCCAGATTCTTTTAAGAGCAAAATTTAAAAATTATGCAAGGGCCAAGACTTGAACCCAGGCTCCTTTACAACCTTAATGACGCCACAACCACTAGGCCACATGCTTCTTTCCGTCATGATTTCCCCAACAATATTCTTAAAGCCTACTTACTTACATCCAGGGTTTTATTCACCTAAACCAAAATTTTCCTAAAGCCCAGGTTTGAACCCAAGACTTCATGGAAGCCCCCTAACCTTCCAAAGTCACTCACCTAATAGGTCCAACTTGCATTAGTGTCCTTCTCTTGTTCTCAAAAATTTTAAACGCTCACATGCCCAAGGCCCAATAGGCCCAATTCTACTAGGCCCAAATTCAGGGTGTTACAAGAAGCTTCTCAGAGCTATATCACGCTATCCATCAGCTCACTAGGTACTTTCGGTTGTTTAATTTTGGTTATAATGGCCTGTATAGCTTATTTTGGCTAATGTTAGCCTATATGTGTTTTGTTGAGATTGGCCACTTATTTGGCTTGTGTTTTGGAACTTTTTGGTTTCTGCATAATTACCTTATATGGTTGACGTGTGGCTTGATTTACGGTTGAATGATGAAAGGTAAATTGGTAGTTGAATATGCTTATGATATATGTTTTATAATTTGGTGTGATTTGGCACTTTTTTATGGAAAGCATATATGTATATTGATACTAGTTTGGAATGGTTTATTTGGTACCATTTAAAAAGTTTTGGTATGTTTTGATTGGTAGGCTACGTGGCATGAAATGATGCAAAATGGCTTGGTAAATTATTAGCTTATTTGGTTTAATGGTGTACATGATTATACATGTTTGCATATTGTCATTTGAGGTGCCTAGGGACATATTAGTTGTATATGAATATACATGTTTAAGGCTTGATTTTGCTTGTTTTGGATGCCTTAATATGGCTTGTTTATATGCACAATGTTGAGTGTAGGTGGATGCCAAATTGGGTGAAAAATATGGCTTGTAAAATGGCCTATTTTCGTCCACACGGGCAAAGACACGGGCGTGTGTCTCAATCGTGTGTGACACACGACCGTGTGTCCCCTTTATCTTTTAAAGTGTTGCAAGCCAGGCTGTTACACGACCTAGCACACGGCCTGCCACACGGGCATGTGAGGCTCCTTTGAAAGGTACACAACCTGGCACACGAGCGTGTGGCTTGGCCGTGTAACCCAAGTCAATGAGTTACACGAGTAAGGACACGGGCTAGGACACAGTCGTGTGTCCCTATTTCGAATGCCCATACAGCCTAAGACACGGGTGTGTCCCTTGGCCGTGTGAGTCATACAGCCTGGCCACACTGCCGTGTGACCCCTACATCTTTAAAAATTTGCAATGTTTTCTGAAAACTTTTACGAGTTTTTTATTTAGTCCCAACTTGTTTCTAACGTGTATTTGGGACCTCGAGGGCCCGTATAAGGGACAGTATGTATTATTTTGATTGGTTTTATTATGAATATTGATATGTTATGAAAAGTTCAAAATTCTATTTGTTTGTACTGTAAACTCTTGTAATACTCTGTAACCCTATTTTGGCGACAGATACAAGTTAGGGTTGTTACATTTATTGGTATCAGAGCTATAGTTTAGTCGATTCTCAGACTGAACGTATCGTTTGCAAGTCTAGCTATACATGCCATTATATAACATGTGATAGTGTGATATCTCCTGATAGTTTTAAAACATGTTTTCATATAGCAATGACATCCAACCAAGCTGATTCTAATGAAGTAGAGAGTAATGCTCAAACCTCCGTTCATGGAGTAGCTTCGAGTGGTGCGAGGGCCGTATCTGAAGGCCGGGGAGGAGAGGCTAAGGAAGCCTTCTTCCAGATGATGAATGAGTGGTTCATCGAGTTTGTACGGACGAACCCAACTGCTCAAAAACCTTCACCCCCTCCTATTCTCCAACCAGTTCCTGTTATTCCTCAAGGTATGGAACCAATCCGAGTTAGTAAGCCTTCTGTTGATAAGATACGTAAGTACGGGGCTAAAGAATTTTGACCTACAGCCGAGGATGATCCCGAGAGAGCTGAATTCTAGTTAGAAAATACGATCAGGGTTTTTGATGAGCTATCCTGCTCACTGGCTGAATGTGTTAAATGTGCGGTATCATTGTTAAAAGATTCAGCGCATCAGTGGTGGAACACGTTGACTTCAGTTGTGCCGAGAGAGCGAATCACCTGGGAATTTTTTCAAACCTAGTTCCAAAAGAAATACATCAGTTAGAGGTTTCTGGATCGGAAACATGAAGAATTTCTGGAGCTTAAACAAGGTCGTATGACTGTATTAGAGTATGAGTGGGAATTTGTCAGATTCAGCAAATAAGCCCGGGAGTGTGTTCCGACAGAGACCGCTACGTGTAAAAGATTTAAAGATGGGTTAAAAAAGACATAAAGCTTCTGGTGGGAATTCTGGAATTGAAAGAATTCGTTTTACTGGTTGACCGGACACATAAGGCCGAAGAACTAAATAAAGAGAAAAGATGTGAAGATTTTGAACCTAGAGAGTTGAGAAAGAGATCGACTGGGAAGTCCTATCAGTCAACATCGAAGAAATCTAAAGAACATCACTACCGTTCTACTACTTCTATGGGATATTCTATTAGAGACAGAGATACTAGACGCTCCAGTCCTAAACCTCAGGCTACATCTGTAGCGAGTGTGGGTAGTGTTAGAAACACCAGACCCGAGTGCAAGCACTATAACATATCACTTTATGGTCAGTGTCGAATGAAGAACAGGGCATGTTTTAGATGTGGTTCTTTGACCACTATATTAGAGATTGCCAAGAGAAATTTGAGAAAGAGCAAGTTCAGAATGCTAGACTGAGCAACACAGCTGCGAGAGGTAGACCACCTCGTAATCCCAGAAATGTGAGTGGTAGTCGTGGCGTGACAAAAGACTCTGCTATGAGATCCGAGGCACGAGCACCAGCTAGGGCTTATGCTATACGTTCTCGTGAGGATGCTTCTGCACCAGATGTTATTACCGGTACTTTCTATATTTATGATACTGATGTAACTGCTTTGATTGATCCGGGATCAACCCATTCGTATGTGTGCACGAATTTAGTGTCTAATAAGAATTTACCTGTTGAGTCCACTGAATTCGTGGTTAAAGTGTTGAACCCCCTATGATAGTATGTGCTAGTTGATAAAGTCAGTAAGAATTGTCCTTTGATGACTTGGGGTTACAGTTTTCTGGCTGATTTGATGTTATTATCGTTTGATGAATTCGATGTGATTTTGGGCATGGATTGGCTAACTCTGCATAATGCTATTGTAAACTGTAGAAAAAGCTAATTATATTAAAATGTCAAAACGGTGAGACGCTTCGTATTGAATTAGATAATCCTAGTGGGTTACCTATTGTTATACCAGCTATGTTAGCGTAAAAATATGTAAGAAAAGGTTGTAATGCTTGCCTTGCTTATGTACTGGATACTAAAGAGTCTGAATCGAAGCTTCAATCAGTGCTAGTGGTTTATGAGTATTCCGATGTGTTTCCAGAGGAGTTACCTGGATTACCACCGATCAGAGAAGTCAAGTTTGCTATAGAGCTTGTACCGGGAGCATCACCGATATCGATAACACCTTACAGAATGGCTCCTATTGAGTTAAAAGAGTTGAAAGCACAGTTGCAAGAGTTGACAGATAGGGGTTTTGCTTGACCCAGTTTTTCACCTTGGGGTGCACCGGTTCTGTTCGTTAAGAAAAAGGACAATCGATGAGATTATGTATTGACTACCATCAGCTCAACAAGGTTACAGTCAAGAATAAATAACCATTGCCTCGAATTGACGACCTATTTGATCAGTTGAAAGGTCCTACAGTTTTTTCGAATATTGATCTTTGTTCTGCCTATTATTAGCTACGAGTGAAAGATTCTAATGTGCCAAAAACTACATTCAAAACAAAGTACAGACATTATGAATTTCTTGTGATGTCGTTTGGTTTAACTAATGCACCTGCAGTATTTATGGATTTAATGAATAGAATCTTCAAACCATATTTAGACATATTTGTTTTGGTATTTATTAATGATATTCTGATATATTCCCAAGATGAAAATGAGCATGTTGAGCATTTGAGAATTGTTTTGCAAACTCTTCGAGATAAATAGCTATTTGCTAAATTTAGAAAATGCGAATTCTGGCTCCGAGAAGTCGATTTTTTGGGACATATAGTGTTGGCTGAATGCATCGGAGTTGATCCGAGTAAGATTTTTGCAGTTGTTGACTGGAAACCATCGAGAAATGTATCTGAAGTAGAAGTTTTATGGATTAGCTGGCTATTACCGAAGATTAGTCAAAGGGTTCTCAATGATAGCTACACTAATGACGCGGCTATTACAGAAAGATGTGAAATTTGAATGGTCTGATAAATGTCAACAAAGTTTTAATCAGTTGAAAGCACTATTGACTAAAGCACTAGTTCTGGTTCAGCCTGAATCGGTTAAAGAATTCATAATTTTTAGTGATGCATCTTTAAATGGTTTAGGCTGTGTTTTGATGCAGGAAGGCAAACTGATAGCTTATGCTTCCAGACAGTTAAAGCCGCATGAAAAGAACTATCCAACACATGACTTAGAGTTAGTAGCTATTGTGTTCACGTTTAAAATTTGGCGACACCATTTGTTTAGTGAAAAATGTCACATATTTATCGATCACAAGAGTTTAAAGTATCTAATGTCGCAGAAAGATCTGAATCAGAGACAACGCAGATGGCTCGAGTTATTAAAAGATTATAAGTTGATCATTGATTATCATCTAGGAAAAGTAAATGTAGTTGCTGATGCTTTGAGTAGGAAGTCCTTATATGCTCTGTGAGTGATGAATACACGACTGACATTATCTGATGATGGCTCGATCTTAGCTGAGTTGAAAGCTAAACCGATATTTTTACAGTAGATCTACGAAGCTCAGAAAAGTGATAGTGAATTGCTAGCTAAACGGGCACAGTGTAAATCGACTTCTGATTTAGATTTTCAATTAGGATCCGATGATTGTTTACTGTTTAGAGGTAGAGTTTGTGTATCGAGGAGTCTGGAGCTTATACAAAAAATTTTGCACGAAGCTCATAATGGTAGCTTATATGTTCATCCGAGAAGCAATAAAATGTACGACGATTTGAGACAGATGTATTGGTGGCCGAGAATGAAACGCGAGATTTCTGATTTTGTATCGAGATGTTTGAAATGTCAGCAAGTTAAAACTGAACATCAGGTACCTTCAGGACTGTTATAGCCAGTGATGATACCGGAGTGGAAATGGAACAGAGTTACTATAGATTTCGTATCGAGTTTACCCCATCTCCGAGAAAGAAAGATGCCATATTGGTTATCGTTGATCATTTAACGAAGTGTGCACAATTTATTCTGGTACGTACAGACTTCTCCCTTGATAGATTGGCTAAGTTGTATGTTTCTGAGATCGTCAGATTACACGGAGTGCCAGTCTCCATTATTTCAGATAGAGATCAGCGGTTCACGTTACGATTTTAGAGAATGTTACAGGAATCTCTGGGTACGGGATTGCATTTTAGCACAGTATTTCACCCTCAGACCGATGGTCAGTCCGAGCGTGTAATATAGATTCTTGAAGATATGCTTCGTTGCTGTGTATTAGAGTTCGAAGGCAACTGGGTGAAATATTTACCGTTAGTCGAATTCGCGTATAACAACAGTTTTCAATCGGGCATAAAGATGGCACCGTATGAGGCTCTGTATGGTCGTAAATGCTGAACTCCATTATATTGGACCGAGCTCAGTGAGAAAAAGATACACGGGGTTGATTTGATTCGCGAGACTGAGGAAAAAGTGAAAATAATCCGAGATAGCTTGAAAGTAGCTTCAGATCGTCAGAAATCATATGCAGATCTTAAATGCAAAGATATAGAGTTCCAAGTTGGCGACAGAGTATTTTTTAAAGTTTTGCCCTGGAAGAAAATTCTTCGATTCGGTCATAAAGGAAAGTTGAGTCCGCGATTTATTAGGCCGTATGAGATTACTGAAAGAATCGGACCTGTTGCATACCAATTAGCTTTACTACCAGAACTTGAAAAATTCATAATGTCTTTCACATGTCTATGTTATGACGGTACCGACCTGACCCTTCACATATTATCTCCCCAACGGATGTTGAGATTCAATCTGACATGACATACAGTGAGAAATTAATCAGAATTTTGGCACAAGAGGTAAAAGAATTGAGACACACGAACATAGCTTTAGTAAAAGTTATCTTGCAACGGTACAGAATAGAAGAAGTCACATGGGAACCCAAGGAAGCTATAAGAAAGCAATACCGGAACCTCTTTTCTGGTAAGATTTTCGGAGACGAAAATCCTTTTGGGGGGAGAGTTGTAACAGCCCATTTTTAGTAAAATCAGAAAAGTGGTTTAGGGACCACCAATCTGAAGTCAAAAATTTTATTTTATTATTATTTTATGGTCTACAGGATGATAGAAATACCATATCAAAATTTCATTAAGAACTTTTACCGTTTACATGCTTAATTTGATAAAATAACTAAATCGCGTAAAGTGCATAAGTTAAGTTCTAATAGCTAAAGGAATTAAATAGCTATAGAACTTTAAAGTGGAGGTCCTTATGTTGTAATTAGACCGTTAGTCTTAGTGGAATATATTAGCTTGGCATTTAGTGAAATAAATAATGTTTATAAAGGTTAATTTTGTAATTTGGTTAATAATGATATAATAAGTTAAAAAAAATTTAAAAAGCTTTCATCTTTCTTTTTTTCTTCAATTGAATATCAAAGTGAAGGAAGCCATTTTTGTTCAACTAGGGTTCGGCTACTTTGAAGCTCAATTGGTGAGTGATTTTTATCCCGTTTTCGATGATTTCTATGTTTCCGGAATCGTTGTAGCTTAATCTAGCTAGAACGGGGACTAATTTGTGAAACTGTTAAACTATTAGGGTTTTTCCATTGATAAGTATGCTTGAGTTTTGATGTTTGATGGTAGAAAATGAATGGTTGTTGTTAGATAAACAACTTTTGTAAAGGAATTTTTAGTGAAATTGTCAAATAGGGACTAAATTGAAAAATAGATAATATTATGTGGTGAAATTATTAATTTTTTAAATATATGGGCTGCTATTAATACGTATAAAAATCGTCTAGGCTTGGGTAAGGATTAAATTGCATGAATTTCATTTTTCGAGCCTAAGGACTAAATTGTAAAGAAATTAAAAGTAAAGGGGCAAAATGGTAATTTTTTCAAAATTATATGTTGGACTAAATTGGATGAGAAATATATTGAATTGGGTTAAATTTATTCGTATAGATCCAGGAAAAATATCGGATTAATCGCCTCCGTATTTACGCATACTCGTCGAGGCAAGTTCATGTAATTAAATTTTGTAATTATATGCTTCAATTGAATTATATGTATGTGATTTTCATTATTTTCATATATGAATACCGATCGCATATCTGACGACGTACGACGATTACCGAGTCCCATTTGAACCTTAGGAATTTGTAGGATACAAATGACATGTCATTAGGGTTACCAATTTTAGTTCGTTTGAGCTTACCGTTATTCAGCTCGTATGAGCTTACCGTTATTCAGCTCGCATGAGCTTACCATTACTCAGCTCGTATGAGCTTATCAATTACAGTTCGTAAGAGCATACTAATTCAGAGCTCGTATGAGCATACATGTATAGGAATTGACGGATTATAGTTCAGTACACCTCGTGTGTGCTACCCGAGTATCCAAGGATATTCTAAATGGTTCAACGGACAATATTCTATTACAAGATTATATGAGTTCGATATAAACTACTTCAGGTAATTACATGAAATACATGGAAATAATGTTACATGATATATATTGATATATGAAATGAATGATACATTTATATGAAATTTGAATATTTGTTGAGTTCATCCATGAATATTGGATATTATATGTGCTTCATATAGCTAACATGTTGGTGATTATGTGTTTAGGCTTTTGGCCAATTTGGTTGGGATATGCTATGTTTACTTATCTTAATTGTGATTTAAATGGTAAGTTAAATTCTATGTTATACGAACTTACTAAGCTTAAATGCTTACTCTGTGTTATTTTCTGTGTTTTATAGTGATACGGAAGCTCATTTGGGTTGGAAGCTTGTCAGAGCTACATCACACTATCCATCAGCTCACTCGGTACTCTCGGTTGTTTAATTTTTGTTATAATGGCATGTATAGGTTATTTTGGCTAATGTTAGCCGATATGTGTTTTGTTGAGAATGGTCACTTATTTGGCTTGTGTTTTGGCACATTTTGGTTTGTGCATAATTGCCTTCTATGGTTAATGTGTTGCTTGATTTATGGTTGAATGATGAAAGGTAAATTGGTAGTTGAATATGCTTATGATATATGTTTTATAATTTGGTGTGATTTGGTGCTTTGTTATGGAAAACATATATGTATATTGATGCTAGTTTGGAATGGCTTATTTGGTACCATTTAAGAAGTTTTGGTATGTTTTGATTGGTAGGCTAAGTGGCATGAAATGATGCAAAATGGCTTGGTAAATTATTGGCTTATTTGGTTTAATGGTGTACATGATTATACATGTTTGCATATTGTCATTTGAGGTGCCTAAGAGCATATTGGTTGTATGTGAATATACTACATGTTTAAGGCTTGATTTTTCTTGTTTTAGATGCCTTAATATGGCTTGTTTATATGCACAATGTTGAGTGTGGGTGGATGCCAAATTGGGTAAAAAAATATGGCTTGTAAAATAGTCTATTTTCGTCCACACGGGCAGAGACACGGGCGTGTGTCTCAGCTATGTGTGACAAACGGCCAGGTGACATGGTCATGTGTCCCCTGTATCTTTCAAATGGTTGGAAGTCAGGTTGTGATCGCTATGATTTGTTAAAGTTTTAAAATTTATAAAGAGAATGATCGAACCTAGAAACTAACTATGACAACGATTTGAGGCAAGCGCACCTATCGAACAGTAGTATAGTTAAGGCAAGACTGGATTGTCGAACCCAAAGGAACTAAAAGTACTAATACTAACTTTCTTTTTATTATCTAGCCTAAAATAAAGAGAATTGTCATTTAATCTAAATTAACTAACTACTAAGCTAAAGACTCTAAGACAAAGAAGAATGAATTTGGGGAAATACTTGTGGGAAAAACCAATTGATTAAGACAATACAGAGGAAGAATCCACCTAGACTTCACTTGTTATCTAACACTTTGAACTGCACGATTTATTCACTTGACTTGATCCGTAGGACTCCCTAAGTTATATTAATACCTCCGTCGAGACTACTAACGTCTAACCCTAGGTTGATTAATTGAAATCTATTTCTAATTAAAACCCCTAGAATTGCATTAACTCGATCTATGGACTCCCATATTAGGTTTCACCCTAATCCGGCAAAATCTCGTCACCCTACGTCTAGGCGTGCGATCAACTCCTCTTAATTATGCTAGATCTACTCTTAGGCAGGGACTTTTGCTCCTCCACCTAAGCACATCAAACTTGAATCAATATCCCGAAAATATCAAAACAAGAATTAAGAACACATAATTAAGAACAAATCAAGTATTTATCATATAGTTTAGAAAACAATAACAAGATTCATCTTAGGTTTCATCCCCCTCAGGTATCTTAGGAGTTTAGTTCATAATGATAAAAGAAAACATCTCAGAAGAAAAGATAAAACAAAACATAAGAAAAACTCCAAAACCCCCTGAAGGAATTGAAGGGAAGATCCTCCGTCTTGAGTATGACTTCGACTTCTTGATATGGATCAACTGGATCTCTTCGAGTAAATTTCCACAAATCTGCCCTCTTTGGCCTAGCTGGACGCCCCGACAAAGGGCTTCTGTCGAACTCCCCGCTTAAGTTGCCCCCTAGGGTGTTTATATAGGCTTCGGAATGTGTTTCTTTGCCTCCAAGTATCCTAATCCAAGTGAAATTCCTCTTTGTCACGGTAGGGACACGCCCATGGCACACGCCCGTGTAAATCGTGGCCAGGCCGTGTTCGAGTCTATTAAGGAGGCACGGCCGTGTGGTCTTGGCCCAGGCTGTGTCGATTTCGTGATTTGGCCCATTTGGTCCGTTTTAAGCCTGTTTCTCGTTCTTTTCCTTCTCCGGTGCTTTCCTAAGTATAAAACATGAAAACTGTAACGGGCCAATTTTGCCCGGGCCCGTAAAAAAATAAACCCAAATAAAAAAAACAATAAAATCAAAAATCCAAAATTCATAAAGGTCCGTTTACAAAACAGTCCAATAATAGTCCAAATTACAAAGACAGGGGCCCAGATTAACCCAAATTGTTTATAAATCCCTACCCAAATTTCAGCCCAAGTAATTAGACTCAATACTCAAATTACAATAACAACCCAAATACAAAACTCAGTTTCTAAACCCAAGCCCAAAATTAAACTACCCAAAATTGGCAGGCCCGAATGGCCCAAGGGTTGTAATTTGTTCCAGAAACCCTAGAACCTTCGGGAACCCTCCAGCAACCCCTCGAACGCCGCTCTCTGCCCTCGTGCAGTCTCCACGCGTGCTGCAGCCCCACGCCAACTAGATACTCACGCGCTAGCCTCAGCCACGACGACTCACACACAAAGCAGAAAGCGACAAGCCAAGAAAGAAGAAATTAAGGAAAAGATAGGAAAAAGCGATGCAGCAAATTTGTATTTTTGGTTTTTTTATTATTTTTCATCCGGCTATAAAGCAAAGGCCGAAACGATTGTAAAAGGGATCCCCCATTTTTTGATGTATACACGCACAAAAAACAGAAGAAATACACAAATTAGAAATACAAATCAGAGGTGATTTATTTCTCGCAAATCCTTTTCTCATTTTTTTTTTGTTTTTCCATTTCTTTCTGAATCTAGGTATTTGTTATAATTATGCGAAAATAAAAAAGGGGAAAGGGTTTTTACCTTTTGGATCTTTGTCTTCTTTGCTACGATCGGAGTTTGACGTGGATCTGGTTTGAGAGGAAGGCGAATCAGCGCATGTGTAAAAGGTTTCGACCTTCTAGTATCACTATTGCCAAGTTCAATGGCGATTTATTGACAAATCTGAAAGGTTTTTTTGAGGCGACTGAAGAAGAAAACACAATAAACTAGGGTTTTGTTTAAAATAAAAGTTAATTTGCTTTTAAATCTGGTTTTAAAATCTGAAATGACGTCGTTTAGAGCTTAATTGAGCGGCCAGAAACGACACCGTCTAGTGCTCAGCCCACTGCCCCGATCCGATCCGACCCGACACCCTTGAGGATCCGCGCGTTTTGTATAGAGTGGATAATTTGCGCATGTTGTCCTTCCCTTTTTATGTTGTTATTCAGTTAGATCTGTTATGCATTTTCTTTAGTTTTTTAATTAATCTCTATAATTTATGCATCGTTTCAATTTAGTCTGTTCTATGCGCTGCGCTTTGAACTATGGGCATATTTTCCAATTTAATCCCTCTCTATTTATGTGCATTTTAGCTTGACCCTGCCCTTCATTAAAATCATTTTATTTATAACATACCCTTTTAATTTCATTTGTATTCCAATTAAGTATTTTCTTATCCTTTTATTTACAATTTCAATAAATCTTTTTTTAAAAATTTATTTTAAAATTCTCTTTTAGGTACATTTTTTTTATTTACAGATTTATATAATATTTTTTTAATACTTTTATACATCATTATTTTTATGTATTATTTAAATTAAATTGTTTCTTAATCTATGTATATTATTCACATTATTTTACTTTATGAATATTATTTATTTTGATATTTTATCTTATATATTATGCATTTTGATTTTTCTTTTTGTAAAATTTATTTTAGAACTCATTTGTACATTATTATCCAATATATTTTTAATCTTCATTTTTATTGATATATATATTATTTATTTTATTTGTTTGTTTTAAAATTAATTAATTACCATTATGTATATTGTTTATCTTCATCTTTATTCTAAATCCTCTCATATATCACTTGATTTAAAATTCATATGCATATAATTTATTAATATACTATTAATGAATTCACTCTTTTGTTTTTATATATATTATTCATTCTTTATTCGTCTTAAGAGTTGTTGCATGTTGTTTATGTTACATTACTTGATATTTCTTTCCAAATTATCTTTTAATTCGTTAAGTTTTGCATGTTAATGTTAATATTTGTATAGTATATGATATATCGCTATTGTAAGAACCCTAGTTTGTTCTTTTGTGCTTTTATTGTTGCTATATATTGTCATTTTATGTTTGCAATTATACTTTTGTTTTTACTATTATATTGAGATTAAGATTTCCAAATTATTTGTGGATAATTGTTCATTTTTTTTCATCCAAACAAACCAAACAAACACATTTTGAGTCAATTTTAAAATTGCTTATTTTAAAAGTTTTTTAAAATAAGGCAATGTTTGTATGTTTGGGAGTGTGGGAAATGATGCCCTAACGTACTGGGTGTTAATTTCCTATTCAACCAGATAGCCAAATACCCTTTTCAATTAAATATCTGGAGGATCAAATATGATCTCGGTGTCGAGGTATAAAGGTGTTATGTCCTAACGTACTGGATATGATATTTTTATTCTTTCGAAACGAGCTAATCTTGAAGTTCAAGATTCAATATAAACTAACTTTCTTTAAGAAAACTTGCGTTTTATAGCATGTTGTTAATACGATCTTTAATTTGAGCATATTTCATGATTAATGTTTATGCATTCTATTTACGCCTCAAATTCTAATTTGTTCTAGTTTTTTATTAAATGTTTTTATTTTATTCAAATGCATTTTAAGCCTAATATAGAATTTTGTTTTTCTCCAAAATAAGGCAATGTTTGTGCGTTTGGAACGTCAGAAAATTATGCCCTAACGTACTGGATGTCAATTTTCTGCCCAACAAGATAAACGAATACCTTTCTTTAAATTCATGTTTTGAAGATCAAAGATGATCTCGATGTCGGGGTATAAAGGTGTTATGTCCTAACGCACTGGATGTGATATGTTTATTTCCTTCGAAACGAGTTAATCTTGAAATTCAAATTCAATATTGATTAATTTTCTTTAGAAAATTTATAACGTTTCCAAATTTTCAACGCAAGGACATTAATTAACCGGTTTGGTACCCATCCAGGGGCGCATGGTGGTGCTAACCCTTCCTCGTGCGTAACCGACTCCCGAACTCGTTTTCTTGAATTTCGCAGACCAAAACATTTTTATAGGTGACCCAATCACACCTAAGCAAAAAGGATTGGTGGCGACTCCATATTTTTAAAGTCGATTTCCGTTTTTCAAAACGCGATAAAAAAATGGTTTCGACAGCTTGGCGACTCCACTGGGGACTGGTTGAGAGTCAGGCCATAAATTGATTAACTTTTGTCCTTCTGATTGAAAATTTGGAAAATTGTTTTGAAAAATCATGTTTCTTTTAATGCATTTGTTGGTACTATGATGTTTTGGTAGAATACTTTGGCATTGCATTGCATGACCGTTGTGGTCACACCTTTAAGTGGGAGTGAGAAACTATGCCTTCGTGAGGTTTTCACCTCCGCATGGGCTAGTGGATCGCTTAGGGATACATCTGTACCTATGTGCTTCGTGAGGTTTTCATCTCCGCATGGCCATAGGGAAATGTATTCGCTGAACAGAACTCGATCCATATGAGCCTATAATGGGTGAGGATTGAGGAATCTCTTGGTTCAGTGCACTGTTCTTTAGAACCAAACCACATATAGAGAGACCTAGGAGCCCACCTTAAGTAGAGCTGTGCCAAACCCTAGTGGTCACTCATTTAGGTAATCTATTTTGGTTGTTTATTTTTCTTGTGCTAACCTGTTTTGTGTTGTTTATGTTTGCATTGCATTTCATGCATGTGCATTACATCATTTGCATTACACTATTTTCATTACATTACATTATATGCATTAGATTTCATGAAAAGACCCTGATTGGTTGAAATTATTTCAGTAACCCGGAGTACCAACAAAGAGTCTACTGAATTGAGTTCTAAGCCACAGTGCAAAATTTGATAAATAGAAGGATCAACGGAATAGGTCCAAAAGGGCAACCGCCCAGTAGTGATCATCTCGAAACCAAGAGTCGATGAAACTAGAACGCAGGTAGCACCACGAGTTATAATCCAAAAACCAGCAGTTTTTCCGTATAGGGATGGCAAGAGAGTCCCTTGGAATTATGACTATAATGTGACAATCCAAGGAAGGGAGAATCCATCTAGGGCTGCAAAGGAGGATCAAGATATAGGTTCTCATACTCGTAGTGGAAGACGCTAGGATCTGGTAAAAGGGAAAGCTCCAATGGTGGAGCGAGAGAAAGAAAAATTAGCCGAGCCTGGGTTGCCCGTCAATGAGCCAGTGAGAGAGGAGGAAGCTAGGGAGTTCCTAAAATTTTTGAAACATAGTGAATACTGTGTTGTTGAACAGCTGCATAAATAGCCAGCGCGCATATCTGTGCTAGCTTTGCTTCAGAGTTCGGAGGTACATAGAAATGCACTAATGAAGGTCTTGAATGAGACATATGTGGCCAATGATATTTCAGTTGGTAAGCTGGATCGGATAATCAACAATATAAGTGCTGATAACTTCATTTACTTCAACGATGATGAAATTCCGCAAGGCGGCAGAGGATCTACTAAAGCTTTACATATTACTACTAAATGCAAAGCGTATACACTGCCAGGGGTTTTGATAGACAACGGGTCGGCGTTAAATGTATTACCCTTATCCATATTAAACAGATTACCTATGGATAGTTCCCACATAAAAGAATGCCGGAACATAGTTAGGGCATTTGATGGCACACAAAGAAAAGTTATGGGGAGGATTGAAATACCGCTGCTAATTGGTCCGACAACATATGAGGTGGATTTCTTAGTCATGGATATCAAACCTTCCTATAACTGTTTACTAGGAAGACCGTGGATTCATTTAGCGGGGGCGGTACCTTCATCGTTACATCAGAAGCTAAAATTAGTATCAGAGGGCCGACTAGTGACAATAAATGCTGAAGAGGATATTATCACAGCTGTAACCAGTGATGCACCCTATCTGGAGACAAATGACGAAGCAATCGAGTGCTCTTTTCGATCTTTGGAATTCCTGAATGCAACATTCATTACAGAATGAAGCAGAATTCTGATACCAAAAATCTCTAAAGCTACGAGAATGGGATTGCAGTTGACCGTAGGAAAGGGAGCTTCGCCAGGAAAAGGGCTTGGAAAACATCTGCAGGGGAGAGTTGTGGCTCCACTACCGAAAGAAAAGCAAGATCACTTTGGCTTAGGATTCAGGCCAGATGCAAAACAAAGAAAGAAAGATTTGGAAAAAAGGCAGGAAAGAAGAAGGACTCGTTTGAGTGGTGAAGAAATTAAGTGGGAACCCATGATAATTCCACACATATCTAAAACCTTTGTGTCGGGAGGGGTCATTCATGCTGAGTAGAAGGAGCCAAAAGAAGAAGACATCATAACAATGTTGGGCAATGTCTATATCAATGCCATATATGAAGAGGGAATCGGGGAATAAAATTTCTGAGCCCTTACATACTTGGAAAGATTTTTAAACAATGGGACTGTGGAAACGATCCCTATATTTTTAGAGTTAATCTAGAGTAATATTCAGAACATACTTGTTGCTTTAAGCCCAGAAGCAATAAAAATTCTTTTGTGAAATGGGCTTGTGTCCAGAATTTTTATAAAATGCATCTTTTTAAGTAAATATGTTTTTTTTTCTTTATATTTCATACTGCACATTCCTTTGTGTTTTGGAATATTCTTTCATCCTTTATTCATGACCATACCATAAAAAATAATCATCCTTAGAATCATTTATTCTTTGGATTGCCTTTGTACCTAGGTGCCCAGATATCAATGATATGAGCGACGTTGTTACATACTCCCTTTTTAAATGAGATATGGGTCTAGGGGATCTAAGGACTTTGGAGATGACAGAGATTGTAGCCTATCTTTTGATTTGTTAAGGATGGTAGAATAAATGAAAATAGACTCTAGTTTACGAAGGGTCAGGGATGCTGCGAGCTTAGGAAAGGGGTAAAGATCGAAGCCTAACTCACTACAGAAATAAGGTGAGACATCATTGAGATATTTTCAAGAATTCCAAGATGTTTTCGCACGATCATATCAGGGCACGCCAGGCTACTAAAACGTGGGGATGTTGCTAAGGTTGGAACCCTTGTTAATGGTTCTACAATGGTCAGGCTAATCAGGAGGTTCGGGCTACTGGTCTACCCAGAAAGGGAAATTGCATTAAATGCCAAATTGAGGAAGACAGGACTTACGTGCCTCCTCCATTTTTTCTATATGTGGGGGCAAAGATATTATGAGGTTGATCTCGTCAAGAGCATTTAGCCGACACCAATTCATCTTCGTAGGTGTCAATTTCTTCACTAAGAGGGTGAAGGTCGCTTCACATGCCAAAGTTGCAAAGTCAACAGTCATCAAATTCAAATTCAAATCCAAATCTAAATTCAAAATCCAAATCCAAATCCGAATCCGAATCCAAATCCAAATCCAAATTCGAATTCAAATTTAAAAAAAATAACAAAAAACAAAAAAAAATGGCAATAAAGAATGTCAGAAAGAAACATAATTGCACAACGTAAAAGATTTACAGTCTGTTCAAAGATCAGACACCATATCAGTGCAGCAAAGGCAGCCAAAAAAAAACCATTCAAAAATCTTTTGAAAAATGACTGAGACATGTAAAGGTTGGCATAGAGAAGTTACCAATTACCCTCTATGTTTCTTGAACGTTGGCCAAGACCTTCACCGGGGCAACATTTTTCTCATTAGTTTATGAAAGGGAAAGCAATTGTTGGAAGTTAAGATTCCTTTTCTCCAAGCTTTGATTGAATTAAGAATTGGATAAAGTAGAATGTCTCCAGTAAGCTTGATTGAAAGTATTCATCATGGTCGAATGTACCAAAAATAGATGATACGGGCTTATGACAAAAAGGTTCGCCCAAGAGAATTTCATGATGGGAACCTGGCATTAAGAAAGATTCTTCTCATCCAAAGGGACTTTAGAGGAAATTGCCAAATTTGGAAAAACCTTATATGGTGAAGAAGGCTTGTTCTGGAAGGTCATTAACTCTGACCAAGATGGATGGCAAGGACATGCTCAAGCCGGTGAATTCAGATTTCTGTCTAAAAGGGAGAGGCCAAGGTGGAAACCCGCAAAGGGCCCCTTGAGACCTTTTTTTTAAAAGAAAAAGAAAAATCAAAAAAAGAAAAAAGAAAAAAGAAAAGAAATTTTCCAATCAAAAAAAAAAGAAGAAAGAAGAAAGAAAAAGGAGAGGCCAAGGCGAAAACTCGCAAGGGGCGCTTTGAGACCAAAGGGGATTTGAGTTGAAAACCTAAAAAGGGCGGCTCAAAATTTGATCAAAAGAGGGGCATGCGGTGATCTTGCTATACTTGATATACTACATATTGGAGCATTGACAAAGCACTCCAGGTCCCCTAAACACATATTGAACTTAGAATGGTCCTCAAGAAGTTTAAACAAAGAAGCTTAGGCTGCGATATCTGGGGCACCTAGTTTCTGTTTTACCTATTTTAAATACGTTATTCGTGATTATATTATTCTTTTCAAAATATGTTCACAATAAATTTCCTTCTTAGTTGCGATTCTATCTTTGCTTAGCTTAGTTGTTTCGAGTTATGCTCTTAATTAATTTCCTTCCTGTCCATTGTTATGATCTCTTTCAAGCATTTCGCATTGAAATAACGATTAGTGGACTAATAATACTTTCATGAAAGGAGTTTCGCATATTACTCTGGAAAATTCTAAATAATACAGGAACTTGAAATAGGACTATTGTTTAAAACTCACCAAGTTTAAGGAAGAGTCTAAACTGAGACTATTTCTTCAGATTTTTTTTCAAAAGTGGTGGTTAAACAGAATGACAAGATATTGCATCAGTAATACAATCTTAACAAAAAATGGGCAATATTAACCCAAGTGTAAAAGGGGAATCATTCGCCAGAAAAAAATGATATTCTGTATCCATGCGAGCATCATGCATACACGTGCAGTTGGGTCACCCGGGAGTGATCGATGGATGGAACAAGTTACAAATCATATATCCACGAGTTACTGATGGGATAAATGGAAGTTGATCTGAGATCCTATACCTTTGAAAAGTAATGGGATGGATTGAAGAAGAAACAAATTCTACATTTTGAAGTTGCGGTGAGATGGATGGGAAAAGATTCAGATCCTATACCCCTAAGTTATAATGAGATGAACCCTGAAGTTACAGTGGGGCAAATCTGTTGAACAGTTATAATCATTTTCTCGGGTTTTCTGTTGAGAATACCAGCCGAACAAGAAGACAGGATATTACATCAGTGATACAACCTGGAGGAATAATGAGCAATGTCAATCCTAGGCGTTAAAAAGGGATCATTCTCATGAAATCCTGCATTCATGCAAGACATATTTAGTTAGGAGCATTCGATTCATTTGGATCATTGCATCCTAATCATTGAAGAAATCGTCTCATGACATTCTGCATTCATACAAATGTCATCCATAAGACACATTTATTTAGGGACATTTGATTCATTCCGATCATTGTGTCCTAATATTTGTAAAAAGACCATGCTCATGACATTCTACATTCATGCAAATGTCATCCATAATACATTTAGTTAGGAGCATTAGATTCATTCTTATCATTGCATCCTAACTATTTTGCATAAGCATAAACACATAAAATCGATTTTAGAGGACGGGTCCCCCAGAGGACGATGTCACAACATTGGTGAATTAGCAGATCTGGCATTCCTGAAGTTGCAGGAGCAGATCGAAGACATCAGATCTGGCCTTCCTGAGCGAAGCGGATCGAAGATAGCAAATCTGGCAATCCTGAAGTTGCAGAAGCAGATTGAAGATAGCAAATATGACAATCCTGAAGTTGTAGGAGCAGATTAAAGATAGCAAATCTGGCAATCATGAAGTTGCAGGAGCAGATTGAAGATAGCAGATCTGGCAATCCTGAAGTTGCAGGAGCAGATCGAAGACATCAGATCTTGTCTCTCTGAGTTTACAGTGGAACAGATCAAAGATAGAAGATTTGGCATTCCTGAAGTTGCAGGAAGCAAATCGAAGATAGCAGATTTGGCATTCCTGAAGTTGTAGGAAGCAGATCGAAGATAGCAGATTTGGCGTTCCTGAAGTTGCAGGAAGCAGATCGAAGAAATCAGATATTGTCTCTCTGAGTTTGCAGTAGAGCAGATCGAAGATAGCAGATTTGGCATTCCTGAAGTTGTAGGAAGCAGATCGAAGATAGTAGATTTGGCATTCCTGAAGTTTCAGGAAATAGATCGAAGATAGCAGATTTGGCGTTCCTGAAGTTGCAGGAAGCAGATCGAAGACATCAAATCTTGCCTCTCGAGTTTGCGATGGAGCGGATCGAAGATAGCGATTTGGCATTCCCGAAGTTGCGAGGAAGCGGATCGAAGATAGCGATTTGGCGTTCTGAAGTTGTAGGAAGCAGATCGAAGAAATCAGATCTTGTCTCTCTGAGTTTGCAGTGGAGCAGATCAAAGATAGCAGATTTGGCGTTCCTGAAGTTGCAGGAAGTAGATCGAAGACATCAAATCTTGTCTCCCTGAGTTTGCAGTGGAGCGGATTGAAGATAGCAAATCTGCCAATCCACGAAGTTGCGGCGGCAGATTGAAGATAGCAACCGGTAATCCCGAGTTTGCGATGGAAGCGATTGAAGATAGCAAATCTGGTAACCCTGAGTTTGTAGGAGCAGACTGAAGATAGTAGATCTGGCAATCCTGAAGCTGCAGGAGCAGATCGAAAACGTCAGATCTTATCTCCCAGAGTTTACGTTGAGGATCAGTCCTTATTGAGATCGAAGCGCTAGTTCTAATGTCCCTGAAGATGCAGTGGGATGGAATGAAGCTACTCAAAGAAGAAAAGCACTGAAAGAGGTCAATATTTGGCAAGATCGGGCAAAATTGACCCTTTTTGAAGTCTTTGCTCTATTCTCGTTACACGACAATGAGCAAAGAGGGGCAGCTGTAATAGGCCAATTTCGCCCGGGCCCGTCAAAAAACTAAACCCAAATAAAACAAAAAAACAATAAAATCCAAAATCCAAAATTCATAAAGGTCCGTTTACAAAATAGTCCAATAATAGTCCAAATTACAAAGACAGGGGCCCAGATTAACCCAAATTGTTTATAAATCCCTACCCAAATTTCAGCCCAAGTAATTAGACTTAATACTCAAATTACAATAACAGCCCAAATACAAAACTCAGTTTCTAAACCCAAGCCCAAAATTAAACTACCCAAAATTGGCAGGCCCGAATGGCCCAAGGGTTGTAATTTGTTCCAGAAACCCTAGAACCTTCGGGTACCCTCCAACAACCCCTCGAACGCCGCTCTCTGCCCTCGTCCAGTCTCCACGCGTGCTGCAGCCCCACGCCAACTAGATACTCACGCGCCAGCCTCAGCCACGACGCTCACACCTGCAAACAGAAAATAGCAAGTTAGCAAAGCAGCAACGGAAAGAAAAGATAGGAAAAACAGTCTGTAAATTTGTATTTTTGGTTTTTATTTTTATTTTTCATTCGGCTATAAAGCAAAGGCCGAAACAATTGTAAAAGGGATCCCCCATTTTTTTATGTATACACGCACAAAAAACAGAAGAAATACACAAATTAGAAATACAAATCAGAGGTGATTTATTTCTCGCAAATCCTTTTCTTTTTTTCTTTTTTTTTCCATTTCTTTCTGAATCTAGGTATTTGTTATAATTATGCGAAAATAAAAAAGGGGAAAGGGTTTTTACCTTTTGGATCTTTGTCTTCTCCGCTACGATCGGAGTTTGACGTGGATCTGGTTTGAGAGCAAGGCGAATCAGCGCATGTGTAAAAGGTTTCGACCTTCTGGTATCACTATTGCCAAGTTCAATGGCAGTTTATTGACAAATCTGAAAGGTTTTTTGAGGCGGCTGAAGAAGAAAACAAAATAAACTAGGGTTTTGTTTAAAATAAAAGTTAATTTGCTTTTAAACCTGGTTTTAAAATCTGAAATGACGTCGTTTAGAGCTTAATTGAGCGGCCAGAAACGACACCATCTAGTGCTCAGCCCACTGCCCCAATCCGATCTGACCCGACGCCCTTGAGGATCCGCGCGTTTTGTATAGAGTGGATAATTTGCGCATGTGGTCCTTCCCTTTTTATGTTGTTATTCAGTTAGATCTATTATGCATTTTCTTTAGTTTTTTTTTATTAATCTCTATAATTTATGCATCATTTCAATTTAGTCTGTTCTATGCGCTGCGCTTTGAACTATGGGGATATTTTCCGATTTAATCCCTCTCTATTTATGCGCATTTTAGCTTGACCGTGCCCTTCATTAAAATCATTTTATTTATAACATAGCCTTTTAATTTCATTTGTATTCCAATTAAGTATTTTCTTATCCTTTTATTTACAATTTCAATAAATCTTTTTTTAAAAATTTATTTTAAAATTCTCTTTTAGGTACATTTTTTTTATTTACAGATTTATATAATATTTTTTTAATACTTTTATACATCATTATTTTTATGTATTATTTAAATTAATTTATTTCTTAATCTATGTATATTATTCACATTATTTTACTTTATGAATATTATTTATTTTGATATTTTATCTTATATATTATGCATTTTGATTTTTCTTCTTGTAAAATTTATTTTAGAACTCATTTGTGCATTATTATCCAATATATTTTTAATCTTCATTTTTATTGATATATATTATTTATTTTATTTGTTTGTTTTAAAATTAATTAATTACCATTATGTATATTGTTTATCTTCATCTTTATTCTAAATCCTCTCATATATCACTTGATTTAAAATTCATATGCATATAATTTATTAATATACTATTAATGAATTCATTCTTTTGTTTTTATATATATTATTCATTCTTTATTCGTCTTAAGAGTTGTTGCATGTTGTTTATGTTACATTACTTGATATTTCTTTCCAAATTGTCTTTTAATTCGTTAAGTTTTGCATGTTAATGTTAATATTTCTATAGTATATGATATATCGCTATTGTAAGAACCCTGGTTTGTTCGTTTGTGCTTTTATTGTTGCTATATATTGTCATTTTATGTTTGCAATTATACTTTTGTTTTTACTATTATATTGAGATTAAGATTTCCAAATTATTTGTGGATAATTGTTCATTTTTTTTTTCATCCAAACAAACCAAACAAACACATTTTGAGTCAATTTTAAAATTGCTTATTTTAAAAGTTTTTTAAAATAAGGCAATATTTGTATGTTTGGGAGTGTGGAAAATGATGCCCTAACGTACTGGGTGTTAATTTCCTATTCAACCAGATAGCCAAATACCCTTTTCAATTAAATATCTTGAGGATCAAAGATGATCTCGGTGTCGAGGTATAAAGGTGTTATGTCCTAACGTACTGGATATGATATTTTTATTCTTTCGAAACGAGCTAATCTTGAAGTTCAAGATTCAATATAAACTAAATTTCTTTAAGAAAACTTGCGTTTTATAGCATGTTGTTAATACGATCTTTAATTTGTGCATATTTCATGATTAATGTTTATGCATTCTATTTACGCCTCAAATTCTAATCTGTTCTAGTTTTTTATTAAATGTTTTTATTTTATTCAAATGCATTTTAAGCCTAATATAAAATTTTGTTTTTCTCCAAAATAAGGCAATGTTTGTGCGTTTGGAACGTCAGAAAATTATGCCCTAACGTACTAGGTGTCAATTTTCTACCCAACCAGATAAACAAATACCTTTCTTTAAATTCATGTTTTGATGATCAAAGATGATCTCGATGTCGGGGTATAAAGGTGTTATGTCCTAACGCACTGGATGTGATATGTTTATTTCCTTCGAAACGAGTTAATCTTGAAATTCAAATTCAATATTGATTAATTTTCTTTAGAAAATTTATAACGTTTCCAAATTTCAACGCAAGGGCATTAATTAACCGGTTTGGTACCCATCCAGGGGCGCATGGGGGTGCTAACCCGTCCTCGTGCGTAACTGACTCCTGAACCCATTTTCTTGAATTTCGCAGACCAAAACATTTTTATAGGTGACCCAATCACACCTAAACAAAAAGGATTGGTGGCGACTCCATATTTTTAAAGTCAATTTCCGTTTTTCAAAACGCGATAAAAAAATGGTTTCGACAAAAACAAAGGATTAAGAGCACCAAATTACACAATTCAAGGCTTAAATCATCCAAAAGCATGCTAAATGTGGGCTTAAAATATGTTACTATTGCGGTTTATCAAATACCCCCACACTTAAGCTTTTGCTTGTCCTCAAGCAAAATTCTCAACTCATAATTAAAACAAACTTCCTCGATAATATTCATCAATAGTGTTTCATCATAATTCATAGATAATTCATACATGGATAATTCAACTCAAAGAGTCCTAAAGATTCAAACAATCTAAGTCATACATTTTGTAGCATGAAAACATAGGTGTTTCCCCTTATCTAAATAATTACCCCTGATTCAAAATCGACAAGGATTGACATCCTCGCAAAAGATTCACTCAAATCACTCGAAGTGTTTAAGGTTCAAGAAAAAGCACTCATAAGTCAAATATGAAAAGTTAATCCCATAGGATTGCATGAAAATCAAATCTCCACCACTGTAGTATGAGATGATGAACAAATCAAAAGGTCTTTGAAAGGGTTGTAACGGGGCTTGGGTTAAAGGTGTGGTTAAAGGCTAAATTAGAGGGTTAGAATCGAGATTGACTTGACAAATTACCTAACTAGAAAAATGAGCTAATCCTTAATAATTACATAAACTTGTAATACTAATAATACGAGCTTTTTCTTCAAGATGTGGAATTTAAATATGTAAGCTCACTTAATTATAAGACTAATAAAACTAATAATGAATATACTTCGTCGTTTTTTTTAAAGAACAAATCATTAAATATTTACAATAATAAGAAAGTACTTTAACAACTGAAATATAGAACATAGTTAGGCAACTGCTCAAAATCAAATCTCGACAAAAAGGGTAGTAAAGAAGAATGGTAATAACAAATACAAAGGGTTTTGGTTTAAAATTAGTGGGTGAGTCAATAAAAAGGGTTGTTAGGATCAAAAGGGGTTAACTAGGGGTTAAAACCTAGGGGCCTTCATCCTCTTTGTATATCAAATCAAAGGTGTGGTCTCGACATGTATAATCTATGCAAGTTCTAGAATAACAAATTAATGTTGACACAGTCATAATCAATAAAGTGAGCATGAAAAAGAATATATGCTCTAAAGGCTCAAAATCTCACAAGAGAAAATTATGGGTTTTTGATGTCAACCTCGTAAATTTCAAACTTCAAAGTAATATTCAAATTCAGGTCGACAACCTAAAAAAAAATTATTTTCTGAAAAATAGACTTATCATGCTTAATTCCCTAGTATCTCTAAAATTTAATCATCAATGCACAATTAACTATGACTTAATCCAAATCATATCAATAAAAATCATAAATCGAAGAAAATTTCATTCTAATCGTAATATGAGAAAATAACTTAAGAAACAAGATATAATTCAGGGGTTTTCAAATAATACTATAGTTAACCCCCCCCCCCCCACACTTAAGATGTACATTGTCCGCAATGTACAAAGATAGATAATAGCCAAATAATAATAAAATCATAAGATAGGGAGAGAAGTGAAACTTCCTGAATTTTTGGATGGAGTCAATGAAAAGAAACCGGATAGGATTGGCAGAGGTGAACGTGGGGGAGTGCCATGAAGCGTTTGAAATTAACTCCTTGAAGTAGCCGGCTTAATCTTATTGTATCCTAAGCTATATATGAATAGTATGAAGAAAAATAAAAATAAAAATAAAAATAAAAGTAAATAATGGAAAATGAAAGAAGAAAGACAACTGGAAAAGAAAAAGGAAAAATGGGGGTTTAAATAGAGATGCAGCCTGTATTTTGGGGAAAATTTTTGTCCTATTGCCACACGTCTACGGCCACGCCCTTTTACCTACCTGTGGTACCCACACGGCCACGGCCATGGCCGTGTGCAAGACCGTGTGAGTATGGAAAACCTGTGCCTAAACATGGAAATAAATAAAACTAAACTAATTAGTAGGGTTAGTGCTCGGGTTGCCTCCCGAGAAGCGCTCGTTTATAGTCTTAAGCTAGACTTACCTCTCATTCGCATAATCATGGTGGTTTTAGGAGGTGAAAATCCTTTCTCATGCGATCAATTCGGTTATTGATATATAGTTCAAGTCGAGTAGTGCTTACCTTAAAAGTGCTAAATTTAGGATTAGTTACCTCGACTGTTCCATTTGGGAAGATTTTGAGTACCTGATCTCCTATCTTAAGCTGGGTTGTCCCATCGCTAAGTTTTTCGTGGAGTTGCCTCATTTTTGCTTCGTGTGTTTTTAGTTTCTCTTTGAAGTGTGTCTCCCACTCGTCTAGTTCATCAATCCGAAGCCTTCGTTTCTCATGAATTTCTTATTTATTGACACGAGGTCTAGGGTCTGGCTCAGTTATGTAGTTTTGTGGTGTTTCCTGTACAGAAGGTTGAATCAAATGATTATTAATAGAATTTATGTTTTTACCTTGATTACTCGATGTCCTAGCCGAGTCAAGAGTGTGAAGAGTGATCGTTTTGTCGCCTACACGAAGTGTGAGTTCACCGAATTGTTCCTTTGTGTGGTCTTTCATCATTGCATCGGGATATGGCACACGAGGTTGGTACTTTGTAATTGCCGATTTTGGTATATCATGGCTCACCTCACCCTTACCTTTATCTGCTACATTTTCTTGCCTTGGTTCTGGTTCATTTAACCCTTCATTATCATAAATAGTTGTGGCTTGAATTTGCTCTTTAGGGCTAGTCTCAGTGTTGCTTGGCAAGCTTTCTTGTAGTCATTCTGAGATCAGCTTAGCAAGCTGACCTGATTGATTCTTGATCCCTTGAAGCGATGCTTGCTGATTTTTGAGCATTGTTTTGTTGTTTTGAAGACGGTTTTCTCACACCGCTATGAATTTGTCAGCATCTCCTCAAGGTTCGGCTTCTTTTCTCGTGGGTAGGTTTGTTGTTGGAAGCCTGGAGGGGGTTGTTGTCTTTGATTACCTTGACCACCCCACGAGAAATTGGGATGGTACCTCTAATCTGCATTATAAGTGTCACTATAAAGATTATTTTGAGATCTAGAATAGTTACCCATATAGTGAACTTGCTCGTTTTCAGCACTCGGGTTGTAAGGTGGATATTCTGTATTGCTCATCCCTCATCCATTCATATCGCTCTGTATTACTGGGTGTACCTGCAAGGAACCACATAAACCGTAAATTTTCTTACTTAAAAGCTCTACCTAGTTTGATAGCATGGTTACTGCATCGAGGTTGTAGACACTGGCGGCTTCAGTTGGCTTTGTCCTCATGAATTGCCACTAATAGTTATTCAGTGTCATCTCCTCTATAAACTAAAATTACCTGTCAAAAGAAAATAAAAGAAAATTTAGCAAAGTAAAATAATAAAAATAAAAATAAGAATAAAAATAAATTGCGATAAAATGGCTAAAGTAATAAAAATTGAGCGTTCTTAATATTTTAGTCCCTCAGCAACGGCGCCAAAAACTTGATCGCTATGATTTGTCAAAGTTTTAAAATTTATAAAGAGAATGATCAAACCTGAAAACTAACTATGACAACGATTTGAGGCAAGCGCACCTATCAAATAGTAGTATAGTTAAGGCAAGACCGGATTGTCGAACCCAAAGGAACTAAAAGTACTAATACTAACTTTCTTTTTATTATCTAGCCTAAAATAAAGAGAATTGTCATTTAATCTAAATTAACTAACTACTAAGCTAAAGACTCTAAGAAAAAGAAGAATGAATTTGGGGAAATACTTGTGGGAAAAACCAATTGATTAAGACAATACCCGAGGAAGAATCCACCTAGACTTCACTTGTTATCTAACACTGAACCAGACGATTTATTCACTTGACTTGATCCGTAAGACTCCCTAAGTTATATTAATACCTCCGTCGAGGCTACTAACGTCTAAACCTAGGTTGATTAATTGAAATCTCTTTCTAATTAAAACCCCTAGAATTGCATTAACTCGATCTATGGATTCCCATATTAGGTTTCACCCTAATCCGGCAAAATCTCGTCACCCTATGTCTAGGCGTGCGATCAACTCTGCTTAATTATGCTAGATCTACTCTTAGGCAGGGACTTTTGCTCCTCCACCTAAGCACATCAAACTAGAATCAATATCCCAGAAATATCAAAACAAGAATTAAGAACACATAATTAAAAACAAATCAAGTATTTATCATATAGTTCATAAAACAATAACAAGATTCATCTTAGGTTTTATCCCCCTCAGGTATCTGAGGAGTTTAGTTCATAATGATAAAAACATCTCAGAAGAAAAGATAAAACAAAACATAAGAAAAACTCCAAACCCCCTGAAGGAATTGAAGAGAAGATCCTCCGTCTTGAGTATGACTCCGGCTTCTTGAGATGGATCAACTGGCTCTCTTCGAGTAAATTCCCACAAATCTGCCCTCTTTGGCCTAGCTGGACGCCCCGACAGAGGGCTTCTGTCGAACTCCCCGCTTAAGTTGCCCCCTAGGGTGTTTATATAGGCTTTGGAATGTGTTTCTTTGCCTCCAAGTATCCTAATCCGAGTGAAATTTCTCTTTGTCACGGCAGGGACACGCCCATGGCACTCGCCCGTGTGAATGTGGCCAGGCCATGTTTGAGTCTATTAATGAGGCACGGCCGTGTGGTCTTGGACCAGGCCGTGTCGTGATTTGGCCCATTTGGTCTGTTTTAAGCCCGTTTCTCGTTCTTTTCATTCTCCGGTGCTTTCCTGAGTATAAAACATTAAAACAAAGGATTAAGAGCACCAAATTACACAATTCAAGGCTTAAATCATCCAAAATCATGCTAAATGTGGGCTTAAAATATGTTACTATTGCGGTTTATCAGGTTGTTACACGGCCTAGCACACGGCCTGGCACACAGGCGTGTGAGGCTACTTCGAATGGTACACGGCCTGGCACACAGACGTGTGGCTTGGCCGTGTGACCCAAGTCAATGAGTTACACGGGTAAGGACAAAATCTAGGACATGGCCATGTGTTCCTATTTCGAATTCCCACACGGCCTAAGACACGGGCATGTCCCTTGGCCGTGTGACCCCTGCAGCTTTAAAAATTTGCAATGTTTTCTTGAAAAATTCTATGATTTTCCGATTTAGTTCTGACCTTTTTCTAACTTGTATTTAGGGCCTCGAGGGCTCGTATAAGGGACAATATGTATGATTTTGATTGGTTTTATTATGAATATTGATATGTTATGAAAATTTCAAAATTCTATTTGTTTGTACTGTAAGCTCCTGTAATACTCTGTAACCCTGTTCTGGCGAAAGATACGGGTTAGGGGTGTTATAAAGCCTCACTTCTACTCTCTACATCTCGTAATTTATGCTAAAATATGGTATACAAATGAAATCACCTATAGCTCACCACGGCTCGTCGAACTAGATAACTTTATGATTGCCTTTATCCCAATTTGTTGAGGCTCCACTAACGTTTTCAGCTTCGCACAAAATATACATATTACTAAGTATTCAAAAACAATCTAGCTTATCTCTTTTGTGTTCATACAACGGCTCTCCAGTCACACGTACTTATTCGACTTATTTCATATAATCTATTTCGCTTAATTTCTTCTTTTTAACTTAATTAAATCCTTAATTTCTACCTCCTAACCCCCTAACTTGAGCCTAATTATAGATCTAGATCTCTAACTTTGCTCAATTTCTTTAATTAATATTTTTTTCAAAAAAACATTGTTCATCCTCATTCTCAAAAGAAAATAATTTAATTCACGCAATTACTTAATGATTTTGATAAATTGGATTTGTAAACCTCTTAATCTCATCAAAATATACTACAAATCATTTTAAAAACATCTCTTATCTCTTTATTTGTAATATCCTAAAAAATTGAGTATCATCTTGTTACTTGTGTTAGCTCGAGTATGATTATTATTATGTGCTTAGTATAGTTTTATGAAGGCTTGGAATTATTAGCTAAACTAGAATGATTTTTAGTATTGAATATAGTGATGTGGATTAGATGAACTTGACACTTAAGTTAATTTAAGTGTTAAATTCTAACACAAGAGGAGTTAGTGGCATAGTGGATAAGGCGCATGAAAGGTTGCTTGAGGGAAGTGGTTCGAGTAGCATGGAAGGCATATTAAGGATTTTATTTTTTTATGCATCCTAGCATTAAGTGTCGGTCAACTATTCATATGGATAAGATGGATCTTTTTATGGCAAGAAGACTTAAGGTTATGGTAAGCATGAAATAAGGGATAGAATTGCTAGATTTTGGGGATAAAATTTCTTCAACTTTGGGAATGTAGAGGATTTAAAGGCTTGGCTTAAGGGTGTTGTTTTGGAAACTCTCCTATGGCCATTAGTGCATGAATGTGGACGGCATGTGTGGCTAGGGGTGGTAGAATGTTGAGAGGAAGTTTGGGGGAATAGTTGGCCAACTTTAGCATTTTGTGCATCATTTGGCATTTTTCTCTTCCTCTCCAAAAACTCCCTCTTTGGCCGAATGTATCTTAGGCATTTTGGTGCAATTTTGCTTTTCATTTAGCTCTCATTTGTGTTTGAACCAAAATCTAATTTCTTCCTCTCATTTCCTTTTGAAACCGAAACCACAATTTGCATTTTTGTGCACTTTTCTTTTCGGCAAACTAGGTGTTTGGCGAACCTCTTTCTCCCATCTCTCTCTTTTCTTTCTTTTGATACTTGCTCAAAAACCACATTTCCTTTTCACTTCCTCTTGGCCGAATCTTCCTCCTTTCCAAATCCCATCTCTTTCATTTTTTTTTCAAAGTTAAAAACATCCATTACCATTCTATTTTCATTTTCTATTTTCTTCTTTCTTCCATTTTCGAATCATCCTTCTCCTATTTTACTTTCACTTTTATTTTTCCTTTTTTTACTCCACCATAGCCGAATCTTCTTTCTCTCTTTTGGTGTTATATTTGCCGAATATCATCAAGGGTAGATAATCTTTGGGTTTTCTTCAATCGGTTTTGGAAGATAGGTAAGTGTTCATGGCCGTATTTCCGTTATTTCCTTCTCATTTCTAAGTCGTTTTATTGTGGACAAAGGCCGAATCCTTGGGCATTTGTTTGCAAGGTTCTAACCATTATTTAGGAACCGATTTTTCCTTTAGGCTCTTTGGGACGTTGGAAGCAATCGATCTAAGCCATTCCATTAGCAATCGAAGTTGGTAAGTCAAGTGGTAAGATTCATGTCGATTCATTATTCTTTTTGAGGATAAAGACTAAGGCTATTGGGATTAAGATGTGATGTTGGCCGAATGGATTTTTGCTTATAGTTTTGTGGTATGGCCGAATGTAGGACAAGGTGATCTAGTGCGGTAGATCGGATCTCTGGAAGTTAGTATTTGCGTTAGTGAAAGGTGTGTACCTTACACACTTTATAACTCGGTATATATATATATGTGTGTGTTAATAACTATTCATGTTGTTAAAGCCGAAAAACTATGAGATCTTGAAATGATACCTTGATGGGTATGAGCAAGGATACGGGTAAGTCCGTTTCGATATGATGTTGATATATGTTGTTAATATCACGATCTACGATATATATTGGTTATATGTTTATATCAAAGTATAATGACATGATTTGTTATCTATTGCATTGGTATGGGCGATATGAGAGAGGGGGAAGATTGATATCCGTGTCTTTGGGACACCAGAGGTTTGGCACCTCCAGTGGTTTGGTACCACATATTCGTGTCTTTGGGACACCAGAGGTTTGGCACCTCATAGCGACTCATCCCAGTGGTTTCACACCACCGTGGGTTGGCCCCACATTTGATGTATTGGGATCGTCGCCAGTGATTTGGTATCACACGTGGGTTGGCCCCACAACTTGATTATTCGTGACTTTGGGTCACCAGTGATTTGGCATCACATTATTGGATATCGTGACTTTGGGTCACCAGTGGTTTGGCACCACCAGTGGTTTGGTACCACACGGAGTAGAAAAGGAGTTTTGGATGGCTAGGTTGGGTGCATTATATATATATATATTGCTTGGTTATAATTTGTGTAAGTATGTGGCATTTACCCGGGAGAGGGATTATGCACTGAGTCTTGGTGACTCACCTTCTCTCTTACTTTTTTTTCAGGTGATCCGTAAAATCGCGGATGAGGAGCCGGATGAACTCGAGGAGCCATGCAATAAAATTTGGTTTTACATGAACTTCCATTTGGGTACTTTATTTTAATTGTTTTCATCTTTTTATGGATTTGTAATAAGGCCTCTTTAATTATATTTTTGGATTATTTATATGCTTTGGATTTGTTTTAAATATGGCTTATAAATTACATGGTTGATATAATAATTTGAGCACCAAGTTTTCTAAACTACTAAACGCGATGGTTTTAAAAACGTTACCATCGGGTAACATAAATCAATTGATAGTATTTAACAACTTAAGTATTTTTGATAACTCATACTATTTTCCAAAACTCCGGTTTCCAAATTTCTATTAGATACGGTTTTCAACCTAATCGCTTTAGTTTCTTTTCAATTTATAAAAGGTTTACAAATCTAAGTTTTGCAACTAAGTTTTAAAGATTTATTTTCGGATATCAAAGTAAATTATCGCTTTTAATTTATTATACACTGATTTCTACGAACTTAGAACAACAAAGAGTTTTTCACTAAAATTTAACTCGTAACTCATTTTTTCCTCAAAACGTTTTCCCCGTGTGACATACCAAATTCGGTCGTAGGCGTATTGACTGGTTTGGGGTGTTACAAATTGGTATCGAGCCAAATTCAAAAGCTTCATTTGTGGGCCCAAGGCCCAAAATGATTTAAAGTATGATCTTAAAATGTTTTTGTTTAAAATTATATGATCTGAAAGGCATGGCACCGAGTCTCCGGCACCGATCCGCCCGGGTAAGTACTTTAAACTGTTGATCTTGATGATATGATGATGTTAGTATGACTGATTAGTAGTAGAAACTACTCTAGAGACCCAAACTATAGGTTGAATGTACTCGCGAAACAACTTCTTATTAAAATTATTCATAAAACTGTGTTTTTAAGAAAGTGGAATAATGACTAATGCATAACACTTTTTGTAACATCCTGAAAAGGGCCTATGCATTTTTGGTTTAATTGTACGAAATGACATATCTTATGTGTTATGAATATATTTTGAACACTTTTGGAAACCTGGAAATGTATGGAAATTTTAAGTTTAAAAGAGGAAAGTGAACATTTTTAGAACCTTGGAAATGTAAGGAAATGTCTTGTAAGGAAATGTCATGGAAATGTAAGGAAATGTCAAGTTTACAGAGCCGATCGAAAATTTTTGGAAACTTAGAAATGACCTAGAAATGACGAGTTTTAAGGTTTAAAAGGGGAAATTAAGGCAAGGTGGCCTTAAAAGAAAAAGTTTGTGAAATTTGACACACAAACAGGCTTGAAAAAGTGGCCTGAAGATCCCACTTAGGGCCTCTGCAAATGGCGCCACATGCAAGGTGTTGGGCCTGAGTTCGATTCACTTGAGAAGCAAATAAATGAGGTTTTATTTTTGCTTCCAGAAGACTGAGGTGGACGGCACATGGCTATAAATTAGGAGCTTTTATTATTTTATAAATAGTGGATAAATAAGGGATTTATTTATCATTATTTTCAAGAGATAATTGTTGGATTAAATTCTTTTAATTTGAATAAAGAAATAAAGAGGAAAATAAGGGAGAAGTGATGGCCAAGTAAGGGACTTTGAGTTTAATAATTTCGGCTAAGTAAGGATAGTTGTTGAATTATCTTTTATTTTAAGTGATAATTAAAGGATAAAGTTATCAGATAGAGGAGTGGTGGCCAAGTAAGGGACTCCTTAGATGATAATTTCGGCTATAAAAGGAAGGAAGGAGGGCTACTCATCAATTTGTGCTTCCTCCTTTCTCTGCCGAATTCTTAGTGCTCTCTTCTCTTCTCTTCTTTCTTTTCTTTTGTCAAGTCGAGATTAAGTAATTGTTGGAACCTAGCCGAATATTTTCCTCTCCATTAGAAGCCATAGCCGAATCCTCCATCTTTATTCTTCCTTCTCTTTTCTTTCTAATCCCTCTAAAAGCCGAAAGTTGTGAGATCATCATCTAGCCATAGCCGAATCTCTGAAGGTTGAAGTGAAGGTGCAATCAATTTCTTCAAATAAGGAGATCTTTCGGGATTTACTAAGTGTCGACTACAAGGAAGGAGAAGTTCTTTTCCCGAAGGTACACCATAGGCCACGTGTTCCCTAGTTATTCGGTGAGTTTCGATTTTAAAATCTACAAGGTAAGTTTAAGTATACTAATCCTACTAGGATTTGGATTTATGGCTGAATGGCTTTTTATTAAAGTAGTAGGTGATTAATCAAATGTAGGGATTAAGGATCCAAGCATTAGATTAAGCTTTTCGGGATCTCAAGGAAATTTTAAGCGAATCAGGTGTGTACCCCACACTAATTCTTAATATGTTTTATGGCTGTGTATTAATTAAAATATGTGATATTAAGAATATGAAATTGGCTAAGGTACCATGATATGGTACAAAGTACTCAGTAATGTTTCCTACTTCCACTAGGATTATGAAATATGTTATTTATAACATGTGAAAATTTATAAGAATGTGAATTTAAGTGTGATATGCATGATATGAATAATATGGGTCATTCGGGATATATGAAAAGGGGGAAGTGAATGTGATGACTACGGTCTCACTATCTGAATGTGGTGACTTCGGTCACATTATCCGAATGTGGTGACTTCGGTCACATTATCCGAATGTGGTAACTTCTTTACATTATCTCGAATGTGGTGTCTCATGACACAATTATCTGGTGGCTATGCCACAAATTTTATATGGGCGATGAGCACGCGTCGATTGCAGCGGATCGCCTTCGATGGTGTGTAGCGGATGGAGGGTTGACTTAGTAGTCCCCGGTGTGACCGGCGGTGCACGGGGTGTGTAGCGGATGGACAACTAGGTTTGGGTTTGGGAATGCATCATAACTTTGTATTCTATGTTTTGAATGTGTAATATGTGATATGCCTGATTCGATTATGATTTAGTGTCGTGTACACATTGAGTCTGTTTGACTCACCCCGTTGGGGAACATTTTTAGGTGATGAACAAAGATGGACCGGGACAATGAGAACTTGTGGTGGCCATGCTCAACATGAAGTTTATATTTTTGAGGACTCTTGAATTTATTTTAGTACTTTGAATTATTTTGGGAATTATTTGATGTAATAAGGCCATAAGGCCATAGTTGAATTACTTTACACTTATTTTTATTTATTATGATTATGAATTTTATCTATTAAAATTTAATTAAAATTTCTTTTAAACTAAACCCTAAATATTTTGTCACTTAAGATAAAAGGGATTTCAATATAAAACGAACCTGCTTTTCAACACAAGCCCAACCTAAAACAATATTTTTCTTAAAATCACACAAGTTTTCCTAAGAACAAAAGAATTTTGAACCGGTTTACTTGAGGAACATACCAAATCTGGTCAAAGCTCGTGGGCCGGGTTTGGGGTGTTTCATTTGGTATCGAGCCAGTTTTAAACTCTCGGCACATGTGGGCTAAGGCCCAAAACGTTTTCAAATCGAGCCCAAATGAGTTTTATGAAAGTATTTTTGAAAATGAGGGTTTTTTCGGCATGGCACCTAAGTCTCCGACCCGCAGTCCACCATAGGTAAGTACCCCTAACCATTTGTGTGATTATGTGGTTTATGTTATGAATTATGGAAGGGTAGAAGAGGAATGGAACGTAGAATAGCATGATAGGAACTTGAACCCTAGGACTAGTTTACTCAAACACAAACACATAAGACTTAATTCCATTAAACAAACCTATGACTAAGACGCCGAGTTAGGGTGTGGTAACCATTGTGCGCATGTCTAGGATTGGATCCGGAAGAGCACAGTACTTAGCAGTCCTAGTGACTCACCTCCTCTTGTTGGAATCCTACAGTGCGTAGCTTCTGGTTCACCCTAACCAAGAGGACTCGGTCATAGGCTAAACACAATGACTAAAACCCGAAAGGGAACTAGCCGTGTTTTTATAAACCCTAGTTTTAAAACTCTTAAAATTACCTTTTTAATTTGTGAGAACTATTTTTACAAAATTCTTTCGAAAAATTTTTGATTTATAAAATTACAAAAATACCCCTAGTGGTAAATTACAAAAATACCTTTGGTTTATGAAAATTTCCAAAATACCCATAGTTCTTATCAAAATTTTCATTACTTTATAAAATGTTCAAAAACCCTAATTTGCAAATTATCAAAAATACCTTGATTTGGAGGAAAATTACGAAATTGCCCTTAACTCACAAAATTACCAAAATGACCCTGATTTTCAAAATTTTTGCAATATCACTGTTTTGGAAAGTAAAATTCTCAAAAAGAACCCTCAAAGTTTTGCAAATTTTGAAATATCCCTGATTTATTAAACTTTACAAATTTACCCTGGTTAATTACCAAAATACCCCGAGTTCCAAAATTACCGAAATACCCTCGAATTTTAAAATTTTTCAAAATACCCCCGGGATTTCAAAATTACCAAAATAACCTTATTGACAAAATCACCAAGGAACCTTATTTTGACGAATTACGAAAATTCCCCTGTAGGACACATTACGAAAATACCCCTGGGCAGTGGAAAAACAACAACAATGAAAACTACAACATTTCTCTGAATGAACGAAAGTTCATAATTGGTTGATGAATGTGAACGTGACTTTCTGAATAGTGAATTTGAGTTGAGAACTTTGTTTGATCGAAAGAACCACTTTTAAACATCTCTTTTCATAAAACTGTTCGCGGTTAATAAGTGGAACAAAAAAAAAATCTGATGCATAAAACTCTTTAATCGGATTAAATCGCGACGTTAGAAATGAGTTCTAAGGGACGTGAACTTAGATATTGTGCCTAGAAAGTATGATGGTTCTATTAAGATCAGAGTGCGCAGCATAAGCGTAGTGCGGTGTGTAACATCCCAAATGTGGGGTTATTTGGAATTTGATAATTTTTCTTATGTATGAACTGCTGAGTCATTATTTATGGAATAATAATGGTCAATTTAAGGCTTTGTGTTGGTTCGATTTGGTAGGAAATTTGAGTTTTTAACTTTTAAAAGAAGGAGCCTTGGTAAGTGGTGTTATAAGAATAAGTGTGGGTAATTTAACACTAAAAAGCCCTTGGTAAAGTGGCAAAAGAAGCCCACTTAGGAGCTACATGTGACGCCACCAAGGAGCAAGGGAGAGCTTGTGTTCGAGTCACAAAATCCTCCTCTTTTGTTTTTATTTGGACTGGCACAAGGGGAGAGAGTTTTTCTCCTTCAAACTCTTTTATTAGGTGTAATTATTAAGGGATAATTTAAGCATTTTAATTAGTTTTAACTTGCTTAAACCTTTTGATAATACAAGAGATTTGATAATAGCATTAAGGATATTATTTTTATTAAAAGGGATTATTAAGTGATTAATTCAAATTATTTGAATTAATTGAAATGTGTGGCCAAGAGTACTTGGAGAGGTTGCCGAAGTTTTGAACTCCTTGAACAAGGAGGTGTGGGCGGCAAGGCTACTAGGTGATGGCCGAATGTGGGACTCCTTGGTGAAGAGGAGTTGGCTAGGAGTTGGACTCCTTGTTGCCAAGGATGGACGGCAAGCATTAGGGGAGGGGGTGCCAATTTCTTTATAAGCACCCATCCATCAATAGGTTTTCTTTTTCTCACTTTTGCTAGTTGACCAAACCTCAACCTCTCCTTGTTCTTCTTTTTTATTTCTTTCCCTTCTCTTAAAAGACCTTAGCCGAATTCCCTACACATCAACCTCTCCTCTATCTTCTTTCTTTCCTCTTCTCTTTTTTCTTAGTTAGCCGAATCTACTCCCCAGCCATAGCCGAATTTCCCCTCTCCATATTTTCAAAGCTTTGGCCGAATATACCTCTCTAGAGTGCCGAAATTCCCTTCTCTTTGGATGCACTTTTGCCGAACCCTAAAGGTGGTATAAGACTCTTCGAGACTCTCCTTCAATCGGTCATAAGGTGGTAAGTGATCTTGGCCGAATGCCATCTTTCTTTTCTCTCTTTGTCCATCGATTTCTTTTACAAGGAGGGTGCCGATTTCGGCAATGGTTTCTAAACGGTTAGTAACCGATTCTTGTTAGGTACTCGAGGAAGTGAAGCGATCGATTCGGGCCCGATCTCTAGTATTCGGTTGGTGGTACGTAACGGTGAGATCTACTTTAATGGTCGGTGATATTTGTTTTTTTAGCCAAGGGCTACTAACTTTAGAGTGCCGATTCATGATATCGAAGCGATTTGGGGAGTTAGGTGTTGCGGTTGGTGTCCAAAAGTGTGAAGGTGAGATTTTGGGTTCACAAGGAACCCTCCCAATAATTTGATTTGGCCGAATAGGCCCTAAGACTAATCCCTAGTTGGCCGAATATAGGTGCAGTGAGATCTAGGGGCCAACGTTTCTTCTCGGGATTTAGAACGTCCAAGGGTGACAGTGTGTACATACACACTTATAATAGTTAATTAAGTGTATGTTATGTGTAAATCGCTCTATGTAGATGTGGCAATAGTACCTTAATGGTACAAGCGAGGATCCCGTAAGTCTCTATATGTATGAGATGGATAATATGCTTTTGGGAAGCATGGATTATTTGATACATGTGATGTATGTATGTTCGTTATTAACCGCTTGACATGGGTTGATGAGAGGAGGGGCGATGATATCGTCTTGACGAGCACCGGTGCTTTGGTAGCACATCTGTGACTATATGTCACGGAGGTTTGGTACCTCCAGAGGTTTGGTACCTCATAGCGACTTGTCCCCGTGGTTAACACCACCGTGGGTTGGCCCCACTTGAGATATGGGATCGTCCGCCGTGATTTGGTATCACACGATGGGTTGGCCCCATCACCCGATTTGTGTCTCACGGACACCGTGCTTTGGTAGCACATTGTGACTATACGTCACCGGTGGTTTGGCACCACCAGTGTTTTGGTAACACATCGTGACTACGGTCACCACCAAAGGTTTGGTACCACGTGGGGTAGACAAAGGTGTTTGGATGGTTAGGTTGGGTACATGATACTTTGCTTAATTAATCATTATATGTTGTGTATGAAATGTTGTATTAACCGGGAAGGGTTACATCATCGAGTCTTGGTGACTCACCTTCTCCTTTAACATTTTTTTCAGGTGACTCGTAGATGGCGGTTGAGGAGCTGGGACTCGAGGCGGCCATGCAAAGGATTTTAATTTACGAACTTTAAAGTTGTTTAATTTTTATTTTGGGTTGTAATAAGGCCTCCATAAACTATAGTTGCGTTTTTTTTTTTTATGTTGGATATTTACTTAAAACTATGTCATTAAATTGAATTAAATCACATGTTTTCTTAAGTTAACACGAAAGAGTTTAATCGTGCCATCGGGTACACTTGAAAACTGGTAAAACAATTGGACTTAATTAAAATTTCAATTAGATCTAAAGGTAGCTTTAACCAGACAACCGAAACGAGGGGTTTTCAATGGAAAATTAAATGTTTTTCGAAATAGCGTTCACAAGGTTTTACTTCGTAATAACTCAAATTCGGTCGTAGTGTTTGGGCCGGGTTTGGGTTGTTACAGAGAATTGGTATCGAGCCAAGTTCAAAGCTCGGTGTGGGGGCCCAAGGCCCAAAAATGTTTTTGGTAGGCCTTATGGTATGATTTCTGGGTTTTTAAGCAGCATGGCCCGAGTCTCCGGCACCGATCCGCCTAGGTAAGTACATCTAAACCTTTTTGGGAAATATATTCTGTAGAATGGTAGGAAGCATGGAACGTAGATAGACTTATAGGACTTGGACCCTAGGGTTAGATTACTCAAACACAACGCAGCATAAGACTTAAAGAACTAAACCCACCTATGACTTAGTCAATGAGCTAGGTGTGGTAACCCCACACGCATGTCTAGGATTGGATCCTAAGAGCTTGGTATTTAAGCGGTCCTCGTGACTCACCTCCTCTTCGCAGTATCCTGCAGTGCGTAGCTTCGGTTCACCCTAACTCGTAAGGCTCGATGGTGTGGTAACCTCTGTGGCGCATGTCTAGAAAGGTTCGTTGAGAGCTTGGTATTTAAGCGGTCCGCGTGACCCACCTCCTCTTCACTTGAAGTCCGCTGGTGCGTAGCTTTGGTTCACCACGACCAGGAGGGCTTGGTCATAGGCTAAACACAATGATTAAAACCCAAAAAGGGAATCACCATGTTTTCAAAAAGAAGGAAACAACAAGCCCTAATGTTTTCAAAACTTGTCCAATAACCCTCTTAAACCCTAGAACACTTAGTATACCATGTTTTTCTCGGAAAACTTGACTTGTGGAAAATTACAAAAAATTACCCTTAGGAGTAAAATTACCAAAATGCCCCGACCCATAAAATATTAATTCGACGGTTTTGCTTAAAAATTTCAACTATTTTACAAATATCAAGTAGCTTAGCTTTGGAAATCATCATTAAAATATTTTGGTTCTGGAAAATTACGAAAATACCCTCAGAGGAAAAAGACGAAAATACCCAGGGTTAGTAATGGCGTAAATGTCCGATGAGTGAATAGGTATGGAAAGTATTAAGGAATGGATGCATGAACTCCTTTGTGTGAACTAGGATAGGAAACTGAAACATTGTTTGCTCGAAAGAATCTCTGATTAAACCTCGTCCATAAAACTTCTTCGCGAGTAATAAAGTGAAACAAATGCTAACGCATAAAATTTTTCTTAATCAGATTAAAAGCGCGGTAGATAGAATGAGTTCTAGAGGACGTGGACGCCGTGGACGTGGTAGGGGTAGGATGACGGTGTCTGAACCCGTCAGGTCAGGACAAGGTTCAGAAAATGAGGTACCACCGCCACCACCACCTCCTACTTTTAGAGCTGAGGAGCCGGAGCAGACCGGTGGCGAATCGGTATCGCAAGCTGTGTTGCGAGTCTTGGAGATGGTGGCTGGGGCTGGTGGAAATGTTGGAGCTCGGAAATCTGTCCCCGAGCGACTCCGATCTAACGGAGCGGAGGTATTCCGAGGTGTGTCAGGAGTGGCACCCAGTGCAGCGGAATACTGGCTAGAGTCAACTGAAAGGATCATGGATGACCTTGACCTGACTGAAGAAGAGAAGCTGAAAGGGGCAGTGTCGCTTCTAAAGGATGAAGCGTGCTCGATGGTGGCTTACGGTTCGAGATGGGGCTACAAACCGATGATTTGACTTGGGAGTATTTCGAACCGCCTATCGAGAAAAAGTATGTAGGCATTAGCTACACTGGACGCCAGAGAAAGGCTTTTCGGGATTAGTTCAAGGAACTAAGTCCGTGTCGAATATGAGGCGGAATTTCTAAGGGTGAGTAGATATCGAGAGGCATCGTGTCTCATCGAACATGAGCGCTGTGTCCGCTTTGAGGATGGACTCGAGATGATTTAAGGTTACTCGATTGCCCCACAAAGAGTTCGTGAGTTCTCATCTCTAGTGGAGAAGGCTAAGGTAGCCGAGGGAATCAAGGAGGCCGTGAGGCGCATTATAGTAAGAACAATCGAAAGAGAAGTTTTGGGTCACCGGGTCAAGCGGAAGTGCTCGAGAAAAGGCTAGGCCCGATGGGTCTAATCAGAGCAAATGAGGCCCACGATCGCTAATCGAGGCCGACTCGGTCAGTAATCGCTGTGGAAAGACCCATTGGGGAGGATGTTGGACCGGCGATAAGGGATGTTTTGAGTGTGGGTCTTTGGAGCATCGCGTCGAGAGATTGTCCCCGAAACTAGCTAAGAAGCGACCGGAAGGATGCGAAACCGTGCTCAAGATAGAAATGTAGGACCACGGAGGGTCGTGGTAATGGTAGAGGAAACAACGGTCCCAACCGAGGTCGTGGAACTCAAGGCGAGGTTCAGGCAACACCAGAGGCTAGGCAGCTGGTTTGGTTTACGCAACGAGGTGTCGCGAGGAAGGTGACGCACCGGATGTCATAACCCGGTACGTTTCTAATTTTTGGTTTTCCTTACGTTGCATTGATTGATGTGGGCTCGACGCACTCGTACATTGCTAGTAGTGTGGTAGGAACTATGGACCTAGACTCTGAAACTGCTTCTAGGGAGATGACTGTAGTTAGCCCCTTAGGTCACTCCGTAGTCGTAGATAAACTCTATAGAGGCGTACCCTAGAACTCCAAGGGTAGTATTTGTAGTGATCTAATGGAACTACCGTTTGGGGAGTTCGATTTGATCCTTGGTATGGATTGGTTGGTTAAGTACCAAGCGAGTTTGGATTATGCGACTAGCGCATGGTCCTAAGACGCATTGAAGGTGATGAAGTGGTTATGATAGGAGATAGAAGGAATTATCTATCCAACGTAGTGACTGCCTTGAAGGCTGAAAAGATGGTCAAGAAGGGTTGTGAGGCGTATTTGGTTCAAATCTGTGCTTTGGAAGCTAAGGAGTTGGTAGTTGAAAAGGTCCGAACGGTTGGGGAATTTGTTTGATGTATTCCCGGAAGAACTTCTGGGTTTGCCTCGGATCGAGAAGTCGAATTCGGTATAGACTTGCTACCGAACGGCACTGTGTCTATAGCACCATACCGAATGGCACCAAAGGAATTGGTGGAGCTAAAGGCTCAAATTCGTGAGCTCTTGGATAGAGGGTTTATACGACCAAGCATATCTCCGTGGGGAGCACCTGTGTTGTTTGTCAAGAAGAAGGACGGTTCTATGCGGATGTGCATCGACTACCGTCAGTTAAATAAGTTGACGATCAAGAACAAGTATCCGTTGCCTCGGATTGACGACTTGTTCGATCAACTGAAGGGTGCCTCGGTGTTTTCGAAGATAGACCTTAGGTCAGGTTATCATCAACTTAAGGTAAAGGAGGCTGATGTTCACAAAACGGCATTTCGAACTCGGTATGGGCATTTTGAGTTCTTGGTAATGCCATTTGGGTTGACCAATGCGCCGGCGGCATTCATGGACTTGATGAACGAGTATTCCAGTGAAAGATACTTGGACCGGTTTGTCGTGGTGTTCATAGACAACATATTGGTTTATTCAAGGACGTAAGAGGAGCATGACAAGCATTTACGGATAGTTCTGCAAGTATTGAGGGAGAAGCAGTTGTATGCCAAATTTAGTAAGTGTGAATTTTGGCTTGGGGAAGTGGCTTTCTTAGGTCATGTAGTGTCAGCCGAAGGAATTAGGGTAGACCCCGCAAGATTGAGGCGAAGATTGGAGTGGAAACCACCTAGGACGGTGGGTGAAATCTACGAAGTTTTACGGGTTTAGCAGGATACTATCGGAGATTCGTGGAAGGATTCTCCCTAATAGCAGCGCCGTTGACTAAGTTGCTAAGGAAGGGTGTCCCGTTTGTATGGACGGAAAAGCAGCAAGAAAGCTTTGATAAGCTAAGGAAGATTTTGACTAAGCTCCGGTTTGGTGCAACTCAAGCAGAAAGTTATTCACAGGCTATTGTGATGCATCTCACACCGGTTTGGGGTGTGTGTTGATGCAAGATGGGAAGGTAGTAGCCTATGCATCCCGTCGCTTAAGATCGCATGAGGTTAACTACCCAACTCACGACTTAGAGTTAGCAATGGTCGTCTTCGCTCTCGAAGATATGGAGACATTACCCGTATGGAGAGAAGTCGATGGTCTACACGGATCACAAAAGCTTGAGGTATCTTCGACTCGAAGGATCTGCGAATCGAGACAGCGTCGATGGATTGAACTACTAAAGGACTATGATTGTTCAATCGAGTACCATCCGGTAAGGCTAATGTGGTAGCCGACGCATTAAGCCGGAAGGTGGTGACGGACTTAAGAGCAATGTTCGCTCGGTTAAGTCTCGTATGATGATGGGAGTCTTTTGGCGAACTTCAAGTAAAGCCGACTTAGATTGAGGAGATTAAAGAAAAGCGATTAGTGGATGAAGGCTTGAGCTCTAAGAGGGTACAAGTTCTAGACGGTGGATTGGAAGGATACCGCTTGTCTAGTGATGGAGTGCTTTGTTTTCAAGGACGGGTATGTATGCCAAAAGATACGGATTTAAGGCAGAAAATTCTCCAAGATGCACATAGCAGCCCATACGCTATGCACCCTGGAGGAAGCAAAATGTATGGAGACTTGCGGAAACAGTTTTGGTGGCCGGGGTTGAAGCGTGAGATAACGGAGTTCGTAGGAAAGTGTCTGACGTGTCAGCAGGTTAAGGCTGAACATCAGTCACCATCGGGACTACTTCAACCGATAAAGATCCCTCAATGGAAATGGGAGAGGATCACCATGGATTTTGTTAGTGGGCTACCCCTTACGCCCACTAAGAAGGATGCAGTTTGGGTAATTGTGGATCGCCTAACTAAGTCAGCTCACTTCATGCCGGTGAGAATGGATTACTCACTCCAGAAGCTAGCAAGGTTATATCTGGCTGAGATAGTCAGATTGCATGGTGTGCCAATGTCGATTATCTCGGATAGGGATCCGAGGTTCACGCCGAGGTTTTGGAAAGCGTTGCATCAAGCTTTGGGTACACAGTTAGATTTCAAGATGCGGCTTTCCATCCACGATCGACGGACAATCGGAAAGGGTGATACTGATTTTAGAAGACATGTTAAGAGGTTGTGTCTTGGATTTTAGTGGTAGTTGGGAGGAGTATCTACCACTACGGAATTCGCTTATAACAATAGTTATCAAGCGAGTATTCAAATGGCTCCATACGAGGCCCTATATGGACGGAAGTGTCGTACTCCTACGTGTTGGACTGGAGTTGGGAGAAAGACAAGTTACAGGTCCAGAACTGTAACCGAGACGGAAGACAAAGTCAAGGTGATTCGGTCTCGTCTCAAGGAAGCATCGGATAGGCGAAGTCTTATGCCGATCTCAAACGCAAGGAAATGGAGTATCTTTGTGGGAGACAAGGTCTTTCCGAAAGTGTCGCCTTGGAAAAAGGTGTTGAGATTTGGACGGAAAGGGAAGTTAAGCCCAAGGTTTATTGGGCCATATACCGCTTAATGAAGCGAGTAGGACCAGATGGCTTATCGCTTAGAGTTGCCGCGTAACTAAGTCGATACACGACGTCTTCCACGTCATCAATGCTAAGACGGTATCGGTCGGATCCTTCGCGCGTTGTGCCGATGGCGGAAATCGAGGTGAACTCGGATTTATCTTTTGAGGAAGAACCGGTTCAGATTATAGATCGAGATGTGAAAGTTCTACGAAGGAAGGCGGTGCCTTTGGTAAAAGTGTTATGGCGGAACCACGAGTGGAAGAAGCTACGTGGGAGCCCGAGGAGGTGATGCGGCAAAGAATACCCCCATCTCTTTTGATCAAGGAATTTCGAGGACGAAATTTATTTTAAGGGGGTAGAACTGTAACATCCCAAATGTGGGGTTATTTGGAATTTGATAATTTTTCTTATGTATGAATCACGAGTCATTATTTATGGAATAATAATGGTCAATTTAAGGCTTTGTGTTGGTTCGATTTGGTAGGAAATTTGAGTTTTAACTTTTAAAAAGAAGGGAGCCTTGGTAAGTGGTGTTATAAGAATAAGTGTGGGTAATTTAACACTAAAAGCCCTTGGTAAAGTGGCAAAAGAAGCCCACTTAGGAGCTACATGTGACGCCACCAAGGAGCAAGGGAGAGCTTGTGTTCGAGTCACAAAATCCTCCTCTTTTTGTTTTTATTTGGACGGCACAAGGGGGGGAGAGTTTTTCTCCCTTCAAACTCTTTTATTAGGTGTAATTATTAAGGGATAATTTAAGCATTTTAATTAGTTTTAACTTGCTTAAACCTTTTGATAATACAAGAGATTTGATAATAGCATTAAGGATATTATTTTTATTAAAAAGGGATTATTAAGTGATTAATTCAAATTATTTGAATTAATTGAAATGTGTGGCCAAGAGTACTTGGAGAGGTTGCCGAAGTTTTGAACTCCTTGAACAAGGAGGTGTGGACGGCAAGGCTACTAGGTGATGGCCGAATGTGGGACTCCTTGGTGAAGAGGAGTTGGCTAGGAGTTGGACTCCTTGTTGCCAAGGATGGACGGCAAGCATTAGGGGGAGGGGGTGCCGAATTTCTTTATAAGCACCCATCCATCAATAGGTTTTCTTTTTTCTCACTTTTGCTAGTTGACGAACCCCTCAACCTCTCCTTGTTCTTCTTTTATTTCTTTCCCTTCTCTTAAAAGACCTTAGCCGAATTCCCTACACATCAACCTCTCCTCTATCTTCTTTCTTTCCTCTTCTCTTTTTCTTAGTTAGCCGAATCTACTCCCTAGCCATAGCCGAATTTCCCCTCTCCATATTTTCAAAGCTTTGGCCGAATATACCTCTCTAGAGTGCCGAAATTCCCTTCTCTTTGGATGCACTTTTGCCGAACCCTAAAGGTGGTATAAGACTCTTCGAGACTCTCCTTCAATCGGTCATAAGGTGGTAAGTGATCTTGGCCGAATGCCATCTTTCTTTTCTCTCTTTGTCTGTCGATTTCTTTTACAAGGAGGGGTGCCGATTTCGGCAATGGTTTCTAAACGGTTAGTAACCGATTCTTGTTAGGTACTCAGGGAAGTGAAGCAGTCGATTCGGGCCTGATCTCTAGTATTCGGTTGGTGGTACGTAACGGTGAGATCTACTTTAATGGTCAGTGATATTTGTTTTAGCCGAAGGCTACTAACTTTTAGAGTGCCGATTCATGATATCAGAAGCAGATTTGGGGGAGTTAGGTGTTGCGGTTGGTGTCCAAAAGTGTGAAGGTGAGATTTTGGGTTCACAAGGAACCCCTCCCAATAATTTGATTTGGCCGAATAGGCCCTAAGACTAATCCCCTAGTTGGCCGAATATAGGTACAAAGTGAGATCTAGGGGCCAACGTTTCTTCTCGGGATTTAGAACGTCCAAGGGTGACAGTGTGTACATACACACTTATAATAGTTAATTAAGTGTATGTTATGTGTAAATCGCTCTATGTAGATGTGGCAATAGTACCTTAATGGTACAAGCGAGGATCCCGTAAGTCTCTATATGTATGAGATGGATAATATGCTTTTGGGAAGCATGGATTATTTGATACATGTGATGTATGTATGTTCTGCTATTAACCGCTTGACATGGGTTGATGAGAGGAGGGGCGTTGATATCGTGGTTGTGAGCACCGGTGCTTTGGTAGCACACTCGTGACTATATGTCACCGTGGTTTGGTACCTCCAGAGGTTTGGTACCTCATAGCGACTTGTCCCCGTGGTTAACACCACCGTGGGTTGGCCCCACTTGAGATATGGGATCGTCACGCGGTGATTTGGTATCACACGATGGGTTGGCCCCATCACCCGATTTGTGTCTCACGGACACCGGTGCTTTAGTAGCACATTGTGACTATACGTCACCAGTGGTTTGGCACCACCAGGTGTTTTGGTAACACATCGTGACTCACGGTCACCAGTGGTTTGGTACCACGTGGGGTAGACAAAGGTGTTTGGATGGTTAGGTTGGGTACATGATACTTTGCTTAATTAATCATTTATATGTTTTGTATGAAATGTTGTATTAACCGGGAAGGGTTACATATCGAGTCTTGGTGACTCACCTTCTCCTTTAACATTTTTTTCAGTGACTCGTAGATGGCGGTTGAGGAGCCGTGGGACTCGAGGCGCCATGCAAAGGATTTTAATTTACAGAACTTTAAAGTTGTTTAATTCTTATTTTGGGTTGTAATAAGGCCTCCATAAACTATAGTTGCGTTTTATTTTTTTTTTATGTTGGATATTTACTTAAAACTATGTCATTAAATTGAATTAAATCACATGTTTTCTTAAGTTAACACGAAAGAGTTTAATCGTGCCATCGGGTACACTTGAAACTGGTAAAACAATTGGACTTAATTAAAATTTCGAATTAGATCTAAAGGTAGCTTTAACCAGACAACCGAAACGAGGGGTTTTCAATGGAAAATTAAATGTTTTTCGAAATAGCGTTCACAAGGTTTTACTTCGTAATAACTCAAATTCGGTCGTAGTGTTTGGGCCGGGTTTGGGTTGTTACACGGTGAGTTAAGATGTACGATTATTCGTTAATAAGTAATTTCGAGGACGAAATTATTTTTAAGGAGGGTAGAACTGTAACATCCTGAAAAGGGCCTATGCATTTTTGGTTTAATTATGCGAAATGACATATCTTATGTGTTATGAATATATTTTGAACACTTTTGGAAACCTGGAAATGTATGGAAATGTTAAGTTTAAAAGAGAAAGTGAACATTTTAGAACCTTGGAAATGTAAGGAAATGTCTTGTAAGGAAATGTCATGGAAATGTAAGGAAATGTCTTGGAAATGTAAGGAAATGTCATGGAAATGTAAGGAAATGTCAAGTTTACAGAGCCGATCAAAAATTTTGGAAACTTAGAAATGACCTAGAAATGACGAGTTTTAAGGTTTAAAAGGGGAAATTAAGGCAAGGTGGCCTTAAAAGAAAAAGTTTGTGAAATTTGACACACAAACAAAGCTTGGAAAAGTGGCCTCAAGATCCCACTTAGGGCCTCTGGAAATGGCGCCACATGCAAGGTGTTGGGCACTGAGTTCGATTCACTTGGGAAGTAAATAAAGGAGGTTTTATTTTTGCTTCCTAAGACGAGGTGGACGGCACATGGCTATAAATTAGGAGCTTTTATTATTTTATAAATAGTGGATAAATAAGGGATTTATTTATCATTATTTTCAAGAGATAATTGTTGGATTAAATTCTTTTAATTTGAATAAAGAAATAAAGAGGAAAATAAGGGAGAAGTGATGGCCAAGTAAGGGACTTTGAGTTTAATAATTTTGGCTAAGTAAGGATAGTTGTTGAATTATCTTTTATTTTAAGTGATAATTAAAGGATAAAGTTATCAGATAGAGGAGTGGTGGCCAAGTAAGGGACTCCTTAGATGATAATTTCGGCTATAAAAGGAAGGAAGGAGGGCTACTCATCAATTTGTGCTTCCTCCTTTCTCTGCCGAATTCTTAGTGCTCTCTTCTCTTCTCTTCTTTCTTTTCTTTTGTCAAGTCGAGATTAAGTAATTGTTGGAACCTAGCCGAATATTTTCCACTCCATTAGAAGCCATAGCCGAATCCTCCATCTTTATTCTTCCTTCTCTTTTCTTTCTAATCCCTCTAAAAGCCGAAAGTTGTGAGATCATCATCTAGCCATAGCCGAATCTCTGAAGGTTGAAGTGAAGGTGCAATCGATTTCTTCAAGTAAGGAGATCTTTCGGGATTTACTAAGTGTCGACTACAAGGAAGGAGAAGTTCTTTTCCCGAAGGTACACCATAGGCCACGTGTTCCCTAGTTATTCGGTGAGTTTCAGGATTTAAAATCTACAAGGTAAGTTTAAGTATACTAATCCTACTAGGATTTGGATTTATGGCTGAATGGCTTTTTATTAAAGTAGTAGGTGATTAATCAAATGTAGGGATTAAGGATCCAAGCATTAGATCAAGCTTTTCGGGATCTCAAGGAAATTTTAAGCGAATTAGGTGTGTACCCCACACTAATTCTTAATATGTTTTATGGCTGTGTTTAATTAAAATATGTGATATTAAGAATATGAAATTGGCTAAGGTACCATGATATGGTACAAAGTACTCAGGTACGTTTCCTACTTCCACTAGGATTATGAAATATGTTATTTATAACATGTGAAAATTTATAAGAATGTGAATTTAAGTATGATATGCATGATATGAATAATATGGGTCATTCGGGATATATGAAAAAGGGGAAGTGAATGTGATGACTACGGTCTCACTATCTCAATGTGGTGACTTGGTCACATTATCCGAATGTGGTAACCGGTTACATTATCTCAATGTGGTGTCTCATGACACAATTATCTGTGGCTATGCCACAAATTTTATATGGGCGATGAGCACGTCATTGCCGCAGATGGATCGCTTCGATGGTGTGTAGCGGATGGAGGGTTGACTTAGTAGTCCCCACGGTGTGACTGGCAGGTACGGGGTGTGTAGCGGATGGACAACTAGGTTTGGGTTTGGGAATGCATCATAACCTGTATTCTATGTTTTGAATGTGTAATATGTGATATGCATGATTCTATTATGATTTAGTGTCGTGTACACATTGAGTCTGTTTGACTCACTCGTTGGGGAACATTTTTAGGTGATGAACAAAGTGATGGACCGGGACGGCAGAACTTGTGGTGGCCATGCTCAACATGAAGTTTATATTTTTGAGGACTCTTGAATTTATTTTAGTACTTTGAATTATTTTGGGAATTATTTGATGTAATAAGGCCATAAGGCCATAGTTGAATTACTTTACACTTATTTTTATTTATTATGATTATGAATTTTATCTATTAAAATTTAATTAAAATTTCTTTTAAACTAAACCCTAAATATTTTGTCACTTAAGATAAAAGGGATTTCAATATAAAACGAACTGCTTTTCAACACAAGCCCAACCCAAAACAATATTTTTCTTAAAATCACACAAGTTTTCCTAAGAACAAAAGAATTTTGAACCGGTTTACTTGAGGAACATACCAAATCTGGTCAAAGCTCGTGGGCCGGGTTTGGGGTGTTTCGATTTGGTATCGAGCCAGCTTTAAACTCTCGGCTGTGGGCTAAGGCCCAAAACGTTTTCAAATCGAGCCCAAATGAGTTTTATGAAAGTATTTTTGAAAATGAGCGGTTTTTTCGGCATGGCACCTAAGTCTCCACCCGTAGTCCGCTGTAAGTACCCCCTAACCATTTGTGTGATTATGTGGTTTATGTTATGAATTATGGAAGGGTAGAAGAGGAATGGAACGTAGAATAGCATGATAGGAACTTGAACCCTAGGACTAGTTTACTCAAACACAAACACATAAGACTTAATTCCATTAAACAAACCTATGACTAAGACGCCGAGTTAGGTGTGGTAACCATTGTGCGCATGTCTAGGATTGGATCCTAAGAGCTCTGGTACTTAAGCAGATCCTAGTGACTCACCTCCTCTTCACTGGAATCCTACAGTGCGTAGCTTCGGTTCACCCTAACCAAGAGGACTCCGGTCATAGGCTAAACACAATGACTAAAACCCGAAAGGGAACTAGCCGTGTTTTTATAAACCCTAGTTTTAAAACTCTTAAAATTACCTTTTAATTTGTGAGAACTATTTTTACAAAATTCTTTCAAAAATTTTTGATTTATAAAATTACAAAAATACCCCTAGTGGTAAATTACAAAAATACCTTTGGTTTATGAAAATTTCCAAAATACCCATAGTTCTTATCAAAATTTTCATTACTTTATAAAATGTTCAAAAACCCTAATTTGCAAATTATCAAAAATACCTTGATTTGGAGGAAAATTACGAAATTGCCCTTAACTCACAAAATTACCAAAATGACCCTGATTTTCAAAATTTTTGCAATATCACTGTTTTGGAAAGTAAAATTCTCAAAAAGAACCCTCAAAGTTTTGTAAATTTTGAAATATCCTGATTTATTAAACTTTACAAATTTACCCTGTTAATTACCAAAATACCCCGAGTTCCAAAATTACCAAATACCTCGAATTTTAAAATTTTTCAAAATACCCCTGGATTTCAAAATTACCAAAATAACCTTATTGACAAAATCACCAAGGAACCTTATTTTGACGAATTACGAAAATTCCAGAGGACACATTACGAAAATACCCACAGGCGGTGGAAAAACAACAACAATGAAAACTACAACATTTCTCTGAATGAACGAAAGTTCATAATTGGTTGATGAATGTGAACGTGACTTTCTCGAATAGTGAATTTGAGTTGAGAACTTTTTTGATCGAAAGAACCACTTTTAAACATCTCTTTTCATAAAACTTTTCGCGGTTAATAAGTGGAACAAAAAAATTCGATGCATAAAACTCTTTAATCGGATTAAATCGCGACGTTAGAAATGAGTTCTAAGCGACGTGAACATAGAGATTGTGCCTAGAAAGTATGATGGTTCTATTAAGATCGAGAGTGCGCAGATATAGCGTAGTCACGGTGAGTTAAGATGTACGATCATTCGTTAATAAGTAATTTCGAGGACGAAATTATTTTTAAGGAGGGTAGAATCGTAACATCCTCGAAAAGGGCCTATGCATTTTTGGTTTAATTGTACGAAATGACATATCTTATGTGTTATGAATATATTTTGAACACTTTTGGAAACCTGGAAATGTATGGAAATGTTAAGTTTAAAAGAGGAAAGTGAACATTTTTAGAACCTTGGAAATGTAAGGAAATGTCTTGTAAGGAAATGTCATGGAAATGTAAGGAAATGCCTTGGAAATGTAAGGAAATGTCATGGAAATGTAAGGAAATGTCAAGTTTACAGAGCCGATCGAAAATTTTTGGAAACTTAGAAATGACCTAGAAATGACGAGTTTTAAGGTTTAAAAGGGGAAATTAAGGCAAGGTGGCCTTAAAAGAAAAAGTTTGTGAAATTTGACACACAAACAGGCTTGGAAAAGTGGCCTGAAGATCCCACTTAGGGCCTCTGGAAATGGCGCCACATGCAAGGTGTTGGGCCTGAGTTCGATTCACTTGGGAAGCAAATAAAGGAGGTTTTATTTTTGCTTCCAGAAGACTGAGGTGGACGGCACATGGCTATAAATTAGGAGATTTTATTATTTTATAAATAGTGGATAAATAAGGGATTTATTTATCATTATTTTCAAGAGATAATTGTTGGATTAAATTCTTTTAATTTGAATAAAGAAATAAAGAGGAAAATAAGGGAGAAGTGATGGCCAAGTAAGGGACTTTGAGTTTAATAATTTCGGCTAAGTAAAGATAGTTGTTGAATTATCTTTTATTTTAAGTGATAATTAAAGGATAAAGTTATCAGATAGAGGAGTGGTGGCCAAGTAAGGGACTCCTTAGATGATAATTTCGGCTATAAAAGGAAGGAAGGAGGGCTACTCATCAATTTGTGCTTCCTCCTTTCTCTGCCGAATTCTTAGTGCTCTCTTCTCTTCACTTCTTTCTTTTCTTTTTTCAAGTCGAGATTAAGTAATTGTTGGAACCTAGCCGAATATTTTCCTCTCCATTAGAAGCCATAGCCGAATCCTCCATCTTTATTCTTCCTTCTCTTTTCTTTCTAATCCCTCTAAAACCCGAAAGTTGTGAGATCATCATCTAGCCATAGCCAAATCTCTGAAGGTTGAAGTGAAGGTGCAATCGATTTCTTCAAGTAAGGAGATCTTTCGGGATTTACTAAGTGTCGACTACAAGGAAGGAGAAGTTCTTTTCCCGAAGGTACACCATAGGCCACGTGTTCCCTAGTTATTCGGTGAGTTTCGGGATTTAAAATCTACAAGGTAAGTTTAAGTATACTAATCCTACTAGGATTTGGATTTATGGCTGAATGGCTTTTTATTAAAGTAGTAGGTGATTAATCAAATGTAGGGATTAAGGATCCAAGCATTAGATCAAGCTTTTCGGGATCTCAAGGAAATTTTAAGCGAATCAGTGTGTACCCCCCACACTAATTCTTAATATGTTTTATGGTCGTGTTTAATTAAAATATGTGATATTAAGAATATGAAATTGGCTAAGGTACCATGATATGGTACAAAGTACTCAGGTACGTTTCCTACTTCCACTAGGATTATGAAATATGTTATTTATAACATGTGAAAATTTATAAGAATGTGAATTTAAGTATGATATGCATGATATGAATAATATGGGTCATTCGGGATATATGAAAAAGGGAAGTGAATGTGATGGCTACGGTCTCACCATCCGAATGTGGTGACTTCGGTCACATTATCTCGAATGTGGTAACTTCAGGTTACATTATCTGAATGTGGTGTCTCATGACACAATTATCTGTGGCTATGCCACAAATTTTATATGGGCGATGAGCACGTCGATCGCAGCGTGATCGCCTTCGATGGTGTGTAGCGGATGGAGGGTTGACTTAGTAGTCCCCACGGTGTGACCGGCAGTGCGGGGTGTGTAGCGGATGGACAACTAGGTTTGGGTTTGGGAATGCATCATAACCTTTGTATTCTATGTTTTGAATGTGTAATATGTGATATGCCCGATTCTATTATGATTTAGTGTCGTGTACACATTGAGTCTGTTTGACTCACCCCCGTTGGGGAACATTTTTAGGTGATGAATGAAGATGGACCGGGACTGCGAACTTGTGGTGGCCATGCTCAACATGAAGTTTATATTTTTGAGGACTCTTGAATTTATTTTAGTACTTTGAATTATTTTGGGAATTATTTGATGTAATAAGGCCATAAGGCCATAGTTGAATTACTTTACACTTATTTTTATTTATTATGATTATGAATTTTATCTATTAAAATTTAATTAAAATTTCTTTTAAACTAAACCCTAAATATTTTGTCACTTAAGATAAAAGGGATTTCAATATAAAACGAACCTGTTTTCAACACAAGCCCAACCCAAAACAATATTTTTCTTAAAAGCACACAAGTTTTCCTAAGAACAAAAGAATTTTGAATCGGTTTACTTGAGGAACATACCAAATCTGGTCAAAGCTCGTGGGCCGGGTTTGGGGTGTTTCACTTTTAAATCAGATAAGTCGAGACTTTAGACATGAGTACTCGAGGTCGGGGTCGTATTACTCGTGGACGCGGTCGGGTAGGATGGCTATGTCTGAGCTAGTGAGGTCTGGTCAAGGATCCGAAAATGAGGTACCACTACCCCCACCACCAGCAGTTGGAGTTGAGCATCAGGATCAAACGGGGATGACGCAGTTGTCTCGAGCGATGCTTTGCGAGTCCTTGAGAGGGTAGTAGCTGGAATAGGTGGAGGCGCGGAGCTCGTCAATCTGCACCGGCGACTCCGAGCCAATGGAGCCGAGGTATTTCGAGGTGTTTCGTGTGTGGCTCCCAATACGGCGGTAGTATTGGTTAGAGGCGACGGAACGAATCATGGATGACTTGGATCTGAATGCTGAGGAAAAGCTGAAAGGGATAGTGTCGCTTCTTCGGGATGAGTCATATCAATGGTGGCTCACGATGCGGAATAGTGCTGCAATGGAGGATCTCACTTGGGATTATTTTAAGGCGTACAGACGTAAGAAATATGTTGGGTCTAGTTACATTGATGCACACAGCGTAAGGCATTTCGAGTTTGGTCCAGAAGTAAGTCCGTATTAGAATATGAGGCGAAATTTTTAAGATTGAGCCAATATGCTAGAGGTATCGTGGCTTCGGAGCACGAGCGATGTGTCCGGTTCGAGGATGGATTAAGGGACGAACTGAGATTGCTGATTGCTCTACATCAGGAGCGAGAGTTTACTGCGCTAGTTGAAAAGACTAAGATAGCGAAAGGGATAAAGGATTCGATGAAAGCGAGGCACGACAAGAATAAACATAAGAGAAGTTTTGGATCATCCGGGTCACCCGGTAATTCTCGAGAAGAGGGTTAGCGAGTGGGCCGAATCAACTGGGAGGCACATTCGCTAATCGTGGACCAAAGACAAGGTAACCGATGTGGAAAATTTCATTGGGGCGAATGTTGGACCGGAGGGAAAGGATGTTTTGAGTGTGGTTCGCTAGATCATCGTGTGAGAGACTGTCCACGTAAGCTAGCCAGGAATCGATCGAGGGTCAAGGTCGTGCTCGGTTCGAAAATGAGGGACCGTCACCGCAGAGAGTCGTGGTAATGGTAGAGGAGGTAATGGTTCGGTCGAGGCCGCAGAGCATCCGGCGAGAGGTGCTTTGGCAACACCGAGGCAAGATAGCCCGGTTTGGTGTATGCAATGAGACATCGAGAGGAGAGCGGCGCACCGAACGTCATAATCGGTACGTTCTTAATCTTTGGTGAACCATATCTTTGCTTTGATAGATGTGGGTTCGACACATTCGTGATGTTGCTAGTAACATAGTAGAGACTATGAATCTAAACTCGAGACTACTTCTAGGAAGATGACAGTATTTAGCCCTCTAGGTCACTCAGTAGAAGTAAATAAGTCAGATATAGAGATGTACCCCTAGAACTCCAAGGGGTAATGTTTGTAGTCGATCCGATGGAACCGCCGCTTTGAGGAGTTCGATCGATTCTTGGGATGGACTGGTTGGTCAAGTATCAAGCAAGTTTGGATTGCGCTTTGCTAAGCGCATGGTTTTGAAGACACCGAGGGCAAAGAGGTGGTTATGATAGGTAATAGAAGAGATTATTTATCCAACGTGGTATCTGCGTTGAAAGTCGTGAAGTTGGTCGTGAAGGGTCGTGAGGCATTTGTGGTTCATGTGTGTGCGTTGGAGGCTAAGGAGTCTCTTGTGGGGAATGTTCGAACGGTAAAGGAATATGTTGACGTATTTCCGTAAGAACTTCCGGATTGCCTCTGGATCGTGAAGTTGAATTTGGTATAGATCATTATCGGAATCGCGCGGTGTCTATTGCTCCGTATAGGATGGCACCAAGGAATTAGGGAATTGAAGACTCAAATTCAAGAGTTGTTGGATCGAGGTTTTATCCGACCAAGTGTTTCGCCTTGGGGAGCACCGGTACTTTTTGTCAAGAAGAAGGATGGATCGATTCGGATGTGTATAGACTATCGCCAGTTGAATAAGTTGACGATCAAAAACAAGTATCCTTTGCCGAGGATAGATGACTTGTTTGATCACCTTAAGAAGCGATGGTTTTCTCAAGATTGATTTAAGGTCCGGATATCATCACCAAGGTGAAAGAGGTCGATATCCATAAGACGGCATTTCGCACTCGGTATGGGCACTACGAGTTTTTGGTAATGCCGTTTGGGTTGACTAACGCGCCGGCAGCATTCATGGACATGATGAATCGGGTATTTCAGTAGTTTTTGGACCAGTTTGTTGTGGTATTTATAGACGATATTTTGGTATACTCTAAGTCAGAGGAGGAGCATGATGCGCATTTGCGAGTAGTGTTGCAGATTTTGAGGGAAAAGCAGCTTTATGCAAAATTTAGTAAGTGCGAGTTTTGGCTTAGGGAGGTGACTTTCTTGGGTCACGTAGTATCAGCTGAGGGGATTAGAGTGGATCCTCGAAAGATTGAGGCAGTGTTGGATTGGAAGCCGCCTAAGTCAGTGGCTGAGATTCGGAGTTTCCTAGGTCCGGCGGTATTCTCAAGATTTGTGGAAGGATTTTCTTTGATAGCAGCACCTATGACTAAGTTATTGAGGAAAGGAATTCCATTTGTGTGGACCGAGAAGCAGCAAGGAAGTTTTGACAAGTTGAAGAAGATTCTGACTGAAGCTCCGGTTTTGATTCAACTTTGGCGAGCAAGGAATTCACGGTTTCTTCGTGATGCATCACATACTTGGTTTGGGATGTATGCGATGCAGGAAGGGAAGGTAGTGGCTTATGCATCTCGACAGTTGAGACCACATGACGTTAACTATCCGACGCATGACTTGGAATTAGCTGCAGTGGTTTTTGCTTTGAAGATATGGAGACACTATTTGTATGGAGAGAAGTCGATAGTCTACACGGATCACAAGAGTCTTAAGTATCTTTTGACTCAGAAGGATTTGAACTTGAGGCAGCGTAGATGGATAGAGTTGTTGAAGGACTACGACTGTTCGATTGAGTATCATCCGGGCAAGGCTAACGTGGTGGCAGACGCGTTGAGCCGTAAGGTTGTATCAGACTTAAGATCGATGTTTGCTCATCTTAGCTTATATGACGATGGGAGTCTTTTGGCATAATTGCAAGTCAAGCCGACTTGGTTAGAGCAGATCAAGGAGAAACAGTTAGAGGATGATGGTTTGAATGATCAGAGGTTGCAGGTTCAGAATGGTGGTTTAGAGGATTATAGTTTGTCTAGGGATGGAGTATTGTGTTTTAAAGGAAGAGCTTGTATGCCAAAGGATGTTGAGTTGAGGCAAAGGATTCTTCGAGATGCACATAGCAGCCCATACGCTATGCATCCTGGAGGTAGCAAGATGTATCGGGATTTAAGAGAGCAGTTTTGGTGGCCAGGTCTGAAGCGTGAGGTAACTGAGTTTGTGGGTAAATGTCCGACGTGTCGCCAGGTCAAGGCGAGCATCGGTTGCCGTCAGGTTACTTCACCGGTGAAGATTCTACAGTGGAAGTGGGAAAGTATCACTATGGACTTTGTCGATGGATTACCCTTATGCCAAGTAAGAAGGACTCGGTTTGGGTGATTGTGGATCGTTTGACTAAGTCGACTCATTTTATTCCTGTAAGGGTGGATTACTCGCTTGAGAGTTAGCTAAGTTGTATGTGGCGGAGATAGTAAGGTTGCATGGTGTACCAAAGGTGTCGATCATCTCGCATGCAGATCCTAGATTTACGTCGAGGTTTTGGAGAGCGTTACATCGGGCTTTGGGTGCGCGGTTGGATTTTAGTCTCGCATTTCATCCACAATCGGCGGGCGATCGGAAAGAGTTATACGATTTTAGAGGATATGTTGAGAGGTTGTGTATTGGACTTGAGAGGCACTGGAAGAGTTTTTACCATTAGCGAGTTCGCATACAACAATAGTTATCGAGCAAGCATTAAGATGGCACCATATGAGGCGTTGTATGGTAGGAGGTGTCGCACACCTACATGCTTTGGACCGAGTTGAGTGAGCGTCAAATGTTAGGACCAGAGTTGGTTGCGTAAACCGAAGATAAGGTGAAGTTGATTCAAGCTCGGTTGAAGGAAGCTTCGGATAGGCGTAAGTCATATGCCGATCTCAAGCGGAGGGATATAGAATTTTCCGTGGGTGACAAAGTTTTTCTGAAAGTCTCGCCATGGAAGAAAGTGTTAAGATTTGGGAGAAAAGGCAAGTTAAGTCCAAGGTTTATTGGGCGTATAAGGTGTTGAGACGAGTGGGACCAGCCTATCACCTCGAGTTGCCATCGAGTGAGTCGATTCACGATGTGTTCCATGTCTCCATGCTTAGACACTATCGTTCGATCCATCGCATGTTGTGGCGATGAGAGGAAATAGAGGTGAGTCCGGATCGGACGGTAGAAGAAGAACCCGTGCATTCTAGACCGAGATGTGAAAGTTTTGCGTGGGAAGTCGGTTCCTTTAGTGAAGGTTTTATGGCGGAACCATGGTGTAGAAGAAGCTACGTGGGAACCGGAGGATGTGATGAGGCAGCAGTTTCCTCAACTCTTTTGAGGAGGTAATTTCGAGGACGAAATTTTCTTAAGGGGGTAGAATTGTAATATCCTAAAAAATTGAGTATCATCTTGTTACTTGTGTTAGCTCGAGTATGATTATTATTATGTGCTTAGTATAGTTTTATGAAGGCTTGGAATTATTAGCTAAACTAGAATGATTTTTAGTATTGAAAATATAGTGAAGTGGATTAGATGAACTTGACACTTAAGTTAATTTAAGTGTTAAATTCTAACACAAGAGGAGTTAGTGGCATAGTGGATAAGGCGCATGAAAGGTTGCTTGAGGAAGTGGTTCGAGTAGCATGGAAGGCATATTAAGGATTTTATTTTTTATGCATCCTAGCATTAAGTGTCGGTCAACTATTCATATGGATAAGATGGACAATTTTCTTTTTATGGCAAGAAGACTTAAGGTTATGGTAAGCATGAAATAAGGGATAGAATTGCTAGATTTTGGGGATAAAATTTCTTCAACTTTGGGAATGTAGAGGATTTCAAGGCTTGGCTTAAGGGTGTTGTTTTGGAAACTCTCCTATGGCCATTAGTGCATGAATGTGGACGGCATGTGTGGCTAGGGGGTGGCCGAATGTTGATAGGAAGTTTGGGGGGGAATAGTTGGCCAACTTTAGCATTTTGTGCATCATTTGACATTTTTCTCATCCTCTCCAAAAACTCCCTCTTTGGCCGAATGTATCTTAGGCATTTTGGTGCAATTTTGCTTTTCATTTAGCTCTCATTTGTGTTTGAACCAAAATCTAATTTCTTCCTCTCATTTCCCTTTTGAAACCGAAACCACAATTTGCATTTTTGTGCACTTTTCTTTTAAAGCAAACTAGGTGTTTGGCCGAACCTCTTTCTCCCATCTCTCACTTTTCTTTCTTTTGATACTTGCTCAAAAACCACATTTCCTTTTTCACTTCCTCTTGGCCGAATCTTCCTCCTTCCCAAATCCCATCTCTTTCATATTTTTTTTCAAAGTTAAAAACATCCATTACCATTCTATTTTCATTTTCTATTTTCTTCTTTCTTCCATTTTCGAATCATCCTTCTCCTATTTCACTTTTACTTTTATTTTTCCTTTTTTTTTACTCCACCATAGCCGAATCTTCTTTCTCTCTTTTGGTGTTATATTTGCCAAATATCATCAAGGGTAGATAATCTTTGGGTTTTCTTCAATCGGTTTTGGAAGATAGGTAAGTGTTCATGGCCGTATTTCCTTTATTTCCTTCTCCTTTCTAAGTCGTTTTCTTGTGGACAAAGGCCGAATCCTTGGGCATTTGTTTGCAAGGTTCTAACCATTATTTAGGAATCGATTTTTCCTTTAGGCTCTTTGGGACGTTGGAAGCAATCGATCTAAGCCATTCCATTAGCAATCGAAGTTGGTAAGTCAAGTGGTAAGATTCATGTCGATTCATTATTCTTTTTGAGGATAAAGACTAAGGCTATTGGGATTAAGATGTGATATTGGCCGAATGGATTTTTGCTTATAGTTTTGTGGTATGGCCGAATGTAGGACAAGGTGATCTAGTGCGGTAGATCGGATCTTCAGAAGTTAGTATTTGCGTTAGTGAAAGGTGTGTACCTTACACACTTTATAACTCGGTATATATATGTGTGTGTGTGTTAATAACTATTCATGTTGTTAAAGCCGAAAACTATGAGATCTTGAAATGATACCTTGATGGGTATGAGCAAGGATACGGGTAAGTCCGTTTCGATATGATGTTGATATATGTTGTTAATATCACGATCTACGATATATATTGGTTATATGTTTATATCAAAGTATAATGACATGATTTGTTATCTATTGCATTGGTATGGGCGATATGAGAGGAGGGGGAAGATTGATATCCGTGTCTTTGGGACACCGAGGTTTGGCACCTCCAAAGTGGTTTGGTACCACATATTTCGTGTCTTTGGGACACCGGAGGTTTGGCACCTCATAGCGACTCGTCCCAGTGGTTTCACACCACCGTGGGTTGGCCCCACATTTGATGTATTGGGATCGTCGCCAGTGATTTGGTATCACACGTGGGTTGGCCCCACAACTTGATTATTCGTGACTTTGGGTCACCAGTGATTTGGCATCACATTATTGGATATCGTGACTTTGGGTCACCAAAGGTTTGGCACCACCGGTGGTTTGGTACCACACGGGGGTAGAAAAGGAGTTTTGGATGGCTAGGTTGGGTGCATTATATATATATTGCTTGGTTATAATTTGTGTAAGTATGTGGCATTTACCCGGGAGAGGGATTATGCACTGAGTCTTGGTGACTCACCTTCTCCCTTACTTTTTTTTCAGGTGATTCGTAAAATCGCGGATGAGGAGCCGGATGAACTCGAGGAGGCCATGCAATAAAATTTGGTTTTACATGAACTTCCATTTGGGTACTTTATTTTAATTCGTTTTCATCTTTTTATGGATTTGTAATAAGGCCTCTTTAATTATATTTTTGGATTATTTATATGCTTTGGATTTGTTTTAAATATGGCTTATAAATTACATGGTTGATATAATAATTTGAGCACCAAGTTTTCTAAACTACTAAACGCGATGGTTTTTAAAACGTTACCATCGGGTAACATAAATCAATTGATAGTATTTAACAACTTAAGTATTTTTGATAACTCATACTAGTTTCCAAAACTCCAGTTTCCAAATTTCTATTAGATACGATTTTCAACCTAATCGCTTTAGTTTCTTTTCAATTTATAAAAGGTTTACAAATCTAAGCTGCAACTAAGTTTTAAAGATTTATTTTCGGATTTCAAAGTAAATTATCAGTTTTAATTTATTATACACCGATTTCTACGAACTTAGAACAACAAAGAGTTTTTCACTAAAATTTAATCGGTAACTCGTTTTTCCTCAAAACGTTTTCCTCTGCGACATACCAAATTCGGTCGTGGCGTATTGACCGGGTTTGGGGTGTTACATTATTATGAGATTCACCATTTTTATGGAAAAGATAGCTCTAAAACCATGGATCTATAATTTTCTTACTTAGATCTATGAAAATTCAAATTAAAAATACCTAATAAAAATTTAATACAAAAGAAAAAATAGATTTACCTTTAATTAGAAAACCTCCACGAATTTGTACCAATTGAGCAAAAATGTGCGAAGTTTAGATGAGAAATTAGAGAAGAAAGAGTGATTTTCTTGAAAAATTGAAAGAATAAAAAGTGTTTGGATGCCTAGAAACTATAGGAGATGCAGAAATTTTTGGGAGAAAATTCTCTAATCTAGATCTAACAAAATTTAAAAATGAAAAAGAAATGGAGAAAAACAAAATAAAAATACATAGACCACGAGTGTGGCTTTCTATAGCCAACTAACCTTTTTTTTAAAAAAAAATGGGCTATTTGCCCTATAAGTCTTCCCCTATTCTCCCTTGTTCTAATAGCTCCCCTTTTAAACACTAGTTTTTAATTTACACATTTAACCTTTACTTTAACCACAACTCCCATATTAGTCTCTAATATTATCATTATTATTTTTTACTAATGCCCCAATTATTAATACCATAATTATTTAACTTAATTATTATTATTTTTACTATTATTAACTAATTATTTGTTTTATACTATTTTAATTCCTATGACACAAAATCTGATTTTTCTCTCAACCCATAATCTAATGTCCAATTCTACTAACCCGGTTTTCAAGATGTGACAATGACTTACCTAAATCCTAAGTTAGTCACTAACCATGCGTATGTAACTCGTGCGCTTTGATATAAGTGGAGGCTTATGTTCTAAATATGATCAAGCCGATAGCCAGTATGTTGGGCACATGACGTGTGTATGGCATTGTTTTAATAGCAACAATGGAATTTATAGATTGATTAAAGAGTTAAAGACATCTTCTCATTGGAATTGTGTGGATTGATAAATATAGAACATCACCATGGGTTGCTTATTCTTGAACAAGCAATTTATCATAGTCATTAGTTGACAGTGACCATATTAATCATTAAGAAGATACAATGGTGACAATGAGATAAAATAGGATTGTATTGAGTGAACAGATTTAACTCAAAGGAATCAAGGATATCATATGAGGGTAAAAAACACATGACGAGGTCATTGGACAAATCAGTTGGATGAATTGCTTTCGTAAACAGTATACAATAAGGAGTTTTCAATCATGGAACTTCTTGTGGACTGAATCCATGATTAAGTAAATTGTAATTTATCATAACGATGCTTCTAGACATAATTTCAATTACTCGAGCCTAATTGTATATGTCTTATTGGTCCCTCTGCTAGCTCAACAAAATCTCGATCAGACTACATCTAACACCCCTCACCCGTATTCAACGCTGGAATAGGGTTACGGAGCATTACCAGACTTACAACACTTTTAAACACACATTTCATATACTATTTATAAATTCAAATACAATTCAATCATAATCAATCATACTGTCCCTTAAACAAGCCTATGAGGCCTTAAACATGCATTGGGAGTGGTTCGGGACTAAACCAGAAACTCGAGAAATTTTTCAACACTTAACATTTTTTTCTCAAAACAGGGGACACACGCCTGTGTGGTCAGGCCGTGTGTTACACACGGCTACCAGACACGCCCGTGTCACAGGCAGTGTGGACATTTGAAATGGAAGTACATGGCCGTGTCCCAGCCCGTGTCCAAATAAGTGAGCTTATAGCTTGGGTCACACGGCCAACCACACGCCCGTGTGTCTAGCCCATGTGCCCTTCAAAGTGGCCACACACGCCCTTGTACCAAGTCATGTGCTAGGCCATGCCAAACCTTTTGGGTATACTGACTTATGCAACACGACCAGGTCACACGCCCATGTGCTAGGCCGTGTGCAAATTAGGGGGTATACTGACTTATACCACACGGCCGATCACACGTTCGTGTGTGAGACCGTGTGGAGCATACTGACTTCATTTCAATTTCAACACCAGGGGACACACGGCCGTGTAACATGACCGTGTGTCACACACGACTGAGAAACACTAATGTGAGCATAGGCCGGGTCCTTTTTCGAAACGAGTAAGGATTACGCGAGGCTGCTTACTCAGTCTACGAATCGAGCTTGGGCTAGCACTTTAAGCAAACCCTTCACCTTAGTGCAAGCCAATCTTAGCTCAACTTCAGCTCCCCGAGCTCTGTTCAGCTCAAATCAGCTCACTTGAGCTTGTTTCAGCTCGTTTGATCTCATTTAAGCTACTTTCCAGCTCATTTCTTTTACCATTTAAATAAATTAAGTATTAGTTTTAATTTATTCAATTTGATACAGCTCATGACCGAATTCCCTAGCTCAAATCAGTTCATTAATTGTTTTCACATGTTTTGAGCTAGTCGAATTTAATATGCTAGCTAAGCTCATATTAATTAAGTTTTAATTTAATTATTATGTTTATTAATATGTCTAGAAGATGTTTGTAACACCCCAAACCCGGCCTAGACGTTATGACCGAATCTGACGTGTCACATCATAGTGACGCTTGTAAACTGGCAAGTTCGGAAAACTCAATACAGTACATTTATTCTCTTTGAGACTTTTAGGATAGTAATTTCGTAAACACATTATTTTCTTATTAATCAAATCATTTATCAAACAAAATTAAAATCTCGAAAGCTCGTTTGAGTTGTATTTTATTTTTATTTAAGTTTGAAAATTGTAATTTCCTTTAAAAACCGTTGCCGTTTTAAAACTCGCGTTTCCTAGTCTAGCAGGTAGCTATGAAAAGAAAGTGCAAATTAAAATTTAAAAATCCCAAATGGCCTTATTACAGAATCATTAGCCCAATATATTAAAATTGAATTAAATAAAATAACTACGTTTACGATTTAAACATATCGAGCATTTGGCCACCTCCGAGTCCCTCGCGGCTCCAAATCGTCTAAGCCTGGGGATTACCTGCAGAGTTAAGGAAAAGGGTGAGTTACGAGAACTCAGTGTGTAATCCCCTACTACAGTATTAGTCTGGGCCCAAGCCCTGATCAATACAGCTCGGTCTGGGCCTTAGCCCTATACAGAATCAGAGTGGGTCCAAGCCCAATATCATGTCAATACAAGCAGAATGTAGCCCAACCCAGTCCAACCATCACACCACCCGTACCAACCCTACACACCATGTGGGGACCAAGTCGACCCACCCAGCCCTAGACACCAATAACGCAGCCGAGCTAATAATGATGAAATGTGGTGAGCCACTAGAATCGTGATATCGTGGCAAAGCCACTAAATCGATAAATCGTGGCATAGCCACCAAGATCGATTTCCTCTAAAATACGAACCCAACCCAATGCAGCATGTCATGTCATATATAACCCATGTATGCAGTATATCACAATCATAATCAATCATACAAAATACACATACATCATTTATACTACCTCTAAGGGTATACGGTCATTTGGTCGGTTGGGGATAAAACGGTAATTCACCCCTCAGGGGTATTCCGGTAATTTTACCCATCAAGGGTATTTCAGTATTTTCACCCACCGAGGGTATTTCAATAATTTAGTCAGCTAACGGCCTCTCCAAAAGCCATACAGTCACCTCGAGTGACACAGATACCCTTTTGGTCCAAACGGTGCAATTGGGCCTAAAGCCCAATTTTTGGCCCATGCAGGCCTACATGCTTGTATGGCCCATTCAGCCCATTTTCGGTCACGGTTCTGTGAGCCTCGTAGCCGCATCTATTATCCGGCACTAACCATGGATTTCGCCCCTGTGGGCCCATTTTCCCACTTGGCCCACTTCGACCCAACAAGGCCTAAGCCCACGAGAAAGTTTGTGGCATTCCCAATGGTCTATCACCATCGATTGTGTCTCGGTTTATCTCTACGAGCGCTCGCACGCTCGAGTGATCTCGGATGCCAAAGTTTTGGCTTAACAGTTTTTTCGGCTTTAGCCGATTCGCAGTTCATCAGGGTGTGAATACACACCTTCATTCGTCGCATTGACAAAACTAAAGTAGGTATACGATTACACACCTGCTATGGATTGCGGTTTGAGATACTTTTCGAGGCACCTATGATAACAATTGACCATTAGTTAGTCTCAACCTTTGGTAACCCAAAATATTGAAATACTTTACTTAACTAACTTTACTTACCACGAGACATGATCTCCCACAGTGCAATGGTAATCGGCCCTATTCCGAGGCTTAGGAAAACGAGTCCCTAGCAATAATCGACAAAAAAGAGCATCTTACAAACGCTACTCTATGGAAACTAGAGAAGCAGGCTTTCGGCCCTAGAGAACCCAAATCGAGAATGAGAGAAAAACAACCAACCTATATTCGGCTATAGCCACAACTTACCAACGAGTAGGAGAGACTCTGAAACAGTTAGAACGAAGAGAAGAGAATATTCGGCCCTAAAAGATTAGGCCTACCCAAAAGAATCAAGGCTTAAAGTTGGCTAGCTTCGCAAGGTAAAGAGAAGATTGAGAGGAAAGAAAGGTTATGTGCTTGGCCACAGAAGAACTGAAAGAAGAAAAGAGATTCGGTAGCAAATGGGTAGCAACCGCGAGATAATGATGGAAAAGAAGAAAAGAAGGTGGAAGAGGAGAGGCTTATCAGTTCGAAAAACAGAAAAAAGAGAAGAAAAAGTAGAAGAATGGGAGAAGGAGTGAATTCGGCATGGGTAAAAAATGAAAAGAAGCAAACTAAACAAACCCGAGACGTCACCACAGAAAGAAAACCTGAAAGAACAAAAAGAGAACTTCAAAAGAAAAAAGGGATTTCAGTTTCTACTCACACTCAAGGTTGCCGAAATGCCCCCTAATGACACCCGTCTACCCGAAATCTCCCACTTAGCCACACTCCCAAATTCGGCCAACTCTCCCACACCCATCACTTCCTTGATTTTCTCTACCAACAACTCCTAGAATTGCTCCCCACCTTCCGTTTGAAATATTTGACCAAGTCCTCAACCTCCTTTGTAGAGTTTGATCCAAACCCCACTTCTTCCACTCCCCTGACATAAAATAAAAGTCCTCAATTGCTATTCGTAGGATTCGAACCCCACTCATCCTTGCTATTCTAGTGACGCCACAGCCACTAAGTCTCATGCTCATCTTGTGTCACTTTAAAACACCTAATCATACGTAAGTCCTACTGCTAACTACCAGCTCCCTTTCTGAGCCAAAAACTAAAATTTTTCCAAAGCTCAGACTCGAACCCAGGCCTCTTTAGAACCCCCAAATACACTCAAATAGCTAGCCGTTCAAGCACAACATGAATTTTTAAAAAAATTACAGCCCCTAATTTTTGGGACGTTACAATGTTTTATTAAGGTTCAGCTAAATTCATGTTTGATTGAGTGAGTTTAATGTGTGTTTAGGTTCATCCGAATTTGAAGATAGCTTCATGTACGGCTTGGTGAAAAGTATGGAAAGGTGCATACATATTTGAGGTTCAATGGATGGCATTCAATGGGACAAATGCATGTGGGACGTTCATGCAAGAGGAAGCTGATAAATTTTCATGTATTTGAAGATTCATGGACCGTATTTATGGAGGAAAATACATTGGGACGTTTCATGCATGTTCATGCATTTTCAAGATGGCCATTCAAGTATTCTAGGCACATTAAAGCTTCATTCGACCAAGGGAGATGTAGGAACAATTAAAGGGTTGCACATTCATAGAATTAAGCTTTACTTCAAGGTTAAGAATGCATGAACACATCAAGTGAAGCAACATGATGGTTCGGCCAATTCATGCACCATCTTCAAGCATGAACCGAATTTTAATGCTGCTGCCCAATGGAGTTCCATTCAGCCAAACCTAGCCTTAGTCTTTTAATGATTTTATTCTAGAATATTCTAGCACATTCATAGCCAAATTTCTTAGTCATTAAGTTTGTGTTTTGTCCATTCGGCTATCCTAGAATTAGGCTATAAATACTTAGCCATTTTTATTTGTAATGGACTTTAGACTTTTGCCAAATTTTATATGAACATATTGTTCTTTGTGAGGTTCCCCTCATCTCATATTTCGTACAAGTCTCATCTGACTTATCAAGCTTGCTTGTGGCATCTCCGAACTTGTTTTCTAAACTTATCACCTTAACCGGTGTGGTGTTCATCTATCCATCGTTCAAACCTCCTATCCACCTTAACCATATAAGAATCGGGGTGACACTGTTTATAGTGTTGAATCTTCGTGTTAAGTTTGTATTTCCATCCCCATCCTTTATTTTTTAAACATCACCTATCTTTATTTCTTTGTTAAACCGAACCTATCCATCCTTAACCTATCCAAACTACTTTGTTAAGCTTCCGCCTACCTTAACCAAAAATTACCCTTTTCAGCGAATCGAACAATCTCCTCGTCGACGATCGGGCACACAAGTGAAACGACTCGACTAAATCGAGCCAGATCACATCATTTGGTATCAGAGCTTGAAAACGAGGAGCGCCGGCGTTCGTGAAGTGCTGGAGTAGGGTTCGTAAAGTGAAAGAAAAAATATTCAAATTTAAAAAAAAAATTATATTTAGCTTTCTTTGTAAATTCAGCATATTGTAATTGAAAAAAAAAAGAGAAATACGAAATTAAAAATATATATATACGAGTATTAAAAAAATAAAATAAAAAAAGGTAAAGTTTTGCAAGTTCTTATTTTGTGTAATCATCTTTTCTACCCCCGATCATCAAGTTCTGCTATCTACCATCATTTTTTCATTTCCCTACGCCACACTCAAATTAAATTTTTCTTTTTGTTCAGCCTACCCTACACCAAACGCATTATCCCTTGTAACCCTTTGAAACCGACCCCAAAGCAACCAATTAAGTCTATTTGAGACGAAGTACTAAATTGTGAGAAGAGGTCGAGTGGAAAAAGGCAAGAGTAGTGAGCGCATTAGAGAGACGAAAAAGCCTAAAACGAGCGTAAACACGAGCGGAGTGAAAATTCTTTATTTTTCATTTCGAGTGACTTGTGAGGTTCTTGTGGTGAGGTATTTATTTTCTAGTTTTGTTTTTTTAAACACTTTTTCTTTCCAGTAAATAATCATGTCTCGAGAAGAGTTTTCAGCGTTTGAATTTCAATATATGTTGAACGAAATGGAAAGCATGCTCGACCGAAAAATTCCACCAAGTCAGAAAATGGAGTCAAGACCATCACGGAGACACCTATCCGATGACTATTCAAGAAGGGATTCTTATCATGATTCCTATTCCTCAAGGAATTCGCGACGAGATAAAACAAGCTACGAGCTTGAACCCTTTCAAGATGACGAACGAGAAAGTACAAGTTATTCTTCGTATGCGTCAAGGCAAACACCCACGGAGAAATTTTCACGACGAGTTGAACTTGGATCATATGTAGATTCTTCTCCTTCTTTTCGTCGAAAAACATCTCATTCTGATTCATTTGTATCATCCTCATATTGTAAAGAAAGAACGAGAAAAAAGAAAAAGAAATTGGAAAAGAAAAAGAAAAAGAATTTGGAAAAGAAAATGAGAGTGAGAAAAAGAAAAACGAAATTGAGATTGAACAAAAATGTGAGAAAGAAGAGAAAATTGAAAAAGAAAAAGAAACAAAAGAAAAGGACGAGCGAGAAAAAGTGAGTGATGTTTTAACTAACCCAAATGAGAGTTGTTCTTGTTCTTTTCCTTCTTTTCAGGTTCCTAGTAATCCATGTGACGAGTATCAACTTCAATACCTTCCTGATGAGAGACACTTTCGTATGATCAGTAAAGGTAAGGTTGAAGATGAAATCAAACCACACGAGCTCGAAGGTAAGCAAGGTAAGGAAATTTTAACAACCGAGTCACGGCAATCAGGTTTGAAAGTTGTTGATAACATTTTTGGTGACTTAGCTTTTAAAAGATCTCCTTATTTTAATCCAGATAATTGTAATTCTTTGATAGTGGTTGAAAAATTCATTCCAAAAGGAAGCATGAGGAGTTGTTATCTTGATTTGTTATGTGATAAAAAGTTGACATCTAAACCGTTTGATTGTGTTGACCATGCGAAATCTTTAATTCTTGGTGCGAAACCTTCGTATAGTTGCATGCCTATTTGAACGAGACTTGAGAGATTTGATAGTTTGAAAGTTTGTGTGTCTAAGTCTTGTTTGCTTGGCATTTATGAGTTACTTGTAAAAATGACATTTTTGATACGTGCTGGAACAAGTAATCAAACTCGTATATTCAAATCCGGAATTTGTTTTGGATAGTTTTGTGGGAAAAAGAAGCATCTTAAACTTTGTGATAGTGATTTATATTTGTTTGATGTTTGGTTTTTGACTAATGGAGCGAAGCTTAACAATTTTGATTATCATTTAAAATCGTTCCTAGATCGTTTTATGTGGCTGTACATGAAAGTCATATTTCATCCCGAAAAGATAAGATCGACTCATGTTTTTAAACCTGGCATTGATACATCTGTTCCATTTGTGAGTCATGTTTCATCATGCCCCTTTGAATTCATCACCCATGGTGACATTAACCTCCTTCATTATTGTGGACACAACATTTTGAAAAGCACAAGTTGTCTTTGTGCTTCATCAACATTTCAGGTTAATCGAAATAAAAAGTTTGTTCTTCACTACATTTCCGAGGAGAGAAGATTTGTGTTGATCGAACAAGGTAAAATCTATCTTTGTTTTCCTACTTCTAAAGGTAAGACTCCTGAAATTTTTGAAACATCTTTGTTCTCTTCGAATGGTGATGAAAAATTTATTGATGTTCAGACTTTGAAAATTTACTTGAATTGTGATGTGGTTAACCGTTCTATTTTTTTTCAAAGATGAATTATCTTTTTTGGTTGTTGATAAAGAGATTATTTTTTTTTTATCATTGTGACATATGACTAAACGGCAATTGCAAGGTTCAAATTTGCAAAACTATGAAACATGTGGATTTTCTCATTTACTCATTAGTGGTGACGATTTGCACTTGCTGACTTATTGCTCGCCTACGATTTATTTAAACCATGACTTGTGGGAACCATTTGAGATGTTTGAATGCCTTAAAACCTATTCAATTTTGTTTCGAATAATTGACGAGGCATTGGTGAGTAAATTAGTTTGTTTGCATGGTTGTAAACATGGTGTTTTGAACCTGTCCATTCGCATGAATTATACTTGTCATGTTATGATCATGCTTGGACTACAAGTTTACTTGGATCGCTTTTTGCTAACTCATGGCTATAAATTTCAGTTGATTCATTTTCCATTCGCCCCATTTGACCAAGGCAAGCCGAGTAAATATTTTCGAGTGAACCAACGGCTCGACTTGAGGACAAGTCGTTCTGAAGAAGGAGGGAATGATGTGAGCACAGCTGGGTCCTTTTTCGAAACGAGCAAGGATTACGCGAGGATGCTCACTCAGTCTACGAATCGAGCTCGGGCTAGCACTTTAAGGAAACCTTGCACCTTAGTGCAAGCCAATCTTAGCTCAACTTCAGCTCCCCGAGCTCCGTTCAGCTCAAATCAGCTCACTTGAGCTTGTTTCAGCTCATTTGAGCTCATTTAAGCTACTTTCCAGCTCATTTCTTTTATCATTTAAATAAATTAAGTATTAGTTTTAATTTATTCAATTTTTTATAGCTCATGACCGAATTCCCTAGCTCAAATCAGTTCATTAATTGTTTTCACATGTTTTGAGCTAGCCGAATTTAATATGCTAGCTAAGTTCATATTAATTAAGTTTTAATTTAATTATTATGTTTATTAATATGTCTAGAAGATGTTTTATTAAGGTTCAGCTGAATTCATGTTTGATTGAGTGAGTTTAATGTGTGTTTAGGTTCAGACAAATGTGAAGATAGGCTCATGTACGGCTTGGTGCAAAGTATGGAAAGGTGCATGCATATTTGAGGTTCAATGGACGGCATTCAATGGGACACATGCATGTGGGACGTTCATGCAAGAGGAAGCTGATAAATGTTCATGTATTTGAAGATTCATGGACCGTATTTATGGAGGAACATACATTGGGACGTTTCATGCATGTTCATGCATTTTCAAGATGGCCACTCAAGTATTCTAGGCACATTAAAGCTTCATTCGGCCAAGGGAGATGTAGGAACAATTAAAGGGCTGCACATTCATGGAATTAAGCTTTACTTCAAGGTTAAGAATGCATGAACACATCAAGTGAAGCAACATGATGGTTCGGCCAATTCATGCACCATCTTCAAGCATGAACCAAATTTTAATACTGCTGCCCAATGGAGTTCCATTCAGCCAAACCTAGCCTTAGTCTTTTAATGATTTTATTCTAGCACATTCATAGCCAAATTTCTTAGTCATTAAGTTTGTGTTTTGTCCATTTGGCTATCCTAGAATTAGACTATAAATACTTAGCCATTTTTATTTGTAAGGGACTTTAGACTTTTGCCAAATTTTATATGAACATATTGTTCTTTGTGAGGTTTCCCTAATCTCATATTTCATACAAGTCTCGTCTGACTTATCAAGCTTGCTTGTGGCGTCTCCGAACTTGTTTTCTGAACTTATCACCTTAACCGATATGGCGTTCATCTATCCATTGTTCAAACCACCTATCCACCTTATCCATATAAGAATCGGGGTGACACTGTTTATAGTTTTGAATCATTCTTCGTGTTATGTTCGTATTTCCATCCCCATCCTTTATTTTTAAAACATCACCTATCTTTATTTCTTTGTTAAACCGAACCTATCCATCCTTAACCTATCCAAACTACTTTGTTAAGCTTCCGCCTACCTTAACCAAAAATTACCCTTTTCAACGAATCGAACAATCTCCTCGTCGACAATTGGGCACACAAGTGAAATGACTCGACTAAACCGAGCCGAATCACATCACACACGCCCGTGCCTCTGCCCGTATGGAAAAAAATAGGCTATTTACCAAGCCAATTTGCCACCCAATCTTATGCACACCTATACCAAATTCAATAATACCAAAACATAACACTTAAAAGCATTTAAACAACCTCAATCAAACATCTTTCATTCCATCTCAATACCAACAACTAACATACTTAAAGTCTCATGATTTCCTCATTCAAACCATATCAACTTCACATGTTCAAATTAACTAATTAAACATTTTCCAAACTTGCATCATCGTACATTAATCCACAAGCACATAGCTTCTCAATTATCAACCATTTGACACCTACAATACCAACAATCAATAACATTGCAAAACCTACCCCAATCAAATAATAAAAACCATATGCACACTTGTATATATACATAACTAGCTAGCCAAAATAAGCCAAGTCTCATGGCTATATATATACAAACCAAAACATGACCATTCACAAGCCATCTGTAATGGTAAAACTCACTACCAAAATACACATCAAAATAAACATAATCCTATACATGCCATATGACCAAAACATAAGCTCAAAGTACCAAAGTGATGGTTGGATAGTGTGACGATGTCTTCGACGTTCCCCGAATCTGAGCTAGCTTTGAATTCACTAAAAAACATGGGAAAAATAAACAAAGTAATCTATAAAGCTTAGTAAGCTCGTATGAAGTAAAATCAACAATTCGTAATACACAATTCATCAATTTGAACTAGTTAACATATAATTCATGATAACAGACAAACCTTCCTCATACTTACTCATATGCTTATATACAAATTCATAACTTCTTCTATTTAAAGCTCATACTTTCCATATACATACATGTACAAATTCATAACAAGTTTATTCCTATTCAAAATACTGTCGAATACTCGATATCTCGCACACTAAGTGCCAATAAATAGTCGAAGCTACTTTAATCTCGCACACTAAGTGCCTTACATAGCCGAAGCTATCTCGATCTCACACACTAAGTGCCATATATAGCCGAAGCTATTTCGAATCGCACACTAAGTGCCATAAATAGTCGAAGCTATCTCGAATCGTACACTAAGTGCCATATATATCCGAATCGTCGCCAAACATGACTATAATCTCATATACACAATTTATGCAATATCAAAGCATTTAAAGCGTAATTGTAACAATGCTTATTACATACAAACTTACCTCGGATGTGAAAACGGCGAATCTAGTCGATTAGTCGATAACTTTATCTTTTCCCCGACCCAAGTCCGTATTTCGCTTTTCTTGATCTAAATATATTCAAAATTAACTTATTTAATCATCTATTCATTCAATTTAGTCCAAAACACTCTTTAAGGCACATTTACACTTTTGCCCCTAAACTTTCACATTTTCACAATTTAGTCCGTATTTCATAAAATCACAAATTCACACAATTCAATCACAACCCATGCTAGCCGAATTTCAATTAGGTCCCTAGCAGCCCATATTTTTCATTTATTCACGCATTTAACCACTCATTTTCACATTTTCACAAATAAATCCCTATTTTGCAGTTTTACTCAAAATCACTTTGCAAAACTTGTTTAACTACCAACAACTATTCAAAACCCATCATCAATCATAAAAACTCATACATATTCATCAATGGAAACATTCAAAATCTTTAACAGTTTTGCAAATTAGTCCCTGGGCTAGCTAGATTAAGCTGCAACGATCTCAATAACATAGAAATCATTAAAAACCGAGTCAAAAATCATACCTTAATAGCCAAGTGAAGTTGCCGAAATTTCAAGCTTAAAAATGGTGTTTCTTTGCCCTAGGATTTTCGGCTAGAAGATGATAATGAAATAATTTGGTTTTGTCTTACATATTTTAATTATTTACTAATTAAATTACTTATATAACCTTACTAATTAACCTTTAAAACAATTTATAACATGCCCATAAATGTCCACTCAATTTAATTATGGTCTAATTACAACATAAGGACCTCCAAATTAAGATTCCATAGCTATCAGATACCTTTAGCTAATGGAACTCCACTTTTACACTTTACGCGATTTAGTCCTTTTTATTAAATTGAACAATCAAACGATAAAGTTTCTTAACGAAAATTTCACATAAACATATTATCATGCCATGGACATTAAAATAATAATCAAATAATTATTTTGACTTTAAATTTGTGGTCCTGAAACCACTTTTTTGATTTGACTAAAAACGAGTTGTTACAACTCTCCCCCCTTAGGGATTTTTGTCCCCGAAAATCTTACCAGTGAATAAGTTAGGGTACTATTTTCTCATAACTTCCACAGGCTCCCACGTAGCCTCTTCAACTCCGTGACGTTGCCACAAGACTTTCACTAAAGCTATGCATTTATTTCTCAACTCTTTGATCTCTGGAGCCAAAATTCTAATCGGTTCTTCGTTGTACGTCATATCAGACTGAATCTCAATGTAACACCCCTTACCCGTATTCGACACCAGAATCGGGTACGAGGCGTTACCTAACTTAGCGGACCTCATCATATAATATCGAGTCATAAATCTTTGTTCAAACTTAAAACCTTTCATTCATATTCGTAACGTCCCTATTATAGGCCTGCAAGACCCAAAACATACATAAGAGGTGGTTCTGGACCCAACCGGAAACATACTAAAACTTAGAAAATTTTTCATCAAAACAGGGTCACACGTCCGTGTGGCTTGGGACACGCCCATGTGGGTAGGCCGTGTGGTCACACACGCCCATGTCCTTAGCCCGTGTGACTCTCTGTTTAAGACGTCATCAACAAAATTGGGTCACACGGCCAAGTCACATGCCCTTGTGCTTAGGCCGTGTGGCGAATTAAATTCCAAAAAGTAAATGCAGACTTCACACGCCCTGGGCACATGCCCATGTCTCGAAGTTGTGTTCTCCACACGGTTGAGACACACGGTCGTGTCTCTGCCCGTGTGGCCAAGAAAATGGCTATTTACCAGACCATTTGGCACCCTCATTTGCACATACTTAAACACAACTTCAATCCATCCATCCCAAACACACATAACCACATCATATAAAACCTTTAGTATAAGCACACACGTATAAATAGGCATTACAACTCATTAACCAATATGAACCAACACAGTTGGCCGAATCAAATGAAACATACACAATTGACTAAGTCCCTATACATGCCATAGACTCAAAAGGTTTTGCATTCACTTATACCCAACATGATAGCTTGATAGTGTCATAGCATCTCCGGCGATCTCCAACTCGAGCTAATATAAAACCCTACATGATACGAGAAAGGAAGGGGAGTAAGCTATAAAGCTTAGTAAGTATGTATGTAAGTAATAGACAATTTATTACCATGCTTTTAACAATCCTTATTTTGAGTTCTCAAGATAATGCCGTCATTATTGCATAAAATTTCTCAATTCACTTATGTTCATCTTGAGCTGTCTACTCGAGTTACAGTCACTAAATTATTTTTATCCGGAGCTATGAAACTCCAAATTAAAATCGATAATTTTACTTGAAACTAGACTCACATATATTCTTACCATAAGATTTCCATAATTTTTGGTTTAGCCAATCAGTACAGTTTATTCTTTAAACTTTCCCCTATTTTGCTGTCCGATAGTTCTGACCCCTCTTTACTAAAAATTTATTTTCTCATTGTAAAGAACTCGAAAGACATTACCGTTTGTTTTTATTGAAAATAGACTCGTTAAGAAATTCAAGCATATAAATTTTATCCCTTGATTATTTTTGTACAATTTTTAATGAATTTCAAAAATCATAACAGGGGATTCCAAAATCATTCTGACCCTATCTTATAAAAATTCAAATATCTCATAATCTGAAATTCTTTTGCTTACACCGTCTCTTTTATGCTAAAATAGACTCAATAAGATTTAATTTCATATCTTATTCAACTTCTAATTCAATTTCCACCATTTTTGGTGAATTTTCAAAATGATTAAACTGCTGCTGTCCAAACTATTTTATTGCTAATTTTACTCTATCATGTTTTCTTTGTATTAATTCTCATTCACACACTTATAACACTAAAGCCTATCCATAGTTAGCCATGCCAATAGCTAGTCATCATCAAACATTTACAAGCCATTCATTGGCCAATTTAATTTATACATCAACAACAAAAACTTGAACATTTCATTTCTCAATTTAATTTGGCTTAAAAGCCTCACACATGATCACAATCCACATTTCCCACATATTCTTACATCATATGCATGGACTTAGCTCTTTGTCATTGATGCATAAACTTAGCTCTTTATCATTGATGCATTAACTTAGCTCTTTATCATCGATCCATAAACTTAGCTCTTTGTCATTGATGCATAAACTTAGCTCTTTGTCATTGATGCATAAACTTAGCTCTTTGCCATTGATGCATAAACTTAGCTCTTTGTCATTGACGCATAAACTTAGCTCTTTGCCCGTCGAGCTACTCGAAATATCAAAGGATACTCAATCTCATCATACATGTATCACGATGCCAATGCCATATCCCAGATATGGTCTTACATGGGATCACATCTCGATGCCGACGCCATATCCCAGATATAGTCTTACACGGGATCTCATATCTCGATGTCGATGCCATGTCCCAGACATTGTCTTATACGGGACCTACATTCAGTGCCGATGCCATGTCCCAGACATGGTCCTATACGGGACCTACATTCAGTGCCAATGCCATGTCCCAGACATGGTCTTACACGGGACCTACACTCGGTGTCGATGCCATGTCCCAGACATGGTCTTATACGGGACCTTCCTTATCTCATGTTGTGACATTAGTATCCTTGCTATTCCGAATATTCAACCGGGACTTCAAATTAACATGTTTTCATCACATTCTCATCGAGGCATCATTAATCGATTTTCATAGAAATAATATTCATTTATCATAATATCAAACAATTAAAAATATAAAAAAATTATATAGCTTTAATTTCACACAAACTTACCTCGATACCAAAATGGCGAGAAGGGACCTAACCGTCAGTTACTCGTTCCCCCCCCCCCCGTTCTAAGTCCGAACCTAGTATTCCTTGATCTATAACATTACATTTAGCTTACTTATTAGTCACACTATTCATTGTGACCCAAAAATCATACTATGGAAAAATTACCTTTTTACCCCTAAACTTTGTCATATTTACACTTTTTCCCTAGGCTCGTAAAATGATTTTTATTCGATTTCCTTGTATTTTAGGCCTACCCGAACCATTTTCATAACTATAGCAGTCCACAGTTTGCATTCATTCACACATTTTTCATACATTTTTCAACTTTTTACAAATTAGTCCTTCTATGCGATTTCATCGAAAATCACTTAGTAAAAGTCGTTTACTACACACCGAGCATTCATATTCTACCATTAGACACCAAAGCACATGAATGTCATCCATGGGTAAATTTTTAAACACAAACCCTAGCTGAAAATAATGGTAGAAATAGCTAAACCGAGTTAGGGGATCTCAAAAATTTAAAGAACATTAAAAACGGGGCTTGAATGCACTTACTATTGAGCTTGAAAGCTTGAAAAACCTAGCCATGGCTTCCCCCATGCTAAATTCGGCCAAGGAAGAAGATGGACAAAGGTTTTTGGCTTTTATCTTGTCTTTTAGTCCATTTAATTACCAAATTACCAAAATGCCCCTAACTTAAAAATATCCTATTTCTTTTATCTAATGTCCATTTTTGTCCAACAATTTAACCAATGGTCTAATTGCCATTTAAGGACCTCCAATTTAAAATTTCATAGAAATTGGGCACTTCTAACATGTGGAACTCAACTTTTGCACTTTTTACAATTTAGTCCTTTTGACTAAATTGAGTGCCCAAACATCGAAATTTTCGAACAAAATTTTCACGGAATATTTCCTTAAAATCGTAGACCATAAAAATATAATAAAAATAAGATTTTTTTCTCATCGGATTTGTGGCCCCAAAACCACTGTTCCGACTAGGCCCAAAATCGGGCTGTTACACTCAATCTCTGATGGAGAAATTACATGTGAGGGGTCTGATCGATATCGACGTAACATTGATACGTGAAAAACATCATGAATATTTTCTAACTCTGATGGTAAGGCTAATCGATATGCTACTGGCCCTATTCTTTCAATGATCTCATATGGCCCGATGAATCGCGGACTCAATTTGCCTTTGAGACCGAAACGAAGTATTTTATTTCACGGAGATACTTCCAAGAACACTTTGTCACCGATCTGAATTTCAATGTCTTTTCGTTTCAAATCCGCGTACGATTTCTAACAATCTGAAGCTACTTTCAAACAGTCGCGAATTACTTTCACTTTCTCTTCAATTTCTCTAACCAAATCAACCCCGTGAATCTGTTTTTCACCAAGCTCGGTCCAATACAATGGAGTTCAGCATTTGCGACCATACAAAGCTTCGTACGATGCCATCTTTATACTCAATTGAAAGCTGTTATTATACGAAAATTCAACCATTGGCAAATATTTCTCCCAACTGCCTTCAAACTCCAATACACAACATCTAAGCATATCTTCAAGGATTTGAATTACTTGTTTAGACTGTCCGTCAGTTTGCAGATGAAAAGCTGTACAAAAATTCAACTTCGTACCTAGAGCTTCTTGCAATTTCTTCCAAGATGTGATTCTCAGATCTCTATCTGAAATAATCAAAACCGACACCCCGTGCAATCTAACGATCTCAGCAATATACAATTCAGCTAATCTACCGAGTGAATAGTCAGTACGTACCGGAATAAAATGTGCTGATTTCGTCAGTCGATCAACGACAACCCAAATTACATCTTTATTTTTCGGAGACAGGGGTAATCCCGATACGAAATCCATAGTCACTCTATCCCATTTCCACTCTGGTATAATCACAGGCTGAAGCAAACCTGAAGGTACTTGATGCTCGGCTTTCACTTGCTGACAAATCAAACACTTCGATACAAACTCAGAAATATCTCGTTTCATACCGGACCACCAATACAATTTCTTCAAATCATTATACATTTTAGTACTCCCAGGATGAACAGATAAGCAACCACTATGTGCCTCGTATAAAATTTTCTGAATCAACTCTGGATTTTTCGGTACACAGATTCTATCTCAGAACATTAAACAATCATCTGATCTGATTTGGTACTCTGAATCACCAGTTGACTCGCATTGCACTCTTTTAGCATGCAATTTACTATCACATTACTGAGCTTCGCATATTTGATGAAGAAATACTGGTTTAGCTTTTAACTCAGTTAAAATCAAACCATCATCAGAAAATGTCAACTGTGTATTCATTGCTTTCAGGGCAAACAACAACTTTCTACTCAAAGCATCTGCGACCACATTCGCCTTCCCTGGGTGATAATCAGTCACCAACTCATAATCTTTTAGTATCTCGAGCCATCTCCGTTGTCGCAAATTCAAATCTTTCTGAGTCATAATATATTTTAAGCTTTTATGATCAGTAAAGATGTGGCATTTTTCACCGTACAAATGATTACGCCAGATTTTCAATGCAAAAAACTATAGCGGCCAACTCTAAATCATGCGTAGGATAGTTCTTTTCATGCGATTTCAACTGTCTGGAAGCATAAGCTATCACTTTTCCCTCTTACATCAACACACAACCCAAACCATTTAGTGACGCGTCGCTGTAAATCACAACTTCTTTACCCGATTCAGGTTGAACCAACACTGGTGCCTCAGTTAACAATGCTTTCAATTGATTGAAACCTTATTGACATTTCTCGGACTATTCAAACTTGACATCTTTCTGTAATAGCCTGGTCATCGATGTAGCAATCATCGAAAACCCTTTAACAAAACGTCGATAGTAACCAGCCAATCCTAGAAAGCCTCTGACCTCAGATACATTTCTAGGTGGTTTCCAGTTAATAACTGCAGAAATCTTGCTCGGATCAACTCGAATGCCATCCGCCGAGACTATATGTCCTAAAAATCTAACTTCCCGGAGCCAGAACTCACATTTGCTGAATTTAGCATACAGTTGCTTATCTCTCAAGGTCTGCAACACAATCCTCAAATGCTCGGCATGCTCAGACTCATCTCGTGAGTATATCATAATGTCATCAATGAACACAACAACAAATCTATCTAAATACGGTCTAAAGATCCGATTCATCAAATCCATAAAAATGGCAGGAGCATTAGTTAGTCCAAAAGGCATAACAAGAAATTCATAGTGTTCGTACCTCATTCTGAACGCAATTTTGGGCACATCTGAGTCTTTAACTCACAACTGATAATAACCAGATCTCAAATCGATCTTTGAAAACACTGTTGCACCTTTCAACTGATCAAACAAATCATCTATTCTCGGCAACGGATACTTATTCTTTATCATAACCTTATTGAGCTGACGATAATCAATACACATTCTCATTGATCCGTCTTTCTTCTTAACAAACAATACTGGCGCACCTCAAGGTGAAAAACTCGATTGTGCAAAACCTCTATTTGTTCACTCTTGCAACTGAGCTTTCAACTCTGTCGGAGCCATTCTATACAGAGCTATAGATATCGGTGAAGTTCTCGGTACTAGTTCAATAGCAAACTCAACTTCTCTGACTGGTGGCAACCCCGGCAATTCTTCTGGAAATACATCCGGATATTCACAAACTACAGGCACTGATTCAATCTTCTTTTCAGACACTTTGGTATCTAAAACATATGCTAAGTACGCGTCACAACCTTTTCTCACATATCTCTGAGCCAACATCGTTGAAATCAATATTGGCAACCCATTCAACTCATCAGATTCAATCCAAAGAATTTCATTATTCTGACACTTCAATTCTATAATCTTTCATCTACAGTTCACAATAGCATCATGTAGAGTCAACCAATCCATACCCAGAATTACATCGAACTCATCAAATGGTAAAAGCATCAAATAAGCCAGAAAACAGTAACCCCGAGTCATTAAAGGATAGTTCTTGCATACTTTATTAACTAGAACAAACTTGCCTAAGGGGTTCGATACTTTAAACACAAACTCAGTAGACTCAACAGGCAAACTCTTATTAAACACCAAATTCATACATATATACGAATGAGTCGATCCAAGATCAATTAATGCAATAACATTAGTGTCGTAAAGAGAGAATGTACAGGTAATAACATCTGGGGAAGTCGCTTCTTCGCGAGCGTGAATAGCGTAGGCTCTAGTAGGTACTCTGGCTTCAGATCTCACTGTAGAGTCTCTCGTTGTACCACGATTACCACTTGCATTTCCCGCATTTCTTGGTGGCCTCCCTCGAGTAACTGTATTGCTCGATCTTGCATTCTGAGATTTATCTTTTTCATTTAGCTCGGGACAATCTCTGATAAAATGATCTCGTGAACCACAACTTTAACAAGCTCTATTATTATTTTTCACCTAGCAATCTCCAAAATGTCATCTTCCACACTGTTGACACTCGGGCTTGATGTCTTTCACATTTCCAACACTCGATACTGATGTGGCTTGAGTTTTAGGGCTAATATATTGCTTTCCGCGATCTCTATTAGAATATCCCACTGAAGAGGTCGATCGGTTAAAATAATCTCTTGATTTCTTTGACAAGGAATGATAAGGTTTACTCATCGATCTTTTCCTCGAATCTCTTGCCTCTGAATCAGCCTTTCTCTTTTCTTTACTAAGTTCCTCGACTCTGTAAGCTCTGTCGACCAAAACAAAAAATTCTTTCAATTCCAAAATTCCAACTAGAAGTTTAATGTCTTCGTTCAACCTATCAACAAACCTCTTGCACATGATTCTTCAGTAGAAACATATTCCCGAGCATACTTTCTCAACCGTACAAATTCTCTTTCATACTCTGTCACAGTTATTCGGCCCTGTTTTAGCTCTAGAAATTCTTTATGCTTTTGATCAAGGAACCGCTGACTTATATATTTCTTTCGAAACTCAGTCTGAAAGAATTCCCAACTCACCTGCTCTCTCGGTACAACAGACACCAAGGTATTCCACCATTGATATACTGTGTCTCTCAACAAGGAAATAGCACACTTCAAACATTCAATTGGCATGCACGAAAGTTCATCGAATACTCGAATAGTGTTTTCAAGCCAAAATTCAACTTTTTCTCGATCATCATCAACGGTAGCTCTGAACTCTTCGGCCCCGTACTTATGAATTTTATCAATCGGCGGCTTACATAGCCTTTGATGTTCCACAACTTAAGGAATTACAGGTACAGGTTGGGAATTAGGAGGGGTGGAGGTTGTTGAGCAGCCGGGTTAGTTCGGATATACTGCGTGAATCATTCGTTCATCATTTGGAAGAAGGCTTCTTTAGCTTCTCCTCCCTGACTGCCCGTTACAGGTCTAGAATCAGACGGCGTTGTCCCTTGAGCAGGAGCTAACGCATTACTCTCAACCTCATCAGCTATAGCTCGATTGGGATCCATTACTATATGAAAACACATTTAAAAATGTCAGGAGTCATCACACTATCACAGTTTATATATGGCATGTATAGCTGGACTCTCGCACACACTATGTTAGTCCTAGAATCGACTAAACCGTAGCTCTGATACCAATAAATGTAACACCCTCACCCGTATTCAATGCCGAAATAGGGTTATGGAGCATTACCGAACTTACAACACTTTTAAACATACATTTCATATACTATTTATCAATTCAAATATAATTCAATCATAATCAATCATAGTGTCCCTTAAACGAGCCTACGATGCCTTAAACATGCATTAGGAGTGGTTCGGGACTAAACCGAAAACTCGGGAAATTTTTTAACACTTAACAATTTTTTTTCTCAAAACAGGGGACACACGCCCGTGTGGTCAGGCTGTGTGTCACACACGGCCACCAGACACGCCCATGTCGCAGGTCGTGTGGACATTCGAAATGGAAGCACATGGTCGTGTCCCAACCCGTGTCCTACCCCGTGTCCAAATAAGTGAGCTTACTGACTTGGGTCACATGGCCAACCACACGCCCGTGTGTCTAGCCCGTGTGCCCTTCGAAGTGGCCACACACGCCTGTGTACCAAGTCGTGTGCTAGGCCGTGCCAAACCTGTAGGGCATACTGACTTATGCAACACGACCAGGTCACACGCCCATGTGCTAGGCCGTTTGCAAATTAGGGGGTATACTGACTTATACCACACAGCCGATCACACGTCCGTGTGTGAGACCGTGTAGAGCATACTTGTAACACCCTTTACCCGTGTCCAACGCCGGGACAGGATACGAGGGATTACCAAACTTAAACAAAAACCTTTATACAAAATCGGCTATAAAATTTCATTCAATTTAACATTCCTCATTCACATGCAAATCGCCCCTTATATGGGCCCACAAGGCCCAAAACATACATTGGGAACTGTTTGGGACTAAACCGAGAACTTAGGAAACTTTAAGAAGACTTAGAAAAAAATTTCATCAAAATAGGGGTCACACGTCCGTGTGGCTTGAGACACGCCCATGTGGGTAGGCCGTGTGGTCACACACGCCCATGTCTTTAGCCCGTGTGACTCTTTGTTTATGACGTCATAAACAAAATTGGGTCACACGACCAAGTCACATGCCCGTCTGCTTAGGCCGTGTGGCGAATTAAATTCTGAAATGTAAATGCAGACTTCACACGCCCTGGGCACACGCCCATGTCCCGGGGTCGTGTTCTCTACACGGCTGAGACACGCGGCCGTGTCTCGGCCTGTGTGGCCAAGAAAATGGCTATTTTCCAGACCATTTGGCACCCTCATTTGCACATACTTAAACACAACTTCAATCCATCCATCTCAAACACATATAACCACATCACATAAAACCTTTAGTATAAGCACACACGTATAAATAGGTATTACAACTCATTAACCAATATGAACCAACACATTTGGCCAAATCAAATGACACATACACAATTGACTAAGTCCCTATACATGCCATAGACTCAAAAGGTTTTGCATTCACTTATACCCAACATGATAGCTTGATAGTGTGATAGCATCTCCGGCGATCTCCAACCCGAGCTAGTATAAAACCCTACATGATATGAGAAAGGAAGGGGAATAAGCTATAAAGCTTAGTAAGTATGTATGTAAATAATAAACAATTTATTACCATGCTTTTAACAATCCTTATTTTGAGTTCTCAAGATAATCCCATCATTATTGCATAAAATTTCTCAATTCACTTATGTTCATCTTGAGTTGTCTACTCGAGTTACAGTCACTAAATTATTTTTATTTGGACATACGGAACTCCAAATTAAGATCCGCTAATTTTCCTTGAAACTAGACTCATATATCTTCTTACCATAAAATTTCCAGAATTTTTGGTTCAGCCAATCTGTATAGTTTATTCTTTAAAGTTTCCCCTGTTTCGCTGTCCGACAGTTCTGACCCCTCTTCACTAAAAATTTATTTTCTCATTGCAAAAAACTCGAAAGACGTTCCCGTTTTTTTTCTCTTTTATCCAAAAATAGACTCAATAAGCTTTAATTTCATATCTTATTCAACTTCTAATTCAATTTCCACCATTTTTGGTAAATTTTCAAAATGATTCAACTGCTGCTGTCCAAACTGTTTTATTGCTAATTTTACTCTATCATGTTTTTTTTGTATTAATTCTCATTTACACACTTATAATACCAAAGCATATCCATAGTTAGCCATGCCAATAGCTAGTCATCATCAAATATTTACAAGCCATTCATTGGCAAATTTAACTTACACATCAACAACAAAAACTTGAACATTTCATTTCTCAATTTAATTTGGCTTAAAAGCCTCACACATGATCACAATCCACATTTTCCACATATTCTTACATCATAAGCATGGACTTAGCTCTTTGTCATTGATGCATAAACTTAGCTCTTTTTCATTGATGCATAAACTAAGTTCTTTGCCCGCTGAACTACTCGGAATATTGAAGGATACTCAATCTCATCATACATGTATTACGATGCCAATGTCATATCCCAGATATGGTCTTACATGGGATCACATCTTGATGCCGATGCCATATCCCAGATATGGTCTTACACGGGATCTCATATCTCGATGTCGATGCCATATCCTAGACATGGTCTTATATGAGATCGTTCATAGATGTTAATGCCATTTCCCAGACAAGGTCTTACACGAGATCTTCCTTTGGTGCCGAGGCCATGTCCCAGACATGGTCTTATACGGGACCTCCTTTATTCGGTGTCGATGCCATGTCCCAGACATGGTCTTATACAGGACCTACATTCGGTGCCGATGCCATGTCCCAGACATGGTTTTATACGGGACCTGCATTCGGTGTCGATGCCATGTCCCAGACATGGTCATATACGGGACCTTCCTTATTTCATGTTAGGACATTAGTATTCTTGCTATTCCGAATGTTCAACCGGGACTTCCACTTAACATAATTTCATCATACTCTCATCGAGGCATCATTAGTCGATTTCATAGAAATAATATCCATTTCACATAATATCTAGAAATTAAAAATATAAAATCATTATGTAGCTTTAATTTCACACAAACTTACCTCGATACCAAAATGGCAAGTAGAGACCTAACCGTCAGTTACTCGTTTCCCCCCCTGATTCTAAGTCCAAACCTCATTTTCTTTGATCTATAACATCACATTTAGCTTACTTATTAGTCACATTATTCATTGTGACCCAAAAATCATACTATGGCAAAATTATGTTTTTGCCCCTAAACTTTGTCATATTTACACTTTTGCCCCTAGGCTCGTAAAATGATTTTTATTTGATTTCCTTGTATTTTAGGCCTAGCCGAACCATTTTCATAACTATAGCAGTCCACAATTTGCATTCATTCACACATTTTTCATACATTTTTCAACTTTTTACAAATTAGTCCTTCTATGCGATTTCATCGAAAATCACTTAGTAAAAGTCGTTTACTACACACCGAGCATTCATATTCTACCATTAGACACCAAAGAACATGTATGTCATCCATGGGTAAATTTTTAATCACAAACCCTAGCTGAAAATATTGGTAGAAATAGCTAAACCGAGTTACGGGGATATCAAAAATTTAAAGAACATTAAAAACGGGGCTTGGATGCACTTACTATTGAGCTTGAAAGCTTGAAAAGCTAGCCATGGCTTCCCCCATGCTAAATTCGGCCAAGGAAGAAGATGGAAAAAGGTTTTTGGCTTTTATTTTGTCTTTTAGTCCATTTAATTACAAAATTACCAAAATACCCCTAACTTAAAAATATCCTATTTCACTTATCTAATGTCCATTTTTGTCCAACAATTTAACCAATGGTCTAATTGCCATTTAAGGACCTCCAATTTAAAATTTCATAGAAATTGGACACTTCTAACATGTGGAACTCAACTTTTGCACTTTTTACAATTTAGTCCTTTTGACTAAATTGAGTGCCCAAACGTCGAAATTTTTGAACGAAATTTTCACGGAATCTTTCCGTAAAATCGTAGACCATAAAAATATAATAAAAAAGATTTTTCCTCATTGTATTTGTGGCCCCAAAACCACTATTCCGACTAGGCCCAAAATCGAGCTGTTACAGTATTGACTTCATTTCAATTTCAACAACAGGGCACACACGACCGTGTAACATGACCGTGTGTCACACACAGCTGAGACACACGCCTGTGTCTCTGCCCGTTTGGACAAAAATAGGCTATTTACAAAGCCAATTTGCCACCCAATCTTATGCACACCTATACCAAATTCAATAATACCAAAACATAACACATAAAAGCATTTAAACAACCTCAATCAAACATCTTTCATTCCATCTCAATACCAACAACTAACATACTTAAAGTCTCATGATTTCCTCATTCAAATCATATCAACTTCACATGTTCAAATTAACTAATTAAAAATTTTCCAAACATGCATCATCATACATCAATCCACAAGCACATAGCTTCTCAATTATCAACCATTTGACACCTACAATGCCAACTATCAATAACATTGCAAAACCTACCTCAATCTCATAATAAAAACCATATGCACACTTGTATATATACATAACTAGCTAGCCATGTAACACCCCTTACCCGTATTCTACGCCAAAACCGGGCCCAAGGCATTACCGAAATAAAACCGCTTGGTCGCCACTTAGGCTCAACGTGACTACTCTCTCTTAGTCACCATAACGACCTCATTCTCAACTTACGAGACCTTACTCATATACACAAGGGCGCTCAAGACCATATCGAAAACTCTTACGAATTTAAAATTTTTCCATCCCAACAGGGCTACACGCCCGTGTAAGATGATACACTCCCGTGTGTAGTCACACACGCCCATGTCCACAAACCGTGCACAAAACTCAAGCATTCTGCCAAAGTCCCACAGCTAGGGCACACGCCCGTGCTCTCCACCCGTGGTGAACATTGACTACTCTACACGGCCTAAAGCCTGAACACACGCCCGTGTGGCTGGCCCGTGGCCTATAACACTTGAATCGCCAAAGTGACACAACCAAGTCACACGCCTGGTGGTGGTGTGTGTGTCACACATGGCCTAGACACATGCCCGTGTGTCTATCCACATGGACAAGAACAAAGCTATTTGCTAAGCTCTTCTCACCCCTCTAGCATACATAACATGTACTCATTCAACACATCCATAACCAACTCATTTTGAAACACAATCTTACATGGATAACTACATCTTTTATATAATAAAGTAACCAACAACCATGGCATTATATAAAATAGTTTATCCATCTAATGGCCAACACATCTTAGCCAATACAACAAAATTCACTAACTTATCTAGCCCCTATACATGCCATATACAAAACATTAAGTCCAATGTACCAGAGTGTGCTGATAGTGTGGGCGATCTTCCGATTTATCCGCGTATCACGATTCAATCCTTGTTCTCTATAAGACAAGGGAAAAGAAAGGAGTAAGCTTTGAGCCTATTAAGTTTACACATAAACAATTTAAGCATTCTAGTATAAGTTAAACAACAATTAGCATTATACTAACATATGTAATTGACATCCACTACTATGCTTACTCTTTCTATCCCTTACCACATCTCCAACACATCATGAGTCACATACTCATAATCATTGACATGCACCCCTGCATTCAATAGCACATTTACACAAAATACAACACATCATTATTTCTCAATAATACATCCACACAGCTAAATTACTCGGTGGTTTCGCACTTAGCCCACCACAATCAGATCATAGGGTAGTATCGCACATAGCCTACCACAAAGGATAAATATAGTGATTCCGTACATAGCTCACTAAATAATATGCTTAACAATAGTATCGCACATAGCCCATCATTGTTAAGTATCAAGGTGGTATCGCACTTAGCCCACTATCAAACATTATCACTACACATTCACATGTCTACTTGTAATACATTCATCCATTCACAACTACTATCTCATTCATTCCACTAGAATTGAGTAGGTTCTCAATTATGCTACACATTAGCTAGCATTAACAATGTATACACATAAATGCATTGTTCATACGTAAACTTACCTCGGTACTTAAAAAGTATGGAGATGTGCAATTTAGTCCACGACCTTGCCCTTGCCTCGGTTAAGATCCGGGCTTCGTCTTTCTTTATGTAAAATGACAAATCAACCCGTTCAATACACACATTGACTAAATTGACCCTTATCTCATACTTTAGCAAAATTACCATTTTGCCCCTAAACTTCCTCATATTTATACTTTTGCCCCAAGGCTCGTAAAGTGATTTTCATTCAACTTTCTAGCCTTTCATTCTTAGCCGAATCATTTACTCAACTAAAGCAATCATCAATTCTCACTAAATCATTCATGTATGAACAATCTCAAGACTTTCACAAACTAGTCCCTACATGTATTTTTCATGGAATTCACTTAGCAAAAGATGTTTCTACTACATCAAGCCTTCATATTCTTCCATAAAACATCAAAATACATGCATTTCATACATGGTTACATTTTTTAACATCAATCCTAGCTCAACATATAGCTAAAAATAGCTTACTCATGTTACTAGGACTTCAAAAATACGAAGAATATCAAAAACGGGGCTTGGATGCACTTACTAGCAAGCTTGAAAAATTGAAGAACCCTAACAATGGCTTCTTGAAATTTTCGGCAGCTTGGAGAAGAAGCTGAATGAAATTTTGTCATCTTTTTCTCTTTTCAATCACTTAATTGACAAATGACCAAAATGCCCCTTAGTCAAACTTTTCCAATACCATCCACTCATGCCCATTTTTGTCCAAAAATTAGAAATTGGGAAAATTACTATTTAAGGACCTCTAATTGATAAACCAAAGCTATTTCATACAATTAGCTTCTAGAATCTCACATTTTGCAACTTTTGCAATTTAGTCCTTTTGGACAATTCAACCGCAATTTAACAAAATTGCTTCATGAAACTTTCACACTAATATGCAAACATAGCATAAACCTCAAAACTCATACATATACCTCAGATTTGTGTCTCGCACCACTATTTCGACTAGGCCTTAAATCAGGATGTTACAACTCTCCCCCCTTTAGAGATTTTCGCCCTCGAAAATCTTACCGGTAAAAAGGTTTGGATATTGCTCTCTCATGTTTTTTTCCATTTCCCACGTAGCCTCTTCCACACCGTGTGTCTGCCATAACACTTTCACTAGGGCTATGCTCTTATTCCTCAACTGTTTCACTTCTCAAGCCAAGATCTTAATCGGCTCCTCTTTATAAGACATATCCGGTCTTATCCCAATTTCCGTTGAAGGAATCACATGTGACTGATCGGAGCGATACCGTCGCAACATCGACACATGGAACACATTATGGATCTTGTCCAATTCTACCGGCAAAGCCAACCGATATGCTACTGGCCCAACTCTATCTGTAATCTCATACGGCCCTACGAATCTCAGACTCAATTTCCCCTTTCGTCTGAATCTCATGATTTTCTTCCACGGGGACACTTTTAAAAACACTTTGTCACCCACCTCAAACTCAATTTCCTTTCTTTTCAAATCTGCGTACGACTTCTGTCGGTCCAAAGCAACTTTCAGACTATTACGGATTACTTTCACTTTCTTCTCAATCTCTTTTAATAGACCGACCCCATGGATCCGCTTCTCACTAAGCTCGATCCAATACAGAGGAGTCTGACACTTACGACCATACAAAGCTTCATACGGTGCCATCTGTATACTCGACTGATAACTGTTGTTGTAGGCAAACTTGACCAAAGTTAGATACCTCTCCCAACTACCTTCAAATTCTAACACACAGCATCGCAGCATATCTAAAAGAACTTGAATCACTCTTTCAGACTGACCGTCTGTTTGTGGATGGAACGCAGCACTGAAATTTAACCTCGTACCCATGGCCTCTTGCAACTTCTTCCAAAACCTCGAAGTAAACCTCGGATCTCTATCTGATATTATAGACACAGGCACACCATGTAACCTCACTATCTCTGCAACATACAATTCGGATAACTTGTCCAGTGAATAATTAACACGTACTGGAATAAATTGAGCTCTTTTTCGGAGTCAAAGGCAACCCCGTCACAAAATCCATGGTAACCCGATCCCATTTCCATTCGGGAACCATCACTGGCTGAAGTAATCCCGAAGGTACTTGATGCTCAGCTTTCACTTGTTGACAAATCAGACACTTCACCACAAACTCAGAAATGTCTCTTTTCATACCTGGCCACCAATAAGACTTCTTCAAGTCATTGTACATTTTCGCATCGCCTGTGTGTAATTGACAAATAACCACTATGTGCCTCATGCAAAACCTTTCGGAGCAATTCTTCATCTCTAGGTACACAAATTCTGTCATGGTACAACAAACAACCATCCGAACCCACTCGAAAATCAGAATCACTTTCTGATCCACACTTAGCTCTCTTCGCTTGCATCTCACTATCATTTCTCTGAGCCTCACATATCTGTTGAACAAATAGTGGCTTAGCTCTCAACTCTGCCAATATAGCACCATCATCAGACGATGCTAAACTCGTGCTCAAAACTCTTAGAACATACAAAGATTTCCTACTCAGGGCATCTGCAACCACATTCGCTTTTCCCGGGTGGTAATCAATGACTAACTCATAGTCTTTCAATAACTCGAGCCACCGCCTCTGTTGCAAATTCAAATCCTTTTGATCCATCAAATTCTTCAAAATCTTGTGATCCATAAAGATTCGACACTTCTCACCATATAAATAATGTCGCCAAATCTTTAACGCGAAAACAATCGTAGCCAACTCCAAATCATGAGTCGGATAATTCTTCTCATGCGGTTTTCACTGCCTCGATGCGTAAGCGACTACCTTACCCTCTTGCATCAACACGCAACTGAGACCATTAAATGACGCGTCACTGAAAACCATGAACTCTTTCCCCGATTCTGGTTGAACCAAAATCGGCGCCTCAGTCAACAATGTTTTCAATCTCTCAAAACTCTGTTGACATGTCTCAGTCCAATCAAACTTGACATCCTTATGCAACAATTTCGTCATTGGGGTAGCAATTATAGAGAACCCCTTTACGAAACGTCTGTAATATCCTACCAATCCCAAGAAGCTTTGGACTTCTGACACGTTCCTCGGCTGTTTCCAATCCACAACAGCCGATATCTTACTCGGGTCAACTCTGACACTATCACCTGATACAATGTGTCCTAGGAATCCGACCTCTCGAAGCCAAAACTCACTCTTGCTAAAATTAGCATACAACTGCTTATCCCTTAAAGTTTGCAAGACAATTCTCAAATGTTCCTCATGATCGTTCTCATCCCGAGAATAGATCAATATATCGTCAATGAAGACAACTACAAATTTATCCACATACGGTCAGAAGACACGATTGATCAAATCCATGAAAATCGCAGGTGCATTCGTTAAACCAAACGGCATGACTAAAAACTCATAATGGCCATACCTTGTTCGAAATGTAGTTTTCAACACATCTTGCTCTTTCACTCTCAACTGGTAATAACCAGACCTCAGGTCGATCTTGTAGAACACTGTAGCTCATTTCAGTTGATCAAAAAGATCATCAATCCTTGGTAAAGGATACTTATCCTTCACCGTCACTTTATTGAGTTGCCTATAGTCTATACACAACCTCATAGACCCATATTTCTTCTTTACAAATAGTACCAAAGCACCCCACGGTGAGTAGCTCGGTCTTGCAAAACCCTTATCTGTCAACTCTTGCAACTGAACCTTCAATTCTTTCAACTCTAAAGGTGCCATCCTATACGGGGCAATTGAAATAGGTGTCGTTCCCAGAACTAACTCAATCCCAAACTCGACCTCTCTCTCTGGAGGTAATCCGGGTAACTCTTCCGGGAATACATCCGGATACTCACATACCACCGGCACTGTATCAAACTTTACTCTAACCTTTTGAGTATTCAAAATAAAGGCGAGATAGGACTCACGCCCTTTTCTCAAACATTTCTCAGCCACTAGGGAAGAAATCATCACTGGTAGACTATCCGATCCACCTGATTCAAATCGAACAACATCTCCATTCTCACATTTCAATTCGATAAACTTACTACCACAGTTCACTAAGACACTATGGGTAGTCAACCAATCCATGCCAAGGATTAAGTCAAACTCATCAAACGGCAACAACATAAGGTCTGCCGGAAAGCAATGACTCTTAATCAATAAAGGACAATTCTTACACACCTTGTCCACTAACACATGCTTACCTAACGGTTTGACACCTTAACCACAATATCCGTAAACTCAACGGTCATACTCAAACTAGATGCCAATCTCATGCAAATATAAGAATGAGTAGACCCTGGATCTATTAAAGCAATAACAAAGGTGTCAAAAAGAGAAAAAGTACCCGTTATTACATCTGGGGATGATGCCTCTTCGCGGGCGCGAATGGCATACGTCCTCGCAGGTGCCCAACCCTCCGGTCTCACAGCAGAGTCTTTGTACGCACCTCTACCACTAGTCCCACCTCTTGGGTTCATTGGCGGTCTACCCCTTACAGACACATCGCTAGGTCTTGTCTCGTGCTTCTCTTCCTTATCATCCCCCTCGGGGCAATTTCGGATAAAATGGTCGGGGGAACCACACTTATAACAACTTCGGTTGTTTCCCCAACACTCTCTGGTATGATACCTACCTAAACTTGGACACTGCGGTTTGTTCTTCGGATTGCCCACACTTTCCATCGAGGTGGCTTAGACTCTCAAACCCAAATGAGTGTTGTCCAAGTCTCGACGTGGATATCCCACTGGTGTTGTCGTCCGAGGATTCACTTCCTTGTATCTTTTCGACTGGGCTTGATATGATTTGCCCATCGGTCATTTTCTCGCATCTCAGGCTTCACTAACAGCCCTTCTCTTTTCCTTACTCAATTCATCGGCCTTACTTGCCCTTTCAACCAACACAACAAACTCTTTCAACTCCAAAATACCCACTAGGAGCTTAATATCCTCGTTCTGTCCATCTTCGAACCTTTTACACAAGATAGTCTCTGTCGACACACATTCTTGCGCGTACTTGCTAAGCCTAACAAATTCGCGCTCATATTCTGCTACTGTCATTCTTCCTTGTTTCAACTCAAGGAATTCCTTCCGTTTCCGGTCAGTAAATCGCTGGCTTATATACTTCTTCCAGAACTCTTCCAGAAAGAAGTCCCACGTCACCCGCTCTCTCGGGACTACCGACGTCAACGTCTTCCACCAATGGTATGTCGAGTCCCTCAGCAAAGATACACGGCACACTTCAGGTTCTCTTCAGGTGTACAAAAGAGTTCATCGAATACTCTCATTGAGTTCTCTAGGAAGAACTCTGCCCTATCGGGATCATCATCTACCTTAGCTCTAAAATCCTCAGCCCCGTGTTTCCTAATCTTATCCATCGGAGGTTTCGATATCCTCACTACGTCAATACCTTGAGTAGCCACTGGAATTGGCTGAAGTATAGGAGGAGGTGGAGGAGGTTGAGCATTAGGGTTCGCTCGAACATAATCTGAGTACCAATTACTCATCATCTGGAGAAAGGCTTCCCGAGCCTCGTCCCCTTGACCCCTAACCTCGGGTGCACTCTCAACAGGAGCGGTTCCTTGCGCAGGAGCCGGCGCATTACTAGCTGCTTCATCAGCAGTCGATTGATCAGGATCCATATACTATATAAAACAAGGTTTAAAATCATCAGAAACCACCACACAATAATTGTATACTTATGGCATGTAAAGCTAGACCCTTACACCCACTACAGTAGTCCTAGAACCGACTAAACCATAGCTTTGATACCACTAAATAAAACACCCCTTACCCGTATTCTACGCCGAAACCGGGCCTGAGGCATTACCGAAATAAAACCGCTTGGTCGCCACTTAGGCTCAACGTGACTAGTCTCTCTTAGTCACCATAACGACCTCATTCTCAACTTACGAGACCTTACTCATATACACGAGGTCTCTCGAGAACATATTGGAAACTCTTACGAATTTAAAATTTTTCCATCCCAACAGGGCTACACGCCCGTGTAAGATGATACACGCCCGTGTGTAGTCACACACGCCCATGTCCACAAACCATCCACAAAACTCAAGCATTCTGCCAAAGTCCCACGGCTAGGGCACACGCCCGTGCTCTCCACCCGTGGTGAACACTGACCACTCTACACGGCCTAAAGCCTAGACACACGCCCGTGTGGCTAGCCCGTGGCCTATAACACTCGAATCTGCCAAAGTGACACGGCCAAGTCACACGCCCGTGGGCTGGCTGTGTGTCACATATGGCCTAGACACATGCCCGTATGTCTATCCACATGGACAAGAACAAAGCTATTTGCTAAGCTCTTCTCACCCCTCTAGCATACACAAAATGTACTTATTCAACACATCCATAACCAACTCATTTTGAAACACAATCTTACATGGATAACTACATCTTTTATATAATAAAGTAGCCAACAACCATGGCATTATACAAAATAGTTTATCCATCTAATGGCCAACACATCTTAGCCAATACAACAAAATTCACTAACTTATCTAGCCCCTATACATGCCATATACAAAACATTAAGTCCAATGTACCAGAGTGTGCTGATAGTGTGGGTGATCTTCTGATTTATCCGCGTATCACGATTCAATCCTTGTTCTCTATAAGATAAGGGAAAAGAAGGAGTAAGCTTTGAGCCTAGTAAGTTTACACATAAACAATTTAAGCATTCTAGTATAAGCTAAACAACAATTAGCATTATACTAACATATGTAATTGACATCCACTACTATGCATACTCTTTCTATCCCTTACCACATCTCCAACACATCATGAGTCACATACTCATAATCATTGACATGCACCACAGCACTCAATAGCATATTTACACAAAATACAACACATCATTATTTCTCAATAATACATCCACACAGCTAAATTACTCGGTGGTTTCGCACTTAGCCCACCACAATCAGATCATAGGGTAGTATCGCACATAGCCTACCACAAAGGATAAATATAGTGATTCCGCACATAGCTCACTAAATAACATGCTTAACAATAGTATCGCACACAGCCCATCATTGTTAAGTATCAAGGTGGTATCGCACTTAGCCCACTATCAAACATTATCACTACACGTTCACATGTCTACTTGTAATACATTCATCCATTCACAACTACTATCTCATTCATTCCACTAGAATTGAATAGGTTCTCAATTATGCTACACATTAGCTAGCATTAACAATGTATATGCATAAATGCATTGTTCATACGTAAACTTACCTCGGTACTCAAAAAGTATGGAGATGTGCAATTTAGTCCACGACCTTGCCCTTGCCTCGGTTAAGATCCGGGCTTCATCTTTCTTGATCTAAAATGACAAATCAACCCGTTCAATACACACATTGACTAAATTGACCCTTATCTCATACTTTAGCAAAATTACCATTTTGCCCCTAAACTTCTTCATATTTATACTTTTGCCCCAAGGCTCGTAAAGTGATATTCATTCAAACATGACTATAATCTCATATACACAATTTATGCAATATCAAAGCATTTAAAGCATAATTGTAACAATGCTTATTACATACGAACTTACCTCGGATGTGAAAACGGCGAATCTAGTCGATTAGTCGATAACTTTATCTTTTCCCCGATCCAAGTCCATATTTCGCTTTTCTTGATCTAAATATATTCAAAATTAACTTATTTAATCATCTATTCATTCAATTTAGTCCAGAACACTCTTTAAGGCACATTTACACTTTTGCCCCTAAACTTTCTCATTTTCATAATTTAGTCATTATTTCATAAAATCACAAATTCAAACAATTCAATCACAACCCATGCTAGCCGAATTTCAATTAGGTCCCTAGCAGCCCATATTTTTCATTTATTCACGCATTTAACCACACATTTTCACATTTTCACAAATAAATCCCTATTTTGCATTTTTACTCAAAATCACTTTACAAAACTTGTTTAACTATCAACAACTATTCAAAACCCATCATCAATCATCAAAAATCATACATATTCATCAATGGCAACATTCAAAATCTTTAACATTTTTGGAAATTAGTCCCTGGGCTAGCTAGACTAAGCTGCAACGATCTCAATAACATAGAAATCATTAAAAACCGAGTCAAAAATCATACCTTAATACCAAGTGAAGTTGCCAAAATTTCAAGCTGAAAAATGGTGTTTCTTTTGCCCTAGGGTTTTTTTTCTAGAAGATGATAATGAAATAATTTGGTTTTGTTTTACCTATTTCAATTATTTACTAATTAAATTACTTATATAACCTTACTAATTAACCTTTAAAACAATTTATAACATGCCCATAAATGTCCACTCAATTTAATTATGGTCTAATTACCACATAAAGACCTCCAAATTAAGATTCCATAGCTATTAGATACCTTTAGCTAATGGAACTCCACTTATACACTTTACGCGATTTAGTCCTTTTTATCAAATTGACCAATCAAACGATAAAATTCCTTAACGAAAATTTTACACAAACATATTATCATGCCACGGACATTAAAATAATAATAAAATAATTATTTTGACTTCAAATTTTTGGTCCCGAAACCACTGTTCTGATTTGACTAAAGGTGCATTTGAATCAAAAGAAAATTCTATGACTTTAGAAATAATTTAATTGATTTGACCAAGATTTGATTCTTGTTGATACTTTGGATGACTACAAGCCCATCTATGATACTCTAACTAGTTATAGCAACTTATCCTGGAGATTGGTTCGAATTGGATCAAGAAAATCGATTTCCCAACTTCGGTGAGATTGGATCGAATCGAGTAAAAATTGGAAGCATATATTGAAGATTCAAGACTTATCTTGAGCTCATTAAAGATATTCTTTATGCTTCTTATGTTGCTAGTTTTATGGGAAGATTGATTGTAATTTACATAATATGTTATCAAGTCTAAATTCATTATAAATTTAGTAGACTTGTGTAGGTTTTGTACTAATCTAAGAGTAAGGGTGAGCATTCGATCGAATCGAGTTGAATCGAATTGAATCGAGTGAAAACATTTCGAGTTAATCAAGTTGACGAGCCTTATTTTATCATCCTAACTCAATTTGATTTTTTTTTTTTTGAATAGAGTGAAATTGTTCGAGTTAAATTAAAAAATTAAACATGTCAAACTAAAATATTGTTACAATATAACTAATTCCATATTGGAGCATATAAATTTGAAACCATATATATTTGAAAACTTTTTCAAAGCAAAATAATAATAATAAATACGATGCTTTAGTATGATAAACTTGAATCATTAATTAACTTATTTAGGTCCCCAAAATTATTATTTTAGAAAAATTTTAAATTTTTAACTCTCGTTATATATTCTTTATACTTTTTAAAAAAAATTATAATTTTTTAAAAATATAAATTTTGGAATTTATATAAATATTTTGAATTGTAAAAAGTATTTGACAAATTTGCTCATTTGCAAAATTGACAGAGACCAAAGGGGTATTTACACAAATCTGTTATTCGAATTATTCAAATTATTCAATTTTTTTAATTGTAAAATTCAACTCAACTCGAACTCGAAACTCGAATTACTTTTTCGAGTTGACTCAAATAACTCGAATAACTGATGATTAACTCAAAATTTGATTTTTTTCAATTTTTTTAATCGAATCGGGTTTTGCTCACCCCTATCTGAGAGCACGTATTCTTGTTCATTGAGGAACTCTTGTGAGTGCCTTGAGTGAAAAATTCAAGTTACTTGGTTTTTATCCTAAGTTTTCAAAGGAAAAACTTAGAGGAGAGTTGTCTAGATCTTAGGTGTAAAAGTGAGTCTAGTCTAGTGAGTGTTGTTGGGATATTGATGTGATTCCGGTCACATCATGTTACGATGCACTTCAGAGATCTCGAGATTGGCCCAAGCATGAGGGGCCCAAAACTAAAAGGAAATTCCTCAAACGAATGTTTTGTTTGTTATTTTCATGTTTTGTTGATCTAACGTGCTAGACATTATTATTTTATATTATCCACAGATTTTATCATGCTTATATGATATGTTATTATACTAATCAGAGATCTTTACTAACTGCATCAGCTCAACGAATCATAATATCCCGATTTAACTCATTGACCTTAATCAAACTTACCTGAGAAAAGAAAACCATTATACAAACTTAAGCTTTAGCTTTCACTGTCTATACTTTTTTCGATGTCAACCCATTTCACTAAAACTAGAAAAACCTGAGATTAGCATCACCATGCTCCCATGATCAGACTAAAAATTATAACTGTAACACCCCTTACCCGTGCCCGAAGCCAGGACCGAGATTGAAGTGTTACCTAACTAATCTCACTTGACATCTCGAAACGGGCTATATACTTTCATTTAAACCCATCACTTGCACATACTCGGCCTAAAAGGCCCCAATATACCTCCGAGAGGTATCGGAACTATTCCGGGAGCTTTTACAAGCTCAGGAACTTTTCAACAAAACAGGGGCCACACGCCCGTGTTGGTCTAGGGACACGCCCGTGTGTCCCTAAGACATGTCTGTGTCATTCACCCGTGGTCGATCCTGACCAATTTCACACGGCCTAGACACGCCTGTGTCTTCCACCCGTGGTCAATTCTGACTAACTTCACACGGCATATACACACCCGTGTCTTCTACCCGTGGTCGATTTAAATTCCACAATTAATGTGCAGACTTCACACGGCCTAGGCACACGCCCGTGTCCCTAGCTCGTGGAGCGTACTGACTTGCAAACCTAGCATGCAAGGGGACACACGGTCAATTCACACGCCCATGGGGCTGACTGTGTGTCACACACGGCATAGACACACGCCCGTGTGTCTATTCATGTGGACAATTAGATGGCTATCTACCAAGCCTTTTGCCACCCTACATTACACACATGCAAACACCAATCCATTTCAACACAATTCATAACCCAAAGGCATATCCAAGTACTCAATTCAACAACCATACACAAGGGCATACACTTCAAGAAAATCACTTTCATTAAACATAAGAATTTGCCAAGTATCGGCCTAACTTAATAGACCATTACAAAAGGAGGTTTTGATGCCTTACAAAGCCAACACTTTGGCCAACAATTACGACCTAACAAAATACTCGAGTCCTATACATGCCATACTCAAAAAAAAAGTCTAAATTGTTATACCAAAGTGGTGTCAATAGTGTGATTTCCGAACTCCTACGTCCCCGTTCCTCGAGTTATCTTGGCAATACTACAAGGAGAAAAAACAATGAAAGGGGTAAGCATAAAGCTTAGTAAGTTTGCATGGATATGAATAGCAACAATAAGCTCATAAAATAATCCTTTCATGACATTAACTAACCATACACAAGTCATAGGCTTCTTGCCATACTTACTCACAATTGCCCTTATTTTGTACATACCGTACCACATATCGTAATCGCTTCTTCGTGACTCATTCACGAGTACCTGTATTCACTCATTCATATGACTTTAGTACAAATCTCATTTCTACTTCTAAACCCATCTACTTAACCCTTTAATCACTAGGGATAGTCAAAGATGCATATTCAACATCGTTCATGTAGGGACGAAGCCAATGCCACATCCCCGAGGTGGTCTTACATGGAGTTACTTCTAAACGCCAATGCCACATCCCGGATATAGTCTTATATGGACTTTCACATCAAGTATCGATGCCATATCCTGGATATGGTCTTATACAATTTTCATATTCATTACCGAAGCCATATCCCGAATATGGTCTTATACGGGATCTCAACTCAGTGCCGAGGCCATGTCCCGGACATGGTCTTATACGGGACCTTATCTATTTCATATCTCTTTCATATTCACATGGTCCACTAGGACTTCAACATCTCATTCAACATCAATTTAATGGAGTTTCATGCATCAATATGATATCAAGCATTCTCAATTATGCTAACATAAATATTGCATTAATCACATACGAACTTACCTCGATTTCAAAATGAGCTAACTCGTCGGTTTAGTCCAAGACTTTGTTCTTTCCCCGATCGAGGTAGATTCTCAGTTGTTCTTGCTCTATAATAGCAATTTAGTTCATTTTAATCACCTCATTAATAAAAGCATTTCAATAATCATGCTTAGGCAAAATTACTATTTTGCCCCTAGGCTTTGGCAAAATGACCATTTTGCCTCTAGGCTCGGAAATAAATTCTAATCACATTTCTACCTTCCATAAGCCTAGGTGAACATTTAATACTCTTACAGCTATTATCAAAACAAAACATTTCACATAATTACCACAATTTTGTAACCTTTTCATCAAGGTCCAATTAGGTGTTTTCATGGCAACACCTTTCACAAGAGTTGTTCATCTAACAACCAAGACTCATTTTCTCCCATAAAAATGCAACAAATAACTATGATAGCTCTCATGGAAAAACTCTAAACTTTTCACCATATTGCACAATAGTCCCCTCATTTGAAAGCTTAAGCTTTAGGGGTCCCAAAAGTACAACTATTTTCAAGAAAAGGTCACTAGAACACTTACTTATGAAGAGAAGGGTGTGCTGAAATTTTGAAGCTTTCTTCCCTCTATTTGCTTCTAATTTTTGGTGGATGAGTGAAAGAGAAAAGATGATATCTTTTCTTTCCTTCTTTTATTAATACTAGTCAAATTAGTCCACCTACTATCACCAACTTTGACCATCATTGACAAATTTGTCTCCTATGCTAGTCTATGGCCGGCCAAGCAAATATCGGGGGTCTAATTGCCTTTTAAAGACCTCCAATTATCAATCTATGGCTCTTTGGTACCTTTAGCTTATAAAATGGAACTTTCGCACTTTATGCGATTTAGTCCTTTTTCACGATTATACATGAAATCGCTAAAATTAAAGCACCAAAATTCTCATGTACATATAATATCATGCTTTGACTCATAATATAACCTGAAAATGAATTTCTCAAATCTCGATTAGTGATCCGAGATCACTGCTCCGCTTAGCCCCTAAATCGAAATGTTACAATTCTCCCCTTAAGGATTTTCGTCCCAAAATCTTACCGATGAAAAGGTTGGGGTATTGGTTTCTCATCGCTTTCCTGGGCTCCCATGTAGCCTCTTCTTTTCCGTGCCTTTGCCATAAAACTTTCACCAGGGCTATGCTTTTGTTTCTCAACTGTTTGACCTCTCGCGCCAAAATCTTAACCGGCTCTTCACCATAAGTCAAGTCCGGTTGTATCTCTACCTCTGTTGGTACAATGACATGTGAAGGATCTGAACGGTACCGGCGCAACATGGATACGTGAAAGACGTCATGGATATTTTCTAGTTTAGGTGACAAGGCCAATCGATAAGCTACCGGTCCTATCCTCTCGGTAACTTTGTAAGGTCCGATAAAACGCGGACTCAATTTGCCCTTACGGCCAAATCTGAAGACTTTCCTCCAAGGTGACACTCTCAAGAACACTTTATCACCGACTTTGAATTTTATCTCTCTCCTTTTTAAATCTGAATAGGACTTCTGTCTATCTGAGGCGACTTTCAGACAGTCGCGAATCACTTTTACTTTCTCTTCGGTTTCCCTGATCAACTCAACCCCATGAATCTGTTTCTCTCAAAGTTCTGACCAATACAAGGGCGTTCGACAGTTACGCCCATACAATGCCTCATAAGGTGCCATTTTCAAACTTGACTGAAAATTGTTGTTGTAGGCGAATTCTACTAATGGTAAGTATTTCTCCCAATTACCTTGGAATTCCAAAACACAACACCAAAGCATGTCTTCGAATATTTGAATCACTCTTTCCGACTGCCCGTCGATTTGTCGATGGAAGGTTGTACTGAAACTCAATTTAGTGCCCAAGGCTTCTTGTAGATTTTTCCAAAACCGTGACGTGAATCTCGGATCTCTATCCGAAATGATCGAAAACGGTACACCATGGAGTCTTACTATTTCTGACATGTATAAGTCCACTAATTTATCAAGCGAATAATCGACTCGCACTGGTATGAAATGGGCTGACTTCGTGAGTCTGTCAACCACAACCCACACCGTGTCTTTCTTCTTTGGAGTCGAAGGTAAGCCCGTCACGAATTCCATAGTAATACGGTCCCATTCCACTCAGGAACCATAATGGGCTAAAGTAAACCCGAAGGTACTTGATGTTCAGCCTTCACTTGTTGACAAATCAGGCACTTCGATACAAACTCGGAAATGTCTTTCTTCATACCTAGCCACCAATACCATTTCCTCAAATCATTGTACATCTTCGTGCTACCTGGGTGCACATTCAGACATCCGCTATGCGCTTCGTGCAAGATTTTGTGAATAAGCTCGTCATTTCTGGCCTATTTCGAAATGTCAGACATCCATCAAGATTTACTCGAAAGTCTGATTCAACATTCGACTCACATAAAACTCTCTTGGTTTGCAAACTACTATCATCTTTCTGAGCTTCACAAATCTCTCGGAGAAACGATGGTTTAGCCTTCAATTCGGGTAAAATGGAACTATCACCCAACAAGATCATCTGAGTGTTCATGGCTCTTAGTGCAAACAATGATTTTCTACTCAGAGCATCGACGACTATGTTCGCCTTCCCCGGATGGTAGTCAATCACCAATTCATAATCCTTAATCAGTTCTAACCACCTTCGTTTCCTCAAACTCAATTCTTTTTGAGTCATCAAGTACTTTAGGCTCTTGTGGTCGGTGAAAATCCGACACCTTTCACCATATAAATGATGTCTCCAAATTTTTAACGCAAACACAATTGCGGCCAACTCTAAATCATGAGTCGGGTAGTTCTTCTCGTGCGGCTTCAATTGCCTAGAGGTGTATGCAATCACCTTACCCTCTTGCATAAGAACACAACCCAATCCATTCAGGGATGCATCACTGTAAACCATAAATTCTCTTCCCGATTTAGGTTGCACCAAAACAGGAGCCTCAGTCAACAGTGTCTTCAATTTCTCAAAACTCTGCTGGCACTCTTCTGTCTAAACAAACTTCACATATTTCTGCAAAAGTCTCGTCATCGGGGTAGCTATCATGGAAAACCTCTTGACAAAACGCCTATAATAGCCGGCTAGGCCTAGAAAACTCCTTACTTCTGATATGCTCCTTGGCGGTTTCAAATCAATAATCGCTAAAATCTTACTCGAGTCTACTCTAATTCCATCTCTCGAGACAATGTGCCCAAAAACTCCCACTTCCTTGAGCCAAAATTCACTCTTACTGAATTTAGCATACAATTTCTCTTCTCTCAAAACTTGCAGAACTGCACTCAAGTGCTGGGCGTGTTCGTTCTCATCTCGAGAGTAGATCAATATGTCGTCGATGAAAACCACGACAAATTTATCCAAGTATGGCCGAAAAACGCGATTCATCAAATCCATGAAGATCGCAGGGGCATTCGTTAGACCAAAAGGCATGACCAAAAATTCATAGTGGCCATACCTAGTCCTAAATGCGGTTTTCGGCACATCCGAGTCCTTGACTCTCAGCTGATAGTACCCTGACCTCAAATCTATCTTGGAAAACACCGTGGCTCCCTTCAATTGATCGAATAGATCATCGATCCTCAGCAATGGGTACTTGTTCTTCACAGTTACCTTGTTGAGTTGCCGATAATCTATGCATAGTCTCATAGAACCATCTTTCTTCTTCACAAATAAAATGGGAGCACCCCACGGAGAAAAACTCGGCCTTGCAAAACATTTATCCTTTAGCTCCTGTAACTATTCTTTTAGCTCCTTTAACTCGGTTGGAGCCATTCTATAGGGAGCAATAGAAATAGGGGCAGTACCCGGAGCTAACTCAATCCCAAATTCGATCTCTCTAACCGGGGGTAGTCCTGGCAACTCTTCCGGGAAAACATCTAGGTACTCGCGTACTATGGGTACCGACTTAATTCTCAAATCAGTCTCTTTAGTGTTCAACACAAAGGCAAGGTAAGCCTCGTACCCCTTTCTCAAATACTTTTAAGTCGACAGGGTTGATATCACTACTGGTGATTTATCTGGCTTATCTGATTCAACACGAATAAAATCCCCATTTTCACTTCTCAACTCTATAAGCTTCTTCCCACAGTTCACAATTACCTTATGAGTGACTAACCAATCCATCCCAAGGATGATTTCAAACTCATCAAATGGCAATAGCATAAGATCAACAGGGAAACAATGATTCTTAATCATCAAAGGGCATCCTTTGCACACTTTATCTACTAACACATGCTTGCCTAGGGGATTAGACACTCTTATGATGAATTTGGTAGAGTCTATAGGCATGCTCATGCTAGAGACTAATTTCATGCATATGTATGAGTCGGTGGATCCCGGATCAATTAAAGCTATAACACGAGTATTATGGTGAGAAAAGGTACCCGTGATTACGTCGGGGGAAGATGCCTCTTCACGAGCACAAATGGCATATGTCCTCGCTGGTGCTCTACCCTCGACTCTAGCAGCTTGCTCTCTAGATGGATTCTTGCTACCCATCTCATTTCCCGAGTTTCTCAGTGGTCTTCCCCTAGTAGTACTTCCCGATCTTGCATTCTGAAGCTTTTCTTTCTCGTCCACCTCAGGGCAATCTCTGATAAAGTGGTCTAAGGAACCACATCTGAAACAAGCTTTGTCGTTAGCTCGACACTCACCAGAATGGCACCTGCCACACTGAGGACATTCTGGTCTACTTGGTCGAACGTTGCCCACACTAGCAACTGAAGTGGTCTACCCTTTCGACCCCAAAAATTGCTTGCCTTTACTTCTAGTTGAAAACCCCGCTGAAGCGACTGATCGAGTAGCAAAATCCCTCAATTTCTTAGATGAGGATTGATGAGACTTATTCAGTTGTCTCTTCCTCGAGTCATGAGACTCATTCTCAGCTCTCCTCTTCTCTTTAGCCAACTCTTCGGCTTTACAGGCTCTATCTACCAAAACTACAAATTCCTTTAGTTCGAGGACCCCTACATATAAACGGATATCTTCATTTAACCCGTCTTCAAATCTCTTACACATGACGGCTTCGGTAGACACGTACGCCCGTGCATACTTGCTAAGCCTTATGAACTCCCGTTCGTAATCAGTCACTGACATACGACCTTGCTTCAGTTCTAAGAACTCCTTCCACTTGTGGTCAACGAACCTCTGGCTGATGTATTTCTTCTGGTATTCCTCTTGGAAGAATTCCCAGCTAACTCTCTCCCTTGGCACCACCGACACTAGGGTGTTCCACCATCGGTAGGCTGAATCTCTCAGGAGAGATACCGCACACCTTAAGCACTCCTCAGGCATGCAGGATAACTCATCGAATACCCTGATGGTATTCTCGAGCCAGAATTCCGCTCTCTCCGGGTCATCGTCCTTATTTGCCCGAAATTCCTCGGCTCCTTGCTTCTGAATCTTATCCACCGGAGGTCTTTCTCTTCTCACCACCTCAACAACTTGAGGAGCTATTGGAGCGGGTTGAGGAATTGGTGAGGGTGGAGGGGGTTGGGCGTTAGGATTTGCTCGGGTATACTCAGTATACCAGTTACTCATCATGTGGAGAAAGGCTTCTCGACCCTCTTCCCCCTGACCCAAGGTCTCGGGTCTACTATTAGCTGGTACGGTCCCTTGAGCGGGAGCCGGTGCGTTACTCGAAGCATCATCGGCTGCAGTTTGGTCTGGATCAGAATCCATATACTACATAAAACACAATTTTATACGTCAGGAGCCATCACACTATCATTACTCAGACACTCTTACATATGGCATGTATAGCTAGACTCGTACTTACGCTACGTTAGTCCTAGAACCGACTAAACCGTAGCTCTAATACCAATAAATGTAACACCCATTACCCGTGCCCGAAGCCGGGACCGAGATTGAAGCGTTACCTAACTAATCTCACTTGACATCTCGAAACGGGCTATAAACTTTCATTTAAACCCATCACTTGCACATACTCGGCCTAAAAGGCCCCAAATATACCTCTGAGAGGTATCAGAACTATTCAAGGAGCTTTTACAAGCTCAGGAACTTTTCAACAAAACAGGGGCCACACGCCCGTGTTGGTCTAGGGACACGCCCGTGTGTCCCTAAGACATGTCTGTGTCATTCACCCGTGGTCGATCCTGACCAATTTCACACGGCCTAGACACGCCCGTGTCTTCCACCCGTGGTCAATTCTGACTAACTTCACACGGCATATACACGCCCGTGTCTTCTACCCGTGGTCGATTTAAATTCCACAATTAATGTGCAGACTTCACACAGCCTGGGCACACGCCCGTGTCCCTAGCCCGTGGAGCGTACTGACTTGCAAACCTAGCATGCAAGGGGACACACAATCAATTCACACACCCATGGGGCTGACCGTGTGTCACACACGGCATAGACACACGCCCGTGTGTCTATTCATGTTGACAGTTAGATGGCTATCTACCAAGCCTTTTGCCACCCTACATTACACACATGCAAACACCAATCCATTTCAACACAATTCATAACCCAAAGGCATATCCAAGTACTCAATTCAACAACCATACACAAGGGCATACACTTCAAGAAAATCACTTTCATTAAACATAAGAATTTGCCAAGTATCGGCCTAACTTAATAGACCATTACAAAAGGAGGTTTTGATGCCTTACAAAGCCAACACTTTGGCCAACAATTACGACCTAAAAAAATACTCGAGTCCTATACATGCCATACTCAAAAAAAGTCTAAATTGTGATACCAAAGTGGTGTCGATAGTGTGATTTCTGAACTCCTACGTCCCCGTTCCTCGAGTTATCTTGGCAATACTACAAGGAGAAAGAGCAATGAAAGGGGTAAGCATAAAGCTTAGTAAGTTTGCATGGATATGAATAGCAAGAATAAGCTCATAAAATAATCCTTTCATGACATTAACTAACCATACACAAGTCATAGGCTTCTTGCCATACTTACTCACAATTGCCCTTATTTAGCACATACCGTACAACATATCGTAATAGCTTCTTCGTGACTCATTCACGAGTACCTGTATTCACTCATTCATATGACTTTAGTACAAATCTCATTTCTACTTCTAAACCCATCTACTTATCCCTTTAATCACTAGGGATAGTCAAAGATGCATATTCAACATCGTTCATGTAGGGACGAAGCCAATGCCACATCCCCGGGGTGGTCTTACATGGAGTTACTTCTAAACGCCAATGCCACATCCCGGATATGGTCTTATATGGACTTTCACATCAAGTATCGATGCCATATCCCGGATATGGTCTTATATAATTTTCATATTCATTACCAAAGCCATATCCCGGATATGGTCTTATACGGGATCTCAACTCAGTGCCGAGGCCATGTCCCGGACATGGTCTTATACGGGACCTTATCTATTTCATATCTCGATGATAGCATTTTCATATTCACATGGTCCACTAGGACTTCAACATCTCATTCAACATCATTTTGATGGAGTGTCATGCATCAATATGATATCAAGCATTCTCAATTATGCTAACATAAATATTGCATTAATCACATACGAACTTACCTCGATTCCAAAATGAACTAACTCGTCGGTTTAGTCCAAGACTTTGTTCTTTCCCCGATCGAGGAGGATTCTCGGTTCTTCTTGCTCTATAATAGCAATTTAGCTCATTTTAATCACCTCTTTAATAAAAGCATTTCAATAATCATGCTTAGGCAAAATTACTATTTTGCCCCTAGGCTTTGGCAAAATGACCATTTTGCTCCTAGGCTCGAAAATAAATTCTAATCACATTTCTACCTTCCATAAGCCTAGGTGGACATTTAATACTCTTATAGCTATTATCAAAACTCAACATTTCACATAATTACCACAATTTTGTAACCTTTTCATCAAGGTCCAATTAGGTGTTTTCATGGCAACACCTTTCACAAGAGTTGTTCATCTAAAAACCAAGACTCATTTTCTCCCATAAAAATGCAGCAAATAACTTTGATAGCTCTCATGGAAAAACTCTAAACTTTTCACCATATTGCACAATAGTCCCCTCATTTGAAAGCTTAAGCTTTAGGGGTCCCAAAAGTACAACTATTTTCAAGAAAAGGTCACTAGAATACTTACTTATGAAGAGAAGGGTGTGCTGAAATTTTGAAGCTTTCTTCCCTCTATTTGCTTCTAATTTTTGGTGGATGAGTGAAAGAGAAAAGATGATATCTTTTCTTTCCTTATTTTATTAATACTAGTCAAATTAGTCCACCTACTATCACCAACTTTGACCATCATTGACAAATTTGTCTCCTATGCTAGTCTATGGCCGGCCAAGCAAATATTGGGGGTCTAATTGCCTTTTAAAGACCTCCAATTATCAATCTATCGCTCTTTGGTACCTTTATCTTATAAAATGGAACTTTCGCACTTTATGCGATTTAGACCTTTTTCACGATTATACATGAAATCGCTAAAATTAAAGCACCAAAATTCTCATGTACATATACTATCATGTTTTGACTCATAATATAACCTGAAAATGAATTTCTCAAATCTCAAATTAGTGATCCCGATATCACTATTCCGGCTAGCCCCTAAATCGGGCTGTTACAATAACCATAATAGATATAATTATTTTCGATCACTGAATATCCTTTACAGATTTGCCATATTTGATACATTAACCAGTAAGAATGATAAGAAAACCGAGATAATGAAATCCAAGATGTGAAGCTATACTGAATTTTCAAGAATACAACCCATATTAGATGATAAAAATCTCGATGATATCCCAGAGAAAATTCAGAAGAAAAACACCACTCATACAAATTGGAATCTATTGTGACAGAAGCAATATAATTTCCATATATATATAAAGCAGAGCAACAACCAGTAGACACAGAATACTAGCATCATATGAATTCTACTGTCAAATTTTCTACCAAATGTAATGGAATAGAATACCAAAGAAAGTTAATGCAATGCCGATCATAAACTAACTAAACCCACAATGCTTTCGTCTGACAATATGGTTAGTTAGGAATCTCATAAAACAAGAATCTCATCCGAAAATGAATAGCTACATATATCTCTGAGAATGAATGAACACATAGAATACCCAGAAGAGTTCGTCAAAATCTACTCAACTATAACCACTGCACTCGAATATCTTTACAATTCAAACATGACTCCACCGACTATTACAGTCATCACTAATCCCATATTATTCCATTCACTAACGAAAATCAGTTCAGAAGAAATTCCAGTTAATACATTCTTTAGACATTATACCTAAATGAGTCGATTAGTCGAGATTAACTTCTTTAACAGCATCATCGCGTAATCCGAATGATCTTCATAACAAGCTGATATCTTTTCTGGATAACAAGCTGATATCTCTTCTGGAACTGTCTTTACTTGCTAACCCTTCCTCATCTCTAACCGCATTAATTAATCCACCACTGAACTCTTTAGTTTCACATTTGTGAGCTTATCCAATCTAAATCTTGTGAACTTCATTGTATGACACTATACTGGTGAGGGGGTGAAGATTGTAAAGTCTCAAAATTTGACTCGCATATATACACACATATAATACAAAATTTATCATCAACATAATATTAGGAACTTTTATTCATACCTTTATGAGTTTCAACTCATCATAGACACATTTTTACTCAGATGCTTGAGTATCATTTTCAGTATCATTGGAACTAACTCGGTTGGAAAATATCTCTGTCTATTTAAGAAAAATCTCATCAAAGTCAGGAGAGATCACACTATCACAGTTTATATATGGCATGTATAGCTAGACTCTCACATATGCTACGTTAGTCCTAGAATCGACTAAACCGTAGCTCTGATACCAATAAATATAACACTCATCACCCGTATTCAACACCGGAATAGGGTTACAGAGCATTAATGGACTTACAAAACAATTAAACAACCATTTAGCATACATTTTCTCAATTCAACCATTCATCATTCAATCTCAAACAACTTGTCCCTATTAAGAGCCTACGAGGCCCTAAACATGCTTTGGGATTGGTTCGGGACTAAACTAATAACTCGGGAAACTTTTCCATACTTAGAATTTTTTTCTCAAAACAGGGGACACACGCCCATGTGGCCAAGCCGTGTGTATCACACGGCCACCAGACACACCCGTGTCACAAGCTGTGTAAACATTCGAAATGAGAGCACATGGCCGTGTCCCAGCCTGTGTCTAAACAAGTGAGGTTACTAACTTGGGTCACATGGCTGACCACACGCCTGTGTGTCTAGCCCGTGTGCCTTTCGAAGTGGCCTCACACGCCCGTGTGCCAAGCCGTGTGCTTGGCTATGCCAAACCTGTAGGGTATACTAACTTATGCAACACGGCCAAGTCACACGCTCGTGTGCTAGGCCGTGTATCAATTAGGGGGTATATTGACTTGTGCCACATGGTCGATCACACGCCCGTATGTGAGGCCGTGTGGAGCATACTGACTTCATTTTAAATTCAACACTAGGGGACACACGGTGGTGTAACTTGACCGTGTGTCACACACGGCTGAGACACACGCTCGTGTCTCTGCCCGTGTGGACAAAAATAGGCTATTTACCAAGCCATTTTGCCACCCAATTCATTTGTGCATACCTACACAATTCAAATGATACTCACTCATAGCATAAATGGTCATCCAATTTAACCAAAATCAAGGCTAAAACATGCTATTTCAATTCCAACAACTAGCATGCTTACTATCTCATGTTTTACTCATTCAAATCATACCAACTTTACATATTCAAATCAACTAATTAAACCTTTCCAGATATGCATCATCATTCACCTATTCACAAGTACATAACTTCCCAACTATCAACCATTTGGCATTCAAATTACCTATTATCATTAAGCATCATGATTCCAACCTCAATCACACAACACAGATCATTTGTTTACATATAGACATAACCAAAATCAACCAAAATAAGCCAACTTACATGGCCAATTATACAAATCAAACCTTAGACAATTACAAGCCAATTCCAATGGCCAAAATCATAACCAAAACATAACCAACATGACCAAAGTCCCTACATGCCATATACTCAAAATTACCAAAGTTCATAAATACCAAGATATAGGTGGATAGTGTGAAGCGCTCTCTGACGATCCCCGAATCCAAGCTAGCTTCGATATCACTATAAAACACGGGAAAATACACAAAGTAAGCTAAAAAACTTAGTAAGCTCGTATGAAATAAACTCAATGTAATCACATAAATATAATTCAATAATTTCACTACGTCAATATGTAACTTTCCTTAACTATCAAACCTTTCAAGTGCTCATTCACAAAACTATATACATTTGGCATCAATTCTTCGATTCAAAGCTAGAAATTTATACACATACCTATACCATCTCGTACCAACCTCATATACATTCTCGTCTTTCATTTACACGTTGAACTATTCGTTAACATAATTTGTATTTAAAACATCAATCAATGAGATAACATAAAGTTTAACCACAAAGTAACTCATAAGTTCTCAACTTCTTTTAGCTCGTCATTCGAATAGCTTTCCGTACATACCTGTACTGATATATATATATATTCTCACCAATTCACTTATCAAATTACTCCGAGTTTATAAATGCTTACGATATGAGTACGTCGATTTTCCAATGCCATAGTCCAACTATGGTCTTACACATACATTGCCATAGCCCTGCCGTGGTCTTACATTCACATGCCATAACCCGGTTATGGTCTTATTATTCGATTGCCATAGCCCAACTATGGTCTTATTTGGCTACTCGCCTTACTTAAATCATACATTTAATTTAATATCTCTACATTTAACTAATAAGATAAATTCTATCTCAATTTCATCCATCAAATAAATGAATACACATTTTAGTTCAATTATACGAACTTACCTTGTGTACGAAAATGACGAAACGGACCAACTATTCAATTACTTTGTTTTTTCCCCGATCTAAGTCCGAATTCCTCTTTTCTTGATCTATAAGTAATCAAAATCAGCTTATTTAATCATCTCTCTATTCAATTTAGTCCAAAACACTTATTAAGGAAATTTTACACATTTGCCCCTAAGGTTTCACAACTTTTACAATTTAGTCCTTATTACATAAAATTGCAAATTCATGCAATTTAGTACAAACCCATGCTTAGCCGAATTTAATACATGTTACTAGCAGCCCATATTTTCAATTTACTCACACTTTTAACCACCACATTTCACTTTTTCTCAATTTAATCCCTTTTTGACATTTTTGTCAAAAATCACTTTACAAAAGCTATTAATCTAACATTAAACCTTCCAAATCTATCATAAATAATCAAATTACTCAAGCATTCAACAATGGCAACATGATAAATCTTTAACAGTTGCGAATAACAGTTGCGAAATCTAAGGTATGGGCTAGCTAGAATACGAAGCAAAGATCTCAAAAACGTAAAAATCATTAAAAATCGAGTTAAAACCATACCTAATCAAAGAAATCAAAGTTGCCGAAACTTCTAACCCCCATGGCTGCCATTCTTTCTCAATTTCAGTTACTAATATGATAGTGGAAGATGATACTTAAATTTTGTTTTATTATAATTAACCTTTAATAAACATTTACCAAAATAACCTTAATATTAAGCCATTAAAAACACATAATGGTTGTCCAAAACTGTCCACTCATGCTACTAAGGGTATATTTACCACATAAGGACCTCTAAATTAAAATTCCATAGCTATTAGATACCTTTAGCTAATGGAACTCCACTTTATACTTTACGCGATTTAGTCCTTTTCATCAAATTGACTAACCAGGCGATAAAAATTTCTTAACGAAATTTTCACACCAACATAATATCATAATGTAAACATTAAAATAATAATAAAATAATATTTTTTTTACTTCATATTTGTGGTCCCGAAACTACTGTTCCGATTTGACCAAAAACGGGCTATTACACCTATATTGAATTGGACGAATACTTCCTAGCTAAGCATGCATAAATGCCCAAGTGAAGAGAAATCACATTTATTCATCCAAGCATGCACCAAACATCACGCATGAACCGAAGTTACTTCATGGAGTGTGAACACATTAATGTTTTAGTGTAAACAACTTAAGCGTTAGGTGTGAATGTGTTTATGTTAGTGTGAATTAATTTTATGTTGAATTTGAATGGCCATTTTAAGGGCCTATATAAATCATGTAAGAGGGACATTTTCGTTAGACCATTTTAATACAAAAGACTTTTATTTGTGATAATTTCTTTCCAAGGTTCTTAACCAAACTTATTTGAACTTATCAAACTTCCTTCGAGTTTGTGGCGTTCAACCCTAAATCCCCATCAGTTGTAAAGTCAGAGTTGTAAGGGACTGAAATTTTTTGGTACCTTAAGGCCCTAAATCCCCATCAATTGATGATAAGTTGGCCAACGCACACCAAATTTATCGCGCTTGTCGCAAGATTGGGACTTGCCAAGATTCGTAGGATCATACGGGTTATGTATGGGTAAGTTTGGTAGAATGGGTTTGGGGAGCTACCAAAAAGAACACATGCGAACAAGGGAGCAGCCTTGGGTCACGCCGCCCTACCAGAGGTACAGAATGACAACTAATGAACCCCTTTCTAACCATCCTTAGCCTCGAAAAAAAAAAGAAAAAAAAAAGCCTAAATCCTTGTAAACAAAGACGACTTAATGCCAGAATCAGTAGTTACTGTTGATTTATTATTATTTTAGTAAATAATCCAAATGATATACTACGTTGGTAATACTTTTTTTTATTAAAATAAAAGAAACGAATACTATCTTCTGCTACGTATATTTAAACTTTTTAATCTTTACCCAAACCAATTAGATTTTCAAAGTTTTACTAGAAAAGTTTTAGGGCTTTTAGTTCAACACATAATAGTAGCACATTAAATTTTAGTTGATTAAATTTTTTCTTTAATTTATGGATGGAGAAGGATTATGAATATAGTAAAATAGTAATATACTTCTGAATTTTGTACTTTCTACAGTGTGTAGCAAATAAATTAAATTGGGCATTTCATATGATGATGTCAGCCCATGAAAACTTGTCAATAGTTTTGGGTTTGCCATTTCATGGGGGTGATAAAAAACCTCGTTTCATCTTTATGTATTTACTAAAATGTTAATATTAGAGGTACTTTGTGTTTTAATTATATTTTCTTAAATTTATATATTAATTTTATAATATATATATATAATATATATATTTGGTTTAATCCATCGAGTTTATGTCGGGGTTGCCACCCTAAGAATTCTCAATATTTTTGTAAACGGATGCAAAGCTCAATTATGCATAAATTCACCTTTAAAGTTGCTATTTATTATATTTTAAATTCAAATTTAATATTTACACTTTTTAATTTTCAAATTAATATATGGGCTTAGCTTGCTAACCTGTCTCCACATGACTGTGCCACAAAACCATGGAACCCCAATATTTGTTTAGTAAGTCTTCAATGTTGGCTTAAGATAGTTGGAATCTAGCAACCCATACAGTCTATCATAGGAAAACATTAGGAGAATAAACCTTCTCTTTTGAAGACAAAGGTTCCTCTTTGAGGGACAAAGATTTGAAACAATGGGGTTTCATTGTCCTTATAGTGACTTAGTTAATTCATTTGATTTGACTATAATCTGCCCTCTTTTCGTTTGTCACAAACCTCTTTACCTTTATTAAGTGTCAAATCTTGATTTTCCAAATCAATATGTAACAACTCATTGGACCCTTTTACCTTCATTTCTCAAACTTTTATATTTGTCTCTTCTTTTCACATCCACCACATAAATTCTAAATATTGACAATTTTTGCCATGTAGATTAAGAGCCTAACTATTATCCACCCAAAATTCACATGCCGTTTATTTTTCTTTTACGTATTTATTTTTAAAGTTTATTAAATAATATTTTTTAAATTTTAAAATATATATTTCTAATTTAATAAGAATTGATCTTAAGTCTATTAATTTTGGGAAAATAATTGAGAAAATAAATAACATTTAAAAGTAATGGAAATAAAAAAAATTGAAAAACAACCGATGGTAAAATATTAAGTAATTAGATAAAATAAGCTGTCATTTAAATTCAAAATTTCACCTACAAAGAAACATTACATCAACACAATGATAAACAACATTCATAATTGTGTAAATATTACTAAAATCAAATAATAATAAATCTATCTAATATCAAATAATAATAACTAAATACATTAAATGATAATGAAAATGATACCTTTTTTTTACAATGGAAACAATATCTATTAAATAATGCTAAAATGTGATTTTTTTTCGGTAATTCTTTAAATGTTATTTTGAATGAAAATGCTTTGTTAATGCATATATTTATAGTGCTAAATATTAGTTTTAATTGGTATATAACTATAACATTAATTAAGTGATAATTAATTTAAAATAATAAGTGTAATTTAATATGTATGCAAAGTTTAATTAAGTGATAATAACGATTACATTGATAATAAAAACATATTAATTATAATTATAATTATAATTATTTTATATTAATAATTTGTTACGAACGTAATTTTATAATAGAAACATCACCAATAAAATCATTATAATTATATTATACTAAATGTAACACCTCATATCCGACGCGATCGTCGGATCCAAATGTGATGTCATATTACATTGCCAAAGCAACTCAGGCTAACTTACTTTTTTTATTATCATATCATTTAAAACATAAACATTATTCATATCAAAACAATCATCCATTTCAATCACAATCTTAATTTCATAGATGTATAATAATTTAATTTATCGAGTTATGGGATGATACTAAGTCAATTTAAGAGTTGGGGCTCGAATCCAAACTCCATTATCAAATTTTAATGATGTGTCCCGAGACAAAAGGCTTCTTGTCTCAAGACAAGCTTCAATGTATTTTAGGTATTTTTACTTCGAAGTTAGACTATCTCGAGACATTAAAAATTGTTTCTCGATACATGATCTCATATGTCTCAAGACTGAGTCTCGAAATCAACCTCCATTGTTTTCTTATTTTAGCTTTGATGTTTAGATGTCTCAAGACAAGGGGTTATTGTCTCGAGACTTAGAGCAAGGAAAATTTAATTTACCTTCGAAGTTCACTTGTCTCAAGACACTAAGCATGTAGATTCAAAAATAAGGTAAATTTCGTTCTTATGGTCTCAAGACATAATCATGTTTTCTCGAGACTCAATGATAAATTAGCCCTAAATGCATAATTTTAAGAGTCCAAACTATACCAAATGATACCTTAAGTATACCTAAACATTATGACAAAGTAATATCATCAATATAACACATATAAACACAATCAAACATCATCAAATCATAACCATCAATTTATCATTATTTAACCTACTATTTCTCATAATCAAACTTACATAAACTAGCATAATTATCTACTAAATAAAAGATAAAGTTCATAGGCCAAATATCAAATATAGAAAAATACCATTTGAACAACATGCCAAAACAACCTAGGTACATGTCATTCCAATTCAAACGCATATATACATACAAAAGAGGTAGTAAAATGATTCTCGAGCTGAGTTGTTGAGAATGGATGCTTCGACACTTCAACTTACAAAAATCCTCATCCAAGACCTGTGAACAAAAATAAACAAAATCGTACATTGAGTATTGAATACTCAATGCTGATAATATAATTCAAATATATTAAATTAAGAACAACTAAAAATAAATTTATACAAGTCTCAATACATTAATATTTACTATATAAACTTATCAAATCATTTTTATTCAAATTTCCTTATTCGCTTCACATTTCAATATTTATTTCAATACTAATTCATTTTGTCCCCTATTATTCGACAATAGACATTAGGACGAATACTCGGATCTATTTTATTTTATCATCCAAGGTTGCTCAGCAATGATGACTTTTAGAATTTATATATTCTACCATCCTAAGTTACCCGATAAAAATGGCTTTAAATTACTATATCGATGACCCTATAGCATGCCAACTATACTCGAACTACGTCTAACATCGTTTAACAAGGCATTAACATCATAGTCATCGTTGTAGCACATATCATCACGATATCAGCATCTCAACATTTATATGCATAGCAAATTCAACTTTAAATCTTTATCACAAATTCCAAATATCACCAATTGAATTCATTATGTTAATTATGACTCCTATTTCAGTCAAATTTGAGAAGTAATCTTCTAGTTAAACTCTGTTTATTTGTTTCAATCAAACACTAATTAGTTAGATTATTTTATTATTATTTGACCTATGAATTTAGCTTATAAATAGGCTCTTTTACAACCTTAGAAAATACACCCATTAGATATTAGAACTCATAACACATTTAGATAATTTTGTGTTTACGTTTTAAGGGTTCTTTGTTTTCGGGTTTTCGGGGTTTAGTTTTTATCTCCATCTTTTGTACTCTTCGTTCTGTTGCCATTATAGTAAAATTATCTTTGCCCGTGGTTTTTTATCCTCTTTGGAGGGGTTTTTCCACGTTAAATTTGTGTGTCCAATTTCTCAATTTATTCCGCTATTATTACTTGTTTGTTGCTTAATCGGGTCGATCCTAACAAGTGGTATCTGTAACATCTCAATTTAGGGCCTAGTCGGAATAGTGGTTCGAGACCACAAATCCGAGGGTCATGAATGAGTTTTTGAGGCTTATATTATGTATGCATGCTAGTGTGAAAGTTTCATGAAGCAATTTTGTGAAAATTGTGGTTGAATTGTCCAAAAGGACTAAATTGCAAAAGTTGCAAAATGTGTGTTTCTAGAAGCTATATGTGTGAAATAGCTTTAGATTATTAATTAGAGGTTCTTAAATAGCAATTTATCCAAATTCTAATTTTTGGACAAAAATGGGCATGGATGAGTTAAAATTGAAAGTTTATCAAAAAGGGCATTTTGGTCATTTATCAATTAAGTGATTAAAATAGGTGAAAAGATGATAGAAATTCATTCATCTTCTTCCCATAGCTGGCGAAAATTTGAGAAGCCATTGTTAGGGTTCTTTCAATTTTTCAAGCTTGCTAGTAAGTGCTCCTAAGCCCGATTTTTGATATTCTTCGTATTTTTAAAGTCCTAGTAGCATGAGTAAGCTATTTATAGCTATTTGCTGAGCTATTATGGATGTTCAGAAATGTACATATGTATGACATGCATGTATTTTGATGTTTTATGGAAGAATATGAAAGCTTGATGTAGTAGAAACATCTTTTGCTAAGTGATTTTCCATGAAAATGCATGTAGGGACTTAGTTGTGAAAATCTTAAGTTTGGTCATACATGGGTGATTTAGTGAGAATTGTTGAATGCTTTAGTTGATTAAGTGGTTCGGCTAAGCATGAAAGGCTAGAAAGTTGAATAAAAATCACTTTACGAGCCTTTGGGACTAAAGTGTAAATATGAGAAAGTTTAGGGGCAAAATAGTAATTTTGCTAAAGTATGAGATGTGGGTCAATTTAGTCAATGTGTGTATTGAATAAGCTGATTTATTCATTATAGATCAAGAAAGACAAAGCCCGGATCGAAATCGAGGCAAAAGCAAGGTGGTGGACTAAATTGCACATTTCAATACTTTTGAGTATCGAGGTAAGTCTATGGATAAACAATGCATTCATACTTACAATTTGTAAATGCTAGATAGGGTGTAGCATGAATGAGAATGAATGATAATGATTGGGAACCTATGTGGTTCAAGTAGAATGAATGTAATATAGATGTGAATGGATGAATAATTGGGTAAATAGACTTGTGCATGTGTTGTGATAATGCTAGATGGTGGGCTAAGTGCGATACCATCCAAATGCATATTGATGATGAGTTGGCTATGTGCGATGCTATCGTTAGGTATATCATTTAGTGGCTATGTGCGAGATCACGATGATTACCTTTGTGGTAGGCTAAGTGCGATACCATCTTATAAATTGATTGTGGTGTGCTAAGTGCGAAACCACCAAGATATTGGCTGTATGGATTAATTGTGTATATTAGCTGTGTGTAATAGCTGTGTGGATAAGATATGTGGATTAGCTGTGTGGATTAGCTATGTGAGTTAGCTATGTGGATGTATTACTGAGCAATAATGACGTGTTGTATATTGTGTAAATGTGATATTGAATGCAGGAGTGCATTTCAATAATTATGAGCATGTGACTCATGATGTGTTGGTAATATGGTAAGGGATAGAAAGAGTAAGCATAGTTGTATATTATATGTTGGTATAATGCTAATTGTGGTTGGGCTTATACTATGATGCTTAATTGTTTATGTGTAAACTTACTAAGCTCAAAGCTTACTCTCTTTCTTTTCCTTGTCTTATAGATTAAAAGTGTTGAATCAAGATACGAGGATCGTCGAAGATAGCCCACATATCAAAGACACTTTGGTACATGAAACTTAATGTTTTGTATATGGCATGTATAGGGGCTAGATAAGTTAGTAAATTTTGTTGTAAATGGCTAAGATGTGTTGGCCTATAGATGGATAGCTTATTTTGTATAATGCCATGGTTGTTGGCTATTACATTATATGAAAGAAAGATGTAGTTTTCTATGTGAGAATGCACTTCAATTTGAGTTGATCATGATGGTGTTAGATGAGTATATGTTGTGTATGCTAGAAGGGTGAAAAGAACTTGACACTTAGTCTTGTTCTTGACCATGTGGGTAGACACACGGGCGTGTGTCTAGACCATGTGTGACACACGGTCAGCCCACGGGCGTGTGTTGTGGCCGTGCGTCCCCTGCATGTTAATATTTGAAAACAGAATAAACCACTGACTAGTCACACGGGCGTGTGCCTAGGGCGTGTGGGATTAATCAGTGTTGGCCACGGGCTAGCCACACAGGCGTGTGTCTAGACTCTAGGCCGTGCGAGGGAAGTCAGTGTTCACCACAGTTGGGGAGCACGGGCGTGCCATGGCCGTGGGGCATTTGGCAGAATGCTTGGGTTTTTAGGCACGGTCTGGGGACATGGGCGCGTGTGCTCATGCACGGGCGTGTCTAATCTTGCACGGGCGTGTGAGACCTGTATAATAGAGAAAAATTTTAAGGATCGTAAAAGTTTCGAGTTAGTCTCGAGAGACCTCGTGTGTATGAGTGAGGCCTCGTAAGTCAAGAATAAGGTTATAGCGAGTAATAACATTGAGCCTAAGTGGCAATTAAGCAGTTTGAGTTCGGTAACGCCTCAGGCCCAATTTTCAGCGTAGAACCCGGTAAGGGGTGTTACATTTAGTGGTATCGAGCTATGGTTTAGTCGGTTCTAGGATCGCCAGAAGGTGTAAGAGTCTAGCTATACATGCCATAAGTGTACGATGATAGTGTGGTGGTTTCGGATGATTTTAAATCTTGTTTTATATAGAATATGGATTCCGATCCATTGGCCGATGAAGCGACTAGTAATGCGCTGGCTCTGCGCAGAGGAACTCTTGGGTGCAAAGTGGACCCGAGGCGAGGGGTCAAGGGGAAGAGGCACGAGAAGCCTTTCTCCATATGATGAGTAATTGGTACTCGGATTATGTCCGAGCGAACCCTAATGCTCAACCTCCTTCACCTCCTCCTATACCTCAGCCAAATCATGTGGCTCCTCAAGGTATGGATGTAGTGAGGATATCGAAACCCCCGGTGGATAAGATTAGGAAACACGGGGCTGAGGAGTTTAGAGCTATGGTAGATGACGACCCTGAGAGGGCGGAGTTCTGGTTGGAGAACTCGATGAGGGTGTTCGATGAGCTCTCATGTACACCTGAGGAAAGTTTGAAGTGTGTCGTATCTTTGCTGAGATACTCAGCATACCATTAGTGGAAGACGCTGACACTAGTGGTCCCAAGAGAGCAGGTAACGTGGGACTTCTTTTTAGAAGAGTTTCGGAAGAAGTACATAAGCCAGAGATTTACTGACCGAAAAAGGAAAGAATTCCTTGAGCTGAAGCAAGGAAGGATGACAGTAGCTGAATACGAGCGTGAGTTTGTTAGGCTTAGCAAATACGCTCAAGAATGTGTGTCGACAGAGACCATCTTGTGCAAGAGGTTCGAAGATGGGCTGAATGAGGATATCAAACTCCTAGTTGGCATTTTGGAGTTGAAAAAATTCGTGGTATTAGTTGAGAGGGCAAGTAAGGCCGAAGAGTTGAGTTCAGATAAGAGGAGGGCTGTGAGTGAAGCCCGAGATGTGAGAAAGAGACCGATGGGCAAGTCGTATCAAGCCCAGTCGAAAAGATCCAAGGAAGTGAATCCTCGGACGTCAGCCTCAGTGGGATATTCGCATCGAGACTTGGACAATACTCGTCAGGGTTCGAGAGTCCGAGCCCCCTCGATGGAAAGTGTGGGCAATACAAAGAGTAAACCGGAGTGTCTAAGTTGTGGTAGGTATCACACCGGAGAGTGTTGGGGAAACAGTCGGAAATGTTACAAATGTGGTTCCCCTGACCACTTTATCCGTAACTGTCCCGAGAGGGATGATAAGGAAGAGAGCCAAGAAGTGAGACCTAGTGATGTGTCTACGAGGGGTAGACCACCAAAAAACCCAAGAGGTAGGGCTAGTGGTAGAGGTACGTCCAGGGACTTCGCTGTGAGACCAGAGGGTCAGGCACCTGCGAGGACGTACGCCATTCGCACTCGCGAAGAGGCATCCTCCCCTGATGTGATAACGGGTACTTTTTCTCTCTTTGACACCCCTGTTATTACTTTAATAGATCCAGGGTCTACTCACTCTTATATTTGTATGAGATTAGCATTTAGTTTGAGTATGACCGTTGAGTCTACGGACATTGTGATTAAGGTATCAAACCCGTTAGGAAAGCATGTGTTAGTGGATAAAGTGTGTAAGAATTGTCCTTTGTTGATTGGGAATCATTGTTTTTCGGCAAACCTTATGTTGTTGCCGTTTAATGAGTTCGATTTAATCCTAGGCATGGATTGGTTGACTACCTATAGTGTCTTAGTAAACCGTAGTAGTAAGTTTATTGAACTGAAATGCGAGAGTAGAGATGTAGTTCGGGTTGAATCAGGTGGATCGGATAGTCTACCCGTGATGATTTCTTCCTTAGTGGCTGAGAAATGTTTAAGAAAAGGGTGTGAGTCCTATCTTGCGTTTGTGTTGAATACTCAAGAGGTTGGAGTAGGGTTTGAAACAAAGCGGTGGTATGTGAGTACCCGGATGTGTTTCCTAAGAGTTACCCGTTACCTCCAGTGAGAGAGGTCGAGTTTGGAATTGAGTTGGTTCCGGGAACGGCACCTATTTCGATTGCCCCGTACAGAATGGCACCTGTAGAGTTGAAAGAACTGAAGGTTCAGTTACAAGAGTTGACAGATAAGGGTTTTGCAAGACCGAGATACTCGTTGTGGGGTGCTCCGGTATTGTTTGTGAAGAAGAAAGATGGGTCTAAGAGGTTGTGTATAGACTATAGACAACTGAACAAGGTGACGGTTAAGAATAAGTATCCTTTGCCAAGGATTGATGATCTTTTCGATCAACTGAAGGGAGCTACAGTGTTCTCCAAGATAGACTTGAGGTCTAGTTATTATCAGCTCAGAGTGAAAAAGCAAGATGTGTTGAAAACTGCATTTCGGACAAGGTATGGCCATTATGAGTTTTTGGTTATGCCGTTTGGTTTGACGAATGCACCTGCGATTTTTATGGTTCTGATGAACCGTGTTTTCAGACCATATGTGGACAAGTTTGTGGTTGTCTTTATTGACGACATATTGATCTATTCTCGGGATGAGAACGATCATGAAGAGTACTTGAGAATTGTCTTGCAAACTTTGAGAGATAAGCAGTTGTATGCTAAGTTTAGCAAGAGTAAGTTTTGGCTCCGAGAGGTCGGATTCCTAGGACACATGGTGTCAGGTGATGGTGTCAGAGTTGACCTGAGTAAGATATCGGCTATTATGGATTGGAAACCATCGAGGAACGTGTCAGAAATCAGAAGTTTCTTGGGATTAGCGGGATATTACAGACGTTTTGTAAAGGGGTTCTCTGTGATTGCTACCCCGATGACGAAGATATTGCATAAGAATGTCAAGTTTGAATGGACTGAGACATGTCAACAAAGTTTCGAGAGACTAAAAACAATGTTGACTGAGGCACCGGTTTTGGTTCAACCAGAATCGGGGAAGGAGTTCGTGGTTTATAGTGATGCGTCGTTTAATGGTCTCGGTCTCGTGTTGATGCAAGAGGGTAAGCTAATCGCTTACGCCTCGAGGCAGTTAAAACCGCACAAGAAGAATTATCCGACTCACGATTTGGAGTTGGCTGCATTTGTGTTTGCGTTAAAGATTTGGCGACATTATTTGTATGGCGAAAAGTACCGAATCTTTACGGATCACAAGAGTTTAAAGTATTTGATGGATCAGAAGGATCTAAATCTGAGACAGAGACGGTGGCTTGAATTGTTGAAAGACTATGAGTTAGTCATTGATTACCACCAGGGAAAAGCGAATGTGGTTACGGATGCCTTAAGTAGGAAATCCCTGTATGCTCTAAGAGTTATGAGAGCGAGTTTAGCATTGTCTAATGATGGTGCTATTTTGGAAGAGTTGAGAGCTAGGTCACTATTTGTTCAACAAATATGTGAGGCTCAGAGAAATGACAGCGGGATGCAAGCTAAGATAGCTAAGTGCGGATCAGAAAGTGATTCTGATTTTCGAGTGGATTTGAATGGTTGTCTGATGTATCGTGATAGAATTTGTGTTCCTAAAAATGAGGAGTTGATTCGAAAGGTTTTGTTTGAGGCCCACAGTGGATGCTTGTCAGTACATCCGGGCAGTACGAAAATGTACAACGATTTGAGAAAGTTGTATTGGTGGCCGGGTATGAAAAGAGATATTTCAGAGTTTGTGACTAAGTGTCTGATTTTCCAACAAGTGAAAGCTGAGCAACAAGTGCCTTCGAGATTGCTTCAGCCAGTGATGGTTCCCGAATGGAAGTGGGATCGGGTTACCATGGATTTTGTAACGGGGTTGCCGACGACTCCGAGAAAGAGAGATGCTGTGTGGGTTGTTGTGGATAGATTGACGAAGTTAGCTCACTTCATTCCAGTATGTGTTGATTATTCGCTGGATAAGTTAGCTGAGTTGTACATGGCAGAGATAGTGAGATTGCATGGTGTACCTGTGTCTATTATATCGGATAGAGATCTGAGGTTTACTTCGAGATTTTGGAAGAAGTTGCAAGAGGCCATGGGTACTAGATTGAATTTCAGTACTGCATTCCATCCGCAATCCGATGGTCAGTCTGAAAAAGTAATTCAAGTTCTTGAAGATATGCTTCGATGCTGTGTGTTAGAATTCGAAGGTAGTTGGGAGAGATATCTACCTTTGGTCGAATTCGCCTATAACAATAGTTATTAGTCGAGTATACAGATGGCACCGTATGAGGCTTTGTATGGCCGTAAGTGTCGAACTCCTTTGTATTGGATCGAGCTTAGCGAGAAACGGATCCATGGGGTTGATCTAGTAAAAGAGACCGAAGAGAAAGTGAAAGTAATCCGTAATAGTCTAAAAGTTGCTTTGGACCGACAGAAGTCGTACGCGGATTTGAAAAGAAAAGAAATTGAGTCCAAGGTTTATAGGGTCGTATGAGATTACAGACAGAATTGGGCCTGTAGCTTACCGATTGGCTTTGCTGGTAGAGTTAGAAAAGATTCATAACGTGTTCCATGTGTCGGTGTTGCGACGGTATCGCTTCAATCCTTCACATGTGATTTTCAACGGAAATTGAGATAAGACCGGATATGTCTTATGAAGAGGAGCCGATTAAAATCCTGGCTCGAGAAGTGAAACATTTGAGAAATAAGAGCATAGCACTAGTGAAAGTGTTATGGAAAAAACATGGTGTGGAAGAGGCTACGTGGGAAACGAAAGAAGCTATGAGAGAGCAACATCCAAATCTCTTTACTGGTAAGATTTTCGGGGACAAAAATCTCTAAAGGGGGGAGAGTTGTAACATCCAGGTTTAGGGCCTAGTCGGAATAGTAGTTCAAGACCACAAATCCGAGGGTCATGAATGAGTTTTTGAGGCTTATATTATGTATGCATACTAGTGTGAAAGTTTCATGAAGCAATTTTGTGAAAATTGTGGTTGAATTGTCCAAAAGGACTAAATTGCAAAAGTTGCAAAATCTGTATTTCTAGAAGCTATATGTGTGAAATAGCTTTAGATTATTAATTAGAGGTCCTTAAATAGAAATTTATCCAAATTCTAATTTTTGGACAAAAATAGGCATGGATGAGTTAAAATTGAAAGTTTGTCAAAAATGGCATTTTGGTCATTTATCAATTAAGTGATTAAAATAGGTGAAAAGATGATAGAAATTCATTCATCTTCTTCCCATAGCTGCCGAAAATTTGAGAAGCCATTGTTAGGGTTCTTTCAATTTTTCAAGCTTGCTAGTAAGTGCTCCTAAGCCCGGTTTTTGATATTCTTTGTATTTTTGAAGTCCTAGTAGCATGAGTAAGTTATTTATAGCTATTTGGTGAGCTATTATGGATGTTCAAAAATGTACATATGTATGACATGCATGTATTTTGATGTTTTATGGAAGAATATGAAAGCTTGATGTAGTAGAAACATCTTTTGCTAAGTGATTTTCCATGAAAATGTATGTAGGGACTTAGTTGTGAAAATCTTAAGTTTGGTCATACATGGGTGATTTAGTGAGAATTGTTGAATGCTTTAGTTGATTAAGTGGTTCGGCTAAGCATGAAAGGCTAGAAAGTTGAATAAAAATCACTTTACGAGCCTTTGGGACTAAAGTGTAAATATGAGAAAGTTTAGGGGCAAAATAGTAATTTTGCTAAAGTATGAGATGTGGGTCAATTTAGTCAATGTGTGTATTGAATAAGCTGATTTATTCATTATAGATCAAGAAATACAAAGCCCGGATCGAAACCGAGGCAAAAGCAAGGTGGTGGACTAAATTGCACATTTTAATACTTTTGAGTATCGAGGTAAGTCTATGCATAAACAATGCATTCATACTTACAATTTGTAAATGCTAGCTAGGGTGTAGCATGAATGAGAATGATTGGGAACCTATGTGGTTCAAGTAGAATGAATGTAATATAGATGTGAATGGATGAATAATTGGGTAAATAGACTTGTGCATGTGTTGTGATAATGCTAGATGGTAGGCTAAGTGCGATACCATCCAAATGCATATTGACGATGAGCTGGCTATGTGCGATGCTATCGTTAGGTATGTCATTTAGTCGCTATGTGCGAGATTACGATGATTACCTTTGTGGTAGGCTAAGTGTGATACCACCTTATAAATTGATTGTGGTGTGCTAAGTGCGAAACCACCGAGATATTGGCTGTATGGATTAATTGTGTATATTAGGCGTGTGTAATAGCCGTGTGGATAAGATATGTGGATTAGCCGTGGGATTAGCTATGTGAGTTAGCTATGTGGATGTATTATTGAGCAATAATGACGTGTTGTATATTGTGTAAATGTGATATTGAATGCAGGGGTGCATTTCAATAATTATGAGCATGTGACTCATGATGTGTTGGTAATATGGTAAGGGATAGAAAGAGTAAGCGTAGTTGTATATTATATGTTGGTATAATGCTAATTGTGGTTGGGCTTATACTATGATGCTTAATTGTTTATGTGTAAACTTACTAAGCTCAAAGCTTACTCTCTTTCTTTTCCCTTGTCTTATAGATTAAAAGCGTTGAATCGAGATACGAGAATCATCAGAAGATAGCCCACATATCAGCACACTTTGGTACATGAAACTTAATGTTTTGTATATGGCATGTATAAGGGCTAGATAAGTTAGTAAATTTTGTTGTAAATGGCTAAGATGCGTTGGCCTATAGATGGATAGTTATTTTGTATAATGCCATGGCTGTTGGCTATTACATTATATGAAAGAAAGATGTAGTTTTCTATGTGAGAATGCACTTCAATTTGAGTTGATCATGATGGTGTTAGATGAGTATATGTTGTGTATGTTAGAAGAGTGAAAAGAACTTGACGCTTAGTCTTGTTCTTGACCATGTGGGTAGACACACGGGCGTGTGTCTAGACCATGTGGGTAGACACACGGGCGTGTGTCTAGACCATGTGTGATACACGGTCAGCCCACGGGTGTGTGCTGTGGCCATGCGTCCCCTGCATGTTAATATTTGAAAACAGAATAAACCACGGACTAGTCACACGGGCGTGTGCCTAGGGCGTGTGGGATTAATCAGTGTTGGCCACGGGCTAGCCATACGGGCGTGTGTCTAGACTCTAGGCCGTGCGAGGAAAGTCAGTGTTCACCACGGTTGGGGAGCACGGGCGTGCCATGGTCGTGGGGCATTTGGCAGAATGCTTGGGTTTTTAGGAACGGTCTAGGGACATGGGCGTGTGTGCTCATGTACGGGCGTGTCTAATCTTGCACGGGCGTGTGAGACCTATATAATAGAGAAAAAATTTAAGGATCGTAAAAGTTCCGGATTAGTCTCGAGAGCCCTCGTGTGTATAAGTGAGGCCTCGTAAGTCGAGAATGAGGTTATAGCGAGTAATGACGTTGAGCCTAAGTGGCAATTAAGCGGTTTGAGTTCGGTAACGCCTCGGGCCCGCTTCCCGGCGTAGAACCCGAGTAAGGGGTGTTACAGTATTAGAGCTAGTTCAATTTTCATAGATCAGCCCATTCAGATATGTCAACAACAAGGTTTGAAATTGAGAAGTTCGATGGTGAGACAAATTTCAATCTGTGGCAAGTTCGGATGATGGCAATTCTAGTTCAAACCGGCTTGAAAAAGGTTGTTACCGGGAAAAAGCCTGAGAATCTAAATCAAACAGAATGGGAAGAGTTTGATGAAAAGGCTTTGTCTGCAATCCAGTTGTGCCTCGCAAATACGGTATTTCAGGAGGTATTGATGGAGAAGACATCATCTGCCTTGTGGAAAAGGTTAGAAACTCTTTATACGACTAAGTGTCTGGCTAACCGTTTAGTGTTGAAACAACGTCTATTTACGTTTCGCATGAACGAAGGTGAGCTTCTTAGAGATCATATCAATCAATTCATTACTCTTTTAAATGATTTAAATAATGTTGAGGTTCATATTGACGATGAAGATCAAGCTATGCTATTATTGTGCTCTTTACCCCCTTCATACAAGTCTTTCAGGGAGACCTTAATTTATGGCAGAGACAAACTCTTGCTCGAAGATGTGAAGGGTCATTTGTTGAGTAGAGACAAACTCAACAATGAGCTTCATTTGGATAGCAAGGCAGATAGGCAATCTTCCGTTTTGATAGCATCAAAGAAACGAGACAAAAGGTGTCGCTATTGTAAAAAGTTAGGTCACGTCAAAGCAGATTTTTATAAACTGCGAAAGAAAAGAGCTACTGAGAGTAACGAGGAAGATGTAGTTGGTGCTAATTTGGCCGATGAAAGCGGTGATGATTTCTTGTTAGTGTCAACGAGCGATAACTCCAAGCTCACGTCCGAGTGGGTCCTAGATTCGGGATGTTCTTTCCACATGTGTCCCAATAGAGAATGGTTCTCCACATACAGTTCGGTTGAAGGTGGAGTTGTGTGCATGGGAAACGATTCATCTAGTAAGGTAATTGGTATTGGTACAGTTAAAATTAGGATACACGATGGGACGATTAGGACACTCTCAGATGTCAGGTATGTACCTGATTTATGAAAGAATCTCATCTCCTTGAGTATTTTAGACTTGAAAGGATGCAGAATCAACATCGAGTCGAGCGGCATTAAAGTATCTCGTGGAGCTCTCGTTTTGTTAAAAGGTAAAAGAACTGGCGATCTTTATATTACGGAAGGTTCTACGATGACCAGGTGAAATCGGACGTCCTCGCCTGCATTCTGAGTCGAAGTCAACTCATTCAGAGCGAGGCAACTTGGTCATAGGAGGGAAAAAAGGTATGACCGCTTTCGTTGAAGAGAGGTTCTCTTTTGGATGCAGGTTTTGAAAAGTTAGGGCCTTTGTGTTCGTGAAAATCAAACCCGGGTTAGTTTTGATTTGGCGGTGTACAAGTCGAAGGCTAGAAGTCTTTCGCCTTCTAAGCACAGATTCGACTCGATTAATTCCACTGCATGGTTCAAGATAGGCTCGTGGCGGGCTTTGGCAAAGATGGCATTGTGGAAATATGAGTCAAGGTGGAGATTTGTTAATTATGACTCCTATTTCAGTCAAATTTGAGAAGTAATCTTCTAGTTAAACTCTGTTTATTTTTTTTAATCAAACACTAATTAGTTAGATTATTTTATTATTATTTGACCTATGAATTTAGCCTATAAATAGGCTCTTTTACAACCTTAAAAAATACACCCATTAGATATTAGAACTCATAACACATTTAGAGAATTTTGTGTTTACATTTTGAGGGTTCTTTGTTTTCGGGTTTTCGGGGTTTAGTTTTTATCTCCATCTTTTGTACTCTTCGTTCTGTTTCCATTATAGTAAAATTATCTTTGCCCGTGGTTTTTTATCCTCTTTGGAGGGGTTTTTCCACGTTAAATTTGTGTGTCCAATTTCTCAATTTATTCCGCTATTATTACTTGTTCGTTGCTTAATCGGGTCGATCCTAACACATTATTCAAAGTTTATGGGGAAAGATATCATTACCTTAATGCATAGTCTTATTGATTATAACGACTAATTAATCTATGAAAGCAATTTGAAATTGAATTATAGAAGCACAAACTACAAGAGCTATACAACGTCCGCCTTTTTTTTTTTTTTCCTTTCCTTTCCCCTTTGACGTTCTAGCATCATCTTTGGCTACGTTCGATAATACAATCACAAATACTTCTTTAATCACATAATTCAACACAATTCAACGAAATCAAACATGAATGTATTTAATTCAATATAGTCCTTTATGACCCTAGTATTCGAAACATCTATATTTTGTGATCTATCCAATTGAATTTAAATCTGACTTAATAAATATAGTATAGGGACTTCTAGCTTTCAATTCATGGCATACTTTTTCAACAGTTTTCAATTTATTCAATTTAATGTCTATTATCACAAAATTAATTATATAAATATAAGCTTAATTCAAGCTCAATATAACACTTTTCACTACAATCTTAAATTGTTTTACTATAATCTTAATTCATACTAGCTTACATGAATATTAACCTTTAAACCTAACTTTCTTAAGCTTTTATATGTATATAAAACTACATCTAAGCTTATCAATTCACTAAATTGAGTAATGGGTCATCGTTATCTATCATCTTTTCACAAAAATTGAAGTAAAATTTTGTAAAATAACTTAACTAATTTCCTTAGCTAGATTCGACAATGGGGGAGATGAGAAAGAAACGTTGTTTTCTTTTGTTTCTTGATTTGGGAGGGTGGAGAATAGGAGAAAATGTTTTCTCCCTCCTACTAATTCTCGTATATATATTGTTAAGTAACTTTGTCTCGTATCTCATCAACAGGAGCATTCGGGTATTTTTACTATCACAACTCGCAACCTGACCCCACCATTTTGTCTCGACTCCATCGTTCCTAGAACTGATATTCTATGTAGGCTCCAGGCTTGTTGGACACGTGTTTCGCCCTGGGTCACTTGTAGTGTATGTAGTCCTCTCTATACCTGGGACTGACATTCTGAGCGGGCCTAACACATGGTTCGCCTTGGGTCGCCTTTAATGTACGTGGTCCTCTCTATACCTGGGACTGACATTTTAAGCGGGCTTTAGGCCCGTTGGACACGTGTTTCACTCTAGGTCACCTGCAGAACACTTGATCTCCCTTATTTGAGCACCTTGGGCATTTAGCGAGCACCTTGGGTATATACGGACTGGGGCCGCGATCCTCACTCAGTTTGTGCGAGCTAGATCTGTTAGCTTGCCTTGAGAGCTAGATCAGCAAACTCCCCTGTTATCCTCTCGCGGTTCTCCTCGCACTCAAGCGTTTGGTGGGACCTATTCGGGTCACGAGTAGCTTACCTGGGTCTTATCTAGGACTCGAATTGGTGATCACTGATGTATAACAATAGCCCTCCTATTGGGCCTAAGGAGTGTTATAAAGTGGCACTCCTTAGGACCATCATTTCGCATTTATTGAAGCTTGTGGGATACGCGTCGATCGTTGGAATCTGATGTGTGCTTCGCCATATGTTCGGACGGATCATGCTCGCACGTATTTGACTGTTAAAACTTCTCGACTATTTGAATCATTAAGACATAGGGAAAATTTTTCTTAAAAGAGGGGTTTTCTAGAGACCTAAGATTTACGCTTACTCACTCTTGAAATCGGAATCAACTGGAGATCTTTTTTAAGGTAAAAAAAAAATTCTCTGCCTTTTCTTTTCTTTGCTTCGCTGAATATTCTTAGAATGTGAGGAGTCGACGGTCGATTCTTGCCCTACTGTCCACCGCAGAAACATTTTTCCAAGACCTCCGTCGAGGGTAAAGTTGTTCCATTTACCAAAAAGTATGAAGAGATGAAACAGAGTTTGCGTGCGCAAGGGATCGAAATTCCTCATTTCGCGTATAAGTTTTCTATTTGTTCATTTCCTGAGAAGTTAAGGTAATGGGGTAAGTTAACAAGCTCAGTGTGAGACTAAACAAACATGCATTATACATTCATTCAAGCAATTTTATAGAGATACCCATAGCACATTCAAACATTATCAGTAACAATTGAAATGCATATGATCGTGACAAATGCACATGTGAGATCTTACCCATACCATTCGCTACACACCACGAGTTCCCCAAAACCCGTCTGCCAAACTCCAACAAATGTGAGCATAGCTCGATGTGGTAAAACCACCAATAATAAAAAATGCAGAAAATTTGTCGAATATCAAATAGTGAGATATAATCGCCAATAACATATAATATGTGATAAAATCGTCAATCCTCTCGGTACTCCTAATGCAATGCACTAACTATGAATATATGCGAACTTAGTATGCCACCAGTACTCCACGGAACTCCTCCGTCAACCACAAAATATCCCAACCCAATGCATATACAATATGTCACACAAACTCATACATATTCATATTTCAATACTTTTCATATTTATTTGAAATGTTCAACATGTCCTCAATATCACATACTTTCGGTAAAAGGAAATAGTGTTCCAAATTTCAAATTACCATTAAGATGGTATCTATCAATATCATTCAATTTCACATGCTTTACGAATTTCATTGTGCATAAATAGCAACCTCATGAATATACATCATAGCAAATATTCCATTCATTTAAATCATGCATAAACCTAACATCTCAATAATTGATACCATTCAATCAAACATTCTCATATCACATAATACAATTATGGATAACAATCTCAATCACATATTCATACTGTCAAACTAGTAATTTTGCCAACACATCAATCTTTTAAGGCTCAAAACGAACCTGGTTTGGCCACTCACAAAACTAATATTTGGCTATTAAGCCAATCCAATCAGCACGCTAATTTATCAAATATAACATGAAATTTATCATTATCAAATAAATTTATGAGTTTTGGACCCACACATTATTTCTCGCTTCCTCGCAGCACTTTAGCAAATCTTCCAATCTTCTAATTTTCCTTAATAAATTCTTATATGAACCTAAACCAAAATTCAGTATAAATTCAATCCATTTACCTTTAAAACAACCCCTGAATGCCCACTTATGGGTTCAAACCATTCGTCAGAATTATAACTATTTTACGAATCCAAACTAGTTAGATTTCTTACACTATTTTACGAATCCAATTTTACAGCCACGTTATAAGAAACATACGAATGGGTAGATCTTATATCAATCAAAGAAAAATAGGGTATCGAATAAATAATGAAGGTACCTGCTATGACGTCAGCCGCATCTCTATCCTCTCGGCGGTTAGCCGCATAAACCAAGGCAAGTTGTCTCCCCTCAGCTCGATTCGTACCTTGAGCTGATACTCTCTGACCCTGATTACCATTCTCATTTTGGTTCTGATTACGGCCTCTCTGAGCACCTTGATTACCTCTCTGATTTTAACCCCCAACTGGGCCTTGATTCTAAGCTGGAGCTTGCACCAGATCCTAACGGCGAGGACAATCCCTAATCTTATGCTCCATCGAACCACATACCAAACAAGCACCCATCCTCTCCAACACTCGTCCGGATGGCGCCTCTGACAATATTGGCAAACCCGAATCTGTCCTTATCTAGGATCCACTGCTTTCCCTATTTTACGATGATCTAGCCTCTTTGGCCCGCTTAACAGGTCGCAGATTTGGGCCAGTAGGGGTCGCTTCTTTTTTGGGCTGATCTCTCTATTTCCTTTTCTTCTCGTGCTCTACGCGCTTAGTCTCCTCAATAATCTTAGTATTCTCAGCCAAAGCCTCAAACACACGCTTTTGGTGCGGAGCTACCTGAACCTTAAGGTCATACCTTAGACCCCCCTGAAAATGGAAACTCTTTTCCTGCTCAGACGCCACCATACTAGGTGCATAGTGATTCAACCTTAGAAATTTCACCTCATACCATGAAACTATCTTGTCTTCCTGTTTAAGCTTAATAAATTCCAAACGATGGGCCTCCACATAATGAGGGTCCATAAACTTACTCTGAAAGGCATCCTAAAAATAAGTCTAATTAATTCATTCTGGGCTCCAATCATTCATTGCCACCATCGATAAGCCTCATCCCTTAACAATGACACGGCCCCATTAAGCTTCTGCTTAGGAGTGCAGTCCAAATCCTCTAAAATTCGTTCAGAGGTTTCTATCTAATACTCAGCCACTTTAGGAGTAGTTCCAGCAATACCCCTAAACAATTCAACCCCACTAGAGCGGAGCCTCTCAGCAATCGTCCCCCAACTAAGTCCTCCTATTGGAGCCCCAGCAACCCTATTAAAAGCCCTCAATAAAGCCTGAGTTACTGGATCATTCTTAACATGGTTATCATTAACATGGTTCACTGTTAACCTCATTCTGTTCATTATCCTGTTTTGGCTCTAATGGTGCAGCCGACTCAACTGGAGCCCTCAAATGTCGCCCCTATGGCCCCTCCTACCACGAGTTATCATTCAACGTATGCTCATTTCTGTGTTTTATGAATCTACAATTTTCAAGTAAGAGCTTTTAGTACTTTTTTTAGTCTTTTACACACTCACATTTTATAATTCTTTCATCAAAGTTTTATGCAATAGTCTCTATACTCTTACTAAAGTTTCGTTACTCTTTCTTTGGACTTGGCATCGAACCTTTGGACTTCGTCATTCCCTGTAAAAAGTAATTTCAAATTTCTATGGTTTGTTTTTCTCTAAGATACCGTTTTTTCATGTATGCATGAATACAGACCCATTTTGAAAAGGTTTGATAATTTAGTCCGAGGTTTTGAACCTAGGATCTGATACCATTAAATGTAATCTCCCAAACCTAACCTAAATATTACGGTCAAATCGTGAAGGCCACATTGGACGCCTTATTGTCGAACCTACTCTAACGACAATTTAAAACCTTCAAGTACTCTTTTTTATAAAATCGTGGTTTCTATTGTTAACTTTGAAAAACGTCCCTTTACTTAGTCTAACTATGCTTTAGTCAAATTAGCGAATTAGGTGAATTTTTATAAAACCTATTTGTCGACATTACTTCAGAAAAATCATTTTGAATACCTTCTTAGCAGCGGAAAAATATCATTACTAGTCAAATTATTAACTTAGTCATGTATGATGCATAGTCCAATTTCAATATGCAAGATCCATAAAACTACTCCAAGTATAAGTGTCATGCATGCATGGTAATCCCTAAAACACAAACAGTCCCAAACCATAATTTTAAATAACTTAAATCCAAAAATTGAATAATAAAAATAATGAGAAAATAAACCAAAAATAAAATTAAAGTAAAACAATATGACGAAATTGGGTTTGAAGTTCGTCGTACATCCGCATGCCAATTCCGATCCTAAGTTCATTCATTACCTAAAAAGTTAAGGTAATGGGGTGAGCTTAACAAGCTCAGTGTGAGACTAAACAAACATGCATTAAGCATTCATTCAAGCAATTTTATAGAGATACACATAGCACATTCAAACATTATCAATAACAATTGAAATGCAGATGATCGTGATAAATGCACATGTGAGATCCTACCCATACCATCCGCTACACACCACAACTTCCCCAAAACCCATCTGTCAAACTCTAACAAATGCGAGCATAGCTCGATGTGGTAAAACCACCAATAATAAAAAATGTAGAATATCTACCAAATATCAAATAGTACGATACAATCGCCAATAACATATAATGTGCGATAAAATCTCCAATCCCCTCGGTACTCCAAATGCAGTGCACTGACTACGAATATATGTGGACTTAATATGGCGTCAGTACTCCACGAAACTCCTCCGTCAACCACAAAATATTCCAACCCAATGCATATGCAATATGTCACACAAACTCATACATATTCATATTTCAATACTTTTCATATTTATTTGACATGTTCAACATGTCCTCAATAATCACATACTTTTGGTAAAAGGAAACAGTGTTTCAACTTTCAAATTACCATTAATATGGTATCTATCAATATCATTCAACTTTACATACTTTACGAATTTTATTGTGCATAAATAGCAACCTCATGAATATACATCATAGTAAATATTCCATGTATTTAAATCTGATTATAGCCCGAGAAAGCATCGATAAAGCTCATGGACCAGTGACCTGCAGAAGCGTCGACTAAACGATCAATCGAAGGTAGGGGAAAATTGTCGTTAGGGCACGTTTTGTTGAGATTAGTGAAGTCAATGCACATTCTCCATTTGTCATTTTCTTTCTTCACCATGACCACATTAGAGACCCAATTCGGATATTTTACTTCCCTAATGAAACCTGCTGACAACAGTTTAGCTACTTATTGCCTTACTACTTCTACCACCTACAGTGCAAACTTTCTATTATTCTGCTTCACTAGCTTTACTTCTGGGAGGACATTCAACTTGTGGACGATTACCTGAGGGTCCACTCCCAGCATATCTGCTACTGACCAGGCAAAAACGTTCGAATTCTCCATTAGACACCGGACCAACATGTTTTTTCTTCTGCCACCAATGCTGACAAGATTCTAATAATTTTTTCCTCATTATCACAAAATAGTTGCAAAGTCTCAGTATGCTCCGCGGGCTCGGGTTTTTTTGCTTCTCTCTTCGTCCCTTACGTCTAAATTGTCTGAATCCAGGACCTGATTAGCTAAACTATTCCCCGCAAACTCTGTCCTTCGATGGCGGGCTCCCTTGCTTGATTGACAGATAGCGTATGGCATTACTTTATAGCTCATTGATCTGAGCATAAGAATCTGACCCCCATTTTCATCGAAAACTTGATGTTCATGTAAAACGTTATTACCACCATCTTTTTCATCCTCGTTATCGGTCGTCTGAAGATAGCATTGTATGCCATTGGGTGGTCTACCACATATAATTGAACATACTCCACAGTTGTATGCTTGTCGTCCCCTAAGGTGACTGGTAAGGTGATTGAGCCTTTCACCTCGACAGGATGGTTCGCGAAGCTATACAATAGACTAGCTTTAGACAACGTTTGTTCTTTCAGCCCCATCTTCTGGTATGCATCCTAAGACAACACCTCGACCGCACTACCACTGTCTACAAGTATTCTTTTAACTTCGAAACTGCAACTTTCGCTAAGACAACCATCAGATTATTACCCTCTTCGTTGCACACCAATTCCTCATCATCACTATTGAATTCAACACTCCATATTTCCTATTGACGCAACCTCTTGGGAGCACTGACTGATATTACACTTCTCATGTGTGCCCTCTTCTTTGTATTGGAATCTATCCACTCTTCATATGTGCCTACAATCACTTGGATGGTACCTCTAATCTTCTGCTTACCCTTAGGATCGTTAAGCGAGCCTTAACCCTGGTTGGGGCCACTCTGATTTATGAACTCTACGAGCTCGCCATTTCATACTACTTCCTCTATAGCATCCTTTAGCATGAAGAAATCTTGATTTTGTGCCCCATGTCATCGTGGAAGGCATATATGTCCCTTGAATTTAATCTTCTCGTCATGCTCCTCATCAGGGGCAACTTGGGTAAGATGCCAAAGCTCTTGACTTAGCTGATAATGTAGGTATGAATGGCATTCAATGGGGTATAAGCTTCAAACTTTCTCTATGGGATGTACCTCCTAATGTGCTTTAGTTGAGGTTCTTGTGGGGCCCTAAGAGAAATACATTGAACTTGATTTCTCTGTGGCCTATCATTTTTTACTCGCAACGAATGGCTAAAAGGGGCCTGCCTACTACAAGGTCTTTCCTTGTTCCTGGATTATTTATCTTCTTTTTGAAAGGTGTCGCGGGATGCCCTCTTAATTTTCTCCTCCTCCACGAATTTCTAGGCTCGCTTGTAAAAGTCAGCCAAACTTTGCGGTCCGTTATTAGTGAAGGCGTATTGCACGTAATCATTCTAAACTTCTATTGTAAAAGCGTCTATGACCCACTGGTCCTCCAAATTCTTCGTGTTGAGGGTTGTTGCATGGAACCTCTTCACGTAACCTTGGAAGGATTCACCCTCTCTCTGCTTTACTGACATTAACCCCATAAGTGTATTCATATTGCTTTGTGGGCTCTAAATCTTCCTAAAAATATTTGTCCCAACTGCGAAAAGCTCCAAACTGAACCTTGGAGAAGAGAGAAATACCAGTCCTTGGCACTTCCATTAAGTGTCGTTGAAAAGGCCTTGCACTTTGTTGCGTCTAATGCCCCCAATACATTCATATAGTCATTGTATTACATCAAGTGGGCTCGCATATCCCTCATTCCCTCAAACATATCCTTTGGAAATTTGAAGTCACGCGGCAAGTTCACTACTGTGATCTCGGGGGCCAATGGATTGTTGAGCATAACAGCCAATCCATGTCCCGAGATTCAAGGTGCAACTCCTTACATCCCTCCGTAACTTATCCATCTTATTTTGTCACTCTTTCACCTACATGCCCAGAACCTCATCCTATGTGTTCACGTTGTCTTGAAAGCCAGAGTTATCAAAATACACCTTTCTTCTCAACTCCTCGTTCTACTTCAACAGCTCCTGCTGAAGAGCTTGTTGTTGCTCGAATCACGCTCCTAAACGACCATTTGCTCTCTTATGAACCTTATTTGCTCCTAGAGGGTAAAGAACTATTGCGGGGGTGCATATTACTTAGGAGGGAGAGGTAACCCTTGGCTGGCAAAAACATTCAGGTCTAGAGGGTCAGAAACTCCCTGACGAACTACATTGTCGAAGTTTTCTGGTCTATCAGTGAACCATCCGGCAAACAAATCCGCTTCATTGTGCTGACTGCTAGAGCCTGAGGCTCCGGTCTGTTCTGATGAAAGGTTGAAGGGAAAGTTCTCATTTGGGTGAGCCATTTCTATTCTCCGACTGAGGAAAAGAGAACCAAACTTGTTGAAATCTGATGATCAGAAGTCTGTCCACGCTCACCGCACCAATTGTTGAGTAATTTTGTCTCGTATCTCATCAACAGGAGCATTCGGATATTTATACTATCACAGCTTGCAACTTGACCCCACTGTTTTGTCTCGACTCCATCGTTCCTAGTATTGACATTCCGTGCGGGCTCCAGGCCTACTGGACACTTGTTTTGTCTTGGGTCGCCTGTAGTGTACGTGGTCATCTTTGTACCTGGGACTGACATTTCGAGTGGGCTTTAAGCTCGTTGGACACGTGTTTCACTCTGGGTCGCCTGCAGAACACGTGATCTCCTTTTCGTGAGCACCTTGGTTGAGCACCTTGGGTATATGCAGACTGGGGTCGCGATCCTCACTCGGTTCATGCAAGCTAGATCCGCGAGCTCGCCTTGCGAGCTAGATCAGCGAACTCCCCTATTATCCTTTCATGGTTCGCCTCGCACTCAATGTTTGGTGAGACTTATTCGGGTCATGGGTAGCTGACCCGCGTCTTACCTAGGACTTGAGTTGGTGACCACTAATGTATAATATATATACACTAAGCTTAATGATATGATTAAGCTTAATTATCTTAGGTTAATTTATTAATATAAAATATATATTACAACCATATTAATAGTAATCAGTGAGTTTAATAATTTCATCCCACTAACCCAAGAGTGAGTTGGTCTAACCATATTAATAGTACCGATGACTCATGCTTTTATATATTATAGATAAACAAAAGATGGCAAATAGAACTTAAAATTAAACCCTACCAACCATAGATTTCTTGTAATTGTATAAAAAGCATGGCTTGTGAATAGAGGGAAAAAGTTAAGCCAATTTAAACTCCAAAATTACTAAATAATATATTTTTTAAAATTGTCCATAAATGCACATCATATAAGCAAATGTAAGAGTTGAAACATCAAGAAAGGGAGATGAAAGTACTTAACGGGTTCAAATTTCAGTACAAAAACTATAGAATATATTTGTTTGCTGCTTCTTTTTTTAAAAGAAAGAAGATGATTGTTTTTGTTGTAGAAAACCCATGCTAGTTAGTATCTTTTCTTTTCTTTCTTTTTTTAGCTTTTGAGTTAAGGCATTGTGTACTGTTTTGTAGGCAAACAAGCAATGTGATGTTCCCCACTCTGAGGGAAAGTGTTAAAAGAAAAGCTAGATAGAGATGATCATTATGTCTCTCTCCTTTGATATTTTTCTACATTAAACAACATTTCAAAGTAGTGAAGTTTAGGCTTGTGATCCACATTTTATTTTACAAACAAAGCTGTGCAATTTGAGATTAGGGAATAGAAATAGGAAAAGTGAGATGTTGATATCTAATTCTATATATTTCAACCAATTAAATAATTGATACCTTCATTATTAGTTCAATTGACTTAATTGATTCAATATTGAACCAACCACATATAATAAATATTGAATAAAATTATGTTTAATTAAATGGTATGATTTTATATAATAATTAACAATAATAATAATAAGATTGATCTTTTTTTACTTTTACCAAATTTTTCTTCGGTTAAGGAATTCGCAATAGAAAACCAAAAATAGATTGTCAATCAAATTAATCTGATCAAGTAATTCAATTCAAATTTTTATTTACTTGATTAGGTTCTTGGTATTTTAATTAATCTAACTTCTATTTTTATTCAACTAAATATTTTTAAGTTTATTATAGAATTATACCTTATTTAAAGAAGATCTCTTCAAGCCAGCCACTTTAATAACTGATTTAGAAAACCGTATCTCAACTTGCATGACTAATGGAACGTTTCATGAACAGTTAACATGGGATTCACTTAAAAAACTAATATAAAAATTCGTACGACCATCAACTCCTACCCTTTGTATCAACTCATCTAAACTTATTTTTTAATGAAAAATCTAATCTTAATTTTAATCTAATCTTATATGACCAACTTTCCTCATTTATTTAAGTCCTTTTATTGATCACACAAATAGACAGAAAGAAAAAAAAAAATTCTCAGATTCATGATTTTTTTTATTTTCTATTTGGATTTGACAGACACTTGAAATGAGACCACATTTTAATAAGCACTTTTATTGACAGGACAAAGTGAAAAACAAAATGTCATCTAAGGCTTTAATTTAAACTAAGACAGAGAGAGGATGTTGGTCAGCAAGCATTTTCGTTTTGTTTTAGCTTTTTCGTAATGTCATAGTACTTTTGCAACAAATTAAGAATGGGGTATCCTGAAAATGGACTCTTATCAAAACACCAATCAGAACTGCAAAATCTTTCCATGCGATACCATTAGTAAAGAAGGTGAAACTTATGGCAATATTTGGGGTGGAGGAGATATTCAGAGTTTGAATAGGCATTGAGTAAAAACTTAAAATCAACCTTCACCCAAAAACAAAACCTTAAATATTTTTTTATGGATGTTAATTATATGAAAAATACAACAAATAAAGAAACAACTAATAGTGTTTATACAATTTAAGGGTAAATGTGAGATAACACAGTTCGAATTCGTGTCAAACGGGTGTTTAACAAAAGTTTTAACCACTACTCCATACAAATTAAGGTACTAATTGTCACTATTGAAATTATAAGTTTTGTTTTCAAATGTTTTACAACAAAATTCGATTATTGTTATTAATATAATATTGATAGCGACGAAGTCAAAAATTTATTTTAGGAATGTCAATATTATATTATAATATTTTAAAGAGGTTAAAGTACAATTTTATCATTATATATTATTATTTTAGAATTTTTAAAGGGTTTAAATTGAAATTTTATCATCTTTAAGGAGCCAAAGTATATTTTTACCATTAAACTAACATATAATTTTAGAAATTTAAAGATACTAAAATGATATTTTGTCATTTGAGTGGTTAGAGTAGGGATGACATCATGAACATGGAGTGGGGTGAGTGTTCCCAAATTCACTACCGCCCCATTGTTGGCATGTTGTGCATCATCATCCAACCCACTCCACTATGGATGCGTGATATTAAAAATCACTATTACTTCTATGGATGTTAAATGCATCCATCCTCACTCCACACCATCCCGCTTCAATTTTATTTTGCTAATTATTTATAATATTTTCATTTGAAGAGAAGCGGTTTGAAATCCATCGTGCGGCTCAAGATTGTCATCCCTAGGCCAAAACCCTACCTGCCACCTTGGTACCGTCCTTAGTATTGCACCAGCTACTTAAATTGTCGTTTGCAGCGTGGTTAAATTATATAATAGGCCTTTGTACCATAGGATGAAAAGTAAATTAGTTTTTTTTGGTAAAAAAATCTCTTTGATCCTTCTCAATTTCGATATTAAGCAAATTGGTCCCTCTAAAAAACGAAACAATTTAATCCGTGTCAATTTTAAAAGTGAGCAACTAAGGACAATTAATCACAATATTAATGTTTTTCATCAATTTTGCATAAATTTGATTCTAATAATAACAATTTTAGCTCTCATAATTTACACATTCTATCAATTCGATCATGATTTAAAAAATTTAGCTTGCAATATTTTTGTAAATGTATAATTGTTGAGACTAAATTTGTTGATTTTTTTAGAATTAAGACTAAATTAACAAAATATGTAAACATTGATGGCTAAATTTGTTATTATATGAATTAAAATTATGCACAACTTAACAAAAAATATTAACAATGTGACTAATTGTCTTTGATTGCTCACTTTTAAAAATGACAAGGATTAAATTGCTCTAATTTTTTAGAGAGATTAATTTACTCAATTTCGAAATTGAAAAGGACTAAAGAGGTTTTCTTTATTGTTTTTTATTAATAAAAGTGAATAATTTAATTTCTATAAATTTAATTTTGAAATAAAAAAGTACATTTCTAAATATTAGTAAACTCGAAATGCTTTAGATTAAAGTTTTAGCTATTTACTTCAATATAAGAATTGAATTAGTGTTATACCTCACCTCAACGCTACACATGATAAGTTGTTAGACAATTAAGATGACCTTTCACTAGGAGTGGTCCACATACAATCTTCAACAAGTATTTGTATCAACTATTCGTGTGGGACGGTCCATAGGCGGCCCTTCACAAATCTCGTTTAGGTCAATCTAGGAGCAACCTGCTATGCACCCCTATAGGGAGCACTAAGGCATAACAACCCCGTACATCCTCAAGAACGAGAATATTTGAGTAGGACTACACAATACACTCTGTCGAAACCATTTTTTTCGTTGAAAAACGGGGGTCGACTTTAAAAACGAAAATGGAGTCGCCACCAATCCTTTTTTGATGTGTGATCGGGTCACCTTGAGATTGATCATTAAAACATTTTGATTTATTAAAACGATGACTTTGGCCTACAAAATTCGAGAAAACGGGTTCGGGAGTCAGTTACGCACGAGGAAGGATTAGCACCCTCGTAACGCCCAAAATTGGTACTGAATTGATTGATTAACGTCTTAATGTCGGAAATTTGAAAAGATTTTAAAATACGATCCCCTTTGTTTAAAGAAAAACTTGATTAAATTAAATTGGATGCTGAGACCCGCTTATTTCGAAGAAGTAAAATGTCATGCTCAGTGAGTTAGGATACGACATTTCGAATTCTCGAAACTAAGCTTGTCTTTTGATTTTTAAAACTAGTGCATTTAAATTCAAAAGGATATTCAGTCATTTGGGTCAAATGAAAAATCGGAACCCAGTAAGTTAGGGCACATTTTCTCAAAATTCCAAATATAGAATATTACCTTTGTTTTTAGAAATCCTTACCTCGAGATAACAAAACGTCACATCCAGTGAGTTAGGACACAACATTTTTGAATTCCCGAGAATAAGTTTTTATTTAACTTATATGCTTTGATTTAAAAAATAATTGGTTCTTTAGACTCGATGAGAAAAATCGAAAACCAGTAAGTTAGGGTACGATTTCTTTCGAATCTTAAAACGCGGAGTACTTGCTTATTTCAAAACAAAAATTTTAATGCATCGGATAAAATGTAATATGGTCGTAGTAAAATGGAAAATAAATTACAGTGCCGATATGCATAATAGAACAAAAATGAGTGCTATAATACAAATAACAATGATAAAGGCAAAAATAAAATAAAATAAAATAAAAGGTAATACAATCAATCTAAAATAATAGGTAAAAGTTAAAAAGAAATAATAAATAAATAAATAAATAAATAAATAAAATAAGAGAAAATAATAGTAAAAGCTAATAGTAAATCAATAAAAATAAATAAATACTATGTACAATAGTTTAAAGATAATAAAATAATAATAATAATAACAATAATAATAAATTATAATAGAAATACATTAATAAACGAATAATAATAGTAAAATAAATAAATAGTTGTAATAATAATAATAGTAAAAGTGATGATAAAAATGAAGATAATAGTACTAGTAATAATAATAGTAATGATAATAATAATAACGATAATAGAAATATTAAAATAAAATGTGAACAATAAAAGAAGTAAAAAATAATGATAAAAATAAAGAATACATGTATGTGCAAACAAAATGAAAATAATACATATAAATATATAAAATTTGATATATATAAAAAAAAAGAATGGCAACAGTAATAAAAAATATGTACAAAATAAAAGAAAAATGAATGGATTAAATAAAATAATATAAAAAAATAATCGAAGTAAAATAATGGGGATCAAATTGGAATTAAAACAAAATCGCGGGGCTAAATTATAATAGATAAATAATTAAAAAGGATTAAATTGATACTAAAATAAAGTTGAATGGTCAGATTTAAAAGAAAAAAAAATTTATCGGGGCCTAAATGTAACGCGCGTAAAAGAGGGGGGCCCATGGGAAAATTATTCCCTGTTCTCGAAACGCAGCGTTTTAAGCCTAAATCAAAGGATTAAAGTGGAACATAAATGAAATTACAGGGGAAAATTTAGAAATAAAATAAAAAACTGGATTAAAAAAATAAAAATGCGGAAGGGCCTGACGCGCAAATAGACTACTTTACAAAAACACGCGAATCCCCTGGAGCAGGTCGGGTCGCGCGCGTGTCATGCCTAAACGACGTCGTTTTGGCAACTGGTGTTTAAGTCCAAAATGGCGCCGTTTTGAACCCTATATAAATAGCTGAAATCCAAAAAAAAAAACATTTCCCTTTTCATTTTTTTCAAAAAAATTTGAGAGCTCTCAGATTCTCTCTCGCTCCCTCTGATCCGGTCAAGGTCTGGTGAGGGTTCTGACGCCGTCACCGCCGTCTGCCGCCATCAGCGCCGCCACGCGCGATGGTCGGACCTCCCCAAGTACGCTTTTTTTTCCTTTTTTTTAACTATATTTAAATATATATGTATAGTTTAAAAAAAAAACCCTATATAAAGAAAAAAGGAAAGAACAAAGAAATATAAAGAAAAAGAATATAAAAGAACCTTTGCTGATCTCTTTTGTTTTTGTGTATTGATTTTTGTTGTGTAAAAACAGAAAAAGAATACAGAGGTTTTTCTTTCAGTTTTATAGCCAAAAAATTGAAAATAAATAATAAAACAATACAACGTTTTCCTTTCTGTTATTCCTATTTGCTGTGCTGTTACTGTTTTGCAGGTGAAACCACCATGGAGGAAGCCGTTCGTGGGGTGACGTGGAAAGGGCTGAAGGCGGGCGTGTGGGGGGAGCAGCGGCTGAAGGTTCTAGGTTTTTTTGTTTTTCTGATTTGGTTTAGGTTTTGGGCTTAGTTGGGCCTAGGGTTTAGTATTATTGGGCTTGGGTATTGGGTTTGTAAATTGGGTAGTGTTTTAGGCCTGCTATAAAGAAAATTGGACTATTATTGGACTTTTAATTTTATTTTGTTTTTTTGTTCTGTTTTTTTGGTTTAAATGTTTGATTTGAGTGTATTGGGCCCGGGCAAAAATGGGCTATTACAGCTGCCCCTCTTTGCTCGTTGTCGTGTAATGAGAATGGAGCAAAAACTTCAAAAAGGACCATTTTTGCCCGGCCTTGGAATCTTGACTTCTTGGTATTTATCTTTCTTCAAGTAGCCTCAATCCTTCCCACTGCATCTTCAAGGGTATAGGAATTGGTGCTTCGATGCACTCCAATGTAATTTCAGGGAGAAGAGATTTGTAGCTTCGATCTACTCCACTGGAACTTCAAGGAAATAAGATTCGCTGTCTTCAGTCTGCTCCGCTGCAACTTCAGGGAGATAAAGTTGGTGGCTTTAATCTGCTCCACTGCAACTTCAGGAAGATAAGATCCACCGTAATCTGTAGCTTTAATATGTTCCACTGCAACGCTAGGGAAATAAGATTCGTTGTCTTCAGTCTGCTCCGCTGGAACTTCAGGGAGATAAGACTGGTGGCTTCAATCTGCTCCACTGCAACTTCAGGAAGATAAGATCCGCTAATTTGTAGCTTCAATCTGTTCCACTGCATCTTCAGGGAAATAAGATTCGCTATCTTCAGTCTGCTCCGGTGCAACCTCAGGGAGATAAGGTCGGTGGCTTCAATCTGCTCCACTGCAACTTCAAGAAGATAAGATCCGCCGTAATCTGTAGCTTTAATCTGTTTCACTGCAACGTCAGGGAAATAAGATTCGCTGTCTTCAATTTGCTCTACTGCAACTTCAGGGAGATAAGGGTAATGGCTTCAATCTGCTCCACTGCAACTTCAGGGAGATGAGATTCGCCATGGTGGATTTGATCCGACCTACTGCAACTTCAGAGGTATAAGACTTATGGATTCGTAGCTTTAATCTGCTCCACTGCAACTTCAGGGGAATAAGATTTGCTATCTTGACTTCAATCCATCCCACTACAACTTTAGGGGTATGGGATTTGTGGATTCACCGATCTTGTTACACCGTTCTCTGGGGAACATGACCTGTATAATCGATTTATGGACCTATGCTTATGCATAATGATTAGGATGCAATGATCAGAATGAATCGAATGCTCCTAACTAGATGTGTTATGGATGATATTTGCATGAATGCAGAATGTCATGAGAATAATCCCTTTTTTAATGTCTAGGTTGTCATTGCTCGTTGTTCTTCAAGGTTGTATCACTGACGTAATATCCTGTCTTCTTGTTCAACCGATATTTTTGACAGAAAATCCGAAGAAATGATCACTATTTAGAGTTTCCTTCTCAAATATTTCCAACCCTTAGGCTTGGTGAGTTCTAAATAATAGTCCTGTTTCAAGTTCTCGTACTATTTAGAAATTTCCAGAGTAATATGTAAAACTCCTTTTGTGAAAGTATTATTAGTCCATTAATCGTTACTTCAATACAAAATGCTTGAAAATGATCATAATGATGGACAAAACTAAAATTTATCAGGAACGAAATCTGAAAAGAATAGGTTAATTAAAGAAAGCAAACATTGCTAGAATACAAAATGGTGAGGGAAAAAATAGGTGCCCCAGATATCGCAACCTGAGCTTCCCTGTACGAACTTTCTGAAGACCATTTTAAGCTCAATATGTGTTTAGGAGATCAAGAGTACTCTGTTGATGCCCCCAAGACGTAACATCTCTTCTTCTTCTTAATTCAGGTATAGCAAGATCCCCGCATTCCCCATCTTTGATCACAATTTGAGCTGCCCTTTTTGGGTTTTCGACTCAAAAGCCATTTGGTCTCAAGGCGCCCTTTGCGGGTTTTCACCTTGGCCTCTCCATTTTTTTTTAAGAAAGTATCAAAGTGCCCTTTACGGGTTTTCACTTTGGCCTCTTTTCCTCTTTAAGTATAGTACTTCTTGACTGAATCCGAATTTACGGGATTGGGCAAGTTTTTTCCATCCATTTCGATTAAAATCAGTGCTCCTCCGGAGAAAGCCTTTTTTACCACATAAGGTCTTTCCCAATTCGGCATCCATTTCCCTCTGAAATCCTTTTGTATGGGGAGGATCTTTTACAATACCAAATCCCCCTCGTGAAATTCTCTTGGGTGAACCTTTTTGTCATAAGCTCGCATCATTCGTTTTTGGTACATCTGACCTTAACGAATAGCCCTTAGCCTCTTTTCCTCAATCAAGTTCAACTGATCGTATCGAGACTGTATCCATTATGCTTCATCTAACTTTAGCTCTGAAAAAACTCGAAGGGAAGGTATCTCTACTTCAATGGGTAGAACCGTCTCCATTCCGTAAACCAATGAAAAAGGCGTTGCCCCGGTGGAAGTTCTGATAAACGTTCGATAAGCATAGAGAGCAAATGGTAACTTCTCGTGCCAATCATTATAAGTTTCAGCCATTTTATCCACAATCTTCTTAATGTTTTTATTGGCTACTTCCACCACACCATTCATTTTTGGATGATACGGTGATGAATTGTGGTGTCTGATTTTGAACTGACTGTAGACTTCTGCTATCGTGCTGTTGTTCAAATTTAATGCATTGTCAGATATGATCTTCTCAGGCATTCCATATCGACATATGATTTCTTTTTTTAGGAATCTACTGACTGCCGACTTAGTAACACTGGCATATGAAGCAGCCTCTACCCACTTGGTGAAATAGTCGATGACCACAAAGATGAATCGATGCCCATTTGAAGCTTTTGGCGAGATCGGCCCAATGACATCCATGCCCCACATAGAGAAAGGCCATGGGGAAGTCATAACATGCAAAGGTGAATGAGGTACATGAATTTTGTCTCCATAAATTTGGCATTTATGACATCTCTTAGCATAATTGATGCAGTCTCCTTCCATGGTAGACCAATAGTACCTGAATCTCATAATTTGCCTAGCCATTGTGAAACCATTGGCATGTGTTCCACAAACACCCTCGTGGACTTCTTCTAGAATTTTCTTAGCTTCAACAGCGTTCACACATCTCAATAGTACTTGATCCTTTCTTCTTTTATACAGGATCTCCCCGTCTAAGACATAGTCACAGGCTAGTCTTCTTAACATCCATTTATCATTCTCGGTTGCCTGATCAGGGTATTCACGATTTCTTACGTATCGTAATATATCGTGGTACCAGGGGTAATCATCTGTTTCTTCTTCCTCCATGTTGTAACAATGAGCTAGGGCCTCGTAAATACTCATTTGAATGGGTTTTACATCCTCTTGTTTGCTCACTTTGATCATGGAAGCCAAAGTAGCCAAAGCATCTACCATCTAGTTTTCGTCTCGCGGGAGATAATTAAAAGTAATATCATCAAACTCCTCTATTAACCCCAGATCTATCCTTTGATAATTGATCAATTTGGGGTCTCTTGTCTCCCATTCACCCTTCAGTTGGTAAATCACCAGTGCAGAATCTCCATATACTTCCAGCGCTCTAATTTTGAGCTCTATGGCTGCACGGAGTCCCATGATACATGCCTCATACTCTGCAATGTTATTTGTACAATCAAAATCCAATTTGCATGTGAATAGATAATGATCTCCATTTGGGGATACCAAAATTGCCCCAATTCCATTACCTACAGCATTTGATGCTCCGTCAAAGTTCAATTTCCAAAGTTGATCTTTTGTAGTGTCCTCTTCAGTAGCTGCCACATACATTAGTTCTTCATTGGGGAAGTCAAAGTTCAGAGGCTCATAATCTTCTAGAGCTCTGCTAGCCAGAAAATTTGCTACTGCACTTCCTTTCACGGCTTTTTGGTTCACATAAACTATGTCAAATTCAGAGAGCAGGATTTGCCATCTAGCCATCCTTCCATTCAACGCAGTTGACTCCATCATATATTTTAGAGGGTCCAACTTCGAGATTAGCCAGGTCGTATGATACAACATGTACTGCCTCAACCTCCGAGTTGTCCAAATTAAGGTACAACACAATTTCTCAGTTGGTGAATATCTCATTTCACACTCAGTGAATTTCTTACTGAGGTAGTATATCGCCTTTTCTTTTCTTCCTGAATCATCGTACTGACCCAGCACACATCCCATAGAGTTATTAAACACTGTCAAATACAGGATTAATAGCCTATTTGGGCAGGGAGGTGACAATACTGGAGGACTTGACAAGTACTTTTTAACCTTATCAAAAGCTTTCTGGCATTCATCATCCCACACGCTTGGATTGTGTTTCTTAAGAAGACGAAATATGGGATCACATTTCTAAGTTAATTGTGAAATGAACCGAGCAATGTAATTTAACCTTCCAAGGAAACCTCAAACTTATTTTTGAGTACGCGACGGAGGCAATTCTTGTATAGGCCGGACCTTGTATGAGTCAATCTTGATTCCCTTCTCGCTGACTACGAAGCCCAACAATTTTCTCGATCCAGCTCCAAAAGTACATTTTGTTGGATTGAGCTTTAATTGGAATTTCCTCAGTCTCAAGAATAACTTCCTCAAAACTTGGATATGTTCCATTTATGTTTGGGACTTTGCGATCATATCATCGACATAAACTTTGATTTCTTTGTGCATCATATCATGGAACAAGGTCACCATGGCCCTTTGATATGTCGCTCTTGCATTTTTCAGCCCAGATGGCATCACCTTATAACAAAATGTACCCCACAAGGTTATGAAGGTAGTCATTTCCATGTCTCCAGGATGCATTTTTATCTGATTGTATCCCGAGAAGCCATCCATAAAGGAAAACTGCGAATAACCTACCGTATTGTCTACTAAAGTATCAATGTGAGGCAAGGGGAAATTCTCTTTCGGGTTGGCCTTATTTAAGTCTCTATAATCTACACACATTCGTACCTTCCCATCTTTTTTAGGGACGGCACAATGTTGGCTACCCATTTAGAGTATTTGACTTCCTGCAAGAATTGGGCATCAAACTGCTTTTTGACTTCCTCTTTTATTTTTAGCACAATGTTAGGCCTCATTCTCCGGAGCTTCTGCTGAACCGGCCTGCAATCCTCTTTTATGGGGAGGCGGTGTACAAAAATGTCAGTGCTTAACCCAGGCATATCTTGGTATGACCACGCGAATATATCTTTGAATTCTTGAAGTAACTCTACGAGGTCTCGCTTCGTTTCTTCAGTTATGCACGTTCTAATTTTCACTACCTTTCCCTCTTCCAAGGTCACAATCTTTACTGTCTCTTCATGAGGTAGAATTTGTTTTTCCTCTTGTTTTACCATTCTTAACAAGTCTGGAGATAAGCCACAATCTATGTCATCTTCAAAGTTTTGGGATCCCTCTAAACACATGTCTTGCTCAAAAGGATGTTCTAATTCCGTAGCAGCGTTACTCATGTCGTTGATATCTAAAAACCTGCTGTAAGTACAAATGAATATACAAAGAATAAACGAATTTAAGAATAATTATTTGTATGGTATGATTATGAATGTGATGAAATAATGATTTGGAAAAAGATCCAAGGAATGAAAGAATCTAACATAATTATTTGTATAGAAAGAATGAAAGAATCTAAAAGAATGAGAGAATATTTACTCAAAATGATACCAAATATGTATTTCATAATGATGTTTGGACATATGCCTATTTCACAAAGGAATTCTTATTGCTTCTAGGCTTAAAGCAACAAGTGTGTTTTGAACATTACTCTGTGTAAGCTCTAAAAACTACAGGAATTTCTTCTGCAGTCCAATTGTTCAGAACACTCCCAAGTTCATAAGGGCGAATATCTGACATGGTCCCCCCTTCAGTGATTTCTTCATGTATGGCATTGATGTGAAAATTTCCCAACATTTCTTCAACACTTTCTTTCCTTGGCGTCTTTCGCTCGGGATGAATAATCCTTCCCGATACGAAAGTTTTGGATATGTGGGGGAATACCATTGGTTCCCATTTGATTTTTTCCCCACTCACGCATGCCATTCTTCTTTCTTGCCTCTTTTCCAGTTCCTTCCTTCTTTGTCTCGCATCTGGCTTGTACCTTAAGCCAAAGCGATCATGCTTGTCCTTTAACATTGGAGCATCAACTCTTCCCTGAAGATGTTTCCCTAATCCTTTTCCTGGTAGAGCTCTTTTTCCTACCGTCAGCTGTAATCCCATCCTAGTAGCCTTGGATATTTTTGGTACTGGAATCTTGTTCCCCTCAGTGATGAATGTTGTATTCACAAACTTCAAAGACCGGAAAGAACATTCAATTGCCTCATCATTTGCCTCCAAGTAAAGCGCATCACTAATTACTGCCACGATAATATCTTCTTCAGCATTTATCGTCACCAGCCGACCTTCTGATACTAGCTTTAACTTCTGATGTAGTGACGAAGGCACTGCCCCGGCCGAATGTATCCAAGGTCTTCCCAATAAGCAATTGTAGGAGGGCTTGATATCTATTACTAGGAAGTCCACCTCATAAGTAGTTGGGCCAATCAACAGAGGTATTTCGATTCTTCACATGACCCCCCTTTCTGTGCCATCAAACGCCCTCACTATATTCTGGCATACCTTCATATGTGAGCTATCCACAGGTAACATGTTAAGTGTGGATAGGGGCAATACGTTCAGTGCCGATCCATTGTCGATCAGGACCCCTGGCAATGTGTATCCTTTGCATCTGGTAGTGATGTGCAGAGCTTTAGTGGATCCCATACCCCCTAGTGGTATTTCATCATCGTTGAAGGAGATGAAGTTATCGGTACTTATGTTATTGACTAGCACCCAATTTATTGACAGAGATATCATCAGCCACGTACGTCTTATTTAGCACTTTCATCAATGCACTTTAGTGTACCTCCGAATTCAAGAGTAAAGCTAGTATAGATATGCGAGTTGGTTGTTTATGCAACTATTCCACAACGCTATACTCGCTGTGCTTCAAAAACTTTAGGAATTCCTTGACTTCCTCCTCTCTTACTGGCTCATTAATAAGTGGCTCAGGTCTGACTATTTTTTCCTTCTTTTGCTCCACCATTATGGTTTTTCCCTTTACGGGTTCTGCTCGGGCATTTATCAAATCATAACGCCTTCCACTACGCGTATAAAAACCTACATCTTGATCCTATTTTGAAGCGCTGGCTGAATTTTCCCTTCTCAGGATTGTCACATTGCAATCATAATTTCAGAGGACCCTTTTGCTATCTTTATAAGAGAAGACCGCTGATTTTTGAATTATGATCTTTGGTGTCTTCTGTACTCCAGCTTCATTATTTTTAGGTCGCGAAATGGTGACCACAGGATGATTAACTTTTGGGACCTTCATTGTTGATTCTGACGCACATATGCTTCCTTCTTCTTTAACTCCTTCACAGAACTCTATCTCTTTATTGTCCATCAGACCTTGCACCAAGGCTCTAAATTCTACACATTCTTGGATCTTGTGCCCCTCTTCATGATGGAACTCACAGTAGTTCCTCGAGTTTTCACAACTCCCTTCAGGATCCAAAATGCTCAACCCCCTTTTTACCATCTCTTTCCAGACCCATCTCAAAGGAATTTTTACATCTGCAATATCGGTCTTGATTCTTCTCCCCACCTTTCTGTCTATCGCATTAACCCTATTATCAGTGTGATTTGGTAGCGGATTTTCGGCACTAGGTGCATCATCAAATTTCACAATGCCCATTTTAATAAGTCTTTCGACTACTTTCTTAAAGGCAGTGCAATTTTCTATTGAATGCCCCGAAATTCCTGTATGGTAGTCACATTGAGCGTTTGCATCGTACCATTTAGGATATGGAGGCTGTAATGGTTTTAGGTAAAAAGGGGACACCACGTGTGCGTCAAACAAACTTTGATACAACTCCCGATATGTCATTGAGATTGGAGTAAATTGGAGCTTCTCAGTGTTCTGCTTTGTGCCGGACTCCTGCTTTGATGAACCTTGTTGACCAGTAGCCACCATTCTTGGCTGATTTACAGTAATCGATCTTGAGTAACCCTTGTTATATGTGCTTCTGTTGTTCACCTCGTTTTTCTTTTTCCTCGAGGTTGACCTTTTGTTACTCTCTCATGCATCTATCTTTCCACTTCTTATCGCATTCTCGATCATTTCGCCTGTCATCACTATGTTTGAAAAACTTTTTGTAGTGCTTCCTATCATGTGAGTGATGAACGGGGCTTTTAGGGTGTTGGTAAAGAGCATCGTAGTTTTTTTTTCTAGGAGCGGTGGCTGAACTTGTATGGCAATTTCCCTCAATCTCTGTGCATATTTCCTGAAACTCTCACTGGGTTTCTTCTCCATGTTCTGTAAAGTAATTCTATCAGGAGTCATATCCGTCACGTGATTGTACTGCTTCATGAATGCTTGTGCTAAGTCCCTTCAGAAACCAATCTTAGTACGGCTCAATTGGTTGTACCATTTGGATGCTGCTCCCACCAGACTGTCTTGGAAGCAATGTATTAGTAGTTGATCATTGTTAACATACCCAGTCATCCATCTACAAAACATGGTGATGTGAGCTTCGGGGCAAATGATCCCATTGTACTTTTTGAATTCTGGCATTTTAAACTTGTGGGGAAGCACTAGATCTGGGACCAAACTCAGATCTTTAGCATCGATTCCATGTTGCCTATCAGAATTTTCCATGGCCCTGAATTTTTCCTCCAGCCATTTACATCGGTACTCTAACTACTTTGGCAATTCTGTCATTATCCTTTCCTTTTCTGCCATTTCATCAAGGTAAGGGATAACAGGATTAGCTGGGTTATCTCCTGGGCTAGAACCTGATCCAGCTTGCAAGTTCATCGGTACTAAAACACCATCCTGAAATTGTTGAGGCCTAATCGTGACGGATGTTCTTCGAGGGTACACCTCAGGCTGTGTTGGAGTAAAACCCGGGGGATAGAGAGGTTTCTCATTATCTTCTCCAGCATTAACCATGTGGGCCTTTCCTTTATCTATTCCTCCCGTCAGTAGTTGAGTCAACTGAGTCATCATATTCCTTTGGGATTCCATCATTCGGTCCATCATGTCTTGCTGGATTTTAGCCAGTTGCTCTTGCATTTGTAATTGTAGTTTGTCTTGCATCTCTTTTTGGAGATGTTCAAGTCTTTCTAATCTTTGATCCATGTCTTTTGTCTTTGCTTGGGTACCGTAAGGATGTTTGGTTGGTAAGTTTTTGTTGGTTTCCAGATTAATTCTCTGAAATAATTTTAACCAATTAGGTCTTTCTATGAAATTTAATGCACATGATGTGATGTAATGCGAATGCATGAAATGAATGCAAAAAGGCATCGATTCTGATTTAATTTCATTTAGAAAACTTTATTGGAGAACAAAATTCTTTACATAAAATAGATTACAAATATACGGACAGCCGCATTATCATCCATTTTATCAAGAAATTCGTTCACCATGACAAACTCTCTAATTTAGTAATCGAACGTGAATCGACACTCTTTCAAATATGAAATGACATGCAATGCAATCATAACCAAACAAAATGAAACACGTTAGTACAAAGTAAAAGCAAGCAAAAAAGAAACAAATAGAGCACCTATTTGGGTGACCACTAGGGTTTGTCGCTGTACTATCTAGGGTGGGCTCTTAGGGTCTTCTACATGCGGTTTGGTTCTAAATTTGAGGTATTTGAACCAACAGATTCCTCGATCTTCACCCATTATAGGCTCATACGGACCGAGTTTAGTTCAGGGGAATACATTTCCCTATGGCTGCACGGAGATGAAAATCTCACGAAGACATAGGTACGGATGTATCCCGAAAGCGATCCACTATCCTGCACGGAGGTGAAAACCTCACGAATGAGTAGCTTCTCACTCCCACTTAAAAGGGTAAGACCAAACGGTCCTTATGCAATATGATGCGAAAATATTCTACGAGACTCAACCCACAGCAATCATATAACACAATCAAATGCAATCAAAAGATCGTAATTTTTTAAATCAGATTTTCAATTTTCGACAACAAGACAGAAAATAATCAATTTTCTGGCTTGACTCTCTTATAATGTCCCCAGTGGAGTCGCCAAGCTGTCGAAACCATTTTTTTCGTTGAAAAACGGAGGTCGACTTTAAAAATGAAAATGGAGTCGCCACCAATTCTTTTTTGAGGTGTGATCAGGTCACCTTGAGATTGATCATTAAAACATTTTGATTTATTAAAACGATGACTTTGGCCTACAAAATTCAAGAAAACGGGTTCAGGAGTCGGTTATGCACGAGGAAGGATTAGCACCCCCGTAACGCCCAAAATTGGTACCGAATTGATTGATTAACGTCTTAATGTCAGAAATTTGAAAAGATTTTAAAATACGATCCTCTTTGTTTAAAGAAAAACTTGAATAAATTAAATTGGATGCTGAGACCCGCTTATTTCGAAGAAGTAAAATGTCATGCCCAGTGAGTTAGGATACGACATTTCGAATTCTCGAAACTAAGCTTGTCTTTTGACTTTTAAAACTAGTGCATTTAAATTCAAAAGGATATTCGGTCATTTGGGTCAAATGAAAAATCGGAACCCAGTAAGTTAGGGCACAATTTCTCAAAATTCCAAATACAGAATATTGTCTTTGTTTTTAGAAATCCTTACCTCGAGATAACAAAACGTCACATCCAGTGAGTTAGGACACAACATTTTTGAATTCCCGAGAATAAGTTTTTATTTAACTTATATGCTTTGATTTAAAAAATAATTGGTTCTTTAGACTCGATGAGAAAAATCGAAACCCAGTAAGTTAGGGTACGATTTCTTTTGAATCTTAAAACACGGAGTACTTGCTTATTTCAAAACAAAAATTTTAATGCATCGGATAAAATGTAATATGGTCGTAGTAAAATGGAAAATAAATTACAGTGCCGATATGCATAATAGAACAAAAATGAGTGCTATAATACAAATAACAATGATAAAGGCAAAAATAAAATAAAATAAAATAAAAGGTAATACAATCAATCTAAAATAATAGGTAAAAGTTAAAAAGAAATAATAAATAAATAAATAAATAAATAAATAAAATAAGAGAAAATAATAGTAAAAGCTAATAGTAAATCAATAAAAATAAATAAATACTATGTACAATAGTTTAAAGATAATAAAATAATAATAATACAATAATAATAATAAATTATAATAGAAATACATTAATAAACGAATAATAATAGTAAAATAAATAAATAGTTGTAATAATAATAATAGTAAAAGTGATGATAAAAATGAAGATAATAGTACTAGTAATAATAATAGTAATGATAATAATAATAACGATAATAGAAATATTAAAATCAAATGTGAACAATAAAAAAAGTAAAAAATAAAAAATAAAATAAAGAATACATGTATGTGCAAACAAGATGAAAATAATACATATAAATATATAAAAATTAATATATATATATATATATATATATATATATATATAAAGAATGGCAATAGTAATAAAAAAATATGCACAAAATAAAAGAAAAATGAATGGATTAAATAAAATAATATAAAAAATAATCGAAGTAAAATAATGGGGATCAAATTGGAATTAAAATAAAATCGCGGGGCTAAATTATAATAGATAAATAATTAAAAAGGATTAAATTGAGACTAAAATAAAGTTGAATGGTCAGATTTAAAAGAAAAAAAAATATTCGGGCCTAAATGTAACGCGCGTAAAAGAGGGGGGACCCATGGGGAAATTATTCCCTGTTCTCGAAACGCTGCGTTTTAAGCCTAAATCAAAGGATTAAAGTGGAACAGAAATGAAATTACAGGGGAAAATTCAGAAATAAAATAAAAACTGGATTAAAAAAATAAAAATGCGGAAAGGCCTGACGCGCAAATAGACAACTTTACAGAAACACGCGAATCCCCTGGAGCGGGTCGGGTCGCGCGCGGGTCATGCCTAAACGACGTCGTTTTGGCAACTGGTGTTTAAGTCCAAAACGGCGTCGTTTTGAATCCTATATAAATAGCTGAAATCCAAAAAAAAAAACATTTCCCTTTTCATTTTTTCAAAAAAATTTGTGACTCTCGATTCTCTCTCGCTCCTCTCGATCCGGTCCAAAGTCCGGTGAGGAATCCGTAGCCAAATCACCGCATGTCCGCCACTTGTCGTAGCGCGCCACGCGCGGTGGTCGGACCTCCCAAGGTACGCTTTTTTTTCTTTTTTTTAACTATATTTAAATATATATGTTAAAAAAAAAACTTTATATGTATATAAAGCAGCTTTGAAAAGAAAAAAGGAAAGAACAAAAAAATATAAAGAAAAAGAATATAAAAGAACCTTTGCTGATCTCTTTTTGTTTTTGTGTATTGATTTTTGTTGTGTAAAACAGAAGAAGAATATAGAGGTTTTTCTTTCGGTTTTATAGCCGAAAAATCGAAAATAAATAATAAAAAATACAACGTTTTCCTTTCTGTTATTCCTATTTGCTGTGCTGTTACTGTTTTGCAGGTGAAACCACCATGGAGGAAGCCGTTCGTGGGGTGACGTGGAAGGGGCTGGAGGCGCGCGTGTGGGGGGGGGCAGGGGCTGAAGGTTCTAGGTTTTTTTGTTTTTCTGATTTGGTTTAGGTTTTGGGCTTAGTTGGGCCTAGGGTTTAGTATTGTTGGGCTTGGGTATTGGGTTTTTAAATTGGGTAGTGTTTTAGGCCTGCTATAAAGAAAACTGGACTGTTATTAGACTTTTAATTTTATTTTTTTTTGTTTTGTTTTTTGGTTTAAATGTTTGTTTTGAGTGTATTGGGCCCGGGCGAAAATGGACTATTACACACTCCATGCCGACAATTAACCTGTAACGATCCTGTCATCTAGCTTGCATGCACAATCTTGCGAGATAATACACTATCAGGTACATGGCAAAGCCTAAGGGCACGAATATAAAAATTGAAAAAGTTTATAAAATTCTAAAAAAAAATTGTCTAAAACCACATGAATACAAAAATTGAGAATTTTTTGAAATTTTAAATATTTAGAATTATAAAAAAATGTAAAAAGAAATTTTTGAAAAAAAAATCCTTTAACATTCTAAAAATTCCAAAAATATCTCATAAAATTCTACTAAAAATTTTTAAAATTCTAAAAAGAATAGAGCAAATCATCTTTGTCCAAACCCTAATCAACTATAAATCAAAATGAATCTAAATAAAAACACGTCCAATTGATTTTTTTTTTTTTATTTAGGTTCATCTAATATTTAGAACTCAAATTAATGCGAGAGTTTTCAATTTGGATTTTATTTTTATTTTATCACATTATCCCTTTTATTTGTTGTTTTCTTTCGTGAATTTTTTTTTTATTTTTTATTTTACTTCTATCCGTTTCGTTTTTTAGGTCTGAATGTTTGGTTAAGGAAAAATCATAAGACGAAAATTCAAATAGTGCAACAATATATTGAATTGTTTTTATTTGACCTGTTGTTTCGAAGTTTTATATATAAATAAAATTGTTATACTTTTACTCTAATTTGGTTATGTTTCAATATGAAAAAACGATTTAAAAGACATCCACAAAAGTGATTCAGTTGGTTATTCAATAATAAACTATCCGCATACTTTATACACCACTCAGAGAAAGATCACATATTGACTCCCCTATCAAACCACCCACCTTTGACTGTTTATTGACTCCCCTATCAAGCTACCCGCTAATAGTGGATCCTCCATTAAGCCACTCATACAGTATGCTCTTATCTCTAATAGGAGACTACTAAGGAACTACTGAAGCCTAACATCCTCATATTATCCCAACTAAGAGAATGTAGAGAAAGCCCACACTATACTATGCCTAAAAACAACCAGCATATAACGGACTCACTATCTGGCCGACCACACGAGAGGGCCACCATCCATTTTGTCGATGACGTGGCTCTATTAAGCAATGGGAACTTACCTCTATTTATACCGATATTGAAAGGGTCCTTTTTCTTCCCCTTTACTCCCTTAAGCAATATACCCTAGCATTACAATCTCTCTTCTCCTTCCTCCCTCTCTTTCTCCTTTCTTGATACTTCGACTCTAAACCTGATATAGATGAAGACCTCCTAATCACTATCACCTTCATATCCTTATCTCCTCCTTATTAAATACTAATATCAATAAAATTTTAACACTTGTTTTAATAAATTTCATCATATTATTTCAAATAAGATAATTACATTTCATTTATAATTATTAGATATGCACAATCCAACAAATATATAAACATACCTGCCTGTAGTAATTTCATATGTAAATGGCAGATCCCTATGCAAGTTCGCATTTGCCTCTTTTTTTTTTTTTTTATGTTGTAAAACAATGATGAAATGAATGATTAAAATATTAGGAATAAATAATTTTGTAATTGTTTATGGTTAAAAAAATAGTAATAAACTGTTGAAACAGGCAGCATTAAAGGCTATGTTGTCCCACCCAAGAATACAAAAATGGGGGTGATGTGGGTTGACTTGCCCCACTGCTGCCCACTAGCAAACAACAACAAACATATGTGGCCATCATCAAAGATACTCTACTTTACCACTAATTACTTCTCCATTTTCTTTTTCAAAACAAGATAAAAAAATCACCCACAGCCCCATTTTTAATAGTTAATCTCTACTTACTTTGGATATTAACATGTCTAGAGTCTACTCAACTCAAATCCCAATCCCCCCACCAAGATCTCCATTGATTAAATACAAATAACTAACTTAATTAATGTATTCTAGATAATTTATACATCCTAACATTATTTTAATTACTAATAATATATATTATGGGTGAAAACTCCTTTTTTTGGGGGGTGAAATTACCTAAATAAAAAGAAAAACGACACTTAATAATTAAATTTGAATGAAATTATTTGTAATTATATAGATTTGATATTTTTAAATAATTATTAATCTTTAAATCCCTTTAAATTAAATGTGTGATTGAAGATACAAATTACTTGTTCCAAGTTTTGTAGGATTAGTTATGGTGACTTTTAAACCTTTGTTTAATAACTTTGTTCTTAAATGTAGTTTTTGTTATTCAAATGTATTTTTACAATTAAAATTCTTAACTAAAAAAGAATATCATTATTATAATAATTACATATAATTATTCTGTGATATTCATGTACATTCATGAATTTTGCTTTGAAACTATTAACTTTTAGGCTCCAAATATATATATGGACCTTTTACATATTTTTAACAATGATTACATGATAGAAGCACATAACACTTTGTAAATAAATTGAATCCACAAGCTCTAAATATATATATATATATATATATATATAAATTCATATTTTCCTTCAATGCATGAAAAAAGCTTCACATTTTCAACTTACAACTACATTGAAGATGAAAATATTTGTTTAAAATAGTATATATCTTAATTAACATGGGTTATTAATAACCTCAACTGTCAAATTTTACTTATAAAATCATATTAACCCATTGGACTACAGTTGAAGGTAAAAAGAAAAAAGAACCCTCCAAACAAGGTTGAGCTTATTAACCCCTCATTACTCTCACATGTCAGCATAAAATTTGGAAAGCAGGTGTGGGGAACCACCACCACCAGGCTTGATAGAGAAGAGTCCATTCCAGATATCAGTAAAAGCCGAAAGAATAATCCCATGGTAATAAGACGAATTCAAGTGAAGGAAACAGTTGAGAAGCTCCTTTAATTCATCTTTGGAATATATCTGTTTCTCCAGTATCATTTGCAACATGGAGTACCTGAAATCCAAGTAAGGATCATCGGAATCTTTCTCCACCGCCAGGCTCTCTCCTCCTACACGCCCCAACCCTCGTACGGTGGTCGCCGGCGGCGAACACATGGCTTCCTTGTCTGTTTCGATGTCCATTTCCCAGTACTGATTAGTAGTGTGTGAAGAAAAAGAAGTAGGGGTTCCAAATTCAGACATGGAATTATAAGGGGTTGTTTTATTGGAGGAATTGGAAGAAGAGAGATTGTAAGGAGACTGGGGTTTGGGTTTTGGGTTGAAAACACTGGTGAGCTTCAATTTCTTACAGCTGCGGCAGCCTAAGCTGATTGAAGCTGTGTTGAGGATGAGCTTTTTCTTGTTGGTTGATGACATTTTGGTTTTAAATTACAAGGAAATGGTAAGTTTATAGAGAAACTGAGCTGAATGAGGATTGAAGAAGCTATGTATGTATAAATATAAATCCTATAAATCAATCCTGCATGTGAGCAAGGGGTCCATGTGTTTTAATCTCACCAAACTACTCCTTTCATAATATAATATGTCATAGATATCCAATACTTAATTAAATTGATTTATTTTTTAAAAAGAAATAAGTGGATTTCAGTTAATTAATGGTAATACTACGCCGTTGTAATATTTCTATTTGTAGAAACTGAAGACGACAGCAACAACCACTTTCATATTTAATTTTTCTTATTTTCTCTTTATTGCTTTAAAATTCTCTTTTTGCTTGCAAAACCAAAGGATGATATTAATCAGTGTCAACTGCTCTTAATTAAAATTGTAACCCAATAGTTCAGTTTTAACCCTACCCACAATATTTTTTTTATTATAAAATATCTATTTAAATTGCTAAAGAATCCACTAAATATATATATTTTACAAACCAAATAATAGGTAATTATATACTTTTTTAAAAAAACAAAGCTAATTATATTATTATTTTTATACGATTAAATCACGATTTGTCCTTAAAATATATCTATTTTCTCACTTTGATACTTAATTTTTTTTATCTCAATTTAATACTTAAAATATGTTAAAGTTACGTTTTTTTTACCCCTCTTTTAACAGATATTAAGAAAAGTAGATTTGGCCAATGAAAAAAAATATCATTTGACATGTTTTGGCCAATGAAAAAGTGCCACTTAACGCTCCTTTGTAAATATACAAATTTAATTAAAATACTTCTATATATCCCATTTTCTCAATACTTAATAAAAGATATGTGCCACTCTTTAAATCTTGATTTAAAGACTCCACTAACAATATACTAAATAAGTTATCATATAAACTAAATTCATTTTTCATACATTAACAATAAATTTTTAACTCCACAACAAAGTTATAAAAAATAAAAAATGTCACATGCCTCATTTATATATAGGGTTAAACCACATTTTAAGACTTAAACTTGGTAATTCTTCCTACATTGAGGCCTAAACTTCTTTTTTTTTTTAAGTTAGGTCCTAAATTTAGCAATTGTTTTCACAATTCAGTCTGACTTTTTTTTTTTTTGTTAAAGCTAAGCCCTAAACTTAGCAAATGTTCTCATATTGGAACTTGAAGTTTTTTCTATCCAAGTTAATCCTTGAAAACTAGACTTGTCCATGAGCCGAGCCTCGAGTAAGTTTTTTTTTTTTTACTATTTTGCCACTGTTTTTTCATTATTTTGCTATCATTTTACTATTATATTGTTATTATTTTTTATTATTTGGATATTATATAACTCTTGTTTTATTATTAATTTTGTTATTATTTTAAAGGTATTTGCTCACTAAGTTGCACTTAACTTAGTGTTATTTAAGTATTTTTTAAATTTTTTTCATTTGTTGGGAATCATTTATTTTAATGTTTTTAGTGTAATTGAAGTATTTTTTTAGATTTATTTTTATATAAAAAATTTTAATATGGATGGGCCAAGTTGAGTCGAGCTCAGGTTTTAGCATTTTTATCTAAGTCGGGTTTGGGCAAAATTTTAGGCCAATTTTTCGGACCGAGCCTAAAAACGGGCCTAAATTTTTACTTGGCCTGGCCCAAACTCGATCCATAGGCAACTCTATTGAAAACCCTAAAGTTCAAGCACAAATGTGGAAATAATTGTCAAGTTTAGGCTCTAATGTGAGAAAATTTGTCCAGTTCAAGTACCAATGTGGAAACAATTGCCAAATTCAAGACTTAAATTAGACCAAAAAAATTCAAACCCCAATATAAGAAAAATTGCCAAGTTAAAACCCAAATAATACATATATTAAAGAGCATGTATCACCTACAATTGGCATAGTATGTAACAAAGAATAGTAAAAGTAATACGTTAAAAAGGCATAAACAAATAAATAAAAAGATTTGATACAGATAATAGTCAAGTGGACTCCAATTCCTAAACTTCTCTTAATCAAGTATAAAATGCAAGTGTGGAAGAGCATAGAGAGTCAGAGTAGATAAACAAGTGGATTGTATTTTAGAGGATTCACATGCACTATTATTGCTGAATCATAGATTCTCAATTTAAGCAAATCGACTACTGATCCGCTGGATATCAAAGGTTCACGGGGCCAAATAAATACAAACCTAATACCAATCAGCCATTTTTAGATGGTCAGACCAGAAGTTAACCTTGTGATTATGCAGCCTACTTAGATTTTTTTTCTTATTAATAATCTACTAATATAATTGGCAGTTAATTTAAACATATATGCTAAAAAAGAAAGACAATTGAGAAAGTAGGTTGAAAATTTTAAAATTTATCGATCTATGCTGATTTTAGAGAGAAGAAAAACGCGCCCACATCAATGAAAATGTGCCCTATAAGACGCGATTTTAGAAGAGAAAGAAAACGCGTCATACAAGACGCATTTTCACTGATGTGGTAGTTAAAACGAGCCCTATAAGACACGTTTTCCTTAGTACCAAATTGGTAATTTGTATTACATCTTAAATCTACACTTACATACAATATACCAAACAAATTTATTAAGTTTGCTTTGTAACCTATCATGTTGTGAGTTTAAATTTTACAATTGTTTTTGCTATTTTTTCATTCATGTTTTTTCCGTCAACTTGTTAAGTACAAAATTTTTTGACAGAACAAAGAATTGATCAGAAGCTTCCCAATTCCGGATTATAATATATCTTACTTGAAGAAATACTAATAACTTACACTTTACAGAAAAAATTAATGAATAAGTTAGTAAGTTAGTGTTTTAATTAGCTCTTCTCCTCAATGCTCATAGGTTGTGTGGACATGTTGACTTCATATGCCCTGGGTTCGTACAGTATATGCATAACCTCGGTGTCTTCCCACTCTCGAATATCCATATTTTCTCGTATTCGAGTTGAGCTCGGTTGATCTTTTGACTTGCGCCGCTGCGACTTCTTATCTGGTACCAACTTGAAAGAAGCGTGCGAGGTAGGCAGCCACATGCTTTCATTAGGGACAAGTGAGAATTCAGATTTCCGAACATTATACACGTGTTCAAATCTGTAAACTTCATCAACATAGGTCATGCAATCTATACATTCTGAGGCACATGCAACAATTACATGTGCACATAGATAATGAAGTACTTGAAATCTCTTATAGTCGCATGTCATTTGTCTGAGGTCTATGCGGCACGCTCCACCAATAACTCCACGATCGGGTCTATGAGGCTGCTTAACTCAGAATACTAGATTTGGTCGTGAGTGACACACTGAAGTCATTAAGTTCGCAATTTCTACATTTTCCACCAACAAATGACGCGTCACCTCCAGCATGGAATTAATGCATTTCACTAGGTTCGAAGTCATGTGTCCATATCTTAATCCTTCGTCATACGACAACGTCCATTGCTTTAGAGGTATCCCATCGAAGTATCACGCAACCAGTTGGTTTACAGCCCATAGTCTCTCCAACATTTCATAGAATCAATGTTGGACAAGCTCATACCTTGTCGATGACAATCAACAACAAATTCAAGAAAAACAACCCAAAATGTATATGTTAAAATGTTTTACAGGAAAACAATTCTATGCACAATGTACCCATATTAATGACATGTCGCCACTCCGCATTCTTATGGTATCGACTCATGTAGTTAGACCCTATGTGACGCAAACAATACTTATGATATACAAAATCTCATAGGCTTGAACATCGTTTGAAAGTAGCTTGTATTCCAATGCCCTTGTAAAAAATGATACACACATCAAGCTGTGGCACAACATGCCTTCTCAAGTTAGTTAAGACAAAATCTCAATCATCACCGAATTCTTCTAGAGTTATTGTAAAAGCTATTGGCAGGATTCTTCGATTACCATCCTATGCAATAGCTGTTAACAACTTATGCTCATATCTCCCGTATAAGAATGTGCCATCAATTTGGACAAGTGACTTACAATACAGGAATGCAGTTATGCATTACTTGAAAGTTCAGAAAAAAGTGATGGAAATATCTTTTTTCAAGGACCAAGCTATCGTTATAATACGCAAGTTTTGTTTGCAACTTGGTTACGAAACCTGCTACATATCGCTCCAGTACCTGACACCATTGCCACAATTCGTTGTAGGATTTCTCCCACCCGCTGTGCATATTCTCTAACGCCTTCTACTTTGCCAACCATGTCTTGTGGTAGGACATGGCATAATTAAACTCGCTGTGGATGTGTGCGATCAAAACAGAAACCGAAATCCTAAGACTCGCTTTGACCATAGGTAATATAAAGTTAAATATCAAAGGCATGTATTGAGTTCTTTCTATAGAGCTCTTTTGTGAGGGAGAAATCGCTACCAAGCATGAGACGAGGTAAAAAGGGATTTTTTTTAATCCCAAGATTCCCGAGTTGCAAGGGCTCAGAGGTAGAAGCAATAGAGTTGACTGGTGGTTGAACTAGCAAGAGAGAAAACACTCCCTACAGGTAGCGCTTTCACTGACATGTTAGACAAATATGCCTCATACAGGGTGCGTTTTCTCTCTGAATATTTTAACCACAACGAACTCTACTACTTTTGCATCTAAGCCCTTGAAACCTGAGATAAAAAAAACCCTTTTTACCTCTCCCCATCCCTTATATAAATGCATATTCTCATCCCCTTAATTCAGTAAACGAATTTTTTTTTCTTGCGTGTTGAATTTTTCGAGGTTTAAAGATTTATTTCTCTCGCTTGGAGGGAGACAGTCATAATTTTAAGTTATGTTTGGGTTCACAGTAATGTCATGCAGCTCAATGCCCTACAAATTTCACTTGTAGTGTGAGTATGACGTCATCACCTAAGAAATCGGGATCGCTTTGTAACTCAAGATCCAAGTTGACGATGATTATACCATCTGAGATTGAAGTGCAACTAGGGGCCCCTTTGGATCACCAGCAAGCTCCAGTGTGGTGAGATTTAAAGAGTAAAAAAAATTGAACTGAAACGTAGCTCCAGTTGAGGTGTTTGGCAAGCACACCGGTGAGCATTTCTCACCTCACTGTAACCCATATTCGCTGGAGTTAAAAGCTCCAGTGGACTGATTTGGAAGTCCAAAAACAAGGGTAATTATTATTTAACCCCACCAATTCTTCCTTTATTATTTATTTTATTTAATACACATAACATAAGTTTAATATGTCATTATTCAATAAAATTTAATTTTCAATAGAATTATAAATTTTATTTATAAATTTACTATAAAGACGATTTAATTTATATTTTATTATTTGATTTAAATATAATTTGTAAAATATTTTGATATTTTATTATGAATATAATTTAAAAATATTTAAATTTTATTGTATATAATTTTAATATTTTAATTATCATTTTACAAAAAATATAATTTTAATTTATGTTTTATATTAAATAATATAACATAAATACATTGTCATTTCTAATCTAATGTTCTTAATAGTCATTTTATATTCTCACCTCACCGCTACAGCTGCGTTTAAATCCAAACACACACCTCACCATTGTTTCTAATCTCATCGCTATAGTATCCAATCTCACCGCTACAGTAACTAATCTCACCACCACTGTTGTTTTTAACCTCACCGGAGGTAAACACACCGCCCATCCAAACTAAGCCTAGGGCTTTAAAGTTACAAATATTTTGTTGCCAAAGGATAGAGCATAACTAGGGCTCTAGTTGACGATGGTTATGCGGACATGACAACCTATTTCTCATCGTCAAAAGAACATACTTTATAAAACCCACATGAAAGTGCGAAAAAAAAAATGAAAGGGTCTTTCAATATAATCAAATCATTTGTGTTGTCCATGTCCACTAAAGGTAGTGACCCTGTTAGTAAAACTTGTTACACCTCAAACATGTCATATGTTATAATAACGAGGTCCCCACCTTTGGTGGACATAGATAAAATGAAATATTTGATTATACTAAAAAGCCATTGCATTTTTCTTCCTTGTACTTCTGTTTGGGTTTTATAAGCTATCCTCCTTTGGAAAAATTAGTTGTCGTGTCCACATAACCACTGTCAACTAGGGGCCATTTATGCTCCATCATTTGAAAACATAATCTTTGTAAACTTGAAACCCTAGTTACACTTCAACCCCAGACCGTATAATCACCATCAACTGGGACCTTGAGTTGCAACGCGATTTGGCTTCCCAGGTGATGGCTCCATACTCACATGACAGATGAAATTTGTATGTCACCCAGCTCCACGACACCACCGTAAATTCAAACATTCCTTAAAATTATGACAATGTTTATCCCAAACACAGATAAAAATATATCTACAAACTTCTAATTTCCAACCACAAAAGAAAAAAAAACTATTTTTGGGCAAGTAAAAATGCATCCTACAAGGCGCATTTTCACTGCAACATCAATTAAAACGCACCATGTAAGACACATTTTCAAGAGGGAGACTACATGACGCGCTTTCATTGATATGATAGTAAAAACACATCTTGTAAGACGCTTTTTCCTTTCTCTTAAAAAATAGCATAAATCCATAAATTTGTAAAATTTTAACATAATTTCTCAAATAATTTTTTTTTCAACATATTCTTATAAATTAACCTATAATTGGCAATACTATTAGTGGATATATTCTAGCCTTGCTTTTTTATTGCTTATCTTGAACCACCACATGAAAACGTAATATTTTTTTAAACTCAAAACTTAGTTTAATTGGTTCATACAATCATTTTTAAGATATAATATGTAAAAAGTTTAAGTTTAGAACCTAACATTTAAAATTAAAGGAATTTAACAAAACACTTCTGCTCAAAAGTTATTTGAATAACAAATTCAATTCAATCATTCTCGAGTTGAACTCAAACCCAAGTAAAGTAGGTCAAGCTATCTAACAAGCAAAGTTCAAATTTAAATAGCTCGCGAACCTAAACAAACTTCTTATTTATAAATGTATCTTTAATATTTTGATATTAAATTACTATTTTACCCAAAAATATTTTACATAGAACAACGTCAAACTCGAGTATATAAATCATGTAAACATGCTTAACCAAGCCGAGCTTAAATAGTTTGATTTTATTTTGAGTTGAGCTCAAATTTAGATAATAATATTTAATCAAGCTCGACTCAAGCGAGTTTTGTATTGAGCTCAACCCTCTCACCGTTCGAGCTTGGCTCAACCCAACTACAACCCCTATCTGTATACAATCCTTTCCTTATCCTGAGCTACAAGACAACCTCCTTTATACCCAACACCCCCTAAAAAACAAGAAAAGAAAATTAGCTTTTATGAACCCAAAAATTAATTAATTCATACAATCATACTTGAAAAAGATAACATCAAGGAAGTCTGAGTTCAAATCTCAATATCTACAACCCTTATCATGAACAACAGCCTCCTTTACACTAAAAACAAGAACATGCTTTTATTCTCATTAATTTTGTTCGTTGCATTATGGTGAAGGAAAGCTAAACTTATCCTCTATGGATAGCAATAAGTATAACTCTTGACCTTATCCCAACATACTATTACCCGTATGACATGCAAATCAGAAAACGCTTATATGATATGCAATTATAACTCTCCAGATAAAGGAAAAACTTGCAAAATGTATTTAACTTAAACTGTGTTTAGCATACTATTGACGCAACCACCTAGTGATGAAATTCAGGGAAGCAAGCAATGTAGCTGAAAAATCTGGTCACAATCTGCATATACAATACATCATATAAACATATCAATTCCCAACAAGTATCACAGCTTTGCTTCCGTTTGTTATGCAAATATTAACTTTTAAGAAAATACTTCTTTGAAAAACGTTGACAGCCATGCGCAAAGGACAACTCAAATAGAAATTGCTATTTAACTCAACCTTAAATGTTTATGTTCAAAAATATTCAAAATAAAAAGTTTTTTTATCAATATTATCAGAATAAAATATTTTTTAGAAGTCATTTTCTACAGATAAAATGAAACCTCATCATCAATGATTGTCATCGAAATGCAGCAATTCTACACATCTACACTTGGTATGGCTGCTTCAATATTTCAAACTGATTAACTAAGCAGCTCAGATCAACAAAGGGGCATTAATGCACATATAATCAGCTTTGATGGACAGTATCAACTGTTTCATTGTCCCAGTATTGTCCATTGCTTTTATTCCATCTTCAACACTCAACTAGCCCGGACATCCAATGTGAAACACTTGTATTTGTGTAACTAACCCATAATTTGCTCAACCATGCTAAATTGCATTATCCTTCACCCCAAGTTACCAACCACATTTTTATCCAGTGATCCATGTAAATTTAAGATAGGATATTGTTTTCAGTACTTGGTCAGAAAACTAATTTTACCTATGAGTAGAGTTAAAAGCAGAAGATGGCACTTCAACCATCCTGGATGGAGGGGATTGGGGCCTTGGGGTACTGATATCAGCCATTCCAAAGTTAGCATCCAGTATATCTACCCCACTCCATTCGACACCTGCAATTCTTGGAGTTAAGGATTAGACATCCACTTATTGTGCTATTAATGTATATTGATTTGGAAAAAAAAATGAGTTTGAGCAAGTGCTTTTTCCCTCCTTTGAGGGTCAAGCATATTGAAGAGCTATAAAATTTCTACAAGGATACAGTCTGTCTTCCACATATCTGTAATGCTAACGTCAGCATCTGATAGAAGCCAATAATCTGCATCATTCTGAAAACAAGAAAAGAAAAGTGATAATCAATTTACATATCCGACTACTGGCAAAACGAAATTACATATTTAACCATAAAAATATGGACCAGAGTGTAATATTTGAATTTCATTTCATTTTCTTTTCTTTTCATTCTTTTTTTTTTTCTCCAATTTTGGTGCATGGAGGAAAAGGAAATTGATCTTAGGTGCTACTCTCACAAAGAGGGGTAATGACCAATGTTCTAAATGAGTTTTAATTCCACACTACCTAAATTTATAAATACCTTTTGCCCTTAATTATAGTTCATATATCCATTCTCTATAAAGCTTGCTACAGAAATAATTGGTAAAAGATGCAGTACTTACGTCAATATCCGAAGGAACAATTCTCATCATTCCTCCAACAGACTCCTGTGAAGCATTAACATCACAGTCCATTTGATGAGTTTGTACTGCCTGCGGTTCAATTTCCTTTCTGGTTCTGTCGACATTGACCAACTCAACTTGGTTTTCATTAGAGCCAGAGCTTGAAGCAAGTGAGACACTTGCAGGTGGCTCAACACCATTCACCTCTTCAAACTTCTCGAATTGGCTGAAGAAAACCAACAATTTGAAAAGAAAGACAAAAGAGAAGGATGTCAAACCAAGAACCTTTGTTGTCCATCATCACTTAGATTTAATTTCAAAAGAAAGATTGTTCATAATCATGGACAGCTAACTAGTTTAGCATATATAAAAGAAGGGAGAAATACCTGACTAGATAAACATCAATGGAACCCATTGTGCTTCTAAGGATCATCCTGTATCTCCTTTGTGGGTAGTCAACAGCCTAGAATATGGAGAAGGCAATTATGCATTCAAAACATTAGAGTAGAAAATGGTCCTAACTCATTAGAATGCTCTAGCCATCAGCTTACTTCATCAGGATCAGGTACTTCCAGTGTTGTTCCATGTGGAGCTTTAATTGCTATCAGGGTTTCATTCTGCCAAAAGCAACATGGAAAATTTAGCATAGTAAAATCAAGATGTTTTGGAGATCAGTTCAAGTGCAGAAGATGATTGCAGAGAAATAAATTTAAAGAAACATGGAATAAACAGACCTGAAAACAAGGTAGACCCTTGATGTCTTCTTCAGTTACAAAAAGCCACCTGAAAAAAAAATGAAAACGGGTAAATGTATCATCATTTGCAAAGAATCAGCAGTTAACAGCACTTAATTGGGCCCTGGTACAAGGCAGGGGTGGCAATATTCTTACCTCTGATTGTTCTCATTCTCACTCAAATCCCTCAATCTTTCCTGCATTTCTCTGTAATATTTTAGAAGCATCAGCAATCCTAAACAGGTTTGAGACAGTAAGAGTTTCTACTTCAAAAAGAGAATAAGCAGGCATAACCTTATTTGATCATCTAAAGTGTGCTCTTTCATGGTAAGGTTTTCAATTTCTGCCTGCATACAGAAGAGTAAGTAAGATCATATGTACGAATTGATCAACCATCAATGGTGGAACATTCTCTTGAAAGCTATAAACCAAAATAAAGAAATAGAAATTCACTCTTATGCACAATAGGAGGAAGATTTGTTGCCTGGGCAAGGTAAAACAAAACCAATATTACTTCCTAATACCTGTAATACAGAGACATCACCATCCGCTTCTGGCCTTGAATCGTCAACACCCCTAATAAATTTTGATTTAATCCTCAAATGAGTCTCACATTCATTGAAGGTTAACCAGAATGACAAACCAAATTAAAACAGCAAATTCTTGAAAACATTTAAAATCATTAATAATTACTTCCAACGTATTTTGTTTTTCAGCTTCTTTTCAATAAGACCAATGCCTTCCAAAACATTCGTTATGTCATATATCCTCCTCTTTTGCACCTGTTGCAACATACAGAGGGGAAAAAGACAATAAATAAAAGAGCCATTTCAATAATATGACAAAACATCCAATGGTACATAAGCTCCGTTAAATGTATATCATTACCTCCAGTGTTTCTGCGGCCTTATTTAGGTCAAGGATACCATCTTCAGCATGCTTTATTAGGTTGATGAACTTTTTTGTCAAGAAACCTAAAAATTTCAACCACATTAGTACTGTGCTCACCATGCATAAAAGCTCTAGGAAATACAAATACCCATTGCTTAATTTTTTTAAAGAAAAAAGCATTATTAAGGTTACCTAAAGAACTGTCATAACGGCAGCTGCCAGCAGGAGTAAGAGGAGCTGGAGAGCCTGCCCATTACCATACATAATGTCAGTCGTTCTTCTCCATATAAAAATCTCTCTTTCTTGGCACATTAGACTACTGATAGTGATGATACAGTAATTAAATTGGTATATACAGCTTTGGACTGAAACATAAGTTTCCTTCTAAGGACTAAGTTCATAGCAGACAATTAAATAATGAGATAAAAAAGTGGATGAATGGCCAAAAAAGTTTCTCACTAGCATTTGACACAGGTGTTTGAGGAGCAGACTTATTGGCCTTGGAGGCCTTTGATCTGTTATTTATCCTTCCTCCTTTAGCAGAGACAGGTGTCTGGAACGGACTATTGGCTGTGCTGGTAACTCTTGGACTGGTTGTCCATTGGCTAGATTCAACTTCCTTGTTCACCGTTGTACTCTTCCTTTTTAATTTCTGAGAAAAACCAGTGGTGTTTCAAAGTGTTGCTAATGGCAGGAAGAAATACAAGTTCACCTCAGAAGTTATTATGGCTATGCTTAAACTAACAGTTGATTAATTTGAAGGGGAGGGGGTGAAGAGACTAAGTCTAACAAATGCAAATATATGATAAAATACATAAGAAGAGTTACTGTTAAGTGTAAACCATAAAAACCTTCAGAATTACTTGACTAATTGATGCAAAGGCTTTTACAAAGGCCTAAACTCATGGTGATCAATGCCATGAAACAATCAAGTATGTACAAACAATAGTGATTCACTTGTTATTAGGTGGAGGACAATAAGTGAAAAGAATACTTCATATATGAACATAGGTTTTGAAACCGATTAGCAATCATAATTTGTAGGGGGAAATTATGCAGCCAGAGTCATAACAATGTCAACCGAATCATTTATCAAATAACCATCAAAGCTGCAACATCCAAAGAATTTACAGACTTCAAGCTTTCTTCACATAGGGCATGGCATCTAATAATCTGTTCTAAACCAACAATGCAGCACATGCATCTTCTTCCTCTCCGAGTATAGCAAGTTTATTACATGAAACTAATATGCTACCAATTGCAATTAGGTCTGAAATCCAAAACATTACAAACAAAAACCCAATAGCTAGATATTCACTTTCATCATGTCGGTCAAAAGTTATAGTGCTAAAAACTAGTTTCTCAGAGCATGAAAGTGCATAAGCCATCAAGTTTCAGCCATTGGATGATGCCGGCATTGTTAAATTTCAACTTAGTTCAGCAAAGAAGCACTTTATTCAGCCCAAAGCCCATTATACCATCAAATACATCATCAAAAACATAAATGCACTGCGAAAAAAATCACGTATAAAAGTACAAGCATAACAATTTCACTGCAGAGTCAAACAATGCTAATGATACTGATAATTTCAACTCCACTAAGTGAACAACTAAACTGGAGATTATCAATTGTCAATAAAAGTTGCAATCGAACAAAATATAACGATATATGTCAAATGAGAGTAAAATTATCGTTAAATAAAAAACATATTGACAGTTGACTAACCACGCCATAACCACCATTTTTTAAGGAAAAAATGTGAAAAACATTTATTGAAAATTATAAAAAAAAAATAATAACTCACTGGAGATCTCACAACTATCGCTTCAACTTCTTGATCGGCGATGATTCCACGAGTATTGTTACCGGTGGTTAAATTATTGTTACTATTATTAGAGGAAAATCTATGATAATCATCCAGATGAACAAATGGCGGCTTCATCGAGGCGAAAGCCAGGTGGCGGCGTATTGGCGGAACAATCGAAGGAGCCGACGGTGCTGGTGCGGAGACGGCAGTCAAAGAAGGAGGAGGATGCGGCGGCGTGGGGCAAGCGGAGGCTCGAGCCACACCGGACATTGAGGTATACGGTATAGAGATAGAGAGAGGAAACCACAGAGAGAGAGAGGAGAGCGTAGAAATTCACTTGGAAAAAAGAGAAAGTGAGGGTTGGAGAGAAGGATGAGGGAAAGTTGCGAAGAGGGAAAGGGTTAAAGGAGGGAAAATGAAAGAAAAGAAATTTGAGAATAGAAAAATATTCTTTTTTATATTTTTTAATAACTTTATGTTAATATTATTTTCACTTATTTTTAATATATTTCCGGAAATATGAAAAAAAAATTAAATGATTTTTTTTTTTTTTTTGTTTGAATGAATAAAAGAAAAATGTAACTTATCATTTGGTTAATCTTTTGATTTTTTCATATAAGAATATAGACATAAATACTAAAATATTATTGAATTTTAAATAATAAAATTATTAGTACAATATTAAAATATTGATTTGTAATATTATTATTTCAAATATTAATATTTTAGTAATAAAATTAATGTTAATTTTTTTTAATATTTAATTACATGAAATATATTTTTCAATCTAAAAAAATATTGTAATGATATGATTTATATTAATATAATAATTTATTTAAGTATTAATTTATATCTATTTAAATAGAAACATTGACATAAATTTTAATTATTAATATTTTAATTTTTATCATTAAACTGTTAGCTTTTAATATTAATATTTCAGAAAGTAATTAGTTAAAAATAATATTTAAAGTATCATATAAATTTTAAATACTCACAATAATATTACTTATAAATTACCAAATAAATGTTAATATTACATTAAGCATATAAATAATTTTAAAACTCCTAATATATTATATAAAAATTATTAAATGTTATTCATATTATTTTCATATTATAAACTATTCTTACTACATATTTACAAAGTATAATTTTGTTACAAACTAAAAGAAAAATGACAAGAAATTTAGAAAAAATAATAGAGAAGGTAATTTTTTTTTTTAACTTGACAAAAGATAATAATAAAATTACAAAATATAATATAAATGAATTAACAGTAGTAAATGGGAAAAGATAAATGAATACGAATCTTGAGTAAATGGATGTTTTTATCTTTCAAGAAACACACATTTAAAAGACTTTGGGTCTAATTTTGTGACTTATGGACGAACATCACGAACAAAGCAACTACTACGAAATATTTTAGGCTCAATAGAAAATAAAAATTTTGAAGGAAAGAGGATATAGTAAGGAATGTCACTGTTTAAGTACAAAAGATGGCATATGATTAATAAGAGAAGAGGCTGATAAGATGGAATCATCCCAAAAATATTTAGGAACGCTCAATTGAAAAAGAAGGGCTTTGGTTACTTTAAGAAAGTGTTTGTTTTTTATTTCAACTACACCATTTTGGGAAGGAGTATCAACACAAGATGATTGGTGAATAATACCATTCTAAGTCATATATAAGTTGAAAGTATTGGAAAATATCCCTTTGCATTATCACTTTGCAAAATACTAACACTAACATTAAATTGAGTTTTTATTTTAGCACAAAAGGCACAAAAATAGAGAATAACTCAGAATGGTTTTTCATTAAATATAACCAAGTTACTCATAAATAATCATCCACAAAAGTAACAAAACTAGACTTTAAAGTAATAGGACTTAGACTCGAAACATCAGAATGGACTAATTCAAAAGGAAATGAGGACTCTTTCATTAGTCCTACGAACAAAAGGTAAATAGTGATCTTTAGCAAATTGAAATGATTCACAATCTAATGATAACAAACATTGAGAATGAGGACACAACTTCTTCTAGGATGACAATGAAGGATGACCCAACTAGCAATATACCTCAAAGGGAGACTCCATACTAGAACAAGCAATAGATCTCAGCACCTGTGTATCAAGGAAATAAAGACCTCCAAGCTCACGACTTCTACCAATAATTTACTTCATCATAAGATCCTAAAAGAGACGACGATCAGGAAAGAATGAGACACAATAGTTGAGAGCACATGTAAGCTTACTAATAAATAATAAGTTAAAAGAAAAATTAGGTATGCATAATGATAACTCTTGAAAAGAGTTATATTTCATGCCTTTAGACCTAGCTAATTGCCTATACTTAAGTAAATTTAGTTTCATTTTAGGACATTCCATTCGTAATTTTCATTGCATTACATTAAAAAGATTGGACTGTGCTTAAATGTTATTATATGTTACTTTTAATTGCATCTGGTAGGGCTGTGTTTGGTGGTTTGGTAAGTCCAGGTTGAGGAACAAGAAATACAGGAGTGAAGGTTTGTCGAAGGCAAAAGGTTGGATAGTTTGTCAACATGGATGACGTGGCAATTCCAAGAAGACCGAGTCAACACTCAACGCATACCAATTTCAGCCCAACTGTACTCTTACTAGAAAAATCTGCCTAAAAAAGAGGAGAAGATAATCTTGGATTGTTGAAAAAAGAATTTAAAAAGAGGAGAAGATAAACATGGGTTGTTGGATTTACCCTAGGGAAAAAGCCTATAAAAAGCAAAAGGAGGAAACTCAAAAAGATGAACAAAAAGGAAGAGATCCTTAAGCAAAAATAGAGGGTAGCGGCTGAGTAGAGATGGAAAAAGGAAGACGAAAGTAGTCCCTCTAAGCCATCGCAAGACACTATGCTGCTGGAGTGTGAACTGGACACGCGAAAGTTGTCTTCTCAAAGTCTTCCGTATTTCTTACTTTGTTCTTCCATGAATTGAATGATGAAAATGGTGTTGGATGTTATTTTGGTTTTGAATTTTATGTGCCAACCCATGAGCTAAATCTCATAGGGTTGGGATTACATGATGAAACTTTTATTTTCTTTAATGGTTGAAGCATATATCAAAATCAATTTACTGTTTCATTCAATTATTTTTATTTCTAAATTGTATGCGTGCAATCCCTAGACATAGATGATTGTTCGGCATGCCCATAAACTAAATCTAGTTCTGAAAAGGTTGGAGTAGTTGGACCAAATTGAATGATATGAGCAAGTACTTGACAGATACTTGTAGTAGACTCTAGACATAGAGCAGCGTTCATATAGAAGGAAACAGTGCAAGGTATCGTATTAAAGGCCTATAGACACAAGCAAGGTGTAACACCCCTTACCCGGGTTCTACGCCGGAACCGGGCCCGAGGCGTTATCGAACTCAAACCACTTGATCGCCACTTAGGCTCGTCGTAACTACTCTCTGAAGTCATCACAACAACCTCATTCTCGACTTACGAGGCCTCACTCATACACACTAGGGCTCTCGAGACCAAACCGGAACTTTTTCCAATATTAAAAATTTTCTCTTTTATCCAAGTCTCACACGCCCGTGCATGGACACACACGCCCGTGTCCCCAGACCGTGTCTAAAAACTCAGTATTCTGCCAATTTGCCCACGACCAAGGCACGCCCGTGCTTCCCAACCGTGGTGAATCCTGACTTCACACACACGGCCTCAAAGCCTAGTCACACGCCCATGTGGCTAGCCCGTGGACTATCCTGACTTAAAATGTTATCATGCAGGGGGTGCACGGCCACAGCACACGCCCGTGGGCTGACCGTGTGTCACATATGGCCTAGACACACGCCCGTGTGTCTAACCACATGGTCAAGAACAAGGCTAAGTGCCAAGTTCTTTTCACCCCTCTAACATACACAACATATATTCAACCAACACAATCATAATCAACTCAAATTGGATTGCAATCTCACATAGACAACTATGACTTTTCATATAATATGGTAGCCAACAACTATGGCATTATACAAAATAAGCTATCCATCTAAAGGCCAACACATCTTAGCCATTTACAACAAAATCCACTAACTTGTCTAGCCCCTATACATGCCATATACAAAACATTAAGTTTCATGTACCAAAGTGTGCTGATATGTGGGCTGTCTTCTGATGATCCACGTATCTCGATTCAACGCTTTTAATCTAAAAGACAAGGGAAAAGAAAGAGAGTAAGCTTTGAGCTTAGTAAGTTTACACATAAACAATTAAGCAACATAGTATAAGCTAAGCAACCATTAGCATTATACTAACAAATAATTCACAACTATGCTTACTCTTTCTATCCCTTACCATATTTCCAACACATCATGAGTCACATAATCATAACCATCAAAATGCACCCCTGCATTCTATGTCACATTTACACAATATACAACACATCATTATTTCTCGTAATACATCCACACAGTTTATCCACACAGTTTATCCACATAACTTATCCACACAGCCTATCCACACAGCTAGTTCATATAGCTAATCCACACAGCTATTACACACAGCTAATACACACAGTTAATCCACACAACCAATATCTCAGTGGTTTCGCACTTAGCACACCACAATTGATTAATAAGGTGGTATCGCACTTAGCCTACCACAAAGGTATTCATAGTGATTTAGCACATAGCTCACCAAACGATAAACCTCACGATAGCATCGCACATAGCTAGCTCATCGTCAATATGCATTAGGATGGTATCGCACTTAGCCCACCATCTAGCATTATCACAACACATGCACAAGTCTACTTACTTAATCATTCTCGATCATACATTCATTCCACATTTTCTACTAAATTCATCCCACATAGGTTCTCAAACATGCTACACACTAGCTAGCATTAACAAATTGTAAGTATGAATGCATTATTTATGCATAGACTTACCTCGATACTCAAAAGTATAGAAATATGTAATTTAGTCCACCACCTTGCTTTTGCCTTGGTTTCGATCCGGGCTTCGTCTTTCTTGTTCTATAATGAATAAATCAGCTTATTCAATACATACATTGACTAAAGTGACCCACATCTCATACTTTAGCAAAATTACTATTTTGCCCCTAAACTTTCTCATATTTACACTTTAGTCCCAAAGGCTCGTAAAGTGATTTTTATTCAACTTTCTAGTCTTTCATGCTTAGCCGAACCACTTATTCAAATAAAGCTATCATCAATTCTTACTAAACCACAAATGTATGACCAAACTAAAGTTTTTCACAAACTAGTCCCTACATGCATTTTCATGGAAAATCACTTAGCAAAAGATGTTTCTACTATATCAAGCTTTCATATTATTCCATAAAACAACAAAATACATGCATGTCACACATATGTACATTTTTGAACATCCATAATAGCTCACCAAAAAGCTAAAAATAGCTTACTCATGCTACTAGGACTTCAAAAATACGAAGAATATCAAAAATTGGGCTTAGGAGCATTTACTAGCAAGCTTGAAAAATTGAAAGAGCCCTAACAATGGCTATTGAAATTTTTAGCAGCTTGGGGGAGAAGATGAGTGAATTTTTGTCATATTTTCACCTATTTAATCACTTAATAACTAAATGACCAAAATGCCCTTTTTGATAAACTTCAAATTTTAACTCATCCATGCCCATTTTTGCTCAAAAATTAGAATTTGGATAAATTACTATTTAAGGACCTCTAATTAATAATCTAAAGCTATTTCACACATATAGCTTCTAGAAACACACATTTTGCAACTTTTGCAATTTAGTCCTTTTGGACAATTCAACCACAATTTCACAAAATTGCTTCATGAAACTTTCACACTAGTATGCATACATAATATAAACCTCAAAAACTCATTCATAACCCTCAAATTTGTGGTCTCGCACCACTATTCCGACTAGGCCCTAAACCGGGACGTTACACAAGGTAACTTGAGGTTTTTGCTCTCGAAAGAAGCAGACCACTTTAGAACTCTTCTAAGCAGTAGATTGATTACAATTTTACCGAGGCATTTCTGACAGTAATGGTAGATTCTTAGTAATTCCAACCTTCCATATCAACATCGTATATCCTTTATCCCTTGCCGTAGTATCTTTGCCATCACATCCTTAGTTGTTTATTTGTTCAGTTACATATTATTCATATAATCGTTTTCGTAATTGCCATTGCATTTTTTAATCTTACATTACCATAGCATTTCCAAGTATTCATTAGTTCCACATATTGCATACATCATTATTCCTTTTAATTGCCACCGCATACGTACCATAGCATTACCATAGCATTAATATCATTTTATTATAATAACTTGACCACTTTTGTGCCTCAATCTGATCCTCATGGGAACGATACTCACTCATCACGTTATTACTTAATTTGACGTGTATACTTGTACAAATCGCATATCATATCACACGCGACACGTTTTTGGCGTCGTTGCCAGGGATTGAGAATTTGGTAAAATTTTGTTTTGTTATTTTACTTAATTCCATCTGTTTTATCTAAATTAATTTAATTTAATTTCTACAAGTTTGCCATCAGTGCATGAGAAGAGGTATTCTTGCTAGTAAAGAGTATCCTTTTGACCCAAAGATCGAGAGAACTTTATGAAGAAAGCGAAATAAACTGTGAAAAATGGCTAGGAACGGGAATGATCCTAGTCTCAATGATAATCTGAATGGTCAGGACGCTAATCCTCCTGTTCGTAGGGTGATAGATGATCGAGACAGACCAATTCGAGAGCATGTTGTTCCAATTTTGGATGATCTAAATCCAGGGATAGTCAGACCACAAATACAGTCTCAGTAGTTTGAGCTGAAATCGGTAATGTTTCAGATATTGCAAATAGTATGACAGTTTAGTGGATTACCTACTGAAGATCCAAGACTGCATTTACTACTTTTTCTAGAGGTTTGTGACTTGTTTAGACAATAGGGTGTTCCTAAAGATGCTCTGCAACTTAAACTATTTCCATATTCTTTAAGAGATAGTGCAAGAGCATGGCTGAATGCTTTACTTTTGGGAATAGTGGCATCATGGAATGATCTTTGCCAGAGATTCTTGTTACGGTATAATCCTCTGAATATGAATGCCAAACTTAGAAATGACATCATATCTTTTTGGAAATTGGATGGTGAAGCACTATATGAAGCTTGAGAGCGACTTAAAGACTTAATTCAGAGATGCTTGATGCATGGATTTCAACACTGGACTCAGATAGATATATTCTATAATGGGCTGAATGCGTATACGAGGATGGTAGTTGAAGCTTCTACCAATGGTACTCTGTTGGATAAATCTTATAATGAAGCATATGAGATTTTGGAAAAGATTTTCAATAATGATTATCAATATCCTACCACTCGAGTTAGGACTGGTAGAAGAGCGGTTGGCACCATGGAACTTGATACAATCACTTTATTGACTGCTCAGGTATCATCTTTAACTAATATGATCAAAACAATGAAGAGACCAACTATAGTCTAAGAGATGAAATCAGTCAAACTATTGTGCGTTTATTGTGGTGAAGACCATGTGTTTGATGAATGCCCTTCAAATCCAGCATCTGTATACTACATGGGTAGTTTTAACTAGGATAATAACCCCTATTCTAACACCTACAATCTAGAGTGGAAGCAACATCCGAAATTTAGTTGGAATAATCAAAGTGTGGGGAATCCACACAATGTTGCAAGACAAAATATCCACAATGCAACGCTCGATTATAATAATCCTATGTCAAGGCAAAATGCTCAACAAGGTCAGGTATCATCTTCTAATTCTATTGAATCTTTGTTGAAAGATTATATGGCCAAAAATGATGTTGTGATTCAGAGTCAGGCTGCGTCTCTCCGAGCTCTTGAAAATCTAGTAAGGTAAAAAACGAACGCTCTAAATGCAAGGCCACAAGGAGCATTGCCAAGTGATACTGAAAATTCGAAAACCTAAGGGAAGGAGCAATGCAAGGCCATCACTCTTAGAAGTGGGACTCAGTTGGATAAAGTTGTTCAAGATGCCATGACAGAGGAAAACAAATTCAGCCGCAATCAGGAAAAGATCTCAAAACCTACTGAACGACAGACAACACCTGAAAAGGGTACATAGAGAAATGTTGTGGCAAAATCAGATCATGTTGCCAACGAAAATGCCACAGCAAAACAATATCAGCAACCTGAAGGACGACCACCTCTACCTTTTCCTTAGCAATTTCATAATTCTAAGCAGAATGTTCAGTTCAAAAGATTTTTAGAGGTCTTGAAGTAACTCCATATCAACATACCGCTAGTAGAAGCTTTGGAACAAATACCCAATTACGTTAAATTTATGAAAGATATATTGTCAAAAAAGCCTAGATTGAGAGAATTTGAGACTGTTGCTCTCACTGAATGGTGCACAGCAATGTTGATGAATAAGTTGCCTCCAAAGTTGAAGGACCCATGGAGTTTCACTATCCCATATTTCATTAGAAATCATTATGTTGGTAAGGCATTATGTGATTTAGGAGAAAGTATAAATCTAATGCCTCTGTCTATTTTCAAGAAGCTAGGAATTGAGAAGGCAATACCCATAATAGTTATGTTGCAGCTAGCTGATTGGTCTTACGCTCATCCGGACGGTAAAATTGAAGACATGCTGGTAAGAGTAGATAAATTTATATTTCCTGCTGACTTCCTTATTTTAGAAATTGAAGCTGGTCAAAATGTGTCAAGTATTCTTGGAAGACCTTTTCTTGCTACAGGAAGAACTCTAATTGACGTGTAGAAAGGTGAATTGACCATGAGGGTAAATGATCAACAAGTTACTTTTAATATCTTTGATGCTTTGGAATGTGCAGATGAAAATGAAGAATGTCACGCCACTGGATAGAAACAGCAGTGGAAGAGTTCATGAGATTTTGCCATAGCAATTCTGATAGTGATGAAGATTCATTTGAGCGGAGACCCTTGTGCACTTTGCTGGAGCAAAATAGACCTTTCAATTTTGATGAACAATGCTTGGTAACTCATGTATATCTGCATGGAGCTATTGATGTCAAGGACATGAAAATGGGGGACACATTTAAAGTTAATGGACAACGCTTGAAGTGCTACTAGGGTGCTATTGTAGAGCGAGACAAGCATTCCATTGATCTTCGAGAAGTTTAACTTCAACATCTTGAAAATTTTTTTTATTTTTATTTCATTTTCTCGATTTAAATTTCTTAGTTATTTCATTTCCTTTGTTTAATAAACTTGTAATAGCTCGTTTTCAGTGAAATCGGAACGGTGGTTTCAGAACCATAAATCTAATGAGTAAATTATTATTTTATTTTTGTTTTAATGTTTATGAGATTAAATTAAGGTTGTATTAAAATTACATTAGGAAATTTTTATGTTTGCACGGTTAATTAAACAAAAAGGATTAAATCGTAAAAAGAGTAAAAGTTGAGTTCTATTAACTAAAAGGGCTAAAAGATTATAGAAATGAAACCAAATGGACTTAAATGGTAATTAGACCATTTGTATGGTTAGTGGATGTTTATGGTATGGTTTTGATGAAATTATTAAAGTTTTTAAAGGCTAAAATGGTAATTAGATAAATAAAAATTAAACTAAATGAAAAAGATTCACTTCATCTTTCTCATTTTTCAACCAGCACCGAAAAATTAAAGGATAAAACACCATTGAAGCTAGCTAGGGCATTCGGCCAATCTTTCTTGTTTGCATGGTATGATTTTCAACCCCATTTTTAATGATTTTTATGTTTTTGAGATCGTTTTAGCTTAATCTAGCTAGCCCGGGGGTCAATTTGTAAACTTGTTAAAGGTTGAGGGTTATGCCATGAATGTTCTTGAATGATTCTTGATGTTAAATGCTGGATTATGAATCTTTGTTGATAAATAAACAAGTTTTACAAAGTGATTTTTGATGAATTTTGGAAATTAAGGACTAAATTGTTAAAGGTATGAATTCTAGGGTTTTAATATGAAATGATGATAAAAATGGGTTGTTTCAAGGTCCCTTGCATGTTTGATTAACATGGATTTAGATTAAAATGGTTAGATTTTAAGTTATAAGCTTAAGGACTAAATTGTGAAAAAAGTTAAAATATTAGGGGCAAATGATAATTTTGCATAAATGTGAAATGTGGATTTGTAACACCCCAAACCCGGCCTAGAAGTTAGGCCCGAATCTGGTGTGTCACATGGAAGTAAAAAACATCTTTGCGATTATTAAAAACTTGCTTGAGAAATACAGCCTCTTTGTTAAAACCAAAAACACTTAAGCAATTGTTAACTACTTGAAAACGTAATAATCTTTAAAAACCTTTTCATTTGCGGAAGCATATTTGAAATAAACAATTTATTAAAATGTGACGTTTATAAATAGAGTTGCAGAAGCATTTTGAAAACGTTGCGGAAACGTAGATAAAATACAAGTATTTTTGAGAGGTTGTTTGATAAACCGATAATCAAACTAGTAATCTTTTAAAACCGTGACTTTTGAAAATGTCGTTGATAATTTGTGTAACACCCCCAAACCCGGCCCACGAGCCTTGACCGGATCTGGTTATGTCACTGCGGAAAGACGGTTGAAAATCTTTTTGACTTTTGGATAAAATATGAAAATTGTTAACTTTTGAAAACCATGTCCATTTAAAATTATAATTAAAACTTTGTTATTATACAATGCCCATATTAAAACTTTATTAAACAGATATATATATATATATATATATATATATATATAATTCGAATAAATAAGTTGCTAAAATAAAGTTATCTTCACTTAGTAATTTAATTTGAACAAGCCATAAATAATAATAAAATAATACCAAAATAATAAAAATAAGGCCCTTATTACAACCCAATATTTAAACCCAAATACTTAATATTAAAAACATAAAATAATCAAAATAATCTCCTTCTTTATGGCCACCTTTGTATCCCCTCCAATTAACTCTTAAAACAAAAATTTTCCTTATAGCTCGGGCCTTCTCTTAGCTTATAACTAGCACCTAAAATACCTCTATCAATACCGTAATGACCACACTTAAGCAAAATAAATTAAAAAAAAATTTACCCCTATTCCAGGATGTTACAATTTGAAAGAAAATCCGAGTTAAAATTATTTGTAAAAGTTTGTTATGAAATCCTTTTGTTAATCAATTTTGGAAAATCTTTATTTAAGTTTTTAGAAAAATTCCCATTTAAAAATAATTCAAGCAAAATTAAAGTACGTCAACATAAAGCAAAAATAAATACTCCAGAGGCCTTATTACATCATAAAAAACCCAAAATAGTAAAGTCAACAGAAATAGAAATCTAAAGTTCAAAATAAACACCATTTCTGAAGTATGGCCTCCACCGAGTCATCCATGGCCCCAAGTCCTCGTCACGGAGCATTACCTACAAGGGTTAAGAAAAATGGGGGTTGAGTTACAAGAACTCAGTGTATAATCCCCTTACCGTCATTCACTGGGCATGAACCCATTTAGCAATATTTTGGGCCTAAGCCCCTTTTCACATAATAATGTATCAATTATATTGTATGAATGTAATGCAATCCCAAACCAACCTAATAATCCATCTACTACACACCACCCGTACCATCCATCACACTTGTGGGGATCTTTTGTCAACCCACCCCGCCAACACACCAATCATAGGCATTTAGCCATTTATATCAAATTCGAATTGTGGACAAGCCACCAGAATAATAGAATATACGTGGCTTAGCCACCAGACAAAATGTGACAGAGTCACCAGAATATGTGGCAGAGCCACCAAATTTCACTTCCCCGATCATCAATATCCCAATCCCATGCAACTTATGTAAATGCAACATACATCATAAATCATAATATTTTACAATATAACCACGATAATTAATAACTCAGAGATTTATTACAAACAATTTGGCCCATTAACACTTTACAAAATCGGCCCATTAGGGCATTATATCAAATCGGCCCATTAAGCAATATATCAAATCGGCCCATTATGGCTATATATCAAATCGGCCCGTTAAGGCAATATATCAAATCGGCCCGTTAAGGCAATATAACAAATCAGCCCATTAAGGCAATATAACAATTCGGCCCATTAAGGCAATATAACAAATCGGCCCGTTAAGGCAGTATAACAAATCGGCCCTTTAGGGGCAATTCCGTAATTCGGCCCATAGGGGCATTTTCGTAATTCAGTAATCTTACCCACTAAGGGTAATTTGGTAATCTCGCAACCCAGGGGTATTTCGGTAATTTACCCTCTAAGGGTATTATAGTAATTTCAAACCTGCACTTAACTACTAATTTGGGGAATAAAAAGCGAAATCATCCATCTCAAGGCATACGACTAAATTGACAATAACTTGGGTTAGGAAACTCGAAATTTAAATCCGTAAATTTTTCTTGAAACTAGACTCATATATCTTCTTACTAAAAGTTTTCCAGAATTTTTGGCTTAACCAATTAGTATAGTTTATTCCTTAAAGTTTCCCTTATTTCACTGTCTAACGATTCTGACCTCTCTTACCTTAATTTCAAATATCTCACTATACGGTTTTCATATACTACTCCCACTTGTTTATATTGAAAATAGGCTCACTAAGGAATCTATACATATAAACTATAACTCATAATTCACTTTGTACAATTTTATACGATTTTTCCAAGACAGATCAGGGAACTACGAAGTCATTCAGAACCAGTCTCACTAAAATTAAAATATCACAGACTTTAAAATTCCTTTTCCTTCTCCGCTTCTTCCATATAAAAATAGACACAGTAAGATTTAATTTGATATCTTATTCACTTATTAATCCCTTTTCTCCTATTTTCCGTGATTTTTCAAAAGAACGTCATCATTCTTGACCAAAAACTGTTTCATTGCAAACTATGGTTACCACTACGGACATACGCACGCCCAAGTGATCACGGATGCCGGTTTTAGGCTTTCTTCAGTATTTCGACCGAACCACAGAATATTTCATGCAAACTTTCAGAGAAGTGTGAGATTACACACCATTTCAAACATGTATTCGGAAAGTACGGGATTACACACCTTGATTACGAGTTGTGCTTTCTACCGATTTCAACACCTATAATGATAGTTGATAGAAGGTTAGTCTCAACTTTGATAATCGTAACTAGAAACACTTTATTAGGCTAACTCCACTTACCATGAATGTGATCTCCCTCAGAGCACCAAGAATCGATCCTACCCTTTGGTTACTGAAATCCCGTCCTAACAATATTTGGTGAGCGAAAGAGCCGTTAGTAATTATCCCACCTTTGGCCAAAACAAATCTTATAACAACGTTCTTACCCCACTTGCTTGACGAGTCGACGATAACGATTTGGTTAATACAAATCACTTGTGCTCCTTCACCTTGTTGAAAGCCCGATTCGATTCAAGAAGTGAGTGCCAACACGAACAAGAAAGAAATAACGTAAAAGAGATGAAGAATTCAAAGGTTCGGTTATGGAGGAAAAATGGACAAGAAAATTCGACTATCAAAGAGAGTATGAACAAAAATGCATTGATTTTTCGACCAAAACAAAGGAGAAACTTGCACGAATGGCTAGAAGATTTTGGCCAAAGCAAAAAGGAAGAAAAAGAAAAATATTAGTAAGGAAGAGTACCTAAAAATGCTAAGAGAACCCCAAACCTTAGCATGCACAAAACTTTGCAAAATGACCAAAGAAGATTTCGGCTCTCCCTATTCCTTCACCAAACCGCGTGGCATCTTTTGCCCAAAAGGATAAATGTTGACCAAATTAACTTTCCAAAACATCACCCACGATACTAGCCAACATGTTCCCTTCTCTTGCCATTTTCTTTCATTTCTTTCCTTACCCTCATCCTTACCTTATATCCTTAGTCACCTTGCCAAAATTAAAAAGTCCAACTTGCCTTATTTACTAGCTCGGCCGACACTTAGGGAAAGAATACAAAAAAAAAGTCAAAATTTGCACATTATGGGATTTGAACCTCTTCCCTCCATACTCTTCACTTAATGCCATAACCTCTTTGCCATATGCTCAATTATGCTAGCACATTACTCATTTAATTCCATAAACATTGAGGTCACTTACTATATCTCCTTAAAGTGCTAAAACATAAAATTTACCTATAGCCTAACTTGAACCTGGAACTTCCTAGAAACCTCGTAACTCTCCAAAATCACCTTCCTAATAAGTCCAACTTGAAATAATGCCGTTCTCAAATTCCCATGAATTTTAAAACGCTTCTACGCTCAAGGTCTAATGGGCCCAATCCTACTAGGCCCAATTTCGGGTTGTTACAGGATTGAATTGAATGTTTAAGGCTAATTGAAGTACTTAATTGAATGTAATTATCTATTTAGATCAAGACAAACCATGTACGGACCTAGATCGAGGAAAAGCAAAAGCTACGGATTAGGTCGATTTACCTTCACGTCCCTAGTTGTCGAGGTAAGTTCGTATAAATAATGCTATTGCAAATTGTATGTTATTATGTTATTTATGATGTTAATTGACTGAGGTATAAATAAATCAATGTTATGATGGTTATCGAGTCCCGGTTGAACATTAAGAATTCGTAGGATACAAATGACATGTCATTAGGGTTTTCATGTTTCGGGTGCTGGTCTTGAATGTCCTACTGACAGCTGAGGTCCTGCATTTGTTGCTAATACTCCATAGCTCATGTGAGTAGAACCGTGTAGCTTACATTCCGACCCACAACTCGTGTGAGCAATGATGTAAAAGAAAGGTTACAGTTATGTAAAGGCACACTTTTATGCAAGCTTTCCCGAGTATCCGATGAAATTCTAGATGGTTCAACGGGTAAGAAAAGGGATGGAAATGGTAAGCTTTCAAATGGAATTATGCATAAGCTTATGGAAAGGATGCATGCATCAAATGATGTATTTCATATGAAAATGACTTATCATATGGTTAGTTCAAATGAGTTATGTACAAATGTGCTAACTTGTGTTTTGATGGTGATGTATAGGCTTATAACAAGCTTATGGTTTGGACTTAATGTACTTATGCTTTAAATTATGCAAATTGAAATGGTAAGTTTTGTTTTGATCTATACGAACTTACTAAGCATTAACTGCTTACATAGTTTCTTTCCTATGTTTTATAAATTATCGGAAGCTCGATTGGTTTGGAAGCTTGTCGAAGATCTATCACACTATCCAGCATAAATATCAATAGTTTTTGAATGTTTTGGCCAATGTTATAATGGCATGTATAGGTTGAATTGTAATGACATTTTGTTGAATGATTAGTTGGTGAATTGGCAAGTATAAGTTAACTTTGTTGGTTCCATTTGATGCCTTGCTAGATTGTGTTATTTTGGTTATCTTATGATGCCATGTTTTGAATGGCTCATATCAGGGGCGAAGCCAGGATAATTTTTTAGGGGGGGCGGATGAAATTTTAATTTTTTATAGTTTATATCTTTATAATTTGTAAAGGATTAAATCGAATTTTTATAATTTTAGGGGGGCCAAAGTGCAATTTTACCTTTATTAATTTAAAATTTTAAAAAAATTTCAAGGACCTAAATAGTAATTTTACCTTTTAGGGGGGCCGGGGCCCATGCCAGCCCCCTGGCTTCGCCCCTGGCTCATATGGTATGTTTTGAGTTGGTATGATTATGTCAAGTTATGGAATGTTTTAGAAAGTACTGAACTAGAATTTGATGTTTGAAATTTGGTAAGATTGACATGTTTAGGTAAGTGTTGATGATTGCATTTGAGGTGCCTTTGAATGACATATTGGTTAGTTGAATTAGGACTTTTGGAATGGTAATATATGTATGTTTTGATAGGGTTTTGGTGCCTTGAAAATGTGCACAAAAGACCTAAATGTTCATGCATGAAAAGGCATTGGAAATGGCTTGATTTTAGGCAAAATTGGGTCAACACGGCCTGAGACACGGGCGTGTGACTCAGCCGTGTGGGGCATACTGCCTGGCAACACGGCCGTATGGGGCACACGGCCTAGCAACACGGCTGTGTGTCATCTGAGAGTTCCATTGTATGCAAGTCAGTGAGTTACAAGGCCTAGCACATGGCCTGGCACACGGGCGTGTGGGGCAACTCAGAGAGTTACACGGCCTAACACACGGGCGTGTGACCCTACTTAAAGAGTTACACGGGTGAGGACATGGGTTGAAACACCGTCGTGTGTCCCTAGTTTGAAGGTTACACGGTCTAAGACACGAGTGTGTGTCTCAGCCATGTCAGACACGGTCGTCTGATCCCTGTTTCCAAATTTTTGTGACTTTTTCTTAGACTTTCCAAATTATTCCAATTTAGTCCCGAATCGTTTCTAAGGTATTTTTAGGGCCTCGAGGGCTCAATTTAGGGATGATATGTATGTGTATGTTTGGTTTATGATATGTTTATGTTATTGAATGAAATTAAGTTTAAATGTTCCGATTGTATAGTAATGCTCTGTAACCCTAATCCGACGATGAATACGGGTTAGGGGTGTTACAAAACTGCAGGAGGGGAAGGGGTTGGTGACGTAGAGCCCGTTGAGACAAATCCTGCCAATGAAGAGAATGCACCCAAAGCTCTTGAGAAAGAACCAGAGAAAACAAAGTCTGTCAGCATTGAGACTGACCGTGAGGACGGAGAGGAAGCAAATCCCTCCGTTGCACCACTAGTGGACAACACTGCGGCTACTCCATCTCCTTTTACTGAACCAATGACTAAACATGATCATGAAATCGATCAGATTATTGATGAACTCACCAGATTTGATAATGAAAATGAGGATGTACCACTCAATTTACTTAAAAGGCCAATGCGTTATAAGATGAGTGCACAAAAGACCACTACCGCAATTAAAGTACCAGCATTCAGTTCCAAGCTCGAGAAGTTTTTCTCCCTTTATTACATCTCATTATGTACATATATATGTTCTTGCATTCATGATTCATGTCTGTACATGCATTGAGGACAATGCATTCCTTAGGTTTGGGGGTGTATTGTGCATCTAGACTGCATTAGGTATTTAGTTGAGCATGCATGTTTTAGTATTTTTGTTCATTTGCCATTCATTTTGCCAGAGTACGCATGACTACCAAGAATTGTTTAGATTGTGATGAGTGTATTTTTTTTTCTGTGATGTTTGATGAGGAGCTTAATTCTTCTATAAACTTAGAAAGTTGTGACAGTGGATTAGGTGACGTTAGTTTAGGATAGTTTGCTTGTAAATGGATCCCTAAAATTAGGATGTCCTAATTCCAATTACAATTGATCCATAGTAAGTTTCTTTTGATAAAATTAGAGACTCTTGGAGCTATATCCGATAACATAGCAATACTCAATAATGAATAAAGTGGCAATGTCTAAGAAAATTCTTTAAAAATAATAAAAAATGCCATTAAATACTCCAATGCTTAGAATTGCCGAGTAAGTCAGCACCACTTTGTTTGCTCCATCGTGCTATTGACTAGAAAGGTGAGTTTGAGTAAGAATGTCTAATAAAGAAAATTAGGGGCACTCCACTGTAGTAACGGGCTAAGTACCTAAGAATGTAGTTGTTTGCTCCATCCATCTTTTTAGTTAAAAGCCTTAGCTTTACGAGTGAGTATTCAAATCGTGACATGATTGAGTATTCGACAGTTTAGTGTATGCTCTATTGTCATTGTCAAGTCAAAGAATCATGTGACGAGCTGAATCCCCAAGTGAAAAAAAAGAGGCATAATAAATGGATATGTATGTATTTGAGTATTGTAAGAGCCCAAATTTGCCCGGGCCTATTAGTCAACCAGAATAAGACCAAAACAAACAAAAAGACAAACAGAATTAAAAACCCAAAAAAATATAAATAAACAAAGTCCAATAACAGTCCACTGTTTTTTACAAGCCTAAATGCTAATTACAGCAGACCCAATTAGTGGCCCAAATACAAACCCAAATAAACTAAACTAAACCACTACCCAAATTTGCCCACAGCCCAAACTAAAGACCCAAAATTCCGAGGCCCAAATGGAACAACATCTTAATGTTTCCAGAAACCCTAAGGGTTTCTGGAATTTTCCAGCGCCGCATGCCTCAACAGCTAGCCAACCAATGCCGCAAGCCACACCGCGCCACGTCGCCATCGTACGGCCTCCGTACGCCACCCTCGTGCCTCCACATCGTCTCGTACCTGCGCAAGAGAACAAAACAACAGCAAAGCAAAGAAAAAAGATTGTATTTTTATTTTTTCTTTTATTTTTCTTTTCGGTTATAAAAACCGAAGCAAAATTTGTAATTTCTTCTTCTTCACAATCTACGAATACACAGAATACAGTAATAGAAAACCAGAAACAGAGATTCAAAAAAAAAAGGTTTCTTTCTGATTTCATCTATTTTTTTTATTTTTTTAATCTATTTCGGTAGCAGTTTTTTTTCTCTCTATTTCTATACGTGAATAAAATAAAATAAAAAGGAAACTTACCTTCAAAAGTCGAACAGACGGTCTGCCTTCTTCGTCGAAATCAGAACGGTGGTCATCGAGGTTTGTATTCGAGTCTGGCCTGAAAGGGGGCAGTCGGTCGAGACTGAATCAGCCACTGATCGTCGATCACAATGGCGTTGAAGTGGCCAGATTTCTTTTTTTTTCCTTCTTTGCGGCTGAGTACGAAAACAAAGGGGGCTCGGGTTCGGGCTAAAATGAGGGTTAATTCATTTTAAATCTGGTAATAACCCATTGCAGAAACGGTACCGTTCGGGTTCATGTTAATAACCTAAAACGATACCGTATTGGCCATTGCCCAATGACCCGACCCATATGCGGCTGAGATCCGCGCGTTTTAGTCTCTGAGGGTATAATTGCGCACTTAGTCCCTCTATTTTATATTGACGTTTGATTGCTCGTTTTATGTTCTTTCGATTTTTTTTAATTCTTCCTCGAAAATTCGTGCGCCATTTCGATTTAGTCCAGCCTATACACTGCGTTTTCATTGTTTAAATATTTACCATTTCAAATTTCGATTATTTGAGCGCATTTTATTCTAGTCCTCAACTCTGTTTTGATTTTTATAAAACAGCCTGTTAATTTTATTCTATTTTCAACTAAGTATTTTGTTTAGTTTATAAAATTTATTCATTTTAGAACCTGTTTTAATAAATTATTTTGAACTATTTTACAGATTTTACAATAATTTAATTTATCTTATCTTCTATTTATATGTGCTTTAAATCTATTATACATTTAATTTTAAAATGTTCCTTAGTATGTTTTTTGTTGTATGTTATCTTATGATTAATGCCATACTTGTGTTACTTGTTGTTACTTTATGTTCTAAAATCCAATATATTCAAGCCTTTATTAAATGTCTCATTTCATTAAAAATTATATATATTTTAAGATCATGTATTTGAAATTTTAAGATAAGGCAATATTTGTATGTTTGGAAGTTCGGAAAATTACGCCCTAACGTACTGGGTGTCAATTTTTTGTTCAACCAAATAGCCAAATACCCTTTTTAATTGCATGTTTTGAAGATCAAAGATGATCTCGGTGTCGAAGTATAAACGTGTTATACCCTAACGTATTGGATATGATACTTTTATTACTTTGAAACGAGTTAATCTCGAGATTCAATTCAAAATGAATTAATCTTCCTTAAAAAGAATTATATCTTAAGCATTTTCAAGTTTTCCATGCAAGGACATTAATTAATTGTTTGGTTGGTTTTTTATAGATTATTTTGAATTAACTTATTAATTTTTAATATGTTTCAAATTATTTATATGTATTTTATTATGTTGTCTATTTTCTTGTATATAAAAATGTTTATTTTTAATTCTTCTTTTAAATATTCATACGATTCAAAATCAATATAATTTGGACTATGAATATTTTTATTATTATATTACATGTACAAATGTTTTTACATAAAATTCTATTTTCCTTTTATGTATATATTGTTTTATGTATATACTTGTAACACCCCATACCCGTTTGCTTAACATAGATCAGTCGAGTAACTAACTCGTATTGCTTAATATAGATCTTTCATTCAGACATCTGTACTATGTCTACTATCCGTAAAGTATTACAATAACTATACCTGTCATTGTAATAGTTCTAGCCGTTTCCACTATTTCATTGTCAAAATCTTCTGTAGCATATGATACTCTTACTCATTAAAATTCAGAAAATACACATCAATCTTCCCATGGATCAATATATAATATCTAACTCACAACACAGACACAAAAGTGATCGTCTCTGGATCACCAACTTGTCAACTCTTTCTTTCGATTTAGACTGATCTTAGTACAAAGACTTTCAAATAAACAGTTCTTTCAATAGCTTTCAACTCAACTATCACGATTTGAACATTTCGATGAGCATACCTTTATATCATGCTCCCTACTCACGTACACACATAATTTTATTCTCTTTACTGATTCATGCGTGAATATACACAGAACTTGAATCATATCTCAATACATTAATCTACTCGTTCCTCCATACTGAGAACATATTTTGAGCACACTCTCATCTGAGTTTCTCTTACTGTGCTAATCTAAAACTTTTTACTAGCACCATATCTTACGATATTAGGGACATCTCGATCGAATTCATTAACTCTATTCAGCTTACTCGAAAGCTCATCATACAACGTGAAACTTGTGATTTCACTTCTTATACTAGAATCGTCACTAACTTCCTCCTCAAGGTACCCAATTAAGGTTACGAGAAGATAAAGGAATGTCGATTTCAATTAACCAAATCGACAACCATTTTGTCTGATTTTTACTATCAGCTATATAACAGTCCGAATTTGACCCTAATCGGAACGGTGGTTTCGGGACCACGAATCTGAGTCTGAAAATTTTTTGAATATTATTTTCGGTGTTTATTATATGTGAATTATTATGTGTGAAAGTTTTGTATGAAAATTTGATCGTTTGTGTGCTCAATTAAGTAAAAAGGACTAAATCGCGTAAGTGGTAAAAGTGGCCTTTTATTTGATTTATGGCTAAATTGATGTGGCTTTATTTTAGTGAAGTCCTTAAAGGGAAATATGCCCATTTTAAGTTATAGTGGACGGCAACATGGTGATATAACATGTTTTTATGTATTATTTTATATGTTAAAGATTATATTATATTTATTTTATAATTTATAACTATATTATAATAAAACCAACATGAAAGTGGAATTTTATTCATGATTTCTTCCACAGAATAACACAAAGAAAAGAAAATTTTTTTGGAGCTTTGTACATTCGGCTATTTACAAGCTAAATTAAAGGTTAGTTTTTAATCGGTTTTCGATAATTTCTACGTTTTTGTAATCGTTGCTTCGAATACTTCAAGACCCATGCTTGAATTTTTGATTTTGATGAATATTTTGAAATGTGCCATTGATGAGTTCATGAGTTTTATGATGATAGTTGATGAATTATGAAAAATATATGTTAGATTAATATGTTTTGTATTGAGGTTTTTGGTGATTTTGAGTAATTAGGGCTAAATTGCAAAAATAAATTTTTGAGGGGCTAAAATGAAAAATAAATGAAATAAATGGACTTGTATAGTCCCTATGAACATTCGACCCTTAGGTGGTGTAGTGAAATTTTGTGTATTTTGTGTTTTGTGCAAATAGGACTAAATAGTAAAAATGTGAAACATTAGGGGTAAAATGGTAATTTGCCCATTTATGTATTTTGGGACTAAATTGAGATGAAATGTGCTTGAATGAAATAAATTTTAATGTGTTTAGATCAAGGACAAAGAAAAATGGATTTGGATCAGGGAAAGGCAAAGGTTATCGAGTAGCCGATTTTCGTTGTCCGTCGAAAGTCGAGGTAAGTCTTTAAGCGATTATATGTCGGAAACTATTTACGTAGTATAAAAAATGTTGAAATTTGGAAATTTTGGGAATATAAATGTGGAATGGCAAAATGTTAGTAATATAACCATGAATTGAATTTTTATTTGATGTAAGTGATTAAGTTTATCCAAGTGTGATATGTGATAGTATTATGAAAAATATGTATATGTGTTATATGTCATTTTGGTATTAATAAATGTGCATGGAATGGTTAATGATGTTGATATTCGGGCTTCGAGCCTAGCAGGCCTCGTGCCGGTGATCTATATCGGGCTAAATGCCTAGCAGGCCTTGTGCTGGTGAATTATATCGGGCTTATTGCCTAGCAGGCTAAATGCCGGTGTTTAAATCACGGACCTCTGGTCTAGCAGGCTTAATGCCGGTGTGTATTTTTCGGGTTTTGATGCCTAGCGGGCTTAACACCGTGATACGTTATAGACAAGGAATTTGTGAATCAGACAAGGTGAGACATCTCTAATGCATTGAGCTAAAAGCTCGGGTAAGTATAAACCTTTTATATTATTAAGGAATGAGGTAAGTTGATATACCATCATTTGAGTTAAGTATGAACATTATATATATATATATGAAATTGAGTTTAAATACATCATTTTGAAGAATTGGCTATAAGTGGAAAGGTTAATGGTGGAATAGTTTTGGATGTGTTTGTAGGTGTGTTCAAATGAGTAAATGTAAACGTTATGTGTGATGTATTCATTTGACTTGGATTATGCGAACACATGTGGTAATTATGTGTTGTGAAGATGTATGTGTTTTATGGTAATAAAATACTAATGCTTAGGTTAAGGGCAATGATAGCATTCGGCTATGATTAAATTACACATTGAAATATTTATACCTAATGCCATAAACCTAGTGATTAAAATGTTTAATTGTTGCATAGAACTTGCTTAAGACTTACTAAGCTAGTAAGCTTACTCTGTGGGTGTTCAATGTTCTGTTTTTTTAGATTTTGGTCAAGCTACGGGCTCGGGAAATCGTCAGCAAAGTCAACCACACTATCATCTATTTGGTACACCTTTAGTTTGGTTTATTTTGGATAAAGGCATGTATAGGATGGATAATGTCCATGTTTTGGGTTGGAAACTTTGTCTTATATGTATTATAGCCATACGAATATGGCTTTTATCTTGTGTTTAGTTTGATGTTGAGATATATGTTATTTTTTTTTTAATGTTCAAGTGGTATATATATATTTATGTCATTATGATGCACGGATGATATGGATTTTATTTAGCTTATATTCGGTTATGGTCTAGGTGCATATAGTAGGTATACATTGGTCTTGTAAGTAATGGCATTAAAAGCTATGATAATGTTTTAATAATATGGGATTAATCATGGAACATATGAGTGATGTGTTGTTATGTTTATGTTTTGTATTCAATTATGCTTGATAAGGACTTATAAACATTTTGGAAAAATGTAAAAATGAGATCATAGTGACATGCGATGTATATACTGTATAGTTATTCTCGGTTCAACTATGTGCATGCAAACGAACTCGTGTGAATATTGATTTGATCGATTATTTGGATCTATCTGAACTTTGGTATGAGCTAGGTATATCTATATATATATAATATTACATATTTGTAACTTTGTATTTTTGATCAAGTTGATATATACTCATATGATGTTTATTGAATCATGTTATTCAATCATACAGATACGGTTGGGTTTATTGCTTGAGTATCTCATAAGTAAATAAGGGTGTGATTTGAATTTAGTAAAATAGGTATGTTTTATGCATATGTAATTGTTTCTTATGTGCGTACCATTATATAAGTTTGTTTAATTATAATTTAATTGATCGAGTAAAGTTATGATTTGTTTGGTAATGCCCGTAACCCTAATTCGGCGACGTATACGGGTTAGGGGTGTTACAAGCTAACATTATCACACAATCACAATTTATGAAAAGAACAACTGCATCAGCCTTGAAAGGTAACAACTATTTATACATAATACTCACGGAGATTATTATAATCCATCCATGGCATCAACTAATCATGCACAAACTACAGGCTTTGAGCTAACTTATTCAAACTTGCCATTTATTTAGCACATACCGTGCCACACATCGTACTCATTTCTTCTTGACTCGTTCACGAGTGTCTATATTTACCCATTCCCATGACTTTAGTACGATTCCCATTTCTACCTCTAGACTCATCTATGTGTCCCATTGATCACTAGAGATAATCAAGGACGCATATTCATCGTCATTTATGTAGGTACAAGGCCAATGCCACATCCACGAGGTGGTCTTATATGGAGTTTCCTCTAAATGCCAATGCCATATCCCAGATAAGGTCTTATATGGACTTCCATATCAAATATCGTTGCCATATTCTCGAATATGGTCTTCCACAACTCTCATATTCATTACCGGCCATATCCCCGGTTATGGTCTTATACGGGATCTCAACTCAAGTCTTGAGGCCATGTCCCTGGTCATGGTCTTATCTGAAACCTTATCTCTTTCATATATCAATGATAACCCTTTTCATTTTAGTCCTCTATGACTTCAATCTCATGTTCAACAACAATTATTCTATTTAGTAGAGTATTATGTATCAGTGTGATACAAAGCATTCTCAACTATGCTAGCATAAATTTTGCATTAATCACACGTAGACTTATTCAACTTGACTCTCATAACATCTCATCATACTTTAACAGTAGTAAGGGGGTGAAGTCGTAGGGCCCCTAACTTGATTCTTGTGACTACATACATATGATTTAATATTCATAATCAATGAAATATCATCATAGTCACACATCTCGCTCCAGGCAAGTTTTCATACTTACTCATGCTACAATGGTTTCTATCACCCAAAATTTTGAATAGTGACTTCACTTACTCAAGTTCCACCTTAATGTCTACTCAAGTACTCAACATTAAACTCTAATTTCGCTTATCATTGCTCATCAAGTTAGAGAATGTCTTACGGATTTGAGTACATCATTTACTTGATTGCCATAGTCCAACTATGGTATTACTCGTATCGCAACATCATAGCCCAGCTATTACTTTACATGTCATCACGATGCCATAGCCTCGCTATGGTCTTACACAAAATCTCATATCAATACCAATGCCATATCCCAGATACGGTCTTACATGGAGACTCATAACGATGTCGACGCCATATCCCAGATATGGTCTTACATGAAATCTTATATCGATATCGACGCCATATCCCAGATATGGTCTTACACGATCTCATACCGAAGCCAGGTCCCAGACGTGGTCTCACACGGGATTACTATTTGATGCCGATGCCATATTCCAGATATGGTCTTATACGGGATCTCACAACAAATATCGATGCCATATCCCAGATATGGTCTTATCCAATTAACTTATTCAATACCGAAGCCATATCCCTTATATGGTCTTATACGGGATCTTGTAACTCGATGTCGATGCCATATCCCAGATATGGTCTTATACGAGATCATACTTAGATGTCGATGCCATGTCCCAGACATGGTCTTATACGAGATCTTTCTTTGGTGCTGAAGCCATATCCCAGACATGGTCTTACACAGAATCACTATTCGATGCCGACACCATATCCCAGATATGGTCTTACACAAGATCGTGTATCATTGCCAATGCCATGTCCCAGACATGGTCTTATATGGGGTCTCATGTATTGCCATGGTCCTACCATGGTCTTATTCATCATTTTATCATTGAACGACCGTACTCATCTCCTGCATTCTACTTAGTCAAACTTCTCAGTTTTAACTCTCACACTATAATATGTGTGACTTTGTAACTGGGTCATAAGACGAAACATTATATCTTCTCTACTTTAACAGTCACACGTGATTTTTAATCATGTGGACATTTTTATCATAAATAATAGCATCATAAATCTCAAATGCTTACTTACTCTTACTGCTTCCCACATACATCATGGTACTTACTAGCCTTATACTTGTAAGGTAAACAAGGTACCTTTAACACTTGATCACATAGATCAGTATACTTTACTATAATAAGCATAATATCAACATCATCATTCATAGCATGAATTATACTTGCTAGTCAGCCTTCACTAGCATGACATATTATCAACTTTATTACTAACTTTCTTGCTATCTCATTTAAACTTTACTCTTTTGCCCGATGAATTACTGTGAATGACTGAGGATACTGAATCTTATCTCACATTTAACTCGATGCCAAAGCCATATCCCAGATATGGTCTTACATGGGATCTCTATCTCTTGATAGCTTTTCAATGCCAAGACTTGTCTGGGTCTTACATGATAGCTTGCTTGTTTGCCGATGCCATGTCTTGACATGGTCTTATACGAACTTTCTTGTCTCATGTGGCAGATTGAGTATCCTAAGTAATTCATTTTCAATCGAGACTTTCATATACATGCTCTTAATAACTTCTTTGTTTAATAAATCATTAAACACTTTCATGGAAATAATGTGCATTTAGCAACAGAGTAAGAAATTCAATGAAAATATCCATGAAGCTTGGAAATCATACAACTTACTGAAATTAGCTCAGTTGGGAATCAGCACTGTCTTAACAAAACAATTTTGTTAGAGCCGGGAGACATCACACTATCACTGTCCACCTATGGCATGTATAGCTAGACTCTTACTCTCGCTAGGTTAGTCCTAGAACCGACTAAACCATAGCTCTGATACCACTAAATGTAACACCCCATACCCGTTTCTGAGGCTAAACCCGGATACGAGACATTACTATGCTTGAACTTCCTTAAACATATACTTACGGGCTATAAAAATTTTGTTCCAAATTAAAAACTTCTCTTTCTTAGTCAAGTCATTCGTATCGTGGGCCTACGAGGCCTTAAACTTGCGTTCGGAAACTTTTACGAGTTAAAAGAAACTTTTCTTTAAAACAGGGGCCACACGCCCGTGTATAATGGGACACGCCCATGTGTAGACACACACGGCCATGTTCAACAACCGTGCTTAAAAACTCAAGCATTCTGCCAAATGCCCCACGGTTAAGGCACACGCCCATGCGGTTTAGGAACACGCCCGTGTGCCCTTAAGACATGCCCGTGCTTTCCACCCGTGGTCGACACTGACTAAATCCACACGGCCTTGACACACCCGTGGACTTAGACCGTGTACTATACCTTGACATACTGACTTATTTTGCACGACCGGGCACACGCCCATGTTTCAACCGTGTATCATGCACGGCCTTAACACACGGCCATGGGATTAGCCCGTGGCCTATCTTGACTTATAAAATTAAGGTGCAGGTTACGCACGGCCTAGACACACACCCGTGTGTCTATCCGTGTGGGCACTTAATGGCTATCTTACAAACCTTTTTCTACTCTTGTTTGCATACTTTCATATACTTCTTCAAAACATTCTCAAATCATCAATTGAAACTCATAAATTAACACATATTGTTCATGAAAATAAAGTTTTCCTCTCATACACTGGGGAGAATTGTTCCCGCAACATTTACAACAACTTAAGCCATCATCATTGGCTATACACAACCATTCTATAGATTCTCTTAGGCCAACAACATTTGGCTACAACAATTAGACTTCATCAACTTTAAACGAATCCCTATACATGCCATGACTCTTAAGGACTTAATACCTCATACTGTATGTCTGCTCGATAGTGTGAAAACATCTCTGGCGGCCTCCAACCGGAGCTAAGTAATAAAACCTATAAGAGATGAGAAAAGTAAAGGAGTAAGCAATAATGCTTAGTAAGTTCATCTGTATAATTTGACAAATATTGATATTCACTGAATATACATAACCCCAAGGCAATATGTTGAGTTTTTCTCATCAACTCATGGTTACTTACTCAACCATTCTTGAAACTTACTCATTCAATCTCTTACCACATTCTTACCATATCACAAGCCAATTCGCTCGTTTAATTAGCATACGTTCCTGCACTGATCGTCACAAGATCATATATAACAACACATTAAGAATTTTCAATAAGCCGCTCATGCTACTAATATCTCGGTGGTTTCGCACTTAACCCACCATTCCTTTATAAGTGATGGTATCACACATAGCCCATCGATCAATAATCAATAAGGTGACATTGCACATAGCTTACCATTATTTACATTCATGGATAATAATTCACAAGTATATCTCAGTATTTCAAATGTTCATTCAAGAACATCCTCACATGTTCCCATTTTCTTGAACTTTCTACGATACTGTTCTCATTCACACACGATTGCATCAAATACACATACCCCACTAGGGGTTCATCATTTATTGAATTCATCTCAATTCAATTCTACACATACTTGTGCTACTCATAGTACAACCACATACATTCACATATACATTGAATCATTCGAATTGTTAAATAACTCTCTTGAGCCTCATGCACATAGTTCTCGTTGTCACTCTACCCCAATTGGGTTTTACATACTCTAACATATCGATGCCATGTCCCTGACATGGTCTTATACGAATTCTTACATCGAGGCCATATCCCAATATGGTCTTACTCGAGCCTTTAACCATCGTTCTATCGTGCTATACACCTTTCCCATTACTCTAAATTCAATTCCATTGACATCTCATCAAGAGACATTTCATACATTCATATAATAATATACATTCCATACAACATTGGAATACAAAATAAGCTCATACGTAATTTCAACATTTGCACATGAACTTACCTCGATGTCGAAAGAGTCGAAAATGACTTTTTGCCCACATTTCTCTTTTCGTCTGTTCTAGGTCCGAAACTCATTTTCTTTAATCTAGAATAATGAAATTTACTCATTTAATCACTTAATGATCGTATTACAACATAATCTCTACTTAGGCAAAAATGACCATTTTGCCCCTATACTTTGGCAAAATTATGATTTTGCCTCTAGGCTCGTAAATAAATTTTCATCACATTTTCTTGTTAAAAAACCTAGCTGAACATTTAATCCTCTTACAACTATCCACAATTCCAACTATTTCATGACTTAATGAACAAAGTACAACTTTTGCATTTTAGTCCCAATTAGGTGTTTTCATAACAACACCTTTCACAAAAGTTGTATATCACCATCCTAACATTCATTTTCTTCCATAAAAACTCAGCTAACAACTTAAAATCTCACATGGAAAATCTCTAAACTTTATACCATAATGCAAAATAGTCCCCTCTTTAGAAAGCTTAAGCTTTAGGGATCTCAAAAGTACAATTTTCTTCAAGAAATACCATCAAAATCACTTACTTGAAGAGGAAATGAGTTGCTGAAATTTTGAACTTCAAACACCCCTTGTTTGCTGCAACTTTCGGTGGAGAAGAAGAGATAAAAAGATGATATCTTTTTCCTTTCTTTATTTTATTATAAAACATCCATTTAACCCACCAACTTTGACCAACATTAAAAGCTCTTGTCCCCTCTTGTCTACATGGCCGGCCATCATATTCAAGATGGTCTAATTGCCCTTTAAAGACCTCCAATTAATATTTCATGGCTATTTGGTACCTTTAGCCTATAGAATGGAACTTTTGCACTTTATGCGATTTAGTCCTTTTTTCACAATTTAGCTAGAAATTGCTAAAATTAAGGCACCAAAATTTTCATGCATCCTTAAAAACATGTTATAACACATAACATAACATGAGAATAATTTTATCTAACCTCAAATTAGTGATTCTGAGATCACTATTTCGACTAGCCCCGAAATCGGGCTGTTACAATACTTATATATTATCATTTTTTTTACATATATATCATGCCTTAGAAATACTTAATTTTAAATTATCTTTTATTTATTTTAAATATTATTTATTTATGTAAATATATATTTGTTTGTATTAAATTTTTCTTCAATATAGATTAATTGTTGTTATATATATTTTATTTTAAACTTATCTATATGTATATATTTTTATAACTTTAGTTAAATGATTTGTACATTTTAATGTTTTAACCCTATTCGCATTTATGTTTATTTTGAGAATTTTCATCACATATAAATTGTTTAAGTTTATGTCATATGTATATTAATTTGGTTTCTTATTATTTTTTTTATTGTTGCCATAATTCCATGCATAACTCTATATCTTATTATTAATAATAGAGCAAATTCCAGGTTAATTTAGTTGATCTTTTCCTCAAATAAAATGCACTTTGTTTACACAAAAGATTTTTAAAATAAAGTGATATTTGGTGTTTTGGGAAATCCGGGAAATTGTACCCTAACGTATTGGGTCGCAGTTTCTTCGTTTGACAAAAAAAAAACTTAATATCCTTTTTTAAATCACATGATTCTGAAATTATAAGATGATCTCGACTTTGAGGGTCCAAGATATTACATCCTAACGTACTGGGTGTAGTATTTAGTTCCTTTAGAGCAAATAAATCTTATGTTTGGAATACTCCACTCGTTTTTCAAAGAAATTGCATTTTCAAAACTTTTCAAAATTTTCGACAATGGGACATCATTTAATCAATATTGGTACCAATTTTGGGCGCACGAGGATGATAACTCTTCCTTATAAGTAATCGACTTCTGAACCCGTTTTTTTTACGTAGGCCAAAATTATTTTTAAAAAGAGGATAAAATGTTTTACGAGGTGATCCGATTACACCTAAACCAAAAGATCGGTGGCGACTCCACATCACATTTTTTAAGTCGACCCCATTTTTCAAATTTTAAAATAAAAATGGTTTCGACAGCTTTGCGACTCCACTGGGGACGTTGAGAGTCAGGCCATAGATTGATTAAGTTTTGTCCTTTTGATTGAAAACTCAGAAAATTGTTTTGAAAAATCACGTTTCTTTTAATGCATTTATCGATGTTATGATTAAAATCTCGTAGAATACTCTGGCATTGCATTGCATAACCGTTGTGGTTACACCTATAAGTGGGAGTGAGAAACTATGCCTTTGTGAGGTTTTCACCTCATGCGGGCTAGTGGATCGCTTCCGGATACATCCGTACCTATGTCTTCGTGAGGTTTTCACCTCCGCATGGGCATAGGGAAATGTATCCCCCTGAACCGAACTTGATCCATATGAGCCTATAATGGGTGAGGATTGAGGAATCTGTTGGTTCAGGTACCCATTCCCTAGAACCAAGCCGCATATAGCAGCCCTAGGAGCCTACCCTAGATAGAGCCACGCCAAACCCTAGTAGTCACCTAGTCAGGTGTTTTATTTTGTTTATTTCTCTTGCACTAACGTGTTTTCTTTTGTTTTGATTGAATTGCATTGCATCATTATAGAAAGGAGGTGTTGATTAATATTCGATTGCTAAAAAGAAGAGTTTGTCATAAGGAAATGGGTTACTTGATAAAGTGGATTATAATACGGTCTTCCGAACATAGTCCAGGTAAACAACGAGAGAAGGCTGATAGTCTGCAAAAGAATACAAGACTTTACCCGAGTATTCAAGCCTACAAGGATTATTCGAGAGTCAACATGTCTCAATTTTCTTAAAGAAACTTATGAACATCACGGGGGATAAGTGAGTGAAGAGTCACGACCTGGATCAAGCAACAAGGAGCTAGAAGAGGCATCTATTGAGAAAGTTCATGGGACACGACCATAACATCTGGATACGGAGAAAAGGATTGGTGTTTTCACCTGGACTATGAGGACAAAGCCGCATATGCAATCCGTTTTATGTAAAGAAATTTATTTTCTAGAAAAGTTCTTCTAATGGAATTGAATTCAGAATCAACGTCTCACTTTCTTTTTGCATTCATTCCATGCACTTGCATTGCATTTCATGCATTTGCATTACATTATATCACAGACATTAAAATTTGTAGAAAGGCTCTGATTAATTAAAAATTATTTCAGTTAACCTAGAAGACATGGAACAAAGGTTGGAGAGATTAGAGCAAAGGCAAATACTGATGCAAGAGCAGTTGGCCAAAATTCAACGGGATATGCAAGATCAAATATGATGCGCCAGTTAACTCAATTACTAGTCAGGGGGCTTGAAAAAAGGAGTGGCTCGGTGGTCAGCAGTGTGGATGATGATGAAGACATCGTTTATTCCCCGATAAGTATCCCGACTCAACCAGACACGCATTCGCATGGGGTACCCATCATTATCAAACCCCGATATCAGACTGATACCTCGGCATTGTTAAACTTCTCGATGGGTTCAGGTTTTAAACCGGAGGATGATCGAGCCAAACCGGTTGTACTGATAGAAACAAAAGAAAAAGGAGAGTGGACTTTAAAAGCCTTGAAGAAAATGGAAAATAAAGCGAATAATACGAGAAGGTATAATAAGGGTCACCTGGAGCTGATCATAGAGGGCCAGCCAAGGACTGCAATTACTAGCCATCAGGTCTCCCCAAGGCAAGAACAGATCCAAGATCGAACTCGAAAAATCCGGTTCGAACACATCCCAATCACGTATAGGGAGTTGTACCAAATTTTATTTGAAGCACATGTTGTATCCCCTTTTTACCCAAAATCGATGCAACCTCCATACCCAAAATGGTATGACCCAAATGCCCAGTGTGAGTACCATGCTGGGATCACAGGGCATTCGATAGAAAATTGCCTTGCTTTCAAGAAATTGGTGGAAAAATTCATCAACATGGGTGTTGTGAAGTTAGATGACGCGTCAAATGCAGAAATATGTGCCTGGGAGCATTTTGGACAATTGGACTGCGGAAGAAATTCCTGTAGTATTTAGAGCTTACTCGGAGTAATATACAAAACGCACTTGTATGTTTTCATTCTTTTCATATTGTACATTCTTTTATTTTTCTCTTATTCTTTATTTATGACCATATCATACGAATAATCATCCGTAGAATCATTTATTCCTTGGATTTTCTGCCTTCGTACCTAGGTACCCAGATATCAATGACATGAGTGACGTTGTTACTGACTCCCCTTTTGAATGAGATATGGGTCTAAGGGATCTAAGGACTTTGAAGATGACAGAGAGTGTAGCCTATCTTCTGATTTGTTAATGATAGTAGAACAAGATGAAAATAGACTCTACCTTGCAAAAGGTCAGTGGACGTTGCAAGCTTAGAAAAGGGGAAAAGATCGAAGCCTAACTCACCACAGAAATAAGGCGAGACATCATTGAGCCATTTTTGAGAATTCGAAGATGTTTTTGCATAATCATATCAAGGCGCGCCAGGATACTGAAACATGGGTATGCAGAATCCATGTTAATTGTAACATCCCGATTTAGGGGCTATTCAGAACAGTGATCTCGGAATCACAAATTCGAGGTTAGATAAAATTATTTTCATGTTATGTTTTGTGTTATAACATGTTTATGAGGATGCATGAAAATTTTGGTGCCATAATTTTAGCGATTTCTAGCTAAATGGTGAAAAAGGACTAAATCGAATAAAGTGCGAAAGTTCTATTTTATTTGCTAGAGGCACCAAATAGATATGGTTTATAAATTGGGGGTACCAAATGTGCAATTTGGCCTTGTTTAAGTGGCTTGGCCAGTCAAGAAGTTAAAGGGGACAAGAGTATTAAATGAGGTCATGTTAGGTGACTAAAAAGAAATAAAATAAGATGAAATAAGCCAAGCTATCATCTTTTTTATTTCTTCTCTTCCTCCACCAAAAATAGCAGCCATGGGAGGAGTTTTTGAAGCTTAAAATTTTAGCAAGCAATTCTCCACTCAAGTAAGTGATTTTGATGGCATTTCTTGAAGAAAATTGTACTTTTAGAGTCCCCAAAACTTAAGCTTTCTAAAGAGGGGACTAGTTTACAATATGGTTGAAAGTCTAGGGACTTGCCATGATAGAGTTCATGTTGTTTGATGAGTTTTTATGGAAGAAAATGAATGATAGGATGATGAGAAACAACTTTTGTGAAAGGTGTTCTCATGAAAACACCTAATTGGGACTAAAATGCAAAAGTTGTAATTTGTTCATTTAAGCATGAAATTTATGGAATTGAAAATAGTTGTAAGAGGATTAAATGTTCAGCTAGGCTTGTTTAACAAGAAAATGTGATGAAAATTTATTTACGAGCCTAGGGGCAAAATAGTAATTTGCCAAAGTGTAGGGGCAAAATAGTCATTTTTGCCTAAAGTTTAGATTATGGTATATCATGATTTATAAGTGATTAAATAAGTAAATTTCATTGTTCTAGATCAAAGAAAATGAGTTTCAGACCTAGAACGGATGAAAAGAGAAATGTGGGCAAAAAGTCTTTTTCGGCCCTTTCGACATCGAGGTAAGTTCATGTGCGAATGTTGCAATTATGTATGAGCTGATTTAGTATTCCAATGTTGTATGGAATGTATATTACTATATGAATGTATGAAATGTCTCTTGATGAGATGTCAATGGAATTAAATTTAGAGTAATGGGAAAGGTGTATAGCACGATAGGACAATGGTTAAAGTCTCGAGTAAGACCATATTAGAATATGGCCTGGGTGTAAGAATTCGTATAAGACCATGTCAGGGACGTGGCATCGATATGTTAGTGTATGTAAGACCCAATTGGGGTATGATGATAATGAGAACTATGTGCATGAGACTCAAGAGAGTTATTTAACAATTCGAATGATTCAATGTATATGTTGAATGTATGTGGTTGTACCATGAGTAGCACAAGTATGTGTAGAACTGAATTGAGATGAATTTAATATATGATGAACCCCTAGTGGGGTATGTGTAGTTGATGCACCTTAGTTACATGAGAGCAGATTTATTGATGTCTTGTGTGAATGATAACGTGAGTATCGTAGAAAGTTAAGTAAGAATAGAAGCATGTGAGGATGTTCTCGAATGAACATTTGAAATAGATATATACTTTTGGATTTTTATCCATGAATGTAAATAACGGTGAGCTATGTGCGATATCACCTTATTAATGGTTAGTGATGGGCTGTGTGCGATACCATCAACTATATTATTTATTGGTGGGCTGTGTGCGTTACCACCTGATTGATTAGTAATCGATGGGCTGTGTGCGATACCATCGCTTATAAATGATTGGTGAGCTAAGTCCGAAATCACCATAGGTAAAAATGATTAGTGGGCTGTGTGCAATACCACCCTATAAGAGATTCAATGGTGGGCTAAGTGCGTAACCACCGAGAGATTAGTAGTATGAGCGACTTATTGAAAACGCTTGATGTTTTGTTTTGTATGATCTTGTGATGATCAGTGCATGAATGTGTATGCTTATTAAACGAGCGAATTGGCTTGTGGCATGGTAGAAATGTGGTAAGAGATAGAATGAGTAAGATTCAAGAATGATTGAGTAAGTGACCATGAATTGATGAGAAAAACTCGGCATATTGCCTTGGGGTTATGTATATTCAGTGAATATCAATATTTTTCAGATTATGCAGATGAACTTACTAAGCATTATTGCTTACTCCTTTACTTTTCTCATCTCTTATAGGTTTCATTACTTAGCTCGGGTTGGAGACCGTCGGAGATGTTTTCACAATCGAGCAGACACACGGTATGAGGTATCAAGTCCTTAAGAGTTATGGCATGTATAGGGATTCGTTTAAAGTTGATGAAGTCTAATTATTGTAGCCAAATGTTGTTGGCCTAAGAGAATTTATAGAATGGTTGTGTATAGCCAGTGATGATGGCTTAAGTTGTTGTAAATGTTGTGGGAACAATTCTCCCCAGTGCATGAGAGGAAAACTTTATTTTCATGAACAAAATGTCTTAATTTATGAGTTTCAATTAATGATTTGAGAATGTTTTGAAGAAGTATATGAATGTATGCAAACAAGAGTAGTAAAAGGTTTGTAAGATAGCCTCTAAGTGCCCACACGGATAGACACACGGGCGTGTGTCTAGACCGTGTGTCTCCTGCACCTTAATGTCTTAAGTCAGAATAGACCATGGGCTGGTCACATGGCCGTTTGTTCAGGCCGTGTGATACACACGGTTGGCACATGGGCGTGTGCCAAGGCCGTGTGAAGTCTGCACTTGACACTTAGAAATTTAATTATCACACGGGCTAGGGCCACGGGCGTGTCCAGGCTGTGTGGATTTAGTCAGTGTCAACCACGGATGGAAGGCATGGGCATGTCTTAAGGGCACACGGTCGTGTCCCTATACCAACACGGGCGTGTGGCCCCTGTCTTAAAGAAAAGTTTCCTTTAGCTTATAAAAGTTTTCGGATGCAAGTTTAAGGCCTCGTAGGCCCACGATATGAATGATTTGACTAAGGAAGAGAAGTTTTAATTCGGAGCAAAAATTTTATAGCCCGTAAGTACATGTTTAAGAAAGCTCAAGCTTAGTAATGTCTCATATCCGATTTTAGCTTCGAAATCGGGTATGGGGTGTTACATTTAGTGGTATCAGAGCTATGGTTTAGTCGGTTCTAGGACTAACCTAGCGTGAGTAAGAGTCTAGCTATACATGCCGTATTTGGACCGTGATAGTGTGATGTCTCCCGACTCTAGCAAAATTATTTTGTTAAGACAGTGATGATTCCCAACTGAGCTAATTTCAGTAAGTTTATAAGATTTTCAAGCTTCATGAATATTTCATTGAATTGCTTGTGATGTTGTTATATTCACATTATTTCCATGAAAATGTTTAATGGTTTATTAAATAAAGAAGTTACTAAGAGCATGTATATGAAAGTCCCGATTGAAAATGAATTACTTAGGATACTCAATCTGCCACATGAGACAAGAAAGTCTGTATAAGACCATGTCAAGACATGGCATTGGCAATCAAGCAAGTTATCATGTAAGACCAAGATAAGTCTTGGCATTGAAGAGTTACTATGAGATGAAGACCCATATAAGCCCAAGCCAAGGCATGGCATTGGCGAGTCTCCAAGCAAAGATGTCATGTAAGTCCAAGACAAGTCTTGGCATTGAAAAGCTATCAAGAGGTAGAGATCCCATGTAAGTCCAAGTCAAGGCACGGCATTGGTGAGTAACAAGGAAGATTTCATGTAAGTCCAAGCCAAGGCTCGGCATTGACCAGTTCATGAGTAAAGTTACCAATAAGACCATGTCAAGACATGGCAATGGTAAGTTCCCAAGGGAACCCACAAGCAAGACTTCGTGTAAGTCCATGTCAAGACATGGCATCAATACCAAGTAAGAGATCCCATGTAAGACTATATCAAGGATATAGCATTGGCATCAAGATACATGTGAAATGAGATTCAGTATCCTCAGTCATTCATAGTAATTCATCGGGCAAAAGAGTGAAGCTTAAATGAGATAACAAGAGAGTTAGTAGTAAAGTTGATATTATGTCATGCTAGTGGAGGCTGACTAACAAGTATAATTCATGTTATGAATAATGATGTTGAGATTATGCTTGTTATAGTAAAGTATACTGATCTATGTGATCAAGTGTTACAGGTACCTTGTTTACCTTACAAACATGAGACTAGTAAGTGCCATGATGCATGTGAGAAGCAGTAAGAGTAAGTAAGCATTTGAGATTTGTGATGCCATTGTGTATGATAAATATGTCCACATGGTTAAATCTCACGTGTGACTGTTAAAGTAGAGAAGGTATAATGTTTCGTCTTATGACCCTATTACAAAGTCACACATATTATAGTGTGAGAGTTAAAACTGAAAAGTCTGACTAAGTAGAATGCAGGAGATGAGTATGGTCGTTCAATGAAAAAAAATGATGAATAAGACCATGGTTGGACCATGGCGGTATATGTGATCCCATATAAGACCATGTCTGGGGAATGGCATTGGCATCGATATTTGTTGTGAGATCCCGTATAAGACCATATCTGGAATATGGCATCGGCATCAAATAGTAATCCCGTGTGAGACCACGTCTAGGACCTGTCTTCGGTATGAGATCGTGTAAGACCATATCTGGGATATGGCGTCGATATCGATATTAGATTTCGTGTAAGACCATATCTGGGATATGGCATCAGCATCGATATGAGTTTCCATGTAAGACCGTATCTGGGATATGGCATTGGTATTGATATGAGATTTCGTGTAAGACTATAGCGAGGCTATGGCATCGCGATGACATGTAAAGCAATAGCTGGGCTATGATGTTGTGATACGAGTAAGACCATAGTTGGACTATGGCAATCAAGTAAACGACGTACTCAAAACCCGTAAGACATTCTCTAGATTAATATGAAATAGTAAGAGGAATTAGAGCTTAATGTCGATTACTTGAGTAGACATTAAGGTGGAACATGAGTAAGTATGAAAACTTGCCTAAGGCGAGTTGTGTGACTATGATGATATTTCATTGACAATGAGTAGTAAATCATATGTATGTAGTCGCGAGAGTTAGGCTAAGGGACCTTGCAACCTCACTCCCCTACCACTGTTGAATTATGATGAGACGTTATGAGAGTTAAATTTAGTAAGTTTATATGTGATTAATGCAGTATTTATGTTAGCATTTTGAGAATGCTTGGTATCACATTGATACATGATACTCTACTAGACACAGTAATCGTTGTTGAACATGAGGTTGAAGTCCTGGGGGACTATAATGAAAAGGCTATCATTGAGATATGAAATAGATAAGATCCCGTATAAGATCATGTTCGAGGCATGGCCTCGGCACCAAGTTATGATTCCGTATAAGACCATATCCAGAATATGGCATCAATAATGAATATGAGAATCGTATAAGACCATATTCAGAATATGGCATCGATACTTGATGTGGAAGTCCATATAAGACCTTATCCAGGATATGGCATTGGCATTTAGAGGTGACTCCATATAAGACCACCCCGGGGGTGTGGCATTGGTTTCGTGCCTACATGAATGACGACAAATTTGTGTCTTTGATTATCCCTAGTGATCAATGGGACAAATAGATGAGTCTAGAAGTATAAATGAGATTAGTACTAAAGTCATGTGAAGGAGTGAATGCAGATATTCGTGAATGAATCACGAAGAAACTAGCACGATGTGTGGCACGATATGTGCTAAATAAATGGAAAGTATGAGTAAGTTGGCTCGAAGCCTGTAGTTTGTGCATGGTTAGTTGATGCCATGGATGGATTATAATAATAATCCCCTTAAATATTATGTACTAATATCTGTTGCCTTTCAGGGCTAATGTGGTTGTTCTTTTCATAAACAAAGGATATTGTGAGAATGTTGGCAGATAGTAAAAATCAGATATAACGATTATCGATTTAGTTATTCGGAATCGACATTCCTTTATCTCCTTATAACCCTATTCGGGTGCTTTGAGGGAGAAGTTGGAAATGATTCTAGTATAAGGAGTGAAATCATGAGTTTCACATGGTGTGATGGATTTTCGGGCAAGCCGAATAGAGTTAATGAATTCGATCAAGATGTCCCTGCTATCGTGAGTTGTAATGATGGTAAAGGTTTTAGATTAGCATAGCAAGAGAAACCCAGATGAGAGTGTGCTTGAATTATGATTCAAGTTTTGTGTATATTTACACATAAAACAACAAGGAGAATAAAATTCTGTGTGTATGTGAGTAAGGAGCATATTACAGAGATATGCTCATTGAAACGTTTAAACCACGGTGGTTGAGTTGAAAGCTATAGAATGAACTATTAATTGAAAGTTCTAGTACTGAGTTCAGTCTGAATCGAGAAAAAGAGTTACCAGATTGGTGATCCAGAGGCAATCACCTTTGTGTCTGTGTAATGAGTTAGATGTTATGAAAATATTCTTGTTAATCAATGCGAGTTAGTTACTCGGCTGATCTTAGTTGGTAATATCCTAGTTCCAGCGAGGTTAATGACAAAAGCGAGTTCTCTTTTCAGAATAAAAAAAGGGTTCAGAGGTGAGATAGTAAATGATATTTTAAATAAGCTCCGAATGAGTTTATTTGAGATGATAAATACAGGTTGTGTAAGTTTTCCGTTGTTGATGATTTCTAGAAATAGAATTGGAATGATGATGAATCCAGAACTTATGCAGAGTTTTGGTATGAGATTTAGTAGCAACATATCTAATAAAGCAAGAATAAGGAAGTACAGTTATGTAGATAAATGTTTTGACAATAGAGTACATTTCGTAGTATGATTGAGATTATGGTCAGGAGTAGTTGACCACTAAAAACTGAGTTTTTTTTAAAGCGTACAAGTCAAGAGTATTAAAGTCGGTGAATGCTTTAATGAGAAAGTGAGATGAAACCTTATAGATTTCAAACTTGGTTTGAGAAAATTTCCAAGAAAGGGAAATGTCATTCGAATTGTAGTAAATCAACCAGTAAAGATTTGAATGATCATTTGGACATGTGCAGAGTTCCAAATTGGTAGATTGCAGAGTATATGCCCAGAGGAAGAATAACCTAGGTCTCAAGTTACGTTTTGGCCTTGTGTATCACAGCTTAAGAGTTATTGGCAAGAGAAACTTGAGGATAAGTGGATTCGCGATTTTGAAGAGTAGATGGAAACATTTTAAGAATATTGGTAGCAAATCCTACTGATAAGATTTTCGAGGACGAAAATCCCTAAGGGGGGAGAATTGTAACAGCCCGATTTAGGGGCTAGTCAGAACAGTGATCTCAGAATCACTAATTCGAGGTTAGAGAAAATTATTTTCATGTTATGTTATGTGTTATAACATGTTTATGAGGATGCATGAAAATTTTGGTGTTAGCGATTTCTAGCTAAATGGTGAAAAAGGACTAAATCGCATAAAGTGCGAAAGTTCTATTTTATTTGCTAGAGGCACCAAATAGCTATGGTTTATAAATTGGGGGTACCAAATGTGCAATTTGGCCTTGTTTAAGTGGCTTGGCCGGTCAAGAAGTTAAAAGGGACAAGAGTATTAAATGTGGTCATGTTAGGTGACTAAAAAGAAATAAATTAAGATGAAATAAGCCAAGCTATCATCTTTTTTATTTCTTCTCTTCCTCCACCAAAAATAGTAGCCATGGGAGGGGTTTTTGAAGCTTAAAATTTCAGCAAGCAATTCTCAACTCAAGTAAGTGATTTTGATGGTATTTCTTGAAGAAAATTGTACTTTTGGAGTCCCCAAAGCTTAAGCTTTCTAAAGAGGGGACTAGTTTGCAATATGGTTAAAAGTCTAGGGACTTGACATGATAGAGTTCATGTTGTTTGATGAGTTTTTATGGAAGAAAATGAATGATAGGATGATGAGAAACAACTTTTGTGAAAGGTGTTGTCATGAAAACACCTAATTGGGACTAAAATGCAAAAGTTGTAATTTGTTCATTTAAGCATGAAATTGATGGAATTGAAAATAGTTGTAAGAGGATTAAATGTTCAAATAGGCTTGTTTAACAAGAAAATGTGATGAAAATTTATTTACGAGCCTAGGGGCAAAATAATAATTTTTCCAAAGTGTAGGGGCAAAATAGTCATTTTTGCCTAAAGTTTAGATTATGGTATATCATGATTTATAAGTGATTAAATCAGTAAATTTCATTGTTCTAGATCAAAGAAAATGAGTTTCGGACCTAGAACGGATGAAAAGAGAAATGTAGGCAAAAAGTCCTTTTTGGCCCTTTCGACATCGAGGTAAGTTCATGTGCGAATGTTGCAATTACGTATGAGCTGATTTAGTATTCCAATGTTGTATGGAATGTATATTACTATATGAATGTATGAAATGTCTCTTGATGAGATGTCAATGGAATTAAATTTAGAGTAATGGGAAAGGTGTATAGCACGATAGGACAATGGTTAAAGTCTCGAGTAAGACCATATTGGAATATGGCCTGGGTGTAAGAATTCGTATAAGACCATGTCAGGGACGTGGCATCGATATGTTAGTGTATGTAAGACCCAATTGGGGTATGATGATAATGATAACTATGTGCATGAGACTCAATACATTTATTTAACAATTCGAATGATTCAATATATATGTTGAATGTATGTGGTTGTACCATGAGTAGCACAAGTATGTGTAGAACTGAATTGAGATGAATTCAATATATGATGAACCCCTAGTGGGGTATGTGTAGTTGATGCACCTTAGTTGCATGAGACAGATTTATTGATGTACTGTGTGAATGATAAAGAGTATCGTAGAAAGTTAAGTAAGAATAGAAGCATGTGAGGATGTTCTCGAATGAACATTTGAAATAGAGATATACTTGTGGATTTTTATCCATGAATGTAAATAACGGTGAGCTATATGCGATATCACCTTATTAATGGTTAGTGATGGGGTGTGTGTGCGATACCATCAACTATATTATTTATTGGTGGGTCTGTGTGCGTTACCACGATTGATTAATGTCGATGGGGTGTAATGCGATACCATCGCTTATAAATGATTGGTGAGCTAAGTGCGAAATCACCATGGGTAAAAATGATTGGTGGGCTATGTGCAATACCACCCTATAAGAGATTCAATGGTGGGCTAAGTGCGTAACCACCGAGAGATTAGTAGTATGAGCGACTTATTGAAAACGTTTGATGTGTTGTTTTGTTTGATCTTGTGATGATCAGTCCAGGAATGTATGCTTATTAAACGAGCGAATTGGCTTGTGGCATGGTAGAAATGTGGTAAGAGATAGAATGAGTAAGATTCAAGAATGATTGAGTAAGTGACCATGAATTGATGAGAAAAACTCGGCATATTGCCTTGGGGTTATGTATATTCAGTGAATATCAATATTTGTCAGATTATGCAGATGAACTTACTAAGCATTATTGCTTACTCCTTTACTTTTCTCATCTCTTATAGGTTTCATTACTTAGCTCGGGTTGGAGACCGCCAGAGATGTTTTCACACTATCGAGCAGATAGACGGTATGAGGTATCAAGTCCTTAAGAGTTATGGCATGTATAGGGATTCGTTTAAAGTTGATGAAGTCTAATTGTTGTAGCCAAATGTTGTTGGCCTAAGAGAATTTATAGAATGGTTGTGTATAGCCAGTGATGATGGCTTAAGTTGTTGTAAATGTTGTGGGAACAATTCTCCCCAGTGTATGAGAGGAAAACTTTATTTTCATGAACAAAATGTGTTAATTTATGAGTTTCAATTAATGATTTGAGAATGTTTTGAAGAAGTATATGAATGTATGCAAACAAGAGTAGTAAAAGGTTTGTAAGATAGCCTCTAAGTGCCCACACGGATAGACACACGGGCGTGTGTCTAGGCCGTGTGTCTCCTGCACCTTAATGTCTTAAGTCAGAATAGTACACGGGCTGGTCACACGGCCATTTGTTCAGGCCGTGTGATACACACGGTTGGCACATGGGCGTGTGCCAAGGCCGTGTGAAGTCTGCACTTGACACTTAGAAATTTAATTGTCACACGGGCCAGGGCCACGAGCGTGTCCAGGCCGTGTGGATTTAGTCAGTGTCGACCACGGGTGGAAGGCACGGGCATGTCTTAAGGGCACACGGGCGTGTCCCTATACCAACACGGGCGTGTGACCCCTGTCTTAAAGAAAAGTTTCCTTTAGCTTAGAAAAGTTTCCAGATGCAATTTTAAGGCCTCGTAGGCCCACGATATGAATGATTTGACTAAGAAAGAGAAGTTTTAATTCGAAGCAAAAATTTTATTGCCCGTAAGTACATTTTTAAGAAAGCTCAAGCTTAGTAATGTCTCATATCCGGTTTTAGCTTCGGAATCGGGTATGGGGTGTTACATTAATGGTCCTACAATGGTCAAGGCTAATTAAGAGGTTCGAGCTACTGGTCTACCAAGAAAGGGAAATTGGGTCAGTTACGCCGCAAATGCCAAATCGAGAAGGACAAGACTTACATACCTCCTCCATTTTTTCTATATGTGGGGAATAGATGTTATAGGGCCGATCTCGTCAAGAGCATTTAGCCGACACTAATTCATCTTCGTGGGTGTCAATTTCTTCACTAAGAGGGTGAAGGTCGCTTCATATGCCAATATTACAAAGTCGATAGTCATTAGACCAAAAAAAAAAGAAAAAAAAGAAAAAAGAAAAGGGAAAAAGAATACAAAAAATGTCAAAAAGATCACATTCAACCGCACAATGTCAAAAGTCTACGGTCTGTTCAAAGATTAAGTGCTACATATCAGTACAGCAAAAGCAACCAAAAAGAAAAACAAAAGATCATAAAAAGACCGAGACTTGTAAAGATTGGCATACAGAAGTTACTATTTACCCTCTGTGCTTATCAAACGTTGGCCAAGACTGTCCGGGGCAACACACATCTCATTGGTTTTGCCCATTGGAGTCGAAACTCTTTCAGAGCTGAAATTGGATGAGGCAGAATGGATCCAATCTCAATATGATCAGTTGAATTTGAAGAGAAAATGTTAAAAACTATCTGTCACGGTCAGATGATGCGAGCTCACAACAAAAATGATTCACCCTAGAAAATTTCATGATAGGGCTTTGAAGAAGATTTTTCCCATGCAAAAGGGACTTCAGAAGAAAGTGGATGCCAAACTGGGAAGGACTTTATGCAGCAAAGAAGGCCTGTTCTAGGGAAGCATGGATATTGTTTGAGATAGATAGCAATGACCTGCCCAATCCGGTGAATTCAGAATTCAATAAGAAGTTTCCAAAAACAAAACAAAAAAACAAACAAAAAAAAAACAAAAAACAAAAAAAAAAGAGGAAAAGAAAGAAAAAGAAAGAAGAAGGAGAGGCCAAGGCGAAAACCCGCAAAGGGCGCTTTGAGACCAAAGGGGATTTGAGTTGAAAACCTGAAAAGGGCGGCTCAAATTTTGATCAAAACTGGGGCATACAACAGTCTTGCTATATTAACAATGAAGAAGTATGCTATGTCTTGGGGCATCGATAAAGTACTCCGGATCCCCTAAACACATATTGAGCTTAAAATGGTCCTCAAGAAGTTTGAACAGAGAAGCTCAGGCTGCGATATTTGGGGCACCTAGTTTCCATTTTACCCATTTTAAATTTGTTATTTGTGATTATATTATTCTTTTCAAAAAATGCTCACAATAAATTTCCTTCTTGATTGTGTTTGCTATCTTTGCCTAACTTATTTGTTTCGAGCTATGCTCCTAATTAATTTCCTTCTTGTCCATGGTTATGATCTTTTTCAGGCATTTTACATTGAAATAAAGATTAGTGGACTAATAACACTTGCACAAAAGAAGTTTCGTATATTACCCTAGGAACTTCTAAATAATACAAGAACCTGAAACAGGATTATTGTTCAGAATTCACCAAGCTTAAGGGTCGAAAATATTTGAGTCCATATTAAGGTTATCTCTTCGGATTTTTGTCAAAAATGGTGGTTGAACAAACGACAAGATATTGCGTCAGTGATACAATCTTCACAAAAAATGGGCAACGTTAACCCAAGTGTAAAAGGGGAATCATTCGCAAGAAAAACATGATATTTTGCATCCATGCAAATATCATGTACACACATTTGGTTAGGTCACCTGGGGAGCGATCAGTTGATTGAACAAATTACAGTCCTCTACCCTTGAGTTGCGGTGGCATGGATGGAAAATGATACAAGTCCTATACCTTTGAATAGCAATGGGATGGATTGAAGAAGAAACAAATCCTACATTTTGGAGTCGCAGTGGGATGGATGGGAAAAGATTCAGATCCTATACCCCTAAGTCACAATGAGATGAGCCCTGAAGTTATAGTGGGGCAAATCTGTTGAGCAAGATATTATCGTTTTTTCTCGGGTTTTACATCAAGAATACCAAATTAAACAAGATGGCGACATAATACATCGGTGATAAAGCCTTAATAAACAATGAGCGATGACGCCTTAAACTTTTAAAAAGGGATCATTCACATAAAATTCTGCATTCATGCAAAACACATTTAGTTTGGAGCATTTGATTCATCTCGATCATTGCATCCTAATCATTGTAAGAAATCATTCTCATGACATTCTGCATTCACACAAATGTCATCCATAAGACACATCTATTTAGGGGCATTTGATTCATTCCGATCATTACATCCTAATCTTTGTAAAAAGACCATTCTCATGACATTCTGCGAATGTCGTCCATAATACGTTTAGTTAGGAGCATTAGATTCGTTCTGATCATTGTATCCTAACCATTTTGCATAAGCATAAACACAAAAGCGATCTTACAGGACGGGTCCCTAGAGGGCGTTGTCGCAACATCGATGGTCGAAGATCTTGTCTTCTGGCGCGAAGTGGATCGAAGATATCGAGATCGGCAATCCTGAGTTGCGGGAGCGGATCGAAGACATCGAATCTTGTCTTCTGGCGAAAGCAGATCAAAGATAGCAGATCTGACAATCCTAAAGTTGCGGGAGTAGGTCGAAGACATCGGATCTTGTCTTCTGGCGAAGCGGATCGAAGATAGCGCGATCGGCAATCCACGAAGTTGTAGGAGAAGATCGAAGACATCGAGATCTTACCTTCTTGAGCAAAAGCAGATCGAAGATAGCGGATCGGCAATCCACGAAGTTGCGAGAGCGGATCGAAGACATCGAGATCTTGCCTTCCCCGAAATGAGCGGTCGAAGATAGCGATCGGCAATCCACGAAGTTGTAGGAGCGGATCGAAGACATCGAGATCTTGCCTTCTGAGCCGGCGGATCGAAGATAGCGGTCGGCAATCCACGAAGTTGCGAGGAGCGGTCGAAGACATCGAGATATTGCCTTCTGGCGAAGCGGATCGAAGATAGCGGTCGGCAATCCTGAAGTTGCGAGAGTAGATCGAAGACATTAGATCTTGGCTTCCTGAGCGAAGCGGATCAAAGATAGCAGATCTGGCAATCCTGAAGTTGTAAGAGCAGATCGAAGATAGCATATCTTGCCTTCCTGAGCGAAGCAGATCTAAGATAACATATCTTGCCTTCCCGAAGCGAGCGCGGGTTGAAGATAGCGATCGGCATTCTGAAGAAGTGGCGAGGAGCGGTCGAAGACATCGAGATCCTATCTCCACGAACTTGCGATGGAGCGTATTAAAATGACAAATCCTATACCTCTGAAGTTGCAGTAGGTCGGATTGAATTTACCATACAAGTCTTATCTCCCTGAAGTTGCAGTGGAGTAGACAGAAGACATCAAATCTCTTCTCCCTGAATTTCTATCTCCTCGAAGTTCCAGTGGAGTAGGTTGAGGCTACAAATCCCTCCTCCCTGAGTTTACAACGAGGATCAATCCTTATTTCTTTGGAGTTTTAGTAGGGAAGATTAAGGTTACAAATCTCTTCTCTTAGAATTCTTATCTCCTCGAAGTCCCAACGGAGTAGGTTGAAGCTACAAATCCCTCTTCCCTGAGATTACATTGAGGATCCATCCTTATTTCCTTGAAGTTTCAGCAGAGAAGATTGAGGTTACAAATATCTTCTCTCTAAAATTCTGCTGGAGCAAGTTGAGACATCATTTCCCATACCCTGAAAGACGCAGTGAGGCTACTTGAAGAAAAGAAGTGCCAAGAAGTCAAGATCTTACGAGACCAGGCAAATTTGGCCCTCTTTAAAGTCTTTGCTTCATTCTCGTTACACAACAATGAGCAAAGAGGGGCAGCTGTAAGAGCCCAAATTTGCCCGGGCCTATTAGTCAACCAGAATAAGACCAAAACAAACAAAAAGACAAACAGAATTAAAAACCCAAAAAAATATAAATAAACAAAGTCCAATAGCAGTCCACTGTTTTTTACAAGTCCAAATGCTAATTACAGCAGACCCAATTAGTGGCCCAAATACAAACCCAAATAAACTAAACTAAACCATTACCCAAATTTGCCCACAGCCCAAACTAAAGACCCAAAATTCCCAGGCCCAAATGGCCCAATATCTTAATGTTTCCAGAAACCCTAAGGGTTTCTGGAATTTTCGATCTTTGCATGCCTCAACAAATAGCCAACCAAATGTGCCGCAAGCTACCCCGCGCCACGCGCCACGTCACGACGACCTCCGTCGCGCCACCCTCGTGCCTCCACGTCGTCTCGTACCTGCGCAAGAGAACAAAATAACATCAAAGCAAAGAAAAAAGATTGTATTTTTATTTTTTCTTTTATTTTTCTTTTCGGTTATAAAAACCGAAGCAAAATTTGTAATTTCTTCTTCTTCACAATCTACGAATACACAAAATACAGTAATAGAAAACTAGAAACAGAGATTCAAAAAAAAAAGGTTTCTTTCTGATTTCATCTATTTTCTATTTTTAATCTATTTCGGTAGCATTTTTTTCTCTCTATTTATATACGCGAATAAAATAAAATAAAAAGGAAACTTACCTTCTAAAGTCGAACAGACGGTCTACCTTCTTCGTCGAAATCGGAACGAAGGTGGTCGTCGAGGTTTGTATTCGAGTCTGGCTTGAAAGGGGGCAGTCGGTCGAGACTGAATCAGCCACTGATCGTCGATCACAATGGCGTTGAAGTGGCCAAATTTCTTTTTTTTTTTCCTTCTTTGCGGCTGAGTACGAAAACAAAAGGGGCTAGGGTTCGAGCTAAAATGAGGGTTAATTCATTTTAAATCTGGTATTAACCCATTGCAGAAACGGTGCCGTTCGGGTTCATGTTAATAACCTAAAACGACACCGTATTGGCCATTGCCCAATGACCCGACCCATATGCGACTGAGATCCGCGCGTTTTAGTCTCTGAGGGTATAATTGCGCACTTAGTCCCTCTATTTTATATTGACGTTTGATTGCTCGTTTTATGTTCTTTCGATTTTTTTTAAATCTTCCTCGAAAATTCGTGCACCATTTCGATTTAGTCCAGCCTATACACTGCGTTTTGATTGTTTAAATATTTACCATTTCAGCCCCCGATTATTTGAGCGCATTTTATTCTAGTCCTCAACCCTGTTTTGATTTTTATAAAACAGGCTGTTAATTTTATTCTATTTTCAACTAAGTATTTTGTTTAGTTTATAAAATTTATTCATTTTAGAACCTGTTTTAATAAATTATTTTGAACTATTTTACAGATTTTACAATAATTTAATTTATCTTATCTTCTATTTATATGTGCTTTAAATCTATTATACATTTAATTTTAAAATGTTCCTTAGTATGTTTTTGTTGTATGTTATCTTATGATTAATGCCATACTTGTGTTACTTGTTGTTACTTTATGTTCTAAACTCCAATATATTCAAGCCTTTAATAAATGTCTCATTTCATTAAAAATTATATATATTTTAAGATCATCTATTTGAAATTTTAAGATAAGGCAATATTTGTATGTTTGGAAGTTCAGAAAAATTACGCCCTAACGTCTTTGGGTGTCAATTTTTGTTCAACCAAATAACCAAATACCCTTTTTAATTGCATGTTTTGAAGATCAAAGATGATCTCGGTGTCGAAGTATAAACGTGTTATACCCTAACGTATTGGATATGATACTTTTATTACTTTGAAACGAGTTAATCTCGAGATTCAATTCAAAATTAATTAATCTTCCTTAAATAGAATTATATCTTAAGCATTTTCAAGTTTTCCATATGGACATTAATTAATTGTTTGGTTGGTTTTTTATAGATTATTTTGAATTAACTTATTAATTTTTAATATGTTTCAAATTATTTATATGTATTTTATTATCTGGTCTATTTTCTTGTATATAAAAATGTTTATTTTTAATTCTTCTTTTAAATATTCATACGATTCAAAATCAATATAATTTGGATTATGAATATTTTTATTATTATATTACATGTACAAATGTTTTTACATAAAATTCTATTTTCCTTTTATGTATATACTTATATATTATCATTTTTTTTACATATATATCATGCCTTAGAAATACTTAATTTAAAATTATCTTTTATTTATTTTAAATATTATTTATATATGTAAATATGTATTTGTTTGTATTAAATTTTTCTTCAATATAGATTAATTATTGTTATATATATATTTTATTTTAAACTTATCTATATGTATATATTTTTATAACTTTAGTTAAATGATTTGTATATTTTAATGTTTTAACCCTATTCGCATTTATGTTTATTTTGAGAATTTTCATCACATATAAATTGTTTAAGTTTATGTCATATGTATATTAATTTGGTTTCTTATTATTTTTTTTATTGTTGCCATAATTCCATGCATAACTCTATATCTTATTGTTAATAATAGAGCAAATTCCAGGTTAATTTAGTTGATCTTTTCCTCAAATAAAATGCACTTTGTTTACACAAAAGATTTTCAAAATAAAGTGATATTTGGTGTTTTGGGAAATCCGGAAATTGTACCCTAACGTATTGGGTCATGATTTCTTCGTTTGACCAAAAAAAACTTAATATCCTTTTTAAATCACATGATTACGAAATTATAAGATGATCTCGACTTTGAGGGTCCAAGAGATTACATCCTAACGTCTTTGGGTGTAGTATTTAGTTCCTTTAGAGCAAATAAATCTTATGTTTGGAATACTCCACTCGTTTTCAAAGAAATTGCATTTTCAAAACTTTTCAAAATTTTCGACGATGGGACATTATTTAATCAATATTGGTACCAATTTTGGGCGCACGAGGATGATAACTCTTCCTTATACGTAACCGACTTCCGAACCCGTTTTTTTTATTTACGTAGGCCAAAATTATTTTTAAAAAGAGGATAAAATATTTTACGAGGTGATCCGATTACACCTAAACCAAAAGATCGGTGGCGACTCCACATCACATTTTTTAAGTCGACCCCATTTTTCAAATTTTAAAATAAAAATGGTTTCGACAAGTATGTGTAAGGCCAGAGCAAAAAAAGAAGAAGGAAAACTGATTTAGTTAAAAGATGAACTAAGTAAATTAGGAGGTACTTGCTATAGCGAAAATTGCATGAATACTTGGGATTTTTCTTTCCTTTAGGGTAATATTTTCTGCATTGCCTTTGCTAAATAAACTTATGAAACTTGATAAAATTTTTAGACATAGAAGATTGTTAAGAACTGAAGTACAAAATGCTTTCTTAAGGGTCTCACAATGCAAAGGTGATTATATTGCTATGGCAATTCTTACATTAATGCATCCATGCATATTTTGCTTGAGGATAAGCAATAACTCAAGTTTGGGGGTGTGATAACTCTTGCAAAGAGTTATATTTCATGCCTTTAGACCTAACTAATTGCATGTGCTTAAGTAAATTTAGTTTCATTTTAGGACATTCCATTCGTAATTTTTGTTGCATTACATTAAGAAGAGTGGACTGTGCTTAAATGTTATTATATGTTACTTTTAATTGCATCTGGTAGGGCTGTGTTTGGTGGTTTGGCAGGTGCAGGTTGAGGAACGAGAAATAAAGGAGTGAAGGTTTGTCGGGGCAAAAGGTTGGACAATTTGTCAACATAGATGCCGTGGCAATTCCAAGAAGACCGAGTCAACACTCAACGCATACCAGTTTCAGCCCAACTGTACTCGTACCAGAAAAACCTGCCTAAGAAAGAGAAGATAAATATGGGTTGTTGGATTTACCCGAGGAAAAAAGCCTATAAAAAGAAAAAAGAGGAAACCCAAAAAGACAAAAAAAAAGGAAGAGATCCTTAGGAAAAATAGAGGGTAGCGGTTGAGTAGAGACGGAAAAAGGAAGACGAAAGTAGTCCCTCTAAGTCCTCGCAGGACACTGTGCTGCTGGAGTGTGAACTGGACACGCGAAAGTTGTCTTCTCAAAGTCTTCTGTATTTCTTACTTTGTTCTTACGTGAATTGAATGATGAAAATGGTGTTGGATGTTATTTTAGTTTTGAATTTTATGTGCCAACCCATGAGCTAAATCTCATAGGGTTGGGATTACATGACGAAACTTTTATTTTCTTTAATTGTTGAAGCATATATCAAAATCAATTTATTTTTTCATTCAATTGTTTTTATTTCTAAATTGTATGTGTGCAATCCCTAGACATACATGACTGTTCGACATGCCCATAAATTAAATCTAGTTCTGAAAAGGTTGGAGTAGTTGGACCGAATTGAATGATATGAGCAAGTACTTAACAGATACTTGTAGTAGACTCTAGACATAGAGCAGCGTTCATATAGAAGGAAACAGTGCAGGGTACCCTATTAAAGGTCTATAGACATAGGCAAGTAACTTGAGGTTTTTGCTCTCGAAAGAAGCAGTCCACTTTAGAACTCTTCTGAGCAGTAGATTGATTACGATTTTGCCGAGGCATTTCTGACAGTAATGGTAGATTTTTAGTAATTCCAACCTTCCATATCAACATCGTATATCCCTTATCCCTTACCGTAGTATCTTTGCCATCGCATCCTTATTTGTTTATTTGTTCAGTTACATATTATTCATATAATCATTTTCGTAATTTCCATTGCATTTTTTAATTTTGCATTGCCCAAGCATTTCCAAGTATTCATTATGTAATAGCCTATTTTTAGTCAAATTGAAACAGTGGTTTCGGGACCACAAATCCGAAGTCGAAATATTTATTTTATTATTATTATTATAATGTCTATAGCATGATCATATGTTTGTGTGAAAATTTCGTTAAGAAATTTTATCATTTGATTAGTTAATTTGATAAAAAGGACTAAATCGCGTAAAGTGCAAAAGTGATGTTTATTAGTTAAAGGTGCCTAATAGCTATAGAAATTTAATGTGAAGGTCCTTATGTTTTAATTAGATCATTTGAAACATGAGTGGACAAAGATTGTAACACCCCCAACTCGAAACTGTCGCCGGAATAGGGTTAAGAGGCATTACCGAACAATCGGAACATTTCACATCCATTTCACAACACAAAGTCAATCATCAATCAAACATATTCAAATATAAAGATATAGTCCCTTATTAAGGTCTACGAGACCTTAAACATGTGTTAGAAAGAGGTCGGGACTAAACCGAACACATACAAAAATTTCTAAAATTTAAACATTTTTCTAAGTTACAGAGGTCACACGCCCGTGTGGGTAGGCCGTGTGCCTCACACGGCCTCAGACACGCCCATGTATCCAAGCCGTGTCAAAACAAGGCATACATACTGACTTGCACCACACGGCCAGTCACACGCCCGTGTGTCCAGCCCGTGGTCGCTACTGACTTGTTTCACTTGGCAAACTTAAACAACACGGTCGAGACACTTGCCCGTGTGCTCAACCGTGTGGGCAATTATAGGCCATATTCAAAGCCAAATTTTCCAAACACACATTGAAACATCTATATACATTAAACCTGTAATAGCCCAATTTTGACCCTAATCGGAACAGTGGTTTCGAGACCATAAATCCGAGTTTGAAAAATATTTTAAAATTATTTTTTGTGTTTATTATGTGTGAATTTGCTTGTATGAAATTTTCGTGTTTTAATTTCGTCGTTTGAGTGTCCGATTAAATAAAAGGGCTTAATCGCGTAAAATGAAAATTTGATGGTTAAATATGAAAGTGCCTAATTGTTGTTGTCTTTTTAATATGGAGGCTTTATGATGCAATAAGGCCATTTATTTTTAGTATGGACGGTAAAGCCATGCATTATGTGGTTTTATAATTAAATAATAAAGGTTAATTTTGTAATTAATATATTAATATGTTAAAAAGATAAAACATAAAATAAAGAAAACATGCATGTTCATCATTTGTGTTTGCCGAAATTAAAAGAAAAAGAAATAAAGAAGCCATGGGAGAGCTTCAACATTCGGCCAACATTCCTTTATGCATGTAAGTGTAATTTTGCTCGGTTTTTAATAATTTTTACGTTTTTAAGATCGTTGCTAAGTTATCTTCAAAGCCCATGTCTTAATTTTTAAATTTGATGATGATTTTGTGTTTTTCCATTGATGAGTTTATGAGTTTTATGATGTTAGTTGATAAATTATGAAATATATGTGTTAGATTAATATGTTTTGTCTTTGAATTTTTGATGAATTTGAGTAATTAGGGCTAAATTGTAAAAATAAATTTTTGAGGGACTAAAATGTGAAATAAATGAAATGTATGGACTTGTAAGGGCATGGGTGATATTCGGCCTAGCTATGGTGATGTGAAATTTTGTGTGTTTTGTGTTTTGTACGATAAGGACTAAATTGCAAAAAGTGTAAAACTTCAAGGGCAAAATGGTAATTTTCCCATTTATGTTTTTTTTTGGATTAAATTGAATGAATATGTGGTTAAATTAGTTAAATTTGAATTTATTTAGATCAAGAACGGAAGAAAACGAAATTAGATCGGGGGAAGTCGAAAGTAGTTGAATAGTCGATTATACAGTCCGTCGATATCCGAGGTAAGTCTATAAGCATATAAATATTGTTAAATTGAAAATATTTTTTTTTATGTGTTGAATTAAATTTTAAGAATATATATGTGCATTGGCCGATTGTGATTAAGCTTGGAAGATAAGCTACGAGTTCGATTCGATTGAGATACGTTGTCCGAAAGTCCCGTACGAACCCTAGGAATAGTTAGGATACATATGTCATGACATAGGATTCCGATATGTGTTTTCATGTAAGACCACATCCGGGACGTTGGCATCGACTTGTGTTTACGTGTAAGACCATGTCTGGGACATTGGCATCGTATCTGATTCGTGTAAGACCCTGTCTGGGACAATGGCATCGATATGTGATTACATGTAAGACCACATCTGGGACGTTGGCGTTGTACGAGCTTTCCGATTATCTGCGTATCCTTTTTAATTTCGAACGGTTCAACGGGCAATGTGAAGTAAAAACCAGATGTGAAATCAAATTAAAAGGTTCAGGTATGTATTCATACTATGTTATGAAATTAAGGTAAATTGTATACTTGAATTGATGATTTAAAGTTATGTGAAATATGAATTATGTGTTAGCATTATTTGAACATATAAGTGATTAGGCCTATTTATGTATTTGTGATAATATAAGTGAATCGGCCTATTGATATAGTTGTGATTTTTAAAAGTGATAATTATATGTGTTTATGAGTATTTGTGCATTTAGCTATATGATGTTGAATGCTAATGTATATTTGATAACATAAAAACTTGAGAGTGTGATATATGTATATTTAATTAAGGTTTGGATTGACTTGGCTAATTGAATTAGTGTTAATGTTCATATGATTATTGTTTTCTTATGACTTACTAAGCTTAAATAGCTTACTGTAAGTGTGTTCTTGTTTACCTCTATTTTATAGATTTTGGAGTCAAGTTACGGGCTCGGGAATCGTCAGCAAAGTCTATCACACTATCGACTAGCTTCGGTATTTTATAAGCTGAAATTTCTTTGAAACTATGGCATGTATAGGCTAGCTTTGGAGTTAGTTTAATTCGAAAGTGTACATATAAAAGCCATGCAAAAATGGCTTAATTTCCTTGCTTGTGTTCGGTTTTGGTTTAATTATGGCTTAAGTTTATTTTGGTCATGGTTTAATCTTATATGGATAGTAATCACATGGTATGGCATATATATATGGTGGTGTTTTATTCATGTGTTTCGGCAATGAGGTAAATAAGGTATGTTTTGTGTATTTTAGTAAGATAATTAATGTTAAGTTTAAGTGATTTTGTTTATGTGTTATATATATATATATAATATGTGTGGTATGTTTGGATTTGGTATTCAAGTGAGTTTGGGTTATGACATATGAATTGAAATATGCATATGAAGGTTGGAGGCTATCTATATTTCGGCTTATTAATGGGGTAAAAGAACGATTATATATTCGAGTGTGTATTGAATTAAAATTTATGGTTTTATTATTGAGTTGAAATGGCATGTTTTAAATGGGTAAATTGGTTTAGAAATGGTAATTTAATTATATATGTATATTAGGCTAAGGAGATGGCAAAATGATAAGCATGATATTTGGTTTATAGAATTATATAAATATTCTATGGATTGGATGATATACAATACCGAATATGTAATGACTAGCTCTGTAGTGATAATGAAATATGGACATTAGAAAATGGCTCAATTGTGTACACATTTACGCAAGCTTGTAAATGGAAAGTATGCATGTTTTTGGTTCTTTGAAAGGTTAAATAATTGTGTATGTTACTTATGATCTTAGTCATTAAGCTTTATGTTAAGATTTGTTAAATCTACTAAAAGTAGGTATCCTATTAAGCAAAAAGGATTTTTAGTAATTATTATTATTCGAATAACATTGTAATGGTGATTACATATTTCGTACAGTGCATGTGCATATAATATGCTAATAGATTATGTATATCATTAATCTATTATTTGTAGTTAAATATGGTGCGTTATTCTATGACTTAAGAAATTGTATATAATATGTTCGGACATGGTATTATATTATTAATGCCGCATATATGAATAAGAACAAAAAAAAAATGATATGATTAACAGTTAGTCTATGAGATAATTGTATTGACAATTGTTCGATGCATGAAATGTAAGGATATATGTTTGAACATGTATTCAGAAGCAAATGCCAATCTTGTTGAAGTCATATGGTTCAACCTTATATGTATTAAGTACATGTAACATGGCTTTGTTGCACATTAGTTATTTCGAATATGTGGATAAATAATTGATATTGACATGCTTTAAATTTTTTTAAAGCATGATTTGCTATGAATTTTAAGTAGTGAAGCATGATTGGGTTTTAGATGGTTAAGTGAACTATATGTATAATAATTAAATTTGAATGTGTTTTGATTTATAAGTTGTGTGATATTGTTATTAAATATTAAATGTATGTGTATTGATGTGATTGAATTACGAAATAAGAGAGGTAGTAAATGTCTGTCCTGATCTGTGCTATGTCCAGTAATACCTTGTAACCCTAATCCGGCGACAGATATGGGTTAGGGGTGTTACAAAACCATTACCAATTCATGACTCAAATGCAACCAAAACATACCATTTCAAGCACCCATTAATCATCAACAATACCATCTATATCCATGCATAAACTCATCTCAAATAAGTCCAAATAAAATACAATTTCACAACCTAAATCATGTTAACAAAACATCATTTAATCAAGCCACAAATTCACACATAAAACACCATTTCCTTCAACTAGCTCAAGCATGAAAAATACCATTTCCAACCTCACTATTTCATACCACATTCATCATTTTCATTGCCTCACATATGAACTATCAACATTCAACTTTCTAGCCATATCATATGGCAAGATCCAACATTACAAAACATACCAAGACCTCTAGCCTATACATGCCATATACCAAATATGTACATCTTTCAAAAGTACCGAAATAGATAGCCGATGGTGTGATCAAGTCGCTGACGATCCCCGAATCCGAGCTAGCTCTATTGACACTGTAAAACAGAGAAACAATTCACACATAGCTTTTTTAAAGCTTAGTAAGTTAAGTAATATAACACATACTTCTCAATAATGCGACATTAATACATAAATAAACCATCACATAGATAGATATACAATTAAACACATTATCATCCTCAACCATATGCTCAAATATCCATTCATTCAACCTTTAAAACTATCATCAACCACATAGGTTCAAACATACCTTTGCCAACACTCAGTAAACAAACGTTCTTGCTTATCGATGCTCGATACCATACCTCATTCACTGCTCGATATCTTTTCAACTCAATCGCACACATAGTGCTCAAATCATAGCCGGAGCTTAATTAACATCGCACACTTAGTGCCTTGATACAAACTGAACTTAATTCAGTATCGCACACACAGTGCCAAATCAATAAGCCGAAGCTTCTATTATTTCGCACACACAGTGCTAATCATCTCTGTCTCATTTCTAAATTCGCACACTTAGTGCCTCTTTACTCAATTCCATATATATAATACATTTCTATTCATTAACTATACATTCAACCAATTCTCATTACATAGATATAAATTTAACAACTGGTATTATATCCGAACTTACCTCGGACGTCGAAATACCGAAACAGTCGATTAATCGAGTACTTTGTCTTTACCTCGATCTCGATCCGAACCTCTCCTTTCTTGGTCTATACAAATTTAAAATTAACTCATTCAATCACTAATTCGTTCAATTTAGTCCACACACACATATTTAGGGCATTTTGCAAAATAGCTCTCACATTTTCACATTTCGACACTTTAGTCCCTAATTCACAAAATCATCAAATTCACATAATTCCATCTCATACATGCCTAGCTTAATTTTTATTGTGCTCATACAAGCCCTCACACTTCATTTATTTCACATTTTAGTCCCTCAATTTACACTTTTCTCAATTAAGTCCAAATTACACAAATTTACCAAAAATTCAAAGACAAAATATGTTAATCTTCCACCTATCTTTCATATTTCATCTTCAACTAACACATAGCTCAAACATTCATCAATGGCATATCTCAAAATCACCATCAATTTCTAAAATTAAAGCATGGGCTAGCTAGAGCACAAAGCAACGATCTCAAAAACATAAAAATCATCAAAAACCGATCAAAGAACATACATCAATCAAGAGTAACAATGGCCGAATACTTCAAGCCCTATTTCTTTCTTTTTCTTCTTCACATTCGGCTAAGAAAAGGTGATAATGGTCATCTTTAATGTTTTGTTTTATTATTAATGACTTATTTTACTAATTACCAAACTAACCTTTTTATTAAACATATAAAACATTTATTCATTAAGGTTATTTTGGTCCATTACCACCCATTAACCTTAATAGTGGGTTAATTGCATCATAGCACCTCCCAATTATAAGGACAACAACAATTAGGCACTTAAAAATCAGCACATAGCTTTTGCATTTTACGCGATTAAATCCTTTTCGCAATTTAAACACACAAACAATAAAATTTGCACACAGAACTTCCACACATGCTCAATCACATATTATAAACACAAAAAATAATATTAAAATATTTTTCCAACCTCGAATTTGTGGTCTCGAAACCACTGTTTCGACTAGGGTCTAAACCGGGCTATTACAAAGATGGACAAGCATTAAGTGATTTATATGTTTATTAATCAAGGTTAATTTTGTAATTTAGTAAATAAATGAAATTTAAATAAAACAAAAAGTTTAATTTGTATTCATCTTCTTCAAAAGGCGAAAACCAACCGATTTTCTTGAGAAATTAGGCCTAAGGTTCGGCACTTCTATTTTCATCAATTAGGTATGTGTTTTTGATTTGTTTTTAATGATTTCTATGTTTTTATGATCGTTGCAACTAGTGCTAGCTAGCCTAGGGACTATTTTGCAAAACTGTTAAAGATTTTGAAAGTTGCCATTGATGAAAATATGTGTTCTTTGATGTTTGATGATGAAATGTGAAATCTTGTTGCTAGATTTACATATTTTGTAAAGTGATTTTGAGTAAAAATGCAAAATAGGGATTTATTTGTGAAAATGTAAAAATGTGTGGTTAAAAATGTGTGAAAAGTTGATAAATATGGGCTGCTAGAGGCATTATAGTAATTCAGCTATCATGGGTATTAAAGAAATTTCATGAATTTGTGATTTTGTGTAATAAGGACTAAATTGTAAAAGTTGTGAAATTCTAGGGGTAAAAGTGTAAATGTGCTTAAATGTGTGTTTTGGATTAAATTGAATAGAGAGATTATTAAATAAGTTAATTTTAAATATATTTAGATCAAGAAAAGAGGAATTTGGATCTAGATCGGGGGAAAACTAAAGTTATCGACTAATCGACTTATTTCGTCGTTTTTCACATCCTAGGTAAGTTTGTATGTGATAAATTTCATTATAAATGTATTTTAAATGCTTTGATATTGCATAAACTATGAATACGAGACTTCAGACAAGTTTGACAATGACTCGATGATAATTCGGCATTCGAAATCCCGGTTGAACCTTAGGAATAGTTTAGGATACTAGTGACATGTCATTAGGGGAATACATTGAGTTGGCTTCGGGCCATGATATTAGCACTTCGGGTGCGAGTTATACCAATTTGGCTTCGGGCCATGAACATTGGCTGATTTGGCTTCAGGCCATGATATCAGTACTTCGGATAAAAGTTACCTTTATTTGGCTTCGGGCCATGGTATAGGTACTTATTGTGCGAGACTATTGAGTATCCGACTTCTATTCCAAATGGTTCAACGGGTAAATGAATGATGTGGTTGAGAATGAGATTGGTACGAGATGGTACAGGTATGTGCATAAACCATATTAGCTTTGAATCGAAGAAATGGTGAAGAAAATATATAGTTTTGTGAATGAGTAATTGAAAGGTTTGTTAGTTGATGTGAATTCATGTATTTATAATCAATTGTTGAATTATGTGTTTATGATTATATCAAGTTTATTTCATACGAGCTTACTAAGCTATAAAGCTTACATTGTTTATTTTTCCATGTTTTATAGTGATTTCAAGCTAGGTCAAATTCAGGGATCGTCGAAGATCGCATCACACTATCCACCTATCACTTGGTACCTATGAACTTTGGTATTTTAAGTATATGGCATGTATAGGGACTTTGGTCATGTTGGTTATATTTTGGTAATGATTTTGGCCATTTGAATTGGCTTGTAAATGTGTATGACTTGGTTTGTGTATAATAGCCATGAGAGTTGGCTTATTTTGAGTTAATTTGCTTGTGTATGTGTGTATGTGCATATAGTTTATGTTATGTAAATTGAGGTTGGTTTTGTGATACATATTAATAGTTGGTATTATGGAAGTTGAATGTTGATATTGGTGATGTTATTTGTTTGTGAATCAAGGTAAAGAATGCATATTTTAAGTAGCCATATTGATGATCTAAGTTTATGAGATTTTGGGTATAAATGGATTGGTCTATTTTGCAACTTGTGTGTATTGAGAACTGTGGTATAGAATATGCATGAGTTAGGTTTTAATTGGCTGGTTTAAATGTCTATTTATGCTATGGAATGGTGCAAAATGATGTGTTGTAGGTACATTCAAATTTGGGTGGCAAATTGGCTTGGTAAATAGCCTATTTTTGTCCACACGGGCAGAGACACGGGCGTGTGTCTCAGCCGTGTGTGACACACGGGCAGGTTACACGGCCGTGTGTCCTCTGGTGTTGATTTTGAAACCAAGTCAGTATGCTCCACACGGCCTCACACAAGGGCGTGTGATATGGCCGTGTGGCATAAATCAGTATACCCTACAAGATCGGCACGGCCTAGCACACGGGCATGTGTGGCCATTTTTAAGGCACACGGGCTAGCCACACGGGCGTGTGTGTTGGCCGTGTGATCCAAGTCAGAGAGTTACACGGGGTCAGACACGGGCTGGGACACGGCCATGTGATCCCATTTCGAATGTCCACACGGCCTGTGACACGGGAGTGTCTGTTGGTCGTGTGAGTCACACGGTCGGGCCACATGGGCGTGTGTCCCCTGTTTTTGTGAAAATTTCTTAGATGTTCAATAAGATTCCAAAGTTATCAATTTAGTCCTGAACCACTCCCAATGTATGTTTAAGGCCTCGTAGGCTCGTTTTAGGGATTATATGAATGTGTTGATTAATAATTGAATGAAATTTGAAAATGTATGAGAAAATGTATGTGTAATCGTGTTATAAGTCCGGTAATGCTCCAAAACCCTATTCCGGCGTTGAATACGGGTGATGGGTGTTACACATTAATTCCACATATTGCATACATCGTTATTCCTTTTAATTGCCATTGCATACTTACCATAGCTTTACCATAGCATTAATCGTATTTTATTATAATAACTTGACCACTTTTGTGCCTCAATCCGATCCTCGTGGGAACGATGCTCACTCATCACTTTATTACTTGATTTGACGTGTATACTTGCACAAATTGCATATCATTTCACATGCGACACATAACACATAATTGAGGGAAATAGGTGGTTTAGGATTAACGGTGCCAAATCCAAGAATACAATAGGTGAACCTATCAACTAAAACAACTTTAGAAGTATGTGTTTGGGCCTTAAAGGTTGAAAAGAGAGTGGATTAATTGCTATATGATCTATAGCACTAGAGTCAGTGACCTTGGAGGATAAGGAAAAGAGGCACTTAGTGGAGTTACCTGACTCGACGATAGCAGTGATATGAGGAGTGATTATTTTAGATGAAATGGACACAATACTCATTGCTACAACATCTGTTGATTGTACTCTCTTAGCATTATTTTGAAGCATTTAACAATAAAGCTTAGTGTAGTCAGACTCATGACAATAGTAGCACACCACTCCCTTTATCTCGTGATTATCACCAATTTTGTCACGACTAGTTGATCCTCGTATCTTATTGCCATAACTCACCAATGTGTTACTTGTTGGAAAAATGGGTTTGGAAAACGTAGTGGAAAATAAATTTAGGGAAAAACCAGAGTTTAATTTTTTTTTCCAAAACAAGATCTTGGTTGTGATATCTAAAGTAATAAACACTTAATCAAAATTGTACATTTTTGATTCATCTAGGATGAGCACTTCGACCGAGTAGTTTTCTTCGCTATCATCAAGCTCATGTTTGCCGAGTGTGGGCTAGCTTCGAATAAAAAAAATTTCACATAAATTACCAGTGGGGTAATTTTGCAATTTCTCTAAACTTTTGGGTCAAGTTGTAAATCAAAAAAATATCTCTAGAAATTTTCTAGAATAATCTCTTCAGAGAATTTTCTATCTACAACTTTCTCTTGAATTCAAGTGTGTGTAAATAATTACCTAAGGCTCTGTTTATATAGGGAGAGTTTAGAGAGTTCAACTATGATTAAACTTAATCACTTTAATATTAAATTAATATAATATTTAACAAGATAAATATTAGATTAAATTTAATATTAAGATAACCACTTTAATATTATATTAATAAAATACTATTAAGATAAGTATTAAATTAAATTTAATATTAAACAATTAAAATAATATTATTTTTGGAATAATTAATCTAAAATCAAATTCTTTGGTAGAGATCCAGTAGGAGTGCAACTCTTCCACTACTCAACCACCGATGACCAACAGTCGCCGGCCACCGAGACGCTGCCGTTGTAGTCGCTGGCACCGCTGTGTCCGGTAATGCAGGTGCGACACCATTACGGCACCCTGAGCCGGTTCGACTGTTGTCGGTTCGACCCGGGTCAGTGACGACCTGGTCGATCCGATCTAGCCACCGGTTGGACTATCGACCTGGTTTCACATATCGGCTTGGTTAGACTAGTTTTTGGGTCTTGGTCTCGATTTTGGGCTCTCGAGCCCAATTTACAATCTCAGGTCCAATTTTCAAGTTCCATTATCCATTGGGCCAATTGTCTGACTTGAAAATTAACTTCCAAAAATATCATATTAATTTTAATAATTGATTTTATTAATTTTATTTTACTTGATCAAAATTATTTTATCCAAAAACTACTTAGATTTTCCAAATTAATTTTTCAAGAAAATCCTTTAATCAAATTCTCTAGTTGAACAAGTCTTACGACCACCTAATTTAATTCCACATCGAATAAATCGACTCAATTAAATTATTCTCAAAGTCGTAGAATTTTCTTATGATTCAAATACAGTCCGATCGAGCTTTTGTTGAGCTAGCGGAGGGACCAATCGGACATATACAATTAGGCTCTAGTGATTGTAATTATGTCTAGAAGCATCGTTTTGATAATTCGCAATTACTTAATCATGGAGGCAGTCCATAGGAAGTATCATGATTGAAAACTCCTTATTATATACTCTTTACAAAAGCAATTCATCCAACTACTTTGTCCAATGATCTTGTCATGTGTGTGTTACCCTCATATGATATCCTTGATTCCTTTGAATTAAATCCATTCACTCAATACAATCATATTTTATCCCATTGTCACCATTGTGTCTTCTTAATGACTAATATGATCACTGCCAACAAATGACTATGATAAATTTCTCATTCGAGAACTAGCAACCCGTGGCCACGTTCCACATTTATCAATCCTCACAATGCCAATAAGAGGATATCATTAACTCTTTAATTGAGCTATGAATTCCCCTATTGCTAGTAAAGGCATGCCTGTAACACCCCTAACCTGTATCCGTCGCCGGATTAGGGTTAAAGGCATTACCGGACAGATCGAAAACATTTTTAAAAGTTCATACATTCATCCATCAATCTCAAACATAATGTCCCTTAATACGGTCATCGAGACCTAAAACATGCTTATAAACCGGGTCGGGACTAAACCGGAACACATACGAAATTTCACGAAAATTTAAAACTTTTCTAAGTTTCAGGGGTTACACGCTCGTGTAAGCGGTAGTGTGCCTCCACGGCCGGACACCCCGTGTGTCCTCCCCGTGGTCGAATCTGACCTCACATCCACGGCCACCAAGCACCCCCGTGTGTCCTGGCCGTGGTCGAATCTAACTTTACATCCACGGCCACCATGCACGCCCGTGTACTTTGGCCGTGGTAGAATCTGACTTTACCCCCACGGCCACTCAGCACACCCATGTGCTAAAGCCGTGTACTCTAAGGCCACATACTGACTTATTCATACGGTGACTAGGCACGCCCGTGTGCCATAGCCGTGTGTAACTAGCTAGCTACTGACTTTAACCCACGGTCATTAGACACGCCCGTGTGTCATAACCATGTAGGCAAAACAGGCCATTTGCAAGACCAATTTGCCACCCACACAAGGGTCAAACCTACAAGCACATATAAGCATACTTCCACACACAAATTGGCAACCAATTTTCAAGTCAAATGATCAACATATCATTTCATATCATCTCATTTCTAACATGTCAACTTAGGAACTAAATTACACAACTTGAATACATTCAATATCAATCATGATTCATCCCCAAATTTACTAAATCATACTAGCATCATACCATCACTAAGATTATCATTCATAAGACATTTTCTTTACTCACAAGCTATACCGAAATATACACCATATATCAAAGCCACACATGCATTTTACCAACATTTATCTAGCCACATCACATGGCTATTTACACATCTCAAACATGTCTTACAAAACTAGCCTATACATGTCATATTTCAACTATGTACATCTTTCACAAAAGTATGAAAATAGATTGCCGGTGTGATAAAGAATGTTGACGATCCCCGGATCCGAGCTAGCTTTACTGACACTGCAAAGCAGAGAAACAAATCACACAGTAAGCTTTCCAAAGCTTAGTAAGTTCGTACCATAACACATTTAAATCAAACAAACTACTACATAGATTATTTCACATATACATATATATCATACCATCCAACACTAAATTGCTCATTTAACATTTCGTAATCTCATTCATAGATTCATCAACCACTTAGGTTCCGAGCGTACCTTAGCCAACACCTAGTAGTTAATTATATTTGCTACACAATACTCAATTTTCTCTTTCGATCAACTTCCGTCTCTTCTTTGATTCAATCGTACACTTAGTGCCCCGATATTTAGCCGAAGCTTAATTATCATCGCACACATAGTGCATTTATATCAAACCATTCTTCAATCGGTATCGCACACACAGTGCCAACCACAAAGTCGAAGCTTATATTATTTCGCACACACAGTGCTGATCATCTCGATCATGTTTTCGAATACGCACACTTAGTGCCACATAACTCAAACTCAACTCTCACATAGCATCCACATTTCAATATCATTATAACATTCATTTCATAATATTTAACATAACTAAATGTTCGTATTATGTCCGAACTTACCTCGGACGTTGAACTATCGCAACGGTCAGTCAATCGAGCACTTTATCTTTGCCTCGATCTCGATCCGAACCTCTCCTCTCTTGGTCAATTGAAGCTTTAAAGTGTCGAACCCCTAACTCTCTTTCTCTTTTCCTTTTCTTTTCTATATTCGGCTAAAATGGATGAACACCCCACTAGCCCTTTTCGTATTGTTTTTATTATTATATCTTATAATATATTAATACAAATTTTTAACTTATAAAATTTAACACATAAAATCATATAATAAGCATGTTGCCGCCCACTACCATTATTATTGGGCTAATTGCAATATTAATCCTCCAAATTATAAAGACAACAATAATTAAACACTTTAACAATCAGCACACAGCTTTTGCACTTTATGCGATTAAATCCTTTCTCATAATTCAACACACAATCGATAAAATTATCACACAGAATTTTCACACAGACTAAGCCACATACTATTCACATAGAAAATAATATTAAATTATCATTCTGACCTCAAATTTGTGGTCTCGAAACCACTGTTCTGACTAGGGTCCAAACCGGGCTGTTACAACTCTCCCTCCTTAGGGATTTTCGTCCCCGAAAATCTTACCAGTGAATAGGTGTGGATATTGCTCTCTCATAATGTTCTCAGGTTCCCACGTAGCCTCTTCAACTTCGTGTTTGTGCCATAATACTTTTACTAAAGAGATTTTCTTATTTCTCAACTCTTTAGTCTCTCGTGCCAAAATTCGAATCGGTTCTTCATTATACGACAGATCTGACTGAATTTCAACCTCCGTAGGAGTAATCACATGAGACGGGTCTGATCTGTACCGTCGAAGCATTGACACATGAAACACGTTATGAATCTTTTCTAACTCGGATGGCAACAACAATCTATACGCAACTGGCCCCACACGCTCAATGATCTCATACGGTCCGATGAACCTCGGACTTAACTTGCCCTTTTTACCAAATCGAAGTATTTTTTTCCACAGAGACACTTTCAAAACCATTTTGTCACCAATCTCAAATTCAATATCTTTTCGTTTCAAATCTGCATAAGACTTTTGACGATCTGAAGCCGCTTTCAAGTTATCACGAATGACTTTCACTTTCTGCTCAGTCTCTTCTATAAGATCAACCCCGTGAATTATATTTTCCCTTAGCTCAGTCCAATACAATGGAGTTTGAAATTTTCGACAGTAAAGAGCCTCATACGGTGCCATTTTAATGCTAGATTGAAAACTGTTGTTGTACGCAAATTCAATCAACGGTAAATGTTTTTCCCACGTAGTCTCGAACTCAAGTATACAACATCTCAACATATCTTCAAGAATCTGAATGATTCGCTCGGATTGACCATCCGTTTGAGGATGAAAAGCATTACTGAAATGCAATTTTGTGCCTAACGCATCCTGCAATTTCCTCCAAAATCGAGAGGTAAACCTCGGATCTCTGTCAGACACTATAGATAGTGGCACCCCGTGCAACCTCACAATCTCAGCAATATACAATTCAACCAATTTATCAAGTGAATAATATGTTCTCACCGGAACAAAATGAGCAGATTTCGTCAATCTGTCAACTATCACCCAAATTGTATCTTTCTTTCCCGGAGATAAAGGCAATCTCGACATAAAGTCCATCGTGATCCTTTCCCATTTCCACTCGGGAATCATAATAGGTTGCAACAATCCAGACGGAACCTGATGTTTGGCTTTAACTTGTTGACAAATTAAACATTTCAACACAAAGTCAGAGATGTCTCTTTTCATACCATGCCACCAATAAAACTGTTTCAGATCATTATACATTTTCGTACTCCCAGGATGTACAGTAAATCGACTATTATGAGCCTCTTTTAAAATCGCTTGAATCAACTCTGAATTTCTCGGAATACAAATTCGATCTCTAAATCTCAAACAATCATCACTATCAACTCGAAATTCTGATTCAGCATTCGATTCACATTGAGTTCGTTTAGCCATCATTTCAACATCATTTTTCTGAGCATCACAAATCTGATGTACAAACATCGGCTTTATTTTTAACTCGTCCATAACCGCACTATCATCACACAGATCTTTCTGAGCATTCTTTGCTCTCATAAAGCACATATGGACTTTCAGCTCAAAGCATCGGCTACAACATTAGCTTTACCCGGTGGTAATCTATCACAAGTTCGTAATCTTTCAACAACTCTAACCATCTTCTCATCAAAATTCAATTCTTTACGAGTCATCAAGTACTTCAAACTCTTGTGATCTGTAAAAGATATGACACTTCTCACCAAATAAATAATGACGCCATATTTTCAATGCGAACATAATCGCGACCAATTCATGGTCGTGTGTCGGGTAATTCTTTTCATGCGGCTTTAGCTGCCTCAAAGCATAAGCAATAACTTTGCCTTCTTGCATCAGCACACAGCCCAAACCATTCAACGATGCATCACTTTAAACTATGAATTCTTTTCCCGATTCCGGTTGAACTAACACTGGTGCTTCTGTCAACAACACTTTCAATTGCTCAAAACTCTGATGGCACTTTTCTGACCATTCAAATTTAACATCTTTTTGTAGCAACTTCGTCAACAGAGTCGCAATCATCGAGAAGCCTTTCACAAATCGTCTATAATATCCCACTAGTCCCAGAAAACTACGAACTTCAGACACATTTCTCGGAGGCTTCCATTCTAATATAGCAGAGATTTTACTAGGATCAACTTGTATCCCGGCAGTTGACACGATATGCCCCAGAAAACCAACTTCACGCAACCAAAATTCACATTTACTAAACTTAGCATACAATTGTTTCTCACGCAGAGTTTGTAGCACAATTCTCAAATGTTCGGCATGCCGCGTCTCATCACACGAATAGATCAAAATATCATCAATGAACACCAATACAAAGCGATCCAAATACGGTCTAAATATCTGATTCATCAGATCCATAAACACTGCAGGAGCATTTGTTAGTCCGAAAGGCATCACTAAGAATTCGTAATGTCCGTACCTCGTTCTGAAAGCAGTTTTTGGCACATCGGATTCTTTAACTCTTATCTGATAGTAACCTGATCTCAAATCTATCTTTGAAAACACTGTAGCTTCTCTCATCTGATCAAACAAATCACCAATACGAGGCAGCAGATATTTTTTCTTTATCGTTACTTTGTTCAGCTGTCGATAATCAATAGACATTCTCATAGTTCCATCTTTTTTTTTCACAAATAACACAGGAGCTCCCCAGGGTGAGAAACTTGGTTGTGCAAATCCTCTGTCAGTCAACTCCTGCAACTGAGACTTTAACTCTTTCAATTCTGTTGGTGCCATTCTATACGGGGCTATCGAAATGGGAGTGGTCCTCGGCACTAATTCAATACTAAATTCGACTTCCCGAATCGGAGGTAATCCCGGTAATTCTTCAGGAAACATATATGGAAACTCACATACTACAGGCACAGATTCAACTTTCTTTTTCGACACTTTTGTATCAATCACGTATGCCAAATAAGCTTCACAACCCTTTCTCACATAGTTCATAGCTTTCATCGCGGATACAACAGCTGGTAATCCTTTCATATCATTGGATTCTAGTCGAACTAGCTCACCATTCTGACTTTTCAACTCAATACTCTTCCTTTTACAATTCACGATGGCACTATGCAGAGTAAGCCAATCCATACCCAGAATTATGTCAAACTCATCAAATGGTAGTAACATCAAATTAACCGGAAAACAAACATCCCGAAACATCAATGGACAATTCTTGCACACCTTATCCACCAAAACACACTTGCCTAAGGGATTTGATGCTCTAATCACAAATTCAGTAGACTCAACAGGTAGAGTCTTACTTGATACTAGATTCACACACACATATGAATGAGTAGATCCTGGATCTATCAATGCAATGACATCAATATCAAATAAAGTGAAAGTACCGGTGATGACGCCTGCGGAGATGATGCTTCCTCTCGTGCCGCACGTATAGCATAAGCTCGGGCGGTGCTCGCCTCGACCTCACAATTGTGTCGATGAGTCCCCTTTGGCTTCCACTCACATTTACGGTGTTTCGGGGTGGTCTACCTCTAGCCGTCACATTACTCGGTCTTTCATTCTAAACATTTTCCTCTTCAACCATCATTGGGCAATCTTGAATAAAATGATCTCGGGATCCACATTTATAACAAACTCTATTGTTGTACTTGCCCCAGCATTCTCCCACATGTCGTCTTCCACACTTTGCTCGCACTTTCGGGTTTGTTACTCTTAACGCTGTCAACACTTGATTCAATCGGAGCTTGAGTTCGTGGACTAGCACTTTGCCTCGAACGATCTCTACTTGGATGTCCAAACGAAGCATTTGAACAATTGCTTGCATCTCTAAATCTCTTTGTCGAGGGTTGAGAAAACTTATTCATCGATCTTTTTCTTTCATCACGAGCTTCAGAATCAGCTTTCTTCTTTTCTTTACAGAGCTCCTCGACTTTACAAGCTCTTTCAACTAACACAACAAATTCATTTATATCAAGTATCCCAACCAATAACTTAATATCCTCGTTCAACCCTTCTATGAAGCGTTTACACATAGTGACTTTGGTCGAAACACATTCCCGTGCATACTGGCTCAGTCTCACAAATTCTCGCTCGTACTTTCGATGGCGACAAACGCGGCCTGTTTCAGCTCTAAAAACTCTTTACATTTCTGATCAATGAAGCGTTGACTGATATACTTCTTTTTGAACTCAATTTGAAAGAAGTCCCAAGTGATTCTCTCTCTCGGAACCATGGAAATCAATGTTTTCCACCAATTATACGCAGTATCCCTCAACAACGAAACATCACATTTTATAAATTCATCAGGTGTTAACGATATCTCATCGAATACTCGAATTGTATTCCCGAGCCAAAACTTGGCTCGCTCAGCATCATCATCAGATGTGGCCCTGAACTCTTCGGCCCCATACTTTCGGATCTTATCCACAGGAGGTTTATTCAATCGAATCGAATCTATCACTTGTGGCACAACAGGTACTTGTGGGGGTAGAGGTTGTGGAGCAACCGGATTCGTTCGAACGAACTCCAAAAACCACTCACTCATCATACAGAAGAAGGCTTGCTTAGCCTCTCCTCCTTCACTACTATCATTCGGCCAAGATGTGGCCGGCGCTGTCCCTTGAACGGGAGCAGGCGCGTTACTCTCTACATCATCAGCAACTGCTCGATCGGGATCCATTACTATACAAAAACACATTTATATCTATTAGAATTCATCACACTATCGCAATTTCATATATGGCATGTATAGCTAGACTCACACGTGCTACGTTAGTCCGAGAATCGACTAAACCGTAGCTCTGATACTAATAAAATGTAACACCCCTAACCCGTATCCGTCGCCGGATTAGGGTTAAAGGCGTTACCTAACAGATCGGAAACATTTTCAGAAGTTTATACATTCATCCATCAATCTCAAACATAATGTCCCTTAATACGGTCATCGAGACCTAAAACATCTTATAAACTGGGTCGGGACTAAACCGGAACACATATGAAATTTCATGGAAATTTAAAACTTTTCTAAGTTTCGGGGTTACACGCCCGCAAAAGCGGTAGTGTGCCTCCCACGGCTACTGGACACCCCCGTGTGTCCTCCCCGTGGTCGAATCTGACCTCACATCCACGGCCACCAAGCACCCTCGTGTGTCCTGGCCGTGGTCGAATCTGACTTTACATCCACGGCCACCAAGCACACCCGTGTACTTTGGCCGTGGTAGAAACTGACTTTACCCCCACGGCCACTCAGCACGCCCATGTGCTAAAACCGTGTACTCTAAGGCCACATACTGACTTATTCACACGGCGACTAGGCACGCCCGTGTGCCATAGCCGTGTGTAACTAGCTAGCTACTGACTTTACCCCACGGTCATTAGACACGCCCGTGTGTCATAACCATGTAGGCAAAACAGGCCATTTGCAAGACCAATTTGCCACCCACACAAGGGTCAAACCTACAAGCACATTTAAGCATACTTCCACACAGAAATTGGCAACCAATTTTCATGTCTAATGATCAACATATCATCTCATTTCTAACATGTCAACTTAGGAACTAAATTACACAACTTGAATACATTCAATATCAATCATGATTCATCCCCAAATTTACTAAATCATACTAGCATCATACCATCACTAAGATTATCATTCATAAGACATTTTCTTTACTCACAAGCTATACCGAAATATACACCATATATCAAAGCCACACATGCATTTTACCAACATTTATCTAGCCACATCACATGGCTATTTACACATCTCAAACATGTCTTACAAAACTAGCCTATACATGCCATATTTCAACTATGTACATCTTTCACAAAAGTACCAAAATAGATTACCGGTAGTGTGATAAAGAATGCTGACGATCCCCGGATCCTAGCTAGCTTTACTGACACTGCAAAGCAAAGAAACAAATCACACAGTAAGCTTTCCAAAGCTTAGTAAGTTCGTACCATAACACATTTAAATCAAACAAACTACTACATAGATTATTTCACATATACATATATATCATACCATCCAACACTAAATTGCTCATTTAACATTTCGTAATCTCATTCATAGATTCATCAACCACTTAGGTTCCGAGCGTACCTTAGCCAACACCTAGTAGTTAATTATATTTGCTACTCAATACTCACTTTTCTCTTTCGATCAACTTCCGTCTCTTCTTTGATTCAATCGCACACTTAGTGCCCCGATATTTAGCCGAAGCTTAATTATCATCGCACACATAGTGCATTTATATCAAACCATTCTTTAATCGGTATCGCACACACAGTGCCAACCACAAAGTTGAAGCTTATATTATTTTGCACACACAGTGCTGATCATCTCGATCACGTTTTCGAAGACGCACACTTAGTGCCACATAACTCAAACTCAACTCTCACATAGCATTCACATTTCAATATCATTATAACATTCATTTCATAATATTTAACATAACTAAATGTTCGTATTATGTCTGAACTTACCTCGGACGTTGAACTATCGCAACGGTCAGTCAATCGAGCACTTTATCTTTGCCTCGATCTCGATCCGAACCTCTCCTCTCTTGGTCAATTGAAGCTTTAAAGTGCCGAACCCCTAACTCTCTTTCTCTTTTCCTTTTCTTTGCTATATTCGGCTAAAATGGATGAACACCCCACTAGCCCTTTTCATATTGTTTTTATTATTATATCTTATAATATATTAATACAAATTTTTAACTTATAAAATTTAACACATAAAATCATATAATAAGCATGTTGCCGCCCACTACCATTATTATTGGGCTAATTGCAATATTAGTCCTCCAAATTATAAAGACAACAATAATTAAACACTTTAATAATCAGCACACAGCTTTTGCACTTTATGCGATTAAATCCTTTCTCTTAATTCAGCACACAATCGATAAAATTATCACACAGAATTTTTACACAGACTAAGCCACATACTATTCACATAAAAAATAATATTAAATTATCATTCCGACCTCGAATTTGTGGTCTCAAAACCACTGTTCCGGCTAGGGTCCAAACTGGGCTGTTACAATGCCATACACAAGTCATGTACCCAACATACCGACTATGAGCTCGATCATCTTTAGAGCATAAGCCTCCACTTATATCAAATCACATGAGTTGCATACACATAGTCAGTAACTAACTCAGGATTTAGGGAAATCACACCATCAACATCACAAGTGAATTAATTCACAAATGGATTAAGAATTAATCCATCTTGGGTCCATTCCAATGTATCATAAAATTAACAAATTTGTAACACCCCTATACCCGTCTCGACTATTGGGTCAAGATATAGGAATGCTACATTTGTTGCCAGAACAACCATGACTATATTCTAATAAGTTGGGTTTTTCTCAGTAAATATTTTAGTATTATCAATGTAATATTCCCATATTAAGTCGGTCTGAAATAATATCTTATAAAGTTATTGGGTAAAATTTGTTTCAACATTTTCTCCATACAAAGTAGGGCTCAAGTATTGATACTGAATATAAGGTATCGATACCCTAGCTTAGGTATCGATATCCCTATCCTGGTATCGATACCAATTTGAGCTTCGAAGTTTAGAAAATTTAAACAAAATTCAACATGTTTCGATACCTATACTAAAGTATCTATATCTCTACCATAGAATTGATACTTTGACTTAAGTATCGATACCTTCTTTAAGGTATCAGTATTTTACCCCTAGTATCAATACCAAATCTTGATTCGATGTTCGAAAATAAGAGAAACTCATTAAGGAACAATTTACACCTTTATTCCCTAATTCTCTAAGTTATTCCAAATTAGCCCAATATGTTCAAAATATGCGGTTTATCATCCAAGATCATTATCCAACAACCCATTTCTTAAATATATATGATATTTTTCTTAATTGATGAACTCTATGTGCATTCCTTTTGTACCAAAATTTATAGAGTTAACACAATTATCGAAGTTTTACAAATAAGTCCTTTAGAGGACTTGTACTGGCAAAAATAGTTTATTTTTTCTACATACCATCACTATTGGCAACATTTATCAGTCAGTTCACCAATTAAGAATTCCTTAATTCATTTTAAGACATTCACTCACTTGATATTTCAATAGTAAATTTGAAGTTCTTCTATGTGTTAACAAATCTATTGTTTACAACAATTTCTTAATATTATAACTCTCCTATTATTTTCCCTCCTCCTCTTCCCCATTCCACATCCTTAAGTACATTTACCTATATAAGAATCTTTGACCTTTAGTATGACATACTTATATGTAACTTTAACTATTCTTCCACTATTTACACATGTACTTTTAACCAAGTTGTCTTCTTGAGTAACAATTACTAAATTATTTATATATTGACCTACAGAATTCGAAATTAGGATCTGCTTTATGTTTATAAAACTAGTCTCGTTGAAATTTTTACCATAAAAATTTAATAATATCTACTTAAGCCATTTAATACATTTTTTTCTTCAAAACTTCCCTTGTTCTATTGCTAGGCAGCTCTGGCCCTTCTTCACTAAAAATTAAATATCTTTCAGTACAAGTCTTGTATTAAGTTACTGTTTGTTTTTTTCTTGAAAATAGACTCATTAGGAATTTATTCATATAAATTTTATCTCCTGAACATTTTTTTTTTACAATTTATAATGATTTTTCAAAGTTAGAATAGGGGATCACAAAATCATTCTGACGTTGTCTCACAAAAAATTTTATATCTCATAATCTACAATTCCGTTCTTACACCATTTTTTCTATGCAAAACTAGACTAAATAGGCTTTAATTACATATTTTATTTAACCTTTAACTCAATTTCTAATTTTTTTAGTGATTTTTCAAAGTTAAGCCACCGTTGCTGTCCAGAAACTATTTTAGTGTTAATGTTTACTTTTTCATGGTTCTTTGCATTAACTTTCATTTAGATATACATAGTAATTATACTTTATTCAATTTAATTCTTAAAATTCACTTTTATCATCTTTATACACTATTCATTTTAATACTACTTTTACAATATATTAATTTTCAGGGGTGTTACAAAATTTACAAAGCATTTTTAGTGAAAATAATTATTTATTATTCTCTAACTTTTACATAATTTTATTTCTATATTTCAAAAAATAATTTTCAATATTTTAACCAAACATATTATCTAAATGTTTTCCATTCTCGAAGAAAACGAATATGACATCTATTTCCTAAAATAAAATAAAAAAAAAATTTCTTAAGAAATCATTATTCATGATATAATATTAAATCTAAAAATTAAACAAAAACTACAAGTTTTTTTAAATAATTTAATAAATATTTATTTAATTTTACATAATGCGAACCTCTATTGATTATATAATCCATATATATATATATATAATACATTTGTGTCTCAGTACATATGCTTTATTTGTGCTCTTGGCATCGGAAAAAAAAATTACACATGCTTTATTATATAATTTTTCTAGAAACTTTTAAAATTGTTAAAATCTTGTGTTTTGAGTATATATTTAATGATTTTTAATTATATAAAAAATCATGTAATTTTAATTTAATTAAAAGTATCTTTAATAAAAATAAAAATAATTAAAACAATTTATAAACTAAATAATATATTATTTAAAAATTTATTATATCTTACCTTAATAAAATTAATAAGTCTTGTAATAAAAATTTATACCATCCACATTAATTTAATAAAAATAGTATTTTGATCTCCCTAAAGTATATTTTTAGCGAAAATTATATAAAACAAAACTCAAAATAATAACAAAGGAGAACAAGATAACTAATGAAGATCACAAAACTAAACCCAAGTTAGCAGGAGTTAGCAGGAGTAAATACTCAATTCTAACATCAACTTCATAAGCAAGAATAGAATGAGAAATATCTAAACCGAAATAAAACAATGACATATTTGCACTTATAGTTTAATAAAATTTTTAATGTGTTACTTAAAGTTTTTAAATGTCTAATGTTCTCTTATACTTTATTTTAATTTTTTGAAACAACATAACAGGGTGGCGCACGGGCTGGCGGTTTGGGGGCGACGACTTGTCGAGGTACTGGGTGGAAGAAATCCCCTCGAAACTGGAGCATTTATTAATCGAAGACAGTGGTAGAGGCTAGAGGATGTCTAGTAGGTAGTTGTCTACTGAGACCGAGAGATTGCAGGGCTGGTTGAAACTCTAAAGAATCTCGATGGGTAGTGAGGATGGAGGATAAGATTTGTTAAGGATGTAGGCTGAGAGTTGCCAATTCCCACACTAGTCATTATCTGATGCAGAGAGGAGAAATGAGTTCTGGAGAAGGCTAAATTGCTATTAGGGTTTGTTTGCTTAGTAGTGTTTAGGATGTTTTAGTTTCCCATTTCAAATTGTTATTTTTTAGGAAGTTGATTATTATTTTAAGAGCTCAAGGCACCACCCATCCAGTCTGCTACTTATTTGACAGCTGGACGAGATGAAGGGCTTTAAGGCATTGTTTAGTCTTTTCATTTTTTTAATAAATGCATCAGGTACTTTATTCAAAAAAAAAAATTAAAACAACATTCGACTTTAACCACATTAAAGCATGATATGAGAGTGTATTTGAACCACTAAAATATCATCAGCACGTGGAACTTTTATGTAATAAAAAAATCAGCCAGGTCAAATTTAGGTGCATGGTGACAAATTTACCATTTTATTTGTGAAGTCAAAAAATAATAAAAATAAAACGCTAGAAGAATCGAGGGGGGTTTTGCAAGGAGAAGAATTGGTGAGAGGGAGAGCTGAAAATGGAGGCTTATGGGGAGATTGAAGTGGAGAGACATGAAAAGGGCTTGAAAGAGGTGGCGGTATTGATGTTGGACTTGGACTAAGGATAGGCGATCGTGTTGCTGCTGAATGTGGATTGTCGGCAAGAAGTTGTGGTGGTAGGGATGGTGATGATGATGTTAGCATGGAGGTTTGCAAAGGATAGTTGGTGGAATTTTGAAAGGAGAAAGAAGAGGTTGAAGGTGGTCTTAGTTGTTGGATATTTAATGAAGAAAAAAAAACTGAAACATAAGCAAAAAATGGAGAAAATCAACTTTTGATAAACTATTTCTTTACTTGAAAAACTTATACGAGTTTACAAGAACAATTGTGCTTAAATAAGTTGATAATAATAAAATAATTACAACTTGATTAATTCAACTTGCTTCTTCATTGGCTGATTTCATTCTAATCATCAACCAAAACATCTTTTCAGAAATCATCTTTCAGTGCAAGTTGGCAACTTGCAGAGTAAGGAGCTCGTAGGTATGAGTTCGCCTGACAGAGCTCGCACCTTTAGTGACTTTGCAGGTTTGGTGAGCTCGATGTTTTGTAGAGATCGTACATTTGGTGAGCTCGCAAACTTGTGATCAGGGTTCACCAATGCATGATGGTCACTTCGCAACACTTCTCCTTGGCCTCCATGCTGCGAACCCCAATATCATAACGTAGCTTTTCAAACTTCATTTTCCCAATGGGTTTTGTTAGAATGTCAGCCAACTGATCTTGCGAACTGCAGTGAACCTAGGTTACTTCCTTGGCTTGTTCCACTTCTCTCACAAAGTGATATTTGATTTTGAAGTGTTTTGTTCTTCCATGGAATATTGGATTTTTTGTAATTGCAACAGAAAATTGATTATCATACTTAATCTTTGTTGCTTTTTCTTGTTTTAAATTCAAATCATTCAACAGTTTTCTTAACCATATCGCTTGATTTACATCTGTTATGGCAGCAACATACTCAACTTTAGCAGTTGACTGCGCCACTATTTCTTGCTTCTTCGAGCTCCAATAGAACACGCTCGATCCTAGAGTAAAGAAATAACCTGATGTACTCTTCATGTCTTCAGTAGACCCAACCGAATCACTGTTTGAATACCCAAGTAGTTTGACCTTTTCAGTCTTCACAAACTTCACTCCATGGTTTAGAGTTCCTCTTATGTATCGCAGAACCCTTTTTGCTGCTCTGTAATGGTTCACATTACAGTAATGCATGTATCTTGACAGCATACTTACAGTAAACATTATGTCAAGTCTAGATGCAGTCAAATACAGTAGGCATCCAACCAAGCTTCTGTAGCTTGTTTAATCAACCTTCTCAACATCTTCATTACTGGCGAGCTTTTCGCCTTGCACGATAGGGGTTCTCACCGGTTTACAATTCTTTATGCTATATCTTCCTAGAATTTTCATCGTGAACCACTTTTGGTTTATGAAAATTGTATCGCGAGCTTGATTCACCTCAAGACCGAGGAAGTATGTCATTTCACCTAAGTTTGACATTTCAAACTTCGCTTGTATTTGGTTTTTAAATACAATCACCAGTTCGCTGTTGCTGCCAATCACAAGTAAATCATCAACATATAGTGAAATAATGAGGAGTATTTCATTACTAGTTTTCTTCACATATAAAGTGGGTTCGCTAATGCTTCTTTCAAAATCCATATCTATCAGATGACTTTCAATTCTTTCATACCAAGCTCTTGGTGCTTGCTTCAAGCCATAGAGTGCTTTGTTTAGTTTGTAAACCTTGGCCTCTCACCAAGGTACTGCGAACCCTTGAGGTTGCTCAACATAAATTTCTTCCTTTAGAAAGCCATTTAGAAAGGCTGACTTTACATCCGTTTTATGTATCCTCCAACCCTTTTGAACTGTAAGAGTCAATAACAGCCTTATGGTGTCTAACCCCGCAACAAGGGTAAAGGTTTTAGTGAAGTCCACTCCATGTTGCTGGCTAAACCCTTTTGTAACCAACCTGGCTTTATATCTGTTAACTGATCCATCAGGGTTCATCTTAGTTTTAAATACCCACTTTACTCCAATCACTTTTTGCGAACTGGTCTATCCACAAGCTCCCATGTTTCATTTTTGTTGATCATGGTGATTTTATCTTTCATAGTTGTTCGCTATTCAGCTTCTTGAGCAGCTTATTCAAAAGTGGCTGGTTCTAGCTTCACCAGATTACACCGTTGATAGATTTCAGTGATGGACCTGATTTGTCACACTAGTTGTTCATCGACTACATCATTTTTAGTTTGGTCTCTAGTGGCTCGCAGATCAAGTTTTGGACCCTCTTGTTCGCTCATCTCCTCCTCTGTTACAGTCTAATTCCAGATTTTTCCTTCTTCAAACTTCACACCTCTACTTTTGATCACTTTCTTGGTGAAAAGATTATAGATTCTATACCCTTTCTTAACATCGGAATATCCAACCAATATCTTGGCTGCGATCTACTGTCCAAATTGCTTCTTTTCTCTCCTAGAACATGAACAAAATAGTTGCAACCAAATACTCTTAAGTGTGAAACAAAAGGTTTAAAACCATACCAGGCCTCAAATGGTGTCTTCCCTTCACCAACTTTAATAGGTAATCTATTTAGCAAGTAAACAATAGTGTTTACTACCTCTACCCAAAAATCATTTGGTAGTTTACTTTCAAACAACAAGCAACGAGCCATGTTCATTATAGTTCTATTTTTCCTTTCACTTACTCCATTCTACTATGGAGTATAAACATTGCTCAATTGATTATAGACACCAGACTCTTTGCAGAATTTTTCAAACTTCTTTGAGGTGTATTTTGCCCCATTGTCTAATTTTACCATCTTGAGCTTGTAGACACTTTGGATCTCAACCGTGGCTTTAAATTTGAAGAAGATTTTAGCCACCTCGGACTTGTTCTTCATGAAATACACCCAATAGAACCTTGTACTGACATAAATAAACAACACAAAGTCACAAAGTACCTACTTCCATTTGGCGAACTTATTTTCATGGGTCCACAAATGTCAGTATGCATTAAGTGTAACTTCTTAGTGGCTCGTCATGCTGTGTTCGCAGGAAATGGAGACCTCACTTGTTTCCCAAGCTGGCACACATCGCATACATCTTCATGATCAACCATGTTTGATAAATTTTCAACCAAGTTATTCTTGGACATTTGGCTTAAGGACTTGTAGTCGACATGTCCCATTCTTCTATGCCATAACTTGGTTTCATCCAGCGAGCTGGTATATGCTACTGAAGTTGCTAAGTTCCAATTAACAGTAAAGCTTCTATCAACCATTTTTGTTGAAATGAGCTCGCATCCACTAGTATCAGAGATTAAGCATCTGTTGTCTTTGAATACCACAGAATATTTTTTCTCAAGCAACTGACCCATACTCAACAGATTTTGATCTATGTCAGGAACTAAAAGAACATTTGTGACAAGTTTAGTACTTGATGGAGTTTTAATCAAAACATCTCATTTTCCTACTGCTTCGATGTACTAGCCATTTCCAACTTTCACCTTGGAGTAGAACCTTTTGTCAATGCTTTTGAAGATGTTCGCAACTACAGTCATATGACTTGTACAACCACTGTCAACCAACCAATTTTTTCTTTCTTTGTTGGATGGTTCGCATGGTGCCACGAACTAGACTTTTCAAGGGGTTTGTAGGATTCCGCAAGCTGTGCTTCGAATGAGGTTGCGAACATTAGTTCTTCTTGACTTGCTTTTGTTGTAACACCCCTTACCCCTATCCGTCGCCGGATTAGGGTATGAGGCATTACAGCAATCTCATACACTTCTCCGATACATACATTTCAATTATACATTAAAACCATTCATATTCACACTCTATGTCCCTATTATGGGCTTACAAGGCCCAAAACAATCATTAAAGTTGGTTCGGGACCAAACCAGAACTTTTCGGGCATTTATAAAATTTTTACCAAAACAGGGTCACACGCTTGTGTGACATATGACACGGCCGTGTGAGTAGACCGTGTGGTCCTCACACGCCCATGTCTGGACCCCGTATGTAATTCACTAGCATTATGTTTATGCACCACGGCCAAACCACACGCCCGTGCGGTGGCCGTGTCCTACCCCACGGCTGAGACACACGACCGTGTCTCTAGCCCGTGTGGCATACATTAGGCTATTTTTCAAACCTTTTGTGTTCTTAATTCTTTGTATTAATATACAATATATCGCTCTTAGTTATACCTTTAGCTAATTTTAACTTAGCCACATCAAGACATTTCTCCATGCATGCATAAAATAGGTTTACTTACTTATAGACATTATGAGCCACATCTCATGGCTCTATTCAACGAAGCAATATAAGCCTAAACATTTGGCTAATTCATAATAATACATACAACCAATAACTAAATCTCTATACATGCCATTCACTTGAAAATAATTAGAAATTGCCGTGATTCCAACTTGACAAATTGATAGTGTGATGATACCTCCAACAATCTCCAACCCCAAGCCAACCTGACAACACTAAAAGAAATGGGAAAATGGTGTAAGCTTTATTGCTTAGTAAGTTGGCATATTAATAATAATAAGCAATTTAATTAACAATGTTAACCCATTTCTCAATAAATATGCTCAAGGAAATAGAATCAATATTCACATAGTTTCACCTTTTTCTTAAGTTCAGCTTAGGCTGTTTTTCTGAGTCACAGTCACTAATTCAATTATTTCATAAGCTACAGAGCTCGAAATTAAGTTTCGTCAATTTTCCCTGAAATTAGATCCATAGACCTTCTTGCCATAAAATTTCCAGAATTTTTGGTCTGGCCAATCAATACCAGATTTTTCTTAAAGTTTCCCTTATTTCACTATTTGATGGTTCTGACCTATCTTTACAAAAACTCAGTTATCTCATTGTACAGAATTCAAATAATGTTCTAGTTTATTCCAATCAAAAATAGACTCATTAGGATTCTAATATATAAACTATGCTCCATGATTATTTTTTTACAATTTTTAATAATTTTTCCAAGACAGAACATGGGATCACAAAGTCATTCAGAACCAGTCTCACTAAAATTTAAATATCTCATAATTTTCACTTCTTTTGCTTACTCTATTTCTTTTATATAAAAATAGACTCAATGAGCTTTCAATTCATATCTCCTTCACTTTCTAATTCAATTTCCACTATTTTTAGTGATTTTTCAAAAGTACACAATTACAGCTTGTCCAAAGATCGCTTTAATGCAAATTTCACTTTTTCATGATTTCCATGTATTCACTTTCATTTTTTTTTTTTACACATATGCACTAAAACAACATATAACTTGGCACATAACTATCACTTGATCATATGCACATCTCACTCATTTGCATCCTTACTATTAATGCATCATAATCTAAGCATTTTATTCAACATATAAATCATACAATAACAATTTTGTATACATACTGCATTTCACTTATTCATACGATTCTCTACTTAGTTTCATACACTGCACTTCACTTATACAAACAATTTCATATTCACACTTACTCATATAAATGCATCAAACACAATGTTCACTTTCACATTATTATCACATGATTAAATCCTCTTCACATTCAATCACTTTTTATTATATCAATTCAATACCCGTTGAACCATACAGAATACTAAAGGATACGCGAATAAGGCATAGAGTGCCACATCGTAATATAGCCGGCTACCATCAGAATGTAGCCGGTTACCATCAGAATGTAGCCGGCTACCACTGTAACACTCGGGGTTACCTCGCCAGCTCACACAAGCTATCAGGTGTCTGCAACACATGCACGATCACCCAGCCACTGATATAACACAATGAACCAGCACCCGGGGAACACTTTCACACCGAAACATCAAAAATCCTAGTGACATGTCACTTGTATCCTAATCGTTTCCTAAGGTTCAATCGGGACTTTTTCACACTTGTTAACACTTAGTCAATATTCACTTAATCACTTGTCTCATGATAACACTAATTCACAATTACTCATAACATTCACAATCATAGAAGTCACATTTAAGTACAATATTTCAATGCACTTCCATGTACCATAGACATATTTTAAATCAATTTATAAACTTGGAACATTAAACATTTAATTCAACATAATTCAATTAATTCACTAATTTAGCTTTCAAATATAAATTACAATATTATTGCATTATTATTAACACACCAACTTACCTCGAATGTCGAAACGGCTAATTTTCCCAACTTACCCCACAACTTTATTCTTCCTTGATCTTAGTCCAAATTTCATGTTTTCTTGATCTAACATGTCAAATTAACACTCATTTAATAAATTTTATCAACACACTAATCAATTCAATTCACATATCAAATTATGGAAAATTTATAATTTTGCCCCCTAACTTTTCAAAAATTACACTTTTACCCCTAAACTTGTAAATTAAACTTTATTCCTTTTTCTTATGTTTTATGACATGCTGAACATTTTTCCCTTCTATAGTAACTTCAAATTCTTACTATAACACATACTTATGAACAATAACAACTTTTACCGATTAGCTCGTTTTACTCGTTTTCACCGAAAATCACTTAGCAAACATCGTTTTCCTAACCTCAAACATCCATATTCTACCATTAGATATCAAAATACATGCTTATCTAGCATGGGTATATTTTTTAAACTTTGATTACACTTCAAATTAATGGTAGAAATAAACAAATTAAGCTTCGAGGATCTCAAAAACACGAAAATCATTAAAAACGGGACAAAAACCGTACCTATATAAGCCATAGAAGCTTGGCTGAATGGAGCTCATCCATGGCTGCCATTTTTGGTTTTTACAATCGGTTGAAGAAGAAAGAAGAAAAAAAAGATGATAGCTTTTATCATTTTGTCTTATTAGGCCATTTTAGCTTAATTACAAAATTACCCTTTTTATTTCAACCAAATTTCAAAAATACCAAACAAATATCTCCCATTAACTCATTAATGGGCTAATTATCTCATAAGGACTTCCAATTTAAAAACACATAACAATTTAACACATCTAACAAATAGAATTCAACTTTTTCACTTTTTACAATTTAGTCCTTCTGACTAAATTAAGTGCCCAAACGTTAAAATTTTGGCAACGAAATTTTTACGATTTTTTTTCCGTAACATTATAGACCATAAAAATATAATAAAAATAAAATTTTCCTCGTCGAATTTGTGGTCTCGAAACCACTGTTCCGACTAGACCCAAATTTGGGCTATTACATTTGTAGTCTATGCTTGAGTGTTTTGTTGTTATGTGTGCCCCTTTTTCTTGCACACCATTTCTTCATGACCAAACTACTTGTAGTTTTTGCATTGGGCATTAGGCCTGAACCAATAGAATTTCTCAAGATGAGCTAACTTATTGCAGTACGAACACAGTGGCATTTTTTCTTCCCACTATGTTTCTTTGATTTCTCCTTCTTATCTGACCATCTCTATTTCCTTTTTGACTTGAGGAGCTCGCAACTTCTCTGTTTCTGGCTTAAAAAGCTCATTCGGTGTGCCCTTCTTCTCTACTTGCCTTTCTTTGTTCTAGAGCATACAAAGCATTGACTAGTTCTGAGAGTGGGATGGTTGACAGATCTCTTAATTCTTCTAGTGAGGATATATTTGATTCATATCTCTTATGAAGTGTGGTAATCACCTTTTCAACTAATCGACTATCCTCGAACTGGTCCCCTAGTAGTCTTATTTGGTTCACCACTGCCATAATTCGATTTGAATATTGCTTCACAGTCTCAGCTTCCTGATGTAAGCACGGCTGGGAACTTATCCAGCTCGAGCAAGAACTTCACAAAGCTGTTCAATATCCCAACGAATCGAGCTTGGGCCAGCTTTTTAAAGACTCCTTGCACTTTAGTGCAAACTGATTTTAGCTCAATTTCAGCTCCCCGAGCTCCGTCCAGCTCAAATCAGCTCACTTGAGCTCATTTAAGCTCGTTTGAGCTCAATCTTGTTTACTTTCAGCTCGTTTCTTTAATCAATTTAATAAATTAAATGTTTGTATTGTTTCAATTAATTTGACACAGCTCATGTCTGAAATTTCCTAGCTCAATCAATTCATTAAATTGTTTTCACTTAGTTTGAGCTAGCCGAATTTACTAAGTTAGCTAGTTCATAATAATTATGTCTTAATTTAATTAGTATGTTAATTATTATGTCTAAATTATGTTATTATTTGGTTCAGCCGAATTTGGCTTGTTTAATATTGGTTCTTGGCTTTTGTAGGTGCACCCGAATGTAAGAGGTGCATTAAAGACAAGGTGCATACACGGTTCAATGCAATGAATGAGAAGATGCATGCATGGTCGGCTACAATGCATGGTGGTTGATTGATTAGTTTCCCAAAGTGTCTATTCGGCCAAGGAGCATCTACCTTTTTCATTTCCCAAGCTGGCTGTACACCTCCCCAAAGCAACCATCAAAGTGTTCACACTAACCGAAATCCCCATTCACATTGGTGTCCATTCGGCTATGGGCTTTCACATTAAGGAGACCCTTCAAGGATGGATGTTCACACTCCAAGTGACTATTTAAAGTTGTCTGTTAAAGCTTATACCTATTCAGCCAAAGATTGAAAATTTAATGAGCTCATTAAGCTCATGGCCGAACCTAGACAAGTACATTGCACTCCTCAAGCCTCCAAATACATCCAAGCTGATTTGCTTAATCAAGAAGCTGCCCATTGGTGCTCCATTCAGCCGAACCTAGACTTAGCATATTAATGCAACTATTCTAGAATATTCAAGCACATTCCTAGCCGAATACTTAGTCTTTAAGCAATGTTAATTGTCCATTCGGCTAGCCTAGTTAGATAGCTATAAATACTTAGCTATTTTCATTTTGTAGAGACTTTTGCCATTTTATTTGAATGAAACTTTGTTTCTGTGAGGTTAACTTCCTCTCAATTTCGTACGAGTCTCGAGTGTAACACCCTTAACCCGTATCCATCGCCGAATTAGGGTTTTAAGGCATTACCATGCATAGCACAGGTCATATCAATTATTTACTGTTCATATAGACATAACCGAATACATTATGAGTAATGTACTTTCATAGCATACTTAAACATCAACATACATATCTTAAATTCATTTAGCCAAATTCACATATAAGCATTTTTCATCAAATAACAAAGTTACTATTCATTTGGCCACTTAAGATACATTAGCCGAATATGGACTTGCTTATAACTACTTTACTAAAACAAATTATCAATTACTAAAGCTAACATAAATATGTTTTTGCATAAACTTTGTTTAATCAATTCAAGTTATACTAATTGCACTCGTCCAAACAAATTATAGATCAAATCATCTATAAGAACATAATCAAATCAACAATACCAAATATATCTCCCATAGTCCAAAACACATAAATCAGAACTTTATATACATGTACCTAAGTAAGCCATGTCCAATTATGTCAATCCAAGTACATAACATATAATCTCATCACCTAGCCGAATATACCATATACATTATAAATGATCTCCAAAATTGATTCATGTTTCATTTTAATTTACCTTAATCGTAAGTCTTTATCAATTCATAACCCAAACTTATTCAAACACACATATGTCCATTTTCTAAAGGAACTAATTATAAAACATTATCGAATACTTCATACCAAAACATATATGTATATATGTTTACATAGCATGGACTTAAATCACAACCGAATTCATAATCCAAGCATGACATACTCACATACTACGATTAAGACCATTTAAACATTAGGTCATTAGTATTTAAATCAAGCCATTTTCGCATGGCTTATATTTACAACAACAAAACATCATCCAAGTATTAAGCTAGCCTATACATGCCTTAAGTTCAAAATCCAAACTTTTAAAATACCAAAATAAGTTGATAGTGTGGATGACTTCGATGACGATCCCCGAGCTCGTAAATTACAACCGAATCTATAAAACAGAATAACAAAACACACAGAGTAAGCTAATTTAGCTTAGTAAGTCTTAAGCAAGTATAACAAATCAATTGAACATCCAAACATTTTAAACTAATCACTTTATGACATTGAAATAATAACTTAGCACAAATAGACTATCATGGCCGAATGTTATTATCCTTACATAGCATAACATTTATCACTATCTTACTTTAAATATACAAACTTACCAATTTAGCAAAAGGTTTAAGATATAAAATATCATCTCTTAATAACCTACTCATATTACCATATACATATAGTTCAATATGTTCATATATACAATCGAATAAGTAAATACCATGTACATTCTAATCACATATAACCGAATATATATATATCCATTAAACATCACATGTATACAAGTATTTAATATCATTTTATCCACATATCAAGAAGGCCGAATATACAAGAACATTTTGTCACATACTTGCTCAATAAACATCACATGTGCACTTACCCATTTGGCCGAATATACAAGTTCAATTAAAATATCTCATATGCACATACCTGTTTGGCCGAGTATACAAATTCATTTTATCAACTTACTTGCTTAATGATCACATAATTAAGAAGTCTTATAATTTATAAGTTGAAATTAGATCACCGGTATAAAACCTGCTAGGCATAAGCCTGAAACACACACACCGGCACTAGGCCTGCTAGACCCAAGGTCTGATATTCAATCACCTAAGCAATAAGCTCGCTAGGCACAAAGCCCGATTAAGTTCACCACCCAAGGCTTGCTAGGCTCACACTGAATAACGATACTTTTAAGCTGTCTCACACAAATAATTCATATATCGTATCCTTTATGCACTTCGTAATCTTTGTACGAGCATTCAACTATCATATCTCAATCACACAACTTAAACACATTAAATCTTAGTTTTAACCACATTCGGCTATCCAATAATTTAGATATAAAATTTCCAAATCAGCATATACTAGGTTATGTACATAGTTTACAATATTTTATTGCTTAAAGAATTACCTCGGATATCGACGGACGACAAAAACCAGCTATTCGACTATTTTCGCTTTTCCCCGATCTAAGTCCGTTTTCTTTGGTTCTTGATCTAAACATGTTCAAATTAAGCTCATTCAAATATATTTTCATTCAGTTTAGTCCAAAAACACATAAATGGGCAAATTACCATTTTGCCCCTAACATTTCACACTTTTTACAATTTAGTCCTATTTGCACATAACACAAAATACACAAAATTTGGCTACACACCTTAAGGGCCGAATATTCCTAGTCCTCATACAAGTCCTTACATTTCATTTATTTAACATTTTAGTCCCTCTAAAATTTATTTTTGCAATTTAGTCCAACATACTAAATTTCATCAAAAATTCAAAGACAAAACTTATAAATCTAACAAATATTTATCATAATTCATCCTTAAACAACATAAAAAACAAGATATCAACAATGGCTCAACTCAAAATATTCATCAAACTCAAAAATTAAAGCATGGGTCTTGAAGATTTCTAAGCAACGATCTCAAAAACGTAGAAATTATCAAAAACTGAGCTAGTTACATACCTTAATCACCCTTGACAATGGCCGAATACCTAGCTATGTTTCTTTCTTTTTTTTTTCTTCTTCTTTGTTTCGGTCACCAAAGATGAAAGAATGAATCATCTTTCTCTTTCACTATATGTTTTATTATAATAAGTTAATATAATATAATATTAATAATAATAACTTTATAATATATAAATTCATATAATAAAGTCATTTAAACTAACACATGCCGTCCACTAATTATAAAAGGGACTAATTACAATACAAATCCTCCATATTAAAAAGACATCAACAATTAAGCACTTTAACAACTAACCATCAAATTTTCATTTCACGCGATTAAGTCCTTTTATTTAATCGGACACCTAAATGATAAAATTAAGTCACGAAAATTTAACACAAAAAAATTCACACATAATAAATACGGAAAATAATTTTAAAATATTTTTCAGACTCAGATTTGTGGTCCCGAAACCACTATTCCGATTAGAGTCAAAGCCGGGCTGTTACATCGAGTGACTTATCTATCTTGCTAGTGGCGTTTATCAAACTTGTTTTGAACTTATCACCATTCATTTGGTGTGGCGTTCACCTATCCTTCTACCAATCCATTCACCTATCCTTCTACCAATCCATCCTACCACCTTAAACAATATAAGAACCGGGGTGACACTCTTTATAGTGTTGAATCGCTCTTGACGTTTAAGTTCGATCTCCATTCCACCCACTATCCAAAATTTACCTATCTTTATTTTCTTGTTAAACCGAACCTATCTTATTCACATATAACTTATCTTTTAATCCTTTGTCAACTTCCTCTTTACTTAGCCAAAATTCCCTTCCCAACAACACAAACGACTCTTCTCGTCGACGATCGAGCAACTTAAATGAATCGACTCAACATCACCGAGTCGAATCACATCACTTCCTTCATATTGAGGTTTTCAAAATCTCATCTGAGATTTATCATCTGCTGTTGTGTTATCTTCTGCGAACCCTGGAACTCCTCCTTGATCTTATCCTAAGCTTGTTTAGGAGTATCACAGGCCATGATTCTTGTAAAGATCACGTCTGAAACATCATTTTGTAGGCAAGACACCGCATTGTGTTTTTTGGCACATTCCTCACTATGTTGTTTCATTTGAGCAAGTGTAGGATTTGGTCTCAACACTGGTGGTTCTATTTCAACATTTACAACCTCCCAAAGATCAAAGGCTTAAAGATAAGATTTCACTTTTACTACTCAAATATGGTAGTTTTCTCCTGTGAAAACGAGGGGTGGTGGTGGTGTAAAGCTTGCTGAAGACATTTTTATGGAAAAAACAGGCCCTCAAAGATAAGTGACTCTAGATACCAATTATTGAATATTTGATGAAGAAAAGATTGAAACAAAAGAAAAAATAGATAAAACCAACTTTTGATAAACTATTTCATTACTTGAAAAACTGATACGAGTTTACAAGAACAATTGTGCTTATATTACAACTTGACTAATCTTGGTGTAATATCCCGGGTTGGGGGCTGTTTTGTTGTTGCATGATATTGCATGTGTCTAGTGTGCTGCGTGGCTATTTCTATGTTTTGGGGGCTTAATTGAAGTCTAAGTGTATGCCTGAGTGAATGGGAAAAGTTCGATTTTTGGGTGTTAAGTCAGGGGAGCTGTTGGAGCTAGGGTATAAGAGTCTTATTTGGTGTTTTGGTTGAACAAAAAGAGGAGCTAGCTTAGTGGCAACCATGCGTTACTTGGGAGCTAGGTGTGGCGTCAAATGTATGGGGTGGAGGTCTAGTGTTCGAGCTGCAAAGTCCCCATTTTGGCATTCTTTTTGGACGGCATGGGAGGAGGAAGTAAAAGGCAATTCAAATTCTTCTTTGGACTTGGTCAAACCGTTCAAATGGTGGGAGGAGAGTGAGTTTAGGAGGAAGACTTGGTCTTGTGGTTTGAATGTGGGGAGTGGAGTGAATGGAGGATTTTTGGCCGATTTTGTGGGGTGTTGGAGTGGGGGTGTGGACGGTTTGGTAAGGGAAGTGAGGTGTGCCAAATGCACTTCTCATTTTGTGCATTTTCGGCCAAAGGCATTTGTGAAGCCAGCATTTTCTTCTCTTGTCAATAGCAACCCAAAACTTCAGAGAGTTTTTCTCCTTTCTTCAAACCGAATGACCAAACCCCTATAGCCTTGCCGAAGTTGCATTTCTTTTCCCTTAATTTTTGTGTGTGGCCGAATGTTCAACCCCATTTCTTCTTCTTTTGTTTAATTGTGTTAAAACCGAAAGCATCAAACCCCTTTAGTTGCCGAAAAGTTGCTTTGCTTTCTTGATTTTGAGCTTGTGGCCGAATGTCCCTTCCACATCTTCTTCCTTCTTCATTTGAGTAAGCCGAAATTATAACTCCCTTCTCTCCATACTCTTTTCTTTGTTTTGAAACCTTGATAGCCGAAACCCCATTCTCCAAAATACCTTTCTCCATTGCCTCTTCTTTCAAACCGAAAGCACTCCTCTTTTCTTTGTTCCTTTTGTTAGTTAGCCGAATATCAACCCCTTATTTCCCCACTTTTCTCTTGAGTTCTCTTCCTTGGTGTGAAGCCGAAACTTCTTTCCCCTCTTTGTTAAGGTGTTAGCCGAATCTTTTCCTTCTCTTAGTGGTTCTTCTTGGCCGAATAATTAGGTGTTAATCTCGTGTTTCTATTCTCTTCGTTATAGGATTATTGGATTGTGGAAGCAAGCAGGAGGAGCCGTTTTCTTCTGTCAATTGATTGGTAAGGGGTAGGTAATTGGTGTTAGTATTGTCAGTTCAATCTTTTGTTTTCGATCAAGTCAAAAGTGATTAGGGATTAATTATTTGTCTTATAGGGTGCCGATTGCTGGAAGGAGAACCACTGTTGGTTCGAGGTTTGGTTGGAAACCAAACCATTCGCAAGAGTAAGGTAATGGCTTAATATTAACCCCTTTGGGTTTATATGTCTTTGGCCGAATGGTCTTAGTGCCTAACCCTGTGTTGGCCGATTGTTTTAGGAGCTTGATACTCGAGGGATTTAGATCGTTTCGTTGGGATCTTTAGACTCGTAATTACCAGGTGTGTAACTAACACACCCATACTTAGTGATATTGTTATTAAACCTGTTTGCCTATTAAAATCATGACAGTATGATGGATTATTGGATACCCAAACGGGGTATGTGTACGCGTATCCGGGTAAGTCAAGATTGTTATTAGATTACTGATGATCTATATGGTATCATGACTATGTATGTATGTGATATGGGGCATGAGTCAAACATATTAGCATGATATGCATAATTTGTATGATATGCATGATTACATGAGTTGGTTTGTTGATGGGTGATATGAGTAGAGGGGGCAGTGATGATTTGTGCTGACGAGCACCAGTGTTTTGGTAACACACCTTGTGACTTTGGGTCACCAAAGTGCTTTGGTAGCACATTTGTGTCTTTGGGACACCGCAGGTTGGGCACCTCATTGCGACTTGTCCCCGTGGTTAACACCACCGTGGGTGGCCCCACTTTGAGATATGGGATCTTCTCGCTAGTGATTGGGTATCACACGATGGGTTGGCCCCATCATTCGATTATTGTGACTACGGTCACCAATGCTTTGGTAGCACATTTGTGTCTTTGGGACACCGGAGGTTGGGCACCTCATTGCGACTTGTCCCCGTGGTTAACACCACCGTGGGTTGGCCCCACATGAGATATGGGATCGCCTCAGTGATTGGGTATCACACGATGGGTTGGCCCCATCAATTGATTTGTGACTACGGTCACCAATGTGCTTTGGTAGCACATTTGTGTCTTTGGGACACCAAAGTTTTGGTAACACATTGTGACTATATGTCACCAGTGGTTTGGCACCACCAAAGGGTTTTGGTACCACACGGGGTAGAAAAGGAGATACGGATGGTTAGGATTGGGTTGCATTAATCATGTTGCTATGTATGATGTGTGTTAGCATGTTGTTTCATCGGGAGCGGGATTTATGCACTGAGTCATTCGACTCACCCTCTCCTTTGACATTTCAGGTGACTCGTAGACGCGGACATGGAGCCGGGATGGACTCGGGGTGCACATGCCATGCTTTAATAAATGTCTTGCTCAGACTATTCACTTTGGGTACTTTAGCTTATTTATTTTTATTTGAGATTTAATTTGGATTTGTAAAAGGCCTTTAAATTATGTTTTATGATGGTTATGTTTTAATTAGATTCTCAACCTGCTTAACAAATAACTTGGCATGAAATTTTACTAAAACTTGGAAAGAAAACGTTTTCAAAATTATATCGCAATGTGTTTTAAACTATACCAACGGGTATCTCGCTATGTTTTGCTATACAATAAACTCAAATGATTTCCAAATCGAACTTGATTTTCTACTAAGTCTAAAATGTTTCAAAATGGCACTAAGAAACCATTGGAAGTGCTAAATGAAATCAACTCGTTTTAACTACATACATGGATAAGTTTTCAAAATCTAATCAAACAAGCCTACTCAAATTTTCCTCAAATTCACTATGTTTTCACCCCACTTCTAAACGAAGAAAAATCTGATCACTCAAAGACGTTTTTCCCCGTAACATACCAGATTCGGGCGTGGTGTCTTGTCCGAGTTTGGGGTGTTACAATGGTGGTATCAGAGCCAAGTTCAAAGGCTTCTTTTGTGGGCTGAGGCCCAAAATGTTTTCAAAAGGATTGTTTTGTTAGTCTTTATTCTTAAAGTATGGTTTGAAAGGCATGGCACCGAGTCTCCTCACACCAGGTTCACCTGTGTAAGTACCGTACTATTTGCTTGTGAATTGATTGGATGTGATATGATTTGATGAATAGCAATAGTATACTACTTTAGAGATTGAAACCGATAGGATTTTGTGAACTCGCGAGAACAAATCCTCTTAAAATATTCATAAGACTTGCTTTTAAACAAGTGGAATAAATACTGATGCATAAAAATTCTTAATCAGATACGTAGGAAGATTAGTCATGAGCGCTAGAGGTGGACGTGGTCGTGGACGAGGTCGTGGTAGGATGACGGTTTACGAGCCCGTAGGATCCGGTCGTGGTTCGTAAAATGAGATACCGGGTTCCGCCACCAGCTGGAGGTGGTGAGTTCCAAGATCAGACCGGGGACGACGCAGTGTCACAGGCGATGATGCGAGTGTTGGAAAGAGTAGCTGGTGTTGGTGGTAATGCAGGAGTTAGGAAATCTGTTCCTGAGCGACTTCGCCAATGGGGCTGAATTCTTCCGAGGTGTTTCGGTGTTGCTCCCAAAGATCGCCGAATATTGGCTGGAGGCAACCGAGCGGATCATGGATGATCCGACTTGACAAACAAGAGAAGTCAAGGGCATCGTGCTCGCTTCTCCGTGATGAGTCATATCGCTGGTGGCTCACGGTTCGAGACAGTGTGGCGTGCAGAGGATCTAACATGGGATTATTTCAGAGGCGACATATCAAAGGAAATACATCGGAGCTAGTTATATCGACTCCCAGTGAAAGGCTTTTTTGAGGCTTGTTTAGGGAGTAAATCGGTTCTCGAGTACGAGGTGAGTTCCCGGTTGAGTAGGTATGCCAGGCATTGTGGCCACCGAGCATGAGAGGTGTGTTCGTTTCGAGGATGGTCTGCGAGACGACTTGAGGTCGCTGATTGCTCCGCCAGGAGCGCGAGTTTGTTTGTCTTAGTTGAGAAGGCTAAGGTGGCCGAGGGTGTTAAGGAGTCAGTGAGGTAGGGCATGGACAGAAATAGACACAAGAGAAGCTTTGGGTCCTCTGGGTCGTCGGGTAATCCGCAGAAGAGGGCTAGACCGAGTGGGCCGAACCAGCCTGCTAGGTTTGTTGCTGCTAGGCAGGGACCGCCGCAGTGTCATCAGTGTGGGAAATCTCATTGGGGTGGCTGCTGGACTGGAGGGAAAGGTTGCTTCGAGTGTGGTTCTCTGGAGCATCGTGTGAGGGATTGTCCGCGTAGGTTGGCTAGATTCGATCCGAGAGGCGGGCCGTAATCAGTTCGAGAGGTAGTGGACCGCCACCGCAGAGGGGCCGTGGTAATGGCGAGGTGGTAATGGTTCGTCGGAGCCGTGGAGCACCGGCGAGGTGCGAGTAGTTCCGATGCTAGACGGCCGGATTAGTGTATGCCGCGAGGCACCGAGAGGAGGGCGACGCACCGGACGTCATAACCGTGCGTTTACGATTTTTGGTTCTCCATATCGCTTTGATTGATGTGGGTTCAACGCACTCTTATGTTGCCGAGTATAGTAGAGACCATGGATTTAGACTCGAGATATCTTCTAGGCGGATGACCGTGATTAGCCCTCTAGGTCACTCTGTAGTAGTAGATAAACTGTTTAGAGAGGTACCCTTAGAACTCCAAGGGGTAGTGTTTGCTCACGATCCGATGGAACCGCCGTTTGGGAGTTCGATCCGATTCTTGGGATGGATTGGTTGGTCAAGTACCAGGCGAGGTTGGATTGCGCGCCAAGCGCATGGTTCTTAAGACGGTTGAGGGTGAAGAGGTGGCTATGATAGGTAATAGGAGAGATTACTTATCTAATGTGGTATCTCGCCTGAAAGCGGAGAAGATGGTCGAGAAGAGCCGTGAAGCATATGTAGTTCATGTGTATGCCTTGGAGGCTAAAGAGTCTGCCGTGGAGAAGGTTCGCACTGTTAAGGAGTTTATCGATGTTTTTCCCGAGGAGCTCCTGGGTTTGCCGCCGATCGCGAGGTAGAGTTCGGAATAGATCATGTTACCCGGAATCGCCCAAAGTGTCTATTGCTCCGTATAGGATGGCGCCAAAGGAATTGGTGGAGCTTAAGGCTCGCATCCAGGAGTTATTGGATCGAGGTTTTATTAGGCCTAGTGTTTCGCCGTAAGGGTGCGCCGGTACTCTTTGTCAAGAAGAAAGATGGCTCGATGCGGATGTGTATAGACTCACCGCCATTGAACAAGTCGACGATTAAAAACAAGTATCCGTTACCACGGATAGATGACTTGTTTGATCACCAAGGGCCGCGCGTATTTTCAAGATCGACTTGAGATCCGGGTATCACCGCTTAAAGGTTAAGGAGGTCGATATCCATAAAACAAATGCTTGGACTCGGTATGGGCACTACGAATTTACGTAATGCCGTTCGGGTTGACTAACGCACCGCCAGCGCTTTTATGGATATGATGAATAGGGTGTTTCAACAATATCTGGATCATTCGTCGTGGTTTTCATAGACGACATCTTAGTGTACTCAAGGACGAGGAAGAGCATGATAAGCATTTGCGAGTGGTGTTGCGATTTTGAGGGAAAAGCACTTCATGCTAAGTTCGGGTAAGTGTGAGTTCGCCAGGAAGTGACTTTCTTGGGTCATGTAGTGTCGGTGAGGGAATTCGAGTGGATCCTCGTAAGATTGAGGCGCTTTTGGATTGGAAGCCGCCTAAGTCGGTGGTTGAGATTCGAGTTTTCTGGTTTGGCCGGATACTACCGGTTTGTTGAGGTTTTCGTTGATAGCAAACGCCGATGACCAAGTTGTGAAGAAAGAAGTTCCGTTTGTGTGGACCGAGAAGCAGCAGAAAGCTTCGATAAGTTAAAGAAGATTTTGACCGAGGCTCCGCTTCTAATTCAACTTTGAGGTGGTAAGGAGTACACGCCTATTGCGATGCATCACATACGGGCTTGGGTTGTGTCTTTGATGCAAGAAGGTAAGGTTGTGGCTTACGCTTCTGGCACCGAGGCCACATGAGGTCAATTATCCGACGCACGATTTGGAGCTAGCAAACGTAGTCTTCGCTTTAAAGATTTGGAGGCACTACTTGTACGGAGAGAGATCGATAGTCTACACGCATCACAAGAGTCCGGCGTATCTACCGACTCGGAAGGATTTGAATTTGAGGCGCGCGCAGATGGGTTGAGTTGCTGAAAGATTATGACTGTTCGATTGAGTATCACCCGGGCAAGACTAACGTGGTGGCGCACGCGTTGAGCCGTAAGGTCGTTTCGGACTTAAGAGCATTGTTTGCCCATTTGAGTTTGTATGACGACGGAGTATTCTCGCAGAGTTGCGTGTTAAGCCTACTTGGGTTGAGCGGTCGAGAGAAACAGCTTATTGGATGAGGTTCGAGTGCGCGGAGGTTACAAGTGCGGATGGTGGTTTGGAGGGTTACCGCTTGTCCGGTGATGGGGTTCGTGTTTTTCAAGGTAAGGCTTGTATGCCTAAAGATGTTGAGTGAGGCAAAAGATTCTTCAGACGCACATAGCAGCCCTCATGCTATGCATCCCGGAGGTAGCAAGATGTATAGGGATCTTAGAGAGCGCTTTTGGTGGCACTTTGAAGAAGGAGGTGACAGAGGTTGTTGGGAAGTGTCCGACTTGTCGCCAGGTCAAGGCTGAACATCGATTGCCGTCTCGGGTTGCTTCAACTTTGTGAAGATTCCTCGATGGAAGTGGGAAAGGATAACCATGGATTTCGGTGGGTTACCGCTTACGCCAAGCAAGAAAGATTCGAGCTTTGGGTAGTGGTGGATCGATCGACTAAATCACTCACTTTATTCCGGTGAGGTTGACTACTCACTTGGTTAGCTAGCGGTCAGTGTGTCGAGATAGTGAGGTTGCACGCAGTGCGCTTCGATAATCTCGGATAGGGATCCTAGATTCACGCCAAGGTTCCGGAAAGCACCGCATCGTGCTCGGGTACTCGTTTGAATTTCAAGACGGCTTTTCACCCGCAAATCGACGACGCCAATCGAAAAGGGTTATTCGTGTCTTAGAGGATATGCTTTGAGAGGTTGTATCTTGGATTTCGTGAGGTAGTTGGGAGGAGTTTCTACCATTAGGTGAGTTTGCCTACAACAACGCTTACCAGCGAGCATTAAGATGGCACCGTATGAGGCGTTGTATGGTAGGAAGTGTCGCCACACCTACGTGTTGGACTGAGTTAGGTGAACGCCGCTTGTTGGGACCCGAGTTGGTTCCGAGACCCGAAGACAAGGTTAAGTCGATTCGGTCTCGATTGAAGGAAGCTTGGACCGGCGTAAGTCTTATGCCGATCTTAAGCGAAGAGATATAGAGTTTGCTTTGTGGGGATCGAGTTTTCCGAAGGTCTCGCCTTGGAAGAAGGTGTTGAGGTTCGGGAAGAAAGGCAAGCTAAGTCCGAGGTTTATTGGGCCGTATAAGGTTCCGAGACGAGTTGGACCAATGGCGTGACGCCTTGAGTTGCCGCCAGAGCTTAGTCGATTCACGACGTATTCCACGCTTTCGATGCTTCGACGTTATCGTTCAGATCCGTCGCATGTGGTAGCAGTGGAAGAGATCGAGGTAAATCCAGATTTGACCATGGAGGAGGAACCTGTGCAGATTCTTGATCGAGATGTGAAGATTCTGCGTAAGAAGTCTGTGCCTTTGGTGAAGGTACTTTGGCGGAATCATGGCGTAGAAGAAGCTACGTGGGAACCCGAGGATATGATGAGACAGCAATACCCGCAACTCTTCTGATCAGGTAATTTCGAGGTCGAAATTATTTTAAGGGGGATAGAACTGTAATATCCCGGGTTGGGGGCTGTTTTGTTGTTGCATGATATTGCATGTGTCTAGTGTGCTGCGTGGCTATTTCTATGTTTTGGGGGCTTAATTGAAGTCTAAGTGTATGCCTGAGTGAATGGGAAAAGTTCGATTTTTGGGTGTTAAGTCGTGGAGCCATTTGGAGCTAGGGTATAAGAGTCTTATTTGGTGTTTTGGTTGAACAAAAGAGGAGCTAGCTTAGTGGCAACCATGCGTTACTTGGGAGCTAGGTGTGGCGTCAAATGCATGGGGTGGAGGTCTAGTGTTCGAGCCGCAAAGTCCCCATTTTGGCATTCTTTTGGACTGGCATGGGAGGAGGAAGTAGAAGGCAATTCAAATTCTTCTTGGACTTGGTCAAACCGTTCAAATGGTGGGAGGAGAGTGAGTTTAGGAGGAAGACTTGGTCTTGTGGTTTGAATGTGGGGAGTGGAGTGAATGGAGGGATTTTTGGCCGATTTTGTGGGGTGTTGGAGTGGGGTGTGGACGGTTTGGTAAGGGGAAAGTGAGGTGTGCCAAATGCACTTCTCATTTTGTGCATTTTCGGCCAAAGGCATTTGTGAAGCCAGATTTTCTTCTCTTGTCAATAGCAACCCGAAACTTCAGAGAGTTTTTCTCCTTTCTTCAAACCGAATGACCAAACCCCTATAGCCTTGCCGGTTGCATTTCTTTTCCCTTAATTTTTGTGTGTGTGGAATGTTCAACCCCATTTCTTCTTCTTTTGTTTAATTGTGTTAAAACCAAAGCATCAAACCCCTTTAGTTGCCGAAAAGTTGCTTTGCTTTCTTGATTTTGAGCTTGTGGCGAATGTCCCTTCCACATCTTCTTCCTTCTTCATTTGAGTAAGCCAAATTATAACTCCCTTCTCTCCATACTCTTTTCTTTGTTTTGAAACCTTGATAGCCAAACCCCATTCTCCAAAATACCTTTCTCCATTGCCTCTTCTTTCAAACCGAAAGCACTCCTCTTTTCTTTGTTCCTTTTGTTAGTTAGCCAATATCAACCCCTTATTTCCCCACTTTTCTCTTGAGTTCTCTTCCTTGGTGTGAAGCCAAACTTCTTTCTCCTCTTTGTTAAGGTGTTAGCCGAATCTTTTCCTTCTCTTAGTGGTTCTTCTTGGCCGAATAATTAGGTGTTAATCTCGTGTTTCTATTCTCTTACGTTATAGGATTATTGGATTGTGGAAGCAAGCGGGAGGAGCCGTTTTCTTACACAATTGATTGGTAAGGGTAGGTAATTGGTGTTAGTATTGTCGAGTTCAATCTTTTGTTTCCGATCAAGTCAAAAGTGATTAGGGATTAATTATTTGTCTTATAGGGTGCCGATTGCTTTGGAAGGAGAACCACTCGTTGGTTCGAGGTTTGCTTGGAAACCAAACCATTCGCAAGAGTAAGGTAATGGCTTAATATTAACCCCTTTGGGTTTATATGTCTTTGGCGAATGGTCTTAGTGCCTAACCCTGTGTTGGCCGATTGTTTTAGGAGCTTGATACTCGAGGGATTTAGATCGCTTCGTTGGGATCTTTAGACTCGTAATTACTGTGTGTGTAACTAACACACCCATACTTAGTGATATTGTTATTAAACCTGTTTGCCTATTAAAATCATGACAAGATGATGGATTATTGGATACCCAAACGGGTATGTGTACGTATCCGGTAAGTCAAGATTGTTATTAGATTACTTGATGATCTATATGGTATCATGACTATGTATGTATGTGATATGGGGCATGAGTCAAACATATTAGCATGATATGCATAATTTGTATGATATGCATGATTACATGAGTTGGTTTGTTGATGGGTGATATGAGTGGAGGGGCAAAGGATGATTTGTGCTTGACGAGCACCGTGTTTTGGTAACACACCTTGTGACTTTGGGACACCAGAGGTTGGGCACCTCATTGCGACACCAGAGGTTGGGCACCTCATTGCGACTTGTCCCTGTGGTTAACACCACCGTGGGTTGGCCCCACTTTGAGATATGGGATCGTCTCGCTAGTGATTGGGTATCACACGATGGGTTGGCCCCATCATTCGATTATTGTGACTACGGTCACCGCTGCTTTGGTAGCACATTTGTGTCTTTGGGACACCGGAGGTTGGGCACCTCATTGCGACTTGTCCCCGTGGTTAACACCACCGCGGGTTGGCCCCACATGAGATATGGGATCGTCTCGCTAGTGATTGGGTATCACACGATGGGTTGGCCCCATCAATTGATTTGTGACTACGGTCACCAAAGGCTTTGGTAGCACATTTGTGTCTTTGGGACACCAGTGTTTTGGTAACACATTGTGACTATATGTCACCAGTGGTTTGGCACCACCGGTGGTTTGGTACCACACGGGTAGAAAAGGAGATACTGATGGTTAGGATTGGGTTGCATTAATCATGTTGCTATGTATGATGTGTGTTAGCATGTTGTTTCATCGGGAGCGGGATTTATGCATTGAGTCATTCGACTCACCCTCTCCTTTGACATTTCGGGTGACTCGTGACGCGGACATGGAGCCGGATGGACTCTGGGTGCACATGCCATGCTTTAATAAAAGTCTTGCTCGGACTATTCACTTTGGGTACTTTAGCTTATTTATTTTTATTTGAGATTTAATTTGGATTTGTAAAAGGCCTTTAAATTATGTTTTATGATGGTTATGTTTTAATTAGATTCTCAACCTGCTTAACAAATAACTTGGCATGAAATTTTACTAAAACTTGGAAAGACAACGTTTTCAAAATTATATCGCAATGTGTTTTAAACTATACCAACGGGTATCTCGCTATGTTTTGCTATACAATAAACTCAAATGATTTCCAAATCGAACTTGATTTTCTACTAAGTCTAAAATGTTTCAAAATGGCACTAAGAAACCATTGGAAGTGCTAAATGAAATCAACTCGTTTTAACTACATACATGGATAAGTTTTCAAAATCTAATCAAACAAGCCTACTCAAATTTTCCTCAAATTCACTATGTTTTCACCCCACTTCTAAACGAAAAAAAATCTGATCACTCAAAGACGTTTTTCCCCGTAACATACCAGATTCGGGCGTGGTGTCTTGTCCGAGTTTGGGGTGTTACACTTGGAACTTGATTAATTCAACTTGCTTATTCATTGGCTGATTTCATTCTAATCAACAATCAAAACATCTTTTCATAAATCATCATTGTTTCAGTGCAAGTTGACAACTTGCAGAGTAAGGAGCTTAAAGGTATGAGTTTGCCTGACAGAGCTCAAACCTTTAGTGACTTCGTAAGTTTAGTGAGCTTGCACTATTTGATGACCTCGCAAACTTGTGATCAAGGTTCACCAATGCATGGATCGTTACTTCACAACATTAGTGCAGGTGAGGCTAAGAATACAAGGCTTGGATTTCAAAAGGGGGAAGTGGGAGGCCTTGGCTTTTCCTTCTTTTTACTCTACTGTTTCGATAGTTCTTTCATTCCATTGTTCCATTGAAGCTATCATCAATGGCAGAAAAAAAAGAATTTATGATCAAATTGTCGTATCAATTTCTTTAAATTTAAGGTTTCTGACAAAGTGGACAAAACAATGCTATATATGTATATTTAAATAAATAAAATAGCTAAAAACAATGCATTGGTTCCAAGTTCCAACCACCCATCATATCATATTCTAAAAAAGTAAAATTATGATTAAATTTCTAAAAATTTTAAAATTTATGAACAAAGAAAAATTCAAAATGATTTCTCAGAAAAACATCATCAAAGTAAAGAAATAAAAAAATGCAAGATTAAAAATGGAGTTTTATTTTTTTTTAAATCATAAAAGAACAAAATTTGGTGGAGCAGCCATATGAGCTCATTTATTTCCCATTATAGCATGCAACTCACAATAATCCTTTCTTCTTCAGGCGAAAAAGTTCATTTCTTCAAGTTAGGCCTTAAAGGTTAACTCATCTTACCCAACTTTTGCCACAACGAGCCAACCCTGCAACATTAAATTCCAGTTCCCTTCTCCATGTACCCTCACGTACTTCGCCAACACTGCATCCTCCACCGCCATCCACGGCCCATTTTCAGCTTTCCCTCTCGCCGATTCTTCCCTCTGTTAGAAAATTTGGACATCGCATATATAATAATGATAATTACATGTTATTATTTACTATCATGATAGGTTAGCCCAAATTAAAAGTGATCTAATTTGGTTATAATTTTATTGAGCTTTTAATTATTAAATAAAGTATGGTCAAATATGTGTAGATACTCTTCTAATCAAATTCTAATTAATGATTGGCTAATTAGAATTTGATTAGAACTAATATGCCAAGGTTATAAATATTAGGGTTATGGTCCCCAAATCATACACAAGATATCTTTTCTAATATCCCATCATTAGGAAAGAGAGAGCAGATATTCTCTGAATTTCTTATGTGCTAATTTAGAAGATCAAATCCCTAAGATCCGGTAAAACTCCAAAGGAATTCATGGATTCAGCTACGCTTCCGCATCTAGTTTTGTTCTTGATTTATTCTTGATAATTTGACATGATAGATCCTAGTTTATTAAATTTTATTTCAAATTTATTTTACAAATCTAACACCCTCAACTTTTACTTCCCTGGACGTTTTCCTTCCCTGCAACACCCGCTCGATTCTTCTAGCGTTTTATTTTTTATTTTATTTTTTGGTTTCAGAAATAAAATGGTAAAATTGTCACTGTGCCCCTAGATTTGACTTGGCTGACTTTTTTTCTTGCAGAAAAGTGTCAGGTGTTGATATTTTAGTGGTATACCTGATCATGTTTTAATGCTGTTAGACTCATGTAGCATTTTGGAAGACGGGAGCAAAGTATTATATTGAAAATTTTAATAAAGTATAGGGGGTAAATATATCATTATTCCAATAAAAAATAGAATGCGTAGTATCTAAATTGAGAATAGAACGAGGAGAATCTCACTTGCATTCAATAAGGGCAATTTTAAAAGTAAGCTTGGATAAGGAATAACTTTAAAACTCGGCCAACATCTATTCATTTAATGGGCCTACAAAATGTAAAAAAATTAGTTATTGAGCTCGCTCCGAAGATACTTGATAAATAAAAAATAAGGGCACTTTTATTAGTAAATGAGGAATCTTATTAGCTCTCCTACACGTCCACAAGAAGGGCAAATGTTGAAATGCATTTTGACAGTCAAACGGTCATGAACAAGCACCCCAAATTTACAAAGTGTTATATGTGAACCTATCAGAGCAGAAAAAGTAATTTAGCAATCAGACTCAAGAAGCACATTATGAACATGCATCACCTTCGACCAGGACAAGGCCTTCCTGATGGCAATAACTTCAGCCATGCTCGTGTTTGGTAGAAAGGAAAAGAAACCAGTGAAGCTTTTCACTACTTGTGTATGAGAGTCCTTGAGAATTGCAACAAAACTGACTGCATTCTTTTCTTCCTATATAGTGGTGTCGACATTGCATTTAAGCCACCTCCAAGAAAGAGCAACCCACAGTACATTCCTAGATGCTGTTGGCTTAGAACTCGACTGAAGTCTACTAAAGAGATGTTGCAAATCAATCTAAGTCTATAGAAAAGAGTCTGAAAATGTGACAATTGAGATAGGTTACAACAGTATTTTTCCAACAGTCTAAATTCCAGTGGAACCAAAGGCTCCACATGATCATCAGGCTTCTCCCTCTAATTTTCACATTAGCTGAGAGTAGTAGCGAGATGATGAACTCACGAGCTTTACTTCTAGGTGGGGTAACATGAATAACTGCAACACGCCAAGCATCTAATGCAAAAGGACAAAATGAAAGGACATGATCCAAGTCCTCTAATTTGCAATAGCGTGGAGAAGAAGGGTCAAGGTCCAATCCCTTCTCAATCAGTTAAGTTTTTGTTGGAAGAAAACAACGAAGACAATGCTGAATAAATTTTTTTACCTTGGTGCTAACTTTGCCCTCCATAGCCGAGACCAAGGACCTTCAACAAAATGTTGGCTCAAATCATTCATTATGCTCAAAGCCACTCTATACCCCATTTTCACAGTGTAACAACCATTACTCAAAAAGTGCCAAATCAACCGATCCGGTTGCTTGAAGCGACATGTTAATGGGAGAAAGAATTGTTGGATAAAAACACGTTAGCGAACAAAATATTTAAATATGAATAAACACATATTTATATGTAAATAAAATATAAATAGAATAATTTATATTTAAATTGTTAAATACGTAAACCAATAAAAATCATAATAAAAAGGGTTGAAATTGAAAATAAGAATAGAAATTTACTAAACGTTGAGTCCTGTTTAACACAGTTTCCTTAAGACAGATTTGGTCGCTCCTACGGTACTTGGAGAAACTTTGGTCGAATGTCTCCCAAGATACAACAACACAATGATCGAAGTAATAACACCTCTGCAATGATCAACGAACAGACGTTGCCTTTTTCTATCACCGAAACGTTGGAAAATATGCAGAAGAAAAAAAGAGTTTTGAGAGCAAAAGAAATTCGGTGTGAGAGATTATGAGTGTAGGAAAAATTCTACAGAATTCATAGCCCTTTATTGGCATTTAGTATGGTGAAATTTTGGAAACATCCACGAAACATGCCATTAAAGGAGCCAACAAATCAATTTGATTTTTAGTCCAATTTAGATTGAAAAAAAAAAGAAGAGGTAAAGACAAATAGTCTTCTTCACAATATACATATTTTGTTTTGAATGCAGTAAAAGCCATTCCTAGAGAAAGAATAGAAACAAGCAAAAGACTTTTCATCATTTTTTTCATTATACCTAAACTAATTGCCAGGAATAATTTGTTCTTTTTTACAAATTTGATGTTGATAAATCCACGGATCTAGAAATTCATTTTGGACACTTGAACCTTCTCAAACTGTTTCTTTTTAAGATATATAGACAAGTAAATCCCTTATGACACTCCTTTAATTTTAATTTAAGAGGATTCATCATTCGAGGGGAAGTAGACTACTCAAGAATTTCACATTTCATTTATGTCCTAATTTTGAATTGAATAAAGAATTAAGAAAATCTAAATCAATAAAAGAAGAATCAATCAATGAAATGTTTCTTGGAACTTGAGTAAAGAGTAGACCTTTTTTGGGGGGTTCTAGAATTTGAAAGCGAGAACTCATTTACTTTATCTTTATTTGGTGTAACTACTTGAGTTCAAATTGATTGGAATCAAATAAATAAGATAAATGTCCTTATATAAACAGATTATGTCTGTTGAGGACAAGAAAAAATAATTTTGTGTTGGGTAAAAACATCCGTAGGCCCATTTTGAACCCGATCGGTTCAGACATTTCATGTCGCCCACGTCGTGCGGGTGCACCCCAACCCCGACGGGTTTGGACCTACACCCCCCTACGCGCGAGGCAAGGTTCCAAGCTTAGTCATTCAATCACCTTTCAAGAGAGTTCTCATATATAAACACGTCTCACACTTGGTATTTAACCAATGTGGGATCTAAGCTTTTCTTTTCCTCAACAAATATTTCCAAGTAGCTTACTTTGAGCATCAATTTCTCATTCATCACTCAACCATTTTAAACATCTGATATATCGTTGTAAAGGTATCATGGAATAGAAATTTACTATAACATTATCTGGCTATTTTTGTTTCATTTTTACACTTTTAACAAGTTAAAAACCGTCTCATAATCATTTTCCATCCAAAAACATACACATTTCATTTAAATTTTCTAAGCTTCCATCAATATCCTTTAATGACAACTTTTAATACACTTGAAAAAATAAAATAAAAACTATTGGTACATATATGCAAAACAAGCTTTAAAAATTCAAAATCTATTAAAATTTTAAAGAAAAACATGCCTTATACTTGAAATTTGAAGGAAAAATGATGAAGAAATTTTTTTTCTTCTTTTCTTGCTAGGTAAAAATATGAAGAAGAAAAATTATGAAAATATGTTCATCTTTTTTTTCTTTATATATATATATATATATATTATTATATTACTTATAAAATATTATTATTTTAAGTAAAATACTAAATAAATATTAATTTATTATTTAACAAAATATCATTCAAAAGTTATCATGAATAATTTAACTTCTTCAAGAATATTTCCCTTTGTTTTTATCAAGAACAATTTTTTAATATTATTTTAATACTATAAAAATATTGGAGGGGCCTACTTATATTTTTTGGAGGGTCATAGTATATATTCAAAGGAATACCTTAGCAATAGTTTTACATTCCAATGTTTGAAACTATTGAGTAGGTCAGTAATGCTTTGTTTGCTCCATCGTATTATTGATCAGAAAAATGAGTTCAAATAAGAGTGATTAAAAAAACAATTTTATAATAATTTAGGGACACTCCATTGAAGTATTAAGCTGAGTAGCTAAGGAGGTAGTTGTTTGCTCCATCCATCTTTTTAAACTTGAAAAGAGTTATATTTCAGGCCTCTAAATTGAAGTATTTTCTTGTAATTAAGAAAATATGTTTGCATTTTGGACTTATTACTAGAGCATTACATACTAAAGCTTGGATTGTGTTTTAACTATAAATTTATGTTACTTTTAATTGCTAGAAAGAGGTTTGGTAGTTTTTGGTAGTAGGTGCAGGTAGGATGAAAGAGGCAAGAAGAAGGAAAAGAGGAAGAGGAAAAGAGAACGAAGGAGGTGAAACATTGCCATGGAAAATGGTGGGATAGATTGCCAACAGAAATGCCATGGCAATTCCAAGAAGATGATACTCAATCGACGTCACTCTCAGGCAGCTGTACGTGTACCAGATAAATCACCCAAAAAAATAGGAGCAAAATATGTGTGCTGAGAGGGACAGATCTACCCTATAAAAAGAGGAGAGGGAAAAGAAGAAACACACATAGATTGTGAGGAGAAAAGAAAAGAAATAGAGCGGTTACTGTAACACCCCATACCCGAGTCCGAGGCTAAGACCGGATACGAGACATTACTTTGCTTGAACTTTCTTAAACATGTACTTACGGGCTACAAAATTTCGTTCCGCATTAAACACTTCTCTTTCTTAATCAAATCATACATTTCATGGGCTTACGAGGACTCAGACTTACGTCCCAAAACTTTCGGAACTCATCTGGAAACTTTCTCTCGAAACAGGGGTCACACGCCCATGTGATTTAGGACACGCCCGTGTACCCCTAAGACATGCCTGTGTCTTCCACCCGTGGTGGATACTGTCAAATTACACACGGCCTTGACATGCCCGTGGCCCTAGCCCGTGTGCCATTTTATTTGAATAAAACTTTGTTTCTGTGAGGTTAACTTCCTCTCAATTTCGTACGAGTCTCGAGTGTAACACCCTTAACCCGTATCCGTCGCCGAATTAGGGTTACAAGGCATTACCATGCATAGCATAGGTCATATCAATTATTTACTGTTCATATAGACATAACTGAATACATTATGAGTAATGTACTTTCATAGCATACTTAAACATCAACATACATATCTTAAATTCATTTAGCCAAATTCACATATAAGCATTTTTCATCAAATAACAAAGTTACTATTCATTTGGCCACTTAAGATACATTAGCCGAATATGGACTTGCTTATAACTACTTTACTAAAACAAATTATCAATTACTAAAGCTAACATAAATATGTTTTTGCATAAACTTTGTTTAACTGAATTCAAGTTATACTAATTGCACTCGTCCAAACAAATTATAGATCAAATCATCTATAAGAACATAATCAAATCAACAATACCAAATATATCTCCCATAGTCCAAAACACATAAATCAGAACTTTATATACATGTACCTAAGTAAGCCATGTCCAATTATGTCAATCCAAGTACATAACATATAATCTCATCACCTAGCCGAATATACCATATACATTATAAATGATCTCCAAAATTGATTCATGTTTCATTTTAATTTACCTTAATCGTAAGTCTTTATCAATTCATAACCCAAACTTATTCAAACACACATATGTCCATTTTCTAAAGGCACTATTTATAAAACATTATCGAATACTTCATACCAAAACATATATGCATATATGTTTACTTAGCATGGACTTAAATCACAACCGAATTCATAATCCAAGCATGACATACTCACATACTACGATTAAGACCATTTAAACATTAGGTCATTAGTATTTAAATCAAGCCATTTTCGCATGGCTTATATTTACAACAACAAAACATCATCCAAGTATTAAGCTAGCCTATACATGCCTTAAGTTCAAAATCCAAACTTTTAAAATACCAAAATAAGTCGATAGTGTGGATGACTTCGATGACGATCCCCGAGCTCGTAACTTACAACCGAATCTATAAAATAGAATAACAAAACACACAGAGTAAGCTAATTTAGCTTAGTAAGTCTTAAGCAAGTATAACAAATCAATTGAACATCCAAACATTTTAAACTAATCACTTTATGACATTGAAATGATAACTTAGCACAAATAGACTATCATGGCCGAATGCTATTATCCTTACATAGCATAACATTTATCACTATCTTACTTTAAATATACAAACTTACCAATTTAGCAAAAGGTTTAAGATATAAAATATCATCTCTTAATAACCTACTCATATTACCACATACATATAATTCAATATGTTCATATATACAATCGAATAAGTAAATACCATGTACATTCTAATCACATATAACCGAATATATATATATATCCATTAAACATCACATGTATACAAGTATTTAATATCATTTTATCCACATATCAAGAAGGCCGAATATACAAGAACATTTTGTCACATACTTGCTCAATAAACATCACATGTGCACTTACCCATTTGGCCGAATATACAAGTTCAATTAAAATATCTCATATGCACATACCTGTTTGGCCGAGTATACAAATTCATTTTATCAACTTACTTGCTTAATGATCACATATATAAAAAGTCTTATAATTTATAAGTTGAAATTAGATCACCGGTATAAAACCTGCTAGGCATAAGCCTGAAACACACACACCGGCACTAGGCCTGCTAGACCCAAGGTCTGATATTCAATCACCGGCAATAAGCTTGCTAGGCACAAAGCCCGATTAAGTTCACCAGCCCAAGGCTTGCTAGGCTCACAGCCTGAATAACAATACTTTTAAGCTGTCTCACACAAATAATTCATATATCGTATCCTTTATGCACTTCGTAATCTTTGTACGAGCATTCAACAATCATATCTCAATCACGCAACTTAAACACATTAAATCTTAGTTTTAACCACATTCGGCTATCCAATAATTTAGATATAAAATTTCCAAATCAGCATATACTAGGTTATGTACATAGTTTACAATATTTTATTGCTTAAAGACTTACCTCGGATATCGACTTTGACGACAAAAACCAAATTTATTCGACTATTTTCGCTTTTCCCGATCCAAGTCCGCTTTCTTTGGTTCTTGATCTAAACATGTTCAAATTAAGCTCATTCAAATATATTTTCATTCAGTTTAGTCCAAAAACACATAAATGGGCAAATTACCATTTTGCCCCTAACATTTCACACTTTTTTACAATTTAGTCCTATTTGCACAAAACACAAAATACACAAAATTTGGCTACACACCTTAAGGGACGAATATTCCTAGTCCTCATACAAGTACTTACATTTCATTTATTTCACATTTTAGTCCCTCTAAAATTTATTTTTGCAACTTAGTCCAACATACTAAATTTCATCAAAAATTCAAAGACAAAACTTATAAATCTAACACATATTTATCATAATTCATCCTTAAACAACATAAACAACAAGATATCAACAATGGCTCAACTCAAAATATTCATCAAACTCAAAAATCAAAGCATGGGTCTTGAAGATTTCTAAGCAACGATCTCAAAAACGTAGAAATTATCAAAAACCGAGCTAGTTACATACCTTAATCACCCTTGACAATGGCTGAATACCTAGCTATGTTTCTTTCTCTCTTTTTTCTTCTTCTTTGTTTCGGTCACCAAAGATGAAAGAATGAATCATCTTTCTCTTTCATTATATGTTTTATTATAATAAGTTAATATAATATAATATTAATAATAATAACTTTATAATATATAAATTCAAATAATAAAGTCATTTACACTAACACATGCCGTCCACTAATTATAAAAGGGACTAATTACAATATAAATCCTCCATATTAAAAAGACATCAACAATTAAGCACTTTAACAACTAACCATCAAATTTTCATTTCACGCGATTAAGTCCTTTTATTTAATCGGACACCTAAATGATAAAATTAAGTCATGAAAATTTAACACAACCAAATTCACACATAATAAATACGGAAAATAATTTTAAAATATTTTTCAGACTCGGATTTGTGGTCCCGAAACCACTATTCCGATTAGAGTCAAAGTCGGGCTGTTGCAACTCTCCCCCCTTAGGGATTTTCGTCTCGAAAATCTTACCGGTGAATAGGTTTGGATAACGCTCTTTCTTTGTATCCTCTGATTCCCAAGTTGCTTCTTCAACTCCGTGCTTTTGCCACAGTACTTTAACTAATGGAATTTTCTTATATCTCAATTCTTTTATCTCTCGGGCCAGAATACAAATCGGTTCCTCTTCATATGTCATATCAGGTTGTATTTCAACCTCTGTCGGGCAAATAACATGTGAAGGATCAGATCGGTATCTACGAAGCATCGACACATGGAAGACATTATGGATCTTTTCTAGCTCTGGTGGTAACCGCAATCTATAAGCAATCGGACCGATACGCTCTATGATTTTATACGGTCCGATGAATCTCGGACTCAACTTGCCTTTACGACCAAATCTAAGTACTTTCTTCCACGGTGAAACTTTCAAAAATACTCGATCTTCGATCTGAAACTCAATGTCTTTACGTTTCAAATTCTCGTACGACTTTTGTCGATCTGATGCAGCTTTCAAACTATCACGGATCACTGCCACTTTCTGTTCAGTTTCTTTGACCAAGTCAACCCCGTGTATCTTATTTTCACTGGGCTCGGTCCAATACAATGGTGTACGACATTGACGACCGTACAAAGCTTCGTAGGGTTCCATTTTGATACTAGATTGAAAACTATTATTATAAGCAAATTCAATCAGAGGTAAGTATCGTTCCCACGTACCTTCGAACTCGAGAATGCAACATCTCAACATATCCTCAAGTATCTCAATGATTTGTTCTGATCGACCATCTGTCATGCGATGAAAAGTCAGACTAAAGTGTAGTTTAGTACCTAGAGCATCTTACAATTTCTTCCAAAACCGCGACGTGAATCTCTGGTCTCTGTCAAAACAATAGAAATAGGCACACCATGTAATCTCACAATTTGAGATACATACAAATCAACAAGCTTATCGAGCGAATAATCCGCATTTAACCGAACAAAGTGAGTTGATTTGGTCAATCTATCCACAATAACCCGATTGCATCTTTCTTGCTCTGTGTCATACGCAAAACCGAATACAAAATCCATAGTGACTCTGTCCCATTTCCATTCGTATCAAGATCGGTGAAGTAACCCAGAAGGTACCTGATGTTCGGCCTTTACTTGTTGACAAACTAAGCACTTCGAGACAAATTCAGATATGTCTCGTTTCATACCAGGCCACCAATAGTACTGTTTCAAATCGTTATACATTTTCGTGATACTCGGATGAACTGATAATCGGCTGCTATGTGCTTCATTCAATATCATTTGAATCAACTCTGAATTTCTTGGAACACATATTCAATCTTTTAATTTCAAACAGTCATTCTCATCAATTCGAAACTCTGATTCAATATTACTTCCACCCTGAGCTCGTTTCGCCAACAAATCTTTATCAACTTTCTGGGCATCACTAATTTGTTGACCAAACAGTAGTCTTGCTTTTAATTCGGTTACAATCGAACCATCATCAGACACAACCATATGTGCATTCATTGCACGTAGAGAAAATAATGACTTTCGACTTAATGCATCCGCAACAACATTAGCTTTTCCCGGATGATAGTCAATCACTAACTCATAATCTTTCAGCAGTTCTAACCACCGGCGTTGTCTCAAATTCAAATCTTTCTGAGTCATCAAATACTTCAGACTTTTGTGATCTAAATAAACATGACATTTCTCACCGAACAGATAATGACGCCATATCTTTAACGCAAACACAATGGCTGCTAGCTCCAAATCATGTGTCGGATAGTTTCTTTCGTGTGGCTTCAACTGTCTCGAAGCATAAGCTATGACTTTGCCTTCCTGCATCAAAACACAACCCAAACCATTCAAAGATGCATCACTATAAATAACAAATTCTTTACCCGATTCAGGCTGGACTAACACTGGAGCTTCGGTCAAATGAGCTTTCAACTTATCAAAACTTTTCTGACACTTTTCCGACCACTCGAACTTAACATCTTTCTATAATAGCTTTGTCAACGGTGTAGCTATCATAGAAAAACCTTTCACAAATCTTCTATAGTAACCAGCGAGCCCCAGAAAGCTTCGAATTTCAGAAACATTTTTCGGTGGTTTCCAATTAAGTATAGCCGATACTTAATTCGGATCAACTCAATACCGATCTTTGAAACAACATGGCCTAAAAATTGACTTCACGTAACTGAACTCACACTTACTAAACTTTGCATACAACTCGCTTATCTCGCAAAGTTTGTAGCACAAGTCTCAGATGCTCGGCATGCTCAGTCTCATCTTTGGAGTAGATTAGAATATCATCTATAAACACTACAACAAACCGATCCAAATACTGTCTAAAAATCTGATTCATCATATCCATAAAAACAAAGAAAAAGTGTTAGTAAGTCCGAAAGGCATAACCAAAAACTCATAGTGTCCGTACCTCGTCCAAAAGCGCTTTGGCACATCGTAATCTCTCGACTGCAATCGATAATAATCCGACCTCAAATCTATCTTTGAAAACACCAAGCCCTTTCACCGATCAAACAAGTCGTCAATCCGTGGCAACGGGTATTTATTCTTTATAGTCACCTTATTTAGCTGTCGGTAATCAATACACATTCGCATAGTTCCGTCTTTCTTTTTCATAAATAGAACTGGCGCACCCCAAGGAGAGAAACTCAGTCGTGTAAAACCCCGGTCTGTTAACTCTTGCAACTATGCTTTTAACTCTTTTAATTCAGTAGGTGCCATCCGGTACGGAGCTATCGAAATCGGAGTCGTCCCCGGTACTAATTCAATACCAAACTCTACCTCTCGAACAGGTGGTAAACCCGATAATTCTTCAGGAAACACATCCGGATACTCGCACAAAACTGGTATAGATTCAATCTTCTTTTCAGTCACTTTACTATCAAGCACATAAGCAAAATAAGCTTCATACCCTTTTCTCACATATTTCCGAGCTAGCATCGAAGATATTACTGCTAGTAACCCATTCAGATCATTGGATTCGATCTGAATAATTTCACTGTTTGGACATCTCAAATCAATGGTCTTTCTTTTGCAATTAACAATAGCATTGTGCAAAGTCAACCAGTCCATACCCAAAATTATATCAAATTCGTCAAAAGGCAACAGCATCAGATCGGCTAGAAAACATGAATCTCGAATCATCAACGGGCAATTTTTAAACACTTTGTCAACCAGAACGCACCGACCCAGGGGGTTTGTTACTCGAATCACAAACTCAGTAGACTCAACAAGTAGAGTCTTACTGGATACTAATGTTTCACACACATAAGAACGAGTCGAACTAGGATCAATCAACGCAATAACACTAGTATCATAAAGAGCGAAAATACCGGTAATAACATATGGGGAAGAAGCATCCTCACGGGCGCGTATAGCATATACTCTAGCAGGTGCACGAGCTTCAGATTGAACCGCTGTATCTTTTGTTCCTCTCTGATTGCTACCTACATTACCCGAATGCCTGGGTGGTCTACCTCGCGCTGACATGATGCTCGATCTCGCATTCTGAACAGTATTTTGCTCGGCTAAAAATCAGGCACTCCCAGATAAAATGATCCATCGATCCACATTTAAAATAGGACCGATCATGCAATCTACAACTCCCAGAATGCCATTTTCCACAATGCTTGCACTCAACCCTGTTCTGCTGAACATTACCAACACTGGCAATCGATGTGGCTCGGGAACCCGCAAGAGGTCGGTCTCGGTCTCGGTCTCGTCTAGAAAAGTTTAGAGCAGTTTTATGTCGACTAGAATCATCTCTGAGCTTCTTTGATACCGAGTGAAAAGTCTTACTCGATGATCTTTTACGGAAGTCTCTGGCTTCAAATTCAGCTTTTCTTTTCTCTTTTCCAAGCTCTTCGGCTTTACAGGCTCGTTCAACAAGTACTACGAACTCTTTAATCTCAAGTATGCCGACTAGAAACTCAATGTCTTCATTCAAACCATCTTCAAATCTTTTACACATGATTGCTTCAGTTCAAATACATTCACCAGCATATCAGCTTAATCTCACAAATTTCCGTTCATACTCAGTTACAGTCATACGACCCTATTTCAATTCCAAAAATTCTTTGCGTTTTTAATCGGTGAATCTCTAGCTAATGTATTTCTTACGGAACTCAGTCTGGAAAAATTCCCAGGTCACTTTCTCTTTCGGAACCACCGATACTAGTGTATTCCACCAGTGATATGCGGTGTCTCGTAATAAGGATATAGCACATTTTAAGCATTCATCCGGAGTACATGATAGCTCGTCGAACACACGGATAGTATTATCAAGCCACAACTCAGCTCGTTCCGCATCATCATCATCATCATTAGCTTTAAATTCTTCGGCCCCGTGTTTTCTGATTTTATCTACAGGAGGCCTGTTAAATCTCATCGGATCTATCATCGAGGGTGCCATAGGTATCGGAGATGGATTATTCAGGGGTGAAGGGTGTTGCACAGTCGGATTAGTCCGGATATATTGAGTAAACCAATCGTTCATCATTTGGTAGAAGGCTTGTCTAGCCTCCCCATCTGGATTACTCGAAGTAGGTCGAGAATCTGTCGGCGCTGTCCCTGGCACGGGATTAGGTGCTACGCTCTCGACATCATCAACTACAGCTCTATCAGGATCCATTTACTATATAAAAACACATTTCAGGTGTCAGAAGTCATCACACTATCGCATTATAAATTAAGGCATGTATAGCTAGACTCACACGCGCTACGGTAGTCCTAGAATCGACTAAACTGTAAGCTCTAATACCAATCAAATGTAACAACCTTAACCCGTATCCGTCACCGAATTAGGGTTACAAGGTATTACCATGCATAGCATAGGTCATATCAATTATTTACTGCTCATATAGACATAACCGAATACATTATGAGTAATGTACTTTCATAGCATACTTAAACATCAACATACATATCTTAAATTCATTTAGCCAAATTCACATATAAGCATTTTTCATCAAATAACAAAGTTACTATTCATTTGGCCACTTAAGATACATTAGCCGAATATGAACTTGCTTATAACTACTTTACTAAAACAATTTATCAATTACTAAAGCTAACATAAATATGTTTTTGCATAAACTTTGTTTAACTGAATTCAAGTTATACTAATTGCACTCGTCCAAACAAATTATAGATCAAATCATCTATAAGAACATAATCAAATCAACAATACCAAATATATCTCCCATAGTCCAAAACACATAAATCAGAACTTTATATACATGTACCTAAGTAAGCCATGTCCAATTATGTCAATCCAAGTACATAACATATAATCTCATCACCTAGCCGAATATACCATATACATTATAAATGATCTCCAAAATTGATTCATGTTTCATTTTAATTTACCTTAATCGTAAGTCTTTATCAATTCATAACCCAAACTTATTCAAACACACATATGTCCATTTTCTAAAGGCACTAATTATAAAATATTATCGAATACTTCATACCCAAACATATATGCATATATGTTTACTTAGCATGGACTTAAATCACAACCGAATTCATAATCCAAGCATGACATACTCACATACTACGATTAAGACCATTTAAACACTAGGTCATTGGTATTTAAATCAAGAGGTTTGGTAGTTTTTGGTAGTAGGTGCATGTAGGATGAAAGAGGCAAGAAGAAGGAAAAGAGGAAGAGGAAAAGAGAACGAAGGAGGTGAAACATTGCCATGGAAAATGGTGGGATAGATTGCCAACAGAAATGCCATGGCAATTCCAAGAACATGATGTAGCACTCAATCCACGTCACTCTCAGGCAGCTGTACGTGTACCAGATAAATCACCCAAAAAAATAGGAGCAAAATATGTGTGCTAAGAGGGACAGATCTACCCTATAAAAAGAGGAGACGGAAAAGAAGAAACATACACGGATTGTGAGGAAAAAGAAAAGAAATAGAGCGGTTACTGTAACACCCCAAACCCGAGTCTGAGGCTAAGACAGGATACGAGACATTACTTTTCTTAAACTTTCTTAAACATGTACTTACGGGCTACAAAATTTCGTTCTGCATTAAACACTTCTCTTTCTTAATCGAATCATACATTTCATGGGCTTACGAGGCCTCAGACTTACGTCCCAAAACTTTTGGAACTCATCTGGAAACTTTCTCTCGAAATAGGGGTCACACGCCCATGTGACTTGGGACACGCCCGTGTACCCCTAAGACATGCCTGTGTCTTCCACCCGTGGTGGATGCTGTCAAATTACAGACGGCCTTGACATGCCCGTGGCCCTAGCCCGCGTGCCATACCTTGACATACTGACTTATTCACACTGTCTGGAGCACACGCCCATGTGCTAACCGTGTGTCACACACTGTCTGAACAAACGACCGTGTGATTAGCCCGTGTTCTAATCTGACTTAAGACATTAAGGTACAGGGGACACACGGCCTAGACACACGCCCGTGTGTCTATCCGTGTGGGCACTTAGAGGCTATCTACCAAGCCTTTTACCACACTCATTTGCATACAATCATATACCATCACATAATTTCACATAGCTTCAATATAACTCTTGAATTAAAGACATTTAATCGTAGGAGAAATAAAGTCTTTATCCCATACACTAGGGAGAATATATCCAATACAATTACAAACAACTTAAGCCATCATGTATAGCTATACACAACCAAATTATAAATTCTCTTAGGCCAACACAACTTGGCTACATCAGTTAGAACTTAATACATTTTAAAAGACCCCTATACATTCCATAACTCAAAAGAACTTGAAACACCATACCAGGAGTCTACTCGATAGTGTGAAAACATCTCCGGTGGCCTCCAACCCGAGCTAATTTAAAACCTATAAGAAATGTGAAAAGAAAAGGAGTAAGCAAAAATGCTTAGTAAATTCATCTGTATACAACTGACAAATACTGATATTCATTGAATATCCATGACTGCAAGGTGTTATAATGAGTTTTTCTCATAAACCCATGGTTACTTACTCAACCACTCTTGAAGCTTACTCATTCTATCTCTTACCACATTCTTACCATGCCACAAGCCAGTTGCTCGTTTAATTAGCATACATTCCTGCACTGATCATCACATGATCATATAAAACAACACATCAAGCATTTTCAATAAGCCATTCATAATACTAAACTCTCGGTGGTTTCGCACTTAGTCCACCATTGAATCTCTAATAGGGTGGTATCGCACACAGCCCACCAGTCATTTATACTTATGGTGATTTCGCACTTAGCTCACCAATCATTTATAAGCAATGGTATCGCACACAGCCCATCGATTACTAATAAATCAGGTGATAACGCACATAGCCCACCGATAATCATATAATTGATGGTATCGCACACAACCCATCATCACCATCAATAAGATGATAACGCACATAGCTCACCGTTATTTTACATTCATGGATAATAATTCACGTGTATATCTCTATTTCAAATGTTCATCAAAGAACATCCTCACACACTTCTATTCTTACTTAACTTTCTACGATACTCGTTCGCATTCACACAATGCATTAATAATTCTATCTCAAACGACTAAGATGTATTGATTACACATAACCCACTAGAGGTTCATCATATACTGAGTTCATCTCAAATTGTTAAAAAACACTCTTGAGTCTCATACACATAGTGTCACATTGACATCATACCCTAATAGGGTTTTACCTGCATTAACATATCGATGCCATGTCCCTAACATTTTCATATACGAATTCTTACACCTAGGACATATTCCAATATGGTCTTACACGAGACTTTAACTATCATCATATTATGCTATATACATTTCCCATTACTCTTAAATTCAATTCTCTTGACATCTCATCAAAGATATCTCATACATTCATAGAGTAAATATACATTCCATACAAAATTGGAATACTAAATTAACTCATACGTAATTGCAATATTCGCACATGAACTTACCTCGATGTCGAAAGGGCCGAAAGGGACTTTTTGCCCACATTTCTCTTTTCACCCGTTCTAGGTCCGAAACTCATTTTATTTGATCTAGAACAATGGAATTTACTGATTTAATCACTTATAAATCATAATACACCATAATCTACACTTTAGGCAAAAATGACTATTTTGCCCCTATTCTTTGGCAAAATTATGATTTTGCCCCTAGGCTCGTAAATAAATTTTCATCACATTTTCTTGTTAAACAAGCCTAGTTGAACATTTAATCCTCTTACAACTATCCACAATTCCATCTATATCATGCCTTAATGAACAAATTACAACTTTTGCATTTTAGTCACAATTAGGTGTTTTCATGACAACACCTTTCACAAAAGTTGTTTCTCACCATCCTATCATTCATTTTCTTCCAAAAAAAAATCATCAAACAACATGAATTCTAACATGGTAAGTCCCTAGACTTTCAACCATATTGCAAACTAGTCCTCTCAATAGCTAGCTTAAGCTTTGAGGACTCCAAAAATACAAAAATCCTCAAGAATAATCATCAAAATGACTTACTTGAAGAGGAGATGAGCTGCTGGAATTTTGAGCTTCAAAAACCCCCATTCTTGTTTGTATTTTCGGTGGAAGAAGAGAAGAAATAAAAAGATGATAGCTTTTTGCTTATTTCACCTTATTTTATTTCTTTTTAATCACCTAACATGACCACATTTAATGCTCTTGTCCCCTTAGCTTTCCTTGACCGGCCAAACTAATCCCCATGGCCTAATTGCACATTTGGGACCTCCAATTTATAATCCATAGCTATTTGGCACCTTTAGCAAATAATATAGAACTTTCGCACTTAATGCAATTTAGTCCTTTTTCACAATTTAGCTAAAAATCGCTAAAATTAAGGCACCAAAATTTTCATGCATCCTTATAAACATGTTATAACACATAACATAACATGAAAATAATTTTCTCTATCCTCGAATTAGTGATTCCGAGATCACTGTTTTGACTAGCCCCTAAATCGAGCTGTTACAATTCTCCCCCTTAGGGATTTTCGTCCCCGAAAATCTTATCAAGAGGAGTTGCTACCAACATTCTTAAAACGTTTCCATCAACTCTTTCAAATCACGAATCCACTTATCCTCAAGTTTCTCTTGCCAACAACTTTTAAGCTGTGATACATAAGGTCAAAACGTAACTTGAGACCTAGGTTATTCTTCCTTTGGGGCATATACTCAGTAATCCACCAATTTGGAACTCTGTACATGTCCAAATGATCGTTCGGATCTTTACTGGTTGATTTACTATAATTTGAATGACATCCCCCTATTGGGAATTTTGTCAAACCAAATTTGAAATCTATAAGGTTTTATCTCACTTTCTCATTAAAGCATTCACCGACTGTAATAGTCTTGACTTGTATGCTTTGGAAACTCAGCTTTTAGTGGTCAACTACTTATGACCATAAACTCAATCATAACGTGAAATGCACTCTATTGTCAAAACATTTATGCACATAACTGCATTTCCTTATTCTTGCATTAGTAGATATGCTACTACTAAATCTCATACCAAAACTTCTGTAGCATATGATAATCTCACTCATTAAAAGTCAGAAAATACACATCGATTTTCCCATGGATTATTTCATAACATCTAACTTACAACAAGGACACAAAAGTGATCGTCTCTGGATCACCAACTCACAACTCTTTTTCTCGATTCGATCAAACTCGATTACTAGAACTTTCAATTAATAGTTCCTTCTATAGCTTTCAACTCAACTATCACAGCTTTGAACATTTCAATGAGCATACCCTTATATCATGCTCCCTACTTACGCATACACGTAATTTTATTCTCTTTATTGATTCATGCGTGAAAATACACGTAACTTGAATCATATCTCAATACATTAATCTACCCTTTTCTCCATACTGAGAACATATTTTAAGCACACTCTCATCTGAGTTTCTCTTGCTATGCTAATCTAAAACCTTTACTATCGTCATATATCACGATGGCAGGGACATCTCGATCGAGTTCATTAACTCTATTTATATTACTCGAAAACCCATCACACAACGTGAAACTTGTGATTTCACTTCTTATACTAGAATCATCACCAACCTCCTCCTCAAAGTACCCGAATAGGGTTACGAGGAGATAAAGGAATGTCGATTTCAATTAACTAAATCGACAACCTTTTTGTCTGATTTTTACTATCAGCTAACATTCTCACACAAACACGGTTTATGAAAAGGACAACTACATCAGCCCTGAAAGGCAACAGATAGTTATACATAATACTCAAGGAGATTGTTATAGTCCACCCATGGCATCAACTAACCATGCACAAACTACAGGCTTCGAGCCAACTTACTCATACTTGCCATTTTTTTAGCACATACCGTGCCACACAGCGTACTTGTTTCTTTTTTACTCGTTCACGATTGCCTGTATTCACCCATTCACATGGCTTTAGTACAATTCTCATTTCTACCTCTAGACTCATCCATCTGTCCCTTTGATCACTAAGGATAATCAAAGACGCATATTCATCTTCATTCATGTAGGTACGAAACCAACGCCACATCCCCGAGGTGGTCTTATATGGACTTCTACATCAGGTATCGATGCCATATTCTAAATATGGTCTTATACGGAATCTCAACTCGATGCCGAGGCCATGTCCCGGACACAGTCTTATACGGGACCTTATCTATTTCATATCTCAATGATAACCTTTTCATTTTAGTCCTCTAGGACTTCATCCTCATGTTCAACAACAATTACTTTATTTAGTAGAGTATTATGTATCAGTGTGATACAAGGCATTCTTAATTATGCTAACATAATTATTGCATTAATCAGATGCAACTTACTCAACTTAACTCTCATAACATCTCATCATAATTCAATAGTGGTAAAGAGGGTGAGGTCATAGGGCCCCCTTAACTTAACTCTCGTGACTACATACATAGGATTTACTATTCATCATCAATGAAATATCATCATAGTCACACAACTCGCCCCAAGTGAGTTTTCACGTTTATCACGCTACAATTGTTTCTATCACTTATACTTTCGAACTGTGACTTCACTTACTCAAGTTCCACATTAAGGTCTACTTGAGTACTCAACATTTAACTCTAATTTCTCTTGCTATTGCTTATTAATCTAGAGAATGTCTTACGGGTTTGAGTACATCGTTTACTTGATTGCCATAGTCCAACTATAGTCTTACTCGTATCACACATCATAGCCCAACTATTTCCTTATATGTCATCACGATGCCATAGCCTTGCTATGGTCTTACACGAAATCTCATATCAATACCAATGCCATGTTCCAGTCATGGTCTTATATGGGGTCACATGTATTGTCATGGTCCTACCATGGTCTTATTCATCAATTTTATCATTAAACGACTATACTCATCTCCTGCATTCTTCTTAGTCAAGCTTCTCAGTTTAACTCCCACACTATAATATGTGTGACTTCATAACAGAGTCATAAAACAAAACATTATACATTCTCTACTTTAACAGTCACACGTGAGATTTAACCATGTGGACATATTTATTATAAACAATGGCATTACAAACCTCAAATGCCTACTTACTCTTACTGATTCTTACATACATCATGGAACTTACTAGTCTCATGCTTGTAAGGTAAACAAGGTACCTGTAACACTTGATCACATTGATCAGCATACTTTACTATGATAAGCATAATCTCAATATCATCATCCATAACATGAATAATACTTCTTAGTTAACTTTAACTAACATGGCATGATATCAACTTCACATATTTAACTTTCTTGCTATCTCATTTAAGCTTTACTCATTTGCCCGACGAATTTCTATGAATAACCGAGGATACTAAATCTCATCTCACATAACTCGATGCCAAAGCCATATCCTAGACATGGTCTTACATGGGATCTCTCAACTTGGTATCGACGCCATGTCTTGACATGGACTTACACGAAGTCTTCCTTGTGTGTTCCATTGGGAACTTACCATTGCCATGTCTTGGCTTGGACTTATATGGGATCTCTATCTCATGATAGCTTTTCAATGCCAAGACTTGTCTTGGACTTACATGACATCTTGCTTGATTGTCGATGCCATGCCTTGGCTTGGTCTTATATGGACTTTTTTGTCTCATGTGGTAGATTGAGTATCCTAAGCAATTCATTTTCAATCGAGACTTTCATATCCTTACTCATAGTAACTTCTTTGTTTAATAAATCATTAAACATTTTCATGAAAATAATGTGCATATAACAACATCACAAGCAATTCAATGAAAATATTCATGAAGCTTGAAAATCATACAAACTTACTGAAATTAGCTCGGTTGGGAATCATCTCTGTCTTAACAAAACAATTTCGTTAGAGCCGGGAGACATCACACTATCACGATCCACATATGGCATGTATAGCTAGACTCTTAATCACGCTAGGTTAGTCCGAGAACCGACTAAACCATAGCTTTGATACCACTAAATGTAACACCCCATACCCGAGTGCGAGGCTAAGACCGGATACGAGACATTACTTTGCTTAAACTTTCTTAAACATGTACTTACAGGCTACAAAATCTCGTTCCGCATTAAAAAATTCTCTTTCTTAATCAAATCATACATTTCATGGGCTTACGAGGCCTCAGACTTACGTTCCAAAACTTTCGGAATTGATCTGGAAACTTCCTCTCGAAACAGGGGTCACACGCCCATGTGACTTGGGACACGCCCGTGTACCCCTAAGACATGCCTATGTCTTCCACCCGTGGTGGATACTCTAAAATTACACACAGCCTTGACATGCCCGTGGCCCTAGCCCGTGTGCCATACCTTGACATACTGACTTATTCACACGGTCTGGAGCACACGCCCATGTGCTAATCGTGTGTCACACACTGTCTAAACAAATGGTCGTGTGATTAGCCCGTGTTCTAACCTGACTTAAGACATTAAGGTGCAGGGGACACATGGCCTAGACACACGCCCGTGTGTCCATCCGTGTGGGCACTTAGAGGCTATCTACCAAGCCTTTTACCACTCTCATTTGCATACAATCATATATCATCACATAATTTCACATAGCTTCAATATAACTCTTGAATTAAAGACATTTAATCATAGGAGAAATAAATTCTTTATCCCATACACTAGGGAGAACTATATCCAATACAATTACAAACAACTTAAGCCATCATGTATAGCTATACACAACCAAATTATAAATTCTCTTAGGCCAACACAACTTGGCTACATCAGTTAGAACTTAATACATTTTAAAAGAATCCATATACATGACATGACTCAAAAGAACTTGAAACACCATACCAGGAGTCTACTCGATAGTGTGAAAACATCTCCGGTGGCCTCCAACCCGAGCTAATTAAAAACCTATAAGAAATGTGAAAAGAAAAGGAGTAAGCAAAAATGCTTAGTAAGTTCATCTCATACAATCGACAAATACCGATATTCATTGAATATCCATGACTGCAAGGTGTTATAATGAGTTTTTCTCATAAACCCATGGTTACTTACTCAACCACTCTTGAAGTTTACTCATTCTATCTATTACCACATTCTTACCATGCCACAAGCCAGTTGCTCGTTTAATTAGCATACATTCCTGCACTGATCACCACATGATCATATAAAACAACACATCAAGCATTTTCAATAAGCCATTCATAATACTAAACTCTCGATGGTTTCGCACTTAGTCCACCATTGAATCTCTAATATGGTGGTATCGCACACAGCCCACCAGTCATTTATACTTATGGTGATTTCGCACTTAGCTCACCAATCATTTATAAGTAATGGTATCGCACACAGCCCATCGATTTCTAATAAATCAGGTGATAACGCACATAGCCCACCGATAATCATATAATTGATGGTATCGCACACAGCCCATCATCACCATTAATAAGATGGTAACGCACATAGCTTACCGTTATTTTACATTCATGGATAATAATTCACATGTATATCTCTATTTCAAATGTTCATCCGAGAACATCCTCACACACTTCTATTCTTACTTAACTTTCTACGATACTCGTTCGCATTCACACAATGCATTAATAATTCTATCTCAAACGACTAAGATGTATTGATTACACATAACCCACTAGAGGTTCATCATATACTGAGTTCATCTCAAATTGTTAAAAAACACTCTTGAGTCTCATACACATAGTGTCACATTGACATCATACCCTAATAGGGTTTTACCTGCATTAACATATCGATGCCATTTCCCTAACATGGTCTTATACGAATTCTTACACCTAGGACATATTCCAATATGGTCTTACACGAGACTTTAACTATCATCATATTATGCTATATACATTTCCCATTACTCTTAAATTCAATTCTCTTGACATCTCATCAAAGATATCTCATACATTCATAGAGTAAATATACATTCCATACAAAATTGGAATACTAAATTAACTCATACGTAATTGCAATATTCGCACATGAACTTACCTCGATTTCGAAAGGGCCGAAAAGGACTTTTTGCCCATATTTCTCTTTTCACTCGTTCTAGGTCCGAAACTCATTTTCTTTGATCTAGAACAATGGAATTTACTGATTTAATCACTTATAAATCATAATACACCATAATCTACACTTTAGGAAAAAATGACTGTTTTGCCCCTATACTTTGGCAAAATTATGATTTTGCCCCTAGGCTCGTAAATAAATTTTCATCACATTTTCTTGTTAAAAAAGCCTAGTTGGACATTTAATCCTCTTACAACTATCCACAATTTCATCTATATCATGCCTTAATGAACAAATTACAACTTTTGCATTTTAGTCACAATTAGGTGTTTTCATGACAACACCTTTCACAAAAGTTGTTTCTCACCATCCTATCATTCATTTTCTTCCAAAAAAACTCATCAAACAACATGAAATCTAACATGGTAAGTCCCTAAACTTTCAACCATATTGCAAACTAGTCCTCTCAATAGCTAGCTTAAGCTTTGAGGACTCCAAAAATACAAAAATCTTCAAGAATAATCATCAAAATGACTTACTTGAAGAGGAGATGAGCTGCTGGAATTTTGAGCTTCAAAAACCCCCCATTCTTGTTTTTATTTTCGGTGGAAGAAGAGAATAAATAAAAAGATGATAGCTTTCTGCTTATTTCACCTTATTTTATTTCTTTTTAATCACCTAACATGACCACATTTAATGCTCTTGTCCCCTTAGATTTCCTTGACCGGCCAAACTAATCCCCATGGCATAATTGCACATTTGGGACCTCCAATTTATAATCCATAGCTATTTGGCACCTTTAGCAAATAATATAGAACTTTCGCACTTAATGCAATTTAGTCCTTTTTCACAATTTAGCTAAAAATCTCTAAAATTAAGGCACCAAAATTTTCATGCATCCTTATAAACATGTTATAACACATAACATAACATGAAAATAATTTTCTCTATCCTCGAATTAGTGATTCCGAGATCACTGTTCCGACTAGCCCCTAAATCAGGCTGTTACAGTTACTCTCTTTACAACAAAATCATGTGGAGTAATTGCATGAGAAATTTAAAAGAGAATAAGAGGGTAACAGCTAAAAAGAAAAGACCATAGACGCAAATAAGAGGAAGAGAAATCTACCCTGGGTTTTGCGTAAAATCTTAAGAAGAAGCTGGAGTGTAGCAAGACCTTCTTGCAATTCTGCCTTTGTTCTATTTTTCTTGGTTTTAATTTCTATGATTCGTAAAACTTGAAGAATGTTGGTGACTGATTTAATTTTGGATTTTATTGCCCAACCCATGAGCTAATTATCTTTGGGTTGGAATTATTTGGGTGAATATTGAATTATCTGTAATGCCCATGATATGATTTTGATTAAAATCACAGTTTCATTCTATTCATGTTTATTTTGAATGCATGCATGCAAGCTCTAGACCTAGTTGATTGCATGTTATGTTCTTAGATGATTTGAATTTGAAAGGATTAAATACATCATATTATTAATCGATTGATACAGGCGAGTACTCGAAAGAATATTCACAGCACTCTAGACATAGAAGTTGTGATCTATACATGTGAAGAACGTTAGTATGGTTATCATTCATGAGTCTTGTAGACATACACAGACTCAGAATAATAACTAAAGTCTAACTCTCGAAAGAAGTAGACTGCAATAGTAATTCTCTGGGCAGTAGTTTAGTCAAAATTATGCCATGGCATTATTATGTTATAAAAATATTCCCTGATAATTCCAACCTTTATCATTCAACAGCAGAAATACTTTCTACGTATTCTTTGTGAATTGCCACGACATTTAGATTGCTTTGTCATTTTTCTGTTATAATTGATATTATTAGTTTATTCATTAATTCCCTTCATTAATTTATACTATGTTTCTTTTGCACAGTTTCATTAGTTAAATCTACAGTAGTACTTACCAATTCTAATCAATTTTCGATCCTTGTGGAGACAATACTCACTCATCATTATATTACTTGAATCGACGTGTACACTTGCACATTTGCATTACATATTTACACGCAACAAGTTTTTGGAGCCATTGCCGGGGATCGACAACATTGGTGAAAATTGGTTTGTTATTATCTGTTTAATTTCTGTTAGTTTAATTAGTTGTTTTAATTTTTCTTTTTTAGATCTATGCTAGTGCATGCATAGAAATATTCTGGAGAATACAAAGTACTATTTTGATCCAGAGATCAAGAGAACCTTAAGGCGAAAGAGAAAGGAGTTGCGAGAAATGGAAAGAATTACAAACCATCAGGTTAGAGAAGAGCCACTACATCAGGAAAAAAGGGATGCTAATATTCCTTGAATTTTAGATGACAGAGACAGACCCTTCAGAGAACACGTAGTGCCAATCTTTGATGATTTAAATCCAAGAATTGTCAAGCCGCATATTCAGGCTCAGCATTTTGAATTAAAGCTAGTGATGTTTCAAATGCTGCAAACAGTGGGGCAATTTAGTAGGTTGCCTACTGAGGATCCGAGGTTGCACTTACGACATTTTTTGGAAGTCTGCGATTCATTCAGGTAGCAAGGTGTTCTTAAAGATTCCCTGCGACTGAAGTTATTCCCTTACTTATTGTGAGACCGTGCTAGAGCATGGTTAAATGCATTACCATCAGGTACGGTGGCGTCGTGGAATGAACTGTGTCAGAGGTTTCTACTAAGATATAATCCTCCTAACATGAATGCCAAGTTGAGGAACGACATTACATCGTTTAAACAATTAGAGAATGAAACATTATATGAAGCATAGGTGCGATTCAAAGAGCTACTAAGAAAATACCCGATGCATGGTTTCCAGCATTGGACGCAAATGGAAATATTTTACAATGGATTGAATGCTCATACAAGAATGGTTGTCGATGCATCTGCCAATGGGACTTTACTTGATAAATCATACAACGCGACTTATGAAATTTTGGAAAGGATAGCAAATAACGATTATCAATACCCCACACCAGAGTTGGAACTGGCAGAAGAGTTGCAGGAGCGATGGAGCTTGATGCAATTACATATCTAATAGCTCAGGTATCATCTTTAGCAAATATGATTAAAACATTGAAAAGGCCATCTGCGGTGCAGAAAATGAAAGCAGCAGAGTTAGCATGTGTTTACTATGGAGAAGATCATGTTTTTTATGAATGCCCATCAAATCCAACCTCAGTTTACTACATGGGGAATTTTAATCGCAACAACAACAACTCATACTCCAACATATACAATCCGGGGTGGAAACAACATCCTAATTTCAGTTGGAGTAATCAATGGGGGAAATGTCAGTAATGCCATTCGACCGAATGTCGCGAGTGTACCACCTGGGTACAATCAATCTTTGCCACAACAAACTGCCTAGCAAAATTTAGCTTCAAGTTCATCCATGGAAGCTTTATTGAAATAGTACATGGCCAAGAATGATGCTATAATTCAGAGCCAGGCTGCATCTTTAAGAGCTTTGGAAAATCAAGTAGGGAAAATTGCCATTGCATTGAATTCCAAACAGCAAGGAGCATTACCGAGCGACACTGAGAGTTTTCAATCTCAAGGGAAGGAACAGTGCTAAGCCATTACACTGCGAAATGGTACTCAGCTACCAGGAGTTGTGAATGACACCATTACTGAAGAAGGAATTTCAACTTTTGCAAATGAAAAGAATTTAGAATCAGCAGGGAAGCAAGCTACAAAGGAAAAGAGCAACCAGAAAAATGCTGAAGCAGATGCAACTTATATTACCGATAAAAGTGCCATGACAAAAAAATCTCAACAAATGGAGGAAGGCCACTCTAGACATAGAAGTTTCGATATGTACAGGTGAAGAACGTTATTGTGGAGACAATAATAAAGTCTTACTATAGAAGTTGCGATCTGTACAGGTGAAGAACGTTAGTGTGGTTATCATTTGTGAGTCTTGTAGACATACACAGACTCAGAATAATAACTAAAGTCTTACTCTTGAAAGCAGTAGACTGCAATAGTAATTCTCTGGGCAGTAGTTTAGTCAAAATTATGCCATGGCATTATTATGTTATGAAAATATTCCTTGAGTAATTCCAACATTTATCATTCAACAACAGAAATACTCTCTACTTATTCTTTGTGAATTGCCACGACATTTAGATTATTTTGTCATTTTTCTGTTATAATTGATATTATTAGTTCATTCATTGATTCCCTTCTTCAATTTATACTCTGTTTCTTTTGCACATTTCATTAGCTAAATTTACAACAATACTTGCCAATTCTAATCAATTTCCGATCCCTGTGGAGGCGATACTCACTCATCATTATATTACTTGAATCGACGTGTACACTTGCACATTTGCATTACATATTTACATGCAATAATCAAGAACAATTTTTTTAATATTATTTTTAATACTATAAAAATATTGAAGGGGTCTACTTATATTTTTGGGAGGGTCATAGTATATATACAAAGGGAGAAATTACAAAAATTTTAGACCTTGAGAGCCATAACCCCTGTGGACCTCTTAATGAATTCGCCACTAAATTATTTAATATTAGAGATATATATTTCAAAAATTAATGGCAAAATATCCCTATTTGGAGAAATAAATAAAAACAAACATTTAAATAAAGATAAAATGTAGTATTTGTTGCTATGCATTAAAAATGAAATAAAATAAAATTAGAGAAGATACACCAAAATTCGGTGTCCATGCAATACACCAAAGCTTTTTTCTTCTAAAGCAGCAATAAGACAAAAACCGTTAATGGGGTCCCGCACAGACCGTTGGTGTTTTCACGTCTTAACAAAAATGCCTTCCAAAAAATCCCAAAATTCTCTGATCTTCTTCTTCTTCCTCTAACCCTAACCCTAACCCTAATTTCCAATTCCCATATTCACCTCTTTCCATTCGCCATCCTTCAAATGTCTCTCTCTGATCTATAATTATGCCAACCGTAGCATCTTTTCTCTTGTATAACCCACCAGATGCACATGATTAAACGTAACCACCTATTTTTTATATGATTTGACTATTGTGTGTGTTTTTTTTTATGATCGAATTAATTTCTGGATTTTGAGCCGTGGATCGATTTGAAGGTGGGAATTTTTTGATTGGGTGGTTATAATGTCAAACATCCGCGGCGGGGATTTCAATCAAAAGATTGATTATGTATTCAAAGTGGTTTTGATTGGGGATTCAGCGGTTGGGAAATCTCAGCTGCTGGCTCGTTTCTCCCGGAACCAATTTAGTTTGGATTCGAAAGCCACAATTGGTGTTGAATTCCAGACTAAAACCCTTGTTATTGATAATAAAACTGTTAAAGCGCAAATTTGGGATACTGCTGGCCAAGAAAGGTTAGATTTTTACTTGTTATTGCCTGAGATTTACAATTAGTTTATTTTCATAATGGCATAGTTGCTAGGTTCGAGGAAATGGAAGAATTTAGAGTAGAAAATGTCAGGTAACAATTATATATACATATTACCTATCCAAGGAACAGTGTAATACTTGTAATAGGCAAATGATATACAATGGAATTGAGGCCCCAATGACAAGAAAGAAACAGGAATCTGATAAGAAAGTAATACCTTTTTTTATATTCTTTTAATAATGATATGAAAACGTCATATTTACTTGGCTTATGGTTAATTTCTGGAGGTGTTGATGCATTGGTTGCTTATAGACTACTTAAACCCAAGGGATTTGGTGGCTTGAGATTTTCTGATTGGGTTGTTCTGAGCAGATCTTTATGATGCTTCTTTTCAATTCAATTATATTTGTCAGTAAAAGGCTGTTCAGAGTGGAAGGCAATGCCATAGCCATAGCTGTTGAGCTGCTTGGCCAGGCCAGTACTTCTAGGAACTGTTTTAGATGATATTCAATGGATAATTCTTAGTCCTCCAATTAAGACTTCAGCTTTTTGGTGTCATTGTTGTAGAAGATACACACTCATCTTTTTCCGGTTACAGATTCTAAAATTTTTCAAATGAGGAGAGTTTTTCTGATTCTGATGTTGGTATAAGCTTCTTTTTCCTTACACTTCCCCTTCCTATTAAAATTAGAAAGCAAAAACAAAAAAAGTGAAGCACAATATCAAAGACTTTTTATAAACACATTAGACTATCGTTTCCAACTCTTATATGTCACAATGCCGTCAAGCATTTTAGTAAAGCATTTTCATGTTGGTTATGCTGTTAATAGGCTTTTTGTCTTTTCATTTGTGACACAGTTGTATTATAGTTTTCTCAAGAGCATGGCAATGTTAGGCTCGAGTATTTTCTGACTTAATGGATAATTTCTTCGGAACTTTATGCTTTATTCTTGGGCTGGACTTGTGCTGAAAGTAATAGGCAATTGATGGGAGATAGTGAAATGTGTAAGTTTTTGATACTATAGGGGTCTTGGAAACTGAAAGAAGAATAACAATCACAAACAAACATTTGTTCATATGGAACTCAGGTAATAGAAAAACTGCGCTCAGTGTTGTTAGAGAGTTTTAGTGTTCAGCAAATTTTCCGGATCTAATCAAATCATCTTTACATAAGCAGATTAATGCTACATTGACAAAAATACATGGTTCATCTTTTGAGAATTTCTAGAGCTGTTCTTGCAGATCAATGAATCTGTCTAATAGGTTCATGACTATATACAGCGAAGGATAGTGAGTTCTTATCTATTTATCTTTACTCGAGCAGATTAATGCTACACTGAAAAACATAATTAGTTCCTCTCTTGAGATTTTTAGAGCAGTTCAAGCAGATCAATGATTTTTGAGTAATAGATTCATGACTATAAAAATGGAAGGGTAGTGAGCTCTTACCTCAAAAATCCATAACTTCTGCTGCAACGGGAATGAAGCTGTAACATAAACCCTCATTAATTAACTTATGCAGCATGCATGTTAAATGGTCATTATTGGTCATGGACATATCCTCCAATCCAAGTATTTAACACATCTCATTAGTGCAACCTTTAGCTGAAAGCAAGAAATGACTGATGATAACAATTGCTTTGCTTTAAAATACTAGTCACATATCCTGCTACAGCAACAATCGGATGCTGCTAATCTTTGTCTTTGAAATGGTAGTCTTAGTGCTGGCTTACTCAATATGAAACAATATAAAATTGGACCTTCTTTGGCATATGCTTGATGGCTTTGGTATTTTCAATCTTTATATCTTTTAACTCATAGATTAGGGCCTGAAAGTAACATGACAATGCCTGATAGACTAAGATCTCCTGGAGCTGTGTATTTTCGCATCAATCTACTGTATCTTGTTCCTTTCATGCTGTATGGTATGCTGAAACTGATCAGTTTATTTGTTCTCCTATCAGGTATAGGGCTGTGACGAGTGCATACTACCGAGGAGCCGTAGGAGCAATGTTAGTTTACGACATGACCAAGCGTCAATCGTTTGACAATATGGCAAGGTGGCTAGAGGAATTGAGGGGGCATGCCGATAAGAACATTGTTGTAATGCTCATCGGCAACAAATGCGACTTGGGGAGCCTGAGAGCAGTCCCAACTGAAGATGCACAAGAGTTTGCTCAAAGAGAGAACCTGTTCTTCATGGAGACATCAGCTCTAGAATCGACCAATGTCGAAACTGCATTTTTGACAATTCTAACAGAGATATACCGAATAATCAGCAAGAAAACCCTTTCTGCAAATGATGAGTTAGACGCCAATGGTAATTCGGGTCTTCTTAAGGGAACCAGGATTATTGTTCCCAATCAAGAGCCGCAAATCCAAAATCAAGGTGGCTGCTGTGGAGGATCCTAATTCTAATAACAATACCTTTGTTTTCTTTCTTTCTTTCTTTCTTCCTTTTTTTTTTTTTTTTTCTTCTTTTCCCAAACTGTGTTCTGATATATCTTTGCCAAGCTTTTATGATTTGTTAATTTAGGTTTGTTTGTTGTGTAATTCTTATAAAAAGTATATCAACATTTTATAGGAAAAGGTCATTCATTAATACCCTTGTTCCACAGAACGAGGTGCTGATCAATTAATATTAATTATTTTATTCTCCGGGGCTTCATTTCTATATTCGCCTCTTTACTCCGCTCTCGTCTCGGTGAATTTTATCGGAATTACTGAGATTAATGACAAATTTAGGCTTCTAAAATTCATGCATTAATAAATTTAGCCTTCAAACCAAATAATAAATTTTCATTTTTAAAAGGTTTAATATATACAAAGAAATATGAACTTTACTTGGTAGCTAAATTTACTATATTGTGTCATGTCATGTGTATTAATGGAAAAAAAAATATTCTGCCACGTGTACTAAAAAGAAAAACAATTTAATTGAAATTTTTTTTATCAATTTTCTTTTAATTTTTATTAGTTAGAAATAAACTAAAAATAAAAACCTTTAATTAATTCAAATTTTCAATTTTTTTCTTTCTTCTCCCAGCACCATCCTTGTTGACCACACCATCGCCCGCCTTGCTCGGTCGCTCAAGCCCCGACCCAACACCTAACCCCACCGTCGTTCACAGACCTCTACCATTGTCATTTTCCAAGCTCTTTTTAATATTTTCAAAACACATTCAAGTTCACCACCATCGTCGTCGTCGTCTTCTTCACACTGCACCACCACCACCATCATTGAACCCATTCAAGAATGCAAGAAATTTTTTTCTCTTTATTTGTATTTTTTAAAAGGAACTAACTTTATTACAATATAACAATAACCACAAGACCAAACACTCAATATCAAGAAAAAAAAATAGAGCAACAGTCGACAAAGAAACACTCAAGACTAGTCGAAACAACATCAGTCAAGCAAGTACACAAAGCAACAACATACAAATCAACAATACATAGCAGCAATACAAAGAGAAACACTCAAGACAAGGAAAAAAACAAAATTTGGCACAACGGAGAAAAGAGACGAGACGTGAAAGAAGAAATCCGGGCTATCGGGTTCTTGAATATCTGTGTCTCCATTCGAGAATCCCAACAGTGGGAAGGCAGGGAGGACCGAGGGAAAGCCATAAACCAAGTTTAAGATGATGCAAATCAATAAAAAGCACACATGAACAATTCCGTTAATATTCAAACAGCTATTAACTTTTACCATTTTATAATTTACCCTTTAAAAAATTGGTATTAATAATTGTGCATTTCTTAACAAATCCAAAAATTGAAATTTCTCGTATTAAAATATTTTTTTTATTAATTTGTCATGCATCAAAAACTTCAACTTACGTTCACGAATTTAGAGGTCCTCATGGGCCGGGCCGGGTTCAACTAAAAATTTAGACCTATTTTTTGGGTCGGGCTTATTTTTATATAATTTTTAAATATATATAATACATCAAAAATACTAAAAACATCAAAATAAATATTTCCCAACAAATTGAAAATAAATTTTAAAAAATATGTAGACTTAAATAACATTAAGATAAATGCAACTTAACAAGCAAATTGCCTCTAACATAATAACAAAAACCTTTAAAATAATAACAAAATTAACAATAAAATATACAATATCCAATCAATAACAACAAAATAATAGCAACATAATAGTAAAATGATAGTAAAATAGAGAGAAAACAATAAGAAAACAACATTAAAAAAAAAGAGCAAATTTTTTTTGTCCTTTAGTGAATTCGGGCCGGGCCGGGCTCGGGTCAAAAATGCCTTACCCGAGCCGAGCCCATTTTTTAAATGGGCTTTATTTTTTTGTCCAAGCCCATTTTTTGGGCCTATATTTTTATCCAAATCCTCCTAAATTTCGGACGAGCCTTCGAATCAGGCCGGATAACCCGACCCATGATCAGGTCTAAATTCACAATTTGGGAAAAAAAACTTAACATAAATCAACGAGTTTAGCTATATTCGTGATTGGACTAATTTAAATTGTTAATATTAGTAAAATAACCAAATCATATAAAGACTAATTAAGTTTTAGATTTAGTTTCACCTGATTCAGATCGTTTACTTTTTCTCATTGCAAGTATAATGGTAAAAACTTGAATTTTGGTACTCTATTATGCTCACATTTCATATTTTAGTCTTATACATATTTTTTAATTTCTCAATGTATTTATCAGAATGTGCTCAATAACTAATCACCCACATTTTATAAGAACATTAAGGGATAAATGCTAACCACGAGTTAAAACTACTTTATACTAGTGCAAAAATTAAACCCTCGACCACTGGTTAAGTAAGAGAAACTCTTGTCATCTCACTAACTCTCGTGGTTATTTAATCTTTACATTTTAATTTGACATAATTTAATTCTTTACTTTTACAATGACATAAATACTTAACATTTTTAGCTATTCTAATTAATTTTGTTACATCAAAAACATTTATTTTAGTGTTACTAAAAAAACCCCATGTCAGCTATCAAAAATATTAAAGGTGCTAATTATTTGAACTAATAAATAGCATGACTTTTTTTTCAAAGTCATTATAAGATATTTGTAGAATTCCGGGTTCGATCTCACTACCATGCTCACGTTTGGGATTTAATTTGACATAATTTAACCATCCATGGCCTTTTCAAATTGTTATTATCTTTAACTATATTTTTTAAAATGATTATATGAATCTCTTAAAAATATGTTCGCATGGAATTGGAATGGATATCTTTTAAGAAAATCTCAATTTCAACAAACTAATGATCTTATGTAAAAAACCAAATTATATCAAACTAAAGAATAGATACTTCTAAATTGAAAACAGAGTCTATGCCCAACACAATAATGTCATTTAATTTAATTTAAATGATATAAGTGATCATATATTTACTGAAGAAAGCAAGTTTATATTTACTTAAGATAATAAAAAAATTATATATATATGCTTTACAAGTGATAAAAAAATATGTTTGAATAAAATTTACCCATATTTCATTATTCATACAAATTACTTTTGGTTGACTATTATTTATGAAATTTTACGAAAATAATTATAAAAAGAAAATTCCTGTCAAAGCTGGGAAATTATAACTAGATAAAAAATATAGGAGAGTGGGCTTTAAGGTTTTTTTTTTTTATATATATAAATATTAAATTACCCATCTAACTTCACTCTTTTGTAAATTTATTTTTTATTATTTTTCTTTTTAGCTGGCAAAATCGTAATGGTTTTCCCTTACAAAACTCTAGTCTCTAGTGGGCAAAATTCCATACTATAACTTCAATAAAAAAATAAAAACAAAATCCAGTAGAGATTAGAAGAAAACACAAAAATGGAAATTTGGGGTTCTTGCCTCACAAAAAGATTTAGGTTTACCTATATAGCATCCGAAAATAGGATCAATGATACTCAAAAAGCAAAACAACACCAATGTAAAAGCACTTAGCTAACAACTTACTTCTAGAAGACGAGTTCATGCGGTTTCATGCCAGACTTTAGCGAAAATCTTGCGGCAAGGTAGGCCTTCAAGTCTGGGACTCCCTCGATGGACTTTATTAAAGAGGCATCGACAGATTTCTGATCTTCTTTCTTGTCTTCTGGCAGTTTCTTCTTATCCTATACCATTTTGACAAAAATTAAAGGAACTCAAATCAGATTTGCTTAATTATGACAACCTTAAATAATAGTAAATGCAATATAACTAACCTCTTTTTCAGCTTCGAAAAACTCCCCTTCACTCTTCTTCTTTTTCTTGTCTACTTCCTTCGCAAAGTACTTGTCATTGAACTTTTCTACGTTAACTCCGGAGATGTCAACCTTAGTGGAAGTCGCAATGACATAGGATTGGTTCACACGCCTTAAAGGAACGCCATTAATCTTGAACGGTCCTACAATGAAAACAAGTTCCCCATATATGAGCAAAGCATGAAATTCAAACAACCAACAAGTAATGATAACCGAGCCTCCTCCTTAAGCCACGAGAGGCAAACATAGATACCAAAACAGTTAGCATACATGTAAATCTCAGGTTATGATTTCATGATCGCAGCACTTAAACACCAGACCATTGAATGTTAAACAGGATATATTATGATAGAATCTAACATATAAGTAGAAGTGGAACCAAAGCCAAAATACAGCAATAGAAAAAACATCAGTTCAAGCATTCATAGTCCATACTACAGATATTGACATTATTAAAAAAAAAAAAATAGTAGAGTTAAGCATGATTTGCAACTTCCTCAAACACAAGGGTGTACATTTTTACCGAGTCTGTGGCACTCTTCAACCGGGTCTCAACTCTCTTATTTTTAAGAAGAATTGAGATTATTTTGAGGACAAAATTTGTCTTTTTCATTTAGATTCTAGAAACATATTTGCAGATAAAGAAATTTGAAGCCAAAACATGATAATTTTTAATAATTCAACTTTGGCATACTTGGTTGTTATATCATTTTATGAAATTTGTTAAAATAAAATTTTCAGATATGGGTCTAGTATCTATGATATCATTCCATAAAACAAATTCCACATAAACATTCAGCAAATGAAACAAAAGTTAGAGGATAAAAAAGGTTACCAGTAACCAAAAGAAGCCCAGAAGGAAGTTGCTTTAAGAAAACAACTCTCTTCCCCATAAATCTACCAGCCAACAAAATCAGCACCGTCCCAGGCGTAATGCTTGCTCTAAACAAATTAAACCCCCCAAAAAAAATGATCCAACATTAAGAAAGTAGCAACTTCTAAAATATCTACAAAACAAATAAATAATGATTAGAGAGAAGAACCTGAGCTTAGTGGGTTTAGGCTTGCGCTTGTTGAGAAGGGGCTTCTTGACATCCTCAGCAGGGTAAAACTTGGGGGGTTTCTCGGCGGCGGCGGGGGCCTTAGGTTTGGGGTCATGGCGGGGGAAAACGCCGCCGTTTCTGGCCTTGATGGCCCAAAGGCCACGCTTGTGGTACATCTTAGACCTGGAATACTTGCCGACGCCGCGAATGAGATCTGGGTTTCGGGACTTGACGGGGGTCTTCCTTTTGGCCGCCATATTCTTCTCTAAACCCTTACGCTCTGATGCTGATGTTCAGTGAGGCGTCTAAACGATGCATTCATTGACTCCAAGTGATTAGGGTTTTTTATGGTGAATTCAGTTTCCAACTGACTTTGGGGTTTGGGCTTGATTTCATGATCCAATCCAAAATTATGGCCCAATTTTGTTGGACGTAAAGACATTCTTTTCCCGTTTTCGAGAACAAAAATAATGTAAGCCCAAATAACCAGCCGAAAATGAACAGTGGAATAACAAAAAAATAGACGCCGTCTGTGGGAATCGAACCCACGACCACATGGTTAAAAGCCATGCGCTCTACCGGCTGAGCTAAGACGGCCTGGACGTTCATTTTTCAATAAGTAATATTTGTTTTTTAAAATAGATTAACTAACTTAAGCGGATAATAGTTAGAATAATTTTCAAGTTTGTACATTATCTTATTCAAATACATATGTTTTGATTTGTAATTATTCATGTTTAACTTTGATTTTTAGCAACTATTGTATACTTCTATGCTACTAGCTTCATTCCTAACCATTCCAATCACCTCGTAATACTCAATTAGTATAAAGATATTCTCATATAAGATTCAATCTCATTAAAACTCTTTTTTTAAAATAATTTTATATTATGAACGTAATCTTAAATTTTAGATCAATTTATCCTTTATTTTTATTGTTTTAATCAATTTAGTCTTTTTTCTCGAAAAAAAAATAAGTCTAATTAAAAATAAAAATTCCTCTTTTTCTTAACAATGGAATAGTAGACGTTATACTTTAAAATTATAATTATTATATTTATTGTGATGATTTATTTATTAGTATATTAATTATTTTAATATGATTGATGATACAATCACTTTTTATAAATTATTATAATTAATATTTATATATTTACTTTAACATCATATAGTTACTCATTAATATATAATTTGTAATACAAAATAAGAATTATAATGATTCATAATTTTATGAGAATTGAGACTAAAAAATATTAAAAACTAAACTTGTTAAAAAAAAAATTCTATAACAAGGATTATTTAGTAATATGTGTTTTTAGATAATCTTACACTTTGTCAAACAAACACTTGAATCCTACATTTCAGCTAAATGATCCAAATAAGGTAATGTAACATATTTGACATTCCGCTCTATAAATTTTGCATTATAATCCTATTACAAAACTAATCTTACTTTCCTTGAACCAAACGCCTCTCATTATTTAAGGCACAAAAATAATATTTAGCCAAAGATGAAAATGAATTAATCTTTTTGCTTAATGTCACTAGTCGGTGAAAATGAATTAAAATTTCATATATATATATATATATATAATTAATTAAAACAAACCAAAATTTTAGTATCACATTGCAAATTGAATTTATTGTGTAATTTGAAAGTTTATCTCAGATAAAATTATCAACGTCATTCAAATACTAATGGATCTTCATATTTAATTTGAAACATATAATAAATTCTTATATGTTAGCTTCGATTTTCAAAAAACAATTTCAAAATTCAATCAAATATGTATAATTTATTTTCAAGTGTTTCAAGCTTAAAAATTGTTAGAGTTGTGTGACCCAAATTTTAAGAGATTGCTTGCAAGTCAAGTTAAACAAAATATATTTTCTTTCTAGAAGATTTAGTATTTATTAGTATAATATCTTTAGCATTTATTAGCATAGTTTATTTGACCTACTAATTTAGCCTATAAATAGGTTCCTTTACAACCTTAGAAAGTACACCCATTAGAGATCAGAACTCATAACACATTTAGAGAATTTTGTGTTTACGTTTTGAGGGTTCTTTGTTTTCGGGTTTTCGGGGTTTAGTTTTATCTCCATCTTTTGTACTCTTCGTTCTTTTGCCATTATAGTAAAATTATCTTTGCCCGTGGTTTTTTATCCTCTTTGGAGGGGTTTTTCACGTTCTATTTGTATGTTCAATTTCTCAATTTATTTCGCTATTTTTTTTTACTTGTTGCTTAATCGGGTCGATCTTAACAAGTGGTATCAGAGCTAGTTCAATTTTCATAGATCAGTCCGTTCAGATATGGCAGCAACAAGGTTTGAAATTGAGAAGTTCGATGGTGAGACAAATTTCAATCTGTGGCAAGTTCGGATGATGGCAATTCTAGTTCAAATCGGATTGAAAAAGGTTGTTACCGAGAAAAAGCTTGAGAATTTAAATAAAACAGAATGGGAAGAGCTTGATGAAAAGGCCTTGTCTGCAATCCAGTTGTGCCTCGCGAATACGATATTGCAGGAGTTATTGATGGAGAAGACCTCATCTGCCTTGTGGAAAAGGTTAGAAACTCTTTATGCGACTAAGTCTCTAGTTAACCGTTTAGTGTTGAAACAACGTCTATTTACGTTTCGCATAAATGAAGGTGAGCTTCTTAGAGACCACATCAGTCAATTCATTACTCTTTTAAATGATTTAAAGAACGTTGAGGTTCATATTGACGATGAAGATCAGGCTATGCTATTATTGTGCTCTTTACCCCCTTCATACAAGTTTTTCAGGGAGACCCTGATTTATGGCAGAGACAAACTCTTGTCCGAAGATGGGAAGGGTCATTTGTTGAGTAGAGACAAACTCGATAATGAGTTTGGCTTGGATAGCAAGGCAAATAGACAAGCTTCCGTTTTGGTAGCATCAAAGAAACGAGGCAAAAGGTGTCGCTATTATAAAAAGTTAGGTCACCTTCTGTAACACCCCTTACCCGGGTTCTACGCCGGGAACCGGGCCCGAGGCGTTACCGAACTCAAACCGCTTAATCGCCACTTAGGCTCAACGTCATTACTCTCTATAACCTTATTCTCGACTTACGAGGCCTCACTCATACACACGAGGGCTCTCGAGACTAATCCGGAACCTTTACGATCCTTAAAATTTTTCTCTTTTATACAGGTCTCACACGCCCGTGCAAGATTAGACACGCCCGTGCATGAGCACACACGCCCATGTCCCCAGACCGTGCCTAAAAACCCAAGCATTCTCCCAAATGCCCCACGGCCATGGCACTCCGTGCTCCCCAACCGTGGTGAACATCGGCTTCCTCGCACGCGCCTGGAGTCTAGACACACGCCCGTGTGGCTGGCCCGTGGCCAACACTAATTAATCCCACACGCCCGAGGCACACGCCCGTGTGACTAGTCCGTGGTCTATTCTGTTTCCAAATATTAACATGCGGGGGACGCCACGGCCACGGCCTGCACGCCCGTGGGGGTGACTGCGTGTGTCACATATGGTCTAGACACACGCCTGTGTGTCTACCCACATGGTCAAGAACAAGACTAAGTGTCAAGTTCTTTTCACCCTTCTAACATACACAACATATACTCATCTAACACCATCATAATCAACTCAAATTGAAGTGCATTCTCACATAGAAAACTACATCTTTCTTTCATATAATGTAATAGCCAACAACCATGGGATTATACAAAATAAGCTATCCATCTATAGGCCAACACATCTTAGCCATTTACAACAAAATTTACTAACTTATCTAGCCCTTATACATGCCATATACAAAACATTAAGTTTCATGTACCAAAGTGTCTTTGATATGTGGGCTATCTTCGATGATCCTTGTATCTCGATTCAACACTTTTAATCTATAAGACAAGGGAAAAGAAAGAGAGTAAGCTTTGAGCTTAGTAACTTTACACATAAACAATTAAGCATCATAGTATAAGCCCAACCACAATTAGTATTATACCAACATATAATATACAACTATGCTTACTCTTTCTATCCCTTACCATATTACCAACACATCATGAGTCACATGCTCATAATTATTGAAATGCACCTCGCATTCAATATCACATTTACACAATATACAACACGTCATTATTGCTCAATAATACATCCACATAGCTAACTCACATAGCTAATCCACACAAATAATCCATATATCTTATCCACACAACTATTACACACGGCTAATATACACAATTAATCCATACGGTAATATCTCGGTGGTTTTGCACTTAGCACACCACAATCAATTTATAAGGTGGTATCGCACTTAGCCTACCACAAAGGTAATCATCGTGATCTCGCACATAGCCACTAAATGATATACCTAACGATAGCATCGCACATAGCCACTCATCGTCAATATGCATTTGGATGGTATCGCACTTAGCCCACCATCTAGCATTATCACAACACATGCACAAGTCTATTTACCCAATTATTCATCCATTCACATCTATATTACATTCATTCTACTTGAACCACATAGGTTCCCAATCATTCTCATTCATTCTCATTCATGCTACGCCCTAGCTAGCATTTACAAATTGTAAGTATGAATGCATTGTTTATGCATAGACTTACCTCGATACTCAAAAGTATTGAAATGTGCAATTTAGTCCACCACCTTGCTTTTGCCTCGGTTTCGATCCGGGCTTCGTCTTTCTTGATCTATAATGAATAAATCAGCTTATTCAATACGCACATTAACTAAATTGACCCACATCTCATACTTTAGAAAAATTACTATTTTGCCCCTAAACTTTCTCATATTTACACTTTAGTCCCAAAGGCTCGTAAAGTGATTTTTATTCAACTTTCTAGCCTTTCATGCTTAGTCGAACCACTTACTCAACTAAAGCATTCAACAATTCTCACTAAATCACCCATGTATGACCAAACTTAAGATTTTCACAACTAAGTCCCTACATGCATTTTCATGGAAAATCACTTAGCAAAAGATGTTTCTACTACATCAAGCTTTCATATTCTTCCATAAAAACATCAAAATACATGCATGTCATACATATGTACATTTTTGAACATCCATAATAGCTCACCAAATAGCTATAAATAGCTTACTCATGCTACTAAGACTTCAAAAATACGAAGAATATCAAAAACTGGGCTTAAGAGCACTTACTAGCAAGCTTGAAAAATTGAAAGAACCCTAACAATGGCTTCTCAAATTTTCTATGACTATGGGAAGAAGATGAATGAATTTCTATCATCTTTTCACCTATTTTAATCACTTAATTGATAAATGACCAAAATGCCCTTTTTGATAAACTTTCAATTTTAACTCATCCATGCCCATTTTTGTCCAAAAATTAGAATTTGGATAAATTGCTATTTAAGGACCTCTAATTAATAATCTAAAGCTATTTCACACATATAGCTTCTAGAAATACACATTTTGCAACTTCTGCAATTTAGTCCTTTTGGACAATTCAAGCACAATTTCACAAAATTGCTTCATGAAACTTTCACACTAGCATGCATACATAATATAAGCCTTAAAAACTTATTCATGACCCTCGGATTTGTGGTCTCGAACCACTATTTCGACTAGGCCCTAAACTGGGATGTTACAACTCTCCCCCCTTTAGAGATTTTCGTCCCCGAAAATCTTACCAGTAAAGAGATTTGGATGTTGCTCTCTCATAGCTTCTTCCGTTTCCCACGTAGCCTCTTCCACACCATGTTTCTGCCATAACACTTTCATTAGTGCTATGCTCTTATTTCTCAACTATTTCACTTCTCGAGCCAAGATCTTAATCGGCTCCTCTTCATAAGACATATCCGGTCTTATCTTAATTTTCGTTGAAGGAATCACATGTGAAGGATCGGAGCGATACTGTCGCAACATCGACACATGGAACACGTTATGAATCTTTTCTAACTCTATCGGCAAAGCCAACCAACTGGTAAGCTACAGTAGAATTCGCATGCGTAATCTCATACGGCCCTATGAACCTTGGACTCAATTTCCCTTTTCGTCCAAATCTCATAATCTTCTTCCACGGTGATACTTTCAAAAATACTTTGTCGCCTATCTCAAACTCAATTTCTTTTCTTTTCAAATCCGCATACGACTTCTATCGGTCCGAAGCAGCTTTCAGACTATTACGGATTACTTTCACTTTCTCTTCGGTCTCTTTTACTAGATCGACCCCATGGATTCGCTTCTCACTAAGCTCGGTCCAATACAAAGGAGTCTGACACTTACGGCCATACAAAGCCTCATACGGTGCCATCTGTATACTCGTCTGATAACTATTGTTATAGGCGAATTCGACCAAAGGTAGATATCTCTCCCAACTACCTTCGAATTCTAGCACACAGCATCGAAGCATATCTTCAAGAACTTGAATCACTCTTTCAGATCGACCATCGGATTGCGGATAGAACGCAGCGATCGAAATTCAATCTCGTACCCATGGCCTCTTTCAACTTCTTCCAAAATCTCGAAGTAAACCTCGGATCTCTATCCGATATAATAGACACAGTACACCATGCAATTTCACTATCTCTCGCCACGCATACAACTCGGCTAACTTATCCAAAGAATAATCAACGCGTCTTCGAATAAAGTGAGTCGACTTCGTCAATCTATCCACAACAACCCACACAAAGATCTCTCTTTCTGAGTCATCGGCAACCCCATCACAAAATCCATGGTAACCCGATCCCACTTCCATTCGGGAACCATCATCGGTGAAAGCAATCCCAAGGCACTTGATGCTCGGCTTTCACTTGTTGGCAAATCGGACACTTTGCCACAAACTCAAAATATCTCTTTTCATACCCGACCACCAATACAACTTTCTCCAATCATTGTACATTTTCGTCTTCGCCGGATGTCTTGACAAGCATCCACTTTGTGGGCCTCATACAAAACCTTTCGAATCAACTCCTCATTTTTAGGAACACAAATTACATCACGATACATCGACAACCATTCAAATCCACTCAAAAATCGTAATCACTTTCTCGATCCGCACTTAGCTATCTTAGCTTGCATCTCATTGTCATTTCTCCGAGCTTCACATATTTGTTGAAAAAATAGTGGCTTAGCTCTCAACTCTACCAAAATAGCACCATCATCGGACAATGCTAAACTCGCTCTCATAACTCTTAGAGCATACAGGATTTCCTACTTAAGGCATCCGCAACCACATTCGCTTTTCGGGTGGTAATCAATGACTAACTCATAGTCTTTCAACAATTCAAGCCACCGCTCTCTCTCGATTTAGATCCTTACGATCCATCAAATACTTTAAAATCTTGTGATCCGTAAAGATTCGGCACTTTTCGCCATACAAATAATGTCGCCAAATCTTTAACGCAAACACAATCGCAGCCAACTCCAAATCGTGAGTCGGATAATTCTTCTCGTGCGGTTTTAACTGCCTCGGGGCGTAGGTGATTACCTTACCCTCTTGCATCAACACGCAACTGAGACTATTAAACGATGCATCACTATAAACCACGAACTCCTTCCCCGATTCTGGTTGAACCAAAACCGGTGCCTCAGTCAACATTGTTTTTAGTCTCTCGAAGCTCTATTGACATGTCTCAGTCCATTCAAACTTGACATCCTTATACAATAGCTTCGTCATCGGGGTAGCAATCACAGAGAACCCCTTTACGAAACGTCTGTAATATCCCGCTAATCCCAAGAAACTTCTTATTTCTAACACGTTCCTCGGCAGTTTCCAATTCATAATAGCCGATATCTTACTCGGGTCAACTCTGACACCATCACCTGACACCATGTGTCCTAGGAATCCGACCTCTCGGAGCCAAAACTCACTCTTGCTAAACTTAGCATACAACTGCTTATCTCTCAAAGTTTACAAGACAATTCTCAAGTGCTCTTCATGATCGTTCTCATCCCGAGAATAGATCAATATGTCATCAATAAAGACAACCACAAACTTGTCCACATATGGTCTGAAAACACGGTTCATCAGATCCATAAAAATCGCAGGTGCATTCGTCAAACCAAACGGCATAACCAAAAACTCATAATGGCCATACCTTGTCCGAAATGCGCCAACACATCTTGCTCTTTCACTGAAAATGATAATAACCGCACCTCAAGTCTATCTTGGAGAACACAGAGCTCCCTTCATTGATCGAAAAGATCATCAATCCTTGGTAAATGATACTTATTCTTAATCGTCACCTTGTTCAGCTTGTCTATAGTCTATACACAACCTCATAGACCCATCTTTCTTCTTCACAAACAATACCGAGCATCCCACGCGCGAGTAGCTCACTTGCAAAACCCTTATCTGTCAACTCTTGTAACTTAACCTTCGTTCTTCTTTCAACTCTATAGGTGCCATTCTCACGCGGAGCAATCGAAATAGGTGCCGCCCTCGGAACCAACTCAATTCCAAACTCGACCTCTCTCACTTTGGAGGTAATCCGGTAACACTTCCTAAACACATCCGGTACTCACATACCACTCGCACTGCTTTCAAACTCTACTCCAACCTCTTGAGTATTCAACACAAATGCAAGATAGGACTCACACCCTTTTCTTAAACATTTCTCAACCACTAAGGAAGAAATCATCACGGGTAGACTGTCCGATCCACCTGATTCAACCCGAACTACATCTCCACTCTCACATTTCAGTTCAATAAACTTACTACCACAGTTCACTAAGACACTATGGGTAGTCAACCAATCTATGCCTAGGATTAAATCAAACTCATCAAACGGCAACAAAATAAGGTTTGCCGGAAAACAATGATTCTCAATCAACAAAGGACAATTCTTACACACTTTGTCCACTAACACATGCTTTCCTAACGGGTTTGACACCTTAATCACAATGTCCGTAGACTCAACGATCATACTCAAACTAGATGCTAATCTCATGCAAATATAAGAGTGAGTAGACCCTGGATCTATTAAAGCAATAACAGAGGTGTCAAAGAGAGAAAAAGTACCCGTTATCACATCAGGGGAGGATGCCTCTTCGCGAGCGCGAATGGCATACGTCCTCACAGGTGCCCGACCCTTCGGTCTCACAGCAGAATCTCTAGGGACACCTCTACCACTAGCCCCACCTCTTGGGTTCCTTGGTGGTCTACCCCTCGTAGACACTTCACTAGGTCTGACTTCTTGCTTCTCTTCCTTATCATCCCTCTCGGGACAGTTACGGATAAAGTGGTCAGGGGAACCACATTTGTAACATTTCTGACTGTTTCCCCAACACTCTCCGGTGTGATACCTACCACAACTTGGACACTCTGGTTTACTCTTTGTATTGCCCACACTTTCCATCGAGGGGGCTCGGGCTCTCGAACCCTGACGAGCATTGTCCAAGTCTCGATGCGAATATCCCACTGAGGCTAAAGTCCGAGGATTCACTTCCTTGGATCTTTTCGACTGGGCTTGATACGACTTGCCCATCGGTCTCTTTCTCACATCTCGGGCTTCACTCACATCCCTTCTCTTTTCTGAACTCAATTCCTCGGCCTTACTTGCCCTTTCAACTAGCACCACAAATTCTTTCAACTCCAAAATGCCCACTAGGAGTTTGATATCCTCATTCAGCCCATCTTCGAACCTCTTGCACAAAATGGTCTCTATCGACACACATTCTTGAGCGTATTTGCTAAGCCTAACAAACTCACGCTCATATTCTGCTACTGACATTCTTCCTTGCTTCAACTCAAGGAATTCTTTCCTTTTTTGGTCTATAAACCGTTGGCTTATATACTTCTTTCGAAACTCTTCCAAAAAGAAGTCCCACGTTACCCGCTCTTTGGGGACCACTAACGTAAGCGTTTTCCACCAGTGGTATGCCGAATCTCTCAGCAAAGATACGGCACACTTCAAACTTTCCTCAGGTTTACATGAGAGCTCATCGAACACCCTCATCGAGTTCTCCAACCAGAACTCCGTCCTCTCAGGGTCGTCATCTACTTTAGCTCTAAACTCCTCAGCCCCGTGTTTCCTAATCTTATCCACCGGGGGTTTCAATATCCTCACTACATCCATACCTTGAGGAGCCACAGGATTTGGCTGAGGTATAGGAGGAGGTGGAGGAGGTTGAGCATTAGGGTTCGCTCGGACATAATTTGAGTACCAATTACTCATCATATGGAGAAAGGCTTCTCGTGCCTCTTCCCCTTGACCCCTCGCCTCGGGTCTACTTTGCACCGGCACGGTTCCTTGCGCAGGAGCCGGCACATTACTAGCTGCTTCATCAGCAGTCAATGGATCGGAATCCATATTCTATATAAAACAAGATTTAAAATCATCGAAAAACCACCACACTATCATCATACACTTATGGCATGTATAGCTAGACTCTTACACCCGCTACGGTAGTCCTAGAACCGACTAAACCATAGCTCTGATACCACTAAATGTAACACCCCTTACCCGGGTTCTACGCTGGGAACCGGGCCCGAGGTGTTACCGAACTTAAACCGCTTAATCGCCACTTAGGCTCAACGTTATTACTCGCTATAACCTCATTCTCGACTTACGAGGCCTCACTCATACACACAAGGGCTCTCGAGACTAATCCGGAACTTTTACGATCCTTAAAATTTTTCTCTTTTATACAGGTCTCACACGCCCGTGCAAGATTAGACACGCCCGTGAATGAGCACACACGCCCATGTCCCCAGATCGTGCCTAAAAACCCAAGCATTCTGCTAAATGCCCCACGGCCATGGCACGCCCGTGCTCCCCAACCGTGGTGAACACTGGCTTCCCTCGCACGGCCTAGAGTCTAGACACACGCCGCGTGGCTGGCCCGTGGCCAACATCGATTAATCCCACACGCCCTAGGCACACGCCCGTGTGACTAGTCCGTGGTCTATTCTGTTTCCAAATATTAACATGCAGGGGACGCACGGCTACAGCACACGCCCGTGGGCTGACCGTGCATCACACATGGTCTAGACACACGCCCGTGTATCTACGCACATGGTCAAGAATAAGACTAAGTGTCAAGTTCTTTTCACCCTTCTAACATACACAACATAAACTCATCTAACACCATCATAATCAACTCAAATTGAAGTGCATTCTCACATAGAAAACTACATCTTTCTTTCATATAATGTAATAGCCAACAACCATGGCATTATACAAAATAAGCTATCCATCTATAGGCCAACACATCTTAGCCATATACAATAAAATTTACTAACTTATCTAGCCCCTATACATGCCATATACAAAACATTAAGTTTCATGTACCAAAGTGTGCTGATATGTGGGCTATCTTCTGATGATCCTCGTATCTCGATTCAACACTTTTAATCTATAAGACAAGGGAAAAGAAAGAGAGTAAGCTTTGAGCTTAGTAACTTTACACATAAACAATTAAGCATCATAGTATAAGCCTAACCACAATTAGCATTATACCAACATATAATATACAACTATGCTTACTCTTTCTATCCCTTACCATATTACCAACACATCATGAGTCACATGCTCATAATTATTGAAATGCACCCCTGCATTCAATATCACATTTACACAATATACAACACGTCATTATTGCTCAATAATACATCCATATAGCTAACTCACATAGCTAATCCACACAACTAATCCACACAGCTATTACACACAACTAATATACACAATTAATCCACACAACCAATATCTCGGTGGTTTCGCACTTAGCACACCACAATCAATTTATAAGGTGGTATCGCACTTAGCCTACCACAAAGGTAATCATTATGATCTCGCACATAGCCACTAAATGATATACCTAACGATAGTATCGCAGATAGCCAGCTCATCGTCAATATGCATTTGGATGGTATCGCACTTAGCCCACCATCTAGCATTATCACAACACATGCACAAATCTATTTACCCAATTATTCATCCATTCACATCTATATTACATTCATTCTACTTGAACCACATAGGTTCCCAATCATTCTCATTCATTCTCATTCATGCTACACCCTAGCTAGAATTTACAAATTGTAAGTATGAATGCATTGTTTATGCATAGACTTACCTTGATACTCAAAAGTATTGAAATGTGCAATTTAGTCCACCATATTGCTTTTGCCTCAGTTTCGATCCGGGCTTCGTCTTTCTTGATCTATAATGAATAAATTAGCTTATTCAATACGCACATTGACTAAACTGACCCACATCTCATACTTTAGCAAAATTACTATTTTGCCCCTAAACTTTCTCATATTTACACTTTAGTCCCAAAGGCTCGTAAAGTGATTTTTATTCAACTTTCTAGCCTTTCATGCTTAGCCAAACCACTTACTCAACTAAAGCATTCAACAATTCTCACTAAATCACCCATGTTTGACCAGACTTAAGATTTTCACAACTAAGTCCCTACATGCATTTTCATGGAAAATCACTTAGCAAAAGATGTTTCTATTGCATCAAGCTTTCATATTCTTCCATAAAACATCAAAATACATGCATGTCATATATATATACATTTTTGAACATCCATAATAGCTCACCAAATAGCTATAAATAGCTTACTCATGCTACTAGGACTTCAAAAATACGAAGATATCAAAAACCAGGCTTAGGAGCACTTACTAACAAGCTTGGAAAATTGAAAGAACCCTAACAATGGCTTCTCAAATTTTTGGCAGCTATGGGTAGAAGATGAATGAATTTCTATCATCTTTTCACCTATTTTAATCACTTAATTGATAAATAACCAACATGCCCTTTTTGATAAACTTTCAATTTTAACTCATCCATGCCCATTTTTGTCCAAAAATTAGAATTTGGATAAATTGCTATTTAAGGACCTCTAATTAATAATCTAAAGCTATTTCACACATATAGCTTCTAGAAATACACATTTTGCAACTTTTGCAATTTAGTCCTTTTGGACAATTCAACCATAATTTCATAAAATTGCTTCATGAAACTTTCACACTAGCATGCATACATAATATAAGCCTCAAAAACTCATTCATGACCCTCGGATTTGTGGTCTCGAACCACTATTCTGACTAGGCCCTAAACTAGGATGTTACAACGTCAATGCAGATTGTTATAAACTACGAAATAAAAGAGCTGCTAAGAGTAATGAGGAAGATGTAGCTGGTGCTAATTTGGTCGATAAAAGTGGTGATGGTTTCTTGTTAGTGTCAATGAGTGATAACTCCAAGCTCACGTCTGAGTTGATCCTAGATTCGGGATGTTCTTTCCACATGTGTCTCAATAGAGAATGGTTCTCCACATACAGTTTGGTTGAAGGTAGAGTTGTGCGCATGGGAAATGATTCATCTAGTAAGGTAATTGGTATTGGTACTGTTAAAATTAGGATACACGATGGGACGATTAGGACACTTTCAGATGTCAGGTATGTACCTGATTTACGAAAGAATCTCATCTCCTTGATTATTTTAGACTTGAAAGGATGCAGAATCAACATCGAGTCGAGCAACATTGAAGTATCTCGTGGAGCTCTCATTTTGTTAAAAGGTAAAAGAACTGACAGTCTTTATATTTTGGAAAGTTCTACAGTGACCGGTGAAATCGGACATCCATCGTCCGTTACGAAGTCAAAGTCAACTCATTTGGAGCGGAGGCAACTTGGTCATAGGAGGGAAAAATGTATGACCGTTTCATTGAAGAGAGGTTCTCTTTTGGATGCAGGTTTTGAAAAGTTAGGGCACTGTGTTCGTGAAAATCAGACCCGGGTTAGTTTTGATTTGGCAGTGCACAAGTTAAAGGCTAGAAGTCTTCCAGCTTCTAAGCACATATTCGACTCAGTTAATTCCCTACGTAGTTCAAGATAGGCCCGTGGCGGGCTTTGGCAAAGATGGCGTTGTAAGAATTCGTGTCAAGGTGGAGATTGTTAGAGTTGTGTGACCCAAATTCTAAGAGTTTGCTTGCAAGTCAAGTTAAACAAAATTTATTTTCTTTCTAGAAGATTTAGTATTTATTAGTATAATATATTTAGCATTTATTAGCATAGTTTTTGACCTACTAATTTAGCCTATAAATAGGTTCTTTTACAACCTTAGAAAATACACCCATTAGAGATTAGAACTCATAACACATTTAGAGAATTTTGTGTTTACATTTTGATAGTTCTTTGTTTTCGGGTTTTCGGGGGTTTAGTTTTATCTCCATCTTTTGTACTCTTCGTTCTTTTGCCATTATAGTAAAATTATCTTTGCCCGTGGTTTTTTATCCTCTTTGGAGGGGTTTTTCCATGTTAAATTTGTGTGTTCAATTTCTCAATTTATTCCGCTATTTTTTTTTACTTGTTGCTTAATCGGGTCGATCCTAACAAAAATAATATTCTCAAATGACTTAGATAATTCACAAATATTTTTGAACAACTCCAACACCTTTCAAAATTGTTTCTAAGCTTTAAAATGCATTTCTCAGGTCAAGTATTGAGACTTAGTCCTCAAATTCTCAATATCTCCCAACCAATTTCAAACAAACATTTTGACAAAGGTATAGCATGATACTTATGTGCCAAGTCTCGAGACTTAGCACTGCGAGTATCAAGACTTATAAAACAGTAAGCATAGGCCTTTTGAGAGCAATATAGTCTTGAAACTTATTGGCTAAAGTATCGAGACTTACTCCTCAAGTCTTGAGACTTGTTTGTTAGGTCTTGAGAGCTTAAGATTTCTAACGGTTATTTTTCAACCAAGTCTTGATACATGTCCTTTAAGTATTGAGACTTGACTTTACAATTTGTATTAAATGCTCAAGATTAATTCTTCTAACAGTTAGAAACTCCTTCCAATGGCTTCAAACATTAAAAATTGGTTAGAGGATATATATTCAAGTCATGAACACTTGAAGACTGTAACACCCCGAACCCGGCCTAGACATTATGGCTGAATCTGGCGATGTCACATGATAGTGCTTTAGAAATCGCAATGACGGTAAGACCATTTCTCCGTTTGTACCACTTTTCATTATCTTATGCTAACTTCAAAAATGTGTCCTTTGTTTTCAATCATTATCCATTTCCAAAACGGTATACTTTGCGGAAGCTTTTAAAATAGTTTGCGAATTTATGGGTATTTTGATAAAATGTTTGTTTGTATTGAAAACTCGAGTTTTCCTACCAATAGCAGTAAAACCATAAACGTTGCAAATCCCAAATTTAAACAAAATACGTAATGGCCATAATTACATTAAAATTTCCCAAATAAAAATTAAAACCATGATAAGTATAAACCATAAATCACAAGAGGCGTGAGCGATGGGTCACCGTCGAGTCCTCCATCAGATTGATCCGTCTAACGCTGGGATTACTCGGACAAAGTTAAATAGAAAAGGGTGAGTTTCGCAACTCAGTGTGTAATCCCCACAGATATCAAACGTACAGAGTAATCACCAGAAATTAGAATCACAGACTGGGCCGGAGCCCATTACAGATTTAGTTTGGGCCTTAGACCACTCGGATGCAGAATCAGATATATATAATAGGGCCTTAGCCCAATCAGATACAGAGTCAGAAATATATTAGGGCCTCAGCCCAATCAGATACAGAATGCAGATCAAAATATCAGAATCCTACCCACCAGCCTCTACACACCATCTCCGACCAGCCTACACATCATGTGAGTATATAATCAACCCACCCATCCCTACACACCGTACTATACCGAAATACGGCACATAAACAGAATAATGCAGCTGAGCTGCCAGATAACAGGCTTAAAGCCTTTCAGAAACTTCCTTCGAAATATCATCAACCCTCCCCGATGCAATGCAACATACCAAATATGACATGCATCATGCAAACAACCGATTATACATTCAGTTCAATACAAATATCATGCTCAGTCAGACACCATATAATCAGATCACACAAATAGGGGTCTAAGTAACGCTTACCGACCCTTCACTAGGTCTACAGTCGACTTGGGCGACCTGTGCAACCTTACATATCATTTTAGAAAAAATGGGCTCACACACCCATGTGGCCTGCCCGTGTGGGCCACACGGCCCAAATTGGCCTTGGCTGTGTGGATCACACGGCCTGGCCTAGAATTTCCACATGCCTGTGTGGGCCACACGACACAATAGGTCAAGCCTGTGTGCCGCACACGGCCTTGCCCGGCCATCACACGGTCGTGTCACTTGCGCACGGCCTGGCTCATCGATCACACGGCCGTGTTGTGGCTCATAGCCTTGCAAACGACCCACCACATGGCCTACCACACGGTCGTGTGGCGTCGATAGAATCATTTTTCAGCTTTCGTCAATTCTCGTTTTCTGTGTTTCCGGGTACACACCTGTATCGTTTTTGACGCGTAAGATATAACAGCCCGATTTAGGGCCTAGTCGAAATAGTGGTTGCAATACCACAAATCTGAAGTAGAAATATGTGTTTTGTGATTTTTATGAGGCTTATGATGTGGTTGCATAATTGTGTGAAAATTTTATAAGGAAATTTTATTAATTAGTGATCAATTTGTCCATTAGGACTAAATTGAAAAGATTAGAAAATATGAGATTCTAGAAGATTCGAGTATGAAATAGAATTATAAAAATTGTTAGAGGTCCTTAATTAAAAATTAGACCAATATAGATTATGATGGACAAAAATAGACATGGGGAGGAAAAATCTCAAGAAATGACCATTAAGGGCATTTTTGTCATTTAGTAAATAAAAGATTAAAAAGGGAAAAAGAAGTCAAAATTGTGTCCATCTTCTTCTCCCATGGCCGAAAATCACTAAGGAGCCATAGCTAGGGTTTCTTCAACTTCCAAGCTTGATAGTAAGTGCATCCTAGCCCCGTTTTTAATGTTCTTCGTATTTTTGAGATCCTCGTAGCTCGGTTTAGCTATTTCAAGCTATATTTTGAGCTAGGGTTTATATTCAAAAATTTAAACATGTATGACATGCATGTATTTTGATGTTTTATGGAATAAAATTAAAGTTTGATGCATGATAAACATATTTTTCTAAGTGATTTTCATGAGAAATGCACAAAAGGACCAAATTGCGAAAGTTACGAAAGTGGTCATAAATGGGTGAAATAGTGGAAATTAGGGGCTGTTGTAGTTAAGAAAATGATTCGGCTAGGCTTAGAATGCAAGAAAGTTGAATGGAAATCATTTTACGAGCCTAGGGGCAAAAGTGTAATTATCTGAAAGTTTAAGGGCAAAATCATAATTTTGCCAAAGTATGATTCATGAGTCAATTTAGTCAATGTGAGTATTAAACAAGTGAAATTTTTATTATAGATCAAGAAACACAAAGCGCGGACCGAAACCGAGGCAAGAACAATGTGTTGGACTAAATTGAACATCTACACACATTTTGAGTACCGAGGTAAGTTTGTATGAAATTAAAGCTATACAATGTTATTATACTTGTAATTATTTTATTTTATGAGAAATGTATATAAATTCCATGAAATTTATTTATGATGCTTCGATGAGATTGTAATGAGAATGCATTAAGTTGAAGTCCCGGTTGAAAATTAGAATAACGTGGATACCTATGTCACGACATGAGATAAGGAAGGTCCCGTATAAGAACATGTCTGGGACATGGCATCGGCACCGAATGTAGGTCCCGTGTAAGACCATATCTGGGATATGACATCAGCACCGAACGTAGATTCCGTATAAGACCATGTCTGAGACATGGCATCGGTATCGAACAAGGAAGGTCCCGTATAAGACCATGTCTGGGACATGGCATCGGCACCGAATAAGGAAGGTCCCATGTAAGACCATGTCTGGGACATGGCCTCGGCACCAAAGAAAGATCTCGTGTAAGACCATATCTGGGATATGGCATCGACATCTATGTATGATCTCGTATAAGACCATGTCTGGGACATGGCATCGACATCGAGCTAAGAGATCCCGTGTAAGACCATATCTGGGATATGGCATCGGCATCAAGAGGTGATCCCATGTAAGACCATATATAGGATATGGCATTGGCATCGTAATATATGTATGATGAGATTGAGTATCCTCCCATATTCCGAGTAGTTCAACGGGCAAAAGAGCTAAGTATGCAAAGATGGCAAGAGCTAAGCTATATAAAGATGACAAAGAGTTACATTTAAGTGAAAGATGATTACGATTTAAGTTTATGTTTATGAAAGCATAAGTGCTAAATTATGTGATGAAGTGATACAAGTACCATGAGTAAAATACAAGTTATGATACCTCAATGTGATATGTAATGGGTAAGCTTAAGTATGAGTAAGTATTTCAAAGTACTTGAGAACTTGTGTTATTATTGTTCAATGAGATGAATGAATTTTGCCATGAGCATTTATGTTGCTATTTTAATTCATGCAAACTTACTAAGTTATATGTTTACCTCTTTTCGTTTCCCTTTTCCTTGTAGTTTCGCCAAGGTAGTGTTATGTCATATTTGAAAGCCAAAGTTTTGGCTATTAATGTTATACACTCATTTTGTAAATGGCCATTAAGAATTGGCCAAGATTTGTCAAGTTTTATAACTTAATGATGATGAGATTTATGTTGGGCATGAATGATGATTTGTGAGTCTTCATAGTGTATTATTGCCATTTTATGTGTTGCTTGTGTTTGTATATGTTTGTTTATGTTTCAGGGTGGCAATAGGCTTGGAAAATAGCCTTTTAATTGTCCACACGGGTAGACACACGGGCGTGTGTCTAGGCCGTGTGTGACACACGGCCAACCCCATGGGTGTGTTGATAGGCCGTGTATCCCCTGCATCAAATTTGCGAGAATATGATTCGTCACACGGGCCAGCACACGGGCGTGTGCCTAGGCCGTGTGCTATTAAAGGTATGCTGACATCATAAACAAAATACCCAGGTTTTCACACACGGGTGAGGACACGGGTGTGTCTAGGCCGTGTGGGGGACACGGGCCATAGACATGGGCGTGTGTCTGGCCGTGTGAAAACCCCTGTAGGTTCGAAATGAAAAATAAATTCCACACGAGCTAGGAACATGGACGTGTGTGACCACACGGCCTGCCCACACGGGTGTATTCCATTTCACACGGGCGTGTGGCCCTGTTTTAGGTAAAAATTTCTAAGTGTTCAAAAGTATCCAGTTTAATCCTGAAACCTCCTGAATGTATATTTAGGGCCTCGTAGGCCCATAATGAGGATGTTAAGAATATGAATGAAAAGTTTTAAAGTTGAAACAAAATTTTATAGCCTGAAGTTGTATGTTTGAGTAAGTTAAGCCTAATAATGCCTCGTACCCTGTCCCGGCGTCGAATATGGGTAAGGGGTGTTACATTTAGTGGTATCATAGCTACGGTTTAGTCGATTCTCGGAATAACGTAGTGAAACCATGAGTCTAGCTATACATGCCATACACATGAGTATTTATATTATGATAGTGTGATGACTCCTGACGATTTAAATTGTGTTTTTATATAGTAAATGGATCCCGAAAGAGCTATGGCGGACGATGTAGAAAGTAGCGCACCGGCTCCCGCTGAAGGGACGGTGCCTAATGAAAATGAGAATAGACCTACGACTGTAAGCCAAAGAGGAGGATAAGAGGCTAGGGAAGCGTTTCTCCACATGATGAATGCATGGTATATGGAGTTCGTTCGTGCGAACCCGAATGCACAACCTCCTCCTTCCCCACCTATCCCTCAACCTACCCCAGTAGCTCCCCAAGTGGTAGAAGTAGTAAGGAGAGAAAAGCCTCCAGTTGACAGAATCTGGAAACAAGGAGCCGAGGAATTTTGAGCTAGTAAGGATGATGATCCGGAAAGAGCAGAATTTTGGCTTGAAAATACCATCCGGGTATTTGATGAGTTATCTTGCACCCCTGAAGAGTGCATGAAGTCTGTGGTGTCTCTTTTGAGAGATTCTGCTTATTAGTGGTAGAACACCCTTGTGTCGGTTGTACCAAGGGAAATGATAACATGGGAGTTTTTCCAAGAAGAATTCCGGAAGAAGTATATTAGCCAAAGCTTTATTGACCAGAAAAGAAAGGAATTCCTTGAACTGAAACAAGGAAAAATGACAGTAACTGAATATGAGCGTGAATTTGTAAGGCTCAGCAAGTACGCTCGGGAATATGTGTCCTCTGAAGCCATCATGTGTAAGAGGTTCGAGGAAGGATGAAATGAAGATATCAGATTATTTGTTGGTGTCCTTGAGTTGAAGGAATTTGTTGTGCTAGTGGGTCGGGCTTGTAAAGCCGAGGAATTGATGAAAGAGAAAAGGAAAGCTGAGATGGAGTCCCGTGACTCAAGAAAGAGACAATTGAATAAGTCATTTCAGTCCTCTTCTAAGAAGTCGAGAGACTTCCCTACCCGATCACCACGCCACCGGGCTAATAGAAGTAAGAGTAAACAGTACTCAGAGATTAAGGCTCAGACTACTTCAGTTGCTAGTGTGGGGAACACTCGACCCAATAGACCGGAATGTCCACAGTGTGGCAGACGTCATCCCAGTGAGTGCCGAGCCCATGAAAGAGCCTGCTTTAAGTGTGGTTCCCAAGATCACTTTATTAGAGAATGCCCCGATATGGTCAAAAAAGAGAAAATTCAGAGTACAAGGCCGTGAAGTACTACTATAGGGAAACAACAGAAAAACCCCGGAAGTGGAACAAGTAGTAAGAGTACACCCAGAGACCAGGCTGCAAGATCTGAGGGTAGAGCACCTGCGAGGACTTATGCCATTCGCGCTCGCGAAGAGGTGTCATCCCCTGATGTAATTACGGGTACATTTTCCCTTCATGATACTAATGTTGTTGCTTTAATTGATCTGGGATCTACCCATTCATACATTTGCATGAAATTAGTATCCAGTATGAGCATGCCCGTAGAGTCCATAGAGTTTGTGATAAAAGTTTCTAATCATTTAGGCAAAAGTGTATTAATTGATAAGGTATGCAAAGGTTGCCCATTGATGATTAGAGGTCATTATTTTAAGGCAAATCTCATGCTATTGCCATTTGATGAATTTGATATAATTCTTGGTATGGACTGGTTAACCACTCATGATGTGACAGTAAATTGTAGAAAGAAATACATTGAATTGAGATGTGAAAACGGGGACACCCTTCGTGTTGAATCAGATGAACAAGACAGACTGCCTGTAGTGATATCTCATATGTCTGCTCAGAAATATGTAAGAAAGGGATACGAGGCATATCTTTCCTTTGTGATGAATGCCAAAGAAATTGAGTTAAAATTGAATTAGTACCGATAGTATGCAAGTACCCAAATGTATTCCCAGAAGAGTTACTAGGGTTGCCTCTGGTGAGAGAAATTGAATTTGGCATTGAGTTAGCCCCTGGTACTGTACCTATATCGGTTGCCCTGTATAGAATGGCTCCAACCGAGTTGAAAGAGTTAAAAGCACAGTTGCAAGAGTTAATGAACAAAGGCTTTACAAGACCAAGTTATTCTCCATGGGGTGCTCCAGTGCTATTTGTGAAAAAGAAAGATGGTTCCATGAGATTATGTATAGATTACCAGCAACTTAATAAGGTTACTGTGAAGAATAAGTACCCATTGCCAAGGATCGACGATTCGTTTGATCAATTGAAGGGAGCCACTGTGTTTTCCAAGATAGATTTGAGGTCTGGTTATTACCAATTGAGGGTCAAAGACTCAGATGTACCGAAAACCGCATTTCGGACAAGGTATGGGCACTATGAATTTTTAGTCATGCCTTTCGGTTTGACAAATGCCCCTGCCGTGTTTATGGATTTAATGAACCGCATCTTTCGGCCATACTTAGATAAATTTGTTGTGGTTTTTATTGATGACATACTGATATACTCTCGTGACGAGAATGCGCATGTGGAGCACTTGAGGATGGTATTACAGATTTTACGAGGTAATCAGTTGTATGCCAAGTTTAGCAAGAGTGAGTTTTGGCTCAAAAAGGTTGGATTTTTGGGGCACATTGTCTCGGGAGATGGAATCCGAGTAGACCCAAGTAAGATTTCAGCTATTGTTGATTGGAAGCCGCCAAGAAATGTTTTAAAGGTTAAAAGTTTTTTGGGCCTAGCTGGCTGTAACACCCCTAACCCGTAACCGTCGCCGGAAGAGGGTTAAGAGGCATTACTAATCATTTCTAAACATTTCATATCATTCCACATCCAAACATAACAATTCACATTAAATGAGTCCCTTAAATAGGTCTATGAGACCTTAAACATATGCTAGAAAGGGGTTGAGACTAAACCAAACACATACGAAAATTTTCGAAATTTAAACATTTTTCTAAGTTACAGAGGTCACACGCCCGTGTGGGTAGGCCGTGTGCACACGGCCTCGGACACGCCCATGTGTCCAAGCCGTGGAAAAACAGGGCATACCTACTGACTTGTTCACACGGCATGAGACACGCCCGTGTGCCTCACCCGTGGTCGACACTGACTTGCACCACACGGCCAGTCACACGCCCGTGTGTCCAGCCCGTGATCGAGTCTGATTTGTTTTTAAACACAACCTCAAAGGACACGGTCGAGCCACAGACCCGTGTGCTCAACCGTGTGGGCAATTATAGGCCATTTTCAAGGCCAAATTACCATCCACACTTTGGAATCACCTATATGCATCAAACCAATACCAATTCATGCCTCAATTGCAACCAAAACATACCTTTCAAGCAATCATCTATTACATCATTTATTTCCATACTCGATTCCTACTCAAATAAATCCATTCAAAACATCATATTCTCAACTCAATTCATATAACTAAACATCATCTAGTCATACCACAAGTTCACACTTAAAATACCATTCTCATCAACCAATTCAATCATGAAATATACCATTTCCACTCTCACTATTTCATATCATATTCATCATTTCCATAACTTCACATATAAACTATCAACATTCAACTTCCAAGCCATATCACATGGCAAGGTCCAACATCTCAAAATACACCATATTTACTAGCCTATACATGCCATATACCATATATGTACATCTTTCAAAAGTACCAAAATAGATTGCTGATAGTGTGATTGAGTCGCTGACGATCCCCGAATCCGAGCTAGCTTTACTGACACTGTAAAATAGAGGAACAAATCACACAGTAAGCTTAAGAGCTTAGTAAGTTCGTAACATAATACATTCAATTTAATTAAATCAAATACATTATACAAAGTGAATCCATCACATAGATCAACTCTCAATTATTCACCATATCACCCATAGCTAAAATACTTACTCAACCATTCATAATTCCATACACAATTTCATCAACCACAAAGGTTCAATACATACCTTGGCCAACACATAGTTATTCACCATCCATGCTATCTTATGCTCGATATTACATTTCGATTTACATTTCGATCAACCTTTGTTATTCATTTGACTTAATCGCACACTTAGTGCCAATTTCGTAGCCGAAGCATAAATATCATCGCACACTTAGTGCCTGTACTTCAAACAGAACTTATCTCGATATTGCACACACAGTGCCAAATCATTAGGCCGAAGCTTTTTCTATTTCGCACACACAGTGCCAAACATCTCTGTCTCATTACTAATTACGCACACATAGTGCCTCATCACTCAATTTCATATATAACATTTCTAATTCAATAACTATCAATTAATTCACATCACATAGATATAAATTTAACAACATGTATTATATCTGAACTTACCTTGGACGTCGAAATACCGAAACTAGCCGATCAATCGAGTACTTTGTCTTTGCCTCGATCTCGATTCGAATCTCTCCTTTCTTGGTCTATACATATTCAAATTTAGCTCATTCAATCAGCAATTCATTCAATTTAGTCCAAACACACATTTTTAGGGCATTTTACAAAATAGCCCTCATATTTTCACATTTCGACACTTTAGTCCCTATTTCATAAAATCACAAAATACACATAATTTCATTATACCATGCTTAGGCTGAATTCTCCTTATACTCATACAAGCCCAATTATTTCATTTATTTCACATTTTAGTCCTCCAATTTTCCATTTTCACAATTTTGCCCAAATTACTAAATTTCACAAAAAATCCAAATACAAACTATGTTAACCCAACACTAAGCTTTCATATTCCACCAACTAACAACACAAAGCTCACATATTCATCAATGGCATATCTCAAAATCTCCATTAATTTCTAAAATTTAAGCATGGGTTTGATAAAACACTAAGCAACGATCACTAAAACGTAAAAATTATCAAAAACCGAACAAAACTCATACCTTAATTTTGTTTAAACATAGCCGAACCCTAGGAAGCTTTTCTTCTTATTTTTCTTTGATAATTCGGCAAGATGGATGATGATAATGGCTTATTTTAGCCTTTTGTTTTATTATAATTAAGCTAAATTATCATTTTCCCTTTTTGCCATTAATGAATTATTAATAAAACACATTTAATCCATAGACTTAATTGTCCACTAACTTTAAAATGGCATAATAACATCATAAGGACTTCATATTAATAAAGACACATCAATTCAACACTTAGTCAATTAAAAAGCCACTTTTACATTTTCTGCAATTAGATCCTTTTTTATAATTAAGCAAGCAATCGATAAAATTTTCACACAGAAATTTCACACATGCTCAATCATATATTATAAACACCAAAAATTATTTTTAATATAATTTTCTGACCTCGGATTTGTGGTCCCGAAACTACTGTCCCAACTAGGGTCAAAACTGGGCTGTTACAACTCTCCCCCCTTAGGGATTTTCGTCCCCGAAAATCTTACCAGTGAATATATTTGGATATTGCTCTCTCATAACATCTTTAGGCTCCCACGTAGCCTCTTCAACTCCGTGTTTGTGCCATAATACTTTCACTAAGGAAATTCTCTTATTTATCAACTCTTTGATCTCACGTGCCGAAATTCGAATCGGTTCCTCACTATATGACAAATCTGACTGAATCTCAACCTCAGTAGGAGCAATTACATGCGAAGGATCAGATCTATATCGTCGAAGCATCGATACATGGAACACATTATGAATTTTCTCGAATTCAGGTGGCAACAACAACTTATAAGCAACTGGTCCAATCCTTTCGATAATCTCATAGGGCCCGATGAACCTCAGACTCAGCTTGCCTTTTCGGCCAAATCGAAGTATTTTCTTCCACGGAGACACTTTCAAAAATACTTTGTCACCAACCTTAAATTCAATATTTTTCCGTTTCAAGTCTACATAAGACTTCTGATGATCTAACGCTCCTTTCAAATTGTCACGAATCACTTTCACTTTCTGCTCATTCTCTTTTATCAAATCAACCCCGTGAATCTTATTCTCACTCAGCTCAGTCCAATACAATGGAGTTCGACATTTTCTACCGTAAAGAGCCTTATACGGTGCCATTTTAATACTAGATTAAAAACTATTATTGTATGCAAATTCAATTAACGAAAAATGTTTCTCCCACGTACCTTCAAATTCAAGAATACAACATCTCAACATATCTTCAAGAATTTGAATGATCCGCTCAGATTGTCCATCCGTTTGCGGATGAAATGAAGTACTGAAATGCAATTTTGTGCCTAAAGCTTCTTGCAATTTCTTCCAAAACCGCGAGGTAAATCTCGGAACTCTATCAGATACAATAGATAGTGACACCCCGTGCAATTTCACAATCTCAGCAATATACAGTTCAGCTAATTTATCAAGTGAATAATCTGTTCTTATCGGAACAAAATGAGCTAATTTCGTCAATCTGTCAACTATCACCCAGATTGCATCTTTCTTTCTCAAAGATAAAGGCAATCCCGACACAAAGTCCATCGTGATCCTCTCCCATTTCCACTCAGGAATCATAATCAGTTGCAACAAACCGGATGGAACTTGATGTTCAGCTTTAACTTGCTGACAAACCAAGCATCTCGAAACAAATTCTGAGATATCCCGTTTCATACCATGCCACCAATAAAGCTATTTTAGATCGTTATACATTTTTGTACTCCCCGGATGAACAGTCAAACGACTATTGTGAGCTTTGTTCAAAATCAACTGAATCAACTCTGAATTCCTCGGAACACAAATCTGATCTCTGAATCTCAAACAATCATCATTATTGACTCGAAATTCTGAATCAGGATTTAAACCACATTGAGCTCGTTTTATCATCATCTCATCATCACTTTTCTGTGCATCACGAATCTGACGTACGAACATCGACCTCACTTTCAACTCAGCCAAAACTGAACCATCATCACATTGATCCATCTGAGTACTCATTGCTCGTAAAGCACATATAGATTTTTGACTCAAAGCATCAGCAACAACATTAGCTTTACCCAGATGATAATCTATCACAAGCTCGTAGTCTTTCAACAATTCTAACCATCTTCTCTGTCATAAATTCAATTCTTTCTGAGTTATCAAGTACTTCAAGCTCTTGTGATCCGTATAAATATGACATTTCTCACCAAAAAGGTAGTGACGCCAAATCTTCAATGCAAATACAATCGCGGCTAATTCAAGATCGTGTGTCAGATAATTTTTTTCATGCGGCTTTAACTGCCTCAAAGCATAAGCGATAACTTTGCCTTCTTGCATCAGCACACAACCCAAACCATTCAACGATGCATCACTGTAAACTATGAATTCTTTACCAGATTCAGGTTGAACTAATACAAGTGCCTCTGTCAACAATGCTTTCAATTGCTCAAAACTCTGCTGGCACTTCTCTGACCACTCAAATTTAACATCTTTCTATAGCAACTTTGTCAACGGAGTCGCAATCATCGAGAAACCTTTCACAAACCGTCTATAATATCCCGCTAGTCCCAGAAAACTACTGACTTCAGATACATTTCTCGGAGGCTTCCATTCTAAAATAGCTGAAATCTTACTCGGATCAACTCGTATTCCCGCAGCTGATACAATATGTCCCAGAAAACCAACCTCACACAACCAAAACTCACATTTGCTGAACTTTGCATACAATTGCTTTTCACGCAGAGTCTGTAACACAATTCTCAAATGCTCGGCATGTTGCGTCTCATCACATGAGTAAATCAGAATATCATTAATGAACACCACAACAAAATGATCCAAATACGGTCTGAATATCTGGTTCATTAAATCCATAAACACTGTAGGGGCATTCGTTAGTCCAAAAGGCATAACTAAGAATTCATAGTGTCCCTACCTCGCTCGGAAGCGCTTCTTGACATCCGATTCTTTAACTCTCAACCGATAATAGCCTCGATCTCAAATCTATCTTAGAAAACATCAGAGCTCCTTTCACCGATCAAACAAATCATCAATACGTGGCGGGATACTTATTCTTTATCGTCACTTTGTTCATTTGTCGGTAATCAATGCACATCCTCATAGTGCCGTCTTTCTTTTTCACAAACAACATAGGAGGACCACAGGGCGAGAAACTCGATCGTGCAAATCCTCTATCTGTCAATTCTTGCAATTGAGACTTTAACTCTTCCAATTCTATTGGTGCCATTCTATACGGAGCTATTGAGATAGGAGTCGTTCCCGGCACTAATTCAATACCAAATTCAACTTCTCGGATCGGAGGTAATCCCGGTAGTTCTTCAGGAAACATATATGGAAACTCACAAACTACAGGTACAGATTCAATTTTCTTTTCTGTCACTTTTGTATCTATTACATATGCCAGATAAGCTTCACAACCCTTTTTCACGTAGGTCAAAGCTTTCATCGATGATATAATAACCGGTAGCCCATTCAAATCACTAGATTCAATTCGAACCATCCCACCATTCTGACTTCTCAAATCAATACTCTTTCATTTACAATTCACAATAGCATTATGCAAAGTGAGCCAATCCATACCCAGAATAATATCAAATTCATCAAAAGGTAGCAACATCAAATTAGCCGGAAAACATATATCCCGAAACATCAACGGGTAGTTCTTGCACACTTTATCAACCAAGACACTTGCCTAAGGGGTTTGATACTCTAATCACAAACTCAGTAGACTCAACAGGTAGGGTCTTAATTGATACTAGATTCACACACACATAGGAATGAGTAGAACCTGGATCTATCAATGCAATCACATCAGTATCAAATAGAGTAAAAGTACCAGTAATGATGTTTAGAGATGACGCTTCTTCTCGTGCATGTATAGCAAAGGCTCGGGCAGGTGATATCGCCTCAGATCTCACAACTATATTCGTCGTCCCTTTCTGACTACCACTCACCTTTCTGGTGTTTCTGGGTGGTTTACCCCTAGCCGTCGTATTACTCAGTCTCACACTTTGAACATTGTCTTTCTCAGCTAACTCTGGGCAATCTTGAATAAAATGGTCTCGTGATCCACATTTGTAGCAAGTTCTATTGTTGTATTTGCCCCAGCATTCACCGAAGTGTCGTCTTCCACACTGTCTACACTCAGGCTTGTTGCTTTTTACACTTACAACACTTGATTCTGTTGGAATTTGAACTCTTGGACCAACACTTTGTCTTGCACGATCTCTACCCGAATGTCCAAACAAAGCATTCGAACGATTGCTTGCATCTTTAAATCTCTTCGTCGAAGGTTGAGACGACTTACTCATCAATCTTTTTCTTTCATCTCTAGCCTCAGAATCTGCTTTCTTCTTTTCTTTACTAAGCTCCTCGGCTTTGCAAGCTCTTTCAACTAACACAACAAATTCATTCAAGTCAAGTATCCCAACCAACAATTTAATGTCTTCATTCAACCCTTCAATGAAACGTTTGCACATAATAGCTTTAGTTGAAACACATTCCTGTGCATACTGACTCAATCTCACAAACTCCCATTCATACTCCGTAACTGACATACGGCCTTGTTTTAGCTCTAGAAACTCTTTACGTTTCTGATCTATGAATTGTTGACTGATATACTTCTTTCGAAATTCAACTTGAAAGAAATCCCAGGTGATTCTCTCTCTCGGAACCACAGATATTAACATTTTCCACCAATTATATGCTGTATCCCTCAACAAAGAAACAACACATTTAATGCATTCATCAGGAGTCAACGACATCTCATCAAATACTCGAATGGTATTCTCGAGCCAAAACTCAGCTCGTTCGGCATCATCATTGATTGTAGCCCTAAAATCTTCGGCTCCATACTTTCAAATTTTTTCTACAGGAGGCTTGTTCAATCGGATCGAATCTACAACTTGTGGCACAACGGGTACTTGCGGGGGTGGAGGTTGTGGAGCAGCCGGATTCATTCGAACGAACTCCGAAAACTACTCACTCATCATTCAGAAAAAGGCTTGCTTAGCCTCTCCCTCTTGGCTACTATCGTTCGGCCTAGATGTGGCTGGAACCGTCCCTTGAGCGGGAGCAGGTGCGTTACTCTCTACATCGTCAGCAACTGCTCGATCGAGATCCATTACTATATGAAAACACATTTGTAACTATCAGGATTCATCAAACTATTGCAATTATATATATGGCATGTATAGCTAAACTCACACACGCTACGTTAGTCCGAGAATCGACTAAACCGTAGCTCTGATACCAATAAAATGTAACACCCCTAACCCGTAACCGTCGCCAGAATAGGGTTAAGAGGCATTACTAATCATTCCTGAACATTTCATATCATTCCACATCCAAACATAACAATTCACATTAAATGAGTCCCTTGAATAGGTCTATGAGACCTTAAACATGTGCTAGAAAGGGGTTGGGACTAAACCGAACACATACGAAAATTTTTGAAATTTAAACATTTTTCTAACTTATAGAGGTCACACACTCGTGTGGGTAGGCCGTGTGCCTCACACGGCCTCGGACACGCCCATGTGTCCAAGCCGTGGCAAAACAGGGCATACCTACTGACTTGTTCACACGGCATGAGGCACGCCCGTGTGCCTCACCCGTGGCCGACACTGACTTGCACCACACGGCCAGTCACACGCCCGTGTGTCCAGCCCGTGGTCGAGTCTGACTTGTTTTGAGACACAACCTCGAAGGACACGGTCGAGCCACACGCTCGTGTGCTCAATCGTGTGGGCAATTATAGGCCATTTTCATGGCCAAATTACCATCCACACTTTGGAATCACCTATATGCATCAAACCAATACCAATTCATGCCTCAATTGCAACCAAAACATACCATTCCAAGCACCAATTAATCATCTATTACATCATTTATTTCCATACTCGATTCCTACTCAAATAAATCCATCCAAAACATCATATTCTCAACTCAATTCATATAACTAAACATCATCTAGTTATACCACAAGTTCACACTTAAAATACCATTCTCTTCAACCAATTCAATCATGAAATATACCATTTCCACTCTCACTATTTCATATCATATTCATCATTTCCACAACTTTACATATAAACTATCAACATTCAACTTCCAAGCCATATCACATGGCAAGGTCCAACATCTCAAAATACACCATATTTCTAGCCTATACATGCCATATACCATATATGTACATCTTTCAAAAGTATCGAAATTGATAGCCGATAGTGTGATTGAGTCGCTGACGATCCCCGAATCCGAGCTAGCTTTACTGACACTGTAAAACAGAGGAACAAATCACACAGTAAGCTTAAGAGCTTAGTAAGTTCGTAACATAATACATTCAATTTAATTAAATCAAATACATTATACAAAGTGAATCTATCACATAGATCAACTCTCAATTATTCACCATATCACCCATAGCTAAAATACTTACTCAACCATTCATAATTCCATACAAAATTTCATCAACCACAAAGGTTCAATACATACCTTGGCTAACACATAGTTTTTCACCATCTATGCTATCTTATGCTCAATATTACATTTCGATCAACCTTTGTTATTCATTTGACTTAATCGCACACTTAGTGCCAATTTCGTAGCCGAAGCATAAATATCATCGCACACTTAGTGCCTGTACTTCAAACAGAACTTATCTCGGTATCGCACACACAGTGCCAAATCATTAGGCTGAAGCTTTTTTTATTTCGCACACACAATGCCAAACATCTCTGTCTCATTGCTAATTACGCACACATAGTGCCTCATCACTCAATTTCATATATAACATTTCTAATTCAATAACTATCAATCAATTCACATCACATAGATATAAATTTAACAACATGTATTATATCCGAACTTACCTCGGACGTCGAAATACCAAAACTAGCCGATCAATCGAGTACTTTGTCTTTGCCTCGATCTAGATCCGAATCTCTCCTTTCTTGGTCTATACATATTCAAATTTAGCTCATTCAATCAGCAATTCATTCAGTTTAGTCCAAACACACATTTTTAGGGCATTTTACAAAATAGCCTTCATATTTTCACATTTTGACACTTTAGTCCCTATTTCATATAATCACAAAATACACATAATTTCATTATACCATGCTTAGGCCGAATTCTCCTTATACTCATACAAGCCCATATATTTCATTTATTTCACATTTTAGTCCTCTAATTTTCCATTTTCACAATTTAGCCCAAATTACTAAATTTCACCAAAAATCCAAATACAAACTATGTTAACCCAACACTAAGCTTTCATACTCCACCAACTAACACCACAAAGCTCACATATTCATCAATGGAATATCTCAAAATCTCCATTAATTTCTAAAATTTAAGCATGGGTTTGATAAAACACTGAGCAACGATCACTAAAACGTAAAAATTATATAAAAACCGAACAAAACTGTAACACCCCAAACCCGGTCAATACACCACGACCGAATCTGGCATGTTACGGAGAAAATCGTGTTTGAAGGGTTAGGTTTCTGGTTAAAGATTCGATGAAAAACTCCTTGTCATATTTTGTACTTTTCGAAATCTTGGCATGATTGCTTTGTCATATTTTAATGTTTTAGAGTGATACCCGATGGTAAAGTTTAAAACACATTGCGTTATAGTTTTGAAACCGTTGACCTTCCAAGTTTTTAGCAATTTTACCTCAATTAATTTGTTAAAGCATATTAGAAAGCTACTTTAAGCATAAACATAGTAAAACCTAATTTAAAGGCCATTTACAACCCAAAATAAAACCAAATAGTAATAAATAAGCTAAAGTACCAAATTTTGTAAAGTCTCGAGCAAATCTTTATTAAAGCGTGGCATGAGCACCTCGAGTCCATCCCGCCCATGTCCGCGTCTAAGTGTCACCCGAAATGTCAAAGGAGAGGGTGAGTCGCAAGACTCGGTGCATAAATCCCACTCCCGATAAAACAACATGCTAACACACATCATATCATAGCAACATAATCAATGCACCCCGATCCTAACCATCCATATCACCTTTCTACCCCGTGTGGTACCAAACCACCGGTGGTGCCAAACCACTGGTGACCCAAAGTCACGATATCCATAAGTGTGGTGCCAAATCACCGGTGACCCAAAGTCACGAATAATCCATTGATGGGGCCAACCCATCGCGTGATACCAAATCACTAGCGACAATCCCGTATCTCATAAGTGGGGCCAACCCACTGGTGTTAACCACGGGACGAGTCGCAATGAGGTGCCAAACCTCCGTGTCCCAAAGACACAAGCAGATACTAAATCACCGGTGACCGCAGATCACAAATCCGATGATGGGGCCAACCCATCGTGGTGATACCAAATCACCGCGCGTCAATCCCGTATAATCAATCGTGGGGCCAACCCATTGTGGTGCTAAGCCACCGACGCGACGCTATGAGGTGCCAAACCTCTGTGTCCCAAAGACACAAATGTGATACCAAATCACCGTGACCGGTCACAAAATCAATCGTGGTACCAAACCACCGGAGGTGCCAAACCTCCGTGTCCCAAAGACACAAAGTCCCAAAGACACGGATATCATATTCCCCCTCCTCTCATATCACCCACACATGTCATACTAATGCAAATGATATAAAACATGCAATCATGCTAACATGCTCAAATGACATCTCATGGTATTTACATCATAAAACATGTTATCACATATATCACTACAGATCTCGTGAATGAAACTGACTTACCCAGTATCCGTGCTTATACCCCATCGGGTACCAAATCCATCAATCATATTGTTTCACTTTAATAAGTAATTAGGTTATTAATCATATTACTAAACAGTATGTGTTAGTTTACACACCTGAAAATAGCGAAGGTTTTAATCCTAAGAACCGGTCTAAGACCCTCGATCCTTTTGCTCCTAGAAACAATCGACCAACCATGGGTTAATCACTTAAACCATTCGCCATAACCATATAAACCAAAGGGTATATCGATTAACCCTTACCTTGCAAACGCTTGGTTTCCTACCAAACCCGAACCAACAATGGTTCCTCTTTTAACAATCGGCACACCCTATTAAAAGAATAGTTAATCCTTTGTCACCCTTGACTTAATCGAAACCAAAAGATTGAACTAATAAAATAATACCAATCACTTACCCCCTTACTTACCAATCGGTCACTCGCAGTCAAGGCTTCAATTGACTGCTTCACCTGATCACCACCACAATCCAAGGCCCTAGCAGGAAAACGGTTCAATACAAAAGATCAACCCCCCTTCAACACATGCCCAAAATCGGCTATTAACCAACCCTCAATCAATAGAGACAAGAGAGGGGAAAATGGCCATTCGGCCACCCACTTACCTTGTTCAATGATTGAACAACCAACCAAGATCAACCTTCACCGATATTCGGCCAAGAGAGAGCTACTAGGAGAGAGGGGAGATTCGGCCTAAGCCAAGAAAGAAAGCGCAAGAAAAAGATGAGAAAGGGAGGGGTTGATATTCTGGCTAAAATGAGAACAAATGAAAGGAGGAAATTTCTGGCAAAGACAAGGGAGGGATTCGGCTAGATGTTTAACACTCCTATTATCGGCTTTGAATGGAAAAAGAAAAGAGAATGTGAAATGAGAAAGAAGTTTCGCAAAGGGTAATTGGGAAGAAGAGAGGTGGATGGGATGAAGGTACTTTCTGGTTTTGATAAGGTGTTTTGGAGAATATAATTTCAGCTACCAATGCTTTTAATGGAAGAAAGAAATTATGAGGAGAAAGGGTAATAGTTTCGGCTCAACACAAATGAAAAGAAAGTGGGAGAGAAGAGAACATTCTTGGCTACTCACACAAAGTCAAGGAATCAAGGCACATTCGGCGCAGCTAGGTGATCAACTTTCTGGTTTCCACAGAGAAAATGAAAGAAAACTCTTTTAGAATTTCGGCTTTGGTATGACAAAAGGAGGAATTGGCTTGCCAAGATGTTGACCGAAAACACCAAAATGCCCAAAAAGAATTTCTGCAAACCTCTCCTACTCCCTACCAAAACCGCCACACACTCGCCACACACCCCAATATTCGGCCACTACCTCCAATCACTCACAACCACCCAATTCAAACTAGTTTGAACTAGTCTTCTCCTAAATTCACTCTCCACCCTCCTTTGAATGAGTTGACAAAGTCCATGGTAGAGTTTGAACTACCAACAACTCCTCCTCCTCCATGTCACAAAAAAATGGAAGCCAAAATGGGGATTTTCGCAGCTTGATCACGGACCTCTCCCCCTGCAGATGACGCCACACTCAAGCCCCAAGTGACGCATGCCTTGCCACTATGCTAGCTCCTCTTTGTGCAACAAAACACCAAATAAAACCCTTAAACCCCAGCTCCTTCACTCCTCACACCTAAAGCTCAAAACTAAAATTTTCCCACCTACTCAGTGCATACCCCTAGCCTACAAGTAAGCCCCTAAGACACCAAAACAAAGAACATAGCAAGCTCCTAACATGCAAATTATGCCATAACAAAAATAGCCCCTAACCCGGATATTACGCTTCTACCCCTTTAAAATAATTTCGACCTCGAAATTACCCGTCGTAAAAGTTGAGGGTATTGCTTGTCTCATCATATCCTCGGGTTCCCACGTAGCTTCTTCTACGCCATGATTCCGCCAAAGTACCTTAACCAAAGGCACAGCACTTCTTACGCAGAACCTTCACCTCCCAATCTAGAATCGCATGTGTTCTTCCTCCGTGGTCAAATCTGGGTTTACCTCGATCTCCTCCATCGCTACCACATGTGACGGATCCAATGATAACGCCAAGCATCGAAACATGGAAAACGCCGTGGATCCGACTTAGCTCTCACTGCAACTCAAGCCGATACGCCATCGTCCCACTCGCCTCAATACCTTATACGGCCCAATAAACCTCCTGACTTAGCTTGCCTTTCTTTCCGAACCTCAAAACCTTCTTCCATGGCGAGACCTTCGTAAAAACTTGATCCCCACGTAAAAACTCTATGTCTCTCTCGCTTAAGATCGGCATAAGACTTCGCGGTCCGGCTTCCTTCAACCGAGCCTCGAATCAACTTAACCTTGTTTTCGGTCTCAAAGAACCAACTCGGGTCCTAACAATCGGCGTTCACCTAACTCCGCCCAACACGTAGGTGATCGACACTTCCTACCATACAACGCCTCATATGGTGCCATCTTGATGCTCGCTTGTAATCGTTGTTGTAGGCAAACTCACCAATGGTAGAAACTCCTCCCAACTACCTCTAAAATCCAGAACACAACCCCTCAAAGATATCCTCCAAGATCTCGAATAACCCTTTCCCGATTGTCCGCCGATCATGGGTGAAAAGCCGTCTTGAAATCCAACCGCGCACTCCAGAGCTTGATGCAACGCTTTCCGAACCTTGACGTAAATCGGGATCCCTATCCGAGATGATCGACATCGCACACCGTGCAACCTCACTATCTCCGAAACATACACCTTTTCGCCAACCTCTCGTGAGTAGTCAACTCTCACCGGAATGAAATGAGCTGATTTAGTCACCGATCCACAATTACCCAAATCAATCCTTATTGCTTGGCGTAGCGGTAACTCCACCGACGAAATCCATGGTTATCCTTTCCCACTTCCATCGAGGAATCTTCACAGTCAAGCAACCCCGACGGCAATCGATGTTCACCTTGACTGCGACATGTCGACACTTCCCAACACACTCGCTCACTTCTTTCTTCGCACTGTGCCACCAAAATCGCTTCTCTCGAGATCCCTATACATCTTACTACCTCCGTGATGCATAGCATAAGGGGCCGCTATGTGCGTCCCGAAGAATCCTCCGCCTCACCAACATCCTTGGGCATACAAGCTTTACCTTGAGAACACAAAGACCCCATCACTAGACAAACTATAACCTCCAAACCACCATCCTGCACACTGCAACCTCTCGCGCACTCGTAACCTCATCCTCTAATCTGCTTTCTCTCGATCCGCTCAACCCAAGTAGGCTTAATCGCAACTCGCTGCGAAATACTCCGCCGTCATACAAACTCAAATGGGCAAACATCGCCTCCTAAGTCCGGAACAATCTTGAGGCTCAACGCGTCGCCACCACGTTAGCCTTGCCCGATGATACTCAATCGAATAATCGTAGTCTTTCAAAGAACTCAACCCATCTACGCCGCCTCAAATTCAAATCCTTCCGAGTCAAGAGGTACTTCTGACTCTTATGATCGGTGTAGACTATTGATCTCTCTCCGCACAAGTAGTGCCTCCAAATCTTCAACGCAAAGACTACACCGCTAACTCAGATCGTAAGGCTTCGGATAGTTGACCTCATGTGGCCTCACTGCCGAGATGCGTAAGCCACAACCTTACCTTCCCGCATCAAAGACACAACCCAACCCCGTATGTGATGCATCGCAGATGAGACCGTGAATTCCTTACCACCTCAAAGTTGAATCAAAACCGAGCTTCATTAGAATCTTCTTAAGCTTGTCGAAACTCTCCTGCTTGCTTTCTCGGTCAAACAAACGGAACCTCTTTCCTTAACAACTTGGTCATTGGTGCTGCAATCAACGAAAACCCTCTACAAACCTTCTAGTATCCTGCCAAACCTAAAACTCCGAATCTCAACCACCGACTTAGGCGGTTTCCAATCCAAAATCGCCTCAATTTTCCGAGGATCCACTCTAATCCTCTCGGTGACACTACATGTCCCAAGAAAGTCACTTCTCTAAGCCGTAACTCGCACTTACCGAACTTAGCGTAAAGTCGCTTCTCCTCAAAAAATCTGCAGCACCACACGCAAATGCGCATCATGCTCTTCTTCTGTTCTTGAATACACCAGATGTCGCCAATAAAAACTACCACGAATCGGTCCGGATACTCATCAAAACACCCTATTCATCATATCCATGAATGCCGCCGCGCGCGTTAGTCAACCCGAACGGCATTACGTAAATTCGTGAGTGCCCATACCGAGTCCAAACGCTGTCTTGTGAATATCCGCTTCTTTCACCTTTAATCGGTGATACCTGCACTCGTGTCAATCTTAGAAAATACCGCCGCACCTTCTTCACCGATCAAACAAGTCATCTATCCGTGGCAACGGATACTTGTTTTTGATCGCCGCTTTATTCACCGGCGGTAATCTATGCACATCCGCATTGTACCATCTTTCTTCTTAACAAAGAGTACCGCAAGCACTTACGGTGAAACACTTGGCCCGATAAAACCTTGGTCCAACAACTCTTGGATCTCGAGCCTTAAGCTCCACCAATTCCTTTGGCGCCATCCTATACGGAGCAATAGACACCGCGCAGCCTCCGGTAACAAATCTATCCCAAACTCTACCTCACGATCCGGCGGCAAACCCTAAGTTCTTCCGAAACACATCAAAGAAATTCCTTAACTGCTCGGACTTTTTCTACAAAGCAGACTTTTTAGCCTCCAAGGCATACACATGAACCACATACGCTTCATGCCTCTTTCTCACCATCTTCTCGCTTTAGAGCGTATACCACATTAGATAAGCAATCTCTCCTATTACCTATCATAGCCACTTCATCAACCTCAGTCGTCTTTAGAACCATGCGCTTAGTCGCGCAATCCAACTTCGCCTGGTACTTAACCAACCAGTCCATCCCAAGAATCAAATCGAACTCCCCAAATGACGGTTCCATCGGATCGCAGAAGAAACACTACCCTTGGAGTTCTAGGGTACATCTCTAAACAACTTATCTACTACCACAGAGTGACCTAAAGGGCTAATTACGGTCATCTGCCTAGAAGATATCTCAGAGTCTAAGTCCATGGTCTCTACTATACTACTGGCCATGTAAGAATGCGTCGAACCCACATCAATCAAAGCAGTAAAAGGAGAACCAAAGATCAAGAACGTCACGGTTATGACGTCCGGTGCAAGGCCGCCTCCTCTCGGCGCCTTCATCGCATACACTAACCCAGTGTCGGCATCGGAACTACCGCACCGCGCCGTGCTCCACGGCCCCGACTGCATCCATTACTACCTCTGCCATTACCACGGCCCTCTGCGGTGGCGGTACATTATTCTGAATCGAGTACGGCCCGACTCTCGATCAATCTCGCCAACTTACGCGGACAATTCCTCACGCGATGATCCAGAGAACCACACTCAAAACAACCTTTTCCACCGGTCCAAAGAAATCCCCCAATGATATCTCCCACAATGGTTACACCGCGGCCCCGACTAGCAAAGAACAACCCTACTGCATCGATTCGGCCCACTCTGTCTAGCCCTTTTCGAGAGGATTACCGCACGATCCGTAAGACCCAAAGCTCCTCTTATGCCTGCTCTCGCCCATGCCCCGCCTCACGGACTCCTTAACACCCTCGGCTACCTTAGCCTTCTCAACCAGGACAAAGAAACTCACGCTCCGTTGAGGAGCAATCAGCGACCTCAACTCGTCTCTCGGACCATCCTCGAAACGAACACACCTCTCGTGTTCGTAGCCACAAATACCCCTAGCATACCGCTCACCTTCAAGAACTCACCTCATACTGGAAACAGACTTACTCCCTTGGACTAGCCTCAAAATACTTTTATTTGCGGCGTCGATGTAGCTAGCTCCAATGTACTTTTTCTCAAATGCAACCTCGAATAATCCCATGTCGATCCTCTCACGCCACACTATCCCGAACCGTGAGCCACCACTGGTATGACTCATCCCGAAGGAGCGATACTATGCCCTTCACTTCTCCTCGCAAGCCAAGTCCAGATCATCCATGATCCGCTCCGTTGCCTCCCCAATACTCAAGCAAGGCTGGAGCAACACCGAAACACCTCGAAAGAATTCACCGCTTGCCCGAGTCGCCAGAACAGATTTCCTAACTCCCGCACCACCACCTACACCACCTACCCTTTCCAACACTCACAAAGATCGCCGCTGTGACAACTGCGTTATCCCCACCGATCTTGAAACTCACCACCTCCACCGGTGGCGGTGCCGGATCTCATTTTCGACTTCACTGGACCCTACGGGTTCGTAAACCGTCATCCTACCACGACCTCGTCCACGACCACGTCCACCTCTAGCGCTCATGACTAAGTTCTCTACGTGATCCGATTTAGGAGTTTTATGCATCGATTCTATTCCACTGCTTTTAAAGCAAAGTCTTATGAATAGTAAAGAAGCTTTGTTTTCGCGAGTTCACGAGAATCCTATCGGGCCAGGCCTAAAGTAATCCACTATTGCAATCATCCAATCACATCAATAAATCACAAGCAATAGTAAGGGGTACTTACCTCGCGGGACCGGTGCCGGAGACTCGGTGTCATGCCCTTCAAACCATTTATTTCAAACAAAACACTTAAAATGACTTTTTGAAAGCATTTTGGGCCTCGGGCCCACAGTAAAACCTTTGAACTCCGCTCGATACCACAATTGTAACACCCCAAACCCGGTCAATACACCACGATCGATCTGCATGTTACGGGAAAATCGCGTTTGAAGGGTTAGGTTTCAGTTAAAGATTCGATGAAAAACTCCTTGTCATATTTTGTACTTTTCGAAATCTTGGCATGATTGCTTTGTCATATTTTAATGTTTTAGAGTGATACCCGATGGTAAAGTTTAAAACACATTGCGTTATAGTTTTGAAACCGTTGACCTTCCAAGTTTTTAGCAATTTTACCTCAATTAATTTGTTAAAGCATATTAGAAAGCTACTTTAAGCATAAACATAGTAAAACCTAATTTAAAGGCCATTTACAACCCAAAGTAAAACCAAATAGTAATAAATAAGCTAAAGTACCAAATTTTGTAAAGTCTGAGCAAATCTTTATTAAAGCGTGACATGAGCACCTCGAGTCCATCCCGGCTCCATGTCCGCATCTAAGTGTCACCTGAAATGTCAAAGGAGAGGGTGAGTCGCAAGACTCAGTGCATAAATCCCACTCCTGATAAAACAACATGCTAACACACATCATATCATAGCAACATAATCAATGCACCCCGATCCTAACCATCCATATCACCTTTCTACCCCGTGTGGTACCAAACCACTGGTGGTGCCAAACCACTGGTGACCCAAAGTCACGATATCCATAAGTGTGGTGCCAAACCACTGGTGACCCAAAGTCACGAATAATCCATTGATGGGGCCAACCCATCGCGTGATACCAAATCACTAGCGACAATCCCGTATCTCATAAGTGGGGCCAACCCACGGTGGTGTTAACCACGTGGACGAGTCGCAATGAGGTGCCAAACCTCCGTGTCCCAAAGACACAAGTGTGATACCAAATCACCGTGACCGCAATCACAAATCCGATGATGGGGCCAACCCATCGTGTGATACCAAATCACCGGCGTCAATCCCAGTATAATCAATCGTGGGGCCAACCCATCGTGGTGCTAAGCCACCGGGACGAGACGCTATGAGGTGCCAAACCTCCGTGTCCCAAAGACACAAATGTGATACCAAATCACTTTGGTGACCAAGGCACAAAATCAATCGTGGTACCAAACCACCGAGGTGCCAAACCTCTGGTGTCCCAAAGACACAAAGATGTCCCAAAGACACGGATATCATATTCCCCCTCCTCTCATATCACCCACACATGTCATACTAATGCAAATGATATAAAACATGCAATCATGCTAACATGCTCAAATGACATCTCATGGTATTTACATCATAAAACATGTTATCACATATATCACTACAGATCTCGTAATGAAACGGACTTACCAGTATCCGTGCTTATACCCCATCGGTACCAAATCCATCAATCATATTGTTTCACTTTAATAAGTAATTAGGTTATTAATCATATTACTAAATGTATGTGTTAGTTTACACACCAAAAATAGCGAAGGTTTTAATCCTAAGAACCGGTCTAAGACCCTCGATCCTTTTGCTCCTAGAAACAATCGACCAACCATGGGTTAATCACTTAAACCATTCGGCCATAACCATATAAACCAAAGGGTATATCGATTAACCCTTACCTTGCAAACGTTTGGTTTCCTACCAAACCCGAACCAACAATGGTTCCTCTTTTAACAATCGGCACACCCTATTAAAAGAATAGTTAATCCTTTGTCACCCTTGACTTAATCGAAACCAAAAGATTGAACTAATAAAATAATACCAATCACTTACCCCCTTACTTACCAATCGGTTACTCGCAGTCAAGGCTTCAATTGACTGCTTCACCTGATCACCACCACAATCCAAGGCCCTAGCAGGAAAACGGTTCAATACAAAAGATCAACCCCCCTTCAACACATGCCCAAAATCGGCTATTAACCAACCCACAATCAATAGATACAAGAGAGGGGAAAATGGCCATTCGGCCACCCACTTACCTTGTTCAATGATTGAACAACCAACCAAGATCAACCCTTCACCGATATTCGGCCAAGAGAGCTACTAGGAGAGAGGGAGATTCGGCTAAGCCAAGAAAGCGCGCAAGAAAAAGATGAGAAAGGAGGGGTTGATATTCTGCTAAAATGAGAACAAATGAAAGGAGGAAATTTGCAACAGACAAGGGAGGGATTCGGCTAGATGTTTAACACTCCTATTATCACTTTTGAATGGAAAAAGAAAAGAGAATGTGAAATGAGAAAGAAGTTTCGGCAAAGGGTAATTGGGAAGAAGAGAGGTGGATGGGATGAAGGTACTTTCTGGTTTTGATAAGGTGTTTTGGAGAATATAATTTCAGCTACCAATGCTTTTAATGGAAGAAAGAAATTATGAGGAGAAAGGGTAACAGATTTCGCTCAACACAAATGAAAAGAAAGTGGGAGAGAAGAGAACATTCGGCTACTCACACAAAGTCAAGGAATCAAGGCACATTCGGCAATAGGTGACTGAACTTTCGGTTTCCACAGAGAAAAAATGAAAGAAAACTCTTTTAGAATTTCGGCTTTGGTATGACAAAAGGAGGAATTGGCTTGCCAAGATGTTGACCGAAAACACCAAAATGCCCAAAAAGAATTTCGGCAAACCTCTCCTACTCCCTACCAAAACCGACCACACACTCCCCCACACACCCCAATATTCGGCCACTACCTCCAATCACTCACAACCACCCAATTCAAACTAGTTTGAACTAGTCTTCTCCTAAATTCACTCTCCACCCTCCTTTGAATGAGTTGACAAAGTCCATGGTAGAGTTTGAACTACCAACAACTCCTCCTCCTCCATGCCACAAAATGGAAGCCAAAATGGGGATTTTCGCTTGATCACGGGACCTCTCCCCGCAGATGACGCCACACTCAAGCCCCAAGTGACGCATGCCTTGCCACTATGCTAGCTCCTCTTTTGTGCAACAAAACACCAAATAAAACCCTTAAACCCCAGCTCCTTCACTCCTCACACCTAAAGCTCAAAAACTAAAATTTTCCCACCTACTCGTGGCATACCCCTAGCCTACAAGTAAGCCCCTAAGACACCAAAACAGCAACATAGCAAGCTCCTAACATGCAAATTATGCCATAACAAAAATAGCCCCTAACCCGGGATATTACAAAAACTCATACCTTAATTTTGTTTAAACATAGCTGAACCCTAGGAAGCTTTTCTTCTTCTTTTTCTTTGATAATTCGACAAGATGGATGATGATAATGGCTTATTTTAGCCTTTTTTTTATTATAATTAAGCTAAACTATCATTTTCCCTTTTTGCCATTAATGAATTATTAATAAAACACATTTAATCCATAGACTAAATTTTCCACTAACTTTAAAATGGCATAATAACATCATAAGGACTTCATATTAATAAAGACACATCAATTCAACACTTAGTCAATTAAAAAGCCACTTTTACATTTTCTGCAATTAGATCCTTTTTGATAATTAAGCAAGCAATCGATAAAATTCACACAGAAATTTCACTCATGCTCAATCAAATATTATAAACACCAAAAATTATTTTTAAAATATTTTTCTGACCTCGAATTTGTGGTCCCGAAACCACTGTCCCGACTAGGGTCTAAACTGGGTTGTTACACTGGCTATTACCGGCGTTTTGTCAAGGGATTTTCTATGATAGCCACTCTGATGACGAGGCTATTACAGAAAGATGTAAAGTTCGAATGGACAGAGAAATGCCAACAGAGTTTCGAGAAATTAAAGGCATTATTGACTAAGGCTCCAATTCTAGTGCAACCTGAACCGGGAAAGGAATTTGTGATCTACAGCGATGCATCCTTGAATGGATTGGGCTGTGTGCTTATGCAGGAAGGCAAGGTGATAGCATATGCCTCTAGACAGTTAAAGCCACATGAGAAGAACTACCCGACACATGATTTAGAGTTGGCTGCCATCGTGTTTGTATTAAAAATATGGAGACACCATTTGTATGGTGAAAGATGTCAGATATTCACCGATCATAAGAGCCTAAAGTACTTGATGACTCAGAAGGAGTTAAATTTTAGGTAGCAAAGATGGTTAGAGTTGATAAAGGATTATGTGCTAGTCATTGACTACCACCCGGGAAAGGCGAATATAGTCGCCGATGCTTTGAGTAGAAAATCTCTATTTGCATTGAGGGTTATGAATACACGGGTGACCTTGTCAGGAGATGGTTCCATTCTAGCTGAGTTGAGGGCTAGACCGATGTTTCTTCAAGAGATTTATGAGGCCCAGAAAGATGACTGCGATTTGCAAGCCAAAAGAGTTCAGTGCGAGTCGGGTGCTGAGTCTGACTTTCGGATAAATTATGATGGATATTTGACATTTAGAGATAGAGTCTGTGTATCAAGGAATGATGAGCTTATTCGGAAGATCTTACATGAGACACATAGCGGATGTCTATCTGTACATCCGAGCAGCACAAAAATGTATAATGACTTGAAGAAATGGTATTAGTGGCCAAGTATGAAGAAAGATATCTCTGAGTATGTATCGAAATGCTTGATTTGTCAACAAGTGAAAGCTGAACACCAAGTACCTTCAGGTCTGCTTCAGCCTATCATGGTTCCTGAGTAGAAATGGGACCGTGTTACCATGGACTTTATGATGGGTTTGCCATTGACACCGAGCAAGAAAGATGCTGTATGGGTCGTAGTCGATAGACATACAAAGTCGGCCCACTTTATACTATCACGTGTTGACTACTCACTTGATAAGTTAGCAAACTTGTATGTTTCTGAGATTGTAAGGCTTCATGGAGTGCCTTTATCGATTATTTCGGATAGAGATCCAAGATTCACATCTCTCTTTTGGAAAAAAGTTACAAGATGCTTTGGGTACAAAGTTGAGTTTTAGTACGGCTTTTCACCCCCAAATCGACAGACAGTCAGAGAGATTAATACAGATACTTGAGGATATGCTCCGGTGTTGTGTTCTTGAGTTTCAGGGTAGCTGGGAAAAGTACCTACCGTTGGTAGAATTTGCTTATAATAACAGTTTTCAGTCGAGTTTAAGAATGGCACCTTATGAGGCTTTGTATGGGCGTAAGTGCCGAACGCCTTTGTATTGGACTGAACTCAAGGAAAATCAGATTCACGGGGTTGATCTGGTTTGAGAAACTGAGGAGAAGATAAAAATAATTCGTGACTGTTTAAAAGCTGCCTCTGATAGACAGAAATCCTACTCAGACTTGAAATGAAAAGAGATTGAATTTCAAGTTGGTGATAAGGTATTCTTGATGGAAGAAAGTTCTTAGATTTGGCCGGAAAGGAAAATTGAGTCCGCGTTTTATCGGACCTTATGAGATTACTGAGAGGATAGGACTTGTAGCTTATCAATTGGCTTTACCGTCTGAGTTAGAAAAGATACATGATGTGTTCCACGTGTCTATGTTGCGACGTTACCGATTAGATCCTTCGCATGTGATTACACTGTCAGAGGTTGAAATTCAACCTGACATGACGTATAGCGAAGAACCAGTTAAGATTCTAACACGGGAAGTTAAACAGCTAAGGAATAAAAGTATAACTCTCGTGAAAGTATTATGGCAAAGACATGGGGTAGAAGAGGCTACATGGGAGCCCAAGGAGGCTATGAGAAACCAGTACCCAAACCTTTTTACTGGTAAGATTTTCGGGGACGAAAATCCCTAAGGGGGAGAATTGTAACAGCCCGATTTAGGTCCTAGTTGGAATAGTAGTTGCGAGACCATAAATTCGAAGTAGAAATATGTGTTTTTTGATTTTTATGAGGCTTATGATGTGGTTGCATAATTGTGTGAAAATTTTATAAGGAAATTTTATTAATTAGTGATCAATTTGTCCATTAGGACTAAATTGCAAAGATTAGAAAATATGAGATTCTAGAAGATTCGAGTATGAAATAAAATTATAAAAATTATTAGAGGTCCTTAATTAGCAATTAGACCAATATAGATTATGATGGTCAAAAATAGACATGGGGAGGAAAAATCTCAAGAAAGGACCATTAAGGGCATTTTTGTCATTTGGTAAATAAAAGATTAAAAAAGGGAAAAAGAAGTCAAAATTGTGTCCATCTTCTTCTCCCATGGCCGAAAATCACTAAGGAGCCATAGCTAGGGTTTCTTCAACTTCCAAGCTTAATAGTAAGTGTATCCTAGCCTCGTTTTTAATGTTCTTCATATTTTTGAGATCCTCGTAGCTCGGTTTAGCTATTTCTAGCTATATTTTTAGCTAGGGTTTATATTGAAAAATTTACACATGTATGACTTGCATGTATTTTGATGTTTTATGGAAGAATATGAAAGTTTGATGCATGATAAACATATTTTTCTAAGTGATTTTCATGAGAAATGCACAAAAGGACCAAATTGCAAAAGTTACGAAAGTGGTCATACATGGGTGAAATAGTGGAAATTAGGGGCTGTTGTAGTTAATAAAATGATTCGGCTAGGCTTAGAATGCAAGAAAGTTGAATAAAAATCATTTTACGAGCATAGGGGCAAAAGTGTAATTATGTGAAAGTTTAGGGGCAAAATCATAATTTTTCTAAAGTCTGATTCATGGGTCAATTTAGTCAATGTGAGTATTAAACAAGTGAAATTGTTATTATAGATCAAGAAAAATAAAGCCCGGACTGAAACCGAGGCAATAACAAGGTGTTGGACTAAATTGAACATCTACGCACATTTTGAGTACCGAGGTAAGTTTGTATGAAATTAAAGCTATACAATGTTATTATACTTGTAATTATTTTATTTTATGAGAAATGTATATAAATTCCATGAAATTTATTTATGATGCTTCGATAAGATTGTAATGAGAATGCATTAAGTTGAAGTCCCAGTTGAAAATTTGGAATAACATGGATACCTATGTCACGACATGAGATAAGAAAGGTCCCGTATAAGACCATGTCTGGGACATGGGATCAGCACTGAATGTAGGTCCCATTTAAGACCATATCTGGGATATGGCATCGGCACCAAACGTAGATTCCGTATAAGACCATGTCTGGGACATGGCATCGGCATCGAACAAGGAAGGTCCCGTATAAGACCATGTCTGGGACATGGCATTGGCACCGAATTAGGAAGGTCCCATGTAAGACCATGTCTGGGACATGGCCTCGGCACCAAAGGAAGATCTCGTGTAAGACCATATCTGGGATATGACATCGATATCTATGTACGATCTTGTATAAGACCATGTCTGGGACATGGCATCGACATCGAGCTAAGAGATCCCGTGTAAGACCATATCTGGGATATGGCATCGGCATCAAGAGGTGATCCCATGTAAGACCATATCTAGGATATGGCATTGGCATCGTAATATATGTATGATGAGATTGAGTATCCTCCGATATTCCGAGTAGTTCAACGGGCAAAAGAGCTAAGTATGCAAAGATGGCAAGAGCTAAGCTATATAAAGATGACAAAGAGTTACATTTAAGTGAAAGATGATTACGATTTAAGTTTATGTTTATGAAAGCATAAGTGCTAAATTATGTGATGAAGTGATACAGGTACCATGAGTAAAATACGAGTTATGATACCCTAATGTGATATGTAATGGGTAAGCTTAAGTATGAGTAAGTATGTCAAAGTACTTGAGAACTTGTGTTATTATTGTTCAATGAGATGAATGAATTTTTCCATGAGCATTTATGTTGCTATTTTAATTCATGCAAACTTACTAAGCTATATGCTTACCCCTTTTTGTTTCCCTTTTCCTTGTAGTTTCGCCAAGCTAGTTCGGGGATCGTAGAACGTCAGAGCTCGGATCACACTATCAACTATTCTTTTGGTATAGTAAAGTTGATTCATTTTGAGTATGGCATGTATTGGTCATTTTGTGTTATGTCATATTTGAAAGCCAAAGTGTTGGCTATTAATGTTATACACTAATTTTGTAAATGGCCATTAAGAATTGGCCAAGATTTGTCAAGTTTTATAACTTAATGATGATGAGATTTATGTTGGGCATGAATGATGATTTGTCAGTCTTCATGGTGTATTATTGCCATGTTTTGTGTTGCTTGTGTTGGTATATGTTTGTTTATGTTTCAGGGTGGCAATAGGCTTGGAAAATAGCCTTTTAATTGTCCACACGGGTAGACACACGGGCGTGTGTCTAGGCCGTGTGTGACACACGGCCAACCCCATGGATGTGTTGACAGGCCGTGTGTCCCCTGCATCAAATTTGCGAGAATTTGATTCACCACACGGGCCAGCACACGGGCGTGTGCCTAGGCCGTGTGCTATTAAAGGTATGCTGACGTCATAAATAGAATACCCAGGTTTTTACACACGGGTGAGGACACGGGCGTGTCTAGGCCATGTGGGGGACACAGGCCATAGACACAAGCGTGTGTCTGGCCGTGTGAAAACCCCTGTAGGTTCGAAATGAAAAATAAATTCCACACGGGCTGGTAACATGGGCGTGTGTGACCACACGGCCTGCCCACACGGGCGTATTCCATTTCACACGGGCGTGTGGCCCTGTTTTAGGTAAAAAATATCTAAGTGTTCAAAAGTATCCAGTTTAATCCTGAAACCTCTTGAATGTATGTTTAGTCCCTCGTAGGCCCATAATGAGGATGTTAAGAATATGAATGAAAACTTTTAAAGTTGAAACAAAATTTTATAGCCTGAAGTTGTATGTTTGAGTAAGTTAAGCCCGATAATGCCTCGTACCCTGTCCTGGCGTCGGATATGGGTAAGGGGTGTTACATAAGCACTCCCGAGCCTTCAGGAACCTTCACTCGAGTGACAGCGTATCCACACTGCTTCAACGTTAGCCGATACACTCCAGCCCTTAACCTTCACCCATGAAACAGAAGACCAAGTCACCAAGAATCCATAAACCAAATTTACACTACAGTTAAGGAAGACTTACCAACAATGCACGAAAGAGCAACGGAGAAGACGAAGACTAGAGGTCGGCAACAAAAATTAAAACAGTAGATAGGGGAGGCAGCAAAAGAAAAGTGGCGTGAGAACAAAGTAGGGAGAAAATTTGATGTTTTTTTTTTGGAAAGAAAAAGTTGATCGAAAAAGAAAAACGTTAACTCCTAAAACCACATCCTTTAATTCTCTCTACCAAATCCCCATTACTTAGAATTCTATCGCCACTCAAACTCCTCCCCATAATCGTGAAAAAATAAATCCAAAGCAGGAAATCGAACTTAGGACCTCATGCAATCAAACACTCCACTTAACCACCAGACCAGCAGACCCATTCTGATATCATTTTACCAACAATAACTTAAAAGCCTACTGACCCCAGTGAGAGCTTTATTCATAAAAAAAATTGCCAAAATTTACCCAAGTTGTGACTTGAACTTGAGACCTCTCACACACACCCAAAACACATAACCACTAAAGCAGACAGATATTTGTGTCAATTAATTTCAGAAACACCTACAGATATTTTTGTGCTCCAAAATCACATAAGCCGAAATTAAAGAAATTTGGGGTGTTACAAAGACTATAGAGAGTAACATTAAAGCTAAACGATGAAGAGAAAAGTCTTCAAATCTTCATTCTTTCATTTTCTCTTGTAAATATTCTTTAGGAGCTTAGTGTCAAATCTTTTATCATTCACATATATTTGTATGTATAGCTCATACTTGTAAAAATCTACCTTCATAGAGGCTGTCATTATTCTTTATTCATCTTGTCACCAATTGTAAATTAGGATGACTTTAGTTGAGTCATAAAAACTAAAGAGGGTTCTAGTTTAGCCATAAAAGTTAGGGGAAATGTTCTATCTAAGCTTTGAGAAAAATATAGAATTGTAAATGTTATACCTTCTCCTTGAAAGATATCAATTCTTATAGTGAATTGAGAAATCATTGGTTACCAAGGTAGTGAATGTAGGCAATTGGAGTCAAACTACTATAAATCGATTTGTCTAAGCAATTCTCCTTTTCTCTTTTAATTTGGAATAATTTGTAAAGATTTTTAAAATACCAATTCACCCCATTGGTATTTTCACGCCTAACATTAACGTTATTTATGATTTTTTTCCATCATTACAATATTGGTGAAAGAAGGATGATAGGATTTGAACCTGTAACATCTAGAAGTTAGAAAAAAAATGTAACCACTACCTCAAACAAGACTCGACATTATTTATGAACTTAATCCACAATCAATGTATTAAAAGCCACTTCTATACTCGTATTTGTAAATGAATAATTATTTGAGACAAAGTAGATACATTATTACTTAACTCCATTAGAAATATTAGAGAAAAAAGCAAGAGTTACATGAACTAATTATTTGGTGGTTCTTCTATAGATGTTGAAAACATACATTTCCTTAGATGTTGATTTTATTTTTAACCACCATACACAACTCCATGAAGCTTTATCTCATTTTGCATTATTTATTCTTAATTTAATATTCTAAAATTTATAAGGTAGTTTATTCATAAAAACAAGTGTTAGTTATTTTAAATTTAGTATTGTATAATTTATAATATAATTTTTATCATAAATAGAATTGTTTAAGACAAATTAAGTATTTATCAAAACTATCTACATCCACATTTAAAATAAATTCAAAACAAATGTAGGCAAAATTCGTGAAATGGATTGAATTTTGTTGTCCTTTGCTCATTACTCATATTTTATTAGAAGTTTAGGGAAAAATAAACATTGATGCATCAAAAAACCAATAACCAAATCCAAATAATTATTTTTGCAATAACATTGACACTGTTGAGTGTATTTTCAATAATGGGTTCCTGGATCATTGAAAAGTTGAAAGACCAAAGTTAGAACATAGTATAGGTCCATAAGATTTGTTTCATGTTTCAATTCTCATCCCAAAAGTTTAAAAGCTTTTTTGGACATCAAATTTAGACTAAAAAATGTAAGAGGGGAAAAATATAAGCAATCAGTAACCGAATCTCTCGCTGAAGGAGAAAGCACAATTACTGATAAGCACCAAGAAGGTGAAGCATAATAACCCAGTTAGAAATATTAAATAGGAAAACTGAAACAAAAAAATAAAATAATTTTATTAAAATATAATGGCTTTGAGGCGTGTATGAAGAAAACATAAATATTAGGATAAAAAAGATGTCCATTATTCTCATTGACCTCAAACATGTATATATGGATCCAAGATTCCTACTAGAAATAAACTTCTATATCTGTACAAATCAAGATTTCCTATACAGAGTAACTACCAAAAATACATCCACTAATATAGCTAAAGATCCTAGAATATCATTCCTTTAATCACACTAATATAGCTAAAGATCCTAGATTATCATTCCTTTAATTGTTGCACTGATTTGTCTAAAATTTCTTCAACGCCCCCCTCAAGTTGGAGCATGAAGATTTGAAATGCCCAACTTGCCAAGAAGAAACTGAAATTGGTCTGTGCCCAAAGCTTTAGTGAAAATATTAGCAAGTTGGAGAGAAGAACGCACATGAGTTGTTTTAATATTCTCGTTTTATATCTCCTTATGAATAAAATGGCAATCAACTTCGATGTGTTTTGTACGCTCATGATATACAGGATTTGCTGCAATATGTAAAGCAGATTGATTGTCATAGTACAAACGTATGGAACCAGAATGAACGACACCAAGAAATAGCAACAAGCCCTTCAACCATTTAAGTTCACAAGCTGCAGTAGTTATTGACCGATATTGTGCTTCGGTAGAGGAGCGAGAAACTGACTTTTGTTTCTTGGTTTTCCATGAAACAGAATATTTGACCAAACCAATAAAATAACCTGTTAAGAAGTGTCTTGTCTAGGGACAACTCGCCCAACCTGAGTCACAATAAGCATACAGATTAAGATTAGAATTTGCTCGCAAAAGAATTTGTAACAGCCTGTTTTTCAGTGGTGACAGAATAGTGGTTTCGGGACCAAAAATTTCTATCGTATCGACTTGTAAATATTATTGATAGAATATTTACAGAGTCATTAGGGTCGTATTAAAATTTGATTAAGAAAATTTAACGCTTAGATAGCTAATTAAAGAAAAAGGACTAAATTGTAAAGGGTGCAAAACTTGTTAATTATTGCATTTAGATGATTTAATGAATTAGCTAATAAATGTGGGAGGGCCAATAAGGAAATTAAACCTTCTTGTTTGATAGTGGACGATTTTGGAGTAAAAATTTAAAGAAAATTATGTTAAATGGCAATTTTGTAATTAAATCAAAATCTAAAACAAAGTTAAAGGAAGAATAAAACAATTTCTTCTTCAAGTGGTTGAACGCCATAGCTAGGGAGAAGAAGCTTTGGTTGTGTGGTTTTAATTGCATGTAACTGAAATTGATGCCCGTTTCTTGTAATTTTTATGTTTTTGTGATTGTTGCAACTAGGTCCAACTAGCTCGTACCTTCGTTTTTGAATCTGTTAAAAATTTTGGGAAGTTACCATTGATGAATCTTGGTTGTTTGTGATGATAATTATGTGTTTGAAGTTTTGATTTTGATTTTTGGTTGTTTTGTAAAGTGATTTTAGTTAGTTTTTGGTTAAAGGATTAAGTTGTTAAAATGTTAAAATTACATGGTTTATTGGTGAATAAGAGGTGTTTTGTGGACTATTTAAGGGCCTAAATATTCGTCTGTAATCTAATTTCTAGAAAATGGTCAATTTGATGATTTTTGGGTTAAGGGACTAAATTGCATAAATTGTAAAAGTTTAGGGAATTTGTGTAAATTTCAAAAATGAAAGGGTATAAAATGTAGAATAAATTGGAATATGAATTGTAAGCTAATAATTGAGAAATTTTACATTTTAGATCAAGACCCTGCTGATTTATGTGGAAAAAGGAAAATTGTGGAATAGTCCCTGAACTTCTGCAACTATTACAACTCAGTCCAGGTAAGTTCGTACGGATTGTAATTTAATATTTATATAAATTGTATGATGATTTGATATGAAATAGTGAGTATAAATTATACGATTGATGATGTAAGTTGTTTTGGAAATGTTATTGATATCGATGATTGGGTCAGATGAACGCAAGATAGAGTACAACTGAATGATGGAGTATTATGCGAATTTGGAATGGAGATTGATGTGGAGAGATTTATATATTTTTCCTGAGTATACCGAAGTTCAGCATTTGATGCGAACTCTCGTGTTATACTACCTTGAGCTGGCATGTTATGGGGGCGGATGTATAGCCTGCGGGCTAGGCACTTAGTGTTGTGGCGTGTTATCAGTGGGTTTAGCTATTATGAGCGTTTTGCGTGTTATTGGTTAGATTAGCTCTTATGAGCGTTTGACGTGTTTCGGTTGAATTAGCTCTTATGAGCATTTGGCGTGTTTCGGTTGGATTACTTGTGTACTCGTATTTGTAAGTCGTTCATCAGGTCGTAAATTATTGTACTATAACCTGTTTAATGACTTGAATGGCATGACATGTACTTGATATCCTAACTTGACTCTACTATGGATATGTATGTTTTCCCGGAAAATTTCCATATGAGCTTTGAATTGAATTATGCAATTCATCGGTTTGACATTATGGATGGCAGGAAACACTTGTTGTTGAATTATTGTTGACTGAATTTTTATATTTACTTCAGTAAGATTTATTGTTTCTGTACATCAAACTTACTAAGCTTCAATGAACTTACTTGTGTAAATTTATGTTTCTTGTAGATACTTTTGAAGGTTGGACGATCGAATCAGCACTCAAGTCACACTATCCATCTAATTTTTGTAACATCCTGAAATTGGGGCTATTTGTGATTGAATTATTTTTCTTGTGTTTAAATCTCTGTGATATTATTTGTGGTGTTATAAGACTTAATTAGGGGTCTTGAGTAAGCTCGGTTTAGTAGGATAATTCTTAGTATGGTTTATTTAATGAAGTGGATTATGTGAGGTTAGCACTTAAGTTAATTTAAGTGTTAATTAAAGCACATAAGGAATTAATGGCAAAGTGGTTATGGTGTTTGAACTTATAGCTTGAGGTTAGAGGTTCGAGTAGTATGTTTAGCATTTTTAAAAGTTTATTTTGTATGTTAGCATTAATGGCCTAGGTCAACCTATGATTATGATAGGTTGGACTTTCATTTTGGTAGGTTGAATTTATTTTAAAGGAAAGCATGGAATAAGGGATAAGATTCCTAAGGTTATGGAAGGATATCTTGAAGTTATGGTAAATTGAGGGGACAAAAGGCTTGGTTTGTGGAAAATGTTTTGGAAACTAACTCATGGCTAATTGACCATGAACTTGGGCGGCAATGTGGCTAAGGAGGATTTGGCCGAATATGCTAGTAATTGGTAAGGTTTAGGAGTGTTTTGGTCATTCCTAGCATTTGGTGAAAAAGGTTGCAATTCTCTCTCAATCTCTTTTATTTTCTTTTGGCCGAATTTTACCTTGTGATAAGCCTAAAATCTTTTGACCATTTGGTCATTTCTTTTGCTCATCTTCTATTTTCTCCATTTCATTCTCTCAAAACCGAAACATTCATCAACATCTTGTTCTCCTATTTGTTTTGCTTAAACACCAAAAATCTTCTATACTCTCTTCTTTGCCGAAACACTATTCCCTTTTCCTATTATTTTCTTTTTGTTCTTTAGCCGAATATACCTCTTTGTTGTGCCGAAAATTTTCTTCTCCTATCTTGAATCACTTTGGCCGAATATTAAAGGTAGCATAGTTTTCCTCGGGACTTTTCTATCAATTGATTTTGGTAAGGTGGTAAGGGTTTATTTCAAAGGATTATTCTTTTAAGTTTTCGTTTAAGCCGAAGGCTAATAACCTAATGATGATGGTTGGTTGTAGGGAAGTGAGACCGGTTCACATTTAGGAGTGTGTTGGCTAGTGTTCAAGGCTTTTGGGTAAGGTTTCGGGTTCACAAGGAACCCTTCTCAATTATTTTGGTTTGGCCGAATAGGCCATGGCACTAATCTAGTTTTTGGCCGAATATAGGGGCAAGGAAAACTTGTGTGGCCGATTTGTCTATTCGGGATTTAGGACTCGTTAGTATCGGTGTGTGCATACACATCTTATAATCTTTTAAATATGCTAAGTGTTATATTATGCCTAATCGGTTTGTGTAGACATGGATGTTATACCATCATGGTATTAACAAGGACACGGTAAGTCTTTATTACTTTGAGATTATTATTTGATGCTTTTGGGAAGCATGTCACATTTGGTATGTGCAATATTTGGTTTATGGTAATGATAAATCTATGAACGTTGTTAAATAAACCTATTATCATGATTTCATAAAAGTATATAATTGTTGATATGGGTTGATGAGTGGAGGGGCGGTGATATTTGTGTCGACGGACACCGGTGTTTTAGTAACACATTGTGACTACGGTCACGGTGAGGTTTGGTACCTCCGGAGGTTTGGCACCTCATAGCGACTTGTCCCCGTGGTTGATACCACCGTGGGTTGGCCCCACTTTGAGATATGGGATCGTCGCGCCGTGATTTGGTATCACACGATGGGTTGGCCCCATCATTTGATTGTGACTTCGGTCACCGGTGGTTTGGTACCACAATATTGATGGATTTCGTGACTATACGTCACGGTGGTTTGGCACCACCACGGTGGTTTGGTACCACACGGGGTAGAGAAAGGCGTATGGATGGCTAGGTTGGGTGCATATTAAACTTGTGCATATTAAATTAATTATGATTTGTGTATGATGTTACATTAAACCGGGAAAAAGGGTTACACATTGGGTCTTGATGACTCACCTTTTTCCTTTAACATTTTCAGGTGACTCGTAGTTGCGGATAAGGAGCCGGATGAACTCGAGGCGGCCATGCCATGAAAATATGGACTAGGTGGATTTGGAACTATTTTTATTTTAATATGGGTTTGATTTATTTTGTTTAAGATGTAATAAGGCCTCCTAAAATTTGCACTTTGATTATTTTATGTTTTGATAAATTGCTTAACTATTTTATGATATTAAAATGGGTACACATGTTTTTCTCAAATTAAACGCAAAATGTTTTATTGTGCCATCGGGTACACTTGAAACTGTAACAACCTAACTTAGTATATTTTTAAATGACATTAAGTAATGCTTTCTTTATAACACCTCAACTGTTTTAAATCAAAACAATATCTTTTATCAAAATTTAAAACGACTTAAAAAGAAATTTTCAAAAGTTTTTCCTCCGTAGCATACCAAATTCGGTCGTAATGTTTGGGCCGGGTTTGGGGTGTTACAAATTGGTATCAGAGCCCGGTTCAAAGCTCGGCTGTGGGGGCCCAAGGCCCAAAAATGTTTTGGTAGGTCTATTTGAAATATTTTGGTTTTGAATAAGCATGGCACCGAGTCTCCGGGACCGATCCGCCCAGGTAAGTACCTCTAACTTTTTGTATGGATTATTATTATAGAAGGGTAAGAAGGGAACGTAGTTAGTGTGATAGGTGTTGAACCTTAGGACTAGTCCACCCCAACAAAACTCATAAGACTTTAATGGCCTAATTAAAACCAACCCGTGACCAAGTCGCCGAGTTAGGGTGTGGTAACCTTAGTGCGCATGTCTAGGATTGGATCCGGAAGAGCTTGGTATTTAAGCGGTCCTCGTGACTCACCTCCTCTTCGCGGGATTCCTACAGTGCGTAGCTTCGGTCACCCTAACCAAGAGGACTCGGTCATAGGCTAAACACGTTAAATAAAACCCAAAAGGGATTAACCTGCTTTGTGAAAGCTCTAAGTTTTAAAAATAGTTATGATACTCATTTCAATAGCAAGACAAAAATTTACTTTGGAAAATTTTCAAAATATTCTTCAACTTACCAAAATTATCAAATTTCCTTAGTGGCAAAATTATTTAAAATACCCTCAGGATAGAAAGCGGACAAGAATGCCCGATGAGTGCATAGGTATGAAAGGTATAGGGAATGGATGTACTTTTCTATGTAAATTAGGACAGAAGACTTAAAACTTTGATTGATCGAAAGAATCTCTATTAAATTCTTTTCATAAAATTTTTTCGGATAACCAAGTGAAACATGTAGTAATTCATAAAAATTTCCTAATCGATTAAAGCGCGATAGTTAGAATGAGCTTTAGAGGGCGTGGCCGTCGTGGACGCGGAAGGGTAGGATGACCGTGTCGAAACACATCCAAATCGGGTCGAGGATCCGAGTATGAGGTACCACCGCCACCACTACCCCCAACCTTTGGAGCCGAGGAGCGAGGATCGGACGGGTGATGACGCAGCGTCACAAGCGATCTTTGCGGGTTCTAGAGAGAGTAGCCGGAATGGGTGGAGGTGGAGGAGCTCGGAAGTCGGTACCGAGAGACTTGAGCTAACGAGCTAAATTTTTCCGAGGTGTGTCCGGTGTAACGCCCAATCTGGTGAGTATTGGCTAGAATCGATCGAAAGAATCATGGATGAGATAGATCGGACGAATGAGGAGAAAGAAAAGGAGCGTGTCGCTTCTCAAGGATGAGTCATATCGATGGTGGCTCACGGTTCGAGATGGTGCTACGGTAGATGATCCGACTTAGGAATACTTCAAAGTCGCTTATCGGAAGAAGATGTATGTGCACACAGCTACATTGATGCCAGAGAAAGCTTTTCCGGGTTGGTACAAGGAAATAAGTCCGTGTCGGAGTATGAAGCGAGAATTCTTGAGGTTGAGCCGCTATGCTCGAGGTATAGTGTCAACGGAGCATGATCGTTGTGTCCGCTTTGAAGACGGACTTAGGGATGAGTTAAGGTTGCTGATTGCTCCATGGCGGGAGCGTGAGTTTGCTTTGTCTTGGTGGAAAAAGCTAAGGTAGCCGAAGGGGTCAAGGAGTGCGTGAGACGTAACTGCTATGATAGGAACAAGCGAGAAAAGAGGATTTGGGTCGTGCGGATCGGGTGGTAATGTTCGAAAAAGGGTGAGGCAGAGTGGGCCGAATCGAGCGAGAAGGCCCATGGTCGCTAACCGAGAGACCGGCTCACTTAATCGTCGTGTGGCAAATCGCATTGGGGAGGTTGTTGGACCGGTGAGAAGGGTTGCTTTGAATGTGGGTCTTTGGACCACCGTGTAAGGGATTGTCCTCGGAAGTTAGCCAAGAATCGGTCGGAGGTCGAGAATCGTGCTCGGGCTAGGAATGTAGGACCACCACGGAGGGTCGTGGTAATGGTAGAGGAGGAAATGGATCTAATCGAGGTTGCGAAATTTCGAGGCGGCAGAGTACAGCGAAGACGAAAGCAAAGCGGCTGGTCTAGTCTATGCGGTGAGGCGTCAAGAGGAAGGTGACGCACGGACGTTATAACCATGCGTTCTTAATCTTTGGTGTTCCATATACTTTGCTTTGATTGATGTGGGTTCGACGCATTCATACGTTGCTAGTAGTGTGGTAGAGACTATGAACTTAGACTTGAGGCGCTTCTAGGAGATGACCGTAATTAGTCCTTTAGGTCACTCTGTAGTTGTTAATAAGCTATATAGAGATGTATCTCTAGAACTCCAAGGGGTCGTGTTTGTGGTCGATCCGATGGAACTAGTTTGGGGAGTTCGATTTGATCCTTGGTATGGACCGGTTGGTTAAGTATCGAGCAAGGTTGGATCTTGCGCTAAGCGCATGGTTCTTAAGATGGTGAGGGTGATGAAGTGGTCATGATAGGTAATAGAAGAGATTACCTATCTAATGTAGTGTCTGCGTTGAAGAAGGTGAAAAGATGGTCGAGAAAGGTTGCGAGGCGTTTTTGGTTCGAATTTGTGCTTTAGAAGCTAAGGAGTCGTGGTTGAGAAGGTCCGAACAGATGAGGGAATTCACGATGTGTTCCCGAAGAACTTCGTGGTCCGCCTCCGATCGAGAAGTTGAATTTGGTATAGACTTGCTACCGAACGCGGCACTGTGTCAATAGCACCTTACCGAATGGCACCAAAGGAATTGGTGGAGTGAAGGCTCAAATTCGGAGCTTTTGGACCAAGGATTTATCCGACCAAGTATATCTCCGTGGGGAGCACTGTGTTGTTTGTTAGGAAGAAGGATGGTTCAATGCGGATGTGTATCGACTATCGCCAATTGAACAAGTTAACGATCAAGAACAGTGCTCTGTTGCCTCGGATTGATGACTTGTTTGACCAATCAAGAAGGGTGCATCGGTATTTTCAAGATAGATCTTAGGTCGGGATATCATCAACTCAAGGTGAAAGAGGTTGATGTGCACAAGACGGCATTCCGAACAAGGTATGGGCATTACGAGTTTTTGGTGATGCCTTTTGGGTTGACTAATGCACCAAAGAACATTCATGGACTTAATGAATAGAGTGTTTCAAAGATATTTGGATCAATTTGTCGTGGTGTTTATAGACGACATATTGGTTTACTCAAAGACGGAGAAGGAGCATGACATGCATTTGCGTATAGTTCTACAAGTCTTGAGAGAGAAGCGATTATATGCCAAATTCGGTAAGTGTGAATTTTGGCTTAGAGAGGTGGCTTTCTTAGGTCATGTGGTGTCGGCGGAAGGGATTAGAGTAGATCCTCGCAAGGTGGAAGCAGTGTTGGATTGGAAACCCCTAGGTCGATGGCGTAAATTCAAGCTTTTTGGAGTGCAGCGGGGTATTATCGGAGGTTTGTGGAAGGATTCTCTTTAATCGCTTGTGCCGTTGACTAAGTTGTTAAGAAAGGGAGTTCCATTTGTATGGTCGGAGAAGCAACAAGAAAGTTTTGACAAGCTAAGGAAGATTTTGACTGGAAGCTCGGTTTTGGTACGACTGAGGCGGAAAGTTATTTACGGTTTCTTGTGGCGCGTCCATCTTGGTTTGGGATGCGTATTGATGCAAGAAGGGAAGGTAGTGGCCTATGCGTCCGTCGGCTAAGACCGCATGAGGTTAACTATCCAACGTACGACTTGGAGTTAGCGGCAGTAGTTTTTGCTTTGAAAATATGGCGGCATTACTTGTATGGGGAAAAGTCAATAGTCTACACGGATCATAAAAGTTTGAGGTATCTTTTGACTCAGAAGGATTTGAATTTGAGACAGCGTCGGTGGATTGAACTGTTAAAAGACTATGACTGTTCGATTGAGTACCATCCGGGTAAGGCGAACGTGGTGGCTGATGCCTTGAGCCGAAAAGTCGTGACAGACTTAAGAGCGATGTTTGCTCATCTCAGTTTATACGACGACAAAAGTCTTTTGGCAGAATTGCAAGTTAAACCGACTTGGATCGAGGAGATTAAGGAAAAGCAGTTGGTGGATGACAGTTTGAATGCAAGGAGGTTGCAAGTTCAAGACGGTGGTTTGGAAGGGTGCAGATTTGTGCAGCGAGGAGTGTTATGTTTTCAAGGGCGAGCTTGTATGCCGAAAGATGTGGAGTTGAGGCAAAGAATTCTCCAAGATGCACATAGCACCCATACGCTATGCATCCGGGAGGTAGCAAGATGTATGGAGATTTACGAGAGCAGCTTTTGGTGGCACAGGTTGAAGCGTGAGGTGGCGGGATTTAGGTAAGTGTGTCGGCGTGTCGCCAAGTTAAAGCCGAACATCGGTTGCCATCGGGGTTACTCCAACCGGTGAAGATTCCTCGATGGAAATGGGAGAGGATCACTATGGATTTTGTTAGTGGATTACCCTCACGCCTAGTAAGAAGAACTCGGTTTGGGTAATTGTGGATCGACTAACTAAGTCAGCGCATTTCATACCAAAGATGAGGGTAGATTATTCGCTTGAAGCTAGCAAAGCTATATGTAGCCGAGATAGTAAGATTGCATGGTGTGCCAAGATGTCGATTATCTCGGATAGGGATCCGAGGTTTACATCAAGGTTTTGGAGAGTTTTGCATCGGGCCTTGGGAATGAGATTGGACTTCAAAGATGACTTTTCACCCATAAACCGACGGACAATCGGAAAGAGTGATCTGATTTTAGAAGATATCTTTGAGAGGTTGCGTTTTGGATTTGATGGTAGTTGGGAAGAGTATCTACCATTGGCGGAATTCGCTTATAACAATAGTTATCAAGTGAGTATCCAAATGGCACCATATGAAGCACTCTATGGACGAAAATGCCGTACTCCTACGTGTTGGACGGAGTTAGGTGAACGTCAGGTTTTGGGTCCAGAATTGGTGACTGAAATGGAGGACAAAGTTAAGGTAATTCGGGCTCGTCTCAAGGAAGCATCAGATAGGCAAAAGTCATATGCCGATCTCAAGCGCAAGGAAATGGAATACGAGGTAGGAGATAAAGTCTTTCTGAAGGTGTCGCCTTGGAAGAAAGTGTTGCGATTTGGGGAAAAAAGGAAAGCTAAGCCCTAGGTTCATTGGGCCGTATACTGTGTTGAAGCGAGTAGGATCGGTAGCTTACCAGCTCGAGTTGCCGGTAGAGTTAAGGCAAATTCACGACGTCTTCCATGTGTCAATGCTTAGGCGATATCGGTCCGATCCATCGCATGTTGTGCCTGTGGTAGAGATTGAGGTTAACTCAGATCTATCTTTCGAGGAGGAGCCAGTTCAGATCTTAGAACGTGATGTCAAGGTTTTGCGTAAGAAAGCAGTACCCTTAGTGAAAGTGCTATGGCGAAACCATGGTACGGAGGAAGCGACGTTGGAACCCGAGGATGTGATGAGGCAGCAATATCCCCATCTTTTCTGATCAGGTAATTTCGAGGACGAAATTATTTTTAAGGGGGGTAGAACTGTAACATCCTGAAATTGGGGCTATTTGTGATTGAATTATTTTTCTTGTGTTTAAATCTCTGTGATATTATTTGTGGTGTTATAAGACTTAATTAGGGGTCTTGAGTAAGCTCGGTTTAGTAGGATAATTCTTAGTATGGTTTATTTAATGAAGTGGATTATGTGAGGTTAGCACTTAAGTTAATTTAAGTGTTAATTAAAGCACATAAGGAATTAATGGCAAAGTGGTTATGGTGTTTGAACTTATAGCTTGAGGTTAGAGGTTCGAGTAGTATGTTTAGCATTTTTAAAAGTTTATTTTGTATGTTAGCATTAATGGCCGGTCAACCTATGATTATGATAGGTTGGACTTTCATTTTGGTAGGTTGAATTTATTTTAAAGGAAAGCATGGAATAAGGGATAAGATTCCTAAGGTTATGGAAGGATATCTTGAAGTTATGGTAAATTGAGGGACAAAAGGCTTGGTTTGTGGAAAATGTTTTGGAAACTAACTCATGGCCAATTGACCATGAACTTGGACGGCAATGTGGCTAAGGGGAGGATTTGGCGAATATGCTAGTAATTGGTAAGGTTTAGGAGTGTTTTGGTCATTCCTAGCATTTGGTGAAAAAGGTTGCAATTCTCTCTCAATCTCTTTTCTTTTCTTTTGGCGAATTTTACCTTGTGATAAGCCTAAAATCTTTTGACCATTTGGTCATTTCTTTTGCTCATCTTCTATTTTCTCCATTTCATTCTCTCAAAACCAAAACATTCATCAACATCTTGTTCTCCTATTTGTTTTGCTTAAACACCAAAAATCTTCTATACTCTCTTCTTTGCCAAACTCTATTCCCTTTTCCTATTATTTTCTTTTTGTTCTTTAGCCGAATATACCTCTTTGTTGTGCCGAAAATTTTCTTCTCCTATCTTGAATCACTTTGGTTGAATATTAAAGGTAGCATAGTTTTCCTCGGGACTTTTCTATCAATTGATTTTGGTAAGGTGGTAAGGGTTTATTTCAAAGGATTATTCTTTTAAGTTTTCGTTTAAGCCAAGGCTAATAACCTTAATGATGATGGTTGGTTGTAGGAAGTGAGACCGGTTCACATTTAGGAGTGTGTTGGCTAGTGTTCGAAGGCTTTTGGGTAAGGTTTCGGGTTCACAAGGAACCCTTCTCAATTATTTTGGTTTGGCCGAATAGGCCATGGCACTAATCTAGTTTTTGGCCGAATATAGGGGTAAGGAAAACTTGTGTGGCGATTTGTCTATTCGGGATTTAGGACTCTCGTTAGTATCGTGTGTGTGCATACACATCTTATAATCTTTAAAATATGCTAAGTGTTATATTATGCCTAATCGGTTTGTGTAGACATGGATGTTATACCATCATGGTATTAACAAGGACACGTAAGTCTTTATTACTTTGAGATTATTATTTGATGCTTTTGGGAAGCATGTCACATTTGGTATGTGCAATATTTGGTTTATGGTAATGATAAATCTATGAACATTGTTAAATAAACCTATTATCATGATTTCATAAAAAGTATATAATTGTTGATATGGGTTGATGAGTGGAGGGCGCAAAGTGATATTTGTGTCGACGGACACCAGTGTTTTAGTAACACATTGTGACTACGGTCACGAGGTTTGGTACCTCCAGGTTTGGCACCTCATAGCGACTTGTCCCCGTGGTTGATACCACCGTGGGTTGGCCCCACTTTGAGATATGGGATCGTGCGCGGTGATTTGGTATCACACGATGGGTTGGCCCCATCATTTGATTGTGACTTCGGGTCACCGGTGGTTTGGTACCACAATATTGATGGATTTCGTGACTATACGTCACGGTGGTTTGGCACCACCAAGTGGTTTGGTACCACACGGGGTAGAGAAAGCGTGCGGATGGCTAGGTTGGGTGCATATTAAACTTGTGCATATTAAATTAATTATGATTTGTGTATGATGTTACATTAAACCGGAAAAAGGGTTACACATTGGGTCTTGATGACTCACCTTTTTCCTTTAACATTTTCAGTGACTCGTAGTTGCGGATAAGGAGCCGGATGAACTCGAGGTGGCCATGCCATGAAAATATGGACTAGGTGGATTTGGAACTATTTTTATTTTAATATGGGTTTGATTTATTTTGTTTAAGATGTAATAAGGCCTCCTAAAATTTGCACTTTGATTATTTTATGTTTTGATAAATTGCTTAACTATTTTATGATATTAAAATGGGTACACATGTTTTTCTCAAATTAAACGCAAAATGTTTTATTGTGCCATCGGGTACACTTGAAACTGTAACAACCTAACTTAGTATATTTTTAAATGACATTAAGTAATGCTTTCTTCATAACACCTCAACTGTTTTAAATCAAAACAATATCTTTTATCAAAATTTAAAACGACTTAAAAAGAAATTTTCAAAAGTTTTTCCTCCGTAGCATACCAAATTCGGTCGTAATGTTTGGGCCGGGTTTGGGGTGTTACAATTTTGGTAGGTTATGAACATTTATTTTGGATTATATGACGTTTAATAGGCTTTGTAATTACTTTTTTTTTATATGTAAATCTATAAAGAATGAGCTTAAGTACAAGTAGACAACTTATTGTGATATATGTGAATGAAGGAAGATGTTTTTGGTTCAAGTTTATAGCATATTTTAGATTAATATGTAATCTTGAATTATTGTGATTTGAGGTGCCTATAATAGGCATATTGGTTAGAAGTTAAGTTGTGTGAATTTTCATGTTTTGGTTGATGATTTATATTGTTGTATAAGTGTGTATACTTGTGGTACCAATGATGGTACATTGGTTAGGCACTTAAGATGGTTGAAATAGCATGATTTGAGCTTGTTTAATGTCATTTTGAATAGGTCTAATGGCTAGTAAATGGGTTACTTAGTGTCCAAGAAATCTTGAAATGGTAAACTTGTCATTTAAGGTTCATTTAGGTGCACACGGCCTGGGACACACCCGTGCCACTTTGCCGTGTGCCACCCATGGCCTGTGACACGGCCGTGTGTATTAAGTCAGTGTGTTACACGGCCTAGGACACGACCTACGACATGGTCGTGTGTCACTATTCAGAGTGTTACACGGTCTGGCACATGGCCTGCGACACGGCCGTGTGGCCCAACTCAGTGAGTTACACGGGTTGGGACACGACCGTGTGTCCCAATTTTGAAAGTTACACGGCCTGGGGCATTCCACACGGCTTGGCCACATGGCCGTGTGTCCCTTGTTTCTGAAATTTTTCATATTTTCTTGAAATTTTCTAATTTGTTTCAAATTAGTCCCGAATTGCTTCTAAGATATTTTTAGGGCTTCGAAGGCTCAATTTAAGGACAAAATACATATGATTGGTTGGTTTTTAATAAGGTTAATCTATTTACTATTAAGATGTTAAATGATTTCTGATTGATCGATAATGCTCCGTAACCCTAATCTGGTGACGGGGACAAGTTAAGGGTGTTACAGAATTCCTTGTCCAAGATTATCCTTCAAATATTGTACTACTTGTAATGCTTCTTCCCAGCGAGCCTTCTTTGGTTACTGCATAAATTGAGCAAGAATATGCATACATTAACTCAATTCAAGTCGTGTAATAGTTAAATAGGTCAGTCTCCTACAAGCCGACGATATTAAGCGGGGTCATGAGCATCCTCCCCTTTTACAAGAGCAAGTTTATGATTCTACTTAAGTGGAGTTTTTGTTGGCTTAGCTTCCAGCAAACCAACCTCAGAGATGATATACAAGGAATAATTTCATTGACAGAGAACCCTTCAGCATTTCTCACCACCTCTGTGCCCAAAAAATATTTCAACCATCCCAAATCCTTCATATGGAAACAGCTGCTCAAATACTCCTTAAATTGTTGCACAACCTTGAAATCATTACCTGAAATAATGAGATCATCCATATAGACAAGAACATTTATTTTCACGTGCCGTTTGCGAAAAACAAATAATGAATAGTCTGAGCAAGATTGATGAAAACCATACTCCTTTAAAGAATCTACTAGCTTAGCAAACCAACAGCGTGGTGCCTGGCGCAAGCCATACAAAGACTTGCGAAGTCTACACACTTTTCTAGGACTTTTAGAGGAAAAAACCTGGTGCCATTTTCATGTAAACTTCCTCATTCAAATCTCCATGCAAGAAAGCATTATGCATATCCATTTGATGCAATTCCCAGTTCTTTATAGTAATCATCGCAATAAAAATACGTATAGTGGAAATCTTTGCAGTGGGAGAAAAAGTTTCATGGAAGTCGATACCCTCTTTTGGATTATTGCCAAGAATTATCAATCGAGCCTTTCACCATTCAGTACTTCCATCTAAATTATGTTTTATTTTGTACACCTACTTACTGGCAATAGCCTTCTTCCCAAAGGGCAAGTCTTCCACCGTCCAAGTCTCATTCTCTTCCAAAGCTTGAATATATTTTCTCATAGCTTCTCGCCATCGTTTGTGTAACACCCCAAACCTGTCTCTGTCATCGAATTAGGGTTACGAAGCATTACCGTACAATTAGAATAATAATTTCATTTAACGATAATTACATAAAACTCATTATAAACTTAGCAAACATATACTTTTGGGCCTTGAATCGAGCTTTCGAGGCGCTAAAAACAGTTTGAAAGCAATTCGGGACTAATTTGAAACAATTCAGAAAATTTGGGAAAAAATTGAAAACTTTGAAAATAGGGGTCACACGGCCATGTGACATAGCCCAGACCGTGTGGTGTTCGAACAAAGGTACACACGGTCGTGTCCCAGCCCGTATCTTGAACCATGCAACTCATTGAGTTAGTCATACGGCCGTGTCGCAGACCGTGTAACTCCATGACTTGTGACACACGACCTTGTCGCAGGCCGTGTAACTGTCTGACTTGTGACACATGGCTATGTCACAGGCCGTGTGCTAGACCGTGTAACTCAGTGAGTTAAAATAATAAGTGGCACACGGCCGTATGCGGCCATGTGACAACCCGTGTCCCAGGTCATGTGCTCCGTAATTTGACCCTAAAAACATGCCATTTTAAGACCAAATCTTTCCCAATCATCCACTCCATTTATGCATACATTCAATAGACCAAAACACCTTTCAAACACACATAAACATACCAATTCAATCAACCTATTTCACCTAACCAATATGCCATTAAAAGGCACCACATTTATACCAAAACAACTTCACTCAAAACAAGGCTATAATGCCACATATCAAGCACAAAACCTAATCAATTTAGGTACTTAATGACACCAATTATAACCATTCAATTTTCATAATAAACATACCAAAAAGGACCATATATGCAAAGTACTTAAAAATGACCAAAGGCTATAAACTTGCCATAACATTAAAAGTCCATCAAACAAAATATATTGTAACACCCCCTAACCCTTATCCATCGCCAGAACAGGGTTACGGAGCATTACCGGACATTACAGATCAAATACGAACAATTCATAAATTATTCACACATAAACATTATTTAAGCCAAATCTAATTTCATACAAAAACATATTATTTTATAAACTTAATATAGCACATAAACTTATATATAAGTAACCAACAACATTTTATAACATATTTTACAAACACTTCCCAAAATGACAAACTCAAACATCCCAGGTACATGCCGTTTACCAAAAAGAAAATATACTTCACCACTTTGAGTTCGGGATCGGTTTTGGATGCTGATTCAACGGTCTGACTTTAACCTATCCTGCGCACGGAAACAAACCGTACGCTGAGTATAAACTCAGTGGTATTTCTATAATCTGAATACTTATTAAACAAGAATTCACAATATTTATATATATAAACATACATAACAAAAATCATTTAAACAAATAATTAATTTCATAACACATCATTCATAACATTTTCAATTCTTATCTCTTACTATTTCAATTTCATAATTGATATTCAAACAACTTTTCTCAATAGGATACACATATCATTTCACTGTATCAATAACCATTCATGAACCCATTGGTTCATATATTTCAATTTCATATTCAAATTCATCCAGTATCCTTCATATTGCCAATTCATTTATTTTTCCCTATTAACACGACTCAGACTTTGGCGGATACACGGATCCAACCAAAACACACCAGTATGGCACCCAATGCCTCATCGGATAATTCGAAGTAATAAGTTGACACCCAATGTCTCATCGGCCATGCCGAAGTAAATTGGTACCCAGTACCTCATCGAATTTATCCAAAGCAATAGTTTGACACCCAGTGTCTCATTGACTCGTGGTCGAAGTATCCCTAAACACTTCCAATCCTATGGCATACCAACTATATCTGACTCAGTCCGATACAGTTAATAGGGTTTTCACATCACTTTCAATTTCCAACCAATATATACATTTCAATTCAAATATTCACAAATACTCATAAATTCAATTCAATTCATTTCAATACCATAATACCAATACTTACCTCAATCTACTTACCATACATATTAAATAATAAATTCAACAATTATATATTAAGTTCGGATTATAGAAGTACAAACCGTAATTCCCGACCTACTCCTCGTTAATTTTGTCTTTTCCTTTCTTAGCCGAGGTCTCCGGCTCAACGTTAGCTACAGAAATCAAAACAATTAAAATTTATCAATACAATACAATTTCGTATTGAATATTTCAATTTACATTCAACTTTTGTATAGATTTCAATTTAATCCTTAACCAAAACTAACTTTATTTCTTTACAATTTATTCTTTATTTTTCATTCAATTTATCACTTAAAACTAAATTTAACTCTCTAATTCACCATAAAACCCTAATTTCAAATTTCTCTCAATTTAGTCCCTATTACTCAAAACTTATTTGTTTTACAATTCAATCCTTTATTCAATTTTAACTTGAAATTCTATCAATTTAACCCCTAATTCTTCAATTAATTCAACATAAACTACATCTAAAAATTCACTAACTTTCAAAATTCTAACATAAATCAAGTAGTATTTTGTTTTAGGATCCTAAAAACTCAAAAATTACAAGAAAATGAATTAAATTGACTTAGCACTTGAACTTCAAACCTTTAAAACCCTAATCTTCCTTTCTTTTTCTTTCTCCCTTTTTTTCCCCTGTTTCGTTTGCCTTCTGTTCTTTCTTTTATTGTTTTGTTTCTTTTATTTATTTACTTTACTTTAGTTATAATATAATAATATTTTCTTAAATATTAAGTATATATATATTAGTATTTTATACATATGTACATTATTTTTCCACATGTATTTTACACTTACCATACACTTGTATTTACTTTTTACTATACAAGTGTTACATATGGTTTATTTATTTATTTAGTCCTTTCACTTTTCTATAATCTATAATTAAATTTTCACCCTTTATTCAATTTAGTCCTTTCACATAATTAACCTTAATTCAAGCTAATTCACCTAATCAAAATCTAATTGACCACACAACTAACTTCGTAAATATTTTTAATAAATATTTACGAATTCGTTTTACGAAAACGGGGACCAAAAAATACACTTTTCGATAACCGTAAATTTCGGGTCATTACATATATACTTTAAAAGCATATTCATACCAAATTGATCATTAGCACATTCAAACTACCATTATATAAAGTCCTATACATTCCATTTATAACATTAGCCAAACTATCGAAGTGATTTGTTGGATAGTGTGATAGATCTCCGATAAGCTTCCAACCGATCGAGCTTCCGATAATCTATGAAACAAAGGAAAATAACTACGTAAGCAACTAGTGCTTAGTAAGCTCGTATAAACTCAAACATAACTTACCATTCTTAAGCTCAATTTATAAATTATTCATATCATTACCATGTTCATAAGCTTAGTACAATCCTATATAAGCATCACCAAACTCACAAGTTAGTAAGTTCATACATGATACATATAAGTTCAACTATATCATAAGTAGATTTTCATGTACACATCATTTATCACATTAACCTTTTCATAAGATTATGAACCATTACCCAATTGTATACATAACTTTCCATTATCCTTTGCTTACTTGTTGAACCATCTAAAATTACATTGGATACTCAGGAATGCTCACATATAATGTGCCTTTCTATATAGCTGCAACCTTTCCTTTTCAATAGTGCTCACACGAGCTGTGAAATGAGCCTACTTACACGAGCTGTGGGTCGAAATTTTAGCTACACGATGCTGCTCACATGAGCTGTGGAGAATCCACAACAAATGCAAGACCTCAGCCATCGGTAGGACATTCAAGACCAGCACTCGAAACATGAAATCCCTAATGACATGTCATATTTATCCTAAGGATTCTTAAGGTTCAAACGAGACCTTTGCATATATTTGAATCCTTTAATATCATTATATTGTACCATTCCATACATGTTTCATTGAATATACATTTCTCAAGTACCAACTTAAAATATACCAATGATACAATTTAATCCATTATATCAATTACCGAATAAACTACAAATAAAGATTAATTTCACATAATTATTTATAATAACTCATTGAAAACATCACATGACAATGTTAATCTCTATACGAACTTACCTCAATAACTATAATCGTCAAAGTAGAGTTGGAGACTAATCCAAAGCTTTTGTCTTTCCTCGATTTAAGTCCGGTTGGTTCTTTTCTTGATCTAAATAATAATTTAACTCAATTATTATAATTCCAGCATTCAAATAAGTAGTTTTATGCAATTAAACCCTTCCATCACCAAATTACAAATTTACCCTCAATACTTTAACTTTCTTACAATTGAGTCACTAAATTCTTAACTTGAAATTTCACCATTTTTCTAACTAAAACATGCTAGCCAATTTTACTAGGGGTCTTGAACAACCCATAATTACCATTATTTCACATTAAAACCAATGGGTTTTTACACTTTCAACAATTTAATCTTTAACCCTAAATTTATAAAAAATCACTTAACAAAACAAGTTTATTTAACAACCAAGTTCAATAATCTATCAATTAACATCACAAATTCCTCAATTTCATTCCTAACATAACCCTCAACCTTTAATAGGTTTACAAATTAACCCTCGGGCTAAGTAGTTTAAGCTAAAATGAGATCAAAAACATAAAAATCACTAAAAACGGGGTTGAATACATACCATGCACTAGCAATTTAGCTTGGCCGAACTTAGCTCCTCATTTGCTATGGTTTTCGGTTGAAACAAGAAAAATAAAGGTTGAATATGGCCACTTTAATTTTCTTTCGTTTAAATTTTTGTCTTAATTTATTTACTTAATTAACCTTTTAAAAATCACTTAATTACACCAAAACCAATCCAATATCATCCACTAACTCAGTTATGGCATAATTGCTATCCAAGCCCATAGATTTACCTTTTAAAACCTATTTAGTCCACTTAACTAATAGAACTCAACTTTTGCACCTTTTTCAATTTAGTCCTTTTTACCTAATTAACTATTTAAACTTCAAAGTTTCTTAACGAAAATTTAATACTACCTTGAATTAACCCTATAAATATTAAAATAATAACTCACTTATCAGAGTTGTGGTCTTAAAACCATTGTTTCTGACACTACTGAAATTGACATTACTGAAATTGGGTTGTTACAGTTTGCCTCTCATTGCTTCATTATAAGAAGTTGGTTCTGAACCAGCAGTGATGCTTTCCAAGAAAGATCAATGATGCGAAGAAAACTTATCATAATTGACAAAATTGGCTATGGGATAAGACATACCAAAGGAAGGCGATTAGAGAGATGAACTCTGCGAGGAGCTAAATCTCATATTATTTGTCACATAATCCTTTAGACGAGTGGATGACTATTTAATCTTATGTCTTCGACCCAGCTAGTGTTCTACAAGCACACCCTCTCCTTTTGAAATTTTTTCCTTATTTTCGACAGCTATGTCTCTAGAATTTACCTTAGTAGTAAGACTATCTTCAAAAGGTTTCTTGCTGTCCAATTCTCCCGCTCTTCTTCGATAGTTTCCCAATCCTTATGAATGTTAGGCCCATCTATAATTCTAGTGGAATTATCACTTGCAAACACTTGTGTAGCATATGAAAAATTTGTTTCTATAAACACCACATCCCTTGAGACTAGATACTTGGAAGTTTCTAAATCATATATTTTCCATCCTTTCTTGTCGAAAGGGTACCCCACAAAAACACATCTACGACTTCTACTGGCAAATTTATCCTTATCTCTAAGTTGTTTATGCGCATAACAAAGACACTCGAAAGCCCTAATATGATTATAGGAATGAGGCTGTCCAAAGAGAATTTCATAAGGAGTTTTTCCCTTTAAAATTGCAAATGGCATTCGATTGATTAAGTATTTAGTGGTAAGAATGCATTCACCCCAAAAATCAATTGGCAAGTGTGCTTGAAATATCAAAGCTCTCTCCACATAAAGTATGTGACGATGTTTTCTCTCGACACGTCCATTCTGTTGGGGAGTTCCTACACAAGAAGTTTGGTGCAATATGTCATGATCATCAAAATATTCTCTCAGACACACAAATTCGTTTCCATTATCAGTCATAATAGTTTTCACATCCTTCTCAAAGTATTTTTTAATCATAACAATGAAATTCTTAAGAACATAAGCAACTTCATGTTTTCCTTTAAGCAAATAAATCCACACAGCACGAGAACGAATCATCAACAATAGTAAAAAAATAATTAACTCCACAAAAAGCTAAAACTCTATAAGGTCCTCATAAATCACAATACATTAAATCAAAACAATCTTTAGCTTTACTTTCAATAGAATAAAACATCTTTCTAGTTTGCTTTGCTCTAAAACAAACATCAAAATTTAAGTTATCACTACTTTTACTAGATTTATTTGCTGCAGAAATCAGCTCTAGCACCTTATTCGATGGATGACCCGTTCTCCTATGCCAAAGATCGAAGTCTGCAACTCCAAAAGCTTTACAAGCATTTTTTGAAACCACCTCCTTAAGAAAATATAGCCCCACACATTATTCACTCGCTCCAATCAACCTCATCATATTTTGGTCCTGTATAACACATATTTTTTTAGTGGTTTGAAACACCAGATTTGAGTCATTAAGAAGTTATGAAATAGAAATCAAATTTTATTTTAAATTAGGCACAAAAAGAATATGTTGCAACTTCAATCCTCCTTCAAGATGCATCGTTCCTTCTTTTAGTGCTACAATTGCTTCATGATTTGGCAATTCGAATGAACATGGGACAATGTCAGACATATCTCTCAAATAACCCCTTGTGCCAATCATATGATGGGAAGCCCTTGAATCTATTATCCAAGACAAAATTCATTGCTTACCTATCAACATTTTATTAGATAGAGTCTTCTTTGAACTCAAAATTCCCAGCAAAGTGCTTCATTTTTCATCATTCAAACCACTAAGCCCTTTCTTGTCAGATTCTATGACGCCTTTGTGACTACTCTCTGTTGCAAATGTTTGAGTGACATTTGCTCATGGTACACCACCCTTGTTACGTCCTCCACTATTATTACGTTTACGCCCACTTCCTCGTCCTATAGCACTAGAGCGAGGTCTATTTCCCCACCAATCTAGATACTCTATCAACTGAAAGCAAGTACCTGAGTCATGTCCCTCACGGTTACAATGCGAGCAAATCGCAGTTTTGTCCCCACTGAATTTCGTCCACTAGCCTGAACAACAAAGCACATTGGGTTGCCTTTCTCTTCTCTTGTTCATGACATTGTCCTTACTCGTTCTTGTTGAACAACCATTGCATATACCCTATATAGACTGGGTAATAAGTCTGTACTTAATATATTAGCATGCACAGTACCATAGTGTTCTTCATCCAAGCCTATCAGAAATAGATGAACTTTTTCTTCCTCCCTTGTCTTTTCCAACTCAGCAGTGAGATTGCATATGCATCCACCACAACTACACAATGGTATTTTGTTATAATTATTTAGTTCGCCCCATATAGTTCTAAGTTGTCCATAGTAATTGACTATGGTTTGTCCATCCAGCATACACTTCGTCAAATCCAACCTCAATTACTGCACTATCAGTCCATTCCCATTAGAGAAGTGTTGTCTTATGTTGTCCCACAGATCTCTTACATTCTCCACAAGAGAAGTAGTTGAACGTAAAGAGGGTTCAATAGTGTTAAATACCTATGTAATAGACATAGAATTGACTATCCACTAGTCTTCAATTTTTGACGAATCATTTGTCGGTTGTTTCACGATTCCATCAATGAAACATGCTTCTTTTTTGCCCTCAATGCAGTCTACACTACCCGTTCCCACTCTTTATAGTTTTCTCCCTACAACTGCACTTGAGTAATTATGTTGCCTGGATTGTTGTTGGGGCTCAGAGTGTAAGGACTAGGAGTTTTTTTATCAGAACCAGAAATCTCTTCATCTCTGGGAGCTATGGCTCTGACACCATGAAGAAAAAAAATATTAGGATAAAAAAGATGTCCATTATTCTCATTGACCTCAAACATATATATACAGATCCAAGATTCCTACTAGAAATAAACTTCTATATCTGTACAAATCAAGATTTCCTATACAGAGTAACTACCAAAAATACATCCACTAATATAGCTAAAGATCCTAGAATGTCATTACTTTAATCGCACTAATATAGCTAAATATCCTAGAATATCATTCCTTTAATTGTTGTACTGATTTTTTCGAAATTTCCTCAAAAGTGTAGAACACTTTTCTTAAGGCTTTTATATGCCTCCAAGATACAACAAAGCCCTCAACACTCCAGATAGAATAGTAAAATGACTAACAAAAAAGTCCTTTATATAGACATCCAATAGATGTATCTTTTGATGAGATACCCTTTCATATAGATGTATCTTTTAATATGATACATTAATATGATTGTGTTTTTTTACAAGGCAACTTTACATAAAGTTATATCTTTATAAGAAAGGTTTATGTACAAAAGTTATGTCTTTACAACACAACTATTTGATCAATAATTCTAATTTATTAGACTTTTCTACATAATAAAATATTTTTACTACCAATATAACAAACAACTAACAATTTCCCTTTAGTTTAAAATGTTGTACCATACTTCATAGTCTTTCACACAAACAAATACTATGCATACAATATGATATCTCTCGATTTGAACCATTAACTAGTGGATGTATTTCAGAGTTCTAATGAAATTGTTGGTGTCCGAAGATTGAACCACAACTTTTTGTATTAGAAGTTGAAATACACCACACATAATATTCATTTATATTTCTGTAAGAGGTTGTTCACTTTTAGCACTAATATGGCCATGTGCTTATCATGTTTATAAGAAACATATACAAGAAAGATGTAACACCCCAAACCCAGCCTAGTTACAACAATCATCTTCAAAAAATCAAATTTAAATTATTTAAAATTCAACAATCAGAAATATTTTAAATGATTAAACCAAATAGAGAAATCTAAACTTATAACAACAACTCAAAATAAAATATGTGATAGTATAAATTCAGTTAAAAATGGTAAAATAATTAAAACAAAGATAATCGATCTCCAACTACGTCGACCCACTTAAGCCTGTGGGTTTCCTAAAATCCAAACAAACAAACTAAATGAGTTTACAACTCAGTATATAAATTATATATTTAAAGTAAGTGGAAGTATAACAAATATGTCTTCGGATCAACAATTACCGTCAGTTCTCAGATTCGGATACAGAAACAGAATATATCAGTTACAAATTGCAGATCACATTAGATATCGATGTAGATTTCTTACTCCCATCCGCTACACACTATCCCCGTCCATCCCTACACACCAAATAGGGTATCAAGTACCCATCCGTCCCTACACACTGCATAATGACTGTATGTCACGAATTAGAGTATCTGCGCACTAGCTGCCAGACCAGAGTGCGATGTTTTGCTAGAATCAGATTTATATGTGGCTTAGCCACCATAATCAATAGATAAATAACTGCTCACACTTCCTCTTTTATCACAAATCCAAACCTAATGCAGTTACAAAATTGTCAGAAATTAGAAATGCACATGTCGTTATTCAGATTCAGATCATATTTGAATTAAAAAAATCATACTCAATTAACGAATATCTCAATAAATGTAAGCACATATTATAGTTTATTCATCATTAGATCATCATATGACAAGTTATAAAGCCTAATTCAGATCCCACGGACCTTATAATAGGCCCACGTTTGATTAGAACGACGTTTTGGCCCTAGGAAAAAATCTTGATTTTTAGCCCGCACGCTCGTGTGGATTCACACGGCCTGGATGGCTGGCCCGTATGGTCTACACAGCCTATCACACGGCCTAGCACATGGCCAAGCACACGTCCGTGTGACTCAAGACCCAAAAATCCTCTCACATGGCTTGGACACATGCCCGTGTCTTTGGCCCGTATGATTTTAATTTCAAAACAATGAGTTACATGGCCTGGACACACGCCCGTGTGACTCTAATTCCAAAACAGTGAGTTACATGGACTACCACACAGCCTGAAACACGGCCTACCACATGGCCTGACACACAGCTGTGTGCCATCGACAACCATGGTTTCTGGCTTCCTTCGATCCCAAAATTTGGGGTTTTTGCCACACACCTGGTACGGGTTTGACATAGAAGCAATAGAGGTTAATCTGAAACCTAAAAACAACAATTTGATGACCAATTAAATAATTATTCTCAAACAAATCGCAAGAATTATCTTACCAAACCAAATTCGTTTCAAAAAGTTCTGACACAAAACCCTCAACCCGAAAATTCACACACTCACCTTGCGCGTAACAACAATTTACGGAACTAGCGCTTTGGAGGAACGTTACCTTCAGTATCTTCACCTAAAAAGAAAGCTAACCGAGCTCTTAAACAGAGAATTCGAGTAAATCAAGCAAAAAACTCAATTTCAACAAAAACGAACGAGAGCAAATGTTAAAAGAAATTCTAAAATAAAACTCATGTAATCAGTCGAAAGGTAACGAAATATGCAACTTCCCCGACCACATAGTAGCAAAAAAATTAACGGCAAACTTTAGAGATCAAAAAAAAATGAAAAGAAAAAGAAGAAAGAAGGAAAAAAAACAAAAGAAGGAAAAAAGAAAAAAAAAGAGAGGAACATAAGAGGAGAAAAGAAAAAGAAAACAATTTAATTAATTTTTTTAAAAAAACAAATAACTAACTCTACAGAGTAGTAAAAACATATCTCTGCTTCACTTACGCAGAGACGAACACAAGACCAAAGTGTATGCAAAAGCTTAACCATTGAACCAACAGGCTCATTCTTGACATAGAATTACACAGAATTTAACTTAAGTCCAAAGCTCAGAGTAATGGTTTATTCAAAACAATTGAATTTTTTTTCTAGAAATGGGAGTTGAACCCCTGACCTCAAACATACAATTTAGGCTCTAATCCACTGAAGTAGACACTCAATTATTGATAGAATTAACAAGCAAAAGTTCAAACTTTGGGGGTTACTAAAAACCCCACCTCTACTTGTTGAAGCGACACGACTTTTTGTGTTTATATAGGCAGAGTTCCTTTAACGTCTCCATTGCTTTAGACATTTAAACAATAAGAAGCAGACTCCATTAATAATATTTAAACTCATCCTCTATATGTAATGGCCCGCACTAGTTTCCATTAAACTTATTTTTTTAGAATGAGATTTACTAGTGCATCACAGACGCATAACGATAACTTGTTTTTACCTATTGAACTTTAGAATTAGAGGTTACTAATTACTAGTTGGGCTTTCATTATCGGTGTCTAATAATAGGGTTGAAACTCATTCTAATTGTAGTACTACTAAACAAAGAAAATTATTTTCTAACATTCATTATCATAAATTAAAGATTAAATCTATAATATATAATCAATTCATAGGCTAACTTAACTAAGTGTCTATTTTACAACATGATTTTTGGACATTGTTTCCTTTTTCAAGGAAATAGTTGGCATCGGTTATGGCCACAACTCATTCTCATCAATATAATTTCAACTATTCCATTTCCATAACTTTAATCTAACTTGAAGTTGGATAAATGAATAAAGAAGGCAATTATACTAATCCTTTAAGATTAAAAACCAATTTGAAGTTGGATAAATGTATTTTTCAGTTTTGCCTCTTTCCTCAACACACATGGTCTTTTCGATCTTTGGTTCGCACTTAAACATGCTCAAACTTTTAAACCTGCTCATAAAGAGAAAAAAATATTAGTAGGCACCAATCCCTGACAACGACGCCAACATTTGATGAATGCTGAATCCACCAAAAATAAATCCTATGCCTAAGAACATAATATGAAATTCGTAATATAAGGAGTAGGGTCGATCTCATAGGGATTGGTCTGACAGTTCGAATTTCTCACAACTAGGGCCCTTAGTGGATAGTTTCGTGCCCACGACTCTTGCAGTCCTGTGTAAAATAAATAAAAGGGGATTAAAATATTATGAAATTAAATAAAAAAATTGAAAAATAGTAAATAAAATTTGATTTCAAAATTAAATAAATAAACCAAATTGATGAATGTTCCAGCCTCGGGTACAATGTGAACTTCATTTTCTGGTCACAGACTATGAATGTCTTCTAACTCATTGGTAAGCCAATTATAGAGATCAAGTATGCCTCAACCACCAATTATTCCTTAACTGTAAATTAACTGTGAGAACCACCCGGTGATTAACCCTTACCAAATGAATAACCCTGAAAGTAGCTACCATGATTAATTTGTTGTCAGCCTTGCAAACTAGAAGAACCCAATTCTAGTTAACGATCTCAACCATGCGGATCATTTATACTAGATCACTTAATCCTATGGCGTCACCCAACTACACTCCCAATCAAACCACGCCAAATTGTTCTGTAGTAAAGTAATTCGACGTCAAATTAATTATACCAACTGTGTATGTAATAGCTCGCCTGACGTAGACCATATCGATATGTTGTTTGGCATATAGTTGATTAAGCCAAGGGTAGAAAAATGGATAGATTAGTGAATTATCTGTTAAATGATGGGTGACGTCTTGCGTGGATTTAACAGTACACCCAAATTCGGAATGCCTCACTAGAATTCACCATTTGGTGGACTCTAGGATTTGGCGGACTCTTTTGTGAGACAAACTGCCAACCCCAGATACTTTAGGCGAATTTGTTAGTTCGCGGATCGATAGACTTGTTTTTCGTGTTTTAGATTGAAAATGATGGCTTGGAGAATATTGCCAAAGTTTAGTTGAGACCTAGTTGGAATTGAACTAGGGTATTGTAGATGATTAAACTTCAAATTTTTAGGCAAGTTTATTCTCGAGTTTCAAGGGCGATAGTGGAATTTTCTTACCCTCCCACTAAGCTCTGTTCCCTCTGTTTGTGTTATATAAGGACGCCGATAGTTAGCATGTTTTCACCTTTGTTTTTCCCTGTGTTCTTCTCTAAGTCTTTGGGAAATTTTAAGGTATCTTCATTAGGAAAGACGAGGAAGGTTTCCAGTAGCTAGTCAAGATGCTATTGTTAAGTATCAGCTTACTAATAATTTCTGGAAATCCCTTAGGTTGTTATCGAGGGGATTTACCTTTTTGTAGTGGTGCATGCATAGATTTTTAAAACTAGTTCATAAGGAAGGAAATTTCTTGATTATGGGTGGCATACAACCAATTCATGCATGCATGTTAAATTTTAGTAGATAAGTGATTTGATGGTTATAATTTTTTCTTATTTAGCTCAAGAAGATAGTGAATGTCTGAGCAATCGAGGCAAATGATCGGCAAAGTAGATTTCTATTCTGGATTTTTGGGTGAGTTCCTTCATACTTTATTTGAGTTATGAAATCTCCATGTTATGTAGATTGTTTACGGTAAGTGTCTCTGTTGTTAATGAGTCGACGTGTTGTGTCTAGATGTGTGTGTAATAAACCAGTGTCGTATACGTGATTATGACCATTGTTGATGTAAAAACACCCTCCTTGTTGCACGAGCCCAATACCTGACAATCTGTGATATGTGAAAATATGGAAAGGAGATCTGTTTGTGAGGCCTCCAGTAGGACAGCTATATTGCAAACCGAACTGGTAGACACAGCCCGACCTTGGGGAAGAACACGTATTCAACTTAAAAAGGATGATATGAGGAGTTATGGTGGAATGTGAATATGAATATGACTGATACGTGATTCTAAATTTTGAATTATGGGTCAGAGGCTGGCACAATGATGGGTCATTTGTAAACATGCATGATTGTGAGAGATATGTATAAGTTGGCGTATAGTGAATGCCCGTGTATTGTGTATTATTTTTAAGTTGGTGGAATGTGTCTGCATGGGTACTGTGTGTTATATCTAAGTTGGCAAAGTGTTTTCGCCAGAGAACTGTGGATGACATTTTGGTGTATTGTATCTATACGACGGAGTCTCACGAAAAAGTCTATTTTCCTTATTGGTATTGATGCTTGTTAATTAACGGTATTTCTGTAAATTGTTTATTTCTATTTTTGGAACTCGCTAAGTTTAATTGAACTTACTCCGTTAATTTTCCTTCTCAGGCGTATTAATAGTAGAAGAGGAATCAGTTAAAGTGGACTATGCCAGAGTTACGGTTGCGAGTGAATCACTTGCTTATTTTTTTATCATGCATGATTATTTTGGCATGTGGCGTATATATGTTTTGTAATCAACTTATGTAATTATCTGTGTCTTTTACATTGTTTCTGTTTTAAAAAGAAAATTGCCCTTTACTTTAAAAGTATGGGCCAAACTACTAAGTTTTCATGAACTCGATGCTATTCTTGGGTTGGATTGGTTAACCAAACATAACGTCGTGGTAGACTGTCGAGCCAGAGGCGTACGTCTAGTAACAGAAAAAGGTGGAGAAGTGTTACTACTTGGCGTACGGACTAGTGTGGCGAGTAGAATAATTCTGGCAATATCCGCCAAAAGGCTAATAGTTTAGGGCACAGATGCCTACTTGGCGTATATTATAGATTCGACTGTGTCAAGGAAGGAAATCAACGAAGTTTCGATTGTGAAAGAGTTTTTCGATGTGTTTCCGGAAGAACTCCCAAGCATGCCACCAGACAGAGAGGTAAAGTTTTCGATTAAGGTAGCGCCTGGTACTGTGCCCATATCTTATGCCTCATATAGGATGGCACCATTGGAGCTGAAGGAGCTAAAGAACCAACTACAAGATCTTCTGGACAAAGGATTTATACAAACAAATGTTTCACCCTGGGGCATGCCAATCTTGTTCGTAAAAAAGAAGGATGGGACTCTTCGCTTATGCATCGAGTACTACCAACTAAATAAGGTGGTTTTGAAGAACAAGTAGCCGCTACCTCAGATAGAATACTTGTTTAACCAGTTAAGTGGGGCTACAATTTTCTCCAAAATCGACTTGCGGTCTAGCTATTAGCAGGTAAAGATTAAAGGTGATGACATTCCAAAAACCGCATTTAGCTCATGCTATGGACATTACAAGTTCTTAGTGATGCTATTTGGATTAATGAATTTGCTATCAGTATTCATGGATTTGATGAATAGGGTCTTTTAGCCTTACTTGGACCATTTTGTAGTCATATTTATTGACGATATTTTAGTCTACTCTAAAAGTGTGGCAGATCATGAAGAACACTTAGAGATTGTACTAAGAACTCTGCGAGAGATACACCAAATTTAGTAAGTGTGAACTTTGGCTGAGAGAAGTTCATTTTCTGGGTCACGTTATCTCTGTTGAAGGCATCAAGGTACACCTTGATAAAATCAAAGTTGTGCTTGATTGGAATCTGCCAAGGAACGTCACTGAGGTACATAGTTTTTTAGGTTTGGCAGGTTACTACAGGCAGTTTGTAAAAGGGTTCACCATGTTGGCGACACCTCTCATGTAATGACCCGATAGTCACGGGTGTCAAAAAATGCATTTCCGAGACTCCGTTACCGTAAATCAGACTCGTAAATATTTATTAAAAATATTTACGAAGTTAGTTGTGTGATTAATTAGGTTTTCGTTAGGTGAATTTGCATGAATTAAGAGTAATTAGGTATAAGGACTAAATTGCATAAAGTTGAATTATAGATTAAAGAAAAATTAAAGGGACCAAAGAAGCAATTATGCCATGGCTAATAAATGAGGCGGCATAAGATAGATATTTATAAATTTATTATATATTATAATATAAAACCTTAATATTTAAGTATGTATAATATATTATATAATAATAAAACAAATAAATAAAAGGAAAAAAGAAAGAGAAAAAGAAACAAAGCAAAATGAAACAGGAAGGAAAGAAAGAAAGAAAAAGAAAAAGAGAAAGAAGAAAGAAAGCCACAGCTTTAGGGGCTTCAATTGTTCAAAGTTTAATTGGTTAGTCAATTTAGTCCCTTTTTCTTGTAATTTTTATGATTTTGGAATTCCGGTGTTAAATACTTGTAACAACCCGTTTTCAGTGAAATCAGAACAATGATTTTAGGACCAAAAATTCAAAGTTGAAATATTTATTTTATTATTATTTTGAGGTCTACAGCATGATAGTATGATTGTATAAAAATTTTGTTAAGAAATTTTAACGTTTGCATGCTTAATTTGATAAAAAGGACTAAATCGCGTAAAGTGCAAAAGATGTGTTCTAATAGTTAAATGTAGCACCCCTAACCCGTAACCATCGGCGGAATAGGGTTAAGAGGCATTACCAAACATTCAAAACATTTATAATCATTTTACATCTCAACTTAATCATTCACAATCATAGAGTCCCTTAAATAGGTCTATGAGACCTTAAACATACATTAGAAAGGGGTCGGGACTAAACCGAAAACATACGAAATTTTTATGAAACTTAACATTTTTCTAAGTTACAGGGGTTACACGCCCGTGTGGGTAGGCCGTGTGCCTCACACGACCTCTGACACACCCGTGTGTCCAAGTCGTGGCAAAATAGGGCATACATACTGACTTGTCCACACGGCCGTAGACATGCCCATATGCTTCACCCGTGGTCGACACTGACTTATTTCACACGGCCAGTCACACACCCGTGTGTCTAGCCCCTGTGCGAGTCCGACTTGTTTCGATTTGCAAACTTGAGAGACATGGTCGAGCCACACGCCCGTGTGCTCAACCTGTGGACAAATATAGGCCATTTGCAAGGCCAATTTGCCACCCACACTTTGGGTCACACCTACAAGCATCAAACCATTCCAATTTCATACTCCATACACATCCAAAACATACCAAAACATGCACAATTTATCCTCTTAACATCATCAACCATTTCATATTCAAATCTAATTCAAATATACCAATCCAAAGTATCCATTTCACATCCAAATATTATAACCCATTCATCATTCAATCCTTGCCAAATCTAAACATGAAACATACCATTTCCATTTTACTAACTTATGCAAAAATAATCATTCACATAGAACATATATACACATATTAACCATCCTTTACACATACCCAAAGCATATACCAAAATCATTCATCTATCAAGACATATCACATGGCAAGATATATCCATCTCAAACAAACCATGATTCACTAGCCTATACATGCCATATACCAAATATATACAACTTCCAAAAGTACCAAAATAGATAGCCGATAGTGTGATTGAGTCGCTGATGATCCCCGGATCTGAGCTAGCTTTAATTACACTGTAAAATAGGGAAAACTTCACACAGTAAGCTTTAAAGCTTAGTAAGTTTCGTAATATAATACATTTAACTCAATAATTCCCAATACAATATACAAAATAAACCATCACATAGATCATTTCACAATAATACACAATCTTACCCATAACCAGATACTCACATGACCATCCATTTATTCATTTACAAAACCATCAACCACATAGGTTCCGTACATACCTGTGCCAACACTTAGTTAACGATCACTTTTGCTACTCGATGTTCAATACCACATTTCGTTTAATCTTCATTAATTATTCGATTTACTCGCACACTTAGTGCCAATTTCATAGCCGAAGCTTTAATATCATCGCACACTTAGTGCCTTTACATTAAACTGAATTTAAATCGGTATCGCACACACAGTGCCAAACAATGTAGTCGATGCTTTCTTTATTTCCCACACTCAGTGCCATTCTCCATTGTATCAATTCTATTTCGCACACTTAGTGCCACATTTCTCAAAACCACATTTAAGAGTACTAATTCATCAACCGCAAAATCTTTCATTACATAACACATGAGCATAAATTAAACAATTCGTATTACAAGCGAACTTACCTCGGAAATAGAAATTTCGAAACTAGTCGATCAATCGAGCACTTTGTCTTTGCCTCGATCTCGATCTGAATCTCTCTTTTCTTGATCTATATAATATTAAACTTAACTCATTCAATCACCAATTCATTCAATTTAATCCAAACACACATTTTTAGGGAATTTTACAAAATAGCCCTCATATTTTCACATTTCGACACTTAAGTCCCTATTTCATAAAATCACAAAATACACATAATTTCAATATCCCCATGCTTGGCCGAATATTCCTCATGTCCATACAAGCCCACATATTTCATTTATTTCACATTTTAGTCCTCCAATTTCTCACTTTCAGAATTAAGCCTAAATTACTCAAATTCACCAAAAATTCAAAGACAAAATATGTTAATCTATCACCTATCTTTCATATTTCATCATCAACTATAACAAAGCTCAAACATTCATCAATGGCACATCTCAAAATCTACATCAAATTCTAAAATTAAAGCATGGGCTTGATAATACACTAGGCAACGATCACAAAAACGTAAAAATCACTAAAAACCGAGCTCAAAACATACATTGATTGAGCTATACAAGTGCCAAAATTTGAAGCCCTATTTTAGCTATCTTCCTTGCTTCATTCGGCCATGAAAGATGATAAAATGGCCATCTTTTTGTTTTATTTTAATTATATTAACATAAATATCAATTACCAATTTTAGCCTTTTTAATTTCATTTAAAATCCACTAACCCTAGGCTTTTATGTCCAACCAAACTATTAATGGTCCATTTACAACATAAGGACCTCTCATTTAAAAAGCCATGTCAATTAAACACTTTAACAATCAACACACAGCTTTTGCATTTCATGCAATTAAGTCCCTTTTCTCAATTCGACACACAAACGATAAAATTTTCACACAGAATTTTCACACATGCTCAATCACATACTATAAACACAGTAAGTAATATTAAAATATTTTTCTGACCTCGAATTTGTGGTCTCGAAACCACTATTCCGACTAGGGTCTAAACCGAGCTGTTACAACTCTCCCCCCTTAGGGATTTTCGTCCCTGAAAATCTTACCAGTGAATAGGTTCGGATTTGCTCTCTCATAATATCTGCAAGTTCCCACGTAGCCTCTTCAATTCCATGTTTGTGCCACAACACTTTCACTAAAGGAATTTTCTTGTTTCTCAACTCTTTGATCTCACGTGCTAAAACTCAAATCGGTTCTTCATTATACGACAAATCTGACTGAATCTCAACTTCAGTAGAAACAATCACATGCGATGGATTAGATCTGTATCGTCAGAGCATTGATACATGAAACACATTATGAATCTTTTCTAGCTCAGGTGGCAACAACAATCTATAAGCAACCGGTCTGATACGTTCGATAATTTCATATGGCCCGATGAACCTTGGACTCAATTTGCCTTTTCTGCCGAAACGAAGTATTTTCTTCCACGGAGACATTTTCAAAAACACCTTATCACCGATCTCAAATTCAATATCTTTTCGTTTCAAGTCTGCGTAAGACTTCCGACGATCTGACGTTGCTTTCAAACTGTCACGGATCACTTTCACTTTCTGCTCAGTCTCTTTTACCAAATCGACCCCGTGAATCTTATTCTCACTAAGTTCAGTCCAATACAATGGAGTTCTGCATTTACGACCGTAAAGAGCTTCATATGGTGCCATTTTAATGCTCGATTGAAAACTATTATTGTACGCAAATTCAATCAACGGTAGATGCTTTTCCCATGTACTTTCAAACTCAAGAAGACAACATCTCAACATATCCTCGAGAATCTGAATGATCCGCTCGGATTGACCATCCGTTTATGGATGAAATGCAGTACTGAAATACAGTTTCGTACCTAAAGCCTCATAATGTTTCTTCCAAAACCGTGAAGTAAACCTCGGATCTCTATCAGACATAATGGATAATGGTACCCCGTGCAATCTCACAATCTTAGAAATATACAATTCAGCTAGTTTATCAAGCGAATAATCAGTTCTCACCAGAATAAAATGAGCTGATTTCGTTAATCTGTCAACTATCACCCAAATTGCATCTTTCTTTCTCGGAGATAAAGGCAATCCCGACACAAAGTCCATCGTGATTCTCTCCCATTTCTACTCAGGAATCATGATCGGTTGTAACAAACCGGATGGAACCTGGCGTTCAGCTTTAACTTGTTGACAAACTAAACATCTCGAAACAAACTCTGAAATATCCCGTTTCATACCATGCCACCAATAAAATTGTTTCAAATCATTGTACATTTTTGTACTTCCCGGATGAATTGACATACGACTATTATGAGCTTTGTTCAAAATCAACTGAATCAACTCTGAATTTCTCGAAATACAAATCCGATCTTGAAATCTCAAACAATCATCATTATCAACTCGAAATTCTGAATCATAATTCGAACCACACTGATCTCGTTTTGCTATCATCTCATCATCACTTTTCTGGGCATCACAAATCTAACGTATAAACATTGGCCTCACTTTCAACTCAGTCAAAACCGAACCATCATCACACAGATCTATTTGAGTACTCATTACTCGCAAAGTAAATAAAGACTTTCGGCTCAGAGCATTAGCAACAACATTAGCTTTCCCCGGATGATAATCAATCACTAATTCATAGTCTTTTAGTAATTCTAACCATCTCCACTGTCGCAAATTCAATTCTTTCTGAGTCATCAGATATTTCAAACTCTTATGATCAGTATAAATGTGACACTTCTCACCAAATAGGTAATGACGCCAAATCTTCAATGCAAAAACAATAGCTGCTAATTCAAGATCATGAGTCGGATAGTTCTTTTCATGCGGCTTTAACTGTCTCGAAGCATAAGCTATAACTTTGCCCTCTTGCATCAACACACAACCCAAACCATTCAACGATGCATCACTGTAAACTATAAATTCTTTACCCGATTCATGTTGAACTAACACTGGTGCCTTTGTCAACAATACTTTCAACTGTTCAAAACTCTGCTCACACTTTTCTAACCATTCAAATTTAACATCTTTCTGTAGCAATTTTGTCAATGGAGTTGCAATCATCGAGAAACCTTTCACAAACCGTCTATAATACCCCGCTAGTCCCAGAAAACTACGGACTTCAGACACATTTCTCGGAGGTTTCCAATCCAGAATTGCTGAGATCTTACTCGGATCAACTCGTATTCCCCCAGCCGACACTATATGTCCCAAAACACCAACCTCACGCAACCAGAACTCACATTTGCTAAATTTGGCATACAATTGCTTCTCACGCAGAGTCTGTAACACCATTCTCAAATGCTCGACATGTTGCGTCTCATCACAAGAATAAATCAAAATATCATCAATGAACATGACAACAAATCGATCCAAATACGATCTGAATATCCGGTTCATCAAATCCATAGACACTGCAGGAGCATTCGTTAATCCGAAAGGCATAACTAAGAATTCATAATGTCCGTACCTCGTTCTGAACGCAGTTTTTGGCACATTTGATTCTTTAACTCGTAGCTGATAGTAGCCCGATCTCAAATCTATCTTAGAAAACACTGTAGCTCCCTTCAGCTGATCAAACAAATCATCAATATGAGGAAAAGGATATTTATTCTTTATAGTCACCTTGTTCAACTGTCGGTAATCAATACACATCCTCATAGTGCCATCTTTCTTTTTCACGAACAACACAGGTGCACCCCAAGGTGAGAAACTCGGTCGTGCATGTAACACCCCATACCCAAGTCCGAAACTGAGATTGGATACGAGACATTACTATACTTGAACTTACTAAAACATGTATTTTTGGGCTGTAAAATTTCGTTTTGAAATAGAAATTCTCTTTCTTAGTCAAATAATACATTTCATGGGCCTACGAGGCCTTAAACTCATGTCCAGAAACTTTCGGAGTTCAACTGGAAACTTTTACTCACTTTGTAAGCTTTTCCTCAAAACAGGGGTCACACGCCCGTGTACCCCTAAGACATGCCCGTGTCTTTCACCCGTGGTCGACACTGACTAATTTTACACGGCCTTGACACGCCCGTGGCTTTGGCCTGTGTGCTAAACTTTGGCATTCGACTTATCCACACGGTCCATACACACGCCTGTGTACTTCAAATTGGTGGCAATTCAAATTACAAGTGCAAGGTGAAGACTTCACACGGCGGGGCACACGCCCATGTGCTAACCGTGTGTCACACACACGCCTAAAACAAACGGCCGTGTGATTAGCCCGTGGTCTATTCTGACTTAAAACACTAATTTGCAGGGGACACACGGCCTAGACACACGCCCGTGTGTCTATCCGTGTGGGCACCTAGAGGCTATTTTCCAAGCCAATTGCCACCCTGAGATAAAAATCAATCCAATAGTCAATTCACTAACTCAAGTATTACATCTAACATGAACAAGGATGCATACTTCATTGATAAATAAAAACATACATACTTAATCATTCATGACCCATCTCTTTGGCCATATACAAAAAGAATACTAAGCTTGATAGCCAACACTTTGGCTAATTTTAAAACATAACTCAAAATGAAATGCTTCGTATACATGCCATACTTAATATAAACAACTTGGCTATACCAAAATAGCGATTGATAGTGTGCTCCGAGCTCTGACGACGATGATCCACGAGATTAGCTTAGCGTGACTACATGGAAAGAAAGAATTAAAGACGTAAGCATTTCGCTTTGTAAGTTTGCATGTAATGCATATAACAACATATATATATACTTAACATACTCATTCATCATAAGCAAAGGCATTGCTAAGTTCACATGCTTGAGCTTACTTACTCTTAATGATTCTTACACATATCATGGTACTTACTAGTCTCGTGCTTGTAAGGTAAACAAGGTACCTGTATCACTTAATCATATAAATTAGCATACTTTGTTAAGGTAAGCATAATCTTAACTTCATCATTCATAACATGAATAATACTCTTAGTTAACTTTGACTAGCATACTTGGATGATAGCTTTACTTGCTTAACTTTCTTGCTTTCTCGTTTATTCTTTACTCTTTTGCCCGATGAATTACTATGAATAACCGAGGATACTGAATCTCATCTCACATATATCTAGATGCCAAAGCCATATCCTAGATATGGTCTTACATGGAATCTCTCAACTTGGTATCGATGCCATGTCTTGACATGGACTTACACGAAGTCTTCCTTGTGTGTTCTCTTGGGAACTTACCATTGCCATGTCTTGGCATGGTCTTACTTGGTATCTTTACTCATGAACGGGTCAATGCCGAGCCTTGGCTTGGACTTACATGAAATCTTCCTTGTTACTCACCAATGCCATGCCTTGGCTTAGACTTACATGGGATCTTTATCTCATGATAGCTTTTCAATGCCAAGACTTGTCTTGGACTTACATGACATCTTTACTTGGAGACTCACCAATGCCATGCCTTGGCTTGGGCTTATATGGGTCTTCATCTCATAATAACTCTTCAATGCCAAGACTTGTCTTGTTCTTACATGATAACTTGCTTGATTACCGGTGCCATGCCTTGGCTTGGTCTTATACGGACTTTCTTATCTCACGTGATAGATCGAGTATCCTAAGTAATTCAACTTCAATCGGGACTTTCTCATGTTTAATCTCATTGATTTCTTTGTTTAACATAGCATTAAACAATCTCATGGAATTGATATATATATTCTACATCATACTAAGCAAGTCAATGATATTAATCATAAAGCTTAGAAATCATACAAACTTACCTCAATGTACAAAATGTATGTAGAAATACAATTTAGTCCTCGACTTTGTTCTTACCTCGATTTCGATTCGGGCTTCATTTTTCTTGATCTATAATAATAATTTAGTTCATTTAATACACACATTGACTAAATTGAATCTTAACACATACTTCGGCAAAATTACCATTTTGCCTCTAAACTTTCTCATAATTACACTTTTGCCTCAAGGCTCGTAAAGTGATTTTCATTCAATTTTCGTGAACTTCATGCTTAGATGATTCATTCTCTTAAATATAGCAACAATCAATTCTCACTATTTCTATCATGTATGATAAATTTCACAACTTTTACAAACTAGTCCTTACTAGCATTTTTCATGAAATTCATTTAGGAAAAGATGTTTATCTAACATCAAACTCTCATAATCTTTCATAAAACATCATTTTACAAGCATGTCATACATGGGTAGATTTATGAACATAAATTTTAGCTCAACTTATAGCTATAAATAGCTAATTCATAATACGAGGACTCCAAAAATACGAAGAATATTAAAAACGGGGCTAGGATGCACTTACTAGCAAGCTTCAAAAATTGAAGAACCCTAGCTATGGAGTCTCTCAAATTTTTGGCACAAGGAAGAAGAAGATGAATAAGATTTTTATCATCTTTTCCCATTTTAATCATTTAATTGATAAATGACAAAAATGCCATTCTCTTTAAAAAATTCACAATTTACTAACTCATGTCCATTTTTGTCCAAAAATTATAATTTGGGCAAATTGCTATTTAAGGACTTCTAATTAATAATCCAAAGCTATTTTATACAAAAAAATCTTCTAGAATCTCATATTTTGCAACTTTTGCAATTTAGTCCTAATGAACCCTTTAATAGAAATTTTCACAAAATTTCTACATAGAACTTTCATACTATCATGAAAACATCTCTTAAACCTTAAAAACTCAATTTTACTAACTCGAATTTGTGGTCTCGCACCACTATTCCGACTAGGCCCTAAATCGGGCTGTTACAGTGCAAATCCTCTATCTGTCAACTCTTGCAACTGAGACTTCAATTCTTTCAATTCTGTTGGTGCCATTCTATACGGAGCTATTGAGATAGGAGTTGTTCTCGGCACTAAATCAATACCAAACTCAACTTCTCGTATCGGAGGTAATCCCGGTAGTTCTTCAGGAAACACATCTAGAAACTCACAAACCACAGGCACAGATTCAACTTTCTTTTCTGTCACTTTTGTATCTATCACATATGCAAGATAAGCTTCACATCCCTTTTTCACATAATTCAAAGCTTTCATTGAAGATATTACAGCCGGTAGCCCATTCAAATCACTGGATTCAATTCGAACTATTTCACCATTCTGACTTCTCAAATCAATACTCTTCCATTTGCAATTCACAACAGCATTGTGCAAGGTTAGTCAATCCATACCAAAAATTATATCAAATTCATCAAATGTTAGCAGCATCAAATTAGCCGGAAAACAAATATCCTGAAACATCAATGGACAATTCTTGCACACTTTATCAACCAGAACACACTTGCCTAAGGGGTTCGATACTCTAATCACAAACTCAGTAGACTCAACAGGTAGATTCTTACTAGATACTAAGTTCACACACACATAAGAATGAGTAGATCCTGGATCTATCAATGCAATCACATCAGTATCGAAAAGAGTAAAAGTACCAGTTATGACGTCTGGAGAAGACGCTTCTTCTCAAGTGCGAATAGCATAAGCTCGGGCAGGTACTCTTGCCTCAGATCTCACAGCAGTATCTGTTGTCCCTCTCTGATGAACACTTACATTTCTAGTGTTTCTGGGTGGTCTACCCCTAGCTGTCGTGTTACTTGGCTTCGCACTCTGAATATTTTCTTTCTCAACTAACTCTGGACAATCTCGAATGAAGTGATCTCGTGATCCACATTTATAGCAAACTCTATTATTATACTTGCCCCAGTATTCTCCAACATGTCGTCTCCCACACTGTCTACACTTAGGCTTGTTGTTTTTGACACTTCCAACACTCGATTCAATCGGAATTTGAGTTTTAGGACCAGTATTCTGTTTCACACGATCTCTACTCGAATGTCCGAACGAAACATTTGAACGATTAACTGCATCTCTGAATCTCTTTGACGAAGGTTGATACGAGTTACTCATTGATCTTTTTCTTTCATCTCTAGCTTCGAAATCTGCTTTCTTCTTTTCTTTACTAAGCTCCTCAGCTTTGCAGGCTCTTTCAACTAACACTACAAATTCATTCAAATCAAGTATTCCAACCAACAATTTAATGTCTTCATTCAAACCTTCAACAAATCGTTTGCATATAGTAGTTTCTATTGAAACACATTCTCGCGCATACTGACTCAATCTCACAAACTCCCGTTCATATTCCGTAACTGACATACGGCCCTATTTCAGCTCTAGGAATTCTTTACGTTTCTGATCTATGAATCATTAACTTGAAAGAAATCCCAGGTGATTCTCTCTCTCGGAACCACAGATATCAATGTTTTCCACCAATTATATACCGTATCTCTCAACAATGAAATAGCACATTTTAAGCATTCATCAGGAGTCAATGACATCTCATCAAACACTCGAAATGCATTCTTGAGCCAAAACTTAGCTCGCTCGACATCATCATCAACTGTGGCCCTAAACTCTTCGGCCCCATACTTTCAAATTTTATCCACAGGAGGTTTACTCAATCGGATCGGATCTGTCACTTGTGGCACTACAAGTACTTGCAGGGGTGGAGGTTGTTGAGCAGCCGGATTTGTTCGAACGAACTCTATAAACCACTCACTCATCATTTGACAGAAGGCTTGCTTAGCCTCTCCCTCGTGGTTGCTAGCAATCGGCCTAGATTCGGCCGACGCTGTCCATTGAGCGAGAGCAGGTGCACTGCTCTCAACATCATTAGCGACTGCTCGATCGGGATCCATTTTCTATACAAAAACACATTTTTAACTATCAAGTCATCACACTATCGCAGATATATATATGGCATGTATAGCTAGACTCTCACTCGCTACCTTAGTCCTAGAATCGACTAAACCGTAGCTCTGATACCAATAAAATGTAACACCCCTAACCCGTAACCATCACCAGAATAGGGTTAAGAGGCATTACCGAACATTTGGAACATTTATAATCATTTTACATCTCAACTTAATCATTCACAATCATAGAGTCCCTTAAATAGGTCTACGAGACCTTAAACATACATTAGAAAGGGGTCGAGACTAAACCAAACACATACGAATTTTTTATGAAACTTAACATTTTTCTAAGTTACAGGGGTTACACGCCCGTGTGTAGGCACACGGCCTCTAACACACCCGTGTGTCCAAGTTGTGGCAAAACAGGGCATACATACTGACTTATCCACACGGCCGTAGACACGCCCGTGTGCTTCACCCGTGGTCGACACTGACTTATTTCACACGACCAGTCACACGCCCGTGTGTCTAGCTCGTGTGCGAGTCTGACTTGTTTCGATTTGCAAACTTCAAAGACACGATCGAGCCACACGCCCGTGTGCTCAACCGTGTGGACAAATATAGGCCATTTGTAAGGCCAATTTGCCACCCACACTTTGGGTCACACCTACAAGCATCAAACCATTCCAATTTCATACTCCATACACATCCAAAACATACCAAAACATGCACAATTTATCCTCTTAACATCATCAACCATTTCATATTCAAATCTAATTCAAATATACCAATCCAAAGTATCAATTTCACATCCAAATATTATAACCCATTCATCATTCAATCCTTACCAAATCTAAACATGAAACATACCATTTCCATTTTACTAACTTATGCCAAAATGATCATTCACATAGAACATATATACACATATTAACCATCCTTTACACATACCCAAAGCATATACCAAAATCATTCATCTATCAAGCCATATCACATGGCAAGATATATCCATCTCAAACATACCATGATTCACTAGCCTATACATGCCATATACCAAATATATACAAATTCCAAAAGTACCAAAATAGATAGTCGATAGTGTGATTTAGTCGCTGACGATCCCCGGATCCGAGCTAGCTTTAATTACACTGTAAAATAGAGAAAACTTCACACAGTAAGCTTTAAAGCTTCATAAGTTAGTAATATAATACATTTATTTCAATAATTCCCAATACAATATACAAAATAAACCATCACATAGATCATTTCACAATAATACACAATCTTACCCATAACCAGATACTCACATGACCATCCATTTATTCATTTACAAAACCATCAACCACATAGGTTCCGTACATACCTGTGCCAACACTTAGTTAATGATCACTTTTGCTACTCAATTTTCAATACCACATTTCGTTCAATCTTCATTAATTATTTGATTTACTCGCACACTTAGTGCCAATTTCATAGCTGAAGCTTTAATATCATCGCACACTTAGTGCCTTTACATTAAACCGAATTTAAATCGGTATCGCACACACAGTGCCAAACAATGTAGTCGATGCTTTCTTTATTTTGCACACTCAGTGCCATTCTCCATTGTATCAATTCTATTTCGCACACTTAGTGCCACATTTCTCAAAACCGCATTTAACATTACTAATTCATCAACCAAAAAATCTTTCATCACATAACACATGAGCATAAATTAAACAATTCGTATTACAAATGAACTTACCTCAAAAATAGAAATACCGAAACTAGTCGATCAATCGAGCACTTTGTCTTTGCCTCGATCCCGATCTGAATCTCTCTTTTCTTGATCTGTATAATAATAAACTTAACTCATTCAATCACCAATTCATTCAATTTAATCCAAACACACATATTTAGGGCATTTTACAAAATAGCCCTCACATTTTCACATTTCGACACTTAAGTCCCTATTTCAAAAAATCACAAAATATACATAATTTCAATATTCCCATGCTTGGCCGAATATTCCTCATGTCCATACAAGCCCACATATTTCATTTATTTCACATTTTAGTCCTCCAATTTCTCACTTTCACAATTAAGCCTAAATTACTCAAATTCACCAAAAATTCAAAGACAAAATATGTTAATCTATCACCTATGTTTCATATTTCATCATCAACTATCACAAAGCTCAAACATTCATCAATGGCACATCTCAAAATCTTCATCAAATTCTAAAATTAAAGCACGGGCTTGATAATACACTAGGCAACGATCACAAAAACGTAAAAATCACTAAAAACCGAGCTCAAAACATACCTTGATTGAGCTATGCAAGTGCCAAAATTTCGAGCCCTATTTTAGCTATCTTCCTTGCTTCATTCGGCCATGAAAGATGATAAAATGGCCATCTTTTTGTTTTATTTTAATTATATTAACATAAATATCAATTACCAATTTTAGCCTTTTTAATTTCATTTAAAATCCACTAACCTTAGGCTTTTATGTCCAACCAAACTATTAATGGTCCATTTACAACATAAGGACCTCTCATTTAAAAAGCCATGTCAATTAAACACTTTAACAATCAACACACAACTTTTGCATTTCATGCAATTAAGTCCTTTTTCTCAATTCGACACACAAACGATAAAATTTTCACACAGAATTTTCACATATGCTCAATCACATACTGTAAACACAGAAAATAATATTAAATTATTTTTTTGACCTCAGATTTGTGGTCCCGAAACCACTATTCTGACTAGGGTCTAAACCGGGTTGTTACACTAAAGGTATTAAATAGCTATAGAACATTAATTTGGAGGTCCTTATATGGTAATTATCCCATTAGTATGTTAGTGGATTATAATTGCTTGGCAATTTTGTAATAATTAATGTTTTTAAAGGTTAATTACGTAAATTAGTAAATAAAGATAAAATAAATAAAACAATTAAAGTTGTCATCTTTAATTTTGTTTCTTCAATCGATTGTGAAGAATAAGAAAGCCATTGTTGTCCTTAGCATTCGGCCAAGCTTCCATTGTCCATTTAGGTATGGTTTTTGTCCCGTTTTTGATGATTTCTATATTTTCGGAGTCGTTGTAACTTAATCTAGCTAGCCCAGGGACTAATTTGCAAAACTATTCAGTTGTTTGAATTTTTCCATTGATGAATGTGTATATGTTTTGATGTTTGATGATAGAAAATGAATGGTTGTTGTTAGATAAACAACATTTGTTAAGTGATTTTTAATGAAATTGCAAATTAGGGATTTGTTTGTGAAATGTGAAAATTATGTGGTAAATGTGTGAAATAATGAAAAAATATGGGCCGCTATAAACTTGTATGAAATTTGGCTAGCACGGGTGTGGATTAAATTGCATGAATTTGCATTTTTATGAGATAGGGACTAAATTGTAAAGAAGTTAAAATATTTGGGGTAAAAGTGTAAATTTGTAAAATATATATTTGCGCTGAATTGAGTATAATGAATACTAAATGGATTGAATTTAATTATTTAGATCAAGTTAAGCCTCGTACGGATCTAGATCGAGGGAAAGATAAAGTATCAGACTGGTTGATCTTATTTCGTCATTTTTGTGATCGAGGTAAGTTCGTATGTTTAATAAGCATTAAATTATATGTATTTGAATGCTTAATTGTTATAATAGAGATGATACGATACCATGGAAATTTTCGACGAGTTATTGACAATGTATAAATCTCGGTTGAACCTTAGGAATAGATAGGATACAAATGATATGTCATTAGGGGTTACCGTGTTTTGGGTGTTGGTCCTGTACATTCTACCGGTGGCTGATTTTTTTGGCATGTGTTGCGGTTACTCATCAGCTTGTGTGAGCAGCACTATGTAGTTACATCTTGACCGTCAGCTTATGATAGCTCAAGAGGGAGCATTTATATGAGATATGAGATAGTGATGGTTTCGACCATGTATTGGCACTTAGTGTGCGAGATTCTCGAGTATCTGATAGTATTCCAAATGGTTCAATGGGTATATTAATGATATGAAAGACTAAGAGATTGATATGTACCAGTACAGGTATGTTCATAAATTGTATAAGCATTGGATCTATGAGATTTGTGAATTCATGACTAACCTATTGATTGAATATGTGTTAGGCTTTTGGATTCAAATTGAGTTGCATTATGCTATGTTTATTTACTTAATTCGTGAATGAATGGTAAGATGTACTCTTTAGCCATACGAACTTACTAAGCTTAATAGCTTACTTTGTTTACTTTTCTGTGTTTTATAGTGATTTCGAAGCTTGCTCAGATTGGAAGTTGTTGGAGATCTCATCACACTATCCAGCCGTTGTTTTGGTACTTTTGAAATATGTGTATTTTGGTTATATGACATGTATAGCTTATGTGGCTAATGAAAGCCTATATGATTTGGTTATGTAATTAGTCATTTAAAATGACTTGAATTGGCATATGTTGGTTAAGTATGTATATATGTGGTTATTCTCATTTTGGTATGTATTTGGAATTGCCTTGGAAATGCCTTAATTGTGTATTGGTATTTTGAGTACAAAATAATTGAACTTGAGAATTGGTATGCATGTTGAATTAGGCACAAAGTCTAATAAGTGAGTTTGATCATTTAGGGAAACTTTGGAGGCATATTGGTATGTTTTTGAATGGTTAATTGTGATGCTTATGAGCCTTATGGTTGTTGGTATTGAAATTGCATAAAATGGACTTGGTTTAGATTGGTTTGAATGCCTATTGAAGATATGGTCATATGCTATTTGGTATGTGTAGGTTGGTGCCAATTTTGGGTGAGAAATGTGGCTTGAAAAATAGCCTATTTTTGTCCACACAGGCAGAGACACGGGCGTGTGTCTCAGCCATGTGTGACACACGGTTAGGTGACACGGCCATGTGTCCCGCAGTACTTATTTAGAAATCAAGTCAGTAGCTTCACACGGTCTAGCACACGGGCGTGTGGCTTGGCCGTGTGGCAAAAGTTAGTATACCCTCCAGTTTCCACACGGCCTAGCACACGGCCTGGCACACGGGCGTGTGAGGCCATTTCGAAGGGTACACGAGCTAGTCACACGGGCATGTGGTTGGTCGTGTGACCCAAGTCAGTGAGTTACACAGGGTCAGACACGAGCTAAGACACGGCCATGTGATCCCATTTCGAGTGTCCACATGACCTGTGACACGGGCATGTCTTTTGGCCGTGTGAGACACACGGCCTGGCCACACGGGTGTGTGTCCCCTGCACTTTGTTTAATTTTCCATGTTTCCCTAAAAATTTATTAAGTATTCGAATTAGTCCCTAACCACTTCTAATGCTTGTTTTAGGCCTTGAGGGCTTGTGTTAGGGACTATATGACTGTATTTGAATGAATTTTGTTTGGATTTGAGAAATATATATATATATGAAATGTATGATTGTCTAAGAAATAAGTCCAGTAATGCTTCGTAACCCTATTTTGGCGACGGATACGGGTTAAGGGTGTTACAATACTACCCGACCCATGTCAAAGTTTTAGAAATTATTGAGTTTTTAAGTGTTGTTAATGTTGAATAATTTTAGTATTAGGGATTAAATTGATAGGTTTTTAAGTTAGAAATAAAAAAAGGATTAAATTGTAGAATAAATTGTAAATTTTGAGTAATAGGGACTAAATTGTGAAAAATTTGAAAATTTGGAATTTAAGTGAAAATAGGGAGTTAAATTTAGTTTAAAGTGGAATTTGTATGAAAATATAAGATTAATTGTGAAGAAATAAAATTAGTCTCGGTTTAGAGACTAAATTGGAATTTAGGCAAATATTGAGTAAAAATTTGAAATTTTCAATATGAAATTAAATTGTGTTGTATTGATGAATTTTAATTGTTTTAATTCCGTATCTAACGTCATATCGGAATCCTCGACTAAAAAGGGGAAAGATAAAGTCGACATCGAATAACTCAGAATTTCTGATTTGTATTTCTATAATCTGAACCTAGTTACTAATTGTTGTATTTTGATTTAATGTTTATGGTAAGTGGTTGAGGTGAGTATTTGGCATTTTGATATTGAATTGAATTAAAGTTGATGGAAATTGATTTAATTGGTATATATATTATGATTGTATTGATTATTTGAATTGAATTGAATTCATGTGTATAGGTGATTATATGAAGAAAAAAAATTGATACTGGATATTGGTTGTTTTTGAAATGTGAAATTAAACCATATTAAATGTATCGGGCTGAGTCGGATATAGATGGCATGCCATAGGATTGGAAGAGTTCAGGGATTTCTTCAACTTCGAGTCGATGAGGCACTGGGTGCCAATTTACTTCGGTTTAACCGATGAGACACTGGGTGTCAATTTACTACTTCGGATTTATTCAATGAGACATTGGGTGTCAATTTACTACTTCGAATTATTCGATGAGGCACTGGGTGCCAAACTGGTGTGTTTTGGTTGGATCCGTGTATCCATCCGAGTTCAAGTCGTGTTAATAGGGGTAAATGAATAATAAATTTTTATAATTGAAATTGAAATGGCATGATATGAGAAATGGAAGTGAAATAGTGAATTAAAAATAGAATGTGAAGTGTGTATACATGGAATATATGAATTATATACTCATGAATTGAGTATGGTATGAAATGATGTATTCATGAATTGAGTATTGCATGACTGATGCCATTGTACGAATAAATGTGGTTTGATATGTGAATAACCATTTATATAGCAATTGTGTGAATTAGGATATTGTTTAATAAATGAAAAATGATAGTTATGATACTAGACATTAATATGTCCTTATAATTTAATTGTGCCTATTATATTATCTTGTCTTTAAATATTCGGATTATAGAAATACCACTGAGTTTTTACTCAGTGTACGATTTTTTTTCCGTATTGAAGAGTTGTAATTGAGGTTGTGAGCATCCATTTCATCACATCTCCAAGTGTCAAGAGGGTATGTTTCAAAATTTTGAATAGAATGCCATGTACTTAGGAAGATCAAGTGTGTTCCAAGTAGTAGGGACTAAAATATAGGTTATAAAAATTTATTTTTTAATGTTCAAATATATTAGTGATTAGCCAAAATCACTTTGGCACTAAATGTAATATTCCAATATAAGGTTCCTTGGGTCGAACCGGGTATAGGGATGTTACATCTCACGTGACTATTAAGAAAGAAAAATTTGAGTGGATAGAGGCATGTCTAAAGAGCTTTGACAAGCTAAAAGCAATTCTAAAAAAGGCCCCGATTTTAGCAAAATCGGAGTCTGACGTGGAGTACATTGTGTTTACGGACGCATCCCTAAATGGGTTGAGATGTGTGCTTATGCAAAGAGGGACGGTTGTGGCGTATGCATCTTGCCAACTCAAGCCACATAAAAGGAACTATCCTACACATGACTTGGAACTAGCAGTTGTGGTGCTAACATTAAAAATCTGGAGACACTATCTTTTTGGGGAAAAGTGTCGTGTGTTCTCAGACCATAAGAGCTTAAAGTACCTGATGATGTAGAAGGATTTAAATCTACGCCAACAATGATGGATGAAGCTACTAAAATACTACAACCTGGAAATCGAGTACCATCCTGGAAAAGCTAACGTAGTGGCAAATGCTTTAAGCGGGAAAATTTGTGACAGCTTTGGCATCTTTTCGAGCGAATGTTTGCCTAGAAGATGATGGATCTCTCCTTGTAGAATTGACTGTTCAACCTATCTTTCTTTCTCAGATTCTGGAAGAAAAGTTAAAAGATGCAAAGTGTGATGAGTACAAGAGGCGGATGGTGTCTAACGATACATCAAACTTCACTTTAGGAAAAGATGGCGAGCTTTGATTTATTAGTAGAATGTATGTGCCAACAGGAAGTGATTTGAGGTAAGAATTATTAAAGGAGGCTCACCAAAAACCCTTCTTGCTTCATCCAAGAAGCACTAAGATGTATTGTGATTTAAGAAGTTTATATTGCTGGTCTAGAATGAAGAAAGAGATATCAGAGTATGCCTCGAGTTGTCTGACATGCCAGTAAGTAAAGACTAAACATCAAGTTTCCTTAGGGAAGTTGTAACCTTTAGAGATTCCTGAGTGGAAGTGGGACAAGATCACCATGGATTTCGTTCGGGTCTTCCTCTCAGTCCTACTAAAAAGAACTCATTCTAGGTGATTGTAGATCGACTTACTAAGTTAACCCATTTCCTACCAGTGCATACAAACTTTTCGCTAGAAAAATTGGCTAAACTCTACGTATCTAAAATTGTATGCCTCTACGGTATACCAACATCCATAGTGTTAGATCGAGATCCAAGGTACACGTCGAGATTTTGGAAACAACTACAAAAATCCTTAGAAACCAAGTTACAGTTCAGTACAGACTTCCATCCTCAGTCAGATGGACAATCTGAAAGAGTAATTCAAGTTCTTAAAGACATGCTCAGAAGTTGTGTAATAGATTTTGGATTGAACTGGGAAAAATATATTCCTTTGGAAGAGTTTGCATATAACACTAGTCATCATGCCACTCTAGGAATGTTGCCTTTTGAAACACTGTATGAAAGAAGGCGCAGATCACCCACTTGTTGGATGGAACTCAATGAGAGAAAAATAGGTGGTCCTAAATTAGTAAGGGAAACAGAAGAGAAAGTTTCGATCATTCGAACCCATTTAAAGGTTGCTTAAGATCGATAGAAGGCTTATGCTGATATAAAAAGGAAAGATATTTCATTTGAAGTAGGAAACATGGCATTTTTGAAAGTTTCTTCTAGGAAAAATGGTTACAAGATTTGGATTAGAAGGGAAGTTGAGCCCGTGTTTCATAGGACCATACGAAGTTTTGGAGCAAGTTGGTCCAATGGCGTATAAATTGAAAATACCTCTGGATCTATCAAAGATTCATAACGTGTTTCACGTATCCATGTTAAGGAGATATCGACCGAATCTATACCACGTGGTGCAAGCAGAAACACTAGAGGTGGAACCCAACTTATCTTTTGAAGAAGAGCCTATTTGTATTTTGGCAAGAGAAATGAAAGAATTGAGAAATAAAAGAATTCCACTGGTAAAAGTATTATGGAAGAATCTGTAATAGCCCGATTTAGGGCCTAGTCAAAATAGTGGTTGCGAGACCACAAATCCGAAGTAGAAATATGTGTTTTATGATTTTTATAAGGCTTACGTTGTGGTTGCATGATTGTGTGAAAATTTCATGAGGAAATTTTATTTATTAGTGATCAATTTGTCCATTAGGACTAAATTGAAAAGATTGGAAAATATGAGATTCTAGAACATTTAAGTATGAAATAGAATTATAAAAATTACTAGAGGTCCTTATTTAGCAATTAGACCATTAAATGTCAAGATGGATAAAAATGGACATGGGAAGGAAAAATCTCAAGAAAGGGCCTTAAGGGCATTTTAGTCATTTGGTTAATTAATGAATTAAAAAGGGAAAAATAAGTCAAAATCTTGTCCATCTTCTTCCTCTAAGTGCCGAAATTGGCAAAGAGACAAATCTAGGGTTTCTTCAACTTCCAAGCTTGATAGTAAGTGCATCCTATCCCCGCTTTTAATGTTCTTCGTATTTTTGAGATCCTCGTAGCTCGATTTAGCTATTTCTAGCTATATTTTGAGCTAGGGTTTATGTTCAAAAATTTACTCATGTATGAAATGCATGTATTTTGATGTTTTAAGGAAGAATATGAAAGTTTGATGTGTGATAAACATCTTTTTCTAAGTGATTTTCATGAAAAATGCATAAAAGGACCAAATTGTAAAAGTTATAAAAATGGTCATATATGGGGGAAATAGTGGAAATTGGGGGCTGTTGTAGTTAAGAAAATAATTCGGCTAGGCTTAAAATACAAGAAAGTTGAATAAAAATCATTTTACGAGCCTAGGGGCAAAAGTGTAATTATGTGAATGTTTAAAGGCAAAATCGTAATTTTGCCAAAGAATGATTCATGAGTCAATTTAGTCAATGTGAGTATTAAACAAGTGAAATTGTTATTATAGATCAAGAAACACGAAGCCCGGACCAAAACCGAGGTAAGAACAAGGTTGTGGACTAAATCGAATATCTACGCACAATTTGAGTACCGAGGTAAGTTTGTGTGAAATTAAAGTTTCATAGTGTTTTTTTATATTTTAAATTGCTTGATCTTATGATAATGCATATCATTTCATGAAAATCGACTAATGAATCCTCGATAAGAAAATGATGAGAATATATTAAGTTAAAGTCCCGGTTAAAGATTCGGAATAACGAGGATACCTATGTCACGACATGAGATAAAGAAGGTCCCGTATAAGACCATGTCTGGGACATGGCATCGACACCGAATGTAGGTCCCGTATAAGACCATGTTTGGGACATGGCATCGGCACCGAATAAGAAAGGTCCCGTATAAGACCATGTTTGGGCATGGCCTCGGCACCAAAGGAAGATCTCGTGTAAGACCATGTCTGGGACATGGCATCAACATCTATGTACAATCTCGTATAAGACCATGTCTGGGACATGGCATCGACATCGAGTTAAGAGATCCCGTGTAAGACTATATCTTGGGTATGGCATCGGCATCAAGAGGTGATCCCATGTAAGACCATATCTGGGATATGGCATTGGCATTGTGATAAATGTATGATGAGATTGAGTATCCTCTGATATTCCGAGTAGTTCAACGGGCAAAAGATCTAAGTATGCAAAAATGACAAAGAGCTAAGCTATACAAAGATGACAAAGAGTTACATTTAAGTTAAGGATGATAATGATTTAAGTTTATGTTCATGATAGCATAAGTGCTAAATTATGTGATGAAGTGACACAGGTACCATGAGTAAAATATGAGTTATGAAACCGTAATGTGATATGTGATGGGTAAGCGTAAGTATGAGTAAGTATGTCAAAGTACTTGAGAACTTGTATTGTTATTGTTCTATGAGATGAATGGATTTTACCATGAGTACTTATGCTGCTATTTTAATTCATACAAACTTATTAAGCTATATGCTTACCCCTTTCTTTTCCCTTTTCCTTGTAGTATCGCCAAGCTAGCTCAGGGATCGTAGAACGTCGGAGCTCGGATCACACTATCAATCATTCTTTTGGTATAGTAAAGTTGATTTATATTGGGTATGGCATGTATAGGAACTTGGTCATCTTGTGTTATGTCATATTTGAAAGCCAAAGTGTTGGCTATTAATGTTATACACTCATTTTGTAAATGGCCATCAGGAATTGGCCGATATTTGTCAAGTTTTATATCTTAATGATGATGAGTTCTATGAACTGAAAGTTCATGCAATTGATGGAGTAAAATGTGAAGTGTATGAATGATGATTAGTAATTCTTCATAGGGTACTATTGCCATGTTTTGTGCTGGCATATGTGTGTTTATGTTTTAGAGTGGCAATTGGCTTGGGAAATAGCCTTTTTATTTGTCCACACGAGTAGATACACGGGCGTGTGTCTAGGCCGTGTGTGACACACGGTCCGCCCATGGGTGTGCTGATAGGCCGTGTGAAAACACCTGTAGGTTCGAAAGGAAAAATAAATTCCACACGGGCTAGGAACATGGGCGTGTGTGACCACACGGCCTACCCATGCGGGCGTGTTCCATTCCACACGGGCGTGTGGCCCTGTTTAGGCAAAAAAAATTATAAGTGCGCAAAAGTTTTCGGTTTAATTCTGAAACCTTCCGTATGTATGTTTAGGGCCTCGTAGGCCCATAATAAGGATGTTATGAATATGAATGAGAAGCTTTAAGTTGAAATGAAATTTTATAGCCCGATGTTGTATGTTTAAGCAAGTTAAGTCTGGTAATGCCTCGTATCCTGTTCCGACGTCGGACACGGGTAAGGGGTGTTACATTTAGTGGTATCAAAGCTACGATTTAGTCAGTTCTCGGACTTACGTAGCGTAAGCATGAGTCTAGCTATACATGCCATACACATGAGTATTTACATTATGATAGTGTGACGACTCCTGACGATTTAAATTGTGTTTTCATATAGTAAATGGATCCCGATAGAGCTGTGGCGGATGATGTAGAAAGTAACGCGCCGGCTCCCACTGAATGGACGGTGCCAAATGGAAATGAGAATAGACCAACAACTGTAAGTCAGAGAGGAGGAGAAGAGGTTAGGGAAGCCTTTCTCCACATGATGAATGCATGGTATACGGAGTTCGTTCACATGAACCCGAATGCGTAACCCCCTCCACCCCACCTATTCCTCAGCCTACCCCTGTAGCTCCCCAAGTGGTGGAAGTGGTAAGAAGAGAAAAGCCTCCGGTCGATAGAATCCGGAAACAAAGAGCCGAGGAATTTCGAGCTAGTAAAGATGATGATCTGGAAAGAGTAGAATTTTGGCTTGAAATTACCATCAGGGTATTTGATGAATTATCTTGCACACTTGAAGAGTGCATGAAATGTGTGGTGTCTCTCTTAAGAGATTCTGCTTATCAGTGGTGGAACACCCTTGTGTTGGTTGTACATGGGGAAAGGATCACATGGGAGTTTTTCTAAGAGGAATTCCAGAAGAAGTACATTAGCCAAAGATTTATTGATCAGAAAAGAAAGGAATTCCTTGAACCGAAACAAGGTAGAATGACAGTAACTAAATATGAGCGTGAATTTGTAAGGCTCAGCAAGTACACTCGGGAGTGTGTGTCCTCTGAAGCCATCATGTGTAAGAGGTTTGAGGATGGATTAAATGAAGATATCCGATTATTTGTTGGTGTCCTAGAATTAAAGGAATTTGTTGTGCTAGTGGATAGGGCTTGTAAAGCCGAGGAGTTGGTTAAAGAGAAAAGAAAAGCTGAAATGGAGTCTCATGACTCAAGAAAGAGAAAAATGAACAAGTCGTTTCAATCTTCATCCAAGAAGTCAAGAGACTTCCCTACCCGATCAGCTACTTCAGCCGAGTTTTCAAATAGAAGTAAGAGTAAACAGTACTCGGGGATTAAAGCTCAGACTACCTCAGTTGCTAGTGTTGGGAACACTTGACCTAATAGACCAAAATGTCCACAGTGTGGCAGACGCCATCCCGGTGAGTTCCAAGCCTATGAGAGAGCCTGTTTTAAGTGTGGTTCCCAAGATCATTTTATTAGAGAATGCCCTGAGATGGTTGAAAAAAGAGAAAATTCAGAGTGCCAGATCGGGAAGCACTACTAGAGGGAGACAATAGAGAAACCCGAGAAGTGGAACGAGTAGTAAGAGTACACCCAGAGAGCAAGCTGCAAGATCTGAGGGTAGAGCGCCTGCGAGGACTTATGCCATTCGCGCTCGCGAAGAGGCGTCATCCCCTGATGTATATACGGGTAAATTTTCTCTCCATTATACTAATGTTGTTACTTTAATTGATTCGGGATCTACCCACTCATATATTTGTATGAAATTAGCATCTAGTATGAGCATGCCTGTAGAGTCTATAGAGTTTGTGATAAAAGTGTCCAATCCTTTAGGCAAAAGTGTATTAGTTGATAAGGTATGCAAAGATTGCCCATTGATGATTAGAGGTCATTATTTTAAGGCAAATCTCATGCTATTGCCATTTGATGAATTCGATATACTTCTTGGTATGGACTGGTTAACTGCTCATGATGTGACAGTAAATTGTGGAAAGAAATACATTGAATTGAGATGTGATAACGGGGACACTCTTCGTGTTGAATCAGATGAACAGGACAGGCCGCCTGTAGTGATCTCTCATATGTCTGCCCAGAAATATGTAAGAAAGGGATACGAAGCATATCTTGCCTTTGTAATGAATGCTAAAGAAACTGAATTAAGAATTGAATCAGTACCGAAAGTATGTGAGTACCCAGATGTATTCCCAGAAGAATTGCCAGGGTTGCCTCCAGTTAGAGAGGTTGAATTTGGCATTGAGTTAGCTCCTGGTACTGCATCTATATCGATTACTCCATACAGAATGGCCCCAACTGAGTTGAATGAATTAAAGGCACAGTTACAAGAGTTGACGGACAAAGGTTTTGCTAGACCGAGTTATTCTCCGTGGGGTGCTCCAGTGTTATTTGTGAAAAAGAAAGATGGTTCCATGAGATTATGTATAGATTACCAGCAGCTTAATAAGGTTACTGTGAAGAATAATTACCCATTGCCAAGGATCAATGATTTATTTGATCAATTGAAGGGAGCCACTGTGTTCTTCAAGATAGACTTGAGGTCCGGTTATTACCAGTTGAGGGTCAAAGACTCAGATGTGCTGAAAACTGCATTTCGAACAAGGTATGGGCACTATGAATTTTTAGTCATGCCTTTTGGCTTAACAAATTCCCCTACTGTGTTTATGGATTTAATGAACCGTATATTTCGGCCATACTTGGATAAGTTTGTTGTGGTTTTTATTGATGATATATTGATATATTCTTGTGATGAACATGAGCATGCCAGGCACTTAAGGACGGTTTTGCAAATTTTACGAGATAATCAGTTGTATGCCAAGTTTAGCAAAAGTAAATTTTGGCTCAAAGAGGTTGGATTTTTGGGGCACATTGTCTCGGGAGATGGAATCCGAGTAGACCCAAGCAAAATTTTAGCTATTGTTGATTGGAAGCCGCCGAGAAACGTATCAGAGATTAGAAGTTTTCTATGCCTAGCTAGTTATTACAGACGTTTTGTCAAGGGGTTTTCTATGATAGCTACACCGATGATGAGGGTGTTACAAAAAGAGGTGAAGTTTGAATGGACAGAAAAGTGCCAACAGAGTTTTGAGAAACTAAAGGCATTGTTGACTGAGGCTCCAGTTCTAGTGCAACCTGAACTGGGAAAAGAATTTGTGATCTACAGCGATGCACCCTTGAATGGATTGGGCTACGTGCTTATGCAGGAAGGCAAGGTGATAGCATATGCCTCTAGACAGTTAAAGCTGCATGAGAAGAATTACCCGACACATGATTTAGAGTTGGCTGCCATTGTGTTTGCCTTGAAGATATGGAGACACCATTTGTATGGTGAAAGATGTCGGATATTCACCGATCATAAGAGCCTAAAGTACTTGATGACTCAGAAGGAATTGAATTTAAGGCAGCGAAGATGGTTAGAGTTGATAAAGAATTATGAGCTAGTCATTGACTATGTAACAGCTCGATTCAGGGCCTAGTCGGAATAGTGGTGCGAGACCACAAATCTGAGTTAGTAAATTGATTTCTTAAGGTTTATGACATGTTTGCATGATAGTATTAAAGTTCCATGTAGAAATTTTGTGAAATTGACATGGAATGATCAAATAGGACTAAATTGCAAAAGTTGCAATATATGAGTTTCTAGAAGCTTTTTGTATGAAATAGCTTTAGAATATTAATTAGAAGTCCTTAAATAGCAATTTGCCCAAATTATAAGTTTTGGACAAAAATGGACATGAGTTAGTAAATTGTAAATTTTTAAAGAGAAGGGCATTTTGGTCATTTACCAATTAAATGATTAAAATGGGAAAAAGATGATAAAAATTTCATTCATCTTCTTCCTGGTGCCGAAAATTGGCAGACTCCATAGCTAGGGTTCTTCAAATTTTTGAAGCTTGCAAGTAAGTCATCCTAGCCCCGTTTTTAATATTCTTTGTATTTTTGGAGTCCTCGTATTATGAATTAGCTATTTTTAGCTATAAGATGAGCTAAGAAGCATGTTCAAAAATCTACCCATGTGTATCATACATGTAAAATGATATTTTATGGAAGATTATGGAAGTTTGATGTTAGATAAACATCTTTTCCTTAGTGAATTTCATGAAAAATGATAGTATGGACTAATTTGTAATAGTTATGAAATTGGTCATACCTATTAGAAATAGTGAGAATTAATGATTTTTATAGTAGAGAAAATGAATCAGCTAAACATGATGTTTAAGAAAGTTGAATGAGAATTATTTTACGAGCCTAGGGGCAAAAGTGCAAAGATGAGAAAGTTTAGGGGCAAAATAGTAATTTTGCCAAAGTATGAGTTAAGAGTAAATTTAGTCAATATGAGTATTAAATGATCTAATTATTATTACAGATCAAGAAAAATGAGGCCCGGATTGAAACCGAGGCAAGAACAAAGTCGAGGACTAAATTGCATATCTACATACATTTTGTATATTGAGGTAAGTTTGTATGATTTCTAAGCTTTATGATTATTATCATTGAATTTCTTAGTATAATGTACAATATTACCATGAAAATGTTTGATGTTATGATAAAAAAAGAAGATAATGAGATTAAGCATGAGAAAGTCCCGATTGAAGTTGAATTACCTAGGATACTCGATCTATCACATGAAATGAGAAAGTCCGTATAAGACCAAGCCAAGGCATGGCATCGGCAATTAAGCAAGTTGTCATGTAAGACCAAGACAAGTCTTGGCATTGAAGAGTTATTATGGGATGAAGACCCATGTAAGCCCAAGCCAAGGCATGGCATTGGTGAGTCTCCAAGCAAAGATGTCATGTAAGTCCAAGACAAGTCTTGGCATTGAAAAGCTATCATGAGGTAGAGATTCCATGTAAGTCCAAGCCAAGGCATGGCATTGGTGAGTAACAAGAAAGATTTCATGTAAGTCCAAGCCAAGGCTCGGCATTGACCAGCTCATGAGTAAAGATACAAAGTGAGACCATGTCAAGACATGGCAATGGTAAGTTCCCAAGGGAACACATAAGGAAGACTTTGAGTAAGTCCATGTCAAGACATGGCATCAATACCAAGATGAGAGATCCCATGTAAGACCATATCGAGGATATGGCTTTGGCATCAAATTATGTGGGATGAGATTCAGTATCCTCGGTTATTCGCAGAAATTCATCGGGCAAATGAGTAAAGTTAAAATGATAACAAGGAAGACAAGTAAGAAAAGCTATTATCAAGTTAGAAACGAGTATTACTCATATTATGAATGATGAACTAGAGATTATAATTATTATTGTAGAGTATGCTGATCTATGTGATCAAGTGATACAGGTACCTTGTTTACCTCATGAGTATGAGACTAGTAAGTATCATGAGATATGTAAGAATCAGTATGAGTAAGTAAACTTAAATAGCTGAAATTTATGATACCATTGTTTATGTTAAATGGTTTATATTGAGCAAGTATGTTGCTACGTGCATTATATGCAAACTTACTAAGCTAAATGCTTACGTCCTTTATTCTTTCTTTTCATGTAGTCCCGCCAAGCTAATCTCGTAGATCATCATCATTGGAGCTCGGAGCACACTATCAATCGCTATTTTGGTATAGCCAAGTTGTTTATATTAAGTATGGCATGTATAGGAAGCATTTCATTTTGAGTTATGTTTTAAAACTAGCCAAAGTGTTGGCTATCAAGCTTAGTATTCTTTTTGTATATGGCCAAAGAGATGAGTCATGAATGATTAAGTATGTATGTTTTAATCTATCAATGAAGTATGCATCCTTGTTTATGTTAGATGTAATACTTGAGTTGCTGAATTGAGCATGAGTTTGGTCTTAATTTCAGGGTGGTAATTGGCTTGGTAAATAGCCTCTAAGTGCTCACACAGTTGGACACACGGGCGTGTGTCTAGGCCGTGTGCACCCTGCACCTTTGTACCTTAAGTCAGAATAGACCACGGACCAGTCACACGGGCGTGTGTTTAGACTCTAGGCCGTGTTAAGGTAGTCAGTGTGCACCACGGGTGGTAAGCATGGGCGTGTGCCTTGGCCATGGGGCATTGGCGAGAATCTTTGGGGTTTTAGGCACGGTTTGGGGCCACGGGCGTGTCGGGCCGTGTGTAAATTGCCGATATCCACCACGGGTGAAAGACACGGGCATGTTTTAGGGGTGCGGGCGTGTCCCAAGTCACACCGGACGTGTGACCCCGCTTTGGAGAGAAAGTTTCGAGATGAGTTTCGAAAGTTTCGAGATGCAAGTCTGAGGCCTCGTAGGCCCATGAAATGTTTGATTTGACTAAGAAAGAGAAGTTTTTAATTCGGAACGAAATTTTATAGTCCGTAAGCACATGATTAAGTGAGTTCAAGCATGGTAATGTCTCAAGTATCCATCTTAGTCTCGGACTCGGGTATGGGTGTTACATTTAATGGTATCGAGCTACGATTTAGTCGGTTCTAGGACTAACGTGTGCGAGCACGAGTCTAGCTATACATGCCATACGTAAGAATGTTTTTATAATGATAGTGTGACTACTCCCGATTTACTTAAATTATGTTTATACATTTAGTAAATGGATCCCGATAGAGCTGTGGCGGATGACGTAGAAAGTAACGCGCCGGCTCTCGCTGAAGGGATGGTGCCGAACGAGAATGAGAATAGACCCACTACGATGAGTCAAGAAGGAGGAGAAGAGGCTAGAGAAGCCTTCCTCCATATGATGAATACATGGTATACGGAGTTCGTTCGTACGAACCCGAATGCGCAACCCCCTCCACCCCCACCTATTCCTCAACCTATCCCAGTAGCCCCTCAAGTAGTAGAATTGGTAAGAGGAGAGAAGCCTCCAGTTGATAGAATCAGGAAACATGGGGCAGAAGAATTTCGGGCTAGAAAAGATGATGATCCGGAAAAAGTTGAATTATGGTTAGAAAATACCATCAGGGTATTTAATGAGTTGTCATACACATCTGAGGAATGCATGAAGTGTGTAGTCTCTCTTTTAAGAGATTCTGCCTATCAATGGTGGAACACATTGGTGTCTGTGGTACCGAGGGAAAAGGTCACATGGGAATTCTTCCAAGAAGAGTTCAAGAAAAAGTATATCAGTCAAAGGTTCGTAGACCAGAAAAGAAAGGAATTTCTAGAGTTAAAGCGAGGCAAGATGTCTGTGACTGATTATGAGCGTGAGTTTGTACGGCTCAGCAAATACGCTCGAGAATGCGTGTCCACCGAGGCCATCATGAGTAAGAGATTTGAAGATGGGCTAAATGAGGACATCAAATTGGTTGTTGCTGTCCTAGAACTAAAGGAATTTGTTGTGCTAGTAGAGAGGGCTTGTAAAGCCGAAGAACTAGTAAAGGAGAAGAGAAAGTCTGAAATAGAGTCTCGCGACTCTAAAAAGAGACAGTGGAATAAGTCATTCCAATCCTCATCCAAGAAATGAAGAGATTTCTCTACCCGATCGGCTACTTCCATTGGATTTTCAAGGAAGGACAAGAGTAAGCAGTATTCGGGAAGTAAGGTACAGACGACCTCAGTTGCTAGTGTGGGGAACATCCGATCGGATAGACCCGAATGCCCACAGTGTGGCAGACGTCATCTTGGAGAATGTCGAGCACATGAAAATGCATGTTTCAGATGTGGTTCCCATAACCACTACATAAAAGATTGTCCAGAGACAATGAAAGAAGATAGAGCACAGAACCCGAGATCCGGGAGTGTGGTCAGAGGAAGATCGCAGAGGAACCCAGGAAGTGGGGCAAGTGGAAGAGGTAACCCTAGAGAGCGGGCTGCGAGACCCGAGGGTAGGACGCCTGCAAGGACTTATGCCATTCGCGCTCACGAAGAGGCATCTTCTCCTGATGTTATTACGGGTACCTTTTTTTTATGATATCAAAGTTATTGCTTTAATAGATCCCGGATCCACACACTCTTACATTTGTATGAAACTAGTATCCAGTATGAATATGCCTATAGATTCTACAGAACTTACGATTAAGGTGTCTAATCCTTTAGGCAAGAGTGTGTTAGTTGATAAAGTATGTAAAGATTGTCCATTAATGATTAGAGGTCATTACTTTAAAGCAAATCTTATGTTGCTACTATTTGATGAGTTTGACATCATTCTTGGTATGGACTGGTTGACCACTCATGATGTAATAGTTAATTGTGGGAAGAAATATATTGAGATGAGATGTGAGAATGAGGATACTCTCCATATAGAATCAGATGAGCAAAGTAAATCACCGGCAATGATTTTTCACATGACGGCACAGAGATACGTAAGAAAAGGGTATGAGGCATATTTGGCCTTTGTGATGAATGATAAAGAAACAGAGTTAAAGATTGAGTCAGTACCAATAGTATGTGAGTACGTGGATGTTTTTCCCGAAGAACTACCAGGACTACCCCCAGTAAGAGAGATTGAGTTCGGCATTGAGGCGGCTCCCGTCTTCAGCACCAATATCTATTACTCCTTACGTAATGGCTCCAACGGAGTTGAGAGAGTTGAAGTTACAGTTGCAAGAGTTGACAGATAAAGGTTTTGCGAGATCAAGTTGTTCTCCATGGGTTGCTCCGGTTTTATTTGTGAAAAAGAAAGTTGGCACCATGAGATTGTGCATAGATTACCGTCAACTTAATAAAGTGACAGTAAAGAACAAGTACCCATTGCCAAGGATCGATGATTTGTTCGATCATTTGAAGGGAGCCACTGTGTTCTCTAAGATAGACTTGAGATCGGGGTGCTACCAGCTGAGAGTAAAGGAATCAGATGTGTCAAAGACAGCTTTTCGAACAAGGTATGGGCATTATGAATTTTAGTCATGCCCTTTGGTTTGACCAATGCTCCTGCGATATTCATGGACTTAATAAACCGCATTTTTAGACCATACCTCGACAAGTTTGTAGTCGTTTTCATTGATGACATACTGATTTATTCCCGATATGAGAACGAGCATGCTGAGAACCTGCGAAAAGTTTTACAGACTCTTCGAGAAAATCAATTATATGCCAAGTTCAGTAAAAGTGAATTTTGGCCAAGGAAGTAGGATTTCTGGGACATATTGTCTCGAGAGATGGAGTCCGAGTAGATCCAAGTAAGGTTTCGGCCATAATGGACTTGAATCCACCGAGAAATGTCTCTGAGGTTAGAAGTTTTCTAGGCCTAGGTGGCTATTATAGACGATTCGTCAAGGGGTTTTCTATGATTGCAACCCCGATGACTAAATTGTTACAGAAAAATGTGAAGTTTGAGTGGACAGAAAGATGCCAACAAAGTTTCGAGAAACCAAAGCGATGTTGATGAAGCTCCAGTTTAGTACAACTGAGACAGGAAAGAATTTGTGATTTACAAATGATGCATCCTTAAATGGATTAGGCTATGTACTTATGCAAGAAGGCAAAGTGATTGCTTACACCTCAAGACAGTTGAAGCCACATGAGAAGAATTATCCGACCCACGATCTAGAGTTGGCTGCCATAGTCTTCGCATTGAAGATATGGAGACACCACCTATATGGTGAGAGATGTCGGATCATCACCGATCATAAAAGTTTGAAGTACTTGATGACGCAGAAAGAGTTGAACTTAAGGCAGCGGAGATGGTTAGAGTTGATAAAAGACTATGAATTGGTCATTGACTACCATCTCGGGAAGGCGAATGTGGTCGCCGACGCTTTGAGTAGAAAGTCTCTATTTGCATTAAGGGCAATGAATTCACGGATGACTTTATCCGACGATGGTTCTATTCTAGCTGATTTGAAAGCTAGACCAGTATTCCTCCAAGAGATTTTTGAGGCTCGAGAAAAAGATAGTGAATCGCAAGTCAAGAGAGCTCGGTCTGCGAGGCGGATGTTGAGTCTGATTTCCGGATTAGTCCCAATGGAAGTCTGATGTTCAAAGATAGAATTTATGTACCAAGAAAGGACGAGCTTATTCAGAGAATTTCGCATGAAGCACATAACGGATGTTTATCTGTACATCTGGGTAGTACCAAAATGTTTAATGACTTAAAACAACAGTTTTGGTGGCCGAGAATAAAGAAAGATGTTTCAGAGTTTGTTTCCAAATGCTTGATTTGTCAGCAAGTAAAGGATGAACACCAAGTACCTTCGGGTTTGCTTCAACCCATTTTGGTTCCAGAGTGGAAATGGGACCGTATTACTATGGATTTTGTAACGGGTCTACCATTATCTCAGAGCAAGAAAGATGCTGTATGGATTATAGTTGATAGACTCACGAAGTCAACTCATTTTATACCTGTACGAGTTGATTACTCACTAGACAAGTTGGCAAACTTATACGTTTCAGAAATAGTAAGGCTTCACGGTGTTCCGTTGTCAATCATCTCGGATAGAGATCCAAGGTTTACATCCAGATTTTGGAAGAAGTTACAAGAGGCCTTGGGTACAAAGTTGAACTTTAGTACCGCTTTTCATCCTCAAACTGACGGTCAGTCGGAGAGGTTAATTCAAGTACTTGAGGATATGCTCAGATGTTGTATTCTCAAATTCCGAGGCAGTTGGGAAAAGTTTCTCCCATTGGTAGAATTTGCCTACAACAATAGTTTTCAGTCGAGTTTAAAGATGGCGCCTTATGAGGCTTTATATGGGCGTAAGTGTCGAACGCCTCTATATTGGACTGAACTAAAAGAAAACCAAATTCACGGGGTTGATTTGGTTAGAGAAGCTGAAGAGAAAGTGAAAGTGATACAAGAATGTTTAAAAGCTGCATCAGATAAACAGAAGTCCTATTCGGACTTAAAGAGAAAAGAGATAGAGTATCAAGTCGGAGATAAAGTTTTCTTGAAAGTGTCACCATGGAGAAAAGTTCTCGATTTGGCGGAAGGCAAGTTGAGTCCACGTTTTATCGGACCATACGAGATTACTGAAAGAGTTGGGCCGGTAGCTTATCGATTAGCTTTGCCATCAGAGTTAGAAAAGATTCACGATGTGTTTCACGTGTCAATGTTGAGACTCTACCGATCAGATCCTTCACATGTAATTACCCCGTCGGAGATAGAGATTCATCCCGACATGACTTATGGTGAAGAACCAATTAAGGTTTTAGCTCGAAGTCAAGCGACTAAGGAATAAAAGTATTGCCCCAGTAAAAGTATTGTGGCAAAGACATGGAATAGCGAAAGCTACGTGGGAACCGAGAAGAGAGCATGAGAAACCAAAGACCAAACTCATTTCTCGGGTAAGATTTTCGAGGACGAAAATTCCTAAGAGGGGAGAATTATAATGACCCGATTCGGGGGCCTAGTCGGAATAGTGGTGCGAGACCACAAATCTGAGTTAGTTAATTGAGTTCTTAAGGTTTATGACATGTTTGCATGATAGTATTAAAGTTCCATGTAGAAATTTTGTGAAATTGACATGGAATGATCAAATAGGACTAAATTGCAAAAGTTGCAATATATGAGTTTCTAGAAGTTTTTTGTATGAAATAGCTTTAGAATATTAATTAGAAGTCCTTAAATAGCAATTTGCCCAAATTATAAGTTTTGGACAAAAATGGACATGAGTTAGTAAATTGTAAATTTTTAAAGAGAAGGGCATTTTGGTCATTTACCAATTAAATGATTAAAATGGGAAAAAGATGATAAAAATTTCATTCATCTTCTTCCTGGTGCCGAAAATTTGGAGACTCCATAGCTAGGGTTCTTCAAATTTTTGAAGCTTGCAAGTAAGTCATCCTAGCCCCGTTTTTAATATTCTTCGTATTTTTGGAGTCCTCGTATTATGAATTAGCTATTTTTAGCTATAAGATGAGCTAAGAAGCATGTTCAAAAATCTACCCATGTGTATCATGCATGTAAAATGATATTTTATGGAAGATTATGGGAGTTTGATGTTAGATAAACATCTTTTCCTTAGTGAATTTCATGAAAAATGATAGTATGGACTAATTTGTAATAGTTATGAAATTGGTCATACCTATTAGAAATAGTGAGAATTGATGATTGTTATAGTAGAGAAAATGAATCAGCTAAACATGATGTTTAAGAAAGTTGAATGAGAATTATTTTACGAGCCTAGGGGCAAAAGTGCAAAGATGAGAAAGTTTAGGGGCAAAATAGTAATTTTGCCAAATTATGAGTTAAGAGTCAATTTAGTCAATATGAGTATTAAATGATCTAATTATTATTATAGATCAAGAAAAATGAAGCCCGGATCGAAACCGAGGCAAGAACAAAGTCGAGGACTAAATTGCATATCTACATACATTTTGTATATTGAGGTAAGTTTGTATGATTTCTAAGCTTTATGATTATTATCATTGAATTTCTTAGTATAATGTACAATATTACCATGAAAATGTTTGATGTTATGATAAACAAAGAAGATAATGAGATTAAGCATGAGAAAGTCCCGATTGAAGTTGAATTACCTAGGATACTCGATCTATCACATGAAATGAGAAAGTCCGTATAAGACCAAGACAAGTCTTGGCATTGAAGAGTTATTATGGGATGAAGACCCATGTAAGCCCAAGCCAAGGCATGGCATTGGTGAGTCTCCAAGCAAAGATGTCATGTAAGTCCAAGACAAGTCTTGGCATTGAAAAGCTATCATGAGGTAGAGATTCCATGTAAGTCTAAGCCAAGGCATGGAATTGGTGAGTAACAAGAAAGATTTCATGTAAGTCCAAGCCAAGGCTCGGCATTGACCAGTTCATGAGTAAAGATACCAAGTGAGACCATGTCAAGACATGGCAATGGTAAGTTCCCAAGGGAACACATAAGGAAGACTTTGAGTAAGTCCATGTCAAGACATGGCATCAATACCAAGATTAGAGATCCCATGTAAGACCATAACGAGGATATGGCTTTGGCATCAAATTATGTGGGATGAGATTCAGTATCCTCGGTTATTCGCAGAAATTCATCGGGAAAATGAGTAAAGTTAAAATGATAACAAGGAAGACAAGTAAGAAAAGCTATTATCAAGTTAGAAACGAGTATTACTCATATTATGAATGATGAACTAGAGATTATAATTATTATTGTAGAGTATGCTGATCTATGTGATCAAGTGATACAGGTACCTTGTTTACCTCACGAGTATGAGACTAGTAAGTATCATGAGATATGTAAGAATCAGTATGAGTAAGTAAGCTTAAATAGCTGAAATTTATGATACCATTGTTTATGTTAAATGGTTTATATTGAGCAAGTATGTTGCTACGTGCATTATATGCAAACTTACTAAGCTAAATGCTTACGTCCTTTATTCTTTCTTTTCATGTAGTCCCGCCAAGCTAATCTCGTGGATCATCGTCATTGGAGCTCGGAGCACACTATCAATTGCTATTTTGGTATAGCCAAGTTGTTTATATTAAGTATGGCATGTATAGGAAACATTTCATTTTGAGTTATGTTTTAAAACTAGCCAAAGTGTGGGCTATCAAGCTTAGTATTCTTTTTGTATATGGCCAAAGAGATGAGTCATGAATGATTAAGTATGTATGTTTTAATCTATCAATGAAGTATGCATCCTTTTTCATGTTAGATGTAATACTTGAGTTGCTGAATTGAGCATGAGTTTGGTCTTGATTTCAGGGTCGCAATTGGCTTGGTAAATAGCCTCTAAGTGCTCACACGGTTGGACACACGGGCGTGTGTCTAGGCCGTGTGCACCCTGCACCTTTGTATCTTAAGTCAGAATAGACCACGGACCAGTCACACGGGCGTGTGTTTAGACTCTAGGTCGTGTTAAGGTAGTCAGTGTACACCACGGGTGGTAAGCACAGGCGTGTGCCTTGGCCGTGGGGCATTGGCAGAATGCTGGGGTTTTAGGCACGGTTTGGGGCCACGGGCGTGTCCAGGCCGTGTGTAAATTGCCAGTATCCACCATGGGTGAAAGACACAGGCATGTTTTAGGGGTGCACGAGCGTGTCCCAAGTCAAACGGACGTGTGACCCCTGTTTGGAGAGAAAGTTTCCAGATGAGTTCCGAAAGTTTCGGGACGCAAGTCTGAGGCCTCGTAGGCCCATGAAATGTCTGATTTGACTAAGAAAGAGAAGTTTTTAATTCAGGATGAAATTTAATAGTACGTAAGCACATGATTAAGTGAGTTCAAGCATGGTAATGTCTCGTATCCAGTCTTAGTCTCGGACTCGGGTATGGGGTGTTACAGACTACCACCCGGGAAAGGCGAATGTAGTCGCTGATGCTTTGAGTAGAAAATCCCTATTTCCATTGAGGGCTATGAATACATGGGTGACTTTGTCAGACGATGGTTCCATTCTAGCTGAGTTGAGGGCTAGACTGATGTTCCTTCAAGAGATTTATGAGGCTTAGAAAGATGACAGTGACTTACAAGCCAAAAGAGTTCAGTGCGAGTCGGGTGTTGAGTCTGACTTTCAGATTAATTCTGATAGATGTTTGATGTTCAGAGACAGAGTTTGTGTACAGAGGAATGATGAGCTTATTCGAAAGATTTTACACGAGGCACATAGCAGATGTCTATCTGTACATCCGAGCAGTACAAAAATGCATAATGATTTGAAGAAATGGTATTGGTGGCCGAGTATGAAGAAAGATATTTTTGAGTTTGTATCAAGATGCTTGATTTGTCAACAAGTGAAAGTTGAACACCAAGTACCTTCGGGTTTGCTTCAACCTATTATGGTTCTCGAGTGGAAATGGGACCGTATTACTATGGACTTTGTAACGGGTTTGCCTTTGACACCGAGCAAGAAAGATGTCGTATGGGTTATGGTAGATAGACTTACGAAGACGGCTCACTTCATACCTGTACGTGTTGACTATTCACTTGATAAGTTGGCAGACTTGTATATTTCAGAGATTGGAAGACTTCATGGAGTGCCTTTGTCGATTATAACGGACAGAGATCCGAGATTCACATCCCGATTTTGGAAGAAGTTGCAAGAAGCTTTGGGCAAAAAGCTGAGTTTTAGTACGGCTTTTCACCCACAAACTGACGGACAGTCGGAGAGATTAATACAGATACTTGAGGATATGCTTCGGTGTTGTGTTCTTGAGTTTCAGGGTAGCTGGGAAAAGTATTTACCGTTGGTAGAGTTTGCATACAATAACAGTTTTCAGTCGAGCTTGAAAATGGCGACTTATGAGGCTTTGTATGGGCGTAAGTGCCGAACGCCTTTATTTTGGACTGAACTTAAGGAAAATCATATTCATGGGGTCGATCTGGTTAGAGAAACCGAAGAGAAGGTAAAAATAATCCGTAATTGTTTAAAAGCTACTTCTGATAGACAAAAATCCTACTTAGACTTGAAACGAAAAGAGATTGAGTTTCAAGTTGGTGATAAGGTATTTTTGAAAGTATCACCCTGGAAGAAAGTTCTCATATTTGGCCGGAAAGGCAAATTGAGTCCGCGTTTTATCGGACCATATGAGATTACCGAGAGGATAGGGCCGGTAGCTTATCGATTGGCTTTACCATCTGAGTTGGAAAAGATACATGATGTGTTCCACGTATCTATGTTGCGACGTTACCGATCAGATCCTTCGCATGTGATTACACCGACAGAGGTTGAAATTCAACCCGACATGACATATGGCAAAGAATCGGTTAAGATTCTAGCACGGGAAGTTAAACAGCTAAGGAATAAAAGTATAGCTCTCGTGAAAGTATTATGGCAAAGACATGGGGTAGAAGAGGCTACATGGGACGAAAATTTTTCCGTAAGACCGGTAAGATTTTTGGGGACGAAAATCCCTAAGGGGGAGAATTGTAACAGCCCAATTTAGGGCCTAGTCGGAATAGTGGTTGCAAGACCACAAATTCGAAGTAGAAATATGTGTTTTATTATTTTTATGAGGCTTATGTTATGGTTGCATGATTGTGTGAAAATTTCATGAGGAAATTTTATTTATTAGTGATCAATTTTTCCATTGGGACTAAATTGCGAAGATTGGAAAATATGAGATTTTAGAAGATTTAAATATGAAATAAAATTATAAAAATTACTAGAGGTCCTTATTTAGCAATTAGACCATTAAATGTCAAGATGGATAAAAATGGACATGGGAAGGAAAAATCTCAAGAAAGGGCCTTAAGGGCATTTTAGTCATTTGGTTAATTAATGAATTAAAAAGGGAAAAATAAGTCAAAATCTTGTCCATCTTCTTCCTCTAAGTGCCGAAATTGGCAAAGAGACATATTTAGGGTTTCTTCAACTTCCAAGCTTGATAGTAAGTGCATCCTAGCCCCGTTTTTAATGTTCTTCGTATTTTTGAGATCCTCGTAGCTCGATTTAGCTATTTCTAGCTATATTTTGAGCTAAGGTTTATGTTCAAAAATTTACCCATGTATGACATGCATGTATTTTGATGTTTTAAGGAAGAATATGAAAGTTTGATGTGTGATAAACATCTTTTTCTAAGTGATTTTCATGAAAAATGAATAAAAGGACCAAATTGTAAAAGTTATAAAAATGGTCATATATGAGGGAAATAGTGGAAATTGGGGGCTGTTGTAGTTAAGAAAATAATTTGGCTAGGCTTAAAATACAAGAAAGTTGAATAAAAATCATTTTACGAGCCTAGGGGCAAAAGTGTAATTATGTGAAAGTTTAGGGGCAAAATTGTAATTTTTCCAAAGTATAATTCATGAGTCAATTTAGTCAATGTGAGTATTAAACAAGTGAAATTGTTATTATAGATCAAGAAACACGAAGCCCGGACCGAAACCGAGGCAAGAACAAGGTTGTGGACTAAATCGAATATCTACGCACATTTTGAGTACCGAGGTAAGTTTGTGTGAAATTAAAGTTTCATAGTGTTTTTTTATATTTTAAATTGCTTGATCTTATGGTAATGCATATCATTTCATGAAAATTGACTAATGAAGCCTCGATGAGAAAATGATGAGAATATATTAAGTTGAAGTCCCGGTTGAAGATTCGAAATAACGAGGATACCTATGTCACGACATGAGATAAGGAAGGTCCCGTATAAGACCATGTTTGGGACATGGCATCGGCACCGAATAAGGAAGGTCTCATATAATACCATGTCTGGGATATGGCCTCAGCACCAAAAGAAGATCTCGTGTAAGACCATGTCTGGGACATGGCATCGACATCTATGTACGATCTCGTATAAGACCATGTCTGGGACATGGCATCGACATCGAGTTAAGAGATCCTGTGTAAGACCATATCTGGGATATGGCATCGGCATCAAGAGGTGATCCCATATAAGACCATATCTGGGATATGGCATTGGCATCGTGATACATGTATGATGAGATTGAGTATCCTCCGATATTCCGAGTAGTTCAACGGGCAAAAGATCTAAGTATACAAAAATGACAAAGAGCTAAGCTATACAAAGATGACAAAGAGTTACATTTAAGTTAAGGATGATAATGATTTAAGTTTATGTTCATGATATCATAAGTGATAAATTATGTGATGAAGTGACACAGGTACCATGAGTAAAATACGAGTTATGAAACCGTAATGTGATATGTGATGGGTAAGCGTAAGTATGAGTAAGTATGTCAAAGTACTTGAGAACTTGTATTGTTATTGTTCTATGAGATGAATGGATTTTACCATGAGTACTTATGCTGCTATTTTAATTCATGCAAACTTATTAAGCTATATGCTTACCCCTTTCTTTTCCCTTTTCCTTGTAGTATCGCCAAGCTAGCTCGGGGATCGTAGAACGTCGGAGCTCGGATCACACTATCAATCATTCTTTTGGTATAGTAAAGTTGATTTATTTTTGGTATTGCATGTATAGGAACTTGGTCATCTTGTGTTATGTCATATTTGAAAGCCAAAGTGTTGGCTATTAATGTTATACACTCATTTTGTAAATGGCCATCAAGAATTGGCCGACATTTGTCAAGTTTTATATCTTAATGATGATGAGTTCTATGAAGTGAAAGTTCATGCAATTGATGGAGTAAAATGTGAAGTGTATGAATGATGATTAGTGATTCTTCATAGTGTACTATTGCCATGTTTTGTGTTGGCATATGTGTGTTTATGTTTCAGGGTCGCAATTGGCTTGGGAAATAGCCTTTTTATTTGTCCACACGGGTAGATGCACGGGCGTGTGTCTAGGCCGTGTGTGACACACGGTCCGCCCCATGGGTGTGCTGATAGGCCGTGTGAAAACCCCTGTAGGTTCGAAAAGAAAAATAAATTCCACACGGGCTAGGAACATGGGCGTGTGTGACCACACGGCCTGCCCATACGGGCGTGTTCCATTCCACACGGGCGTGTGGCCCTGTTTAGGCAAAAAAATTTCTAAGTGCACAAAAGTTTCCGGTTTAATTCTGAAACCTTCCGTATGTATGTTTAGGGCCTCGTAGGCCCATAATAAAAATGTTATGAATATGAATGAGAAGCTTTAAGTTGAAATGAAATTTTATAGCCCGATGTTGTATGTTTAAACAAGTTAAGTTTGGTAATGCCTCGTATCCTGTCCTGGTGTCGGACACGGGTAAGGGGTGTTACAAAATCACAATACGGAGGAATCCACCTGAGAGAGAGAGAGTTTGATGAAAGAGCAATATCTTCAACTATTCGCAGGTAAAAGTTTTGAGGATGAAATTTTCTAAATGGGGGAGATTTGTAACAGCCCGTCTGACGTAGACCATTGATAGAGTACGCATATGCATGTTAAAACAACGAATTTATAAATCAATTTTTAAAGCCTGATTTTACTGCAAGCGTATAGGTCATTTATAATATTTATAGTGTTACAATGGAACACTGGAGTATTTCAAGGATCGAACCCAAAATATTCGACGATTTAATGATTTCTATTCGAAAATACATGCAAGAAAGGAGTCTAGCTAGCTACTCACTAATTGTTATAGTATGGCAAAGCATAAACAAAGATTTTTAACACTAATTTATAAATTAACTACCCTAAGGAATAAATTGCAAAAAGCACAAAATTAAGAAATTATCAAATAAATAACTAATGGTGGTTGGTTGAGTTTGATGTGGTTTACCAGTTCTCTAACAAGGGACTTAAACCGCTTACATTACTAAGTGGCTCCATTTTATCTTCCGATCTCAATTTTACCGAATTAGACGAATTAGCTCTAATTTATCTTCCGATCTCATCAGTTAATCCAGGACTAATGAACGAGTGTGCGACAAGATTACCTTCTGGTCTCACTATCTTGATATTCCCTTAAGGGCGTCACTACCTAAGTTCTTAATTCTATTCAATTTAGTCTAATTTATTACGATTTAGTCTTTTGTCCAAGAGTTTTAGCTTACCCACATCTCCATCAACCAACCTCCTTTGAGGTTTAGCTACTCATGCTCAAAGTAAAAGAATAAACATAAAAATGTAAAACAAGGCAGCCATGAAAGTAAATCTTAAGAAAAATATAAAAGTTGATATTTTTATGCAAGAAAACTTAAAGAGTAAAAAATTAAAAGCATTTAACAAGAAAAACTAAAGTAAGAAACATAAAAGGAACAAGCTTTAATAGATTTAAAGCAAAATAAATTGAAATATATTAAACTAAAGCTTAAAATGTCATTACAAGAAAGGGAAAGGATTAAAGTTGTAAATAAACCTAGCTACAATAATAACTAACCTAACTAACTACCATTAACATTAAGAAAAAAAGAAAATGGGCAAGAAAAGTAAACCTTAAGCCATGGAAAAGAAAACTACTTTAAACCTAAACTAAAACATTAAAGAAAACCTAAACTAAAGAGATTTTTAACCTAAACTAAAAATGAAAAGAAAAGAAAAGAAAACCTAACCTTAACCCTAACCAAAAACTAAGGAAAAATATGATAGAAACAAAAGTGAAAAGCTCCCCCTTTTTATTCAACCAAAAGTGGCTTTAAATAGATGATTTCAACCTTAGCTTTTGGACCAAAATGCCCCCTAGGCGCTTAATTTTGATTGGTGTGGCTGTTGGACAAAACTAACCCTGCAGTCTTTTTTGTTGCATCAGGCAGGATGTTGCAATATCTTGGGATATCACGATATCCGAAATTGGATATCGCGATACCCAAGTCAGAATTGAAATTTGGAGCCTTGGGGGTTTCGGTATCGTGATACCACTGTAGGTGGTCTCTATTCTCTTCATTTTAGCACTGTCAGAGGTATCACGACTTCCATGCTTCGATATTGCGATACCCCCTTCTAGGTGATGTTTTCTTCATATTTGGGCCATCGTCGACTCCTTACAACACTTAATCAACTTGTTAGGTTCCTCATGGCAAGATTGGCCAAATTGGGTCACAAAATGAGCAAAAACGAGACATTTTCACTTATTAACTTAAAATTTAAAAATTACAAAAAAAACTATGCAAAAGACGCTATTTTGATCGAGAATAAGCTCCTTAAGCATGCTAGGAGAGCCTAATTTTCCACATCAATTTGTGGCAGATCAACCATATCGATATGTTGTTTGGCGTAAAGTCGATTAAGCCAAGGGTGGAAAAAGGGATAGATTGATGAATTATTTGTTAAATGATGGGTGACGTATTGCATGGATTCGATAGTATGCCTAAATACAGAACACGTCATTAGAATTCGCCATTTGGTGAACTCTTTTGTGAAACAATCTATCAACTCCAGATACTTTGGGCGAACTTGTTAGTTCGCGGGTCGATAGACTTGTTTTCCATGTTATAGAGTAAAAAAGATGGCTCGGTGAGTATTGTTAGAGTTTAGTTAAGACCTAGTTGGAACTGAACTAGGGTATAGTAGATTATTAGACTTCAAATTTTTATGCAAGTTTATTCTCGAGTTTCAAGGGCAATAGTGGGATTTTTTGACCCTCCCACTAAGCTTTGTTCCTGTTGTCTATGTTATATAAAGACGTCGATAGCTAGCATGTTTCGCCTTTGTTTTTCCCTGCGTTCTTCTCTAATTCTTTGGGAAATTTTAAGGTAACTTTGTTAGGAAAGACGAGGAAGGTTTCCAATAGCTAGTCAAGACTCCTTTGTTAAGTATTAGCTTACTAGTAATTTCTGGAAAACGCTTAGGTTGTTATCAAGGGGATTTTAGAACTGGTTCGTAAGGAAGGATACTTCCTGAGTATGGGTTGCATGCAATCAATTCATGCATGCATGCATCTTAAATTTTAGTAGATAAATGACCTGATGGTTATAATTGTTTCTTATTTAGCTCAAGAAGCTAGTGAATGTCCGAGCAATTGAGGCAAATGACCAATAGAGTATATTTCTATTCTAGAGTTTTGAGTGAGTTCCTTCTTATTTCCTTTGAGTTATGAAACCCCCATGTTATGTAGATTGTGTACAGTAAGTGTCTCTGTTGTTAATGAGTCAACATGTTGTGTCTAGATGTGTGTGTAATAAACTAGTGTTGTATGCGTGAGTATGGCCATTGTTGATGTAAAAACACTCTCCTTGTTGCACGAGTCCAGTACCTAACAATCTGTGGTATGTGAAAATGTGGAAAGGAGATATGTTTGTGATATCTTCGATAGGGTAGCTATATTGCAAACCGGACTGACAGATCACGATCCGGCCTTGCTGGAGAACACATATTCAACTTAGCAAAGATGATATGAGGAGTTATGGTGGAATATGAGTATGAATATGACTGATGTGTGATTCTGAATTTTGAATTATGGGTCCGAGGTTGGCATAATGATGGGTCATTTGTAAACATGCATGATTGTGAGAGATATGTATAAGTTGACGTATAGTGAACTCATGTGTACTATGTATTATGTGTAAGTTGGTGAAATGTGTCCGTGTAACAGCCCGATTTTGGGTCTAGTCAAAACAGTGGTTTCGGGGCCACAAATCCGACGAGGAAAATTTTAATATTCTTATATTTTTATGATCTACAATTTTACAGAATGATTTCGTGAAAATTTCGTTCGAAAATTTTGACGTTTGGGCACTCAATTTAGTCAAAAGGACTAAATCGTAAAAAGTGCAAAACTTGAGTTCTAGAAGCTAGAGGTGTCTAATTGCTATGAAATTTTAAATTGGAGGTCCTTAAAAGGTAATTAGACCATTGGATAATTTGTTGGACAAAAATGGACATGAAATAGGTGAAATGGAATATTTTTAAGTTAGGGGCATTTTGGTCATTTAGTAATTAAATGATTTAATAAACAAAATAAAAACCCAAAAATTTGTCCATCTTTCTCCTTGGCCGAAATTTGCAAGAGGAAACCATGGCTAGGGTTTTTCAAGCTTTCAAGCTCGATTGTAAGTCCGTTCTAGCCCCGTTTTTAATGATTTTCATGTTTTTGAAATCCTTGTAATATGATCTATCTATTTCTACCCTTAATTTGAGATATGATGAAGGTCTAGGGTTTGACCCATGTTATAAATTTGTGTATTTTGATGTTTAATGGTGGATTATGCAAGTTTAATGTTAGATAAACAACTTTTGCTAAGTGATTTTTGATGAAAATGCATAAAAAGGACCTATTTGTAAAGTAGTATAAAAAGTGTTGTAAAAATCTATTTTAATGGAAAATATGGGATGCTATAAGCATGAAAATGGTTCGACTAGGCTTAAAGTACAAAGAAATTGAATGAAAATCATTTTACGAGCCTAGGGACTAAAATGTAAATATGACAAAGTTTAGGGGAAAAAATGTAATTTTTTTCCAAAATGTGATTTTGGGCTAAATTGAATAGTATAATGATTAAATAAGTCAAATGTGATATTATAAATCAATAAAATCGAGGTTCGGACCTAGAACGGGGGAAAAACAAAGTATGTGACAATTAGGCCCATTTCGCCATTCTTGTGTCGAGGTAAGTTCATGTGTAAATAATGCAATGTTACAATTGTATTTTAAATGTTTTATTAGTATATGAATTGTATAAATGACACTGTGGATACAATCGATGATGATATGATAAATGAGAAAATCCTGTTTGAACCTTAGGAATAAATAAGATACAAATGTCATGACATTAGGGTCACTGAGATTACGTATAAGACCATATCTGGGATATGGCATCGTTATGAGATTTCGTATAAGACCATATCTGGGATATGGCGTCGATATGAGACTTCGTGTAAGACCATAGCTGGGCTATTGGCATCGATATGAGATTTTCATGTAAGACCATGTCTGGGATATGGCGTTGGTATGGTACATTGTGTATGAGATTCCCGAGTATCCTTTAGTATTCCAAGTGGTTCAATGGGTAATTCAATGACTATGCCAAAGATGAGAAAGAGTAAATGATTATGTTACGAGTAGGTACAGGTATGTACGTAAAGTTTATAAGCATTGACTTCATGATATTATGAATTCATGATCAATATGAAAGTGACTTTAAGTTAACCATGTGATCATTGGTTTATGTGTATGATGAATAAATACATGGTAAAGTTGATTGATACTTACGAAAAAGGGCTTTTAAGCCAAATGGAATTGAGATATGAAATGTTTTATTTTCCTTGATTGTGATTCAATGAATATGAATTGAAGGAAATATTGGTATTAATGTCTATTAAAAATATTTATGAAATCTTGTGATTAAGTGTTTATGTTTATGATGTGTATGTAGAACCCAATTATTGCCCGGGCCCAACCAAATTAAACAAAAAATAAAACCTATAACCCTATACAGACCAAGCTTACCAGACCCAAACTAAAAACCCAAATACCCAAATCACCAAGCCCAAACACCAACCTAGCCCGATTTCCAAACCCAAAATGAAAATCGAAAAAACCCTAGCCACTTGCTCGCCTCTCGACGCCGCGCCTACTTTGCCGCCAATCGCTCTCTCAAAGCACAGTAGCCACCGCCCTTGTCACGGCCACCGCCCACTTGCACCTGCAAGGAAAAGAAGACAAGACAGAAACAATAAAAAATCGTGTAAAAATGGCTATAAAAGGCCATACAAATCGATTGTAAAGAGGGCCCTTTTAAAAAAAAAAAACAGAAAAGTTTTAAACAAAAAGAGAACAAAAAGAAATAAGCAAGCAGATCCAGCAACAGCACAAGAAAGCAAGAACCGTAAAAACCTGTTAAAAAAAAAAAACCCAAAACAGTAGCGGAAGGTGATTTCTTTTCCTTTTCATTTTCGATCTTTTTTTTTTTTCTTTTTCAACACATGTACTTATATATATATAGATAGTAAAAGAGAGTTAAAAAAAAAAAAAAAAAAAAACTAAAAATTTTACTGTGCGTGGCCGGAGCGACGCGCGGCGACGGAACCCATGGGCGAAATCGCCAAACCCGACCTGCGAGAGAAAAAAAAAAAGAAGAGTCGAATTTTTTTAAAAAGGGGAGAAATGATTTTTTTTTCGATTTGGGGCTTAAATAGCCGATCGAAACGCAGCGTCGTTTTGGCCGGCGTCCTTAAGCCCCAAAGCGGCGTCGTTCGCCCTTGGCCCGACCCGGTCCGACCCGCTCCAGCCAGGATCCGCGTTTTGCCGAAAAAAATGGGAATTTATGCGCGCGATCCCTCCATTTCCTCCGCGTGTTCAATTCGGTCCCTCCTAAACGCTGCGCTTAAACACTTGGGGAAATTTGCGCTCCTCGTCCCTGGATTTTCGCGCGTTTCAAATAGGCCATTTCCTTTATGTTTTATTTCGAATCACCCCAAAATTCTGCTTTAAATTCAATTTGATCCTCTTTTAACTATTTTGCAATTTTTACTATTATTAATATCATTATTGTATTTGTTTATTTACTTATTTTATACATATATTTTTTTACTATTGTTTTGCTTATTATTGTCTTTATTATATTTATTATTATTATTTCTATTATTGTTTTTATAACCATATTATTATTATTATTATTATTATTATTATTATTTATATATTTATTATTATTACTATTATATTTTTTACTAGTATTTGTTTATTATTACTTTCTATTATTATTATCATTATTATTATTATTATAGTTACTATCATTATTAGAGTGTTATTACTATTATTATTATGTTTTTATTAGATTATCATTATTCTCATTTTATTACTATTATTTTATTATTATTACCATTGTCATTTCATTTTTATTACTAATACCATATTATTATTATTATTATTTTATTATTATTACTAAACTACTATCATTATTAAGTATTCCTATTATTATTTTCTATTATCACCATTGTCATTTTTTTATACATATATTATTAATCATCTTAACCTTATTATTACATTTAAACTATATTATGTTGTATTATTTTTATCTTATTATTATTACTACTATGTATTATTATTACTATTATTATTACTATTATTTGATATTATTCTTGTGATTATTATTATTGTTATTATTAGTATCTTTATTATTACTATATTTATATCTATATTTATTTTCTTAGTTAAATACTATTATTATTTATTTAATTTTCATTTATCTATTTATATTTATACTATTTCATATACATACTTCTATTTTCACTCATATTGTTATCATATTTTATATATATTTACTGCTCATATTACCATATCAATTATTATTTTCATTATCACCGTTATTATCATTATTATTATTTCTTTCCTTTTCTTTCCTTCTTGTAAAACTTTCATCTTGCCGTTTATCCTTTTGTTTTCTATTTATTATCATTTAACTTATTGGTTTTATTTTATTTTTGTTTTATTATTGTCATTTGTATTTAATGCGTTTATTCTATATGCTTTGCTAATACCGTAATTCATTTCTTACATTTTGCTACGTTGATATCGCAATTTGTTTTACATTTTACTATAAACTTGCATTACATCAATTTTACTTGACACAAAATGAATTCTTTTAACAAAGGCAATATTCCGTATTTAGAAATTCGAGAGGTCGTGGTACTAAAGTATTGGGTTTCGATCCTTCTCGTTTGGTCCAAATAACCGAATATCCTTTTAAAACTAATACATTTTTAAACTAAAAGCTTATTCTCGTGGACTCGAGATGTCGTGTCCTAATGCATTGGATGTGATGTTTTGTTATTCCGAGATAATATTTTCTAAAACCAAGGCAATGTTACTCAGATTTAGAAGCTCGAGAAAACGTGCCCTAAAGTATTGGGTTTCCTTTTCTCGTCCATTCTAAATAACAAAATATCCTTTCAATTAAATCCATAAGTTTTGAATAAAAGGCAAGTTCAACTTTAAAAGGTCGAAATGTGGCGTCCTAAAGTATTGGATGTAACACTTCACCTTAAAACGAGATGCGACCCTTGGCATACATTTCCAATTTATCCAAATTTATTCTTCAACAACAAGAGGGATCGTATTTTGAATTCTTAAGTTTTCAACTTTCGACATTAAGACATTAGATAATCAATTAGGTACCAATTTTGGGCGTATCGAGGGTGCTAACCCTTCCTCGTGCGTGAACCGACTCCGAATCCATTTTCGATTTTCGTAGACCAAAATTGTGTTTCGATAAATTAATCGATCATTAAAAACAAACACTTTTAAGGTGACCCGATCACACCTCATCAAAAAGATTGGTGGCGACTCCGTTTTTTCATTCGTTTGCAAAACCCACGTCGACCCCGCTTTTTCAAAACTCGAAAAGGGTTACGACGACTTAAGCGACTCCACTGGGGACACCAAAAAGAGAGTCGGTAGTAAATTGATTATTTTTGTCCTTTGTCGAAAGTTTGGAAATTTGATTTAAAATTTTTTTACTATCCTTGTGTTGCATTCATTTGTGTCATTGCATATGATTTCTATTTTCTTGTGCACAAGACATTGCATGACCGTTGTGGTCGCACCTTTAAGTGGGAGTGAGAAACTATTCCTTCGTGAGGTTTTCACCTCAGTGCGGGATAGTGGATCGCCTCGGGATACATCCGTACCTATGTCTTCGTGAGATTTTCATCTCCGTGCGACCATAGGGAAATGTATTCCCGAATCAACTCGGTCTATATGAGCCTATAATGGGTGAGGATCGAGGAATCTGCTGGTTCAGTACCCTACTTTAGAACCGAACCTCATATAGCGAGCCTTAAGAACCACTCTGGGTAGAGCCATGCCAAACCCTAGTGCTTACACGATTATGAATGTTATCCTCTACTTACTATTTATGAAATCTTGACTGCTTCATTTATTTTGCATGGCATATTCATCAAAATGTATCGATTCACATTCAATTACCAAATGGATAGCTTTTCATGGAAAAAGAGTTTTTTTGATAAAGTGGGAGACAATGCGTCCGTCCAGAATATGGGCCGAGACCGTGCGGCAGAAGAGAAGGGTGATAGCCTTGCGTAGAAAAGTGCGTGTCGAACTGTGGGACTTCACCCGTATCAGCGTAACCCCAGAACAATCTTCAAGAAATGAAAGAGATATGGAGCCAATGGGACGAAGGTATCAAGCAATCGTGTTCTATTGTCATTACGGCGATCCGCCTTACCTTGACATTAAGATAGACCAAAGACTTATTCCGAGCTATGGCCCGCTTTTGGAATCCCGCTTATAGTTGCTTTACTTTTGGGAAAGTGGACTTGGTACCTACTATGGAAGAATACACTCGCTCTGCTCCGCTTGCCCAAGATTCGACTGACAAAGTTTATGTATGTAAGTAGTTAATGTCCCCACATTCGCAAAAAGTTAATGAACATTACAGAATGAGCGAACAATGGGTTACAAACCAGAACAAAGCAGAAAGGAGATTGTAAATGCATCCCCGGAAAAATTTAAGAGATTTGATCATAGCACATCCTGAGCAAAGAAAAAGGGTTGGCGCTTTAGCCTTGAGCATATATGGGCTAGTTATCTTCCCAAAGCCCTAGGACATATAGATGAAGCGGTCACCGATTTGTTTGACAAATTAGAAAGAGGGATTACTCCTGCTCTGCAATTTTGACCAAAACATTCAGGTCCCTAAGCACATGCCGAAGAGCGGGCGAGGGAAGATTCATCGGTTGCGCCCAACTCCTATTAGCATGGTTTCATGGTCATTTTTGGAAGATGGAAAAGATGTCGTGTCGAATTTTCTCCGAGGACTACTCCCCGCTGGAAAAAATGGCAACCACGCCAAAGAGAGATGATATTACGGAAGAAAATTGGGTTATGATCTTGCAAAAATTACAAGAAGAGGATGTAGCATGGAGAGCCCCTTGGGCGATCCCCGATGAGATTATATATCGATGCGGGGATTTTGACTATGTCCCTATGCTCGGAATATGGGAGTCTGTCGGGTATACACCTCTCCTCGTATTAAGACAATACAGGTCGAGACAGGTTTACGCCACCGACACAAGGGTTAACTCAATGCGAGTTTGACTACAAAGGAGAAAATTACAAGAAGAGAGTAAGGGAGATATCAAAAGCACGGGGGCGAATTCACGAATATAAAAGGTTTGCTTTGCCAATCCAATGACAACCCCGAATATGACCGGTGGAGGAGTCAAAGGATCAATGATAATATCCCCACGCGGACCAAGAAGACATCCGGTCACTAGAAGAGCACTTACAGGTGGTCCTCGAACTTGAAATCATCAAACAAGATTTCAAAGGAAGAACCGCGAGTTAGGAAAAAGGATGGAGCAACTAGAGGAAGAGAAAATACAATTGGGATTAGATGTCGACATTCGTAAGCTAGAAGCCGAGAAGTCGAGAAAAGGAAAAATAAAGTCAAGAAGATTTAGACAGTCTAAAGACGGACTACAAGAAGCTACGAAGATCGATGAGAATCTGCGGGACTTGGGAAAACGCTTGTCGAGCAATGGCGCGTCAAGAAATTAAAGAGGAGAAGCATAGAGCAAGTCAATGGGAAAGGAAACTCAGAGACTCAAGAGCGGGAGGATACCACGAAAAAGAAGTCTAGTAGAGAGCCAAAATGAGAAAGAAAAATTAAAGACGCGGATCTCGAATTAGAGAAATCATTGTACCAAAGATCGAAACAACAACTCGTGGTCGAATTGAAGGCTAGTCTGAGCAAGATTGAAGAGATGAAAGCAAGAGTCGAAGAACTAGAATCTGCTTTACATGGTTGTGAGCTACAGGCAGAGCTTTTTGAAGTCAACGAGGAACGTTGGAAGCAACAACTGCATCACTATCAAAACCAAGTCAGAGATCGAGATTATATTATGGGGGAAGCTGTGGCCCAAGTACGAGAAGTGGCGGATCATCTACAAGCCTTAGCAGGTCCAAGCCGACTTACTAAGTTTAATGTACGAGTCAAGATCGAGAGAGGACAAGAATTAGCTGATCTTCTTGAGAAAGTCAAGGCTTTAAGTATTAGGGCGAGGCCTTATATGTAATCCATTTTATGAAAAAAGACTTGCTTTCTAAGAAAAGTTATGCTAATGGAAATTGAATCAGAATCAATGCCTTTTTGTACCACACATCTCATGCATCTGCATTACATTGCATCATACACATCAAATCTCACAAAGGAACCCTAAATTATGACAGAGAGAGTTACCTGGAACATCACTACGATGCGAGAGGCAAAACAAAAGTGATGGATCAAAGAATGGAAAGATTAGAGCAAATGCAAAAGAAATGCGGGATCAAATGCAAGAACGATTGGCAAGATACAACAGACATGATAGGGCGGATGGAAGAATCCCAAAATAACATGATAAACCAAATAAGCGCAGCTTGTTGGCCAATGAACGTGAGAAGGAAAAGGGCGTTGCTTTGCTAGTTCGGGAACAACAATGACGATCCTGTTTACCCTCCGTTTTACCCCCGCCAAATACCCAAGCGCCACCGGATCGTATCCCCAAAGAACACTGTTATTATCGAAGCCACAATATCAGGTTGATACCACGGTACCAACGCATCTCCCAACCAGTTCAGGTACTAATCCTGGGGAAGGTCCGGCTAACCCAGTGGTCCCCGATTTCGACGAAATGCCCGAAATGGACAAAGCGAAAATGGACTTCCCAAAGCAGCTCGAGGATCGTTGCAAGTGGCTAGAGGAAAAGTTTAAAGAAATAGAGACTGCTGACCACCGTTACGGAGTAGACGCTAAGGATTTAAGTCTAGTCCCGGACCTCGATTCTTCCAAAAGTTCAAGACCCCTGATTTTGAAAAGTACAGTGGAACCAGCTGTCCCGAAGCGCACATCACAATGTTCTGTCGCAGAATGGCGGGGCACGTTAACAATGATCAATTACTGATTTACTGTTTCCAGGACAGTTTAACCGGGTCCGCGGCTAAATGGTATAATCAGCTTAGCCGTACCCAGATCAAGTCGTGGAAGGACTCGCACAGCCTTCTCGAAACACTACTGCTACGTGGCTGATATAGCTCTGACCAAATCACGCTCCAAAATATGGAGAAAAAGTCGGGCGAAAGCTTTAGGCAATATGCCCAACGGTGGAGGAAGTAGCCACACAAGTTCAAACCACCGCTCCTAGAAAAAGAGACAACCATGTTGTTCGTCAATACATTGAAAGCTCCCTTCATTAACCACATGCTTTGGCGCCACCAAAAGTTTCTCTGATATTGTGTTGTCGGGGAAATGATAGAAAACGCAATCGGATGTGGCAAGATAGAGGCGGGAGAAGGTGCTAGAAAGACGATCCCAAGAAAAGAGAGAACGATGTAAACAACATAAGCAAAAGTTATTCAAAGCCCATAATCGTGAACCACCTTGTGTGTCGAATCGCCCACCATCGAGTCCTCTAGACAGAATCCAATGCGAAGCAAAATGCGGAGAAAATTCAATTCACACTAATCCCATCACGTACAAAGAAATGTACCAAAATTTATTCGATGCACACATTGTTGCCCCGCATTACTTAAAACCCTCGCAAATTTCCATACCCTAAGTGGTATGATGATGCGAACGCACGCGTGAAATACCATGCGGAATTGTGGGGCATTCAATAAAGCACTGTCTCGCTTTCAAGAAAGCGGTAGAAAGACTCATCCAGATGGGTGTTGTAGAAGTAGACGATACCTCTAATGCGGGGGCACCCACTTTGCCTAATCATGGGGTCAATATGATAGGCGAGAAACATGGGAAAAAGAGTTAAGAGGATATTGCTTTGAAGTGAAAACCCCAATGAGACGAGTGCGGAAGGAAATGATGAAAAGGGGATTGGTTGTGTCAAGCCCAAGAAGAGAGCATGAAAGAACAAGCAAGGGTTGTGAATTTCACAACATGGAGGGGACACGAAATCCAAAAGCGTATAGAGTTTAGGATTACGTACAAAGGCCGATGGACGATAAAGAGTTAGAATTCTACGAGGCAACGAAGACCAAGAGGAAAGAAACATCTGCGTGTTAGAAGATGAAGCAAGGGTAAAAACTTCAAGACCAGCTACCCTTTGGTCACCATCTCGCGACCAAAGAATGATGGAACCGAAATAAAAATAACTCAGAGATCATGATTCGGAAACTCAGTCTTTTCATCTCAAGATAACAAAAAGGTTCCCGAGAGCTATAATTGCAACATGACGATTCCTCGAAAAGGGGACTCGTCCAAAGATCGCAAAAGGGAACAGGGGCCTCAAAGATCGTGATTCGAAAACCAGCGGCTTTTTCATATGAAGATGACAAAAGGTTCCTGGAACTATAAGCGCAACGTGATTCCTCCTAAAGGAAGCCTCGTCCAACGCTGCAAAAGAAAACCAGGGGGTAGGCTCCTATACGCGCAGCGGGAAAGCGCTACGACACGGTGAATACACGAATGGAGCTCACAAAGGAGAAAACCACGTAGGCGAACCAAAGAAAGGGAAAGTGACCAAACCGGAGGCGTTTATAAATGAGCCAGTGAAGGAAGAAGAGGCTAGGGAATTCTTAAAGTTTTTAAAGCATAGCGAATACAATTAATCGTGAAAGCGATTACATAAGCGGTACCCGGCTCGTATATCTGTGCTTGACTTACTATTAAGCTCGAAGCGCACCGCAACGCACCGATGAAAGTACTAAATGAAACTTATGTTGCTAATGATATCACCGTTAACAAGTTGGATCGCCTTGATTAGCAATATAAGCGCCGATAACTTCATTTTCTTTAGTGATGATGAAATCCCTCCGGGAGGTACGGGTACCATCAAGGCTCTCCACATCACCACCCGATGCAAAGGATACACGTTACCAGGGGTACTGGTCGATAATGGGTCAGCACTAAATGTTTTGCCACTTATCGACGACGCCGAATCGATTACCCATTGATGACTCTCACGAAGAAGGCACCACAATGTAGTAAGGGCATTCGATGGAACTGAAAGGAAAGTTATGGGAAGGATCGAAGTACCTCTATTAATCGGCCCGGGTATATATGAGGTGGATTTCATAGTAATGGATATCAGACCATCCTATAATTGCTTGCTGGGGAGACCTTGGATACACTCGGCGGAGCAAAGGTGCCTCGCCATTGCACCAAAAGTTGAAGCTAGTTATAGAGGGTCGTTTGGTGACAATAAATGCCAAGAGGACGTAATCGCAATCGTGACCAATGGCGCGCCATATTTAGAAGCGACGATGAAGCAACCGAGTGCTCCTTCCGCTCTTTGGAATTTGTCAATGCAACATTCGTCATTGAGGGGAACAAGATCCCAATACCTCAATTATCTAAAACCACGAAAATGGGTTTGCAATCGATGATCGGAACGCAGGCCGCACTGGGAAAGGACTTGGGAAGTATCTCCAAGGAGAGATCGAGGTCCCGAGATTGAAAGAAAAACGAGACCTCTTCGGTTTAGGGTTCAAACCGGACCTTGAAGCAAAAAAGGAAGGAATTAGCAAAGAGACAAGAAAGAAGGAGAACGCGTTTGGGCGGAGATGAGATTAAGTGGGAACCGATGATAATTCCTCATATTCTTGAGACCTTTGTATCGGGAGGATTATCCACCAAGGACGAGGAACGAAAGATGAGAAAGCCATAAAAGGAATACGGGCAAACATGCACATCAATGCCATATTCGGGAGAAAATAGAGGAAGAAAAGCTGAATGGTATCCGCCCTTACGAGCCAGCAAATGTTTCTAAACAAGCGGATCTGCAGAGGAGATTCCTGTAGCTTTTAGAACTTATTCGAGTAATACTCGGAACACACTTGTTGCTTTAAGTCTAGAAGCGATAAGTGTCCCTTTGTGAAAGCATGACTTTTGTACGAGGCATCGTTATTCTCAATGAAATGCATCTCCATTACCTTTTGAGCAAATCTTCTTCTTCATTCATCATTATTATTCTTTAGATATTCCTAAATATTTCCATTCTTCATTCATAATGCCAATAAACATGCTTAGATTCCTTTATTCTATGAGCCTTTATTTCATCTTCATAACAGTCCCCAAATATCAACGACGTGAGCAACACTACCAATAACTCGGAATATCCTTTTGGGCAAGATACGGGTGTGGAAGATTTTCGAGATTCCGAGGATGACCAAGGTTGTGACCTATCTCTGAATCATTAAGGATGGTAGAACAAGAGGAGAAATGCAGATCCCACCCTCGCGAGGAGTTAGTAGAAATAGTGGACTGGGAGACAGGCAAGAAAAGAAGGAAGTGAAGATCGGAGCTAGTATTACTGTAGAGACAAGCGAGACCTCATTGAGTTACTTCATGAATTCAAAGATGTCTTCGCGTGGTCGTATCAAGACATGCACAGGCTAAGCACCGATATCGTGGTACACCGGTTGCCTATAAAGGAAGAATACAAGCCGACCCAACGAAACTTGAAGGATGAGGCGGACGTCTGTTGAAAATAAAAGAGAGGTCAGAAACAATTTGATGCGGTGTTTCTTGCAAGTGGTTAAGTACTCGAAATGGGTAGCCAACATCGTCCCGTCCCCAAGAAAGACGGGAAAATACGAATGTGTGTGAGACTACTAGGGATCTAAACAAGGCTAGCCCAAAAGATAATTTCCGTTGCCTCACATCGATACCTAGTGGACAACACGGCGGGTTACTCGTTGTTCTCCTTCATGGACGGTTTCTCGGGATACAACCAGATAAAGATGCTTCCCGAGGACATGGACAAGACTACGTTCATAACCATGTGGGGGACCTTTTGCTATAAAGTGATGCCGTTCGGACTAAAGAATGCGGGAGCGACATATCAGAGAGCCATGGTAACCCTATTTCACGACATGATGCACAAAGAAATTGAAGTGTACGTAGACGATATGATCGCCAAATCTCGGACTGAAAAGGAGCATGTCCAAGTCTTGAGGAAACTATTCTTGAGGTTAAGGAAATTCCAGATAAAGCTTAATCCAAAAAATGTACCTTGGGCCGATCGATCGTGAAACTGCTAGGATTTATAGTCAGTGAAAGGGGGATTGAGGTTGACCCAGACAAGGTCAAAACAATACAAGAACTGCCTCCACCTCGTACGCAAAAAGAAGTTCGAGGTTTCTTAGGAAGGTTAAACTACATCGCTCGGTTCATCTCACAATTAACTGAGAAATGTGACCCCATATTCCGTCTCCTTAAAAACACAATCCAGTGTGTGAGACGGGAATGTCGAAAACCTTCGATAAAGTGAAGCAATACTGTCCAATGCTCCAAGATTGGACGCCGCCTAATCCAGATAGGCCATTAATCCTCTATTTGACGGTACTTGATAACTCAATGGGATGTGTGCTCGGCCAACACGATGAGTCAGGAAAGAAAGAAAAGGCAATATACTACCTTAGTAAAAAGTTCACCGAATGTGAGACAAGGTACTCGCCAATTGAGAAACTTTGTTGTGCCTTGATTTGGACAACTCGGAGATTGAGACAAGATATATCTTTGTATCATACGACTTGGCTCATCTCGAAGCGGGACCCTCTCGAAATACATGATAGAATCGATCGCCTTGAATAGTCGGATGGCCTGATGGCAAATTTTGCTTTCGAGTTTGACATAGTTTATGTAAACCAAAAGGCGGTGAAAGGGAGTGCAATAGCGGATTTTCTAGCCGTGAGAGCTCTAGCAGATTACGAGCCCTTGGACTTTGATTTCCCCAATGAGGACCTAATGTACGTGGCGCCTATCAAGAGGGTACCCCGGAGGATCGTCCTGGACACCGAACCCGACGGGGCATCAAATGTCGTGGGCAATGGAATTGGGGCAGTGCGGTATCCCCAAACGGAGATCATTACCCTTTCACTTGTAGGTTGGATTTTGACCGCACAAACAACATGGCGGAGTACGAGGCTTGTATCATGGGCATCCGTGCGCTATAGAGCGTAAAATTAGGGTGCTAAAAGTGTACGGAGACTCACGTGACCGGTGATTTATCAACTTAGAGGAGAATGGGAAACGAGAGATCCCAAGTTGGTCGAATACAAAAGATTGGTCCAAGAATTGATCGGAGAGTTCGACGATGTCACTTTCAATTATCTCGCCAAGAGACGATAATCAAATGGTCGATGCTCTAGCCACTTTGGCTTCCATGGTCCAGATTAAACAAAGCGAAGATATGAAACCTATCCGAATGAGCATTCATGAGGCCCCGGCTCAACGCTACAACGTCGAAGAAGAAGAGAAAAGGATCGTCCCATGGTATCATGATATCTTGCAATACATAAAGAATCGTCAATACCACGAAAGCGAAGTGATCGAGAATGACAAAGGACGATAAGAAGATCGGCGTGTGACTATGTCTTGGACGGAGAAATCCTATACAAAAGAAGAAAGGATCAAGTGCTATTAAGGTGTGTGGGCGCCGCAGAGGCTAAGCAAATCTGGAAGAGGTCCATGAAGGTGTTTGTGGAACGCACGCCAATGGTTTCACGATGGCTAGGCAAATCATGAGATTCGGGTATTATTGGCCTACCATGGAAGGAGATTGCATTGATTATGCTAAAAAGTGTCATAAGTGCCAAATTTATGCGGACAAAATTCATGTACCACCTTCACCTCTACATGTTATGACTTCCCATGGCCCTTTTCTATGTGGGGCATGGGCGTCATTGGGCCAATATCGCCAAAAGCTTCTAATGGACATCGGTTCATCTTCGTGGTAATCGATTACTTCACTAAGTGGGTAGAGGCACTGCCTCATATGCCAATGTGACAAAATCAAGCGATTAGCAAGTTCTTAAAAGGGAAATCATATGTCGATATGGAATGCCCGAGAAGATCATATCCGATAATGCATTAAACTTGAACAATAGCATGATCGCAGAGGTGCATGGGCAATTCAAGATCGACACACCACAATTCATCGCCATATCGCCCAAAGATGAATGGGGCGATGAGAGCGACTAATAAGAACATCAAGAGGATAGTGGGGAAAATGACTGAGACCTACTGAGGGGATTGGCACGAGAAATTACCGCTTGCCCTTTTTGCTTACCGAACGTCGGTCGAACCTCCACCGGGCAACTCCTTTCTCACCGGTCTCTACGGATGGAGGCGCTTTACCTATCGGTTGAAATTCCATCCCTTCGAGTCTTATCTCAACTGAAGTTGGGCGAAGCGAGAATGGATCCAGGCTCGATATGATCGATTAAATCGATTGAAGAAAAAGGTTGAAAGCTATTCGTCATGGTCGAGATGTACGAAGCGAATGACGCGAGCATACAACAAAAAGTGCGCCAAGAGAATTCCACGAAGGAAACTTAGTTTTGAAAAGATCCTCCCCATACAAAAAGATTTGAGGGAAATGGATGCCTAATTGGGAAGGACCTTATGTGGTGAAAAGGCTTTCTCTGGAGGAGCTCACGATCTTGGCCGAGATGGATGGGAAGAACTTATCAAATCCCGTAAATTCAGATTCGGTCAAGAAGTATTACGCGTGAAAGAAGGAAAAGTCTAAAGCGAAAACCCGCAAAGGGCGCTCTTCTAAAAAAAAAAAAAAAAAAAACGGAGAGGCCAAGGCGAAAACCCGTAAAGGGCGCTTTGAGACCAAAGGGGCTTTGAGTCGAAAACCCGATAAGGGCGGCTCAAATTCAAACGAAAGACGAAGTGTGTGACGATTTTTTGTTCTCCTAGAATTGGCAAAAGGAGGAATGTTACGCCTCGGGATATCTACAGAGCGCTGCATATCTCCCAACATCCATTCAGCTCAAAATGATCTTCAGGAAGATTGGATAGTGAAGCTCAGGCTGCGATATTTGGGGCACCTACCTTTCTTCCTTCTCACTCATCTTTTTGTATTTCAATCATGTTTGCTTTGGTTGATTAATCCAATTCCATTCTTCATTGATATTCATCATTTAAGTTTTTTTTTAAAAAAAAACTGTTTTTGCAATTGAAATAACAGTCGATGGACCCATAATGCTTCCATAAAAGGAGTTTTGCCTATTACTCTGGAAGTCTCTAAACAGCACAGGAACCTGAAACCGGACTTTTGTTTAGAACCAACACGCCTAGGGGTCGGAAACGCTCGAGAAAGAGGAGTCTAAAATCATAGCTCATGACTACGAGAAGACAAAAATTGCGCTCTCGTCTTTGCGGCCTTGATGAGCAGACGAGCGGCGACTACCCTAACCATTAAAAGGGGATCATTTAGCTTTACATTCATACATCATCACATTCGATTAGGAGCATTCGACTCATCATTGCATCCTAATCATTGTAGAAAGACCACCTACATTCGTGCAAGTGTAGTCCATAGTACATTTAGTTAGGAGCATTAGATTCATTCCGATCATAGCATCCTAATCATTTGGCATAAACACAAGCATATGAAACCAAGTCTACGGGATATGTCCCCAGAGGGCGGAGTATCAACAACTGGAGAAACCACCATCCTGTTGCCATCGACCAGCGGTGGAATGGGTTGAAGATTATCCTATTGCCAGCGACCAAAGAAATTGGAATAGGTAAAAGATTTCCTATTGCCATTGACCAAAGAAAGGAATAGGTTGAAGACCGTCCTATTACCACTGACCAGCAGTGAAATAGGTCAAATTTGTAGATCTTGTCGCCCTAACCAGTAGTGGGGCAAGATGGAAGGCAAATCTTGTCTCTCTAAACAGTAGGGAAACATGATTTAAGCCACCATCCTATTGCCATCGACCAGCAGTGGAATAGGTTGAAGACCGTCCTATTACCACTGACCAGCAGTGAAATAGGTCAAATTTGTAGATCTTGTCGCCCTAACCAGTAGTGGGGCAAGATCGAAGGCAAATCTTGTCTCTCTAAACAGTAGGGAAACATGATTTAAGCCACCATCCTATTGCCATCGACCAGCGGTGGAATGGGTTGAAGATTATCCTATTGCCACTGACCAGCAGCGGAATAGGTAAAAGATTTCCTATTGCCATCGACCAAAGAAATGGAATAGGTTGAAAGATCCTATTACCACCGACCAAAGATGAAATAGGTCAAATTTGTAGATCTTGTCGCCCTAACTCAGTAGTGGGGCAAGATTGAAGGCAAATCTTGTCTCTCTAAACAAAGAGGGAAACATGATTTAAGCCACCATCCTATTGCCATCGACCAGGCGTGGAATGGGTTGAAGATTATCCTATTGCCACCGACGGCCAGCGGAATAGGTAAAAGATTTCCTATTGCCATCGACCAGCAGATGGAATAGGTTGAAGACAGTCCTATTACCACCGACCAGGCATGAAATAGGTCAAATTTGTAGATCTTGTCGCCCCTAACCGGTAGTGGGGCAAGATTGAAGGCAAATCTTGTCTCTCTAAACAGAGGGAAACATGATTTAAGCCAATCGCCTATTGCCACCGACCAAAGCAATGAAATAGGTCAAATTTGTAGATCTTGTCGCCTCTAACCAGATGAGTGGGACAAGATCGAAGGCAAATCTGTCTCCTAAACAGTAGGGAACATGATTTAAGCCATCATCCTATTGTCTTGGCCAAGATGGAATAAGTGAAAATAAACAAGCCTCATCCTCGAAGTCGCAGCAGGAGCAAATTGAAGCTATAGGTCTCATCTCTCTGAAAAAGGCGGTGGAGTGGATCAAAGAAACAAGATGCAATGGACTGAAATGAAGCTACTTGAAGAAGATAAGCACCAAAGAAGTCAAGACTCAAAGCAAGACCAGGGCAAAATTGGTCCTTTGAAAGTCTTTGCTCCATTCTCGTTACACAATAATGAGCAAAGAGGGGCAAATTGTAGAACCCAATTATTGCCCGGCCCAACCAAATTAAACAAAAAAATAAAACCTATAACCCTATACTGAGACCAAGCTTACTGACCCAAACTAAAAACCCAAATACCCAAATCACCAAGCCCAAACACCAACCTAGCCCGATTTCCAAACCCAAAACAGAAAATCGAAAAACCCTAGCCACTTGCTCTGCCTCTCCGCGCCGCGCACTCCGCCCATCGCCGCTAATCGCTCTGCTCTGCTCAAAGCTGTAGCCACCGCCCTTGTCACGGCCACCGCCCACTTGCACTGCAAGAAAAGAAGACAAGACAAGAAACAATAAAAAATCGTGTAAAAATGGCTATAAAAGGCCATACAAATCGATTGTAAAGAGGGCCTTTTTTGAAAAAAAAAAACAGAAAGTTTTAAACAAAAAAGAGAACAAAAAGAAATAAGCAAGCAGATCCAGCAACAGCACAAGAAAGCAAGAACCGTAAAAACCTGTTAAAAAAAAAAACCCAAAACAGTAGCGGAAGGTGATTTCTTTTCCTTTTCATTTTCGATCTTTTTTTTTTTTTTTTTTCAACACATGTACTTATATATATAGATAGTAAAAAGAGAGTTAAAAAAAAAAAAAAAAACTAAAAATTTTACCTTTCCGCCATCACATGCGTGCGATGCGACGACAACAACCGGCTGACGGAACCATGGCCGAAATCGCCCAAATTTCCTGCGAGAGAAAAAAAAAAAAAGAAGAGTCGAATTTTTTTAAAAAGGGGAGAAATGATTTTTTTTTCGATTTGGGGCTTAAATAGCCGATCGAAACGGCGCTGCTTTTGGCGGCGTCCTTAAGCCCCAAAACGACGCGTCGTTTTCGCCCTTGGCCCGACCCGGTCCGACCCGCTCCAGCCAGATCCGCGCGCGTTTGCCGAAAAAATGGGAATTTATGCGCGCGATCCCTCCATTTCCTCCGCGTGTTCAATTCGGTCCCTCCTAAACGCTGCGCTTAAACACTTGGGGAAATTTGCGCTCCTCGTCCCTGGATTTTCGGCAGCGTTTCAAATAGGCCATTTCCTTTATGTTTTATTTCGAATCAGCCCCAAAATTCTGTTTTAAATTCAATTTGATCCTCTTTTAACTATTTTGCAATTTTTACTATTATTAATATCATTATTGTATTTGTTTATTTACTTATTTTATACATATATTTTTTTACTATTGTTTTGCTTATTATTGTCTTTATTATATTTATTATTATTATTTCTATTATTGTTTTTATAACCATATTATTATTATTATTATTATTATTATTTATATATTTATTATTATTACTATTATATTTTTACTAGTATTTGTTTATTATTACTTTCTATTATTATTATTATCATTATTATTATTATTATAGTTACTATCATTATTAGAGTGTTATTACTATTATTATTATGTTTTTATTAGATTATCATTATTCTCATTTTATTACTATTATTTTATTATTATTACCATTGTCATTTCATTTTTATTACTAATACCATATTATTATTATTATTATTTTATTATTATTACTAAACTACTATCATTATTAAGTATTCCTATTATTATTTTCTATTATCACCATTGTCATTTTTTTATACATATATTATTAATCATCTTAACCTTATTATTACATTTAAACTATATTATGTTGTATTATTTTTATCTTATTATTATTACTACTATGTATTATTATTACTATTATTATTACTATTATTTGATATTATTCTTGTGATTATTATTATTGTTATTATTAGTATCTTTATTATTACTATATTTATATCTATATTTATTTTCTTAGTTAAATACTATTATTATTTATTTAATTTTCATTTATCTATTTATATTTATACTATTTCATATACATACTTCTATTTTCACTCATATTGTTATCATATTTTATATATATTTACTCGCTCATATTACCATATCAGATTATTATTTTCATTATCACCGTTATTATCATTATTATTATTTCTTTCCTTTTCTTTCCTTCTTGTAAAACTTTCATCTTGCCGTTTATCCTTTTGTTTTCTATTTATTATCATTTAACTTATTGGTTTTATTTTATTTTTGTTTTATTATTGTCATTTGTATTTAATGCGTTTATTCTATATGCTTTGCTAATACCGTAATTCATTTCTTACATTTTGCTACGTTGATATCGCAATTTGTTTTACATTTTACTATAAACTTGCATTACATCAATTTTCGCTTCGACACAAAATGAATTCTTTTAACAAAGGCAATATTCCGTATTTAGAAATTCGAGAGGTCGTGCCCTAAAGTATTGGGTTTCGATCCTTCTCGTTTGGTCCAAATAACCGAATATCCTTTTAAAACTAATACATTTTTAAACTAAAAGCTTATTCTCGTGGACTCGAGATGTCGTGTCCTAATGCATTGGATGTGATGTTTTGTTATTCCGAGATAATATTTTCTAAAACCAAGGCAATGTTCTGTATTTAGAAGCTCGAGAAAACGTGCCCTAAAGTATTGGGTTTCCTTTTCTCGTCCATTCTAAATAACAAAATATCCTTTCAATTAAATCCATAAGTTTTGAATAAAAGGCAAGTTCAACTTTAAAGGTCGAAATGTGGCGTCCTAAAGTATTGGATGTAACACTTCACCTTAAAACGAGACAGCCCTTGGCATACATTTCCAATTTATCCAAATTTATTCTTCAACAACAAGAGGGATCGTATTTTGAATTCTTAAGTTTTCAACTTTCGACATTAAGACATTAGATAATCAATTAGGTACCAATTTTGGGCGTATCGAGGGTGCTAACCCTTCCTCAAATGTAAACCGACTCCGAATCCATTTTCGATTTTCGTAGAACCAAAATTGTGTTTCGATAAATTAATCGATCATTAAAAACAAACACTTTTAAGGTGACCCGATCACACCTCATCAAAAAGATTGGTGGCGACTCCCTTTTTTTTCATTCGTTTGCAAAACCCACGTCGACCCCGTTTTTTTCAAAACTCGAAAAGGGTTACGACAGTGTAAATTCATGGTGGATTCGGTTGACGAACATGTGTAAGGCTTTGGGGCCAAATCGATCGGTGAGATAGTAAATGTTTTTCGTTTGAATTGTGATTTATCGGTTATGAGGAAAGGGAAATATTGACACAATTGCCTATTAAAATGGTTAAGAAAGTATGGGTAGAAAGAGTTTAGACAATTTGAAATGTGTTAAGCTATATGCATGAAAACATGAATAAGCTTAAGTAATGTGTATTTTTACTATGATGTTTGAAATGATTTGCTGATTATGAAACATGTTACAACAAAGAGATTATTGTTGTTAGGCTAAAGTAAAATTATGTTAAATTATGTTGATAAATCAAAAAGAATAAACATGAAAATTGGTTATATTACAATCCTTGAGATTTATAGCTATTTTATATGGACTTGTGCTTATATTGTCAAGCATGGTATATGATTAGCATGAATCGTTCATTATTTTCATACGGACTTACTAAGCTTTATAGCTTACTCCCCTTCCTTTCTCATATCTTATAGGGTTTTATGCTAGCTCGAGTTGGAGATCGCCGGAGATGCTATCACACTATCAAGCTATCATGTTGGGTATAAGTGAATGAAAAACCCATTGAGTTTATGGCATGTATAGGGACTTAGTCATTTGGTGTATGAGTCATTATGATTTGGCTAAATATATTAGCTTGTGATGGCTAAAGGTTGGATGAAATTTGTAACCATGTAAATTGGCTTATATTGGCTAAATGGTTGTAAGCCCATATAAGTATGTATGTGCATATGTCAATGTTTGGTGATGTGGTTTATATTTGCTTGATATATGATGGTTATGAGTTTATTCATATGTTTATGCCCTTTGAGTGTGAATTTAGCATGAAATGTTTTGGCAAGGCCTAATGTTATAATGCATAATAGATGATGGTATAAAAATGATATGTTACTGCTTGATTGTAGTTGTTTTTGAAGGCATTTATATGCCATGTGATGTTGTGTGAATGTGTGCAAGTAAGGGTGACAAAATGGCATTGGAAAATAGCCTTGTATTTGTCCACACAGGTAGACACACGGGCGTGTGTCTAGGCCGTGTGTGACACACGGTCTGCCCTATGGGTATGTGTTCCGGCCGTGTCCCTTGCACCTTAATTTTGGAAAAATAGAATGTCCAGAATTCAGCACACGGGCAGAGACACGGGCGTGTGTCTCAGCCGTGTGGAGGACACGGCCTAAGCACACGGGCGTGTGACTTGGCCGTGTGACTTCAATTTGATGATGACGTCATAAACAGAATGCACCCTAAGATGGACACGGCCTGAAGCACGGGCGTGTGATATGACACACGGGCGTGTCCCTTAACCCACACAGGCGTGTGGTCCTGTTTCATGATGAATTTTTTTCTAAGTTTCGTAAATTTTTCCAGAGTTCTCGGTTTAGTCCCAAACCGTTCCCAATGTATGTTTTAGGCCTCATAGGCTTGTTTAAGGGACGATATTAATGTATTATAAAGGTTTTAAATTTGGTGAAAATCTGTGTCTCGGTTTTGAATGTTTGTTTGAGTTTAAGTCCGGTAATGCCTCGTACCCTGTTCCGGCGTCGAATACGGGTAAGGGGTGTTACAGTCCACATGGGTATTGTGTGTTATATCTAATTTGGCAAAGTGTTTCTGCCAGAGAACTCTGGATGACATTTTAGCATATTGTGTCTGTGTGATAGAGTCTCATGAAAAAGTCTGTTTTTCTTATTGGTATTGATGCTTGTTGATTAACGGTATTCCTGTAAATTGTTTGTGTCTATTTTTGGAACTCGCTAAGTTCAATTGAACTTATTCCGTTACTTTTCCTTTTCAGGCGTGTTGATAATAGAAGAGGAATCAGTTGAAGGGGACTACGCCAGAGCTGCGGTTGTGAGTGAGCCACTTGCTTGTTTTTGTATCATGCATGACTATTTTGGCGGGTGGCATATAGATCTATTTTGTAATCAACTAATGTAATTATCTATATCTTTTGCATTGTTTCTGTTTTAAAAAGAGAATTTCCCCTTACTCTGAAAGTATGGGCCAAACTCTAGTGATTTGTTGTTTATGAGATCATCATTTATATGTATACGCCAAAGTTGGACAATGGATAGATAATAGATTTTTCTTTTAAATTCCTAATAATTTTCTTTAAAAATGCATTACAAAATGAAAGAAAAATAATAGTTTTTAACTAAAAGGGAAATCTTCATAACTGTTTTTCCAAAAATTTAAGTTAAGTCGAAAGGTTTGAATCTGCCGGTCGCCCTAGTCCGTTGGGCAGTTTGTCTGACTAAATGTTATACGTCATGTTTTCTTGATGGGCTAAATGGTGTTACAGTGTATCCTTTCCAACACCGTACAAGGGAACCTTCTTGAAATGATGCTAAAAACAATATTATGAGATGATCCTATCTATCTCTTGAAACGGAAAAAAAAGCGAATATTCAAACGAAAAAGGTTAAAAACGAAAAAAAAAACGAATATTCAAACGAAAAAGGTCAAGTATGATTTTTGATCTCACAACTAGACCTGATCATGGGTTGACCGATTCGGCCGGGCCAATGCAAAAATTTATGCCCATTTTCTAGGCTCAGGCCCGACCTGAAAAATGGCCCTAAAATTCTGCCCAGGCTCGACCCAAATTAAAAATGTTAAATCTGAGCTCAACTCGGCCCGTCAGTATTAATTTTTTTAGATTTTTTTATATAAAAACAAATTTAAAAAATATAATACATCAAATACACTAAAAACATTAAAATAAACGTTTCCTGACAAATTGAAAATAACTTTAAAAAAAGTCTTTATACTTAAATAACACTAAGATAATTGCAACTTAGCAAGTAAATGCCTCTAAAATAGTAGCAAAATTAACAAAAAAAATAAGAGTTATACAATATTCAAATAATAACAACAAAATAGTAACAATACAACAACGAGATGACAGTAAAACAACAACAAAAAAGAAAGTTTAGGTTGATTCAGGCCGAGCCAAGTTCGAGAAAAAAAATTTTACTCAAGGCACAACCCATTTAGAAAACGAGTATTATTTTCTATCCAAACCCATTTTCAGACCTATATTTTTACCCAAACCCTCCCAATTTTTTTGTGGGCTTTCGAGTCTGATCGAGTAATCCAACCCATGATTAAGTCTACTCATAACTCCAATATCGAAATTTGATCCACCCTTAACTAAAATATAATCTAATTACTCATGGTAAAAAAAAAGTAACAGGATCAATGGCGCAAGCAAATTAAAGAAAGAAATTGAATTTTGTTTTTCTTTCCAAAGCCAAAACATGGAACCACCCTTCCCCTCCAATTTTCAGTTTTTAAACTGGAAATTAATTTCTAGTGGTATACCCCTATACAATTTCTTAAAGGTAAATTAAATATTTATTTAAATAAAATATAAGGGATAAAATTTAATTCGATTAAATTCTTAATTAATATTTTTATAAATAATATTTAAATAAAAATAAAATTATCTTAAAATCTGAAAATCATTGCAGGTCATATTGCTACTCTTATATCCAAATCTTCCAAGTGACTATATTTTTATTTAATTTTCATATTTTTGATTTATATTGCACCTACATAGAAATTAAACAATAAACGCAAAAATTAGTAGCATTGTGTCTAAAAATTTATCAAAATAAAGCACATAAATATGTTAGTTTGGCACACTATCAACATTGAAAGTGGTGTGGAGAACCACTAATGATGAGGGTTTTAAAGAGTTTTGAGGTGGTATTTGAGTAAAATTTAGGTTGTAAATTCTGTCTTGTAGCCCTGATTTAGGAAAAAGAAGTATTTATAAGTGAAAAAAAGCTTGGATAAGTCTCTTATTGTATGATTGTTTTATTAGTAAAGTCTAATTTAGATATATCTTGTTGTGACGGTGAACTTTAGTATTTAAGAATAATAATGGAATTAGATTTAATATGATGGTTGTCTTTGATGGCATGGCGAAGAAACCCTTTACATCGTGCAGGATGTACATGCATGAGAGCCGTAGGAGGTACCCAGGCAGGGGTATAACAAGTGTAAGTAATTGGTCATATTATATGTATGGTCTTTGTACTATACGATCATTTATTTAATCCCTCCACTAGAATTAATCATTTGTATTTTTTTTTAATATGTACATTTATGGTTTTTAGACTAATTTTTTCATCAATTTCTTTAAATAATGTGGCATAATTTATTTTTTAAACATGTGACATATACTTTTTTACTATAATCTAAAAAAAAAAAATTAAAAAGAGGAAACTATGTATAAATTTCAGGGCGAATTGCACCAATAGTCATTAAACTATAGATAAGTTTTTTTGTCACTTAATTAAAAAAAGTTATAATTTGATCACTAAATTATTCAAAAATTTTCATTTAAGTCATTAAACTATTAAAAAGTTTTTATTTAAGTCATTTGCCAATTATGCTATTTTTTTTTAAAAAAGTTTGAGCTCTAAGTAACGATTTGACAATTGGTACGATGGATCAACACTCATTGACGAGAAGAAGAATAGTTGTTTGAATTTTGGTTCACAGATTCGTGACGTCTAGAGCTATTTCATAAAAAAAGCTGAACTATAGAAGACAAAAAAGAGAGACCTTTTGATTGGTTCAGACAGTGCGAATAAAAAAAAGTCATATAACATCGATTTTAACAGCCTAGTGACTTAAATGAAAACTTTTGAATAATTTAATGACCAAATTATATTTTTTTAATTAAGTGATCAAAATAAAAATTTACCCATAATTTAGTGACTAATGGTACAATTTACCCTAAAATTTATCGAACTATATAAAAATATTAAGGCTACATTACCGCATGTTTGAAAAACCATATCAAATTTTTTGAAATAATTAATGGAAAAAATATATCAGGATTGAAAATACATATTAAAAAAAAAAAATAAAAACCAAAGAGTTTAGATATAATCCAATTATAATAGAAGGACTAAATCCAACAAAATGCATAATAAAAGGACCTTTCTATAAAATTTGACCTAAATAACTTGATTGCCTCTACTAACGTTACACCCCAGTAAATCACGCCACGTAAGCGGTTCCACCATACCGGATCCCACCTAACCGCACCCAACCACTCACTCTTCCCCTTCAACAACATCATTCATTGCTCGAAGATCTGCAGAACAAAACTCTTCTATTTCATTTTTTTCATTAGCAAAAAAAGCCTATCTTAAATCAAAGCGATGGCCGACCCCATCGAACCATCAACGTCATCGAGCGACCCGAATTCGATTCCAATACCGACCGCTATCCTACACCCGCGACGCGAGCCTTTCGAGCACGGTCTCCTAACAATCCAGAAGCTCATATTCAACGACCCCGTCCAAGCACTAACCCCTCTAAAGCAAAAATTCGCATCCCCCTCAACTCAACGAGTCGACTCGGCGGCCCTCGCTGAGTTGCTACAGATCTCATTCGACCATTCGCGTCTCGTCCTTGAAACTCTCGCTTCTGTCCTCCACTCGGAATCCGACCCGCTCGTAACCGCCCTGCCGGATGATGTGGACTCCATTGGTGCCGATTTGCGTGATCTGATCCTGTTTTTGTATATTCAATCGTATAAGAGGCTTTTGCCGCGCTCGCACAAGGACTCCGCTGCGGTTGCCGATGTCTGGCCTTCCATGTCAGCATTCGATGGTTACTTGTCAGCCCTTTCGCCTTTGCAGGTAAGGAGCCTGACCCTTCGCTATCCCTTTTTTTTTTTTTTTTTTTTTTGGTGAAATGTGTATTTTTTAATTGAATTTGTGGTTATTGAAACTTAGGTGGTTATTGATTTAATTTCAATGTCGTTTATACAATTATGGTAGATTGATGGTTACTTTTAGGAAAATAAACGCCTTTGATGCTGTGGGCTTATAAAATTCGCGAAAAGTTGACTCTTGCTCGGCATTGGGAAAGAACTAATGTGATTCTATGTTTTGACTAACGGAAAGATGTCTTCGAGGATTTAATCTTTTAGATAACTGAGGCTATGTTTGGTTTTGGAAATAGGATGCAAAATCTTTTAGTAAACTGAAGGCAATAATATTTTTGAAGTATTAATTTAACTTTCGGATGCCAACAATGCGTGATATATGTTTATATGGAACAATTATGTGTGAGTTTGCTTAACATTTTACCTTTATTTTTATTTTTTTTGATAAAATAGGATTTTGTTTTAATTTTTTTGTAAATTTTCAAATTCCATTTGGTTGATGTTTTTGTCGCTTGCTTTTTGAAGCAAAAAGGATGTGCAATGCATACTTCTTGAACAATGCATATATAAAAACAACAATTTTAATAAATTAAAGTTAAAATACAATTGTCAATGAGGCCTTGGCCCAGATGGCAAAGGCGGAGGCCTTGGGTCCTGAATACCCAGGTTTGAGACTTACCATGCGTAATTATATGTGTAGGTGTCTGAGTCCCATCTGTGCAGTTGTCGTGTGAGTTTTAGTCGAGTTTCTTAGCTTTCGTATACTTATATGCGTGGTGTCCGAGTCCCATCATGTGCAGTTGTCATGTGTGAGTTTTAGTCCAGTTTCTTAGCTTTAGTATGGATTGTACCAGTTCTTAGTCTGTTTGTGCTGTAATGGTTCGATTCTACTTTGTGGTAACTTGGGTAGTCCGTTGTAATAGTTTGATGCTTGTCGTTACTTGGACATGTATTTGTACCTTGATTGTACTTGTTACACTTAAAAAAGAAGAAGTTAAAATGCAATTGATTTTGTAAGTAAACTGCAAGGGTATGCCTTTATGTAGAAAATTATTTGTTGGCGTTGCATTTTAGTTATATTAATTTTTAATAAATTATTAAGTTGCTCAATTATTTACTTTTTTTTAATACTAACTTTTTGGAGGTGAAAGGCAAATAGAGGAAAATAAGTCGTAATCATAAAATAACAACCAAATAGATCATAAATCATTCAGCTAAAGGCAAAAAAAAAAAAAAAAAAAAAAAAAAAAAAACCCAAATAGACCATTAGAAAAGAAAAAGAAAGCTGCAAAAGTGATAAATAAAAGGAAGCATAAGTTTAAAATTATAGTATTCATTGTGTTTGGTTGTACTGTTTGTTTTCTTAATTTAATTCTTCATCCAAAACATTGTTGCATTTAACCTTGAGAAGTCGGGATGGGTGTTGGACACAAATAATCATTAATTTAGCCTAACCCAAATAGATCATTAGAAAGAAAAAAGCAAGTAGCAGAAGTGATAACTAAGAGGGAGCATAAGTTTAAAATTATAGTCTGCTGTATATGGTTATACTATTTGTTTTCTTATTTTTAGTTCTACGGAATTTATTGTTGCACTTTTAAGTCTAAGAAGATGAGATGGGCCCTGGGTACAAACATAATGAATAGAGATGCAGTGTTTTGAATTGCTTAGTTTGATTGTTCATGTTTTTATTTTTTCCCTCTCCCTGCTGCTTTAAGATTTCTATAATATATGACTAATTTAGCTGGCACCATGTCTGGGAAGATTATTATTAGTATTTCAGATAATGGGAGCATTTGTTAAACGATATATCCAGCTATTTATCTCATTAATATGGATGTCACCATTCTGTTAATATTTTTAATGGTTATAGATCTATTTGCTGTTCAAAGTTAATGGCTTTAGACTCTTAATTTGTGGTGATACACACTTAGACTTACTGTCTGGTTCTTCTCTTTGTAGCTTGTCCGCAGCAACAGCCGCCGATTTATGCCATCACAGGCTGATGAAGAGGCCCACCAGCTGTCCTATCTACAAAAGCACTTGGCTAATATTCTCTCTCTTCTGTCAGAGCATGTGGAGGGGGAAAGTGAAGAGTCTCTGGTTTGTAGTACTGCTTCTTGCTGTATGTAGTTTGGCGTGTTCTTTTTAATCTTGTGGGTTTTTGTTTTGTATTTCTCAATACAATCAAAACTGAGCCAGTTGAAGTATAAGTCGAGGATTACAATTTCTTTTTCAGTTTCACAATGATCTTTTGTTGCATTTTAATTATTGCTATATTTGTAGTTCATATGTGAATGCAATTTTATAATTCAGCATGTCAGAGGACAAAAGGTGAAAACATGGTAGAATAATTTTAGTGGTTGCACTTAGTAGAATCAAACATTCATGTATAATAGTATTGAGCTGGGATGTAAATCTGGCTGTTTATACAATGTCCTTATGTGGTTTATGTTCTAGTTTTTGAAGGCATTACCTAGTTTGTCTTACTGATAACTTGGCAAGAGGCCTAGTTTGCATTAAGAATGGTTTGCACTAAAACATTGGTTTATTTTAGTGCTCAACCTGTTTTTATGATGCAAGAAAATTGGGGGCCTCATTTGCATGACTAAAACATTGTAATATTTTGCTTTGTTGCGTTCTCTTTGTTCTTCCTCTTTGTTATCAGACTGTCCTATCTTACTATGTATTCTTGATTGGTCCTTCTCATTGTTGTGTATCTTACTACATTTCCGTTCTTTTTGTGCTTGTTATTTGCTTCTATGGCTTTGCTCATTTAAGTACTGTTCCTTCAGGTTTTAACTATGGAAGGGTTTGAGCACCTTGGTTTCCTGATTCAATTTGGTGATAAGGGATCAGAAGGAGTTCCTTTAAGCCAAGCTGCTCCATTTTTTGCTAATTCAGATCCAGACATGCCTGCTGCACCTGTTCCAGTATCACAAGTTCATGATTGGCTTCTGCAGACTATAGCTTCTTCTTTGGAGTCTATTACTGAAAAAGTTTCTGCAAAAGAAAACGGTTCTCCTAGTGGCTCTGACCAGGATGTTGCTATGGCTGATGCTAGTCCAAGTTCTGCCAAAGCCTCACCTAGTGCGAGGAGTCCGTGTTTTGTTGAGGGAGTCTCTAAATCATCTTATGTAAAGCAGGCATCTGATCTTAAAAGTTCTTCCGTAAAGGTTAGGTTATGTTTGCATTGTGATTTCATGAAACCTGAATTTTTTCATGGGGTATTTGCTGTGTACTTTAACAATCCCTGAAAGTTGTTGGCATAACTTAGCATGCACCTTTCCTCAAAATTGAAGGTTCCAATAGTTATTGTTTGATTTTCAATTATTCCAACAACTTTTATTAATTTCATGATGATTATTTGATATTTATGTACTTTGTGGCATAAAACTCCTCTAACTTTACATGATTTTATAATTTCAGGTTATTAATTGCCATGATTCAACTATTTACATTTTAGCACCTTTGAGATATGCCATTATTTATGGATGCTCAGATGCTACTATAGTTCTTGGAGCTGTTGGCAAGGTATCATTGCCTTTGTGCTGTTAGCTATTTGCATTGCATTAATTTTGGAACCAGTGGAAACATTCTCTTCTACTATAATAAAGATTTTGGATTCAGATTTGTTTTCCTCTTTTTACAGAGTATTGGTATTTGAATTGTTGAACATATCTCTGGTGAGATTTGTTTTGATGTTTCTTCTTTAGTGTTATTCTTATTCACTGTTCTACTGACTAGAAAATGTCCATCACTGTTAAAGAAGTTGCCCAATTGTTTCTTTTTTACCAATGAGACTCAATCAAAAGGTGATCAAGCACCTTACTGTTCGATTCCTTATGTTTTACTTTTAATATAGGGCTCTGGTCTATCTTTCCTTTAATCTTCCCTTCACCCGTGAGTAATCTATGAATTGTTCATGGTTGGAATGACTGTAGGTGTACCATAAAGACATTGATACTCTCTTTTCAAGACTCTATCATCTACTGTCAGTTAGTCTTTTTTTTTAATACATACGTAACTTGAGTGTCTGAACTTCCAAAAGAATAGCCTCTCTTTATCCTTCATTTGTATAAACTGCAATATGGACATGCACGTGCACACAATCAGTTTATATTGCTAAAATTTTTTAAATCAGTAACATATATTTTCTTTACCCATATGATACTTGCATATGTCATCTTTGTGTAAAGTCAAATTTTGCTGATGGTTCTAGTTATGGTTTTCTATATTATTCTTTACTGTTTGCAATGATTCCTCTTCTATGGGAACACTTTATATGCTTTTCCCCCCTCCTCCCTTTTCATATTTTATTTTTACTTACTGTACTCCCTTTAAAACAATCAACCTGATGTCTACACCCCATAACTGTTGATCTATCAGGTCAAGTATGATATGCATTGATTCATGGTTGAATATAACGTGATCTCTTTTATTATTGCAGGCTGTAAGAGTTGAACACTGTGAACGTGTTCATGTGATTATAGCAGCGAAACGAGTCTGCATTGCCAATTGTCGTGAGTGTGTATTCTTTTTGGGAGTGAACCAACGTCCCCTTTTTGTTGGCGATAACCACAAACTACAGGTGAGTGAACCAACCACTTTGTAGTGCAATGGGAATTTGATGTAATCACACTTGAGTTTTGTGGTGAGAATTACAAAATAAAAAAGATACTTGATCGGGGAAAGAAATTCAATTAGGTTTAGTTTTATGTAGGCCAAGATATAATTTTTCACCGTCTGTAGAGAATTATTAACGAAATATCTTGTTAATCTTGGAACAAGTTGTGTTACAGTAGCAGTTCAGGAGTTAACTTTAGCATCCATTAACCAAATAATTGAAGTGTGATCAAGTTAAATATTGGGCATGAGTTATTGTAAAAATCTTTTGGTGATTACTATAGTCAGTTGTCTATATGCTGGATATGGGGCCACATGCCTGTAGTGCCTTACATGTTGGGGAGAATGTTATTAAGGTTATTATAACAACTTGGTCATTCTTGGTAACCACAACTGACAGAAAAATTACTTTGTAGCTAAACTTCTGTGATTTTTCATGCATATTGTATAAACTAAGGTATTTGAATACTTGTTTGAGCTCACTGGTTTGCTTTTGGCATTTGATTTCTTTGTAGTATCATCATAGGTCAACTATTGTTGCTGTCTAATCCATGCTATGTGTTAGCTTGTAATGATTTATATATATTGGCCACCGGGGGTGGTGGGGATTTTCTTCTGGTCATTTTAATGCAAATCGTTGCTATCGGCCTATCACTATGATAGTATAGACTGTATATAGAATATTAAGGTTTTCAAGGGATATGTTCCTTGAAGATTTGGTTTTAGCATATCTAATATCTAATGATGCTGCAAAATAGAATAGGAATTCTTCCAGATCAGTGGAGGAGGGCACCCCAAGAAGGCATTCCTTTTTTCTTTCTGGTAGATATGGACCCCTACAAATCATTGATTAATCTTTAATGACATTTTTTACTTTTTAGTTCCATCTTGCTATTATATGAGTTGGTTTTTGGGTGTAATCACCAGCATGAACTTCAATAGAAAGGAAGACTGACAATTTGGATATTGTTTTCTTAAATTTTATCAGGTGGCACCATATAATACGTACTACTCCCAGTTGGAGGAGCACTTGACTGAAGTTGGCATTGTGTCAACTATCAATAGATGGGATGAAGCTTTGTCGATTAGTGTGATTGATCCACACGATTCATTATCTCATCCTGCAGGTGTTTCTGATGCTCAATCTGAGTCAGCTACATGCCTAGATCCTGATCAGCTTACGAATTTCCTGGTAAGCTTTGGTGTATTTCATAGCTTAGCTTCAGGTATTCTGCATCTTTCTTTCCTTTACCCTTTTTATTATTTGATATTGTTCATACATGACATAAGCATTTTCTTAACACACAGATTCCAAACTGGTTTGAAAATGAATCTACTGGATCGACAAAGGATAACCCGTTCCCATTACCTGATGCGTACATGACATCTCAACAGAGAAATGTAAATGCACCAAGCCTAAATGAGGATGATAAACTTTGACTTTATAGTTTGAGTTGTTTTTTACCTGCAAGATAGAAACAATGTCGTGTGTAAAGAATTAGTGATTGGCTTTATTAATCTTTCTAATTTTGGATTAACATGATTTTTGTTTTCTTCCTAATGTTATCAACAGCAAAAGAATTTAAGTGAGATAAAGCAAATGTTGAGAGAAGCTCCCCTTGAAGAAAATCGGAAAAGAGAACTATCCAGTGCTCTTCATGTGTACTTCAAAGACTGGTTATATGGTAAATCCATCATCTCTATCTTTTTTGTTAAGTTCATCTTTACGTTTCCATATGTGGTGGTTTTCATTATTGTTTATTCACGGTTATAGTTGTTTACTGTTCTCTATTTTCTAGTTAAGAGTAATTTTGATTATAGGATGCTATATGGTAAAGATTATATGTCCGATGATGGCTTTTGTCCTTGTACTAATGCTTAATTTGGGGATTTATTCATTGTATATATTTTTTGTACGTTAGTCATTGTAGTTTAATTTGGCATAATTTGGTCTTCCATTATAATGTTATTTTTTAGTCCAAATCAGTAATACCATTACAAGATATTCAATTAGTTGGCTGATGTGGACAATTTTTTAAAAACTCAAAATTCCCTATCATTTAAGAGGTGAAACTATCTCTATTAAAATAGTATTTTTCACTAATTTATCATTTTAAAAAAGAATTCCTGCTCAACCTCATGATTTAGATTCTTTTTGTGGGTTCTCTTACCAAAAAAATCTACACTAGCTGACTAACAGAACCTCTTAAAGGTGTTAGTGATTTGAACTAAGGCATAACATTAATAGTAATAGGAAGATCAACTTATGTGAAATTAAAGGACATAGATTAAATCTAAATCTTCAAGTTGTATAGGGATGGAAACCATAATTTGATCATTCTTGAAAATTCAAAAATTAAAATAGGTTCATGTAGCTGAAGATGATATTTTCTAACTGAACAATGGGTATTTTCCTTTTTGATTTCTTACTAGGTTTCTGTAGATTATACTCCATTCGTTCCATTTGATTTCTAATGATTTTACCCTTACCTGATTTTCTTTTGGCTCTCTGAATTTTAAGCAAAACTTAGGGTGGGATATACCTAAATTAGGAAATCAACTGACTAATCTGATGTCACTGAACATTGGTTTGTGGATAATAATATGACAGCTTCTGGAAATATTCGTCAACTGTACTGCCTACAAGGTGACTGATATACCTCAGGGTCGCACACTGCATGTTCTGACGAGTTATAGAAGAATGGTTTACAGTTTTTGTTTCGGTTTAAACCCATTTTGGCAGTTCCTCATATAAAATTTCTGTAAGGTAGAAGAGGGAATTGAGAATCACCCCATGTAATTGAGAACAGCACATAAGTTTTATGGATTGGCTCATGTGCACATAGTGCTTTTCTCAAATGTAATATTCTTTTTTTGATAAAAAAAGAAAAGAAATAATTTATTTTCTGTAATATTTGTTAACTTTGATCTATCTCTGTTAGTTTAAATTCTGAAATTTCGTTTTTGTCCTCTCCATTTGGTTTGAGCTCTTTTGCTCCTAATTTAGGCTTTGATGCTGTAAAAACTGGATCGGATCTGAATTGAAGACATCGAGTCTTCTGAATCGGTTAAGATTCAATCAGTCTAATAGATTAAACCCATAATTGGAAGTTTCACCATTTTGACTTTTAATTTGGGTCTTTTCAGGTATCAAATTCAACTATTTGTTTAAGCAAACACAATAATATTTGACAATATATTTGTAAAATCCAAAAAAATTATTCTACTTTCTTTATAAGCAAAGAAAGGGGCATGAACATGATTTGATATCAGACCTAATTTTACTAAAAAGCTAATTAATTCTTTTTAGCCTCTCAAAATTAAATAATAATAATTTGCCACCCAATTTCTTTGTAAACAGTTCATATAATTTTTACATTATACATTGATTTGTGTTATATAAATTCTGGAATATTCATGTATACATGTCATATTTATATCATTATATTTTTCATAGTTTATTATAGTGATTATATTTAAAGAACTAATTATTTGTTTTTGTGGTACTTGCGCGGTGCTTTAATTCATAACATTATTTAGATAATTTATTATAATGGTTCATTTAAAAAATACTAAGTGTTTGTGTCATGTTTTATTTTAATTTTTGCCGTAAAATATTAACAAATTTATGTATTTTTTAAAGCATCACTAATTTATTTTATCTAGATTTTGATATGTTTGTGTAACTGAGTTGTGCTCCTTTTACTTTCATAATATGACATGTTTTACTCTCTCTTTTTTTTTTTTTCTACTTTTTTCTGTCTTCGTTCTATAATTTGCACACACATATATATATATATATATATTAATTAAATTTTAATTCTAAACTTATTTAAAAATTGAATTATTATACCTGACATACATAAATATTTAAAAAATTGAATCGCTCTCTTTCCTTACTTGGCTTACCATGCTAAGGTTTGGCTTTTTTATTTGTTACTATATTTTTCTAATCATATTTGATATAGTGTTAAATTTTATGTTACCTATCATTTGTTTTATGTGAATTTTGAGATTTTTATCTTTGTTGGTTTTATTTTTTATTTTATAAAGTGATTCAGTTTAGTTTAGAGTATAATTTGTTTGTTCACATTGTATGAAAAAACATTCATTTTTCACGTTCTCATTATTTTTTAGCGTACAATATTTTCACCTTAACAATTCGTTTTACATAGACCTTGGCATTCATTTAGATTCTTTTGTAACAAGTCATGTTATAATTATTATAAATATTTTTTTCCTCAAGTTTCAGTTTATTTCATAATTTGTATCAATTTGTCTTGGTAATTCAATTTTAACTCTTTCAGTTTATTTCATAAAGTCCAAGCAATTTTAACTCAACTTCAAACCAAATCTTAGCTTTGCCTATGGCAATGTCGACCTTCAGGCTAGTTGTTGGTCGTGATTTCTTCTATAGTATTCTCTATTATTATTATTATTATTATTATTATTATTATTTTTAAGTTTCAATTCACATTATCATGCGGCAACTTTGAAAAGAATGAAAGAGTTCAAAATTGCTTGGACTTTATCTTGTGGATTTAAGAGACTTGAAATTGATTAGATTTTATCTAAATGAGAATGCACTTCAAAATTAAAGAGATAATATTTAGGGATATTTTAATTTGAATTTGAAATCTGAAATGAGATTGAAGTTTTCAGAGTTTATTTTTAGGTGGTTGTAATCGCACACTTGTGTGTGCTTCTTCAAATATTTTGATGGACTTTTTTTTATTTTGTACCTTGAAACTCTTTACTTGGGTATTTCTTGGAGGGTTATTTGGTTTGAAAGGTGAAGAGTTTGGGAGAGTGAATGTAACAATTGGAGACAACTTTGAGGTTTTAATTATCCATTAGTGTGAAGGTAGATTTAAACAATAATTCTATCGAGTTAAATTGTTGAGTGAATTCATTCTTTGAGCTAGGCTCTACAGAGGTAGGATTGTTAGATCTGAACTACATTAGCAAACTTGGTATCTTGATCTTATTTCCTCTATTGGTTATCTTGCATTACTGGCTTGCTCAATTCCTTGTTATAACAACTAATTAAACAAAAATATTGTAACAAAGGCAAATCGAGTCATTTTCAGACTTGATCGTGTACTTAATACTTCCAAAGATCAACATATCATCTATACATAGACATACAATGACATATCCCTTATCAATGTTCTTTGCATAAACACACTTATTTAGTGATTTTAAAATATCTGATAGTATAACTTTATCCAATTTTTCATGCCATTGTTTAAGAGCTTGTTTCAAGCCATACAATGACTTAACAAGTTTACACAACTTATGTTCTTTATTAAGGTCACCAATTAGGAAAGTCGTCTATGGATCCATTTGATGTATTTCTAACTTGTTAATAAATCTATTAATGTCAGCATTGTAATAACTCGATTTTCATCAGTGTCAGAAAAGTCGGTTTGAGACCGAATTCTCTAAGTCAAGCTTACCCGAGAATTTTATTCGAGGAGTTCACATGACATATATGAATTTATAGGATCAAATTTCAGAGTGATTAAACTAGATAAGTTATTATTAATAGTACAAGGACTAAAATGTGAAGTAAACAAATAGAAGGAATTTAATTAAGGATTTAAGCAAACCCTTATGTGCCAATTATACCAAGGACTAAGGTGTAATAAAACCAAACTCAAAATCCATTAGTGTCCAAACATGATCTCAACCATCCATCTCCATTAATGTTGTTAAGCTTGCATGGTGGCCATTAGATAATGATTAATTAGCTTAATTATAATTTAATTACATGTATATATATTAACTAAGTGGGAGAGAGAAAAGAAAACATATCATCTTCATCTTCTTTATAATCGAACCAAAGGAAGGAAGAAAGAAAAAAAATAGGTTTTATATTCCTCCATTGCCAACCATAATTTTTAAAGGTGAGTAAGCTTTCTTTTGTAAATTTTCATGGATTCTTGATCTATCAAGCTTTGTGTAGTCAACCCGTTAACTTCTTTTTTTTTTTTTTGGTGATTTTAGAAGCTAGTTAAAATTTCCATTGTTAAATACATAGTGAATTGAAGCTTGGTACCATGTAATGGTTGATAGTTAAGCTTATATTAAATGAAACATGCTAGAAATGAAGTAGAAAATGTTGAGACAAGTTTTGATTTAATGGTTGTTAAGGAAACTATTGTTGAGTTATTAGGGACCTATATGTAAGAAATGAAAACATTGGGATTTATTGATATATAATGATAGTTTAAGGTCCCTAGAGTATAGTCACGAAGTTGGATTTTAACTTGATTGGAAATTTTTTGAGTTATATGAAAGTCGGACATCTAAGCACAAAGAAGTTGTCACACCCTAGATCTGGTGGACTCGATTTAAAGGCGTGTAAGTGTGAAAATATCTATTTGGCGTAGTGTAGTCCGCCCATTTATAGTCGTTTGATGAAAATGATTTGGCACAAGGTAACCGCTGCATAAGAAATCAAAGATTATATCTTAGGTTATTCTACTATTTAAGAAAGTATAATATAAGCAAAGAGTAAGTTCGGTAAGGGATACCGCCAAATGCATAGTATGCCTAGCTTATCTCAACACTGTGCTAGTTTGGTTTCGTAATGTGAATTGGTTAAGAGTCAACTAAATTGATTGGTCAAATAATATTTGTACAGGATATTCATTTATATTTCTCTCGGACTATGTATGTCATTTATTAGGACAAGTTCTGGAAACCATTGACACTTGTCAAGTTCCACTAAGAGAACTGGACATATATATGCATGGTGAGAAAGGTTGGTTGGGGGAGGGCTCTTCTTCCTACAATTTTATTCTCTAGGTTTCATTCTTTATTAAGCTAGAAGCTAAGATTTTTTAATTGATCAGGGGAAGATCTACTTCTTGTTGTTGTTGCTGGGTCGAGATGGATGTCCAAGTCTAGAGCTTTGAGTTACAGTTTAGCTGAGTAATAGGTGAGTCTCTATTATGACTACTTCCATGTGAACTGTTCAAGTAGATTTATATAACTGATGATGATATCTCATATAAATGGTAAGAATAGAAGGAAAAGTAAAGATGTTACATGTGTAATGATGATATGTATGAAATATTGACTGAATATGAAGTTGAGTGGTAAGTATGCAGGTAAAGTATGATATGGAAATGAATGAATCAATCAGGAGTGTGAGAAAATCTAGACAAGTGAATTTTGAGTAAAACGTCCCTTGTGGTGACTCTGGTAGAACAGTTATATTGCTAATCAGACTGACAGATCATAATAGGAAAACAAATGCAAGACCATGCGGTTGAGACCCATGGCAATTTATGATATGAAAACACTCATGGTGATGCTTCCAGTAAGATGAAGGTTGGACTAGTATATCACGACATGAAAATGTGTAAGTCCATGTGGTTGAGACCCATGGAAAGATATGACTGTAGGAATATTCATGGTAATGCCTTCGGTAATATGTAAACCAGAATGGTAGGTCACGACATGAAAATATGTATAAGCCTATGAGAGAGAAACCCATGTCACCTTCTATGATAGTTTGTCGGGACAGTAAACATGTGATTATGTATGTTGCCTATGTGGCGTGATCTACTAAGCCCTTGTGGCGTCTTTTATATGGCCTTGGTGGCAAACCTGGTATTGTCTTATTGGCGTACTTGGTGCTGTCTTTATGGCAGAATCTAGTTATCTACCATTGTAGTAAGTTCTGGATGAGTTATGCGAATTCTCTAATAGATAAATCTATGATAAAAATATGATACGTCTGAAGTTAATTTGGTTTGATTAGTTCTGTGAGGTAATTGAACAAGTTTTAAGCAAAGTTCTTGAAAGAAAGTATGTATCTATATTTTTAATGAGGGTATTCGCCATAGTAATTTACCAGTTTAGAAAAAGGGTGTATTCGTAGATATGAAAGAGATAAATATTTTTTGGTTTGAGTTCGCCCGTGATAAATAGAGTTGAAATCCATGTCATCCGATATCTGCCATATCTGAATAGCATATTGTCTCGTTTTGGAATCATATGAAATCTGAGTTGTTTGTCATCTTGGGTTTTGTAACAAAGATGTGTGGAATTCTTCTAAATGATCTAGACATTTCATTATTAGTATGAACATGTGTTGGGTTGGACAAAGTTATGATTTGTTTAGTAGTTTGATATTATTGAACTCAGCCTGAGAATCCATCAAACATGAATCTATATAGTAAGTATCCGCCCGTGAATAGTATCCGTGAACTATTCTGGGAAAATGTTAAGTGTTGGTTTGAAGAGAAAAACCGTATGAAGTGAACTTTGTAGAAGTAATCCTTCAAGAAGTATCATCGGGGTTATATAAAGAAAATGATAATGGAAAATTGTCTAGTAAGATCTGAAATCCACCAAGTAGTGAAATGGAAGTTGATACGTTAAGTATGATTGTTGGCGTAAGTACAGACAAACAGATGATGTTATAATAGCATCTGCCAATGTTTATGTATTAAAGCTTACTAAATTCGCATAACTTACAAGTGTTATGTTTATGTTTTAGGTATTGTTGTAAAAGTGAATGCACCAAGAAAGACGATGCTAGGATTACACTAAGGAAGTGGCCAACCGGGATATTATGCATACAGTGGACTATTTAGAAAAGTTGCGTATACTAGGATTACGCCTTTAAGAGTCCATCTTTAGCAATCTTTTGTGTTGTAATAAGTTATGACAAGTCTGATGTATTATTTTATACTTAAAATACTTTACTTTGATTCTTTAATGATGAGACCTTAAATAAAATAATAAGAAATATGTTTGAAGTCCAGAATACACGTCGAATGATTTGAAATTTTTTCTAAGTATTATGTGAAGTAACACCTAAGATCTGGACTCGGTGAATCGTGTCGGGTTGAGGGCGTTACAGAAGTTAAGTTAAGAAAATATGTTCATGCTTTGTTTTAATCAAATTCTGTATCTAATTACGTTATTAACTTCATTTCATTATTTGAATTTATTGAACGTAGTTAAGGACGAAGCCAAAACATCAAGGGTTAATGGGGAAAATAGGCCATGAATAGCGAATTCAGTTTGTTCAAACATGATTTTTTGTTCTTACATAAATTTATTAATATTGAATGCTAAATTAAATGAAATGTATTGGAATAGTCTGAGTGCTTTGGCAACATAATGTGACACCATGCATTTGGATTCAACGATCGGTTCGAGTGTGGAGGTGTTACATTTAGTGGTATCAGAGTTAGAGTTTAGCTGTAACACCCCTTACCCGTATTCAACATTTGACCCGGGTAACAAGGCATTACCGTACTTATCTTGCTCAAATATACCACATCGGTTCATAAAATTTCATTTCAAATTTAAAACTTTTCATTAAAGACCATAATGTCCTTATTAAAGGTCTACAAGACCCTAAACTTGTACCCAAAATGATTCGGGACCAAATCGGAAACTTTTGAACACTTATACAAATTTGACATAAAATAGAGCCACACGCCCGTGTGGAGGAAGGGACACGCCCGTGTGGCACATCACATGCCCGTGTTCCACACCCGTGTGGATTTATTTTCTAATTCAAACCTACAGTGGTTTTCACACGGCCTGACACACGCCCGTGTCCATAGCCCGTGTCCCTCACACGGCCATGACACGCCCGTGTGTGAAAACTTTGGCATTCTGTTTATGACGCCAACATCTCAATAAGGGCACACGACCAAGACACACGCCCGTGTCTTAGGCCGTGCCTCCCACACGGTCGAGACACATGGCCGTGTCTTTGCCCGTGTATTTACTACTGAGCATACTGACTTGCCAACCTAGCATGCATGGAGACACACGGCCAATCAACACGCCCATGGGGCTGATCGTGTGTCACACATGGCCTAGACACACGCCCGTGTGCCTACCCGTGTGGACATTTGAAAGGCTATCTACCAAGCCAAATGCCACCCTACACAGCAACCAAACTTATACCAATTCAATCTAACATATATTATGACATAAGGAACTTATAAGAACTCAAAATCAAAACAACCATACAAGCGAGCACTTTATGAATTTCATCATGTTTGAATATATAAACTTGTCAAGTTTTGGCCAATTTCTAATGGCCTTTTACAAAATGAATTTAACAACATTAATAGCCAACACTTTGGCTAACAAATATGACATAACAAAATGACCAAGTCATATACATGCCATACTCAAAATGAAACTAACTTGGTTATACCAAAAAGTAGTCGATAGTGTGATTTCCAAACTCCAACGTTCCATGAATTCTCGAGCTAACTTGGCAATGCTACAAGGAAAAGGGAAATGAGAGGGGTAAGCATAAAGCTTAGTAAGTTTGCATGAAATAAATAGCTACATAAAGCTCGTAATGTCATCTATCCATTGCATTGAAATAAAACACAAGTCTCAAGCTCATTTCCATAACTTACTCATACTTATTCTTACCGATTACATATCATGCCACATATCGTAAACCATTCTCGTGAATTACTCACATATACCTGTATCACTTCATCACATAGTCTTAGCATTAATCTCATCTCTATCATAAGCTTACTATTTACCCCATTGAATCACTTGGGATATTCAGAGATACATGATCCTTCCCATTCACATAATTACGACACCAATGCCACATCCCAGATGTGGTCTTACGTGGGGTCACTTCTAGATGCCGATGCCATATCCCAGATATGATCTTATACGGGATCTTATATCGATTGTCGATGCTATATCCCGGATATGGTCTTATACGATTTTCATATTCAATGCCGATGCCATATCCCAGATATGGTCTTATACGAAATTTCAATTTGGTGCCGAGGCCATGTCCCGGATATGGTCTTATACGGGACCTTACTCATCTCAAATCTTGATGATATTATTCTCTCATTTATTTAAGTCCAACCAGGACTTCAACATAACAATTCTCATCATTTTCTCATTCAACATCATTACTCAAATTCATAGAAATAATGTTCGTCATCACTAATATCAAACATTTTAAAACTAAATAACATGATGTTAAATTTATTACACACAAACTTACCTTGATTTCAAAATAGGCCAATTTGTCGATCTAGTTCGATACCTTGCCCTTTCCCCAGTCAAGGTTAATTCCTCTTTCTTCTTGATCTATATTAGCAAATTAGCTCATTTAATTATCACGTTAATTAATACATTTCAATAATCATACTTGGGCAAAATTACCATTTTGCCCTTAGACTTTCACAAAATGACCATTTTACCCCTAAGCTCGTAATTCGATTCTAATCGGATTTCCTCCTCTTACAAGCCTAGATGAACATTTATTTCTCTTATGGCAACCATCAAAACTCAATATTTCACACATTTACCTCTTATTTTATAACCTTTACAAAAAGGTCCTTTTTAGGTGTATTCATGGAAACATCTTTCACCAAAGTTGTCTATCTAACTACTATGATTTATTTTCTTCCATAAAAGTGCAGAAAACAACATACATGCTCACATGGCAAAACCCTAAACTTTTAACCATTTTGCAAAATAGTCCCCTCTTTAGCTAGCTTAAGCTTTAGGGGTTTCAAAAGTACAAATATCATCAAGAAAAACCATTAAAATCACTTACTAGAAAGGTGAAGAGCTTGCTGAAATTTTTGGGTTTTTAAACCCCTATTTGATGCTAATTTTCGGTGGAAGAAGATGAGTGAATAGAATGATATCATCTTTTCTTTATTTTATTATATTTCATCAATTTAATCCACCTACTACACCAACTTTGACTAATTCTGACTTCTTTGTCCCCCTATGGCCGGCCACCCTATATCTAAGGGTCAATTAGCACATTAAAGGCCTCCAATTAGTATTCTATGGCTATTAGGCACCTTTAACTTGTAAAATAGAACTTTTACACTTTATGCGATTTAGTCCTTTTTCGCGATTAAGCATGAAATCGCTAAAATTAAAGCACCAAAATTTTCATGCACCCATATAATCATGCTATAAATCATAATGTAATATTAAAATAATTTTCTTCAACTTTGGATTAGTGGTTTCGAAACCACTATTCTGACTAGCCCCTAAATTGGGCTGTTACATTAGCCAATTCTTGGGCTAAACCGAGCATTGTATTGAGTCTAGAGGTACATGCCAGGTCTAATGTCGAGTTTGAGCTGAGATTTGGAGGCCAAGTCAATTTTTAATTGTTTATATGGATTGAAATGATGGAATAGGAATCTTTGTGGTTAGTCCTTTGAGGATGAGATATGATTAATGATAAGATTCGTAAGAAACTATTCCTTAAAGCCATATGAAGTTATGATATTAATAGCCTTTGAGGTGACACAATCTTGGGAGAGGAAAGTGTTAATGAACTCCTAATGATTTGGTATCAGATTTTGTATGATTTTTTGTATGAAACACACTGAACCTCTAAGAAAATTCGTTTGTAACCACGCAAACATGGCAACAATGATTATTTACCTAAGGTGATTACTATGGAAGAACAATGTAAAAGTGTAGATAATTGATGATGGAAGTTCAAGATTATAGAACGGGATCAGGGGATTGCATCATCCAACATCTCATTATAGTAAATCATATGATTCAAGAAGTTGTTTGGAAAGGATACGAGTTAATCCGAGATGATAAGGTACAATACCTCACCCTAAGAGGCACCTTGACAGATGTTGAACAATGGATGCTTTTGGATAAGATTTGGGAAAAGATGAAGTCACCAACGTATAAGAACTTTGTGACATCTCACACTTGACCCAATTATAGGGTCCGAATGTGAGACACCACATTTGTTGTTGGAGCAACTTGGATTGACTTATACTTAGAATCCAACATGGATATCAAATAAAAAACCATCCATAAAAACACATTTACATTGATTAAAATCATTTTTAGGTCATTGAAAAAATAATAATAACATTTCAAAACAGTTCCTAGGTGTTCGGAGGTGATCGAGACCAAGTACGGGTCTTCGGGGGTTGAAAGAACTCAAAGTAGGGAAGAAATACTATTCTGACCCACTTGTATCGGTACAACCATATACTTATAATGATACAAGTCACTAGTACTGTACACTTTTTCTTACTGACGTACTTGTACTGATACAACTAACGACTTGTATCAAAACAACTTTGCTTGGACTCGAAATCACCCAAAAAGTGACCTATTTTAAGCCTAAACATAATCAAAACAAATCTATGACTTTTGGAATTCAAAATTCATATTATAAACACCATTCATTCTCACCTAAGTGCATTCAAACATTATGGATACTAACATGATCATGGTTACCAAACTTAAACATCAAAATTAGCTTATTGACATGAAAACAACACATAATTCATTGCATAAACATCATATAATGATCACGGTATACTAACACAACCACATGTTCACACCATATCCACACATATATACATACTTAACTTAGGTTGCAATATCTTTAAAGACACTTATCCAAAACTAACAAAATGGACTCCAACAACTACCATTATCACTAGGTACATGCCAACTCAAGTTAATATTCAAAAGATTATCCAAACACTGCTGAGCTAATATGTGAGTCTATATTCCATCGATCTACTCAAATCCACGAGAATCATTTCCTGTGTATGGAAACTAACAAATCCTCATGCTGAGCAAAGAAGCTCAAAGGTGCAAACATAATTTGATAACAATGCATATACCAATTAAGTAAATAAACATGCTATTAATAAATATTACTATTTCACAATATTATTTTTTAGTGCTTTCTCATATTTATCATAATCCAACTTATGCCTCGTATAATAACATATGAATATGCCATCGAGGCCTCTAGCTGACAATCTTGCATGGTCTTTCACATGCTATTCAAGTTTTACAATCGATATCATATATCAAATAGTCTGGTTTCCATTTTCATAGTTATATCACATCTCCTTTTTATATTTTATAACATGACATAATCGTATTACCACCCCTATTAATCAGATATGGACTCAAGATGAGATACGTGAATTAATCCACCAAAACACCTAAAATGCACCCAATGTTTATTGGTAGGGTCTCACAGACACCTAGTGCTTTGGAGAACTACTAAAGTAATAGGCATCCGACACTAAAGTCTATATGCACCAAGTGCTCGCCGATATGTACCAAAGCATTATGTGTCCAACACTCATCGGTTTATAACCAAAGCAATATGCATTTGATGCTAAAGTATCTCTGTACAACGAATCTTATGGCATGTCAACTATAATCGTAACTTTATCCGAGACCGTATAATAAGGTAAACATAAAACCAATATATATGCTTACACATATCATTTAACCATTTATTCCCAATTTCATATAGTATTCATTTCATTTATCTATTTCTCATAATTTTACATCATATCACAACATTAATTCATATACATACATATTCACAACATTTCAATAAGCCATCAAGTCACAAGGTGTACTTACCAATCATCAAACATAACACTATTATTACCTTATTTAATTTACTACTTAATAGGCTATGGATTGAAATAAATTTATGAAAGCACAAACCGAAAGAGGATACTCGTCTTTCACTTTCTCTTTTCCTTTTGCCTTTGAAGTTCCAGCGTTGACTTTAGCTATGTTCAATTATTTGATTACGAAAAAGGTATTAGTTGACCTTCAATAATTTTCGGATCTGATGTTCTAAGTGTAATATATTCGTTTGTACACTTGTAATATTTCCAAATAGATTGGTGATAACTTTTGAAAAGAGTTATACTTCAAGTCTCTAGATTGAATTAATTGTTTGTAATTAAGTAAATATGTTTGCATTTTTAGATATTTTTAGAGCATTGCATAACAAAGCTTGGATTGTGCTATAAATGTTATTATTTGTTACTTCTATTATTTGGGAAGAAAGGTGTTGGTTGTGGTTGGCAACAGGTGTAGGATGAAGAAGAGAAGAGAAAAAAGAGTAGGAAAATGAAGGAATTGAAATATTGCCATGACAAAATGTTGGTTAGATTGCCAACAAGAATGCCATGGAAATTCCAGAAAAATGATGTAGCACTCAGTCCATGTCACTCTCAGCTAGTTGTACTTTTACTAGATAAACCACCCTAAAAGTGAGGAAGCAAAAGGTGTGTGTTGAGAGGGAGGGACCTAACCTATAAAGAAGGAAAGAGAAAAGAGAAAAAGAAGAATACAGGGGAGGGGAGAGAGAAAAATAATTAGAAAATAGTTTTTTTCTCTGCATCAGGTTCTCGTGAAAAATCTCAAAGAAAGAGAGGAGAGGGTAGCAGCTTACAGAGCAGAAGAATTACAGACGTAAGGAAGGGGAAGAGAAATCTGCCCTGGGTTTTGCATCAAATCTCATTATTAGAGTGAAAGCTGGAGTAGCAAAATCTTCCTGCATTTTTGCCTTTATTTTCTGATTTGAACTTTGTGATTCGTGAACTTAAACAATGATGTTGAACGGTTTTGTTATGGATTTGAATGTTCAACCCATAAGCTAAATCTCATTGGGTTAGAATTATTTGGGTGAATTTTTATTATCTTTAATGCCCATGGTGTGATTTTGAGTAGAATACTATTTCATTCGATTTGTGATTATTTTAAATGCATGCATGCAAGCTTTAGACATAGATGACTGTATGGTATGTTATTAGATCTAATTTAGTTATGGAAAGATTAAATAGATTGGATTATAATCAGTTGATACAGGCAAATATTCGAAAGAATATTTGCAGCACTTTAGATGTAGAAGTTATGATCTGTACAAGGAAAGGAAGAAAAATCTGGATGTCATTCTTGAGTTCTGTAGACATGAAAAAACTCAGAATGATAGCTCAAAGTCTGGCTTTCGAAAGAAGCAGGCTACAGTAGTGAGTCCCTGAGCAGTAGAATGGTAAAGTTTTTTCCATGGTGTTATATTGATATAACAATAAGCTTGAGTAATTCCAACCTTTATCATTCAACAGTACAAACTTTTTCCCAATTATTCTTTGAGAATTGTCACAACATTTTAATTGCCTTAGCATATTGCCATTCATAATTGATTTTATTGATCCATTCATTAAATCTCTTTATCAATTTATCATCTATTTCTTTTGCACAATTTATTAGTCAATTTCATAGTAATAGCATAACCAGTTATTTTAATCAATTCCGATTCCTGTGAAGATGATACTCATCATTTTATTACTTGATTCGACGTGTATAGTTGTACATTTGCATTACACATTCACATGTGACAAGTTTTTGGCGTCGTTTCCGGGGATCGACAATTTTGGTGAAAAATTTTGTGTGTTATTACCTTTTTAATTTTATTAGTTTAGCTTAATTAGTTGTTATTTTTTTTCAGGATTTTTGTTGGTGCATGAGTAAAGATATTTCAACAATTGAAGAGTATTCTTTTGATCCAGAAATTGAGAGAACCTTGAGAAGAAGGAGAAAAGAATTGCGTGAAATGGAAAGAATTAGAAATGATCAGGTTATAGAAGAGCCATTACATCAGGAAGGAAGGGATGCTGATACTCCTCGAATAATAGATGACAAAAACAGACCCATCAGAGAACAAGTAGTGCCAATCTTAGTTGATCTGAATCCATGAATTGCTAAGCCGCATATTCAGGCTCAACATTTCGAGTTAAAGCCGGTGATGTTTCAAATGTTACAAACTATAGTGTAGTTTAGTGGATTGCCTACTAAGGATCCATGGTTGCACTTAAGACTCTTTTTAGAAGTCTATGATTCATTCAGGTAGCATAGTGTTCCTGAATATGCCCTAAAACTGAAGTTATTCCCTTATTCATTGCAAGATCATGCTAGAGCATGGTTAAATGCATTGTCGTTAGGTACGGTGGCATCTTGGAATGAACTTTGTCAGACGTTTCTGTTGAGATATAATCCTCCGAACATGAATGCCAAACTGAGAAACGATATTATATCCGTTCGGCAATCTGAGGATGAAACATTATATGAAGTATGGGAGCAATTCAATGAGTTAATTAGAAAGTGCCCGATGCATGGTTTCAATATTGGACACAAATGGAAATGTTTTACAGTGGATTGAATGCGCATACAATGACGGTGGTTGACGCATCTATCAATGGGACTTTTTTCGATAAATCATATAATGAAGCATATGAAATTCTGGAGAGGATAGAAAACAACGATTATCGATACCACACTACCAGAGTAGGGATTGGCAGAAAAGTTTCTGGGGAAATGGAACTTGATGCGATTACTTCCCTAAAAACTCAGGTATCATCTTTAACGAATATAATTAAAACATTAAAAAGACCAGCTGCCTTGCAAAAAATAAAACTAGCTAAGTTCGCATGTGTTTACTACAGAGAAGATCATGGTTTTGATGAATGCCCGTCGAATCCAACCTCAGTTGGAGAGGAAGCAACATGTTTTATTATATGGGAAATTTTAATCGCAGTAACAACAACCCATATTCCAACACATATAATCCGGGGTGGAAGCAACATCCCAACTTTAGTTGGAGTAATCCAGGGGTAGGAAATTCTAGTAATGCTATTCGACAAAATGTTGCGGGTGCACCACCTGGATACAATTAACTCATGCCACGAAAAAACGTTCAGCAAAATTTAGCTTAGAGTTCTTCATCGATGGAAGATCTATTAAAGGAATACATGGCCAAGAATGATGCTACCATTCAAAGTCAAGCTACTTCTTTAAAAGCTTTAGAGAATCAAGTGGAGCAAATTGCCAAAGCATTAAGCTCAAGACTGGAAGAAGCATTTCTGAGTGATACAAAAAATTCACAATCTTAAGAAAAAGGAACAATGTAAAGCTATTATGCTTAGAAGTGGTACGCAATTGTCAGGAGTTGTTAATGACACCACTATTGAAGAAAGTAGTTCAGATTTCACAAATAAGAAGAATTCAGAACCAGTAGTGGAGCAGGTTACAAAAGGAAATAGTAACCAGAAAAATGTTACTACAGATTCACCTTGTATTGTTAATAAAAATGCCACGACAAAACAACCTAAAAAAATGGAAGGAAGGCCACCACTACCTTTTCCTCAGTGTTTCCAAAAATCTAAGCAAGATTTTCAATTCAAGAAATTCTTGGATGTCCTGAAGCAATTACATATCAACATATCGTTGGTGAAAGCATTGGAACAAATGCCCAATTATGTGAAATTCATGAAGGATATCTTATCAAAGAAGAGCATTTTAGGGGAGTTTGAAACTGTTGCTCTCACTGAAGGATGCACAACAATGCTGAGAAACAAATTGCCACCAAAGCTGAAGGATCTAGAGAGTTTTACTATACCTTGCTCTATTGGAAACCATTATGTTGGAAAAGCATTATGCGATTTAGGTGCGAGTATAAATCTAATGCCTACGTCTATTTTTAGGAAGCTGAGAATAGGGAAGGTGAGATCTACAACTGTCACTTTGCAATTAGCTGATCGTTCATATGCACATCCAGAAGGTAAAATAGAAGACGTGTTGATAAGAGTTGACAAATTTATTTTTCCAGTAGATTTTATTATTCTGGAATGTGAGGCTGATAAAGAGGTACCAATCATACTTGGGAAACCTTTTCTAAAAATTGGTAGAATATTAATTGATGTACAAAAAGGTGAATTAACTATGAGAGTTAATGATCAGTAGATAACTTTTAATGTTTTCGATGCTATGAAGTGTGCAGATACAGATGAAGAATGTCACGCTGTGGAGATTGTTGACAGAATAGCTCAGGAAGAAATTGTAGAGTTTTATCACAATAATTATAATGATGATGCAGATTCAATTGAGTTAATTGAAGCAGAAATGATCAAAGAGCTTGGTGAACTGATGGAAGTTAAGCAAATCGAGAATGGATCAATGTGAAGTTTCAAACCATTAAATTTATTGGACCGTTTTTTTAAACTTCCTCAGCCATCTATAGAAGATCCTTCTATGTTGGAATTGAAGCCTTTGCCAGCACATTTGAAGTATGCTTACTTGGGAGATAACAACACATTGCCAATAATTATTTCTGTGGCATTGACATTAGATCAAGAAGCTCAATTATTGAAAGTTTTAAAGAAATCTAAGAAATCATTGGGATGGACGATTGCAGATATCAAAGGAATCAATCTAGTAATCTGCATACACAAGATATTACTAGAGGATTGCCATGGCAAATCTATCGAGCAGCAGAGAAGACTGAATCCCATTATGAAGGAAGTTGTCAAAAAAGGAGATTATCAAATGGTTAGATGCTGGAATCATATACCCAATTTCATATAGTTCTTAGGTGAGCCCTATTCAATGTGTATATAAAAAAGGGGGTGTCACCGTGCTAAGCAATGATAACAACGAACTCATTCCTACTCGTACTGTTACGGGATGGAGGGTTTGTATGGACTATCAGAAACTCAAAAAAGCAACAAGGAAGGACCATTTTCCTCTGCCATTTATCAACCAGATGTTAGATAGATTAGCAGGGAAAGCCTTCTATTATTTTCTAGATGGTTCTTCGGGGCATAACTAGGTTGCCCTAACTCCTATAATCAAGAGAAGACCATATTCACATGTTCTTATGGAACGTTTGTGTTCCGACGAATGCCGTTTGGATTATGCAATGCCCCTACAACATTTTAGCGTTGCATGATGGCAATATTTTCAGACATGGTGGAGAAATTTTTAGAAGTTTTTATGGATGACTTCTCGGTGTTTGGCGATACTTTTGAAAATTGTTTCAAAAATCTAGAGTTAATTCTTTGTTAGTGTGAAGAAACTAACCTTGTTCTCAATTGGGAGAAGTGCCACTTCATGGTCTATGAAGGCATTGTTCTGGGACATAAAATTTCACAGCAAAGGATTGCCTTCCACAAAGAAAAAATTGAAGTTATTGAGAAATTTCCACCACCCTCCATAGTTAAATGTATTCACAATTTTTTTGGCCATGTAGGGTTCTATCAACGATTCATCAAAGATTTTTCAAAAATATTGAAACCCCTGTGTACATTGTTAGAACACAACAGATCTTGCAATTTCGACGAGCAGTGCTTACAAGCATTTGAGGAGTTGAAAAAGCGGCTAGTCATAGCACCAATAGTCATAGCACCCGGTTGGACTTTACCTTTTGAAATTATATGTGATGCTAGTAATTTTTCCGGAAGGGGCAGTACTTGGGCAAAGAAAGGACAAGGTATTTCATGCTATCTACTACGCAAGCCGTACGTTGACTGATTCAGAGCTACATTATACCACCATTGAGAAGGAGTTGTTAGCTGTGGTATTTGCCTTCGATAAATTTAGAGCTTATTTAGTAGGCACCAAAGCTACAGTTTATACAGACCACTCTGTTATTAAATACTTGGTGACCAAGAAAGACGCCAAGCCAAGATTAATTCGATGGATACTACTATTGCAAGAATTTGATCTAGAAATTAGAGATAGGAAAGGCACAAAAAATTAAGTGGTTGATCACTTGTCTTGAATTGAAGCAGGAAATGAGGATGGTAATATTCAGCACATTCAGGATGATTTCCCAAATGAACAACTGTTAGTTGCCATGGCTTTATCGTGGTATGCTGATATAGTAAATTTTTTCGTTAGTGGATTGTTGCCACCTGACCTCACAAATCAAATACGAATTTTTTTTTCCATGATGCCAAGCAGTATTATTGGGATAAGCCATTTTTATTCAAACATTGTGCCGACCAGATAATTCAGAGGTGTGTTCCAGATGACGAGATTCAAAGTATTTTATTTCATTGTCATTCAGCATAGTCCAAAGGGCATTTCGGGGGCATGATAACTGCTGCAAAAATTTTCCAATCTGATCTTTATTGGCCAACCATGTTTAAAGATGCTCATGAATTTTGCCAAGCTTGCGATCGCTGTCAAAGAACTGGAAATCTATTCAGGAGGTATGAGATTCCTTTGCAAACTATTTTAGAAGTGGAACTATTTGACGTTTGGGGAATTGATTTTATCGGACCATTCCCATCTTCTTGGGGAAATGTATTTAGCTGTTGATTATGTCTCCAAATGGGTTGAGGTTATTTCTTTACCAACAAATGATGCCAAATCGGTACTTAAATTTCTACATAAGAATATTTTTACCAGGTTTGGTACCCCTCGTGCTTTAATTAGTGATGAAGGTTCACACTTTGATTGCAAATTAGTTGCTAATGCTCTGAACAGGTATTGAGTTAAACATAAAATTGCCACGGCATACCATCCCCAAACAAATAGGCAGGCAAAAGTCTCTAATAGAGAGATTAAACAAATTTTGGAAAAGGTAGTCAATCCCAATTGCAAAGATTGGTCATCTAGATTGGATGAAGCATTATGGGCATATCGCACTACATTCAAGACACCATTGGGGATGTTGCCAATCAAGCTTGTTTATGGGAAATCCTGTCATTTGCCCATTGAACTTGAACATAAGACATATTGGGCAATTAAGAAATTGAATATGGATTGGAGTGTTATTGGTACCAACCGCCTATTGCAGTTGAATGAGATGGAAGAATTCTGAGCACAAGCCTATGAGAATGCCAAGCTGTACAAAGAAAAGATTAAGCGATGGCATGACAATAGAATTTTTCCACGACAATTTGCACCTAGACAACAGGCCTTATTATTCAATTCCAAGCTTAAATTATTTCCTGGCAAATTGAAATCTCGTTAGTCTGGCCCATTCGAGATAGTGCATGTCCATCCTCATAGAGCTGTAGAACTTAAAGATAGCAAGACTGGTTCAAATTTCAAATCCAATGGCCAATGGTTAAAGCACTACTGTGAAACCCCTATAATTTGTGATAAAAATTCCATCAATTTTCGAACTATTTAATATTTCTTTCCAATTCTATTTTATTCATTTACTTTGCTTTTAATTTCTTTGTTTAATTTCTCAATAAGTGTATTTAACTATTATTTTCTTTTGTTATAGGCACATAATGGACCAGGTTTGTATAAATCAGCCCATTTAATACATTAGTTAATTTTATTTTCCTAATTTTTCTGCTATTTTTATTTTCCCACTAATTTTTTTTTCTTTTTTCTGTGTTAGGGCACACTCTCAAATTAATCTTAGCCCCCACATCATTACTATATTTTCTCTCACGTTTTACCCTAGTTGTTTCACTTCTTTTCTAACTTCTTTTCCATTTCATCTTCTTCAACTTTCTCTACTTTTACTCCATAAAACTATAAAGGTCTCACCTTTTTAAATTTCCAGTCACTATTGCCTCTACAATGGCTCACCAAGCACCATCTTCTTCCACCTCTGTGCCTCCACAGACATTTTTTAGCAAAATCGCAGAAGAAAAGTATACCCAAAACATATCAAAGAGACCATTTTGTTTGGAAAAAGGTTTCCTTTTCCAAGATGCCCCTTTTATGGGCTACTCTAAAGCAATCTCTTCTATAGTGGAGAAACATGGATGTTAAATCTTCTGTTTCCACCTCGATGACGTTCTCACTAAGGTAGTGAAAGAATTTTATGCTCATCTCACCTCTCTTGATAATGCTTTTATATATGTGTGTGGTGTCTCGATGATGTTCGGTGAACACTCCATTAATGCACAATATGGGTTATCTAATGGCCCTGATGAACGCGCCCAATTTGTCAAGACTATGACCACTGAAGGACTCTACCAAGTTCTGACAGATTTATGTGTCGAGGGGACGAAGTAGATAGTGTCTCGAAATGATTACTATACCATTGACCGTGTATCATTGAAGCCTCACTGTAGAGTCTGGTATCATTTCCTTAAAACTCGTGTCATCCCTTCTACTCACAACTCAACTATTTCAAAAGAATGTCTGTTATTATTGCACTCAATTATGACGGGCAGAAAGATCAATGTTGGAAGCATTATTTTTAGATAAGTCCACCTCTGCTCTCAAAAGAATGCCGGTACCTTAATTTTCCATCGCTCATTACGACACTTTGTTAGAGGGTGAAGGTTCCTATTCAATTGAATGAAGACACGATCCTCAACAAAGGGGCCATAAAAAAGTAACTTACCCTAAGATTTTCTGGGGAGGAAATGCCAAGGCATTCGAGTTCCACATTTACATCGTCACCACCTATGAATACTAATACTATTACATCAACATCTCACAGTCACTTCGAGCAAAAAGTGATTGATGCGCTTGAGATGTTGCAACAACAATTCTAAATAATGGAGAAACACCAACAAAGGCTGGCCACTGACTTTGGCCGAGCTCAAGAGGAAATGACTCTATTTGGGGGTATGTCCAGTGAAGAGATAAGGACATGAAGAAATCTCTTCAGAAGAACTTTAACCGACCCATGCCTACATTCCTTGTTTTTCCTAAAGAATTGTTGTTGGAGATAGATGATGATGATGACAATGGCGAAGAAACTACTGCGGAGAAAAAGACCACAGAACAAGAAGGAGAAGTGGAGAAAACCAAATCTGTCCATATTAAATTTGATAAGGATGATGATGATGTGACTCAAGCTACTACACTTGCTGACACCACCACTACACCAAACACAACACCTATGACCGAACAAGAAAGTGTGGTTCATCAACTGATTGATGATCTCATGAAGTCAGACACTGATGACGAAGAAGAGGTGCCTATTAACCAACTAAAACGGAAGTGCTACAAGCGAGTTGCTGGAAAATCCGCTCAAGATGATACTGGTGAAGAAGAAAGGAAGCAGCACTACATACGTGCTACCAAGAAATCCAGCCAACCCAATTAGAGTAACCCTAATTCTTTCCAAGCTTTTGTTTTCTTCTTTAATTTTATAATATATGTTTCATGCTTTCATATTTAGTTATCATTGCATTTTTATATTTTTCAATTGTTGTTTGTGCATTTTGCCATGTTTCCTTGTTCATGCATTGAGGATAATGTATCCCTTAGGTTTGGGGGTGTGTTGTGTTGTAAATATAGTATACTGTAGATAGATGCTTTAATATTCATGCATTTTGTCATTCATTTTTCCATTACATACAAATTCCAAATAACTACCAGACTATGCTGAGTATATTGATATCGGTGATGTTCAATGAGGATTATGACTCTTCTATTAATGTAGAAAATTGTGAAAGTTGATTAAGCATGTTTAGCTTAGGATAGTGCTTGAAAATTGATTCTTAAAAGTAGAATAACTTAAGTATCAATGCAATTAAATATGTAGCAGGGTTCTTTTAATGCATTTATAATTTCTTGAACCTAAATTCAATAATTTGGTTATGAATGATAAGGAATACCCTAGCAATAGTTTTACACTCCAATGTTTGAAAATGTTGAGTAAATTAGTAATGTTTTTTTTGCTTCATCGTATTATTGATCAGAAAAATGAGTTCAAATAAGAGTGAGTAAAAAAAATTGTATTAATAATAATTTCGGGACACTCCACTAAAGTAATAGGCTGATTAGCTAATGAGGTAGTTGTTTGCTCCATCCATCTCTTTAGTTAAAACCCTTAGCTTTATGAGTGAAATACATTCAAATTGTGGCATGATCTACTACCTGGTAATTTAGTGCATGCTCCATTGAGATTGTCAAGTAAAGAAACCATGTGACAAGATGAATTCCCTAAAAAAAAAATATTTGTTATTAAAATTTTAAAATGCTGAGTAACTGAGAATAGTGAAACTGAGTTTAGAGGAAAGATATCCTAAATACATTAGGAGAGGTCTGCTATAGTCAAAATTACATAATTATTTAAGAACTTTTATTTTTAGGAAACATTTTCTGCACTTCATTTTCTAAACAAGCCTATAAAACTCGAACCAATTTTTTTTATAGAATATTGCTGAGAATGGAGGTATTAAATAAACTTCATATGGTTCAACAATGCAAATGGTAACTATGTGTTTTGAAAAATATTCATTCATTCATGCATACTCATATACATTTTTCTTGAGGACAAGTAATAATTCAGGTTTGGGGGTGTGATAACTCTTGAAAAGAGTTATACTTCAAGTCTCTAGATTAAATTAATTGTTTGTAATTAAGTAAATATGTTTACATTTTTAGATATTTTTAGAGCATTGCATAAAAAAGCTTGGGTTGTGCTATAAATGTTATTATTTGTTACTTCTATTATTTGGCAAGAAAGGTGTTGGTTGTGGTTGGCAGCAGATGCCAAATGAATGAGAGAAGAGAAAAAAGAGTAGGAAAATGAAGGAAGTGAAATATTGCCATGACAAAATGTTGGTTAGATTGCCAACAAGAATGTCATGGAAATTCCAGGAAGATTACACAGTACTCAGTCCATGTCACTCTCAGCCAGCTGTAATTGTACCAGATAAACCACCCTGGAAAAGAGGAAGTAAAAGGTGTGTGCTGAGAGGGAGAGACCTACCCTATAAAGAAGGAAAGAGAAAAGAGAAAAAGAAGAATCTGGGGGAGAGAGAGAAAAAGAATTAGAAAATAGTTTTTTTTCTTTGCATCAGGTTCTCGTGAAAAATCTCAGAGAAAGAGAGGAGAGGGTAACAACTTACAGAGGAGAAGAATTACAGACGCAATAAAGGGGAAGAGAAATCTGCCTTGGGTTTTGCATCAAATCTCATTATTAGAGTGAAAGCTGGAGTAGCGAAAGCTTCCTACAATTCTGGCTTTATTTTTTTATTTGAACTTTGTGGTTCATGAACTTAAACAATGATGTTGAATGGTTTTCTTATGGATTTGAATGTTCATCCCATGAGCTAAATCTTATTGGGTTGGAATTATTTGGTTGAATTTTTATTATCTTTAATGCCCATGGTGTGATTTTGAGTAGAGTACTATTTCATTCAATTTGTGATTATTTTAAATGCATGCATGCAAGCTCTAGACATAGATGACTGTATGGTATGTTATTAGATCAAATTTAATTCTGGAAAGATTAAATAGATTGGATTATAATTTGTAGATATAGGAAAATCTTCTTAATAGAAACTGACAAAATTGTTATTCCGAAAAATAGATTTAATACTTGAGAATAAACTCTCACTATTTTCAGGCAAAGTAACAATATCTTAAGGTTGTGTATTTTTCCCTACTGGTGCCATTTATTTATAGGGAGACAAAAAAGTCCTTTTTGAATTGTAGAAGTTTATTTCAACTAAAAAAACTAACTCCTAGTCTAACTAGAAGTATAGGGGGTGGCAATCCTAGTTAATAAAACTAAGGTTTGCCGCCCCTCCCTTTAACATGAGGGGCTTTTGGGCCTCTCCCTTATCGGATCCGATTACAAGTATTTCCTGGACTTTTAACCAAGTACTTTATAATTCAATACAACCCAATATTTGTTTTTCTATTTCCCAAAATAAACATCTCAATTAATTTCCAATTAAATAATCTTCTAAACCCAATTCTAATCTAGTTAAAATCATGACGACTTTACCGTAAAAGAATATAAAAATATATATATTTAATATTTCTACATTCAACGGTTCACTATGACCAAATGATTTATTTACATTTTTGAATTTCATTTAATTCGAAAAACATAAATTCATTTCCAATTCATTTTCAATTTTCATTTTCATTTTGGAGAAAAACACATTCATTTCTAAATGATTCCATTTCTCCATTTTCATTTTGGAGAAAATCATAATCATTTCCAAATGTTTCCCATTTCTCCGTTTTCACCTTTTTTATCCATTTATGTTCATTTGATTCAACATGCAATTCACTTCTGGTTTCAATGAGCTAGCGAAGGGATCGATTGAACATATGCAATTAGGGCTTAAATGGTTTATAATTAAATTCTAGCTTTTCGATTTATAAACTCATTTAGTCATGAAGTCATTCCACTATAGTATTGTGACTGAGCTCTCCCTAATGACATACCATTATGAAAACAACTCGATTAGTGCTCGTCCAATGACCTTGTCATAAGTGTGTTACCCTCAGAGGATATCCCTGATCTCTTTGGGATAGATCCGGTCTCCCAATATGATCCTATTTTATCTCATGGTAACAATTACATCTTCTTCATGAATAGTCAATTACTATCAAATAGTAATCAGGTCATTCATCATAAAGATGAATGACCCGTGACCTCATTTACTTTTCGTTAACCATGTAATGCCAATGAGAGTATATCATATAACCATGTCTTAAGCTATGAATTCCACTATTATGAATGATGCTACATACTACAGAAGTCGTATACCCAATGCACCAAATTTCGGTTCCTTATATATTTGAACTCATGTAATAGCCCGATGAGTGGAGACTATGTCAAGTTATTGTTTGGTGTGTAAGTCAGTTAAGTCAATGGTAGAAAATGAGTAAGTTAGTGAAGTATTTGTGTTTGACTGTGTGGCGTATTCTTTGGGATTCGCCATTTGACGAGCTCTAGGGATTGGTGGACTCTTTTGTTAATTTATCTGCCAACCTCAAATGTTTTTGGCGAATTCGTTAGTTTGCAGGTCGATAGATTTGTTTTCGTGTTTTGAATATATTACGATGGCTCAGTTAGTAATGTTGGGATTTAGTTGAGACCTAGTTAGAACTGAACTAGGGTACTGTAGATGATTAGATTCTTAATTATTTTCTTCTCGAATCTCTAAAGTGATCATGGAATCCTTTGACTTTCCACTAAGTTTTGTTCCTAGTTGTCTTTACTATATAAGGATAGCTAGCTAAGATGTTTTTACGTTTTACTTCTGCTTTTTCTTCTTCGTTGCATTCTTCACTAAAGCTTTAGAAATTTCTAAGTTGGAATTGTCAACGAGGAGTTTCCAGTATCTAGCTGACTCCATTATTAGTACCAATTTATTGGTAATTTCTGGTAAACCCTTAGATTAATATCGAAGGAATTTACATATTTACAATAAAACATGCATAGGTTTTAGAATTGCTTGTGAGGAAGGAAACTTTCTGATTCTGGGTTGCATGCTATCGGTTCATGCATGCATGTTAAATGTCAGTATTTTAATGATATGATAGATATATTTATCTCTCATTTTAGCTCAAGATGTAACACCCCTACCCCGTATCCGTCACCAGAATAGGGTTATAGAGCATTACCGAAATTTATAGAACAATTACAGATAATTCATGTCATTTACTATTCATATCCAAAAATAATCATATCGTCCCTTGAATGGACCCTCGAGGCCCAATTTAAGCATTAGAAATAAGTTGGGACTAAACCGGGAACACAGATAATTTTTCGTGAAATTTCAAAATTTTTCTTATATACCGGGGTCACACGTCCGTGTGGCTCACACGGCCAAGTGACATACCCATGTCTCAGGCCGTATGGGTATTCGATGTGAAGCACACGGCTGTATCCCAGCCCGGTCCTTACCCGTGTAACTCTCTGACTTGGGTCACGCGGCCAACCACACGACCGTCTGGTAGGCCGTGTGGTCAATTTAATTTTCAAAAATTAGGGGCAGGATTCACACAGCCAAGACACACGCCCATGTTCTAGGTCATGTGACACACACAGCTGAGACACGCGCCCATGTCTCTGCCCGTGTGTCTAATTCAGAGCATTCTGTTTCTCAATTTTAAGATGGAGGGGACACACGGCCAAACCACATGCCCATGTGCCAGGCCGTGTGTCAAACACGGTCAAGACACACGCCCGCGTGTCTACCCATTTGGACAAAATAAAGCATTTTACTAGCTTTATTTCTCACTCAAAATTTGCCAACAACCTACACAAACACTTGCAAACATATACCAATGAATTCAAGCATTATAACCAAGCCAACTCTGACATCTACCATGATATATTATCACATGCATTCATGTGTTCCCAAACTTACCTTTGTAATATATATACATTCCATAATTCAATTAAATCACACCAAGTACACATGTATTAACCATGTTATAACCTCATATATATATTCACTAAATATACTATCATTAGCTATTCCAATGGCTAGATTACAAACAACCATGTACATGTCAACATTAGTCAAGTTAGCCTATACATGCCATTATACCAAAACAAATTTTCTATTTACACCAAAACGGGCTGAAGGATAGTGTGATGATGCTCCGACTGAATCCAACCTTTACGAGCTTCCGAGCACTATAAAATAGAGAGAATAAAACCAAGTAAGCATTTCAAATGCTTAGTAAGTTCGTATTGTAACAGCTCGGTTTAGACCCTAATCGAAATAGTGGTTTTGGGACCACAAATTCGAGTCAGAAAAATAATTTAATTTGATGTTTATGGCATGTGATAAAGTATGTGTGAAAGTTCTGTGTGAAAATATTATCGTTTGTGTGCTTAATTTTCAAAAAGGATTAAATCGCATAAAATGCAAAAGCTGTGTGCTAGTAGTTAAAAGTGCTTAATTGCCATGATTTAATAAATGAAAGGTCCTTATGTTGATATTAGACCATTGATAGTGGAATTTGACATAAATGGCCATTAAGTGAATGATTTATAATGTTTTAATTAAGGTTAAAATTGTAAAATGGTTATTAATGTTTATTAATTAAAACAAAACATGAATTAGTGGCCATTTTGTGTTCATCTTGCCGAAAATACAAAGAAAGGAAAGAAAAGAAAGCTAGCTAGGGTTCGGCTAGAATTTTGCTTGATTAAGGTATGTGTTTAGATCCATTTTTGATGATTTCTATGTTTTTGTGATCGTTGCTTTGTATTCTCTTAAGCCCATGCCTTAATTCATGAAATTGATGATGATTTTGAGTTATGCCATTGTTGATTTTGTGAGCTTTGTGATGATTGATGATGAAAACTAAGTGTTTGATGATTAATAAACATATTTTCTAAAGTGATTTTGAGTAAAAATGCTTTTTTGGGATTTAATTAAGAAATGTGAAAACTTTGTGTTGAAATGTGAAATAAATTTGAAATATGGACTGCTAGGGGCACTATGGTAATTCGGCTAAGCATGGATTAAATTGGATTTTGTGAATTTGATGTATTTGTAAAATAAGGACTAAAATGCTAAAGTGTGAAATTATAAGGGTTGAAGTGCAAAATGCCCTAATTGTGTGTTTTTGAATTGAATTGAGTAAAGGTGAGATTGAATGAGTTGAATTTTATATTATATAGATCAAGAAAAGAGAAATTCGGACCTAGATCAAGGCAAGAACAAAGTGCTCGATTGATCGACTAGTATCGTTGTTTCTATGTCCGAGGTAAGTTCATGTATAATACGTATTAATTAAACAATGTTCATATGTAATGAAATGAATGGAAATGTGATTGTGGAGTTTGTAATGTGAAATGTGAGTTCGAAGATATGTGACACTAAGTGTGCGTAAATAGAATCGTTACAGTGATGAAATGCACTAAGTGTGCAAGATAAAGAAAGCATCGGCTGTATTATTTGGCACTAAGTGTACGATACCGAGACAAATTCGGTTTAATGTGATGGCACTAAGTGTGCGATATTATTATAGCTCTGGCTAATTAATAGGCACTAAGTGTCTGAGTTCATCGATCGATTAAAGAGGATCGAATGAATTATGGCATTGAGCATTGAAGTGGTAAATGTGATAGATAAATACATGATGGTACAGGTATGTACAAAACCTATGTGGTTGATGATATTGTGTATGAGATAGATGGAAAATTATGTGAATGAATGATGAAAAGAGTTGGATTGAATAGCATTATTAATGCTTGTATATGAACTTATAGATATGGTATGAAAGTGAGTAAAAGCCATGGATGAGATTGAGTAGTGATGTGAATTGAACTAAGTGTTAGTTAATTTTGCATATTGAATTTGAAATGTTGAGCTAAATGTGTTATATTACGAACTTACTAAGCTTTAAAGCTTATTGTGTGAAGTCTTTCTCTATTTTACAGTGGTATTTAAAGATAGCTCGGATCTGGGGATCGTCAGTGACTCAATCACACTATCGGACATCTATTTTGGTACCTTTTTAAAAGTTGTATATATGGTATATGGCATGTATAGGCTAGTGAAGTTGTGGAATGTTTTGAGATGTATAAATCTTGCCATGTGATATGGCTTGAAAATGGACAAGACTTTGGATTGATTTTGGTATATGTTTTGCTATGTGAAAATGGTGTATGTGATGTGTATATATGGTCTTGTGTGAATGGCCATTATGGTATGCTTTGGTGAAATAGAAATGGTATGTTTCATACTTGATCTGGTATTTGAGATGGTGAATGATTGTATGTAATTAGATGTTGGAATTGAACATGTAGGGATGACCCAAAATGAGTGGCAATTTGGCCTTGTAAATGGCCTATAATTGCCCACACGGGTGAGCACACAGGCATGTGTCTCGACCGTGTCCTTCAATGTCTCAATTTGAATCAAGACAGACTTGTACATGGGTCAGACACACGGGTGTATGACAGGCCATGTGATTCAAGTCAGGGTTGCACACGGGTCAGACACACGGGCGTGTAATAGGCCGTGTGACCCAGGTCAGTGTTGCACACGGGGTAAGACATGGTGCAAGGCATGGCCGTGTGAGGCACATGGCATAGCCACACGGGCGTGTGCCCTGTTTTGAAATGAAAATTTTCTAAGATTCGTAAAAGTTTTAAATGTGATCGGTTCAGTCCCGAACCACTTCTAAAGCATGTTTAAGGCCTCGCAGACCTTCTAAAGGGACTTTGTGTTATTGATTAACTATGATATGCTGATGTGTGAGCAATAGTTGTTGGATGTTATGATTCGACCGGTAATATCTCATAACCCTAGTCCAGTGATGGATACGGGTTAAGGGTGTTACACGTATAACAGGAATTTAACTTACCATATATTTACATTTAAGATAGCATACAAAACTGCATCCAAGCAATTTGGCTTGTAGCCTAAAACACACAACTTCACCAATCATCTTAGTCAAGTAATTCACATAATACAAAGAACATGGATGAGTTCATCATTTAATGACTTTCATACATATGCTTTCCATATCATTATTCCATATTACATGTACATTTTAATGACAAATCATTTCAAGTTTAGTTTAGCCATGTCAGAACTTTACCCGTTGAATTTATTTGAAATATCGATGGATACGCTCATATAGTACACTTTAGTGTACAAAAATAAAATCCATCAATACATATTCAGAGGTACCCAATTAGGGCACATAATCGGGAAGCACACTCTTGAGCCTTGTAACGGGAAGCTCACACAGAGCCATTTCGGGAAGCTCATAAAGAGCCTATCGGGAAGCTTATCCAGGCTATATAACGGGAAGCTCATAAGAGCCATAATCGGGAAGTTCACAAAGAACCATATTGGGAAGCTCACAAAGAGCCTATCAGGAAGCTCACAAAGAGCCAAGTAACGGGAAGCTCCAGATAGCCAATATCGGGAAGTTCAAGCGATCACTATCGGGAAGCTCACTAAGAGCCAATTTAACAAGAATCCCATGAAGAGCCTATAATCGGGATGCTCATAAGAGCTAAGGTGTGTCCACAACAAATGTAGAATCACAACCTATCGGGACACTCCGAAGAACTATTATTGGGAAGCTCGCAAGAACCATATAACGGGAAGCTCAAGAGGGCTTATAACGGGACGCTCGTAAGAGCTGTGGTGTGTCCGCAACATACGCTGGACCACAGCCAATACGGGTAATTCTGTATCCATCGAATTTCATTTATTCAAATGGCACTTGAAAATTTTCGGGCATTATCGGATATATGTGTAACACCCCTAACCCGTATCCATTGCTAGAACAGGGTTACTGAGCATTACTAGAGAACAATACTAATCATTTTTCGAGAACAATCATAACATCCCTTTGATTGGACCCTCGAGATCCAATACTAACTTTAGAAACAGGACGGGACTAAATCGGTAGCTTAGAGAATTTTTTACAAACTTCTAAAATTTTTTCTCATGTATAGAGGTCACACACCCGTGTGGATTGTTCACACGCCCGTGTGGATTGGCCGTGTGATTCACACGCCCATATGGATTGGCCGTGTGATTCACACGGCCAAGTGATACAAGTCACACAGCTGTGTCTATAGCCCATGTAACTCTCTGACTTGCAAGTATTAAGGTGCAGTTTTCACACGGCCAAGCCACACGCCCGTGTGCTAGGCCGTGTGGTCAATTTATTTTTCAAAAATTAAGTGCAGATTTCACACGCCCATGTTCAAGGCCGTGTCACCCACACGGCTGAGACACACGCCTGTGTCTTTGCCCGTGTGCTCAATTCTGAGCATTCTGTTTTGCAAATTTGAATTACAGGGGACACACGGCCAGACCACATGCCCGTGTACTAGGACACGCCCGTGTGGACAAAATAAGGCCATTTCCTAGCCTCATTTCTCACCCAAATTTACCATTTTCCTGCACCAATACTTACAAGTATAATCCAACCAATTACAAGTATAATTCAAGCCAAATTCTATCATCCAAATTGATACATTTCATCATGTATATGTGTTTAATGACTTATCTTTATGTAACTTACATATTGTGCAAAATTAGATATTCATACTTATCATTTTAGTTGTTGTAATAATTCAACCATATCATATATCAAACATAAGTTTATTAGCCATTCCAATGGCTAAATTTCATCCATCATTTACATACCATCATTTAATTTAGTTAGCCTATACATGCCATTATCAAAACAAGATTATCATTTATACCAAAACAACAGGTTGATAGTGTGATGATTTGCTCTGACAAATCTCCAACCTTCACGAGCTCTGAGCACTATAAAATAGGGAAATAAAAACCTAGTAAGCATATTATGCTTAGTAAGCTCGTATAATAGAAATTAAACTTACTCGTTACATTCAATATATTAACCATATAATACATACTTTCCATCGATTTAGCAATTTTCCTATTCACACACACTCAACCAACATGTTAGTCACAAATATACCAATATGCATAGATGAGCTCATCATGCCATATTCAGATTCCATCTCGTGCTTCTCATGTCATATATATATTTTATCGTTGAATTATTTAATTTTCGATGGATATTTCAAGTAGTACATTCGAGGTGTACAATTCCATTATCCGTCAATTCATGTATAGTAGTATCCTATAGGTACACTCTCAAGCCACATATCACACTACAGAATTACCAGTCCAGGCTAAATTCTAGCTGTAATATATATACTCTAAGGGCTTTTTTGGATTACCAGTCCAGGCTAAATCCTTTATATGACAAAGAATTCCCTATAGAGTCCAATCTGGATTACCAGCCCAGGCTAAATCTAGTCAATTATGATTACCAGTCCAGGCTAAATCCTAATTGAAACATATACTCGAGAGGCTCATTTCAGATTACCCGTCTGGGCTAAATCCATTCTGCAACACATGCAGTTTTATCAGGGAAATCACCTTTATCCATCGGAATTCAATATTCACACGGAATTTAACCCTTTTCAGTAAATTTCCAACATATACCATTTCTTTCATTGCAATTTCCATACATTTCATATATGCAATCTCATATAACATATTCAATGTAATATAGCATTCAAAACAACACATTTCTGTGCTCATTTAAGTTATACGAACTTACCTCGATATTTGTTCGTATTTGAAAATCTACTAATCCGAGACTTTATCTTTTCCTCGATCTAACTCTTTGCTTGACCTTTCTGAATCTATATAAATGAATTTAATCATCATTTCAATCCATTTCATATTCAATTGAACTCAATTTAAATTCTAGGCAAAAGTACCATTTTGCCCCCATACTTTTCATAAATTCCAATTTCGTCCCTAGGCTCGGAAATTGAAATTCATGCAATTTAATCCTTATTCCAAGCCTAACCAAAATTCTAATAAAAGTTTTACAACACATGTATTCTCTAAATTTCAAAATTTTCCATGGGTTTTACCATTTTTCAATTTAGTCCTTAAATTAAGTTTCCATCAAATTTCACTTTGTAAAAGTTGTTTATCTATTAACAACTTTTCATTTTCTACCATAAACTTCTAAGTTTCAGCATATTCATCCATGGAAAATTTTCCATACTTTGATATCTTTTCAAATTAACCCCCAAATAGAGAAATTAGACTTTCCCGATCTCAAAAATATAAAAATCATTAAAAATGGAACATGAAACTTACCAAATTATGCCTTGAAAGCTTCTTTTCTCTCTCCTAGGGTTTCCATGTATTTTTAGGGAAGAAGATGATATGAAAATATTTTCTTTTTCATTTAATTTAATTATCATCTATTAACTTTCCTTCTTTCCAATTTAGTCCTTAACCTTTTCTAATTTTTCCATGGATGATTCACCAAAAATATCTACATAATTTTCCTCAATGGTCTAATTGCCATATAAGGCCTCACATTTTGAATTCCATAGCTATTTAATCCTTATAGCTACTAAAATTCAACTTTGACATTTTATGCAATTTAGTCCTTTCCACAATTAGACACGTAATCGATAAAATTTTCCTATCAAAATTTTCATATAGCCTTTCTATCATATCACTAATCATATTATGAAATTAAAATAATTTATTTTTCTGACTCGGATTTGTGGTCCTGAAACCACTGTTCCGATTTCACTGAAATTGGGCTATTAAAATATGATCATTTCATATATCTATGATATTTATACAATTCATATATACAACATTTAATTAAAACATATAAATGTACATAATTTAGTTACATGAACTTACCTCAACACTTGTTCATATACAAAAATCTACTAATCCGGCACTTTTTCTTTTCATCAATCTAACTTCGTATTTGAGTTTTTCGGATCTATATAAATGAATTTAACATCAATTTAATCCATTTCATACTCAGTTTAATTCAATTTACGTCCTAGGCAAAATTACCATTTTTCCCTTATACTTTTCATAAATGACGATTTTGTCCCTAGGTTCGAAAAATGAAATTCATGCAATTTAATCCTTATTCCAAGCCTAACCGATTTTTACATATAATATTTACAGCACATATATTTCATAAAAATGAAAAATTTTCCATGAATTTTACATCTTTACAATTTAGTCCCTAAATCACAATTTCACGAAAATTTACTTTACAAAAGTTGTTTATCTATCAACAACTTTTCATTTTCTACCATAAATTTCAAATTTTCAGCATATTCATCCATGAAAAAATTTCTATACTTTGATATCTTTACAAATTAATCCCCAAAATAGATAAACTAAGCTATTTCAATCTCAAAAATATAAAAATTACTAAAAACGGGACAATAATACTTACCCAATTTAGCCAAGAAAGCTTGCTTTCTCTTTCCTAGGGTTTTCATGTATATTCTGGGGAAGATGATGAAAATAAGATGATATTTTCTATTTAATTAGTTATCATCTTTTAATTTTTCTCATTTCCAATTTAATCCTTATCCTTTTTCTAATTTTTCCATGGATGATTCATCAAAAATATCTACTAACTTTTCTTTAATGGTCTAATTACCATATAAGGACCTCAAGTTTTGAATTCTATAGCTATTTGATCCTTCTAGCTACTAGAACTCAACTTTTGCATTTTATTCAATTTGGTGCTTTCTCTAATTAAACACATAATCGGTAAAATTTTCTTATTAGAATTTTCATATAACATTCCTATCATAATGCAGGCCATGCAATAATATTAAAATAAATTTTCTTTATAGTTCAGATTTATGGTCCCGAAACCACTGTTCCAATTTCACTGAAAACGGGCTGTTACAACTCTCCCCCTAAAGAATTTTCGTCCTCGAAAACCTTACCAGTAAAGAGGTTCGGGTATTGTTTTCTCATAGTTTCCTCCGGTTCCCAAGTAGCCTCTTCTAAACCATGTCGTTTCCAGAGAACTTTCACTAAAGCTACCTTTTTATTTCTTAACTCTTTCATCTCACGTGCTAAGATTTTGATCAGTTCCTCACTGTAAGTCATATCAGGTTGAATCTCAACTTCTGTTGGAGAAATTACATTTGAAGGATCTGATCGATACCGTCGTAACATAGACACATGAAAAACATTATGAATTTTGTCAAGTTTTGGTGGTAATGCCAACCGATATGCAACAGGTCCGATTCTTTCAATAATCTCATATGACCCGATAAACCGTGGACTCAGTTTTCCTTTTCGGTCAAACCGGAGAACTTTCTTCCAAGGTGATACTTTCAAGAATACCTTGTCTCCAACTTGAAATTCTGTCTCCTTTCTCTTAAAATCAGCATAAGACTTTTGACGATCAGAGGCTACTTTTAAACTATCCCGAATCACCTTTACCTTTTCTTCAGTCTCACGGACTAAGTCAACTCCATGTATCTTTTTCTCACTAAGCTCTTTCCAATACGATGGAGTTCTACATTTACGACCATACAGAGCTTCATACGGTACCATTTTGATACTGGACTGATAACTATTATTATATGCAAATTCAACCAAAGGTAGATATTTTTCCCAGTTACCTTCAAATTCCAAAACACAACACCGGAGCATATCCTCTAAAATCTGTATTACACGTTCAGATTGACCATCAATCTAAGGATGAAATGCGGTACTGAAATGTAACTGCGTACCCAGAGCTTCTTGTAATTTGCTCCAGAATCGAGATGTAAACCGGGGATCTTTGTCCGAAATAATGGAAACTGGCACTCCATGTATTCTGACAATCTCGGAAACATATAATTCAGCCAATCTATCTAGGGAGAAATTCATACGTACCAGAATAAAATGTGCGGACTTCTTTAAGCGGTCAACGATTACCCAGATAACATCTTTCTTATTTGGAGACAGGGGTAACCCTGATACAAAGTCCATGGTAACTCTTTCCCATTTCCATTCCGGTATTATAACTGGCTGTAATAATCCTGAAGGCAACTGATGTTCAACTCTTACTTACTAACATATCAAACATGTAGCTACATATTCAGAAATATCTCGTTTCATTCCCGGCCACTAGTACATCTTTTTCAAATCATTGTACACTTTGTTACTTCCCGGATGAACAGACATAGTACCATTATGAGCTTCGTTCAAAATCTTCTGTACAAGTTTTGAATTATTCAGTACACATATTCTGCCTCTGAATAACAAACAACCATCAGACCCAATCTGAAATTCTGAATCAGGATTCAACTTACACTGTTCTCGTTTAGCTTGTAATTCATCATCACCCTTCTGAGTTTCACAGATCTGTTGCAAAAATGTCAGTTTAGCTTTTAATTCAGCTATAATTGAACCATCATCTGACAATGACAACCGAGTATTCATTGCTCTCAAGGCAAATAAAGACTTTCTGCTTAGGGCATCAGCAACCACGTTATCTTTTCCCGGATGATAGTCAATAATAAGATCATAATCTTTCAATAATTCAAGCCACATGCGCTGTCTTAAGTTCAAGTCTTTTTGCGACATCAGATACTTCAAACTTTTATGATCGGTGTGTAATACCCCAAACCCAGCCTAGAAGTTAGGCTCGAATCTGGCGTGTCACATTAAGGTGTTTTTTGAAAATCGTGGTTTCATTGAAAACCCTTCTTGATATTTAAAAACTAAAGTCTCAGTTTGCGTTTGTTTATTATTAATCGACGTTTATTAAAAGTTATTAATTTCAAAACCTCGTTGTTGCGGAAGCTTAACTTAAAATTATTATTTACGAAGGCGTGTTATCCGAAAAATTGAGTTGCGAAAACGTAGTGTTTAGAAAACAGTTATCGTTTTGAAAAAAAAAACCGTCTTCAACTTTTAGCAGATTTTAAACATAATAAACTGAAAATCCCAAATTAAAAATCAGAGTTTAAGAGAGGCCTTATTACAACCCAATAAGAAAACAATTTAAATAAAGTAGAACAGAATACTAAAATTCAAGCTGCTCGTGGTGTGGCCACCTCCGAGTCCTCCAGTACGTCGAACCGCCTACTAAGGATTACCTGAAACATTTAATAAAAAGAGGGGGTGAGTTTACGAAAACTCAGTGTGCACAACCCTCATCGTTCATAAGGCATGCATCAAATCAATTCGGGCCTAAGCCTATTACAGTAACGGTGGCAATTGGGCCTTAGCCCAAAATAGCCTCGGTTGGGCCTTAGCGCATCTTAATAACAGAACAAGTGAATGCAATGCATTAATGCCCATATCAACCCTGCACTCCGTCTCCTGTCCAACCCTACACTCCTTATGTAGCACCAGTTGCGGCACTAACCAATATTGCAGCAGAGCTGCCAGTCATATAATCAGCTTAAATCCTTCGGTGGATCCACAGTCGTCAAGCGACCATGCGATCCTATCAGTACTTCCTCCACATACATAATCCCTTTTCCCCATGCAACATAGTATCACATGAATGCAACATACCATAATTAACATACGATAACAATCATATAACATGTAGGGCATTTTATTCATTCTGCCCTTCAGGGGCATAACGGTCATCTTACCCTCCAGGGGTATTTCGGTCATTTTACCCTTCGAGGGTATTTTAGCAATTTTACGTCCTTTCCGAAGGTCTACAGTCGCCTCGAGCGACAAGATGACATATTTAATCAAAGCGGTGTATTTGGGCCCAAAGCCCAAAACTCAGCCCATGTGGGCCCACACTCTCGTGTGGCCCATTCGGCCCAAAACTTCCTTTGGCCATGTGATCGTCATGGCCGGCTCCTTATTTCCTATCCGTCCACAAAATTTACTCGTGTAGGGCCCACAGACCCATTGGGCCCACTCGACCCATTTCAGCCAAACGAGGCCCAAAACGTCCTAAGCCCATGAGAACACTCGTGGCGGCCTCAAGCGTCTTACACCCATTTTCGTAGGCTCGGTCCACCACACGTGCAATCGCACGCTCGTGTGGCATCATTTGCCGGTATTTTGACTTTTCGACATTTGCCGATCTACAGTTGGAATCGTGTGAGTACACACCCTATCGGCTTTCTCGCCGACTATCGATTACCGGGTACTGTTACACACCTTCTCGTGCAAGCCTACGGAACACCCCTTGAGCACCAACCTTGATCGATCGAGAAGAGGTTTTCTCATGAACTCATCACCCAAGACCAACAACGATTTCCTCCTGTCAAAATCCCTGTATTTCCAAACACCATTAACGGACTACAATATACATACAAGTCCTGAAGTAAGGGCACAGTCACTTACCGAGATTAAAAGAGAACTAATCGGCCTTAAGTCACACTTAGAAACCCTCATATCTGAAATCGAGTTATCACCCCCGCAATTCCAACTACCGTTGATAGCAAAGTAAAATGTTAGAAAACCATTAATCTAAAGACAGGAGGAGAAAGAATACAAGGGATTGCGTTACCATATTCGTTACTCACCAACAAAGGAGAAGGGAAAAGAATTGTCCAAAGCACTACTAAGCCGCAAGAGCGCAATATTCGACCTATTACCACCAGATTATTTGAGAAAGTAACAAGGGGAGTAGCATTCGGTTAGCAGAAGAAAAAGAAGAATAACACAAGGAGAAAAGAAAGAAAGAAAGAAAGTGGGAGTAGAGGCTTACCAATTAAAGAACCCAAGATGATGTTGGTGGAAAATAGATTCGGCTATTAGAAGAAGAGGTCAGAAACGCAGGAAAATTAAAGAAATAGCTTCAGTTAAGGAGAGAAAAGGGTGTCGACTACTAAAGTGGAAAATAGATTCGGCTATTAGAAGAAGAGGTCAGAAACGCAGGAAAATTAAAGAAATAGCTTCAGTTAAGGAGAGAAAAGGGTGTCGACTACTAAAGAGAACCGGATGGAACAATAATGAGGGAGGAGGGACCGTATTTTCCAAGGTTAGAAGTGTAGAAGAGAGCCAAGAGGAAAAAAATAGTTTGACAAAAAGAAAAGAAAAGATGCACGAGTGGTCAATTTCCTAGCAAATTCGGCAGTTTTAGAGGAAAAGAAGAACAAGAATTCGGTACCCACACTTTTCCCTAGCCAAAATGCCTAACACAACCCCCTTAGCCGATTTTTCCCTACATAAGACCCCTTATTCGGCCAAAACACTTCCCCCACTTGAATCCCACGATTTCCTCCATGAATCCCTCCTTAATTCACTCTCCACCTCCCACTCAAATTCACCCAACAAACTTGACCAATTCAAATACTTCTCCATCAGTATTTGACTCCAACACAACCTCTTGTCTTCTCCTGAGCAAAAATAATTACCTTTAATTGCTTGCCAAGGGAATCGAACTCCTCTCCCCCTTGTCCCTTAGTGACGCCACAACCAACTTACCACATGGCCAACTTGTGTTAATAAAACACACTCAATTTTACTTAAGTCCTGCTTCCAACAGCTCTCTCCACTAAAGGGCCAAAAACCAAAATTTTTCCAGGGCTTGGACTCGAACCCAGGCCTCCCTAGAACCCGTAAACACCTTCAAATAACCCACTGAGCAAGCACAACATGCAATTATGCAAAAATCACAAACCCTTAATTTTTGGGATGTTACATGGTGAATATGTGACACTTTTCACCAAACAGGTAATGCCGCCAGATTTTTAATGCAAAAATAATGGTTGCTAACTCCAAATCATGTATCGGGTAATTTCTTTCATGTGGTTTTAGCTGTCTAGAAGCATAGGCTATTACTTTACCTTCTTGCATCAATACACAACCTAAACCATTTAATGACGCATCACTGTAAATTATAAATTCTATACCTGATTCAAGTTGAGCTAACTCAGGTGCTTTAGTCAACAAAGCTTTCAATCTGTCAAAACTTTGCTGGCATTTATCAGACCACTTGAATTTCACATCTTTTTGCAACAGACGGGTCAACAGAGAAGCTATCATTGAGAACCATTTTACAAACCTTCGATAATAACCAGCTAGTCCCAGAAAACTTATGACTTCAAATACATTTTTAGGTGGTTTCCAATTAACAATAGCTGAAATTTTATTCGGGTCTACTCTGATGCCTTCAGCATATACTATATGTCCAAGAAAACCAACTTCCCGAAGCCAAAATTCACATTTACTGAATTTAGCATATAGTTGTTTCTCACGCAGAGTTTGCAACACAATTCTCAGTTGAGCATCATGTTCATTTTCATCTCTGGAGTATACCAGGATATCATCAATAAATACTACCACAAACCTATCTAGATACGGTCTGAAAATTCTGTTCATCAAATCCATAAATACTGTAGGTAATTCGTCAACCCGAACGGCATCACAAGGAATTCATAGTGTCCATACCTGGTTCTGAAAGCCGTCTTCGGTACATCTAAGTCTTTCACTCGCAACTGATAGTATCCAGAACGGAGATCTATTTTAGAGAATACAGTAGCACCTTTCAACTGATCAAACATGTCATCAATTCGAGGCAATGGATACTTATTCTTTATTGTAAATTTGTTGAGCTGTCTGTAATCAATACATAACCTCAGATATCCATCTTTCTTCTTTACAAATAGAACCGGTGCACTCCAAGGTGAATGGCTAGGTCGAGCAAAGCCCCTATCAGTAAGTTCTTGCAACTGTGTTTTCAACTCTTTCAATTCCGTTGGGGCCATTCTATAAGGTGCTATTGATATTAGAGTTGTTCTAGGAACAAGATCTATAGAAAATTCCACCTCTCTAACTAGCGGTAATCCTGGTAATTCTTCCGGAAACACATCAGGAAACTCACAAACAACTAGCACTGACATAATCTTTGATTCAGGTACTTTAGTGTCCAACACAAATGCAAGATAAGCATCATACCCTTTTCTAACATACTTCTGTGCTGATATAGCTGAGATCACATTAGACAGCCCATCCAGTTTATCAAATTTAACATGGAGTATTTCACCATTTTGACACAATACAATATTTTTTGTTTACAATTTACTACTGCATCATGCTGAGTTAGCCAGTCCATAGCCAGAATTACATCAATTTCATCAAATGGCAACAACATTAAATCAGCTGGGAAAAAATAACCCTTTACCATCAACAGACAGTTTTTACAAACTTTATCCACCATAACATACTGGCCTAGGGGGTTTGAAACTTTAACCATAGATTCAATGAACTCAACAGATAAATTTTTAACAGACACTAAATTTGTGCATATGTATGAATGTGTTGAACCAAGACCAATCAAAGCAGTTATATCAGTGTCAAGAAGAGAAAATGTACCAGTAATGATGTCTGGTGTAGAGGCATCCTCTCTTGCACGTATAGCATATGTCATTGCCGGTGCTCTGGCTTCAGATTTGACTGTTGAATCTTTTGTCACACCTCGGGTACCACTAACTGTAACACTCCTTACCCGTATTCTATGCTAGAACCGAGCTCAAGGCATTACCGGCTTAATCCACTTGATCACACTACTTTAGTCACAATTTGACTACTCTCTATGTTCACCACAACGAACTCATTAAGGACTCACAAGGCCTTAAACATACATACGAGGGTTTCGAGACCCTACCGGAAATCTTTGCGATCTTAAAATTTCTTTCACCTAAACAAGGGTCCACACGCCCACGGGAAATAGGACACGCCCGTGTAGGTAGGCCGTGTGGTCACACACGCCCATGTCCCTACCCCGTGTATAAAAACTTGAATATTCTGCTTGTGTCACACGGTCTAAGAACACGCTCGTGTTCTCCACCCGTGGTGAACACTGACCATCTTACACGGCCTAGGCACACTCTCGTGTGGCTAGCCCGTGGTCTATTCTGACTTAAAACTCTAACATGCAGGGGACACACGGCTAAATCACAAACCAATGGGCTGACCGTGTGTCACACATGGCCTAGACACACGCCCATGTGTCTACCCATATGGACAAGAACAAGGCTATTTGCCCAGCTCTTTTCACTCTTTTAGCTCACACAACATGGATCCATTAACCATATTATCACACAATTCATGTTTTGCAATCTAAATTTGCAAGGATAACTACATCTTTTCATATAATAAGGTAAACCATTAACCATGGCATTATACAAAATAGATTATCCATCAAAAGGGCCAACACACCCTTGGCCAATACAACAACATAAACTAACTTGTCTAGCCTCTATACATGCCATATACAAAAGTACTAAGTCTAAATATACCAAGTGAGCTGATAGTGTGGGCAATCTTCCAAATTATCCGCGTGTCTCGTCTCGACTCTTTAGCTCTATAAGACAAGGGAAAAGAAAGGGGAGTAAGCTTTAAGCTTAGTAAGTTTACATATAAACAATTAACATCATAGTATGAGCTAAACAACAATTAGCATTATACAAAACAAGACAATTCACATCCACAACTATGCTTACTCATTCTATCCCTTACCATATTTCCACCACATCACAAGCTTAATACTTTCATTCATTAATTTGCATACTTGTAGTCAACACCACAATTTCTCATGATACAACACATCATGGTTTCTCACTAATTCAACCACACAGCTAAATCACTCGATGGTTTCGCACTTAGCCCACCTCAATCAAATAGTAGGGTAGTATCGCACATAGCCTACCCAATAGGGTAATTATATTGGTTTCGCACATAGCCCACTAAATAATATACTTAACGATAGCATCGCACACAGCCCATTGTAGTTAAGTATTAAAGTGGTATCGCACTTAGCCCACCGTCAAATATTATCACTACACATTCACTTATCTACTTTGTAATTCATACATCAATTCACAACAACCACCACATTCAATCCACTTGAACCATATAGGTTCTCAATCATACTATACACTAGTTAGCATCAACAATGTATATGTATAAATGCATTGTTTACACATAAACTTACCTCGGTATTCAAAATTTATGAAGACATGCAATTTAGTCCACGACTTTATTTTTGCCTCAGTTTCGATCCGGGCTTCGTTTTTCTTGATCTACAATGATAAATCAATTAATTTAATACACACATTGACTAAATTGACTCATAACTCATACTTTGGAGAAATTACCATTTTGCCCCTAAACTTCCTCATATTTACACTTTTGCCCCAAGGCTCGTAAAGTGATTTTCATTCTACATTCTTGTTTTTCATGCATAGCCAAATCATACTCTCAACTATAGCAACCTTCAATTCTCACTAAATCACTCATGTTTGACCAATTTCATGACTTTTACAAACTAGTCCTTACATGCATTTTTCATGGAATTCACTTAGAAAAAGATGTTTATTCTACATCCAACTCTCATAATCTTCCATAAAACATCAAAATACATGCATGTCATACATGGGTATATTTTTGAACATGAATCCTAGCTCAACATATAGCTAAAAATAGCTAACTCATGTTACGAGGACTTCAAAAATACGAAGAATATAAAAAATGGGGCTAGGATGCACTTACTAGCAAGCTTGAAAAATTTGAAGAACCCTAGCTATGGCTTCTTGAAATTTTCAGCCAAGGGAAGAAGATGAGCATCAAATTTTGACTATTTCATTTTTTTAATCATTTATTTGATAAATGACCAAAATGCCATTTTTACCATACTTTCAAATTTCACGCACTCATGCCCATTTTTTTCCAAAAATTAGAAATTGGGAAAATTGCTATTTAAGGACCTCTAATTAATAATCCAAAGCTATTTCATACTTAAAGCTTCTAGAATCTCACATTTTGCAACTTTTGCAATTTAGTCCTATTGGACAATTCAATCACAATTAGCAAAATTACTTCATGAAACTTTCATACTTTCATGCAAACATATCATAAACCTTAAAACTCATGTTTCTACTTCGGATTTTTGGTCTTGCACCACTATTCCGATTAGGCCCTAAATCGGGATGTTACAACTCTCCCGCTTTAGAGATTTTTGCCCTCAAAAATCTTCCCGGTAAAAAGGTTTGGATGTTGCTCTCTCATGGCTTCTTCCGGTTCCCACGTAGCCTCTTCTACACCGTGTTTTTGCCATAACACTTTCACTAGGGCTATGTTCTTATTCCACAACTGCTTCACTTCTCGAGCCAAGATTTTAATCGGCTCTTCCTCATAAGACATATCCGGTCGTATCTCAATTTTCGTTGAAGGAATCACATGCGAAGGATCGGAGCGATATCCTCGCAACATCGACACATGGAACACATTATGAATCTTTTCCAATTCCACCGGCAAAGCTAACCGGTATGCTACTGGCCCAATTCAATCGGTAATTTCATACGGCCCTATGAATCGCGGACTCAATTTCCCTTTACGTCCAAATCTCAAAATTTTCTTCCACGGGGACACCTTTAGAAATGTGACACCCCTTACCCAGGTTCTACGCCAGAACCGGGTCCTAGGCGTTACCGAACTCAAACCACTTGATCGCCACTTAGGCTCGTCATAACTACTCTCTGAAGTCATCTTAACAACCTCATTCTCGACTTACGAGGCCTCACTCATACACATGAGGGCTCTCGAGACTAAACCGAAACTTTTTCCAATCTTAAAATTTTTCTCTTTTATACAGATTTCACACGCCCGTGCAAGATTAGACACGCCCATGCATGGACACACACGCCCATGTCCCCAAACCGTGCCTAAAACCCCAGCATTCTGCCAATGCCCCACGGCCAAGGCACACGCCCGTGCTTACCACCCGTGGTGCACACTAACTACCTTAACACGGCCTAGAGTCTAGACACACGCCTGTGTGGCTAGCCCGTGGCCAACACTGATTAATCCCACACGCCCTAGACACACGCCCGTGTGACTAGTCCGTGGTCTATTCTGACTTCAAATACTAACATGCAGGGGACGCACGGCCAAAGCACACGCCCGTGGGCTGACCGTGTGTCACACATGGCCTAGACACACGCCCGTGTGTCTATCCACATGGCCCAGAACAAAGCTATTTGCTAAGCTCTTCTCACCCTTATAGCTTACACAACATGCACTCATACAAAACATCCATAATCAACTCAAATTGAAATGCAATCTCACATAGAAAACTACATCTTTCTTTCATATAATGTAATAGCCAACAACCATGGCATTATACAAAATACACTATCCATCTAAAGGCCAACACATCTTAGCCATTTACACCAAAAAATCATTAACTTGTCTAGCCCCTATACATGCCATATACAAAACATTAAGTCTCATGTACCAAAGTGTGCTGATAGTGTGGGCGATCTTCCAATTGATCCTCGTATCTCGGTTCAACACTTTTACTCTATAAGACAAGGGAAAAGAAAAGGAGTAAGCTTTGAGCTTAGTAAGTTTACACATAAACAATTAAGCATCATAGTATAAGCTAAACAACAATTAGCATTATACTACCAAAAGTAATGAACAACTATGCTTACTCTTTCTAACCCTTACCACATTTCCAACACATAATGAGTCAGATACTCATAACCATCGAAATGTACCCCTGCATTCAATGTCACATTTACACAATATACAACACATCATTATTTCTCAATAATTCATCCACACAGCTAATTAACTTAATAATGCATCCACACAGCTTCTTTACTCAATAATGCAATCACATGGCTAATCCACAAAGTTAACCCACACAGCGAATGTCTCGGTGGTTTCGTACTTAGCACACCACAGTCGATTAATAAGGTAGTATCGCACTTAGCACACCACAGTCGATTAATAAGGTAGTATCGCACTTAGCCTACCATAAAGGTAATCATAGGGGTTTCTCACTTACCCACTAAACGATATACCTAACGATAGCATCGCACATAGCCAGCTCATCGTCAATATGCATTAGGATGGTATCGCACTTAGCCTGCCATCTAGCATTATCACTCCACATTCACATGTCTACTTACTCAATTAAACATCCATTCACAATTCTACTACATTCATTCTACTTGAACCACATAGGTTCTCAATCAATCTCGAACAAGCTACTCACTAGCTATCATCAATAAATTGTAAGTATGAATGCATTGTTTATGCATAGACTTACCTCGGTACTCAAAAGTATTGAGACCTGCAATTTAGTCCACCACCTTGCTTTTGCCTCGATTTCGATCCGGGCTTCGTCTTTCTTGATCTATAATGAATAAATCAGCTTATTCAATACATACATTGACTAAATTGACCCACATCTCATACTTTAGCAAAATTACTATTTTGCCCCTAAACTTTCTTATATTTACACTTTAGCCCCAAAGGCTCGTAAAGTGATTTTTATTCAACTTTCTAGTCTTTCATGCTTAGTCGAACCACTTATTCAACTAAAGCTATCATAAATTCTCACTAAAACATACATGTATGACCAAACTTAAGATTTTCACAATCAAGTCCCTACATGCATTTTCATGGAAAATCACTTAACAAAAGATGTTTCTAGTACATCAAGCTTTCATAATCTTCCCTAAAATATCAACATACATGCATGTCATACATGACCACATTTTTGAACATCCATTTTAGCTCATCAAATAGCTAAAAATAGCTTACTCATGCTACTAGGACTTCAAAAATACAAAGAATATAAAAAACGAGGCTAGATGCACTTACTAGCAAGCTTGAAAAATTTGAAGAACCCTAACAATGGCTCTTGGAATTTTCGGCAGCCTTAGGGAAGAAGATGAATGAATTTTGTCATCTTTTCTCCTATTTTAATCATTTATTTGTTAAATGACCAAAATGCCCTTTTTGATAAACTTTCTATTTTAACCCATTCATGCCTAATTTTGTCCAAAAATTAGAATTTTGATAAATTACTATTTAAGGACCTCTAATTAATAATCTAAAGCTATTTCACACATATAGCTTCTAGAAACACACATTTTGCAACATTTGTAATTTAGTCCTTTTTGACAATTCAACTGCAATTTCACGAAATTGCTTAATAAAACTTTCACACTAGCATGCATACAAGGCATAAACCTCAAAAACTCATTCACAAACCTCGGATTTGTGGTCTTGCACCACTATTCTGACTAGGCCCTAAATCGGGATGTTACAACTCTCCCCCCTTTAGAGATTTTCGCCCCCGAAAATCTTACCAGTAAAGAGGTTTGGATGTTGCTCTCTCATAGCTTCTTCCGTTTCCCACGTAGCTTCTTCCACACCATGTTTCTGCCATAACACTTTCACTAGTGCTAAGCTATTATTTCTCAACTGTTTCACTTCTCGAGCCAAGATCTTAATCGGCTCCTCTTCATAAGACATATCCGATCTTATCTCAATTTCCATCAAAGGAATCACATGTGAAGGATCGGAGCGATACCGTCGCAACATCAACACATGGAACACATTATGAATCTTTTCCAACTCTCTGGCAAAGCCAAGCCCCAGTGCGCTTCTGAGGCCCAATTCTATCTCAGTAATCTCATACGGCCCTATGAACCTTGGACTCAATTTCCCTTTTTGTCTAAATCTCATAATCTTCTTCCACGGGGACACTTTCAAAAACACTTTGTCACCCACTTTAAACTCAATTTCTTTTCTTTTCAAATCTGCGTCGACTTACAGCCGGTCCGAAGCGACTCTCGGACTATTACTGATTACTTTTACCTTCTCTTCGGTTTCCTTCACCAAATTGACCCCATGGATCCGCTTCTCACTAAGCTCGGTCCAATACAAAGGAGTCTGACACTTACGACCATACAAAGCCTCATACGGTGCCATCTGTATACTCGACTGATAACTATTGTTATAGGCGAATTCGACCAAAAGTAGATATCTCTCGGCTACCTTCTAATTCTAACACACAAGATCGAGCATATCTTCCGAACTTGAATTACTCTTTCGGATGACCATCGGTTTGCGGATGGAGCAACGATCTTGAAATTCAATCTCGTACCCATGGCCTCTTACAACTTCTTCCAAAATCTCGAAGTAAACCTCGGATCTCTATCCGATATAATAGACATAGGCACACCATGCAACCTCACTATCTTTGCCACATACAACTCAGCTAACTTATCCAGTGAATAATCAACACGTACTGGAATAAAGTGAGCCGACTTTGTCAATCTATCCACAACAACCCACACAACATCTCTCTTTCTCGGAGTCATCGGCAACCCCGTCACAAAATCCATGGTAATTCGATCCCACTTCCATTCGGGTACCATTACTGGCTGAAGCAATCCCGAAGGCACTTGATGCTCAGCCTTCACCTGTTGGCAAATTAGACACTTTGTCGCAAACTCTGAAATATCTCTTTTCATACCCGTCCACCAATACAACTTCCTCAAGTCATTGTACATTTTAAATCTTTGCCGGATGTCTTGACAAACATCCACCGTGGGCCTCATGCAAAACCTTTCGAATCAACTCCTCATCTTTAGGAACACAAATTCTGTCGCGATACATCAGACAACCATTCAAATCCACTCGAAAATCAAAATCACTTTACGATCCGCACTTAGCTATCTTAGCTTGCATCTCACTTTGTCATTTCTCTGAGCCTCACATATTTGTTGAACAAATAGCGGCAGCTCTCAGTTACGCCAAAAATAGCACCATCGTCGGACAATGCTAAACTCGTGCTCATAACTCTTAGAGCATACAAGGATTTCCTAATCGGGGCATCGCAACCACATTCGCTTTTCTCGGGTGGTAGTCAATGACTAACTCATAGTCTTTCAACAACTCAAGCCACCGTCTCGCCGCAAATTCGATCCTTCGATCCATCAAATACTTTAAACTCTTGTGATCCGTAAAGATTCAACACTTCTCACCATACAAGTAATGTCGCCAAATCTTTAACGCGAAAACAATCGCAGCCAACTGTAAATCATGAGTCGGATAATTCTTCTCATGTGATTTTAGCTGCCTCGGGGAGTAAGCGACTACCTTACCCTCTTGCGTCAACACGCAACTGAGACCACTAAACGGCGCATCACTGTAAACCACGAACTCTTTCCCTGATTCTGGTTGAACCAAAACCGGTGCCTCAGTCAACAATGTCTTCAATCTCTCGAAACTCTGTTGACATGTCTCAGTCCATTCAAACTTGACATCTTAATGCAAAAACTTCGTCATTGGAGTAGCAATCACGGAGAACCCCTTTATGAAATGTCTGTAATATCTGGCTAATCCCAAGAAACTTCTAATTTCAGACACGTTCCTCGGCGGTTTCCAATCCACAACAACCGATATCTTACTCGGGTCAACTCTGACACCATCACCTGACACCATGTGTCCTAGGAATTCGACCTCTCGGAGCCAAAACTCACTCTTGCTAAACTTAGCATACAACTGCTTATCTCTCAAAGTTTGCAAGACAATTCTCAAATGCTCTTCATGATCGTTCTCATCCCGAGAATAGATCAATATATCGATTAATGAAGACAACTACAAACTTGTCCACATACGATGCGAAAACACGGTTCATCGGATCCATAAAAATTACAGTGCATTCGTCAAACCAAGCGGCATAACCAAAAACTCATAATGGCCATACCTTGTCCGAAATGCGATTTTCAACACATCTTGCTCTTTCACTCTGGTGATAATAACTTGGACCTCAAGTCTATCTTGGAGAACAACATAGCTCCCTTGATTGATCAAAAGATCATCAATCCTTGGTAAATGATACTTATTCTTAACCGTCACTTTGTTAAAAATTTGTCTATAGTCTATACACAATCTCATAGACCCATCTTTCTTCTTCACAAACAATACCGAGCACCCCACGGTGAGTAGCTCGGTCTTGCAAAACCCTTATCGGTCAACTCTTGCAACTGAACCTTCAGTTCTTTCAACTCTACAGGTGCCATTCTATATGGAGCAATTGAAATAGGTGCCATTCCCGGAACCAACTCAATTCCAAACTCGACCTCTCTCATTGGAGGTAATCCGGGTAACTCTTTCGGAAATACGTTTGGATACTCACATACCACTGGCACTGTTTCAAACTCTACTCCAACCTATCGAGTATTCAACACAAAATCAAGATAAGACTCACATTCTTTTCTCAAACATTTCTCAGCCACTAGGGAAGAAATCATCACTGGTAGACTATCCGATCCACCTGATTCAACCCGAACCACATCTCCACTCTCACATTTCAATTCAATAAACTTACTACCACAGTTCACTAAGACACTATGGGTAGTCAACCAATCCATGCCTAGGATTAAATCAAACTCATCAAACGGCAACAACATAAGGTTTGCCGGAAAACAATAATTCTCAATCAATAAAGGACAATTCTTACACACTCTGTCCACTAACACATGCTTTCCTAACGGGTTTGACACCTTAACCACTATGTCCGTAGACTCAACGGTCATACTCAAACTAGATGCTAATCTCATGCAAATATAAGAATGAGTAGACCCTGGATCTATTAAAGCAATAACAAAGGTGTCATAGAGAGAAAATGTACCCGTTATCACATCCGGGGAAGATGCTTTTTCGCGAGCGCAAATAGCATACGTCCTTGCAGGTGCTCGACCCTTCGGTCTCACAGCAGAATCTCTGGGTGTACCTCTACCACTAGCCCCACCTCTTGGGTTCCTTGGTGGTCTACCCCTTGTAGACACATCACTAGGTCTCATTTCTTGCTTCTCTTCCTTATCATCCCTCTCGGGACGATTCTGAGATAAAGTGGTCGGGGAACCACACTTATAACTTGATTTATTTGTTACCCCAACACTCTCGAAAGTGTGATATCTACCACAACTTGGACACTCCGGTTTGCTCTTCGTATTGCCCACACTTTCCATCGAGGGCTTGGACTCTCGAACACGAGCAGTATTGCCCAAGTCTCGTCACGAATAACCCATTTGAGTCTTTGTCGTCCAAGGATTCACTTCCTTGGATCTTTTCGACTGAGCTTGGTATGGCTTGCCCATCGGCCTCTTTTTAGCATCTCGGGCTTCACTCACAGCCCTCCTCTTTTCTGAACTCAGTTCTTCGGCCTTACTTGCCCTTTCAACCAACACTATAAATTCTTTCAACTCCAAAATACCAACTAGGAGTTTGATGTCCTCATTCAGCCCATCTTCGAACCTCTTACACAAGATGGTCTCAGTCGACACACATTCTTGAGTGTACTTGCTAAGCCTAGCAAACTCATGCTCATACTCAGCTACTGACATCCTTCCTTGCTTCAACTCAATGAATTCCTTCCATTTTCGATCAGTAAATCGCTTGCTTATATACTTCTTCCGGAATTCTTCCAGAAAGAAGTCCCACGTCATCCGCTCTCTCGGGACTACCAACGCTAGTGTTTTCCACCAATGGTATGCCGAATCTCTCAGCAAGGATACGACACACTTCAAGCTCTCCTCAAGTGTACAAGAGAGTTCATCGAACACCCTCATCGAGTTCTCCAACCAGAACTCCGCCCTCTCTGGGTCATCATCTACCTTAGCTCTAAACTCCCCAGCCCCGTGTTTCCTAATCTTATCCATCGGGGGTTTCGATATCCTCACTACATCCATACCTTGAGGAGCCACTGGATTTGGCTGAGGTATAGGAGGAGGAGGTGGAGCAGGTTAAGCATTAGGGTTCGCTCGAACATAATCCGAGTACCAATTGCTCATCATCTGGAGAAAGGCTTCCCGTGCCTCTTCCCCTTGACCCCTGACCTCGGGTCCACTCTCAACGGGCGCGGTTCCTTGCGTAGGAGCGGCGCATTACTAGTCTGCTTCATCGCATCCAACGGATCGGAATCCATATACTATATAAAACAAGATTTAAAATCATCAGAAACAACCACACTATCATTGTACACTTATGGCATGTATAGCTAGACTCTTACACCCGCTACGGTAGTCTTAGAACCGACTAAACCATAGCTCTGATACCACTAAATGTAACAACCCTTACCGGGTTCTCTGTTGGGCAAGATGCGAGGCGTTACCGAACTCAAACCACTTGATCGCCACTTAGGCTCGTCGTAACTACTCTCTGAAGTCATCTCAACAACCTCATTCTCGACTTACGAGGCCTCACTCATACACACGAGGGCTCTCGAGACTAAACTGAAAATTTTTCCAATCTTAAAATTTTTCTCTTTTATACAGATCTCACACGCCCGTGCAAGATTAGACAAGCCCATGCATGGACACACACGCCCATGTCACCAAACCATGCCTAAAACCCCACGTGCGCGCCAATGCCCCACGGCCAAGGCACTGCGCCCGTGCTTACCACCCGTGGTGCACACCGACTACCTTAACACGACCTAGAGTCTAGACACACGCTGTGTGGCTGGCCCGTAACCAACAACGATTAATCCCACATGCCCTAGACACACGCCCGTGTGACTAGTCCGTGGTCTATTCGACTTCAAATACTAACATGCGGGGGCGCTTGCGGCCAAAGCACACGCTGTAACACCCCAAACCCGGTCGATTACACCACGGTCGAATGCGGTATGTTCGGGAAAACGTGCTTGAGAGGTTTAGGTTTTTCGTTTAAAAGCGGGATGTAAACACTTCACTATATAGTGTATTTGAAGAAAATTTGGGTAGGCTTGTTTGAAATCGGTGGTGTATTTAGAAAACCAAAAATTTTGAAAGCTTAACCAAAAGATGTAGTCAAAGCGAGTTTATTCCATTTCATTATTCAAATAGCTTCTTAGTGTTACTTAAGACATTTTAACTTGGTAGAAAATCGAGTTTTGATTTGGAAATCGTTTGAGTTTCTAATGCAAGTCATGGTGAGATACCCGATGGTATAGTTTAAAACACTTTGCGTTATAGTTTTAAATCATTGTCTTTCCAAATTTTAGTAAAATTTCAACCCACTTATTTTGTTAAGGCATATTAAAGTCTATTTAAAGCATAAACATCATAAAACATAATTTAAAGGCCTTTTACAACCCAAAACAAAACCCAAATAATAAAAAGCAAGCTAAAGTACCCAAATTATAAAGTCTGAGTAAAACTTTATTAAGCGTGGCATGAGCACCCGAGTCCATCCGGCTCCATGTCCGCGTCTATGTGTCACTGAAATGTCAAAGGAGAGGGTGAGTCGAATGACTCGATGCATAAATCCGCTCCCGATAAAACAACATGCTAACACACATCATACATAGCAACATGATTAATGCAACCCGATCCTAACCATCCATATCGCCTTTTCTACCCGTGTGGTACCAAACCACTGGTGGTGCCAAACCACCGGTGACCCAAAGTCACGATATCCATAAGTGTGGTGCCAAACCACTTTGGTGACCCAAAGTCACGAATAATCCAATGATGGGGCCAACCCATCGTGTGATACCAAATCACTAGCGAGACGATCCCATATCTCAAAGTGGGGCCAACCCACGGTGGTGTTAACCACGGGGGCGAGTCGCAATGAGGTGCCAAACCTGCGGTGTCCCAAAGACACAAATGTGATACCAAATCACCGGTGACCAGAAGTCACAAAATCAAGCGTGGTACCAAACCACTGGGTGCCAAACCTCTGGTGTCCCAAAGACACACAGTGTCCCAAAGACACGGATATCATCATTCTCCCTCCACTCATATCACCCATCAACATACCATACTCATGTGATCATGCATATCATACAAGCCATGCATATCATGCTAATATGTTTAACATCATATCCCATATCGCATATATCCATAGTCATGGTATCATATAGATCATCGATAAACTTATAATAATAATCTTTGACTTACAGGAGTCCAAGATCATACCCAATAGGGTATCATATCAATCATTACTTTGTTTCATTAATCACAACAAGGTTATCAATCTCATTACTAAATAGAAGTGTGTTAGTTTACACACACCTAAAGCGAAACCCTAATACCACAAGAAACGATCTAAGGCTTCTTGATCACTTTGGCTCTATAATCGGCCAAAAGAAAAGCATTAGACAATCACCACATTCGGCCAACATCAATTAACCAAAGGGGTTAATGTTGATCCCTCACCTTGCTATTGGTTTGATTTCTTATCAAACCCGAACCTAATGGTTCTCCTCCCAACAATCGGCTACACCTTCAAAAGAAAGCGGTTAAAACACTTGAAGCCTTATCTTATTGAAATCCAAAAGAATAGTCTAACAAATAATCCTCTTACCACCACTTATCAATCGGTTAACGAAAAAACAGCTCCTCTTGCTTGCTTCCACACTCCAATGACCCTATAACGAAGAGATTAATACCCTTCCAAAAACCATATTCGGCCCTTAGCAAACCATAACCAAAGAAAAGACAAGAGAGGGACAAATGGCCATTCGGCCACCCCACTTACCTTGTTCAAGGATTGAACAACCAACCAATATCCACCCTTCAACGATATTCGGCCAGAGAGGACTTCAAGGAGAGGAGAGATTCGGCTAAGATGCAACCCAAGAATAAAAGAAGATTCGGCCTAAGTGTTTAACACACACTTATGTTCAATTCTTAGTGAAAAAGAAAAGATAGAGAATGGAAGATGGAAATATAGGTTCGGCACAAAAGAAATGAGGAAAGCAAATGGAGAAAACGGCTAAGGGTTTTGGAAAAGAAAGAAACAAAAGATGGATAGGAGGTGGGAACTTTCGGTTTGAGCAAGAAAAAGAATGTTAAAGGTGTTTGGGAAGTGAAAGTTTCGGCTCAACTCAAATGAAAGAAAGAAGAAAGAGTGGGGAGGAGCATTCGGCTAGCCAATAGAGTTAGAAGAAAACTAGCAAAGTTTAGACAACAAGCACATGGACTATCGGTTTGACAAAAAAAAAAAACAAGAAAATGTGAAGAAGTTCTATTGACATTCGGCTAACAAAAAACCAAAAAGAACTTTTGCTTACCAAAAGAAGACCGAAAATGTACCAAAAGCAAAAGTGCATTCGGCCTCCCCTCTCCCACACAAAGCCGTCCCTCCCCCTCCAAGTCCCTAAATTTGAGCCAAAATCCCCCAATCACTCCATACCACACATTCAAACAACCATGACCAAGTCTTCCTCCACTATTTGCTCTCCACCTTTCATTTGAATGTGGAGACCAAGTCAAGGAAGAATTCTACTTGTCTTCTACCTCTTCCTCCATGCCGTCCAAAATGAAGCCAAAATGGGAACTCTGCGGCTTGAACTCAGGATCTCTCCCCCTTGTAGATGACGCCACACCTAGCTCCCCAAGTAACGCATGCTTGCCACTTTGCCAGCTCACTTTTTGTGCTATGAAACACCAAAGAAAACTCTTATACCCCAGCTCCAACAGCTCCCCTGACTTAAGCCTAAAACACAAATTTTCCTACCTACTCAGGCACACTCCTAGCCTACAATTAAGCCCCTAAAACATAGAAATAGCAACATAGCACACCAACACCTGCAATATCATGCAACAACAAAATAGCCCCCTAACCCGGGATATTACAGTTCTACCCCCCTTAAAATAATTTCGGCCTCGAAATTACGATCAAAAAGAGTTGCGAATGCTGCTTTGTTTCATCATATCCTCGGGTTCCCACGTGGCTTCTTCCATGCCATGATTCCGCCAAAGAACCTTAACCAAAGGCACAGACTTCTTACGCGCGAACCTTCACATCCCGATCAAGAATGCGCACGGGTTCCTCATCCATAGTCAAGTCTGGATTTACCTCGATCCTTCCACTGCTACCACATGCGGCGGATCCGAGCGATAACGTCGAAGCATCGAAGCGTGAAATCGTCGTGAATCGACTAAGCTCTGCGGCAACTCTCCGGTGATCGCTCTTTGGTCCCACTCGTCTCAAAACCTTATACGGCCCAATAAACCTCGGACTTAGCTTGCCTTTCCTTTGAACCTCAAAACCTTCTTCCATGGCGAGACCTTGAAACACTTGATCCCCACGACCAAACTCTATGTCTCTCGCTTAAGATCGGCATAAGACTTACGCGGTCAGAAGCTTCCTTTAATCGAGCTGAATCAACTTAACCTTGTTTTCGGTTTGACAACCAACTCGGGTCCTAACAAGCTGGCGTTCCCTAACTCTGTCCAACACGTGGGTGATCGACACTTCCTACCATACAACGCCTCATATGGTGCCATCTTGATGCTCGCTTAGTAGCTGTTGTTGTAGGCAAACTCATTAATGGTAGAAACTCTTCCCAACTACCTCTAAAATCCGAGGACACAACCTCTCGGCATATCCTCTAAGATCTGAATCACTCTTTACATTTTGCCCATCGATTTGCGGGTGAAAAGCGTCTTTGAAATCCAACCGCGTACGAGGCTGATGCAGCGCTTTCGAGAACCTTGGCGTAAATCGGGATCCCTATCCGAGATGATCGATCTTTGGCACACCGTGCAACCTTACTATCTCACGAAACATACGGCTTCCGCCAACCACGAGTGAATAGTCAACCCTCACCGGAATAAAGTGGTGATTTAGTCGACGATCCACCACTACCCAAAGAATCCTTCTTGCTTGGTGTAGCGGTAACCCACCGACAAAATCCATGGTTATCCTTTCCCACTTCCACCGAGGAATCTTCACGGTGAAGCAACCACAGCGGCAAGCGATGTTCAGCCTTGACTGTTGACATGTCGGACACTTCCCAACACACTCTGTCACTTCTTTCTTGGACCAGGCCACCAAAATCGCTCTCTGAGATCCCTATACATCTTACTACCTCCGGGATGCATAGCATAAGGACTGCTATGTGCGTCTGAAGAATCTTCTGCCTCGACTCAATATCTTTAGGCATACAAGCCTTACCTTGGAAACACGACACCCCATCACTAGACAAGGCTGTAACCCTCCAAACCACCATCCTGCACTTGCAACCTTGGCGCACTCGGAACCTCATCCTCTAATCTGTTTCTCTACGATCTGCTCCAGCCCAAGTAGGCAACACGCAACTCTGCGAGAATACTCCGTCGTCATACAAACTCAAGTGGGCAAACATCGCTCTTAAGTCCGAAACAACCTTACGGCTCAACGCGTGCGCCACCACGTTAGCCTTGCCGGATGATACTCAATCGAGCGATCGTAATCTTTAAGCAACTCAACCCATCTGCGCTGCCTCAAATTCAAATCCTTACGAGTCAAGAGGTACTTGGACTCTTATGATCGGTGTAGACTATTGATCTCTCTCGTACAAGTAGTGCCTCCAAATCTTCAACGCCAAAGACTACGGCCGCTAACTCCGGATCGTGCGTCGGATAGTTGACCTCATGTGGCCTCGGTGTCGAGAAGCGTAAGCCACAACCTTACCTTCTGCATCGACACACAACCCAAGCCCGTATGTGATGCATCGCAATGAAGCTGTGAATTCCTTACCGGCCCTCGGGTTGAATTAAAGCCGAGCTTACATTAGAATCTTCTTAAGCTTGTCCGAAACTCTCCTGCTTGTTTCTCGGTCCAAAAAGCGGAACTTCTTTCCTTAACAACTTGGTCATGGGCACTTTGCTATCGAGAAACCCTCAACAAACCTTCGGTGATATCCGGCCAAACCAGAAAACTCGAATCTCAGCCATTGACTTAGGCGGTTTCAATCCAAAGCGCCTCAATTTTTAGAGATCCACTCTAATCCCCTCGGTGACACTACATGTCCCAAGAAAGTCACTTCTCTAAGCGAACTCGCACTTACGAACTTAGCATAGAAGTGCTTTTCCCTCAAGATCTGCGACACAACTCTCAAATCGCATCATGCTCTTCCTCTGTTCTTGAATACACCAAGATGTCGTCTATGAAAACCACGACGAATGATCGAATCTTCTTTGAAACACTCTATTCATCATATCCATAAATCTTTGCCGGTCGTTAGTCAACCCGAGCGGCATTACGAGTCGTAGTGCCCATACCGAGTCCGAAACGCTTGTCTTGTGAATATCCGCTTCTTTCACCTTTAACTTGTGATACCCGGACCTCGAGTCAATCTTAGAAAATACGCATTGCACCCTTGGTGATCAAACAAGTCATCTATCCGTGGCAGCGAGATACTTGTTTTTAATCGTCGATTTATTCAAGCGGCGGTAATCTATGCACATCCGCATTGTACCATCTTTCTTCTTAACAAAGAATGCGGCGCACCCCATGGCGAAACACTTGGCACGACAAAACCTCGATCCAATAACTCCACGAATCGAGCCTTAAGCTCCACCAATTCCTTTGGCGCCATCCTATACGGAGCAATAGACAGCGCGATTCGGGATAACAGATCTATCCCGAACTCTACCTCACGATCGGGCGGCAAACCGGGAAGCTCCTCAAGAAACACATCGGCAAACTCCTTAACGATGCGGACCTTCTCTACAATGGACTCCTTAGCCTCCAAGGCATACACATGAACCACATCGCCTCACGGCCCTTCGACCATCTTCTGCGCGCCTTGAGCGGATACCACATTAGATAAGCAATCTCTCCTATTACCTATCATAGCCACTTCATCACCCTCAATCGTCCTTAGAACCATGCGCTTAGCGCGCAATCCAACCGCTGGTACTTAACCAACGAGTCCATCCCAAGAATCGGATCGAACTCCCCAAGCGAAAGTTCCATCGGATCGGCGACAAACACTACCCCTTGGAGTTCTAGAGTGCGTCTCTAAACGACTTATCTACTACCACGAGTGACCTAAAGGGCTAATTACGGTCATCGCCTAGAAGATATCTCGAGTCTAAGTCCATGGTCTCTACTATACTCACGGCCATGTAAGAATCGTCGAACCCACATCAATCAAAGCGATAAAAGGAGAACCAAAAATCAAGAACGTCACGGTTATGGCGTCCGGTGCGTCGCCCTCCTCTCGGCGCCTTCTTTGCATACACTAACCCGGTATGCGGCATCGAACTACCGCACCTCTGCGGTGCTCCGCACGCCCCACGAACCATTACTACCTCTGCCATTACCACGGCCCCTCTGTGGTGGCGGTACGTTATTCTGAGCCCGAGTGCGGCCGACGACTCTCGTGAATCTGGCCAACTTACGCGGGCGGTCCCTCACGCGATGATCCGAGAGAACCACACTCAAAACAACCTTTTCCACCGGTCCAGCCCGGCCTCCCCAATGATATCTCCCACAATGGTTACACCGCGGCGGTCCACGACTAGCGGCAACAACCCTACCAGGCCCGATTTGGCCCACTCTGTCTAGCCCTTTTACGAGGATTACCCGGCGATCCGAGAAGACCCAAAGCTCCTCTTATGCCTGTTCTGTCCATACCACGCCTCACGGACTCCTTAACACCCTCGGCTACCTTAGCCTTCTCAACCGGGACAAAGAACTCACGCTCCTGGCGAGGAGCAATCAGCCGACCTCAACTCGTCTCTCGGACCATCCTCGAAACGAACACACCTCTCGTGTTCGGTAGCCACAATACCCCTAGCATACTGGCTCGACTTCAAGAACTTCGACCTCATACTCGAAACGGACTTACTCCCTTGGACAAGCCTCGAAAATGCCTTTGTTGGGAGTCAATATAACTAGCCCCAATGTACTTCTTTTGATACGCGACCTAAAATAATCCCATGTCGGATCCTCTGCTACCACCTTTATCCCGAACCGTGAGCCACCAGCGATATGACTCATCACGGAGAAGCGTCGATGCCCTTGGCTTCTCTTGATTAAGTCGGATCATCCATGATCCGCTCGGGTTGCCTCCGGCCAATATTCAGCGGTGCTAGGAGCAACACGGATACACCTCGAAAGAATTCGGCCCCATTTGCCCGAAGTCGCTCAGTACAATTTCCTAACTCTGCACCACCCTACTCCAGCCTACTCTTTCCAACACTCGCGGCATCGCGCAGTGACATCTGCGTCATCGATCGATCTTGAAACTCACCACCTCCGGTGGTGGCGATGCCGTATCTCATTTTTGACCCACGACCAGGATCCTACGGGTTTGAAAGCGATCATCCTTCCCGACCTGCGTCCACGACCACGTCCACCTCTAGCGCTCATGCCTAAATTCTCTACGTATCTGCTTTAGAAGTTTTATGCATCGATATTTATTCCATTTGTTTTAAAGCAAATCTTATGAATATTTAAGGAGATTTGTTCTCGCGAGTTCACGAGAATCCTATCGATTTGATTTCTAAAGTAATCCACTATTGCTAATCATCAAATCACATCACATCCAACAAATCACAAGCAATAGTAAGGGGTACTTACAGGGCGAATCCCAGTGTGCAGGAGACTCGGTGTCATGCCCTTCAAACCATTTATTTCAAACAAAACACTTAAAACAGACTTTTGAAAGCATTTTGGGCTTGAGGCCACAGTAGAGCCTTTGAACTTGGCTCACGATACCACAATTGTAACACCCCAAACCCGGTCGATTACACCACGGCCAGAATGCGGTATGTTCACGGGAAAGCGTGCTTTGAGAGGTTTAGGTTTTTCGTTTAAAAGCGGGATGTAAACACTTCACTATATAGTGTATTTGAAGAAAATTTGGGTAGGCTTGTTTGAAATCGGGTGGTGTATTTAGAAAACCAAAAATTTTGAAAGCTTAACCAAAGATGTAGTCAAAACGAGTTTATTCCATTTCATTATTCAAATAGCTTCTTAGTGTTACTTAAGACATTTTAACTTGGTAGAAAATCGAGTTTTGATTTGGAAATCGTTTGAGTTTCTAATGCAAGTCATGGTGAGATACCCGATGGTATAGTTTAAAACACTTTGCGTTATAGTTTTTAAATCATTATCTTTCCAAATTTTAGTAAAATTTCAACCCACTTATTTTGTTAAGGCATATTAAAGTCTATTTAAAGCATAAACATCATAAAACATAATTTAAAGGCCTTTTACAACCCAAAACAAAACCCAAATAATAAAAAGCAAGCTAAAGTACCCAAATTATAAAGTCTGAGTAAAACTTTATTAAGCGTGGCATGAGCACCCGAGTCCATCCGGCTCCATGTCGCGTCTATGTGTCTGAAATGTCAAAGGAGAGGGTGAGTCGAATGACTCGATGCATAAATCCGCTCGATAAAACAACATGCTAACACACATCATACATAGCAACATGATTAATGCAACCCGATCCTAACCATCCATATCGCCTTTTCTACCCGTGTGGTACCAAACCACTTTGGTGGTGCCAAACCACTGGTGACCCAAAGTCACGATATCCATAAGTGTGGTGCCAAACCACTTTGGTGACCCAAAGTCACGAATAATCCAATGATGGGGCCAACCCATCGTGTGATACCAAATCACTAGCGACGATCCCATATCTCAAAGTGGGGCCAACCCACGGTGGTGTTAACCACGAGGGGCGAGTCGCAATGAGGTGCCAAACCTCTGGTGTCCCAAAGACACAAATGTGATACCAAATCACCGGTGACCAAAAGTCACAAAATCAAGCGTGGTACCAAACCCTTTGGAGGTGCCAAACCTCTGGTGTCCCAAAGACACGTGTCCCAAAGACACGGATATCATCATTCTCCTCCACTCATATCACCCATCAACATACCATACTCATGTGATCATGCATATCATACAAGCCATGCATATCATGCTAATATGTTTAACATCATATCCCATATCGCATATATCCATAGTCATGGTATCATATAGATCATCGATAAACTTATAATAATAATCTTTGACTTACAGAGTCCAAGATCATACCCAATAGGGTATCATATCAATCATTCTTGTTTCATTAATCACAACAAGGTTATCAATCTCATTACTAAATAGAAGTGTGTTAGTTTACACACTGCTAAAGCGAAACCCTAATACCACAAGAAACGATCTAAGGCTTCTTGATCAGCGCTCCTATAATCGGCCAAAAGAAAAAGCATTAGACAATCACCACATTCGGCCAACATCAATTAACCAAAGGGGTTAATGTTGATCCCTCACCTTGCTATTGGTTTGATTTCTTATCAAACCCGAACCACAATGGTTCTCCTTCCAACAATCGGCTACACCTTCAAAAGAGAGCGATTAAAACACTTGAAGCCTTATCTTATTGAAATCCAAAAGAATAGTCTAACAAATAATCCTCTTACCACCACTTATCAATCGGTTATGAAAAACAGCTCCTCTTGCTTGCTTCCACACTCCAATGACCCTATAACGAAGAGATTAATACCCTTCCAAAAACCATATTCGGCCCTTAACCAAACCATAACCAAATAAAAGACAAGAGAGGGACAAATGGCCATTCGGCCACCCCACTTACCTTGTTCAAGGATTGAACAACCAACCAAGATCCACCCTTCACTTGGTATTCGGCCAGAGAGGACTTCAAGGAGAGGAGAGATTCGGCTAAGATGCAACCCAAGAATAAAAGAAGATTCGGCCTAAGTGTTTAACACACACTTATGTTCAATTCTTAGTGAAAAGAAAAAGATAGAGAATGGAAGATGGAAATATAGGTTCGGCACAAAAGAAATGAGGAAAGCAAATGGAGAAACGGCTAAGGGGTTTTGGAAAAGAAAGAAACAAAAGATGGATAGGAGGTGGGAACTTTCGGTTTTGAGCAAGAAAAAGAATGTTAAAGGTGTTTGGGAAGTGAAAGTTTGACTCAACTCAAATGAAAGAAAGAAGAAAGAGTGGGGAGGAGCATTCGGCTAGCCAATAGAGTTAGAAGAAAACTAGCAAAGTTTCGGCAACAAGCACATGGACTATCGGTTTGACAAAAAAAAAAAAACAAGAAAATGTGAAGAAGTTCTATTGACATTCGGCTAACAAAAAACCAAAAGAACTTTTGCTTACCAAAAGAAGACCGAAAATGTACCAAAAAGCAAAAGTGCATTCGGCCTCCCCCCTCTCCCACACAAAGCCGTCCACTCCCCCCCTCCAAGTCCCCTAAATTTCGGCCAAAATCCCCCCCAATCACTCCATACCACACATTCAAACAACCATGACCAAGTCTTCCTCCACTATTTGCTCTCCACCTTTCATTTGAATGTGGAGACCAAGTCAAGGAAGAATTCTACTTGTCTTCTACCTCTTCCTCCATGCCGTCCAAAATGAAGCCAAAATGGGGAACTCTGCGGCTTGAACTCGGGATCTCTCCCCTTGTAGATGACACCACACCTAGCTCCCAAGTAACGCATGCTTGCCACTTTGCCACTCACTTTTTGTGCTATGAAACACCAAAGAAAACTCTTATACCCAGCTCAACGGCTCCACGACTTAAGCCTAAAACACAAATTTTCCTACCTACTCGGGCACACTCCTAGCCTACAATTAAGCCCCTAAAACATAGAAATAGCAACATAGCACACCAACACCTGCAATATCATGCAACAACAAAATAGCCCCCCTAACCCGGGATATTACACACGCCCGTGGGCTGACCGTGTGTCACACATGGCCTAGACACACGCCCGTGTGTCTATCCACATGGCCAAGAACAAAGCTATTTGCTAAGCTCTTCTCACCCTTATAGCTTACACTATAGCTTACACAACATGCACTCATACAACAATAGTATAAGCTAAACAACAATTAGCATTATACTACCAAAAGTAATGAACAACTATGCTTACTCTTTCTAACCCTTACCACATTTCCAACACATCATGAGTCACATACTCATAACCATCAAAATGCACCCCTGCATTCAATGTCACATTTACACAATATACAACACATCATTATTTCTCAATAATTCATCCACATAGCTAATTAACTTAATAATGCATCCACACAGCTTCTTTACTCAATAATGCAATCACATGGCTAATCCACACAGTTAACCCACACAACGAATGTCTCAGTGGTTTCGCACTTAGCACACGACAGTCGATTAATAAGGTAGTATCGCACTTAGCCTACCACAAAGGTAATCATAGGGGTTTCTCACTTAGCCCACTAAACGATATACCTAACGATAGCATCGCACAAAGCCAGCTCATCGTCAATATGCATTAGGATGGTATCGCGCCAGCACGCCATCTAGCATTATCACTACACATTCACATGTCTACTTACTCAATTAAACATCCATTCACAATTCTACTACATTCATTTTACTTGAACCACATAGGTTCTCAATCAATCTCGAACAAGCTACTCACTAGCTATCATCAATAAATTGTAAGTATGAATGCATTGTTTATGCATAGACTTACCTCGGTACTCAAAAGTATTGAGACTTGCAATTTAGTCCACCACCTTGCTTTTGCCTCGATTTTGATCCGAGCTTCGTCTTTCTTGATCTATAATGAATAAATCAGCTTATTCAATACATACATTGACTAAATTGACCCACATCTCATACTTTAGCAAAATTACTATTTTGCCCCTAAACTTTCTCATATTTACACTTTAGCCCTAAAGGCTCGTAAAGTGATTTTTATTCAACTTTCTAGTCTTTCATGCTTAGTCGAACCACTTATTCAACTAAAGCTATCATCAATTCTCACTAAAACATACATGTATGACCAAACTTAAGATTTTCACAATCAAGTCCCTACATGCATTTTCATGGAAAATCACTTAACAAAAGATGTTTCTACTACATCAAGCTTTCATAATCTTCCATAAAATATCAACATACATGCATGTCATACATGACCACATTTTTGAACATCCATTTTAGCTCAACAAATAGCTAAAAATAGCTTACTCATGCTACTAGGACTTCAAAAATACAAAGAATATCAAAAACGGGGCTAGATGCACTTACTAGCAAGCTTGAAAAATTTGAAGAACCACGACAATGGCTCTTGGAATTTTAGTGCACCTTGGGGAAGAAGATGAATGAATTTTGTCATCTTTTCTCCTATTTTAATCACTTATTTGTTAAATGACCAAAATGCCCTTTTTGATAAACTTTCTATTTTAACCCATTCATGCCCAATTTTGTCCAAAAATTAGAATTTGGATAAATTGCTATTTAAGGACCTCTAATTAATAATCTAAAGCTATTTCACACATATAGCTTCTAGAAACACGCATTTTGCAACTTTTGCATTTTAGTCCTTTTTGACAATTCAACCGCAATTTCACGAAATTGCTTTATAAAACTTTCACACTAGCATGCATACAAGGCATAAACCTCAAAAACTCATTCATAAACCTCAGATTTGTGGTCTCGTACCACTATTATGACTAGGCCCTAAACCGGGATGTTACAAGAAATACCTTGTCGCCCACTTTAAACTCGATTTCCTTTATTTTTTAAATCTGCATACAACTTTTGTCGGTCTGAAGCTGCTTTCAAACTATCACGGATCACTTTCACTTTCTCCTCGGTCTTTTTTTACTAGATCGACCCCATGGATTCGCTTTTCACTAATCACGATCCAATACAAAGGAGTCTGACACTTACGACCATACAAGGCTTCATACGGTGCCATCCGTATACTCGATTGATAACTGTTGTTGTAAGCAAATTCAAACAAAGGTAGATATCTCTCCCAACTACCTTCAAACTCTAACATACAGCACCGGAGCATATCTTCGAGAACTTGAATTACTCTTTCAGATTGGCCATCAGTTTGCGGATGGAATGCAGTACTGAAATTTAACCTTGTACCCAAGGCCTCCTGCAACTTCTTCCAAAACCTCAAAGTGAACCTCGGATCTCTATCCGAGATAATAGATACAAGCACTCCATGTAATCTCACTATCTCTGAAATATACAACTCGGCCAACTTATCTAGTGAATAATCAACACGCACTGGAATAAAGTGAGCCATCTTCGTCAGTCTATCAACGACAACCCACACAACATCTTTCTTTTTTGGCGTCATAGGCAACCCCGTCACAAAATCCATGGTAATCCGATCCCACTTCCATTCAGGAACCATCACCGACTGAAACAATCCCGCAGGGACTTGATGCTCAGCTTTCACTTGTTGACAAATCAGACATTTTGTCACAAACTCAGAGATGTCTCTTTTCAAACTCGGCCACTAATAAAATTTCCTCAGATCGTTGTACATTTTCGTACTGCCCAGGTGTACTGAAAAATATCCATTATGTGCCTCTTGCAAAACTTTTTGGATTAACTCGTCGTCTCTGGGTACATAGATTCTGTCATGATACATCAAACAACCATCCGAATCCACTCAAAAATCAGAGTCATTTTTCAATCAACACTTAGCTCTCTTTGTAACACCCCTAACTCGAGACCGTCGCCGGAATAGGGTTAAGAGGTATTACCAATCAATCAGAACATTTAACATCTAGAATTTACAACACAAAGTCAATCATCTTCAATCTCATTCAATTACAATCATGGTGTACCTTATTGAGGTCTACGAGACCTAATTCACATGCTAAAGAGGGGTCGGGACTAAATTGAACACACACAGAAATTCTTGAACACTTAAAATTTTTTCTCAGATTCAGGGATGACACGCCCGTGGGAGGAGGCCGTGTGCCTTCCACAGCTACTATACACCCCCGTGTGTCCATTTGTGTCTATATACTGTCTATTTCAACACGGTCACTAGGGACGCCTGTGTGCCCATTCGTGTCTATATACTGACTATTTTAACACGGTCACTAGGCACGCCCGTGTGCCATGGCCGTGTAATACTAAGCTACATTCTACCAATTCACCCACGGTCTTAGGCACGCCCGTGTGCCTCGACCGTGTAACATTATAGGCCATTTTACAAGGTCAAAGTGCCACCCATTTGGGTCAATCCTACAAGCACATTTGAGTAACACCTTTTCATGCTTCTAATTGCATTCAAACATACCATTTCATACACCAATTAGTCATCCACAATATCATCTACTTCTATACATATTGGCCTCACAAATGAGTCCATCCAAGAATCAATTATACAGCTCAAAACATTTATAACTCAAACATCATATAATCCATACCAAAACTCATCTTCTAACCACCTCTTTCATCAACCATAAAGTCATGAAACATACCACATTCATAGCTCATTCACAAACTCAATATTATCACACTTCCAAGCCAACTCACATGGCAAGGATTAAACATCACAAATCATACCATAACCTCTAGCCTATACATGCCATATTTAATCTATATACATCTTTCCAGAAGTACCAAAATAAATTGCCGATAGTGTGATTGATATGTTGACGATCCCCGGATCCGAGCTAGTTTTACTGACACTGCAAAGCAGAAAAACAAATCACACAGTAAGCTTTCCAAGGCTTAGTAAGTCCGTAATATATTACATGTAATTTAATAATTCAAATTAATATACAAAAATAAGGCATCACTTGGATTAATTTATCAATGCTACACCAACTCAACTATACTCAATGTTCACATAGTACTCCATCCATATACTTTCAAAATCCACCAACACATAGATATCATACGTACCTTAATCAACACATAGTTATCATACAACCTTAGCTAATACGTAGTTATCATACATACCTTTGTCAACACATAGTTACTCACCAACCAAGCTACTCAATTGCTCAACTTTACATTTCGATCAATCTTTACTATATTTTTGATTTATTCGCACACTTAGTGCCAATTGACTCAACTCTCACATAGCATCCACATTTCAATATCATCATAACATTCATTTCATAGCAATTAACATAATTAAGTATTCGTATTATGTCTGAACTTACATCAATATCGCACACACAGTGCTAATCACAAAGCCAAAGTTTATATTATTTTGCACACACAGTGCTAATCATATCGGTCACATTTCCGAATACGCACATTTAGTACCACATAACTCAAGCTCTCACATATCATTTACAATTTGATATATCATACCATTCATTTCGTAACATTAAGCATAGTTAATTACGCACATTATGTTCGGACTTACCTCGGACGTCGAAATACCGAAACGGTCGATTAATCGAGTACTTTGTCTTTGCCTCGATCTTGATCCGAACCTCTCCTTTCTTGGTCTATACACATTTAAATTTAATCCATTCAATCATCATTTCATTCAATTTAGCCCACATACACACATTTAGGGCATTTTGCATAATAGCCCTCATATTTTCACATATCGACACTTTAGTCCCTAGTTCACAAAATCATCAAATTCACCAAATTCCACCTAGCAGAAGCTTAGCCGAATTTTTCTAATATCTATACAAACCCATACATTTCATTTATTTCACATTTTAACCCTTCAATTTGCTATTTTCACAATTTAGCCCTAATTAGCTAAATTCATCAAAACTTCAAGAACAAAACATGTTAATCCAACACCAAGTTCTCATATTTTATTATCAACTAGCACATAGCTCAAGCATTCATCAATGGCTCATCACAAAAAATCATCAATTCACAAAATTACAACATGGGTTAGCTAGAGCACGAAGCAATGATTACGAAAACGTAGAAATTATCAAAAACGGATCAAAAACTAACCTTGAATCAAGATGATTAATAGCCGAACCTAGCTTGATTTTATCCCTTTTCTTTTCCTTCAAATTCGGCACAAAGATGAGCACTATCTCATCATTTTCATGTTTGTTTTATTATTATAAACATTTTACTATTCAATTACTAAAATCTCCATTCCATTAATAAATAAAATAAACATGTAATAAGGGCATATTTGACTTTCATTCATCCATTATCTCAAAGATGGCTTATTTGCCGTATAAGGCCTCCACCTTTAAGAGCCAACAACAATTTAGCACTTATAAATCAGCACATAGCTTTTACTCTTTACGCGATTAAGTCATTTTTCTTAATTCAACACATAAACGATTAAATTATCACACAGAATTTTCACACAGTCTATATCACATACTATTCACACAGAAAATAGTATTAAAATATTTTTACGACCTCGAATTTGTGGTCTCGTACCACTGTTCTGACTAGGGTCAAAGCTGGGATGTTACACTCTTAGCTTGTATCTCACTATCATTCCTTTGAGGCTCACATATCTATTGAACAAATAGTGGCTTAGCTATCAACTCTTCCAATATAGCACCATCATCAGACAAGGCTAAACTCGTGCTCATAGCTCTCAAAGTATACAAGGATTTCCTACTCAGGGCATCCGCAACCACATTCGCTTTACCCGGATGGTAATCAATGACTAACTCACAGTCCTTCAATAACTCAAGCCACCACCTTTGTCGCAAATTCAAATCCTTTTGATCCATCAAATACTTCAAACTCTTATGATCCGTAAAGCTTCGACACTTCTCACCATATAAATAATGTCACCAAATCTTTAATGCGAAGACAATCGCAGCCAACTCAAAATCATGAGTCGAATAATTCTTCTCGTGCGGTTTTAGCTGCCTCGAGGCGTAAGCGACTACCTTACCCTCTTGCATCAACAGACAACCGAGACCATTTAACGACGCGTCATTGTAAACCACGAACTCTTTCCCTGATTCTGGTTGAACCAAAATCGGCGCCTCAGTCAACAATGTTCTCAATCTCTCAAAACTCTGTTGACATTTCTCAGTCTATTCAAACTTAACATCCTTATGCAACAGTTTCGTCATCGGGGTAGCAGTCATGGAAAACCCCTTTACGAATCGTCTGTAGTATCCTGCCAAACCCAAAAAGCTTCTAACTTCTGACACGTTTCTTGGCGGTTTCCAATCCACAATAGCCGAGATCTTACTCGGGTCAACTCTAATTCCATCACCCGACATGATGTGTCCTAGGAATCTGACCTCTCGGAGCCAAAACTCACTCTTGCTAAATTTAGCATATAACTGCTTGTCTCTTAAAGTCTGTAAGACAATTCTCAAATGTTCGGCATGATAACTCTCATCCCGAGAATAAATCAATATGTCGTCAATAAAGGCAACCACAAACTTGTCCAAATACGATCGGAAGACACGATTCATCAAATCCATAAAAATCGCAGGAGCGTTCGTTAGACCAAACGGCATGACCAGAAACTCATAATGGCCATACCTCGTCTGAAATGCCATTTTCAACACATCTTGCTCCTTAACCCTCAACTGGTAATAACCAGACCTCAGGTCTATCTTGGAGAATACTGTGGCTCCCTTCAGTTGATCAAATAGATTATCTATCCTTGGTAAAGGATACTTATTTTTAACCGTCACTTTGTTGAGTTGCCTGTAGTCTATGCACAATCTCATTGACCCATATTTCTTCTTCACAAATAATATCGGAGCACCCCACGGTGAGTAGCTCAGCCTTACAAAACCCTTATCCGTCAGATCTTGCAATTGAACCTTTAGTTCTTTCAACTCTAATGGTGCCATTCTATCCGGAGCAACCGAAATAGATGCTGTCCCCGGAATTAACTCAATTCCAAACTCGACCTCTCTAACTGGAGGCAATCCGGGTAACTCTTCCGGGAATACATCCGGATACTCACATACCACCGGCACTGTTTCAATCTTTGCCTCAGACTCTTGAGTATTCAATACAAAAGCGAGATAGGACTCGCATCCTTTTCTCAAATATTTCTCAGCCACTAAGGAAGAAATCATCACCGGTAGACTATCTGACCCACCTGATTCAACCCGAATAACATCTCCATTCTCACATTTCAATTCAATAAATTTACCACCACAGTTCACTAAAACACTATGGGTAGTCAACAATCCATACCAAGAATTAAGTCAAAATCATCAAAAGGCAACAACATAAGGTTTGCCGGAAAACAATGACCCCTAATTGTGGAAGGACAATTCCTGCACACTTTGTCAACTAACACATGTTTACCTAACGGGTTTGACACCTTAACCACAATTTCCGTAGATTCAACGGTCATACTCAAACTAGATGCCAGTCTCATGCAAATATAAGAATGGGTAGACCCTGGATCAATCAAAGCAATAACAAAGGTGTCATGAAGAGAAAAAGTACCCGTTATTACATCTGGGGATGGTGCCTCTTCGCGAGCGCGAATGGCATATGTCCTTGCATGTGCCCGACCCTCCGGTCTCACAGCAGAGTCTCGGGAGGCACCTCTACCACTAGTCCCACCTCCCGGGTTCTTTGGTGGCCTACCCCTTGTAGATACATTACTGGATCTTATCTCTTGATTTCTTTCCTTGTCATCCCTCTCGGGGCAATTTCAGATAAAATGGTTGGGGGAACCACACTTATAACAATTTCGGTTATTTCCCCAACACTCTCCAGTGTGATATCTACCGCAACTTGGACACTCCGGTTTGTTCTTCGGATTGCCCACACTTTCCATCGAGGTGGCTTGAACTCTCAAACCCGAACGAGTGTTGCCTTGGTCTCGATGTGAATATCCAACTGATGCAGTCGTTCGAGGATTCGCTACTTTAGATCTTTTCGACTGAGCTTGGTACGATTTGCCCACTGACCATTTTCTTGCATCTCAGGCCTCACTCACAGCCCTGCTCTTTTCCTTACTCAGTTCTTCGGCCTTACTTGCCCTATCAACCAACACCAAAAACTTTTTTAACTCCAAAATACCAACTAGTAGTTTAATATCCTCATTCAGGCCATCTTCGAACCTCTTGCACAAAATAGTTTCCATTGACACACATTCTTGCGCGTACTTGTTAAGCCTAACAAATTCGCGCTCATATTCCGCCACAGTCATTCTTCATTGCTTTAACTCAAGGAATTCCTTTCGTTTCTGATCAGTAAATCGCTGACTTATATACTTCTTTCAGAATTCCTCCAAAAAGAAGTCCCACGTCACCCTCTCTTTAGGAACCACTGATGTCAATATTTTCCACCAATGGTATGCCGAGTCCCTCAGCAAAGACACGGCGCACTTTAAGCTTTCCTCAGGTGTACAAGAGAGTTCATCAAATACTCTCATTGAGTTCTCAAGCCAGAAATCTGCCCTCTCAGGGTCATCATCTACTTTAGCTCTAAACTCCTCATTGCTTGCTTCCTAATCTTATCTACAGGGGCTTCGTTATCCTCACTACATCTATACCTTGAGGAGCCACTGGAACTGGCTGAGGTATAGGAGGAGGTGGAGGAGGTTGAGCATTAGGGTTTGCTCGAACATACTCTGAGTACCAATTACTCATCATCTGGAGAAAGGTTTCCCGAGCCTCTTCTCCTTGACCCCTAATCTCGGGTCCACTCTGAACAGGCGCGGTCCCTTGCGCGGGAGCCAGCGCATTACTAGCTGCATCATCAGCAGTCAATTGATCGGGATCCATGTACTATATAAAACAAAGTTTAGAATCATCAGAAGCCACCACACTATCATTATACGCTTATGGCATGTATAGCTTAGACTATTACACCCGCTACGGTAGTCCTAGAACCGACTAAACCATAGCTCTGATACCACTAAATGTAACACCCCTTACCCGTATTCTATGCTAGAACCGAGCTCAAGGCATTACCGGCTTAATCCACTTGATCACACTACTTTAGTCACAATTTGACTACTCTCTATGGTCACCACAACGAACTCATTAAGGACTCACAAGGCCTTGAACATACATACGAGGGTTTCGAGACCCTACCGAAAATCTTTACGTTCTTAAAATTTCTTTCACCTAAACAAGGGTCCACACGCCCACGGGAAATGGGACACGCCCATGTAGGTAGGCCGTGTGGTCACACACGCCCATGTCCCTACCCCGTGTATAAAAACTTCGATATTCTACTTGTGTCACACGGTCTAAGAACACGTTCGTGTTCTCCACCCGTGGTGAACACTGACCATCTTACACGGCCTAGGCACACGCCCGTGTGGCTAGCCCGTGGTCTATTCTGACTTAAAACTCTAACATATAGGGGACACACGGCCAAATCACACGCCTATGGGCTGACCGTGTGTCACACATGGCCTAGACACATGCCCGTGTGTCTACCCATATGGACAAGAACAAGGCTATTTGCCCAGCTCTTTTCACTCTTCTAGCTCACACAACATGGATCCATTCAACATATTATCACACAATTCATGTTTTGCAATCTAACCTTGCAAGGATAACTACATCTTTTCATATAATAAGGTAAACCATTAACCATGGCATTATACAAAATAGATTATCCATCAAAAAGGCCAACACACCCTTGGCCAATACAACAACATAAACTAACTTGTCTAGCCTCTATACATGCCATATACAAAAGCACTAAGTTTAAATATACCAAGTGAGCTGATAGTGTGGGCAATCTTCCCAATTATCCGCGTGTCTTGTCCCGACTCTTTAGCTCTATAAGACAAGGGAAAAGAAAGGGGAGTAAGCTTTAAGCTTAGTAAGTTTACATATAAACAAGCTAAACAACAATTAGCATTATATAAAACAAGACAATTCACATCCACAACTATGCTTACTCATTCTATCCCTTACCATAATTCCACCACATCACAAGCTTAATGCTTTCATTCATTCATTTGTATACCTACACTCAACACCACAATTTCTCATGATACAACACATCATGATTTCTCACTAATTCAACCACACAGCTAAATCACTCGATGGTTTCGCACTTAGCCCACCTCAATCAAATAGTAGGGTAGTATCGCACATAGCCTTCCCAATAGGGTAATTATAGTGGTTTTCCATATAGCCCACTAAATAATATACTTAATGATAGCATCACACACAGCCCATCGTAGTTAAGTATTAAGGTGGTATCGCACTTAGCCCACCGTCAAATATTATCACTACACATTCACTTATCTACTTTGTAATTCATACATCAATTCACAACAACCACCACATTCAATCCACTTGAACCATATAGGTTCTCAATCATACTATACACTAGTTAGCATCAACAAAGTATATGTATAAATGCATTATTTACACATAAACTTACCTCGGTATTTAAAATGTATGAAGACGTGCAATTTAGTCCACGACTTTATTTTTACCTCAGTTTCGATCCGGGCTTCGTTTTTCTTGATCTACAATGATAAATCAACTCATTTAATACACACATTGACTAAATTGACTCATAACTCATACTTTGGAAAAATTACCATTTTGCCCTAAACTTCCTCATATTTACACTTTTGCCCCAAGTCTCGTAAAGTGATTTTCATTCAACATTATTATTTTTCATGCATAGCTGAATCATACTCTCAACTCTAGAAACCTTTAATTCTCACTAAATCACTCATGTATGACCAATTTCATAACTTTTACTAACTAGTCCTTACATGCATTTTTCATGGAATTCACTTAGAAAAAGATGTTTATTCTACATCCAAGACTCATAATCTTCCATAAAACATCAAAATACATGCATGTCATACATGGGTATATTTTTGAACATGAATCCTAGCTCAACATATAGCTAAAAATAGCTAACTCATGTTACGAGGACTTCAAAAATACGAAGAATATCCAAAACGGGGCTAGGATGCACTTACTAGCAAGCTTGAAAAATTGAAGAACCCTAGCTATGGCTTCTTGAAATTTTCGGCCAAGGGAAGAAGATGAGCATCAAATTTTGACTATTTCATCTTTTTAATCATTTATTTAAAAAATGACCAAAATGCCCTCTTTACCATACTTTCAAATTTCACCCCCTCATGCCCATTTTTGTCCAAAAATTAGAAATTAGGAAAATTGCTATTTAAGGACCTCTAATTAATAATCCAAAGCTATTTCATACTTACAGCTTCTAGAATCTCACATTTTGCAACTTTTGCAATTTAGTCCTATTGGACAATTCAATCACAATTAGCAAAATTACTTCATGAAACTTTCATACTTTCATGCAAACATATCATAAACCTTAAAACTCATGTTTCTACTTCAGATTTGTGGTCTCACACCACTATTCTGACTAGGCCCTAAATCGAGATGTTACACTAACATTGCCGGGGTGTCGAGGTGGTCTGCCCCTCGAGCCGGGAGTGTTTGACCTAGAGGTTTGAACAATATCTTTTACAGGCTTTTCTGGACAGTCTCTGAGATAGTGGTCAAAAGAACCACATCTAAAGCAAGCTCCGCTTCTTATGCAGCATTCACCAAAATATAATTTATTGCAATGTTTGCATCTTGGTTTAGGACTTCTAACACTTCCTATACTTGTAACAGATGGAGACGGAGATCTCGGATTAGAGCGTTGAGAGCCTCGTTCTTTTCCAGAATACCCCATAAATGTGGTAGAATGATCATAGCGTTTCTTTTATTTCTTTGAAACAGATGCTTGTGACTTCTCCATAGATCTCTTACAAGAAATCTAAGCTTCTCTTTCTGCTTGTCTCTTTTCTTTACTTAATTCCTCAGCTTTGTGTGCTCGATCGGCTAGTATCACAAATTCCATTAATTCAAGGATTCCAATCAATAGCTTGATGTACTCATTTAATCCTTCTTCAAAACATTTACACATATCAGCCTCAGTCGGAACACATTCCCTGGCATACTTGCTCAATCTAACAAATTCTCGTTCATACTCAGTAACTGCCATATTTCCCTGTTTGAGCTCTAAAAATTCCTTCTTTTTCTGATCTAGAGATCTTTGGCTAAGATACTTCTTTCTGAATTTAATTTGGAAAAATTCCCATCTAACATTTTCCCTCGGTACAGCAGAAATGATAATATTCCACCACTGATAGGCTGAGTCTTTTAGCAAAGATACACCACATTTCAGACATTCAGCTGGTGTACATGATAACTCATACAAAACCCTAATGGTATTTTTAAACCAAAACTCAGCCCTTTCTGGATCATCTTCGGCAATAGTCCTAAATTCTTCTGCCTCATATTTACAGATTTTGTCCACTGGAGGCTTACCAATTCTAACAGGTTCAGCACCTTGTGGCATATCGGGAACCCATTGAGGAGCATGAGGGGGAGGTTGTTGTACATGTAACAGCCCGATTTAGGGCCTAGTCAGAATAGTGGTGCGAGACCACGAATCCGAGGTGAATTTATGAGTTTTTAAGGTTCATGCCATATTTGCATGTTAGTGTGAAAGTTTCATGAAGCAATTTTGCTAAAATGAAGTTGAATGGTCAAAAAGGACCAAATTGCAAAAGTTGTAAAATGTGAGTTTTTAGAAGCATTTTGTATGAAATAGCTTTAGAATATTAATTATGAGTCCTTAAATAGCAATTTTCCCAAATTAAAAATTTTGGACAAAAATGGACATGAGTTAGTAAAATGGAAATTTTTTAAAGAGAAGGGCATTTTGGTCATTTGTCTAATAAGTGATTAAAATAGGAAAAAGATGATAAAATTTTATTCATTTTCTTCCTTCCATTGCCAAAAAATTGAAGACTCCATAGCTAGGGTTCTTCATTTTTTCAAGCTTGCTAGTAAGTTCATCTTAGCCCCGTTTTTAATATTCTTCGTGTTTTTAAAGTCCTCGTATTATGAATTAGCTATTTTTAGCTATATAATAAGCTAAGATGCATGTTCAAAAATTTCATCTATGAATGACATGCTTGTTAAATGATGTTTTATGGAAGATTATGAGAGTTTGATGTTAGATAAACATCTTTTCCTTAATGAATTTCATGAAATATGATAGTATGAACTTGTTTGTAATAGTTATGAAATTAGTCATACCTACTAGAAATAAAGAGAATTGATGATTGCTATAGTAGAGAAAATGAACCAGCTAAGCATGTAGTCTAAGAAAGTTGAATGAAAATTATTTTACGAGCCTTGGGGCAAAAGTGCAAATATGAGAAAGTATAGGGGCAAAATAGTAATTTTTCCCAAGTATGAGTAAAGGGTCAATTTAGTCAATGTGAATATTAAATGATCTATTTATGACTATAGATCAAGAAAAATGAAGCCCGGATCGAAATCGAGGCAAGAACAAGGTCGAGGACTAAATTGCATACCTAGCTACATTTTGTATATTGAGGTAAGTTTATATGATTTCTAAGCTTTATGATTTATATCATTGAATTGCTTAGTATAATGTACAATGTTATTATGAAAAATGTTTAATGTTATGTTAAACAAAGAAATTAATGAGATCAAGTATGAGAAAGCCCCGATTGAAGTCGAATAACTTAGGAAACTCGATTTACCACATGAAACAAGAAAGTCCATATAAGACCAAGCCGACGCATGGCATCGGCAAGCAAGCAAGATATCATGTAAGTCCAAGGCAAGCTTGGCATTGAGTAAGATATCATGTAAGTCCAAGGCAAGCTTGGCATTGAAGAAGTTATCATGTAAGTCCAAGGCAAGCTTGGCATTGAACAAGTTATCATGTAAGCCCAAGGCAAGCTTGGCATTGAACAAATTATCATGTAAGACCAAGGCAAGCTTGGCATTGAAAGGTTATCAAGAGAAAGAGATCCCGTATAAATCCAAGTTAAGGCATGGCATTGGTGAGAACAAGAAAGACTTCGTATAAGTCCATGTTAAGTCATAGCCTTGAAATTTAGATGAGATTTAGTATCCTCGGTTATTCATATAAATTCATCGGGCAAATGAGTTAAGCTCCAAAGAGATAACAAGAAAGCTAAGTAAGTAAGGTTATTATCAAGTGATAAAGAATATTATTCATGTTATGAATGACGAATTAGAAATTATGAGTATTACGTTCAAGTATGCTGATCAATGTGGTCTAGTGATATAGGTACTTTGTTTGCCTATCAAGTATGAGACTAGTAAGTTTCATGAGTTATGTAAGAATCAAGTATGAGTAAGTAAGCTTTATAGCTGAAATTTATGATGCCATTGTTTATGTCAAATGGTTTATATTAAGCAAGTATGTTGCTATGTGCATTATGCAAACTTACTAAGCTAAATGCTTACGTCTTTTATTATTTCTTTCTATGTAGTCCCGCCAAGCTAACTTGTGGATCGTTGAAGTCGGAGCTCGAATCACACTATCAACCGCTATTTTGGTATAGCCAAGTTGTTTATTTAAGTATGGCATGTATAGGAAACATTTCATTTTGAGTATATGTCTTAGAAAGGGGAAAAGCATGGGCTATCAAGTTTATTATTATTCTTTTGTAAATGGCTAAATGATTGGCCAAGATTGACTAAGTATGTATGTTATTGATATCAATGGAGCATGTTATATTGTTCATTAAATTTGTAGTGATTTGAGTTGTTGAGATAGTATGAATTTGCTCTTGATTTCGAGGTGGCAATTGGCTTGGTAAATAGCCTCTAAGTGCCCACGCGGTCGGACACACGGGCGTGTGTCTAAGCCGTGTGCACCCTGCACCATTGCACCTTAAGTCAGAATATCAAGTTGTAGTACACGGTCTAAGTCCACGGGCGTGCCATGGCCGTGTGTTATAAGTCAAAATGCTAAGGTTTTTCACACGGGCCGGGACCACAGGCGTGCCATGGCCGTGTGAAGTTTGGCAGTAAGCTCGAGTTTTAAGCACGGTTAGGAGACATGGGCGTGTCTCAGGTTTACACGGGCGTGTCCCAACTCACATTGGCGTGTAACCCCTGTTTGAATTAAAAGTTTTCGATTGAGTTTCAAAAGTTTACGAACATGAGTTTAAGGCCTCGTAGGCCCATGAAAAGTACAAGTTGATTAAGAAAGATAAGTTCTTAATTCGGAACAAAATTTTATAGCCCGTAAGTACTTGATTAAGCAAGTTCAAGCATAGTAACTTCTCGTATTCGGTCTAAACCTCAGACTCGGGTATGGGGTGTTACATTTAGTGGTATCAGAGCCAGGTTTAGTCGGTTTTAGGACTAACATAGCATGAGCACGAGTCTAGCTATACATGCCATACGTAAGAATGTTTTTAGAATGATAGTGTGACGACTCCTGACGACTTAAATTATGTTTATATATATAGTAAATGGATCTTGAAAGAGATATGGCGGATGACGTAGAAAGTAATGCGCTGGCTCCTGCTGAAGGGACGGTTCCGAACGAGAATGAGAATAGACCCACTACGGTGAGTCAAGAAGGAGGAGAAGGGGCTAGAGAAGCCTTCCTCCACATGATGAATCGTGGTATTACGAGTTCGTTTGTATGAACCCAAATGTACAACCCCCACCACCCCCACTGTTCCACAACCTATTCCAAGAGCCCCTCAAGTAGTAGAGGTGGTAAGAGGAGACAAACCTCCAGTTGATAGGATCAGGAAACATGGGGCAGAAGAATTCCGGGCGAAAAGAGAAGATGATCCGAAAAAATCTGAGTTTTGGTTAGAAAATACCATCAGGGTATTTAATGAGCTATCATGCACACCTGAGGAAAGCATGAAGTGTGTAGTCTCCCTTTTAAGAGATTCTACCTATCAACGGTGGAACACCCTGGTATTAGTGGTATCAAAGGAGAAGATCACATGGGAATTCTTCCAAGAAGAGTTCAAGAAAAAGTATATCAGTCAAAGATTTGTAAATCAGAAAAGAAAAGAATTTTTAGAGTTAAAGCAAGGCAAGATGTCGGTGACCGATTATGATCGTGAGTTTGTGCGACTAAGCAAATACGCTCGAGAATGTGTGTCCACCGAGGCCATCATGAGCAAAGATTTGAAGATGGGCTAAATAAGGACATCAAACTGTTTGTTGCGGTACTAGAATTGAAAGAATTTGTTGTGCTAGTGGACAGAGCTTGTAAAGCCGAAGAGCTAGTAAAAGAGAAGAGAAAGTCTGAAATTGAGTCTCGTGACTCTAGAAAGAGACAGTGGAATAAGTCATTCCAATCCTCATCCAAGAAGTCAAAAGATTTACCTACCCGATCGGCTACTTCCATTGGGTTTTCAAAGAAAGACAAGAGTAAACAGTATTCAGGAAATAAAGCACAGACTACTTCAGTCGCTAGTGTGGGGAACTTTCAATCTGAAAAACCCGAATGCCCACAGTGTGGCAGGCTTCATCTTGGAGAATGCCGAGCACACAAAAATGCATGTTTTAGATGTGGTTCCCAAGACCACTACATAAAGGATTGTCCAGAGACAATGAAAGAAGAGGGAGCTCAGAACCCAAGATCCGGGAGTATGGTCAGAGGAAGACCGTAGAGAAACCTAGGAAGTAGGGCAAGAGGAAGAGGTAACCCTAGAGAGCAGGCCGCGAGACCCGAGGGTAGGGCGCCTGCACGGACTTATGCCATTCGTGCTCGCGAAGAGGCATCTTTCCATGATGTTATCACGTGTACCTTTTCTCTTCATGGTGTTAAAGTTATTGCTTTAATAGATACCGGATCTACACACTCTTACATTTGCATGAAATTGGTATCCGATTTGAGTATGCCTATAGAGTTTACAGAATTTGTGATTAGAGTGTCTAATCCTTTAGGCAAGAGTGTGTTAGTGAATGAAGTATGTAGAGAATGTCCATTAATGATTAGAGATTATTGTTTTAAAGCAAACCTTATGTTGTTACCATTTGACGAGTTTGATCTCATTCTCGGTATGGACTGGTTAACTACCAATAATGTAATAGTTAATTGTGGGAAGAAATGCATTGAAATGAGATGTGAGAATAGGGATATCCTCCATATAGAATCAGATGAACAAAGTGGATTGCCGGAATTGATTTCTCATATGACGGCACAAAGATTTATAAGAAAGGGGCATGAGGCATATTTGGCCTTTGTGATGAATGATAAAGAAGCAGAGTTAAAGATTGAGTCCGTACCGATAGTATGTGAGCACATGGATGTTTTTCCCGAAGAATTATCGGGATTACCTCCAATCAGAGAATTTGAGTTCAGCATTGAGGTAGCTCCCGGTACTGTACCAATATCTATTACTCCTTATAGAATGGCTCCAATGGAGTTGAAAGAGTTGAAAATACAGTTGCAAGAGTTAACAGACAAAGGCTTTCAAAGGTCAAGTTGTTCTCCCTGGGGTGCTCTAGTTTTATTTGTGAAAAAGAAGGATGGCACTATGAGATTGTGCATAGATTATCGTCAGCTTAATAAAGTGACAGTAAAGAACAAGTACCCATTGCCAAGGATCGATGATTTGTTCGATCAATTGAAAGGAGTCACCGTGTTCTCTAAGATAGACTTGAGATCGGGGTATTACCAGTTAAGAGTAAAGTAGTCAGATGTATCCAAGACTGCTTTTCGAACAAGGTATGGGCATTATGAATTTTTAGTCATGTCTTTTGCTTTGACCAATGCTCTTGCGGTATTCATGGACTTAATGAACCGCATCTTGATTCATACCTCGACAAGTTTGTAGTCATTTTTATTGGCGACATCTTGGTTTTATTCCCGAGATGAGAATGAGCATCTTGAGCACTTACGGATAGTTTCTGATTCTTGAGAAAATCGGTTGTATGCCAAGTTTAGTAAAAGTGAGTTTTGGCTCAATGAAGTAGGATTTACAGGGCATATTGTCTCGGGAGAAGGGGTTCAGTAGACCCAAGTAAGATCTCGGCTATTATGGATTGGAAACCACCGAGAATATCTCTGAGGTTAGAAGTTTCCTAGGCCTAGCTGGCTATTATAGACGATTTGTCAAGGGTTTTCCATGATTGCAACCCCGATGACAAAGTTATTCTGAGAAAAATGTGAAGTTCGAGTGGGCGAAATATGCCAACAAAGTTTCAAAAAATTGAAAGCATTATTGTGAAGCTCGGTTTTAGTACAACCTGAGACGGGGAAAGAGTTCATAGTTTACAGCGATGCATCCTTAAATGGATTAGGCTGTGTAACACCCCAAACCCGGTCAATACACCACGACCGAATATGGTATGTTACGGGGAAAACGTACTTGAGAGGTTTAGGTTTTTCGTTTAAAAGCAGGATGTAAACACTTCACTATATAGTGTATTTGAAGAAAATTTGAGTAGGCTTATTTGAAATCAGGTGGTGTATTTAGAAAACCCAAAAATTTTGAAAGCTTAACCAAAAGATGTAGTTAAAACAAGTTTATTCCATTTTATTATTCAAATAGTTTCTTAGTGTTACTTAAGACATTTTAACTTGGTAGAAAATCGAGTTTTGATTTGGAAATCGTTTGAGTTTCTAACGCAAGTCATGGTGAGATACCCGATGGTATAGTTTAAAACACTTTGCGTTAGAGTTTTTAAATCATTGTCTTTCCAAATTTTAGTAAAATTCCAACCCACTTATTTTGTTAAGGCATATTAAAGTCTATTTAAAGCATAAACATCATAAAACATAATTTAAAGGCCTTTTACAATCCAAAACAAAACCCAAATAATAAAATGCAAGCTAAAGTACCCAAATTATAAAGTCTGAGTAAAACTTTATTAAGCGTGGCATGAGCACCCGAGTCCATCCCGGCTCCATGTCCGCGTCTAAGTGTCACTGAAATGTCAAAGGAGAGGGTGAGTCGAATGACTCGATGCATAAATCCCGCTCCCGATAAAACAACATGCTAACACACATCATACATAGCAACATGATTAATGCAACCCGATCCTAACCATCCATATCGCCTTTTCTACCCGTGTGTGTACCAAACCACCGGTGGTGCCAAACCACTGGTGACCCAAAGTCACGATATCCATAAGTGTGGTGCCAAACCACTTTGGTGACCCAAAGTCACGAATAATCCAATGATGGGGCCAACCCATCGCGTGATACCAAATCACTAGCGAGGCGATCCCATATCTCAAAGTGGGGCCAACCCACGGTGGTGTTAACCACGGGGGCCGAGTCACAATGAGGTGCCAAACCTCTGGTGTCCCAAAGACACGATGTGATACCAAATCACTTTGGTGACCGCGATCACAAATCCGATGATGGGGCCAACCCATCGTGTGATACCAAATCACGGCGTCAATCCGTATAATCAATCGTGGGGCCAACCTTTGTGGTGCTAAGCCACTGGGACGAGGCGCTATGAGGTGCCAAACCTCTGCGGTGTCCCAAAGACACAAATGTGATACCAAATCACTTTGGTGACCGAAGTCACAAAATCAAGCTGTGGTACCAAACCACCGAGGTGCCAAACCTCACGTGTCCCAAAGACACAGTGTCCCAAAGACACGGATATCATCATCCTCCCTCCACTCATATCACCCATCATCATGCCATACTCATGTGATCATGCATCTCATACAAGTCATGCATATCATGCCAACATGCCAAGCATTATATCTCATAGCATACATAACATAGATCATAATATTGAGTATACATCGGTAGAACTCGTAATGCTACGGACTTACCGGATCAGTACATATACCCCATCAGGGGTACCAATTAATCCATCATCTTGTTTTGGTTTTACAAAGCAATCGAGTTATTAATAATATTACCAAGTATGGGTGTGTTAGTTACACACCGGAATAACGAGGCCCTAATCCCAAAGAAAAGATCTACAATCTTTAAACTCCTTGCTCTAGAATCGGCCAAACATAGGGGTTAGATACTTAAGACCATTCGGCCAAGGACTTTTAAGCCAACAGAGTCATTATCAACCCTTACCTTTGTACTTGATTTGGTTTCCTACCAAATCTCGAATCAACGATGATTCTCCTTTAACAATCGGCACCCTAATGAAACAAATAGTTAATCTCCAATCACCTTTGACTTAATCGAAATCAAAAGATTGAACTAACAATAATATACCAATCACTTACCCTCTACTTACTAATCGGTTTACAAAGAAGGAAGACTCCTCTTGATTACTTCCAAAATCAAAGGCCCTATCATGAATTCGATTCCAACATAAGAGGTTAACTCCTTTCAACATATGCCCAACATCGTCTATTAACCCAACCAAAACCGATAAATCATAAGAGAGGGAAGAAATGGCCATTCGGCCTAGCACTTACCCAACACCAACCAGTATTCGGCCTACACAACCACCAGGAGAAGGGAGATATTCGGCTAAGTTAAAGACTAATAGAAGAGAAAAGAGATTCGGCTAGAATAAGCAAAAGAATTTTGTGTCCAAAAGAAAAGAGAATCGGCCAAGGTCTTGAGAAGAGAAGAAAATGGAAAAGAGAGATAGGTGCTTTTCGGTTTTGGAGAAAAGAAATGGAATAGATGAATGAAGATTTCGTTTTAGGGACAAGGTAAGTTACGACAAAAAGAATGGAGAAGATGAATGGAGAATTCGATTGAGAAGGAAATGGTAAGTTTCGGCACTTATGAAAATAAAGAAATTATGAGAGGGAGAGAAGAGAGCATTCGGCTATATTGGAATTAAGAGAAACAAAGGCAAGTTTCGGCTAAGGTGTATGTTGCTTACACTTTCGGTTTCAAGGGAGAAATGGAAGACTTACTTGAATATTGGTAACAAAGAAGAAACTCTCTGACATTCGGCTAACAACTTGACCAAAAGGGAGAATTTTAGCTAGACATACCAAGACCGAAAATGAAAGAAAAACACTAGAAATGCCAAAAGCATTTTCGGCATAGTCACTTCTCACACCAAGCCGTCACTCCCCCCCACCAAACTCCTCCTAAAAATTCGGCCAAGTCTACCCATCCACTCACCACCACTCCTTCAAACTTGCTTGACCAAGTCTTCCTTCTAACTTCCTCTCCACCCTCCATTTGAATGTGTAGACCAAGTCCAAGGAAGAATTCGAATTGCCTTCTACCTCTTCCTCCATGCCGTCCAAAATGAGTGAAAAAATAGGGGATCTCTGCGACTTGAACTCAGGATCTCTCCCCCTTGTAGATGACGCCACACTCAGCTCCAAGTGGCACATGCCTTGCCACTTTGCCAACCTCATTTTTGTGTAACAACTACCAAATAAAATACATATCCCTCAGCTCCAACAGCTCCCTACACCTAAGGCTCAAAAACTAAATTTTCCCCATTCCTCGGCATATACTCTAGCCTACAAATAAGCCCCTAAGACACACGAAATAGCAACATAGCACACCAACACTGCAATATCATCATGCAACAACAAAATAGCCCCTAACCCGGGATATTACAGTTCTACCCCTTAAAATAATTTCGACCTCGAAATTACACGATCAAAAGAGTTGAGGGTATTGCTGCCTCATCATATCCTCGGGTTCCCACGTGGCTTCTTCCACGCCATGATTCCGCCAAAGAACCTTAACCAAAGGCACAGACTTTCTACGCAGAACCTTCACATCCCGATCAAGAATCTGCATAGGTTCTTCTTCCAAAGTCAAATCTGGATTTACCTCGATCTCTTCCACTGCTACCACATGCGATGGATCCGAACGATATCTCCGAAGCATCGAAACGTGAAATACGTCGTGAATCTGACTAAGCTCTGCTGGCAATTCCAGTTGATACGCCACTGGTCCCACTCGTCTCAAAACCTTATACGGCCCAATAAACCTCGGACTTAGCTTGCCTTTCCTTTCGAATCTCAACACCTTCTTCCAAGGCGAGACCTTCAGGAAAACTCGATCCCCCACAGCAAACTCTATATCTCTCCGCTTAAGATCAGCATAAGACTTCTGCCGGTCCGAAGCTTCCTTCAATCGAGCCTGAAACAACTTAACCTTATCTTCAGTCTCAGCAACTAACTCTGGTCCCAACAACTGACGTTCACCTAACTCCGTCGAACACGTAGGTGAGCGACACTTCCTACCATACAACGCCTCATACGGTGCCATCTTGATGCTCGCTTGATAACTGTTATTGTAGGCAAACTCAGCTAATGGTAGAAACTCCTCCCAGCTACCTCTCTCAAATCCGAACACAACCCCTCGGCATATCCTCTAAGATCCGAATAACCATTTCGATTGACCGTCGATCATTTGGGTGAAAAGCCGTCTTTGAAATCCAACCGCGTGCCAGAGCACGATGCAACGCTTTCCGGAACCTTGACGTAAATCGGGATCCCTATCCGTGATGATCGATCTTGGCACACCGTGCAACCTCACTATCTCTCAAACATACGGTTTGCCAACTTCGAGTGAGTAGTCAACCCTCACCGGAATAAAGTGAGTGATTTAGTCGACGATCCACCACTACCCAAATCGAATCCTTCTTGCTTGGCGTGGCGGTAATCCACCGACGAAATCCATGGTTATCCTTTCCCACTTCCACCGAGGAATCTTCACAGTGAAGCAAACCCGACGGCAGCGATGTTCACCCTTGACTCACGACATGCGGACACTTCCCAACAAACTCTGTCACTTCTTTCTTGAGACCAGGCCACAAAAACGCTCTCGAGATCCCTATACATCTTACTACCTCCGGGATGCATAGCATAAGAGGCGCTATGTGCGTCTGAAGAATCCTCTGCCTCGACTCAACATCCTTGGGCATACAAGCTTTACCTTGAAAACACACACCCCATCACTAGACAAACTATAACCCTCCAAACCACCACTGCTGTGCACCGCAACCTCCGCGCACTCGTAACCTCATCCTCTAATCGTTTCTCTCGATCGCTCAACCCAAGTAGGCTTAATCGCAACTCTGCGGGATACTCCCATCGTCATACAAGCTCAAATGGGCAAACATCGCTCTTAAGTCCGAAACAACCTTACGGCTCAACGCGTCTGCCACCACGTTAGCCTTGCCTTGCCCTGATGATACTCGATCGAGCGATCGTAATCTTTAAGCAACTCAACCCATCTGCGCGCCTCAAATTCAAATCCTTACGAGTCAAGAGGTACTTCAGACTCTTATGATCGGTGTAGATTATTGATCTCTCTCCGTACAAGTAGTGCCTCCAAATCTTCAATGCAAAGACTACAGCCGCTAACTCCAGATCGTGCGTCGGATAGTTGACCTCATGTGGCCTCGGTGTCGAGAAGCGTAAGCCACAACCTTACCTTCTTGCATCAGCACACACATCCCAATCCGTATGTGATGCATCACAATAGGCTTGTGAATTCCTTACGACCTCGAAGTTGAATCAAAACCGGAGCCTCGGTCAAAATCTTCTTTAACTTATCGAAGCTTTCTGCTTTTTTTCAGTCGGACAAACGAAACCTCTTTCCTTAACAACTTGGTCATTGGTGCGCAATCAACGAGAAACCCTCTACAAACCTTCTTAGTATCCGCCCAAACCAGAAAAACTCCGAATCTCAACCATCGACTTAGGCGGTTTCCAATCCAAAATCGCCTCAATTTTTCGAGGATCCACTCTAATCCCCTCGGTGACACTACATGTCCCAAGAAAGTCACTTCTCTAAGCGAACTCGCATTTACTTGAACTTAGCATGAGAGCGCTTTTCCCTCAAAATCTGCGACACCACTCGCAAATGCGCATCATGCTCTTCTTACGTCGCCCCAGTACACTAAGATGTCGTCAATAAAAACTACCACGAACCGGTCCAGATCTTTGCTTTGAAACACCCTATTCATCATATCCATGAATGCTTTGCCGGCGCGTTAGTCAACCCGAACGGCATTACCAGAAATTCGTAGTGCCCATACCGAGTCCGAAACGCTGTCTTGTGAATATCCGCTTCTTTCACCTTTAATCGGTGATACCTGGACCTCGGTCAATCTTAGAAAATACCATTGCACCCTTGGTGATCAAACAAGTCATCTATCCGTGGCAGCGGATACTTGTTTTGATCGTCGGCTTATTCACCGGCGGTAATCTATGCACATCCGCATCGTACCATCTTTCTTCTTAACAAAGAGTACCGGCGCACTTACGGCGAAACACTTGGCCTAATAAACCCCGATCCAATAACTCCCCGGATCTCGAGCCTTAAGCTCCACCAATTCCTTTGGCGCCATCCTATATGGAGCAATAGACACCGCGCATTCCGGATATGAGATCTATCCCAAAATCTACCTCACGATCCGGCAACCCGGAAGTTCTTCTGGAAACACATCAGCAAATTCCTTAACTGTTCGGACTTTTTCTACAGCAGACTCTTTAGCCTCCAAGGCATACATATGAACCACATACGCTTCACAGCCCTTTCTCACCATCTTCTCTGCCTTCAGAGCAGATACCACATTTGATAAGTAATCTCTCCTATTACCTATCATAGCCACTTCATCTCCCTCAACCGTCTTAAGAACCATGCGCTTAGCCGCGCAATCCAACTTCGGCTGGTACTTAACCAACCAGTCCATCCCAAGAATCAAATCGAACTCCCCAAATGGCAGTTCCATCGGATCGGCGAAGAAACACTACCCCTTGGAGTTCTAGGGTACATCTCTAAACGACTTATCTACCACTACTGAGTGACCTAGAGGGCTAATTACGGTCATCGCCTAGAAGATATCTCAGGGTCTAAATCCATGGTCTCTACTATACTCCTGGCAACATAAGAGTGCGTTGAACCCACATCAATCAAAGCGTTATAAGGAGAACTAAAGATCGAAACATACCGTTATTATGACGTCCCGTGCGTCGCCGCTCTCTCTCTCGGCGCCTCATTGCATACACTAACCCGGTATCGGCATCGAACTACCGCACCTCTGCCCGGTGCTCCACGGCCCCGACCAGCACCATTACCACCTCTGCCATTACCACGGCCCCTCTGCGGTGGCGGTCCACTACTCCTGAACTAATTACGGCCCAGACTCTCAGACTGAATCCTAGCCAACCTATGCGGACAGTCCCTCACGCGATGATCCAGAGAACCACACTCAAAACAACCTTTTCCTCCAGTCCAACAACCACCCCAATGGGATTTCCCACACTGGTTACACTGCGGCGGTCCCTGCCTAGCGGCAACAAACCTACCTGGCTGATTTGACCCACTCGGTCTAGCCCTTTTCTGTGGATTACCCGACGATCCAGAAGACCCAAAGCTCCTCTTATGCCTATTTCTGTCCATGCTCTGCCTCACTGACTCTTTAACACCCTCGGCTACCTTAGCCTTTTCAACTAAGACAGCAAACTCGCGCTCCTGCTGAGGAGCAATCAGCAGTCTCAACTCGTCTCGCAGACCATCCTCGAAACGAACACACCTCTCATGTTCGGTGGCTACAATACCCCTGGCATACCTACTCGGCTTCAGAACTCACCTGCGTGACTGTACTCGAAAGCACTTACTCCCTGAACAAGCCTCGAAAATGCCTTTATTTGGAGTCAATATAACTAGCCCCAATGTACTTCTTTTGATACGCAGCCCTGAAATAATCCCATGTCAGATCCTCTGCTGCCACACTGTCCCGAACCGTGAGCCACCATTGATATGACTCATCCCGGAGAAGCGATACGATGCCCTTCAGCTTCTCTTCAGCAGTTAAGTCCAGATCATCCATGATCCGCTCAGTTGCCTCCAGCCAATATTCAAGCGGTGCTAGGAGCAACACGGATACACCTCGAAAGAATTCGGCCCCATTTGCCCGAAGTCGCTCGAGCACTGATTTCCTAACTCCTGCACCACCACCTACTCCAGGCTACTCTTTCCAACACTCGCGACGATCGCTTGTGACACTGCGTCGTCTCGATCGATCTTGAAACTCACCACCTCCGGTGGTGGCGGGCCGGTATCTCATTTTCGACCCACGACCGGACCCTACGGGTTCGTAAACCGTCATCCTACCACGACCTGCGTCCACGACCTGCGTCCACGACCACGTCCACCTCTAGCGCTCATGACTAAATTCTCTACGTATCGATTTAGGAGTTTTATGCATCGATATTTATTCCACTGTTTTAAAGCAAAGTCTTATGAATAGTAAAGAAGCTTTGTTTTCGCGAGTTCACGTAATCCTATCGATTTGAGTTTCTAAAGTAATCCACTCTGCAATCATCCAATCACATCAATAAATCACAAGAAATAGTAAGGGTACTTACAGGCGGGTGATCGGTGCGTGGAGACTCGGTGTCATGCCTTTCAACCCATTTATTTTAACAAAACACTTAAAACAGACTTTTGAAAACATTTTGGGCCTCGGGCCCACAAATAAAACCTTTGAACTTGGCTCGATACCACAATTGTAACACCCCAAACCTAGTCAATACACCACGACCGAATCTGGTATGTTCGGGAAAAAGCGTGCTTGAGAGGTTTAGGTTTTTCGTTTAAAAGCGGGATGTAAACACTTCACTATATAGTGTATTTGAAGAAAATTTGAGTAGGCTTGTTTGAAATCGTGGTGTATTTAGAAAACCCAAAAATTTTGAAAGCTTAACCAAAGATGTAGTTAAAACGAGTTTATTCCATTTTATTCTTCAAATAGTTTCTTAGTGTTACTTAAGACATTTTAACTTGGTAGAAAATCGAGTTTTGATTTGGAAATCGTTTGAGTTTCTAACATAAGTCATGGTGAGATACCCGATGGTATAGTTTAAAACACTTTGCGTTATAGTTTTTAAATCATTGTCTTTCCAAATTTTAGTAAAATTCCAACCCACTTATTTTGTTAAGGCATATTAAAGTCTATTTAAAGCATAAACATCATAAAACATAATTTAAAGGCCTTTTACAATCCAAAACAAAACCCAAATAATAAAAAGTAAGCTAAAGTACCCAAATTATAAAGTCTGAGTAAAACTTTATTAAGCGTGGCATGAGCACCCGAGTCCATCCCGGCTCCATGTCCGCGTCTAAGTGTCACTGAAATGTCAAAGGAGAGGGTGAGTTGAATGACTCGAGTGCATAAATCCGCTCCCGATAAAACAACATGCTAACACACATCATACATAGCAACATGATTAATGCAACCCGATCCTAACCATCCATATCGCCTTTTCTACCCCGTGTGGTACCAAACCACTGGTGGTGCCAAACCACTGGTGACCCAAAGTCACGATATCCATAAGTGTGGTGCCAAACCACTTTGGTGACCCAAAGTCACGAATAATCCAATGATGGGGCCAACCCATCGCGTGATACCAAATCACTAGCGAGACAATCCCATATCTCAAAGTGGGGCCAACCCACGATGGTGTTAACCACGGGGGCGAGTCGCAATGAGGTGCCAAACCTCGGTGTCCCAAAGACACGGTGTGATACCAAATCACTTGGTGACCGCGATCCACAAATCCGATGATGGGGCCAACCCATCGTGTGATACCAAATCACCGGCGTCAATCCCAGTATAATCAATCTGTGGGGCCAACCCACCGTGTGGTGCTAAGCCAACTGGGGCGAGACGCTATGAGGTGCGAAACCTCTGGTGTCCCAAAGACACAAATGTGATACCAAATCACTTTGGTGACCGAAGTCACAAAATCAATCGTGGTACCAAACCACCGGAGGTGCCAAACCTCACGGTGTCCCAAAGACACACAGTGTCCCAAAGACACGGATATCATCATCCTCCTCTCCACTCATATCACCCATCATCATGCCATACTCATGTGATCATGCATCTCATACAAGTCATGCATATCATGCCAACATGCCAAGCATTATATCTCATAGCATACATAACATAGATCATAATATTGAGTATACATCGGTAGAACTCGTAATGCTACGGACTTACCCGATCCGTACATATACCCCCATCGGGTACCAATTAATCCATCATCTTGTTTTGGTTTTACAAAGCAATCGAGTTATTAATAATATTACCAAGTATGGGTGTGTTAGTTACACACACAGGAATAACGAGGCCCTAATCCCAAAGAAAAGATCTACAATCTTTAAACTCCTTGCTCCTAGAATCGGCCAAACATAGGGGTTAGATACTTAAGACCATTCGGCCAAGGACTTTTAAGCCAACAGAGTCATTATCAACCCTTACCTTTGTACTTGATTTGGTTTCCTACCAAATCTCGAATCAACGATGATTCTCCTTTAACAATCGGCACCCTAATGAAACAAATAGTTAATCTCCAATCACCTTTGACTTAATCGAAATCAAAAGATTGAACTAACAATAATATACCAATCACTTACCCTCTACTTACTAATCGGTTTACAAAGAAGGAAGACTCCTCTTGATTACTTCCAAAATCCGAAGGCCCTATCATGAATTCGATTCCAACATAAGAGGTTAACTCCTTTCAACATATGCCCAACATCGGCTATTAACCCAACCAAAACCGATAAATCATAAGAGAGGAAGAAATGGCCATTCGGCCTAGCATTTACCCAACACCAACCAAAGTTCGGCCTACACAACCACCGGAGAAGGGAGATATTCGGCTAAGTTAAAGACTAATAGAAGAGAAAAGAGATTCGGCTAGAATAAGCAAAAGAATTTTGTGTCCAAAAGAAAAAGAGAATCGGCCAAGGTCTTGAGAAGAGAAGAAAATGGAAAAGAGAGATAGGTGCTTTTCGGTTTTGGAGAAAAGAAATGGAATAGATGAATGAAGATTTCAGTTTTAAGGACAAGGTAAGTTCCGACACAAAAAGAATGGAGAAGATGAATGGAGAATTCGATTGAGAAGGAAATGGTAAGTTTCGGCTCTTATGAAAATAAAGAAATTATGAGAGGGAGAGAAGAGAGCATTCGGCTATATTGGAATTAAGAGAAACAAAGGCAAGTTTCATTCTGGTGTATGTTGCTTACACTTTCGGTTTCAAGGGAGAAATGGAAGACTTACTTGAATATTGGTAACAAAGAAGAAACTCTCTGACATTCGGCTAACAACTTGACCAAAAGGGAGAATTTTAGCTAGACATACCAAGACCGAAAATGAAAGAAAAACACTAGAAATGCCAAAAGCATTTTCGGCATAGTCACTTCTCACACCAAGCCGTCACTCCCCCCCCCCAAACTCCTCCTAAAAATTCGGCCAAGTCTCCCCATCCACTCACCACCACTCCTTCAAACTTGCTTGACCAAGTCTTCCTCCTAACTTCCTCTCCACCCTCCATTTGAATGTGTAGACCAAGTCCAAGGAAGAATTCGAATTGCCTTCTACCTCTTCCTCCATGCCGTCCAAAATGAGTGACAAAATAGGGGATCTCTGCGACTTGAACTCAGGATCTCTCCCCCTTGTAGATGACGCCACACTCAGCTCCAAGTGGCACATGCCTTGCCACTTTGCCAACCTCATTTTTGTGTAACAACTACCAAATAAAATACATATCCCTCAGCTCCAACAGCTCCCTACACCTAAGGCTCAAAAACTAAATTTTCCCCATTCCCTCAGGCATACTCCTAGCCTACAACTAAGCCCCTAAGACACAGAAATAGCAACATAGCACACCAACACCTGCAATATCATGCAACAACAAAATAGCCCCTAACCCGGGATATTACAGGCTGTGTACTTATGCAAGAAGGCAAAGTGATTGCTTATGCCTCAAGACAGTTAAAGCCTAATGAGAAGAATTATCCGACGCACGACCTAGAGTTAGCTGCCATAGTCTTCACATTGAAGATATAGAGACATCATCTATATGGTGAGAGATGTCAGATCTTCACCGATCACAAAAGTCTGAAGTACTTGATGACGCAGAAAGAGTTGAATTTAAGGCAAAGGAGATGGTTAGAGTTGATAAAAGACTATGAGTTAGTCATTGACTACCATCCAGGAAAGGCGAATGTTGTCGCCGATGCTTTAAGCAGAAAGTCCTTACTTTTATTAAGAGCAATGATTTCACGGATAATTTTATCTTATGATGGTTCCATTATAGCTGAGTTGAGAGCTAGACCAATATTCCTCCAAGAGATTTCTGAGGCTCAGAAAGAAGATAGCGAATTACAAGTCAAAAGAGCTCAGTGCGAGTCAGATGTTGAATCCGACTTTCGAATTTGTTCTAAAGGATATTTGATGTTTAAAGGTAGAATTTGTGTACCGAGAAAAGAGGAGCTTATTTGGAGAATTTTGCATGAGGCACATAACGGGTGTTTGTCTGTACATCCGGGTAGTACTAAAATGTTTAATGATTTGAAGCAACAGTATTGGTGGCCGAGAATGAAGAGAGACATTTCGGAATTTGTTTCCAAATGTATGATTTGTCAGCAAGTAAAAGCTGAACACCAAGTATCATCAGGCTTGCTTCAACCCGTTTTAGTTCCGGAGTGGAAATGAGACCGTATTACTATGGATTTTGTAACGGGTTTACCATTGTCTCCGAGCAAGAAAGATGCTGTATGGGTTGTGGTTGATAGACTTACGAAGTCAGCCTATTTTATACCTGTACGAGTTGATTACTTACTAGACAAGTTGGCAAACTTGTATGTTTCATAAATAGTAAGACTTCATGGAGTTCCCTTGTCAATCATATCGGATAGAGATCCGAGATTCACATCCAGGTTTTGGAAGAAGTTACAAGAGGCCTTGGGTACAAAGTTGAACTTTAGTACCACTTTTCATCCTCAAACTGACGGTCAATCAGAGAGGTTAATTCAAGTGCTCGAGGATATGCTCAGATGTTGTATTCTAGAGTTCCGAGGCAATTGGGAAAGGTTTCTCCCATTGGTAGAATTTTCCTACAATAATAGTTTTCAGTCGAGCTTGAGGATGGCGCCTTATGAGGCTTTATATGGGCGTAAGTGCAGAACGCCTTTATTTTGGACTGAACTCAAAGAAAACCAAATTCACGGGGTTGATTTGGTTAGAGAAGCTGAAGAGAAAGTAAGAGTGATACGAGAGTGCTTAAAAGCGCTTGAGACAGAGGCAAATCCTACTCGGTTTAAAAAGAAAAGAGATAGAGTATCAAGTTGGAGATAAAGTTTTCTTGAAAGTGCCACCTTGGAGAAAAGTTCTCGATTTGGCCAAAAAGGCAAGTTGAGTCCACGTTTTATTGGACCGTATGAGATTCTTGAGAAAGTTGGGCTGTAGCTTACAGTTGGCTTTGCCATCGAGTTAGAAAAGATACATGGCGTGTTTCACGTGTCAATGTTAACACGCTACCGATCGGACCCTTCGCATGTAATTCCCGATCGGTAGAGATTCATCCCGACATGACTTATGGTGAAGAACCGACCAAGATATTAGCTCGGGAAGTGAAGCGGCTAAGAAAGAAAAGTATTGCCTTAGTGAAAGTATTGTGGCAAAGACATGGAATAGAAGAAGCCACATGGGAACCGTAAGAGAGTATGAGAAACCAGTACCCAAACCTTTTCCTTTGGTAAGATTTTCGAGGACGAAAATCCCTATGGGGGAGAATTATAACGGCTGATTTAGGGCCTAGTCAGAATAGTGGTGCGAGACCACGAATCTGAGGTGAATTTATGAGTTTTTAAGGTTCATGCCATGTTTGAATGTTAGTGTGAAAGTTTCATGAAGCAATTTTGCTAAAATGAAGTTGAATGGTCAAAAAGGACCAAATTGCAAAAGTTGTAAAATGTGAGTTTCTAGAACCATTTTGTATGAAATAGTTTAGAATATTAATTATGAGTCCTTAAATAGCAATTTGCCCAAATTATAAATTTTGGACAAAAATGGACATGAGTTAGTAAAATAGAAATTTTTTAAAGAGAAGGGCATTTTGTTCATTTGTCTAATAAGTGATTAAAATAGGAAAAAATATGATAAAATTTGATTCATCTTCTTCCTTCCATTGCCGAAAATTTGAAGACTCCATAGCTAGGGTTCTTCATTTTTTTCAAGCTTGCTAGTAAGTTCATCTTAGCCCCGTTTTTAATATTCATCGTGTTTTTGAAGTCCTCGTATTATGAATTAGCTATTTTTAGCTATATAATAAGCTAAGATGCATGTTCAAAAATTTCATCTATGAATGACATGCTTGGTAAATGATGTTTTATGGAAGATTATGAGAGTTTGATGTTAGATAAACATCTTTTCCTTAATGAATTTCATGAAATATGATAGTATGGACTAGTTTGTAATAGTTATGAAATTAGTCATACCTACTAGAAATAATGAGAATTGATGATTGCTATAGTAGAGAAAATGAATCAGCTAAGCATGTAGTCTAAGAAAGTTGAATGAAAATTATTTTACGAGCCTTGGGGCAAAAGTGCAAATATGAGAAAGTATAGGGGCAAAATAGTAATTTTGCCCAAGTATGAGTAAAGGGTCAATTTAGTCAATGTGAATATTAAATGATCTATTTATGACTATAGAACAAGGTCGAGGACTAAATTGCATACCTAGCTACATTTTGTATATTGAGGTAAGTTTATATGATTTCTAAGCTTTATGATTTATATCATTGAATTGCTTAGTATAATGTACAATGTTATTATGAAAAATGTTTAATGTTATGTTAAACAAAGAAATTAATGAGATCAAGTATGAGAAAGCCCCGATTGAAGTCGAATAACTTAGGATACTCGATTTACCACATGAAACAAGAAAGTCCATATAAGACCAAGCCGAGGCATGGCATCGACAAGCAAGCAAGATATCATGTAAGTCCAAGGCAAGCTTGGCATTGAGTAAGATATCATGTAAGTCCAAGGCAAGCTTGGCATTGAATAAGTTATCATGTAAGTCCAAGGCAAGCTTGGCATTGAACAAGTTATCATGTAAGACCAAGGCAAGCTTGGCATTGAAAGGTTATCAAGAGAAAGAGATCCCATATAAGTCCAAGTTAAGGCATGGCATTGGTGAGAACAAGAAAGACTTCGTATAAGTCCATGTTAAGTCATGGCCTCGAAATTTAGATGAGATTTAGTATCCTCGGTTATTCATATAAATTCATCGGGCAAATGAGTTAAGCTCCAAAGAGATAACAAGAAAGCTAAGGTTATTATCAAGTGATAAAGAATATTATTCATGTTATGAATGATGAATTAGAAATTATGAGTATTATGTTCAAGTATGCTGATCAATTTGATCTAGTGATACAGGTACTTTGTTTGCCTATCAAGTATGAGACTAGTAAGTTTCATGAGTTATGTAAGAATCAAGTATGAGTAAGTAAGCTTTATAGCTAAAATTTATGATTCCATTGTTTATGTCAAATGGTTTATATTAAGCAAGTATGTTGCTATGTGCATTATGCAAACTTACTAAGCTAAATGCTTACGTCTTTTATTATTTGTTTCTATGTAGTCCTGCCAAGCTAACTTGTGGATCGTTGAAGTCGGAGCTCGAATCACACTATCAACCGCTATTTTGGTATAGCCAAGTTGTTTATTTAATTATGGCATGTATAGGAAACATTTCATTTTGAGTATATGTCTTAGAAAGGGGAAAAGCATGGGCTATCAAGTTTATTATTATTCTTTTGTAAATGGCTAAATGATTGGCCAAGATTGACTAAGTATGTATGTTATTGATATCAATGGAGCATGTTATATTGTTCATTAAAGTTATAGTGATTTGAGTTGTTGAGATAGTATGAATTTGCTCTTGATTTTAGGGTGGCAATTGGCTTGGTCAATAGCCTCTAAGTGCCCATACGGTCGGACACACGGGCGTGTGTCTAAGCCGTGTGCACCCTGCACCATTACACCTTAAGTCAGAATATCAAGTTGTAGTACACGGTCTAAGTCCACGGGCGTGCCATGGCCGTGTGTTATAAGTCAGAATGCTAAGGTTTTTCACATGGGCTAGGACCACGGGCGTGCCATGGTCGTGTGAAGTTTGGCAGTAAGCTCGAGTTTTAAGCACGGTTAGGAGACATGGGCGTGTTTCAGGTTTACACGGGTGTGTCCCAACTCATATGGGCGTGTGACCCCTGTTTCAATGAAAAGTTTTCGATTGAGTTCTGAAAGTTTACGGACATGAGTTTAAGGCCTCGTAGGCCCATGAAAAGTACAAGTTGATTAAGAAAGATAAGTTCTTAATTCGAAACAAAATTTTATAGCCCGTAAGTACTTGATTAAGCAAGTTCAAGCATAGTAACTTCTTGTATCCAGTGTAAGCCTCGGACTCGAGTATGGGGTGTTCTGATGACAAAGAGATTTGTTTTTCCTCTTACAGAAACCACTTATTCATCATTTGAAAAAAGGCTACTTTTGCCTCCTCACCTCGACCCTCGGATATGGGCCTTCTACTACTACTAGATGCAGCTCATTGTATAGAAGCTTGAGCAGTGCTCTCAACTTCCTCGGATTCAGCTCTAGCTTGATTGGACGACATTACTATATGAAAAAAAACATATTTAAAATGGTCAAGAGATATGTAACAGCCCGGTTTAGACCCTAGTCAGAATAGTAGTTTTGAGACCATAAATCTGAGGTCAAAAAAATATTTTGATATTATTTTTAGTGTTTACAGTATGTGATTAAGCATGGGTGAAAATTCTGTGTGAAAATTTTATCGTTTGTGTGTCGAATTATGAAAAAGGACTTAATCGCATAAAATGTAAAAGCTGAGTGCTAGTTCTTAAAGTGCTTGATTGTCATGGCTTATTAAATGTGGAGTTCTTAAATCGAAAATACACCATTTTAAGCATGCATGGATGGTTAAGGACATTAAATATACATGTTTTATATGTTATATTAAAAGGGCTAATTTGGTAAACTATGTATTAATGATTAATAAATAAAACAAATATGAAAAACAAGCCATTATCATCCTTGTTTTTGCCAAAAATAGAAGAAAGAATAAGGGTTAGAAGCTTTCTCACATTCGGCCATTGTTGTATTTAATCAAGATCAAGAAAAGAGAGATTTGGATCGAGATCGAGGCAAAGAAAAAGTGCTCGATTGATCAACTTGTTTCATTATTTCTACGTCTGAGGTAAGTTCGTTATAATTCAAATTGTTAAATTTATGTTCACATATATTGCAATGAATGGAAATGTGGCTGTTGAGTTAGTGATGTGAATGATGGGTTTGAAAAGATATGGCACTAAGTGTGCGATTAAATCGAATGATTAATGAAGTTTGAACGAAATGTGGTATAGAACATTGAGTAGCAAAAGTGATCGTTAATTAAGTGTTGGCACAAGTATGTACGAAACCTATGTGGTTGATGATATCGTATATGGACAAATGGATATGTACGGAACCTATATGGTTGATGATATCGTATATGGACAAATGGATGATTATGTGAGTAATGAATATGAATGAGATTGTATATCATTGTGAATTGAACCATGCGATAGTTTATTTTGTATATTGAATTTGAATGGTTAAGTTAAATGTATTATATGACGAACTTACTAAGCTTTTAAGCTTACTGTGTGAAGCGTTTCTCTGTTTTATAGTGTCATTAAAGCTAGCTCGGATCCGGGGATTGTCAGCGACTCAATCACACTATCGGCAATCTATTTTGGTACTTTTGGAAGCTGTATATATTTGGTATATGGCATGTATAGGCTAGTGATTATGGTATGTTTTGAAGTGTATAAATCTTGCCATGTGATATGGATTGATAGTTTAATGGTTTTGGTATATGCTTTGGGTATGTGTAAAGGATGGTTAATGTGTGTATATGTGTTTTATGTGAGTGATCATTTTGGCTTGAATTAGTAAAATGAAAATGGTATGGTTCATGTTTAGATTTGGTAAAGATTGAATGATGAATGGATTATATGATTTGGATGTGAAGTTGATACTTTGGGTTGGTAAGTTGAGTTGAAGTTGTGTGGGGAAATGAATGATGATGATAAGAGTTTAAACTATGCCATGTTTTAGTATGTTTGAATGCCATTTAGGGTATGAAATTATATGGTTTGATGCTTGTAGGTGTGACCCAAAGTGTGGGTGGAAAATTGGCCTTGCAAATGGCCTATATTTGCCCACACGGTTGAGCACACGGGCGTGTGGCTCGACCGTGTCTCTTGAGTTTGCAAATCGAAACAAGTCAGACTCACACACGGGCGTGTGACTGGCCGTGTGAAATAAGTCAGTGTCGACCACGGTTTAGGCACACGGGCGTGTCTTCGGCCATGTGGACAAGTCGGTATGTATGCCCTGTTTTTCCACGACTTGGACACACGGGTGTGTCTGAGGCCGTGTGAGGCACACGGCCTACCTACACGGGCGTGTGACCTCTGTAGCTTTGAAAATTGTTAAGTTTTAAAAAAATTTTGTATGAGTTCGGTTTAGTCCCGACCCCTTCCCTATGTATGTTCAAGGTCTCGTAAACCTTATTAAGGGACATAGTGGTGTTGATTGATTGTGGTTCAATATTGTATGAACTATGAGGTTAAAGGTTATGATTTGATCGGTAATACCTCGTAACCCTAGTCCGGTGACGGATATGGGTTAGGGGTGTTACATTTTATTGGTACCAGAGCTACAGTTTAGTCGATTCTAGGACTAACGTAGCGTGTGAGAGTATAGCTATACATGCCATATATATGCCTGTGATAGTGTGATGATTCCTGATAGTTAAAAATGTGTTTTCGTATAGTAAATGGATCCCGATCAAGCAGTAGCTGATGATTTCGAAAGTATTGTTCCTGCTCCCGCTCAAGGGATAGTGCCGGCTGAATCTAGGCCGATTGCTAGTAGCCGTGAGGGAGAGGCAAAACAAGCCTTCTTCCAAATGATGAGTGAGTGGTTTACGGAGTTTGTTCGAATGAATCCGACTGCTCAACAACCTCCATCCCCGCAAGTTCCTGTAGTGCCACAAGTTTTAGATCTGTTCCGATTGAGTAAGCCCCCTGTAGATAAAATTCAAAAGTACGGGGCCGAAGAGTTCAGAGCCACAGTTGATGATGATGCTGAGTGAGCTGAATTCTGGCTTGAGAATACCGTAAGAGTGTTTGATGAATTATCATGTACTCCTGATGAATGCTTAAAGTGTACTGTTTCATTGTTGAGAGATACGGTATATCATTGGTGGAAAACATTGATATCTGTGGTTCCGAGAGAAAGAATCACCTGGGATTTCTTTCAAGCTGAATTCTGGAAGAAATATATCAGTCAACGATTTATAGATCAGAAACGTAAAGAGTTCCTAGAATTGAAGCAGTATGTATGTCCATTCTTTTTAATACGAGCGGGAATTTGTAAGATTGAGCCAGTATGCGCGAGAATGTGTTTCGACAGAAACTACTATGTGTAAACGATTCGTCGAAGGTTTGAATGAAGACATTAAACTGTTGGTTGGAATACTTGATTTGAACGAGTTTGTAGTATTGGTTGAAAGAGCCTGTAAAGCCGAGGAGCTTAGTAAAGAAAAGAAGAAAGCAGACTCAGAAGCTAGAGATGAAAGAAAAAGGTCGATGAGTAAGTCGTATCAATCTTCGTCAAAGAGATTCAGAGATGCAACCAATCGCTCAAATGTTTCGTTTGGACATTCGAGTAAAGATCGTGTAAAACAAAATACTGGTCCTAAAATCCAAACTCCAGTGGAATCAAGTGTTGGAAGTGTCAGAAGCAATAAACCTGAGTGTAGACAGTGTAAAAGACGTCATATCGGAGAATGCTGGGGCAAGTACAATAATAGAGCTTCCTATAAATGTGGATCACGAGATCACTTTATTCGGGATTGCCCAGAGATAGCTGAGAAAGATAATGTTCAGAGTGCGAGGCCGAGTAACACGACAGCTAGGGGTAGACCACCCAGAAACACTGGAAATGTGAGTGGTAGTCAGAGAGGAACAATGGATACAGCTGTGAGGTCTAAGGCGAGAGCACCTGCCAGAGCCTACGCTATTCACGCTCGAGAGGAAGCATCATCTCTAGACGTCATTACTGGTACTTTTACTCTTTTTGATACTGATGTGATTGCATTGATAGATCCAGGATCTACTCATTCATATGTGTGTATGAACTTAGTATCAAGTATAACTCTACCTGTTGAGTCTACTGAGTTTGTGATTAGAGTATCGAACCCCTTAGGCAAGTGTGTTCTGGTTGATAGAGTGTGCAAGAATCGTCCGTTGATGTTTCGGGATATTTGTTTTCCGGCTAACCTGATGTTGCTACCCTTTGATGAATTTGATATAATTCTGGGTATGGATTGGTTGACACTGCAAAATGCTATTGTGAATTGCAAACGGAAGAGTATTGATTTGAGAAGTCAGAATGGTGAGATAGTTCGAATTGAATCCAGTGATTTGAATGGGCTACCGGCTGTAATATCCTCAATTAAAGCTTTGAATTATGTGAAAAAGGGATGCGAAGCTTATCTTGCATATGTGATAGATACAAAAGTGACAGAAAAGAAAGTTGAATATGTGCCTGTAGTTTGCGAGTTCCCAGATGTGTTTCCTAAAGAACTACCGGGATTACCTCCAATATGAGAAGTCGAGTTTGGTATTGACTTAGTGATGTGTCTAAAACTAACTATGACCACAATAAAGGTAAGCGCACCTATCATTTAATAGTATAATTATGGTAAGACCGGTTATATCGTATCCACAAGGACCAAGAGTACTAGTAGTTACTATCTTCTTATTATTTAGCCTAAGTATTGGAGTGAATTCTTTTAAACTAAAACTTAATTAAAAACACGACAACGAAAGAATTAGGAAAATACTTTTAGACAACATTATGAGATAGACAATACCTAAGGAAGAATCCACCTAGACTTCATTTTTTACTTTTGATTCATAAGATTTATTCACTTGTCTTAATCCGTAGAAATCCCTGATTTATGTTAATATCTCTCTCGAGACTAAAAACAACTGACTCTAGGTTGATTAATTGAAATCTCTTTCTAATTAAAACCCCTATTGTCGCATTAACTCGATCTATGGATTCCCCGATTAGATTTGACTCTAATCCGGTAGATTTTCGTCGCCCTATGTCTAGGGTTGCAATCAACTCCGCTTAATTGTGTTGATCTACTCTTAAACAGGGACTTTTGCTCCACTAAATAAGCACATTCGACTTGAATCGATAACCTAAATTATCAAAAAAAGAATAAGAACTCACAATTAAGAATAAGAACAAGTATTTATCTTATAAATCAAATAATAATAAGATTCGTCTTAGGTTTCATCCCCTTAGGTATCTAAGTGATTTAGTTCATACTGATAGAAGGAAACATCTCAAAATAAGGAAAACTACAAAATATAAGAAAACCCAAAAACTTCTCAAGAACTTGATGGGAGATCCTCGGTCTTGATGGAGATCCTTCCTCCGAGCTGTTTTCGATGGCTGTCTTCGAGTATTTCCCTTCGTTCTATTCAGCGTCACCCCCTAGGGTGTTTATATAGGCTTTGGAACGTCTTTCTTTGCCCACAAGTAACATTTTCCAGATAGAGTTAGTCTTTGATACGGTAGGGACACGCCCGTGTGACACGCCCGTGCTCGATAGCCCTAGGCCGTGCTCACTCCTGCTCACCACACACGGCCATGTGGTCTTCTCGTGGATGACAGTCCAGGCCGTGGTTGATCCTGCTCGTAGCACAGGGCCGTGTCTGATAGCCCGAGCCGTGTTGAATTCTAAGATAGGCCCATTTTGTCCCTTTTTGGCCCGTTTCTCGTTCTTTTCGACTCCCTAAGCTCTCCTGAGTGTAAAACATGAAATTAAGAGATTAGGAGCATCGAATTTGTCAAATCTAATGAAAACTCATCCAAAAATAATCTAAGCATGGGGTTAAAATATGTATAAATTATGGTTTATCACTTAGTACCGGGGACGACTCCTATCTCAATAGCTTCGTATAGAATGGCACCGATAGAATTGAAAGAGTTGAAGTCTCAGTTGCAAGAGTTGACAGATAGAGGATTTGCACGACTGAGTTTTTCTCCCTGGGGTGCACCAGTTTTGTTTGTGAAAAAGAAAGATGGTACTATGAGGATGTGTATTGATTATCGACAGTTGAATAAAGTGACAATAAAGAATAAATACCCTTTGCCGCGAATTGATGATTTGTTTGATCAGTTAAAAGGAGCTACAGTGTTTTCAAAAATAGATTTGAGATAGGGATATTGTCAGTTGAGAGTCAAAGAATCAGATATGCCGAAAATTGCCTTCAGAACGAGGTACGAACATTATGAATTTTTAGTTATGCCTTTCGGACTAACAAATGCTCCTGCAGTATTTATGGATTTGATAAACCGGATATTTAGACTGTATTTGGATCGATTTGCCGTTGTATTTATTGACGATATTTTGATTTATTCTTGTGATGAGATGCAACATGCCGAGCATTTGAGAATCATGGTACAAACTCTGCGTGAGAAGCAATTGTATGCAAAGTTTAGTAAATGTGAGTTCTGGTTGCACGAGGTTGGTTTTCTGGGACATATAGTGTCAGCTGCAGGGATACGAGTTGATCTGAGCAAGAATTCAGCAATTTTAGATTGGAAACCTCCGAGAAATGTGTCTGAAGTCCGTAGTTTTTTGGGATTAGCGGGATACTATAGACGGTTTGTGAAAGGCTTCTCGATGATTGTGACTCCGTTGACGAAATTGCTACAGAAAGATGTTAAATTCGAGTGGTAAGAAAAGTGTCAGCAGAGTTTTGAACAGTTGAAAGTATTGTTGACAGAAGCTCCAGTGTTAGTCCAACCTGAATCGGGTAAAGATTTAATAGTTTACAGTGATGCATCATTGAATGGTTTAGGTTGTGTATTGATGCAAGAAGGCAAAGTTGTAGCCTATGCTTCTAGACAGTTAAAACCACATGAAAAGAATTATCCGACACACGATCTTGAATTGGCAGCTATTGTATTTGCATTGAAGATTTGGCGTCACTATATATTTGCTGAGAAATGTCACATTTATACTGATCACAAGAGCTTGAAATATTTGATGACTCAGAAAGAATTTAACTTGATACAACGGAGATGGTTAGAATTACTAAAAGACTATGAATTAGTAATTGGCTATTATCCGGGAAAAGCTAATGTTGTTGCTGATGCTTTGAGTCGAAAGTCTTTATTCACTTTACGAGCAATGAATACTCAGATAGATCTGTGTGATGATGTGTAACGCCTCGAATTTGGGCCTAGACAGAATAGGCCTTGAGTGTGGGATTAGCTAGGAGACTGCACATAAATATTTATGTGTGCAAGAAAATGTCATAAATTGCTTGTTCGCTTTAATGGCTAAGTGATTTGGGTGTGTATGGGAGTGTTTGAGAAGCCTGGGTTCAAGTCTTGGATTTTACAAAATTTTTAGTTTTTCTCTTAAATGAATCTGGACACTGGCATATAGGCTTTATAAATAATAATGCTTGTTTATGACACAAGAAGAGCTTGTGGTCTAGTGGCAAGGTGGCGTGTTGTGTAACTGAGAGGTCTGAGGTTCAAGTCCTGGGTTGCGCAAAGGGGTATTTATTTTGTTGCATGAGCTGTGCAGGTAGTAGAGTTGGACTGAAACACAGCTAAGGGGAGTTTGAATAGATTTGAATGGTGTTTGAACTGGTCATGGAGAGATTCAAGTAGGGATAAGGGGAGAGAATCAAGGAGTTTGAGTGAGAGGAGAGTTGTGCCGTTTTGGGTGTCTGGCTACTCAGATTTTTGGCAGTGATTTCTTTTGGGTATAGTCCTTGTTCGGCTCTTTCTTTTGGCATTTTTGGTTTTATTCTTTTTGTTCTCCATGGCCAAATTGTCCTTTTGGGTCTTGGCATCGTAAGTTATTTGGTCGATTCCTGGTAAGTCAAGTGCCTCTCGGTACCTTTTTGGATTCCTTTTTCCTTTGCTATTTTTCCTTCAGCCGAATTCATTCTTTTTTCCTTTCAGCCGAATTCATTCTTCTCCCTTATTTCTCCTTCACTTCTTCTCAACTGTTCTCCTTTCCTCTTTGACCGAGTGGCCCTCTCTCTTTTTCTTTCTTTGCTGTACCAGTCAGTTTGGTAGTGGGCGACGATCTCTTCTCCTGTTCATAACACTGTGGTAAGCCAAATCCTACATCTCCTCTTTTCCCCTCTCTCTTTTGTTTCTCTGCTTTTCCAATATAGACTGATTGTCGTAAATCTTGTCTTGTTATTTCGAAACCCTGTGGATGATAGTCTCTAACAATCGGTGGAGCGTCGACTGCCTTACTTCTCTGCACATCTCTGCCTTCTGCTTCGAATACCTATTTGGCCGAATATATTGGGGTAAGTAGATTGTTTTGTAGTATTGGCCGAATACCCAATCTGCTCTAACTCTAACTCTTTGGACTATAGGCATCAATTCAAGCCTTGTATTACACGAGTATATCTAATGAAATATGTCTCATACGCAGTAAATCGAGAAGAATGGTGTGATCGTTTTCAACCAGCGATCTAAGAGTAAAAATCGCGTAACTTTCGGTCAAGATAAATGGTGATATCGGTTTGGGTCTTTAGTGTTAATGATCTAAAGGATGAGAGATTTATTGTGTTGGGATGATTGTAGGTTGATCGCGTGTGGGGAAATCTGTTCGTTGCGCAAACAGGTGTGTAGTCACACCCCTCTCTTCTGTGAATCGGCAAAAGTCGAAAAGCCGAAACTTCAGCATTTGTGGCCCCACGAGCGTGCGATTGCTCTTGTGGTAAATCGAGCCCACCAATCGTGTGCGATAGACTGTAGAGGCCACCACAAGTGTTCTCGTGCTCTTGGGCCGACATGGGCCTCGCTGAAATGGGCTATGTGGGCCCAATAGGGCTCGTGGGCCGCACACAGATGAAATCAACGATAAGTGGCAAAAACTGGACTGGGCTATGTAGTTCGCATAGCCGTGACTGAATTTGGGCTAAATGGGCCACACGGGCGTGTGGGCCCACGTGGACCGAATAATGGGCCTTGGGCCCATTTACACCGTTATGACCATTTAGGTTTTCTATGTCGCTCGAGACAACTGTAGACCTTCGGAGAGGTTTTTATCTACACCGAGACCCCAAAATAAGTAAAGTGACCGAAATACCCCCATAGGGTAAAATGATCAAAATACCCCTATAGGGTAAAATGACCGAAATACCCCCATAGGGTAAAATGACCGAAATACCCCCATATATTAAAATGACCGTAATACCCCCATATGGTAAAATGACCGAAATACCCCCATAGGGAAAAATGATAGTAATACCCCTGTAGGGTAAAATGACCGTAATGCCCCCGTAGGGTAAAATGACCGTAATGCCCTTGTAGGGTAAAATAACCGTAATGCCCCTATAGGGTAAAATGACCATAATGCCCCTGTAGGGTAAAATGACTGTAATGCCGCTGTAGGATAAAATATTCGTAATGCCCCTGTAGGGTAAAATGGTCGTAATGCCCCTGTAGGGTAAAATGACCATAATACCCCCAAAGGGTAAAATGACTATTTTGCCCCTCGAGGGTAAACAACTAATTTGATTGTGATTTAAATGATTGATTTGCCTGTGGGTTGTATTACTGATTTGTCTGTGATTTGTATGACTAATTCTGAGCATGGCATACTGCATACACGACATACTGCATGGGGTTGGGGTACTGTTACGGAGGAAGATTACTGTACGATTGGGTCGCACAAGACGACTATGGACCCAAGGTCGCACGGGTTGCACAAGACGACTGTGGACTTACTGATGGCTTAGTGCCGTGCATATTACTGCTATCGATGGCTTCGTGCCGATCATATTACTGCTACTGATGGCTTCGTGTCGTTCATATTACAGCTACCGATGGCTCTATGCCGATCATATTACAGCTACTGATGGCTTTGTGCCAATCATAGTACAGCTACCAATGGCTCTGTGTCGATCATATAACAGCTACTGATGGCTTTGTGCCATTCATACTACAACTACCGATGGCTCTATGCCGGTCATATTATAGCTACTGGTGGCTTTTTAGCCATCCTGTTTATAGCTTATAGCTATCCTATTTATGGCTCTTAGCCATCTTTCAGCTTGCGACTCTCTGCGTTATTATTACTGGCAGCTATGCTACGATATTGGTGTGCTGGCTGGGTGGGTCGATTTTATCCCCACATGGTGTGTTGGTTGGTACGGGTGGTGTGTTGGCTTGATTAGGGTGGGTTGCATATTTGCACCGTATTGATACTGTATTGGGCTTAGGCCCACACTGTTACTGAAATGGGCTATCGCCCACACCGCATCAGCATCTTGAATAGGTCTAAGGCCCGGTATCATATCGCATATATTGTTCTTGATCGACTAATAGGGGATTACACACTGAGTTTTCGTAAACTCATCCTTTCTTTTAACTGTATAGGTAATCCCCAGCCTTAGACGATTTGGAGCCGTGAGAGACTCGGAGGTGGCCACACGATCGCTGATGTTCTACTTAAGACTTATTTATTTAAATTTCTTATTGGGCTATTGATTCTGTAATAAGGCCTCTTAAACATGAGTTATGTTATTTTGGCTTTATTTATTTGATACTTAACTGATAGTGATAGAACGTTGGTTTTCAAAAAGATTAACTATTTTCAAAACATCGCATTTTCGCAACATTTTGGATATTGTTTCCACAACAAATAATGTTTTTAAAGTAAAGAAGTTTTAATTGGTTAGTAAATAGTTAAGATGATTTGAGTTTTAACAAAGAGATTTCAACTCAGAAATGAATTTCTACCAACAAGTCTAATTTTCGAAAGACACATCAACGTGACACGCCAAATTCGGCCATAATATCTCGATCGGGTTTGGGGTGTTACATGATGGTTCAGTTTTGACTAAGTTGAAAGTGAGGCTAATGTTTATACGTCAGATTTGTGATGCCCAGAAAAGTGATACTGAGATGATGGCAAAACGAGCTCAATGTGATTTGAATTCTGATTTAGAATTTTGAGTTGATGATGATGGTTGTTTGAGATTTCGTGATCGAATTTGTGTTCTGAGAAGTTTAGAGTTGATTCAGTTGATTTTGAATGAGGCTCATAGTAGTCTTTTATCTATTCATCCGGGAAGTACGAAAATGTACGATGATCTAAAATGGTTTTATTGGTGGCATGGTATGAAACAGGATATCTCAGAGTTTGTTTCGAGATGTTTAGTTTGTCAGCAAGTCAAAGCTGAACATCAGGTTCCATCCGATTTGTTACAACCGATCATGATTCCAAAGTGGAAATGGGAGAGAATTACAATGGACTTTGTGTCAGGATTACCTTTATCTCCGGGAAAGAAAGATGCAATTTGGGTGATAGTTGATAGATTAACGAAATTAGCTCATTTTATTCTGGTGAGAATAGATTATTCGCTTGATAAGTTAGCTGAATTGTATATTTCTGAGGTTATGAGATTGCACGGGGTACCATTATCCATTGTGTCTGACAGAGATCCGAGGTTTACTTCGCGGTTTTGGAAGAAACTGCAAGAGGCTCTAGGTACAAAGCTACATTTCAGTACTGCATTTCATCCGCAAACGGATGGTTAATCTGAACGGATTATTCAGATTCTCGAGTATATGTTGAGATGTTGTATTCTTGAGTTTGAAAGTACATGAGAAAAGCATTTGCCGTTGATTGAGTTTGCGTACAATAATAGTTTTCAATCAAGCATTAAAATGGCACCTTACGAAGCTCTTTACGGTCGTAAATGCAGAACTCCATTGTATTGGATTGAGCTTAGTGAGAATAAGATTCACGGGGTTGATTTAATTAAAAAAACTGAGTAGAAAGTGAAAGTGATTCGTGGCAGTTTGAAGGCAGCGTCAGATCGTCAAAAGTCTTATGCAGATTTGAAACGAAAAGATATTGAGTATGAGATTGGTGATAAAGTATTTTTGAAAGTGTTTTCGTGGAAGAAAATACTTTGTTTTGGCAGAGAAGGCAAATTGAGTTCGAGGTTCATTGGGCCGTATGAGATTATCGAACGTATCGGGCCGGTTGCTTATAGATTGTTGTTACCACCTGAGTTAGAGAAGATTCATAATGTGTTTCACGTATCGATGCTTCGACGATACAGATCTGATCCATCACATATGATTACCCCTACTGAAGTTGAGATTCAGACTGATCTATCGTATAATCAAGAACCAATTCGAATTTTGGCACGTGAGATCAAAGAGTTGAGAAATAAGAGAATTTCTTTAGTGAAAGTGTTGTTTCATAAACACGGAGTTGAAGAGGCTACGTGGGAGCCTGAAGATATTATGAGGGAGCAATATCCAAATCTATACACTAGTAAGATTTTCAGGGACGAAAATCCCTAAGGGGGAGAGTTGTAACAGCCCAGTTTAGACCCTAGTCAAATAGTAGTTTTCAGACCACAAATCTTAGGTTAAAAAATATTTTAATATTATTTTTAGTGTTTACAGTATGTGATTAAGCATGTGTTAAAATTTTATCGTTTGTGTGTCGAATTATGAAAAAGGACATAATCGCATAAAATGTAAAAGTTGTGTGCTAGTTGTTAAAGTGCTTGATTGTCATGGCTTATTAAATGTGGAGTCCTTAAATCAAAAATAAACCATTTGAAGCATGCATGGACGGTTAAGGACATTAAATATACATGTTTTATATGTTATATTAAAAGGGCTAATTTGGTAAACTATGTATTAATGATTAATAAATAAAACAAAAAAGAAAAACAAGCCATTATCATCCTTGTTTTTGCCGAAAATAGAAGAAAGAATAAGGGTTAGAAGCTTTCTCACATTCAGCCATTGTTGTTTTTAATCAAGATCAAGAAAAGAAAGATTTGGATCGAGATCGAGGCAAAGACAAAGTGCTCGATTGATCGACTTGTTTCATTATTTCTACGTCCGAGGTAAGTTTGTTATAATAGGGATTGTTAAATTTATGTTCACATATATTACAATGAATGGAAATGTGGCTGTTGAGTTAGTGATGCGAATGATGGGTTTGAAAAGATATGGCACTAAGTGTGAGAAATAGAATTGATACATTGGTGAACGGCACTGTGTGTGCAAAATAAAGAAAGCGTCGACTATGTTGATTGGCACTGTGTGTGCGATACCGCGTTAAATTCGGTTTAATGTTAAGGCACTAAGTGTGCGATGCTATTAAAGCTTCGGCTAAGGAATTGGCACTAAGTGTGCAATTAAATCGAATGATTAATGAAGATTGAACGAAATATGGTATAGAACATTGAGTAGCAAAAGTGATCATTAATTAAGTGTTGGCATAGGTATGTACGGAACCTATGTGGTTGATGATATCATATATGGACAAATGGATGATTATGTGAGTAATGAATATGAATGAGATTGTATATCATTTTGAATTTAACCATGTGATGGTTTATTTTGTATATTGAATTCGAATGGTTAAGTTAAATGTATTATATGACGAACTTACTAAGCTTTTAAACTTACTGTGTGAAGCGTTTCTCTATTTTACAATGTAATTAAAGCTAGCTCGGATCCAGGGATTGTCAGCAACTCAATCACACTATCGGCAATCTATTTTGGTACTTTTGGAAGTTGTATATATTTGGTATATGGCATGTATAGGCTAGTGATTATGGTATGTTTTGAAGTGTATAAATCTTGCCATGTGATATGGCTTGACAGTTTAATGGTTTTGGTATATGCTTTGGGTATGTGTAAAGGATGGTTAATATGTGTATGTGTGTTTTATGTGAATGATCATTTTGGCTTCAATTAGTAAAATGAAAATGGTATGGTTCATGTTTAGATTTGGTAAGGATTGAATGTGAATGGATTATATGATTTGGATGTGAAGTTGATACTTCGGGTTGGTAAGTTGAGTTGAAGTTGTGTGGGGAAATGAATGATGATGATAAGAGTTTAAACTATGCCATGTTTTAGTATGTTTGAATTCCATTTGGGGTATGAAATTATATGGTTTGATGCTTGTAGGTGTGACCCAAAGTGTGGGTGGAAAATTGGCCTTGCAAATGGCCTATATTTGCCCACACGGTTGAGCACACGGGCGTGTGGCTCGACCGTGTCTCTTGAGTTTGCAAATCAAAACAAGTCAGACTCGCAAACGGGCGTGTGACTGGCCGTGTGAAATAAGTCAGTGTCGACCACGGGTTAGGCACACGGGTGTGTCTTTGGCCGTGTGGACAAGTCAGTATGTATGCCCTGTTTTGCCTTGACTTGGACACACGGGTGTGTCTGAGGCCATGTGAGGCATACGGCCTACCCACGCGGGCGTGTGACCTCTGTAGCTTTGAAAATTGTTAAGTTTCGAAAAAAATTTGTATGAGTTTGGTTTAGTCCCGACCCCTTCCCAATGTATGTTCAGGGTCTCGTAAACCGTATTAAGGGACTTAGTGGCATTGATTGATTGTTGTTCAATGTTGTATGAACTATGAGGTTAAAGGTTACGATTTGATCGGTAGTACCTCGTAACCCTAGTCCAGCGACGGATATGGGTTAGGGGTGTTACAAGATATCACACTATAACAATTTATATAATGGCATTTATAGCTAAACTCATACTTGCTATGTTATTCCGAGAATCGGCTAAACTGTAGCTCTGATACCAATAAATGTAACACCTCTACCCCGTATCTGTCGCCGAAATAGGTTTATAGAGAATTATCAGAATTTATAGCACAATTACAGACAATTCATGTCATTTACTATTCATATCCGAAAATAATCATATCGTCCCTTGAATGGACCCTCGAGGCCCAATTTAAGCATTAGAAACAAGTCGGGACTAAACCGGGAACTCAAAGAATTTTTCACAAAATTTTAAATTTTTTCTTATATATCAGGGTCACACGCTCGTGTGAGTAGGTCGTGTGGGTATTCGATGTGAAGCACACGGCCGTGTTCGAGCCCGTGTCCTTACCCATATAACTCTCTGGCTTCGGTCACACAGCCAGCCACACGCCTGTCTGCTAGGCGTGTGGTTAATTTAATTTTCGAAAATTAGGTGCAGGATTCACACGGCCAAGACACACGCTCGTGTTCTAGGTCATATGACACACACGGCTGAGACACACGCCCGTGTCTCTGCCCATGTGTCTATTTCAGAGCTTTCTGTTTCTTAATTTTAAGATGCAGGGGACACACGGCCTAACCACATGCCCATGTGCCAGGTCGAGTGTCACACACGGTCAAGACACACGCCCACGTGTCTACCCGTGTGGACCAAATAAAGCATTTTCCTAGCTTTATTTCTCACTCAAAATTTGCCAACAACCTACACAAACACTTGCAAACATATACCAACCAATTCAAGCATTATAACCAAGCCAACTCTGACATCTAACATGATATATTATCACATGCATTCATGTGTTCCCAAACTTACCTTTGTAATATATATACTTTCCATAATTCAATTAAATCACACCAAGTACACATGTATTAACCATGTTATAACCTCATATATATATTCACTAAACATACTATCATTAGCCATTCTAATTGCTAGATTTCAAACAACCATGTACATGTCAACATTAGTCAAGTTAGCCTATACATGCCATTATACCAAAAAAAGTTTTCTGTTTATACCAAAATGGGCTGAAGGATAGTGTGATGATGCTCCGACCGACTCCAACCTTTACGAGCTTCTGAGTACTATAAAACAGAGAGAAGAAAACCAAGTAAGCATTTCAATTGCTTAGTAAGTTCGTATAACAGGAATTTAACTTACCATATATTTACATGGATGTTATGATTCGACCGGTAATATCTCATAACCCTAGTCCAGTGATGGATACGGGTTAAGGGTGTTACACGTATAACAGGAATTTAACTTACCATATATTTACATTTAAGATAGCATACAAAAATGCATCCAAGCAATTTGGCTTGTAGCCTAAAACACACAACTTCACCAACCATCTTAGTCAAGTAATTCACATAATACCAAGAACATAGATGACTTCATCATTTAATGACTTTCATATACATATGCTTTCCATATCATTATTCCATATTACATGTACATTTTAATGACAAATCATTTCAAGTTCAGTTTAGCCATGTCAGAACTTTACCCGTTGAATTTATTTGAAATATAGATGGATACGCTCATATAGTACACTTTAGTGTACAAAACTAAAATCCGTCAACACATATTCAAAGGTACCCAATTAGGGCACATAATCGGGAAGCACACTCTCGAGCCTTGTAACGGGAAGCTCACACAGAGCCATTTCGGGAAGCTCATAAAGAGCCTATCGGGAAGCTTATCCAGGCTATATAACGGGAAGCTCATAAGAGCCATAATAGGGAAGTTCACAAAGAACCATATCGGGAAGCTCACAAAGAGCCTATCAGGAAGCTCACAAAGAGCCATGTAACGGAAAGCTCCGGATAGCCAATATCGAGAAGTTCAAGCGAGCACTATCGGGAACCTCACTAAGAGCCAATTTAACAAGAAGCTCATGAAGAGCCTATAATCAGGATGCTCATAAGAGCTAAGGTGTGTCTACAACAAATGTAGAATCACAACCTATCGGGACACTCCGAAAAGCTATTATCAGGAAGCTCGCAAGAACCATATAACGGGAAGCTTGAGAGGGCTTATAACGGGACACTCATAAGAGCTGTGGTGTGTTCGCAACATATGCTAGACCACAACCAATACGGGTAATTCTATATCCATTGAACTTCATTTATTCAAATGGGACTTGACATTTTTCGGGTATTATCGGATATATGATCATTTCATATATTTATGATATTTATACAATTCATATATACAACATTTAATTCAAACATATAAATGTACACAATTTAGTTACAAGAACTTACCTCAACACTTGTTCATATACAGAAATCTACTAATCCGACACTTTTTCTTTTTCTCGATCTAACTTCGTATTTGAGTTTATCGGATCTATATAAATGAATTTAACATCAAATTAATCCATTTCATACTCAGTTTAATTCAGTTTACATCCTAGGCAAAATTACCTTTTTGCCCCTATACTTTTCATAAATGACAATTTCGTCCCTAGATTCGGAAAATGAAATTCATGCAATTTAATCCTTATTCCAAGCCTAACCGATTTTTACATATAATATTTACAGCACATATATTTCATAAAAATCAGAAATTTTTTGTAACAGTCCGGTTTAGACCCTAGTCGGAACAGTGGTTTCGAGACCATAAATCTGAGTTAGAAAAAAATATTTTAATATTATTTTCCGTGTTTACAGTATGTGATTAAGAATGTGTGAAAGTTCTGTGATTTTATTTGATCAATTGTGTGTTTAATTTGCAAAAAGGACTTAATCGCAGAAGGTGTAAAATTGTCCTTCTAATTAATTATGTGCTGAATTGATGTGTCTTATTAATGTGAGGTCCTTATGTGGTAAATGGACCCTTAGATTAATGCATGGACAAAGATGGACATATGTTAGTGGGATTTTAATGTTATTATTAAGGATAAAAAGGTAAAATAGTTAATAAGTTAAGTTAAATAAAAATAAAACAAAAGATGGCCATTATTATCATCTTTGTGCCGAAAATTCAAAGAAAAGAAAAGAAAAAGAACAAGCTCCATTCGGCTAGGTTTAAGCTTGATTAAGGTATATTTTGGTTTCGGTTTTTGATAATTTCTACGTTTTTGGGATTGTTGCTTAGTATACTATCAAGCCAATGCTTTAATTTTAGAATTTGATGAAGATTTTGAGATATGCCAGTGATGATTTTGTAAGCTTTTTGATAGTTGATGATGAAATATGAAATATATGTGTTAGATTAACATGTTTTGTCTTTGTATTTTTAATGAATTTGAGTAATTTGGACTAAATTGTGAAAATAATATTTTAAGGGACTAAAATGTGAAATAAATGAAATGCATGGACTTGTGTGATCATGATGATTATTCGGCTAAGCATTGCTACAAAGAAATTATGTGTATTTTTTGAATTTGTGAAATAAGGACTTAAATGTCAAAATGTGAAAATGTGAGGGCTAATTTGTAAAATTCCCTAAATGTGTGCTTTTGGATTGAATTAAATGATTTGGTGAATAAATGAGTTAAATTTAAATATGTATAGATCAAGAACCAAAGAAAACGAATTTAGATCGGGGAAAGTCGAAAGTGGTCGATTAGTAGATTCAGTCCGTTTATTTCGAATACGAGGTAAGTCTATATACAAATAAATGTATTTAATTTGATTTATTCATGTTCATATGAAACTGAATTGTGATGAAAGGCTATGGAAATTGCACAAGTATAATCCGAGAAAGTATCGACAAAGTGTCAATGTCCGAAAAGTCCCGTACGAACCTTAGGAATAGATAGGATTCATATGTCATGACATAGGGTTCTGAATTGTGATATCGTGTAAGACCACGTCTGGGACGTCGGCATCGATTTGAGAATTACGTGTAATACCATGTCTGGGACATTGGCATCGTATATGATTTCGTGTAAGACCCTGTCTGAGATAGTGGCATCGATATTTGATTACATGTAAGACCACGTCTGGGACGTTGGCATTGTACGAGTATTCCGAGTTATTCGAGTATCCTATTTAATTCCGAATGGTTCAACGGGCAATTTCGAGATATAAATGACTATGTGAAATGTGTAACCGGTACAGGTACGTTTGAAGTGTATACCATGTTTAATTATGAAAGGCAAGTATATGTGAAATTGCAAAAGTGAGATATATATACGAATGTGCTATGATCTAATGAAATACATGGAGATGTGATTGTTGATAAGAAAATGGTTGGAAACAATTGAGCTAAAGAAGAACTATGAATATGCTATTGAGATATGATAAAGTTCTTGTAATTGATATGATTATAAATGTTTTATCTGATAAGTTTATTTGTATATGGCTTACTAAGCTTTTGAAAGCTTACTTTGTGTGTGTTTGCTTTCTTTTATAGATTATCGAAGCTACAAAAAGCTCGGGGATCGTCGAGGGTCGTCATTACACTATCAAATCATATTTTGGGTACCTTTTGAATGTGTACATATTTAAGTATGGCATGTATAGTCTAGTTAAATTAGATAATGTTTTGAGTTGTGTATATATAAGCTATGTGATATGGCTTGTAAATGGGATGTGAACATGGTAAATGTTATTTATGCTTTGTGATGCAAAGTTAGTATGTTTTGATGAATGGTTAGTATATTGAATTGGTAAGTTTTTGGATGGATTTTGCTTAGAAATGCTTGTGATTAGAATGAGATAAATGGTTCATAAGTTGGTAAGTTTGATATGCATTTGAATGGTTAGAAAAGATGGATATTATTGGTATGATTTGGTTCCATTATGAAAGTATGAAATGTGTTTGTTTGAGCTTGTAAGATTAACCCAAAAATGGGTGGCAAATTGGCCTTGCAAATGGCCTATATTTTCCCACACGGTTGAGCACACGGGCGTGTGGCTCGACCGTGTCTTTTAAATTTGTATTTCAAAACAAGTCAGTGTCAACCACGAGCCAGACACACGGGCGTGTGACAGGCCGTGTGAGATAAGTCAGTGTCGACCACGGGTGAAGCACACGGGCGTGTCCTCGGCCGTGTGGACAAGTCAGTATGTATGCTCTGTTTTGCCACGGCTTGGACACACGGGTGTGTCTAAGGCCGTGTGAGGCACACGGCCTGCCCACACGGGCGTGTGACCTCTGTAACTTTGAAAAATGTTTGATTTTCGAAAAAAATTTGTATGAGCTCGGTTTAGTCCCGACCCCTTTCTAATGCATGTTTAAGGCCTCGTAGACCTCATTAAGGGACCATATGCTTGTATTTTGCTATGATATGATGATGATATATTTTATGATGTGAAATGTTCGTAAAAGTTTTTGATTTGTCCGGTAATGCCTTTTAACCCTAGACCCGCGATGGTTACGGGTTAGGGATGCTACATTTTCCATGAATTTTACATCTTTACAATTTAGTCCCTAAATCACAATTCATGAAAATTTACTTTACAAAAGTTGTTTATCTATCAACAACTTTTCATTTTCTACCGTAAATTTCAAATTTTCAGCATATTCATTCATGGAAAATTTTCTATACTTTGATATCTTTACAAATTAATCCCCAAAATAGATAAATTAAGCTATTTCGATCTCAAAAATATAAAAATTACTAAAAACAGGACAAGAATACTTACCTAATTAAGCCAAGAAAGCTTACTTTCTCTTTCCTAGGGTTTCTATGTATATTTTGGGGAAGATGATGAAAATAAGATGATATTTTCAATTTAATTAGTTATCATCTTTTAATTTTTCTCATTTCCAATTTAATCCTTATCATTTTCTAATTTTTCCATGGATGATTCATCAAAAATATCTACTAACTTTTCTTTAATGGTCTATTTACCACATAAGGACCTCAAGTTTTGAATTCTATAGCTATTTGATCCTTCTAGCTACTAGAACTCAACTTTTGCATTTTCTTCAATTTGGTCCTTTCCCTTATTAAACACATAATCTGTAAACTTTTCTTATCATAATTTTCATATAAAATTCCTATCATAATGCAGGCCATGCAATAATATTAAAATAAATTTTCTTTATAGTTCAGATTTGTGGTCCCAAAACCACTATTCCGATTTCACTGAAAATGGATTGTTACATAAGAAGCTAACAAAGGTCCAAGCAACAAGGGAAAAGGACTTGCTGAGTAGATTCCTATATTATACTATCTGGTGAGTTCCTTCTTACTTCTGTGTGTTATAAATCCTATTGCAGTATAAATGGTATAAGGTAAGTGTTCCCTCTTAATAACATAATATGTGGTGTCTAGTTTTGTGGCGTTAAACCAATGTTGTTTGTGTGAGTATGGTTAATTCATTTTTTGATGTAAAATTCCCTCCTTATTGCACGAGCTAAAATCATCTATATGTGAAATGTGATATGTGATAAAGAAGAAGGGGATATGTTTGTGATGCCTCCGATAGGGAAGCTATATTGCAAATCGGACTGGCAGATCACGAGAAAACATGTTAAACTGAAAAAAATTATATAAGGTGTTAACGGGGTATATGCAGATGAATACGTCTGGTTGATATGATTCTAATTCTAAATTTTGGGTACGAGACTGGCATAAGGATGGGTTATGTGTAAGACATGTGCTTATTGTATAAGTTATGGTTAAGTTGGCGGATAATGACCGCTAATGTGACATGTTAAGTTGGCGGATCGAGTTTGGTTGTATTCTGTTAATGCTATTAGGCGTATTATGATTAGTTCATCTGAACCTCTCTAAAAGGTTGAGTATTATTATGTGTATTAATGCTTGTAACCAGTGGTATCCCTATACATTGTTTATGCTTTCTTTAATTACGGAACTCACTAAGTTTGTTTGAACTTACTTGTTTACCCTTTCCTTTTCAAACATGTTAATTGAAGATAGGGATTCTGTAGAAGGGACTATGCTAGAGTTACAGTTGGTAGTGAGCCACTTGTCTATTTTTGTATCATGCATGACCTTTTGGAAGGGTGGCATGTAGACTTGTTTGTAATAGACTTTGTAATAATTTATGCCTTTCACTTAAACACTGTTTTATGTGATATTTTATGAACTCCTAAAATATATGTTAAATATTATTTACCATGGTTTATTAGATCATATTTTAGGTGTATGCTATTTTGAATGATGTTTAACTACTAGTGATGTACTTGAAACTTTTGTATGAGAGATAACCCATCTTGCATTTTATACAACCCTGTCAACTTTTATAAGGCTTCCACCAAATGTTTGTTTGAAACTATTTTACTTGGTGTATAATTGATTTGATTGTTTTGTTATTGTTATATTGGGATTTACGCCAATTTCGAGGTATACACTAAGACCTCATCATTTTTAAAAATTTCAAGTATTTTTATCAAATTCATTTGGCTGCTAAGTTGTGACACATCAGTAATTGGGTCAGGTGTGGGTGTTACAAGTTTTGGTATCAGAGCCAGGTTAAGATGATTCTCGAAAAATTAAAGGCTAAGTCATGCCCAGCCATGCATGATACATCTCTGGCTTAGTCCTTGTAATTCGAGCTAATTTAAGTTTCTTTATAGCTATTAAAGAATATGTCTGAATGTTCGAGAGAAGCAACGAGTGAAGAAATTGAGATCCATTTACCTCAGGCTCAAGAGCAGACTCCTACAACTTGTAGCACCTTCAACCCGATCCAATTTTTCGGATTCAAATATCGGGCGTTAAGCCCTATACGAATGTAACTTAATCTTTTGCTTATTTTCCTATGTATAAGTTCTACGTATAAGTATGATAAAGTTTCAGACTTCAATTTAAAGTTTCTTATGGGTGTACAATGTATGATTACAAATACAATTCATGATAATAAAATTTTAGGATTTATTACTTTAACTCCTAGCGTACTGTAAGTACCTTGGAGCGTTACTTAAATAAACATATGCTCATACTTGAACTCACCAATTAGCTTCCTTTGTATACATAACAGCCCGATCTGCCACTCCTTGGCGTAGCCCTAGCATCGTCCTTCAGCACATACTCCTTTATAACCTAAAACATGAAATAACATTTGTAAGTCCATAATAACTGAGTGAGTTAATCCTTACAAACTTGTTCTACTTCATCACGTCACTTTATTGCTTTGCATATCCTTTATGTGTTTCTTGGCCTTCCCTTTCACCTCTGACAGGTATTCCACTAGGACTACCATCTACACACTAAAATTATCCTTCCTTTACTTAAGACCATTCCATTTCTCTTCATATCTTTAAGGATTTACCTTCCTTTCACAATCACTAAACCATGTCCTTGACCTATTCTCATGTGTGGTCCATACTCATGTAGCTGCTTCCTTCTTACAAGCATACCATAATTTACAACATCATTGCCTTCCATGTCTCTTTTAGATCTTATCTTTATACAAACTTTAGTCATCTTGTTCACCTTATCGATACATTTATAATTATATTTCATACCAATTTTACTATTCACATTTAGGGGCGAGGTAGACTATGCCAATTACTTAGCACAGAGTTCGCCATGGGATGTCTTTCAGGGTTCACCTTTAAAGTTCGTTGAGATTTTGATTACCCCCCAGTACTATCTTCTTTGTTTATACCTTGAGACTATATAGGATTTGCCATAACGTTCCACATGAGGTCTTTCCTTCAAAATTCACTATATACTTATTGTTTCTGCTTGCCCCATACATTGTTCCTTCAGAGTTCATTATAATTACAATATTTTTTAGGGTGCTATACTTATCGTTCCTTCATAAAAACCTTAAACGTCTTGTCTACCAAATGTCCTTTCCTTTTGCTCACTATTCACCACAGGGGTGTTCCTTTGAATAGATGACACAAGGGCCATTCTTTAGATTGCACCATGTAGGTGTTGCTTTAACAGAGGTCGCCACAAGGGCTTTCCTTTCCAGAGTTTGCCACAAAGGCATTTACTTTCATAGGTTTGCCACAAAGGCACCCTTTTCAATTAGTACTCGCCACAAAGGTATCATTTTCAGTCACTACCCGCCACGAAGGCTTTCCATTCAGAGATTTGCCACAAAGGCATCCTTTTCAATCGTTACTTGCCACAAAGGCTTTCCTTTCAAATACGCCACAAAGGCATCCCTTTTCAATTAATACTCACCACAAAGGCCTTCCTTTCAAATACACCACAAAAGCATCCATTTTCTAACGTGTTTATGATAGAGTTTCGCCTAAACTCACGTTACGTGAGGTTTGCCCTTTATTGTCCTGGGTCACGTAAAATCCCCATTTGGTAATAACATTCCTTTAATTCTTCCCCTATGTAACACCCCTAACCCATAACCATCGCCGGTCTAGGGTTAAGAGGCATTACCGGAAAATCGGAAACTTTCACAAACATTTTACAACACAAAGTATTTCATCATTCAAACTTATCAAGATATACACATATAGTCCCTTAACGAGGTCTACGAGACCTTAAACATGCACTAAAAAGGGGTCAAGACTAAATCGGGATCATACAATTTTTTTCTGAAAATCAAACATTTTTCAAAGTTACAGAGGTCACACGCCCGTGTGGGCAGGCCGAGACACGCCCATGTGCCCGAGCCATGTCAAAACAATGCATACATACTGACTTGTCCACACGGCCTGAGACACGCTCGTGTGCCTCACCCGTGGTCGAGCCTGACTTGCATCACACAGCCAGTCACACGCCCGTGTGTCTAGCCTGTAGTCGAGCCTAACTTGTTTTGAATTACAACCACGAAGGACACGGTCGAGCCACACGCCCGTGTGCTCAACCGTGTGGGCAATTATAGGCCATTTGCAAGGCCAAACTTGCCACCCACACTTAGGAATCACCTACAAGCATCAAACCAATTCAATTTCATATCTCAAATAGCATTCAAACATATCAAAACATACTCAATTTAATCTCTTAACATCATCATTCATCTTCCTGTACAAATCAATCCTAATATACCAATCCGAATTATCAACTACATATCAAAACATGTAATTCATGCACCATTTAATCTCAACCAAATCATAGCATAAACATATCATCTCCATATTACCAAAACATATTATAAGATCATTCACTTAGGACACACATACACATCTTGATAATCCTTCATTCAAACCCAAAGTCTATACCAAATTCATTAACTTATCTAGCCATATCACATGGCAAGATCCAAACATCTCAAAATATACCATATCTACTAGCCTATACATGCCATATTCAAATATATAAATCTCCCAAAAGTACCAAATAAATGGCCGATAGTGTGATTGAGTCGCTGACGATCCCCGGATCCGAGCTAGCTTTAAATACACTGTAAAACAGAGAAAAATTCACACAGTAAGCTTTAAAGCTTAGTAAGTTCGCAATATAATACACTTAACCTAATGTTTCAACTACAATATACAAATTAATCCATCACATAGATCAACTCATAAATATATGTACCATATCATCCATAGTTAACATGCTTACTCAACCATTTATATATCTATTTACAATTTCATCAACCACATAGGTTCCGTACGTACCTTAGCCAACACTTATTTATTGATCATTCTTGCTACTCAATGCTCAACACTTCATTTCGATCAACCATTGTTATTCGTTCGATTTATTCGCACACTTAGTGCCAAATTTATAGCCGAAGCTCGAATATTATCGCACACTTAGTGCCTTTACTTTAAACCGAATCTAACTTGGTATCGCACACACAGTGCCAATCATTAAAGCCGAAGCTTCCATTACTTCGCACACACAGTGCTATTCACCTCTGTCTCGATTTTATTTACGCACACTTAGTGCCACATATTTAAATCCCACATATAACATTTCTAATTCAGTAACCATACATTCATTCATTTCATAACACATTGATATAAATTTAACAATCCGTATTATATCCGAACTTACCTCGGACGTCGAAATAACAAAACGAGTCTATTAATCGAGCACTTTATCTTTGCCTCGATCTCGATCCAAATCCCTCTTTTCTTGATCTATACATATTCAAATTTAGCTCATTCAATCACCAAATCATTCAATTTAGTCCAAACACACATATTTAGGGCATTTTACAAAATAGCCCTCACATTTTCACATTTCGACACTTTAGTCCCTATTTCATAAAATCACAAAATACACAAAATTTAAATATTCCCATGCTTGGCCGAATTCTCCTTATGCTCATACAAGCCCATATATTTCATTTATTTCACATTTTAGTCCCTCAAAATATTATTTTCACAATTTAGTCCAAATTACTCAAATTCACCAAAAATCCAAAGACAAATTATGTTTATCTATCACATATCTTTCATATTTCATCACCAATTATCACCAAGTTCAAGCATTCATCAATGGCACATTTTAAAATCATCATCAAATTCTAAAACTAGAGCATGGGCTTGAGAGAACACTAAGCAACGATCACAAAAAACGTAGAAATCATCAAAAACCGAGCTCAAAACATACCTCAATCAAGCCTTGTATGTGCCAAAATTATAAAAGCTTCAAACCCTTATCTATTCTTCAATTTTTGGTGATAAAAAGGTATAAAAAGATGACCATTTGGTTTTGTTTTATTTAATATACATTAATTGACATTTTACACTTTTTACCCTTATTGTATAACATTTAAATTCCACTAATATAAGCCCATTTTTGTCCATCTCCACTATCAAAGGTCTATTTACAACATAAGGACTCCTCATTTAAAAAGCCATGCCAAATAGGTACTTTAACAATCAGCACACAGCTTTTGCATTTTATGCGATTAAGTTTTTTTTGCAAATTAAGCACACAATCGATAAAATTTTCACATAGAAATTTCACACATGCTTAATCACATATTGTAAACACCGAAAATAATATTAAAATATTTTTCCAACCTCGGATTTGTGGTCTCGAAACCACTATTCTGACTAGGGTCTAAACCGGGCTGTTACACCATATGATTCCATAACCCACCAGTTATGGTCTTATATGATATGGTGTTTCCATATGACGCCATAGCCCATTAGCTACAGTCTTACACGATATGGTCCTTTCATTTGAAATTCCATGGCCATGGACTTTTCCTTTCAGAGATTCGTGTTTAAAGTCTCGACGAACCCCTTTAGATGACTCTAGAGACAAACACACTCTCAAATATCACCTAAATCAAATAGACCATACGGTTCTGCCATATGTCCGTGTATGGAACACGGTCGTGTATCATCCCGTGTGCACCTAAATGACCCTTTTCCAACAAGTTACCTATCCCTAGTTCACTTAGATTACTAGCAATCATCAAATCATCAATCAACCTATTGCAAAACATAAAAAGTATACCAAAACACAATCTTAAATCTTTCATCCTAAGTGCCTAACCAATATGTCACAATTGGTACCTCAATTCAACCATTTACAAACACACACCTAGAAACTTAACATTACATGCCATTTCAAATCACAAACTTATATTTACACACTTGTAACCAAAATGCCTATTTACATGCCACTTATAATCTATCCCAAAATGATAAAAAAATCTATCGAGTTGTTGAACGGATAGTTTGAGCTCCAACTTGATTCAAACCGACTGCAAAACTTCTGACGGTCTACAAGAAATCAAACAGAGCAAATGTAAGCAACACAATGCTTAGTAAGTTCGTTCAAAAATTTAACATAACTTACTCGAGTCTAATATAACATAAGCATTAAACATACAATTTATACATTTAAGAAACATGGTGTTCATTGATGGCCTATGCAAACCACAAACCAACAAGTTTAGTTCCTTCACAATATAAACATAAAACATTGCCAGGCTTATGAATCATATCCAAATGGACATACTTGGTACATATATCACCATTCACTTATAACAATTTTTACTATCATTTCCATTTCATATGTCCCATTTTTACCCGATGAACTATAGCGAAATAACGTTGCATACTCGGGATCAAAATGCTCACATGAGCTATGGGTCGGGATAAAAACATTACACGATGCTGCTCACACGAGCTTTGAAGAATCCGCAACAAATGTAGGACCTTAGCCATCAGTAAGACATCCAAGACCAGCACCCGAAATGATAATAACCCTAATGACATGTCATTTGTATCCTAGCCATTCACTAAGTTCATACTGGCCTCATTTTATATCCGAACTTCCAGTCATTGAAACATTGACATATTAACATGAACATAACTATATTCATTTCCTTTTTCAATCACCAACACCAATTATACTATTCCTTACAATTTGATCCATTCAATATTCAAGATTATTGCACAAAGAAATTCAATGACAATCATAAATAAACTTATTAAATCACATAAGCAATAATTAAATCAGCTTATACACTATACAAACTTACCTGAATCGAAATAGCAACAAACACGACACCAATGACTAGTCAACAATTTTTCCTTTTTCGCGTTTGTCTACCAGTTGATCCGTTTCTTTATCTGTAATATAATTTAATTCAATTATCAACTTCAATTAACTTATAATGTCAAAATACATGCACATGACCCTTAAGTAATATTTTACATTATTATCCTAAACTTTTACCTTTTATTCAATTTAGCCCCTAAAACTAAAACTTACATATTTTACACAATTGAGCCAAAAACCTTAGTGCCGAAATCAATATAGTCCTTTAATATCCCCCCAAGTAACTAAATTTTACAAAAATTCCTTGTTAAATTCAATATTTATCAATTTAATCCCTAAACTCAAAATTAACTAAAATTACTTTACAAAGTAGTCCTATTTAACAATCAAATTCATACATCTATCATTTAACTTCATAAACATATAAAAACCATTAATGGCAAGTTTTACAACCTTTAACAGTTTTATGAAATAGTAACTGGATTAGCTAGATTAAGCTACAACAATCTCAAAACATAAAATTTACGAAAAATGGGCTTGAATTACATACGATGTAATGAGAAGAAGCTTGGCCGAAATCTCCCTACTCAAAAATGGTGATTTTCGATTAAGGAAGAAGAAACTAAAGTGGAAAATGTGGTTTTGTTTACTTAACTTATTTTATTTTTAACTTAATAATATTATAACATATAAAACTTTAAATTTTCCAAGCAGTAACCATCCAACTATAAAAGAATGGCTTAATTATCACTTAGACCCTCACACAAATATTAATTACGCATTTTAACTAATTAAAATCATTATTGATTATCTTGTACCACTTGTATGATTTAGTCTTTTTTTCCTTAATTAACCAACCAAACATCAAAATCACTAGTCCAAATTTTAATACGACACTCTATTAGACTCGTAAATATTAAATAAATAATATTTACTGACTCACTGATCGGAATTGTGGTCTCAAAACTACTATTTCCAGCACCACTGAAAAAGGGTTATTACATTACTCAAGCATATCATTATACATACATCACGCCAGTTAACCAATCGCTAGTTATCTACCATAAAAAATAAACAAACAAATGGTAAGCTCACACGGTATTGTACACATACATAGCCTATTCTTTCTCTAAGCACATAAATACCACTACCTTAGGCAACCTCCGTAAATAAACGACATGATACATGCAGGTCACATGACATCGTCTATCATCTAGAAGGCAAGGTACAGAGACTCACCTAGGCTGTAACACCCCTTACCCGCATTCAATGCCGGAACAGGGTACGAGGCATTACTAGACATACACGCGACCGATCATACAACTACGAGACTTAACTTTCTACTCCCAATTTAAAACTTTTCGTAATGTCTCTTACACAAGCATATATGGCCTAAGTCCTCCCTTTAGGAATGGATCGGGACCAAATCGAACCCTTCTGAAGCCCTCTAGAAAACCTTACAAAATTTTCACTAAACAGTCCACACGTCCGTGTGGAGCAAGGGACACACCCGTGTGTCATATCACATGCCCGTGTTCCACACCCATGTGGAATTATTTTTCAACTTGAACCTACAGGGGTTTTCACACGGCCGGACACACACCCGTGTTCCTAACTCGTGTCCCTCACACGACCTCGACACGCCTGTGTCTTAGCCCGTGTACCAAAACCTTGGCATTCTGTTTCTGACGTCATCAACTCAAAAATGTCACACGGCCTAGGCACAAGCCCGTGTCCCTCGACCGTGTGGTGAATTAAATTCCAATTTCAGGTGCAGACTTCTCATGGCCTGGGCACACGCCCATATCCATGGCCGTGCCTTCCACACGGCTGAGGCACACAGTCGTGTCTCCGCCCGTGTGTTTACTACTGAGCATCCTGACTTGCAAACCTAACATGCAAGAGGACACACGGCCTAACCACACGCCCATGAGGCCGACCGTGTGTCACACACGGCCTAGTCACACGCCCGTGTGTCTACCCGTGTGGACAAGAACAAGGCTATTTGCCAAGCTCTTTTTATCACCCTAACTCATACCAACATAATCACATTCAACCATCAATCAAGCAACCCAATCATGCCTCAAACACATTCATGGATAACCTCATCTATTCATATATTAATAATAATGAGCCATCAACTATGGCTATTTACAAAAAGTTCATCTTTAAAAGAGCCAACACAATTGGCCAAAACAACAAAACATTTCACTAAGTCTAGCCCCTATACATGCCATACTCAAAATGATAAGTCTAAATATACTGAGATGAGCTGATAGTGTGGGTGATCTTCAGATTATCTTCGTATCCCGAGCAGGCTCTTTGACACTATAAAACAAGGGAAAAGAAAGGGAGTAAGCTTTAAGCTTAGTAAGTTTACATGTAAACAATAAGCATCATACCATATGCAAAGCAACCACAAACATTGTATATTGTATAAGAACAATCACAATTTCATAATCATGCTTACTCATCTCATTTCTTACCACCATCCAACCATATACATACATATATAGCTCACATTTACTTGCACATATTCCCTGCACTCATCACCACGAGTCACATAAAATATTTACGTAACCAAGTTTTTCGATGAACTCTTCGGAATAACACTAGTACCCGGTGGTTTCGCACACAGCCCACTATTAATCAATATTAGGGTGGTATCGCACATAGCCCACCAAATGATACTATAAACGATGGTATCGCACACAACCCATCATGAATAAATGATAAGGTGGTAACGCACTCAGCCCACCAATAGTGATAATTACGGTGGTATCGCACACAGCCCACCAATAATAATTACGGATATTTGTCCGTACTTACATTTCTATTCTGAGGTTCATACAAGAATTACTCATTATTTATCAATTTTAATCAATCTCACTAATAATTGATCTCATTCATACAATGTATCAATAGGTAACAACATATGTATTAAAGACGTATTGTTTACACATAAACTTACCTCGGTGCAAAATGTATTAATCGACGGTTTAATCCGTAACCTTGCCTTTTCCTCGGTGAAGGATGTTTCCGCGCTCTTCTTGATCTATAATAATAAAATTCACTCATTTCATCACTACATAACTCGTGATACATCAAAATTTCTACTTAGTAAAAAATGACCATTTTTCCCTTCCACTTTGGCAAAATTACAATTTTGCCCCTAGGCTCGTAAATCATTTTTCATCATATTTTCACATTAAACAAGCCTAGCTGAACATTTATTTCTCTTACAGCAATTCACAAAACTAATTATCTCATGCATTTATTACTTAATTGAAATCTTTACAAATAAGTCCCATTTAGGTGTTTTCATGGTAACACCTTTCACAAATGTTATCCCTTAACCCACTAACATTCATTTTCTTCCATAAAAGCTCAGCAAAAAACATAGACACTCTCATGGCAAGTCCCTAAACTTTCAACCATTTTGCAAGATAGTCCCCTCATTAGCTAGCTTAAGCTTTGGGGGTTCCAAAAGTACAAAAATTATCAAGAAAGACCTCTAAAATCACTTACTTTCAAAGGTGAGAAGTTGCTGAAAAATTTTGGCTTCCAAAACCCTTCCTTAGCTGGTATTTTTGGTGGGAGAAGATGAATGAACAGGGTGATATCATCTTTTCTTTATATTTTTTATTTCCTTCAATTTAGTCACCTAATACACCCACTTTGACCAAATTTTGACATTTCTTGTCCCTTATGGCCGGCCACTCATCTTCTAAGGGTCTAATTGCACATTTAGGGCTTCCAATTAATATTCTACAACTATTAGACACCTTTAGCTTGTAAAATAGAACTTTTGCACTTTATGCGATTTAGTCCTTTTTCACAATTAAGCATACAATCGCTAAAATTAAACCACCAAAATTTTCATCCATCCTTATAATCATGCTATAACACATAAAATAAAATTAAAAATATTTTTCTTCAACCTCGGATTAGTGGTCCTGAAACCACTGTTCCGACTAGCCCCAAAATCGAGCTGTTACAACTCTCTCCACTTTAGAGATTTTCGTCCCCGAAAATCTTACCGGTAAAAAGGTTTGGGTATTGTTCCCTCATGGATTCTTCCGGTTCCCATGTAGCCTCTTCCACATCGTGTTTTTTCCATAACACTTTTACTAAGGCTATGCTCTTATTCCTCAACTCTTTAACCTCTCGAGCCAATATCTTAATTGGTTCCTCTTCATAAGTCATGTCTGGTTGTATCTCAACTTCGGTCAGAATAATCACATGTGAAGGATCGGAATGATATCGCCTCAACATCGACACATGAAACACGTTATGTATTTTCTCCAACTCTATCAGTAAAGCAGTAAGCTACTGGCCCAATCCTTTCAATAACCTCATACGGCCCTATGAATCGTGGACTCAATTTGCCCTTTCGACAAAATCTCAATATTTTCTTCCACGGAGATACTTTCAAAAATACATTTCTTTCCTTTTTAAATCCACGTATGACTTTTGTCGATCTGAAGCAGCTTTCGGGCTATCACGGATCACTTCCACCTTCTTCTCGGATTCTTTAACTAAATCAACCCCGTGAATTTGCTTCTCACTAAGCTCGGTCCAATACAAGGGAGTCCGACATTTGTGACCATATAAAGCTTTGTACGGTGCCATCCGTATACTCGACTGATAGTTGTTGTTGTAGGCAAACTCAACCAAAGGTAGATATTTTTCCCAACTACTTTCGAACTCTAACACACAGCATCAGAGCATATCCTCAAGAACTTGAATCACTCTTTTGGATTGGCCATCGGTTTGAGGATGGAACGCAGTACTAAAATTCAATCTTGTACCCAATGCTTCCTGCAACTTCTTCTAAAACCTCAAAGTAAATCTCGGATCTCTATCCGAGATAATAGATATAGGTACTCCATGTAATCTCACCACCTCAGCAATATATAGCTCGGCCAACTTATCGAGTGAGTAATCCACACGCACCGATATAAAGTGAGCCGACTTCGTTAATCTATCCACAATAACCTACACAACATCTTTCTTTTTCAGAGTCATTGGTAACCCCGTTACGAAATCCATTGTGATTCGATCCTACTTCCACTCTAGAACCATCACCGGCTGAAGTAATCCCGAAGGTACTTGATGCTCGGCTTTCACTTGTTGACAGATCAAACACTTCGTAACAAACTCGGAGATGTCTCTCTTCATACCCGGCCACCAATACGACTTCTTCCAATCATTATACATTTTCGTACTGCCCGGATGTACTGATAAGCAACCACTGTGTGCTTCATGTAAAATTTTCTGGATTAACTCATCATCCTTTGGTACACAAATTCTATCATGAAACATCAAGCAATCCTCTGAACTAACCCAAAAATCAGAGTTATTCCCCAATTCGCACTGAGCTCTCTTAGCTTGCATCTCATTATCATTCTTTTGAGCTTCACATATCTGCTGAATAAATAATGGTCTAGCCCTCAACTCGGCCAATATAGCACCATCGTTAGACAACACTAAGCTCGTACTCATAGCTCTCAAAGCATACAGGGATTTTCTGCTCAGGGCATCCGCAACCACATTCGCTTTCCCCTGATGGTAATCGATTACTAACTCATAATCCTTCAATAATTCGAGCCACCGTCGTTGTCGCAAATTCAAATCCTTTTGATCCATCAAGTACTTCAAACTCTTGTGATCGGTGAAGATTCAACACTTCTCACCATATAAATAATGACGCCAAATCTTCAAAGCGAAAATAATCGCAGCCAACTCCAAATTGTGAGTCGGATAATTCTTCTCATGTGGTTTTAGTGTCTCGAGGCATAAGCTACTACCTTACCCTCTTGCATCAACACACAGCCAAGACCATTTACTGACGCATCACTGTAGACCACAAACTCTTTCCCCGACTCAGGTTGTACCAAAATCAGCGCCTCAGTCAACAGTGTTTCCCATCTCTCGAAACTTTGTTGGCATTTCTCAGTCCATTCAAACTTAACATCCTTATGCAACAATTTCGTCATTGGAGTAGCAATCATGGAGAACCCTTTTACGAACTGTCTGTAGTATCCCGCTAAACCCAAAAAGCTTCTAATTTCTGACACATTCCTTGGCAGTTTCCACTCCACAATAGCCGAGATCTTACTCAGATCAACTCTAATGCCATCACTCGACACAATGTGTCCAAAAAATCTGACCTCTCGGAGCCAAAACTCACTCTTGCTGAATTTAGCATACAACTGCTTGTCTCTCAAAGTCTGCAAAATAATTCTCAGGTGCTCTGCATGCTCACTCTCATCCCGAGAATAAATTAATATATCATCGATAAAAACAACCACAAACTTATCCAAATACGGTCGGAAGATACGGTTCACTAAATTCATAAAAATCACAGGAGCATTCATTAGGCCAAATGGCATGACAAGAAACTCATAATGGTCATACCTCGTCTGAAATGTAGTTTTCGGCACATCTTGCTCCTTAACCTTCAACTGGTAATAGCCAGACCTTAGGTCTATCTTAGAGAACACCATAGCTCCCTTCAATTGGTCAAATAAACCATCTATCCTTGGCAAAGGATACTTATTCTTCACTGTCACCTTGTTGAGTTGTCTGTAGTCTATGCACAATCTCATTGACCCATCTTTCTTCTTCACAAAGGGTACCGGAGCACCCCACAGTGAATAGCTCGGTCTTGCAAAACCCTTGTCCGTTAACTCTTCCAACTGAACCTTCAATTATTTTAACTCCAATGGTGCCATCCTATACGGAGCAACCGAAATAGGTGCTGTACCTGGAACTAACTCAATTCCAAACTCGACCTCTCTAACTGGAGGCAATCCAGGTAGCTCTTCTAGAAACACATCTAGATGCTCGCATACCACCGGCACTGATTCAATCTTTACCTCTGACTCTTGAGTATTCAGTACAAAGGCGAGATAGGCCTCATACCCTTTTCTCAAGTATTTCTTAGCTACCATAGATGAAATCATTACAGGCAAACTATCTGATTTACCTGATTCAACCCGAATGACATCTCCATTTACACATATCAATTCAATAAACTTGCTACCATAGTTTACTAAAACATAATGAGCAATCAACCAATCCATACCAAGAATCAGGTCAAATTCATCAAACGGAAACAACATGAGATTTGTTGGAAAACAATGACCTCTAATTGTCAAAGGACAATTCCTACACACCTTGTCAACTAGCACATGTTTGCCTAACGGGTTTGACACTTTTACTACAAATTCCGTAGACTCAATAATCATACTCATGCTAGATGCCAATTTCATGCAAATGTAAGAATGGGTAGACCACGGATCAATCAAAGCGACAACATAGATATCATGAAGAGAAAAAGTACCCGTTATCACATCTGGAATGATGCCTCTTCGCAAGCGCGAATGACATAAGTCCTTGCAGGTGCTCTACCCTCTGATCTCACAGCGGAATCTTTGGGTGCACCTCTACTATTACTCCCGCTCCTCGGGTTCCTTTGTGGTCTACCCCTCGAAGGTACATTGCTCGCTCTTACTTATTTTCTGTTTTTCTCATCCCTCTCTGGACAGTCCCGAATGAAGTGGTCTAGTGAACCACACTTGTAGCAAGCTCGAGTGTTTCCCCAACACTCCCCAATATGTTGTCTACCATAATTTGGACACTCCGGTTTATTTGACTTTGTATTGCCCACACTTGCCATTGAGGTGGCTTGAACTCTCGGGCCCGTATTCGTATTACCTCTATCGCGGTGTGAATACCCAATTGAAGCAGTCGTCCGAGGGTTCATTTCCTTGGACCTCTTTGATTGGGTTTGGAACAATTTACTCATCGGCCTCTTCCTTACATAACGGGCCTCTATCATGGCTTTTCTCTTTTCCTTATTCAACTCCTCAGCCTTGCAAGCTCTATCAACCAACACCATAAATTCTTTCAATTCCAACATCCCAACTAGCAGTCTGATATCCTCATTCAGCCCATCTTCGAACCTCTTGCACAATATAGCTTCTGTAGACACACACTCTTGTGCATACTTGCTGAGCCTAACAAATTCGCGCTCATACTCTGCCACAGTCAGTTTGCCTTGCTTCAATTCGAAGAACTCTTTCTGTTTTTGATCCACAAATCTCTGACTTATGTACTTCTTTCGGAACTCTTCCTAAAAGAAGTCCCATGTCACTCTCTCCCTTGGAACTACCGACGTCAACGTTTTCCACCAACGATATGCCGAGTCCTTCAGCAATGACACGTCACATATCAAGCACTCTTCAAGTGTGCAAGAGAGTTCATCAAATACTCGCATTGAGTTCTCAAGCCAGAACTCTGCCCTTTCGTGGTCATCGTTTATAGTCGCTCTGAATTCCTCGGCCCCTTGTTTCTGAATCTTATCGAGCGGGGGTTTGGTCATTCTTACCAAATCTATACCTTGAGGAGCCACGGGGACTGGCTGAGGTATAGGAGGGGGTGGAGGAGGTTGTGTAACACCCCAAACCCGATACCATCTCCGGAACAGGGTTAAGAGGTTTTACCGATCAATCAGAACATTTAACATCTAATATTTACGACACAAAGTCAATCATCTTCAATCTTATTCAACTACAAACATAGTGTCCCTTATCGAGGTCTACATAACCTCATTCAGATGCTAAAGAGGGGTCGGGACTAAATTGAAAAACATAAAGAAATTCTCCGAGATTTAAAACTTTTCTAAAATACAGAGGAGACACGCCCGTGGGAGGAGGCCGTGTGCCCTCCACGGCTACTAGACACCCCCGTGTGTCCATCCTTGTCTACATACTGTCTATTTCAACACGGTCACTAGGCACGCCCGTGTGCCCGCTCGTGTCTATATACTCGACTATTTTAACACGGTCACTAGGCACGCCCGTGCGCGATCGTGTCTATATATCGACTATTTTAACACGGTCACTAGGCACGCCTGCGTGTGCCATAGCCGTGTAATACTAGGCTACATTCTCGCCAATTTACCCACGGTCTTAGGCACGCCCGTGTGGCTCAACCGTGTGACATTATAGGCCATTTACAAGGCCAAAATGCCACCCACTTAGGATCAAACCTACAAGCAACACATACCAAAACATATCATGCACATGAGGCAACCAAAAACTTATCAAAATGACCATTCAACGTATGCATTCAATTCCCATTCCAACAATAACAAATTCAATACCAAAACTTATCTCATCACAAGCATAAAACATTCAATATCAAACATCATTCCTTCTCAATTTCATTAACTCATACTAGCATTTTACCAACACAAAGTTACCATTCATAAGTCAACTCCTCAACCCACAAACCATACCAAAAGATACATTACATATATCAAGTTCATTCTAGCTAAACTAGCACATATCTAGCCATATCTCATAGCTACTTACAAACATCAAACATGATTCAATGACCAGCCTATACATGCCATATTTAACTATATACATTGTTCCAAAATACCCCAAAATAGATTTGCCGATAGTGTGACCGAGATGCTGACGATCCCCTGATTCGAGCTAGCTTTACTGACACTGCAATGCAGAGAAACAAATCACACAGTAAGCTTTATAAAGCTTAGTAAGTTCATAACATAATACAATTATCATATCAAATTAAACCAATGTATAAAATAAATAATCACATAGGTCCATTATCTCATATTCTTGCCTTCTCATCCATAGCTAAAATACTTATTTCCTCAATCATAACTCGATTATACTCATCAACCACAAAGGTTCAATACGTACCTTAACCACACATAGTTATTAAACATCCAAGCTATTCAATGCTCGATATTATTTGCCGGTCATCCTTTAGTTTTCATTCAATTTGATCGCACACTCGATTGCTATATACATGCTCGTAGCATATTTGTCATCGCACAGTTAGTGCCTAATCTTTTAACCGACTTATCTCAGTAATGCACACACAGTGCCAATACTATAAGCCGTAGCTTTCATATCATCGCACACACAGTTCCTTTCATTTCTGTTTCGATTTACATTTTCACACACTTAGTGCCATCACTAAATCTTGCACATAGCATATAAATTTCATACTCATATACCTATTCAAGTCATAGTACTAAAACATATCTCATTAACATGTATTGTATCCGAACTTACCTCAGACGTCGACTATCGATATGATTGATTAATCGAGTACTTTATCTTTGCCTCGATCTCGATCCGAACCTCTTCTCTCTTGGTCTATACACATTCAAATTTAATCCGTTCAATCACTAACTCATTCAATTTAGTCCACACACACACATTTAGGGCATTTTACAAAATACCCCTCACATTTACAGATTTCGACACTTTAGTCCCTAATTCACAAAATCATCAAATTCATCAAATTCCACCTAGCACAAGCTTAGCCGAATTTTACTAGTGTCTATACAGACCCGTACATCTCATTTATTTCACAACTTAACCCTTCAATTTGCTATTTTCACAATTTAGCCCTAATTAACTAAATTCATCAAAATTCAAGAACAACACATGTTCATTAAACACATATCTTTCATTTAACACCAACACTCATCATAAAGCTCACCCTTTCATCAATGGTACATTTCATAGACATCATCAATTCACAAATTTCAAGCATGGGTTTTGTAGAGCACAAAGCAACGATTACAAAAACGTAGAAATTATTAAAAACCGAGCTCAAACATACCTTAATTCAAGCTTAACCCTAGCCAAAATTTTCAAAGCTTTTCTTCCTTCTTTTCTTTTCTCATTTTCGATTGATATAAACAAAGATGAGCACTCTTTTTCCTTTTGTTTCATTATAAATTAACTTAATAATTAAATACCAACTTTTCCCTTTTATAAGTCATATAAAACAAATACATTTTAAGGCTAGTTTGTCATTTAACACCCCACTATCTTAAAAATGGTTCATTAACAACATAAGGCCTCTTCCTTAAAAAGCCATCAACATTTAAGTACTTATAATTCAGCACATAGCTTTTACACCTTATACAATTAAGTCCTTTCTCTTAATTCGACACTCAAACAATCAAATTATCACACAGAATTTTCACACAGGCTATTTCACATACTATTCACATAGAAAATATCATTAAAATATTTTTACGACCTCGGATTTGTGGTCTCGAACCACTGTTCTAACTAGGGTCTAAATTGGGATGTTACAGGTTGAGCATTAGGGTTCGCTCGTACATACTCCGTACACCAATTACTCATCATTTAGAGAAAGGCTTCTCGAGCCTCTTCTCCTTGACCCATAGTCTCGGGTCTACTCTCTACAGACGCGGTCCCTTGTGCCGGAGCCGGTGCGTTACTAGCAGTGTCATCAGTAGCCACTCGGTCGGGATCCATTTACTATACGAAAACACAATTTAATTAGTCAGAAGTCACCATACTATCAATATACGCTCATGGCATGTATAGTTAGACTCTTACACACGCTATGGTAGTCCGAGAACTGACTAAACCATAGCTCTGATACCACTAAATGTAACACCCCTTACCCGTATTCAATGCCGGAACAGGGTACGAGGCATTACTAGACTTACACGCGACCGATCATACAACTACGAGACTTGACTTTCTACTCTCGATTTAAAACTTTTCATAATGTCTCTTACACAAGCCTATATGGCCTAAGTCCTCCCTTTAGGAATGGGTCGGGACCAAATCGAACCCTTCTGAAGCCCTCTAAAAAACCTTAGAAAATTTTCACTAAACAGTCCACACGCCCGTGTGGAGTAAGGGACACGCCCGTGTGTCATATCACATGCCCGTGTTCCACACCCGTGTGGAATTATTTTTCAACTCGAACCTACAAGGGTTTTCACACGGCCAGACACACGCCCGTGCCCCTCACACGACCTCGACACGCCCGTGTCTTAGCCCATGTGCCAAAACCTTGGCATTCTATTTCTGACGTCATCAACTCAAAAATGTCACACGGCCTAGGTACACGCCCGTGTCCCTCTACCATGTGGCGAATTAAATTCCAATTTCAGGTGCAGACTTCGCACGGCCTAGGCACATGCCCATATCCATGGCTGTGCCTTCCACACGGCTGAGACACACGGCCGTGTCTCCACCCGTGTGTTTACTACTGAGCATTCTTACTTGCAAACCTAACATGCAAAGGGACACACGGCCTAACCACACGCCCATGAGGCAGACTATGAGTCACACACGGCCTAGACACACGCCCATGAGGCAGACCGTGTGTCTACCCGTGTGGACAAGAACAAGCCTATTTTCTAAGCTCTTCTTATCACCCTAACTCATACCAACATAATCACATTCAACCATCAATCAAGCAATCCAATCATGCCTCAAACACATTCATGGATAACCTCATCTATTCATATATTAATAATAATGAGCCATCAACTATGGCAATTTACACAAAGTTCATCTTTAAAAGAGCCAACACAATTGGCGGAAACAATAAAATATTTCACTAAGTCTAGCCCCTATACATGCCATACTCAAAATGCTAAGTCTAAATATACCGAGATGAGATGATAGTGTGGGTGACCTTCAGATTATCTTCGTGTCCCGAGTAGGCTCTTTGACACTATAAAACAAGGGAAAAGAAAGGGAGTAAGTTTAGTAAGTTTACATGTAAACGATAAGCATCATACCATATGCAAAGCAACCACAAACATTGTATATTGTATAAGAACAATCACAATTTCATAATCATGCTTACTCATCTCATTTCTTACCATCATCCAACCATATACATACATATATTGCTCACATTTACTTGCACATATTCCCTGCACTCATCACCACGACTCACATAACATATTAACTTAACCAAGTTTTTCGATGAACTCTTCGGAAAAACACTAGTACCCGGTGGTTTCGCACACAGCCCACCATTAATCAATATTAGGGTGGTATCGCACATAGCCCACCAAATGATAGTATAAATGATGGTATCGCACACAGCCCATTATGAATAAATGATAAGTTGGTAACGCAATCAGCCCACCAGCAGTGATAATTACGGTGGTATCGCACACAACCCACCAATAATAATTGCGGATATTTGTCTGTACTTACATTTCTATTCTGAGGTTCATACAAGAATTACTCATTATTTATCAATTTTAATCAATCTCACTAATAATTGATCTTATTCATACAATGTATCAATAGGTAACAACATATGTATTAAAGACGTATCGTTTACACATAAACTTACCTCGGTGCAAAATGTATTAATCGACGGTTTAATCCGTAACCTAGCCTTTTCCTCGGTCAAGGATGTTTTCGCGCTCTTCTTGATCTATAATAATAAAATTCACTCATTTCATCACTACATAACTCATGATACATCCAAATTTCTACTTAGGCAAAAATGACCATTTTACCCTTCCATTTTGGCAAATTACGATTCTGCCCCTAGGCTCGTAAATCGTTTTTCATAACATTTTCACATTAAACAAGCCTAGCTGAACATTTATTTCTCTTACAACAGTTCAAAAAACCAATTATCTCATGCATTTATTACTCAATTGAAATCTTTACAAATAAGTCTCATTTAGGTGTTTTCATGGTAACACCTTTCACAAATGTTATCCCTTAACCCACTAACATTCATTTTCTTCCAAAAACACTCAGCAAACAACATAGACACTCTCATGGCAAGTCCCTAAACTTTCAACCATTTTGCAAGATAGTCCCCTCATTAGCTAGCTTAAGCTTTGGGGGTTCCAAAAGTACAAAAATTATCAAAAAAGACCTCTAAAATCACTTACTTTCAAAGGTGAGAAGTTGCTGAAAAATTTTGGCTTCCAAAACCCTTCCTTAGCTGATATTTTCAGTGGGAGAAGATGAATGAATAGGGTGATATCATCTTTTCTTTATTTTATTTATTTCCTTCAATTTAGTCACCTAATACACCCACTTTGACCAAATTTTGACATTTCCTGTCCCCTATGGCCGGCCACTCATCTTCTAAGGGTCTAATTGCACATTTAGGGCTTCCAATTAATATTCTACAACTATTAGACACCTTTATTTTGTAAAATACAACTTTCGCACTTTATGCGATTTAGTCCTTTTTCACAATTAAGCATACAATCGCTAAAATTAAAGCACCAAAATTTTAATGCATCCTTATAATCATGCTATAACACATAAAATAATATTAAAAATATTTTTCTTCAACCTCGAATTAGTGGTCCCGAAACCACTGTTCCGACTAGCCCTAAAATCGGGCTGTTACATAGGCCCCTTTATCCTCATCAACTTAGTTGGTCCAAACACTAGAGCCTCCTTTGTCCTGGCAGCTAAGCATATCAATCATTTATCGGTTAATCTAATGGTGGAAAATCTTTAGAAACCCAGAATCTTAAATTATACAGAAGCTTTGAGAGTCTTACTTTACTTCTTTCTTCAATCCACAAGTACAGAGAGGTAAGGAAGCTTACCAGTTTCTCAATTTCTCTACTACCAGACTTCAATTCGCACAACTGCTGCGACATGCAGTGCTTCCTTCAGCGACATGTTCTTCTTCTTCAAAGTGACTGAAGAAGATGATGCTATGGAGAGAAAATTCGTAAAAAAAATGAGAAAATTCTATCTTCAAACACTTATATATATACTCCTTTGGCATGATCTTCACCGACCATCACAACCATTCATGTTTAATCATTTTGTCTTCCACTATAGAACCAGCCACTTCTAATCTAACTAAACCAGAATTGAAATCCAACTAATCACAATTCAACCATTAAAATTTTTAAATTTCTCGATGGAGTTCGTCAATTTGCTAATCCTTTCAATTTAATCTTAACTTTCCTTAAATTTCAAGTCAATAAAGATAATCGGGTGTTACATATCCAATGGTTCCAAGAGATCACAATGCCAACATATCCACTTAAACGCATATAGTTATTATTTTATACACACTTTCACTTACCATATACATATGATCACAACATTTTCATATTCATTTATAATGCACTCATCAAGTGCTCACATAATGCTCAAAGAGCCATATCATATAGATCTCATATAGTGTGCATAGAACCAGCAAGCCTCATATCATATTCAGTCATAAGCATATAGCATTTGCAATGACATCTCCATATGCATCACATATCATATCATAATCTCATAGGCATATTTGCATGATAATAATAGATTGATTGAGGAAACTTACACTCAAAACTTAGATTAGGTGTTTAGGCCAACCTAATCTCCCATTTAACTTAAGGAATTGTGCCTAAAAGCATCATTTCTGATCACTCACTAGATCGCTTTCATTCAATTGTCGAAGGCTAGAAAAGCTTTTCTTTGCCCTTTGATTTGCTCGTAGAGGCTCCCGTTGGATCCGAAACTTTGCATACATATTAAACACATTACAAATTCATCATGTATAGCCTTAATCACATTCAAACAATAGCAAAACCGCATATCTACGCTTATCCCCTTCTAATATCAAAATCTAACTAGTTAACCGAAATAAGAGATTTTATCATTCAATTTTCATTTCTAATCTAAATATGTTTCTAAACATCCTAAATATCATATTATTACAGATCTAAGTTATCAAATCACCTAATTTATCAAATCTAGGTTTCCCAGAAATTTAAGCATACAAGATTGATTTAAGAGGGAAAACTTCAAATTCGTAAAAATTCTTTAACGGTCTATAAAATTGAGTTTATAAACCTTTTAATTAGTTCAAAATAAGTTTAAAATCAATTTAAAATAGCAAGTTAACTTAATATTTCGATTTCACCCTTTTTAAGCTAATTTCTGGTTTAAAAGCTTTAGATCAATTGAAATCTTGTAATAGTTAATCAAATCTCAAATCATAAAAACAACAAGCCTAGATTTAACAATATGAATCAAAACATTACCTCAATTTGAGAAGAACAATGAATTGTAGATCTAATACGACAAAAAATGTTTGAAGAGGAATGAATAAATTAATGAAAAAAACATGAACTTTCTTTGAAATTGGAAGATGATTTGAGGTTTGGAAAGTAGGAAAATAAGTAGGGATGAGTTAATTTTGAGAGAAAAACTCAGATTTGATTTTAGAAAAATTTTCAAATGGCTAAAGTGATGGAGGGAAGTGATGTTCTTGAGTTTAAATATGCAAGGTGAGGAAATTTTTTTAAAAAATTTTGGGAAATTTGCTTTTTAAAAACTTTCAGTTTTCACCCTTTTTCGAATCAGACCTTATTTTAATTAAAACACAGTTCCTTAATTATTTTTCAAATCTGGTTTCATTTTTAAAATTTGGTTTAAGAAAATTAATAATCGAACACTTAATTTTAATTCTAATTTTTTATATTATTTTATTTAATTACTACAATCATAATTTTGGAATCCAGAACGAATATTCGATCCACTAATCTGATTCTACTAACCCGATTCTTGGGATGTGACAGTGGATGCTTTTGGCAAGTTAAAACACGAACCAATTAGTGGGATGTGAATTAGAAATATATGAATTGGACATGGTTGGTACCTAGTTGAAATGGGTTGATTTGGTTCATGACTAAGGTATATAAACTATTAAAGGGTTGATGAATGTATTGTATATATTTTGAAAGTGAAATGGCATGTATGAATAGTTTTGGCATATCAAAACATTGGTAATTGAATGAATTGGTTGGTGATTGATTCATGCCATGAAATATTACGATTTGATTTATGTTTAAGTGATTAACATCTTGATAACGAGTTAAACATAGATGTTTGAGTTTGTTTGTTATGTTTTAGAAAGCTTTTGATTCAAATGAAATGCATATTGATGAACATTTTGGTTGGTATGTTTGGAAACATGGAATAGGTACCGAATGGCTTAAATTTTACCAAAAACAAAGTTCTCATCTTAACGAACATTCCTCCTTGTCGCAATGTCGAGTGGCTTGATGTTGTTATGTGACAAACTGTTTGGTGACATCACGGCATCGGCCCTAAATTTTTAAAACTTTGCAATTTTGTCATATTTTGTACTTCGGTTGACAAAAGAGCTTTTGTAAGCTCGATTAAGCCCCAGGATTGACTGTTTAGCATGGAATGAGTGTGATTAACATTAAAATTGCATGTGTGAATGATTGTTATACTGTGTATTTGACTGTAGTTGCTCCGAAAATAAATGTGACATCCTATAGCTCGGACTCAATGATCAGGTCGGGCCAGGGGTGTTACACCACCATTTTATGTGTTACACCCCACTTCTGACCAAATTGTCAGATCCAAGATGTGAGATGCCACATTCATCGTCGAAGCAACTACAAACTCAATTCAATATCCAATAGATGAATCATGTGAACAATTAAGTTTAAAAACTTCTAAAAACATTATTTATTCAAATTCGAGTTATAAGTAAGCTTACAAAAGCTTTCATGAAACACTAGTAACAAATGAGAGACCAAAACATAAAAACAACCAAAATAGGGGTTTTGTCATGACATTGAAGGATGAATGTTGCGGCACTGAGGGTAGTAGCATGATGTCATAACTTCAGTAAGGTGAGTCATGACCATGAAGATAGTAAATTGACGTAGCAACTTCAACAGGGGAATATCGCAACTATGAAAATAGTTTCCTCAAACTTTTTGCATCATTTCCCACAAACCTACCAAGCATCAATCCCATCTGGACTAAATGACCCAAAAGCTCAATTCATCACATTATATGCATTAACACAATTTCCAATTTACTTTCCTTAGCATATCAAACACCTATTAATACATTATCACAAGTATATATATTCCTTTACTTGGTAAGTAAGAAATAACTCAATCAAAAGCATAACATAACTAGCATAAGCAAGCAAATAATTACATCACTAGATTAGCACACATATATACTATTAAACTTATGGTCATATTCAAGTATAAACATTTCCTACCATAAGTACCAAAACGAAAATTTGAACCTAAGGACCAACTCAAACATTAGGTATATGCCACTTGCTATAAGCATAACAAAAACTATACAATCTTTGCTAAGTCGAGAATTGAATTCTAGATGTTGTCGAACACCTTGAGACTTTGAGATCTAACGTTACTTGTGCACAAAAATAAACAAAATTGTACCTTGAGCTATAAAGTTCAGTGGTGCTAACGTGATTTAAAAGTAATAATCAAATAGAAGCAAGATACCAAATACAACTAACATGTAATCCAACTGTCATCTAAATCATGTTTGTATTTCTTGTATCATGTACTTAGAATCATACTTTTGATAGACCATCTATTATGTAACACCCCTAACCCGTAACCATCACCGAAATAGGGTTAAGAGTAATTACCTCACAATGGGAACATTTACAATCATTTCTCATACACAAAGTATAACACAATTCAAACATATCTGATGTTGCCCTAGCTCGGGCTGCTGTTGCCGAACCTATCGAGCTACCAAAAGGACCAATCACTCGGTCTCGCGCTAAGAAGTTCCAAGACGCATTAGCTAGCTTCGTTAACCGAGCTTGGGGAGAGCATATAACCGAACCCATTGAGACCAGCTCCTTAGGCGTCCCTTGCAGCTTATTACAAGCTGAATTCTAGTTTAAATAATTTATTTAATTATTTTTGCTGCTGGAATAAAGTTGTTAATTTAGTTTAAGTAGTTAATTAATTTAGTCAAATAATTAAATGTGTTTGGAGTTATTTAAGTTGTCTTAAATTGTTGGGCATTTAAATTGTTAAATTCGGCTGCATTATTACAGCCATTTAATTGGTCTTAAGCTCAATTAAGTTGTTCTAATTATTACAGCCATTTAAGGTGTCTTAAACTAAGACAAATTAATTAAGTTATTTATGGTGTCTTGATTGAATTTTCTTGGTTAATTGCAGGTGGCTATTCGGCTGAAAAGAGGCAATTGAAAGGAGTTTTTTTTTTTTTCATACAGGCAAATAGCTTGCTGGCCGAATGCATGTACTAGCATTAAATCAAGATGCATGCAAGGTGGGGGTTCAATGCATGGAAGGGTTCATGCATGGTTATCTTCAATGCATGGTGGCTGATTGTTAGGCTTCCCCAAGCACCCATTCGGCCAAGAGTCACCAGCAAATTAGTACCTTTAAGCAAGACCGATTCTCTTCTCAAGGAGGCATCATTCCGTTCACATGAAGAGTTCACACTTAAAGACCATTCGGCTGGTCATGTTCACATTCAAGAGGCTCATCAAACTCCTTGTTCACACCACACATGGCTATTGGAAACCCTCATTTAATTCATACTTATTCAGCCAAAGGTGACAACTTGAATGCTCACATTAAAGCCACATTCGGCCGAACCTAGCTGGTGCATTGATCCAAGGCTACTTCAATATTCATGCAAGATGAAATGTCCATTCTAGAAGCTGCCCAATGAGCTCCATTCAGCCGAATCTTGCACCAAGGAATTAATGATTTAATTCTGGAATTTTCCAGCCCTTTCTAGCTAGAAATTACTTAGACATTAAGATTATTCAATGACTATTCGGTCACTTTTATTATTGGCTATATATACTTAGCCGAATATGGTTGTAAGGGCAGACTTTTTGCAAACTTTTATGCTTAAAAGCAAAACTTATGAGATTTCCAAATCTCTTTGTTCTCTCCGGGATTAAATTTGTAACATCCCGGTTTAGGGCCTAGTCAGAATAGTGGTGCGAGACCACAAATCCGAGGGTTATAAATGAGCTATTGAGGTTTATGCCTTGTATGCATGCTAGTGTGAAAGTTTCATGAAGCAATTTTTTGAAATTGTGGTTGAATTGTCCAAAAGGACTAAATTGCAAAAGTTGCAAAATGTGTGTTTCTAGAAGCTATATGTGTGAAATAGCTTTAGATTATTAATTAGAGGTCCTTAATGAGCAATTTTCCCAATTTTTAGTTTTTGGACAAAAATGGGCATGGATGAGTTAAAATAGAAAGTTTATCAAAAAGGGCATTTTAGTCATTTAACAAATAAGTGATTAAAAAGGAGAAAAGATGACAAAATCATGCTCATCTTCTTCCCCTCATTGCCGAAAATTTGAAGGAAGCCATAGCTAGGGTTCTTCAATTTTTCAAGCTTGCTAGTAAGTGCATCTAGCCTCGTTTTTTATATTCTTTGCATTTTTGAAGTCCCGGTAGCATGAGTAAGCTATTTTTAGCTATTTGGTGAGCTATGAAGGATGTTTAAAAATGTGGTCATGTATGAGATGCATGTATTTTGTTATTTTATGGAAGATTATGAAAGCTTGATGTAGTAGAAACATCTTTTGTTAAGTGATTTTCCATGAAAATGCATGTAGGGACTTGATTGTGAAAATCTTAAGTTTGGTCATACATGTGTGTTTTAGTGAGAATTGATGATAGCTTTAGTTGAATAAGTGGTTCGGCTAAGCATGAAAGGCTAGAAAGTTGAATAAAAATCACTTTACGAGCCTTTGGGACTAAAGTGTAAATATGAGAAAGTTTAGGGGCAAAATAGTAATTTTGCTAAAGTATGAGATGTGGGTCAATTTAGTCAATGTATGTATTGAATAAGCTAATTTATTCATTATAGATCAAGAAAGACGAAGCCCGGATCAAAATCGAGGCAAAAGCAAGGTGGTGGACTAAATTGCAAGTCTCAATACTTTTGAGTACCGAGGTAAGTCTATGCATAAACAATGCATTCATACTTACAATTTGTTGATGATAGCTAGTGTGTAGCTTGTTCGAGATTGATTGAGAACCTATGTGGTCCAAGTAGAATGAATGTAGTAGAATTGTGAATGGATGTTTAATTGAGTAAGTAGACATGTGAATGTGTAGTGATAATGCTAGATGGTAGGCTAAGTGCGATACCATCCTAATGCATATTGATGATGAGCTGGCTATGTGTGATGCTATCGTGAGGTATATCGTTTAGTGGGCTAAGTGAGAAACCCCTATGATTACCTTTGTGGTAGGCTAAGTGCGATACCACCTTATTAATCGATTATGGTGTGCTAAGTGCGAAACCACCGGGACATTTAGTGTGTGGGTTAACTGTGTGGATTAGCCATGTGATTGCATTATTGAGTAAAATAGCTGTGTGGATGTATTATTAAGTTAATTAGCTGTGTGGATGAATTATTGAGAAATAATGATGTGTTGTATATTGTGTAAATGTGACATTGAATGCAGGGGTGCATTTCGATGGTTATGAGTATGTGACTCATAATGTGTTGGAAATGTGGTAATGGATAGAAAGAGTAAGCATAGTTGTTCATTATTTTAGGTAGTATAATGCTAATTGTTGTTGAGCTTATACTATGATGCTTAATTGTTTATGTGTAAACTTACTAAGCTCAAAGCTTACTCCCTTTCTTTTCCCTTGTCTTATAGAGTAAAAGTGTTGAACTGAGACGAGGATCAATTGGAAGATCGCCCACACTATCAGCACACTTTGGTACATGAGACTTAATGTTTTGTATATGGCATGTATAGGGGCTAGACAAGTTAGTGAATTTTGTTGTATATGGCTAAGATGTGTTGGCCTTTAGATGGATAGCTTATTTTGTATAATGCCATGGTTGTTGGCTATTACATTATATGAAAGAAAGTTATAGTTGTATATGTGAGATTGCAATTCAATTTGAGTTGATTATGGATGCGTTGTATGAGTGCATGTTGTGTAAGCTATAAGGGTGAGAAGATCTTAGCAAATAGCTTTGTACTTGGCCATGTGGATAGACACACGGATGTGTGTCTAGGCCATGTGTGACACACGGTCAACCCACGGGCGTGTGCTTTGGCCGTGCGTCCCCTGCATGTTAGTATTTTAAATTAGAATAGACCACGGACTAGCCACACGGGCGTGTGTCTAGGGCGTGTGGGATTAATCAGTATTGGCCGCGGGATAGCCACACGGGCGTGTGTCTAGACTCTAGGCCGTGTTAAAGTAGTCACTGTGCATCACGGGTGGTAAGCACGGGCGTGTGCATTGGTCGTGGGGCATTGGCAAAATGCTGAGTTTTTAGGCACGGTTTGGGAACATGGGCGTGTGTGTCCATGCACGGGCGTGTCTAATCTTGCACAGGCGTGTGAGACCTGTATAAAGAGAAAAATTTTAAGATTGGAAAAAGTTTCAGTTTAGTCTCGAGAGCCCTCGTGTGTATGAGTGAGGCCTCGTAAGTCGAGAATGAGGTTGTTGAGATGACTTCAGAGAGTAGTTACGACGAGCCTAAGTGGCGATCAAGTGGTTTGAGGTCGGTAACGCCTCGGGCCTGGTCCAGGCGTAGAACCCGGGTAAGGGGTGTTACAGAATTGACTTATCAAGTTGTTCTTGTTGCGTCTTTCATTCCTTGTTAAACCGAACTTATCACCATCCGGTGTGGCGTTCCAACACCTTCGGTTCCTATCATCTTTGATAGCGGGTCAAGGTCATTTTCTTTCTACCCTACTCAAAACTAACCTAAGAGCCTTGCTAAGATTCGGGTCAACAATCTTCTCTATTGTTGGTTCTTTCTTTTGGGCCATAGCCGAATCCATTATTTACCCTATAAGCCAATTCCACCCCTTTGAGCCAATAAGCTCTTTTCTTTGTTAGCCATTTTGCGAATATTTTCCAAAGCCTTGGCACAAATTATCTTACCCAAATTCACGATCAGAAACGAATACGACTCGAGTCCAATATAACCGTGCTCTTATCATTTGGTATCAGAGCTAGCTTAATTGGAGTAAGAATCGATGTTCTCAACGCAACGGTTTTATAAAAAAAAATTCGAACAAAAAAAAGATTTGTGAAAATTCAAGTGATATTCTAGTATATTTGTAAAAAAAAAAAGTGATCAAAAAAAATTTCTTATTGCCGAAATTTACTCCTACAAGTTATATTGCTGCTCAAAGTGTTCCATTATTTTTCCTATCATTCGACCACACCTTTAGTAACCCACTTTGATCTATTTCTTTCCAGCCTACCCACTAACCAATGTTATTCCTACCCAAAATCGACAACTCTTTGCAACCGACCCACATCGACTACTTATAAGTCTATTTGGTCCCTTCGAGAACTTAGAGAAGCGGATTGAGTGGAAAAAGGCACGAGGGTTGTGAGTGCATTTGAGTGGGAAAAAAGCCAATCGAGTGGATTTCTTTGTGAGAGAAAATTGTGAGGTTTTGTTGTGAGTGTCAAAATGTCTCATAGTCCAGAAAGAAACTTGAACGAGGGAGGTGGATTCCGACCAGTAAGAAATGTTGGAGGAGGAGTTCTGGATCTTACATTACAAGCAATTATGTGAGAGATTGAGCGGTTATTCGATCGCAAGCTAGAGCCAATCGAAGACCGTCTATATCGAGTTGAAACCCAAGGACAACGCGAGGCAACTCCAGAAGTTGCAAGACGAGGGCGAGAGTGTCCAAACAACGTCCTTGATGAAGTAAGTGAAGCCGAGAGTGAGCCTTCATCTGTTCATAGTGTACAACAACGAGGCCAACAAAACCAGGGACATAGAGACTGAGATCGACCCGATGATAATCTTAAAAACATCAAGATGTGGATACCTCCGTTCCAAGGAAAGAACGACCCTGAAGCTTACTTGGAGTGGGAGAAGAAGATTGAGTTAGTCTTCGAACTCCATAATTATTCGGAGAGCAAGAAGGTCAAGCTCGCAGCAATTGAGTTTTCGGATTATGCTATCGTATGGTGGGACCAACTTGTAACGAGTCGAAGGAGAAATGGTAAAAGGCCTATCTCCACCTGGGCCGAAATGAAAGCTGTCATGAGGAAGCGGTTCATTCCTTCCTACTACCACTGAGACCTTTATCAACGCTTACAAAGCCTTACCCAAGGCCATAAGAGTGTTGAAGACTACTATAAGGAGATGGAGATAGCAACGATCCGGGCTGACATCGAGGAGGACCGGGAAGCGACAATGGCTAGATTTCTAGCGGGGCTAAACTGGGACATCGCTAACATAGTGGAACTACAACACTATGTTGAAGTAATGGACATGGTTCACATGGCTATCAAAGTAGAAAAGCAACTCAAACGAAAGGGAGCCAACCGATCTTATTCTACTCCTTCAAACACACGTTGGAGCCAAGGAGCCAATAAGGCCCCGATTCGAGCCAAAGATTCTGTAGCTCCGGTCAAATCCAATCCAACCGTGGGCGAGACAAGTAAGAACAAGAATGAACCTGTTCCAAACCGAACAAGAGACATTAAGTGCTTCAAATGTCAAAGACGGGGTCATATAGCTAGCCAATGCCCCAATCGACCAGTGATGGTGATCAAGCCCGACGGCGAAATTGAGTTTGAGGAGGAAGTTGAGAACGAGCCCGAAGCACCAACTGATGAAGATGAAAGCTTGGATTTTCCCGTTGAAGGAGAAATCTTGGTGGTGAAACGGAGTCTTAGCATCCAAAACACGGAAACAAAATAGCAACGAGAGAACATCTTCCACACCCGATGCCACATTCAAGGCAAGGTGTGCAGCATGATAATTGATGGAGGGAGCTGCACCAATGTCGCAAGTAGTATGCTGGTGGAAAAGCTAGGATTGACCACGACCAAACATCCAACTCCGTACAAGTTGCAATGGTTGAATGACGAAGGTGAACTTAAGGTAACAAAACAAAACGTGGTTGCTTTTTCTATTGGGAAGTACCAAGATAAAGTTGTCTGCGATGTGGTGCCGATGCACGCGGGACATCTCCTTTTGGGACGCCCGTGGCAGTTCGACAAACGAGTAATCCATGATGGGTACACGAATCGGTATACGTTCAAACACTTAGGCAAGAATGTAACACTAGCCCCTCTTACCCCCAAACAGGTGTATTAAGATCAGTTGAAATTAAAAGAATCAATAGAACAGGCAAAAGAAAAAGAACAAGAAAAAAATATTGAAAAAGAAAAGGAAAAGAAAAATGAGAAAAGAAAAGGAAAAACTGAGCGAGTGGAGGTAAAAGCCCAAGAAGAAAAACAGAGTGTAAAAGAAATGAGAAAGGAAAGATGAGTGTATTTGCGAGGAGAAGAGAAGTGAGGAAATCCTTGTTGATGCGCCAACCAGTGCTTGTACTTATGTACAAGGAATGCTTATTTGAAACTAACGAACTTGATTCTTCCTTGCCCTCTTCGGTTGTTTCATTGATTCAGAAGTTCGAGGACGTTTTTCTAGAGGAAGTGCCGAGTGGGTTGCCTCCCCTCCGAGGTATTGAACACCAAATAGATTTCATTTCCGGAGCCACAATTCTGAACCGCCCAACTTATTGAATCAATCCCGAGGAAACCAAGGAGTTGCAATAACAAGTAGCGGACCTAATGGAGAAAGGCTACATCCGCGAGAGTTTAAGTCCATGTGCGGTACCCGTATTGCTAGTGCCCAAGAAGGATGGTTTGTGGAGAATGTGCATGGATTGTCGAGCCATCAATAAGATTACTATTAAGTACCGGCATCCCATCCTGAGGCTCGATGACATGCTAGATGAACTCAGTGGTGCTAAACTATTTTCTAAGATTGACTTGAAAAGCGGGTATCATCAAATTCGTATGCGGGAGGGGGACGAGTGGAAAACGGCCTTTAAAACCAAATATGGTTTGTATGAGTGGCTTGTGATGCCATTCGACCTCACCAATGCCCCAAGCACCTTCATGCGGCTAATGAACCATGTCTTAAGGGCTTTTATAGGACATTTTGGCGTAGTTTACTTTGATGATATTTTAATTTACAGTAAATGTTTATCTGATCACTTAAAACATTTGCGTGCTGTTTTGGAAGTTTTAAGAAAGGAAGTGTTGTATGCGAATCTTAAGAAGTGTAGTTTCTGTACTGACAAGGTTGTTTTTCTTGGTTTTGTAGTGAGCGCGGATGGCCTCGAAGTAGATCAAGACAAAGTTAAGGCGATCCGAGAGTGGCCGCGCCCGACTAACGTTAGCCAAGTGAGAAGTTTTCACGGTCTTGCGAGCTTCTATAGGAGGTTTGTGCCGAATTTCAGTACCATTGCTGCTCCATTGACCGGTATCATTAAAAAGAACTTTCCTTTCACTTAGGGTGATGAACAAGAAACTACTTTTATTAAAATTAAAGATTTTTTGACTAACGCTCCACTTTTGTGTTTGCCGGACTTTAACAAAACCTTCAAGGTGGAATGTGATGCTTTTGGCATAGGTATAGGTGCGGTTTTAATGCAAGATGGGCGTCCGATAGCCTATTTCAGCAAGAAATTAAACGGGGCGACGCTTAACTATCCCACCTACGACAAGGAAATGTATGCCTTGATACGAGCGTTAGAAACATGGCAACACTACCTTTGGCCGAAAGAGTTTGTAATACACACGGACCACGAAGCTTTAAAGCATTTGAGAGGACAAACCAAACTTAACAAACGACATGGCAAATGGGTTGAATTCCTAGAATCCTTTTCGTACGTAATTAAATACAAGCAAGGTAAGGAAAATGTTGTTGCGGATGCACTATCACGTAGGTATGCTCTCCTAAACTATTTGGATGTTAAGTTGCTTGGTTTTACTTATCTGAAAGAGTTATATGCTAACGATTCTGATTTTGGAGAGATTTACAAGCTTTGTGAACAAGGTGCGTGTGTTAGGTATTTTCGGCAAGATGGGTTCCTTTTTAGAGAAAACAAGTTGTGCATTCCCCAAGGATCGACTAGAGATGTGTTAATTCAAGAAGCACATAGTGGAGGATTGATGGGTCACTTCGGCATAGCTAAAACCTTAGCCGTTCTACAGGAACACTTCTATTGGTCGAAGATGAAACGAGACGTATCCAAGGTTTGTGAGCGTTGCATAGCTTGCAAGAAGGCAAAATCAAGGATCCAATCGCATGGACTCTACACACCATTGCCGATTCTGGAGGCGCCATGGATGGACATCTCCATGGATTTCGTTCTAGGGCTTCCTAGGACAAAGAATGGTAAAGACTCGATTTTTGTTGTAGTAGATAGATTCTTAAAGATGGCTCATTTTATTGCATGTAATAAGACTGATGACACTTTAAATGTTGCTAATCTTTTCTTTATGAGATCGTGCAGCTCCATGGCGTGCCCAGAACCATCGTATCAGATCGAGACACGAAATTCCTCATCATTTTTGGAGGACTTTGTGGGGAAAATTGGGCACTAAGCTACTGTTTTCAACAACGTGCCATCCCCAAACTGACGGTCAAACGGAGGTTGTTAATAGGGTTTTGTCTACACTCTTAAGAGCGATCATTCGGAAATAACTTAAAAACTTGGGAGGAGTTCTACCCTATATTGAATTTGCATATAATCGTTCGGTGCACTCAGCTACCAAGTACTCGCCATTTGAGGTAGTATACGGTTTTAATCCCTTAACTCCCTTAGATTTGCTGCCTTTACCTTCTGATCATCTGGTGCATGTAGATGGAAAGAAAAAGGCTGAATTTGTAAAACACTTACATCAACGAGTTAGGGATAATATTTAAAGAAAGACCGAGCAAAATGCTCATAAAGTTAACAAAGGATGAAAACGAGTCACGTTCGAACTCGGTGATTGGGTTTGGATACATATGCGCAAGGAAAGGTTCCCAATCCAAAGGCGGTCTAAGCTCTTGCCAAGACGCGACGGGCCTTTCCAAATTTTAGAAAGGATTAACGACAACGCTTATAAACTAGACCTGCCAGGTGAGTATGGGGTTAATGCTACCTTTAATGTTTCTGACTTATCCCATTTTGATGTAGGTGACGATTTGGGAACAAATCGCTTCGAAGAGGGGGGGATGATGCGGCCCTAGCTTGGGATGCTGTTGCCGAACCTATCGAGCTACCAAAAGGACCAATCACTCAGTCTCACGCTAAGAAGTTCCAAGACGCATTAGCTAGCTTCGTTAACCGAGCTTGGGGAGAGCATATAACCAAACCCATTGAGACCAGCTCCTTAGGCGTCCCTTGCAGCTTATTACAAGCTGAATTCTAGTTTAAATAATTTATTTAATTATTTTTGCTGCTGGAATAAAGTTGTTAATTTAGTTTAAGTAGTTAATTAATTTAGTCAAATAATTAAATGTGTTTGGAGTTATTTAAGTTGTCTTAAATTGTTGGGCATTTATTTCAATAAATTCGGCTGCATTATTACAGCCATTTAATTTGTCTTAAGCTCAATTAAGTTGTTCTAATTATTACAGCCATTTAAGGTGTCTTAAACTAAGACAAATTAATTAAGTTATTTAAGGTGTCTTAATTGAATTTCCTTGATTAATTGCAAGTGGCTATTCGGCTGAAAAGAGGCAATTGAAAGGAGTTTTTTTTTTCATGCATGCAAATAGCTTGTTGGCCGAATGCATGTACTAGCATTAAATCAAGATGCATGCAAGGTGGGGGTTCAACGCATGGAAGGGTTCATGCATGGTTATCTTCAATACATGGTGGCTGATTGTTAGGCTTCCCTAAGCACCCATTCGGCCAAGAGTCATCAGCAAATTAAGACCTTTAAGCAAGACCGATTCTCTTCTCAAGGAGGCATCATTCCGTTCACATGAAGAGTTCACACTTAAAGACCATTCGGCTGGTCATGTTCACATTCAAGAGGCTCATCAAACTCCTTGTTCACACCACACATGGCTATTGGAAACCCTCATTTAATTCATACTTATTCAGCCAAAGGTGACAACTTGAATGCTCACATTAAAGCCACATTCGGCCGAACCTAGCTGGTGCATTGATCCAAGGCTACTTCAACATTCATGCAAGATGAAATGTCCATTCTAGAAGCTGCCCAATGAGCTCACTTCAGCCGAATCTTGCACCAAGGAATTAGTGATTTAATTCTGGAATTTTCCAGCCCTTTCTAGCTAGAAATTACTTAGACATTAAGATTATTCAATGACTATTCGGTCACTTTTATTGTTGGCTATATATACTTAGCCGAATATGGTTGTAAGGGCAGACTTTTTGCAAACTTTTATGCTTAAAAGCAAAACTTATGAGATTTCCAAACCTCTTTGTTCTCTCCAGGATTGAATTGACTTATCAAGTTGTTCTTGTGGCGTCTTTCATTCTTTGTTAAACCGAACTTATCACCATCCGGTGTGGCATTCCAACACCTTCGGTTCCTATTATCTTTGATAGCGGGTCAATGTCATTTTCTTTCTACCCTACTCGAAACTAACCTAAGAGCCTTGCTAAGATTCGGGTCAACAATATTCTCTATTGTTGGTTCTTTCTTTTGGGCCTTAGCCGAATCCATTATTTACCCTATAGCCAATTCCACCCCTTTGAGCTGATAAGCTCTTTTCTTTGTTAGCCATTTTGCCAATATTGTCCAAAGCCTTGGCACAACTTATCTTACCCAAATTCACGATCGACAATGAATACGACTCGAGTCCAATATAACTGTGCTCATATCAATATCAAAATATATATATATATAGTCCCTTAACGAGGTATACGAGACCTTAAACAAGCACTAGAAAGGGGTCGGGACTAAATCGGGATCATACAAATTTTTTTCTGAAAATCAAACGTTTTTCAAAGTTACAGAGGTCAGCCGTGGCAAAACAGGGCATACATACTGATTTGTCCACACGGCCTGAGACATGCTCGTGTGTCTCACCCGTGGTCGACACTGACTTGCACCACACTGCCAGTCACACGCCCGTGTGTCTAGCCCGTGGTCGAGCCTGACTTGTATCAATTTTGCAAACTCGAAAGACACGGTCGAGCCACACGCCCGTGTGCTCAACCGTGTGGGCAATTATAGGCCATTTGCAAGGCCAAATTTGCCACCCACACTTAGGATCACCTACAAGCCTCAAATCACATACATTTATACCTCAAATGGCAACCAAAACATACCAAAATATATGCACCAATTAATCATCATCTAACCATCTATTTTCATACTCTATTTCATCTCAAATAGTTCATCCAAAAATACAAAATTTCACCTCCCAATCATATATGTCAAGCATCATACAATCCTTACCACAAGTTCACATTTAAACCACAATTTTCATCAACTATTTAAGCATGAAACATACCATATTCATCATTCACATAATTCCACACATATATACTAACATTAATCAACTTTCAAGCCATATCACATGGCTAAGTTTATACACTTCAAAACATGCCAATCTACTAGCCTATACATGCTATATACCATATATATATATCTTCCAAAAGTACCAAAATAGTTAGCCGATAGTGTGATTGAGTTGCTGACAATCCCCGGATCCGAGCCAGCTTTAAATACACTGTAAAACAGAGAAACACTTCACACAGTAAGCTCTAAAGCTTAGTAAGTTCGTAATATAATACAATTAACTCATTGAATCAAATCAATATACAAATTAAACCATCACATAGATAATTTAACAAAGATACACATGCTCAATTATATCCAATACTCACATAACCATCCATTCATTTACTTTCAAATTTATCAACCACTTAGGTTTCATACATACCTTTGCCAACACCTAGTTTACAACCAATTTTGCTACTCAATGCTCGATACCACATTTCGATCAATCTTCATTATCTCTTCGATTCAATCGCACACTTAGTGCCCAATTCATAGCCGAAGCTTAAATAACATCACACACTTAGTGCCTCTATATCAAACCGAACTTGATTTCGTATCGCACACACAGTGCCAATCAGTATAGTTGATACTTTCTCTATTTCGCACACATAGTGCCATTCATTACTGTATAAATTTTATTCCGCACACTTAGTGCCACATTTCTCAAATTCACAATTAACATTAATAATTCATCAATCACATATTCATTCATTTCATAGTAAATGATTATAAATTATACGATTTGCATTATACACGAACTTACCTCGGACGTCGAAGTAACAAAACGGGTCGATTAATCGAGCACTTTATCTTTGCCTCGATCTCGATCCAAATCCCTCTTTTCTTGATCTATACATATTCAAATTTAGTTCATTCAATCACCAATTCATTCAATTTAGTCCAAACACACATATTTAGGGCATTTTACAAAATAGCCCTCACATTTTCACATTTCGACACTTTAGTCCCTATTTCATAAAATCATCAAATTCACATAATTTCATCTCACACATGCCTAGCCAAATTTTCCTTATGTTCATATAAGCCCACATATTTCATTTATTACACATTTTAGTCCCTCAAAATATTATTTTCACAATTTAGCCCAAAATAGCCAATTTCATCATAAATTCAAATACAAACTATGTTAACCCAACATTAAACTTTCATATTCCACCAACTATCATCACAAAGCTCACATATTCATCAATGGCACATCTCAAAATATTCATCAAATTCTAAAATTAAAACATGGGTTTGATAGAACACAAAGCAACGATCACAAAAACGTAGAAATTATCAAAAACTGAGCTTAAAACATACCTTGATTGATCCAACTTCTAGCTGAACCCTATTGTTCTTTTTATTTTCTTTTTCCTTAGAAAATTCGGCAATGGAAGATGATAATGGTCTTTTATTTCTTATTTGTTTTATTTTATTACACATTATTAAGCTTTTTACCATTTTACCCTTAATGAATATTAATAATAACACCACAAACCATGCCATTATCATCCATTTACTATCAAATGGTTTATTAACAACATAAGGACCTTTCATTTAAGAAGTCATGACAATAAAGCACTTTAACAATCAGCACACAGCTTTTGCATTTTATGCGATTAAGTCCTTTTTCAAAATTAAGCACACAAACATTAAAATTTCCACATAGAATCTTCACAAATACTCAATCACATATTGTAAACACCAAAAATAATATTAAATTATTTTTTTGACCTCAGATTTGTGATCCCAAAACCACTATTCCGACTAGGGTCTAAACCGGGCTGTTACAACTCTCCCCCCTTAGGGATTTTCGTCCCCGAAAATCTTACCAGTAAATAGGTTTGGATATTACTCTCTCATAACATCTTCAGGCTCCCATGTAGCCTCTTCAACCCCGTGTTTATTCCACAACACTTTCACTAAATAAATTCTTTTGTTTCTCAACTCTTTGATCTCACGTGCCAGAATTCGAATCGGTTTTTCACTATACGACAAATCTGATTGAATCTCAACCTCAGTAGGAGCAATTACATGCGATGGATCAGATCTGTATCGTCGAAGCATCGATACATGAAATACATTATGAATTTTATCTAATTCAGGTGGCAACAGCAATCTATAAGCAACCGGTCCAATTCGTTCAATAATCTCATACGGCCCGATGAACCTTGGACTCAACTTGCCTTTTCTACCAAAACGAAGTATTTTCTTCCACGTGACACTTTCAAAAACACTTTATCACTGATCTCAAATTCAATTTCTTTTCGTTTCAAATCTACGTAAGATTTCTTACGATCCGAAGCCGCTTTCAAACTATCACGAATCACTTTCACTTTCTGCTCAGTCTCTTTTATCTAATCAACCCCGTGAATCTTATTCTCACTAAGTTCAGTCCAATATAATGGAGTTCGGCATTTTCGACCGTAAAGAGCCTCATATGGTGCCATTTTGATGCTAGATTGAAAACTATTATTGTACATGAATTCGATCAACGGCAAATGCTTTTCCCACGTGCTATCAAATTCAAGAATGCAGCATCTCAACATATCTTCCAGAATCTGAATAATCCGCTCGGATTGACCATCCATTTGCGGATGAAAAGCAATACTGAAATGCAACTTCTTGCCTAAAGCCTCTTGCAATTTCTTCCAAAATCGCGAGGTAAACCTCGAATCTCTGTCAGACACAATAGAGAGTGGCACCCCGCGAAATCTGACAATCTCAGAAATATACAATTCAGCTAATTTATCAAGTGAATAATTTATTCTCACCGGAACAAAATGAGCTGATTTCGTCAATCTGTCAACTATCACCCAGATTGCATCTTTCTTTCTCGGAGATAAAGGTAGTCCTAACACAAAGTCCATCGTGATTCTCTCCCATTTCCACTCAGGTGTCATAATCGGTTGTAACAAACCGAATGGAACCTGATGTTCAGCTTTTACTTGCTAACATACTAAACATCTCGAAACAAATTTTGAGATATCTCGTTTCATACCATGCCACCAATAAAACTGTTTCAGATCATTATACAATTTTGTACTTCCCGGATGAACAGCCAAACGACTATTGTGAGCTTCGTTCAAAATCAACTGAATCAACTCTGAATTCTTCAGAACACAAATCCGATCTCTGAATCTCAAACAATCATCATCATCCACTCGAAATTCTGAATCAGAATTCAAACCACATTGAGCTCGTTTTGTCATCATCTCATTATCACTTTTCTGGGCATCACAAATCTGACCTATAAACATCGGTCTCACTTTCAACTCAGCCAAAATCGAACCATCATCACATAGATCTATTTGAGTACTCATTGCACGCAAAGCAAACAAAGACTTTCGACTCAAAGCGTCAGCTACAACATTAACTTTTCCCGGATGATAATCAATTACAAATTCATAGTCTTTTAGTAATTCTAATCATCTTCGTTGTCTCAGATTCAATTCTTTCTGAGTCATCAGGTATTTCAAACTCTTATGATCAGTATAAATGTGACATTTCTCACCAAATAGGTAATGACGCCAAATCTTTAATGCAAATACAATTGCAGCTAATTCAAGATCGTGCGTCGGATAATTCTTTTCATGCGGCTTTAACTGTCTCGAAGCATAAGCTATAACTTTGCCCTCTTGCATCAGCACACAGCCCAAACCATTCAACGATGCATCACTGTAAACTATAAATTCTTTACCCGATTCAGGTTGGACTAACACTGGTGCCTCTATCAACAATGTTTTCAACTGTTCAAAACTTTGCTGGCACTTTTCTGACCACTCAAATTTAACATCTTTCTGTAACAATTTGTCAACGGAGTCGCAATCATCGAAAATTCTTTCACAAACCGCCTATAATATCCCGCTAGTCCCAGAAAACTACAGACTTCAGACACATTTCTCGGAGGCTTCCACTCTAAAATTGCTGAAATCTTGTTCGGATCAACTCGTATTCCCGCAGTTGATACAATATGTTCCAGAAAACCCACCTCACGTAACCAAAACTCACATTTGCTGAACTTTGCATACAATTTATTTTCACGCAGAATCTGTAACACGATTCTCAAATGCTCGACATGTTGCGTCTCATTACAAGAATAAATCAGAATGTCATCAATAAACACCACGACAAATTGATCCAAATACGGTCTGAATATCCGATTCATCAAATCCATAAACACTGCAGGAGCATTCGTTAGTCCAAAAGGCATAACTAAGAATTCATAATATCTGTACCTCGTTCTGAAGGCATTTTTTGGCACATCTGATTCTTTAACTCGTAGCTGGTAATATTCCGATCTCAAATCTATCTTAGAAAACATTGTAGCTCCTTTCAATTGATCAAACAAATCATCGATTCGCGGTAGAGGATATTTATTCTTTATCGTCACTTTGTTTAAGTGACGATAATCAATACATATTCTCATCGTGTCATCTTTCTTTTTCACAAACAACACAGGCCAGGGTGAGAAACTCTGTCGTACAAATCCTCTATCTGTCAACTCTTGCAACTGAGATTTCAATTCTTTCAATTCTGTCGGTGCCATTCTATACAGAGCTATAGAGATAGGAGTCGTACCCAGCAATAGATCAATACCAAATTCAACTTCCCGTATCGAAGGTAATCCCGGTAATTCTTCAGGAAACACATCAAGGAATTCACAAACCACAGGTACAGATTCAACTTTCTTTTCTGTCACTTTTGTATCAATCACATATACAAGATAAGCTTCACAGCCCTTTTTCACATATTTCAAAGCTTTCATCGATGATATAACAGCCGGCAACCCATTCAAATCACTAGATTCAATTCGAACTATCTCACTATTCTAACTTCTCAAATCAATACTCTTCCGTTTACAATTCACAATAGCATTATGCAAAGTGAGCCAATCCATACCCAGGATTATATCAAACTCATCAAAGGGTAGCAGCATCAAATTAGCCGAAAAATAAATATTCTGAAACATCAACGGACAGTTCTTGCACACTTTATCAACCAAAACACATTGGCCTAAGGGGTTCGATACTCTAATCACGAATTCAGTAGACTCAATAGGTAGAGTCTTACTTGATACTAGTTTCACACATACATATGAATGAGTAGATCCTAGGTCTATCAATGCAATCACATCAGTATCAAATAGAGTAAAAGTACCAGTAATGATGTCTGGAGATGACACTTCTTCTCGAGCGCGAATAGCGTAAGCTCGAGCAGGTGCTCTCGCCTCAGATCTCATAGCTGTGTCTGATGCTCCTCTCTGACTACCACTTACATTCCCGGTGTTTCTGGGTGGTCTACCACTAGCTGTCACATTACTCGGTCTCGCATTCTGTACATTATCTTTCGCAGCTAACTCTGGGCAATCACGAATGAAATGGTCTCATGATCCACATTTATAGCAAACTCTATTATACTTGCCCCAGCATTCTCCAACATGTCGTCTCTCACATTGTCTACACTCAGGCTTGTTGCTTTTAACACTTCCAACACTCGATTCAATTGGAACTTGTGTTTTGGAGCTAACATTCTGTTTCACTCGATCTCTGCTCGAATGTCCAATCAAAACATTTGAGCGATTTATTGTATCTCAGAATCTCTTGGACGAAGGTTGATACGACTTACTCATCGACCTCTTTTTTTCATCTCTAGCCTCTGAATCTGCTTTCTTATTTTCTTTGCTTAGTTCTTCATCTTTGCAGGCTCTTTCAACTAACACTAGAAATTCATTCAAATCAAGTATTCCAACCAACAATTTGATGTCTTCATTCAGCCCTTCAATGAAGCATTTACACATAGTAGTTTTAGTCGAAACACATTCCCACGCGTATTGGCTCAATCTCACAAATTCCCGCTCGTACTCAGTAACAAACATGCGGCCCTGTTTTAGCTCTAGAAACTCTTTACGTTTCTGATCTATGAATCGTTGACTGATATACTTCTTTCGGAATTCAACTTGAAAGAAATCCCAAGTGATTCTCTCTCTCGGAACCACAGATATCAACATTTTCCACCAATTATATGTCGTATCTCTCAACAATGAAATAGCACATTTTAAGCATTCATCAGGATTCAATGACATCTCATCAAACACTCAGATTTTATTCTCGATCCAAAACTCAGCTCGCTCAGCATCGTTATTAACTGTGGCTCTCAACTCTTCGACCCCGTACTTTCTGATCTTATCCACAGGAGGTTTACTCAATCGGATCGGATCTAGAACTTGTGGCACTACAGGCACTTGCGGGGGTGGAGGTTGTTGAGTAGCCGAATTCGTTCGGACGAACTCTGAAAACCACTCACTCATCATTCGGAAGAAGGCTTGCTTAGCCTCTCCCTCTTGGTTACTAGCAATCGGCCTAAATTCAGCCGGCGTTGTCCTTTGAGCGGGAGCAGGCGCATTGCTCTCAACATCATCATTAACTGCTCGTTCGAGATCCATTTACTATACGAAAACACATTTTTAACTGTCAGAATTCATCACACTATCGCAATTATATATATGGCATGTATAGCTAGACTCACACGCGCTACATTAGTCCTAGAATCGACTAAACCGTAGCTCTAACACTAATAAAATGTAACACCCCTAACCCATAACCGTCGCCGAAATAGGGCTAAGAGGCATTACCTAACAATCGAAACATTTACAATCATTTCTCATACACAAAGTATAACACAATTCAAACATATCAAAAAATATATAGTCCCTTAACGAGGTCTACGAGACTTTAAACAAGCACTAGAAAGGGGTCAGGACTAAACCGGGATCATACAAATTTTTTTTCGAAAATCAAACATTTTTCAAATTTACAGAGGTCACACGGCCTCAGACACGCCCATGTGTCCAAGCCGTGGCAAAACAGGGCACATATACTGACTTGTCCATACGACTTGAGACACGTCTGTGTGTCTCACCCGTGATCGACACTGACTTGTACCACACGGCCAGTCACACGCCCGTGTGTCTAGCCCATGGTACAACCACGGTTTTTCATCTCTAGCCTCTGAATCTGCTTTCTTATTTTCTTTGCTTAGTTCTTCATCTTTGCAGGCTCTTTCAACTAACACTAGAAATTCATTCAAATCAAGTATTCCAACCAACAATTTGATGTCTTCATTCAGCCCTTCAATGAAGCATTTACACATAGTAGTTTTAGTCGAAACACATTCCCACGCGTATTGGCTCAATCTCACAAATTCCCGCTCGTACTCAGTAACAAACATGCGGCCCTGTTTTAGCTCTAGAAACTCTTTACGTTTACGATCTATGAATCGTTGATCGATATACTTCTTTCGAATTCAACTTGAAAGAAATCCCAAGTGATTCTCTCTCTCGAACCACAGATATCAACATTTTCCACCAATTATATGTCGTATCTCTCAACAATGAAATAGCACATTTTAAGCATTCATCGAGATTCAATGACATCTCATCAAACACTCGATTTTTATTCTCGATCCAAAACTCACTCGCTTCGCTCGGATCGTTATTAATCGTGGCTCTCAACTCTTCGACCCCGTGCACTTTCGATCTTATCCACGGGAGGTTTACTCAATCGGATCGGATCTAGAACTTGTGGCACTCTGAGCACTTGCGGGGGTGGAGGTTGTTGAGTAGCCGGATTCGTTCGGACGAACTCTGAAAACCACTCACTCATCATTCGGAAGAAGGCTTGCTTAGCCTCTCCCTCTTGGTTACTAGCAATCGGCCTAGATTCAGCCGGCGTTGTCCTTTGAGCGGGAGCAGCGCATTGCTCTCAACATCATCGATGAATCGCTCGTTCGAGATCCATTTACTATACGAAAACACATTTTTAACTGTCAGAATTCATCACACTATCGCAATTATATATATGGCATGTATAGCTAGACTCACACGCGCTACATTAGTCCTAGAATCGACTAAACCGTAGCTCTAACACTAATAAAATGTAACACCCCTAACCCATAACCGTCGCCGAAATAGGGCTAAGAGGCATTACCTAACAATTGAAACATTTACAATCATTTCTCATACACAAAGTATAACACAATTCAAACATATCAAAAAATATATAGTCCCTTAACGAGGTCTACGAGACTTTAAACAAGCACTAGAAAGGGGTCAGGACTAAACCGGGATCATACAAATTTTTTTTCGAAAATCAAACATTTTTCAAATTTACAGAGGTCACACGGCCTCAGACACGCCCATGTGTCCAAGCCGTGGCAAAACAGGGCACATATACTGACTTGTCCATACGACTTGAGACACGTCTGTGTGTCTCACCCGTGATCGACACTGACTTGTACCACACGGCCAGTCACACGCCCGTGTGTCTAGCCCGTGGTCGAGCCTAACTTGTATCAATTTTGTAAACTCGAAAGACACGGTCGAGCCACACGCCCGTGTGCTCAACCGTGTGGGCAATTATAGGCCATTTGCAAGGCCAAATTTGCCACCCAATGTAACACCCCAAACCCAGCCCAGAAGTTAGGCCCGAATCTGGCGTGTCACATTGAAGTGTTTTTCGAAAACCATGTTTTCATTGAAAACCCTCCTTAATATTTAAAAACTAAAGCCTCAATTCGTGTTCGTTCAATTTCAAAACGTGGTTCATTGAAAAGTTAATCACTTTTAAAAAACGTTATTAACTTCGTTAAAAATCTCTTTTAGTTGTGGAAGCTAATTTAGGGTAAAGAAGTTTAAAACGTATGTTTTTTTAAAAAAAACAGTAATTGGGTTGAAAACTCGTCTACGTCTAACAGATATAAAACGTAACAAAATCCCAAATTCAGAATTAAATCCAGAGAGGCCTTATTACAGAAATTAAAACCTAAAACAGTATTTAAAACATATATAAAGTCCCAAAACATAATAGCCGCAGTCGTGTGGTCACCTCCGAGTCCCTTACAGCATCGATCCTCCTAACGGTGGGGATTCCTGCACAGTTAAAAACGGGGTGAGTTTACGAAAACTCAGTGTGTAATCCCCTTACTAGAGTAATAGTCAGTATACACAAACAGAAACTAAACTATGCGGGCCCACGGGCCACAACTTTAATATAATAAGATGCGATGACAAATCTCATAAATAGATATGCAACAGTATGAGGATGCATCCCACCCCGATCCAACCAACACACCACCCGTACCAACCCTACACTTACGTGGGGATAAAATTGACCCACTCAGCCAACACACCAAGCTTAGCACCAGTTGCGGCACTAAGTAACAGAACGGCTCAGCGCTGTAGACAGAATGGCTAAAAGCCATAAATATCGCAGCAACGCTGCCAGTTAACAGAACGGCTAAAAGTCATAAACAGAATGGTTATAAACCATAATCAGGATGGCACAGAGCCATAATCAGGATGGCACAAAGCTATCGATAACTGTAATAAGTTTGGCACATAGCCATCAGTAATGGTAATATAATCGGCACACAGCCACGGGTAATTATGATTGACATAGAGTCATCAGTATAGATGTTAGGCACATAGCCATGGGTAAATACGATTGGCACAAAGCCATAATAAAGATGGCACAAAGCCATATTTAGGTTGGCACAGAGCCAAAATCAGATTACGTGGTTTTAAGCCGTCCGTCGGTCCACAATCGTCTCATGCGACCCGTGCGACCTTAATAGATCAATAATGGATCCACAGTCGTCTCATGCGACCCATGCGACCCTATCAGAACTTTCTCCGTATCAATGTCCCAACCCCATGCAATATGTCGTGTATGTCATGCTCAATCATTACACGTGTATGCAAGATGGCCATTCTCAGTAACAGTCATTTAGACATATATTAAAAGCATATCAGTCACACGACCACAGTCAAGTCAGTTTAAACACAGTCATACGATCACAGTCAAATCAGTCAAATTCATAGTCTAAGTCAGTCATTTACCCACAAGGGCAAAATAGTCATTTTACCCTATAAGGGTATTTCGGTAATCCTACCCTTCAGGGGCATTTCGGTAATTCTACAAATCGAGGGTATTTCGATAATTTCAAAAATCGGGGGTATTTTGATAATTTCACAAATCGAGGGTATTTCGGTAATTTCATAAATTGAGGGTATTTCGGTAATTTCACAAATCGGAAGTATTTCGGTAATTTCAAAAATTAGGGGTATTTCAGTAATTTCAAAAATCGAGGGTATTTCGGTAATTTCTAAAATTAAGGGTATTTCAATAATTTCACAAATCGGGGGTATTTCGGTAATTTCACAAATCGAGGGTATTTCGGTAATTTCACAAATTAGGGGTATTTCAGTAATTTCACAAATCGAGGGTATTTCAGTAATTTTACAAATCAAGTGTATTTCGTTAATTTCACAAATCGAGGCTTAACGACCCAACAGAAGGTCCACCGTCGCCTCGAGTAACTTAAGTAACCCCAAACAGACACAACGGTATAAATGGGCCTAAGGCCCATTATTTGGCCTAAGTGGGCCCACATACTCGTGTGGCCCATTTAGCCCAGAAACAGTCACAGTTATGCAAACGTCACAGTCCACACGACCCATTTCGGCCCAACGAGGCCCAGAATAGCCCAAGACCACGAGAGCGCTCTTGGTGGCCTCTACAGACTAACGCCCATGTTCGTGGGCTCGGTTCACCACACACGCGATCGTACGCTCGTGTGGCATCATACGCCATATTTCTGGCTTTTCGGCATTTTGCCGATCTACAGTCATAGCAGTGTAAACAACACATATTTTCGGCTTTTTAGCCGATTATCGAATACCGCATACAAATACACATCTGTTCGTGAAACTAGCTAAGATCCACGCTCTCTGAATCCTATAATCAACCAAAATATCGTATCAGATTTACAACCAATAAGGTTAATAACTGTCCAAGCCCCAAAACGACAATCCATACTTACCTTGACTGATCGTTAATCGGTTTATTTCCCTTAGATCACAGTCTAGAGTTGATCACACTCCTCTTTGATGATTAACTTTGATCGCGAGATGAGCGAACGGTTTGCACTCCTCATGGAATTCTATGAACCGAAGGCACTACCAAGTATAAGAAGGGAAAGAGAATCGGCCAACAGAGAACATAAAAGAAAAGAGCATACGTTTAAGAAGGGAGTTTGGACATATCGAAGGAATAGAAAAACAAGAAGAAATCTAGTAACTCACCGATTGCTAAAGCCACTCCCAAACCGAAACTGATCAAAGAAGAAGAAGAAGAAGAGAAGAATGCCGAATCGGCAGAGAGATAAATGAAGAAGGAATAAAAGCTTCAATGGGAGAACTCGGCACTTGATGTTTATGTTTCGGCAAGGAGTGGACAGTAGAAGAGAAATAGAATTGAAAAGATAATGACCCGAATGGTCAAGAATGCTGCACGAGACGCCACAAAAAGAGTAAATCATGAAACGCACAAAAAGAAAAACCCGAAATAACAGAGAGAATTTTCGGTTTCTACACTCTCACAAGAATGCCGAAAATGTACCAAATGAAACTCTCAGCCGAATTCCCCTACTCAAGCTCCCCATTCGGCTATGACTTCCTTCACATCCAAACTCCTTCCAAGTCTCCACCAATTTCTCCTCGATTTGCTCCCAACCTCCCATTCAAATCCATTCAAATTTGATGACCAAGTCTCCAACCACCTCTGCAGAGTTTGAATCAAACTCTACCTCTCACACCACAGAGACATAAAATAAAATCCCATTGCATCCCATGCGATTCGAACTCAAGATCCCCTTGCCACCATAATGACGCCACTACCACTGGATCACCAACCCTTCTTGTGTCATGAACCCCAACAATATTCTTAAAGCCTACTTACTTACATCCAGGATTTTATTCACCTAAAACCAAAAATTTTGCTAAAGCCCAGGTTTGACCCCAGGAATTCTCCAACACTCCCAAACACTCCTAATCACTTAACCATTCCAGCAACAACCAATTTGTGATATTTCTTGCACACATAAACTTTTATGTGCAGTCTCCTAGCGGCTCCCATGCACAAGGCCCAATTCTACGAGGCCCAAATTCAGGGCGTTACACCCACACTTAGGATCACCTACAAGCCTAAAATAACATACTTTTATACCTCAAATGGCAACCAAAATATATGCACCAATTAATCATCATCTAACCATCTATTTTCATACTCTATTTCATCTCAAATAGTTCATCCAAAAATACCAAATTTCACCTCCCAATCATATATGCCAAGCATCATACAATCCTTACCACAAGTTCACATTTAAACCACAATTTTCATCAACTATTTAAGCATGAAACATACCATATTCATCATTCACATAATTCCACACATATATACTAACATTAATCAACTTTCAAGCCATATCACATGGCTAAGTTTATACACTTCAAAACATGCCAATCTACTAGCCTATACATGCCATATACCATATATATATACATCTTAAAAAAGTACCAAAATAGTTAGCCGATAGTGTGATTTAGTCACTGACGATCCCCGGATCCGAGCTAGCTTTAAATACACTATAAAATAGAGAAACACTTCACACAGTAAGCTCTAAAGCTTAGTAAGTTCATAATATAATACAATTAACTCATTGAATCAAATCAATATACAAATTAAACCATCACATAGATAATTTAACAAAGATACACATGCTCAATTATATCCAATACTCACATAACCATCCATTCATTTACTTTCAAATTTATCAACCACTTAGGTTTCATACATACCTTTTCCAACACCTAGTTTACAACCAATTTTGCTACTCAATGCTCGATACCACATTTGGATCAATCCTCATTATCTCTTCGATTCAATCGCACACTTAGTGCCCAATTCATAGCCGAAGCTTAAATAACATCGCACACTTAGTGCCTCTATATCAAACCGAACTTGATTCGGTATCGCACACACAGTGCCAACAAGTATAGTCGATACTTTCTCTATTTCGCACACACAGTGCCATTCATTACTGTATAAATTTTATTTCGCACACTTAATGCCACATTTCTCAAATTCACAATTAACATTAATAATTCATCAATAACATATTCATTTCATTTCATAGTACATGATTATAAATTATACGATTTGCATTATACACGAACTTACCTCGGACGTCGAAGTAACAAAACGGGTAGATTAATCGAGCACTTTATCTTTGCCTCGATCTCGATTCAAATCCCTCTTTTCTTGATCTATTCATATTCAAATTTAGTTCATTCAATCACCAATTCATTCAATTTAGTCCAAACACACATATTTAGGGCATTTTACAAAATAGCCCTCACATTTTCACATTTCGACACTTTAGTCCCTATTTCATAAAATCATCAAATTCACATAATTTCATATCACACATGCCTAGCCAAATTTTCCTTATGTTCATACAAGCCCACATATTTCATTTATTACACATTTTAGTCCCTCAAAATATTATTTTCACAATTTAGCCCAAAATAGCCAATTTCATCATAAATTCAAATACAAACTATGTTAACCCAACATTAAACTTTCATATTCCACCAACTATCATCACAAAGCTCACATATTCATCAATGGAACATCTCAAAATCTTCATCAAATTCTAAAATTAAAGCATGGGTTTGATAGAACACAAAGCAACGATCACAAAAACGTAGAAATTATCAAAAACTGAGCTCAAAACATACCTTGATTGAGCCAACTTCTAGCCGAACCCTATTGTTCTTTTTATTTTCTTTTTCCTTAGCAAATTCGGCAATGGAAGATGATAATGGTCTTTTATTTCTTATTTGTTTTATTTTATTACACATTATTAAGCTTTTTACCATTTTACCCTTAATGAATATTAATAATAACACCACAAACCATGCCATTATCATCCATTTACTATCAATGGTTTATTAACATCATAAGGACCTTTCATTTAAGAAGTCATGACAATTAAGCACTTTAACAATCAGCACACAGCTTTTGCATTTTATGCGATTAAGTCCTTTTTCAAAATTAAGCACACAAATGTTAAAATTTCCACACATACTCAATCACATATTGTAAACACCAAAAATAATATTAAAATATTTTTTTGACCTCGGATTTGTGTTCCCGAAACCACTATTCCGACTAGGGTCTAAACCGGGCTGTTACATATTAACATTTAATCCCTTTTACCATTATATCTCAATACATGTAAATTATAGCATATCATAAGAATCATTCCATTTTCTCAGTACAATATTGAATCCACTAATTTGTTTTACAACCAAGTTGACCCTCAGGACTCGTTATAGCTAGACCATATGATCTTTCACATAACATCTTTTATTACTTTAACAGTAATATATATGATACACAATTCTCCATTAGCACTCTATATCAAATATCAATAAGCAAAGTACATGTTTTATAATCCCTATTAACCGGACACGGACTCAAGGCGGATACACATATCATCCAACCATCACACCAATATACCCTACACTTAATGTCTTATTGGTACGTTAAAAGTATAATATGCACTCCGCGCCTCATCATATAAATCAAAGTAAAATCCCGTACACTAATCCTATGGCATGTCAACTATACCCGACTCTATCTGAGACCATTAATAGGGTATTCAATGTTTCAAACATATATACATAGTTCACATATCATAGTTTAATACATTACAAATCCACATCATGCCAAATCAATTTCATACCATTTCATATTATCATATGTATAGTATCATATTTTTCACAAGTTACTAACTATTTTATACTTACCTATTCTTGAGACAAGTGATATCATTACCTTAAGCAAGCTAATTGTATCAAGCAAATAAATATATATTGGAATTCAATCATGAAAACACAAACCGAGATAATTACCTTTCCTTTATCTCGAGATAGCCCGACGTCGTGTACGATAATTTGATTATAGAAATGGTATTAGTTTCCACCCAATCACATGAAAACACATCAATTAAACATAACTTGCATTTTATTCATTTGAGTCTCTATATCCAAAATGCTCATATTTTTCGATATTTAGTATCGAATCAAAATCTAATTTCATATTCTTTCATCAAGGACCCCAAGCTTTCAATCTATCACATAATTTTCTAATAGCTTTTAATTTATTCAATTTAGTCCCTAATTTCACAAAATTAACTATAGCTTAATTGAATTTCTAATCAATTCCAACATTTTTCTCTACTTTTCAACTTAGTTCTAACATGCTCAAAACTCATACTTCAAATTCTCATCAAAATTAAGCTTAATTTCATAAACAAAACTACTAATGGTAACTTGACATGTACTTAACAACTTGATAATCTAAAACTTGGGTTTGATTAATCAAGCTCCCATAGCCAAGAATTCATAAAAAATTTCAAACAAAAGACAAGCATACCTTAAGAAATTATGAATCGAATGGCTATGGAAACTTAACAATTTTTTTCCTTTCTTTTCTTTTGTAAGGGATGACAACAAGTTGAGGAACAAGACAACTATTGTTTTCTCTCTCCGACTCACATGTATATATACATGTTATTAGGATTAATTAAACTTAAATTAATATAATAATGAATAGCTAAGGTTTACCATTAAGCTAATTAGTGGGATCGGATGGAAGAGATTATTCCATCCCATTAACTAGGGCATAATTAGGGTAAAATAGCTATTAGGTCATTGGTTAAATTTCTATATAAGTCCTTTTGCATTTTCTAAATTAAAACTTAATAGTGATTGCACTTTTACAATTTAGTCCTTGTACTATAATTAATGATTTTCTCGATTTAATTACTTAATCGACCTCTAATATATTTTCACACTAAATACGAAAATCACTCTATTCATAATTTCACTGACTCAGTTTACGAAATTGAGATCTGAAACTGCATTTTTCAACACCGGCTAAGATCGGGTCGTTACATTATGAACCATAATCAGCTAGAAACGGCCGACCTGAAATCTTCCCATGGCCCAAGCAAAAATTTATTCTCGTTCTAACAGAACATGAAATGAGTAGCAACCAAAACCCAACAGAATTTAATAATTTAGATTTAATAGCTAATCTATAGTTTGAATATTGAAAGAATGTTGATGTAAAACTCTACTTATAATTTAAGCATGGTAGCTCAATTTAAAAGAAAAGGTTAATGTAAATTTGAATAGAATTGTAAGCATAAAAATAGATAAAAGATTTTATTTGCTAATTATCACTTAATTATTTCTTAGAGTTATATACCAATTAGAAGTGAAGTTTAGCTATATAAATAGCATCTAATAGTTAGACATATTCAATCAAGTAGCAACTAAGAGAAATAGCCAATAAAAAGAATGAAGATTATTAGCAGTAATAAATTAGAAATATATCTCAATTACAAATGCTTTTATAACAATTAAGATTTTTCGTTAGCACTATATTTGAATTATTAAAATATTTTATATATGTTAATTAGCTATTATTTTGAATAATGGTACTTTGCATTAATTATACGAAGTAAAACTATATTATATATTGAATATGTTAAAAATGATCTAGCTGTGATTTAATTTTTATTATAATATTTGAATGTTAAATAAGTTAATAATTTTAAATATATTTAATAATTCAAATAAACATATTATTTTACACTAATTTCCATAATTAAAAATATAACATTTAAAAAAATTAAACGCATAAAACCATATGCAATGCATATGACATTAGCAACTAATAAAAATAAAATATAACATTTAATGTTAAAATTTTTCTATTAAAATATTTAAAAATTTTCCAATGTTTTTAAAATCTTAAATATTTTGATATTGCTTTTTCTAGGTAGAACTTCCACTTTTCCACAGAAAAGAACTTGAAGCCTTGAAGGTCAGCGCTTTTTTTTTTTTTCTTTAATTTTATTCTCTGAACCAACAATTAGTTTTCAGTAAATTTTCATACTTAATTTTATTGGCTACTACCTTTGAACATATTTTTAATAATAGTTATGCTTAAGGGTCAAATTCACAAATCTACTTTAAAATCTAAAATTCTTTCATCAGAACAACCAGTAAAACAGTAACTATGTTTTGCCTTTTTTCCCTTCATCATTTGCATTATCAGTTTATATTTCAAAAAAAAAAAAGTATAACGCACCTTTCAAGTTGACTTTTTGCTTTTTTTTTTATAGAAACGACAACTTCGTATATAGATAAGTATGAAATTGTATCTCGAAAAATCATTAAAAGTAGGCAGTAGAAATATATCTCCAACACACTTAAAAACTGCTGGACTACTTATACCCCAACTCTGCACACCACCCTCAGGACAACCCAGCATCCAAAATATATGTTTGAATTTAGCGCAACCCCAAATTATAAAATAGAATATAAATATAAATTATATTTATGCTAAATAATAAAAAAGTATTTTTTTATATTAAAAATAAAATAAATAATAACAAAGAAAGGATTGACAGGGTATAAAAATAAAGTACCCATAGCATTGGAGCTTTGGAGTTCAGTCAAATTGAAATATCAATCTGAAGCTGCATTTTAGTGGAGTAACGTTTTACTCTTGAAATTTCAGTGCCACTGGGGCATAAATTTTATAGTCCACTTTTAAATATGATATAACGGGTTGGTTTTTTATGGAATCAATGAGTTAATTCTGTTTTTAAAATGTCAGATCAATTTAAATATTTTTGGATTCTAGCCATTTTCATTCTAACTATTGAGGAACTTTTTGACTTTGTCACTTCACGTTTAGGTATTTATGAATCACTTTTTAAGTCATTTCGAGTTTTAGAATTGATTTTATTGATTTTTTTTTTTTTTATGGTGAATCATATTGGGTCTAGCATGGGTTCAAATTGAGTTTTCAAATTTAAATTAAAATGATTCTGAAGGGAGCAGAAGATTGTAGTTACGTTGATATCTGAAAATGAAGAGATTCCGATCAACTGTGAAGAAGCAAGAAGCTGAAGAAAGCTATGTGAGACCACTCAATTTAATTGCAGAGATCAATGCCTCGTTCAGCGTGATTGTTGAAGCCGCGGTTCATGTTACGATTTCATGCCTACTTTTTATTGTCTATAAAATTTGAACCTTTGTTTTCTCTGCAATCTCCCTTACCATTGCACCCAACCAATCGCTTATTGGTAAAACCATAGCTTTTTACCATACCATGAGGTAAGCTATTTCTAGTTTCCAGATTATGAAAATCATGTTATAGAGAAATAGTCACTGAAACATACAGTAGCTTTCAGTTCATCATAGGCTAAAACTTTCTCACCTATTAATCATGTTTTAACCATAGGCACACACAACATGAAGGGGTAGTTTGGGTTTTTAACAAACTCCAACCCAAAAAAGAAACGATAATGCCAGAAACACCAAAAATCACACACTAAATAAGACTGGACACAGAAACTGACCAATATTTGCAGGAATGATTATCACAGCAGACTTAGAAGGATTGGTGAATATGCTGCATGGAGGTGTCATCCGCATTAGATGGCTCATGTTCCATGTATTGCCCCCTGCTTTGGTGAGACAACTGAAGTCCCCCGGTCAATGGACTGTTAATAGGCTCTGGCATTTGAGGCAGCATCTCCTGGGAGCGACTACAGGAGTGGTTGCCCTTGAAACCCCAAGAGGCATTTGAGTAAGGATTCGTAACTGCACCATGAGGCATTGCTGGTTGAGACATTGAACAAAGTTCGGAGTTGATCATGTCATTTAACCCAATAGTCAATCCCTGATTTCTTGAGCCCCATGGTTGATTTGACAGAAGAGAGAGAGCACAGTTTGAGTCAACAACTCCCGTGAAGCATTCTCCCGGAGGAATCCCGCCTCCAGGAACACCAGTTCCCCCTGGTAATTCCTGCCTGTAAAGGTTAGGTGGAGGATTCTCTGAGTTGTTTTGCCATGGATGTGGAAGCAACCATCCTGTTCCAGTGTATTGATTTCCCGGTACATGTTCCGATGATCTTGATGTTGGCCACACATCCCTTCTGGAAAGCCTTGGATAGGCAGTGAAATCCATGATAAAGCTTCCACCTCTGCTGCTTTCTGCATCATATGCATCAAATGGGGACACCATAATTATCACACACAAAGCAGGAGCTGCAAGTCATTCCCTTGCAATTTACCGTACAAAGAAGAGTTTCAGAAACAACATGTGACAACAATCTAACCGATAATAGATGAAGAAAGCCGGCTATAACGAGAGGATAATAATGATCCCGGTGGTGGTTTCCTCCGTCGCTCATTGTGACCTGCTAACCGTCTACGGCAACTCCGTTTCCTTTGGTCAAATTCAGGAAGCTGATGAAATCTGGATAGATGCTACCACAAAGGAAATCAAATCCGACATAGACCTACCACAAAGGAAAATCAAACCCAACAAGAACGAGAAACAGTCGGGCATGTAACCAAGGATAATTCTTCCTTTTGCTAACAAGTATGCAAGGAACACCTTTTTCCAGCATAATGAAGCAGACTATTAAACAGTTTCGAAGTAATTAATTTTAACTGTCAATGTAGGTTGCTATTTCTAAAATCGGTCATCGATTTTATACAATGCCTAAACTACAAATAATCTGACGACATATTAGCACACAATAATCCCACAAATTCTAATCTATGCTCTTCATTACCACAAAAGGAAGTGATCAGTGTCAAAATGGAACCAAGTTCCAACTAAATAGCTTCCCAAATATGTCCCTAAATAACAGACCATCCAACATTGTGGCAAAATCTAAACAGGTTGCCAAAAGCCAAATAAGTAACCAAATATTACACTAATATAATCTCCATCATACAAATCCAAACACAAAGGACCAAAAACATCAAGCACAAAGTACTAAGAACCCACAATCTGACCCTTTTCATAACAATTAACAAAATAACCATTACAAGCTCTTCAATGAACTACTACTACAAAGGAAAGGGTGAATATTGGAAGAAAAAGAAAGGAGCAAAATGGAGGAGGCAGACCTGCTACATTGCTGGCAAAATCTTTGCTCAAGACCAGCAACAATGACTTTAGCTGCCTTAGAGTGCATACCACAAACCTTATGCCTTGAATAGTAAGCTTTTGCATCAGTCAGATCCACTTTACACCCTTCTACTTGACATCTTGGAGGCTGACCACCTTGCACCACTCCACCCCTGGCCTTCTTACCCGACCCGGATGAGCTTGAAGACCCGATACCCGACTTGGGTGGAGTCCCCATGGTTGTACCACCACCGGTGCCAGCAGCTGATGTATCCTCAAAATAGATTTTTTGACCAAATTTCAAGCCGTTGAGTGACTCAGTGGAGGAGTTGGAGGAAGAACCACCTGAGTCTGTCAAAGAGCCCGAACCCATTTCCATGAGCTCTGCCTGCCTACAGCCCGTTCATGGGGTCTTTTTCTTTATTTTTCGTGGGTCATGAATAATAATGATAAACAAAAACTCTTTTTTCTCATCTCAATATACAACACCCAAACAAAATAAACCAAAATGACAGTAAATGGATTTAATTTTCAATAATCTGAATAGAACTTGAAGCTAAAAGTTAGGCACCTGACATTGAAACTGACCCCATGCCAGCAAGGAGAGTCTACTCTATTCTCAGTCTCTCTGTCACTTAAAAAAGTGAAATAAAATAATAATTTAAAAAGAAAATGGAATTTGACAGTGGCCTTTACTCTTTTGGAAAGAAAGAGAAGAAAAGAAAGGCATTATTTTGTAGAAATGACTGTATACGTATTTGAATAAATTAGCAATAAATTCTATAATTACTACGTTATCATTTGTAGCCCTCCCAAAGCTTTTACTATTATAGTAAAAATAATGAAAAAAAATATATATATATATATCCATTAACCTTTTATTTTTAAATAGGTTTTAAAATACTTTAATAATGGGATATTATAGGAGTATTACATGAGAGAATGATGTGACGGCCAAAAATTGACAGTTAATTGTATTAGTTTAGTATAATCAAAAGATGTGAAGAGACACTGTTTAAAAAATCCTGCAACAGATTTTGTGCAGTGAAGCACTGACAATGGCAAACTGTAATTTCCAATGTCTCTCCCTAAATTTGTTTTTATTTTATTTTCATCCTTTCCAGATTTGGGTGAGGTGAGGGTTCACTTTTTACTTATTGCTTGATGAAATTTGGGAAAGCTGAATACAAAAGTTGTAATTCTTTCCGGAATTTAATTTCTTGTTTTCTTTAAATATACTTAACTTAGAAAATTTGATACTATTTTGGAAAGTGAATTCGATAAAAATACGGGATGTTTTTGTTAAGTTGCGTTTTATAAATTCATTAAAAAATAAATATTAATCAAGAATTTTAAAATTATTTTATATGAGTGAAAATCGAATTCACAACTGTAGGAGAGAAATATTTACTATTTCTTAACCCGAAAATTTCGATGTCAAGAAAAGGACAACAATGCTTGAAGGGACAGAAAGACAACTAGTAATTAAACTACTTTATTTTAATGTCTTGTCGTTGAGAGTGACCTTTTTTATTTCATTTGTTAAATAGAATTTCTATTTAGGGTCTAAAGGCAAAGACATGGTAATTGTAAGTGTAATCAATTTTCTATTCTAAAATCTTTAGAATATATGAAAGGGAAGTAAAAGAATGGTTCCTATTTTTTATTGCTTATTTATTTTGATGGACCCATTATTTGTTGGAGGTAAGAATTTCAAATTTAATTGAATAATATAAAAAGGAAAAACCAAAGGAAGAATAAGGATCCAAAGATGAAAGACAATCTTTTTCCAATTTTATAATTGGTATAATTCTTTTTCTCTTTTGTGTCAAATCATGGGTCAATATGGGTAATGCCGACACTCACAATCAGTACGGACTGATGGCGAATGGTAGGGAGAATTTTGATATATTCTCCATAATATTTCCAAAGTACAATAGTTTTAGGTTAAGTATTTCTTTTTCTTTTTCTTTTTCAAGTAATTTAAGAATTTAATTTATTTTTGAGTAAACAACATTAAGGTTACAATTAAATAGAATTTGTCTTAATTTAATCTCTTTTTTATAAATTTAACCACTTTAATTAAAATAATTATTTAAATTGGTTATTATCATTATCATCAAAATTTTCGTTAATCCATGACATGATACATTAACCAGTTGAATGATAACATGTGATACTTTTTTTTTCTGAAAAAAACTTGAGAACATTTCCATAATTAATCCAAAAACTTTTTTTTCATTTCTCTCTCTATAATTCAAAATGAAAAAACCTCTTTCAATGTTTCGGCTTTTTTACATGAATATTATAAAAAATTTATATATGAAAATGGTATATCAGCGCGATTATGTATCAAAAATGGTACGTCAGCTGTACTGGTGCCTATCTCATAGGCGGCACCACCCTTTTTTTCTAAAATTTATTTCTTTAATTTAAATTTTTTATTTTTGTATTAGTGGTGTCTATCTAATAGGCGGCACTGGTGACCCCTATCTGATAGGCGACACCAGTGAAGCAGTTTTAGGGATCCTATTTAATGGTCCCCGGTGAAGAAGAGAAGTAGGCTAAAAAAAAAAGATAGTAGAAGAGAGAAGAGAGGGAGAAAAAAGAAATAAAGAAAGGAGAAGAAAAAAAGAAGGATAAGGTTTTTTTTTTGTTTTTTTTTAAATAGAATGGATTATGATGAGGATAAATTATTTTGTTAGTAATGTGTAGTTTGTTTATTATTATTTTTATGTTGTTTTTAATATATTTTAAAATTATTTTGTTAGTTACTATTATAAATTATTTGTTTAGTTTAATGTTTATTGTGATTTGTTAGGTTATGAATGTAAATTTTTATTAATTTTTAATTTATTTAAAAGTTATTTTGTTAGTAACTATTATAAATTAATTGTTAGTTAGTGATGACACCAGAGGAAAATAGATAAATACTGAAAATTGAAAAAAAATATTTTCTGTCATAGATATTAGTAGAAATGGCAATAAATCCGATATTGCCTGATGAGATAACAACTTCAACACAAAGGGAGAAAGTTAATAAGATGATAAGAGAATTGCAAGATTACAGAATGAAACCAGAAAAAGACATCGTTCAACACCTTATTACCTTAAATCAAAAGATACAAGAAGTGTTATGCAAGGGTCATGAACTGATTAGAAAGAATAAAGTGCAATATTTGACCCTTAGAGGGATATTAATAGAACGGGAGCATCAAATCATTTTAGACTAACTTTGGAAGACATTGGTACCACGAACCTATTGGAATATAGTTATATACTTCGTGAAGTTTATAATCTCTTATGGAGCAAGGAAAATAGTGAGACAAAGTGTAGGTTCGCGAAAGTTGACTGGGAAGCAAAATATCTTTAACGTGCCATGGATGGATAAATTAGTTGTTAGGAAATTACCAAGAGAATTTATAAATTCAATACCTGTTATAAAGATTGAAGAGGAAGAAGATCCTGAGAAATTTCCAAATTGGATTTTAGAAGATGAATTTGAAGAGAATCCAGAATTTAATATAGAGAATTTCTCGGAGGAAGATACAGAATTAGAGATAGAAGAAAACGTAAAAATGAGTTTAAGTGGTTAAATGTAAAGATAAATGTTAGAGAGTAGAGAATGTGAAAAAAAATGAGTAAATATGGTTGTACATGTACGAAATGAGAACTGAAAAAGTCTGAGCTTATGAATGAAAAATTTTGCATATTGATATAATTTTGGTCTCTTTTTATTCATTAAATTTTTTATGTAAGTAATTTTTTTGCTATTCGAAATTGTTTTGAGAATATTTTTTAACAGATTTAGTATTGAAGATGGATAATCAATTTTTCGCATGCGTTTATTTCGATGAAGTAATTTTGACAATAACAGTTGGATGTATATTTGAATGTCGCCAACAAATAGCAATGAGATTTAATAGAAATGTCTCGTTTGATGATATGAAGGAAAGGATTAGTGCAAAAATTGTTAGACGTTGTGGGATAAAGATCTTGAAACTTTTCTACAATTTTCCAGTTTCGACAGATCCAATCAAATTCACCGAGATGAAACTTGTATTCGATAAAGACGTAGAGACAATGGTCGCTCTTTGTTGTGGGAATCGGAGCGACCAATATGCACCAATTCAATTATTTGCTGAGTTAGCTGGTGTGGAGCCAATTGAAGATCTCACTCTATTAGGTAAAGAATATGGAGCTCAAGAGTCGTGTATGGTAGTTCTGATATCGTACGTTGATAGTCAATCGACTGTATGTAGGATCGATATCGATCTTAATGCTACACCCGAGATTAATGTGGTTGGTGATGATGGATACGATAGTAGTGATCCTTCTGATCACGAGGTCAATAGTGATAGTGATCCCGATGTGGACGAGGTCCCGGATGATATTGACAATGAAGGCGTGAATGACAATGGAAATGTTAACATGTCTTTAGTCGGGAACCAGATTCGACGTATTGTGATACACAATAATCCTGGGGCACACATGTCACTTATAGACCCCGATGCGGCGCACGCAGTTGAGTTTCTGGAGTACCCTGATATACTACCTGCTTACTGGTTGGCCGTAGATTCTGATCCTGATGAGTTGTTCGTGGGCCAGAGATTCGAAAGTAAGGAAGAGTGTGTATTTATCATTAAGCGGTATAGCATGAATATGTTAGTGGGCTACAAAGTCACTGTGTCTAAACTGACATTATATATTGGGGAGTGTTGGAGGTCGGCGAAAGGTTGCATTTGGCAAGTACGAGCCATATTTATCCAGAAGTCGCAAATGTAGGAGATACAAAAATTTGTCGGGCCTCACACATGCACTTCAACACGTATGACAGAAGATCATTGGAAACCTGATTCCAAAACTATCTGTACGTGTATCATGCCAGTGGTGAAGGACATGCCGACCATTAAAGTTTCAGTACTGATTGCTGAAATACAGGTACGGTTCCAATATCGAGTATCATACTGAAAGGCATGGATAGCTAAACAGATGGAAATGAAGCAATTGCACGAAAATTTTGATGCGTCATACAATAAGCTACAGGGATGGATAGCCGCTATGCAGGAGTACATGCCGGAGGCTATTATGGAGTTGCAGACACGACCTTATTACGACCTAGATGACCAACTACAATCGGGAAAAAGAATTTTCCAATGAATGTTCTGGACGTTTGATCTATGCGTGCGCGCATTTCCCCACTGCAAGTCGTTTGTGCAAGTAGATGGGACCTGGCTATACGGACAATATACACAGGTCCTGCTTCTTGCGATTGCTCAAGACGGGAATAAGAACGTGCTCCCGATAGCATTTTCCATTATGGATAAGGAGAACACGGAATCGTGAGAATTCTTCCTAACGAACCTGCGGAGGTATGTTATTAGTAACGATAATATTTGCATCATCTCCGATAGAGGGAAATGATTAATTACTGCAATTAGGCGTTCTGGTGTACCATAGAGATCCGTTTACTGCATCTGGCACATCGCAGCTAACTTTCACCGAGATTATAAAAATGTAGACTGGCGGAGGCAAGTTGTGAGAATGGGCAAAGGATAACCTTATCTTTTCAATATACGTTTTAATGTTTTAGGGCGAGATTGTAACTTAACTTTTCTTAATACATACACAACATACGAGCTAGAGCCACGTATTTTCTGGCAAAGGATGACTCGACTTGAGAGTGACATAGAGGATGAAATGAACACACTTTTTCGACAGTGGTTGGGTACCATAAAGCCATGGCAATGGGCTCAAAGTTTCGACGAGGGCTTTCGCTATGGTTATATGACCAACAAATTGGTGAAGGGAGTTAACTCCATGTTGATGAAAACACGACATCTTTTGATTTTATCTGTCTTCTCGGTTACGTTCTACAATTTGGCTACCTTAATGCCAAGAATGGGGCAGCAACAAGTCAACTAGAGTGAGGCGGGACACGTGTTTGTCGAAGATGTCAGGGATACAATGGCTGTAAACCGTCGGATGGCTAGGTTGATGAATGTAAAAGTATATTCATGACGTCTTGAAACGTGTTGAGTTACGGAGACCATCGGCCATCGACCTGGTATACCACCTAGGTCTTACGGAGTTGATCTCCGAAACAAATGGTGCGATTGCAGGAGATTCCATACATTTTATTATCCATGTGCACATGTCATGGTAGCTTGTGATAAAGTCTCGCTCAATGTTGAACAATTTATCGATGAGGTGTACACCCTCGAGCGCACGTTGCGTGTCTGGGAGAATGAGTTCCCCGTCCTGTCTGGCATGTCTACATAGGAGGTGTCTTTGACGACTTTTGAGCTTATCTCAGACAAAGGGTTATGTAGGAATTCGAAAGGTCGTCCACAATCATCCAGAATCCATAATGAAATGGACATTAGGGAGAAATTCAACGGGAAGCTGTGTGGCATATGCAGATTAGCTGGTCATAATCAGAGTAAATGCTCACACCGAAACTACAATATTGGACAATCGTCGCGATCGGGTAGGAATTGAGCTAATGTACTCCAATGTATCTAATTTATATTACAAAGTTTGTTCCTCGTTTTAATGTTGCAATTGATCTAATTTAAATTACAAAGTTTGTTCCAAGTTTTAATGTTGTGATGAATCTCAATTAAATAAATACAAAGTTTGTTGCAATTAATCTAATTTTGAATTACAAAGTTTGTCTAAAGCTTGTTGAATTTATATTTTTGTAGAATTAAATAAATACAAACTTGACTATTTAAATTGTAAAAACCCCTAAAATTGATGATTTGATGGTGTGGTCCTAGAGGTATATTTTTGTGGAGGTCAATGTTCGCGTTGCGGGTGATTGTGGTGATCAACATTCTCTTCACCTGCATGTAGGGGTGTGCGAAACATAGATGAAAAATCATATGCCTCAAACACCATTGATGAACTTGAGCCGGGAGGAGTGGAGACTGCGATGGATATGAGCCAGGAGGAGTGGAGTATTGTGGTGGTAGTGGACTGAAGATATCAAACTCTAAATGATATCTGTGGCCTAACGAGCTCGAGAAATAGTCATCGCCCCCCAAGTGTAACACCCCTTACCCGTGTTCGAAGCCGGAACCGAATACGAGGCATTACCTAACTTAACTTGCTTAAACATAACACAACGGGCTATAAAATTTCGGTACAGCTTAAAAACTTTCCATTTAAACTCATAACCTGCTCATCTTGAGCCTACGAGGCCTTAATCATACTCCCAAAAGGTTTCGGAATTAAACCGGGAACTTTTACCCACTTGGGAAATTTTTGCCTAAACAGGGGCCACACGCCCGTGTTGCCAAGGGACACGCCCGTGTGCCCCTGAGACATGCCCGTGCTCCTTGCCTGTGTCTCTCACACGGCCTCGACACGCTCGTGTCTTAGCCCGTGTACCAAAACTTTGGCATTCTGTTTATGACGTCATCACCTCACTAAGGTCACACGGCCAAGACACACGCCCATGTCCTTAGACCATGTGTCGAATTAAATTCCAAATTTTAGGTGCAGACTTCACACGGCCTGGGAACACGCCCATATCCATGGTCGTGTCTCCCACACGGCTGAGACACACGGCCGTGTCTCTGCCAGTGTGTTTACGACTGAGCATACTGACTTGTAAACCTAGCATGCAAAGGGGACACACAGCCAATTAACACGCCCATGGGGCTGACCATGTGTCACACACGGCCTAGACACACGCCCGTGTGTCTACCCGTGTGGACATTAAAAAGGCTATATCCCAAGCCAAATGTCACCCTACATAGCAACCATACTTATACCAACTCAAATCAAACATCCACACAAGCATAAACTTCATGATTCCTCATCAATGAATATATATAAACATGTCAAGTATTGGCCCAACTTCAATGACCATATACAAAGTGAATTTGCTAACATAAATAGCCAACACTTTTGGCTTGCCAATATAACATAACAAAATACCCAAGTCCTATACATGCCATACTCAAAATAAATCTAATTTGGCTATACCAAAAAGTGGTCGATAGTGTGATCTCCAAACTCCGACATCCGCCAATTTCTCGAGCTAACTTGGCAATACTACAAGGAAAAGGGAAATGAGAGGGGTAAGCATAAAACTTAGTAAGTTTGCATGGAAATAATAGAAACAATACATTCATAATAACACCAATCCATGGCATTGGATAATCACACAAAGTCATAAGCACTTTGCCATAACTTACTCGTACTTGTTCTTATCTAGCATATACCATGCCACATATCGTAAACATTCCTTGTGAATTATTCACGGGTACCTGTATTCACTCAATCACATGACTTTAGTACTAATCTCATTCCTATTTCCAAGCCTATCCATTTATCCCACTAATTCACTAGGGATACTCAAAGATACATATTCATCATCATTAGCCTAAACACGAAGCCAATGCCACATCCCGGATGTGGTCTCAGGTAACACCCCTAACCCGTATCCATCGCCGGAATGGATTACAAGGCATTACCGGAAAATATGTAACTTTCATACTTTCAAATAGATCATTAATAACATATTCAAGGGCAAACATTTATTCAAACTAAGATAATTACCACATCTCACATAATAGTCTATTTTTTATCTCAGTAGCCGATTACATTCATTTTAATATCTAATATATCCCATACATATTATATAATAATAAAATACATAAAATCACATCTAAGCACCAACTATTTAAACAAATTATAAACACATACTACTATCATTACTGAACTTTAATGATTATGACTGTCTCACGAAAGAACATACCATAAAAACTTATAAATTTACTTTAACTAAATTTAGTCAAATATACCCATGCAATGAACAACCTATCCTATGTATCACGAATAATCAAATCAATTATATATAACACATAAGATCCAAATACTACTTTGTTAATCGAGACAAACACATAATCATAAATTCCTGAACATATCACACATATAAAAACCAAAACCAAAAGTACATAAATATATATATATATATATACATCACTAGCCATTTTCGCATGGCTTATTCATAACTATAGTTTATCACATCAAAACACCATTCAGCCTATACATGCCATAATTCGAGTTTGAATATTTAAATACCAAAAGCAGTCGATAGTGTGGTGAACTTTGCTGACGATCCCCGAGCCTGTAACTGAAGTCCAAAATCTATAAACAGAATAAACATAAAACACAGAGTAAGCTAACATAGCTTAGTAAGCCTTAAGCAAATTACAACTTAATAATATATTCAACTCTTAAAATTTAAATTGAATCAAATTACTATATCAATGCCATATTTAATCTCAGCTTAAACATTCCATAATAATATGTATTTATCATGACTTCACCCTTGGTCGAATACTCAATAAGTTAAATATCTCAAGTTTTTACTCAACTATTAAAGTAACATATCATTACACATTCGGCATACTTTCACTTATTTACATAAGTTCAAAAGACAAGAAATAACTTCATATATCTACCTCTCTTATTTGGCTAAATACATAATATCATATATGACACCACATATTATACATTACCTATAAAGCCGAATGTATATGATCACACATATGCACATAGTGAAGAATCATTTCATTTGAATTCAATATATTTAATCATAGGACCGATTTCTCATTTTAAACTCACATATACTTATCATTAATATTATCCATGATTTAACATAAAATTTCAAAATATTTACTTACCTTATTTTTCATAGATATCAAGATAATGCATACCTGTCCATTTAGCTTGAATAACATACTCAAATACCACATCAGCATAAATCTTTTAAACACAAACTTATACATAATCATCGGCATAAAGCCTGCTAGGCATATAGCCCGATATCTTTCATCAAGACAAAGCACGCTAGGCATTTAGCTTTGATATTATTCACCAAGCACAAAGCCTCGCTAGACTTATAGTCTGATAAAACTCACTGGCACCATGCCTGCTAGGCTTATAACCCGAAATATCACAAATACATAATCGATTTAAGGACATAAATTACATATACTAAGTCATAAGCTTTCATCAAAAATTCATACTATCTTTCATATATCTAAACTAACTCAAAGTAATTTCTTGAACATATCAAATACAATCCCTCACATTCGGCAATAGCAAATATAATTATATACATTTCAAATCAGCATGAATAATTTACATTTAACTAAAACTAAGAACAACCATTTGCTTATAGACTTACCTCGGATATCGGCGAACGTAAAATCAACTATTCGGCTATTTTTGTCTTTCCCCGATCCAAATTTGACTTTCTCATTTCTTGATCTAATTTGATATAAATTAAACTTATTTAATCAATATTCAATTAAATTCACTCAAAAACACATGAATAAGTAATTTGCACTTTTACCCCATACATTTTACATTTTTAGCTATTTAGTCCAAAATTCACAAAACACAAAGCAATCATAATTTGCCCTTGCTATGCTTATGCCGAATACTCATCTCGTCCATATTAGTCCATACAATTTATTTAATTTTCCATTTGATCCTTCAATTTACTATTTTTTTACAAATTAGCCCTAAATGCTCAAAATCATTAAAACTTCCAATACAAAATTTATTAATCTAACACATAACTTTCATTTAACATCATAAAACACCAAATTTATCAAGCTCTTATCAATAGCAACTCAAGAACATATCACCAAATTCAAAAATTGAAACATGGGTTTTGAACATTTCATAGCAACGATCTTAAAAACATAAAAATTATCAAAAACCGAGCTAGTTACATACCTTGATTCAAGCTTGAGAATGACCGAACCTAAGCTTTGGCTATTTCTTTTTTTTTTTTTATGTTTGCTATTCGGTCAAGAAATAAAGATGGACAAAATGCTTTTACTTTATGTTTTATTAACATATATATTAACATAATATTTAATTACCTTTATAACCTTTATTATAAATAAATAAAACATTATAATATAAGGTCATTAAAGTCCATGACCAACCACTATCTATTAAAAATGGGCTTTTTGCATTTTAAATGCTTCCATTTAAAAAGACATCCACAATTTGGTCTTAACACATTAAACTATCAAGTTTTCACTTTACGCGATTAAGCCCATTTTAATAATTCGACACTCCAACGATAAAATTAAATCACGAAAATTTCACACATAGCAATTCACACATAATTAACATAGAAAATAATTTTAAAATATTGTTCAGACTCGGATTTGTGGTCCTGAAACCACTATTCCGATTAGGGTAAAAATCGGGCTGTTACATCTCACATGGATTATCTCTGAATACCGATGCCATATCCCGAATATGGTCTTATACGGAACCTCACATCAATATCGATGCCATATCCCATATATGGTCTTGTACGATTTCCCTTTTTGTTTATAGTCAATGCCGAAGCCATATCCCAGATATGGTTTTACTCGGAATCTCAATTCGGTACCGAGGCCATGCCCCCGACATGGTCTTACACGGGACCTTATCCATCTCATGTCTCGATGATAGTGTTCTCACATTTATCATAGTCCAACCGGGTCTTCAACATCTCAACTTATTTATCTTCTTCATTCAACACCAATTCTCAATTTCATAGAATATCATGCATCATTGTAATATCAAACATTCTCAAACATACTAGCATGAATGTTGAATTTATCACATACAAACTTACCTCGATTTCAAAATAGGCTAGATTGTCGATTTAGTCCGTTATTTTGTTCTTTCCCCGATCGAGGTTGATTCTTGCTTCTTCTTGCTCTATAATAGCAATTTAGCTCATTTTAATATCACAATTAGGGGTGTTCATTCGGTTAACTGACCCGAAATAACATTAACCGAATTAACTGACCTTTCAAAATTTTTAACCGTTAACCGAACCGAAATTTTTTCAAAAAAATTAACCGAACCGAAATTTTTTCGGTTAATTCGGTCGGTTAACCGAATTAACAGAAAATTATATGTTTTTTATTTTTGGTTAAAAATTAACCGAATTAACCGAATTAACTGAATTACCCGAATTAACCGAATTAACCGAATTACCCGAATTACCCGAAATTAATCACTACATAATTAAAAAGATTACATAATTTTAGTTTTAGTTTTAGTTTTAGAATTTTATTTTTATTTATTAAATTATTTGTAATTTTTATGATTGGGTTGGATTGGGTAATTGGGTTGGGTTAGATATTTGGGTTTGGATTGGGTTTAGAGATTGGGTTTAGGTGAATAATGGGCCTATTTATATATTATAATTTTATTTATTAATTTTTTCGGTTAAACTAAAAAAATTCGTTAACCGACCGTTTCAACCAAATTAACCGTTAACCAAAAATCACAAAATAATTAACCGACTTCGATCAAAAAAATTCGGTTAACCGACCGATTAACCGAATTCGGTCGGTTAACCGAATTTTTTTCGGTTTTACCCGAATTTTGCACACCCCTAATCACAATAGTAATTGCATTTCAATAATCATGCTTTGGTAAATTTACTATTTTGCCTTTAGACTTTGGCAAAATGACCATTTTACCCCTAGGCTCGGAAATCAATTCTAATCAAATTTCTACCTTTAACAAGCCTAGGTGAACATTTATTTCTCTTATGGCTATCATCAAAACCCAGCATTTCACACATTTACAACAAATTTTATAACCTTTACAAAAAGGTCCATTTAGGTGTTTTCATGGTAACACCTTTCACAAAAGTTGTTCATCTAACAACTAAGACTCATTTTCTTCCATAAAAATGCAGAAAATCACATAAAAGCTCTCATGGAAAAACCCTAAACTTTTCACCATCTTGCAAAATAGTCCCCTCATTAGAAAGCTTAAGCTTTAGGGGTCCCAAAAGTACAAATATCATCAAGAAAAACCATTAAAATCACTTACTTGCAAGGTGAAGAGCTTGCTGAAATTTTAAGCTTCAAGAACCCCTATTTGCTTGAATATTCGGTGGAAGAAGAAAGGAAAATGAAAAGATGATAGCCTTTGTTTTATTTAATCATATTTTATTAATTTAGTCAACTAATGTCACCAACCCTTGAAAATTTTAATTTTCTTGTCCCCTTGGCCGGCCATCATCTCCATTTAAGGGGCTAATTTTAGGGGTGAGCATTCGATCGAATCGAATCGAATCGAATCAAAAATTTTCGAGTTAATCGAGTTTTCGAATCGTATTTTATCATCCTAACTTAATTTGAAATTTTCTCGAATCGAGTCGAGTGAGACGAAATTCGAATCGAGTCGAATCGAATATATTTGTTCGAGTTAAATTTTAAAAAATGACTTTAGTGTTGTTTATTTTTATGTAATTTTTCAAAAAATAATTTTCTTTAAAGTTTTTAAACATGATCATACAACAAAAATTGAAGTAAATAAGTGAATAAATAAAAGCAACACAACATCAACCTAAATAAACAATATGGGTCCAAATAAACAACAAAAACAATACAACAAGATTATAATAAAAAACATAAGTAAAAATCCAAGTAAATAACATTAGTCCAAGTAAACAACATGAGTCGATGTAAACAACAACATTATAATAAAAAAATATAAGTAAAAGTCCAAAATGTAATAGAAACCTACACCGGTCCAAACAAACAAAAAAAAGAACACAATAAAAGTCCAATTAACCAACAACAACAACAAACCAAACCAAACTAATAACAATAACACATCAGTTCAAAAACCATTATAGAATAGTTTAAGTTTCTTCTTGTGCTTCAAGCACCGTTGGCATTGATAATCTTGAAACATCTAGTAAAAGTATTGAATGAGTTAGTTAAATGATAAAAATGTTTGCAAAAAAAAATTAAATAAACATTTAACTTTATAAACTAAGGCTAAGCATATTACCTTCTTGATCTTCGGGTATTTTTGACAAGTCTAGCAAATTTAAAAACAAAAGTGTTAGTTAAATTATGCTTACTAATATAATTATATAAATAACACAAAAGCTTATTTTATAAATTAAAATTTATATATTACCATCTTCCATGGTTTGAAGTTCATCAACATAATCTTCAAGATTGATGGCATCATTAGATTTCTCAAGCCAATCTTGTGTGCAAACCAAAGCCTCGACCATGAGAGGAGTTAGAGAACTTCTAAAACTATCAAGAACACGTCCACCCGTGCTAAATGCACTTTCCGAGGCAACTGTTGAAATAGGAGTAGCAAGAATATCTCGAGCCATTTGTGAAAGAATAGGGAATCTAGGACTGTTCATTTTCCACCACAACAGTAAATCAAATGAACTTGAATTGTTTACTTCTTCATCCTCACCCAAATATCTATCCAACTCAGATTTGCTTTCTAATCCAACTTGTTTCTTCTTCCAAAGGTATTTTTGTTTGGCCAAGCCCGTATTCATTTCTCGATGATCTATTTCCATTGAACTATAAAGATTTGTCGAAGAACTAGATCTACCTTCAAACTGTTGAATTCTCCCTAGCATTAGAAGAATACTCGTTGAACAAGCAATGCAATTCTTTATCAATCATTTTCATAATGTCATTAGCAACATTAGGAAAAAGCAAGTTGACCCCAAAGTCCAAAAAACTCATTTTACATCGTGGATCAAAGATGACCGCCAAGTAAACTAGCATGTTGATCTTGTTTCCTTCACCCCAATACTTATTATATTTATCTCTCATTTTGGAAGTCATAGAAACTATGTCTAGATCTCCACAATTTTGCCACCCATCAAAAAGACAATGCACATCCGTCAATACTTCAAAAAGTGAATGAGAGGTAACATGCAAAGATCCGGACACCTTCAGTGTGAGATGATAAAAAGGCTCTAATACTTTTATAACTCTTCGAACAATTTCCCAATCATCAAATGTAGGAACTCCATCTCCAGCAGTAAGGTCAAGAAAAAAATTATGGTCATCACGTACATATGATTCAAATGCACGCTCATATTTTTCGGCCACCTTTAACATCATATATGTTGAGTTCCATCTAGTAGGCACATCTAAACACAATTGAGCCTTACTATCTATCATTTCTTCTTTTACCCGTTGGTTGAATTTTATCAACCTCGATGGTGATGCTCTTATATACCTCACAGCACCTCTAACTCGATCCACAGATACAGAAACATCCTTAATACCATATTGCACAATGAGATTAAGAATGTGTGCAACACATCTCATATGAATAAATCTTCCATTTGCAACAGAAGCATTTCGATGATTCAATTTCTTTCTCAAATATTCAATGGCAACACTATTGGCGGATGCATTATCAACAGTAATAGTGAAGACCCTCTCAATCCCCCAATCTCGAAGGCATTTTTCAATAGCTTGACCTATGCTTTCACCTCTATGAGCGGATATTGGGCGAAAATTTAAAATTCTTTTTTGCAACCTCCACTCATCATCCACCCAATGTGCTGTTAAAACCATGTAAGATATCCTCTGCAATGAAGTCCAAGTGTCCATTACAAACAAACTCTACTTATATCTTTTCAAAACAATTCTTCATCACACTCTTCATGGAGTTAAATAAATCAAGACAATCCCTTCTAATTGTCCAACGAGATGGAAGACTAAAACGTGGGCATGCTATAGAAAGAAAGTATTTAAAACCCTCCCCTCTACAATTTTAAAAGGTAGTTCATCCACAATTATCATACGAACCAATGCTTTTCTAATAGCATCTTTATCAAACACCCAAGTTGATAAATCCGTTGTTTCTTGGCTAACATTCACAAATGTTAATTCTGATTGCTTCGGATCGTAAGTATTACCTCGAGGTCTTTTTAGGCATGTTTTCAAATGGTTATTCAAATTTGTTGTAGAACCCGGTTGTTTCCATGGTGTAAGTAACATCACATGCATTGCACCTTGCTCTCTTCTCCCCTCTTTAGTCACATACTTGGTGAAATGGTTCCAACAAGCTGCCCTTGGAGTAATCTTTTTTCGAACATTTTCCTTGGTTGTTGTTTGATCATCTCTACTTGGGGAAGAATTTTGTGAACTTTGAGTTGAACAATCTCGCTTTGGATCACTCATCTGCAAGTAAACATTTGCTTTGCAATCACTAATGATTAAAATAAAATACTTTTGGTTAATGTTGAGACTAAGACTCACCACAATAACAAAAAACAAATATAATAATTGAATTTTCTTAAAAACAAATAATGATTTAAATAAAACTTTTATTTGCTAATCGAACTAAGAACCGTTCCAAAATGTATATTCAGTTCAATTTATAAAAATAAAATTATACAAATCGATTTTGGCTAATTCAGCTGGCAATTTTATATCCTCCCATGCAAAAAAAAAAAAAATCCAAGACAAATATATGCACAAGGTATTAAAAAAAATCCAAGACAAAAAAAAATCCTCCCATTGTAATATTGCTCAATTAAAGAGACCGTACAAGCAATTAGAAATTAAAATCCAAGACAAATATATGCACAAGGTATTAAAAACAGATTAACCATACTCTATGAAACGAACCACCGGCAAATCGAAAACAAAAAAATCAAAAATAAAATAATTTCAGAATCGTAATTAATGTTTAATTTTGCAAGGCAAGGAGAAAAGGCTAAGTACAGACTTCGAAACCAACTTGACGCTAATCAAATATCACCAGGAGGATGCTAAAGAGTAAAGACTTTTGCCAAAGTAACTCCACAATCACCAATCTGTCCAATTGTGCAAGGCAGGGAGAAAAAGCTAATTCCAGACTTCAAAACCAACTGAAGCATTTAATAATCATACAACCCTAATTGCTTTTTGAATTATAATTACAGTTATTTTTCGTACTAGATACCAACAGTAAAATTATTATTTTATGGTAGCAAGATCATCATATCAACATATGCAATATGTTACTGTATAATAATTCAAATCATAATTCATAGCAACTAAATTTTAAGTTTTGAATGATGTAACAACCACTATTGGTAGACAAAGAGGTCCTAGAAATCCCAACAAAATAAAATAAGACATAAACAAATTCATATGCAATGACGAATGTAGAACATCCAAAGAGTGCATGCTCAAAAAGAGAAAGAGAGAGAGAGAAAAAAACTTACGTATCCAGTGGACATAGTGTGGTTCAGTTAAGTATTTATAAACCCAGTTAAGAATGTATAATCCTCGATATGCACTGCAATATAAGAGAAAGACCAATAAGCAAATCTGTCCATAACACAAAAATCATTTACACCTTATCTGATTACCAAAAGGAAAATTCAGTCCTTTACACACCTAAGACATCATCAAGTAAATATTCCAAAACAAAATGCTTCAAGTTTTAATTCAAAATTTCATATTAAGGTTAATGATGCATTTGTTTCTAAAACCATACCGCATATTATACTACCAGTGCATTTAGAATCATATGCAGAATAACAGCATCAAGTTTTCATTCTTAGTTTACCAAAATTCCTTTTCTAGCTTTCTTCAATGTAGGCTATAACTCTCTGATTCAAGCCTATTGTTCTTTTCGCTTCTGGTTCGAGGCTACGGCAAAAAGGATATCTAATCTAATGAAGAGTAAACGTATCATATCATGAGCAGCAAAAATCCCAAGTCATTATCTCTTGAAACTTCAAATATAAACCTTCATAAGGTTGGGAAATTTTGAACTCACAAAGATCATTCACTTCATTGAGTCCTAAAGAACAGGAAAAGTACTTAAGAATCCAAAATGCAATGCAAAGGAAAGCCCAAAGTTTTGATACTGAGACCATGAACTCAAAAGCCCCTGGCACGCTCCCCCTTCTCTTCACTAGCGTCATCTTTAAGAATTTTTTCAATCTATCACATTCACCCAACCGGTAACCAAAATAAAACTTCAAACCAAATGCATAAATAAATAAAAAAAATCTAACCAACTGACAGTAATTTAGTAGTAGGCAAATAATGCACCGCCATTGAATATAACGTGGTCGAGAGTAGCTGGAGCTTTGCTGCTCAAATAAAACCCTAAATCACGAGAGCGAGAGAAAAAAATTTAGTGTTTTTAATCTAACAATGAAACGAAAAAACATCCAAATGCTGCTTAATAAACCATAAATTTGTATAATGAGCCGGAGAAATGTTATGCTCAGCAGCACTTTCATTAATCATTCATTTCCTCATTTTACAACCAACGGAACCAAAGTAAACAGTAACATAATCGCGAAAAAATGGAAACAAAGGCTCAAGTTTCAGAAACCCCAGAAAGCTTTGAAATGAATAAAGCTTTTACCTGATCTTAAGCGCGATGTAGAAAATTTGAGATTGAGATCGAACGAGAACAGAAAATAGATGCAAGGTTTTGAAATGAACGAGAACGAGAACGAGAACGAGAACGAGAACGAGAACGAGAACGAGAAGTAAAGCCAGGGAAGAATCTGGCAATCTGCAGTGCACGATTGGAGTCTGGAGAAGATGAGAACTTCTTTTTTTGATTTGGGGTGGAGGAGTCGGGTTGGGGGATTGGGATTTGGGGAAAAAAAATGGGCTGAGTGTGACGGGCTTGGGGGGGAAATGGGTCGGTAAAAAAAGTCTAAATTTTTTTAAAAAATATATATATAATTTATATTCAGTTTATTCGAATTATTCGAGTTATTCGAATTCGAAAATTCAACTCGATTCGAACTCGAAATTCGAAACTCAAAATTCGAGTTGATTCGATTAACTCGATTAACTCGATTAACTCGATTCGAATAATTCGAAATTCGAATTTTTTTTCGATTTTTTCGAATTGAATCGAGTTTTGCTCACCCCTAGCTAATTTCCCTTTAAACACCTCCAATTAATATTTTATGACTATTAGGCACTTTTAGATTATAAACTAGAACTTTCGCACTTTATGCGATTTAGTCTTTTTTCGCGATTAAGCATGAAATCGCTAAAATTAAAGCACCAAAATTTTCATACACATATACAATCATGCTCTAACTTATAGAATAACATAAAAAATATTTTTCTCTAATCTCGGATTAGTGGTTCCGAACCACTGTTCCGACTAGCCCTAAATCGGGCTGTTACACCAAGTCTGGATGATAAGAACTATCCCCAGTGTGTAGCTCTGGCTCTGGCTCGGGTGCAGGAGGCAAATGTGGAAAGAGATGGGAGGGTTGCCTAAGTCGTATCATGTGCGGGGGGACTACCATTGACTGCCCACCAAACAAATATGGTTTTCCCATCTCAAACTACCACTATATATACTCTAATGAGGGCTGTAGATCCAAAGCACGATCCATCTGAGGTATCTGTCCCAATCGATTATTCCACACTGCAATATATTCTTTATGCATTGTTGCCCAATCATTTCCATGTTTCCCCCTTTTGTTAATCCCGTGGATGTCCCCCAACTGTATTGGCAGTGTCGGGATATACTGTATATAACCGAACTGCTGGATTACTTGATCACCGTAATACCACTCCACTATCTAGAAATTGATAATGGGTGCGTTAATACACCATAGGTCTGAGTGGACATGGGCAGACAAGGGAGTAACTACCATAATTTTCGAGACAGAATAGGGCATCCAGATGAACTGCAAATTAAAAACATTATTATATTAACGCGGGTCGAGTAAGATAAAATAATAAAATGTCATGAATATTGGAAAAACTTACCCCATCTCTAGCATGATTCTCAATCATCAGACGGTATATCGGAACCGTGTATGACCTCTCGATACCCGAATTAGTGCTCTATCTACGAAAACAAATTGTTAGAATAATATAATCCAGAAAAAAGTCAAATAATTGTTATAATGAGTAAAAATTCATCACCTATTCACGAGTGGAAATACATATGATTGGTGACTAATCGATGCCAAGAATGGCATCTGGTAAAGTGCCCAAGACTGCAGTAATATGTAATAGCCCGTTTTCAGTGAAATCAGAACAGTGGTTTCGGGACCACAAATCCGAGTCCAGAAGAAAAAAATATTTTAATATTATTTTATGATCTGCATTATAATTGAAATATCGTATGAAAATTTCATAGAGAAATTTTATAGATTACATGTCTAATTAGAGGGAAAGGACCAAATTGCATAAAATGTAAAAGTTGAGTTCTAGTAGCTAAAAGTGTCAAATAGCTATGGAATTCAAAATTAGAGGTCCTTATATGGTAAATATACCATTAAGAGGAGTTAGTAGATAAGTATGATGGTTCATCAATGGAAAATTAAATAAAGAAAAGGACTAAATTGGAAAGTAAAAATAATTAAAGATGATAAGTAATAAAATAATGAAAAATATCATCATATTATCATCTTTCCCAATTTTTTTTTTTACATGGAGACCCTAGTTAGAAGAGTTTGAAGATAGCAAGCTTATTTGGTTCAATTAGGTGAGTATTCAACTCCCGTTTTTAATGATTTTTAGGTTTCCGATATCGTAATAGTTTAATCTAGCTATCTCAGGGATTAATTTGTAAAGTTATCAAGGTACTAGGGTTTTTCCATCGATGAATGTGCATGAATTATGAAGTTTTATGGTATAAAATGAAAGGTTGTTGATAGATAAACAACTTCTGTAAAGGAAATTTTAATGAAATTATGATTTAGGGACTAAATTGAAAAGATGTGAAATTTATGGAAAAATTTTGATTTTTGTGAAATATATGGATTTTTATTGTAATATGTAAAAATTGGTTAGGCTTGGAATAAGGATTAAATTGCATGAATTTCATTTTCCGAGCCTAGGGACAAAATCGTAATTAAATAAAAGTATAGGGGCAAAATAGTAATTTTGCCTAAGATGTGAATTGGACTAAATTGAATATGAATTGTATTGAATTGATGTTAAATTCATTTGTATAGATCCGAATAGATCAAAAATGGAGTTAGATCGTGGAAAAGAAAAAGTGTCGGATTAATAGATTTTGTGTACACGAACAATTATCGAGGTAAGTTCGTGTAATTAAATTGTATACATTTATATGTTTGAATTAAATGTTATATATATATGAATTGTGTAATTGCCATGTACATAAAATTGATTACAAGTCTGACAAAACCCGATAAATGTTAAGTCTCGTTTGAATAAATGAAATTCGATGGATACAAGATTCATGAATTGGTTGTGGTCCTGCATATGTTGCGAACACACCACAGCTCGAAAGAGCATCCCGTTATAAGCTCTCATGAGCATCCCGATATTTGACCATCACGAGCTTCCCGTTATATGGTTCTTGCAAGCTTCCTGTTAATAGCTCTTCGGAGCATCCTGATCGGTCGTGATCCTGCATGTGTTGTGGGCACACCGCAGCTTTTATGAGTGTCCCGTTATATGGCTGTTCTGAGCTTCCCGATATTGGCTCACTTGAACTTCCCGATATATGGCTATCCGGAGCATCCCGATTAATGGCTCTTCGGAGCTACCCGTTATTGGCTCACATGAGCTTCCTGATTATGGCTCTTATGAGCTTCCCGTTATATAGCCCGGATAAGCTTCCCGTTACATGGCTCACATGAGTTTCCCGTTATATGGCTCGAGAGAGAGCTTCCTGTTTATGTGCTCGTATGAGCATTTTTGAATATGAATTGACAGATTACAGTTTTTTACGCTTCGAGTGTATTACCTGTGTATCCATCGACATTTCAAGTAAATTCAACAGGCAAAGTTCTGATATGGGATAATCTGAACTTGCGATGAATTATTATGGAAATGTATATGTTATATGAATATTTGATGTGGAAAGCATATATATATGAAAATCATTTTAGCCCCATTTTTAATATTCTTTGTATTTTTGAAGTTCTCGTATTATGAATTAGCTATTTTTAGCTATAAAATGAGCTAAGATGCATGTTCAAAAATCTACCCATGAATGACATGCATGTTAAATGATGTTTTATGGAATTTTATGAGAGTTTGATGTTAGATAAACATCTTTTTCTAAGAGAATTTCATGAAAAATGATAGTATGGACCATTTTGTAATAGTTATGAAAATTGGTCATACATACTAGAAATAGTGTGAATTGATGATTGTTATAGTAGAGAAAATGAATCAGCTAAGCATGAAGTTTAAGAAAGTTGAATGAAAATCATTTTACGAGCCTAGGGGCAAAAGTATAAATATGAGAAAGTATAGGGGCAAAATAATAATTTTGCCAAAGTATGAGTAATGAGTCAATTTAGTCAATGTGAGTATTAAATGATCTATTTATGATAATAGATCAAGAAAAATGAAGCCCGGATCGAAACCGAAGCAAGAACAAAGTCGAGGACTAAATTGCATATCTACATACATTTTGTATATCGAGGTAAGTTTGTATGATTTCTAAGCTTAATGATTTCTATCATTGAATTGCTTAGTATAATGTACATTATTATCATGGAATGCTTAATGTTTTGCTAAACAAAGAAATCAATGAGATTAAGTATGAGCAAGTCCCGATTGAAGATGAATTTCCCAGGATACTCGATCTACCACATGAGATAAGAAAGTCCGTATAAGACCAAGCCGAGGCATGGCATCGGCAATCAAGTAGAGATATCATGTAAGTCCAAGGCAATCTTGGCATTGAACAAGTTATCATGTAAGTCCAAGGCAAGCTTGGCATTGAACAAGTTATCATGTAAGTCCAAGGCAAGCTTGGCATTGAACAAGTTATCATGTAAGTCCAAGGCAAGCTTGGCATTGAACAGATATCATGTAGGTCCAAGGCAAGCTTGGCATTGAACAAGTTATCATGTAAGTCCAAGGCAAGCTTGGCATTAAACAGATATCATGTAAGTCCAAGGCAAGCTTGGCATTGAACAAGTTATCATGTAAATCCAAGGCAAGCTTGGCATTGAACAGATATCATGTAAGTCCAAGGCAAGCTTGGCATTGAAAAGCTATCAAGAGAAAGAGATCCCATGTAAGTCCAAGCCAAGGCATGGCATTGGTGAGAACAAGAAAGACTTCGTATAAGTCCATGTCAAGACATGGCCTCGAAACCAAGATGAGATATTCCATGTAAGACCGTATCTAGAATATGGCTTTGGCATCAAGTTCGTGGGAAGAGATTTAGTATCGCCGGTTATTCGCAGAAATTCATCGGGCAAATGAGTAAAGTTAAAATGAGATAGCAAGAAAGTTGAGTAAGCAAAGTTATTATCAAGTTGAAAATGAGTATTATTCATGTTATGAATGATGAATCAGAGATTATGATTATTATGTTAAAGTATGCTGATCAATGTGATCAAGTGATACAGGTACCTTGTTTACCTCTCAAGTATAAGACTAGTAAGTTTCATGAGATATGTAAGAATCAAGTATGAGTAAGTAAGCTTTATAGCTGAAATTTATGATACCATTGTTGATGTCAAATGGTTTATATTAAGCAAGTATGTTGCTATGAGCATTATGCAAACTTACTAAGCTAAATGCTTACGTCTTTTATTCTTTCTTTCTATGTAGTCCCGCCAAGCTAACTTGTGGATCGTTGAAGTCGAGCTCTCAAGCACACTATCAATCCTTATTTTGGTATAGCCAAGTTGAAATTATATTAAGTATGACATGTATAGGAAATATTTCATTTTGAGTATATGTCTTAGAAAGGGCAAAAGTATGGGCTATCAAGTTTATTATTCTTTTGTAAATGGCTAAGTGATTGGCCAAGATTGACTAAGTATGTATGTTATTGATATCAATGAAGCATGTTGTATTATTCATGAAAGATGTAATACTTGAGTTGCTGAATTGAGCTTAAGTTTGGTCTTAATTTCAGGGTGGCAATTGGCTTGGTAAATAGCCTCTAACTGCCCACACGGATGGACGCACGGGCGTGTGTCTAGGCCGTGTGCACCCTGCACCATTGTATCTTAAGTCAGAATAGACCACGCACTAGTCACACGGGCGTGTGTCTAGACTCTAGGCCGTGTTAAGGTAGTCAGTGTGCTCCACGGGTGGTAAGCACGGGCGTGTGCCTTGGCCATGGGGCATTGGTAGAATGCTGGGGTTTTAGGCACGATTTGGGGCCACAGGCGTGTCCAGGCCGTGTGTATTTTGCCAGTATCCACCACGGGTGAAAGACACGGGCATGTTTTAGGGGTGCACGGGCGTGTCCCATACAACATGGGTGTGTGACCCCTACTCTAAAGAAAAGTTTCTGAATAAGTTCCGAAAGTTTTTAGATAAGTGTTTAAGGCCTCGTAGGCTCATGAAATGTATGAATAGACTGAGAAAGAGAAGTTTTTAATTTAGAACAAAATTTTATAGCCCGTAAGTACATGTTTAAGTGAGTTCAAGCATGTCCAGTCTTGGTCTCGGACTCGGGCATGGGGTGTTACATTTAGTGGTATCAGAGCTACGGTTTAGTCAGTTTTAGGATTAACGTAGCACGAGCATGAGTCTAGCTATACATGCCATACGTAAGAATGTTTTTATAATGATAGTGTGACGACTCCTGACGACTTAAATTATGTTTATACATTTAGTAAATGGATCCCGATAGAGCTGTGGCAAATGACGTAGAAAGTAACGTGCCAGCTCCCAATAAATCTCAGACTCAACTTTCTTTTACGGCCAAATCTGATTATTTTTTTCCACGGTGAAACTTTCAAAAACACCCTATCGCCAATCTGAAACTCAATGTCCTTACGTTTCAAGTCTGCGTAAGATTTTTGACGATCCGAGGCTGCTTTCAAACTATCGCGGATTACGGCCACTTTCTACTCAGCTTCTTTGACTAAATCAACCCCGTGTATCTTGTTTTCACCAAGCTCAGTCCAGAACAATGGTGTACGGCATTTACGACCATATAAAGCCTCGTAAGGAGCCATTTTGATACTAGATTGAAAGCTATTATTATAAGCGAATTCAATCAAAGATAAGTATCGCTCCCACGTACCTCCGAACTCGAGAATCCGCTGAAGGGACGGTGCCGAACGGGCATGAGAATAGACCCACTACGGTGAGTCAAGAAGGAGGAGAAGAGGCTAGAGAAGCCTTTCTCCATATGATAAATACATGTTATACGGAGTTCGTTCGTACGAACCCGAATGCGCAACCCCCTCCACCCCCACCTATTCCTCAACCTATCCCAGTAGCCCCTCAAGTAGTAGAGGTGGCAAGAGGAGAGAAGCCTTCGGTTGATAGGATTAGGAAACATGGGGCAGAAGAATTCCGGGCTAGAAAAGATGATGATCCGGAAAAGGCTGAGTTCTGGATAGAAAATACTATCAGGGTATTTAATGAGTTGTCATGCACACTTGAGGAATGCATGAAGTGTGTAGTTTCTCTCTTAAGAGACTCTACTTATCAATGGTGGAACACCCTTGTGTCAGTGGTACCGAGGGAAAAGATCACATGGGAATTTTTCCAAGAAGAGTTCAAGAAAAAGTATATCAGTCAAAGGTTTGTAGACCAAAAAAGGAAGGAATTCCTAGAATTGAAGCAAGGCAAGATGTCAGTGACTGACTATGAACGTGAGTTTGTACGACTCAGTAAGTACGCTCGCGAATGCGTGTCCACTGAGGCCATCATGAGTAAAAGATTTGAAGATGGGTTGAATGAGGACATCAAACTGTTTGTTGCTGTCCTAGAACTAAAGGAATTTGTTGTGCTAGTAGAGAGGGCTTGTAAAGTTGAGGAATTAGTAAAAGAGAAAAGAAAGTCTGAAATGGAGTCTCGTGACTCTAGGAAGAGACAGTGGAATAAGTCATTCCTATCTTCATCCAAGAAGTTAAGAGATTTCCCTACCCGATCGGCTACTTCCACTGGGTTTTCAAGGAAAGACAAGAGTAAGCAATATTCAGGGAATAAAGCACAGACTACTTCAGTTGCAAGTGTTGGGAATATTAGATTTGACAGACCCGAATGCCCACAATGTGGCAAACGTCATCTTGGAGAATGCTGAGCACATGAAAATGCATGCTTTAGATGTGGTTCCCAAGACCACTATATAAAAGATTGTCCAGAGATGATGAAAGAAGAGAGAACTCAGAACCCGAGATCCGAGAGTATGGTCCGAGGAAGACCGCAGAGAAACCCGGGAAGTGGGGCAAATGGAAGAGGTAACCCTCGAGAGCAGGCCGCGAGACCCGAGGGTAGAGCGCCTGCAAGGACTTATGCCATTCGCGCTCGCGAAGAGGCATCTTCTCATGATGTTATTACAAGTACCTTTTCTCTTTTTGATATCAAAGTTATTGCTTTAATAGATCCCGGATCCACACACTCTTATATTTGCATGAAATTAGTGTCTGGTTTGAGTATGCCTATGGATTCTACAGAATTTATAATTAAAGTGTCTAATCCTTTAGGCAAGAGTGTGTTAGTTGATAAAGTATGTAAAGATTGCCTATTAATGATTAGAGGTCATTGCTTTAAAGCAAATCTTATGTTGCTACCATTCGATGAGTTCGACCTCATTCTTGGTATGGACTGGTTGACTGCCCATGATGTAATAGTTAATTGTGGGAAGAAATACATTGAGATGAGATGTGAGAATGGGGATACTATTCATGTAGAATCAGATGAACGAGGTGAATCGCCGGTGATGATTTCTCATATGATGGCGCAGAGATATATAAGAAAGGGGTATGAGGCATTTTTGGCCTTTGTGATGAATGATAAAGAAACAGAGTTAAAGATTGAGTCAGTGCCGATAGTATGTGAGTACCTGGATGTTTTTCCTGAGGAATTGCCAGGACTACCACCAGTTAGAGAGGTTGAGTTCAATATTGAGCTAGCTCCCGGTACTGTACCGATATCTATTACTCCTTACAGAATGGCTCCAACAGAGTTGAAAGAGCTAAAGTTACAGTTGCAAGAGTTGACAAACAAAGGCTTTGCAAGATCAAGTTGTTCACCATGGGGTGCTTCGGTTTTATTTGTGAAAAAGAAAGATGGTACCATGAGATTGTGCATAGATTACCGTCAGCTTAATAAAGTGGCAGTAAAGAAAAAGTACCCATTGCCTAGGATCGATGATTTATTCGATCAATTGAAAGGAGCCACTGTGTTCTCCAAAATAGACTTGAGATCAGGGTACTACCAGCTGAGAGTGAAGGATTCAGATGTATCCAAGACCGAATTTCGAACAAGGTATGGGCATTATGAATTTTTAGTCATGCCCTTTGGGTTGACCAATGCTCCCGCGGTATTCATGGACTTAATGAACCGCATCTTTAGACCATACCTCGACAAGTTTTTAGTCGTTTTTATTGACGACATACTGATTTATTCCCGAGATGAGAATTAGCATGCCGAACATCTACGGATAGTTTCTGAACTCTTGAGAAAATCAGTTGTATGCCAAATTCAGTAAAAGCGAATTTTGGCTCAAGGAAGTAGGATTTCTTGGACATATTGTCTCGAGAGATGGAGTCCGAGTAGATCCAAGTAAGATCTCAGCCATAGTGGACTGGAAGCCACTGAAGAACATCTCTGAGATTAGAAGTTTTCTAGGCCTAGCCAGCTATTACAGACAATTCGTCAAGGGGTTTTCCATGATTGCGACCCCGATGACTAAATTGTTACAGAAAAATGTGAAGTTTGAGTGGACAGAACGATGCCAACAAAGTTTCGAGAAGTTGAAAGCAATGTTGACAGAAGCTCCAGTTTTAGTACAACCCGAGTCAGGGAAAGAGTTTATAATTTACAGCGATGCATCCTTAAATGGATTAGGCTGTGTACTTATGCAAGAAGGCAAGGTGATTGCTTATGCCTCAAGACAGTTGAAGCCTCATGAGAAGAATTATCCGACACATGATTTAGAGTTGGCTGCCATAGTCTTCGCTTTGAAGATTTGGAGACACCATTTATATGGGTAAAAATGTCGGATTTTTACTGATCACAAAAGTCTGAAGTACTTGATGACGCAGAAAGAGTTAAACTTAAGGCAACGAAGATGGTTAGAATTGATAAAAGACTATGAATTGGTCATTGACTACCATCCAGGAAAGGCGAATGTGGTCGCCGATGCTTTAAGCAGAAAGTTCCTATTTGCATTAAGAGCATTGAATTTAAGGATATCTTTATCCGATGATGGTTCTATTTTAGCTGAGCTGAGAGCTAGACCAATGTTTCTTCACGAGATCTTGGAAGCTCAGAAAGAAGATAGTGAATTGCAAGGCAAGAGAGCTCAGTGCGAATCCGATGTTGGATCTGACTTTCGGATTAATTCCGATGGATATTTTATGTTTAAAGATAGAGTTTGTGTACCGAGAAAAGAGGAGCTTATTTAGAAAATTTTGTATGAAGCACATAACGGATGTTTTTCTGTACATCCGGGAAGTACAAAGATGTATAATGATTTGAAGCAACAGTATTGGTGGCCGAAAATGAAGAAAGATATTTCAGAGTTTGTTTCCAAGTGCATGATTTGTCAGCAAGTAAAGGCTGAACACCAAGTACCTTCGGGTTTACTTCAGCCCATCTTGGTTCCCGAGTGGAAATGGGACCGTATCACCATGGATTTTGTAACGGGTTTACCATTGTCACCCAGCAAGAAGGATGCTATATGGGTTGTAGTGGATAGACTCACGAAGTCAGCCCATTTTGTACCTGTACGAGTTGATTACTCACTCGACAAGTTAGCAAACTTGTATGTTTCAGAAATAGTAAGGCTTCACGGAGTTCCCTTATCGATTATATCGGATAGAGATCCGAGATTCACATCCAGATTTTGGAAGAAGCTGCAAGAAGCCTTGGGTACAAGATTGAGTTTTAGCACAGCTTTTCATCCTCAAACTGATGGTCAGTCAGAGAGGCTAATTCAAGTACTCGAGGATATGCTCAGATGTTGTATTTTAGAATTTCAAGGCAGTTGGGAAAAGTTTCTCCCATTGATAGAATTTGCATACAATAATAGTTTTCAGTCGAGTTTAAAGATGGCGCCTTATGAGGCTCTATATGGGCAAAAGTGCAGAACGCCTTTATTTTGGACTGAACTCAAGGAAAACCAAATTCAAGGGGTTGATTTTGTTCTGTGTCAAGAGAAAGTGAAAGTGATACGAGAATGTTTAAAAGTCTGCATCAGACAGATGAGAAGTCCTATTCGGACTTAAAAAGAAAAGAGATAGAGTATCAAGTCGGAGATATAGTTTTCTTGAAAGTGTCACCATGGAGAAAAGTTCTCAGATTTGGCTGGAAAGGCAAGTTGAGTCCACGTTTTATTGGACCGTATGAGATTACTGAGAAAGTTGGGCCGATAGCTTACAGATTGGCTCTGCCATCAGAGTTAGAAATGATACATGATGTGTTTCACGTGTCAATCTTGAGACGCTACCGATCAGATCCTTCACATGTAATTACCCCGTCAGAGATAGAGATTCATCCCGACATGACTTATGGTGAAGAACCAGTTAAGATTTTAGCTCGGGAAGTCAAGCAGGTAAGGAATAAAAGTATTGTCCTGGTAAAAGTATTGTGGCAAAGACATGGAATAGAAGAAGCTACGTGGGAACCAGAAGAAATCATGAGGAACCAGTATCCAAACTCATTTCTTTGGTAAGATTTTCGAGGACGAAAATTCCTAAGAGGGGGAGAATTGTAACATCCCAATTCGGGGCCTAGTTGGAATAGTGGTGCGAGACCACAAATCTGAGTTAGTAAATTGAGTTCTTAAGGTTTATGACATGTTTGCATGATAGTATTAAAGTTCCATGTAGAAATTTTGTGAAATTGACATGGAATGATCAAATAGGACTAAATTGCAAAAGATGCAAAATATGAGTTTCTAGAAGCTTTTTGTATGAAATAGCTTTAGAATAATAATTAGAAGTCCTTAAATAGCAATTTTCCCAAAATATAATTTTTGGACAAAATTGGTCATGAGTTGGTAAAATGAAAAATTTTTAAGAGAAGGGCATTTTGGTCATTTGTCTAATAAATGATTAAAATAGGAAAAAGATGATAAAAATCTATTCATCTTCTTCCTCCCATTGCCGAAAATTTTGAGACTCCATAGCAAGGGTTCTTCATTTTTTTCAAGCTTGCTAGTAAGTTCATTTTAGCCCCGTTTTTAATATTCTTCATATTTTTGAAGTTCTCGTATTATGAATTAGCTATTTTTAGCTATAAAATGAGCTAAGATGAATGTTAAAAAATCTACCCAGGAATGACATGCATGTTAAATGATGTTTTATGGAATTTTATGAGAGTTTGATGTTAGATAAACATCTTTTTCTAAGAGAATTTCATGAAAAATGATAGTATGGACCATTTTGTAATAGTTATGAAAATTGGTCATACATATTAGAAATAGTATGAATTGATGATTGTTATAGTAGAGAAAATGAATTAGCTAAGCATGAAGTTTAAGAAATTTGAATGAAAATAATTTTACGAGCCTAGGGGCAAAAGTGTAAATATGAGAAAGTGTAGGGGCAAAATAATAATTTTGCCAAAGTATGAGTAATGAGTCAATTTAGTCAATGTGAGTATTAAATGATCTATTTATGACAATAGATCAAGAAAAATAAAGCCCGGATCGAAACCGAGGCAAGAACAAAGTCGAGGACTAAATTGCATATCTACATACATTTTGTATATCGAGGTAAGTTTGTATGATTTCTAAGCTTTATGATTTCTATCATTGAATTGCTTAGTATAATGTACATTATTATCATGGAATGCTTAATGTTTTGCTAAACAAAGAAATCAATGAGATTAAGTATGAGCAAGTCCCGATTGAAGATGAATTTCTCAGGATACTCGATCTACCACATGAGATAAGAAAGTCCGTATAAGACCAAGCCAAGGCATGGCATCGGCAATCAAGCAGAGATATCATGTAAGTCCAAGGCAAGCTTGGCATTGAACAAGTTATCATGTAAGTCCAAGGCAAGCCTGGCATTGAACAAGTTATCATGTAAGTCCAAGGCAAGCTTGGCATTGAACAGATATCATGTAAGTCCAAGGCAAGCTTGGCATTGAACAAGTTATCATGTAAGTCCAAGGCAAGCTTGGCATTGAAAAGCTATCAAGAGAAAGAGATCCTATGTAAGTCCAAGCCAAGGCATGGCATTGGTGAGAATAAGAAAGACTTCGTATAAGTCCATGTTAAGACATGGCTTCGAAACCAAGATGAGATATTCCATGTAAGACCGTATCTAGGATATGGCTTTGGCATCAAGTTCGTGGGAAGAGATTTAGTATCCTCGGTTATTCGCAGAAATTCATAGGGCAAATGAGTAAAGTTAAAATGAGATAGCAAGAAAGTTGAGTAAGCAAAGTTATTATCAAGTTGAAAATGAGTATTATTCATGTTATGAATGACGAATCAGAGATTATGATTATTATGTTAAAGTATGCTGATCAATGTGATCAAGTGATACAGGTACCTTGTTTACCTCTCAAGTGTGAGACTAGTAAGTTTCATGAGATTTGTAAGAATCAAGTATGAGTAAGTAAGCTTTATAGCTGAAATTTATGATACCATTGTTGATGTCAAATGGTTTATATTAAGCAAGTATGTTGCTATGAGCATTATGCAAACTTACTAAGCTAAATGCTTACGTCTTTTATTTTTTCTTTCTATGTAGTCCCGCTAAGCTAACTTGTGGATCGTTGAAGTCGGAGCTCAAGCACACTATCAATCCTTATTTTGGTATAACCAAGTTGAAATTATATTAAGTATGGCATGTATAGAAACATTTCATTTTGAGTATATGTCTTAGAAAGGGCAAAAGTATGGGCTATCAAGTTTATTATTCTTTTGTAAATGGCTAAGTGATTGGCCAAGATTGACTAAGTATGTATGTTATTGATATCAATGAAGCATGTTGTATTGTTCATGAAAGATGTAATACTTGAGTTGCTGAATTGAGCTTGAGTTTGGTCTTAATTTCAGGGTGGCAATTGGCTTGGTAAATAGCCTCTAATCGCCCACACGGATGGACACACGGCGTGTGTCTAGGCTGTGTGCACCCTGCACCATTGTATCTTAAGTCAGAATAGACCACGGACTAGTCACACGGGCATGTGTCTAGACTCTAGGCCGTGTTAAGGTAGTCAGTGTGCACCACGGGTGGTAAGCACGGGCGTGTGCCTTGGCCGTGTGGCATTGGCAGAATGCTAGGGTTTTAGGCACGGTTTGGGGCCACGGGCGTGTCCAGGCCGTGTGTATTTTGCTAGTATCCACCACGGGTGAAAGACATGGGCTTGTTTTAGGGGTGCACGGGCGTGTCCCATACAACATGGGCGTGTGACCCCTGCTCTAAAGAAAAGTTTCTGAATAAGTTCTGAAAGTTTTTAGATAAGTGTTTAAGGCCTCGTAGGCTCATGAAAGGTATGAATAGACTGATAAAGAGAAGTTTTTAATTCGGAACAAAATTTTATAGCCCGTAAGTACATGTTTAAGTGAGTTCAAGCATGGTAATGTCTCGTATCCAGTCTTGGTCTCGGACTCGGGTATGGGGTGTTAAATTTTAGCTTTTGCCGATTTCCATTGTCGAGATTGTGTTACACACAGCTGATATTAGTTCGAAGGTAGCGCAACCACGAGTACTCTAGCACCAAGAAGGAACGATAATGATTCCCTTACTTCTTCAGCACCGATCGAAACCCTACAGTCGACTATCAGTTACCTAAACACAATTTAGGCCTCCATTAGAAATAGATTATTAATCATAAAAAGTAGTGTCTCCTCTAACTAACCTTGCCTAAAACGCATAAAAGAGACCACATACCAAAATCCCGAAACGTTACCTTCAATGCACCAATGGGGTTTCGCACAATTTGCAAGACGATCAAAAATCACTAGCCCTCTAATAGCACCTAACACCAATAAAACCCCTCTTTAACTAAAGCACTTAAAGAGAAAATCCAAAGTTAACACCTACCGAAACTTACCGACCCAACAGAATCAGGAGTTGGCGCAAAAGAAGGAAATATTCAGCAAAAGAGATAAAAGTGAAAGATAGAAGGATGAAGCAGGTTCGGCCCAAGCAAGAGATGAGCATTTGTTCACTTCTCGATGGGGTAGGTGAGGAGGGAAAAATGGCAAATAAGGGGAAAAACATCACTGTAGGGAAGAACAAACCGAAAGAAAGCAAAACAAAGTGTAGCCAAGATTTACCTAGCAAGAATCGGCCAAGGAGAACAGCAAAAAAGAAATGAATGATCGGTCTTGAAGGAAGAAAACGAGTGTCAAAAGAATTCGGGGAAGAAAGGAGGAATCAAAAATTTTGAAAAGAAAGAAAAAAGCCAACAAATGGGGGATTCAGCCGAAACAACCAAGACCACTCCCTAATCCCAATATTTTCTAAAAAATCGGCAACTACACTTCCCCCATACCTCAACCACTTAGTATTTCAGTTAAACTCCAACACCTCACCGACCAAGCAAATAAAAATTAAGCCCCATGCATGCGCAGGCACTCGAACTCTAGACCTCTTGCAACATAACACTCCACTTAACCACTAAACCAGCAGGCCCATTCTGACATGTTTTACCAACATTTAGTCATAAGCCTACTGTCTAAAGATAGGGGTTTAATCAATTAAAACAACAAAAATTTGCCCAGCTAAGGCTTGAACTTGGGACCTCTCAAACACTTCCCACAGCACTTAACCACTGAAGCAGACATACAATTGTGTAACAAAAATATGCGAAAATACTTTATAAAGGATTTTGGGGCGTTACAACTCTACCCCCTTTAAATAAAATTTCGGCCTCGAAATTTTACCTGATCAGAACAGATGAGGATATTGCTGTCGCATCACATCCTCTGACTCCCACGTGGCCTCCTCAAAACTATGATTATGCCAAAAAACTTTAACCAGTGGGATGGACTTTCTTCTCAGAACTTTAACATTGCGGTCCAATATCTGTACCGGCTCCTCCTCGAAGGTCAGATCTGGCCTAACCTCGATCTCCTCAACTGGAACAATATGTGTGGGATCAGAGCGGTAGCGTCTCAACATAGAGACGTGGAACACATCGTGAATCCGCTCTAACTCTGGAGGTAGCTCCATCTGGTAGGCAATTGGTCCCACACGCCTTAGTATGCGATAAGATCCAATGAATCTGGGGCTCAACTTGCCCTTACGACCAAATCTCAATACCTTCTTCCACGGCGAGACCTTGAGAAAAAAAAAGTCCCCCAGAGAATACTCAATCTCTCGACGCTTCAGATCTGCATACGACTTTTGCCTATCAGATGCCTCTTTTAGTCGATCTCGAATCAACCTGACCTTATTCTCGATGCATCGAAACCGGTCGGGACCCGAATCACGGTGCTCGCTTAACTTTCGGTCAAGACAGAGGAGTACGACACTTACGACCATAGAGTGCCTCGTAAGGTGCCATCTGTATGCTAGACTGGTAACTCTTGTTGTAAGCGAACTCTGCCAACGGCAAAAACACCTCCCAACTGCCTCAGAAGTCAATTACACAACCCCTTGACATATCCTCCAATATCTGATTCACCCTCTCAGATTGGCCATCTGTCTGAGGATGGAATGCACATCAAGTCCAACCTTGTACCCAGAGCTTCATGTAGCTTCTTCCAGAACCGAAACGTGAAGCGGGGATCCCTATAAGATATTATCGAAATCGGTACCCCATGCAGTCTCACTATCTCAGACACATACAGTTTAGCCAGCTTCTGCAGAGAATAATCAGTACGAACCAGTATAAAATGGGTAGACTTGGTCAACTGATCCACGATGACCCATGCTGAATCTTTCTTAGTAGGCATTAAAGGCAACCTACTTACGAAATCCATAGTCACTCTTTCCCACTTCCAAAGCGATATTTTAACTAGCTGCAGTAAACCTGATGGTAGCTTATGCTCAGCCTTAACCTGCTGGCATGTTAGACATTTACTCACAAAATCGGTAACATCTAACTTAAGACCTGGCCACCAGTATAGCTCACGAAGGTCTCGGTAAATCTTGTTCCCGCCAGGATGCATAGCATAAGGGATACTATATGCCTCTCGTAGTATAGACTGCCTCAACTCGGCATCATTCGGTACACAGACTCTCCCACGGAAACAGAGAACCCCTTTGCTATTCAATCTAAAATCTGATGTATTACTACTCTCAATCTGTCGGAAGTGAAGACCCAGTGACTCATTCTCCAACTGCTTACCCTTAATCTGCTCGGTCCACATCGGTTTAACCTGGAGTTTAGCCAACAGACTACCATCATTAAATAAACTGAGACGAGCAAACATCGCCCTTAAATCAGTCACAGCCCTTCGGCTCAGTGCGTCGGCCACCACATTGGCCTTACAAGGATGGTATTCAATCGTACTGTCGTAATCCTTTAGCAGCTCAATCCATCTACGCTGCCTAAGATTTAACTCCTTCTGAGTGAGGAGATATTTGAGACTCTTGTGATTAGTGTAAATGATACACTTCTCACCATACAAGTAATGTCTCCAGATTTTCAGTGCGAATACCACTGCGGCCAACTCCAAGTAATGCGTCGGATAATTCGCCTCATGGGTCTTAAGCTGTCGAGATGCGTACGCTACTACCTTACCCTTCTGCATCAACACACATCTCAAACTGACATGTGATGCATCACTGTACACAGTAAACTCTTTCCCAAACTCTGGCTGTATCAGAACAGGAGCCTCGGTCAATACAGTCTTGAGCTTCTCAAAGCTCTTTTGCTACGCATCAGTCCAGTTAAACGGCACACCCTTACATAGCAGCTTAGTCAAGAGTGCTACAATAAGAGAAAAGCCCTCTACAAATCGTCAATAGTACCCAGCCAGTCCCAGAAAACTACGAATCTCTGATATAGTCTTAGGCTGCTTCTAATCCAAGACAGCCTCAATCTTTCGAGGATTGACCCTAATCCCCTCAGCAGGGACTACATGGCCCAGAAATGTTACTTCTCTTAACCAAAACTCACACTTATTGAGCTTGGCGTACAGTTGTTTCTCCATCAAAACTTGCAAAACCACTCAGAGATGTTCATCATGTTCATCATCAGTCTTCGAATACACCAGAATGTCGTACGAACCGATCCAGATAGGGCTGGAACACTCGGTTCATCAGATCTATAAAGGCAGCTGGTGCATTCGTCAATCCAAACGGCATCACTAAGAACTCATAGTGCCCATAGCGAGTGCTAAACGCAGTCTTGTATACATCAACCTTCTTAACCTTCAACTGATGATACCCAGATCGGAGGTCAATTTTAGAGAAAATCGAAGCTCCTTGGAACTGATCGAACAGGTCGTCTATCCTCGGCAAAGGGTACTTATTCTTAATGGTCAATTTGTTCAGTTGTCGGTAATCGATGCATATGCGCATGGATCCATCCTTCTTTTTCACGAACAACACTGGTGCTCCCCACGAAGACATACTAGGGCGAATGAACCCACGATCCAGTAATTCTTGAATCTGAGCTTTAAGCTCCACAAGCTCATTCGGTGCCATTTTATAAGGGGCGATGGACATCAGAGCTGTACCAGGAAGGAGCTCAATCCTAAACTCAACTTCGCGGTTTGGAGGTAAACCATGTAGCTCTTCAAGAAAGACGTCCGAAAAGTCTTTAACCGTTCTAATTTCTCCAATAGAAGAATCCTCAGAATCTGAAACACTGATGTAGGCCAAATATGCCTCACATCCCTTACGAACCAACTTTTCGGCCCTCAATGCAGAAATCACATTCTACAAGTAGTTCTGACGTTCCCCAATTACAACTACTTCGTTGTCCTCCTCCGTTCTCAATACCACCCGTTTAGTGGCACAATCCAAGTTCACTCAGTGTTTAACTAGCCAATTCATGCCTAGTATCAGATCAAATTCTCTGAAAGGAAGTTCCATTAGATCGGTCAGAAAAATAACTCTTTGTACCTTTAAAAGGGCGTCTCTAAACAACTTATTAACCCAGACGGACTGCCCCAATGGACTTAATACAGTAATTTCACTCGAAGTACTATCAACCGGAATCCCCAAGTTTTCAGTAATAAAGCAGGCAACATAGGAATAAGTGGATCCTATATCTACCAATGCAGTATAAGGTACATTATAAATTAAGAACGTACCCGTGATGACATCCGGAGCATCTCCCTCCTCTCGGTGACGTGCAGCATATAACAGAGTCGGCTGCCTCGCCTCAGTTTGATTAGCACCTCTGCCCGGTGTTCTTTGCCCACGGTCCAACCCATTACCACCTCGAGCCTGACCGCGGCCTCTTAGTGGCTGCTGAACACCCCTCTGCGACTTTGCAGTACCCATACCAAGAGCTTGCATCTGATCAGGCCTCCGTGGACACTCTCTGATACGGTGCTCCAATGAACCACACCTCAAACATGCCCCAGTTCTTTTCCAACACTCGCCCGGATGGCATCTCCCATAATCAGTACAAGGCTGTTGACCAGTAGCAACCATAGGGGCCCCAACTCTAACCGGCCCATCCACTCTGGCCTTTTTCTTAGGCCTCTGAATGGAACTCGAGGGCTCTGAATCCCTCCTATTCCTACCTCTCTATTTCTCACGGTTCTGGCGCTTAGTGCGCTTAACCTCTTAAGCGATCTTCACCTTATCCACTAGTGCAGCAAAGTCTCACTCCCTCTGTGGAGCTATCAGAACCTTTAAGCTATCTTTGAGGCCGTCCTCGAAGCGAACACATCGCTCGTACTCAATCGCCACCATACCTCTCGCATAGCGGCTTAACCTTAAGAAGTCGGCCTCATATTGGGCCACTGATCTGTCCCCCTGAGTCAGATTTAAAAACTCTCTCCTTCGAGCATCCACATAACTGGCACCCACGTATTTTCCCTGGAAGGCAGATTTGAAAAATTCCCAGGTCAGTTGTTCGGGCTAAGTGCCCTCCTTTACAGTGAGCCACCACTGATATGCTTCATCTCGTAGCAGCGATACAGCACCCTTTAATTTTTGCTCGGGGGTGCAGTCTAGGTCGTCCATAATTCTTTCTGTGGCCTCTATCCAATACTCAGCCACGTTAGGGGCAACTCCAGCAATACCCCTAAAAATCTCAGCTCTATTGGACCGGAGTCATTCCGTAACTGACCCGAGGCCTCCAGCTCTAGTATTGGTCCCAACGACCCTCTCCAGAATTCTTAACATGGCTTGGAACAGTGCATCGTCCCCAACCGTTCGATCATGAGACCCAATCTCAGTCACAAGTGAAGCCGGTGTCTCACTGGTTTCCAAATTAGGTATATGGTCAGATGACGAGGACCCAGCTCGAGCACCTCTACGGCCTCTACCACGGCCTCTTGTACCCCGTCCACGAGTACCTCTAGTGCTCATTGTCTAATCTCATATTATCTGTATTAACAGTTTTATGAAGATCAGTTTACAGTTTCAGTATTTGTTAATCAAAGTTTTATGCAAATCAGTATAGTAATTCAAATGTCATTTTGTAAATCGGCCCTACTTGCTTTTACTCTGATCTCAAAGTATACACTATCTTAAGTGTTTTTAGTATAGTCCATCTATAGAATTCGTAGGATATACTACCTATAGCAATTTCAATTTAGAACATATAACAGTTTCAGTCACAATCATAATGCAGTTTTTAGAGAGGACTTACAGGATCAGCGTCGGAGACTTGACGTGCCAGACATTTAGTAAAATATTTAAAAACATTTCAAACCATTTGAAAATAGTTCTTTTAGAAATTCAAGTTTAAAAACCCAATCCACAACCAAGTTTTGCAACCTGGCTCTGATACCACTAAATGTAACACCCCAAACCCGGCCTGGACGTTATGGTCAAATCTGGCGATGTCACGTTGAAGTGTCCTTCATAAAATATGTTGTCGTTTATTTTCAAAGTGTGAGTCATTATCAAAAGTTATTCACTTTTAAGATGTTATTAATTTTCAAAACGTCATTTATTGCAGAAGCTTTTGAATAGGTTGCGTGTTCGTGGTATTTTTATTAAAACATTTGTCTTTTTGAAAACTCGCGTCTTATCCTACTTCTAGCAGTTATAAATCAAAATAGAAATCCCAAATTAAAGTGAAACCCATAAAGGTCATTTATAGTAAAAATACCCCACATAATAATACTTAAAAACATAATTAAGTACTAAAATATATGCGGACGTGTGGCCACCTCTGAGTCCCTCGCTACACCGATCCGCCTATGACTGGGGATTACCTATACAGTTAAAACAGATGGGTGAGTTTATGAAAACTCCGTGTGTAATCCCATAATGGAAAAAAGACAGAGAACAAACACAGTCTGGGCCTAAGCCCCTTTTCAGTATTAGTGACAATTTCAGTTTGGGCTTTGGCCCATCTCAGTACAGAACAGTCATGTGCTTGGGCCTTGGCCCATTGCAGTAACATTAATCAGTGCAGTAACATATGAAACAGTATACAAATCCTACCCATCCAACCTCTACACTCCATCTCTGTCCAACCCTACACTCCATATGGGGATATAATCAACCCACCCATCCCTACACTCTAAAGAGTACCGAATGCGGCACTATACAGCGATATGCAGCTGGGCTGCCAGTAATTTAGGCTCGAGGCCTTTCAGTACACTTCCTCCAATCAATAACAACCCATCCCCATGCAATGCATCATGCAAACAGGTCATGTCATATCATAGTATCGTGTATGTATTCAGTATAGTCTACATAGCATGCTAAATCATAGCCTTACATGTACATACACATATATATATCACACAAGGGCACAATAGTTATTCAGTCAATTAGGGTCTAAGTAAGCTTACCGACCCTACAGTAGGTCCACAGTCGGCTCGGACGACCCGTGCAACCTTAGCAGCCAAACAGTGAAAATAGGCCTACGAGCCCATAATGCTAGCCCATGTGAGCCCATACACCCGTGTGGCCTACACGGCCCATAATGGCCTTGGCCGTGTGAAATGCACAGCCAGGCCCAATAATTTCCACACGCCCGTGCGATTTTCTTGTATAGGGCCCATGAGATCGCACATAGCCAGCCTCGTCGATCACACGCCCGTGTTTATTCACACGGCTTACCCTACAGCGAGCACACGCCCGTGTGGCATCGACTTCCACCTATTCCGGCTTTTGCCGATTTCCATTGTCGAGATTGTGTTACACACAGCTGATATTAGTTCGAAGGTAGCGCAACCACGAGTACTCTAGCACCAAGAAGGAACGATAATGATTCCCTTACTTCTTCAGCACCGATCAAAACCCTACAGTCGACTATCGGTTACCTAAACACAATTTAGGCCTCCATTAGAAAAAGATTATTAATCATAAAAAGTAGTGTCCCCTCTAACTAACCTTGCCTAAAACAAATAAAAGAGACCACATACCAAAATCCTAAAATGTTACCTTCAATGCACCAACGGGGTTTCGCACAATTCGCAAGACGATCAGAGATCACCAGCCCTCTGAATAGCACCTAACACCAATAAAACCCCTATTTAATCGAAGCACTTAAAGAGAAAAGCCAAAGTTAACACCTACCGAGACTTATCGACCAACAGAATCAGGAGTTGGCGCAAAAGAAGGAAAGATTCGGCAAAAGAGATAAAAGTGAAAGATAGAAGGATGAAGCAGGTTCGGCCCAAGCAAGAGATGAGCATTTGTTCACTTCTCGATGGGGTAGGTGAGGAGGGGAAAAATGGCAAACAAGGGGAAAAACGATCACTGTAGGGAAGAACAAACCGAAAGAAAGCAAAACAAAGTGTAGCTGAGATTTACCTAGCAAGAATCGGTCAAGGAGAACAACAAAAAAGAAATGAATGATCGGTCTTGAGGGAAGAAAATGAGTGTCAAAAGAATTCGGGGAAGAAAGGAGGAACCGAAAATTTTGAAAAGAAAGAAAAAAGCCAACAAATGGGGGATTCGATCGAAACAACCAGGATCACTCCCTAATCCCAATATTTTCTCCTAAAAAATCGACAACTACACTTCCCCCATACCTCAACCACTTAGTATTTTGGTTAAACTCTAACACCTCCCTGACCAAGCAATAAAAATTAAGTCCCATGCATGCGCAGGCACTCGAACTCTAGACCTCTTGCAACATAACACTCCACTTAACAACTAGACCAGCAGGCCCATTCTGACATGTTTTATCAACATTTAGTCATAAGCCCACTGTCTAAAGATAGGGGTTTAATCAATTAAAACAAAAAAAATTTGCCCAGCTAAGGCTTGAACTTGGGACCTCTCAGACACTTCCCAGAGTACTTAACCACTGAAGCAAAAATACAATTGTGTAACAACAATATGCGAAAATACTTTATAAAGGATTTTGGGGCGTTACATCCCTTCTATTTAAAAAAAATTACTAATGCCTTTAAATTAAAAAAATTAATTACTAACAAACATACCTTTCTTTCTTTCTTCTTCTTCCTTTCCTTTCTTTCTTTCTCCCTTTGTCGAATCTTCTCTACAAGGGGGTCCATGGTTATAAGGTCCCCCATTTGCTCCTCCCTAGTTTTTCCTGTGTTTGGACGGGACTAAACACTGCAAATGCAGTACACTGCAGCTAACGGAGTTGAGGTTTCACTGGCACCAGGGCCGCCTGTCAGGGAGGCGTGATGCCGCCAATCCATGTGGCACCACCTCTCTCCGTATTTTGATAGTATTTTGATATCGAGTTTAAAGCAAAACTCGTATTTTAATTTTGGTGCCGACTATCAAATAGGCACCACTAATATAAATATATATTTTTAAATTAAAGAAATAAATTTTAGAAAAAAAAGGGGGGTGCCGCCTATGAGATAGGCACCACTGCAGCTGACATACCATTTTGGTATATAATTGGCAATGTTTTCTGGGTGTTTGCTGGTTGCTGTGTTGTTTGCATGCTCTAACTAAGTTTGTCATAGTCCATGGTTGTATACGATTGTGGTTGAATAGGAAAGTTATGCATGCATAAAGTTGTGCTATTCCATGAATTTTTGTAAGTATACTATTTGATTTAATGATAGGGTTGCATATCAATGAATTGGTATGTGGCATACTCTATGATATACTATGAATAAATAGTATTGGTTGTAATGATGTGCGTGATATGCATGATTATAATTAGTGGGGTATGAAGGGAATTATTTAGCGGGTTAGTTGAAGATAGGAAAATTGGCGTAAGGGAGGAATGGATGGATTTAATGGGAATTGGAGTCAGTGAAATATGATAGTGGCCCAACCTTGCGGGTGAACACGTAAGTGTTCGAATTAACAGGGAGGATTTGAGGAGGTTTGGTTGGATAAATAGTCTACTGGCTTTACAGGGTGGCATCATGGGAATGATCTACTGGCTCTATGAAGTGGCATCATATGAATGATCTACTGGCTCTATAGAGCGACACCATGAAAATAGACTACTGACTCTTCGAAGTCGAAAGTCCATGGCTAGCCATGGCATGATCTAGTTGGGGACAGGTTGGCCTTTATGGAAAAACGAAGTTAGCTAGGACAGTAAACAGAGAAGCCTGTCAAGGCAAATATGTGGAAACCATTATATGACTCGCGTGATGAAAATTTTGTCATAATGGTTAATGCACGTATGGGGACGTTGGCAAGCGTACTGATAACTGGTCCAGCTAAGAGAAATATGTGAAAGCATCTTGTATGTGGATATACGTGGAAAAAGGGGTATTGTTTTAGAATATTTACAAATATGTATTCGCCATTAAGATTTTGCTAGAGGTAATGAACAAGCCAACATTGGTTATGAGAAAATGGGACAATTTCTAGACTGTTTCTGAGTGTTTCTTGGTAAAGAGGTCGCTAGAAAAGGGGAAGTCCGCCAATGACTATCTTATGTGAAAAGTACGCCAAGGACTATCTTACGTGGAATGTCCGCCAAGGACTATTTGTTCTATAAAAATTGCCAGGGATTGAATGAGGGGGACATCCATAAGGATTATTTTATCTAGGAAAGTCTGCTAAGGGCTATCTTGAAGACTAGAGTATCCTTAAAGACTATCTTGTTGAAGGAAAGCCCATTGAGACTATCTTATAAGATTCTGCAAGAAATAGGTTTTTTCATACGATAGCCCACCAAGCAATTGATTTAGAAGCTTCCTGTCGAGGTTAGGTACATGAGGGTTTCCTTCTGGATAAGTTAAGTACATGACGATTTTCTTATGGGTAACAGTGTCGATTGATGAAAGGTATTCCTATAAATTATTTGTGTCTATTTTGGGAACTTGCTAAGTTCAATTGAACTTACCCCGTTACTTTTCCCTCCTAAGGCATATTGATAGTAGAAGAAGAATCAATTGAAGGGGGCTACGCCAGAGCTGCGATTACAAGTGAGCCGCTTGCTTATTTTTGTATCATACATGACTATTTTGGTGGGTGGCGTATAGATTTGTTTTGTAATCAACTTATGTAATTACCTATGTCTTTTGCACTATTTTTGTTTTAAAAAGAGAATTGCCCCTTAATTTGAAAGTATGTGCCAAAGTTCAGTGATTTGTTGTTTATGAGATCATCATTTATATGTATACGCAATAACTAGGCAGTGGATGGATAATAGATTTTTCTTTTACAATTCCTACTATTTCCTTTACAAATGCATTACAAAATAAAATAAAAATAATAGTTTTTCTAACAAAAAGGGAAATCTTTATAACTTTTTTTTTTAATTTAAGTTAAGTAGAAAAGTTTGAATCTATCGGTAACGCCCCAGCCTATTGGGCGGCTCGTCTAGCTAAATGTCATACACCATGTTTTCTTGACGGGCTAAGGGGTGTTATAAGTTTTGTATAAGAGCCTAGGTTGATGATTCTCGAAAAGACAAAGGCTAAGTCATGCCCCTGCCATGTATGATATATCTTTGGATTAGTCTTTGTAGTTTCGATTAACTTAAGTTGTGTTGTAGCTAATAATAATGTCTAAAATCTCAAGAGAAGCGATGAGTGAAAAAATTGAGATTCACATACCTCTAGCACAAGGAAAAGGTCCTACAGCTGATCTAGGCGTGGCCGAAAAAGCTTTCTACAATGTTTTCATCACAATGATTGGTCAATGGTTTAAGAAATTCATGAGAACAACCCAAGTACCCATACGAACGATGACAAATGTTAGTAATGGAATACGAACAAGAATTCATCAGACTTAGTCGTTACGTGAGCGACATGTTCCAAACTGAAAAAGCATTGTGTGAGAAGTTTGAGTGGGGCTTAAGGGATGAAATTCACGCTCTGGTGGTGGCATAAGAAGTTTGGAGTCTAGCAGCCATGGCACCAAGGCTCAGAAGATGGAAACTATTATTCAAGAAAGAAGTAGAGGGCATGATAGTGAAAGAATGAAGCGTGAGATCTCTAGTCCATGACCTTAATGAATTTTAAGAAGCTGAAAGGTAGAAGCTTCTCAGCACCAATGAGAGATTCTTATCCCATGATATTTTGAAGAGAATGAGGTGGATGATAAGCTACCTCAATGGCAAGTACAAGTTGATCCAGAATAATAATAGACCCCATATGTACTAATTATGGAAAGAATCACAAGGGAAAATATTGGAAATATGTGGGAGCTTCTTATGCATGTGGGTCATTGGATCATCAGCTTAGAGACTATTCCTTAAAAGTTGAAGTAAACTCGGAACAGTTTATGCGTGGGGTTCAAAACACAAAGCAGGAGGCGAGATCCAAAATAGCTGCTAAATCTGGATCAATTCAGAGGGCTCCATAGAAAAATTACACCAAGCTTAACTAAATAATGTCTGCCAGAGCCTATATAGTGAAGGACAAGGAAGATGAATAGACGATGGTATCGCACCAATTGATAAATAGACGATGGTATCGCACATAGCCCATCATAATTAAATAACTAGGTGGTATCGTACATAGCCCACCATCAAGTGTTTATTACACGTTTATATGACTATTTCGTCATTCATACAATAATTATACCATAACTACCGCATTCAATCCACTTGTATCACACATGTTCTCAGTCATGCCATGCACCAATCAACAACGACAATGTATGTATATAAAATGTATAGTTTACACATAAACTTACCTCGGTGCAAAATGTGTCAACTAACGGCTTAATCCGTAACCTTGCCTTTTCCCCAGTCAAGGTTAATTTCACGCTCTTCTTGATCTATAACAATAAAATTCATTCATTTAGATCATTCTATAATCATAATGCACCAAAATCTACACTTAGACAAAAATGACCATTTTGCCCTTGTATTATGGCAAAATTACGATTTTTCCCCTAGGCTCGTAAATCATTTTTTATCACATTTTCTCAATAAAAAAGCCTAGGTGAACATTTATTTCTGTTACAACTACTCACCATTCCAACTATTTCTTGCATTTATGACATAATTTAAATCTTTGCATTTTAGTCCTATTTAGGTGTTTTCATGCTAACATCTTTCACAAAAGTTGTTTCTCATCTCCCTAACATTTATTTTCTTCTATAAAACTCAGCTAACAACTCAACTACTCTCATGGCAAGTCCCTAAACTTTCAACCATATCTCAAATTAGTCCCCTTATTAGCTAGCTTAAGCTTTGGGGACTCAAAAAACACAAAAATCATCAATTAAAACCACCTAAATCACTTACTTGAATATGAATTGAGTGGCTGAAAGTTTGAACCCCCAAGAGCTCTATTTCTTCTTCAATTTTCAGTGGAAAGAGATGAGTGAATAGTGAAAGATGATAGTTTTTCTTTTACCATATTTTTATTCATCTTTTCTCACCTAATTTTGACTAAACATTAAATGCTCTTGTCTCCCCATACCATGTGGCCGGCCATCACACTCCAAAATGGCCTATTTGCACTTTAAAGTCCTCTAATTTACATTCTATAGTCATTAGGTACTTCTACCTTAAAAATTAGAACTTTCACACTTTACGCAATTTAGTCCTTTTTCAAAATTAAGCATGCAATCATTAAAATTAAAGTACCAAAATTTTCACATAGTCATATATTAATGCTATAACGCATAAAATAACATAAAAATAATTTCCTTAAACCTCGGATTAGTGATCCTGAGATTACTGTTCCGACTAGCCCCAAAATCGGGCTGTTACAACTCTCCCCCTTTAGAGATTTTCGTCCTCGAAAATCTTACCAGTAAAGAGGTTTGGATAGTGCTCTCTCATGGCTTTTTCCGGTTCCCACGTACCGTGTTTTTGCCACAATACTTTTACTAAGGCTATGTCTTTATTCCTCAACTGTTTCACCTCTCGAGCCAAGATTTTAATCGGCTCTTCCTCATATGTCATATCCGGTCGTACCTCAATTTCTGTTGGAGAAATCACATGCGAAGGATCGGAGCGATAACGCCTTAACATCGATACATGAAACACATTGTGCAATTTCTCTAACTCTACTGGCAAAGCCAACCGGTATGCCACTGGCCCAATCCTTTCGGTAGTCTCATACGGCCCTATGAATCTCGGACTCAGTTTACCCTTTCTACCAAATCTCAATATTTTCTTCCACGGGGACACTTTCAGAAATACCTTGTCGCCCACTTTAAACTCGATTTCCTTTCTTTTCAAATCCACATACGATTTTTGTCGGTCTGAAGCAGCTTTCAAACTATCCCGGATCACTTTCACCTTTTCTTCAATCTCTTTAACTAGGTCGACCCCATAAATTTTCTTCTCACTAAGCTCAGTCCAATACAAAGGAGTCCGACACTTACAACCATACAAGGCTTCATACGGTGCCATCCGTATACTCGACTGATAACTGTTGTTGTAAGCAAATTTGACCAAGGGTAGGTATCTTTCCCAACTACCTCCAAACTCTAGCACACAACATCAGAGCATATCCTCTAAACTTGAATTACTCTCTCGGACTGACCATCAGTCCGAGGATGGAATGCGGTACTAAAATTCAACCTTGTACCCAAGGCCTCCTGTAGCTTCTTCCAAAACCTCAAAGTAAATCTCGAGTCTCTATCCGAGATAATGGATACAGGCACTCCATGTAATCTTACCACTTCCGCAATATACAACTCAGCTAACTTGTCTAGTGAATAATCAACACGCACTGGTATAAAGTGAGCTGACTTCGTTAATCTATCAACGACAACCCACACATCATCTTTCTTTTTTGGAGTCATAGGCAACCCCGTCACAAAATCCATAGTGATCGATCCCACTTCCACTCGGGAACCATCACTGGCTGAAGCAATCCCGAAGGCACTTGATGTTCAGCTTTCACTTGTTGACAAATGAGACATCTTGTTACATACTCCGAGATGTCCCTTTTCATTCCCGGCCACCAATAATATTTCTTCAGATCGTTGTACATTTTCGTACTATCTGGATGTACTGACAAATAACCACTGTGTGCTTCATTTAATATCTTCCGGATCAATTCATCATTCTTAGGTACACAAATCCTATCATGAAACATCAAACACCCATCCGAACTCATCTGAAAATTAGAATCCTCTCCCGATTCACACTTAGCTCTCTTAGCTTGCATCTCATTATCATTCTTTTGAGCTTCACATATCTGTTGAATAAATAGCGGCCTAGCCCTCAACTCGGCTAATATAGCACCATCGTTAGACCATGCTAAGCTCGTGCTCATAGCTCTCAAAACATACAAGGATTTCCTACTCAAGGCATCCGCAACCACATTCGCTTTTCCCGGATGGTAATCGATCAGTAACTCATAGTTCTTCAATAATTCGAGCCACCTTCGTTGCCGCAAATTTAAATCCTTTTGATCCATCAAATAGTTGAAACTCTTATGATCCGTGAAGATTCGGCATCTCTCTCCATATAAGTAATGTCGCCAAATCTTTAACGCGAAAACAATCGCGGCCAATTCCAAGTCATGAGTCGAATAATTTTTCTCATGCGGTTTTAGCTATCTCGAGGCGTAAGCGACTACCTTACCCTCTTGCATCAACACACAACCGAGACCATTTAACGATGCGTCACTGTAGACTACAAACTCTTTCCCCGATTCTAGTTGAACCAAAACTGGCGCCTCAGTCAACAATGTTTTTAATCTCTCAAAACTCATTGACATCTTTCACCCATTCGAACTTAATATCTTTGTGCAATAGTTTCGTCATCTGGTAGCAATCATGGATAACCCCTTCACAAAACGTCTGTAATACCCCACTAAACCCAAAAAGCTTCTGACTTCTGACACGTTTCTCGGTGGTTTCCACTCCACAATAGCCGAGATCTTACTCGGGTCAACTCTAATACCATCACCCGATACAATGTGTCCTAGAAATCTGACCTCTCGGAGCCAAAATTCGCTCTTGCTAAATTTAGCATATAACTGTTTGTCTCTTAAAGTCTGTAAAACAATCCTCAGATGTTTCGCATGATCACCTTCATCTCGAGAATAAATCAATATGTCATCAATAAAGACAACCAAAAACTTGTCTAAATATGGTCGGAAGACACGGTTCATTAAGTCCATAAAAATCGCAGGGGCATTCGTTAAACTGAACGGCATGACCAGAAACTCGTAATGGCCATACCTCATCCGAAATGCGATTTTCAACACGTCTTTCTCCTTAACCCTCAACTGGTAATAGTCAGACCTCAGGTCTATCTTGGAGAACACCGTAGCTCCCTTCAGTTGATCAAATAGGTCATCTATCCTTGGTAAAGGATACTTATTCTTCACCGTCAGCTTGTTGAGTTGTCTGTAGTCTACACACAATCTCATCGACCCATCCTTCTTCTTTACAAAAAGCACCGGAGCACCCCACGGTGAATAGCTCAGTCTTGCAAAACCCTTATCCGTTAATTCTTGCAACTGAACCTTCAGTTCTTTCAAATCTAGTGGGGCCATCCTATACAGAGTAACTGAAGTAGGTGTCGTTCCCGAAACTAACTCAATTCCAAACTTGACCTCTCTAACTGGAGGCAGTCCGAGTAACTCTTCCGGGAATACATCCGGATACTCGCATACAACCGGCACTGTTTCAATCTTTACTTCAGACTCTTGAGTATTTAACACGAAGGCGAGATAAGACTCGTACCCTTTTCTCAAATATTTCTCAGCCATCATGGAAGAAATCATCACCGGTAAACTATCTGACCCACTTGATTGAACCCGAATAACATCTCCATTTTCACATTTCAACTCAATAAATTTACTACCACAGTTCACTAAAACACTATGGGTAGTCAACCAATCCATGCCAAGAATCAAGTCAAATTCATCAAACGGCAACAATATAAGGTTTGCCGGAAAACAATGACCCCTAATTGTCAAAGGAAAACTTCTACACACCTTGTCAACTAGCACATGTTTACCTAACGGGTTTGACACCTTTACCACTAATTTCGTAGACTCAATAGTCATACTTAAACTAGATGCCAATCTCATGCAAATATAGGAATGGGTAGACCCCGGATCAATCAAAGCAATAACAAAGGTGTCATAAAGAGAAAAAGTACCCGTTATTACATCTGGAGATGATGCCTCTTCGCGAGCACGAATGGCATAAGTCCTTGCAGGTGCCTGGCCCTCTGGCCTCACAGCAGAGTCTCGTGATGCACCTCTACCACTAGTCCAACCTCCCAAGTTCTTTTATGGCCTACCCCTAGAAGATGCAGTGCTTGATCTTATCTCTTGCTTCCTCTCTTTGTTATCCTTCTCAGGGCAGTTTCGGATGAAATGGTCGGGGGAGCCACACTTATAACAATTCCGGTTGTTCCCCCCAACACTCCCCAGTGTGATGTCTGCCACAACTTGGGCACTTCGGGTTGGACTTTGAATTGCCCACACTTGCCATCGAGGTGGCTTGAACTCTTGAACCTGAGTACGTGTCGCCTCGCTCTCTTTGCGAAAATCCAACTGATGCGGTCGTTCGAGGATTCACTTCCTTGGACCTCTTCGATTGAGCTTGGTAGGATTTACTCATCGACCTTTTCCTTGCATCCCGGGCCTCTCTCACAGCTTTCCTCTTTTCCTTACTCAATTCTTTGGCCTTACTCGCCCTATCCACCAATACCACAAATTCTTTTAGTTCTAAAATCCCGACTAAAATTCTGACATCCTCATTCAGCCCATCTTCAAACCTCTTGCATAAGATAGCTTCTGTTGACACACATTCTTGTGCGTACTTACTAAGCCTAACAAATTCACGCTCATATTCTGCCACAGTCATTTTTCCTTGTTTTAACTCAAGGAATTCCTTCCGTTTTTTATCGACAAATCGCTGACTGATATACTTCTTACGAAACTCTTCCAAAAAGAAGTCCCACATTACTCTCTCTTTAGGAACCACTGATGTCAACGTTTTCCACCAATGGTATGCCGAGTCCCTCAGCAAAGACACAGCTCATTTTAAACTCTCCTCAGGTGTACAGGAGAGTTCGTCGAATACTCTCATCGAGTTCTCAAGCCAGAATTCCACCCTCTCGGGGTCATCATCTATGTTAGCTCGAAAGTCCTCAGCCCTTTGCTTCTGAATTTTGTCTACCGGGGGCTTAGTTGTCCTCACTAAGTCTATACCTTGGGGACCACAGGAACTGGCTGAGGTATAGGAGGGGGAGGAGGAGGTTGAGCATTGGGGTTTGCTCGCACATACTCTGTGTACCAGTTACTCATCATTTGGAGAAAGGCTTCCCGAGCCTCTTCTCCTTGACCCCTAGTCTCGGGTCCACTCTGCACATGCACGGTCCCTTGCGCGGGAGCCACGCATTACTAGTCACAAGTCATCGCTGAAATCGATTGATCGGGATCCATACACTATATATAAACAAAGTTTAAAATCACCAGAAGCCACCACACTATCATTATACGCTTATGGCATGTATAGCTAGACCCACACACGCTACAGTAATCCTAGAAGCGACTAAACCATAGCTCTGATACCACTAAATGTAACACCCCTTACCCATATTCTGTACCGGAACTGGGTACGAGGCGTTACCGTACTTAACTCACACAATCATACAACTTTGGGCTATTAGGTTCGTTTCACATTAAAACTTTTCCATTCATGTGTCTATCAATCTCAAAATGGACCTACGAGGCCCTGGATATGCTTCCAAATGGTTTCAGAGATAATTCGGAAACTTCTACGCACTTAAGAAAATTTTGCCTAAACAGGGGCCACATGCCCGTGGGGGAGATGACACGCCCGTGTATCATCTCACACGCCCGTGTTCAACGCCTGTGGTCGACACTGACTAACTTCACACGGCCTTGGCACGATCGTGGCCCTGGCCTGTGTGCCAAACCTTGACATTCTGACATATCCACACGGCTTATACACACGACCGTGTCCTTCAACCGTGTGGCGAATTAAATTCCAATTGCAAGGTGCAGACTTCACACGGCCTGGGCATACGCCCGTGTGCTAGTCGTGCCTCTCACACGGTCTAGACACACGCCCATGTGTCTACCCATGCGAACGATTAGAAGGCTATCTACCAAGCCCTTTTGCCACCCTACATTGCATACATACATACTCCAAATTCCATTCAACGCAATTCATGACCCAAAGACACGTCTAAATATTCAATTCATATATCAATAAACACTCATAAGTTGCAATAGGAACTTCCATGAGTAATTTCATATTTTCATAAATAACAAAGTGAGACATCAACCATGACAATATACAAAATAGTTATCTTAAAAGGGGCCAACACATCTTGGCCAAAATAACAAAATATTCTAACTAGTCTAGCCCCTATACATGCCATACACAAAATCACTAAGTCTAGATATACCGAGATGAGTTGATAATATGGGCGGTCTTCTGATTATCGGTGTACCCCAGCTCAGCTCTTAAACTCTATAAAATAAGGGAAAAGAAAGGGGAAGTAAGCATTAAGCTTAGTAAGTTTATATGTAAACAATATAAAGTTATAGCATTACATACTAAACAAGGAACGATCCACATTCATAATTAAGCTTACTCATTTCTTCCATTTCTATATTCCAACCTTATCACTAGCTAAATGTATACATTCATTAGCATGCTTCCTGCACTTAGCACCACAATGTCACATAATACAAAGACATCACAAACTCTTAGTCAATTACTCATAATCAAATTACTCGTGGTTTCGCACTTAGCCCACCATCGCCTCTTTATTAGGGTGGTATCGCACATAGCCCACCGAAAAGGTTAGTTACAAGTGGTATCGCATATAGCCCACCAACCGATAAATAGACGATGGTATCGCACATAGCCCATCATAATTAAATAACTAGGTGGTATCACACATAGCCCATCATCAAGTATTTATTACACGTTTATATGACTATTTCGTCATTCATACAATAATTATATCATAAATACCGCATTCAATCCACTTGTATCACACATGTTCTCAATCATGCCATGCACCAATCAACAATGACAACGTATGTATATAAAATGTATAGTTTACACATAAACTTACCTCGATGCAAAACGTGTCAACTAACGGCTTAATCCGTAACCTTGCCTTTTCCCTGGTCAAGGTTAATTCTGCGCTTTTCTTGATCTATAACAATAAAATTCATTCATTTAGATCATTCTATGATCATAATGCACCAAAATCTACACTTAGACAAAAATGACCATTTTGCCCTTGTATTATGGCAAAATTATGATTTTGCCCCTAGGCTTGTAAATCATTTTTTTATCACATTTTCTCAATAAACAAGCCTAGGTGAACATTTATTTCTCTTACAACTACTCACCATTCCAACTATTTCTTGCATTTATGACACAATTTAAATTTTTGCATTCTAGTCCTATTTAGGTGTTTTCATGCTAACATCTTTCACAAAAGTTGTTTCTCATCTCCCTAATATTTATTTTCTTCTATAAAGCTCAGCTAACAACTCAACTACTCTCATGGCAAGTCCCTATACTTTCAACCATATCTCAAATTAGTCCCCTCATTAGCTAGCTTAAGCTTTGGGGACTCCAAAAACACAAAAATCATCAATTAAAACCACCTAAATCACTTACTTGAATATGAATTGAGTGGCTGAAAGTTTGAACCCCCAAGAACTCTATTTCTTCTTCAATTTTCAATAGAAATAGATTAGTGAATAGTGAAAGATGATAGTTTTTCTTTTACCATATTTTTATTCATCTTTTCTCACCTAATTTTGACTAAACATTAAATGCTCTTGTCTCCCCATACCATGTGACCGACCATCACACTCTAAAATGGCCTATTTGCACTTTAAAGTCATCTAATTTACATTCTATAGTCATTAGGTACTTCTACCTTGAAAATTAGAACTTTCGCACTTTACGCAATTTAGTCATTTTTCAAAATTAAGCATGCAATCATTAAAATTAAAGTACCAAAATTTTCACATAGTCATATATTAATGCTATAACGCATAAAATAACATCAAAATAATTTCCTTAAACCTCGGATTAGTGATCCTGAGATCACTGTTTCGACTAGCCCCAAAATCGGGCTGTTACATAACGTCGTGGTATACTACCAAGCCAGATGTATAAGACTATTAACTTCAGAAGGTAGAAAAGTGTTACTGCCTGGCGTGAAGACCAGTGTGGCGGGTAGAATAATTTCGACAGTATCTGCAAAAAGGCTAATAGTTAAGGGCGTAGATGCCTACGTGGCGCATATTATGGACTCAATTGAGTCCAGGAAGGACATCAGCCAAGTTTTGATTGTGAATGAGTTTTCCAATGTGTTTCCGGAAGAACTCTTAGGCGTACCACCAGACAGAGAGGTTAAGTTTTTTATTAAGGTGGCATCTGGTACTGTTCCCATATCTTGTTCCCCATACTGAATGGCACCATTGGAGTTGAAGGAGTTTAAGATATAGCTATATGATCTTCTGGACAAAGGATTTATACGACCAAGTGATTCACCTTAAGACTGTAAACTGAAAAATATATAGGATTTTTTCTATGTAATTTATCACCTTTTTACTTAAATTCGTTGTTAAAACTAAGTAATTGTTTAATAAATTAATGAAATATATGAAAATATGAAATTAGGACATAGAAATTATTAAAATGTGATTTTATGCTTTATTATATAGTTTTCATGCAAAAAACAGGCCATCCACGATTAAATTAAATAATAAAATATAAAACTATATTTAATAATTCATTTTAAAATATTTCATTAATAATTTGGGTTGTAATTAATTATTTAAATTGGATAAATTTTATTCCTTGGTCCTTTAACTTTTTGATTTATTTTGCACAGGTCTGATAGCTTTGTTGGATTACAAAAACCGTCAAAATTGAAGACCAAGTCAACCCAAATTCAGCTACACATGGCTGTCCATTTAAACCACTTTGTGGTTTAATTACACAAGGTCCTTACATTGTTGAAGAAATTAGAGATTTCCCCGAAGATTTACATTGGACCGAGTCTCAATCCTGAGTTATTATGGCATATAAATTGCTTAAAAATCAAGCAAAAATTAGCTCAAATTCCACTAATTGTGGCTGACAACTCATGGAAGAAGTGTGAAGAGATTAAACCCAGTTATTTTTAGCAAACTACCCAACTCTCTTCACCTATAAATAAGACCCCTTCATTCCCACATTCATCATCCCTCATCCATCATCATTCTCTCTATTCTCTCAATCCTCTTTAGCATTTTCCATTCCCCACGCCTAGCATCATCTCTTCATAGAGATTTTAGCAATTAAGCCTCTTAAAGAGCCCTTGGTCGGCCACCTTGGAGAGCCATCAGCAAAGGAGCAAAGCAAAGGAGTGAAGGAGCCTAGTCAGTCAGAATCTTGGGTGACAGCCACTTTGATTTGCGTTTAATCTTTCTTTTCTTTAATTTAATCTAAAAATATTTGCTATGTGTTCTTTGTTCTTGTTTACAACAATGTTAGCTTAATTTTATTTAAGCTAGGATGATTGCTTTGATTAAATAATATTTATTTGGTTCATGCTTATAATGTTTGTGCCTCAATCGATCATGTTTTCAATTAAAATCAAGTCTGTATTTCATTCATACGTGATTGAAATGCACCTGAATTAGCTGAGCGATCCTAACTAGACGACAGCTAGTGGACATATAATTGAAATATGCATGCTCAATTTAGATCCTAACCCGATTAAATTGCAGGTTGCATAATAACTCTAACCAAGCTCTGTTATCTGCATAGTTTTTAGATTTGTGTGATTAAACTGTTTCAAACCTAACACGTCCCTGTTACGTCACACGAATACTAAGAAACCCTTAGTAAATAAGGATTAGTAAAATGTGTATTTACAAAGTAAAGGATTTCGAAAGGACCTAATGTGGTTTCCAAACTCATGAAAGATCGAGTTGCCAAGGAATGTTTTTCCGAATATTATTAAGCATGTTGATAATAAATTGAGTTTAATTAAAGTAATTGTCCTAGTTTATTTATGTTATAATTGTTGCAAATTGTGTTTAATTTTGCTAAAATCTATTTCATTCATACAGTTTGCATGCTTAGGATAATTTGCATTAGGGATCGTTGCATTTAGTTTAACATATTTAATTTTAATCATTACTTCTCAACCATATTTTGTTTTTATTTACCAAGTTGTAAATATAATTTTACAATTCAGTGATTTGACACAAATACAATCCCCGTAGAGACGATAACTCGATACTTACTTATTACTTGATAACGACTGTGTACACTTGCACAAACCTACGTGTTACAAGTTTTTGGCGCCATTGCCGGTGATTGTTAATTGTTGCCATAGTCATTTTTTTTGTGAAATCATTTACTTCCAATTTGGTTTATTTCTAATATTACTAACTTATTTTTTTTTAATTTTATGATTTTCTTTTGAGGTGTTTATGAGGATAGATCGGATTATCGATTTACTCCCTGTAGACCCTAAAATTGAGCGAACTTTCAGACAAAGATGATGTGAACAAACAGCTCAAAGACAAGTCGAGATGGACCTTGGAAATCAGAATCAAGACCAAGGTATTGAAGCTGATCGTGTATGAAATCTCATCCTCATTGCCGATGATAGGGATCGATGCATCAGACAATATGTTGTGCCACTTTTCAGAGAGTTAAATCAAGGAATTAGAAGGCCAGATATTGAGGCAACCCAATTTGAATTGAAACCAGTGATGTTTCGAATGCTCCAAATGGTGGGCCAATTCAGTGGTATGCCCATGGAAGATCCACATCTCCACCTTCGATTTTTTATGGATGTGAGTGATTCATTCAAGACAGCCGCTGTGACTGAAGACGCATTGAGGTTGAAGTTGTTTCCATACTCGTTGTGAGATCGAGCACGGGCATGGCTCAATTCATTGCCACCAAGTTCCATATCTACATGGAAAGAATTAGCAGAGAGATTTTTGGTTAAGTATTTCCCGCCTAGCAAAAACTCTTAGTTGAGGAACGAGATCACAACTTTCCAACAACTGGATGATGAGTCTTTGTATGAGGCTTGGGAGCGATTCAAGGAGTTACTTCGTAAGTGTCCTCATCATGGGATTCCTCATTGTGTCCAGTTGGAGACCTTCTATAATGGTCTCAATGCACATACAAGATTGATGGTAGATGCTTCTGCGAATGGTGCAATTTTGTCTAAGTCTTATAATGAGGCTTATGAGATCATCGAGAGGATCGCGAGTAATAACTATCAATGGCCAACAAATCGAACAGCTTCTGGAAGACGTGTAGCCAGAGTTCATGAAGTTGACCCTTCACTTCGTTATCAGCTCAGGTATCGTCTATTTCCTCTATGTTAAAATAGTTTACTGCTAATAGTGTTAATAATTTTGCAGCTCAGCCACCAAGCCCGTTTGAATTAGTTTCCTGTGTGTACTGTGGGGAAGGTCATTCTTTTAAGAATTGTCCATCAAATCCCGAGTCAATGTACTATGTGGGGAACCAACATCAAAATAGGAGTGGACAAGGACCCCAATCCAACTTCTACAATCTTTCCTGGCGTAATCATCCTAACTTCTCTTGGAGTAACTAAGAAAATGGACCGAACAACAACTTATTGCAGCATAGACCCAACCAATTTCAAGGGTTTAATTAGCAAGCTTCAAAACCACCTCAAGCTGAGGCATCAAACGGTTTGGAGAACTTGTTGAAAGTGTACATGGCAAAGAATGATGCTTTGATCCAAAGCCAAGCAGCAACATTGAAAATTTTGGAAAACTAAATGGGTCAGTTAGCTACGGAGCTTCGTAATAGACCGTAATGGACCTTACCGAGCAACACTAAGAATCCAAGAAATTTGGGTAAAGAACATATCAAGGCAGTGGCAATGCGAAGTGGTAAAATTCTGGAACCCCGATTGATTGATGTCGAAGATAAGCCTATTGAGAAGAATCAACCAGATGTTGAAATTCCTACACCAAAAGAGTCAGAATCTGCAAAGACTGACAAGGTAAAACCTAACTTAGTGAATTCAGATACTTTAACATCTTCTTTGGATGTAGATTTACCTACTCAGAAGAGTTATCCGGTTCAACTAAAAGTTCGATCACCTCCATATCCACAAAGATTGCAACAACACAAGCAGAAACATGAGGTGCAATTCAAGAAGTTTTTGGATGTTCTGAAGCAGTTACACATCAATATTCCGTTGGTGGAGGCTTTAGAACAAATGCCAAATTATGTGAAGTTTATGAAGGATATACTGTCCAAGAAGAAACGACTGAGTGAGTATGAGACTGTTGCCTTGACAAAGGAGTGCAGTACGTTCCTACAGAACAAACTGCCACTGAAATTGAAGGACCCATGAAGCTTTACTATACCCTATAACATTGGTGAATCTTACTGTGGTAAAGCTTTGTGTGATTTAGGAGCGAGTATCAACTTGATGCCTAAGTCTATTTTCAAGATGCTAGGGATAGGTGAAGTAAGACCTACAACTGTGACGCTTCAGCTAGCCGATCGATCTTTAGCATATCCCGAAAGAAAGATCGAGGATGTTTTGGTAAGAGTCGATAAATTTATTATTCATGTTGATTTCATTGTCTTAGATTTTGAAGTAGAAAAGGAAGTGTCGATCATCCTTGGGAGACCTTTCTTAGCCACGGGAAGAATGTTAATTGGTGTGCAGAAAGGTGAACTCACCATGCGAGTTCAAAAGGATCAGGTAACCTTTAACATTCTTAAAGCGATGAAATTTCCCGATCAGACAGAAGAGTGTTCAGTTATGGAAGAGATAGAAACCTTGGTTTCTATGGAAAGTAATTTTGAAGAAGATCCATTGGAGAAAGCCTTATATCTTGACCCTTTGGAGGATGAAGAAGGTGAAGAAAACATAGCTTTGATGGAAGCCAATCCGAGAAATTTTATTCAACCTACACGGTTTGAACCGTTGGAGTTAGAATTCAGAGAATTTGTGCAACCCAAGTTGTCAATTGAAGAACCACCTAAACTCAAACTAAAGGTACTTCCTTTCCATTTGAAAACGTGTATTTTGGTGACTGTTCCACTTTGCCTGTGATTATTTCAGCAAAACTGATGAAAGATCAAGAGGAGCAACTAATTACTGTTCTAAAGAAATTTAAGAAAGCAATTGGTTGGACCATAGCTGATATTCGAGGTATAAGTCCTTTTTGCTTGCATAAAATTATTTTAGAAGAAGGTGAAAGAGCTCAAATTGATGGCCAAAGGAGGCTCAATCCTATTATGAAAGAAGTTGTGAGAAAGGAAGTGATCAAATGGTTAGATGCAGGAATCATCTATCCTATTTCAGATAGTTCGGGGGTAAGTTCGGTGCAGTGTGTGCCGAAGAAAGGTGGAATCATGATTGTTGAAAATGAGCGTAACGAGTTGATTCCAATGAGAACTGTTACTGGATGGAGAATTCGTATTGATACAGGAATTTGAATAAAGCCACTCGGAAGGACCATTTTCCATTGCCTTTTATGGATCAGATGTTAGATCGACTGGCAAGTAATGAATTCTATTATTTTTAGATGGATATTCGGGATATAACCAAATAATTTTAGCTCCAGAGGACAAATATAAAACAACCTTTACTCATCCAACAGTACGTTTGCTTTTAGGCGAATGCCTTTTGGTTTATGTAATGCACCTGATAAACCATAATTTATACATATTTTAACCCCATGCTTAGCTGATTTTTGGATGAGTTTTTCACTAGATTTGATGAATTTGATGCTCCTAATCCTTTAATTTCATGTTTTACACTCAGGAGAGCTTAGGGAGTCAAAAAGAATGAGAAACGGGCCAAAAAGGGACAAAATGGGCCTATCTTAGAATCCAACACGGCCTGGGCCATTGGACAATGTCGTGTGTTACGAGCAGGATCATCCATGGCCTGGACTATCATCCACGGGCAGACCACACGGCCGTGTGTGGTGAGCAGGAGTGAGCACGGCCTAAGGCTATCGAGCACGAGCGTGTCCCTTCCGTATCAAAGATTAATTCTATCTGGAAAAGGTTACTTGTGGGCAAAGGAAGACGTTCCAAAGCATATATAAACACCCTAGGGGGTGACCTAAAAGAGAGCACTAAATAGAACGTAGAAAATACTTGAAGATAGTCGTCAGAAGTAGCTTGGAGGAAGGATCTCCATCAAGACTGAAGATCTCCCATCAAGTTCTTTAGAAGTTTTTGGGTTTTCTTATGTTTTGTAGTTTTCCTTATTCTATGATGTTTCCCTCTATCAGTATAAACTAATCCCCTAAATACCTAAGGGGATGAAACCTAAGACGGATCTTATTATTATTTGATTTATAAGATAAATACTTATTCTTATTCTTAATTGTGAGTATTTATTCTTGTTTTGATAATTCAGGTTATTGATTCAAGTCGAATGTGCTTATTCAGTGGAGCAAAAGTCCCTATTTAAGAGTAGATCAACACAATTAAGCGGAGTTGATTGCAACCCTAGACATAGGGCGACGAAAATCTGTCGGATTAGAGTCAAATCTAATAAGGGAATCCATAGATCGAGTTAATGCGATAATAGGGGTTTTAATTAGAAAGAGATTTCAATTAATCAACCTAGAGTCAGTTTTTTTTAGTCTCGAGAGAGATATTAACATAAATCAGGGATTTCTAAGGATTAAGTCAAGTGAATAAATCATATGAATCAAAAGTAATAAGTGAAGTCTAGGTGGATTCTTCCTTAGGTATTGCCTCCATCACATAAGTTGTCTAAAAGTATTTTTCCAATTCTTTCGTTGTCGTGTTTTTAATTAAGTTTTAGTTTAAAAGAATTCACTCCAATTTTTAGGCTAGATAATAAGAAGATAGTAATTACTAGTACTCTTGGTCCTTGTGGATACGATATTACCGGTCTTACCATAACTATACTATTAAACGATAGGTGTGCTTACCTTTATTGTGGTCATAGTTAGTTTTAGCCACATCAAGTTTTTGGCGCCGTTGCCTGGGACTAAGATATTAGGAACTCTAAATTTTTACTACTTTAGCCATTTTTTATTTACTACAATTTAATTTTTAATTTCTTTTACTTTTCTAATTTTTCCTTCTTTGATTCTGGCAGGAACTTTTAGTTTATGACTAGAAGGAACCCGTCAGGACCATTACTTTTTTACAGTGAGATTGAAAGTATAGCTCACAGAAATCGAAGAGAAATAAGGCGAAGTCTACAATACATAGAAGAAGAACAAGAAGACAAAACTAATACTACAGAAGAGATGGCTGATAATACTCCGCTACCTCCTGTGGTTGCCGCAAACCCGGTGAATCAAAATCCTGCTCCTCGTACTATGTATGATTATGCTAAACCTAATTTAATAGGAACCGAATCAAGTATTGTTAGACTTGCTATTGCTACAAATAATTTTGAACTAAAACCTAACACTATACAGATGATTCAGCAATTTGTTCAGTTTGATGGTTTGTAGGATGAGGACCCAAACAATCACTTGGCAAATTTTCTGGAGTTTTGCGATACTTTCAAAATTAATGGCATTTCTGATGATTTCATTCACCTTCTATTGTTTCCCTTCTCGTTGAGGAACAAAGCTAAACAGTGGTTGAACTCATTACCACGAGGATCAATCACTACATGGGATCAAATGACCGAAAAAATTTTACTTAAATATTTTTCGCCGGCTAAAACGGCTAAGTTGAGGAATGATATCTCTTCATTTGTGCAGATGGATTTAGAGACACTTTACGATGCATGGGAGAGATATAAGGATTTACTAAGAAGGTGCCCTCACCATGGGTTACCTTTATGGCTATAGGTTCAAACCTTGTACAATGGTGTGAACCCCTCAACTAGGCAGTTGATTGATTCAGCCGCCGATGGAACCCTAAATAACAAGACCCCTGAAGCGGCTTATGAGTTTATAGAGGAGATGGCACTGAATAACTATCAGTGACAAGTTATGAGGACAAAGCCAACAAAAGCTGCCAGTGTTTTCAACCTCGACGCAGTGACCATGCTATCAAACCAGGTAGAACTGTTAAACAAAAAGATTGATGGTTTGTGTGGTTCTTCACAGGTACATCCAGTGATGCAGTGCGATACAAATGGAGGAGGGTCGAACAATAGAGAATACCCAACCTACAACCCTGGCATAGAAAATGAACAAATGAACTATATGGGTAACAATTCTAGACCTCAAAATAACCCTTATAGTAACACTTACAATCCAGGTTGGAGGAACCACCCAAACTTCTCGTGGGGTGGCCAAGGAAATCAGAGACAACAACCCCCTCAAAGCTTTCAACAGCAACCATACCCACAAGAGAAAAAGCCAAACCTTGAGGAGATGCTAACAAAATTCATCACGGTGTCAGAAACCTGATTCCATAACACCGAGACAGCACTCAAAAATTAGCAAGCATCGATTCAAGGAATCGAGAACTAATTAGGACAACTTGCTAAGCTCATATCTGAACGGCCACAAGGCAGCTTGCCAAGCAACACTGAAACTAACCCAAAGGAGCAAATTCATGCTATTACTGCTCACGATAGTTGTAACACCCCAAACCCGGCCTAGAAGTTAGGCCCGAATCTGGAATGTCACATTAAAGGCACACTTCAAAATAATTTACAAGTTAACCATTTAAGGCCCAAAAGCCCAAAATCCAATATATCTTGTTAAGTTAAGAGGGAAAAGCCCACATTTTAGGAAAACATTCATGTATTAAGTTATTTCGAAAACCATGTCATCTTTGGAAATTTGATGAAATTTATTAAGCAAATAGTTGAAGCAATAATAATAAACCCAAAGTCTAAAGTCAATTAGGAGTTACATGGCCTTATTACAATTCAAAAAAAAAAACAAAGTATTTAAAGCAATTTCCTTTGACCAAATTAAAACATTTAAACAACTTGTAGTGTGGCCAACTCCGAGTCCTCTCTCACGTCGAGCCGCCTATTCAGGATTACCTGAAACATTTAAAATTAAGGGTGTGAGTTTCGAAACTCAGTGTGTACAACCCTTGGCAATAAATCACATACAAATATTCACATTGGGCCTAAGCCCTAACAAAATCGGTGGTCTTGGGCCTTAGCCCACAATGACCTCATATCAAACCATATCGCATCATATACAAACAAGATAATGCAAAACCCACCCCAAAAATCCATCCGCTACACACCATTTCCCTTCCAACCTTATGGCTCCTGTGGGGAATTCTAGCTCGACCCACCCCTCCGCTACACACCATGGGTAGCCCGGTTGCGGTACTACCGAACGTTGCAGCAAAGCTGCTAATCATATATTGGGCTTAAAGCCACCGGTGGATCCACAGTCGTCAAGCGACTATGCGATCCTCAAATTCTTCCTCCGTACCATAATTCCCACCCATATGCATCCTAAGCAGAATATCATATGAATGCATCAAACACACAAGTAACATCTATAAGCTTATATCCGTCACATGAGGGTATTTTCGTCATTTCACTACCCAGGGGTATTTTCGTAATTCTACCCTACAGGGGTATTTTAGTAATTTGGCAAATTAGGGGTATCTTGGTAATTTTACAAACAGGGGTATTTTGGTAATTTTGCCAATCAGGGTATTTTGGTAATTTACAAATCTAGGGGTATTTTAGTAATTTTACACATAAGGGTATTTTAGCAATTTACAACATAAGGGTATTTTAGTAATTTTACAATATAAGGGTATTTTAGTAATTTTACAATATAAAGGTATTTTAGTAATTTTCCAATATAAGGGTATTTTAGTAATTTTACAATATAAGGGTATTTTAGTAATTTTCCAATATAAGGGTATTTTAGTCCCTTTCGGGTTTTAGTTATAAACTTTGGCCCATAAACAAGTCCTCATGGTTAAAGTGAACAAACACTATGCACCGTAGTAGGATCTCAGAAAAGAGGAGGTGGGTCACTCGGACCGCTTAAGTACCAAGCTCTCACTAGATCCAATCCTAGACATGCATATGTCGGTTACCACACTCTAACTAATCGACTTGTCCACAGGCATGTTTAATTAACTTAAGTCTTATGAAATTGAAGAGTTGTTCAAACTAGGCCTAAGTCCATAAACCCTAGCATACCTGCTTACGTCCCCATAAAGCCCATCAAACCCAAATTACAACCTTACGGCCCATTAGGCCCAAATCTTACCATATGACCTATTAGGCCCAAAACATATCCAGATCATGTATCATGCAAGACTAATTCAATTCGTATAACAACCAAACCATTCCATCAAACTTAGCCTCAGGGCCCACCGGGCCCATTTAGCCACTTTCGGCTTTTTGGCTTTTCGGCATTGTCGATATCGTGTGTGTTGTGTTTGTACACACCTGGTACCCTTGCGTGCTGTGAACTCCTTAGTCACAAACCTACAATTGACATTACTAGCGATTAACCAAAGCGTTAACACATACTAACCAAAAACCGAAACCTCACTGTACCCTTACCATGTGCCTCACGTGCTAGTAGCCCTTCCTTTGCTACTATTGGCGATTAACCTCTAGATCTGCATTCAAACACCTATATCGTCAAAACCAAGTGACCCATATCGTACATAAGTCACCCCTATGAGCCTCATTAGATTTGGCCACTTACAAAACCATGACTAGGTCGAGAACACTTACCACCTTGTTAGCAACCCTTACCTACCACGCTTGCGATCTTTGATTCTTTCCCTTGTTAATACAAAGTTAACGACAAGGAGGGTTAGATAGCACTTCGCTTTTAACAAAACTCGTTAAAAGATCAACTAAGCACTTACCAAATTCTCCTTTAATCCTGCGCTTAAATCCGCTTTTTGAGACCGGTAAGGTGAGAGACAATTCGGCAACACTAAGGAGAATAAGAAAAAGAAAGGTGATTCAGCTAGAACCGAGTTGGTGAACCAAAAGGAATTTTGAGAAGGGAGAGTGAAGAATTCGGCTATGGCACCCTTAGAGAAAGAAAAAACGTCTGAGCCTCACACAAGTGGAGAAATTCGGCTAGAAGGAAAGCAAAAATTCGGCATTAACCTAGGAACTTAATTCGACACTTATATATATACTAAAAAAAAATAAAATAAATAAATAAAATAAACCTACACTCCTTAGTCGACTCAAACTTATCACCAATTAAATTCCTTTATTTTCTCCAAATTTTATCTTCATCCTCATCCAAAAATTCCTTTACTTAGCCAAAAATTCAATTTGAATTACATTCAAATTGCTTTCCTCGAACAACAGCCATTTGGTGTTTCGATCCACTTCAAACACCTTCCCCACGCCAGCGGCAAAATAGCAGGTTATTAAGCACAAGGCAACTCGAAACCAAGACCTCTAGGCACCACCACACGCTACCAGCCACTGCACCACAACTCTTCTTGTGATATATTCCATTCTCAACTTCTTTTAAAGCCTATGTCCCAGCGACCGAATCATCCAAAGAAATCTAAAAATAATTGCCAACACCCAGCGTCGAACCTCCAACCTCTTCACTATGATACACGCCCCTTGCCACTGCACCGTCCGCTTTATTTGAGTCATAATTCCTCCCCAATTAATTATAAACCTTTCTTCTGCGCTCCAGGTTTACTTAAAAAAAATCAAACATAAAAGCGCACACCGCTACTAGAACCCTGCTCCCCCTCCTGCTCCTAACGCCTCTGCCACTAGGCCAGGTGTTTCTTTGTGTCGTGAATCAGCCCCAACTAATTATAAGGCCTAAACTCTGGCCTTCATACTAACATATGCGCAACAAAATTTTTTTGCCAAGTCCAGGACTTGAACCTTTGACCACCAACTTATTCAGAACGCCCTAGGCCACCAGACCACCTACTTCCTTGTGCTATCTTTTAAACTAACAATATTTTAAAAGCCTTCTGACTACCACCAACCTCACTTAAGGGTAAAAACAAAATTTTTGCTAAAGCCCTAGATCGAGCCTAGGACTTTTCCAACACTACCAACCCTTCCTAAATAACATAAAATTAAACTAAACATGCAATCCTAATTTTTTTTATACACACTTAATTCATTATTCCCTTCTTCTTTTTTCCGAACGACAAATTCCATTCTCTCGACACAGGAAACCCATTTATTCTAGGCCCAATTTTTGGGGCGTTACAGCAGTGAAGGGTTAGACGAACCAAAATAGAGGTAAGAGAACGTGGTAGATAAAGGTAAGGTTGAGGTAAGCCATGATAAACCAAAATCAATCAGTACAGAGTACAAACCTCGTGTACCATACCCCAATGCGATGAAGAAAGACTGCACAGATGAACAATTCGGTAAATTTATTAAACTTCTAAAGAAATTACATATTAACTTACCATTTATTGAAGCTCTTTCGCAGATGCCCAATTCAGCAAAATTTCTAAAAGAGCTCTTATCAAACAAATGGAAGCTAGACGAAGCATCGTATGTGGAGCTAAATGCAGTGTGCTCAGCAATTCTACAGAATAAACTACCCTGCAAATTAAAAGATCCAGGGAGTTTTACGATTCCTTGCTTAATTGGTGGTTTATCTATTAATAATGCTTTAGCAGATTTAGGGGCAAGCATCAATGTTATGCCTTATAAAATGTTTAAACAACTAGGTCTTGGGAAACCTAAACAAACTAGGATGAGCATTCAATTAGCTGATAAAACCATTAGAATTCCTAGAGGTATAATTGAAGATGTACTAGTAAAAATTGATAAATTCATTTTCTAGTAGACTTTGTTGTGTTAGACATGGATGAGGACAATAATATTCCTCTAATTTTAGGAAGACCCTTTTTGGCAACTGCTAAAACTAGAATTGATGTTGGTATAGGTGAACTCACACTTCGTGTAGGTGATGAAACGATCACTCTTCAGGCTCTTGATTCGGCTAGGACATCGAGTAATAAAGGTGAGAACATAAATTTTATTAATGACCATTTGGTTCAACCTTCTTTTCAAGAAGCACCACGAAATTACACAACTGAGCCATACCCTAAACCTCATGCCAACAAAGAAATAACTCATGAGTTACGAAGGCTTCAGATCGATGAACTAGACGAGTGGAAGACACATGTTAAGGAGAAACCAAGAACACACGAAACAAAACCGAGGCAACTCCATAACGCACTTAAAGATGAAGCAAACTACTTCAAGGTTGGAGACCGAGTTCTAATGGATAGTACAGATCCTCGTGTTGCCACTTATGAACCTAATGGAATAACTCCTTTCACGGTACTTAATACTTTCCCATACGGTACAGTCGAGGTAACTCCTTTTCAATTTGGCACCTTCAAGGTAAATCGTACTCGTCTAAACCCTTATTTTAATACAATTGATTACAAGAATGAGGAGTTTCAACTCCTCAAACCACCATGATTATGTGAATGAGAGGTAAGTTTAGCTTAAGACTTTAAACGAGCGCTTCTCGGGAGGCAACCCGAGCACTAACCCCTTTAATTTTCATATTTTTGATTTTTAGCACCTAACTAAAAACTAACCAAATTAATAAAGCGCAGGTTTCCCCACCAGACGGCCTTGCACACGGGTGTGGCCGTGGCTGTGTGGACACCACGAATACGCAAATTGGCGTGGCAGAGACCGTGCAAACCAAGGACGAAAATTTTTCCCAAAATACGGGCTGCGATAAAATGCCACGGCCGTGCGATACGGCCGTGGTCGACACTGAGAAAGTAACATGGGTGTGCGACACGCCCGTGTCCCCAGGCCGTGGTTGACACTGATTAAGCAACATGGGCGTGGAAACCTCGACACAGGCGTGGGAGAAACGAACGAGGTACCACACGGCCGTGCGATACGGCCGTGTGACCTAACACGCCCAGGGCACACGGGCGTGGGCAGCTGATTTCTATTTAAACCCCCTTCTTCTGTTCACTTTCTTCCCCAATCTTTCTTCTCCCAAACCCTAGCCACCACACCCCTCTCTTTTCCCACTATCTTCTCCCTTCATTTTCCTTTCCCCCTTTCCCTTATTCTTTCTTCACACCACCACCACACCAACCACCATCCTTGCCACCATACTAGAGGAAAGATCAAAGCCACCATCTCCATGTTGAAAAAGCGAAAGGACCCTGGCACGGCATCCCTGTGCGCAACCACTCTACATAAGTTCATACCGGCCGCTTCATCGACTTGACAAGTCAAGGACATTTGAGTCCATTTATTTTTTCTTTTTCTTTTATTTTCATTTTTAAATTCTTTTTGTTTACCTTTCTTGTCTTTAATTTATATTAGTAAATTTTGATTTCTCTAATTTAGGTTAAAGGGGCTGTCAACGAACGACCACAACACCACCGGAGTATCCACCACCCCTGCCCAACTTTACACCGTTTCTTTTCTTTGACTCCATCCAAAATTCAGGAAGTTTCACTGCTCTCCTTCTCTTATGATTTTCTTACTATGATTGTCATTACTTATCTTTGTACATTGAGGACAATGTACATCTTAAGTGTGGGGAGGTGTTAACAATACTGAATTATGTCTTGCTCTTAAGTAATTTTCTCATATTACTATTAGAATGAAACTTCTATTGATTTATGATTTTCATTGATATATTTTGGATTAAGTCATAGATAATTGTGCACCGATGGTTTAAACTTTAAGATATTAGAGGATCAAGCATGATAAGTCTATTTTCATAATAAAAAATTGTAATAGGTTGTTTCCCTAAATTTAAGTATTACTTTGAAGTTTGAAATTTGCAAGGTTGACATAAAAAACCAAAATTTTTGTGAGATTGAGCCTTTTAGAGCATATTCTTTTCTTGCTCACTTTATTGATTATGAGTGTGTCAACATTGATTTGTTATTCTAGAACTTGCTTCGATTATGCATGTCAAGACCATACTTTTGATTTGATATACTGAGATGATAAAGGCATCTAGGTTTTAACCCACTTATTCCACTAAAAAGCCTACCTTCATAATTAACCCCTAGCGAACCATTTTTAGCCTAATAGACCGTTTTCTGACTCACCCATTAATATTAACCCAAAACCAAATTTTTTTCCTACTTTGACCCCCCTTATGTCGAGATTTGATTTGATCAGTTGCCTAACTATTTTCTTTATTTCAGTTGTTAAATTCTATCTTATTATTGTATGTTCTTATTCTTAAAAAAAAAAAGAGAAAAGTGGAAATTTATTCATTATTTGTCATTTGAGCTTAAGCAGTTAATTTCACATTTTGAGAAGAAGCTCGCGTTATTAGTATTAAGGTTTCAATTGATGTAATTATTCAGTGTTAGTTCATTTTCCTAGTTAGGTGAATTTATCAATTCAATCTTGATTCTAACCCTCTAATTCAGCCTTTATCCACACCTTTAACCCAAGCCCCATTACAACCCTTTAAAAGACCTTTTGATTTGTGTATCATCTCATTTTATAGTGGTGGAGATTTGATTTTCATGCAAGCCTACGGGATTAACTTTTCATGTTTGACTTTTGAGTGCTTAATTTTTGAACCTTAAACACTTTGAGTGATTTGAGTGAATCTTTAGTGAGGACGTCAATACTTGTCGGTTTTGAATCAAAGGTAATTATTTAGGTAAGGGGAAACACCTATGTTTTCATGCTATAAAAATCTATGACTTAGATTGTTTGAATCTCTAGGACTCTTTTAGTTAAATTATCAATGTATAAATTACCTGTGAATTATGACGAAACATTATTGATAAGAATTAGGAATGAAGGAAGTTAGTTTTAATTGTGAATTGAGGATTTTGCTTGAGGACAAGCAAAGGCTTAAGTGTGGGGATATTTGATAAACCATAATTTATACATATTTTAACCCCATGCTTAGCTGATTTTTGGATGAGTTTTTTATTAGATTTGATGAATTCGATGCTCCTAATCCTTTAATTTCATGTTTTACACTCAGGAGAGCTTAGGGAGTCGAAAAGAACAAGAAACGGGCCAAAAAGGGACAAAATGGGCCTATCTTAGAATCCAACACGGCCTGGGCCATTGGACACGGCCGTGTGTTACGAGTAGGATCAACCATGGCCTGGACTATCATCCACGGGCAGACCACACGGCCGTATGTGGTGAGAAGGAGCGAGCACGGCCTAAGGCTATCGAGCACGGGCGTGTCACACAGGCGTGTCCCTGCCGTATCAAAGATTAATTCTATCCGGAAAAGGTTACTTGTGGGCAAAGAAATACGTTCCAAAGCCTATATAAACACCCTAGGGGTGACCTAAAAGAGGGCACTGAATCGAACGTAGAAAATACTCGAAGACAGCCGTCGGAAGTAGCTTGGAGGAAGGATCTCCATCAAGACTGAAGATCTCCCATCAAGTTCTTTAGAAGTTTTTGGGTTTTCTTATGTTTTGTAGTTTTCCTTATTCTATGATGTTTCCCTCTATCAGTATGAACTAAATCCCCTAAATACCTAAGGGGATGAAACCTAAGACGGATCTTATTATTATTTGATTTATAAGATAAATACTTATTCTTATTCTTAATTGTGAGTACTTATTCTTGTTTTGATAATTCAGGTTATTGATTCAAGTCGAATGAGCAAAAGTCCCTGTTTAAGAGTAGATCAACAGAATTAAGCGGAGTTGATTGCAACCCTAGACATAGGGCGACGAAAATCTGCCGGATTAGAGTAAATCTAATAAGGGAATCCATAGATCGAGTTAATGCGATAATATGGGCTTTAATTAGAAAGAGATTTTAATTAATCAACCTAGAGTCAGTTGTTTTTAGTCTCGAGAGAGATATTAACATAAATCAGGGATTTCTTGGGATTAAGTCAAGTGAATAAATCATATGAATCAAAAGTAATAAGTGAAGTCTAGGTGGATTCTTCATTAGGTATTGCCTCCATCACATAAGTTGTCTAAAAGTATTTTCCCAATTCTTTCATTGTCGTGTTTTTAATAAGTTTTAGTTTAAAAGAATTCACTCCAATTTTTAGGCTAGATAATAAGAAGATAGTAATTACTAGTACTCTTGGTCCTTGTGGATACGATATTACCGGTCTTACTATAACTATACTATTAAACGATAGGTGCGCTTGCCTTTATTGTGGTCATAGTTAGTTTTAGACACATCAGCACTTGCAACATTTCAACGATGCATGATTGGAATATTCACTGATATGGTTGAAAATTTTGTTGAGGTTTTCATGGATGATTTTTCTGTTTATGGTAACACTTATGATATTTGTTTGATTAATTTGGCGAAGGTAATGAAGAGATACGAAGAGACGAATCTTGTCCTTAACTGGGAAAAATGCCATTTTATGGTTAAGGAAGGGATTGTCTTAGGGCATAAAATCTAAAAGAGAGGAATTGAAGTCGATAAAGCAAAGGTGGATGTAATTGAAAGATTACCGTCCCCAATTAATGTGAAAGTAGTTAGAAGTTTCTTAGGCCATGCCAGTTTTTACCGAAGGTTTATCAAAGATTTTTCAAAAATTTCTAAACTGTTGTGTTTGTTGTTAGAGAAAGATATAGTATTTGATTTCAACAAAGCATGTTTGGAAGCTTTTGAAGATCTAAAAAATGGTTAATCTCATCCCCAGTAATCGTTACACCTGATTGGAGCTCACCTTTTGAGTTGATGTACGATGCAAGTGATTATGCCGTTGGAGCTATGATGGGTCAAAGAAGAAACAAAGTGTTTCACCCTATTTACTATGCAAGTAGAACTTTGATGGGAGCCCAACTCAATTATACGGTAATTGAAAAGGAACTCTTTGCTATAGTATTTGCTTTTGACAAATTCCGCTCATATCTTATAGGTACCAAAGTTACAGTATTTACTGACCATGCGGCCATTAAATACTTGCTCACGAAGAAAGATGCGAAACCGAGGCTAATTCATTGGATACTTTTACTCCAAGAATTTTACCTTGAGATCCAAGACATAAAAGGTGTCGAAAATCAAATAGCTGATCATCTGTCGAGGTTAGAGCAAGATGAGGTAACTCGATCATGTGTGCCTATCAACGAGAATTTCCCAGATGAACACTTATTTGAGGTAAGTCAAATTCATGAAACACCTTGGTTTGCTGATTTTTCCAATTATCTTTCATGTGGAATAATTCCTCGAGAAATGACATACCAACAAAGGAAAAAATTCCTTCATGATAGTTGGTATTATTTTTGGGAGGATTCGTTTTTGTTTAAATAGTGTGCAGATAATATAATCCGAAAGTGTGTAGCTGAAAGTGAGATTTCTAAGATCTTGTATCATTGCCATTCATCTCCAAGTGGGGGACACTTTGGTGGTTCACATACTGCAGCAAAGATTTTGCAAGCAGGTTTCTTTTGGCCTACGCTATTTAAAAATGCTTATGCTTTTGTGAAGAACTGTGATAAATGCCAAAGGATCAGAAATATATCAAGGAGGAATGAGATACCCTTGACAAACATTTTAGAGATTGAATTATTCGACGTATGGGGCATTGACTTCTTAGGCCCGTTTCCTTCTTCGTATAGGAACAAATACATCTTAGTCGCTATGGACTATGTATCCAAGTGGGTTGAAGCTGAAGCATACCCTACAAATGATGCTAAGGTAGTCATGCTATTCCTACATAAGCATGTGTTTACACGATTTGGGACACCAAGAGCTATTATTAGTGATGAAGGTTCTCACTTTGTGAACAAATGGCTTAAGTGGTTGCTTGACAAATTTGATGTGAAGCACAAGATTGCTACTGCCTATCACCCCCAGTCTAATGGGCAAGTTGAAAGAGTGAACTGTAAAATCAAAGGTATCTTTGAAAGGGTAGTACACCCTAGAAGAAAAGATTGGTCTCGAAGGCTCGACGATGCATTGTGGGCCTATCGAACAGCATTTAAGACACCATTAGGAATGACTCCTTATCGGTTAGTCTTTGGAAAGGCATGTCATTTGCCATTAGAGTTGGAGAATAGAGCTCACTGGGCTTTGAAGCAGTTGAACTTTGATCTTAAGCAAGCCGGTGAGAGAAGGATGTTACAACTTGATGACTTGGGAGAGCTGAGGTTGTTTTCCTATGAGAATGCCAAAATGTGTAAAGAAAGATCAAAGAGATGCCATGATAGTCATATACAACCTCGCGAGTTTAAAGAATGTCAGAAGGTTTGGTTGTTTAGTTCAAGGTTGAAGTTATTTCCTAGGAAGCTTAAATCCTGATGGAAAGGACCCTATACCATCTACCGAGTTTATCCTTATGGAGCTATTGAATTATACGACAATTACGGAGGTACGTTTAAGGTTAATGGTCAACGTCTCAAACACTACTGGGATGGTGAAGTTGAGCGAGTTGAATCTCGCCAAGCTAATGCCCTTGATTTTTCATGAACTCATTTTGTAAATAAATAAATAATTAGAACTTATTTTCTTAACTTATTACATTTAATTAATTCTGTCTAAGGAGATTGGAACTTAAGCGGGACCACTGTGACCCCTCCAACCTTTCCTGGGAATTAATTTAATGTAATTTGTTAAGAAGAAATTTTCTAATTAAGATTTAAAATTTTTAAGTTTCATTTATTTTGTTTAAAATTTAAATTTTTATGTTAATAAAAGGGGTCAAGTTTGGCCTAAGTACTAATCAATTTTTTTCTTGAGTAAGTTTGTAAATACAGTTTGAGTTTGAGGCCCAAGACAGCAAAAAGGAGGGAAAAATCCATACTTTGCCGCCACTCCCATTATTTGCCGTCCAACCTAATTTAGCTAAATTTTCACTACATGTTGCCCTAATTCTCCCCTATATAAACTCCTCTTCACTCTACTATTTTTCATATCCCTCAAAGCAATTTGCTTAACCCTAAAAATCCCTAAATCTCCCTCTTGTGTCGCTAGCCTCAAATCTTGAAAGAAACCCTAGTTTTTCTTCCCTTTTTGCCGAAATTACCTATTGCCGTCGCAAGAAGATTGTCGAAGCACCAACGTTGCTGCCACACATTGCTGTTGTCGTCGCTGCACACTACCATTACTGTTGCATGCTGTCGTTGCCGCCACACCATCCTTGCCATCGCAAGATTTTTGTCGTAGCAAGTCCTTACTCACCTTGCCAATTTCTCTTTTCCCCCTTGTGCAGAAACTTTGCCAAATTCTCAAGAAAAGATACCATGTCTCGCAAAAGAACTAGATCCTCAAAGACTACTCCAGAAAACCCGATTTTCATCGATGAAGAAGTGAAAGAAATATTTGATTCAATCTTCAAGCATCAACCTATGATGCCGAAAAAAGGTTTCAACTTGAAGAGTAATGATTTGATGGTTGTTCCTATACTGATTAGAAAGAAAATCAATGCTCTCAAGTGGGAACGTTTTGTGATGCTCGTTCACTTCCCGATGATGAACTAGTTCGGGAATTCTATGCTAGTTTGACTATGCAAGATGCTATTGAGGTCATCATTTGAAAGAAAAAGGTACCTCTTACTTCTAAGTCCATTAATGATTTGTTTAATTTACCCGATGTTGAAGAAGATGAGTACTACCCTATGATGAACAATATCAATTGGGATTTTCTTCAACAAGTTCTTGATGTTGTGAAAAATTCGGGATCCCAATGGATTATAAGAAAGTATGGGAGTCATTCCTGCCGAAGGGAATACCTAAAACCAGTAACAAAGGTATGGTTTTATTTCGTTCGCTACAGTTTTATGCCTATCTCACATAGTTCCACCATCTCGATGGAACGGATACTTTTGTTATATGCAATCTTGACAGAAAAGTCCATTAATGTTGGGAAAATTATTCTCAATGAGATTCATGATTGTGCTAAAAAGAAGACAGGAAGTGCTTATTTCCCATCATTAATCACTTCACTTTGCTTAAAGGCCCATGTTAAAACACAAGCAAATCTGAAGGGGCAATATGTTCAAGGGTGAATTACAAATCATGATCTTGAAAGGTTAGTAGAGAGGATGCATGAGCTGAATCAAGGCAAGTAAGAAGAGCCAACTGAGCCAGATACCGAGGAGTCAACAAATGAAATTGAAACTGAAGCTAATTCAGTTACAGACACTGAAGAGGAAGAATCTGATAAGGAACCGAACAGTCCTAAACCAGTTGAAGGATCTGCAATCCTTGAACCAAGGGTTGAGCCAGAAGAAGAACCAGTCAAGCTAAGTGTTGAACCTGAATCTGCTACTCCTATGCCGACTTTTGCAAGTGCTTCAAAGAAATCGGAGTTGTAAATTTTGATGGATATGTGTAAGTTCATGCACAATCAACAACAAACTTACTGGGAATATGCAAAAATTAGAGATGACTCAATTCGAAATACTTTTAAGAATATCTCTAATACTTTTGTTCCTGAGTTCCCAGATGCTATCTTTGAGACATGGACGGAAGGTACTGACTATGCAAGCGGAGATGAAGCTGAAAAAGACAAGGGGAATGAGTCAGAAAAATAAAAGGGGGGATTCTTGTCTTATTATTTATTTAATTATTTTTAGGTCTTTAGGAATTTATTTCTTTCGTGATTAGGATTTAATTTCTGTAGAATAAAACATAGCAAGCATGAATAAACTTAACACTTCTTTAGAAAGAAAAAGACTAAGTGATGTGGTAATGGGAATGAACATGTCTAGGATTAGGTTATTAGGAAAGACTTGGTATTTAAGCAGTCTTAATGACTCACCTCTATTTCTTTACAATCCTCCCTGGTGTTCAGTTTTCATTCATTACTTTGTTCTTGCAATGAGGACATTGCTTCTTTTTATAGGGGGTAAGGCAAATAAATTGCTCAAAATTTTTAAATTTTTTAAGTATGTTTCAATCATTTCTTTCATAAGTATGTTTTAATAAATGAATGTTTAGAGACATTTTTTGTTAATGAGATAGTTTGTAAGCAAGTATGAATGATGATTTTATCTTAGTGAAAGTATGTTATCATGAAGAATGAAATGCTTGTCTGATCTTAGCCTTAGTAATATTTGCCATGAAAACTTAGTTTCTCTTGAGATTAGACATGCATGAAGGTTTATATATTTAGAATTGACTTAGTAACTTTCTTGAGGTGAAATCTTAGGGGACATAAAAATATAAAATGATATAGGCACTATTTCTTTGGATCGTTTGAGCCTTTTCAAGCCAACCCTATGATATTAGACCCTTGAAACAGTAATTTTGAGCTTAAAGGCCTGTTTATTGCAATGAACCTACATTATAAGCCACATTACCATCATTTTAAGTTATCCTAATTTTGTGCACTCTTGGTAATCAACGCTTGAGGAAATTTTCAAAAAGATGTATGTGCTCATGCTTAAAAAAAAAAGAGACGAAGGAAGAGCGAAGAAAAGTTTGCTCAGTCTCCAAAAAGGAAAAATGTATGAGCTTGAGTTCAAAATAAGTTTGGGGGTGTTTCAAAGGTTCACTTAAAGAAAAAGTCTGTATTTCGAGAAATCCAAGACAAAGTTAAAGGTTAAGATTTTGAAACCGAAATGTCTCATCTCTTAAAAATCCCTACCTTTAACCGAGCCCCATTACAACCTTATAAAAGACCTATTGATTTGATGATTATGTCACCTACATTAGTGGAGAGGAAGTACTAAGTTCAACATATGAAGATCATAAATAAGCCTTATGATTGTTTGCTTGATTGATAAGAAATTATGTTGAATGAAGAATGTTATATGTGGCTGTGACATACATACAAACTATGATTCATGTTGGCATATTTTGAAACTTAGTATAAAATTCTAAAAATGTTTGCATATGAATTACTTGTTAATAAAGAAGATCGATGAACATGAAGTTATTAATGCATGATTATGGGACAAAGATTGATGATGCTTACACAGTTAGCAATTTTATCTTAGCAAGACTTTTTTTCTGTGCATAAACATTACTCGGGACGAGCAATGATTTAAGTTTGGGGGTGTGTAAACTGAAAAATATATAAGATTTTTCCTATGTAATTTATCACCTTTTTACTTAAATTCGTTGTTAAAACTAAGTAATTATTTAATAAATTAATGAAATATGTGAAAATATGAAATTAGGACATAGAAATTATTAAAATGTGATTTTATGCTTTATTATATAGTTTTCATGCATAAAATGGCTTATTTTATACTTATTTGAACATATTATATTTTTAAGACATAAAATGGGCCATGCATGATTAAATTAAATAATAAAATATAAAACTATATTTAATAATTCATTTTAAAATATTTCATTAATAATTTGGGTGGTAATTAATTATTTAAATTGGATAAATTTTATTCCTTGGTCTTTTAACTTTTTGATTTATTTTGGACAGGTCTGATAGCTTTGTTGGATTACAAAAACCGTCCAAATTGAAGACCAAGTCAACCCAAATTCGGCTAAACATGGCTATCCATTTAAACCACTTTTTGGTTTAATTATACAAGGTCCTTGCATTGTTAAAGAAATAGAGATTTGCCCGAAGATTTACATTGGATCGAGTCTCAGTCCTGAGTTATTATGGCATTTAAATTGCTTAAAAATAAAGCAAAAATCAGCTCAAGTTCCACTAATTGTGGCCGGCCACTCATGGAGGAAGTGTAGAGAGACTAAATCCAGCTATTTTTAGCAAACCACCCACCTCTCTTCACCTATAAATAAGACCCCTTCATTCCCTCATTCATCATCCCTCATCCATCATCATTCTCTCTATTCTCTCAATCCTCTTTAGCATTTTCCATTCCCCATGCCCAGCATAATCTCTTCATAGAGATTTTAGCAATTAAGCCTCTTAAAGAGCCCTTGGTCGGCCACCTTGGAGAGCCATCAGCAAAGGAGTAGAGTAAAGGAGCGAAGGAGCCTAGTCAGTCAGAGTCTTGGGTGACAGCCACTTTGATTTGGGTTTAATCTTTCTTTTCTTTAATTTAATCTAAAAATGTTTGCTATGTTTTCTTTGTTCTTTTTTACAACAATGTTAGCTTAATTTTATTTAAGCTAGGATGATTGCTTTGATTAAATAATATTTATTTGATTCATGCTTATAATGTTTGTGCCTCAATCGATCATGTTTTTAATTAAAATCAAGTCTGTATTTCATTCATATGTGATTGAAACGCACCTAAATTAGCTAAGCGATCCTAACCAGATGACGGCTAGTGGACACATAATTGAAATGTGCATGCTCAATTTAGATCCTAACCCGATTAAATTGCAGGTTGCATAACAACTCTAACCAAGCTCTGTTATCTGCATAGTTTTTAGATTTGTGTGATTAAACTGTTTCAAACCTAACACGTCCCTGTTACCTCACAAGAATACTAAGAAACCTTTAGTAAATAAGGATTAGTAAAATGCGTATTTACTGAGTAAAGGATTCCGAAAGGACCTAATGTGGTTTCCAAACTCATGAAAGATCGAGTTGCCATGGAATGTTTTTCCGAATATTATTAAGCATGTTGATAATAAATTGAGTTTAATTAAAGTAATTGTCCTAGTTTATTTATGTTATAATTGTTGCAAATTGTGTTTAATTTTTCTAAAATCTATTTCATTCATATAGTTTGCATACTTAGGATAATTTACATTAGGGATCATTGCATTTAGTTTAACATATTTAATTTTAATCATCACTTCTCAACCATATTGTGTTTTTATTTACCAAGTTGTTAATATAATTTTACAATTAAGTGATTTGGCACAAATACAATCCTTGTGGAGATGATAACTCGATACTTACTTATTACTTGATAACGATTGTGTACACTTGCACAAACCTACGCGTTACAAGGACGCACCAATCTTGTTCGTAAAAAAGAATGATGAAACTCTCCACTTATGGATCAATTACTGCCAACTGAATAAGGGGATTGTGAAGAACAAGTACTCGTTACATCGAATAGAAGACTTGTTTGACCAGTTATGTGCAACTAAAAATTTCTCCAAAATTGATTTACGGTCCGGTTATTACCAAGTAAAGATTAAAGGTGATGATGCTTTGAAAACCACATTTTGCTCACGCTATGGATATTACGAGTTCTTAGTGATTCCATTTGGATTAAATAATGCGCCAACAATATTCATGGATATGATGAATAGTGTATTTAAGCCTTACTTGCACCATTTTGTAGTCCTCTTTATTGATGATATTTTAGTTTATTCTAAAAATGTGACGGATCATTAAGAACACCTAGAGATTGTGCAAAAAACTCTACGAGATAACAAGTTGTATGCCAAATTAAGTAAGTGCGAATTATGGCTGAAAAAAGTACATTTTCTAGGTCATGTTATCTCTACATAGGGCATCAAGGTAGACCCTGATAAAATCAAAGTTATGCTCTAGTGGAATCCGCTAAGGAACATCACTAAGGTACGTAGTTTCCTGGGTTTGGTGAGTTACTACAGGCAGTTCGTAAAAGGGTTCACCATGTTGGCGACACCTCTCATGCAACTGTTAAGAAAGAAAGAAAAATTTGAGTTGACGTGGGCGTGTCAGAGGAGCTTTGACAAGCTGAAAGTAGTTCTAACAGATACCCTAATTTTAGCACAGCAAGAGTTTGGCGTGGAACATTGTGTTTGCTGACACATACCTAAATTAGCTGGGATGTGTGCTCATGAAAAGAGAGAAGGTTGTGGTACATGCATCTTGCTAGCTCAAGTAGCATGAAAAGAGCCATCTAACACAGGACTTGGAACTAGTAACTGTGGTGCTAGCACTAAAAATCTGGAGACACTATATTTATGGGGAGAAGTGTGACCATAAAAGCTTAAAGTACTTGTTGATATAGAATGATTTAAATCTATGCCAACGACATTGGATTGAGCTACTGAAAGACTATAACCTGACAATCGAGTACTATCCTGGAAAGGAAATCGTAGTGGCAGATATGTTAAGAAGGAAAATTGTGACAGTTTTGGCATTTTTTCGAGCAAATGTTTGCTTGGCAGAAAATGGATCGTTTCTTTGTAGAATTGACTATTCGACCTATCTTTCTCTCTCGAATTTTGGAAGAACAGTTAAAAGATGCGAAGTTTGATGAGGACAAGAGGCAGATGACGTCTAAAGAAGTAACACAATTGCGAAGTGTGATCAGTACAAGAGGTAGATGGCATGTAAAGAAGTAACAAAATTTAGTCTGGGAAATGATGGCAAACTTCAATTTATGGGAAGAATGTATGTGCCAGAAGGAAGAGATTTGAGGCAAGAATTATTAAAGGACCAAGGGCCCTTCTCGCTTCATCAAGGAAGCATTAAGATGTATTGTGGTTTAAAAAGTTTGTATTGGTGGCTTGGAATGAAGAATGAGATATCAGAGTGTGCCTCCAGTTGTCTGACATGACTGCAAGTAAAGGCAGAAAATCAAGTCCCCTCATGGAAGCTGTATCCTCTAAAAATTCCTGAGTGGAAATGAGACAAGATCACCATGGATTTTTTTTCAAGTCTTCCTCTAAGTCCTACTAAAAAGAATGCAGTCTGGGTGATTGTAGATCGACATACTAAGTCAACATATTTCCTGCCAGTACGTACAAACTTTCAAGACTGCTTTTATAAATGGTTTACAGCTGTAGAGAGAACCTAACTAAAAATCCAATAAATTATTTATTTGGTTCTATCCATTTCTAACCAAATCATTTTTAATGTAACTAGCACAGTAACTCAATGAACTTGGCGTACAATACCTTCGTTGAGAACTCTAACTTACAAAATTCTCAATACTCTTACCAAACTCCCCTTCATTATAGCTCAACACATTATGAGTTCAATCCCTATATAGTATCCTAACGCCTGGTATGCGTTTAATGTTATACACCAAAAATAACTATCGAGTGGATAGAGCCGCATCCCTCGGATTATTCTCAGCCTACTTGCCAGAACTTAGGACCTGCCAAAACTGGGTATTACAACTCTCCTCCCTTTAACAAAATTTCTTCATCAAAATTTCTAATTTGAAAAACCATAACATATACCTGATAACTGACCATCATGTCAGGCAAGTACCATAAGTTGGGCACATTCTTAATTCGATAACTTCTATGAAAATTTGAACATTACGAACTTACCCCCTTTTATAGATGTTAAAATTTCATTGGAGAAGTTGAACAGTTCCCTTGAAACAAACTTGTTATGCAAGTTTGTTTCTATAAAGCATGCACTCAATTTTTTATCAGTTACTTTTGCAAAATCAATTGAAACTTTAACCTTTCTTTGCTAAACCTTTTTGCATTCTTCATTTTTCATTTTCAATTTTTATCAAAGGTAACTATTCTCTTCTTTCTTCTTTCGTCTTTTAACTTTTTGTTCCCAACATGAGAAAAACTATTATCAAAGGGAGGGGCCGTGACAAAACTATCTGAACCATTCCTAGTGAAACTCCACCAGGCATGGAGACTGAGATGTGCAATTGCAGTACTATCCGAGAAGAAATGAATCGATACTTAGGAGCTCAGGGACTCTAAAACCCAAATTTTTCCTACGACTTTCAGCTTCCCCATCGTTGTTGTCCTATTAATAATTCTATGGGTTTCATCTTACCACTCATTTTGTTGGAGGCTGGATTCCATCTGCCACTCAACCCTTTCTTCTGTGCAATACTTAATAGTTATGGCATTGCACTAGGATAGTTATCACCTAGTGGACATTGGTGGTATTTTACATCAACTATTGTATACACTATGAGCGTCCACTATTAGATGTTTTCTAGAAATTTTATCAACTCAAGATATAGAGAACTGAAACTTCTACTAGCAGTGCTTATTTTAGTGTATGACAAGGATATGAACCCCTCATTCAGAACAGGATCTCTAATCTTCATCTAAGAGGGGATAAATGTATAAGGGTTGTAAGTAAACTCAATTTTGATTTCGATTTCCTGACTCAATGGTCCTTACCTCTGGAAAGCATTTGTACCAAATGCTAGTTAGAGGATACTCAAATTACTAAAAGGCAATACCAAAGATTGAAAAGGGGTCACATACTTGACTTGGTGGAGTTGGTTTCTGTTAGGAACGTATTTCAATATTGTTTGAAGAATTTGAGTGCAAATGTCTATCGCCCAAACTATTCTATTAGTTCGAAAATTAACCCCTTCGTACTGTCTACCTTCGAAGCCTGACCATATAACTCAGACAGTAAACTAGCACACATCTTATTAGGGTTCATCCAAGAGCCTCCATTATACTTTTACGCTATTTGTAGTCTTCACCCAAGAAATTGGAAAATTATAACAAATCTCGTTACAGATTCTACTTCAGGTCAAGCTAATTCTCTTGATGATGGTGTATGATCTTCATCACATTCCTATCTTTAGGACATAGACGTTTTTTCGATTCTTAAGGGAGTTCGTGGGAAGGAGAATATTATCGCTGCTCCACCAAGTAAGGAAGCAACAAGGAAGACAAAGAAAAGAGTTGGATTAGATGAGAGCACTCAAGAATCTGAAAGTAGTGAATGCCCTCCACTAGTAAGGAATAAATCAAATAAGGGGCTTGTCACTGCAGTTCCCCACTCGCCCTCGGTTCCTGCTCCTCTTGAGATTCCATCATTATTTGAAGATTTCGCCCATCAAACATGTTCTCTCATATGATTTTCTGATTCTTCATTATTAGAGAATCCATCAGAGGCAGTTCCTTTAATTCGTTCCACTATTCCCTCACCTCGAACATAAGAAGCTTCCCTTAACAGAACAGGAAGAAACTTTCCTTGCGAGCTCTTTTGGAGTCGATTCCAGCTTCTATCTCTCTCAATTCCATCTCTCAACAACAACAGAATTTACTACCTCAACAATTAAGAGAGGCTTTCTCCTCTTATCTTTCATCCAGTACTATTATTTGCCCTCTATTGTTCATGGGTCAAGTTTTAGATGTCTTGTCTATTGAACATAGTCTTTGAAGTGGGGACCTAAAGGATCCTAGTGAACATTACAAAAATAAAGATGTCCTCTTTAGAGAAGACTGTAAAATCTGGATAAGATTCTTTGGCTAAACTTCACCAGAAATATCAAGATTCTAGCAATCTGATTGAAAGATTGTATGCACAAGTCATGACTCTACAGGGTAAGTGTAGAGATGCTAGAGATGAAAATGAAAAACTAAAAGAGGAGGTGAATCAGTTGAAGGATGAAAAATCTATTTTAGAATAGAAACTCCAAACTCTAGAAGAGAGTTACAGCGCAGAACTAGAAAATCTACATCGTTCTCATGAGGAGACCTTCAAGAAATATCAGGAGGATACCACAAAGATCTAGATTTACAAGGCCAATTTAAAGGAGAAGGAAATAATTTTTTGTTCCTCCAACTTCAAATAACATTACTTTCGAAGAAAGAGGAAAAAGTCTCCTATTTTTCTACCCTTAATATCCACATATTTAACCTAAGTCCTTATTGGAACTTGACACGTGTCACAACTTTTAGGACTGCCTTTATAAATGGTTTACAGCTGTGGAGAGAACCTGATTAAAAATCCAATAAATTATATACTTGGTTCTTCAGTACTATCCATTTCTAACCAAATCATTTTTAACGTAACTAGCACAGTAACTCAATGAACTTGATGTATAATACCTTCTGCGATAACTCTAACGTACAAAATTCTCAAAACTCTTAGCAAACTCCCCTTCCTTATAGCTCAACACATTCTGAGATCAATCCCTACATAATATTCTAACATCTGCTATGCGCCAAATCTTATATGTCAAAAACAACTATCGAAAAAATAGAGTTATGTCTCACAAATTATTTTTAGCCTACACGTCAAAACTTAAGACTCGCCAAAACTAGGTGTTATAGTATGGAAGAAGGTGCTGATCACCCACTTGTTTGATGAAACTTAATGAGAAAAAAATAGTTGGTCTTGACTTAGTACGAGAAACAAAAAAAAGTTTCGATCATTCAAACCCATTTAAAAGTTTTTCAAGATTGATAGAAGGCTTACACTAATATAAAAAGAAAGGATATTTTGTTTGAAGTAGGAGACAATGTATTTTGAAAGTTTCTCCCTGGAAGAAGGTTATAAGATTTGGACTAAAAGGGAAGTTGAGCCCGCGTTTCATAGGACCATACAAAGTTCTAGAGCTAGTTGGTCTAGTGGCGTATAGATTGGCTCTTCCTCCAGAGCTATCAAAGATTCATAACATGTTTCATGTATCTATGCTAAGAAGATATCAATCCAATCCAGACCATGTAGTGCAAGAAGAAACACTGGAGGTGGAACCGAACTTATCTTATGGATGAGAGCCTATTCTTATTTTGGCAAGAAAAGTGAAAGATATGAGAAATAAAAGAATTCCACTAGTAAAAGTATTGTGGAAGAACCACAATGCGAAGGAAGCCACATGGGAGAGAAAGAGTTTGATGAAAGAGCAACATCCTCAACTATTCGCAGGTAAGAATTTCAAGAACGGAATTTTCTAAGAGGTGGAGATTTGTAATACTCCACCCGATGTAGACCGTATCGATATACTATTTAGTGTATAATTTATTAAGCCAAGGGTAGAAAAAGGGATATATTGGTGAATTATCCGTTAAATGATGGGTGGCATATTACGTGTAATCGACAATACGCCCAAATGTGGAACGCCTCGCTGGAATTTGCCATTTGGCAGACTCTTGTGTGAGACAATTTGTCAACCATAGATACTTTGGGCGAACTTGTTAGTTCGCGGATTGATAGACCTATTATCCATGTTTTAGCGTGAAAACATGGTCTGGTGATTATCATTAGAGTTTAATTGAGACCTTGGTGAAATTGAACTAGGGTATTGTAGATGATTAGACTTCAAATTGGTAGGCAAGTTTATTCTCGGGTTTCAAGGGCGATTGTGGGATTTTCTAATCTTCCCACTAAGCTTTGTTCTCGCTGCCTGTGCTATATAAGGATGTCGATAGCTGGTATATTCCACCTTTTGTTTTCCCTGTGTTCTTTTCCAAGTCTTTGAGAAATTTTAAGGTATCCTCGTTAGAGAAGACGAGGAAGGTTTCCAATAGCCAGTCAAGACGCCATTATTATGTTCCGGCTTACTGGTAATTTTTGGAAAACCCTTAAATTGTTATCAAGGAGATTTACGTTTTTGTAGTGGTGTATGTATTGATTTTTAGAATTGGCTTGTAAGGAAGGAGACTTCCTGATTAGGGTTGCATGCAACCATTTCAAGCATGTGCATGCATGTTAAATTTTAGTAAATAAATAATCTTATTGTTATAATTGTTTCTTCTTTAGCCCAAGAAGCTAATGAAGGTCCGAGCGATTGAGGCAAAGGACCAGTAGAGTAAATTCCATTCTGGAGTTGTTGGTGAGTTCCTTCTTACTTTCCTTGAGTTATGAAACCTCTATGTTATGTGGGTAGTGTACGGTAAGTGTCTCTTTTGTAAATGAGTTTGGTGTGTTGTGTTTGGATGTGTGTTTAACAAACCAGTGTTGTATGCGTGAGTATGACCAATGTCAATGTAGAAATACCCTCCTTGTTGCACAAACTTAGTACCAAATAATCTGTGATATGTGAAAATGTGGAGAGGAGATCTGTTTGTGATGCCTCCGGTAGGACAGTTATATTGCAAACTGGACTGGTAGATCACGGTTCGATCTTGCGAGAGAACACGTGTTAAACTTAACAAGGATGATATGAGGAGTTATTGGTGAAATATGAATATGAAAATGAATGTAAATGTGAATATGAATATGAACATGAACATGATCGGTATGTGATTTTGATTTATGAAATATGGGTCCACGGTTGGCACAATGATGGGTTATTTGAAAACATGCATGATTGTGGGAGATATGTTTAATTTGGCGGATAGTGGCCCCCTATGTACTGTGTTTAAGTTGGCAGAATGTGTCCGTTTGGGTATTGTAAATGGCAATTTAGTGTATTGTGTCTATGTGACAGAGTTTCACAAAAAAGTCTGATTTTCTTATGGGTAACGGTGTTGGTTGATTAACGATATTACTGTAAATTATTTGTGTCTATTTTTAGAACTTTCTGAGTTCAATCGAATTTACTCCGTTACTTTTCCATCCTCAGGCTATTGATAGTAGAAGAGGAATCAGTTGAAGGGGACTACGCCAGAGCTGCGATTACGAGTGAACCTCTTGCTTATTTTTGTATCATATATGAATGTTTTGGCAGTTGGCGTATAGATATGTTTTTTAATCAACCTATGTAATTACTTATGTCTTTTGCACTGTTTTTGTTTTAAAAAGAGAATTTCCCCCTTACTTTGGAAGTATGTGCCAAACTTCAGTGATTTGTTGTTTATGAAATCATCATTTATATGTATACGCCATAGCTGGGCAGTGGATGGATAATAGATTTTTCTTTCATAATTCATATTATTTTCTTTGCAAATGCATTGCGAAATGAAAGAAAAATAATAGTTTTTTTTTAACAAAAAGGGAAATCTCCATAATTGTGTTTCTAAAAATTTAAGTTAAGTAGAAACGTTTGAACTCGCCAGTAATGCCCTAGTCCAGTTGGCGACCTGTCTGGCTGAATGTTATATGCCATGTTTTCCTAACGGACTAAGGGGTGTTACATGTGACATTTGGTACTCGGACCGGGCAATCGGGTCGAGTATAGGGTGTTACATCTATCTTTTAGGAGTCATCCGCTTCGATGCCCAAGACAAGTTATCGCCTCAATTTTACTTGATAGGTGACATATTAATCTTTCAATTGGTTTTCTTATTTTCGATTAGACTAAAGACAATTTTAGGTCTGTCTACTAATATAAGTTGTATTTCCGTATTACGATCCGACCACTTAATAATGCTTAATATTAGTTTAACATTATACAACCAGTGAGCTAATATTTGCTTTTATTTTACTTTATATGCAAAAGCCACATGAGGAAAATATACAAGGGGTATTAATGTAATTCATGAATAATTTTCTTAACCAATCTATTCGAGAAAAATTACAAGTCTACATAGACGAAAATACTACACTTTGGACACCAGATCCAACAGGAATCACAAGTTCAACTAAATCTACTGAAGAGGTTACATGAGTAGCAATAGGTTTCTTGTGAGTGAACTTAGAATTAGAAGGGGAACAAATCATTTTGTAACAATTTTCATGTTTATGGCCCTTCATATGGCAGTCACCATAAGTGCCATTGAACCTACGTCTAGAGCTGCCAATGGTAGTAATGGAGGAGAGTTGACGCTAAGATTCTTCCTGAACAAGCATGGAGTGGGTTTGATTGACTAAAGGTAGATGTTTCGTAAGCAAGATTTGACTATGCACAACAATATAGGAGTCATTAAGGCCCATTAAAAATTGAAATAGTCGCGGTTGGAGAAAAAGATGCGAGCAAGTGTAATAACCCGATATCCATTGGTGCCAGAAAATGTGGTTTCAAAACCCTATTTTTGTAAATCGAGTCTGTAAATATTAAAAAGGGATATTTATGGAGTTAGTGTGTAGATGAATTAAAATTTGGTTAAGTAATTTAGCCAAAATTATAGTTGATTAAGGCTTAGGGATTAAATTGTAAAAGTTTAATCGCTATAGATTTTTAATTAGCTAAAGGCTTGATGACCTAGATAAAAATTTTCTAAGGTCCTAAATGGTTATAAAACCATTGGTTTTCATCTTGTAAGTGGATGATGATGACATATCCACTAATTTAAATTAATAGGTTGATTATCATAATTAAACTAGATTAATTTAAGTTGAACTAGATTATTTAAGCTTAATTGAACTATAAATAATAAAGAAAGTGGGAAAAATATGATAACCATCATCTTCTTCACCAATTCACCATCGAAAGAAGAAAGAAAAACCATTTTAAAGCTTTCACATTCGACCATTAAATTGGTAAGAAATTCAAGTCCTTTTCTTGTAACTTTTATAGATTTGAGGTCACGAGAGCTTGATTTAGCTAGCTCATGTACCAATTTGTGAAACTATTAAGGTTTTATAAGATTACCATTTTTGATTTCTTGAATAATTAGGTGTGAATTTGATAGAAATTAAGCTTAGTTTAAGAAAATGGCTAAATTGAAAAGCTTAATTGTTGATTTTGTACATTAGGGATCAAATTGAATAAAATGAAAAAGGTTATGAAATTTAAGTAGGAATACAAAATAGGAGGTCCCTAATGAGTAAATATGATATCTCAATTTCAATCCAAAGCCTTAGATTAAAAGTTATGTTTGTCCCAGGTTTAGGAACTAAATTGAATAAATTGCAAATTATGTATGACTTTGAATATGAATGTGATTTGATATGGAATTTGATACTGTTCATAGCTAAAGACGACGCATGACCGTCGAGAGAGAAAGGAAAGGCAAGAGACGATGAAGAGTGACGCGAGCTTTCGATTTGTATCTCTATGACCTGAGATAAAAAAAATTACTACATATTCATGATATTTTGCATTATATAATGTTGAGGTGAGTTGTTAACGGTTATTGAGTTGAAATGCTATGGTTGAAATTGAATATTGAGACAGGGACTAAATTGAATAGAATATAAAGTTGTATAATTTAACTGATATAAGAAATTGGTATGAAATTGAGTTGAATTATGTTATATTATGTGATGAAATGATGAATTGATGTTGAATTGAGAATGATGGGATGTAAGTAGCACTATGTGATGAAATTGGAAATTGGTTACTCTATTAATTGTACGAGCTTATACTTTAGTTTAGTCGATGATTCACTTATGTGCTAGTATATTTGCTTTGGTTTATCTGATGATACACTTATGTGCCAGTATAATTGTTTCAGTATATCTGGTGATGCACTTACATGCCAATATATTTGCTTCGGTAAATTTAATGATACACTTATGTGCCAGCATGACTGCTTTGGTTTATCCGATAATGCACATTGTGTGCCAGTATAATTGCTTCGGCTTGCTCGATGATGCACTATGTGTGTTTGTATCTTTCCTCAGGGGTACCAGACCCTTTTGGAAAAAGGTGTGTTACTTAAGAAACTGTGAGCAAAATGGATGCATAGGTACTGCACCCTTCTTGAAAGGGACCACATCCAGCCTGTTCCATTAAGACGCACCATTACCTAGGTATAACTCCTCCACGAAGAGGTACCGCACCAAAAATGAAGAGGTATCGCACCCCTCCTAATTGAGGTTGCCCTAATGGTCACATTTTGATCGAAGGAATTGGACCCTTATGACTTAGGTACTGGTACCTAAAGCTCTGTAGAAGCACTTATTATTACAATTAAAGACTCCAACAGCTCCAATTCATTTCCATCAACCTCAAACAACTATTAATCCATGAAGGGGTATAAATGGAGCACAAAACACTCAAAAAATGTGAAGAAACAAGCTTACAAAGATCAAGAGCAAAAATCCAATCCTTTCTCATTATTATTCTCATTTTCTCTTGTATACACTTGTGGGGTTATTTTTTTTATTAATTATTTTTGTTTTTTTTTTGTGTGTGTGTGTGTGAGTGCTTAATTTTTATATATCAACTTTCTAGGAGTAATAATCCTTTCAAACTTTATTTCTCATTTTTGTGAGGATTTACTTAAGGTTTTAGGTAGAAAACATTAAGTTGCCTTTTGAAAAAATATAAATTGTAAAGGTTAAACTTTATCTTTGAAAGGTTCAGATTTAGGCTCCGTTTGTTTCACTGAAAATGATTTCTGGAAAATAATTTCTGGAAAATGATTTACTTTTCTAGAAAAGCTAATATTTTCTGGTGTTTGGATGAATCTGTGTAAAATATTTTCTGTTGTTTGGTAGATTTCTTAAAAATATTTTATAAAAGTTGTTTTCAATTAAACAAAACATGCATTTGAGATTTCCTCATTTTTCATTGTTTAATTGAATTTATTTTTATCTATAATTTTATATTTTACATTGTTTTTGCAAATATTAAAAATATTATGTTAAATTCAGATTCATTACAAAATCATTTTTTAATTACATGACTACTAAGTGGGTATTTTTTATTTAAAAATATGACATCAACAAAATTGACAAAAAAATTAACGATGTCAACAATTAGACTTGATTTTCAAATTTGAAAAGTAAAGGGACTAAATTTTTGAAAATAAAAGTACAAAGACTAAATTACAAATCTGTGAAGTGTACATAGACTTATGACATATTTTAACCTTTATACTACAAAACATTTATTATTAATATATTTATAATTGTAATAAATATTTATTATTAAAATATTAATATTGAATATTTTCAATAATATGTGAATAATATTATTTAAAATTATTATTTTTAAAATTTATTATTAAAATAAAATTGAAATATTAAATAACTTATTAAAATAATAAATTATATTTATTATATTAATAATTTATTATATGACTAAATATAAATAATTAAATATGTATGTTTAATAATATTGAAAAATATAATATTTTAAATATTTTAAAAATAAAAATAAAATTTATTATCAATATAATAATATTAAGCTTGATTTAAGTTAATTTTTATATAAAAATAAATTTATCTATAGACGAGCTCTTTTCCGGAAAATGACTTACGCTTTTCAAAAGGGTAAGTCATTTTACAGGAAAAAGGGCTTATTTTACCTTAACCTTTAAGTCATTTTCCGTTGACCAAATTATTTTCTATAAAACAAACACAGGAAAATGCAGAAAACATTTTCCGTAAAACCTTTTACATGTAAACAAACAGACTTTTAGTGAATTTGAAAAATCCTTAATTGTGATAAACTAAGGTAGTGGAGGTAGATAATTGGGACTGAACCATTATAAATTTTTGAGTCTATTGTTTGCCATTTTTGCTTTAATTTTTTTAAACACCAATTAACCCCTCTCTTAGTGATTATTGATCCTAACAATCTTGATTATAAAAATTAGTTTGGAATAAACCTCAAAATTTACATATGAACTTTAATTAAATGTGTAATATGTTACATCAACTTTAATTTGATAGAATTATATATATATAAATTCAATTTTAACTCGATTAAAGTACATATTTTAAAAGACAAAATAAATCTAATTATTCTTAGTAAACGTAACATTTTATATACACAAAAAGCAAACTGAAAATGGTGCTATGTTATTAATTTATTATAATTGAAATAAAATCAAAATTTATATATATAAACACTTGTATAAAATCAACATCAATATTCATATATTATGGCAATAACTCAAACTGAAAAACCTTTTTTTTTCTTATATAAAACAAACTTAAAAACTTATTAGGTGTCAAGCTTGAAAGTAAATTAATTATTGCCAATCCATGCTCTGTATTTAATTCTACCATTATTTAATAGTGAACAAGATTATTGTCTGCAAATACAAAGCTAGAAAGTCCCGAAAAGGAAAACCAAGTATGTCGGCTAAAATATCCTTAAAACATCAACGACTAGAACATGCCTAAGGTAAAATGCAAATATTTAAAGGTTGTTTCTAAACCAAAACACACCTTTGTCCTTGCCGCCCTCATCTGGTTCAACGTAAAGACACTCCTTCGCCTCCCTCCATATCGCCTTATAGACAGGCATCCCATCGAACTGATAGTATTCCCCCAATATTGGCTTTATCGCCTTGGTGGCCGCCATTGCATGATAGTGAGGCATTGTCGAAAACAAATGATGAGCCACATGAGTGTCGGTTATGTTATGGAAAACCTTGTTTAAAATCCCATAATCTCTGTCCACAGTTGATAAAGCTCCTCTCATCCAGTCCCACTCCGAGGAATCATAGTGCGGCAAAGATGGGTGAGTGTGTTGCAAATACGTGATCATTACTAAGAAGGCGTTAACCACCAATAATGGCACCCCATAAACGCTAATAACCCAACCTACCCCTTTGGCCAACACGAGACGGTAGAGCGCATAGGCGACAGCGAGGACGCCGGCGTCAGAGATATAGATTTGGAGTCGTTCCCGGTCGGAAAATATGGGGCCGTAAGGGTCATAGTGGCAAGCGAACCTGTCGTAAGGCCGGCCGGCAACGTTGAAAGCTAAGTAAAGCGGCCAACCAAGGGTAAGTTGAATGGTGATTGACAGAAACCGACCCAGTGGATTGTTGAAGTGTTTGGCCCACCATCTTAAACCAGATTTTTTCTTGGGAACGAACACTTCATCCCTTTCGAGGGAACCGGTGTTGGAATGGTGTCGACGGTGGCTATATTTCCAAGAGAAATATGGAACTAAGAGAGAAGAGTGGAGGATAAGGCCAACGGTGTCGTCAAGCCATTGATAATCACTGAAAGCATGGTGGCCACATTCATGGGCTATGACCCAAACGCCGGTCAAAATGCAACCTTGCATGGCCCAATAAAGAGGCCAAGCCACGTAGGAGAGAGGCTGAGGAAGGTTAGGGAAGTAATTGGTGGCCACATAGTAGAAAAGAGAGGCCAATATAAAGTCGTAAAGGAGATATGAGAATGAGCGTAGAACGGAGCGCTGGAAACAGTGTGGTGGGATGGCTTTCTTGATTTCACTCAGAGTGAAGGGTGGCTTTGAGTATGGAACTCGCTTCAGTGAGTTGAAATCGGGTTTTTTTGGACTCGGTGGAACCGACATTCTGCCTCCAGCACCCATTGTTCCACACCCTGTAAAAATAAATGGATAGTGGAAATGGTTAAAAGAACAAACATGGTATATTGAAAATTTAATAGAAAAATATCTGCTAAATAACCGACTAAACTTATTAGTCTCAACATAATCCACTTCACTAACCATAAACAAACCAAAATTATTATTCTCCATGTTAATTACTCAATCTTAACCTCTAAACCCCTACAACCATACTAGTTGATAATATACATTTTGATACTTCAACTTGACTATAAGGTTTAAATTAGTATTTAAGATTTTTTTTTGTTTAATTAGGTACTTGAACTTGACTTTAAAGTTTAATTTGGTACCTAAAATTTATTTTAGTCCAATTAGGCATCTGAACTTGACTTCTTGGTTTGAATTAGTACATGAATTTGGTTTTTAGTCCAAATTAGTATGTACAATAAATGACTTATTTGATTCTAAAAAGAAAGACTTGTTTGAACCAATTTGACCTATTAAGCCAAGTTCAAGTACTAATTTTAAACCAAAAATTTAGGTACCAAATTGAACCTTGAGGACAAGTTTAGGTACCCAATTAGATAGAAAAAAAAATTCTTAGGTACTAATTTGAACCTTAAAATATATTTACCTTTTTTATAATATCATTAAGGGTAAATTACACCAACAGTCACTCAACTTTAGGGTAACTAACAAAACAATCACCTAGGTTTCATTTCAGTCACTCAACTTTGAAAAAATAACAAAATAGTCACTAACGTTATTGAAAAGTGACAAATCAGTCACTCATTAACATTTTCCGTCACAAGTTTAACGGAATAGCTGACGTGGCCAGTTAGCTAGCTGATGTGGCCAGTTAACTTGCCACGTTGGACGAGTAGTCAAAAGGTCAAACAAAAAAAGAAAAGATGATTGGTCAGAATGATTTTTCTTCTTTTTCTTCTCATCTTTCTCTTCATCTTCTTCTCCTCAACCTCTTTCTCTTTATGCTTCTTTTTTTTTCTTGTCCTTCTCTCCTTTCTCTTCATCTTTTTCTCCCACAATGCAACAATGGCTACAAATCGAGAGCCACAACAACGATTACTAAACAACCCCAAGCCACCCGCATCCTCAAAACCAAGCACTCAAGCACCATGGAAGCCAAGTGGTGCTTATATTTTGAGAAACATCTAGTGAAAGAATTAATGGAAAATGCTATTATTCAGCCTTTTCCAATGACCAAACTGTTAAAATTTCTCCAATCTCTTGCCCTCTTCTCCGCTCATCTATATCGTTCTGACTCTTTCACATCCCAATTGAGTGACTTGCTGTCACAAAATCTTCATGTCTACGTCGTCGTTTACCGCCACCTTTCTTCTCTCTCTCATTAATGCTTTCTTTTTGGGTTTTGAAAGACAGAGAGAGAGAGAGAGAGAGACCCCTAAGCATTCACTTAGTCTCTTTGTCCCTCTTCCTTAAGCACGTCTTCACCAAAAAACAGTATATATATATATTAAAGCTTTTGTCGATTTTCCTGGTTTACTTATAACCCATCCACGAATTTCACATTCATAATGGGCATGGCTTTATTTTCATTCTGATATAAATATAAGGAGAAAGCCTTAGCTTTTTAGCTTTCAAACCTTACCCTATTTTTTTTGCTTCCATTCTCTGCTTCTTTGTTTGAATTTTTACAAGAAGTTATTATTATGGTTGTTCAATCACAGTTGTATCCTGAAAACTTGGGTTTACTACCTTAGCCCATGTGCGCCCTTCAGATTGGATGCCACCAATCCTGCACCACCTCACTGCTTTTGTTTTGATCTTCAACAACCTTCCCAAAATACGCTTCCTTTTCATCTACAACAAAACGCTCACAACTTGGCTTCTACTTCTTCTCCTTCGTCGTCTTTGTTGTCAATGTGTGATAATTTTCTCTCCATGACACTTTCTCAAGCTTTAGATGCTCAACTTGAGGTGCAAAGGAAGGAGCTTGATTGCATTCTTCATTTTCAAGCAAGGGTTCTTTCTTTTAATGTTCTTTTTTTTTTTATATCGTAAATTGATCACTTTCACTCGAAGTTCCTTGTTTTTTGGTGGGGAAAAACACGAGAATGAGAGGCTAAAATCAGATTCGAGAGCAAAGGAGGCGACAACTAGGCACGCTACTAAAGATCATGGAATGGAAGGCTTTATATTTGATGAAGCGAAAAGAAGAAGACTTGGCACGAGCAACAAAGAAAACAATGGAGCTCGAAGCTTGCTTGAAGAAAGCCAAAATGGAGAGCGAGTGGTGGGAAAGGCTTGCCAAAGCAAATGAAGCCATGGTTATGGATTTAAGATACACAATGGAACACGTCAAAGAGGAGCTAATCGTAGTCGATAATAATAATACAGACCAAGATACCGAGTCCCATTGCTTTGCAGCTCATGCGATCAAAGAGATGATCAACAAGGAGAAAAAATAGCAAAAGGTTGCTTGCAAACACTGCGAGTCTAGGAGCTCGTGCGTTCTGCTCCTACCTTGCAGACAAATAACCCACTGTTTCTTCTCTTTCACTTCATCTTCCTCTTTCACTTCTTCTCTGTTTCTTCTCTTATTCTTCTTTTTCTCTTTCTTCTACTACCCAGGACAGTTTAGGGTTAAAAGGACTGTTACAATGACAAATAACCCATTGTTAAATGCCATGTCATTTTTCCATTACATCTGTAGCGGAAAATGGTTAAAAGGACTGTTTTTTTTTATTTTTTTAAAGTTGAATGACTGAAATGAAACCTAAGTGACTGTTTTGTTAGCTACCCTAAAGTTGAGTGACTGTTGGTGTAATTTACCCTATCATTAATTATTCCAAATAGTTAACACTGCTAGCTATTTCAATTAAAACACTAAGGTAGATAAAGATCTATACTATTGATTAATACATTAACTGAGTTGATATTATAAATCAATTAGACATCAACTCAAATAATGACTAAAATATCACTACTTCACAATGTGTTTTTTCCTCTCTTTTTATATATATATATCTTTTATATAGAATACAAATCCCCTGCCCCAAGCACTTGCCCCCTCCGTGTCCTTCGTATACTTTTTTTTTTTCATTTTATATCCTATAAACATTAACTAAAATTAAAAATTATCTTTTCAATTTTATATTAATTGTAAAAGAATTAAAATTTAAGAAATAAAAAATTTAAACCAATTGATCATATATATTTTAATTTATAGAAAAAAATATAAATAATCTAATATATTGAATTTTGATAAGATAGTTCTTAAATTAAATCTACAACATTAAACTAAAAATTAATTTTTTTATTAGTACAAAAATTCATATCAATGGAAAAGATTGATTTTTGGGTATAATGAGTTTATTAAGTTTGAAATAAAAATTTATAACTTGTAAAATTTCAAAATCATTTAAATCTATCTAAGCTTATTTGACCTAAACTAATTTGAATATAAAAAATTTAAGTACACAAAATTTTGATTTCAAGAAAATTTGTGCGAAAGAATATCTAAAATGAGTTGATTCGAGCCTGAGATAATTCAAAATTGAAATAATTCAAATCCGAAGACAATCAAAGTTGGACCCGCTCGAACTCACTAGTTTGTCAACTTTAATAAGTGGAAGAAAAATACTAGTAAATATTTAAAAAGTTAAAACAGTTAATATTGAGATCAGTTTTTGTTCAAAAGAGTTGTATGTTTTTTTCTTAGTATCAAGAGTAAATATATATGTATATATATATTCCTCGTCGATCTGAACTGGGTTGTCTTTAGATTTGGATTATTTTAAGTTTGGATGAGTTCAGAAATATTTTCGAGCTTATGTTTTTCTTGAACTCATTTTTTTAGATTTAGATTTTCTCAGATCTGAATCAATTCAAATAAGGTAACCTTGATGATTTTGATGTTTTATAAATTATACATGTTTTTATTTTAAATTTAATAAACTCATTATATTATTTTTTATTTCCAATGTAATAAACTCTATCATATCAGAAAAACAATCTTTCCAATTGAATTAAGTTTTTGAATTATTAAAAAAAAGTAATTTAATGTTATAGATTTAATTTAAGAACTATCCTATCAAAATTCGATCTATTAGAATATTTATATTTTTAATTTAAATATATATAATGAATTGATTTAATTAAATTTATTTCTATTTTAATATTATTTTTTTATTTTTTATCAATTTTAATTCTTATATAATTAATATAAAATTTTAAAAATAATTACAATTTTAATCAAAGTTTATAAGATTTCCTTTAAAATAAAATATATATATTACGTGGCGTAAATTTATTAAAGAGGCATAGACCTAATGAGATTTATTTAAATCTTTTAAAGCATTTCAATTAAAATTTTATTTATTTTTATATCAGGTTTATACATATAAACCTTGAACTCATTACGTTAACATGGATTTTTTTATGTATGTATGTTTGTTGAGATGATGCTTTAAAAAAATCCACATAAGCGTTTTAAACAAAATAACTAACCCTTGAAATTAACTAATGATTTATTAAAATAAAATATTAAATTAAAATATAAAAATTAAATCTCAAATTTAAACATAATAGAGAAAAATGATAATTGAACATCTTAGTCCAAATAACTAATACCATTAAAAAATTCTTTATATAATTTTGGTTTTTTTTTTTTTTAAGAAAAAGATAGTTAAAATCATAAGATAATGATAAATTAGTAAAAATAGTTATTTAAATAATGATAATTTTACTTTTTAAATGATAGATAATTTTGGATTTCTTTTTTTAAATATTCACATCACCCAACTAATGAAATTTTTCAACAAAGTAAGTTATTTGCACTAAGTTATAACATTAATTATAATAATAGGATGATCACATTATGTAAAATTAAAAAATATAAACTAAATCTCCATAATAAGGTTAGTACATGGAAGAAATCATAATTTAACCAATTTTCTACTGTGAATATTAAATATTCTCAATGTGAATCCAAGATCTGCAGAGCAATAGAACTTGTAATTTAAAAGGAAAAACGTATTCAAGTACTACTAAGAAGAAAATAAAGGACTAAACTTGTTAACAGGGGCGAAGCCAGAACAATTTTTTAGGGGGCGGACGAAATTTTAATTTTTTATAGTTTATATCTTTATAATTTGTAAAGGATTAAATCGAATTTTTATAATTTTAGGGGGGCCAAAGTGCAATTTTACCTTTACTAATTTAAAATTTTAAAAAAATTTTAAAGGCCTAAATAGTAATTTTACATTTTAGGGGGGGCCGGGGCCCATGCCAGCCCCCCTGGCTTCGCCCCTGCTTGTTAAGCGAATTTCATATTGTTGTTATTTCAAAGCTAGGAATGGCCCAAAACTATACTAAATCAATAATTGCACATCATCAATTACTACTGTTATAATACTTATTATTAAAGACCCATAACCTGATTGGGTTCGGGTTGGATTTTACACGATTCGCATATTAAGCTTGCATGACACTAAGGGTTCACATCGCACATAAGGTCGCGCGATGTGGGTTCACACGCCACTACATAGGTGAACCCCCATCGTATAAACACGTGTTAAACCTAGAGTATGGTACGTGTTAGCATGCATGGAACCTACCATGCATGGAACCTACCTAGGATATCACATCAATGAACAATAACCATATATAAATACATAGATTTACCATCTAAAGAGGAGAGAGAGAACACTCAACAATTTGGTGCAGTGAGCATGGACGAACTTCCGGTTTTCAGATTTTCATATTGCTAAAAAACCAAAATGGCTCATCCCAATGAGAATTTCCCCATGAAGTATTTGACAAGACAAGCAGAAGGTTCTGGCGCTAGCAATCAACCTAGTGAGATGGATCTTTTTGTTGGTTGGTTTGCTAATCGACCAGAAAATTTGGGTAACTTGGCCCATGCATGTACCTCCAACTCATTCGATCTCAACATTCCTTTTAGTCAGGAAGCATCACCACAATAGTTATGTGCTCTGCAGGAGCAGTTAAGGTTGATGAAGGAACAGATGGCTTTACAAAGTACTAGGTTTGAACAGCGGTAAACATTTCAGCAAGAATTGTTAAGACAAAATGAAGAGTTGAAAAGGAAGATGCAGTCTGACAATTATGATCTTCAAGATAATGTCATGCTCGCCTAGAAGGAGGATGTAGGGCACATGCAAGGCCATGGCATAATGAAATGGATACTCTGCATAGAGATGTGTGGGCTTTGCATCCTAACGCCCAGGATATGGATTAGTTTTTTTGTTCTAACAATCCACTGGCTCCTGAAGTAACGACTATGGGCTTACCAACCAAGTTCAAAGTTCCAAAGGAAATGTTCGAAGGAAGAAGTGATCCTCAAGCGCATCTCATGTAGTATAATGATTATATGAATATGCTAGAGGCCTCTGATGCCGCGAAGTGCAAGGCCACCTCAACAACCCTTAAGGGAAGTGCAAAAGATAGGTATGTCTCTCCCACAGGGCCAAAGTTTTCACAATTGGATTAGATGTTCTTGGGAAAATTCCAAGCTCATAGAACAATAATGAGCACTCCTATGGGTTTAATGTCAGTAAAGCAGAATGATGGAGAATCCTTATAGGATTATGTTAAACGTTTTCTTGCAGCAATGTTAAATACCAAGAATTTTGATGATCAGTGGGTCATTGATGTTTTTATCATGAGTATTCAAAATGAGCACGTGCAATACTCGTTTATTGATAATAAGCCATAGAGTCTGGCAAATTTGTATAAGAGGGCCCATAAGTTTGTTGAAGCAGAGGAAATTAATAGAACGGCTCGTAGTACATTCCAAAGAGATGACATATAATTTAGAAACCGGGAAGGGATTCATAATCGCTAGGGTCTACCTTTTTAAAATTTACACGTACAAAGCGAGGGACAACAGAGGAGTTATTCGCAAAATGAATCGTTGAGAGTATTTCAAATATCTCAACCTAAACACACAAGAAGGTATGCCCTTCATGGAAGATTTGAAACTTATACTCTATTCAATGCTACTCATTCCTATATCCTTAGCTAGGTTAAAAGTTTGGGCATCTTTCTAAGTCCTCCACCCATATGACGTAATGTATCGAGGTCAAACTCGAGGGATAAGTGTAATTTTCACAACGACGGGGGACATAAGATTGATGATTACTCTTCTCTAAAGGATGCTATTGAAGAAGCGATTAGGAATGACGAGCTAAAAGATTTTATAGCTCAAGATACTACTCCGTCAGGTCAGAGTTCGCTAGGCGAGGACAATGGCAAGCAAAAGGTTATAGGAACAATACATGTGATAATTGTTACAGATGAAGACTAGGCGACCTCTAACACAAAGAGAAAGGCTCACCTTAGAAACGTAATGTCAGTCAGCTTGCCAAAAAGGGTTGCGAGCAACAAGAAAAATGGAAGGTGGAATTTAATGATGAAGATGAGAGCATGATGTGTGATGAAGAAGGAAATGACCTAATGGTTGTGTAGCAATTATAACAGGGTTTGAGGTGAAGAGAATATTTTTTGATAGTGGCAGTGCTGTGGAGTTTTTAACTTGGGATGCTTACCAGAAAATGAGGTTGAAAGAGCAAGCTTTAAGGAGGGCAAGTCTATTGTATAGTTTTGCGAACCATTCTATCGAGTTAAAGGGATGCATTACTTTACCCGTTACATTGGGGGACGACAAACACACCACGACGGAATATGTATAGTTCTTTGTGGTAGACCATCCAATGACCTATAATACCATTTTTGGGCGTCCCATAATGAGAATGGCTAAGATAATGGTTGCACCATTCTGTATGAAGATTAATTTTCCTACAAGAACAAAGATAAGCTTTATGAAACTTGATCAACGAACAGCTAGACAGTGTCACATGTTATCAGTCAAGCAAACACGCGAGCAAGTGATGCATGGGCAGTTTTCATGACAAACAAGAGTGGTTGGTCAAGTTTTGGATTTGGATAGTTTGGATGTTAGAGGTGAGGAAAGAATTAGGAAGCCAGAAGGGGCAGAGGTCATAGAAACTTTATAGTTATTCTATGATAATACAGACAAGTTTGTGAAAATTTCTTCAACATTGGCAGAGGAGGAAAAAGAAGACTTGATTCAGTGTTTAAGAGTGAATTCCAATATTTTTGCGTGGTCGACTGCGAATATGCCTGAGGTGGACCCTCAAATGGTTGTTCATAGCTTAAATGTGTTTCTCGAGGTTAAACCAGTTAAGTAGAAAAAAAATTGCTCTTCAGGTCATAGAGGCCATAAAACAGAAGGTAGGGAAACTACTTTCAGCGAAGTTCATCAGCGAAGTGGCGTATCCTGATTTGGTTCGAATGTAGTGATGGTGAAGAAAGCTAATGGAAAATGGAGAATGTGTATTGACTTCACCAACCTTAACAAAGCTTGCCCCAAGGACAATTTTCCTTTACCCTTGATTGATAAGTTGGTGGATGTGTCCTCGGGACATAAATTTATTAGTTTTATGGATGCATTTTCGGGTTATAACCAAAATCTATGGCCTTAAAAGATCAAGATAAAATAAACTTTATCATAGAAGAATGTTTGTTTTGCTATTGAGTTATACCTTTTAGTTTGAAAAACACAAATGCAACCTACCAGAGATTATTTAACAAAATTTTCAGAAAGAAAATTGCGCACAATAAGGTTTACGTTAATGACATGTTGGTAAAGAGCTCTAATCTAATGGGCATGTTCAGGATTTGTCAAAGGCTTTTTCCGTTTTGCGAGCTCATAGCATGAAATTGAGCCTGGAGAAATGTGTTTTCGATGTAAAAGCGGGCAAATTCTTAGGCTTTTTGGTTTTAGAGAGAAGGATAGAAGCGAACCCAGAAAAGATTCGAGCTATTTTGGATATGCCTCCTCCGAGAACTAGCAAGGATATTCAGTGTCTAGCAGGGAGGGTGGTTACGCTCAACAGGTTCGTCTTCAAGATGGCAGACAAATGCTTAAGTATATACGAGCTCAGGTATGAAAACGTATATACGAGCTCAGGTATTAATCCGCAAACCTAATTTGCGGGTATGAGTTCGTAGACATGAAGACACAAGTGTGAATTCATAGGCATGTGTCTAGTGTATGGTAGCCAAGTATATTTTCATAAAGGTTTTACACCTAGTATAATTCTGCAGTGGGGAAATCCACCTAGACTTACCGTAACACATATGTTTGCAGAGAGTGAAGACAAACTGCCTATTTGAGCGAAGTGTATTGTATGCGTGTTGCTTAGTATAAGTTTGTAGTGGGTAAATCCACCTAGACTTATCGTAACACATATGTTCGCAGAAAGTGAAGGTGAACTGTCTATTTGAGTGAAATGTATTGTATGCGTGTTGCTTATATTTATACGTGAACTGTTTAACATATTAATTGGCTTTATGTGTGAATTATATTCCACGCGAGCTGTATGTATGGGTAAGCAAACATCATGCGAACTTGCTGAGTTCATCTTGAACTTACCATGTTTCTTGATTTATTTTTTTTAGGTAACAAAAGCTATTTTGAACTTTAAGGGAGGGACTAAGCCAGAATATGTTGTTTCTAGTGTGAGCCTAGCAACTTTTGGGATTTAACATGTATATATTAAGGCGATCTATAAGCTTAGCTCATGAATTGTAAATTTTGAAAGACTTGTTTCAACTATGATGTGTATGTAATTAACATTGTGCACATGAATGAGGAAATATTTATAAGAGTAGTATTCATTTTGGTCTAAAGCGTTGTGAATAGCACACGAAGTAATAAAATATTTAAAACTTAGGCCATAAGTACGCCAAGTCTAAAGTCTATTCGACTAGCATTTTGGCATGGTCGATCGTCCAACTAATCGATTTGGGTGTTACATTAACCTAGACCGAGATAATATATATATATATATATATATCTTGTTCAAGCCTGTGTCAAATTGGACCAAGCCTATCAAGTTGGACGGACTATTTAACTCATGGATAAGTCCAGATATAAGTAATCGATTTAATTGACCTTATTTTTTTTTTTTAAGATTATTATATTTCTCTCTAATTATTTTATGTATTTTAGCGTATGTATTAAAATCATATATAATAAAATATTATATATGTATATTGTACTATTATATATTATTTACAATTTTAAATTAAAACTATTAGTGAAAAATGAGGTAAAGTAATATGAATAGGAAGCGCAATGGCAATGGCAATTGGACAAGGCAGGATGATTTTTTGCTCATCTCAACCATTCAGATTTTTATGCCTCCTAGTCTCCAACCTGATTTTATTTTAAATGTTAACACTTAAATTTGATAAAAAAAATTTCTCCATAAATTATAATTAAAATATAAAAATAAATCTAAATTTAAAAAGATATATTTAGGTAATTTTTTAAGCAATGCACACGACCCTACGCCGAACATCTATAGACCTACTATAAAAAAAATCCCATTGCATGGGATTGCTTAATTTAAAACTGAGGGGCTTACAGATTGTGACACATATGTAATACCATTAACTATTAATTTGAGGTTAGTTAAAGTAAATTATGATGGAGGAAAAATGAGAAATTGTTTTATGTTTTTTATATTAAGCTATTTTTTCGTTTATTTATTTATATATATATATTAATATTTTATTTTATGTATATATTTTACATGTTTATATATTCATATTATATTCATTTTACTTTTTGTATATTTTAATTATTTTCTAAATGTAATGTCTTGATTTTTCAAAATTATTAATGTTATTCACTTGAGAAAAAAAAATTTATGTGCATTGTTGTGTTGAAATTTATTACATATTTTTTTTATAATTTATTTTAGTGATTCATTTTTAAAATATATTTATGTTCATGATGTATTCACATTTGTGATTCTTTTTTCAGAGTATTATAATTTTACATAAATTTTAACATAAATAATTCATTTTATATAGATTTTGACATGATCATATATTCATATTTTGTTAATATTTTTTGTTTTATGTCATGTATAAATTATTTTTCTCAAATTATGTTTGTATCATATCTTAATTAATCTTATATTTTGTATATTCATTAAAATTTTAACTCTAATTTCATTATTTTAACTTCTTTTAAACATCTTCTTAAGAATTGGATTATTATACATATTTTATAGGCTATATTGATATAACTTATACAAATATTATGTTCAAAAACATTAATCTAATTTTCGAAAACATATCAATTATCTATACGCATATAATACAATCCATAAAAGCATAGTTTTTTTTTTCTGGACAACTCATTATGGTTGAACAATTGGCCTTATAATTTGGAAGAATTTGTTTAAAACTTTTTGAAATAATTTTTGGGTAATATATAATCATTTTAATGTTATTTTTTGTATTAATTGTGATTTAATTTAGAGGAAATTTTTCCTATGATGTTCTATACTAATTCTTATTAAGTTTTGTATAGATTATAATTATAATTTACTTTTGCATAATTTAGTATAGTCAGTGGCAGGATGTTAATTATGGGTTAAATTAAAATTAGATATGTTACGTAATAATTAATTTAAACATATAAACAATTAATTCAAAATAAGCTTCCATCAATATCTTTTAATGACACCTTTTAATACACTTAATAAAAAAAAAAAACTATTGGTACATATATGTAAAACAAGTTTCAAAGATTCAAAATATATGAAAATTTTGAAGAAAAACATACCTTATACTTAAAATTCGGAGGAAAAATGATGAAGAATTTTTTTTTTCTTTTCTTGCTACACACCAATATGAAGGAGAAAGATTGATAAAAGTCTGTTCATTTTTTCTTTTCTTTATATATATTATTTTATTACTTATAAAATATTATTATTTTAAGTAAAATATTAAATTATTATTATTTAATAAAAATATAATTCAAAAGTCATCATGAGTAATTTAATTTCTTCAAGAATATTTTTCTTTGTTTTTATTAAGAACAAATTTTTTAATATTATTTTTAATACAATAAAAATATTGGAGGGGCCTACTTATATTTTAAGGAGGGCTATAATATATATATAAAGGGAGAAATTGCAAAAATCTTAAAACTATAAAGGGAGAAATTGCAAAAATCTTAAACCTTGAAGGGCTTACTTATATTTTTAGGAGAGCCTATATTTACAAACGGCTAAATTGAAAAAAAAAAAAATTTAAACCTCGGGGCCATAGCCCCCTTGGCTCCTCCATTAAGTATAGTAGTTCTATTTAAAGGAATTATCATCTTTGTAGAACTAATGTATCTTCCATATCCATTTTACTATCTATGGATATTGACCCTTTCAAGGTTCGTGAATACATTTTCCAACAATGTCAACTCCTAAATTTAAATTTAAGCTTTTTTTTTTTTTCCTATGAGTACAATGTGCATTACCATTGTAGCCATTATTTATTGATAAAAAATATTATTTAAAGTTTTATAAATTTATTCAAAATTTGAAACATAACTAATTAATATTAATACATTCATGTTACATTATTGTACCTTAAAAAATTATTATTAATTAATAAAAATTTTATATAAATTGAAATTCTAGTTTTAATGAATTCCACTGCCAGTAGTTTTGCCAGGTTTGGCGGTAAAAGTAATCTACACGACCCTACTCATGCTTTTCATATTAGTATCTATGCATGAAAAATGTTTAATATATTTTTACTAGAGTAAAATTAAGAATTGTCAAGTATATCACATATTACTGCAGTTGAAATGTTTTTTTTATATATGTATATTTGTTCTGACATATAACTTATATTATATTTATACATATTTAAAACTAAAAATAACAAGCACAGTCTATGATTGCACCCTGAGGAGCAGGCACATACCCATAACGACACGGCATTTTAGAAAAGCATGTGTTAAATCACGAGATGCAGTCACCGTGACCAAAATCAAACCGTCCGTCTAAATTATCAAATCACAGCGCTGCCACAGATCACTTCTTACCCAAGTAGTGGTGGGTTTATTCATAATTTTTAATAGAAAAATCATTCACGAGTCGATTTATAGACTTGTAGTTTAAAGTTAAAAGTGTTAAACAACAAAAAGAATCAGCTGATATTGTTCATCGGTATCCGGCAAGTGGCAAATAAAATTAAATCAAGTTGAAAACTACAGACGAAAATTCCAGAAAAACTACTGCCAAAAAATTACAATGAAGACAAAGACAATAACATGTTTTTATTTTTATTTTAAATAAATCGTCTTGTCCATTTTTTTATAACCGGATTCGCATAATATTCTTTTTAATAGAATTTTTGGATTTCATCATCGGACTCAGTAGGATATGCCTTTGATGATGCATTTTTGATACCTTTGTAAAAAATTGATCCGTGTACTTAAATAAATAGAATCTTCTTAATATGCTTATATAGAAAAAAAAGTCTATTTGTGTAAAATTAATTAAATATGAAATTAAGCAACAAGAGAACACTCACTTACTTCCAAAAAAAAAAACATGTTCATATCTGAATGAAAGAATAAATCAGCTACTACTCAAGTTATAACTCGTTCTTTCAATAAACAATAACTAATATATCATTAACCAAAACTTTAGAGGACAAGTTTTGTTATTCTTTACTATTAATAGATTTCATAATTTCTAATAAAAAATAAGCGAAAGTAAAAGGTTGAGTTTATGAATGCAAAATAAAGTAAAAAAAAACAAAAAAAAAAAAACAGAAAAGGAGATGGAAAACAAGTTAAAGATCTGTGGTTTAATAACGGCATTGATCAATGAAAAGCACACTAAGATCCAAAAATTGAGGTGTTCCGATTCGGACTCAAGAGAGATGGAAAATCAAATAAATCTTAACTAAAACTTCAAAATGTAAGCTCAAATAAACAAAAAGAACACAAAAAATCAATCACTTTCGAAATAAATCTAACCATCAAAACAACAAATGAAAAATATCAGCAAAATATAAAATAGAAACAATAATTAAATGGCTAAGTAATGAAAAAAAATTACCTTAAAATGGAGATTGAAAATCACTCTATTATCTTCGTGGCTTCCTCGCTGTCTCTTTAAGATGAAAGAAATGACTTTTTTTTTTCGCGTGCCTCTTAAAAATAGACGGCCGAAGTGAAGAACGAAGGCCTTTATTTAAGCTTTGGCTTTCCCTCCTTGAAATGTGGGGGGACCCAGTATCGGCATTTTCCCCATACAAATGCCGTTTGGATTTTCTACCTTATACGTCTCTACGTCAGAATGGCAGTACCGTAGCGTAGGAGATATTACCAAGGGACAGCCCGTGGACTGTGTAGGGCCGTGTTAGGTATTATATTTTAACCGAATTAATCTATTGGAATCACGTGATCTAGAGACTATTTAGGGGTGAGCAAAATCCGATTCGATTCGAAAAATTCGATAAAAAATTTAAATTTTGAATTAAATAGTTCGAGTTATTTGAGCTAATCAAGTTATTCGAATCAACTCGAATAAAAAATTAAGTTTTTCGGTTTAACTCGAATATGAATTACACAATTCGAGTTATCCAAAAATCCGAATAATAAGAGACAAAACTACGTCGTTTTGATAAATATTTACTTTTTTAAAAGTTAAATTTCAAAAAAATTAAGTTAAAAGGAAAAACTACGTTGTTTTGATAAATGTTTACCCATTAAGTTAAAAGGCAAAATCATTATATTGTTCATGTAGTTAAATAATCTTGTACTTAGTCTACTAGTTAAATAATCGGTCTATCTAAATGCAACATTAAGAATAAATAATAGGATTCGTTATCTCGACTCGATTTGACTTGAAATTTTTTTACTCGACTCGACTCGATTCGAAAAAATTCAAATTGAGTAAGGTTGCTAAAATAGGATTTGTCAACTCGACTAACTCGAAAATTTTTGACTCGATTCGACTCGACTCGATCGAATACTCACCCCTAAGACTATCCGTATACTGTGTGCTATGAGAGGCCGCCGAATTTAGTAGCCTCATGAGCCACGAAAAGTATAGGTGAGTAGAATTGGATAACTTTTGATTTTATTAATATTATTTGATTTGGTTAAATTCAATTTTGATTTATGCGGAATTGTATATTTCAGATTCACTACAAGTTTTTTTCTTTAATATAGTTTATTAATTTTTAATATCATTTGTGTTGCATATGATTAATATAGTAATGTTGTTTAGATGGTTGTTAATATGTTATCACTTTTGATAGTTAAAATTGTTACAGTACGTTTGGTTCACTGTAATGGAATATAGCTGTAATTGAATAGAGCTGTAATGGAATAGAGCTGTAATCAGTAATTCAACTGCTTGGTTGAATGAAATGGAATAGAACTGTAATAGTATTCTAGTGTTTGGTTGAATGGAATGATGTTGTAATAGCATAAGGAAAAAAACTAAAATGACCAGAATACTCTTAGCAGAATTTTTTTTTTTTAGGTAGATGCTTATTGTTATTGTTATTAAATTTTAATAAGATTATTATTGAAAATAATTTAATAAAAATAATAAATAATTTAACCATATTTTAACATAATTATTATTAAATATAATTTAATAAAAAATATAAATTAATAACATTCTTAATATAATTATTATTATATGAATTTAAATGAATCAAAATATATAATACTATAAAAAAATATATAATCTACTTTATTATTTTTAAACTGCAATACATATTTAATGTGCTAAAATATCATTAGTGAAACAAATAATTTAATTATTCTACAATAAAAAACAAAATATTAGAAGTAATAAATAACTTGAGAATTATATTTCACATCCAAGCATAATATTCATATATTAACAAAAAATTACATGATTTCATTAGTTTATATGTCATAATCCATATGTTTTAAAATTTTACAACATCAAAAAGTTACAACATTGTAATAACATTCTATCATGTCATTATACCATCCAAATATTACAAACACAAAAAGTTACCAAAATATCATCAACACAACCATGATTTTTAATGGTCAGTAAGAAATCTTTCGACCCATTCCAATCGCACAGCAGAAGGTAAACTAAAGAAAATGAGCATTTGCGTTGGATGATCTGGAATTTTGCTCAATGCTCGAAAGCGCTCATCCTCAGTTAAACCTTCTACTTCACATAATGTTGGATATAATTTCAGAGCACTTTCTTGAATGACCATTTCTGACTTTTGTTGAATTAGCACTTCGGAGGCAATACTCTTACTGATTTCAAGGCCAACGGCCCGTATATTTTCCGCCAATAAAGTTGCAGCATCATTAAATGAAGTAGAAGAATCACTTGCATCAGAAATCTTTTTTTTTTCTTCTTTGAAAATGTGGAATCACCTTGGTTTCTACCTGGTTGCGGTTGTGTAGCTGAAAGATTCATATCATCCAAAGAAACATCAGCTTCGCATCCATGGAAATCGTTTCTTTCTTCATGAGTATTTGTAGTAGCCACATCCTCAACATCTATTTCTTCAATAATATCAGCGGCTGTTTGAGCATCTTTTCCAGTGGCTCTATCTTTTGTATAGATGGCAGTAAATTGGTCATAATAAGGGAAATTCCGATGTTTGAATTGAACAGCTTCTTTATGACTATAAAAAATGAGGAATTCATATTAGATATAAGTTTGGTCAAAATAAGATAATAAAGACTTGAAATAATTCTTACTTTTATATATGAGTTCCACACCACATCTTCAGCAACAACAAGCTGCCTATGCTCATCCCAACCAAAGCCGCTATTGTTTTTTCCACTAAGCATGTCATAAACGATTGACCAATCCCTTTTCAATGTCCTAATCCTCGATTCAAGATTAGGTTTAGCCTTCAACATGGCATGGGGTAAAACTTTTTCTAACATTTTTTCCAACTCATTTAAATAACCGGCTTTGAATCCTGTATCTGCATTAAAGGTTCCAACATTGTGCAAGTCGACCATACAAGCAACCAACACAACATCTTTTTCTGGAACCCATTTCCTTTTTGTTCCCCGAGAATTTTGGGAAGAAGCACTTGATTGTGAAAAACCTGACATAATTATCTTAAGAAAAAAAATGCAAATTAAAATTAAGTTCAATATTATGCATCAAAAGATCAAAACTTTATAAAATTATAACACATGATGAATCAAAAGAAAATAAATTATCATTCAACAAGTCTAGTACAATACAAAAAACCAATTCAAACACCACCAAAGTTTCATAAACTAGATACATGAAATAACATAAACAACTTAACGTTTACTATTTTTACCCTAAACCTAACTAATTTCTAGATGTTTGCCATTCATCAAACATTTGGTTGGCTAGTTCCATCCTCCAAGTAGCCCATGCATCCGATGGATGAATATTTACGATATTCGGTTCATCATCATCTATCACATTACTAGGTAATCCTTCTTCCAACTCCGCTTCAATAGGATCAAGACTCATATAGGTTTGAATAAAATTATGGAGCAAACAACATGCAATAATGATTCTATTATGCACCCTCACAGGATAGAATGATGGACTCCTAAGTATTCCCCATCTAAGTTTTAATAACCCAAAATATCTTTCAATAACATTACGCGCTGAAGCATGTTTCATATTGAAAAATTCTTCCGGAGTAATTGGCTGGTAACCCTGACGCCACTCATTCAAATGATATCTTTTTCCTCTAAAAGGCGCAAGAAATCCCTCACAATTTGTGTATCCAACATCAACCAGATAATAACAACCTATAAAAAGAAACTATTTGTCATGGTTAATTTCCCAAATAAGTATGATATTAAAAATTAATTCAAATTCCTCTAATTTTGCACTTTACCATGAGGAACTTTTAGTCCATGTCTCCTACTAATGGCATCTCGAAGAACTCGTCCATCAGCAACAGAACCTTCCTAACCAGGAAGAACATAAACAAAATGCATATCAGGTGTACAAACACCTAACATATTTGTTGCTATGTCACCTTTTCGTGTTCGATATCTATATTTATCAACTGTTGGAACCCTAATCTTGATGTGGGTTCCATCTAAAGCACCTAAGCAATTTTACATCACATGTATAAAACCTCGAGTTAGGATACTATATTTAAATCTAAATGGACTAAATTATGTACGAGCTATATATAGTATTCACTCCAATACCTTGAACCATTTCCACATTGGGTCTGTAGAATTAGCTGTAATTGGCTCTGCCTTTTTAAATAACACATCTTGTAAGCGTATGAAAACATTTAAAACATTGTGAAATGATCTACTAACGGTTTCCCCAGACCTATTAAAGTGATGCTTGATAACTCTATTTTTTAGGTGATGAGAAATGATATGTAAAAACATTGCCACTTGCTCATCAACAAGCATGTTCCTTGACGACTTCAATCTCCCTAAAGTTTGTAACATCTCACATAGTTTAAAAAAGGTAATTCTATTCATCCTACCTTATTCAATACAGGTCTCGTCACTAGCATATACAAGTCTTTTCACATAATCTCGTTGTGCATAAAAATCTAAAATATAGGATCTAATCCTTGGTCTATAAGTATGTAGGCTATGGATGGCACCCAATGCAACTAAGAACCAATTCGCAACTGTACACATTTGCAACCATATTTTAATAGCAATACCAATTCTTTTACGCCTCTCACTTTGTACAATTAAAGGCAGACGAGCCATTACTGCAAGATATTAAAGTGTTACATATCTTCAAATCATAGTAAAAGGGTCACATTTCTTCAATACTAATTTCAATAACAATAAAACAAAATCAAAGAATTTAATTTGTGAAGATCTTACAGTGTTTCAGTGAATACAAGAAGCTCAACTGTGAGTGGAAGAAGCAATCAAGCAAACCAAAGAAGAAGAGGAAGCAATAACACACTGTTAAAGAAAAATGAACAATACATATTTATCAAATTTCATTCAACAAAATCGGCTCTTGGCTTAGAAAATAATAATGTCTTGAATATTAAAAGAAAAATTAATAATGAACATCTAATCTTGAAATACATCCACATCCAAAATCCAGATCACTGAATCTTATGAAAGGTAGGCCGAAGATGGCAGAATCTCATTAAAAGAACAAGTATATAATATACATACAGAAACAACGTTTCTAATCCATGCTAGGTAGACCAATCAGAAATAATTAAAATGTGATACCATTTGTTCTTAAACATGTTTAATAATTAGATTCTTTCAATCATGCTTTACCACCACTCATCAACTTACATTAAAATCATTACTTAATTTAAAAACACGTAAATGTGAATAAATAGTCTTTTAAAAAATAACTTATGGTAAAACCAATTTTACATTTTTCTACTACATATTAGTATTAAAAATAACATATATTTCTAACCCTAATTCGTTCTTATTTTTCATAATTAATTTGAACCATAATAGGGGAATCAAATTGCATAATAATGCAGTAGTTGTATTTTTAAAATCAAATAGATGACATGTCAAATTATTGGTTTATTGAAAAGTAGGTCATCATCTCCTTGCTGTCTTCATAATCCTATGGATCTCTCAAAAATAAAAGAAAAAGAAAAAGAAACAATAATAGTTATCGAAAAAGAAGTTATGTCCCAAAACCGGCCATGGCACAACTTATTAGCATCATATACACATTAGCATCATATACTTTAATCATGTATCACAACATGCTTGAAAAGCTTGTAAGAAAATGGCATGGGGGGGCTTTATGAATGGAAGAGATGTAAGTCATGCATGAAAGATAAGAGGCAGTCAAGATAGCCAAAGGAGACTGCCTACAAACCAGTAAAAGGATTATTATATATACATAAAACATTCCTATAGTTTGGATTTAGGCAAGTCATCCTTGGCTACCAAACAAGACTCTTAAATCTCCATACAAGGCCACTCTTCCCTGCCCTAGTATTTTCTACTTTAGGTGTTGGATCTATATGCACAGTCAATAATGGAGAAAAGCTCTATTTATGGCCATTGAAAAATGATAAAGAAGCTAGATTGCAATTGCTACAAAATAATTAGGTAACTCTTTTGTGCCTTTTTTGCAAAACATTCTATCATCAAAGTGGCTGTAATAGAATATATTCCAGTGAAGTTAAAGGACCAACATATATAGCAGATACTTAATTTGATGATGCCAATGAAGCAAACCCAGAATTATTTATCATGGTTGACTCAACTTGATTTTCTTGGTTAATTAAGAGAAATTATTATTTGACCTTTCCATAAAATTAATAATTTAGTTTCAAGTTCAACCCTTTTAACTAAAAATATTACATTTTGATCTTTATTAGAAATCAATAATTCAAGTTAAACCTTGAAGCCCATTATTTAAATGAAAAAAATCGTATTTCCGGTTCATCTAAAAAATTAATAATTTAATTTAAACCCTTTTAACAAAGAATTTTTTAGCTTCAACTTTCCAAAATTTTATAACTTTTATCTTGAAATTATGATAAAGTTTTTGACTTTATCCATATTCATGTAGTCTAAAATTCGGATTTAAAAATCTCAATCTCGGGACTGAGGGTTGTTATAGAAAACATGATAATAGTAACAAAATATTGTAATAAAGAAGGGAAGTGAGAAAGGAAAGGGAAAAATGCTTAGCCCTATTGCAATGTGGGACATGTAGATTAAGCAAGTTGCTGTGAATCAGTTCATTTGACATTTAAAGACATTGCAAAGGGTGAAAATGATGTTATATTAAGGTGAAAGTCTGTCTCTACATTATTCTTCGTCATCCATGTTTTTAGCCTTGAAGTTGTTTAAATCTAAAAGAATGGTTTAAACTAAGAAAAGAAAAAGAAATAGACCCTTGAAACTATGCATTACTTCATCATCCTATGGATCTCTCAAAAATAAATAACTTTGATACTGGCAGGTTAAGTTTCTTTGCTTTCTTGTTTCCATTTGTTGAGCTTTGCTTACCCTTTTTAAGCAAGTTGTAATTGTTGTTATCAAACTAAATAAAAATGATAATGATCCAGTTTGATAACAAATTCCAGATTTATGCAAAAACTCATAATGCAAAGAGAAGCTTGTATAGATAGAAAATATAAACAATATACCTTGTGATATGCTTGAAGCTAGATTAGGAACATCGATTGTAATATTTGCAATTAAAAGTCCAGCAAATACACAGAGGTAGAGACCTAAAAATAAACATTAAAGAGCGAGCATTATCATGCACGAAGAATAACATCAAGAACAGGGTACTTGATATTGAATGTAAATCAAACATCAAGGCGTTTAGCATTCCATTATCTAACGAGAAAAAACAGCGTTTTTATTCAATATAACCATTATCATCGAAGAAGGAACTTATTGGTTATCCCATTTTAATTCACAAAAGCATTTGTAGTTGTCGCTAGCATGAAAGTATGCTACCACTAATTCCGCATCCAATGTTAACATTCATGGATAGTTTATATAGCATAATAAAGCCACAAGCATCGCGGACTGAATTTCAAGCAATAGGAAGAATAATTTCCACAGCTTTATCACATTCTTGAAAGAAAAAGAAGACTCCAAGCACGAATATAAATCTTGTTGAAATGTAATTTCATTTACCCCGTTAAAGTTGAAACATTAACAACAACAATAATTGACATGTAAAGCAATAATTTTCCTTTTACACTTTTTTATCAAACATCTTCTCGTGCTTTTATGTTCTTATTCTCTATACTAAGATAACAACAACTAAGAAACATAACCAAACCGATCATCAAAATCCTAAAATTTATGTAGAAACAGATAAAAATAAACCCCAAAACAAAGAAAGATTCACACTTAAATTTTAAGCTAAGAAAAAAAAAACGAAGGGTACACTTACAGATAAATAAGCTTAGCTCCTTCTTCTAAACTTGAACAAATCGAACAAAACAACAAAATTTATATGAAAATAAGAATAAGAATGAACCCAGAATTTAGACACCATAAAAGATTAAAGGGCAAAAAGGAAAAACGATTAAATTTTAAGCTAAGAAAAAAACGAAGGGTACACTTACTGATTAATAAGCTTAGCTCCCTTCTTCTAAACTTGAACAGTCAGAACAAAACAACAAAATTTATATGAAAATAAATAAGAATGAGCCCAGAATTTAGACTCCATAAAATATTAAAGGGCAAAAAGGAAAAACGATTAAATTTTAAGCTAAGAAAAAAAATGAAGGGTACACTTACAGATTAATAAGCTTAGCTCCCTTCTTCTAAACTTGAACAGTCAGAACAAAACAACAAAATTTATATGAAAATAAATAAGAACGAACCCAGAATTTAGACTAAACAAAAGAAGACTAAACAAAGACGTACCTTTGAGGAGATGAAGATGAAGGGCGATGCATGATTTGGGGATAAATGTTGGAAGAAATCTAGAGCAAAATTTTTGAGGAGAAGAAAACAGGCTATTTTGGTTCCAAAACGTGAAAATGTATTCGGCGTGTGGTGTTGAATACCAATTCAGAGCCCTCACCCCTAAGTACCTATTACAACAGCTGAGGGAATATGGGTGTAATAGCAAAGCTGTGGAATACCCTAAACGGTGAACCAAACTTCAATCATCAGAAAGTGCGCTAATGAGCAGGTAGGAATGGAATAGAAATTCCATCCAACCAAACATGCTGTTAGGATTTGGTTAGTTTTTCGGTCAATAAAATCTTTATTTTATTGGAATTTTTTCTCTTACATGATTGTGTTTGTTTGTTAAGTCTTAGATTTAAAGTTACTTAATCTTAGCTTGGTTTGTTATGTAATGCGATATCATCAGATATCAGAATAATCAAAGAAAATATAACAAGATAGTAGAAAAGAATCTCATTTCTTCACATTATACTGAAGACCATGACATGATATTTATACTATAACTATGAACTGACATTGTAATATAAACCTTAACTGCTAACAAACTATAACAACTTTAACCACCAATCTGTTGTAACACTTCTTATTTCTTAACATTCTTCCATCTTGGAGTTGTTTCTAACAACTGCTGACTGATCCAACTTTGTAACAACCCTAAGGCAGGATTGAAACTTAGTAGAAAAAAAAAAGCTGATAAGGGTTTTGTAAACACGTCTACCATTTGTTCCTATGCTGGAACATGTCCCACGATCAGACTTCCAACATGCACATTTTCTCTAACAAAAAATAAATCTAACTCAACATGTTTGAACTTCAAATGCAAAACTGGATTGGCAGACACATCAACAGCCCCTAAGTTATCACACCACAATACAGCCTTTCTTGAAAGAGATACATGCAACTCGGACAACAATGACTCCAGCCAAACAATCTCCGTAGTAGTATGAGCCAACACCCTGTACTCCGCTTCTGCTGTGGACCTGGACACAACCTGTTGTTTCTTGGAGCCCCAAGACACGAGATTACTACCAAGAAAAACAAAAAACCCCGTTGTAGATATCCTATCATCCAACTCAGTTCCCCAATTAGCATCAGAATAACCAACCAAATCTAAACTAGAAATAGCTGTGAAGTGAAGACCATAGTCCACAGTGTTTTGGAGATATCGCAAGATGCGCTTGATAGCCTTGAAGTGTTGATCAAGAGGCTTATGCATGAACTTACAAACTTTGTTGGCAGCAAACGTAATGTCAAGCCTGGTGATGACAACATACTGCAAAGTTGTAACAGCCCGTTTTTGGTCAAATCGGAACAGTGATTTTGGAACCACAAATTCGAGGTCAAAATATTTATTTTATTATTATTTTAATGTTTACAGCATGATAATATGTTTGTGTGAAAATTTCGTTAAGAAATTTTATCGTTTGATTAGTTAATTTGATAAAAAAGACTAAATCGCGTAAGGTGTAAATGTGGAGTTCCATTAGCTAAAGGTATTCAATAGCTATGGAATCTTAATTTAGAGGTCCTTATGTTGTAATTAGACCATTAAAATAGTAAGTTTACAATTATGGACAACAATTATATGATTTTAATGTTTAATAAGTAAGGTTAATTTAGTAATTTGGTTAATTTCAGTAAAACAAATAAAACAAAATAGATAATTTGTGTCCATCTTCTTCATTAAAACACCAAAAATGATTCTAACATGAATAAACGATAGCTAGGGCTCAGCCAAGCTCATTTGTGCAATTGTAAGTTTATTTTTGTCCCGTTTTTAATGATTTCTATGTTTTTATGATCGTTGCAACTAGTACTAGCTAGCCCAGGGACTAATTTGCAAAATTGTTAAAGATTTTGAATATTTCCATTGATGAATATATGAGTATTTTGATTTTTAATGATAGATTATGAATATTTGATGTTAGTTAATCAAGTTTTATTAAGTGATTTTTAGTGAAAATGCAATTTAGGGGCTAAATTGTGAAATGTGAAAAATGTGTGGTTAAAATGTGAAATAAATGAAAAATATGGGCTGCTAGGGGCATAATAGTAATTCGGCTAGCATGTGTATATTTGGAATTTCATTAATTTGTGATTTTATGAAATAATGACTAAATTGTAAAAATGTGAAAGTTTAGGGGCTAATGTGTAAATTAGCTCAAATGTATATTTTGGATTAAATTGAATAGAGAGATGATTAAATAAGTTAATTTTTAATATATTTATATCAAGAAAAGTGGAATTCGGATCTAGATTGGGGAAAAACGAAAGTTATCGACTAATCGACTTATTTCATCGTTTCCACATTCGAGGTAAGTTCGTATGTGATAAATTTCTATACAAATGTATTTAATATGCTTTGATATTGCATAAATTGCGAATGCAAGACTGTGGATATGAACGATAGTAATTCATTGACGATTCGACATTCGAAATCCCGGTTGAACCTTAGGAATAGTTTAGGATGCAAGTGACATGTCATTAGGGGATATAGTGAGTTGGCTTCTGGCCATGATATAGCACTCTGTGTGTGAGATAAACCGATTTAGCTTCGGGCCATGCATATCGGCTGATTTGGCTTCGGGCCATGATATTAGTATTTCAGATAAGTTACCTTGATTTGGCTTCGGGCCATGGTATAGGTACTTATCGTGGGAGAACCTCAAGTATCCGACTTCTATTCCAAATGGTTCAACGGGTGAATGAAAGTTGAGGATGTGTATGAGATTTATACGAAAGGGTACAAGTATGTACATAAACTATTCTACCATTGAATCGAGGAAATGATGATGAAAGTATATAGTTTTGTGAATAAGTATTTGAAAGGTTTGTTAGTTAATGTAAGTCACATTTTGATGTATTCAAATTATTGATTTATATTTTTGTGATTGCATTAAGTTATTTCATACGAGCTTACTAAGATTTATAGCTTACTTTGTGTATTTTCCCATGTTTTATAGTGATATCGAAGCTAGCTCAGATTTGGGGATCGTCGGAGATCGTTTCACACTACCACCTTTCACTTGGTACCTTTGAACTTTGGTATTTTAAGTATATGGCATGTATAGGTATTTTGAGTCATTTTGATTATGGGTTGATGGTGACTTTGGTTATTTGTAATGACTTGTAATTACATATGTTTTGGGTTGTAAATATGGCCATGAGTTTTGACTTAATTTGGTGAATCTGGTTATGTGCATATATGTGCATATATGGTTGATATTTTGAGTTCATGGATAGATATGTTAATGGTTTATGTTATGAGGCTTATGGATATTGACAAAGTAAATTTTAAATGGTTGAAAATTTGGAAAGCTATGTGCTTGTGAATTGGTACATGATAATGCATGTTTGGAAGGGTTTAGTTAATTGAATTGTATATGTGAATTAGGTATGAAATTAGATGTAAATTGTGGCATATTTGTGATTTGTATTGATGGTAAAGAAATGGTATTATTTGAACAATTGTTGATGGTATTTGGCTGCATATTTATGTCTTGAATTGGTACCATTTGGATTGTTTAGGTACATGCAAATTTGGGTGACAAAATGGCTTAGTAAATAGTCTATTTCTGTCCACACGGGCAGCGACATGGGCATGTGTCTCAGCCGTGTGTGACACACAGTTATGTTACACGGCCGTGTGTCCCCTGGTGTGGTTTTAGAAATCAAGTCAGTATGCTCCACACGGCCTCACTCACGGGTGTGTGACTTGGCCATGTGGCATAAGTCAGTATACCCTACAGGATTGACACGGCCTGGCACACGGGCGTGTATGGCCATTTTTAGGGCACACGAGCGTGTGTGTTGGCCGTGTGACCAAAGTCAGAGAGTTACATGGGGTCGGACACGAGCTAGGGCACGGCCATGTGCTCCAATTTTGAATGTCCACACGACCTGTGACACGGTCGTGTCTGTAACGCCCCTTACCCGTATTCGACGCCGGAACTGGGTACGAGGCATTACCGGACTTAACTTAACTGTTCGTACAAAATTGGGCAATGAACTTTCTTTTCAACTTAAAGTTTTTCATTCGAACTCTTAACGTCCTTATTATGGACCTACAAAACCCAAGACATACACATGGAGTGATCCAGGACTGAATCGGAAACTCACGAACACTTAGAAAATTTTTACTCAAAACAGGACCACACGCCCGTGTGGATAGGGACACGCCTGTGTGGACAGGTCGTGTGGTCACACACGCCCATGTCCCTAGCCCGTGTGGATTTTATTTTTCATTTCGAACCTACAGGGGTTTTCACACGGCCTGGCACACGCCCGTGTTTATGGCCTGTGTCCCTCACACGGCCATGACACGCCCGTGTCTTAGCCCGTGTGTGAAAACCTTGACATTCTGTTTATGACGTCAGCAGACACTTAGAGGCACACGGCCTAGTCACACGCCCGTGTGCTAGCCCGTGTGACGAACTGAATTTTTCACAAATTAGATGCAGGGGACACACGGCCTATCAACACGCCCTCGGGGCTGACCGTGTGTCTCACACGGCCTAGACACACGCCCGTGTGGACATTTTTAAGGCTATTTTCCAAGCCAATAGCCACCCTGAAAAGCAACCACAACTATACCATTTCAACGCAACACACAACATGATAATAAGGCATCTCTAATATCCAAAATCAAGACATCCACACCTTAATTCCACACTACATTCATCATGCATATACTTCACTCATAACTTATTCAATTGCACAAGCTTACTCTTTATGAATTTCATCATCATTTAATAGGAATAGCTTAACTAGTAGTGGCCAATTCCAATGGCCATTTACAAGATGAAATGAGTAGCATTAATAGCCAACACTTTGGCTAACCAATATGACATATAACAAAATAACCAAGTTCCTATACATGCCATACCCAAAATAATCAACTTTACAATACCAAAAGAATAGCTTAATAGTTTGAATCGAGCTCCGACGTCCTACGATCCCCGAGCTAGCTTGGCGATACTATAAGGAAAGGGAAAAGAGAGGGGTAAGCATAAAGCTTAGTAAGTTTGCATAAAATAAATAGCAACATAAGAGCTTATGATAACATTCATACATTTCATTGTGTAATAACTCAAATTCTCAAGCACATTGACATAACTTACTCATGCTTACTCTTACCAATCTCATAACACATATCAAACTCATTTATCATAAATTACTCATATGTACCTGTGTCACTTCATCACATAACTTTAGCACTCTTACATCTTGAACATAAACTTAGCTCTTTACTATCTTTAACATAAAATTTAGCCCTTTACCCGTTGAACCACTTGGAATACCGAAGGATACCCGGAATTCATCATACACAGAATAAGATGCCAATGACATATCCCAGATATGGTCTTACATGGGATTACATGTCGATGTCAATGCCATATCCCAGATATGGTATTATACGAGATCGTATATCGATGCCATGTGCCAAACATGGTCTTACATGAAATCTCTTATTCGATGTTGATGCCATATCCCAGATATGGTCTCATACGGGATCTCAATTTGGTGCCAAGGCCATATCCCAGATATGGTCTTATACGGGACCTTATAAATCTCATATCTTGACGATGGTATCCTTTCTATTCCTAAGGTCAACCGGGACTTTCACATCATAAATCTTCATCATATTCTCATCGAACATCATTGATCAATTTTCATAGAAATAATGTACATTTCATGTAATCTCAAGCATTTCAATACATAATGACATAATGTTAATTTATTACACACAAACTTACCTCGGTACCAAAATATGTATGGTTGTTCGATTTAGTCTACCACCTTGTTCTTTCCTCGGTTTCAGTCCGAACTTCGTGTTTCTTGATCTATAATGACAATTTCACTCTTTTAATGATTGCATTGACTAAATCGAACCATGAATCATACTTTGACAAAATTATGATTTTGTCCCTATACTTTCTCATATTTACAAAATGGTCCCTAGGCTCGTATAATGAAATACACTCATTTCCTTGGTTACCCAAGCCTAGCCGAACCTACCTTAAGCTTATAGTAGCTCATATTTTCCTTCAAAACTGATTTTTACTACACATTTTATCACTTTTACAATTAGGTCCTTTTTATGAATTTTCCATGAAAATCACTGAGAAAAAGATGTTTATCATACATCAAACTTTCATATTCCTCCATTAAACATCAAAATACATGCATGTCATGCATGGGTAAATTTTTAAACATGAACCCTAGCTCAAAATAAGGGTAGAAATAGTTAAATTAAGCTACGAGGATCTCAAAAATACGAAGAACATGAAAAACGGGGCTAGGAGGTACTTGCAATCAAGCTTAAAAGTTGAAGAAACCCTAGCTATGGGTCCTTGCAAATTTCGACACTTAGGGGAAGAAGATGACCACTAATTTTGACTTCTTTTTCCCTTTTTATTAACTTATTAACCAAATGACCAAAATGCCCTTAAGGCCCCTTTCTTGAGATTTTTCCATCCCATGTCTATTTTTGTCCATCATCAAATATAATGGTCAAATTGCTAAATAAGGACCTCTAATAAATTTTCTATTGCTATCTCATACTTGAATCTTCTAGAATCTCATATTTTTCAATTTTTGCAATTTAGTCCTAATGAATAAATTGATCATTTAATTATAAAATTTCTTCATGAAATTTTCACACAATCATGCAAACATGTCTTAGACCTCATGAAAACCATGAAACAAATATTTCTACTTCGGATTTGTGGTCTTACAACCACTATTCCGACTAGGCCCTAAATTGGGCTGTTACAATTCTCCCCCTTAGGGATTTTCGTCCCCGAAAATCTTACCGGTAAAAAGGTTGGGATATTGGTCTCTCATGGCCTCCTCGGGCTCCCATGTATCCTTTTCTACCCCATGTATTTGCCATAGTACTTTCAAAAGGGCTATACTTTTATTTCTTAACTGTTTAACTTCTCATGCCATCTTAACCGGCTCTTCGCCATAAGTCATGTTCGGTTGAATTTCAACCTCTGTCGGTACAATCACATGCAAAGGGTCTGATCGGTAGCGACGTAACATAGACACGTGGAATACATCATGAATCTTTTCCAACTCAGATGGCAATGCCAAACGATAGGCTACCGGTCCTATCCTCTCGGTAATCTCATACGGTCCGATAAAGCGCGGACTCAACTTGCCTTTCCTGCCAAATCTGAGAACTTTCTTTCATGGTGACACTTTCAAAAATACCTTATCACCAACTTGAAATTCAATCTCTTTTCGTTTCAAATCCGCGTAGGACTTTTGCCTATCAGAAGCAACTTTTAAACAATCACGAATCACTTTTACCTTCTCTTCAGTTTCTCTGACTAAATCGACCCTGTGAATCTGATTCTCTCTAAGTTCAGTCCAATACAGGGGCGTTCGGCACTTACGCCCATATATTGCCTCATAAGGTGCCATTTTCAAGCTCGACTAAAAACTTTTATTGTAGGCAAATTCTATTAATGGTAAGTACTTTTCCGAATTACCTTGAAATTCTAAAACACAACATCGAAGCATGTCGTCAAGTATCTAAATTATCCTTTTCGACTGTCCGTCGGTTTGCGGATGGAAAGCTGTACTAAAGCTCAATTTTGTGCCCAAGGCTTCTTGCAACTTTTTCCAAAATCGTGATGTAAATCTCGAATCTCTATCTGATATAATCGACAACGGTACTCCGTGAAGTCTCACAATTTCTGACACATACAAATCCGCCAACTTATCAAGCGAATAGTCAATGCGTACCGGTATAAAATGGGCTGACTTTGTAAGTCTATCAACCACAACCCATACAACATCCTTCTTTTTCAGTGTCAAAGGCAAACCTGTCACAAAGTCTATAGCAATACGGTCCCACTTCCACTCGGGAACCATAATAGGCTGAAGTAGACTCGAAGGAACTTGGTGCTCTGCTTTTACTTGCTGACAAATCAAGCATCTCGATACGAACTCAGAAATATCTTTTTTCGTACTCGGCCACCAATACCATTTCTTCAAATCATTATACATCTTTGTACTGCCTGGATGAATAGATAAACACCCACTATGTGCTTCATGCAAAATTTTCCGAATAAGCCCATCATCTCTGGGTACACAGACCCTATCTCGAAACATCAAACATCCATCAGGACTAATCCGAAAGTCCTACTCAACATTCGACTCACATTGGTCTCTTTTAGCTTGCAAATCATTATCGCCATTCTGAGCTTCACAAATCTCTTGGAGAAACATCGGTCTAGCTCTCAACTCAGCTAGAATAGAACCATCATCTGAAAAATCCATCCTTGTATTCATGGCCCTCAATACAAACAAATATTTCCTACTCAAGGCATCGGCGACCACATTCGCCTTTCCCGGGTGGTAGTCGATCACTAACTCGTAATCTTTTATTAACTCTAACCACCTTTGTCGCCTTAAGTTCAATTCCTTTTGAGTCATCAAATACTTTAGACTTTTATGACCAGTGAATACCCGACATTTCTCGCCATACAAATAGTGTCTCCAAATCTTTAACGCAAACACAATAGCAGCTAATTCCAAATCATGGGTCGGGTAATTCTTCTCGTGCGACTTTAACTGTCTAGAGGCATAAGCTATTACTTTGCCTTCTTGCATGAGTACACAACCCAATCCATTTAAGGATGCATCACTATAGACCACAAATTTTTTTCCTGGTTCGGGTTGTACTAAAACTGGAGCCTCAGTCAACAATGCCTTCAATTTCTCAAAACTTTACTGGCACTTTTCGGTCCACTCAAACTTCACATCTTTTTGCAATAACCTCGTCATCGGAGTAGCTATCATGGAAAATCCCTTAACAAACCGTCTGTAATAACCAGCTAGGCCCAGAAAACTTCTAACCTCGGATACGTTTCTTGGCGGCTTCCAATCCACAATTACTGAAATCTTACTCGGGTCAACTCTAATTCCATCTCTCGAGATAATGTGCCCCAAAAATCTAACTTCTTTAAGCCAAAATTCACTTTTACTAAACTTGGCATATAACTGATTATCTCGTAAAATTTGTAAGACTGTCCTCAAATGCTCAGCATGCTCGTTTTCATCACGAGAGTAAATTAGTATATCATCAATGAAGACTACAACAAATTTATCCAAATATGGACGAAAGATGCGATTCATTAAATCCATAAACATAGCAGGGGCATTGGTTAAACTGAAAGGCATGACTAAAAAATCATAGTGACCATACATTGTCTGAAATGCGATTTTCGGCACATCTGAGTCTTTGACTCTCAACTGGTAATAACCAGACCTCAAGTCTATCTTGGAAAACATAGTGGCTCCCTTCAATTGGTCAAACAAATCATCAATCCTTTGCAATGGGTACTTGTTCTTTACGGTTACCTCATTAAGCTGTCGATAATCTATACATAACCTCATGGAACCTTCTTTCTTTTTCACAAATAATACGGGAGCACCCCATGGAGAATAACTTGGTCTTACGAAACCTTTATCCGTCAACTCTTGCAACTGTGTCTTCAATTCTTTCAACTCAGTTGGAGCCATCCTGTATGGAGCAATTGAAATAGGGGCAGTACCAGGGGCTAATTCAATGCCAAATTTAATTTCTCTAACCGGAGGCAACCTTGACAATTCTTCTGGAAATACATCTGGATACTCACATACTATGGGCACTGATTCAATTCTTAACTCAGTCTCTTTGGCATTCATCACAAAGGCAAGATAAGCTTTATATCCCTTTCTTACATATTTTTGGGCAGACATATGAGAAATCACTACAGGTAATCTGTCCTGTTCATCTGATTCAACACGAAGAATATCCCCATTTTCACATTTTAACTCAATAAATTTCCTTCCACAATTTACTATCACATCATGAGTAGTTAACCAATCCATACCAAGAATTATATCGAATTCATCAAATGGCAATAGCATGAGATTAGCCGGAAAATAATGACCTCTAATCATCAAAGGGCAATCTTTGCATACTTTATCAACTAACACACATTTGCCTAGGGGATTTGACACCTTTATCACAAATTCTGTAGACTCTATAGGCATGTTCATGCTAGATACTAATTTCATGCAAATATACGAGTGGGTAGACCCCAGATCAATTAAAGCAACAACATGAGTATCATAGAGAGAAAATGTACCCGTGATCACATCAGGGGATGACCCCTCTTTGTGAGCGCGTATAGCATAAGTCTTCGCAGGCGCTCTACCCTCGGATCTTACAGTCTGCTCTCTAGGAGTATTCTTACTACTCGTTCTGTTTCCTAGATTTCTCTGTGACCTTCCTCTAGCAGTACTTCCCGGTCTTGCTGTAACACCCCTTACCCGTATTCAACTCCGGAACCGGGTACGAGGCATTACAGGACTTGACTTGCTTGAGCATTCGACTTTGGGCTATAAAATTTGTTCCAATTTAAAACTTTTTCATTTACAATCGTAACGTCCCCATTATGGGTCTACGAGACCCTTTACATAAACCTGAGATGCTTTAGGACCAAACCGAAACTTTTAAACACTTAGAAAATTTTGGCATAAAAACTGGGCCACACGCCCGTGTCTAGAGTGGGCACTCCCGTGTGACATATCACACACCCGTGCTCCATACCCATGTAGAATTATTTTCTTTTCGAACCTACAAGGGTTTTCACACGGCCGGACACACGCCCATGTTCTTGGCCCGTGTGCTCCACACGACCTAGACACGCCCATGTCCTCGCACGTGTGTAAAAACATGGGTATTTGTTTGTGACGTTAGCAACGTCATATGGGGCACACCGCCTAGACACACGCCCGTGTGGCTAGCCCGTGGTCGACACTGACTTGCAATACCAACATTCAGAGGACACACGGCCTGGTTACACACCCATGAGGCTGACCGTGTGTCTCACACAGCCTAGACACACGCCCGTGTGTCTACCCATGTGGACCAATTCAAGGCTATTATCCAAGCCATTTAGCCACCCTCACTTGCACACATTCACGCGTCATCACATAACATTTTCAAATAATTAATTATAACTCTTGAATTATCACATTTGAATCATGAAAATTAAATATTCATCCCATATACGAGAGAGAGCTATTACTAGTACAATTACAATCGACTTGAGCCATCATCTATGGCTGTACACAACCAATCCACAAACTCTTTTAAGCCAACACATTTGGCTACTTTAATTATGACTTAATTAAACCAAAATAAGATCCCTATACATGCCATATTTCAAGAAGACTTGAATCTCATACCCAAGTGTCTGCTCGATAGTGTGAAAGCATCTCCGGCGGTTTCCAACCCGAGCTAGTTAAGTTAACCTATAAGAGATAGGAAAGGAAGAGGAGTAAGCAATATTGCTTAGTAAGTTCATATGAAAATAATAATCAACTATTGACATTCATTGATTTTACTCAACCACAAAGGCATTATAATGAGATTTACTCTTAAACTCATGGTTACCCACTATATCGTTCATAAGGCTTATTCATTCCGTCTCTTACCACATTCTAACCATGTGACAATTATAGTACTCTCATTTATTAGCACATAATCCCTGCATCCATCATCACAACAATCCATGACACATATACATAAACAATTTCTCAAAGATCCATTCGGGATAATACCAACTCTCGGTGGTTCTGCACACAGCCCACCATTTAATAATTTATAAAGTGGTATTGCACATAGCCCACCATTTAATAATTTATAAGGTGGTATTGCACATAGCCCACCATTTAATAATAAGCATAATGGTGTCGCACACAGCCCATCGGTAACAAATAATAAGGTGGTAACGCACACAGCCCACCATTGATTACACATTCACGGATATTTATCCACACACCTTTTTCCTGTTTCGAATGTTCATCCAGGAATATTCTCACACTCTATCATTTTTAAATAGATTTCTAAAATAATCATTTGCATTCACGCAATGCATTAATAAATATAACATATGCAATCAGGATGCATCATTTACACATAACTCACCATGGGTTCATCATATACCGAATTCACCTCAATTGAGTTCTAGCACATACCTGTACCTCTCATGGTATAACCATATACTTTCTCATTTTCAACATACCTGTTGAATTATTCAAAATGCTAAAGAACACTCTTAAATCTCATACATATAGTATCAAATCAACATCATACCCCCAAAAGGGTCTTACATGAAATATCATATCGATGCCATGTCCCTGACATGGTCTTATACGAAATCTCACACCGAGGCCATAATCCAATTATGGTCTTACACGGGACCTTAATTATCATAGTATCATAATATTTGCATTCCCTCTATTCTTAGATTCAATTGATGACTTTCAATTCTTAACATCTCGTCAAAACGTATTTAATATATATTCGTAGAGTCAATATACATTTCATACAATATCAAAATATTAAATACTTCACTTACAGTTGCATTATTAGCACACGAACTTACCTCGATATCGAAAAGGGCAAAAAGGGACCTAATTATCCATATTTTTCTTTTCTCCCGTTCCAGGTCCGAATCTCGTTTTCTTTGATCTAGAATAATAAAATTTACTCATTTAATCATTTTATGATCATATTACATCATAATCTCTACTTAGGCAAAAATGACCATTTTGCCCTTGTACTATGGCAAAATTATGATTTTGCCCCTAGGCTCGTAAATCATTTTTCATCACATTTTCTTATTAAACAAGCCTAGCTAAACATTTATTTCTCTTACAACTACTCACAAATCCAACTATTTCATGCATTTATTACCAAATTACAACATTTACAACTTAGTCTCATTTAGGTGTTTTCATGATAACACCTTTAACAAAAGTTGTTTCTCATCTCCCTAACATTCATTTTCTTCCATAAAAACTCAGCAAACAACATAAAATCTCTCATGACAATTCCCTAGACTTTCAACCATTTAGCAATTTAGTCCCCTCATTAGCTAGCTTAAGCTTTGGGGGTTCCAAAAGTACAAAAATTATCAACTAAAACCATCAAAATCACTTACTTGTAAGGAAGAAAGCTTGGCTGAAATTTTGAGCTCTCAACCCCCATTTTTTCTGCTCAATTTCGGTGGAGAGAAGATGGAGAGGAAATGTGATATTTTCCTTTCTTTATTTTATGATAAAAATAAATTTTTATCACCAAATTTCCACCTAACCATTGACAAAGTCCTTTCTTTGTCCCCCCTATGGCTGCCCATCACTCCTCCCATGGCCTATTTGCACTTTAATAACCTCCAATTAATATTCTATGGCTATTTGGCACCTCTAGCAAATAAAATAGAACTTTCGCACTTTATGCGATTTAGTCCTTTTTCGCAATTATGCGTTCAATCGGTAAAATTAAGGTACCAAAATTCTCATGCATCCTTATAAACATGTTACAACACATAAAATAATATCAAAATAATTTTCCTCCACCTCGAATTAGTGGTCTCGAAACCACTGTCCCGACTAGCCCCTAATTCGGGCTGTTACACTTGCACTCTGAGATTTCTCTTTTTCAACCATCTCGGGACAATCTCTAATAAAATGATCTGGGGCTCCACACTTGAAACAAGCTCTCTCATTTGCTCGACACTCACCGGGATGACGTCTGCCACACTGTGGACATTCCAGTCTACTTGGTCGAGCGTTACCAACACTAGCATTCGAAGTGGTCTGAGCTTTAAACCTCGAATACGGTTTAACCTTACTTCTGTTTGAAAACCCAGCTGAAGTGGTTGATCGAGTAGTAAAATCTATTGATTTCTTGGATGAGGATTGAAATGACTTGCTCAAATGTCTCTTCCTCGAGTCGCGAGACTCGATTTCAACCTTTCTTTTCTCTTTGGCTAACTCCTCGGCCTTGCAAGCTCTATCTACTAACACAACAAATTCTTTTAGTTCTAGGACACCAACATACAATCGGATATCCTCATTTAACCCGTCCTCAAACCTTTTACACATAATGGCTTCAGTGGATACACACTCTCGAGCATATTTACTGAGCCTTGCAAACTCACATTTGTATTCAATTACCGTCATTCGTCCTTGCTTCAGCTCAAAGAATTCCTTTCTTTTTTGGTCAATGAACCTTTGGCTAATATATTTCTTTCAGAACTCTTCTTGGAAAAATTCCCAATTAATCTTCTCCCTTGGTACAATCGACACAAGGGTATTCCACCACTGGTAAGCCGAATCTCTTAAAATAGACACAACACACTTCATACACTCTTCAGGTGTGCATGATAGTTCATCAAATACCCTGATGGTATTTTCAAGCCAGAACTCTGCTCTTTCCGGATCATCATCTTTATTAGCTCGAAACTCCTCAGCTCCTTGTTTCCAGATTCTATCAACAGGGGGCTTTTCCTTTCTTACCACTTCTACAACTTGGGGAGCTACAGGGGTAGGCTGAGGAATAGGTGGGGGAGGAGGGGGTTGCGTGTTCGGGTTCGTTCGAACGAACTCCGTATACCAAGCATTCATCATATGGAGAAAGGCTTCTCTAGCCTCTTCTCCTCCTTTCTGACTCACAGTCGTTGGTCTATTCTCATTTTTAGTTGGCACCATCCCTTGGACGGGGGCAGGTGCGTTACTTTCTACATCATCCACCATTGCTCTGTCGGGATCCATTTACTATATGAAAACATAATTTAAGTTGTCAGGAGTTGTCACACTATCATTATATAAATACTCATACGTATGGCATGTATAGCTAGACTCGTGCTTACGCTACGTTAGTCCGAGAATCAACAAAATCGTAGCTCTGATACCGCTAAATGTAACGCCCCTTACCCGTATTCGACGTCGGAACTGGGTACGAGGCATTATCGGACTTAACTTAACTGTTCGTACAAAATCGGGCAATGAACTTTCTTTTCAACTTAAAGTTTTTCATTCGAACTCTTAACGTACTTATTATGGGCCTACGAGACCCAAGACATACACATGGAGTGATCCGGGACTAAATCGGAAACTCACAAACACTTAGAAATTTTTTACTCAAAATAGGACCACACGTCCGTGTGGATAGGGACACGCCCGTGTGGGCAGGCCATGTGGTCACACACGGCCATGTCCCTAGCCCGTGTGGATTTTATTTTTCATTTCGAACCTACAGGGGTTTTCACACGGCCTGGCACACGCCCATGTCTATGGCCCGTGTCCCTCATACAGCCATGACACGCCCGTGTCTTAGCCCGTGTGTGAAAACCTTGACATTCTGTTTATGACGTCAGTAGACACTTAGAGGCACACGGCCTAATCACACGCCCGTGTGCTGGCCCATGTAACGAACTGTATTTTTTGCAAATTAGATGCAGGGGACACACGGCCTATCAACATGCCTTCGGGGTTGACCGTGTGTCTCACACGGCCTAGACACACATCCGTGTGTCTTCCCGTGTGGACAATTTTAAGGCTATTTTCCAAGCCAATTGCCACCCTGAAAAGTAACCACAACTATACCATTTCAACGCAACACACAACATGATAATAAGGCATCTCTAATATCCAAAATCAAGACATCCACACCTTAATTCCACACTACATTCATCATGCATATACTTCACTCATAACTCATTTAATTGCACAAGCTTACTCTTTATGAATTTCATCATCATTTAATAGGAATAGCTTAACTAGTAGTGGCCAATTCCAATGGCCATTTACAAGATGAAATGAGTAACATTAATAGCCAACACTTTGGCTAACCAATATGACATATAACAAAATAACCAAGTTCCTATACATGCCATACCCAAAATAATCAACTTTACTATACCAAAAGAATAGATTGATAGTGTGAATCAAGCTCCGACGTCCTACGATCCCCGAGCTAGCTTGGCGATACTACAAGGAAAGGGAAAAGAGAGGGGTAAGCATAAAGCTTAGTAAGTTTGCATGAAATAAATAACAACATAAGAGCTTATGATAACATTCATACATTACATTGAGTAATAACTCAAATTCTCAAGCACATTGACATAACTTACTCATGCTTACTCTTACCAATCTCATAACACATATCGAACTCATTTCTCATAAATTACTCATATGTACCTGTGTCACTTCATCATATAACTTTAGCACTCTTACATCTTGAACATAAACTTAGCTCTTTACTATCTTTAACATAAAATTTAGCCCTTTACCCGTTGAACCACTTAGAATACCGAAGGATACCTGGAATTCGGCATACACATAATAAGATGCCAATGCCATATCCCAGATATGGTCTTACATGGGATCACATGTCGATGTTGATGCCATATCCCAGATATGGTCTTATACGGGATCTCATATCGATGTCGATGCCATATCCCAGATATGATCTTATACGAGATCGTATATCGATGCCATGTCCCAAACTTGGTCTTACACGAAATCTCTTATTCGATATCGATGCCATATCCCAGATATGATCTTATACGGGATCTCAATTCGGTACCGAGGCCATATCCCAGATATGGTCTTATACGGAACCTTATAAATCTCATATCTTGACGATGGTATCCTTTCTATTCCTAAGGTCAACCGGGACTTTCACATCATAAATCTTCATCATATTCTCATCGAACATCATTGATCAATTTTCATAGAAATAATGTAAATTTCATGTAATCTCAAGCATTTCAATACATAATGACATAATGTTAATTTATTACACACAAACTTACCTCGGTACTAAAATATGTATGGTTGTTCGATTTAGTCTACCACATTGTTAGTTCCTTGGTTTCAGTCCGGACTTCATGTTTCTTGATCTATAATGACAATTTCACTCTTTTAATGATCGCATTGACTAAATCGAACCATGAATCATACTTTTACAAAATTACGATTTTGTCTTTATACTTTCTCATATTTACAAAATGGTCCCTAGGCTCGTATAATGAAATACACTCATTTCCTTGGTTACCCAAGCCTAGCCGAACCTACCTTAAGCTTATAGTAGCTCATATTTTCCTTCAAAACTGATTTTTACTACACATTTTATCACTTTTACAATTAGGTCTTTTTTATGAATTTTCCATGAAAATCACTTAGAAAAAGATGTTTATCATACATCAAACTTTCATATTCCTCCATTAAACATCAAAATACATGCATGTCATGCATGGGTAAATTTTTAAACATGAACCCTAGCTCAAAATAAGGGTAGAAATAGTTAAATTAAGCTACGGGGATCTCAAAAATACGAAGAACATGAAAAATGGGGCTAGGAGGTACTTACAATCAAGCTTAAAAGTTGAAGAAACCCTAGCTATGGCTCCATGCAAATTTCAGCACTTAGAGGAAGAAGATGAACACTAATTTTGACTTCTTTTTCCCTTTTTATTAACTTATTAACCAAATGACCAAAATGCCCTTAAGACCCCTTTCTTGAGATTTTTCCTGCCCATGTCTATTTTTGTCCATCATCAAATATAATGGTCTAATTGCTTAATAAGGACCTCTAATAAATTTTCTATTTCTATCTCATACTTGAATCTTCTAGAATCTCATGTTTTTCAATCTTTGCAATTTAGTCCTAATGTAACACCCCTTACCCGTATTCAACGCCGGAATAAGGTACGAGGCATTACCGGAACACATACACTTAGCTAATCATAGCATATAACTTACTCAACCATTCACATTTAGTATTTGCCGCACATAATTATCAAACATCCACTCATCCAACCCAAACAAGCATGCACATCCATGTAATGCTTCATCATAGACTTATAACATAACAAATATTGGCCACATCAAATGGCCTTATACAACAATGACCTTCAATTAGCATAGGCCAGTATTCTAGGCCAACTCATAATAACATGTACACAAATGACCAAGTCCCTATACATGCCATAGACTTAAAAAGCTAGAATAAAAATCATCGATACCAATCCATAGCTTTTTAGTGTGATAGAATCTCCGACGACCTCCAACTCGAGCTAACATCTGTGATACTATAGGAAAAAGAAAGGAAGGGGGTAAGCATTATAGCTTAGTAAGTAGGTATGTAAATAATAAGTGATTTATTAACAGGCTTTTATAAATCTTCACAATATGTACTGAAGATAATACAATCATAATTGCACATAGTTCCACTATTTATTCATATTCATCTCAAGCTGTCTACTCGAGTCATAGTCACTAAATTATTTATATCTTGAGATAAAAAACTCAAAATTAATATCCACTAATTTTCCCTAAAACTAGACTCACATATCTTCTTACCATAAAATTTTCAGAATTTTTGGTTTAGCCAATAAGTACACTTTATTCTTTAAAGTTTCCCCTATTTTGCTGTACGACAGTTCTGACCCCTCTGCACTAAAAATTAATTATCTCATCATACAGAATTTTAATAATGTTCTCGTTTATTTCTATTGAAAGTAGACTCATTACGAAATTTAAGAATATAAATTATAAACCATAATTATTTTTATAAAATTTTTAATGATTTTACAAAGTCGGAATAGGGGATTCTGAAATCATTCTGACCCCGTCTGACAAAAATTTAAATATCACAGAATATGAAATTCTTTTTTTTACACCATTTCTTTTATGTGAAAATAGACTCGTTCATGTTTAATTTCATATCTTATTCACCTCTAATTCGATTTCCACTATTTTTTGTGATTTTTCAAAGTCACACAACTGCTGCTGTCCAAAACTGTTTTGTTGCTAAATTTACTCTTTCATAATTTCACTTACTCCATTTCATCTTACCGAAGGTTCGATCAAATATCGAGCACATTGTTCATAAATTTTCACACTTATACCTGCACTTATTCATCACATAGTCATATTCAATTACACTTAGTCGTTACATGATCACATGTATTTTCACTTAGTCAATTTCCCGTTGAACTCATCGGAATAATAATAGATACACAGTGGCCTGCACATAGTACCACCCTTGTAGCTGAAGCTATCTGGTGCACATAGTAGCCTGCACTTAGTACTACACATGTGACCAAAACCATCACTTACACATAGTGGCCTGCACTTAGTACCGCACATGTGATCGAAGCTATCGGGTACGCATAGTAGCCTGCACTTAGTACTACACATGCGACCTATCCGTCTGGTGCACGTAGTAGCCTGCACTTAGTACTACACACGTGACCTAAAACCATCTCGTAGCTCTCTTGTACACATATTGGCCTACACTTAGTACCACATATGTGGCCTAGCTACCTCATTCGTAACTTTTCTATTCCGATGGTTCAATCGGGAATTCTCACTTTTCAACATTTTACCAATTCATCCATAATCAATCACAATTCATAATTTACATCAAATAATTACTCCATATTCAACCATATCTCATATAATATAACAAAATATTAAAAAATAAATAAAAAATATGTATTATTTACATAAAAACTTACCTCGACACCAAAAATGGCAAAGAAGGACCTAACAGTCAATTTCTCGTTTTTCTCCCGTTCTAGGTCCGAACCTCATTTTCTTTGATCTATAATATCACATTTAGTCTATTTATTAGTCACATTATTCAATGTGATCCAAAAATCATATTATGGAAAAATTACGTTTTTGCCCCTAAAGTTTCACATATTTACACTTTTGCCCATAGGCTCGTAAAATGATTTCTATTCAATTTCCTTGTAATTTAAGCCTAGCCGAACCATTTTCATAACTATAGCAATCCACAATTTCCATTTATTCAACACTTACACACATTTTACAACTTTTTACAAACTAGTCATTTTTGACAATTTCACCGAAAATCACCTAGTAAAAGTCGTTTATTACACACCGAGCATTCATATTCTACCATTAAACATCAAAACACAAGCATTTCTCATATGGGTAAATTTTCAAACATCAACCCTAGCTCAAATAAATGGTAGAAAGAGAGAGATCGTGTTACGAGGATTTCAAAAACGTCAAAATCATTAAAAACGGGGCTAGAACGGACTTACAATCAAGCTTGGAAGCTTGAAAAACCCTAGCCATGGTTTCCCCTTGTGAAATTCGGCCATGGGGTTGAAGATGGACAAAAATTGGCTTTTAATTTTTTTTAATTTATTTTAATTACTAAATGACCAAAATGCCCCTAACTTAAAAATATTCTATTTCACCTATTTCATGTCCATTTTTGTCCAAAAAATTAACCAATGGTCTAATTATCATTTAAGGACCTCAAATTTAAAATTTCATAACAATTGGACACCTCTAACATGTAGAACTCAACTTTTGCACTTTTTACAATTTAGTCCTTTTGACTAAATTGAGTGCCCAAACGTCGAAATTTTCGAACGAAATTTTCATGAAATCATTTCGTGAAATCATAGAATATAAAAATGTAATGAAAATATATTTTTCCTCGTCGAATTTGTGGTCCCAAAACCATTGTTCTGACTAGGCCCAAAATCGGGCTGTTACACCTAATGAATAAATTGATCATTTAATTATAAAATTTCTTCATGAAATTTTCACACAATCATGAAAACATGTCTTAGACCTCATGAAAACCATGAAACACATATTTCTACTTTAGATTTGTGGTCTCGCAACCACTATTCCGACTAGGCCCTAAATTGGGCTGTTACAGTGTCTGGTGGCCGTGTGAGACACACGACCTGGCCACACGGGCGTGTATCCCCTGTTTTGAGAAAATTTTCTAAGTGTTCCAAATGTTTTAAAAGTTATCGGTTTAGTCTCGAACCACTCTCAATGCATGTTTAGGGCCTCGTAGGCTTGTATTAGGGACAAATTGATTGAGATTGAATGATGATTGCATGTATTGATTAAATGTATGAGAAAAGTATGTTTAAATGTGTTTTAAGTCCGGTAATGCTCCGTAACCCTATTCTGGTGTTGAATACGGGTGAGGGGTGTTACAAAAGCTCCCACAATACTCCTATACTCAGAGTCATTCTCTATAACACTTTCAACTTGTTGAGACAAATTTTTCAATGTGGCCATAGGTGTAGGAGAGCCTTTAGCTTGATCCATACAAGCTTTCTTGTGTAGATCAAGAGTGTACTTGCACTAACTTAAAAACAGTCTGTCAGTAGTAGAAGAGACTTCAATACTTAAAAAGTAACTCAGTTGTCCCTAGTCTTTCAACGAGAACTGAGTATCCAGAGTTTTAACAAATGCATCTATACTACCTTGATGGTTCCTAGTGACAATAATATCGTCCACATTACCAAAACATAAAGGATCATACCTTTTGTAACAGCCCATTTTTTTAATGGTGTCAGAAACAGTGGTTTTGGGACCACAAATCCAACGTGTCGGTTCATAAATATTTATTAGTTTAAATATTTACGAGGTCATTAGTGTAGTATTAAAATTTGGTTATGAGATTATATCATTTAGATAGTTAATTAAGTAAAAAGGACTAAATCGTAAAAGCTTTAAAAGTAGAGTTTACTAAATTAAGAGGGCTAAATGAATAAATTAGTCAATAAAGATTTTAATGGGTGGATCAACATGGCTATTTATTTAAATGAATAAGTTTAATTAAGGTTAATTGGGATTAATTAATGTTTAATTAAGAACTTTGAAATATTTACAAAATAACCTATGTATATATATTAAATCAAAGAAAAGAAAAAGAATAATTTAGCTTATTTCTTCATCTTCTCCATGGCACAAGGAGAGAAAAATTTAGGGTTTCATGCTTTTACTTTAAAGCTTCAATTGGTAAGAGTTTTGATGCTCATTTTTAGTAATTTTTATGTTTTTGAGCTCGTATTAGCTTAATCTAGCTAGCCCGTAGATTAATTTGCAAAATTGTTAATTTTTTTTAATTATGCCATTGTTGAGATTTAGCTAATCTTGAAATTTTGTGATAGATTATTTATTTTAGTTGCTAGATAGGACTATATTGTAAAGTGGTTTTTGATTATTTTAAGGTTTAAGGATTAAATTGTTAAAGTGTTAAAATTTTAAGGATTTAAAGTGAAATAATCACAAGTAAAGGCTGATATGGTGATGGTTACAAATCGTCTATATTGGGTTTCTAGGAAAATTGGTTAATTGCATTATCAGGGCTTGAGGACTAAATTGAATATAAATTGAAAGTTTAGGGTAATTTTTGTAAAATGTCAAAAGGGACTGAATTACATAAATGGTTTGAACTTTCTGTTGATTCAATCAATTTAATGAAATTATTATTTTAGATCACGAACGTGTTGATAACCGAGGAAAAGGCAAGGTAGCGGAGTAGTCCCTGTACTTTGGCTATTACTACAAATCAGCCTGGTAAGTTCGTATTTATAATTTTTACAATTAATGTTTCTTTCCATACATTTTCTATATTTGAGATGTGGAATTTTAAGCATACTTGATCAATTGAGAGTTGGTGATACGAACGATTAAGGTGATTCGACCTTGGGCCGGGATGTGAAATGATTAAATGATTAAATATTCTGTTCTGATAATGTAGACCGTTCTAATGGCTGAGAATCTTGCATAAGTTGCAGATTTCTTGACAGCTTGTGTGAGCAGCATCGAGAAATAGTGAAATGATTGAATGCTTTTTTCTAATGAATGAACCGTAGCAATGGCCGAGGTCTTGCATATGTTGCAGATCCTCGTCAACTTGTGTGAGCAGCATTGCGAAACGGTCAATGTTCTAGAAACTAGCTCGAATGAGCGATACCCTGCATTTCTGAAATGACGAGCTAATGACGTGTGAGAAAATTGATTTAATGAAACGTGTAGCTCTTATTTGTGGTGGATTGTGAACGATAAGGAATTATCTTAGTTGTTATTCAATTGTGTTGTTAACATGTTGTAAGCTCTATCGCTATTTTTACGAACTTATTAAGCTTCAAGTAAGCTTATCTCTGTTTGTTCTTTGTTTTGTAGATTTCGTTTTTGCGGTTGGGAGATCGGATCAAGCTCAAAGAAACACATTATCTCAAGGACTCTTTTGGTAGATTTTGAATAACTTGGTTATATGACATGTAATAGGGCTATTGAGTATATTTTGATTGAATATATGTAATGGTTGTGTGTCTTGATTGCCATAAATTTGTGGTCCAAGTTAAAGTACATTTTGAGTGGCATGAGTTGGATTGTATTGTGGCATATGCAAAAGTGTGAATGAGCATGGAAATTGGTGTGGTTTGTTCATGAATGAGTAAAGTACTTTGGTTGGAAAAGCAAGACTATGAATGTGCTTTGTGGCTTGTATGTTCAAATTAAGAAATGAATTGTTTAGGTGTTTGAGTTGTGGTGTTATTGAAGGGTCATTGGTTTGGCATAGAGGCTATTTGCTTTGGCATGTTTTGAGCATATTTGATTGCATTTTGAAGGTTCCTATGCATGTGCTTTGATAAATCTCGGTATAAAAACTTTTAGGTATGAAAAAGGGCAAGATTTTAGGTCAATTAAGGTTGCACATGGCCTGGACACGGGCTTTCAAACAATCGTGTGTCTCACACGGGCAGACCACATGGGCATGTGCCCTGGGCGTGTTACATGCAGGGTTTACACGGGCTGAGACACGAGTGTGTGGCCCAATTCAGTAAGTTACATGGTCTGGCACACGGTTGGGTACATGGTCGTGTGGGATGGCCACACGGGCGTGTGGGAGAGCCACATAGCCGTGTGACCCATGTAGGTAAAATTTTCCATTTTTTTCCTTAATATTCTAATTTGTATCGATTTGGTATCTATTTGTTTGTAAGCCTATTTTAGGGCCTCAAAGGCCCGATTTAATACCAGTTCAAGTATGTTGAATCCGAAACGTGTCATATTTATAAATAGGGAATTTAATTGATGAACAAATGATCTAAATTATGTGAATATTCTGATATGTATGGTTACTCTTTGTAACCCTATTCCGGCAACAAAAATGGGATATGGGTGTTACACCTTCTACCTTCTTAACAAAGAGAGAAGCATCTCATTTGGATAGAATAAAATTAGAAATAAGCAAAAATTCCTTTAGCTTAGAAAATTAGGCTCAAGGAGCCTGTTTGAGGCCATATAGTGCCTTCTTCAGCCTGCATACTAATGGTTGATGCCCATGTTACTGTTCAAAACTAGAAGGTTGGGTCATATAAATCTCTTTAGACAAATCGCCACTAAGAAAAGCATTATTAATGTCTACTTTTCGCAACTGCCAACCAAACTTCACAACAAAAGCCAAACTAACACAAATTGTTGTTATCTTAACAATCGGACTAAAAGTCTCCTAGAAGTCTACAGTTGCCTCCTAGAGATACCCTTTGACCACCAATCAACCATTGTAATGAGCTACTGAGTGATCTGTATGGCGCTTGAGTTTGAACACCCATTTGCAACCTATAGCCCTTCTATTTGCAAGTAAAGGAACCAAGTCCAATGTCTTATTCTTGAGAAGAGCATCATATTCCTGTTGAGCTGCCATTGTCCACTTCTTGCTAGTAAAAGCTTCCTCAATCGTGACAAGTTCTTTTTCACTTAACTCTGCTGAAAACACCTTTGGTTTAAATATGCCTCTCTTGGACCTGATTTGCATGGGATGAGAATTGTCATAGATAGGTAAAGATGTTGGACGATCTTAAGAAATCCCAACAGATGAAGAAACTTCTAAGAACAAAACTGGAGCTCTAGATGAGCTAGCAATCTCATCAAATAAAGTTGTATCGCAAAGAGAAACATTAGCAGCACCTCTAGGTGAAACATTTTTAGCCTGACCCAAACACACATTAGTAGAAACAGAGGGAGAAGCAACACAAACTTTAGTAGCTGAACCCGACATAGCAGGTACTCCCAAATGAAGAGAAGAATCGGTAGGAGCAACATGACCAATAGAGTGACCAGAAGAAGGAACCACAACAAGAATACTAGACTACTGATGCAAAAGCCTCAACTGAGTATGAGAATTAGAACCACTGCCTGGCTTATCAGGAGAAACAAAAGGAAAGAAACTTTTATCAAAGACCACATGTCTAGAGATGAAAATCTTGCCAGTTTCATTAAGGCACTAGTATCATTTATAGACTAGACTGTAGCTAATAAAAACACGAGGTTTGGACCGATATTGAAGCCTATGATCATTGAATGGCCTAAGATACAGTAACACCTACACCCAAACACCTTCAGCTACATGTAATCTAGTGAAGTCTTGTACAACATTTCATAGGGAGACCTGCTATTGAGCACAAGATTAGAAAGCCTATTGATAAGATAGACCGCACTAACAAACGCATGAGCCCAGAGATGCATAGGTAAAACAGCTTCTGCCAGCAATGTCAAGCTAGTATCAACAACATGCCTATGTTTTCTTTCACCATTTTTCTCTGAAGTATGAGGGCAAGAAAACCAATGATGAATGCCCAAATGATAAAGAACTCTGGGAAAAGATCGAAACTCTCCACCCTAGTCAATCAGAAGAACTTTAATTTGATAGCCAAACTGAACTGCAACATGCTTTTGTAAGTGAAGAAACTTATCAAGAGCTTCTGACTTGCGCTTTAATAGATAGAGCCATGTATACTGAGTATATCAATCAACAAATGAAACATACTAAAATATCCCTCTAAAGACACACAAGCAGGCCTCTGAAAATCAGAAACAACAAGTTCAAACAGAGACAAATAAACAGTGGTGGAAGCAGGAAATGGAAGTTTATAGAACTTCCCAAGTTGACATACTGAACAAACTGAACTCAACTTAAAATTATTTGAAACAACATTACACTTTTTAAGAACTGAAGTAACAATTTTATTATGAGGGTGACCAAGACATTTGTACCACAAATCAAAAATAGAATCACAAGAAGAAGTAGAACACAACTTATTAGTATGAGAAGTAGGAGAAGCTGGTAGTGATTGAGTTGCTGAGAGATCAAATTGATATAGTCCTTCATGAATGCGGACCACTAATAAAATGCTCCCTGTCTTAATATCCTTCAGGAAGCAATGCAAGGGATGAAACTCAAAATAAATCTGGTTATCTTTAGCAAATTGTGCAACGAACATCAAATTCTTCCAAATTCGTGGAACATGAAGAACATTTTTCAAATGAAAAAGACTACTACCAATTGTAAAGAAAAAGGAAACAACATGAGCCACTGCTACGGACACACCATTGCCCATGAAAGCTTTTTTTATCTGTACACTCAGTTGCATCATGTAGTGTTGACATATCACGAGTGACATGGTTAGAGGCTCCTGAGTCTGGATACCACACTTTAGCATTCATGGAGCTTGATGGAAACTGCCCTTCTGTTAGAGCAACATTAGTTTGTAAAACATTACTCTAAGGCTGCTAGACCTGAGTAGCTGGAGACAAACTTTGCACACTACTTTCTTGAGAACAACAATGAAAACCACCACAAGTTGAAGAAGGTTGATCCTTAAACTGATGACAGTTCACATGCATCGCTTGGTCAGTGACACCTTCAAAGGTTTCATCAAATTTGTAGTAACATTTACGAACTGTATGGCCAACTCCACCACATAGCTGACACTGAGGTTTGTTATGAAAAAACCTTCATCCACGGCCTTTGCCTCGAAACGACTGAGAGCCACCACCTCTGTATGGTGACTTAGTCCATCAACTAGAACCATTCATACCTGCTTGCCTGGATGGCCTGTCTCCATTACCACTTTTCTGAACAACATTAGCCTGTAGTGGTACACTAGAAATAAACTCTTACTGTCTTGTTTCACAATCACCAAGCATCTCAGTAAGAAGATCAAGAGAGACACAAGTTGTTGAAGCTACTATTCTAATTGGTTCATATTCTACAGATAGACTAGAAGGAATGATACTGACTTGTTCTTGCTTAGAAATAACATTGCCTGTAGCTATTAGGGTGTCACACATACCCTTAATTTTGGCTAAATATTCCTTAATAGTCAATTGCCCTTTTTTCTCAAAGTACAACGAATGTCTCAGACTAGAGATTGTCGTACTCGACTCAGTAGCAAAACACCTTGCAACAATTGTCCAAACATCAAAACTAGAATTGGCATTGGTGAGATATACCAAGATTTCATCACAGATGGTAGACAATAACCAAGAAGCTAACAACTTATCTTGTTGCTTATACAGCAAGAAGTTAGGATTACCAACAAGGTTGCCATCCTTATCAATTATATATTGAGAAGGAACACTAACCGTCCATAGAACAAATTCATGCAGCCTATAACCTTCAAGAATTATCATAACCTGATGTTTCCATAGAAGGAAATTATGCTCAACTAGTTTCACAGTGTCATGCTCCGAAAACTGTTGGATCTTCCTACTAGCAGCAAAAGAAACACATTTAGGATCGGGAGAAGAACCATCCATCGGTGCAGCAATATTGAATGACTGATAATGACCGTTAGTGTTCCAGGAGATAACTACGAGTGCCATGAAAGAAACACAAACACACCCACTACACCAAAAAAGACTTTGGCTCAGATACCATAATTAGATATCATCAAATAGCAAAACAATCAAAGAAAATATAAAAAGATAGTAGAAAAGAATCTCATTTCTTTACATTATACTAAAGACCAAGTCATGATATTTATACATATTGTAACTATCAACTGACATTGTAACAGAAACCTTAACTGCTAACAGACTATAACAACTTTAACCATCATTTTGTTGCAACACTTCTTATTTCTTAACATTATGTAAGGCTCTATATAAAGCTAAGATTGTTTCAATTTAATGCATCAGATTTTCTCCATCAATTCTTTTGCTCTCATAAATTGTCCTTTAGTTTTGGTATTCGGGTAAGGTTATTCTGAGGGTTTTGCAACCCAAAGATGCCAAAAGAGAGTTTTTTTTTTTTTTGCGAACAACAATACTGAAATTTGATGGGCACTATGATTATTGGGCGATTCTCATGGAGAATTTTTTGCGACCAAAGGAATATTGGGGCCTGGTGGAGAATGGAATTCCTGCAGCAGTTGAATATTCAATTCTGACAGAAACAAAGAGAGAAATCACATTGACAATAAAAAACTAAAAGACTTGAAAACAAAGAATTATTTGTGTCAAGCCTTAGATCGTTCAATCTTGGAAACGGTTCTCAACAAGGACCTGACAAAAGACATGTGTAATTATATGAAGAAAAAATATCAAGGTTCAGCACGAATTAATCATGCATATTTACAAGCTCTTCACAAAGAATTTGAGGTTCCTCACATTAAGGAGGGAGAATATGTGAATGAGTATTTTACCCAAACTCTTACCATTAACAAAATGAAAGAAAATGGTAAATAGAGGGTGATGTTTCTGTTGAAAATATTTTGTGTTCCATGACTTCCAAGTTCAACCATGTTGTATCCTCCATAGAGGAATGAAAGGATATGAGCACGCTAACAATTGATGAGTTGCAAAGTAATCTGCTTGTGCATAAACTCTCATATTGAGAAATAACATGCCTTAAATATTTCTCATGGAGATCATTTTGGAGGAAGGGGTCATAGTAATGGTAGAGTCAGGGGCGAAGTCAAAATTTTTTTTAGGGGGTGATGAAATTAAATTTTATATTTTTGCGATAGTAAAAATGCAATTTCACCATTTTAATAGCCTATATCTTTATAATTTTTAAAGGATTAAATCAAATTTTTATCATTTTTTGGGGGGGCAAAGTGCAAGTTTACCATTACTAATTTAAAATTTTATAAATTATAAAGGGGCCTAAATGGAAATTTTCCATTTTAGGGGGGTTGGGGCCCTTGCCCAGTGGCGGAGCCAAAATATTTTTTTTGGGGGGGGGGGCAAAATTAAATTGTATATTTTTACTATAACAACTCGTTTTCTATAAAATCAGAACAGTGGTTTCGGGACCACAAATCCGAAGTCAAAAAATTTATTTTAGTATTATTTTGTGATCTACAACATGATAGTATTATTGTATAAAAATTTCGTTAAGAAATTTTACCGATTGTATGCTCAATTTGATGAAAAGAACTAAATTGGGTAAAGTGCAAAAGTTGTGTTCTAATAGCTAAAGGTATTAAATAGCTATAGAAATTTAAAGTAGAGGTCCTTATATGGTAATTAGACCATTAAAGGTGATAGTGGATGTGCATGGCTTGACAATTTTGTTATTTTTAAAGTTAGGTAAGGTAAAAATGGTAATTAAATAATAAAAGCTAAATTAAATAAAATAACTCAAAATGGTCATCTTCTTGCTTCATTTCTCAACCTAAATTTTCAGCAAGAAAGAGCCAAGGAAGCTCAAAATTTCAGCAAAATAAATCCCTTGCATGTAAGTGATATCTTGTCCCGTTTTTGTTGATTTTTATGTTTTCGGGATCGTTGTAGCTTAACCTAGCTAACTAGGGGACTAATTTGCAAAGCTATTGGATAGTTTGAGATTTTCCATTGATGAATATGTTAGTGTTTTGAAGTTTAATGGAAGAAAATGAATCTTTGTTGAGAATTTAACAACTTTTATTAAGTGATTTTTTAATGAAATTGCCAATTAAGGGTTAAATTGAGAAATGAGTAAATTGTGTGATAAATGTGAGAAATTGTGAAATGTATAGGCTGCTATGAGCATATATGTTATTCGGCTAGGCTTGGGTGGGGTGAAATTGCATGAAATTTCATTTTACGAGCCTAGGGACTAAATTGTAAAGAAGTCAAAAGTATAGGGGTAAAATAATAATTTTATAATAACATGATTTTTTGATTGCATTGAATATAATAAGGCTTAAATTAGTTAAATTTGATTATATAGATCAAGAAAAGCAACGTACGGATTTAGATCGGGAAAAGGACAAAGTTTCGGATTAAACGATCATTTTTCTTCGTATGAGTTTGAGGTAAGTTCGTGTAATTAAATTTCGTATTTATATGTTTAATTGAAATATATGTATGTGGATTGTGTACTTACTATATATAATTATCGAGCGCGTAACCGACGACGTACGAAGAATACCGAGCCCCGTTTAAACCTTAAGAATTCGTAGGATGCAAATGACATGTCATTAGGGTTACCGATTCAAGCTCTTATGAGCTTATCGACACTCAGCTCGTATGAGCTTACCGTTATTCATCTTGGAGGAGCTTACCGTTTATAGCTCGTATGAGCATACATGTACAAGAATTGACGGATTATAGTTCAGTAAACCTCGCGTGTACTACCCGCTTATCTAACGATATTCTAAGTGGTTCAACGGGCACAGTGTTGTTACGAGATTATACAAGTTTGATACGAACTAGTACAGGTATTTATGTGAAATACGGGAAGTGTTATATATATGTTTGACATATGAATACATGGCTAACATGGTTGATGATTTTTGTGTTAGGCTTTTGGGCCAATTTGAGTTGTATTATGCCTAAATGATATTAACTAAATTGTGGTTAGTTGGTAAGTTGTATTTTTAGTTATAGGAACTTACTAAGCTTAATTGCTTACTCTATTTATTTTTCAGTGTTTTATAGTGTTTCAGAAGCTCGTTCAGATTGGAAGTTGTCAGAGATCTCATCACACTATCAAACGCTTATTTTGGTACTTTTGACATTATATTTTGGGTTTAATGGCATGTATAGGTCATTTTGGCTAATGGTAGCCTATGTGTTTTGTCATGTATTTAGCCATTTGATTTGGCTTGAATTTGGTATATTTTGTTATGTAAATATGTAAATAGCCTTATTGTAAGTGATGTATGGTTGCCATGTGAATGCCTTGGTTGTGAATTGGTATTTTGGGTACCAAATGGTTGAGTTTGATAAGTGGCATACATGTTAAGTTATAGGCACAATGATGCATGTATGTGTTTGACCATTTAGGTATGTTTGAGATACATAGTTTGCATGATTATAAGGGTTCAATTGAGGTGCTTATGGACATTGTGTTGTATGTGTGGATATTACATGTTATAAGCTTGATATTGGTTGGTTTTGAATGTCTAATTATGCCATGGTTATAGGCAAATGGTTGTGTTTAAGTTGGTACCAATTTGGGTGAGCCTATTTTTGTCCACACGGGCTTGTGTCTCAGCCATGTGTGACACACGGCTAGGTGACACGACCGTGTGTCCCCTGTAACTTCTATAGAAATCAAGTCAGTAGCTTCACACGGCCTAGCAAAAGGGCGTGCGGTTTGGCCATGTGGAACAAGTCAGTATACTCTCCAGTTTTCACACGGCCTAACACACGGCCTGACACACAGGCGTGTAAGGTCATTTCGAAGGGTACATGGCCTAGCACACGGGCGTGTGGTCTGGTCGTGTAACCCAAGTCAGTGAGTTACACGGGTGCGGACATGGCTGGGACATGGTCGTGTGTCCCCTTTTCGTATGCCCACACGGTCTGAGACACGGGCATGTCTCTTGGCCATGTGAGACACACGGTCTGGCCACACGGGCGTGTGTCCCCTGCACTTTGAAAATTTTTAATGTTTTCCGAAAAATTTCTTGAGTACTCGGTTTAGTCCCAAACCATTTTTAATATTTATTTTGGGCCTCGAGGGCTCATATTAGGGACTATATGATTGAATATGAATGGTTTTTGTTTTGAATGAGAAATGAACATGAAATGTTTGATTGTTTGATCTATAAGTCCGGTAATGCTCTGTAACCTTGTTCCGGCTTCGAATACGGGTTAGGGGGTGTTACATTGACGATAGTGAAAATGCAATTTCATCATTTTAATAGTCTAATTATTTATAGATTTTAAAGGATTAAATCAAATTTTTATCATTTTTTGGAGGGCAAAGTGCAATTTTACCATTACTAATTTAAAATTTTATAAATTATAAAAGGCCTATTTTAGGGGGGTTGGGGTCCCTGCCAGCCCCCTGACTTTGCCACTGCCCCTTTTAGCCCCTTGGCTTTGCCACTGGGTAGAGGAGAACGTGTGTAATGACCCGGTTTCTAGTGGTCTCCAAAAATACGATTTTTGAATCCCATTTTCGTAAACTGAGTCTGTAAATATAAGATAAGAATATTTATAAAGTTATTATGATAATATAATAAAGTTCAGTTAAGTAATTTAACCAATAATTTAGTTAATTAAAGCTCAGAGACTAAATTGTAAAAATCCAATCGCTGTTGAGTTTTAATTAAGAAAATGGTTGGGGACCTAGATAGTAATTGTCTAAAGGGCCAAAATATAAATAAATCAATATTAAATAGTAGATAGTGGATGATGATTGTCCCACTTAGTTTAAATTATAATTAAATTATGTATATTAATATGTTATTTAAATTAATTAAATTAATTAAATTAAAGCTAATTAAGGTATAAATAATATTGTAGTGAAAAAAAAAGATGGTAATCTTCGTCTGCTTCCTCCGATTCTTAAAGAGAAAAAGAAATAAAAAGCTTGAAACATCCTATACATTCGAGCATTGATTCTATTAAGGTAACCAAGTTAAATTTATGAATTTTTATATAAATTTATGATCATAGGAGTTTGATTTAGCTAGCCCATGTATAAATTTATTCAAATGTTAAATTTTTAGCAAGTTTTCATTGTTGAGAAATTGTTGGTTTAGGCTTGAATTTGATAGATATTAAGCTTAGATAAGTTGTAATAGCCCGATTTTTAGTAGTGTTTGAAGCGACAGTTTCGAACCCCATTTCTAAATGTTCGAGTCCGTAAATATTATTATTTAATATTTACAATATTAATATAAAGGTTAATTAAATTTTAGTCCCTTATTTAACCTTAATTTTTTCAATTGGATAGTTAATTAAGGTACAAGGACTAAATTGTAAAATTTAATCGCTATGGATTTCTAATTAATTGAAGGACCAATTGAGCAATTGAACTATTTTATTATACCCAAAAGGTGGTAGGGACTAGTTGTAACCCTCCAAATTAATTGGTCAAGTTTAAGTTTGATTAATTAAGTTAATTATGATTAACTACTAAACTAATTAAGTATATAAGACAAATTAAACAAGAAAAAAAAATATTTCATCCATATTCTTCTCCATCACTGAAGATAAGAAAGAAAAAGGGTTTTAGAGCTTTCAAACTTTCGGCTCTAAATTTGTATGTTCAATTTAGTCAATTTTTTGTGATTTTTATGTTTTTGAAGTTGTGGGAACTTGATTTAGTTAGCCCGTGTACCAATTCAAAACATTACTAAAGTTTTTAAAATTTTCCATTGATGAATTCTTAAATAAATTGGTGTTAAACTGTTAGATTTTAAGCTTAGATATGAAAAGAAACATAGAGACTAAAGTGTGTAAATTTTGAAATTGATGTTCAATTTCTGTAATTATTGACAATAGAGGGTTATAGAAGGATGTAATTGAGATTGGTTTTGAAATTGAAGCTCAATGTCTAATTTTGTTAGGTAAGTTCATATGGCATGATTTTATTTAAATTTGTAACAGCCCATTTTAGGGTCAAGTCGGAACAGTAGTTTCGGGACCACAAATCCGAAGTATAAATGTTAATTTTATTATTTCCTTAAGGTCTACAGTATAATTGAATGATTGTGTGAAAATTTCGTTAAGAAATTTTATCGATAGAGTGTCCAATTTGACTAATAGGACTAAACTGCAATAAGTGAAAAATGTGTGTTCTAGATGCTAGAGGTGTCTAATTGAAATGAAATTTTAAATTGGAGGTCCTTAAATGGTAATTAGACCATTTTACTTTAAGTTGGACAAAAATGGACATGGCTAGGTGAAATTTCAAAGTTTGGCATTAAGGGCATTTTGGTCATTTGGTAAATAAAGACAAATAAAACTAAAATAAAAGTGTCCATCTTCTCAAATTAGTCCCCCTTGTGTCAAAAATTTGAAGGAAGACATAGCTAGGGTTTTGGCCACTTTCAAGCTCGATTGTAAGTCCGTTCTAGCCCCGTTTTTAATGATTTTTATGTTTTTTAGATCCTTGCAACCTAATCTAGCTATTTCAAGGACTAATTTGAAAGAAAATCAAAGTCTAAAAGTTTACCCATGTTATATATTTGTGTATTTTGATGTCTAATGATAGATTATGTATGTTTGATGTTAGATAAACAACTTTTACTAAGTGATTTTTGATGAAAATACCTAAAAAGGACCTATTTGTAAAAGCTGTAAAATGAGTGTAAAAATGTTAATAAATGAAAAATGTGGGCTGCTATGAGCATGAAAAAGATTTGGCTAGGCTTGCGTTTTGAATAAATTGACTATATTTCATTTTACGAGCCTAGGGACTAAAATGTAAAAAGTTAAAAAGTTAGGGGCAAAAATGTAATTTTTGCCATAAGGTGTTTTTGGGATTAAATTAAATAATGTGATAATTGAATAAGCTAAATTTGATATTATAGATCAAGAAAGACAAGGTTCTGACCTAGACCGGGGAAAGAACAAGATTGTGGACTAAATCGAATAATTATCCATTTTATACCGAGGTAAGATCATATGTTAAAAATAAGCTTTAAAATAATTGTATCTAAATGCCTTAATATTGCATGAATTGTATGTTTGATTTTGTGAATGAGTATAATCCTACAAACGAGTCCGAAGACGAATCGACAAGCAAGAAATCCCGTTTGAACCTTAGGAATAGGTTAGGATACAAGTGACATGTCACTAGGGTCATTATGTGTTATATGACTATGTGATTCGGGTGCTAGTCTCGTACGTCCTACCGGTGGCTGAGTATATCGGCATATGTTGCGGATACTTGACAACTTGTGTGAGCAGCACCGTGTAGCTACGTCTTGATGGACAACTTGTGTGAGCAAGCCCGTCGATAGCTCGAGAGCGAGCAGTTATGTGATATGAGACTCAGGTAGCTTTGGCTACATATGTGGCACTTAGTGTGCAAATTTTCCCGAGTATCCTACATTGTTATTCCAAGTGGTTCACGGGTATGTCAAAGATGAAAGTATGTGTACATTCATTTTGAGATGGCTCAGGTATGTATGTAAAGCTTATGCTTATTAAATGTGTGAAATGATAAATATGAGGTAAGTTTTGTGATGGGTTAGATTGTGATTATGAAACTATGGTAGGTTCACATTTAATTATGTTATGTTATTTGAATGTTATATGCATGGTAGGGTTGCTTATTTCTTGCATACGAGCTTACTAAGCTATATAGCTTACTCCGTTTATTTTCCATGTTTTTATAGTGTCGCCAAGCTAACTCGGAATCGGAGATCGTCAGAGATTCGGATCACACTATCAAACTCTCATTTTGGGTATTAATGGTCTTGGCATTTTGAATGTATGGCATGTATAGGGATTTGGTCATTTTGTTATATGTGTCATTGGTCATGTGGCCAAATGTATTGGCTTATAATGGTTAATGATTTCATTTTGTATATGGCCATGTAAGTTGGCTAATGTTGGTTATGAGTATATTCATATGTTGATATCATTCATGATATGGAAACTTTTCATATGTTGATATCATTCATGATATGGAAACTTACATGAATTGTGTCGATAAATTATGATGTTGATGCAAGTTAGATGTTAGCATGTGGATGTGATGTTAATACCTTGGTTGTGGATGTTTTGGTTGCCTAATTATGGTATGTATTGTGTTATTGAATTGGTGTAAGTGTAGGTGTAAATGAGGGTGGCAAATGGCTTGGCAAATAGCCTTATTTTTGTCCACACAGGTAGACACACGGGCGTGACACGGCCTGCCCCACGGGCATGTGTTTCAGCCGTGTGTCCCCTGCACTTTAATTGTTGCAAAATAGAATGTCCAAAATTGAGCACACGGGCGGAGACACGGGCGTGTGTCTCGACCGTGTGTGCTACACGGCCTTGAACACGGGCATGTGCCCCGGCCGTATGAAGTCTGCACTTATTTTATGAAAAATTATGAAAATTAAATTGACCACACGGCCTAGCACACGGCCAGTGTGTAACGCCACGCGTGTGGCACAAGTCGAGAGCACCCTAATTTGAACACGGCACAGTAGCACGGGCATGTCTCGTGGTCACACAGCGTGTCCCTTGAACCCACACGGGCGTGTGACCCACTGTAACATGAAAAATTTTCTAAGTTTTGTAAAATTTTCTAAAGTTCTCAGTTTAGTCCCGAACTACTTCCAAAGCATGTTTTCGGCCTCGTAGGCTCGTATAAGGGACTTTATGATTGAATATGAATGGTTTTAATTTGGACGCAAATTTATAACTCAGAATTGTGTGAATGCTTGTGTTATAAGTCCGGTAATGCCTCGAGCCCTATTCCAGCGTTGAATACAGGTAAGGGGTGTTACAAAATTTTTATATATTTGAATTATAAATTTGTATATGTTTGATAGTAATTTGAATTGTTTGCAACTTGGTACAAAAGGTGAGATATGGACTATATCATAAAAAAATGATAAATTGACTAATAAGTTGAATATGATGAATACTAATTTGAGATGTTTAATGAATTTATAGTTGATTATGACTTATTAAATCATATTGGTATGGATTTGATTGATTATCGAGATAGAGGATTAAATTGAATAAAATTAAAATTAGTATAACTTGGTGAAATTGTGAAATTGGCTTGGAATTAGTACGATTCATGCTATGCTATGTATGAAATGATATCTTGATTGATGAATTGATAATATTGAGATTGATAGAATGGGAACCGAACTTATAATGAAATTGGACTATTGGTTACACTATTAACTGTTCGAGCAAAGCCGAATATAGTTGATATGCCATAGGTTAGATTTAGGGCTAATTTGACTACATGCCGATGAGTGTTGGGCACAACATTTTCTTTGGTTATACTGATGAGCACTGGGCACAAACTATTTACTTTAGAATTGTTCGATGAGGCACTAAGTGCCAAATTGATGTGTTGGTTGGATCCATGTATCTGTTCGAGTCTGAGTCAGGTAATAGGGATTTTACTCACGTGATTTTACAAATCTTGCAATCCGCTAATTTACTACCATGACCTTCGGCCTTCTTACGGTCTGCTGATTTACGATCATGACCTTTTACTTATGGGATTTTACGAATCTCACGATCCGCTGATTTACAATCATGACCTTTTTTACATGTGAGATTTAACGAATCTCGCAGTCCACTGATTTATGATCACAACCTTTTATTTATGAGATTTTACGAATCTTATGGTCCGCTGATTTATGATCATGACCTTTTACTTACGAGATTTTATTAATCTCGCGGTTAACTGATTTAAAATCACGACATTTTACTTACGGGATTTTATGAATTTCGTGGTCAGCTGATTTACAATCACGACCTTCCACTTACATGATTTTATGAATCTCGCGGTCCGTTGATTTATGATCACGATCTTTTGCATACAAGATTTTCAGAATCTTATGTATTACAATACAGTTCGCAGTAATTCTACAATACAATTCACATTATTTTTATAAATACAGTTCGTAGTAATTCTACAACACAATTCATAATATTTCTGTAAATACAGTTCACAATAATTCTACAATACAGTTCGTGACATTCTACAAGATAGTTCCCGGCATTTTTGTAAATACAGTTTGCAAAATATTCTATAATATAGTTCGCGACATTTCTATAAATACAGTTCGTAGCATTTCTACAAATACAGTTCGCAATATTCTACAACATGGTTTGTTTCCTTAAAACCATTTCTCCAATAACCTTTTGACTCCTGTACCACACTGTCAGATAACAAAACTTGCTTAGTAAAGTTTCTAGTTAAAACTTACATAGTAAGCCCCCAATTACACATTGGACGCGTGTAAGTTTGTCTCAAAAGAGTTACTTTATAACTCGTCTTCGACAAGGTGGAAGATAAATTGCTATAAAATTATATTATAACTTGACCCGAAGTACTCTTCTTTTCATCTCCTTCTTCACCAGAGAACCCTTTTTTCTCCAGACCAATTAAATATTGTTCCAACAAAATGAATTAAAATTTATATAGGTGATGGTTGTTTAAATATTTATTTCATAAAATTTTGAAATTGTAATGCCCCGAATTTTGGGCCTAGAAGTTCTGGGTTTTTAGTGTAGCGACAGCAAGGAGGTTGCGCACATAAGTTCAGTTGTGCAATTTAGTGACAAGAACGGGCCTGCTGGTCCAGTGGTGGTGTGAGCGTTAGCATACCTTGAGGTTTTGGGTTCGAGTAGCTGGATGCGCAATTGTGGAAAGTCTTTTATTTTGTTCTGCTTTAGTATTAATTATAAATGTTTAATTATGGTATTATATGATATTATTTATTATTAGTATTTTGGGGATTTTGTCGATTTTCACACGACCGTGTCCTTGGGCACACAGCCGTGTAACTGATTTGGGGAAATTAGGGCTTCTACACGGGCGTGTGTTTCGGAACACATGGCCGTGTGACTAATTTGGGGCCTAGGGATTCCACACGGGCGTGTGTTATGGGACACACGGCCGTTTCTGGTGGCCACACGGGCGAGTGACACCTTCACACGGTCGTGTCTGCTGTAACACCCCAAACCCAGCCCAAACACTACAGCCGGATCTGGCATGCCACTCAAAAGAGTTTTGTAAAAGATGTCGCAATCTTCGGGAAATATTTTTCTTGTATTTAATCTTTTATTTGGGAAAACTTAATAACTTGATAAGTTTAAATAATATATAAATTTCACTTGTTGTTTTATGAATAAAAACCAAAATCTTAATACATGCCTTAGTTTAGTTAAAGTTTAAATGTCAATAATGAAAGCCCAAAATAAAACCCAAAACAAAGTATAATAGTCTAGTGGCCCATGGCCTTATTACAACGAAACTTAAAACCCACTTAAGATAAATTTCTTAAAAAAATAAATAAGTGAAGTCTTTTGCTTTGAATCCTCAATGCTCTGTCGCATGGCCACCTTGCTCCCTCCTCCAAACCCTGGTCCGATGCACTAAGTGTCACCTGAAATGGTTAAAATAATTGGGTGAGTTGCGAAACTCAGTGTGCATCCCTCATGCACAATTAGGTTGGGCCTTAGCCCACAAATCAGCAAATAAAACATAATTTAGCAAATGACATACATAACCCAACCCAATCCTAGGTTTCCATTCGCTACACACCACCCTTACCTGCCAAGCACACCATTGGGGATTTCTATAATCAACCCACACCGCTACACACCATCGATGGCGGCGCATGCTGCAGATTAGTCTCATCGTCAAAGTTGTGACAGAGTCACCAGTTGAAATGGCATAAGCCACGAAGAATGAGTTGTGACAAAGTCACCAGGTGAAATGGCATAAGCCACGAGCAGATCACTTCCCTTTCATCATTCACCCAACCTCAAGCATACTGAGAGAAATCGGCATACAAAGCATATTATTTAAGAAGGACAGAAATCACTAACCCGGTGATTAGCCTTTACCCTCCTCGGGTTTTCAATCATAATGCCGGGTTTTCAGGCATTTAACAGTATAGCAGATTTATACATATATATATTAGCACCCAATCTAATAGTGGGAAAGGTTACACACACAGTTCTTGTTAGGGACGACACTCTCTATGTCGACACTATCGGAAGTCGCTAAAATCGCTATCTGTCTAAGATTTTGTTCGGATGCTTAGGTCCACAACCTCATCGCCAATCCCGAATCGCTAACACCGCTTCGTTTTTAAACTTAGGGATTGGTTTTACTGAGATCCAATCCCTCCTTTGCTCGATCCATATTTGATTCCATCGAGGACCTTATCGATTGCTACCATCGTAACATGTGGTTGTTGATCCATAACATAGGGTTAAGATTACGAATACGATAATCTAACGTAACGAAAATCTAGAGAAAACTACCTTACCTTAAAATCCCGAAAAGAGGTATGATACTTAGAGACTAACGATTTTCGGCTTTTAGATCTAGACGATCGAGTCTCCTTCAAATCTCGGAATGCCGCCCAACATAGCACCATTAAACTATTAGTTTTTCGACTTTTGCCTTTCAAGAACCGAAATAGAATATGAGATCTAACAGATCGACACTTACCTTAGTATAGGGAATTCAGCTAGCACTTGGAGAGAAGATTCATAATGTCAAAGAAAAGATTTAAATGCCTAAGAACTAATTCTCAACTAGGATGAATAAAGAAAAACTATGGAGATTTCACTTTTTTAGAGAAATCGACTCAAAGGGAAAAAGAATGGAGAAGAGGTTTGGCTTTTGAAGAAATTGAAGAAAAGAAATTGGAGAGGGAGAGACTAAGAATTTCGGCACAATGGAAGGAGAAGAAATTAGGGTTTAAATGTCGAATCAATGAGATATCCTCCCTATTTATAGAAATTTTGGCACCTATTGTTCAAACCAAAACGCCTTTCCGATAACTAAAAGTCAAGCTAAAAGAAAAGGGAAAATTCAAGAGTACCCATATATACTAAAATAAATAAATAAATAGAATAAACCTACACTCCTAATCAACTCAAACTTATCACTAATTAAATTCCTTTATTATCTTAAAAATTTATCCTCATCAAAAGTCCTTTTATTTAGCCCAAAAATTCAGTTTGAATTTCATTCAAATAGCTTCTGATAGCAATGACCATCTTTTGGCATTTTGGTCCAATTCAAATACCTTCCCACGCCAAAGAAAAAATTTCAAGCTATTGCGCACAAGGCAACTCGAACCCGAGACCTCCAAGCACAACCACACGCTATTAGCCACTGCACTAGAACCATTCTTGTGATATATTCCATTGTCAACTTCTTTTAAAGTATACTTTCCAGCCGAATCATCCAAAGAAATCCAAAAATATTAACCGACACCCAGATTCGAACCTCCGCCCTTTTCACTATGAGGCACGTCCCTTGCCACTGCGCCACCCGTTTCATTTGAGTCATAATTCCTTCCCAATTAATTATCAACCTTTATTCCGTGCTCCAAGTTTACTTAAAAAAAAACCCAACATTTCGCGCTGTACGCGACTAGAACCTTATTCCCCTACTACTCCTAACGCCTTTGCCCTTTGGGCGAGCGTTTCCTTGTGTCATGAAACAGACCCCAACTAATTATAAGGCCTAAACTCTGCCTTCATACTATCATATGCGCAATAAAAATTTTTGCCATACCCAAGACTTGAACCTTTGACCTCCAACTTATTCACAACGCCCCAAGCCACGGACCACCTACTTCTTTGTGATATCTTTTAACCCAACAATATTTTAAAAGCCTTATGACTACCACCAACCTCCCTAAAAAACAACAATTTTGCTAAAGCCCTAGATCGAGCCTAGGACTTTTCCAACACTACCAACCCTTCCTAAACCTCCTAAAAATTAAACTAAACTTGCAATAATAATTTTTTTAAAAGACAATGTCCATTCAAACTTTTCATGATAAAATAATTTATTTCTGTTTGAATAATATTTTTAAGAAAAATTAACTATTTAAATGCATTAGTGACATTATAAAAGTAGAGGACAAACGTGTAAAAGTAAAGCATATAAATCAAATCCCCAAATTTTAGCATAATCTAGGGGTCAATTAAAATTGACCATTATCTTATTTTAGTATAAACCACATATTAATTTTTTTAGTACATTCAAATTATATATACTCATATTGTATATTAACGAAAATTTAACGATAGAAATTGATATTATAAAAAAAAATAAGAACTAAATTATATTAAAATATAAAAAATTAAATCAAGAATAATAGAAAAATTAATATTTCTAAATTATAACTTCGTTCATCACACTGATAACATAAATAAAATAATTAATTATATGACAAGGACAAAGTTATGGAAAATATTTGATAAATTGATGCATAAATAGAGTTTAATATTATGCCACATTAAATTTTATTATAATTCAGTTAATATATTTAAAAGGGAGGAAAAATTAGTAAACAATAATTACAAGTTTTTTTTTTAACGACAAAAATCTATTCTCTCGACACACGAACCCACTTATTCTAGGCCCAAATTCAAGGTGTTACAATTCTATCCTCCTTAAAGAAATTTCTTCCTCGAAATTTCCAGCTAACTAGTAATCATACTACCTAAGTCTCACTACCATGCTTTCGCTGCACACTCCAATACTAAACCCAAAATAAACACTTAGTATTCTATGGTAGAGTACGCACCGGTATTCACATCTAGACCGTCCTCGTTCCCTTGTACTCATTCTTTCGATCGACGTTTATCTGATTAAGAATTTTATGAATCATTAATTCTTTCCACTGATTAACCACGAACAATCTTATGAATAGCAGTTTTAAGGGTAGTTCTTTCGAATCGCATTCATAATTTAGTCTCATGTTCGTACCCTCTAGTTCTAGGAAACACATACACTCAATTAACATACAAAGAATCATCCATAAACTTACATTCATCAAATAAAGGTGTTTTCATTGTCTCACTACCCAGGGGTATTTTCGTCATTTTATCCTACAGGGGTATTTTCGTAATTTTCAAAAATAAGGTTCCTTGGTGATTTTGTGAAATAAAGGTATTTTGATAATTTTTCAATCCGGGGGTATTTCGGTAATTTTGACATATGGGGGTATTTCAGTAATTTTGACATCTAGGGGTTTTTCGGTCATTTTGCACATCAGGGTACTTTGGTCATTTTACAAATTAGAGATATTTTGGTCATTTATAAATTAGGGGTAATTTAGTAGTTTTACAAAATAGAATGGCTGGTCCCTTTCGGGTTTTAAATTATTAATTTTGGCTTGTCAACAAATCCTCGTGGCTAGGGTGAATAGTCCTACGCACTGTAGGATTCAAATGAAAGGAGGTGAGTCACCAGGGATCGCTTAAATACCAAGCTCTCCCTGAATCCAATCCTAGACATGCGTATGCCTGTTGCCACACCCTATCTCGGCGACTTGTTCACAAGTTTGTTTGGTTGGATTAAATTTTATGAAACTAAAGAGTTGTGTAAACTAGCCCTAAAGTCCATCAATACTATCATACTTAGTCTCGTCCATAAAACCCATCAAGCCCCACATTCATATCACATCCAAAAGTTCGTAATACTTACCTACGTGGATCGGGTGCCGATGAGACTCGAAGGCCATATCTTCTTCCGATTTTTCTCAATTTCACATAAATTTTCAAAACACTACTAGACCCATTTCACAGCCCGAGTTTTGAACTGGGCTCTGATACCAAAATGTAACACCCTAAACCCGGCCCATAAGTTTCGACCAGATCTGGTATGCTACGGGTTGTACGTTGAAAACTTGTGCTAAGTTGGTTTTAGTAAATCATAAGTTATTAGGCAAAATTCGAATAAACAAGTGACTTTTGAAAACAAAACCTTGTATTATTATTATTTTGAATAATAAAACCTTTGACAAAGTTCCATAAGTTGCAAATATTAAAAACTAAGTAGTGAGTATAAACTATGGGGCCTTATTACATAAATGTTTCCAAAATTAAAAACTTAAGGAAAAACCGAAATAATTTATAGGAATAAAAACTTGATGGACCCTCGAGTTTGCCTTTACTCCCATGTCCACGATCTACTGCTCATCTTCAAAGTTAGGGCAAAATAATAGGGTGAGTCACCAAGACTCAGTGTGTAAATCCCGAAAACACATCAAAGGCTTGGCCCACAAACACATTATGGCCTTGGCCCGTATACAAGGGTAACTATATATGCATCATGGCCCATCCCAGCCTAGAAATCCATCCTCTACACACCAACCCGTACCAACCATCACACCTTGGGGATTTCTACAATCAACCCTCCAACCGCTACACACCATATCGACAGTTGTGCTACCTGTCTTAAAGACCGATCACTGTGTGACCTATGTGGCAAAGCCACCGATCGCCATGCGACCTTAATAATACATCGTAGCATTTCGACACCGAGTCACTGTCATAAAAGACCGATCACTATGTGACCTATGTGGCGAGCCACCGATCGCTATGCGACCTTCTTCCCCTTCATCATATCAATCCCATCCCATGCATACATACATGCAGAATCAAAACAATATACTACCTAAAAGTTCACAGTCTATCACATACATCGATACACATAGAGAAGTTTCTATGATTACATACCTGGCATCCCTTGCCTACCCTTTTTGGGTAATCCGACTGTCTATCTGACCTTTTTTCCTGCTTTTTAGCCCATAACATATATTTAGTACAGATTACTATACTGACCTTTTTCCGGCTTTTAGCCCATAGCATATATTTAGTACACTATACTGACCTTTTAGCTTTTAGCCCATAACATATATTTAGTATGCATTAATTAGTGTGTTAGAGATCTACACACTGATTACCATTAGGGCGACACTCTTTATGTCGACACTATCGTAAGTCGCTAAAAGCGCTATCTGTCTAAATATTTTGTTCTGATCTTGGTCCACAACCCATCGCCAATCCCGAATGGTGACATCGCTCGTTTTTAAACTTAGGGATTGGTTTTACAGATCCAATCCCCTCCTTTGCCTTATCCATATTTGATTCCATCGAAGGACCTTATCAGTTGCTACCATCGTAACATGTGGTTGTTGATCCATAACATAGGGTTAAGATTACGAATACGATAATCTAAAGTAACGAAAATCTAGAAAACTACCTTACCTTAAAATCCCGAAAAGAGGTATGATACTTAGAGACTAACGATTTTCGGCTTTTAGATCTAGACGATCAGTCTCCTTCAAATCCCTAATGCCGCCCAACATAGCACCATTAAACTATTAGTTTTTCGACTTTTGCCTTTCAAGAACCGAAATAGAATATGAGATCTAACAAAAGTCGACACTTACCTTAGTATAGGGAATTCGGCTAGCACTTGGAGAGAAGATTCGATAATGCCAAAGAAAAAGATTTAAATGCCTAAGAACTAATTCTCAACTAGGATGAATAAAGAAAAACTATGGAGATTTCGGCTTTTTAGAGAAATCGGCTCAAAGGAAAAAGAATGGAGAAGAGGTTTGGCTTTTGAAGAAATTGAAGAAAAGAAATTGGAGAGGAGAGACTAAGAATTTTGGCACAATGGAAGGAGAAGAAATTAGGGTTTAAATGACAGAATCAATGAGATATCCTCCCCTATTTATAGAAATTTCGGCACCTATTGTTCAAACCCAAAAACGCCCTTCTTGATAACTAAAAGTCAAGCTAAAAGAAAAGGGAAAATTCGGTACCCATATATACTAAAATAAATAAATAAATAAATAAATAGAATAAACCTACACTCCCTAATCAACTCAAACTTATCACTAATTAAATTCCTTTATTATCTTAAAAATTTATCCTCATCAAAAAGTCCTTTTATTTAGCCCAAAAAATCAATTTGAATTTCATTCAAATAGCTTCCCAAATAGCAGCCATCTTTTTGCATTTTGGTCCAATTCAAATACCTTCCCACTCCAGCAGCAAAATTTCAAGCTGTTGCGCACAAGGCAACTCGAACCCGAGACCTCCAAGCACAACCACACGCTATTAGCCACTGCACTAGAACCATTCTTGTGATATATTCCGTTGTCAACTTCTTTTAAAGTATACTTTCCAGCGACCGAATCATCCAAAGAAATCCAAAAATATTAACTGACACCCAGATTCAAACCTCCGCCCTTTTCACTATGAGGCACGTCCCTTGCCACTGCGCCACCCGTTTCATTTGAGTCATAATTCCTTCCCAATTAATTATCATCCTTTATTCCGTGCTCCAAGTTTACTTAAAAAAAAACCCAACATTTCGCGCACAACGCGACTAGAACCTTGTTCCCCCTACTACTCCTAACGCCTTTGCCACTGGGCCAGGCGTTTCCTTGTGTCATGAAACAAATTTCAACTAATTATAAGGCCTAAACTCTGGCCTTCATACTATCATATGCGCAATAAAATTTTTTGCCATACCCAAGATTTGAACCTTTGACCTCCAACTTATTCACAACGCCCCAAGCCACCATACCACCTACTTCTTTGTGATATCTTTTAACCCAACAATATTTTAAAAGCCTTATGACTACCACCAACCTCCCTAAAAAAATAGCATTTTTGCTAAAGCCCTAGATCGAGCCTAGGACTTTTCCAACACTACCAACCCTTCCTAAACCTCCTAAAAATTAAACTAAACTTGCAATAATAATTTTTTTAAAAGATAATGTCCATTCAAACTTTTCATGATAAAATAATTTATTTCTATTTGAATAATATTTTTAAGAAAAATTAACTATTTAAATGCATTAGTGACATTATAAATGTAGAGGACAAACGTAAAAAGTAAAGCATATAAATCAAATCCCCAAATTTTAGCATAATCTAGGGGTCAATTAAAAATTGACCATTATCTTATTTTAGTATAAACCACATATTAATTTTTTTTTAGTACATTCAAATTATATATACTCATATTGTATATTAACGAAAATTTAACGATAGAAATTGATATTATAAAAAAATATAAGAACTAAATTATATTAAAATATAAAAATTAAATCGAGAATAATAGAAAAATTAATATTTCTAAATTATAACTTCGTTCATCACACTGATAACATAAATAAAATAATTAATTATATGACATGGACAAAGTTATGGAAAATATTTGATAAATTGATGCATAAATAGAGTTTAATATTATGCCACATTAAATTTTATTATAATTCAGTTAATATATTTAAAAGGGAGGAAAAATTAGTAAACAATAATTACAAGTTTTTTTTTTAACGACAAAAATCCATTCTCTCGACACACGAACCCACTTATTCTAGGCCCAAATTCAAGGTGTTACATCTGCCCTGCACTTGATTTTGTCGAAACTGGATAGTGAGTTACACGGCCTGTTTACACGGCCATGCCCCTGCACCACACGGGCGTGTGCCTCTGTCACACGGGCGTTTGGATCCCCACACGGCCTGGATTGCTCCACACGGTCGGAGCACACGGGTGTGTGGCCCTAACTTGCCAGATTCCGAATTTAAGTCGATTTGATTGTAATCTCAAACCAACGCGTTTTAAACCTTGACTAAGCTTTACTTAGGGTAACTATGACTCTGATTTGAGTTGATATGTGAGCGATGTGTGATTAGTTGTGTGACAAGCTTGATGCGGAATTTGAGTGTACGAGTGTAAACACTCCTGAAACTGTTCGACTGATTGATTGTGAGTGATCGTGCAGAGTGATCGCTTCGAATGACCGCTGGCTCAGATCCCGATTTGGTGTAATTGCATTCATACATCTGCATACATACATTCGCATATAAAGTATTTTGGGTTGGGATTTTGAAGAGAAGGGAGATTTACGATCTGATCTGGCAGTCTTACTGCAACTCATCGGTATAGCGGATTACGCATTGCATCAGATCGCATGTACGTTAGCTACGCAACGCGTACCATCTATCTGGTGGCGATTCCTCGCACGCGTCATACCTACGGGTTACCAGTATTGCATAAATCGACTTATACGCTAGCTTTGGCTGTGTAATTTACGATTTGGCAGTTTATCTACATTCTGATAGCCCAATTCCCGGAGGTCGAGGGCGGTCCCAATTCCCTGAGGGTCGAGGACAATGCTGATGATCATCGTTGTCGGGCAACCTGGGATGACATCATAGGGAGTATAAGGTTGGATGGGCTTTTCGAGGTCCTACTCGGAGTGTAGGGATGGGTGGGTTAATTTTATCCCCACATGGTGTGTTGGTGGTACGGAGTGGTGTGTTGGCTGGATGGGTGGGTTGTTTTATAACTCTTTTGCACTCATATGCATCTGATTGACATTGTGACTGAACGTGATACAATGATTGAATTTGCTTGGGTGTTTGACTGAACTATTTGAAGGGTTGAATGACTGAGATGTTTGATTGTATTTTTCGACTGAAAGGCACTCGTGCCTAAAGGAACCTTATGGCATGGGCTAAGGCCCAAACCGATTCTGATTCTGGAAAGGGCTTAGGCCTAGGTTCTAACTTCTGAGAATTACTGCGACTGTGTCTGATTAGGCCATATGACTGTAGAGTTACATATGGTGTACGTTTGGTGGGGTGAATTCGCTTACCTGTCCTCTGTCTGTAAATATGTTCTGGTTCTGAATTGCTTCTAGTCCTCTGTTTCTGCTTCTGTAGTTTAGCGGGTTTGATCTCACATTGAGCTCGTGTAGCTCACCCCCTCTTCTGTTTCCCCTTTTCAGGTACAATTCTGGATTCTGGACTTAGTACGCGGAGGTCTCGGACAGTTTTGTGAACAAAAACTGAGCAGTTTGTGTTTTCTAGTTTTTACATTTGGTTTTGAACTGTAAAGATTTATAATACTGTAGTACCATTACTGTTTTAAACTTTGTCCGTACATTATGTTTTGTTACGTTTGCGAACAGTATTTTTAAACGATTAAACGTTTTGGGTTGTTTTGAGATAAGTATTTTCAGAAATGGAATTCTGAACGACTAGTTTTTGTTAAATTTTCCTACGATCACTTCGGTGATCAATGTAGTATTCCAAATTCGGTCTAGACTTCTAGGCCGAGTTTAGGGTGTTACAGAAATAATAAATTGAATTGATTTAACTTGGATTAAATCTATTAAAATAAATATATTAAATTTATTAGTTAAAAATATAAATATTAGTTAAATAAAATATACATATATTTGATAATTAACGGGTTTGAATATACGTAATGTCTTATTTCGTGTAATAGTGGCAACTTATAATTCAATCAATGCATTGAGAGTATTAAAATATATATATTTGCAATTTTACCAAAATCCATGGAAATGAATATTAGTTGCCATTGTTAATTATGGAAAAAATCTATTATTATATTCATACATTAAACCAATATATATATGAGGATTAATATTATTAACAAAGTGATGTCATAACTTTTACACGGAAGTTTTAAAAATGCTCAAAGATATTTGAATTATGGTTAATTATTTCCATAAATAATATATATATATATATATATATATATATATAAATATTCTGAATTAATTACATACTTAACATAAACTTATTTACAGAAGGGAAATAAATAAAAGACACAATTTCCAATAAGAGGATGATTGTTATTTGAAAAGGATTCCAATAAGAGGTAATAATTCTAATCATACATTTATTATTTGTTATGAATATCTTATTAAGTGGATTTCCATCATGATCAAGATAAAGTTTTAATATACTTTAAATTTTAATAGTTATTAGAATTAGATCTCTACTTCTTTTATACTTCTTATGCCTATAAATAGAGACTCTAATGAAGCATTGTAATCATCCCTTTTGATCAATAAAGTACATTCTCTATTGCTTTCATATTTTCTTTATTCTTTATTTTCTCCATCTCTCTTTATTTTATAATACGTTATCAGCACGATGATTCTCTATTTTTTTCAAAATCTTTCGAAGTCGTCCCACAAATCAAATTCAGTTTCACCTTAAACTTCCACCCTTACAACTTCATCTTCAGGATGTTGAAAGATTCAATCTCAGAATGGATGCTCGTGATAATAGTCAAGGTGATGACGACGATGTTAAAGATCTTCAGGTATATCTTACTATATTTTATTTATTATATTATGTTTATTATAATTGGAGACTAATCATGATAACATTAATAGATAGATTTTGTGTAACAGCCCGGTTCAGACCCTAGTCGGAACAGTGGTTTCGGGACCAAAAATCCCAGTCAAAAAAATATTTTAATATTTTCTGTGTTTACAGCATGATATGTGATATGTGTGAAAATTTCGTGTGAAAATTTTATAGATTGGTCAGTTAATTTGATAAAAAGGACTAAATCGCATAAAATGTAAAAGTAGCTTTCTAATTGTTAAAGGTGTTTAATGGCTATTAAATGGAAATGTGGAGCACTTGCATGTCAATTATACCATTTATAATAGTGGTGGACAATATTGGACAAGGTTAGGTGAATTTTCATATTATTTAATTAAAGTTAATTTGGTAAAAAGTAAAATAACATGAAATAAAATAAAACAAAAATTAAAATGGCCATGCATTCATCTTTCTTGGCCGAAACTTTAGAAGAAAATAAAGCTTTGAAAGCTTTGAATATTCAGCACCTTTGGAAGCTTGATTCGGGTATGTGTTTTGCTTGGTTTTTGATAATTTTTACGTTTTTGAGATCGTTGCTTTGTGTTTTAGCTAGCCCATTCTTGAATTTTTGAATTGGTTGTATATTTTGTGATTTTCCATTGAAGAGAGCTTGTTTTTTGTTGTTGTTTGATGATGAAAAATAAATATATGTTGTTAGATTATCAAGTTTAATTAAGTGATTTTTAGTAAAAATGCCTATTTGGAATTAAATTGTGAATTTTGTAAATTGAGGGGTTAAAATGTGAAATAAATGAAAGAAATGGACTGCTAGGGATCTTAGTGAAATTCGACCAAGCATGGGTGTGGTGAAATTTTGAATATTTTGTGTTTTATGAAATAGGGACTAAATTGTGAAAAATGTGAAATGTTAGGGGCAAAAGTGTAATTTTTCCATTTATGTGTTTTTGGATAAATTTGAATGAATATATGATTAAACAAGTCAAATTTGTATTAATTTAGATCAAGAAAAGAGGAAACTGGATTTGGATCGGGGGAAATCTAAAGTTGTTGAATAGCCGCTCCGGTCCGTTCATATTTGTCTGAGGTAAGTTCATAAGTAAATAAATGTCGTTAAATTCGATTGTATATAATTTATTTGTGCCGAATTGAATTATTACTTGTATATATATATATATATATGTTCAAGCCGAATTTGTATAATTATGGGAGAAGTATTTACAAGCCTGAATCGATCGAGTTACGACGTCCAAAAGCCCCGTACAAACCTTAGGAACAGTTAGGGTACTTATGTCATGATATAGGATTTCCGATATGTGATTTTGTGTAAGACCACGTCTGGGATGTTGGCATCGACTTGTGATTTATGTGTAAGACCCTGTCTTGGACAGTGGCATCGATGTGTGATTACATGTAAGACCACGTCTGGGACGTTGGCATTGTACGAGCTTTTCGACTATCCGAGTATCCTTTTTAATTCTGAATGGTTCAACGGGCATTAACGAGTTGTGATTGAATGTGAAATCGAGATAAAAGGTTCAGGTACGTGCTAAGTTTAATGTTAAAGAAAATAAGGTAAGCTTAGTATTTGAAATGATAATATAAATTAAGCATGATATAAAGTGACTTATATGTATGTGTGAATGCTCATATTCGGCCAAGTGATGCTATAATGTTAATGTTTATGTATTGGTATATGAATATGTAAGTATGATAAATGTAAATTTGATTAAGGTTTGCTTGATTCGCCTAGTTGATTTTAAATGTTCATGAATATTAAATGAATTAATTGCTTATGACTTACTAAGCTATTCAAGCATACTGTGTATGTGTTTGTTCATTGTTTTATAGATTTTGGAAGCTAGTTACGAGCTCGGGGATCGTCATAGAAATCCGTCACACTATCAATCGTTTTTATTTTCGGTACTTTATAAGTTGAACTTTGAATCTATGGCATGAATAGGCTAGCCTTTGTTTTGGTTGATTTTGGAAGTGTATATATATATATAAATGTATAGGCTAGCCTTTGTTTTGGTTGATTTTTGAAGTGTATATATATATATATATATATGTATAGGCTAGTCTTAATGTGTTTAAGTTTAAAGGTGTATATATATATATAAAGCCATGCGAAAATGGCTTAATTTTTTTTTTATGCTTGAGTTCGATTATGTCTGATCATGGTTTAAGCTCATTTTGGTAAATATGCTATATGACATGCATGAATGGTATTTTTGATTATACAATGTGATTTGTATTCATATATGTGATTAATGATTTATGATTTTGACTTAGATTATAAGGTAGATGATTAATGCTTGATGAATTATGACAAGTTACATATAAATTGATTAAGTAATGTTTATATTATATGTTCATATATTGATTCAGTTATTTGTGAGATAATTAGTAGGATGTTCAATGTATGAGTATATTCGGCTATACTTAATATATGAAAATATATATGTGCTTATGATACGTTCTCTTATGGGATAGATATTGAGGTTCGGTGGTGGTGGTAAGTATGTGTATATAACATGCGTAAATAGTTGGTATTTATATGCGGTTTTAGGTATAGATTAATTGAGGTTATGAAAATAATGTATAGACATGATCATAGTATGCGAATTAGGTAGGAAAGGTTCAATATGAATGTTCGAAAATGACTCAAATGGATATGGTCACTAAATGCATAAAATATGTAATAAGAAAAGATGTATATTTGGTTTAGTCTTAAAGTCAATTTATGTGTATTATATAGGAATAAGTGTATATGTCTTGTATGCCGTGTATGTGTAAGAAATATGTTAGTAAACTAGGTATATTATGAACCTATCTATTAGGACCGAAAATGGTGGTTGGTATAACAGTCAAATGAATGTGAATTAATGGTTAAAATTTGGTTGGTGTTTTGGTTATGCGTTTTTAATTTAAGTATGGTAAATTGGTATGTGAATTGAGTGTACTTTTAGTTGTGATTTGTGCTCAAAATGTTTTAAATTAATATAGTCATATGTGAATGGTCTTATGACTAGGAAAGAGGTATGTTTAATCTTAAATGATAATTGTTTATGTGTAATATATGTAAATATATAACTTTTGCCGTGTGGATGTTTTAACCTAAATTAATGACCTAATCATGTTTGCTCATATTGACTAACATCAATGCCGCATATGTGGGAGGTATTTAAGTTGTATAAATATTGGTTCATATTAGTTATATGAAATGTATTAATATATGTTTGCATGTTTTAATGTATGTGCATATAAATTGTAAAGTAATAAGCCATCTGATACTTTGATTATGCGAATGTTATATGAGAAGTATTTTTATATGATTGAATGGTGGAGTTTTAAAACATGTGAATTGTGACTATTATGAGATGTGTTTTGGTCGGTAATACCTCGTAACCTAAGTCCGGCAACGGATACGGGTTAGGTGTGTTACATTTTGATTTGAAATCCACGCATGTGTTGCGATGGTGATTATGAAATAAATAATCAATAGAGGCGTTTAGAAGTTTATCCTACTAGATTTATTGCATTCCCCGAAGTGAATGTAAATATAAAGAAAATAAAAGATATAATTATGGACCACTAAAAGTGGGAATATAGTAATAAATAAGAGAACAATGAGAGTTCTCAAGATAACTTTTCAAAGGGTAAAGATAACTTATGTTATCAATGTGATATGAAAGATTATTGGCCACATATGTGGCATATGCCCAAATATTTTATTTCTGTTAATATTCTTAGAGGAATGATATGAAAATGTAGTAATCAATTCTATAATTACAGATAGAAAATATTTATCTTATTTGGTACTAAAACAAACCAATATTATTCCAATATTTGGTAGTACAAAATTAGTTGAAAGCTCCAGAAGAGCTAATATATTAATATCTTGTGATGGTTAATCCATTATTTTAAAAGATATTTATAATGGATCTTATATTGAGATTTTGAATGAGGAAAATATTATATTTCATATGAATCACTATTGCTATAAATATATATTTTTAAAAGGATGAAAAAGAGAGGATTGAGTTATTAATTTATATTTATTTTATAATCTTTGTGATCTTCTTTTGTCATCATCCCCATTAAGGGGTTGGAAGCAAAATATTTGACTGTGAAAGATCTACATAAATTCTGGAATAATTTAAAAGAAAAATGTGAGCAGTAGAATATGCTAATTCTATCTAAAGCTCGTTATGGTTGGATGCACTTGAAGTTGCAAATTTTTAAAACTGTGAGTATAACTTTACTGTATTCAAAATAAGTTCTCAATTAAAATTACGTGGAAAATTATTATTGATGAGAACCTTGCAAGAGAAAACTTATTCAACTTTTCATGATTCAAATGTGCTCTTACAGTAGCAATATCATGAAAAAAAATTACTTATGATTGAACAAAAGTTTTTAACCACGAAACCTAACCATTCCCTGAAAAGAATGTAGCAATGTGTAATAAATTCGAAAGACATAATCTTTAACGTGGATGTAGTAAATTCCCTACATTTGAAGATTTTGGCATTTTCCCTGAAGCGAATATTGCATATAATTATTTGGAAATCATATTTATTTTGTTGACTTAGTGACATTATAATATTCACATTAATTTAGACATTTCCAGTAGTAAATGTCACAATAGCACTTATATATGGATACAAAGTAAAAGGAATGATAGTAAAATTATTAATTTGTTACAATTTAGTACAATTGAAACACGTGTTAAAGTAAACCAGAAGTTTACTAATACAAATGCATTTACTACTTGGCGTGACCAGTTAGACCATCCTGGATCATATATGATGCAAAAATTAATTGAGAATTCATATGGACATTCATTAAAGAACCAGAAGATTATTTAATTTAAATAATTCTCATTTGTTACTTGTTCTCAATGAAAATTGATTCTTAGAAACTCACTAGCTAAAGTTGAGATTTAATGTCTTGCATTTCTGAAGGGCTCATTCATCCACCATGTGGATGGTTTTGATATTATGTGATTTTGGTAGACGCATCTACAAAATAATCACATGCGTTATCAACTCGCAACCTGTCATTTGCGAGATTGCTTGTTTAAATGATTAATTTCAGATTATGCAATTACAATTCATTTTGCTAATGTTGGTGAGTTTACATCCCAAGTTTTCAATGATTATTGCATGTCAATTGGGATAAAAGTTGAACATCCTGTAGCTCATGTTTACGCACAAAATGATTTAGTTGAATTGTTTATCAAATGCCTCCAACTAATAGCTAAACCATTACTTATGAGAACAAAACTTTCTATTTCAGCATGAGATTCATGCTTGTATTGATTTACATGTTGTACGCATCAAGCCAATAAATTATAAATACTTCCCATTACAATTGATTTTTGGTTAAAAGCCAAATCTTTCCCATCTTACAATTTTTAGATGTGCGGTATATGTTCCAACTACTCCACCACAACGCACAGGTCATAATAAGAGATTGGAAATGTATACTTATATAAGTCTCCTTATAATATTTTTGAACAATTAATTCGAGATTTAATTGTGACATGAGTTGTCAGTTTTCCCAACATTAGGAGGAGAGAAACAATAACTTGTAATGAGTTAGGGGGAGAGTAATTGAACCAGGAGTTCTGTAACATCCTGAAATTGGGCCTAGTAGGATTGGGCCCAATAAGCCTTGAGCGTAGTAGCGTTTAAAATTTTTGAGATCAAGAGATCGACATTAGTGCAAGTTGGACCTATTAGGTGAGTGATTTTGGAAGGTTAGGGGGCTTCTATGAAGTCCCGGGATCAAACTTGGGCTTAGGAGAAATTTTGGTTTTAGGTGAATAAAACCCTAGGAGTTAGTAGATAGGCTTTAAGAATAAAAGGTGGAGGAAAATGACACAAGTGGATCATGTGGTGTAGTGGTAAAGTGACGCCACTTAGGGAGCAATGAGGTGACGCCATAAGGAAGGAAGGAGGTCCAAGGTTCAAGGCGTGGAACTTGCTTTTCTTTTAGATTATTTTATTAAATGGATTTAGACCTTGGCCATAGACTTATATTTAGTTGCGCATGGTTATAGACACAAGAGGAGCTTGTGGCCTAGTGGCAAGGTGGCGTTACAGCTGGCAAGAGGTCTGAGGTTCAAGTCTCGGGATCAGCAAGGGAGTATTTATTTTGTGGATTGGACGATCAGAGTTTGAGTTGGATTTAAACTCATGAAGCGGAGGATCCCACATCGGAAAGATACAAAGAAGGAAGGTGAGAAGCTGGCTATATATAGAGCTATCTATGATAGGAGAGGAGGCATACCTGGTTGGCGTTGGGCATAGGAGCATTCGGAGCGCGGATTAGCTTCAGACTCCTATCAGGTGTGTATTCTCTCTACTCTAGTTGTAGAGCGCCAAATGCCGAAATGCCGGTCATACGACGATAGTAGCCACACGAGTGTGCGAGCGCACGTGTGGGGGCTTCGACGCGATAGTTGAGGCCATCGTTAGTATTCTTGTGGGTTGAGGCTGCTTGGGCCACGATGGGCCGAAGTGGGCCCAATAGGCCCGTGGGCCCATATGAGTAGATTGTATGATTGTGTAGTATATATTAGACTGGACTAGGTGAATCTCATATCTGTGGCTAAATTTGTGCTAGTTGGGCCACAAGAGCGTGTGGGCCCAAATGGGCCGAAATCGGGTTTTAGGCCCAATAGTCCGATAACGACCGAAAGTGGTAGCCGAGTCGCTCGGGGCGACATAAGGCCTTCGAAAAGATCATTACAGGTGCGAAATTACTGAAATACCCTCGATAGGTAAATTACGAGAATACCCTTGGTAGGTAAAATTACTGTTATACCCTTAGAGGTTGATTAGCTTGATTACGTTGTATTCCGTTTATCTGATTATGATGGTAATCCATGTTATACGTTATATTTGATATATGTTTTGCATACATGACATACTGCATACACGAATTATTATGTCATATTGCATGGGCTTTAAGATATGATTGAAAGGAGAAGTATTTGAGACTGTCACGGTGGTTTGGTACCATGAGTGGGTTGGCCCCACATATAACTGATTTAGTGACCATGTCTCGGTGGCTTGGTGCCACGGTGGTTTAATACCACGTATATATATGATGATTTAGTGACTCATCCCAGTGGTTTGGTACCACAGTGGGTTGGCCCCACGTATATTCTTCAAGGATTGTCACGGTGGTTTGATACCACGGTAGGTTGGCCCCACGCATGATAATAGTGAATTTTTCACGGTGATATAGTATCATGGTGGTCTGGAACCACGAGTGGCTTGGTGCCACATATGAGGTGTGTAGCGGATGGAGGGTTGATTGTAGAAATCCCCACGGTGTGTTGGGCTGGTACGGGTGGTGTGTAGAGGATGGAAAACTAGGTTGGGTTTGAAATTTGCATTGCATACATGTGATATACGCTATATTGAATGGGCTAAGGCCCAATGTGCATCTGTGGGCTTAAGGCCCAGATTTCGTTTAATGGGGATTTACACACTGAGTCTCGATGACTCACCCCTCTGCTTTAACTTTTGCAGGTAATCCCTAGCTTGAGGATTTGGAGCCGAGGTGGACTCTGTGGTGGCCATACGTCGTCACTTTAGTAAATTAAGTGTTATTTTCTTTTAAATTTCATTTTAATTCGGGATTATGTTCTGTAATAAGGCCACTGGGATTTTAATTTGGTTTTTGTTTTAATGCGGTTATTATCTATGACGAAATGATCAATACGGAGTTTTTCTAAAAATACAAATAACTGTTTTCCAAAATATTAATGAACGGTTCACAAACTACTGATAATCAAAACTCGAAATTTTTAAACGATCGCGAATTTTTTTAACTACCTTTCCTTGTGACATACCAGATCCGATCGTAATGTGTAGGCCGGGTTTGGGGTGTTACAATTATGGTATCAGAGCCAAGTTGCAAAACTCGGCTTGTAGAATCGGTTCGAAAATGTTTTTCAAAATTCATTTGAAATCTGGTTAGGAAAAATATGTCTTTTTGGATGTATGGCACCTGAGTCTCCGGCACCAAATTCGTAATTTCTCTTTTTCACTATATTCTATTATATGTTGAAATGACTGTATTTTCGGTAGTATTCTGTGTGTTTTCTGAATGTAGAATTGTGTGCATGTGTGGTAAATATTTGTTTGCTTCGGTGTTAGATATTTGGTTGTGTAAAAGGTTTCAAGATTAAGATAGAAAGAAAATTAGTGTTATTGGAATCAGAGTGCGCAGCGTGAGCATAGTGTTATAGGTTAGGACGTACGACTGTTGGTTAGTTGGAAATTTCGAGGACGAAATTTCTTTAAGGAGGGTAGATTTGTAACATCCTGAAATTGGGCCTAGTAGGATTGGGCCCAATAGGGCTTGAGCGTAGTAGCGTTTAAAATTTTTGAGATCAAGAGATCGGTATTAGTGCAAGTTGGACCTATTAGGTGAGTGATTTTGGAAGGTTAGGGGGCTTCTATGAAGTCCCGGGATCAAACTTGGGCTTAGGAGAAATTTTGGTTTTAGGTGAATAAAACCCTGGGAGTTAGTAGGTAGGCTTTAAGAATAAAAGGTGGAGCAAAATGACACAAGTGGAGTGTGTGGTGTAGTGGCAAAGTGATGCCACTTAGGGAGCAAGGAGGTGACGCCACAAGGAAGGAAGGAGGTCCAAGGTTCAAGGTGTGGAACTTGCATTTCTTTTATATTATTTTATTAAATGGATTTAGACCTTGGCCATAGACTTATATTTAGTTGCGCATGGTTATAGACACAAGAGGAGCTTGTGGCCTAGTGGCAAGGTGGCGTTACAGCTGGCAAGAGGTCTGAGGTTCAAGTCTCGGGATCAGCAAGGGAGTATTTATTTTGCGGATTGGATGGTCAGAGTTTGAGTTGGATTTAAACTCTGCTAGCGGAGGGATCCCACATCGGAAAGATACAAAGAAGGAAGGTGAGAAGCTGGCTATATATAGAGCTATCTATGATGGGAGAGGAGGCATACCTGGTTGGCGTTGGGCATAGGAGCATTCGTAGTGCGGATTAGCTTCAAACTCCTATCAGGTGTGTATTCTCTCTACTCTAGTTATAGAGCGCCAATTACCGAAATGCCGGTCACACGACGATAGTAGCCACACGAGCGTGCGAGCGCACGTGTGGGGGCTTCGACACGATAGTTGAGGCCATCGTTAGTATTCTTGTGGGTTGAGGCTGCTTGGGCCACGATGGGCCGAAGTGGGCCCAATGGGCCCGTGGGCCCATATGAGTAGATTGTATGATTGTGTAGTATATATTAGACTGGACTAGGTGAATCTCATATCTGTGGCTAAATTTGTGCTAGTTGGGCCACACGTGCGTGTGGGCCCGAATGGGCCGAAATCGGGTTTTAGGCCCAATAGTCTGGTAACGACTGAAAGTGGTAGCCGAGTCGCTCGGGGCAACATAAGGCCTTCAGAAAGATCATTTTAGGTGCAAAATTACTGAAATACCCTCGATAGGTAAATTACGAGAATACCCTTGGTAGGTAAAATTATTGTTATACCCTTAGAGGTTGATTAGCTTGATTACGTTGTATTCCGTTTATCTGATTATGATGGTAATCCATGTTATACGTTATATTTGATATTGTTTTGCATACATGACATACTGCATACACGAATTATTATGTCATATTGCATGGGCTTTGGGATATGATTGAAAGGGGAAGTATTTGAGACTGTCACGGTGGTTTGGTACCACGAGTGGGTTGGCCCCACATATAACTGATTCAGTGACCATGTCTCGGTGGCTTGGTGCCATGGTGGTTTAATACCACTTATATATATATGATGATTTAGTGACTCGTCCCAGTGGTTTGGTACCACAATGGGTTGGCCCCACATATATTTTTCAGGGATTGTCACGGTGGTTTGATACCACGGTGGGTTGGCCCCACGCATGATAATAGTGACTTTGTCACGGTGATATATTATCACGGTGGTCTGGAACCACGAGTGGCTTGGTGCCACATATGAGGTGTGTAGCGGATGGAGGGTTGATTGTAGAAATCCCCACGGTGTGTTGGGCTGGTACGTGTGGTGTGTAGAGGATGGAAAACTAGGTTGGGCTGGGCTGCATTGCATACATGTGATATACGCTATATTGAATGGGCTAAGGCCCAATGTGCATCTGTGGGCTTAAGGCCCAAATTTCGTTTAATGGGGATTTACACACTGAGTCTCGATGACTCACCCCTCTGCTTTAACTTTTGCAGGTAATCCCTAGCTTGAGGATTTGGAGCCGAGGTGGACTCTGTGGTGGCCATACGTCGTCACTTTAGTAAATTAAGTGTTATTTTCTTTTAAATTTCATTTTAATTCGGGATTATGTTCTGTAATAAGGCCACTGGGATTTTAATTTGGTTTTTGTTTTAATGCGGTTATTATCTATGATGAAATGATCAATACGGAGTTTTCCTAAAAATACAAATAACTGTTTTCCAAAATATTAATGAACGGTTCACAAACTACTAATAATCAAAACTCGAAATTTTTAAACGATCGTGAATTTTTTTTAACTACCTTTCCTTGTGACATACCAGATCCGGTCGTAACGTGTAGGCCGGGTTTGGGGTGTTACAAGTTCAATAAGGATAACTCATTATAAGTTAACCATCTAATATTTTAATTTGAATTAAAGTCTCAATAGGACAATCAGTTGGAATAAAATAATAGATTGATTAGTTCCAAATATGAAAATTCTTCTAGATGGTCATATAGTGGAGGCGGTGCTCTAGAAGAGACCAAGATATAACTAATAAGTAAAACTTCAGAAGGGATTCAAGTACTTGAAATTGAATTTTAAAATAATGAAAATAAGAGATCTCAATAAGTTATGTCAATTCGAGAAAATGTGGAACCAATTAATAAAAGTGGTCGACAATAATTTTGCATGCAATATTATTATTGAAATAATGAAATAAAAGGAAGATCTTGAATAAATCTATTGAGAAATATAGATATGAAATAAATTGATCAAAATAGAAATACGCAACTCAAGTACAACTAAATTCGTGGAATTTTTGTACCAGTAGTCCAAATATCTAAAGGTATAAAGCCAGTGATGGTGCAAATGAAGTAGTTTTGCAAAAACGGAATAAAAATATGAAATTCTTCACTAAGTACTGGTATTGATTATGAAAAGATATAATATTCTTTTGTGGTGGATGCAATAACCTTTAGACATATTATTTTGACAATTCATAAAAGATTTAACTTGCGTCTAATGGTGGTTGTTACAACTTTTATAAATCACTATATAGTAAAGTTTATATTAAAATCCTTGAAGGATTTAGAATGCTAGAAGCATATTGAAATTCTTGGGAAATTATTCATTTATATGGATTGAAATAATTAAACATATTTGGTAAATTTGACTTAGTCAATAGTAGTTGAAAGAGGATTATAAAATGATCCAAAATGTAACAGCCCGACTTAGGGGCTAGACGGAATAGTGGTGCGAGACCACAAATCCAAAGTAAAAAAATATGTGTTTAAATGATTTTACATGACTTATGAGGTATTTGCATGATTGTGTGAAAATCTCATGAAGAAATTTTATTAATTAGTGAATAAATTGTCCATTAGGACTAAATTGCAAAGAATAGAAAATGTGAGATTCTAGAAGGTTCAAGTATGAAATAGAATTATGAAAATTTCTAGAGGTCCTTATTTAGCAATTAGACTATTATATTTGATGATGGACAAAAATGGACATGGGAAGGAAAAATCTCAAGAAAGGGTCATTAAGGGTATTTTAGTCATTTGGTAAATAAAAGAATTAAAAGGGAAAACAAGGCCAAAAACATGTCCATCTTCCTCCCTTGGCCGAAAATTTCCAAGAACACCATAGCTAGGGTTTGTTCAACTTTCAAACTTGATAGTAAGTGCATCCTAGCCCCGTTTTTAATGTTTTTCGTATTTTTGAAACCCTCGTAGCTCGGTTTAGCTATTTCAAGCTATATTTTGAGCTAGGATTTATGTTCAAAAATGTACCCATGTATTACATGCATGTATTTTGATGTTTTATGTAATATTATGAAAGTTTGATGTAGGATAAAAATCTTTTTCTAAGTGATTTTCATAAAAAATGCATGTAAGGGCCAAATTGTAAAAGTTATGAAAATGGTCATACATGAGTGAAATAATAGGAATTGAAAGATGCTAAAGTTGAGAATATGGTTCGGCTAGGCTTGAAGTATAAGAAAGTTGAATGAAAATCATTTTACGAGCCTAGGGGCAAAAAGTGTAATTATGAAAAAGTTTAGGGGCAAAATCGTAATTTTGCCAAAATGTGAATTATGAGTCGATTAAGTAAATGTGAGTATTTAACAAGTGAAATTGTTATTATAGATCAAGAAACGTGAAGCCCGGATCAAAACCGAGGCAAGAACAAAATCAAAGACTAAATCGAGCATCGAGACACATTTTGAGATTCGAGGTAAGTTTGTATGAAAGTAAAGTTTCATAATGCTTCAATGTTTGAAATTGTTCAATATTATGGGAATGTATGTTATTACTATTAAAATCGAGCGATGAAGTCTCGATAAGAAAATGATGAGAATGAGTTAAATTTAAGTCCCGGATTAAGTTCCGGAATAAGGATGAAATTATGTATTCATATGAGGTGAGAAAGGTCCCGTATAAGACCATGTCTAGGACATGGCTTCGGCACCCAAGAATGATCTCGTGTAAGACCATATCTGGGATATGGCTTCGACATCTATATACTATCTCGTATAAGACCATGTCTGGGACATGGCATCGACATTGAGTTATGAGATCCCGTATAAGACCATATCTGGGATATGGCATCGGCATCAAGAGGTGATCCCATATAAGACCATATCTGGGATATGGCATTGGCTTCAAAGTTAATACACGATGAAATTAAATATCTTACGATACATTGATTAGTTCATGGTTAAAAGAGTTAAGCATGTTAAACGGTAAAGAGTTAAATCAATTTTTTTTGGATGATCTTCAGTCTTATTCATGATACGAATGATCATGATTGGAAATTTATGTTCATGTCAGCATATGTCCTAAGCCACGTGATTAAGTGATATAGGTAGCATGAGTAAGTACAAGTTATGAAACCATAGTGACATGAGACGGGTAAGAATAAGCATAATTAAGTGCGAGTAAGTACGAGTAAGTATGCTCAATCATTGAGGCTTATATTGCCATTGATTCATGTTATGAATGAGATGTATAAGTTGAGTTTCATGCAAACTTACTAAGCTATATGCTTACCCCTCTCTTTTCCCTTTTCCTTGTAGTTTCGCCAAGTTAGCTCGGGGATCACGGAACGTCGGAGCTCGAAAACATACTATCAACTGCTCTTTTGGTATAGTAAAGTTAATTCAATTTGAGTATGGCATGTATAGGGGTTTGACCATCTTGTGTCATGTCATGTTCAAGGGCCAAAAAGGGTTGGTTATCAATGTTTTGCACTCATTTTGTAAAAGGGTCATGATGAATTGGCCAAAATTGTCAAGTTCATGTTCTAAAGTGAATGAGCATAATGAAATGAATGTTCATGCAAGTTGTCGAGTATGATTGTGGTTGGAATGTTGGATAATTTAAGGATGAATCATAGATTAATGTTGCTATGATATGCACTATTTGTGAATACATGAGTGAGTTTACGTTTCAGGGTGGCAAAAGGCTTGGAAAATAGACTATAGATGTCCACATGGGTAGACACACGGGCGTGTGTCAAGGCCGTGTGTGACACACAGTCAACCCATATGGGTGTGTTGATAGGCCGTGTGTCCCCTGCACTTAATTACGAGAATGTGATTCGTCACACGGGCCAGCACACGGGCGCGTGCCTTGGCCGTGTTCTAATTAAGATTTGGTGACGTCATAGTCAGAGAGCTCCACGGGCAGGAGACATGGGCATGTCCTAGGGCACACGGGCGTGTCCCTTGGACAACACGGGTGTGTGGCCCCTGTCTAGGTAAAAATTTTCAAATAGTGTTTAAGTTTCCGGTTGAACCCCGAAACCTTCCGGGTGTATGTTTAAGGCCTCATAGGCCTATAATAAGAATGTTATGATCAAGAAAGAAAGGTTTTTAATTCGAAACAAAATTTTATTACCCGTAATTACATGTTCAAGCAAGGTCAAGCATGATAATGCCTCGTATCCGGTTCCGGTGTCGGACACGGGTAAGGGGTGTTACATTTAATGGTATCAGAGCTACAGTTTAGTCGATTCTCGGACTAACGTAGCGTGAGTATGAGTCTAGCTATACATGCCATACGTAAGAGTACTTGTGTAATGATAGTGTGACGACTCCTGACGATTTGAATTGTATATTTTTTATATATAGTTGATGGATATTGATCCTGACCGAGCTGCAGCTGATGATGCTGCAAGTAATGCGCCGGTTCCCGCGCAAGGGACCGCGCTAGTAGAAAGTAGACCCAAGACTTTGGGTCAGGAAGAAGAGGCCTGAGAAGCCTTTCTTCGAATGATGAGTAATTGGTATACAGAGTATATACGAGCAAATCTGAATGCTCCACCCCCTCCACCCCCACCTATTCCTCAACCTACCCCTGTAGCTCCTCAAGTGGTAGAGGTTGTAAGAAGAGAAAATCCTCCGGTTGATAGGATCCAAAAGCAAGGAGCCGAGGAATTCAAGGCTAGTAAAGATGATCCGAAAAGAGCCAAATTTTGGCTTGAAAATACCATCAGGGTATTTGATGAGTTATCGTGCACATCTGAAGAGTGCATGAAGTGTGTGGTTTCTCTTCTGAGAGATTCCGCTTACTAGTGGTGGAATACTCTTGTGTCGGTTGTACCGAGGGAAAGAATTACGTGGGAGTTTTTCCAAGAGGAATTTCAGAAGAAATACATAAGCCAAAGATTTATAGACTAGAAGAGAAAGGAATTCCTTGAACTGAAGCAAGGCAAGATGACAGTAACTGAATACGAGCGCGAGTTTGTGAGGCTCAGTAAGTACGCTTGGGAATGTGTGTCCTCTGAAGCCATTATGTGTAAGAGGTTTGAGGACGGATTAAATGAAGATATCAAGCTGTTTTTTGGTGTTCTCGAGTTGAAAGAATTTATGGTGTTAGTGGATTGGCCTTGTAAGGCTGAAGAATTAGTGAAAGAGAAAAGAAAAGCCGAGATGAAGTCTCGTGACTCGAGAAAGAGCCAGATGAGCAAGTCATTTCAATCTTCATCTAAGAAGTCAAGAGACTTCCCTACTCGATCAGCTACTTCAGTTGGGTTTTCAAACAAATGTAAGAGTAAGTAGTACTCAGGGTCTAAAGCCCAGACCACCTCAGTTGCTAGTGTCGGCAACGCCCGACCGAGTAGACCGGAATGCCCATAGTGTGGCAAACGTCATTCCGGTGAATGTCGAGCAAATGAAAAGGCCTGTTTCAGATGTGGGTCTCTAGAACATTTTATTAGAGATTGCCCAGAGGGGGATGAGAAAGAGAAGCCCCAGGATGCTAGACTAGGAGGCACTACTAGAGGGAGACCACAGAGAAACCCGGGAAGCGGGGCAAGGATTAAGAATACTCACAAAGAGTAGGCTACGAGACCTGAGGGCAGAGCGCCTGCGAGGACCTATGCCATTCGCGCTCGCGAAGAGGCATCATCTCCTAATGTGATTACGGGTACATTTTCTCTCTATGATACTAAAGTTATTGCTTTAATAGATCCGAGATCTACCCATTCTTATATATGCATGAAATTAGTATCTAGAATGAGTATGCTCGTAGAGTCTACAGAATTTGTGATAAAGGTGTCTAATCCTTTAGGCAAAAGTGTGCTAGTTGATAAAGTATGCAAAGATTGCCCATTAATGATTAGAGGTCATTATTTTAAGGCAAATCTTATTTTATTGCCATTTGATGAATTTGATATAATTCTTGGTATGGACTGGTTAACCACTCATGGTGTGACTGTAAACTGTGGAAAGAAATATATTGAGTTGAGATTTGAAAATGGGGACACTCTTCGTGTTGAATCAGATGAACAAGATAGATTGCCAGTTGTGATCTCTCATATGACCGCTCAGAGGTGCGTAAGAAAGGGATATGAGGCATATCTTGCTTTTGTGTTGAATGCTAAAGAAACTGAGTTAAAGATTGAATCAGTCCCGGTAGTATGTGAGTACCCAGATGTTTTTCCAGAGGAACTGCCAGGACTACCCCTGATTAGAGATGTCGAGTTCGGCATTGAGTTAGCTCCCGGCACTGTACCCATATAATTGCACCATATAGAATGGCTCCAACAGAGTTGAAAGAATTAAAGGCATAATTACAAGAGTTAACGGATAAAGGTTTTACAAGACCGAGTAGTTCTCCATGGGGTGCTCCAGTGCTATTTGTGAAAAAGAAAGATGGTTCCATGAGGCTGTGTATAGATTACCGGCAGCTTAATAAGGTAACAGTGAAAAACAAGTATCCGTTGCCAAGGATCGACGATTTGTTTGATCAATTGAAGGGAGCCACTGTGTTCTCTAAAATAGATTTGAGATCGGGGTATTACCAGTTGAGAGTAAAAGATTTAGATGTGCCTAAGACGGCTTTTCGAACGAGGTATGGGCACTATGAATTTCTAGTCATGCCTTTTGGTTTAACAAACGCTCCAGCGGTGTTTATGGACTTAATGAACCGCATCTTTCGACCATACTTAGATAAGTTTGTGGTCGTCTTTATTGATGATATATTGATATACTCCCGTGATGAGGGAGAGCATGCCGAACATCTAAGGACAATTTTATAGATTCTTCGAGATAATTAGTTGTACGCCAAGTTTAGTAAAAGTGAGTTTTGGCTCAAGGAAGTTGGATTCTTGGGACACATTGTTTTAGGAGATGGAGTCCGAGTTGACCCAAGCAAAATTTTGGCTATTGTTGATTGGAAACTGTCGAAAAATGTATCTGAGGTTAGAAGTTTTCTGGGCCTAGCTGGCTATTATCGATGGTTCGTTAAAGGATTCTCCATGATAGCTACACCGATGATGAGATTATTACAGGAAAATGTAAAGTTTGAGTGGACGGAAAAGTGCCAACACAGTTTTGAGAGATTAAAGGCAATGTTGACAGAGGCTTCAGTTCTAGTGCAACCTGAGCCGGGAAAGGAATTAGTGATCTACAGCAATGCATCTTTAAACGGATTGGGCTGTGTACTTATGCAAGAAGGCAAGGTGATATCATATGCCTCTAGACAGTTAAAGCCACACGAGAAGAACTACCCTACGCACGATTTAGAATTGGCTGCCATCGTGTTTGCATTAAAGATATGGAGACACTATTTATATGGTAAGAGATGTCAGATATTCACCGATCACAAAAGTTTAAAGTATTTGATGACTCAAAAAGAATTGAATTTAAGGCAACGAAGGTGGTTGGAGTTGATAAAAGATTATGAGCTAGTCATTGACTACCACCCGAGGAAGGTGAATGTAGTCGCTGATGCTTTAAGTAGAAAATCCTTATTTTCCTTGAAGGTTATGAATACACGGATGAGTTTATCAGATGATGGTTCTATTCTAGCGGAGTTGAGGGCTAGACCAATGTTTCTTCAAGAAATCTGTGAGGCTCAGAAAGATGACAGCGACCTACAAGCTAGAAAAGCTCAATGTGAGTCAGGTGTTGAGTCCGATTTTCGGATTAATCTAGACATATGTTTAATGTTCAGGGACCGATTATGTGTACCGAGGAACAATGAGCTTATTCATAAAGTTTTGCATGAGGCACATAGCGGATGTTTATCTGTACATCCGGGTAGTACCAAGATGTATAATAATCTGAAGAAATGGTACTAGTGGCCGAGTATGAAGAAAGATATTTCTGAATTTGTCTCAAGATGCTTGATTTGTCAGCAGGTAAAGGCCGAATAACAAGTACCCTCGGGTTTACTTCAACCTATTATGGTGCCCGAGTGGAAGTGGGACCGAGTTACTATGGACTTTGTAACAGGTTTACCGTTGACGCCGAGCAAGAAAGATGTTGTATGGGTCGTAGTCGAAAGACTTACAAAGTCAGCCCATTTCATACCAGTGCGTGTTGACTATTCACTGGATAAGTTGGCAAACTTGTACATCTCTGAAATTTTGAGACTTCACTGAGTGCCCTTATCGATTATATCAGATAGAGATTCGAGTTTCACCTCCAGGTTTTGGAAAAAGTTGCAAGAGGACTTGGGCACCAAGTTGAGTTTTAGTACAGCCTTTCACCCCCAAACTGACGGACAGTCGGAAAGGTTAATACAAGTACTTGAGGATATGCTTCGGTGTTGTATTCTTGAATTTCGAGGCAGTTGGGAAAAGTATCTACCGTTGGTAGAGTTTGCTTATAATAATAGTTTTCAGTCAAGTTTAAAAATGGAACCTTATGAGGCTTTATATGGGCGTAAGTGCCGAACGCCTTTATATTGGACTGAGCTTAAGGAAAACCAGATTAACGGGGTTGACTTGGTTAGAGAAACCAAAGAAAAATTAAAGGTGATTCGAGACTGTTTAAAGGCTGCTTCTGACAGACATAAATCTTACTCGGATTTAAAAAGGAAAGAGATTGAGTATCAAGTCGGCGATAGAGTATTCTTAAAAGTGTCGCCATGGAGGAAAGTTCTTAGATTTGGCCGGAAAGGCAAATTAAGTCTACGTTTCATCGGACCATATGAGATCACCGAGAGGATTGGGCCGATAGCCTATCGGTTGGCTTTGCTGACTGAGTTAGAAAAGATTCATAATGTGTTTCACGTGTCGATGTTACGATGCTACCGATCAGACCCATCACATGTAATCACACCGACTGAGGTTGAGATTCAACCCGACATGACATATGGTGAGGAACCAGTTAAGATCTTAGCACGGGAAGTCAAACAGTTAAGAAATAAAAGTGTAGCTCTAGTGAAAGTCTTATGGCAGGGACATGGGGTAGAAGAGGCTACATGGGAGCCCGAGGAGGCTATGAGGAACCAGTACCCAAACCTTTTCACTGGTAAGATTTTCGGGGACGGAAATCCCTAAGGGGGGAGAATTGTAACAGCCCGACTTAGGGGCTAGATGGAATAGTGGTGCGAGACCACAAATTCGAATTAAAAAAATGTTTTTAAATGATTTTACAAGACTTATGAGGTATTTGCATGATTGTGTGAAAATCTCATGAAGAAATTTTATTAATTAGTGAATAAATTGTCCATTAGGACTAAATTGCAAAGAATAGAAAATGTGAGATTCTAGAAGGTTCAGGTATGAAATAGAATTATGAAAATTTCTAGAGGTGCTTATTTAGCAATTAGACCATTATATTTGATGATGGACAAAAATGGACATGGGAAGGAAAAATCTCAAGAAAGGGTCATTAAGGGCATTTTAGTCATTTGGTAAATAAAAGAATTAAAAGGGAAAACAAGGCCAAAAATATGTCCATCTTCCTCCCTTGGCCAAAAATTTCAAGGAACACCATAGCTAGGGTTTGTTCAACTTTCAAGCTTGATAGTAAGTGCATCCTAGCCCCGTTTTTAATGTTTTTCATATTTTTGAAACCCTCGTAGCTCGGTTTAGCTATTTCTAGCTATATTTTGAGCTAGGGTTTATGTTCAAAAATTTACCCATGTATGACATGCATGTATTTTGATGTTTTATGTAATATTATGAAAGTTTGATATAGGATAAACATCTTTTTCTAAGTGATTTTCATGAAAAATGCATGTAAGGACCAAATTTTAAAAGTTATGAAAATGGTCATACATGAGTGAAATAATAGGAATTGAAAGATGCTATAGTTGAGAATATGATTCGGCTAGGCTTGAAGTATAAGAAAGTTGAATGAAAATCATTTTAGGAGCCTAAGGGTAAAAAGTGTAATTATGCAAAAGTTTAGGGGCAAAATCATAATTTTGCCAAAATGTGAATTATGAGTCGATTTAGTCAATGTGAGTATTTAACAAGTGAAATTGTTATTATAGATCAAGAAACGTGAAGCCCGGATCGAAACCGAGGCAAGAACAAAATCGAAGACTAAATCGAGCATCGAGACACATTTTGAGATTCGAGGTAAGTTTGTATGAAATTAAAGTTTCATAATGCTTCAATGTTTGAAATTGTTCAATATTATGGGAATGTATGTTATTACTATTAAAATCGAGCGATGAAGTCTCGATAAGAAAATGATGAGAATGAGTTAAATTTAAGTCCCGGATTAAGTTCCGAAATAAGGATGAAATTATGTATTCATATGAGGTGAGAAAGGTCCCGTATAAGACCATGTCTAGGACATGGCTTCGGTACCCAAGAATGATCTCGTGTAAGACCATATCTGGGGTATGGGTTCGACATCTATATACTATCTCGTATAAGACCATGTCTGGGACACGGCATCGACATTGAGTTATGAGATCCCGTATAAGACCATATCTGGGATATGGCATCGGCATCAAGAGGTGATCCCATATAAGACCATATTCGGGATATGGCATTGGCTTCAAAGTTCATACACGATGAAATTAAATATCTTACGATACATTGATTAGTTCATGGTTAAAAGAGTTAAGCATGTTAAACGGTAAAGAGTTAAATCCAATTTTTTTGGATGATCTTGAGTCTCATTCATGATACGAATGATCATGATTGGAAATTTATGTTCATGTCAGCATATATGCTAAGCCACATGATTAAGTGATACAGGTAGCATGAGTAAGTACAAGTTATGAAACCATAGTGACATGAGACGGGTAAGAATAAGCATAATTAAGTGCGAGTAAGTACGAGTAAGTATGCTCAATCATTGAGGCTTATATTGCCATTGATTCATGTTATGAATGAGATGTATAAGTTGAGTTTCATGCAAACTTACTAAGCTATATGCTTACCCCTCTCTTTTCCCTTTTCCTTGTAGTTTCGCCAAGTTAGCTCGGGGATAACGGAACGTCGGAGCTCGGAAACACACTATCAACTGCTCATTTGGTATAGTAAAGTTAATTCAATTTGAGTATGGCATGTATAGGGGTTTGACCATTTTGTGTCATGTCATGTTCAAGGGCCAAAATGGGTTGGTTATCAATGTTTTGCACTCATTTTGTAAAAGGGTCATGATGAATTGGCCAAAATTGTCAAGTTCATGTTTTAAAGTGAATGAGCATAATGAAATGAATGTTCATGCAAGTTGTCGAGTATGATTGTGGTTGGAATGTTGGATAATTTAAGGATGAATCATAGATTAATGTTGCTATGATATGCACTATTTGTGAATACATGAGTGAGTTTACGTTTCAGGGTGGCAAAAGGCTTGGAAAATAGACTATAGATGTCCACACGGGTAGACACACGGGCGTGTGTCAAGGCCGTGTGTGACACCTGGTCAACCCATATGGGTGTGTTGATAGGTCGTGTGTCCCCGCACTTAATTACGAGAATGTGATTCGTCACACGGGCCGGCACTGCGGCGCGTGCCTTGGCGTGTGCTAGTAAGATTTGGTGACGTCATAGTCGAGAGCTCCACGGGCAGGAGACACGGGCATGTCCTAGGGCACACGGGCGTGTCCCTTGGACAACAGGGCGTGTGGCCCCTGTCTAGGTAAAAATTTTCAAAGAGCGTTTAAGTTTCCGGTTGAACCCCGAAACCTTCCGGGTGTATGTTTAAGGCCTCATAGGCCTATAATGCGAATGTTATGATCAAGAAAGAAAGGTTTTTAAGTCAAAACTAAATTTTATTACCCATAATTACATGTTCAAGCAAGGTCAAGCATGGTAATCCCTCGTATCCGGTTCCGGTGTCGGACACGGGTAAGGGGTGTTACACAAAATACCTATTTGTATTTTTATATAAAGATCATGATTAAATTTTGCTATGGTTATTGTTGAAACTCTTGAAGATATCAAAATATGTTTCCCCAAAATTTTCCCTCACTCATGATTTTCAAAAGAATGGTGATATAAATGCTTAGCAATACATTCAAATAGTCATTTAAAAAACTAGTATTCAAGATTGAATACGTAGAATATGAGAAAGTATGTTATGTTTTCATGGGGGGAGTAAATACGCGTTGTACTCTTTTTCCCTTAACCGAGGTTTTGTCCCATTGGGTTTTCCTGGTAAGGTTTTTAATGAGGTAGCATATTATGCGTATTACAAATTGTGTACTCTTTTTCCTTCATTAAGTTTTTATTCCACAGGGTTTTTCCTAATAAGGTCTTAACGAGGCACATTATCTACCAATGGACATCCAAGGGGGAGTGTTATGAATATCTTATTAAGTGGATGTCCATCATGATTAAGATAAAGTTTTAATGTACTTTAAATTCTAATAGTTATTAGAATTATATCTCTACTTCTTTTATACTTGTTATGCCTATAAATAGAGACTCTGATGAAGCATTGTAATCATCCCTTTTGATCAATAAAGTACATTCTCTATTGCTTTCATATTTTCTTTATTCTTTATTTTCTCTATCTCTCTTTATTTTATAACATTATTATTTGTTATTAAAATATTAAAATAGTGTTACGAATTTTAAATTTTGTTAAAATTCTATCAATTACATTAACTGCTTAACAATGATTATTACAATCAAAATATCAATTTATTTTTATTTTAAATACACTTTGTTTTTTATTTTAATTTTTTTATCCAAAAATAGTTTCAAAACATACAGATAACTTAAAAAATTTTACTTTCCTCTAATGCATCACTATTGTTCTCATAGCTTAACATAATTAAATTAACTAGTTAATTAATATAGATTTTAGTTTAATTAATTATTCAAATTTATAAATGTGTTACGTAATTAATGGAAGCAATAAAAAACATTGCTAAATCAACCAAAATGCTGAATGTTAGGGTATTTATGAGGAATTATATATAGTAACAAATATTAAATTTTTGTTACATAATTAATGTCAGGAATAAAAAGAATTGTTAAAGCAACCAAATTACAGAATGTTAGGATATTTATGGGGAATTATAAATTATTCATACGTAATTAACAAATGAAATTCATTGTTGCAACCCTATTACTTAATATTTCTTTAACAAACAAAGTTGCTAAATGTTAGGCTTTTCAATCAATACATAGTATTTAGAAATGTTTAGATGTACATTATTTATCTTTCAATTTATTCCTAATTTAAAAGAAATAAAAACTATAAAAAATGCTTACAAATTATTTATCTATGAAAAATTCTAAGCTTGCTCTCTCTATTTCTCTGCTATTACATGGCATCTCAAGCCAGCCTCCTACAAAAACAGCTTAAAGGCACTTTTTTTTTTTTTTTTGTTTGATAGTTTTAAGTTTAATGATTTGGTATGTGAATTATTTTTGAATGGGGTTTCGTTCCATGTTGGTGCATATGTTTATAAGAATCCTGTTGATGGGTTCTCAACTAAATTGGTCAATGATAACAATATCTTTATAAGAATCCTCTTTAGTAAGTTTGTTTTCATCCCTTGTACTATACTCGAATTTTCACTTTAGCCTTTTTATTATTTTTTCGGTCACTTCCCTCTACTTTCGTTCCATCACTAAAGTTAGCTCTTTTAACAGCTTTTGTCAAAAAAATTAAACCAATTAATGACACGTTGCTACATGTAAATTTTTTTAAAAAAAATTATTAAAAATACAAATAAATCATAAAAATTCCAAAAAAATATAAAAAAATTTGAAAACTTAGGAAAATTATAAATATAAAAAAATAATCTGTTTTTCAAAATTATAAAAAAATATTTTTTTTAAAATATAAAAACTAAAAAATCATTAAAATTCCCAAAATATCATAAAAATTCTAAAAAGCCCTCAAAAAAGATATGAAAACTCAAAATATTATAAAAAAAAAAACTAAAAAATTCTTAGGGCTAGTTTACTATTGAGGTTGAAAAGTGTTGTGGAAAAATACTTTAGAAAAAATACTTTTGAAAAATTTGATAGTGTTTACCATTGTTGTCAAAAACTGCTTTTGGAACATAAAATGTTTATTTTAGACGTGATATTATAAATTAAAAGATTTAATAAGTAGATAAGAAGGTAATTTCATTGAAAACTACTTTTCCAAAAGCCAAAAGCTAAAAAATTTGACTTCGGTTAAAATCCAAGTTTAAAATGAATGTTTGGTTTGAAAAGTTGTTTACCAAATTTTTTTGTTTAAAATCATGGTTTGGGTTGAAAAATGTTTTTTAATCTCAATGATAAACAAAGCCTTAATTTTCAAATTCACTTAAAAAATCATTAAAATTCCTAAAAAATAATAATTTTCTAAAAATATCACAAAAAAATAATCTTAAAACCTATAAAATTATAAAAAAATAAAAATATTCATATTAATATATTTTTTAAAATTATAAAAAATTTTAAACTTATAACTATACAGAACTTCAAAGAATTTTAAAAATTTCTAAATTAAAAAAATGCTCTCTTTTTTTAATTTTAGTTTTTTTAGAAAATTTTAGAATTTTATGAAAAGTTCTAAGAATTTGATGGTATTTTTTACTTAAAAATTTCAAATATCTTTAGAAAATATAAAAAATATAAAAAATCCCTAAAATTTCCCAAAAAATACCATAAAATTATTAAAAAATTTTAATAAAATTCTTAAATTTTCTGAAAACCTAAAATTCCAAAAAACATTTTTTTTAATTTATGAAAAATTTTAAAGTTTATTGAAGTTTCACATACTTATATATATATATATATATTTATAAATTTTAAAAAAAAGATTATGCTTTTTTTTATATAATTTTCTATTCTTTCATATTTTTTTTGGGATTTTTAATGATTTTAAAATTTTTAAATAATTTTTTAATGTTTTAAGGTGGAAGCGTGTCATTAATTGGTTTAATTTTTTTAATAGGAACTATTAAAGGGGCTAACTTGATTGACAAAATGAGAGTAGAAAGAGTAAAATGACCAAAAAGAAATAGTAAAAGGGTCAAAGTGAGAATTTCACTTAAATATAGGAGGCAAAAATGGTATTAAACCTTTTTCTTGGTAAAATTTTTTTCTTTAATTGAAATTAAGAGTTTGTCATGGACTGTGTTATGTGAGTTTTATTTGCTGATAGTTGATTTGTCGTAGTTCGGTGTAGCAGATTAAACTAATTTTTGCACTTTACGAGCTTGAAATTAAGTATTTTCATTAGGATTTAATTATGTTTTTGTAAGTTTTGTTAAATCCAATAAAATGTGCAAATTGAGTCTTTTATTGACCTTAGGGGCCGAATGAGGCCTAAGGGTGAGCTAATAAACTTTATAAATGTGCAGGAGACCGTTAAGAGACATATTAAACCGATACTAGACGCTATATCGCAACACGGAATGATCAATGTCACAACATAGGGAGTAGAATGGAGAAATCACGAAACTACCTTTGTTTTTGCGAAATGAAGAGATGCGTCCAGAGTAAGAAAGTTGGACTCTTCTTTCCTCATCTAGTGATAGCATTATGCCGAAGGGCGAGAGTGCCAATGAGTGAAAATGAGCAGTTCATGAAGCCAACAAAGAGCATAATTGGAGACACATTATACACACAATATGTTGAGCTTTAGCGAAAGTAGATCACTGAATGAAATCAAAGGAGGAAAGATAAGATGGATGTTCCAGCGTCACTCAAGCAGAAAGAACAAACAAAAGCCCGAAGAGGAGCTAGAGGGAACACAGAGGCAAAGCTTGATGGAATGATTCGATGGATGCAAGAGACAAGACCGATCCTCCAAGAATTTGCACGAATGAATGGATTACAAGCCCCAAACTATCTACCTGACCTATTTGACACAATACCAACCCATCATGAGGGAGATTGTAACACCCCAAATCTGACCTAGACGTTATGGCCGAATCCGGAAGTGTCACATGAAATGGGTTGAAAAACCATTGTCGTTAATTTATAACCTTTCCAGTTATTAGCCTTTAGAGTTAGTATTAATTTCAAAGCTTTCGTTCTTTTAATCATCTAGAGATAAATCGTGTTTGTAGCGGAAGCTTGTAAAAACGTTGTGTCCAGTAAACCGTTCAAGATTTTAGAAAGCCATCACAGTTTTAAATAAGTAAAAACAAAAAACCAAAAGCCGACGTCAGAATATTAAAAGAGTCTAGAGTCCCAGAAAATACAACTTCAATGCCAAAACTTAATAACCCAAAAACAAAGTGAAACAGTAAATTAGGTGGTTACCGTCGAGTCTTCCGCTGCACCGATCTGCCTAAGACTGCGGGTTACCTGTACAGACAAACAGAAAATGGGTGATTTTACGTAAACTCAGTGTGTAAGCCAACAAAGTTAAGCATGTATACATACAGAATATCATAAATCAGACAGATTCACAATCGGGCCTGAGCCCATGTCAGATACAGATTCGGGCCAAAGCCCTTTCCAGATACAGATACAGTTACAGATATGCAAATCAGATATCAGAATCCCACCCCCATTCTCTACACACCATCTCCGACCAACTTTACACACCATGTGGGGTTTAGAACACCCACCCAGCCCTACACACCACGCTGTACCGATACGGCACATATCAGATATAATGCCGCTGTGTCACCAGATATTAGGCATAATCTGCTTTCAAGATACTTCCTCCAATATATATATCATCCTACCCCAATCACAGTAACAGAACATGCATGCAGAATTAACAAATAAGTCATGCTTAACATGCTTTCATAAATCGATAACAGATAAACAACCATAGGCATGCTCATAACAGTACATCAGTCTAATAGAACACATAGTTTTAGGGTTTAGTAAGCCTTTACTGACCCCACGGTAGGCCCACAGTCGATTAGGACGACCCGTACGACCCTACGAAAAATTTCAGTACAATAGGCCCACACGCCCGTGTGGGTTGTCGGGCATGTGGGCCCACACTCATAGATTGGCCTAGCCCGTGTAGATCACATGACCTGGCCCAGTTATCACACGCCTGTGTGGCCCACACGCCCAATTCGGTTTATCGCGTGTGGCTCACACGGCCACACTCCAACCATCACACGACCATGTCATCGCACACGGCCTACCACACGGCCGTGTGGCATCGATAGTGGGGTTTTTGGCTTTCGTCAAACTTCATTTTCCTGCGTTTCGGGTACACACCTGGTATCGATTCGGTGTAAACACGATCCTGAGCCTCCAAAAGCCTAAATATTGACCAATAACACCACATTAGCCAATAAGAACGACACTAACCCGAACTTCAACGAATTAAGCAACTCCAAATACTACCAAAAACCTTACCTTCAAACGAGGAGCGAAGCTTATGTTCAATAAGAATACCAATCAGTACCCTTCAGCCCCTCGAGCGACACCTAACAAGGAAACAACACATTACTAACCCGACATCAATTCTCATAAATCAAGAGCTTTAAGAGGACTTACCTATAGAATCCTACCGCGACGGTTCGCAAGACAGAATAGCGAGCAAAAACCAAAAGAATGACGATGAAAAGTGAAAGATCGAAGAAGAAAGTTGGGAAAAACATAAGAAACTTGCACAGAAAAGAAGAAAAAAATTCGACAGAGGAAAACAGAAAGAAACGTAAAACTAATCAGATATTCCCAAAATCCCCTAATTCACTCCACTACCCCACTACTGATAACTTCCACGGAATTTTAACCTAACTGAAACTCTATCAGATAACAGAGCAAAGATATAACACTTTTTGTAACGCAGGGATTCGAACACAGGACCTCTAACACTCTAACTCCCTTACCACTTGAACCAGCAGGCTCATTCTGCTATGGTTTTACAATTAATTCAATATAAGCCCATAGAACAAGTAAAAGGCTTAAGTCAGAAAAATTCCAAAAATTTACCAAATACAAGGCTTGAACTTGGGACCTCTCACACACACCCAGAACACTTAACCACTGAAGCAGACAAACAATTGTGTCACATTATCACAAAAGCAGAAATAAGAATTTTAGGGCGTTACAACTCTACCCCCTAAAAGAAATTTTGACCACGAAATTTACCTAATCAGAACATATGAGGATACTGCTGACGTATCGAGTCCTCAGGTTCCCACGTGGCCTCCTCAGTGCTATGATTCTGCCACAGCACCTTCACTAATGGAATGGAATTTTCTGCAGGACCTTAACATCGCGATCCAGAATCTGAACTGGCTTCTCCTCAGAAGTCAAGTCCGGCCTAACCTCAATCTCCTCAACAGAAACAACATGGGATGGATCAGATTGGTATCGTCTTAACATCGAAACGTGGAATACATCATGGATTTGATCCAACTCTGGGGGTAGCTCCAACTGATAAGTGACCGGTCTCACACGCTTTAGAATTTGATACGGCCCAATAAATATAGGGCTTAGCTTGCCCTTATGACCGAACCTCAGAACCTTTTCCCACGGAGAGACCTTAAGAAACACAAAGTCCCCCACAGAGTACTCAATCTCACATCTCTTCAGATCTGCATACGATTTTTTCCTATCAGAAGTAGCTTTCAGACGATCCTGAATCAGTCTAACCTTATCCTCAGTCTCGAAAACCAATTCAGGACCCAAAACTTGACGTTCACCCAACTCAGTCCATCACAAAGGAGTATGAAACTTATGACCATACAGAGTCTCGAAAGGTGCCATCTGAATACTCGCTTGGAAACTGTTATTGTAGGCGAACTCAGCCAGCGGCAGATAATCCTCCCAACTGCCTTGGCAATCGATCACACAGCTCCTAAGCATATCCTCCAATATCTGAATCACCCTCTCAGATTGACCATCGATCTGAGGATGGAACGCAGTACGGAAGTCCAATCTCGAACCCAGAGCTTTATGTAACTTCTTCTAGAACCGAGATGTAAAACGAGGATCTCTGTCAGAAATGATCGACACTGGAACCCTATGCAGTCTAACTATCTCGAAGATATACAACTTCACCAACTTTTGAAGAGAAAAGTCTATCCGAATCGGAATGAAGTGCGCAGACTTGGTCAATCGATCCACGATGACCCAAACAGAATCCTTCTTAGTGGGTGTCAAGGGCAACCCACTAACAAAATCCATAGTCACTCGTTCCCATTTCCATAAGGGAATCTTGACTGGCTGCAATAAACCCGAAGGCAACTGGTGCTTAGCCTTAACTTGCTGGCACGTCAGACATCGAGCCACAAAGTCAGTAACCTCACGTTTCAGACCCGGCCACCAGTATAAATCACAAAAGTCGCGATACATCTTATTACCGCTGGGATGCATAGTATAAGGGCTACTATGCGCCTTTCTCAGAATCGACTGCCTCAGATCCACATCGTTCGGTACATAAATTTGACCATGGAAATAGAGTACCCTATCATTATTCAGTCCAAAATCTGAAGTGCTGCCACTCTCAACCTGACAGAACCGTAAACTCAGAGACTCATCCCCCAACTGCTTATCTCAAATCTGCTCAATCCAAGTCGACTTAACTTGCAACTCGGCCAATAAACTCCTATCATCAAACAGACTAAGGCGAGTGAACATCGCTCTTAGATCAGTCATCACCCTACGACTCAGAGCATCGACCACCACATTGGCTTTACCCGGATGATACTCTACCGTGCAATCGTAGTCCTTAAGCAGCTCAATCCATCGATGCTGTCTAAGATTCAACTCCTTCTGAGTGAGGAGGTACTTGAGGCTTTTGTGATCGGTGTAGATAATAGATCTCTCACCATACAGATAGTGCCTCCAAATTTTCAGTTCAAAGACCACAACAGCTAACTCAAGGTCATGCATCGGATAGTTGGCATCATACGTCTTAAGCTAACGGGATGCATAAGCCACAACCTTACCTTCCTGCATCAGAACACAACCCAATCCAACATGCGACGCATCACTGTATACTACAAACTCTTTTCCAGATTCAGGCTGTATCAGAACAGGAGTATGAGTCTGAACAGATTTGAGTTTCTCAAAGCTCGATTGCTGCGCATCAGTCCAGACAAATGGTACACCATTACGCAGAAGCTTAGTTAACGGTGCAGTAATCAAAGAGAACCCCTCAACGAAACGCCGATAGTATTTTGCCAAACCCAAAAAGCTACGGATCTCAGATACATTCTTAGGTTGTTTCTAATCCAGCACAGGCTCAATCTTTCGAGGATCAACACGAATCCAATCAGTAGAAACCACATGCCCCAGAAAAGTTACTTCACGAAGCCAGAACTCACATTTGCTTAACTTAGCGTAAAGTTGCTTCTCACGCAGAATCTAAAGCACTACTCTAAGATGCTCATCATGCTCATTTTCAGTCTTAGAGTAAACCAGAATGTCATCGATGAATACCACGATGAACTGATCCAGATAGGGCTGAAATACTCGATTCATCAAATCCATGAATGCAGCCGGTGCATTCGTCAACATGAAAGGCATAACTAGGAACTCGTAATGTCTATAACGATTCCTAAATGCAGTCTTATGAACATCAGCCTCCTTAACCCTCAATTGATGATACCCAGAATGCAGATCGATAGTCAAAAACACAGAAGCCCCTCTGAACTGATCAAACAAGTCGTCAATTCTCGGAAGCGGATACTTATTCTTAATGGTCAGCTTGTTCAACTGCCGATAATCTATGCACATCCTCATGGTTCCGTCCTTCTTCTTAACAAACAGCACTGGTGCTCCCCACGGAAACACACTCGGACGGATGAAGCCACGGTCTAATAACTCCTGCAGTTGAGCCTTAAGTTTCGCAAGCTCTTTCGGTGCCATTCGATAGGGAGCGATAGACACCGGAGCTATACCTGAAAAGAGCTCAATCCTAAACTCAACCTCTCGATTCGGAGGTAATCCCGGTAACTCCTCAGGAAAAACATCCAGAAAATCCCTCACAGTTCTGATATCCCCAATCGAAGAGTTCTCAGAAGTAGTAGTACTAACGTAAGCCAAATATGCCTCGCACCTTTTTCAAACCAGTTTCTCAGCTACCAGTGCAGAGATCACATTCGACAGGTAATCCCGAAGCTCTCCGATTACAACCACCTCTTCATCTTCCTCAGTTCTCAGAACGATCCTCTTAGTCGCACAATCCAGACTAACCCGGTGCTTAACCAATCAGTCCATTCCTAAAATTATATCGAACTCCCCAAATGGAAGCTCCATTAGATCCGCATGAAAAATGATTCCTTGCACCACTAAGGGTACATCCCTATAGAGTTTACTAACCCGAACAGATTGCCCTAACAGACTCAGTACAGTGACCTCACTCGTAGTGCTCTCAACCGTAATCCCCAGGTTTTCAGAAACTGAACTGGCTATATAGGAATGAGTAGATCCTACATCTATTAGAGCAATGTAAGGTACATCAAATATAAAGAACGTACCGGTGATGACGACAGGAGCATCTTTATCCTCTCGGCATCGTACAGCATAAACCAAAGCATGTTGCCTTGTATCTGTCTGATCTGTACCTCTGCCCGATGTTCTCTATCCTCGACCCATACCATTACCACCCCTAGCTTAACCACGGCCCCTAGGTGGCTGCTGAACTACTTTCTACAGCTGCGCGAGACCCGATGTCGGAGCTTGCACCTGATCAGCCCTCAATGGACACTCCTGAATGCGGTACTCCAAAGTCTGACATCTCAAACAGGCCACAATCTTCCTCCAGTACTCGCCCGGATAGCGCCTACCACAATCACTGCACGGCTGCAACCTAGTAGAAGCAACAGAAGAAACAGGGGCCCCCACTCTTACTGGTCCATCAGATCTGGCCTTTTTCTTAGGCCTCTACATAGAACTCAAGGGCTCTGAATCCCTCTTGTTCTTACCTCTCTCACGGTCCATGTTCTGGCGCTCCACGTGCTTAACATCCTCAGCAATCTTTGCTTTCTCTACCACTACCGTGAACTCACGCTCCCTCTACGGAGCTATCAGAACCCTCAGATTATCCCTTAGGCCGTCCTCAAACCTAACACATCTCTCATACTCCGATGCCACCATACCTCGAGCATAGCGGCTCAGCCTCAGAAATTCGGCCTCATATTCGGCCACAGATCGATCACCTTGCGTGAGGTTCAGAAACTCATGCCTGCGAGCATCAACGTAGCCAGCTCCCACATATTTGCTCTGAAATGAAGTCTTAAAGAGCTCCCAAGTCAGACGGTCAGGCTGAGTGCCCTCCTTAACTATTAACCACTACTGATATGTTTTGTCGCGAAGCAAGGAGACTGCACCCTTCAATTTCTGCTCAGGGGTACAGTCCAAGTCATCGATGATTCTCTTAGTGGCCTCCAACCAGTACTCAGCCACATTAGGGGCGACTCTTGTGACACCCATAAGTAACTTAGCTCCATTAGACCAGAGTCACCCAGTTACTGACCCTCGACTCCCAGATCCAGAATTGGGACCAGCGACCCTCTCTAATATCCTCAGCATGGCTTGGGACAGTGCGTCGTCCCCAGCCGAGCGACTCTGAGACCCAGTCTCAGTAGCAGGTGACACAGATGTCTCACTCGTGCCCAGATTCGGCATGCTGGCCAGAGACGAGGACTCAGCTCGAGCCCTCTACGGCCTCTACCTCGGCCTTGAATACCACGTCCACGGGTACCTCGTGCACTCATTATGACTTAGAAGTTTTATCCATATTAGAAATTTTATGCATCAGTTTCAATATTTATTAACAGATGTTTTATGCATAAAGTATCAGAAATTTAGAGTTGTTTTCAAAAGTTTTAGTCTCAATCAGTTTCACTACAGTTCCAGAGTGTACTAACTATAGTGTTTCCAAGTAGACTATCAATAATGTTTCTAAAATTTTCTATCAGAAATCAGTAATACTTACAGGATCGGCACCGGAGACTCGGTGTACCACATTCTTAATCAAAATATTTTTAACCCATTTGGAAACTAGTTCTTTAAAAATATTTTGGAACCCAAAAATCCACAGCCGAGTTTTGCAACCTGGCTCTGATACCATTAAATGTAACACCCAAACCCGGCCTAGACGTTATGGCCGAATCCAGAGGTGTCACATGAAATGGGTTGAAAAACCATTGTCGTTAAGTTAAAACCTTTCCAGTTGATAGCCTTTAAAGTTATTATTAATTTCAAAGCTTTCGTTCTTTTAATCATCTAGAGATAAATTGTGTTTGTAAAGGAAGATTGTAAAAACATTATGTCCAGTAAACCGTTCAAAATTTTAGAAAACCATCACAGCTTAAAATAAGTAAAAACCAAAAAACCAAAACTAACGTCAGGATATTAAAAGAGTCCAGAGTCCCAGAAAATACAACTGCAATGCCGAAACTTAATAACCCAAAAACAAAGTGAAACAGTAAATTAGGTGGTCACTGTCGATACCTCCGCTGCACCGATCTGCCTAAGACTGCGGGTTACCTGTACAGACAAACAGAAAATGGGTGAGTTTACGTAAACTCAGTGTGTAACTGATGTGAACCGGCTCGGTATTGTTGAGTCGAGTCACCTAAATTGCCCGATCGTCGACGAGGAAGTATCGTTCGGCTCAAGAAAAGGACGTATTAGGCTAAGTATGAGCGGAAGTTGACAAAGTGGTTCGAATGATGGGCTAGGTATGATTTTTGGTAGGTTTGGTTTAACAAAGAAACAAGGTAAATAGTTGATAGATAGGATTGAATGGAAAAGTGAACTCAAGCTCCAAGAACGATTCAATACTATAAGGAGTATTGCCCCGTGACTTATACAGCTTAAGGTGGTTATTGATAAAGTGAAGATGGACCTTGACCCGTTACCTAAAGAGGTAGGAACCAAATGTATAATTGGATGGATGAACACCACACCGGTTAGGTGATAAGTTCAGGAAGGAGTCGGGTTTGACGCCACTAGCAAGCTAGATAAGTCAATCGAGAATCAAATGAAATAGAGAGGAAGAAACCTCACAAAGAACACAATGTTCGTATAATTTGGAAAAAAGTCTATACAACTTGAAATATGCTAAGTATTTATAGTATTACATAAGGCTAGCCGAATGGACAAATTAACAAGACTTAAGAGCTAAGCAATCAGCTATGGAATAGGCTAGAATAATCTAGAATAAAATCACTAATTGTGCTGTCTAAGTTCGGCTGGTTGGATCTTCAATGGACAGCTTCTTGATGAAAGAAAAATCAGTTGGATGAACTTGGATGCAAGGGAGCTTAATGGCCATGTCTAGGTTCGGCTATGGCTTGAATGAATCATCCAATAAGTGCTTCTTGGCCGAATAGTCACTTAGGGGAGCCAAAGAATCAGCACGCAATTCATGTAGCTAGACATACATGTTGTAACACCCCAAACTTGGCCTAGAAGTTAGGCCCGAATCTGGCGTGTCACATAGAAGTGTTTTTCAAAACCATGTTTCTTGTTGTTAAAACTTGTTTGAGAGTTACAGCCTCTTTGTTAAAACTCAAAACACTTAAGCAATTGTTATCCACTTGCAAACGTAATTACTTTTAAAACTTTATCTTTTGCGGAAGCATATTTAAAATAAATAATTTACGAAAATGCAGTGTTTAAAAATTGAGTAGCAGAAGCATTTTGAAAACGTTGCGAAAACGTAGTGTTTTGAAGACAGTTATCATTTCAGAAATCGTATCCCACTTTTAGCAGTTAGAAAACATCATAAATAAATATTAGAAATAATAAGTTAAAATTAGAGAGGCCTTATAACAACACAAATAAAAATATTTAAAAGTAAATAGTCAAAACAGTAAGCATAAGCAGGGTGTGGTCTTCTCCGAGTCCCTCGCAGCTCCGATCCGTCTAAGGCTGAGAATTACCTGCACAGTATAAAATGGGGTGAGTTTATAAAAACCTCAGTGTGTAATCCCCTTACTAGAGTAACAATCAGTATACAGAAATTGAAACTGAAACAGTCTGACCAAAGCCCTTTAAGAGTAACAGTACAGTCAGTTCAAAGCATACGTGAGTCAAAGCCTACTACAATATCATTTGGGTCACAGCCCATAACAGAAACAATTGGGCCTAGCCCAAACCAAGATCAGAACAAGTGGCCTAAGCCCAATACAGTGACAGATCTCATAAACAGATATGCAATAGTATGAGGATGCACCCCACCCAATCCAGCCAACACACCACCCGTACCAACCCTACACACCACGTGGGGACCAAGTCAACCCACCCAGCCCTACACACCAATGACGCAGCCTAGCTACTAATAAGAATGCAACAAAGCTGCTAATAATAGTATACGTGGCTGAGCCACTAAAATCATATTATGTGGCGATGCCACTATAACAGTAAAACGTGGCAAAGCCACTAGTTCATAGTACTAATGCAGCAGAGCTGCTAATAACAGTGAATGTGGCCAGGCCACTAAAATCAGTATACGTGGTGAAGCCACTAGAGCAGTAAAACGTGGCAGAGCCACTAGTACAATACTTCCTCCAAATACAAATCCCAACCTCTTGTAATATGTCGTGTATGTCATGCCCAATCATTACACGTGTATGTAAAATGGCCATGCTTAGTAACAGACATTTCAACACATATTAACAGCTTTCAGTCACACGCCCACAGTCAAGTCAGTTAAAACACAGTCATACGATCACAGTCAAATCGGTCAAATCATAGCACAAGTCAGTCATTTACCCACAAGGGCAAATTAGTCATTTTACCCTATAAGGATATGTCGGTAATCCTACCCCTCAGGGGTATTTCGGTAATTTTACCCTACGGGGTAATTCAGTAATTCTACCCTATAGGGGTATTTCAGTAATTTCACAAATCAGGGTATTTCGGTAATTTTACAAATCGGGGTATTTCGGTAATTTTACAAATCGGGGTATTTCAGTAATTTGTAAACTAAGGGTATTTCAGTAATTTCATAAATCACGGGTCTTTCGGCAATTTCACAAATCAGAGGTATTTCAGTAACTTTACAAACTGAGGGTATTTCAGTAATTTTACAAATCGAGGGTATTTTAGTAATTTTACAAATTGAAGGTATTTCAATAATTTTACAAACTGAGGATATTTCAGTAATTTTACAAATCGAGGGTATTTCAGTAATTTTACAAATCGAGGGTATTTCAATAATTTTACAAATCAAGGGTATTTTAGTAATTTTACAAATCGAGGGTATTTCAGTAATTTTACAAATCAAGGGTTATTAACGACCCAACAGAAGGTCCACTGTCACCTCGAGCGACTTAGGAAATCCAAATTGACTTAACGGCGAAGATGGGCTTAAGGCCCATTACCCTGCCCAAGTGGGCCCACACACTCGTGTGGCCCATTTAGCCTAGAAACAACCACGGCTATGCAACGGCACAGCCCAAATCAATAACTTATCACATCACGAACATTTCATTTGTGTGGGCCCACAAGCCCATTAGGCCCACACGGCCCCCTTTCGGCCTGACGCGGCCCAAAGCACCTAAGTCATGTGCGCGACATGATAAGCCTATCTATTTCCCATTTAACAGTGTGACTTGCATTCGCGAGCCCTACGATCCATTGGCCCATCGAGGCCCATTCCAGCCCAAGTGACCCACTACGGCCCAAGCCCATGAATTCGCTCATGGTGGCCTTTCTCATCACACGCTCACGCTCCGTGAGTACGGTTCACCACACGTGCGATCGCACGCTCGTATGGCATCGTTCACCGGTATTTCAGATTTTCGGCATAATGCCGATCAACAGTCAAAATAGTACAATATATGCACCTTCGACTTTTCAATCGATCAACAATCAGAACAGTGTATACGGATACACACCTTATCACATAGAGTACTAAATAATCACGAGCACTGTCACCTTCACTAGAGCGATCAACTGCGTTTTCCAAGTTAAACCAAAGTATTCTAAACAAAGATAATGATGCGAATGGGCCTAGGGCCCATTCTCAGCTTAAATGGGCCCACATGCTCGTGTGGCCCATTCAGCCCAAATCTAACCACAGATATGAGATTCACATAGACCAGTCCAATATCTACTACACAATCATACAATTTATTCACACGGGCCCACTCGACCCAAGGCGGCCTAAACCCATGAGAACACTCATGAGGGCCTTAACTATCGCGTCGAAGCTCCCACACGTGCGCTCGCACGCTCGTGTGGCTACCATCGCCGTGTGACCGGTATTTCAGCATTTGCCGCTCTACAGCTAGAGTAGTGCGAAATACACACCTGATAGGAATCTGCAGTTAATCCGCGTTCCGAACACTCTTATGCCCAAACGTCAACCAAGGTATGCCTACTCTCCTCATAGATCGCTCTATTTAAAGCCAGCTTCTCGCCTACTCTCACGCTAGCTTCCCGATGTGGGATCCCTCTATCAATCTTCCAAAACCGTCCCAAATTAGCAAAATAGTCACCTTTCGCATGCAAGGGGTTTCGAACCTCAGACCATTAGGACACTCCACATGCCACTTGTCACCTTTACCAGTAGACTCCTTGTGTAACAAAACAAGCACAACTAAATATAAGTCCATGGGCCAAAGTCTAAGTTCATCTAAAAAGAAATGAAAATGAATTGCAAGCGCCAAGACTTGAACCCATGCTCCCTTGCAACCTTAATGACGCCTTGCCACTAGGTCACATGCTTCCTTGTGTCATTTTTTTCCCACAATTTATTCTTAAAGCCTACTTACTTACTCCCAGGATTTTATTCACCTAAAACCAAAATTTTTCCTAAAGCCCAGGTTTGAACCCGGGACTTCATGGAAGCCCCCTAGCCTTCCAAAATCACTCACCTAATAGGTCCAACTTGCATTAGTACCGTTCTCTTGTTCTCAAAAATTTTAAACGCTCCCATGCCCAAGGCCCAATGGGCCCAATTCTACTAGGCCCAAAAATTTGGGGCGTTACACATGCATTCTCCCATTCGTTGTAACTAGCTGTTCATACATCATTCATTAGGCTTCCTTCATGAATTTGACTTGGAAATTAATTTAGTAGCTGCTCCTTGGCCGAATAGGTGCTTGGGAGACCATTGATCAGCACACCATGCATTGTAGGAAGTCATGCATGAATCCTTCTTGCTTTGAACCTAGCCGTACATGTACCTTGTATTTAATGCACCTCATATATTCGGCTGCACCTACAAAAGCCTTGAACGCATTAATTCAAAGACATATTCGGCTGAACTAAGATTAAATAACATCAAGACATATTAATTAACACACTAATTAAATTAAGACTTAATTAATATAGACTTAGCTAGCATATTAATTTTGGCTAGCTCAAAAAGATGTGAAACACTTAATTAGTTGTAATGAGCTATCATATTCGGACATGAGTGAAACATAATAAATAAAATAAAACAAACACTTAATTTATTTTAATGATTAAAGAAATGAGCTGGAATGAAACTAAATTGAGCTCAAACGAGCTGATTTGAGCTGAGTGGAGCTCGGGGAGCTAGAAATGAGCTGAATTCGGCTTGCACTAAGGTGCGCACTAAGGTGCAATGAGTCTTTAAAGAGCTGGCCCGAGCTTCTCCAGTAACATCGAGCTTGTTTTCTTCCCAAAATTGAGTGATTAAAGCTGAATCAGCTTCATGGAATTGCATAGCTCGAGCTCGAGTCATTAGGCCTTTAGGAAGCTCGATGGGGTATTGGCTCGAATTCGTTGAGCTCCCGGGCGTGCTTACATCATCCCCCCTTCTTCAAAGCGACTTGTCCTCAAGTCGGAATTTGTATCAAAAGGAGACAAATCTGACACGTTAAAACTAGCACTTATATTATGTTCACCCGGTAAATCAAGTTTATAGGAATTATCGTTAATGCGTTCTAGAACTTGGAAGGGTCCATCTCCTTGAGGTAATAGCTTGGACCTTCGTTGGGCTGGGAAACGCTCTTTGCGCGTATGGACCCAAACCTAATCACCGGGTTTGAACACAACTCTCTTTCGGCCCTTGTTCGCTCATTGCACATAGGACTCGGTCCTTGCCTCTATATTAGCCCGCACCTTTTGATGTAACTTCTTCACATAATCAGCCTTTTTCTTAGCATCAGAATGAATTAATTGGTTATTAGGTAAAGGCAATAAATCTAAAGGATTTAATATATTAAACCCATAGACTACTTCAAAAGGTGAATGTTTGGTTGCCGTATGAACGGATCTATTATAGGCAAATTCGATATGGGGCAAACATTCTTCGCACGATTTCAGATTCTTTCGAATTATAGCTCGTAGAAGTGTGGAAAGAACTCGGTTGACCACTTCCATTTGTCCGTCCGTTTGAGGATGGCAAGTAGTTTAGAACAGTAATTTTGTTCTGAGTTTACCCCACAGAGATCTCCAAAAATGACTAAGAAATTTTGCGTCACGATCTGACACGATGGTTCGCGGGACTCCATGTAAACAAACGATGTTCCTAAAGAAAAGATTAGAAATATGAACGGCATCATCAATTTTCGTACAAGCAATAAAATGTGACATTTTAGAAAACCGATCAACAACAACAAAAATGGGGTCCTTCCCCATTTTTGTCTTAGGCAATCCAAGAATGAAGTCCATGGATATATCCGTCCAATGAGTTTCAGGTATTGGCAGGGGAGTGTAGAGACCATGTAGTTGAATCTTGGATTTTGCTCGTTTACATGTCAAGCACCACTCGCAAACTCGTTCCATGTCTCGCCTCATCCTAGGTCAATAAAAGTGTTCGTTAAGTGTTGCTAGGGTCTTGCTAACTCTGAAATGTCCCATGAGACCTCCACTATGCGCTTCATGCATAAGTAAGTGTCGGACAGAACTTTGTGGAATGTAGAGCTTCCCTTCCTTGAATAGAAACCCGTCATACCTATAAAAGTTCTCAAAGGCAGTATTCTCACAAGCAGAAAAAATCTCACCAAAACCAGCATCATTAACATACAAATCCTTTAAGAAAATAAATCCAAGCAATTTCGATTCAAGGGATGATAATAAGGTATACCTCCTTGATAGGGCATCGGCTACAACATTATCTTTACCTTTTTTGTATTTAATGACATAAGGGAATGTTTCGAGATACTCGACCCATTTAGCATGCCGTTTATTTAACTTGTGCTGGCCTTTGAGGTGTTTCAACGCTTCGTGATCAGAATGAATCACGAACTCTTTTGGCCATAAATAGTGTTGCCATGTCTCGAGAGCTCAAATTAACGCGTACATCTCCTTATCATAATTCGGGTAATTAAGTGGGGCTCCGTTAAGCTTCTCGCTAAAGTAGGCAATGGGTCAACCATCTTGAGTTAGAACGGCACCTATTCCAACACCTAATGCATCACACTCAAGTTCAAAAGTTTTAGTAAAATCAGGCAATGCAAGTAAGGGTGCGTTAGTAAGACAATTTTTAATTTCAATGAAGGATTTCACTTGTTCATCGGCCCAATGGAAAGAGGAATTCTTCTTGATCACACTCGTCAATGGTGCGGCTATGGTGCTGAAATTAGGTACAAACCGTAAATAAAAGCTGGCTAAGCCATGGAAACTCCGGACTTGGCTAATAGTTTTGGGTCTCGGCCATTCTTGGACAGCTTTTATTTTCTCTTAGTCCACTTCCAATCCTTGCGAGCTAACTACAAAACCGAGAAAAATAACTTTATCAGAACAGAAGGTGCATTTCTTAAGATTGGCATAAATAGTTTCCTTATGTAGGACTTTCAAAACGGACTTGAGATGCGTCACATGCTCTTCCAATGTTTTGCTATAGATAAGAATATCATCGAAATAAACAACACAAAACTTACCAATGAAAGGTCTTAGGACATAGTTCATTAACCTCATGAATGTACTAGGAGCATTGGTTAAGCCAAACGGCATGACCAACCACTCATACAAACCGTGTTTCGTTTTGAAGGCAGTTTTCCACTCGTCGCCTTCTTGCATACGGATCTGGTGGTAGCCGCTTTTCAAGTCAATTTTCGAGAACAGTTTGGCTCCACTTATTTCATCTAACATATCGTCTAGTCGAGGGATCTGATGCCGGTATTTGATAGTGATTTTATTCACGACACAACAATCTACACACATCCGCCATGTACCATCTTTCTTGGGCACCAATAGAACTGGAACGGCACAAGGGCTAAGGCTTTCATGAACATAGCCCTTTTTCCATCAATTCGTTAACTTGCCTCTGTAATTCTTTGGTTTCTTCAAGATTCGTTCTATAGGCAGGTCGATTCGAAATAATGGCTCCGGACAAGAAATCGATTTGATGCTCGATTCCACGAAGGGGTGGTAATCCACTCAGAGTTTCTTCCGGGAATACGTCTTGGAAATCCTGCAAGAGAGCCTAAGTTGAGTCGAGTCACCTAAGTTGCCCGATCGTCGACGAGGAAGTATCGTTCGGCTCAAGAAAAGGACGTATTAGGGTAAGTATGAGCGGAAGTTTACAAAGTGGTTCGAATGATAGCCTAGGTATGATTTTTGGTAGGTTCGGTTTAACAAAGAAACAAGGTAAATAGTTGATAGATAGGATGGAATGGAAAAGTGAACTCAAGCTCCAAGAACGATTCAATACTATAAGGAGTATTGCCCCGGGACTTATATCGCTTAAGGTGGTTGGTGATAAAGTGAAGATGGACTTTAACCTGTTACCTAAAGAGGTAGGAACCAAAGGTATAATTGGATGGATGAACACCACACCGATTAGGTGATAAGTTCAGGAAGAAGTTGGGTTTGACGCCACTAGCAAGCTAGATAAGTCAATCGAGGCTCAAACGAAATAGAGAGGAAGAAACCTCACAAAGAACACAATGTTCATATAATTTGGCAAAAAGTCTATACAACTTGAAATATGCTAAGTATTTATAGCATTACATAAGGCTAGCTGAATGGAAAAATTAACAAGACTTAAGAGCTAAGCAATCGACTATGGAATAGGCTAGAATAATCTAGAATAAAATCACTATTTGTGCTGTCTAAATTCGGCTGGTTGGATCTTCAAGGGACAACTTCTTAATGAAGGAAAAATCAGCTGGATGAAATTGGATGCAAGTGAGCTTAATGGCCATGTCTAGGTTCGGCTATGGCTTGAATGAATCATCCAATAAGTACTTCTTGGTCGAATAGTCACTTAGGGGAGCCAAAGAATCAGCACACAATTCATGTAGCTAGACATACATGCATTATCCCATTCGTTGTAACTAGCTGATCATACATTATTCATTAGGCTTCCTTCATGAATTTGACTTGGAAATTAATTTAGTAGCTACTCCTTGGCCGAATAGGTGCTTGGGAGACCATTGATCAGCACACCATGCATTGTAGGAAGTCACGCATGAATCCTTCTTACTTTGAACATAGCTGTGCATGTACCTTGTATTTAATGCACCTCATATATTCGGCTGCACCTACAAAAGCCATGAACACATTAATTCAAAGATATATTCGGCTGAACTAAGATTAAATAACATCAAGACATATTAATTAACACACTAATAAAATTAAGACTTAATTAATATAGACTTAGCTAGTATATTAATTTTGGCTAGCTCAAAAGATGTGAAACACTTAATTAGTCAGAATGAGCTATCATATTCGGACATGAGTTGAAACATAATAAATAAAATAAAACAAACACTTAATTTATTTTAATGATTAAAGAAATGAGTGGAATGAAACTAAATTGAGCTCAAACAGAAATAAATAAGCTCAAGTGAGCTGATTTGAGCTGAGTGGAGCTCGGGGAGCTAGAAATGAGTTGAATTCGGCTTGCACTAAGGTGCAAAGAGTCTTTAAGGAGCTGGCCCGAGCTTATCTATCAACATCGAGCTTGTTTTCTTCGCAAAATTGAGTGATTAAAGCTGTAACAGCTTCTTGGAATTGCCTAGCTCGAGCTCGAATCATTGGGCCTTTAGGAAGCTCGATGGGGTATTGGCTCGAATTCGTTGAGCTCCCGGGCGTGCTTACATCAGTAACCCAATAGAGTTAAGCATGTATACATACAGAATATCATAAATCAGATAGATTCACAATTGGGCTTGAGCCCATGTCAGAAACAGATACAGATTTGGGCCAAAGCCCTTTTCAGATACAAATATAGTTATAGATATGCAAATCAGATATCAGAATCCTACCCCCATTCTCTACACACCATCTCCGACCATCCTTACTCACCATGTGGGGTTTAGAACACCCACCCAGCCCTACATACCACGATGTACCGATGCGGCACATATCAGATATAACGCAGCTGTGCCGCCAGATATTAGGCATAATCTGCCTTTCAGAATACTTCCTCCAATATATATATCATCCCACCCCAATCACAGTAACAGAACATGCATGCAGAATTAACAAATAAGTCATGCTTAACATGCTTTCATAAACCGATAATAGATAAACAAACATAAGCATGCTCATAACAGTACATCAGTCTAACAGAACACATAGTTTTAGGGTTTAGTAAGCCTTTACCGACCCCACGGTAGGCCCACAGTCGATTAGGACGACTCGTGCGACCCTTCAAAAAAATTCAGTACAATGGGCCCACACGTCCAGATTGGCCTAGCCCGTGTGGATCACACGACCTGGCCCAGTTATCACACGCTCGTATGGCGTGCCCGTGTGGGTCCACACGTTCGTGTGGCCCACACGCCCAATTCTGTCTAGCTTGTGTGGCCCATACGGCCACACTCCAGCCATCACACAGCCGTGTCTTGCGTACAGCCTGGCCTTCATCGATCACACGGCCGTGTCATCGCACACGGCCGTGTGGCGTCGATAGTGGGGTTTTTCGGCTTTCACCGAACTTTATTTTCTTACGTTTTGGGTACACACCTGGTATCGATTCGGTGTAAACACGATCCCGAGCCTCCAAAAGCCTAAATATTGACCAATTACACCACATTAGCCAATAAGAACGACACTAACCCGAACTTCAACGAATTAAGCAACTCCAAATACTACCAAAAACCTTACCTTCAAACGAGGAGTGAAGCTTATGTTCAATAAGAATACCAATCAGTATCCTCCAGCCCCTCGAGCGACACCTAACAAGGAAATAGTACATTACTAACCCGACATCAATTCTCATAAATCCAGAGCTTCAAGAGGACTTACCTATAGAATCCCACCATGACGATTTGCAAGACAGAATAGCGAGCAAAAACCAAAAGAACGACGATGAAAAGTGAAAGATCGAAGAAGAAAGTTGGGAAAAATGTAAGAAACTTGCACAGAAAAGAAGAAAAAAAATCGGCAGAGGGAAACAGAAAGAAACGTAAAACTAATCAGATATTCCCAAAATCCCCTAATTCACTCCACTACCCCACTACTGATAACTTCCACAGAATTTTAACCTAACTGAAACTCTATCAGATAACAGAGCAAAAATATAACACCCTTTGTAACGTAGGGATTCGAACACAGGACCTCTAACACTCTAACCCCCTTACCACTTGAACTAGTAGGCTCATTCTACTATGGTTTTACAATTAATTCAATATAACCCCACAGAGCAAGAAAAAGGCTTAAGTCAGAAAAATTCCAAAAAATTTACCAAATACAAGGCTTGAACTTGGGACCTCACACACACACCCAAAACACTTAACCACTGAAGCAGATACACAATTGTGTCACATTTTCACAAAAGCAGAAATAAGAATTGTGGGGCGTTACAGAGATGAAGAGGAGGCCAGCTTTGAGGAGGAAGGTGCTGCTCAAGATCCCCCAGGAACAGAAGATGAATATGAAGTGGCTTTTCAGCTGCAATTTTCCACACTAATAGAGTCTCGTTATCCGAAGCCCAACCCGCCATGTGCCTTCGACCGGCGGGAGCTCTCATCAAGAATATGCCAAAGGAAAGGGAAAAGCTCTAATGGAAATGAGGCGGTCACCACAGTGGGGTGATGAGGAGGATGATTAAACTTTGTTAAATTTTTTTTTTAAAGACTTGTATTACTTTTTAGATGATTTTAATTTGAACTTGGTAGGAGTAGGATTAATAGTAGATTCATAGTTATGTTGCAATTTGTTTAAGTTTTTTATGTAGGACCCCAACACGAATGAGACACAAACAATTCGAGCTTTACACGATCAAAGAAGGAAACACCCGCCATTAGCAGTTGGAGCGACCACGATCAATCAGGTAATTTTTTCTTTATCTTTTTATGGGCTACACACTTAGGACAATGTGTTGACTAAAGTGTAGGGGGTAACATAGAAAATTTGTTATAAATTTTTATGTTTTTCTTTGATTTTTCCTATCTTTTGTGTGCTTGAGCTTGTAGAAATACTAAGGATTGATTAGGAGCATGTACATTGGTTGCTCATGTTAATAAATAAATTTGACATGATGATAGGTGATTTTAAATTTTTGATTATTAGACTACTAAGTTCTATATGTTACACTGTAAATAGGCATTAAGCAGTCGACTTGTAACACCCCTCACTCGTATTCAACGCCGGAATAGGGTTACGGAGCAGTACCGGACTTATTAAACAATTAAACAATCATTTCACATACATTTTTAGATTCCAATTAATTATCATTCAACATCATTCACATTGTCCCTAATACGAGCCTACTAGGCCCAAAACATGCTTTAGGAGTGGTTCGGGACTAAACCGGTAACTCGGGAAATTTTTAAAAAACTTAGAATTTTTTTCAAAATACAGGGGACAACGCCCGTGTGGCCCGGCCGTGTGTCTCACACGGCCAAAGACACGCCCGTGTGGACATTCGAAATGGGATCACATGGTCGTGTCCCAGCCCGTGTCCGACCCCATGTAACTCTCTGACTTGGGTCACACGGCTAACACACACGCTCGGGTGACTAGCCTGTGTGGCCTAGAAATGGCCACACACGCGCGCGTGCCGTGCCGTGTGTGCTAGGTCGTGCCAAACTCAGTAGGTATATCTTGACTTATGCCACACGACCAAGTCACACGCCCGTGTGCTAGGCCATGTGGAGCATACTGACTTGATCTCTAATTCAACACCAGGGGACACACGGCCGTGTAACCTGATCGTGTGTCACACATGGCTGAGACACACGCCTGTATGGACAAAAATAGGCTATTTAACAAGCCAATTTTCCACCCAAACTTGCACACATGTAAACCAACCCATTTGGCACCAAAACATAGCATATATAGGCATTCATCTAACTCAACTAAGCATAAATCATACCATTTCAATACCAACAACAACAAGTCTCACATGTACCACAAAATGCTATTCCATTTTATACCAAATTCACATTTCCAATTTAACTAAATGGACACTTTCAAACATGCATCAATTTACCTAAACCCACAAGTATACAAATTTTAAATTCATCAACCATTTGACATCCACAATACCTATTATCAACAAGCATCACATATCCATCATTTAACACATAACCAAAGCACATATGTACACACAACCATACCAACCAAATTAAGCCAACTCTCATGGCTATATACAAAACCATAATTTAGACATTTACAAGCCAATTCAAATGACCAAAGTCATTATCAACCCATATACCAAAATGACCAAACTCTTATACATGCCATATACTTAAAACACTTAAGTTCAAAAGTACCCAAGAGATAGTAGGATAGTGTGACAAAGTCTCCGATGATCCCCGAATCCGAGCTAGCTTTGATTTCACTATAAAACATAGAAAAATTAAACAAAGTAAGCAAAACTCACCATTTAATTGTCATTCAAAATATACATATAACATACTATAAAATATTTAATCACAATATTAACATGTATTCAAATCACCTATTTAACCATGAACTTATATCTTCCATATGTTCGATGCATATATAGTTTTCGTACATACCTGTATTGATACATATCTATTTCTCACCATTTCATATATTCGATATATCTGTTGAACCATTTAGAATAATATAGGATACTCGGGAATCTAGCACCCTAAGTGCCAATATATATATAGCCGAAGCTATCTCAATATCATATATCAATAATGCTCACTCTCGAGCTATCAACGGGTCTGCTCACACAAGCTGACGGTCATGACGTAACTACACGGTGCTACTCACACAAGCTGACGAGAATTCGCAACACATGCTGGATAACTCAGCCACCTGTAGGACCTACAGACTAGCACCCAAAACAATAATAACCCTTAATGACATGTCATTTGTATCCTAATCTATTCCTAAGGTTCAACCGGGATTTCCAATGCCTAATCTTCGTCGGATAGGTCCGCAATGTCGTATTCACAATTTATGCAATATTAAAGCATTTAAAACACAAATATAACAATACTTATTACATACGAACTTACCTCGAATGTAAAAACGGTGAATTAAGTCGATTAATCCAAAACCTTATTCTTTCCCCGATCTAAATTCGTATTTCGCCTTTCTTGATCTAAATGTAATCAAAATTAACTTATTTAACAATCTGTCTATTTAATTTAATCCAAAACACACATTAAAGCAATTTAATCTTGCCCCTATCATTTTAACATTTTTACAATTTAGTCCTTATTTCATAAAATCATCAATTCATGCAATTCAACCAAAACCCATGCTAACCGAATTTCAATTAAGTCCCTAGAAGCCCATATTTTTCATTTATTTCACAATTTAACCACAAAAATTTCACATTTCACAATTTAATCCCTAATTGAACATTTTACTAAAAATCACTTAACAAATGTTGTTTATCTAACAACAACCATGCATTTTCTACCATTAAACATCAAAATACATCAACATTCATCAATGGAAAACCCTAAACTTTTAATTTTTTTTGCAAATTAGTCCCTGGACTAGCTAGATTAAGCTGCAACTATCTCAAAAACATAAAAATCATTAAAAAACGGGACAAAAACAAACTTACAATTGAGCTAGCAATTGACCGAATGCTTCAAGATATTTTAATGGCTTTCTTCACCCTAATTTTTGGTGGAAGATGATAACAAATAAAGATGATTTTATGTTTGTTTTATTTTTACTAAGTTATTTTATAAATTACTATTTTAACCTTATATATAATTCATTAAAATTACTTAATATAAGTCCATAAATGTCCAATAAAATTTGTAATGATCTAATTACAACTTAAGGACCTTAACTTTAAGGTTCCATAGCTATTTAACACATTTAACTAATAGAACATAAGTTTTACACTTTACGCGATTTAGTCCTTTTTATCAAATTGATCACTCAAACAATAAAATTTCTTAATGAAATTTTCACACAAACATACTATCATGCTGTAAACATTAAAATAATAATAAAATAATTATTTCAACTTTAAATTTGTGGTTCCGAAACTACTGTTTCGATTTGACTAAAAATGGGCTGTTACATGACTGTACCAAATGATATAGAAAATACAAGGAATCGAGCATGCTAGAATGAATGATAAATGGTTGAATTTGAGTTTGTTTGATTGATTAAATTTATGTATATTGAGATATTAAGAGATGACCTAAGGCATTGTTTGGAACACATCCAAAGCCAAAAGGCCAACCTATTTGTATTTCACCTTTAGTGCCGATTTTTGAGCCTGTTGACACTTTTTGAGGAACCCCACTACAAACCCCGAGCCTAAATCATTAATTTGTATTTACCCTTTTTCTTTAGTCCTGCACTGTATGACTATAGACGTCCGACCATACATATTGAGGGTTAAGTAGATACATCAAGGCGGAATTTGTAAAAATAAGAGTGAGATAGGAAAGACTGGTGTGATATGAGAACTATAGATTAGCCTGAAAGTGAAAAACAAAAGAAAAATTCAAAAAGAAAATCAATACGAGTAGAAAAAGTCTGGAAACAACGAAAAAAAACATTTGTGAGTGAGTTGAGCTGAAAAAGAAGGTGACAAAATCACAAAAGAAAGAAAATCATTAGTTCACAGAAACTCGTAGGCTAGTCGTAGTTACTATATAATGCTACGATTTCCTAAGTGGAGAAACAATAAAAGTGAGAGAAGGAGAAATAAGGCAGTGAGCGAGTAAAGGTCACTAAGGGGGAGGAATAGGGATCGATACGATGTGCCAAACTATTTTCGTGTTTGTAAAACTTTTGATGGTTACTGTTTTTGAATTCCATACATGTCCTAAGCCTCATAATGTTACAAGTCGAAAAAACCTATGTGACCTAAATATCCTTATGCATGAATGAACACTATATTAAATAACCGCATAAATGACTATTTGTATTATGCTCGGACAATCAAATTACTTGTATGATTTATTGATGGATCCCTACAGTTGAGACCCTTAGTGTTTGTATACTTTGTAATATGCGGAACTTAGATGTTTGCAATCAAGAGTGGTAAGTCAATTATGCATCATGTTAAAATTACTTATGAATATGAAACACTTAGTCATGTGCTCCAAAGTCAATACTTGTATGATATCTGCTTAAGGGACATCTTTTATTTATTTCCTGTCTTTGTTCATGTTGTTTGAAGATAAGCAATGACTTAACTGTGGGGGAGTTTGATCTACCGTAATTCGGTGTAACAGATTAAACTAGTATTCACACTTTAGGAGCTTGAAATAAGTATTTTCATTAGGATTTAATTATGTTTTAGTAAATTTTGTTAAATCCAATAAAATGGGCAAATTTAGTCTTTTATTGACCTTAGGGGCCGAATGAGGCCTAAGGGTGAGCTAATGAACTTTATAAGTGTGCAGGAGACCGTTAAGAGGCATATTAAATAGATACTGGCCGCTATGTCGCAACACGAAATGATCAATGTCGCAACATAAGGAGCAAAATGGAGAAATCACGAAACTGTCTTCGTTGTCACGACACACAGACTAAGGGTGTTGCAACATACCCCTGAAGATATCCGAAAAGGAGTATATTAACTCCTCTATCGCGACACAAGTCTTGGTGTGTCACGACATCGACTCTGGATGGCAAATAACACGAGCTAAAGGGAATTTTGATCTGCACAATCAAACTTAAAGCTTGGAAAGTCAGCTAAATTAGGGTTAAGGACAATGACCACCTGAGATTTATAAATAGGCTCTTTTGTCACATGTAAAAGACACCAATTACTTAGTTGAGAATTCTATTTTTAAATTCAATTTATTTTTTCTTTCTTCTTAGGTTTTAGAGTTATTTTAAGTTGTTCTTTGTTTAATTTCAAGAAAGCTGATTTGTGGAAACAATCAAACTTGTGGATTCACTTAATTCTTAATGCAAATTAGGCACTTTCCTAAACTCTATACTTCGATTCATTCTTCATGTTCTATCTTTATATCGTTTTTATATTGTTTATGAAAACCATGAGGAACTAATCCTTTTATGGGGGATTAGCGAGTGGAGGTATGATCTGTTAGCTGTTTTGTAGGGTTACTCAACGGATCAACTGTTTGGGAAAGGAAGAACTTAAAATCCTAGGCCTGATAACCCTAGGAAGTAATCAAGGTGGAAATTAACCCAAAATTGGTATGGCCTATCCGTGAACACCTTCACCCCAAACTGGTCTAGACTGTGAGGTCAGAAGATAAGTAGTTCTTGTGGACTCATTATTTGAGTGGAAGATCGGAAGATCCTGCTGGGATAGTGACTAGTTGATTGACGAGGAACCCAAAGCGACAGTTGATGGGAAATACCGAAGCGAGCTAATCACCTATAATCAGATTTGATTTATCCTATTCTTTGATCTCTTAAATTTTATTTCTTTATGTTATTTTATTTTGTTATTATAAATCTTCAAAACTCTCTTTTATTTTACCATCGTACTATAACTAAATTAAAGTACTAATTAAATCTTTCGATGTTTAGGTTAAAATTGATCTAGCACTCACCTCCCTTGAGTACGATCCTCAGAGTACTCACCTACTCCGTTATTTATTACAACTGGACCCATATACTTGCAGATACCGCCTCATATATCTATATCTTTTGTTGTAGTATTCACACTCTGGACGTTAGTACGTCCGGAGGCTATCAATTGTGGATCATGAACTGATGTCATGATTTTTTGTTTTTCTGTAATGTTTGACATTAGATTAAGTACCATTGCTTTGTAGCTTATGTTTTTTGTTATTTAATTTGCTACTAAGGATTAGGCAGTATTGGAATTGTTATTGCTTTGCCTTTTTATATATTATTTATTAAATCACTCTTTAATCAAATGTAGAATTATAAAATAATTAAATTTTTTTATAAATAGTTATCCTTATATAATTAAACAATTTAGTAAATTCTCCAACTATCAAAACAGATCACTCCACCATCCCACGTCAAAATTTTGTTAAGGGTAGGAGTTGAGAGAGGTAGATACTTTGATGATTTTCTTTTACACGATAATTATACTTCTTTAAGTTTGTTTTGGATGTTGGGACAATGTCAGTAGATGCCGAAATTTGATAGTTTATTAGCCTATACTCTGATGGATTAGTGTAAAAATTAAGGAACTGATAATGAAATTCTAAATTCAATGGGTCTATGATGCAGTTCCTTAATTATACCATGCTATGTAGTTCATTAAAAACTTGAGGTTGTGTCGTTGGAATTAGGTAGTCAAAATAGACTTCTTAAATTGGTTTGGAGTTACAAAGCATTTCCATATCTATATATTTTCCTATACTTATATGCAATTGGAATGATTTCAATATCTCTCCAACTCTTTTATATTTGTGAGACATTGGATGATAAGATGAGTTTATGACGGTGACAAATGATGGGAGGGGACATCGGTGGTGGTTATAGAGAGCCAAATGAGGCAATGCTAGGAAACTTTAAACATAACTCTTCAAATCTTAGTTGAGCTGCTCACACACATGCTTTACTGCCAACAATTTCTCATAAAAAACAACCTTCCGACTTAAAGCATAGGTTTACTCATATTATTAAATCTTCAGTCTTTAGTTGGAATAATCATTTTGTGCAATGTATTCAATACTTATTGAAATAGCACAATCTCATACCTAAAATTATAAAATTGTGAAGATTTTGTTTTACTATAAATAAGAGTTGTTTCTCCACCTTTGATTCATCCCCAATGCAACTTTTTCCCTCTCCGATGCTGCATTAAATTCTATAACTCTTATAACATCATCAAGCTATTTCAAGCCGAATGCCTTTGCTTATATGTTTTAACACAACTCAAGGCTTTGATGTTTACCCACCCTATAATTCCACAGTATTGAACTCAACTTCTTAAGCCAAGTTTCACTATTGACGTATATCATTCAATCCGTAGTATATTGCCCTTTCTGTCTGGCCCATTTGCTAGACATAACCATTAATCATATATGCATGGATTAAGACTTAAAACCACATACATAAACTCCTAGAACATAATCTAGCTCATGATAATACTCAAATTCCAGTTCCAATACAATTATACTATTAATCAATTACCATCACTAAAATTTGACAACCACAAAATACCTACAAATTTAAAGTTTCAAAACATTATGATTAATTTAAGGTTTCACTTGACCCCCAATTCATAAAGTGATGGACGACTGTGAACCTTTAATTGATATAATAATTATTATAAATTTAAAATATTTAGAAAATTAATTTAGTATTTTATAAAATTTTAAAATTCTAAAAAAAATTAAACACTAAACCCAAAACCTTTAAAACTAAATCATAAATGTAATTAAAACACAAAATAAAACTATCATTAATTTAGGGTTCCACTTTGCTCACTGTCCATAAAATGACGAACGATTGTGAGCCACCACCGCCCTACGTGACGCGGTTTTAATCGTCAAATCCCATTATAATGGTAAATCTTGAGCCCCCTGCATAGCACATAAAGGGTAGCAGCTTTCACTGTGACCAAGACGCTCACATAAAAAATAAAAAAGAGATAAACATTCGTACATAAAACAAGCATAAACATAATGATCACCAGATAGTTTGAATCTTTTTTCCTTCGTTTCAATAGTACTCGAACATCCAAAGTAACTCTAAGTCACATAAAACCCTTAAATCTATGAGAAACAGGATTAGGGTCATGTCATCAGCTACAAAAATTGCCAAGAAACTTACCAAATTGCTTTGCCATAGATTCATTAAACATTTGGAAGGTCATCAACTTGTACCCAGAAATCAACCAAAAAAAGAGGGACTTGAAGCGGATCTTCACCCTTTTCTAAACGATGGAACACTAAAAGATGATTATTGAATGTCCATAGACCACCATCAACAACCCTCTGCAAATCAACATCATTGAAGAATTGAAAAAGGAAACTCTTTTCTCCCAGATTCACGCCACCAATTGGATGTCAAAATATTAGAAAGTGTGTTCTGCATGGCCTGAAACTGAACCACACTGGCAGTAGAAAAACCACCCACCAAAAAAAAGTTCAAAACTGGACTCAAACTCCTCGTTAATGGGGATTTCCCACACCACTTCCTCAGCGTCATCAATATTTAACCTAGCCAGATTCTCTTCCATGATGTACGAAACTCAAGGAGAATCTCCACAGATCCAAACAAAACAGTCAACAACAGCAAAAAACTGAAAGGAAAACATGCAAAAGAGCAGACAACAGACATGCAAAATAACAGACTCCTGATTTCAATTTTTTTTTTTTTTGAAAGCTAGATATTCGATTTGATTATATATTAATCAGTTTTTTTAACAGTGGGAATTAGTCTATATATTAATATTAATAAAAATTTTACCAAAATTATACTTATTGTATATATATATTAACAATAAAATTTGTTGTAGAATTATTTATTATCTTAAACAATATACTAAACAATTTATTATTAAACTTATCATATGCATCAATTCTTTAATCAATTTATTAATATAAATATTATAAGTGATAAGTTAAAATAACATAACATAACTGAAAAAAACATTAGGATTATGAGTGAAACACTGCCTACGGTGGAGTTTGTGGTGGGTGCTAATCATACAGTGTTGAACACTGGCGTTGGTCGGGCAATGAAGAAGTACGTTGGCGGCTGGATGTGCCACCGGACACAGATGACCAAACAGTCGATGAAAATTGGCGGTAGGTACCAGCTATAGGCGCGGCCAAGGCGTCTTACAAGTCAACTTTGATGGGATCCTCTTTTTCTTTTGATCAGTCAAATAAGATGGAAGAGGATTTTGATCTCCAAGAAGGGGACGTAGTCACAGAAATGATGGATGGAATCCCATTGATTACATTTTTAGAAAGGGTCCATAAATACATTAAAAGGAAAATGGCGAGGACTATAATCGTCAAGCTTTTAGGATGAAGGATTGGCTTCAATGTATTGCTCAACAAGATTTCGATGTTGTGGAGCCCTAAGTCCTCTTCAACTCATGGACTTGGAAAATGACTATTACCTTGTTCGTTTTCATGATGAAGTAGATTATAATAAGGTTTTAATGGGTGATTTTTGGTCAATACTCGACTGTTCGCCTATGGTTGCCTGCGTTTTCGACGTCTGAGAATGAAGTTGACATCCAAGTTGTTTGGATTAAGCTGCTTGGTTTGCCGGAAAGTTATTATTCGGATTTCCTCCTATGAGCTATTGGTCAAGGTATAGAACCAGTTTTTAAAATCGACGAGCATACGGAAAATACAAAAAGGAGAAGATTTGCTTGAATGGCTCTCTGTGTGGATCTTAGGAAACCATTGTTATATATATGTATATGAAAATTGTAGTTGTTGAAATATAACCTCTTAGAATACTAATTGTTGAATACAAATTGCTTAAATATCTATTGTTTGAGATTTTATATTGAAAGTAATTATTACATTTTTTTTTTCTTTTAAGTAATTTGTAACATTTGACATTTTGTAATTCCATTTACGGGTAGTCTATAATTGATCAAAGATATTGTTTGGTTAAAGAGTTGTATTGTAATTGTCATCATTTAATACCCCGTGTTTTGTTATTTAAGTAAGCTTGTTTATAAGACCGTATAATTATGGGTGAGAGAAGACAAAGCAACCCAAAAATGCTACAACTAGATTCTTTAACTGACTGCATTATAAATTAGCTCCTAAAATTATATAATTAGAATTTTATTCGAAATGGTAACGTAGAAAAATATATATTTCAAAGTAATAATTAGTATAATTTTAGTAAGATTGAGAATAGAAGTATAAAAATTCTTACAAAATTAAAAGTTCCATTAATTCTGCATCCATAAAATTAGATTTGTGAAATATTTTAATAACTGTCATTAATTGTGATTTGATTAAAATTAATATGTATATATATTTGTAAATCAAATTACATAATTGAACTTTAAATAAATTTTCGTAGAAATTATAATTATGAAGACTTAAATGAGCATTAATAAAATATTTTGAAAATTTTGGACTATCAAAGCTTGCAAATTAGAAATGTTCATATATTTAATTATTTGTAACTTGTGGTATTTAAATATATTTTACTTTGTGCCAGTTTAATTTTTATTATGAACATAATGGAAGGGAAAATGTAATTGTTATTATGAATATGTTAATGTTTTGAAATTAATTATTGTATAACAACTATACAATTATTGTTTAAGCAAATTTATCTAAATATGAAAATTTATATATTAATAAAACGGTCATTCATATAATTAATGTATTGGAATCAACAATACAATTAATTTTAAAATAAAATCGTTGCATATGAAATTTTAAAATGATTATTTTAAATTAAAAAACAATATTATTAGGTGTTCAAGGGAATCATATTTAGAATTTTTTTTTAAATATTTACTGAAACGAATCCAATAATTAATTCTCCATATTCTGTAGGTCCATTAAGGGGAAATTATATCTAGATTTCTTTAATAATGATTGTAAAAAAAGAAAAAGAAAAAGAAAACATTATTACATTGCATTACGGGAACAAATATAAGATAACATAAATATTATATTCGAGTCCTTATGTGCTTCGTTTTCAGAAGAGGATTTATCATGCAATTGAATCAATTATATAAAATATAATTATAGAATTAAAAGTAGTTAATTAAAAAAACAATCAAAACCATAATAAATTTTTGACCAAAAATATATATGTCGAAACCATTTTTTTGAAAATGGGAATCGACTTTGGTTTAAAAACGAAAATAAAAAAGGGAAGTCGCCACCGATCTGTATTTGGTGTGATTGGATCACCTTTGTTTTAAAATAATGTCAAAATTTAAAATAACAGTATACATAAAGTTTAATAAAAATAATACACAAAAACTTAAAATAAATAATAATAATAATGAAATTTCGAAGAAAAATAAATAAATAAACTCATTAAAACAGGTTGGAAACTAGATTGAAATCAGAATAAATTAATGAGGACCAAAATCGCAATAAATCAAAAAAGGCGAACAGGGACCGCAACGCCACGCGCGTAAACTTAAGGAGACTAAATGGGTGAATAACCCACTTTTCGAATCTTGTGACGTTTCAAATGGCTCCAGCGCGGATCAAATTGAAAATGAAATAAAATAACGGGCAAAATTTAAAAAGACAAAAAATGCAAAATGGAACCCAATTGAACAGCACTAAGAGGAGAGGAGGGACTCACACGCAAATATCCCTTTTAAAGGGACATGCACGGCCTCTCTTATATCCAAACGGCGACGTTTCTTTTATTATTAAAATCAAATTTTTAGATTCATTTTAGGGTTTACGATAGAAAAAGAAAAAAAAAAGGTTCAAAGCCTCCCCATTTTTTGCATCTCTTACGCTTACGCTAGGAACCCATACGCCGCACCGCCATTAAATCCGTGGCCGACGAGGTGCGTAGATGGGCTTTTGGATTCCGGTTGAAAACCCCCCTCCCCGAAGGCCTCAACTTTCAGTACTTTTAGAACGAAAGGAAAGGGCCTTCGACCCCCTTTTCAGGCCGAACTCCGAAGACGGAAGAAAAGCGTTCCGACGCCGGGACCGTGGGGACTCCGGTGAGTTTCTTTTCTTCTTTTTTTTGTTATTGTTTGTAAAAAGTTTTAAAATAATAAAATCAAAACTAAAAATAAACGAAAGTAGTAGTAAATAATAAGAGCAAAAACGAAATCAACCTTCAATTTTCTGATCTCTTTTTGATTTCTCAGTGTTCGTAAAAAAAAAACAATGGTGTCGATTTCGATTTTTTATAACCGGGTTACAATGATCTCTTTTCGTCCGTTTCCTTTTCCTTTTCTATTGTTCCCTGTCGTTTTCTGTTTTGTTTTCTTTATTTTTTGTTGTCGTTTCTGTTTTGTTTTCTGCTTCGTTTCTGTTGCGTGTTTTTGCTTCTCTGTGCAGGTGGTCAGAGGCGTGCGAGGGGGTGGCAGAGGCGCGTGGTGGCTGTGGAACATGCCTAGGGGTGGCGGTTGCATTAGGGGACTAGGGTTTGATTTCTGTTTTCTTTTCTTGGAAATGGGCTGATGTAGATTGGGCTAGGTTTTATTTTATTGGGCTTCGGGTCTGTTGAATTTAAACTGGTTTAATTTTTGTTTGTAATTGGACATTTTGGACTGATTTATTTTTGGGTTTTAATTTTGTTGTTTGTGACTGCTAACTAGGCCCAAAATTGGCCTATTACAGATGCCCCTCTTTGCTCGTTGTCATGTAACGAGAATGGAGCAAAGACTTTAAAAGGGCCAATTTTGCCTAGTCTCACTTGAATCTTGATTTCTTTGGTGCTTCTGTTCTTCGAATAGCCTCATTCCATTCCCCTGCATCTTCAGGGGTATAGGAATTAGTGCTTCAATCTACTCAACTGCGATTTTAGAGAGATAAGACTCGCTATCTTCAGTCTGCTTCACTGCAACTTCAGGGAGATAAGACTTGTATCCTCAACCTGCTCTGCTACAACTTCAGGGAAATAAGACTCGTATCTTTAACCTGCTCTTCCGCAACCTCAGAGAGATAAGGTTTGATGTGATCTTCTCTACTACAACCTCAGAGAGATAAGATCTAATTTATAGCTTCAATCTGTTCCTCTGCAACTTCAGGGAAATAAGATTTGCTATCTTCAGTCTGTTCCGCTGCAACTTCAGGGAAATAAGACTTGTATCTTCAACCTGCTCTTCTGCAACTTTAGAGAGATAAGGTTTGATGTGATCTGCTCTACTGCAACCTCAGAGAGATAAGATCTAATTTATAGCTTCAATCTGTTCCTCTGCAACTTCAGGGAAATAAGATTTGTTATCTTCAGTCTGCTCCACTGCCACTTCAGGGAGATAAGGTTTATTTTTATCTGCTCTACTGTAACTTCAGAGAGATAAGATCTCTGATTTATGGCTTTAATCTATTCTACTGCAACTTCAGGGAAATAAGATTTGTTATCTTCAGTCTGCTCCACTGTAACTTCAGGGGGATAAGACTTGCATCTTCAACCCGCTCCACTGCAACTTCAGGGAGATAATGTTTATTTTGATCTACTCTACTGTAACTTCAGAGAGATAAGATCTGTGATTTATAGCTTTAATCTGTTCCACTGTAACTTCAGGGAAATGAGATTTGTTATCTTCAGTCTGCTCCACTGCAACTTCAGGGGGATAAGACTTGCATCTTCAACCTGCTCCACTGCAACTTCAAGGAGATAAGGTTTATTTTGATCTGCTCTACTGCAAATTCAGAGAGATAAGATCTGTGATTTATAGCTTTAATTTGTTCCACTGCAATTTCAGGGAAATGAGATTTGTTATCTTCGATTCGCTTCGCTCAGGAAGGCAAGATCTGTGAATTCACCAATGTTGCGACACCATCCTCTAGGGGACCTGTCCTGTAAATTCAGTTTTATGTGTTTATGCTTATGCAAAATGGTTAGGATGCAATGACCGGAATGAATCTAATGCTCCTAACTAAATGTGTATGGATGATGTTTGCATGAATGCAAAGAATGTCGTTTTTGGAATGATCCTCCTTTTTAGTGCTTAGGTAGTCATTGCTCGTTATTCACCAGGGTTCTATCATTGACGCATTACCCCACCTTTTTATTCAGTTGAAGAAATGGTCATTCTTTCTCAAATGTTCCCAACCCCTGAACTCGGTTAGTTCTGAATAGTGGTCTCACTTCAGGTTCTTGTAATATTTAGAAGTTTTCAGAGTAATATGCAAAACTCCTTTTATTCAAATATTATTAGTCCATTAATCATTATTTCAATGGAAAATGCTTAAAAAAGATTATCACAATGCCAATATGGAATTTTATTGAGAGCAGAACTCGAAATGAATAAATTGATCAAGAGATCAAATTCTGTTAAAGTACAAGATGAGCATAAGTTAAGATAGAAAATTGCTGAAAATACAAAAATGAATAAATTAATCAAGAATAACAAATTTTGCTAAATGAATAAGATGAAAATAGGTGCCCCAGATATCACAGTATGAGCTTCTCTGCACAAAACTTCTCGAGGACCTTTTGGACTTGATGCGTGCATGACATACTTAAAAGACTTCTTTGATGTCCCAAGATGTAGCGTCCCTCATTCTTTGTTAATTCGGTCATAACAAGACTACTGCATGCCTCCCCTTTAATAAAAAATTTGAATTGCCCATTCTTCGGTTTTCAATTCAAAACCCCTTTGGTCTCAAGGTTCCCTTTGCGAGTTTTCACCTTGGCCTCTCCATTTTCTTTCTTTTTTTTTTTTTGAGCTCAAGACGCCCTTTGCGGGTTTTCACCTTGGCTCTTTTTTTTTAGGTGAAGTATTTCTTGTCTGAATCTGAGTTCACAGGATTAGGTAAGCTTTTGCCATCCATCTCTGTCAAAATCAACGCTCCTCCAGAGAATGCCTTCTTGACCACATAAGGTCCCTCCCAATTCGGCATCCATTTTCCTCTAAAGTCCTTCTGTATGGAGAGGATCTTCTTCAGAACAAGGTCTCCCTCATAGAATTCTCTAGGGCGAACCTTCTTATTATAAGCCCGCATCATTCACTTTTGGTACATTTGTCCATGACGAATGGCTCTTAGTCTCTTTTCTTCAATTAGGTTCAGCTGATCATACCGAGATTGAATCCATTCTGCTTCATCCAACTTCAGTTCAGACAAGACCCACAGGGAAGGGATCTCAACTTCAATAGGGAGTACCGCCTCCATTCCATAAACCAAGGAGAAAGGAGTTGCCCCAGTAGAGGTTCTGGCTGATGTTCGATAAGCATAAAGAGAAAATGGTAGCTTCTCATGCCAATCTCTGTAAGTCTCAGTCATTTTTCCCACAATTTTCTTGATATTCTTATTAGCTGCCTCGACTGCACCATACATTTTTGGGCGGTACGGCGACGAGTTGTGGTGTTTGATCTTGAATTGACCGCAAACCTCTGCTATGGTACTATTGTTCAAGTTCAATGCATTGTCAGATATGATCCTTTCGGGTATTCCATATCAGTATATGATCTCTTTCTTCAAGAATTTGCTAACTGCTGACTTCGTGACATTTGCATATGAAGTGGCTTCTACCCACTTGGTGAAGTAATCGATGACCACGAAGATGAATCGATGTCCATTTGAAGCTTTTGGTGAGATTGGCCCAATGACGTCCATCCCCCACATGGAGAAAGGCCACGGAGAGGTCATGACATGAAGAGGTGAAGGAGGTACATGAATTTTATCTCCATAAATTTGGCATTTGTGGCACTTGTTAGCATAGCTGATGCAATCCCCTTCCATAGTGGACCAATAATACCCAAATCTCATGATCTGTCTGGCCATTGTAAAACCATTAGCATGCGTTCCGCAAACACCCTCATGAACCTCCTCTAGGATTTTCTTGGCTTCAACAGCATCCACGCATCTTAAGAGCACCTGATCCTTCCTCCTCTTGTATAGGATCTCTCCATCTAAGACATAATCACCGGCCAACATTCTCAACATTCTCTTATCGTTCTCAGTTGCTTGGTCAGGGTATTCACGATTCTTCACATATCGCAATATATCGTGATACCAAGGGTGATCATCTTTCTCTTCTTCTTCGTCGATATTATAGTAATGTGCCGGAGCATCGTAAATACTCATTTGGATAGGCTTCACTTCCTCTTACTTGTTTACTCTGATCATAGAGGCCAAGGTAGCCAAGGCGTCAACCATCTGGTTCTCTTCTCGCGGGAGGTAACAAAAAATGATGTCATCAAATTCCTTAATTAACTCCAAAACTAGCTTTCGATAACTGATCAACTTGGGATCTCTTATTTCCCATTCGCCTTTGAGCTGATAGATCACTAGCGCAGAATCGCCATATACCTCTAACACTTTGATCTCGCGTTCAATGGCTGCACGGATACCCATGACGCATGCTTCGTATTCGACCATATTATTTGTGCAATCAAAATCCAATTTGCTAGTGAAAGGATAATGATCTCCGTTTGGGGATACTAGGACTGCCCCGATTCCGTTACCCAATGCGTTTGAAGCTCCATCAAAGTTTAGTTTCCAAGGATAACCCTTCTTTTGAGCACATTCTTAAGTGATTGCAACATACATTAGGTCTTCATTTGGGAAATCAAAGTTCAATGGCTCGTAATCTTTTAAAGCTCTGTAAGCTAGAAAGTCTGCTATAGCACTCCCTTTTACAGCCTTCTGGTTTACATAGACTATGTCGAACTCGGAAAGTAGAATCTGCCATCGGGCCATCCTCCCATTCAGAACAGTCGACTCCATCATGTACTTGAGAGGATCTAGTTTTGAGATAAGCCAAATGGTGTGATACAGCATGTACTGTCTCAGTCTCCTAGTCGTCCAAATCAAAGCGCAACACAGCTTCTCAATTGGCGAATATCTTATCTCGCATTCAGTAAACTTCTTGCTGAGATAGTATATCGCTCTTTCCTTTCTTCCCGACTCATCATGTTGGCCTAGCACGCATCCCATAGAATTTTCAAATACCACCAAATACAATATCAGTGGCCTAACTGGGCAAGGTGGCATCAGTACTGGGGCTTTGGACAAGTAATGCTTGACCTTATCAAAAGCTTCCTAGCACTCCTCATTCCATACACCTGGGTTGTGTTTCCTAAGAAGACGGAATATAGGGTCACACTTCTCCGTTAGTTGTGCAATGAACCGGGCGATGTAGTTTAATCTTCCTAGGAAACCTCAAACTTTTTTTTGAGTACGTGGTGGAGACAACTCCTGTCTGGCCTTTACTTTATCTAGGTCAATCTCAATTACTTTTTCACTAACTACAAATCCTAGCAATTTTCCTGATCTAGCCCCGAATGTACATTTTGCTGGATTGAGCTTTAGTTGGAATTTCCTCAACCTTAGGAACAGTTTCCTCAAGAACTGTACATGCTCTTTCTCAGTCCTGGACTTTGCAATCATATCATCCACATAAACTTTGATCTCCTTGTGCATCATATCATGGAAGAGGGTTACCATGGCTCTTTGATACGTTGCCCATGCATTTTTCAGTCCAAATGGCATTACCTTATAACAAAACATTCCCCACATGGTTACGAATGTGGTCTTCTCCATATCTTCAGGGTGCATCTTAATCTGGTTATACCCGGAGAAGCCGTCCATGAAAGAGAAAAGTGAATAACCAGCTGTGTTATCCACTAAGGTATCAATGTGAGGCAACGGGAAGTTATCTTTTGGGCTGGCCTTGTTCAAATCCCTATAGTCCATGCACATCCGTACCTTCCCATCTTTCTTAGGAACAGGTACTATGTTGGCTACCCATTCTGAGTATTTGACTACTTGTAAGAAACCGACATCAAACTGCTTCATGACCTCTTCTTTTATCTTCAACAAAACATCGGGCCTCATCCTTCGGAGCTTCTGTTGAACTGGCTTACACTCCTCCTTTATGGGTAGTCGGTGTACCACAATATCTGTATTTAACCCGGGCATATCTTGGTATGACCATGCGAAGATGTCCTTGAATTCTTAGAGTAACTCAATGAGGTCTTGCTTCGTTTCTGCAGTAATGCTAACTCCAATCTTCAACTATTTTCCTTCTCCTAAGCTCATAACTTCCACTGACTCCTTGTGAGGTAAAATTTGTTTCTCGTCTTGCTCTACCATCCTTAACAAATCAAGAGATATGTTACGGTCCTGGTCATCTTCAAAATCTTGAGAATCCTCTATACCCGTATCTTGTTCAAAAGGAGATTCTGAGTTAATAGCAGCGTCACTTATATCATTGATATCTGGGGACCTGTTAGAATGGCAAAGAAAGGTGCAAAACAAAAGAATCTAAGAATGATTATTTGCATGATTGGTTATGAATGAAATGTAAAGAATATTTTGGTTATGAATAAAAAGAATAAAAGAACATTTACCCGGAAATGATACAAAAAGGTTCATTTTTATTGAAATAAAGATAGTTGGACATATGCCTATTTAACAAAAGGTTTCTTGTTGCTCCTAGGCTTAGAGCAACAAGTGTGTTTTGAACATTACTCTGAATTAATTCTAAAGGTTACAGAAATCTCTTCCATGGTCCAATTGTTCAGAACACTTCCAGGAGGGTAAGGGCAAATCCCAGATAGATCTATTTCTTCGGTTTCTTCCTCGGATACAGCGTTTATGCTCAAACTTCCCAACATTTCCTCCACTACTTCTCTTCTTGCCATCCTTTGTTCAGGGTATATGGTCCCTCCTGAAACAAATGTCTTGGATAAATGAGGAAAGGTCATTGGCTCCCATTTGGCTTCCTCACCGCTCAAACGTGCCCTTCTTCTCTCTTGCTTTTTTTTCCACTTCTTTCCTCTTTTGCTTCACATCTGGCTTGAATCCCAAACCGAAGCAGTCTCGTTTTTCTTTCAGCATTGGCACCTCAGTCTTTCCTTGAAGGTATTTCCCGAGTCTTTTTCCCGGTAAGGCTCTCTTTCCGACTGTTATTTGTAGGCCCATCCTCATGGATTTGGATATTTTGGGCATGGGGATCTTGTTGCCTTCAACGACGAAGGTTGCGTTGACAAATTCTAGTGATCGAAAAGAACATTCTATCATCTCGTCGTCAGCCCCTATATATGGGGCGTCACTGGTAACAGATGCTATGATGTCTTCCTCCGCGTTTATTGTGACCAATCTACCTTTAGTTACCAATTTTAACTTTTGGTGTAGTGACGATGGCACTGCCTCGGCCGAATGAATCCAAGGTCTTCCTAGCAGGCAGTTGTAGGAAGGCTTGATGTCCATCACCAAGAAGTCCACCTCGTATGTATTCGGACCAATCTGAAGAGGTATATCGATCCTTCCCATGACCCTTCTTTCGGTGCCATCGAAAGCTCTCACAATATTTTGGCATGTTTTCATGTGGGAGCTATCCACGGGCAACTTGTTTAGTGTCGATAAGGGTAAGACATTCAGGGCCGATCCATTATCAACTAACACCCCTGGCAATGTATATCCTTTGCATCGTGTGGTTATATGTAGAGCCTTTGTAGATCCCATACCACCCGGAGGTATCTCATCATCATTGAAGAAGATGAAATTCTCGGCATTTATGTTGTTGACCAAACGGTCCAGCTTGTTGACAGAGATATCGTCCGCGACGTATGTTTCATTCAGCACTTTCATCAATGCACTACGGTGGGCCTCTGAGCTCATGAGCAAGGCCAGTATCGATATGCAAGCCATTTGTTTGTGCAATTGCTCCACAACACTGTACTCGCTGTGCTTTAGGAATTTTAGGAATTCTTTAGCCTCTCTTTCAGTCACTGGCTTGTTAATGGGTAGTTCCACTCTAACCGTCTTTTCCTTTTGTTGCTCCACCTCCAAGGCCTTTCCTTTTGTTGGTTCTGCCCTTGCTTTCGGGGTATAACGCCTTCCGCTGCGTGTAAAGAATCCTACGTCTTGACCTTCCTCCGGGATGTTAGCCGGGTTCTCCTCTCCCGGGATCATTACATTATAGTCGTAATTCCACAGAACCCTTTTACTGTCCTTATAGGGGAAAGCTACAGGCTTCTAGATTATGACCTTCAGCACGATTGGTACTCCAGCTTCACTAACCCTTGGTCGCGAGATAATTACCAAAGGGTGATTGACCCCGTAGACCTTCTTTGTTGATCCTTCTTCTGATGCGCAGACCTCTCCTTCTTCTGATCCTTCGATCTCTTCATAAAATTCCATTTCTTTGTTATCCATGAAACTTTGTACTGTGGCCCTGAACTCGATAATTCTTGGATGTCATGACCCACCTCGGTATGGAACTCGCAGTATCTTTCCGCACCTTCGAGTTTTTCTCCCGATTCTTGCGTGATTAAACCTCCGTTTATCATTTATTTCTAAACCCATCTCAGTGGGGTTTTTACTTCAGCCAGATCAATCTTGATTCTTTTGCCTCTGCTCTCGCTTACCGCATTTACCCCTTTATCAGAATGATTGGGTAACAGGTTGCCTGTTACGTTAGGTCCTGTGGGGTCATCAAATTTTACTATGCCCATATTTATAAACCTTTCAACTATCTTTTTGAATGCGGTGCAGTTCTCAATCGAATGTCCCACGATTCCCGCATGGTATTCGAATTGAGCATTTGTGTCATACCATTTTGGGAACGGAGGTTGCAGAGGTTTTAAATAGAAAGGGGCTACCACGTGTGCATCGAACAAACTTTGGTACAGTTCCCTATATGTCATAGGAATCGGTGTGAATTGGATTCTTTCCATGTTAGGCCTTGGGTTGGAATCTTGTCTTGGGGGGCCTTGATGGTTGGTAGTTACTGTCCTTGACTGGTTTACAGTGACGGGTTTTATATAGCCCTTGTTGTACGTGCTTACTTTGTTTACCTCGCTGTCCTTCTTTCTCGGGGCCGGTCTCCTTGCACTTTTCCCCGCCTCTATCTTTTCGCTCTGGATTGCATTTTCTATCATCTCTCCAGACATCACTATGTCCGAAAAGCTCTTAGTAGCACTCCCCAACATGTGATTGATGAATGGAGCCTTCAGCGTGTTGATGAAAAGCATGGTCGTTTCCTTCTCTAAAAGAGGGGGTTGGACTTGTGTAGCCACTTCTCTCCACCTCTGGGCGTACTGTCTGAAGCTCTCACTCGGCTTCTTCTCCATGTTTTGCAATGTTATTCGTCCGTGCTATGTCTCATCACGTGGCCATATTGCTTCATAAAAGCTCACATGCCAAATCACTCCATGAATTAATTTGAGCACGGTTTAGCTGGTTGTACCACTTGGCCGCAGATCCGATCAAGCTGTCTTGAAAGCAGTGAATTAACAACTGATCATTGTTGACATAACCTGTCATCTTCCGGTAGAACATCATAATGTGAGCTTCCGGGCAGCTAGTCCCATTATATTTCTCAAACTCCGGAGTCTTGAATTTTGGTGGGAGTATCAGGTCTGGGACCAAGCTCAAGTCTTTAGCATTAACACCACCACGGTAGTCTGCATTCTCCATTGCCTTAAACTTCTCTTTTAACCATTTACACTGGTCTTCAAGTTGTTTAGAGACATCTACCCTCGCCTTCTCCGTTTCTGTCAGGTCATCGAGGTCGGGAACGACGGGATTAGTTGGGTGATCTCCCGGATTAGAGCCCGAGTCAGTTGGAAAATTCATCGGTGTCGAAGCACCAGCTTGATATTGGGGTCTAACGGTAACATGTACCCTTTGTGGGTTTACATCTGGTTGTGCTTGGGTGTGCGTTGGGGTACAATCCGGAGGATAGGGAGGTTCTTCATTGTCGTCACCAGGATTGGTCACAGGGATATTCCCTTTGTCGAGTCCTCCAGCCAATAGTTGGGCCAGCTGTTCATCATATTTCTCTGGGAGTCGAGCATATCTTGTTGCATTTTTGCTAATTGTTCTTGCATTTGATCTTGCATATCTTTTTGCATCTGTTCTAATCTCTCTAGTCTCTGATCCATTGCTTTCGTTTTGCGACGGGTATTGTAGAAATATGTGATTGGTGGATTTTCGTTGGTTTCTAGGGTAACTGTCATAATTTTAATCAATTAGGGTCTTTTTATGGAATTTAATGCAAATGATGTAATGTAATGCGAATGAATGAGATGAATACAAAAAAGGCGTTGATTCTGATTCACTTCTATTAGATAAACTTCACTAGAAAACAAATTTCTTTACATAGAGCGGACAATTACATAAACGACTTCGCCCTAATACCTAAATCCTTAACTTTCTTAAGAAGCCAAGCTAATTTTTGGCCTTGATCTGATTCTGACTCGTATTTTAGACTTAATACATCAGCCTGATCTACCAAGGTTTGTAAATGATCGGCCACCTCTCGAACTTGAGCCACAGCTTCGTCCATAACATAATCTCTGTCTCTGATCTGTTCTTGGGAGCGGTGGAGCTGCTCTTTTCAATGCTCATTATTTGCTTCAAGAAGTTCAAGTCTAATCTTACTATCTCGTAGTGTAGTCTCGAGCTCTTCTATCTTTCCTTTCAGCTCCTCAATCTTGCTTTGGCTGGCTCTTAATTCGATTACCGAGTTACGACTATGGTGCTGATGCAGTGACCTTTCCAATTCTACTACTCGGGCTCTTAGTCTTTCCTTTTCTCTTTGGCTCTCTAGCAAGCTCTTCTTTAAAGCGTCCTCTCGTGTTCGAGCATCTTGGAGCTTCTTTTCCAACTGATCGACTCTAGTCTTTTCTTCCTTAATTTTCCGTCGCCATTGCTCTGATGTCTTGCTCAAACCAGCTGTTCTGATTGACATGCGCAGCTTCTTGTAGTCCGTCTTTAAACTGTCCAAATCCTCCTCGGCCTTATTTTTTCCTTTTCTCAATTTTTCAGCCTCGAGCTTGTGGATGTCGACATCTAACCCTAACTACATCTTTTCCTCTTCCAACTGTTCTATCTTCTTTCCCAATTCCAGACTCCTTTTCTCGAAATTCTGCTTGATAATCTCTAATTCAGACGGGATTACTTGTAGTTGCTCCTCTATTGGCCGAGCATTTCCTTGACTTGGCATCGGGATATTATCATTGGTTCTTTTACCTACCACCAGTCATACTCGGGGGTCGTCATTGGTCCCGTGGCGAGTCCCTTCATTCTTCGAGTTTGGGTCCACGCCCTCGATATCTCACGAACTTTCTTCTTATAATTGTCGTCCTTGTATGAAAACTCGCACTGAGCTAACCCATGCGTCGAAGGTATGAACTGCCTTGATCGATACTGCCTCATCACGAGTAATGGAGCGTACCCAATAGCTCTCCATATCTCGAGTAAAGGGATCCAGTCAAACTCTCCACACCGATACAAGATCTCGTCAGGGATCATCCATGGAGCTCTCCATTCAACATCTTCAACTTGTAAATTCTGGAGAATCGCTATCCATTTCTCCTCAGAAAGGTCGTCCCGCCTTCGTGTAGCCGCTAATTCCTTCAAAAGAGAGTAGTTCTCGGAAAAAACTTTATATGAGACCTTTTCTACCTTCCAAAAGTGGCTATGAAACCATGATAGCAAAAGCTGCACACATCCTATGAACCTCCCTTCGCCCGCTCTCCGGAAAGCATTCAATGATCTGAAAGTTTCGGCTAAGATCGCAGGAATGGGTGTGACTCCTTTATCAAGTCTATCAAATAGGTCTGAGACTGCTTCCTCTACATATCCTAGCGCCTTGGGAAAGACGACCAAACCGTAGATGCTTAAAGCAAAAATGTCAATCCTCTTTTTCATATCAGGATGCGCTAGGATCAAATCGCTCAAATTTCTCCAAAGGATGCACTTACAATCTCCTTTTTACTTGATCCAGGCTGTAATCCACTACTCGCTCATCCCTGTAATATTCATCAGCTTTTTTAAGAATGTCAAGACATTAACAGCTCTCGAATAAGTCTTGTCAATTTGAATCTTTGGGCAACGGAGCAAGGTTGTATACTCTTCTATGGTAGGTACCAAATCCACTTTTCCAAAACTAAAGCAACTATAAGCGGGGTTCCAAAATTGGGTGATAGCTCGAGAATAGGCGCTCGTCCACCTTGATATCAAGCGAGCATGGGCAAATCACCATAATTACATGAGAATAGCCGCTTGATCTCGTCGCCCCATGAATCCCATATCTCCTTCAATTCTTGCGGGTTATTCTCGAGTCACACTTGACGCGGTGAAATCCCACAACTCGATTCATAACCCACGGTCGATCGTCTCCTTTCTCTTGTTGTATCCTCTCGGACCATATTCGAGCGGCGCATTATCCTCCACTCTATCAAGAAACCCCTTTTCCATGTTAAGCTTTTCTATCTAGTAACCGAACGTGAATCAACACCTTTTTATGATGAAATGCCATGCAATAACAGAAAACACAACAAGTCAAGATCATATATCACAAAAAAGAACTCAAAACAAACAGGAAATAATCAAGCACCTATTTAGGTAACCACTAGGGGTTGCGTGGCTCTACCTAAGGTGGGCTCTTAAGGCTCACTATATGTGGTTTGGTCCTAAAGAGAGGTACCCGAACCAGCAGATTCCTCGATCCTCACCCATTATAGGCTCATACGGACCGAGTTCGGTTCGGGAATACATTTCCCTATGGTGCACTGGAGATGAAAATCTCACGAAGACATAGGTACAGATGTATCCCGAAAGCGATCCACTATCCTGCACGGAGGTGAAAACCTCACGAAGGAGTAGCTTCTCACTCCCACTTAAAGGGGTAAGACCAAAATGGTCCCTATGCAACATGATGCGAGACTCAAACCACAATAATTATGAAATGACAATACGAACAGATGCAATCAAAGAATTTAAAATTTTCAAATCAGGTTTTCAATTTTCGATGATAAGATAGAAAACAACCAATTTTACGGCTCGACTCTCTGTAGCGTCCCCAGTGGAGTCGCCAAGCTGTCGAAACCATTTTTTTGAAAACGGGAATCGACTTTGGTTTAAAAACGAAAATAAAAAAGGGAAGTCGCCACCGATCTGTATTTTGTGTGATCGGATCACCTTTGTTTTAATAAAACGTTTTGGTTTACTAAAACAGTGTTTTTGGTCTGAGAAATTTGAGAAAGCGGGTTCGGAAGTCGGTTACGTGAGAGGAAGGATTAGCATCCTCGTCACACCCAAAATTGGTACCGAATTAGTTAATTAGTGTCTTAATGTCGAAAGTTGAAAATTTGAAAAAACATTAAAAATACCATCTCTTTTAAAAAATATTTGAATTTTCTCGAATTGGATATTAAGATTCTCTCGCTTCCGAAGGAATAAAATATCACATCCATCACGTTAGGACACGACAATTTAAATCCTCGAATCTGAGATCATCTCATAATTCCCGAGACTCATGCGTTGAAGATATCAAAAGGATATTCGAGTATTTGGCCAAACGAAAAAACGAAACCCAGCACGTTAGGGCACGATTTCTCGGATTTCCAAACACAGAATATTGCCTTATTTTGAAAGCTTTTGTTTTTTTGGATAAAATTAATAAAGTATTCAAAATGATATACGTTTGGTAGTTTAGGTTTTAAAGAAACATTATTTAGAGCGTGAATGGGATTGTACTTGACGAATAATGGAAATGTGACACGAATTTGGCGTAATGATAACATAATACACATAATACATAACATTGGTATCGTTGATCTAAAATATTAACATGCATGAATAATAATAACGATAATGGAAAAATAATATAAACAATAATAACGATGATGATAATATCAATGATATGGAAATACGAACAAACAAATAATAATACATGCGAGAATGATAATCACATAGCTTACATTATTTAAATATCAACATTAATAGTCAAAGAATAATGAATTAAACAATTTTTAAAGAAATAATATATATGAAAAAAAATTAAAATAATTTACGAAATGATTTTAAATAAAGAATACATAAAAAATAAAGTAAATAATATATGAAACAATTTAAAATAATGTCAAAATTTAAAATAACAGTATACATAAAGTTTAATAAAAAATAATACACAAAAACTTAAAATAAATAATAATAATAATGAAATTTCGAAGAAAAATAAATAAATAAACTCATTAAAACAGGTTAGAAACTAGATTGAAATCAGAATAAATTAATGAGGACCAAAATTGCAATAAATCAAAAAAGGTGAACAGGGACCGCAATGCCACGTGCGTAAACTTAAGGGGACTAAATGGGTGAATAACCTAGCCCCTGAATGCGCGACGTTTCAAATGGCCCAGGCGCGGATCAAATTGAAAATGAAATAAAATAATGGGGCAAAATTTAAAAAGACAAAAAAATGCAAAATGGAACCCAATTGAACAGCGCCGCAAGAGGGAGGGACTCGTCAGCGCAAATATCCCTTTTAAAGGGACATGCACGGCCTCTGTTATATCCAAATGGCGCCGTTTCTTTTATTATTAAAATCAGAATTTTTTAGATTCATTTTAGGGTTTCTGATAGAAAAAGAAAAAAAAGGTTCAAAGCCTCCCCCTATTTTTTTGCATCTCTTCTGCTTCTGCTAGGAACCCATATGCCGCACCACCATTAAATCCGACGGCCGACGAGGTGCGTAGATGGGCTTTTGGATTCCGGTTGAAAACCCCCCTCCTCGAAGGCCTCAACTTTCAGTACTTTTAGAACGAAAGGAAAGGGCCTTCGACCCCCTTTTCAGGCCGAACTCCGACGACGGAAGAAAAGCGTTCCGACGCCGGGACCGTGGGGACTCCGGTGAGTTTCTTTTCTTCGTTTTTTTGTTATTGTTTGTAAAAAGTTTTAAAATAATAAAATCAAAACTAAAAATAAACGAAAGTAGCAGTAAATAATAATAAGAGCAAAAACGAAATCAACCTTCAATTTTCTGATCTCTTTTTGATTTCTCAGTGTTCGTAAAAAAACAACGGTGTCGATTTCGATTTTTTATAACCGGGTTACAATGATCTCTTTTCGTCCGTTTCCTTTTCGTTTTCTATTGTTCCCTATCGTTTTCCGTTTTGTTTTCTTTATTTTTTGTTGTCGTTTCTGTTTTGTTTTCTGCTTCGCTTCTGTTGCGTGTTTTTGCTTCTCTGTGCAGGTGGTCAGAGGCGTGCGAGGGAGTGGCAGAGGCGCGTGGTGGCTGTGGAACATGCCTAGGGGCGGCGGCTGCATTAGGGGACTAGGGTTTGATTGCTGTTTTCTTTTCTTGGAAATGGGCTGATGTAGATTGGGCTAGATTTTATTTTATTGGGCTTCGGGTCTGTTGAATTTAGACTGGTTTAATTTTTGTTTGTAATTGGACAGTTTGGACTGCTTTATTTTTGGGTTTTAATTTTGTTGTTTGTGACTGCTAACTAGGCCCAAAATTGGCCTATTACAATATATATTTTAATTCATGTTGCAAGCATTAGTTTCCTTGATACCCTTTGTTTCTTTGAACTCCATTAAACCTTTGATTCAAATAAATAATAATAATAATAATCAAACATGAATAATATTTAAAATCAATTTATATAACTGGCGAACCTTAGTTATATAAGTTTTATGACACAAAAAAATAAAATAAATTCAATTATTTCAATGCTAAAATACTTCAACCTTTAAGTCTGATTTAGGTTTTCCTTCCTGCATAGGAGCTATTTATAAGCCGGAGAGAAATATTACCAAGCCATATAACTAAGGAAAATATATTATGGAAAAGTTTGAAAGCAAATATTTAAACTTAAATTTTTTACCAAAAAATAGAGTGTTAATTTCCATGATAATGCATGATTTAAAGGGAGTATTGGAACCCCATATAATAACTTGATGGTCAGGGTGTTTACTGTCTCAAGTGTGACCTGAATTCAAGTCGCATTAATCACGTTTATTGTTCGGTCTTTATTTTATTATTATAATTAAATAAAAAGAAAAGAGCATAAAAATATCGAATAAGAAGAATACAAATATTTACATTTATGTTTTTTTTACCCATAAAAATATGTAGTTAATGTTGGGAGCATCAATTTGTCTGATTGTGGAGTAATTTCTTAAAAAGAAGCATTGGAATATTTAGATTTTTTTTAACACCAAGCTTAAAAATATTTGGTTTGGAAATTTTTCGAAAGGAAAATTTATTTCAGACCGAAATTGTCAAATTAATATTATTACAACTTTTGTACCTAAATAAAATCAAATATTACGGGCAAGATTTACATTTGAATATTATGGAAAAGTTTGCATTGAAAAAAAAAAATTGATGGTAAAATATAGTCACATAATATTAACCGATTACTTTCCAAATATTGCATAAATACCATACATTAATTGTTTCCATATAAAAAAATGTAATCATAAATGCATGAATATTGCATAAATTAGCAGCAAATACTATAAATATACATTAATTGTTTCCACACGTGAACAAAATTTTGACTTAATAACATTCAATTGTATACGTCTCGACATATAATTGGTCACGCATGACGAATTTTTAACTATCTAAGAAAGTTTTTAAAATTTTGTCAAAATTTAGTTTTATTATATATTAGTTTGTATTTTCGTGCTATTTTATATGAGTGATATTATTTAAATAATGACATATTAATTAAAATTATTGATGAAATATTATTTAAAAGATATAAACAAATTAATTTAAGTTTTTTAAAAATAATATATTTGTAATATTATAAATATGATTTATGCTTTAATTATTAAAAAGATTTGATACATAAATTCGTTATAATATGTCTATATATATTAATGATTCAAAAAATTAATATATATTATATAGTAAGTCTAGAAATAAAGTTAAAAATAAATTTTATTTTTAATTTTAATTTTAATTTTAGGAATAAATTCTTAAATAATCTTAAATTTTAAATTTTATAAATAATATATATCCAATACTTTTAAAATTTTAGAAATAAAGTTTTAAATAATTTTTTATTTTTATTTTAGAAATAAATTTCTAAATCATATTAGAAATAATATATATCTAATAAAATTTAATTTTAGAAATAATTTTTAAAATTTTAAAAATATTTTTTAAAATTTAAATAAAATTTAAAGTTATTTTTATTTTTAAATTTAAAAATAATATATACAATACTTTTTAATTTTAGAAATAAAGTTCTTAATACTTTATTTTGAAATAAAATAAGTTTTAAATAATATAAAATTATAAATTTTACTTACAAAAAAATAAAAAATAGTTCACTAATTTTTTTTATGATGTGGATAATGTTATACGTAGAAGTGAGATATTTAAAAATTATTACAAAAATTAATTTTTTGAAGTGTTGATTTGAATGGAGCAGTAGTTAAAACTCTTGTTAGAACCCGTTTGGCATATATTCAAATCGTGTTACCGCCATCCCTATTCCTACTATTGTATAAAAATAAATTTTAAAGGAAAAATAATTTAACTATTATTAAGTTTATTTTATATTAAACACAATTTAATACAATATAGTAAATAAGATATAGTACCTTACAATTCTAACTATAATTATGAAATAAATTTATAAAATTGTTTATAATTTTAATTTTTATTTAAATTCATTAATAAGTTGAAAAAGAAATTTAATTAAAAATACTTTTAGGAATATTTAACTAATGTAGAATATGTTATATTTGTGTTTTTTAATTTTAAGAATTCATAACATTAAAACAATATTAAAATTCATCATGATTTGAATATTAATATTAATTATTTATATTTTAAATATTATTGTTATATATTAGGAAAGAAGTTAGGGAATATATTAGAATATGTAAATAGCTGTCAAATATGTAAATAATATATTTAAGACATTTATTATGAAAGAAGTTAGGAAATTTGTCCTAGAAGTCAGATTTTGTTCTAGAAGTCAAGGATTTTACATAGATTTATTGGGTGACTTGTTTTCCACGCTTATCATGTATATATATGACTCTTTTTGGCCTGTTAACACAAGAGAAGAAATACATTCCTCTCAAAAGTTCTTACATGGTACAAGAGCAAGAGAAAAAAAGAAACAGCCATGAATAGCGAGGGAAAGAAACCTGCTTCCCCCTACATGTTCACTTCGAGTGATAATCTTGGTAATATAATTACTCAGGTGCAATTGAAAGGAGACAACTATGATGAATAGACTCGAGCGATGCGAACTTCGTTGAGGGCCAAGAAGAAATTCAAATTCATTGATGGAATGATTGAACATCTTGATAATGATTCCTCTAAATTGGAGGATTGTAACAGCCCGATTTAGGGGCTAGCCGGAACAGTGGTTTCGGAACCACTAATCTGAAGTTGAAGAAATTTATTTTTTAATATCATTTTATGAATTAGAGCATAATTATATAGGTGCATAAAAATTTTGGTGTTCTAATTTTAGCGATTTCATGCTTAATCGCGAAAAAGGACTAAATCGCATAAAGTGCGAAAGTTCCATTTTATAAGCTAAATGCGTCTAAAAGCCATAGAATATTAATTGGAGGCCTTTAATGGGAAATTAGACCCTTAGATATAGGGTGGACGGCCATAGGGGGACAAAGAAGTCAAAATTAGTCAAAGTTGGTGTAGTAGGTGGATTAAATTGATGAAATAGAATAAAATAAAGAAAAGATGATATCCTTCTATTCACTCATCTCCTTCCACCGAAAATTAGCAGCAAATAGGGGTTTGAAAACCCTTCACCTCTCAAGTAAGTGACTTTGGTGATTTTTCTTGATAATATTTGTACTTTTGGAACCCCTAAAGCTTAAGCTAGCTAATGAGGGGACTATTTTGCAAAATGGTTGAAAACCTAGGGTTTTGCCATGTGAGCATTTATGTTTTTTTCTGCATTTTTATGGAAGAATATGAGTCCTAGTAGTTAGATAAACAACTTTTATGAAAGGTGTTATCATGAAAACACCTCAAAGGACCTTTTTCTAAAAGTTGTAAAATGTATGGTAAATGTGTGAAATAATGAGTATTGAGGGCTTCCATAAGAGTAATAAATGTCCACCTAGGCTTGTTAAAGAAAGAAATTTGATTAGAATTGATTTTCGAGCCTAGGGGTAAAATAGTCATTTTGTGAAAGTCTAAGGGCAAAATGGTAATTTTTCCAAAGTATGATTATTGAAATGTGTTGATTAATGTGGTTATTAAATGAGCTAATTTGCTATTATATAGATCAAGAAGAACGAGGAATTAACCTTGACCGAGGAAAAGGTAAGGTATCGGATTAAATCGGCAAGTGACCTATTTTGAAAACGAGGTAAGTTTGTATGTGATAAATTCAACATCATGCTAGTATATTTGAGTATGTTTGATATTATAATGATGCATATATTGCTATGGAATTGAATGATGGTGTTGAATGAGAAAAATGATGAAAGTTGTGATTTTGAAGTCCCGGTTGGACTATAATAAATGTGAGAATACTATTATCGAGACATGAGATGAATAAGGTCCTGTGTAAGACCATGTCGAGGACATGGCCTCGGCACCGAATTAAGATCTCGTATAAGACCATATCTGGGATATGGCATCGGCATTGAATATGAAAATCGTATAAGACCATATCTGGGATATGGCATCGATAATTAATGTGAGATACTGTATAAGACCATATCTAGGATATGGCATCGACACTCAGAGGTAACCCCATGTAAGACCACATCTGGGATGTGGCATTGGCTTCGTATTCATGTGGATGACGATGAATATGTATCTTTGAATATCCCAAGTAATTTAGTGGGATAAATAGTTAAGCTTGAAATAGAAATGAGTTTGGTACTAAAGCTATGTGATTGAGTGAATACAGGTACCCGTGAGTAATTCACGAGAAAGGTTTACGTTATGTGTTAGTGCATGTATTCGATAAGAGCAAATACGAGTAAGTTATGGCAAGTGCTTGAGACTTTGCGGTTTTATTCAATGCCATGGATGGATGATATTACGAGCTTTATGTTGCTATTTATTTTCATGCAAACTTACTAAGCTTTATGCTTACCCCTCTTATTTCCCTTTTGCTTGTAGCATTGTCAAGTTAGCTCGAGAATTCGTGGAATGTCGGAGTTCAAAAATTACACTATCGACTACTTTTTGGTATAGCCAAGTTAGATTCATTTTGAGTATGGCATGTATAGGACTTGGTCATTTTGTTATGTCATATTTGCTAGCCAAAGTGTTGGCTATTAATGTTGTTCAATTTATTTTGTAAATGGTCATGGGAAGTTGGCCTATACTTGACATGTTCATATATTCAATGATGATGAATGTCATGAAGTGTATGTGTAACACCCCAAACTCGGACAGGACACCACGCCCGAATCTGGTATGTTACGGGGAAAAATATTTTTGGGAGATTAGATTTTCCGCTCAAAAGCTGGGTGAAAACATAGAGAACTTGAAGAAAATTGGAGTAGGCCTGTTTGATTAGATTTTGAAAACTTATCCAAAGTATATAGACAAAAACGAGTTGATTTCATTTTAGCATTTCCAATAGGTTCTTAGTGCTATTTTAAAACATTTTTGACTTAGTAGAAAGTCGAGTTTGATTTGATAATCATTTGAGTTTACTTTATAGCAAAACATAGTGAGATACCCGATGGTATAGTTTAAAACACATTGCGTTATAGCTTTGAAAACATAATCTTACCAAATTTTTAGTAAAATTTCATACCAAGTTATTTGTTAAACAGGTTGAGAATCTAATTAAAACATAACCATCATAAAACATAATTTAAAGGCCTTTTACAAATCCAAATTAAATCTTAAATAAAAATAAATAAGCTAAAGTACCCAAAGTGAATAGTCTGAGCAAAACTTTTATTAAAGCATGGCATGTGCACCCGAGTCCACCCCTACTCCATGTCCGCGTCTCACGAGTCACCTGAAATGTCAAAGGAGAGGGTGAGTCGAATGACTCGATGCATAAATCCGCTCTGATGAAACAACATGCTAACACACATCATACATAGCAACATAATTAATGCAACCCGATCCTAACCATCCGTATCTCCTTTTTCTACCCCGTGTGGTACCAAACCACTTTGGTGGTGCCAAACCACTTTGGTGACATATAGTCACAATGTGTTACCAAAACACTGGTGTCCCAAAGACACAATATCCATCAATGTGGTGCCAAACCACTTTGGTGTCCCAAAGACACGTTTGTGCTACAAAAGCACCGGTGACCAGAAGTCACAAATCCAATGATGGGGCCAACCCATCGTGTGTGATACCCAATCACTAGCGAGGCGATCCCATATCTCATGTGGGGCCAACCCACGGTGGTATCAAACCACGGGGACAAGTCGCAATGAGGTGCCCAACCTCACGTGTCCCAAAGACACAAATGTGGTACCAAACCACCGGGTGACCGTAGTCACAATAATCGAATGATGGGGCCAACCCATCGTGTGATACCCAATCACTAGCGAGACGATCCCATATCTCAAAGTGGGGCCAACCCACGGTGGTGTTAACCACGAGGGACGAGTCGCAATGAGGTGCCAAACCTCACGTGACCCAAAGTCACAAAGTGTGTTACCAAAACACCGGTGCTCGTCGGCACAAAATATCACTGCTCCCTCCGCTCAAATCACCCATCAACATACCATACTCATGTAATCATGCATATCATGCAAAACATGCATATCATGCTAATATGCCTAACCTCATATCCCATGTCACATATATCCATAGCCATGGTATCATATAGATCATCAGTAAACTCATAACAATAATAATACTGACTTACCCGAGTCCATGATCATACCCATTAGGGTATCATATCAATCATCACTATTTCATTAATTATCACACAGGTTATCAATCATATTACTAAACGGAAGTGTGTTAGTTTACACACCTGGTAATACGAGTCTAAAAATCCCAACGACCGATCTATGTCCCTCGATTATCAAGCTCCTATAACAATCGGCCAACACAGGATTAGGCACTAAGACCATTCGGCCAAAGACATATAAACCCAAAGGGGTTAATTTCAATCCCTTACCTTGAAGATGATCTGGTTTCCTACCAAACCTGAACCAAGCAGTGGTTCTCCTTTAGCAATCGGCTACACCTTAAAAGAAGAACAGTTAATCCATTGTCATCCTTGACTTAATCGCACTAGATCGATAAATAACCCAATAATAACATAGCCACTTACCACTGCTTACCAACCAGTCTCTAACAGGTAAAGGCCTCACTTGGTGGCTTCAAAAATCCCGAATGCCCTAACAAGCAATCGGTTTTAACAAAGGAGAATAACACCCATCAATAGTTGTCATATACAACTCTTAAACAACTCAAATCGATTAAGAGAAAGAAAGAAACTAAATGACCATTCGGCCAAGGGCTTACCAACACCCAAACGATTGAAGCAAAACCCCAACACCAACAAAGATTCGGCCAAGATTTTTGAAAAGAAGAAAGAAAATGAAAATAAGGTAGATGCTTTTCGGTTTTGAGAGAAAAGGTAATATGAAATGGAAGCGAGTTTCGGCAAGAGTTGATAAGAAGAGAAGTGGATGGAATGGAGGTACTTTCGGTTTTGAGAAGGTGTTTTGGTGGATATAGTTTCGGCTAAGGTGATTTCAAAAGCAAAAGAAAAGAAAATATGAGAGGAAAAGAGGACTATTTTCGGTTTACACAATTTGAAGAAGAAAGGGAAGTGAAGATACTTGAGAACTTTCGGCCACACCAACTCAAAAGGCAAAACAACTTCGGCACATGAGAGCTTGAATTTTCGGTTTTCCAAGAAGAAAAGAATGAGAAACCCTCTTGGAACTCGGTTGCTTTTGACAAAAGAGAACTTGTTTGACACCCAAAAAGTGACCGAAAAAGCACTAAGTTGGCAAGGAAATTTCGGCACTACCTCAACACCACACTACCAACCCAAGCCGTCCACTTCCCCCACTCCAACACCCCCACAAATTCGGCCATAATCCCCAAACACACTCACCACCACTCATTTCAAATGAGTGGACCAAGTCCTCCTCCATATTTTGCTCTCCACCTTACATTTGAAAGTGAAGACCAAGTCCAAGTAGAATTTCACTAGCCTTCTACCTCTCCTCCATGCCGTCCCAAAAGAAGCCAAAATGGGGACTCTGCAGACTCGAACACTGGACCTCCACCACAAGTAGATGACGCCACACCAAGCTTCCCCATGTAGCGCATGCTTTGCCACTAAGCTAGCTCCTTATTTGTGCAACAAAACAACAAGTAAAATTCTTAAACCCCAGCTTCCTCAGCTCCCTTCACTTAACACCCAAAAACCAAAATTTTCCCATTCCCTCAGGCACACTCCTAGCCCACAATTAAGCCCCTAAAACACCGAAATAGCAACACAAAGACACTAAACTCATGCAATATCATGCAACAACAAAATAGCCCCTAACAGGGATATTACGGTTCTACCCCTTAAAAATAATTTCGGCCTCGAAATTACGATCGAAAGAGTTGCGGGTATTCTTTGTCTCATCACATCCTCGGGTTCCCACGTAGCTTCTTCTACGCCATGATTCCGCCAAAGTACCTTAACCAAAGCCACGGACTTTCTCGCGAGAACCTTCACATCCCGATCAAGAATCGCACGGGTTCCTCCTCCATGGTCAAATCTGGATTTACCTCGATCTCTCTTCCACTGCTATCACATGTGACGGATCTGAACGATAACGCCGAAGCATCGAAACGTGAAAAACATCGTGAATCTGACTAAGCTCTGCTGGCAACTCAAGCTGATACGCCACTGGTCCAACTCGTCTCAGAACCTTATACGGCCCAATAAACCTCGGACTTAGCTTGCCTTTTCTTCCGAACCTCAACACCTTCTTCCAAGGCGAGACCTTCAGGAAAACTTGATCCCCCACAGCAAACTCTATATCTCTCCGCTTAAGATCGGCATAAGATTTCTGCCGGTCCGAAGCTTCCTTCAATCGAGCCTGAATTAACTTAACCTTGTCTTCGGTCTCAGCAACCAACTCGGGTCCCAACAACCGACGTTCGCCTAACTCCGTCCAACACGTAGGTGAGCGACACTTCCTACCATACAACGCCTCATACGGTGCCATCTTGATGCTCGCTTGGTAACTGTTGTTGTAGGCAAACTCAGCTAATGGTAGAAACTCCTCCCAATTACCCCTGAAATCCAGGACACAACCTCTCAGCATATCTTCCAAGATCTGAATAACTCTTTCTGATTGACCGTCAGACTGTGGGTGAAAAGCCGTCTTTGAAATCCAAGCGAGTACCCGAGCTTGATGCAATGCTTTCGAGAACCTTGACGTAAACACGGGATCCCTATCCGAGATTATCGAAAGCGGCACACCGTGCAACCTCACTATCTACGAAACATACGACCAGCTGGCCACGAGCGAATAATCAACCCTCACCGGAATAAAGTGAGTGATTTAGTCGGCGATCCACCACCACCCAAAGCCGAATCTTTCTTGCTTGGCGTAGCGATAACCCACCGACGAAATCCATGGTTATCCTTTCCCACTTCCACCGAGGAATCTTCACGAGGCTAAAGCAAACCCGGCGGCAAGCGATGCTCGGCCTTGACACAGTGACAAGTCGGACACTTCCCAACAAACTCTATCACCTCTTTCTTCAAGCCGAGCCACCAAAATCGCTCTCTAAGATCCCTATACATCTTGCTACCTCCGGGATGCATAGCATAAGGACTCGCTATGTGCGTCTGAAGAATCTTCTGCCTTAGCTCAACATCTTTAGGCATACAAGCTTTACCTTGAAAACACAGAACCCCATCACGGACAAGTTGTAACCCTCCAAACCACCATCCACGCACTTGCAACCTTCGGCGCACTCGAACCCTCATCCAATAATCTGTTTCTCTCGATCTGCTCAATCCAAGTAGGCTTAACCTGCAACTCTGCCAGAATACTCCCATCGTCATACAAACTCAAGTGGGCAAACAAAGCTCTTAAGTCCGAAACCACCTTGCGGCTCAACGCGTCGACCACCATGTTAGCCTTGCCGGATGATACTCAATCGAGCGATCGTAATCTTTCAACAACTCAACCCATCTGCGGCGCCTCAAATTCAAATCCTTCCGAGTCGAAGATACCTTAGACTCTTGTGATGCTGTGTAGACTATCGATCTTTCTCCATACAAATAGTGCCTCCAAATCTTTAAGCGAAGACTACAAACACTAGCTCCAAATCGTGCGTCGGATAGTTGACCTCATGTGGTCTCGGTGTCGAGAAGCGTAAGCCACAACCTTACCTTCTTGCATCAAAGACACAACCCAAGCCCGTATGTGATGCGTCGCAAAAGATCGTGAATTCCTTACCACCTCGAGTTGAATCAAAACGGAGCCTCGGTCAAAATCTTCTTTAACTTATCGAAGCTTTCCTGCTGCTTTCTCGGTCCATACAAACGGAACTTCTTTCCTCGGCAACTTGGTCATCGGCGCTGCTATCAACGAAAAACCCTCAACAAACCTTCTCGGTAGTATCCGACCAAACCCGAAAACTCCGAATCTCACCACGACTTAGGCGGCTTCCAATCCAAAATCGCCTCAATCCTACGAGGATCTACACGAATCCTCACCGACACTACATGACCCAAGAAAGTCACTTCCTAAGCCGAACTCACACTTACCGAACTTAGCATAGAGCCGCTTTTCCTCAAAATCGCAGCACCACTGCGCAAATGCTTATCATGCTCTTCCTCGTCGCCCTTGAGTACACCAAGATGTCGTCTATGAAAACCACGACGAACCGATCCGGATCTTTGTTGAAACACCCTATTCATCATATCCATAAACGCCGCTGGTGCGTTAGTCAACCCAAGCGGCATTACGAGAAATTCGTAGTGCCCATACCGAGTCCAAACGCTGTTTTATGGATATCGACCTCCTTAACTCTTAATCGTGATACCTGACCTCAAGTCGATCTTTGAAAATACCGCGGCACCCTTGGTGATCAAACAAATCATCTATCCGTGGCAGCGGATACTTGTTTTGATCGTCGGCTTATACAATCCGGCGGTAGTCTATACACATCCGCATCGTGCCATCTTTCTTCTTGACAAAAGTACCGGCGCACCCACGGCGAAACACTAGGCCTAATAAAACCTCGATCCAATAACTCCTGGATCTCGAGCCTTAAGCTCCACCAATTCCTTTGGCGCCATCCTATACGGAGCAATAGACAACTGGCGCGATTCGGGTAATAGATCTATCCCGAACTCTACCTCGCGATCTGCGGCAAACCCTAAGCTCCTCGAGAAACACATCAACAAATTCCTTAACGATGCGGACCCTCTCTCTACAATGGACTCTTTAGCCTCCAAGGCATACACATGAACTACATATGCTTCACGACCCTTCACGACCATCTTCTCCGCTTTGGGAGCGGATACCACATTAGATAAGTAATCCCTCCTATTACCTATCATAGCCACCTCATCACCCTCAACCGTCTTAAGAACCATGCGCTTGGCGCGCAATCCAACCTCGCTTTGGTACTTGACCAACCAATCCATCCCAAGAATCGGATCGAACTCCCCAAGCGGCGGTTCCATCGGATCGACAAACACTACCCCCTTGGAGTTCTAGGGGTACCTCTCTAAACGGTTTATCTACTACTACAGAGTGACCTAGAGGGCTAATCACGGTCATCCGCCTAGAAGATATCTCGAGTCTAAATCCATGGTCTCTGCTATACTACGGCAACATAAGAGTGCGTTGAACCCACATCAATCAAAGCGGTATAAGGAGAACCAAAAATCAAAAACGCGTCTGGTTATGGCGTCCGGTGCGTCGCCCTCCTCGCCGCCTCGCGGCACTAATCCGGTATGCGGCATCGAACTACCGCACCTCTGCGCGGTGCTCCACGGCCCCGACGAACCATTACCACCTCTGCCATTACCACGGCCCCTCTGCGGTGGCGGTCCATTACCTCTGAGCCCGATTACGGCCACGCCTCGGGTGAATCTAGCCAACCTACACGGACAATCCCTCACACGATGCTCCAGAGAGCCACACTCGAAGCAACCTTTTCCTCCATCCAGGCCACCCCAATGAGATTTTCCACACAGATCACATCACGGCGGTCCACGCTTAGCGACAACAAACCTAGCGGTGGTTCGGCCCACTCGGTCTAGCTCTCTTCATGGATTACCCGACGCGATCCGGAGGACCCAAAGCTCCTCTTATGCCTATTTCTGTCCATGCCTGTCTCACCGACTCCTTAACACCCTCGGCTACCTTAGCCTTCTCAAGTAAGACGACAAACTCGCGCTCCTGGCGAGGAGCAATCGTGATCTCAACTCGTCTCGCGACCCATCCTCGAAACGAACACACCTCTCATGCTCGGTGGCCACAATGCCCCACAGCATACCTACTCGGCCGGAACTCGGCCTCGTGCTCGAAGCAGTTTACTCCCTGAACAAGCCTCGAAATGCCTTCCATTGGAGTCAATATAACTAGCTCCGATGTATTTCTTTTGATATGCGACCTGAAATACTCCCATGTCGATCTCCTCTGCGCCACACTGTCCCGAACCGTGAGCCACCAGCGATATGACTCATCCGGAGAAGTGATACGATGCCCTTCGACTTCTCTTCCGCGATCAAGTCGGATCATCCATGATCCGCTCGGTTGCCTCCACCAATATTCAGCGATCTTTGCTGAGCAACACCGAAACACCTCGGAAGAATTCGGCCCCATTTGCCCGAAGTCACTCGAACACCGATTTCCTAACTCCTGCACCACCACCTACACGGCTACCCTTTCTAACACTCGCGGCGCTCGCTGAGACAACTGCGTCATCTCGATCGATCTTGGAACTCACCACCTCCGGTGGCGGCGGAACCGGTATCTCATTTTACGAACCACGACCAGATCCTACGGGTTGAAAAGCGATCATCTACCACGACCTGCGTCCACGACCAGTGTCCACCTCTAGCGCTCATGACTAATCTTTCTACGTGCTCGATTTAAGAGTTTTATGCATCAGCATATATTCCACTATTTTAAGGCAAATCTTATGAATATTTAAGGAGATTTGTTCTCGCGAGTTCCACGAGAATCCTATCGGTTTCAATCTCTAAAGTAGTATACTATTGCTATTCATCAAATCATATCACATCCAATCAATTCACAAGCAATAGTAAGGTACTTACAGGCGGAACCCAGTGCTAGGAGACTCGGTGCCATGCCTTTCAAACCATACAAACACTTAAAATAACTCTTAAAAACTTTTTGGGCCTCGGGCCCACAGTAGAAACCTTTGAACTTGGCTCGATACCACAATTGTAACACCCCAAACTCGGACGGGACACCACGCCCGAATCGGTATGTTACGGGGAAAATATTTTTGGGAGATTAGATTTTCCGCTCAAAAGTTTGGGTGAAAACATAGAGAACTTGAAGAAAATTGGAGTAGGCTGTTTGATTAGATTTTGAAAACTTATCCACGATTATATAGACAAAAACGAGTTGATTTCATTTTAGCATTTCCAATAGGTTCTTAGTGCTATTTTAAAACATTTTTGACTTAGTAGAAAGTCGAGTTTGATTTGATAATCATTTGAGTTTACTTTATAGCAAAACATAATGAGATACCCGATGGTATAGTTTAAAACACATTGCGTTATAGCTTTGAAAACATAATCTTACCAAATTTTTAGTAAAATTTCATACCAAGTTATTTGTTAAACAGGTTGAGAATCTAATTAAAACATAACCATCATAAAACATAATTTAAAGGCCTTTTACAAATCCAAATTAAATCTCAAATAAAAATAAATAAGCTAAAGTACCCAAAGTGAATAGTCTGAGCAAAACTTTTATTAAAGCATGGCATGTGCACCCGAGTCCACCCCGCTCCATGTCCGCGTCTCACGAGTCACTGAAATGTCAAAGGAGAGGGTGAGTCCAATGACTCGATGCATAAATCCCGCTCCCGATGAAACAACATGCTAACACACATCATACATAGTAACATAATTAATGCAACCCGATCCTAACCATCCGTATCTCCTTTTTCTACCCGTGTGGTACCAAACCACCGGTGGTGCCAAACCACTGGTGACATATAGTCACAATGTGTTACCAAAACACCGGTGTCCCAAAGACACAATATCCATCAATGTGGTGCCAAACCACTTTGGTGTCCCAAAGACATGTTTGTGCTACCAAAGCACCGGTGACCAAAGTCACAAATCCAATGATGGGGCCAACCCATCGTGTGATACCCAATCACTAGCAGACGATCCCATATCTCATGTGGGGCCAACCCACGGTGGTATCAAACCACAGGGACAAGTCACAATGAGGTGCCCAACCTCTGGTGTCCCAAAGACACAAATATGGTACCAAACCACTGGTGACCGTAGTCACAATAATCGAATGATGGGGCCAACCCATCGTGTGATACCCAATCACTAGCGAGCGATCCCATATCTCAAAGTGGGGCCAACCCACGGTGGTGTTAACCACGAGGACGAGTCGCAATGAGGTGCCAAACCTCTGGAGGTGCCAAACCTCTGGTGACCCAAAGTCACAAAGTGTGTTACCAAAACACTGGTGCTCGTCGACACAAAATATCAACTGCTCCTCCGCTCAAATCACCCATCAACATACCATACTCATGTAATCATGCATATCATGCAAAACATGCATATCATGCTAATATGCCTAACCTCATATCCCATGTCACATATATCCATAGCCATGGTATCATATAGATCATCGATAAACTCATAACAATAATAATCTTGACTTACCCGAGTCCATGATCATACCCATTAGGGTATCATATCAATCATCAACTGTTTCATTAATTATCACACAGGTTATCAATCATATTACTAAGCGGAAGTGTGTTAGTTTACACACCGTAATATCTGAGTCTAAAAATCCCAACGACCGATCTATGTCCCTCGATTATCAAGCTCCTATAACAATCGGCCAATACAGTTAGGCACTAAGACCATTCGGCCAAAGACATATAAACCCAAAGGGTTAATTTCAATCCCTTACCTTGAAGATGATCGGTTTCCTACCAAACTGAACCAAGCGATGGTTCTCCTTTAGCAATCGGCTACACCTTAAAAGAAGAAACAGTTAATCCATTGTCATCCTTGACTTAATCGCACTAGATCGATAAATAACCCAATAATAACATAGCCACTTACCACTTTGCTTACCAACCAACAGTCTCTAACGGTAAAGGCCTCACTTGGTGGCTTCAAAAATCCCGAATGCCCTAACAAGCAATCGGTTTTAACAAAGGAGAATAACACCCATCAATAGTTGTCATATACAACTCTTAAACAACTCAAATCGATTAAGAGAAAGAAAGAAACTAAATGACCATTCGGCCAAGGGCTTACCAACACCCAAACGATTGAAGCAAAACCCCAACACCAACAAAGATTCGGCCAAGATTTTTGAAAAGAAGAAAGAAAATGAAAATAAGGTAGATGCTTTTCGGTTTTGAGAGAAAAGGTAATATGAAATGGAAGCGAGTTTCGGCAAAGAGTTGAGAAGAAGAGAAGTGGATGGAATGGAGGTACTTTCGGTTTTGAGAAGGTGTTTTGGTGGATATAGTTTATTTTAAGGTGATTTCAAAAGTAAAAGAAAAGAAAATATGAGAGGAAAAGAGGACTATTTTCGGTTTACACAATTTGAAGAAGAAAGGGAAGTGAAGATACTTGAGAACTTTCGGCCACACCAACTCAAAAGGCAAAACAACTTCGGCACATGAGAGCTTGAATTTTCGGTTTTCCAAGAAGAAAAGAATGAGAAACCCTCTTGGAACTCGGTTGCTTTTGACAAAAGAGAACTTGTTTGACACCCAAAGTGTGACCGAAAAAGCACTAAGTTGGCAAGGAAATTTCGGCACTACCTCAACACCACACTACCAACCCAAGCCGTCCACTTCCCCACTCCAACACCCCACAAATTCGGCCATAATCCCCAAACACACTCACCACCACTCATTTCAAATGAGTGGACCAAATCCTCCTCCATATTTTGCTCTCCACCTTACATTTGAAAGTGAAGACCAAGTCCAAGTAGAATTTCACTAGCCTTCTACCTCTCCTCCATGCCGTCCCAAAAAGAAGCCAAAATGGGGACTCTGCAGCTCGAACACTGGACCTCCACCACAAGTAGATGACGCCACACCAAGCTTCCCCATGTAGCGCATGCTTTGCCACTAAGCTAGCTCCTTATTTGTGCAACAAAACAACAAGTAAAATTCTTAAACCCACTTCCTCAGCTCCCTTCACTTAACACCCAAAACCAAAATTTTCCCATTCCTCAGGCACACTCCTAGCCCACAATTAAGCCCCTAAAACACTGAAATAGCAACACAGCACACTAAACTCATGCAATATCATGCAACAATAAAATAGCCCCTAACCCGGGATATTACAGTATGCTTGTGTGGATGTCTTGATTTTGAGTTCTTAGAGGTGCCATATGGTCATAATATGTGTTGAATTGATTTGGTATAAGTGTGGTTGCTTTGTAGGGTGGCAAATGGCTTGGTAGATTGCCATATAATTGTCCACACGGGTAGACACACGGGCGTGTGTCTAGGCCGTGTGTGACACACGGTCGGCCCCATGGGCGTGTGGAGAGGCTGTGTGTCCCCTTGCATGCTAGGTTTACAAGTCAGTATGCTCAGTAGTAAACACACGGTACAGACACGGCCGTGTGTCTCAGCCGTGTGGGAGGCACGGCCATGGACATGGGCGTGTGCCCAGGCCTTGTGAAGTCTGCACCTGAAATTTGGAATTTAATTCGACACACGGTCTAAGGACACGGGCGTGTGCCTTGGCCGTGTGACCTTAGTGAGGTGCTAACGTCATAAACAGAATGCCATGGTTTTTGCACACGGGCTAAGACACGGGCGTGTCGAGGCCGTGTGAGGGACACGGGCCAGGGACACGGGCGTGTGTTCAGTCGTGTGAAAACCCCTGTAGGTTCGAATTGAGAAATAATTTCACACGGGTGTGGAACACGGGCATGTGATATGCCACACGGGCGTGTGGCCCTATTTTAAGCCAAATTTGTCTTTGTGTTTCAAAGTTTTCGGTTTAGTCCCGAAGCATTTTGGGTGTAAGTTTTGGGTCTCGTAGGCCCATAATAAGGACATTATGAGTAGGAATGAAAAGTCTTAAGTTGAAACGAAATTTTATGGCCCGATGTGGTACGTTTAAGCAAGTTGAGTTAGGTAATGCCTCGTATTCGGTTTCGGCTTTGAACACGGGTAAGGGGTGTTACAAGGATTGGTGGACTGTAAATTCTATGTTTGTTTCATGGATGCTCAACACAATCGAGCCAACCCTGCAATCTACCATAACTCACATGGAGATTGTAAAGGATTTATGGGATGATATAAAAAAAGATGATTCTCTATTGCTAATGGACCTCATGTTCAATAGATTAAGGCAGAACTTGCCAACTACAAATAGAGAGGTTTTCCAATTGTGACTTATTATGGGAATTTGAAACAACTATAGGAAGAACTTACGAATTATGAGTAAGTTCCATCTTTCGCTGTGGAAAATACAATTGTAATATTGCAGTTGAACTCAATAAGAAACAAGAAGAAAAGAGGCTCCATCAGTTTTTGATGGGGTTAGAAGATATGTTATATAGAGTTGTTTATTCCAATATTTTGAGCACAAATTTATTGTCAAACTTAAACAAGACATACTCATTGGTGTGCCAAGAAGAACGCATTAAAAAAAATTCATGATGGAAGAAGGAACATGGAAAAGTTGTGAGTTTTGTAGTGCAGGCCAATACATGAGGCTTAAAGTATAAAATAGAAACAAGAGACAAATCAACTGTTTTCCATATTTCAAAACAAAGGGACATGATTTTAAAACTTGTTTCCAACTCATTGGATATCCAAAATGGTGGGGTAACCAATCCAAAGGGATTAGACATGGATAAGGGGGACAGAGTGCAGGGCAAGGATGCAATAATGCGCCAAAGGTGAATATAACTCATGTAATTGGACAACCATCATCATCAATGGCAGTAACAGGAGAAAGTACAACTTTTGGGCTTGACAGTTGAACAATGGACACTCTTTCTTTATTTGTTGAACATGTGCAAATCAAGTACTAGTGAGAAGTTGAGTGGTAAGAATAATCTGAGTTGAATTATTGATTTGGGTGCTTCCCAACATATGATAGGTATTTTAGAATATTTAACAAATTTGAAAGAAATTAAGGCATATCCAATTGGATTGCCTAATAGTGAGGAGGTAATGGCGTGAAGGAGGGATCAGTTTGTTTGGGAAAACATATCGAACTAGACAATGTTCAATATGTTCCAAATTTGAATTGAAATTTGATTTCTGTGTCACAGTTAGTTGATGTCTCTAATTGTGATGTCCAATTTACTAATAAAATTTGTGTTATACAAGACCGCACCTCAATGATGGTGATTGGAGCAGGTGAACAATGCAATGGGCTTTACTACCTGAAGTCGACAGTATCAGTCTAAGCATGCAAGGCTAGTCATGTAGATTCTTTTAAATTATGGCATAGGAAGATGAGGCATCCATCTGCAAAAATAGTAGAATCTTTTTCCCAAATTAAGATTAGTAATAGTTTGGTGAAGAATAAACCATGTGACATTTGTTTGAGAGATAAGCAAACAAGAAAAGTTTTTTTTTTCTAATGACACTAAAGCAAATGAAAATTTTGAATTAATTCATTGTGATTTGTGGGGATCTTATCGTGTTAATGGTTCTTGTGGTGCTTCGTATTTTTTAACCATTTTCGATGATTTTTCTAGGGGTGTATGGATATATTTGTTAATTGAAAAAATAGAGGTGGGCCTTGTTATGCGCAATTTCTTTGCTATGACTATAAGACAATTTCATAAAGATGTGAAAGTAATTAGAAGTGAAAATGGGACTGAATTTGCATGCTTGAAAGGCTATTTTTCTAAAAATAGAATTTTAAATTAGACTTCATATGTAGGAACACCTCAACAGAATGACCGTGTTGAGAGGAAGCATCACCATATTTTAAATGTGGCTAGAGCTTTAAGATTTCAGGGCAATCTTCTCATCAAGTTTGTGGGAGAATGTGTTTTGATGACTGAATATTTGATCAATCGAACACCTTCCAAACTTTTAAGAGGAAAGACTCTTTTATGAGATCTTGTTTGGTAGACCTTCTACTTATAATCATATTCAAACTTTTGGGTGCCTTTGTTATGCTCGGAACTTGAATAAAGATAAAGACAAGTTTTCTAGAAGAAGTCAACGTTCTGTGTTTGTAGGATATCCTTTTGGAAAAATAGGGTGGAGATTTTATGATCTTGATAAAGGAAAGTATTTTGTATTGAGAGATGTTGCATTATTTGAATATGAATTTCCATTTATTGATGTTGGTAAGGAGGGTGCACGACCAGATCTAGTACAGAGTGCTCCTTTTTGTATCTCTAACCATGTTGATGGTGACTTGAATGAGGACGAAGAAAGTGAGGTAATTAAGAATTCAACTGTGACTCAATGTGATAACAACAACAAGGGGGTGTCACTGAATTCTCGGGTGAATTTGTTCAAGAACAATTTGGGCATGGCCATAGAACAAAAGAAGTTTCTACTTGATTGCGAGATTTTGTGACATATACTGCGCAACGAATAAGCCCCTCTACATGTTCATCCAAACCAATTTTGTCCTCAGGTATCTTCTATCCTATAGCACATTATGTAAATTGTGACAAAATTTCTCCAAAACATCATTCTTTTTTAGCAACTATGACAGCCGAAAGGAGCCTACTTCATATGTTTAGCCCATAAAAGATATTCCATTGAAAGAAGCCATGACGAAAGAGATTGAGGCACTTGAGGCTAATGGGACATGGACTTTGGAAGATTTACCACCAGGAAAGTGAGCTATAGGGAGTAAATGGGTTTACAAGATCAAATGTAATTCATATGGGTCAATTGAACATTATAAAAGCTCAATTGGTGATTCTTGGCAATAATTAGATTGAGGGAATTGATTACAATGAGACCTTTGCCCCTGTAGCAAAAATGGTGACTGTTCCTTTTTTTTTTTTGTGGTAGCAACAAAGAAAGGGAAACTTCATCAAATGGATGTTCATAATGCATTTTTGCATGGAGATTTAGAATAAGAGGTGTACATGAAGATGCCTCCTAGTTTTATCACTCAACAGGCTGGCAAAGTCTGTAGATTATGTAAATCACTTTATGCATTACGACAGGCCCCTCAATGTTGGTTTATAAAGTTGACAACAGCATTAAAGTGGTAAGGGTTTCTTCAATCTCAGTCTGACTATTCACTGTTTACTTTGAATCGGGACAAGATACAATTGAGTATATTGGAGTATGTTGATGGTGTTGTTATAATGGGAAATAATGGTGTTGCCATTCAGAAGTTAAAAGATTCTGTTTTCACATGAAAAATTTTGGGACATTGAAATATTTTTGGGTGTAGAGGTGGCATGAAATCACAAAGGGATTTTTCTTTACCAACGCAAATATGCTTTGGATATTATTAGTGAAGCTGGGCTATTGGTGCTAAACCATCTGGTTTTCCCATCAAACAAAATTATCATTTAGCCTTGGTAGAGAGTGTGCTATTGGAAGATTCAGAGAAGTATCAAAAATTGGTGGGAAGACTGATTTACTTGACTCTTACTCAACCTAAGCTATCCTACAGTGTCCATATCTTAGCACACTTTATGCATCAACCAAGGGAAGCTCACTAGGAAGCAGTTTTGCCCATGGTTTGTTATTTGAAGGGAAGTCCTTGACAAGGAATACTTCTATGAGCTGATTGTGATCTATGACTATATGCTTATTATGTGATTGGGGGAGTTGTCATTTAACGCGACGATCTCTCACTGGGTATTTTGTTATGTTAGACACCTCTCTTATTTCCTGGAAGACTAAAAAGCAACATACAATGTCGAGATCTTCTGCTGAAGTAGAGTATCGTTTCGTGGCTACAATTGTGTGTGAACTGAAAAGGTTAAAGGGTCTCTTGTTGTCTCTCGGTGTTGTTCACTCTGACCCTATGTTGTTGTATTGTGATAGTCAAGCAGCCTTACATATTGGTCCAAATCTTGTGTTTCTTGAGCAAACAAAACATATTGAAATTGATTATCATTTTATTCATTATGAGATTCAACAAGAACATGTTCATATCGTTTATGTTCGCAGCTTTGAGCAACTAGCTGATATCTTCACTAAGGCATTAGGGACACAACATTGTGGGTATCTTCTACGCAAGTTGGGCGTTCGTAATCTTCATGTACCAACTTGATGAGGTATTAGGAAAGAAGTCAGAGAATATATTAAGCTATGCAAAAATCTGTCAAATATGTAAATAATATATTTAGTTATGTAAATATTATATTTAGGAAATTTATTAGGAAAGAAGTTAGGAAATTTGTTCTAAAAGTCAGGGATTTACATAGATTTATTGAGTGGCTTATTTTCCACGTCTATCATATATATATATGGCTCTTTTTAGCCTGTTAACACAAGAAAACAAAGATATTGCTCTCAAAAGTTATTACAGGTTATTTATTCTATATATGATTAAATTAATTAGTTAATTATTTAGGGTTAGATCATTCTTCCATGGGTTGAATTTCGAATATTCAATTGCACATTAATTTTTAATAGTATTTACAAAATTAAAAATAATAAAATAATAATTTTTATATAAAATATATATTATGAATAACTCAAACGATATTATCATTCGCAATTAATAGATTATTCTTTTTTGCAAATAATTCAAAATTTTGAAGGATGTTAGTTTATAGAATCAAAACCAATCACAAACGCTATTGTATAGTCAATTTTGTAAATTGAATTCTTTTGAATTTTACACATTTTTAAGGTTAAAAAAAATGAAGAAGTTACATTCATATTTAATAGGTTAGACGTGTCTTTAAATGTTATATTATTTAATGATTTTTTTTGTTAATTAAGATTAGAGAGATTTTTTAAATAACAAATATGGTATAAAGCATAAAATTTTAAATTAGAACTTTGGGGAAAGAGTAATTTTTTTTTGAAAAAACTCTGGATCTTTATTCAACTTCGGCCCAAAACAAAACCAAACAGAATCAAAAACCAAACCAAAAGTCAAACATAGAAAGGTCCAAAAAACAAAAGCCAAACAGACAAACACAGATTAAAATCAGCCCAAACAACAAAGATCCAGCCAAAATAGAAGGGGAAGCTCTAGACCCTGCATCCCAGCTGTATACCAACGGATAACCCCCTTGAAAGCAACAAAACTGCATGGGAAATAACATTTGTTCCATAATTATCACCCATCTCTTCCATCCATCAGAAAGCAGTACTAATTCACGAAACCTTCTTGAATACGCTATTCTTCTTGAAAACGCCAATAATCAGATTACTTCAAAATCTCTTTCATTTCCTCATTCACCTCTCCGACCCCTCGTCTCCCTCATGTGCTCCGTTCACCTTCGATTCTCGGCCACCGCAACCTCAGCACCAGAAGGAACCTATCCATCAGATAAGTAGTCTCCCTCTTTTTGATTCCTTCAGTAGCTAAAAGATGAGCAACCTTGTTAGATTCCCTATTGATAAAACGAAAAGCACAATATCTGAAACCTAAACTCCGTTGCTTTGGATCTTTAATAACCGCTGCAATTTCAGATCTGTCTTCTGTCTCTCCTTATAGTTTATGAATCACCGACCGAGAGTCTCCCTCAACTTCCACTTCCCTTAGCCCAAAGTGTATTCCCAGATTGAGTGCCTGGAAGCACGCCATCGCTTCAACCGCAAAATTGACGGTATATCCGCATTCATGACTGTACTTGAGCAAATAACTTTAGCTTTTTCATTTCTAACTACTAACCCAGAACACGATTCTCTCCTGTGACTGTTGAAAGCTGCATTAAAGTTTATTTTAAATCTTGGCCCTATCGGAGCATCCCATCTAACCGTATGGAGCCTTCTTCTAGGTACAGACAAATTCAGCCCATCTAGTTCCTTTAGATAGTTTAAAACAAAATCTGCAACTTGAGAACCCGAACTCATTTTCCTCTCGTGTATAAATCTATTTCTGGAAGTCCAAATCACCCATAAAGCGCACGCAATCATCCTGCACTTAGTAATAGAATGAGATTCAAAAAAGTTTTTATCCCTTCTTTAAAGTCAAAAATTGCATCTGAAATAGGCCAAAAAATATTTAACTTCTCCCATGTTTCCTTTGCTATAGGGCAATATCTAAACAAGTACTCCCTCATTTTCGCTCCCGTTTGGCATTTTCTGTAGGTGGCAGAACCCATCAATCTTCGATAGTGTAGATTACTATAATTAGGCAAATAGTTACACGAGCATCTCCAAATTGTAATTTTTATTTTAGATGGTAGATCTAAGTTCCACAGTCTCTTGTAAAAATGTTTGAAACTAGCCTGTATTTGATTATGTCCATCATGTAAAAGAAACTTGTGCCCACTACTGACCGAATACTCCCCGGTCGGCTCAGCACACCAGATGATTTGGTCCTCATGCGAACTCAAAGACAAAGGGATACACAAAATCCTCTCTGCATCCTTCTCTGTAAAGGTACGATTGATCAACTTAGCTTTCTATTTCCTTGTTTGGCATTAATCAGATCTGCAACCTTTTGAATGCTCAAATTAGTATTCATATTCTGAAGTCTGACCTCGTCATTTCTAGGAACCCAAGCATCTTCCCAAATAGAGACTTGCTGTGCATCACCAATCCTCCAGCCCAACCCTTTCAGAAGGAGTCCTTTTGCAGCCCATAAACTCTGCCAGGTAAAGGAAGGTAAATTGCCTAACCTGGAATTTAAAAAGTCAAAATCTTTATAATATTTGGCCTTCAAAGTACGCGCTAGTAAAGAATTAGGATTTCGTAACAAACGCCAACCCTGTTTGGCCAATAACTCAATATTAAAAAGATTCAGATTATGGAAACCCATCCCACCCTCTTCCTTAAGCACACTTAAAGCCTTCGAATCACACCAATGCATACCTCGCTTTCCATAACCTTTTTCCACCAAAAAGAACTCATTATGTTTTCCAACTCCAAACATAAAGATTTTGGCAATATAAGACATGCCATCGTACAGGTGGGAATTGCTTGCAAGACAGCCTTTACAAAAACCTCTCTTCCTCCTTGTGAATTATGCCTTATGCTCCAACTGTTAATCTTTTGTTTTAACCTATATTTCAGACTTTGAAAGGCCATTTTCCTTTTTCGTCCCACCATATTTGGAAGTCCTAAGTATTTCTCTGGGTCAGTTGAACAGCGAACATTAAGAACCTGAAAAACCAAGTTCTATTCTCAATCATTCACATTCGAACTGGAAAAAGCCTTGGATTTTTCAAAATTAACACACTGCTCCGAACAAGTCTCATATTCCTTAAGGATGTCTTTGAGCACACGAAACCTCCCCAAACAGAATGCAATCATCTGCGAACATAAGGTGAGTGATTGTTGGAGAAGATCTACATACCTTAGCACCACAAATCTTCCCTTCCTGGCTCACAAGATTCATTAATGCCACAACCCTTCTCCACAGAATAAAAATAAGTAAGGGCTTAATGGGTCTTCTTGACACAATCCCCTTGTTGCCTTGAAACTTAATCCTTCCTCCTCATTAATTAAAATAGAGTATTGAACATAATTAATACAACAGAGAATAAAATCAATAAACAAGTATGCAAATCCCATATTTGACATCATACCTTTGATGAAAGGCCACTCCACTCTATCATAGGCCTTACTCATGTCGAGTTTTAAGGCCATAAATCCTTTTCGCCCTAATCTTCTGTTCTTAAAAGAATGAAGTACCTCATATGCCAGTAACACATTGTCAGTAATGAGTCTTCCAGGAACAAACGCACTCTGGGAGTCATCTGTAACACCCCTCACCCGTATTCAACACCGAAATAGGGTTACGAGGCATTACCGGACTTACAACACACAATCATACAATGCAAATCATAAATCCTCAACAAATTAAAATCCACTCAAATACACTCACATTGTCCCTAATACGAGCCTACGAGGCCCTAAACATGCATTGGGAGTGGTACGGGACTAAACCGATAACTTTGGAAACTTTTCGAACATTTATAAAATTTTCTCAAAAAAAGGGGACACAAGCCTGTGTGGCCCGGCCGTGTGTCTCACACGGCCAATAGACACGCCCGTGTGGACATTAGAAATGGGATCACATGGCTGTGTCCCAGCCCGTGTCCAACCCCGTGTAACTCTTTAACTTGGGTCACACGGCTAACACACACACCCGTGTGGCTAGCACTTGTGCCCTGAAAATGGCCATATACACTCGTGTGCTAGACCGTGTGCTAGGCCATGCCAAACTTGTAGGGTATACTGGCTTATGCCACACGGCCAGGTCACACGCCCGTGTGTGAGGCCGTGTGGAGCATACTGACTTGATTTTAATATTAACACCAAGGGACACACGGCCGTGTAACATAACCGTGTGTCACACATGGCTGAGACACACGCCCGTGTGGACAAAAATAGGCTATTTACCAAGCCATTTTGCGACACAAATATTCAAATACCTACATTAACCCAATTGGCACAAAACATGGCACATATAGACATTTAACTACTCTCAATCAAGCATCATTTATACCATCTCAATTCCAACAACTAACATGCTTATAATCTCATGTTTTTCTCATTCAAATCATACCAATTATACCTTTTACAAACATACATTATCATGTACTATTCCACAAGCACATAGCTTCTCAATTATCAACCATTTGACATCTATAATACCAACTATCAATAACATTTCAAAATCAACCTCAATCACATAACATAAGCCATATGCACACTTATATATATACATAACCAAACTAACCAAGTTAAGCCAAATCTCATGCCTATATATGTAACAACCCGATTTAGGGCCTAGTCAGAATAGTGATTACGAGACCACAGATTCAAAGTAAAAATAAGTTTTTTATGATTTTATGAGGTCTATGACATGTTTGTATGATTGTATGAAAATTTCATGAAGGAATTTTATAAATTAGTGATTAATTTATTCATTAGGACTAAATTGCAAATATTGGAAAATATGATATTCTAAAAGTTTCAAGTATGAGATAGTATTAGAAAAATTATTAGAGGTCCTTATTTAGCAATTAGACCATCATATTTGATGATGGACAAAAATAGACATGGGAAGGAAAAATCTCAAGAAAGGGGCCTTAAGGGCATTTTGGTCATTTGGTTAATAAGTTAATAAAAAGGGAAAAAGAAGTCAAAATTAGTGTTCATCTTCTTCCCCTAAGTGCCAAAATTTGCAAGGACACCATAGCTAGGGTTTCTTCAACTTTCAAGCTTGATTGTAAGTACCTCCTAGCCCCGTTTTTCATGTTCTTCGTACTTTTGAGATCCTCGTAACCCAATTTAGCTACTTCTAGCAATGTTTTGAGCTAGGGTTCATGCTCAAAAATTTACCCATGCATGACATACATGTATTTTGATGTTTAATGGAGGAATATGAAAGTTTGATGTATGATAAACATCTTTTTCTAAGTGATTTTCATAAAAATTCCATAAAAAGGACCTAGTTGTAAAAGTAATAAAATATGTAGTAAAAAAATTAGTTTTGAAGGAAAGTGTGAGCTGTTTTAAGCTCAATAAAGGTTCGTCTAGGCTTGGGTAACCAAGGAAATGAGTACGTTTCATTATACGAGCCTAGGGACCATTTTGTAAATATGTGAAAGTTTAGGGGCAAAATTATAATTTTGCCAAAGTATGATTCATGGGTTATTTTAGTCAATGTGATCATTAAATAAGTGAAATTGTCATTATAGATAAAGAAACACAAAGTCCGGACCGAAACCGAGGAAAGAATAAGGTGGTGGACTAAATCTGTAACATCCCGAATTAGGGCCTAGTCAGAATAGTGGTGCGAGACCACAAATCTAAGGTATATGTATGAGTTTTGAGGTTTATGCTATGTTTGCATGTTAGTGTGAAAGTTTCATAAAGCAATTTTGTTAAATTGCGGTTGAATTATCCAAAAGGACTAAATTGCAAAAGTTACAAGATGTGAAATTCTAGAAGCTAATTGTATGAAATAGCTTTGGATTATCAATTAGAGGTCCTTAAATAGTATTCTTCCTAAATTCTAATTTTTGGACAAAAATGGGCATGAGTGGATGGTATTGGAAAAGTTTGACTAATGGGCATTTTGGTCATTTGTCAATTAAGTGATTAAAAAGGGAAAAAGATGATAGAATTTCATTAATCTTCTTCTCCAAGCTGCCGAAATTTGAAGGGAGCCAATGTTAGGGTTCTTCAATTTTTCAAGCTTCCTAGTAAGTGCATCCAAGCCCCGTTTTTAATATTCTTCGTATTTTTGAAGTCATAGTAACATGAGTAAGCTATTTTTAGCTATATGTTGAGCTAGGATTGATGTTCAAAAATGTAACCATGTATGACATACATGTATTTTGATGTTTTATGGAAGAATATGAAAGCTTGATGTAGTAGAAACATCTTTTGCTAAGTGAATTCCATGAAAAATGCATGTAGGGACTAGTTTGTGAAAGTCTTGAGATTGGTCATACATGAGTGATTTAGTGAGAATTGATGATTTCTTTAGTTGAGTAAATGATTCGGCTACGCATGAAAGGCTAGAAAGTTGAATGAAAATCACTTTACGAGCCTTGGGACAAAAGTGTAAATATGAGAAAGTTTAGGGGCAAAATGGTAACTTTGCTAAAGTATGATATAAGGGTCAATTTAGTCATAGTGTGTATTGAACGGGTTGATTTATCATTTTAGATCAAGAAAGACGAAGCCCGGATCATAACCGAGGCAAGGGCAAGGTCGTGGACTAAATTGCACATCTCTATACTTTTTGAGTACCGAGGTAAGTTTACATATAAACGATGCATTTATGCTTATACATTGTTAATGCTAGTTAATGTGTAGCATGATTGAGAACCTATTCGATTCTAGTGGAATGAATGAGATAGTAGTTGTGAATGGATGAATGTATTACAAAGTAGACATGTGAATGTATAGTGATAATGCTTGATAGTGGGCTAAGTGCGATACCACCTTGATACTTAACAATGATGGGCTGTGTGCGATACTATTGTTAAGCATATTATTTAGTGAGCTATGTGCGGAATCACTATAATTATCCTTTTTGGTAGGCTATGTGCGATACTACCCTATGATTTGATTGTGGTGGGCTAAGTGCGAAACCACCGAGTAATTTAGCTGTGTGGATGTATTATTGAGAAATAATGATGTGTTGTATTTTGAGTAAATGTGCTATTGAGTGCAGGGGTGCATGTCAATGATTATGAGTATGTGACTCATGATGTGTTGGAGATGTGGTAAGGGATAGAAAGAGTAAGCATAGTAGTGGATGTGAATTACATATGTTAGTATAATGCTAATTGTTGTTTAGCTTATACTAGAATGCTTAAATTGTTTATGTCTAAACTTACTAAGCTCAAAGCTTACTCCTTTCTTTTCCCTTGTCTTATAGAGAACAAGGATTGAATCGTGATACGTGGATTAATCGGAAGATCGCCTACACTATCAACACACTCTGGTACATTGGGCTTAATGTTTTGTATATGGCATGTATAGAGGCCAGACATGTTAGGGTATTTTGTTGTTTTGGCTAAGATGTGTTGGCCTTTGGATGGATAATCTATTTTGTATAATTCCATAGTTGATGGCTACATTATTATATGAAAGGATGTATTTATCCATGTAAGACTATGTTCATTATGAGTTGGTTATGGATGTGTTGAATGAGTACTTGTTGTGTATGCTAGAGGGGTGAGAAGGGCATGAAAAATAGCTTTGTTCTTGTCCATGTGGGTAGACACACGGGCGTGTGTCTAGGCCATGTGTGACACACGGTCAGCCCATGGGCTTTTGACTTGGGCGTGTGTCCCCTGCATGTTAGCATTTCAAGTCAGAATAGACCACGGACTAGCCACACAGGCGTGTGCCTAGGTCGTGTAAAGTGGTCAGTGTTCACCATGAGTGGAGAACGCAGGCGTGTCCAGGCCGTGTGAATTTAGTCAGTGTCGACCACGAGTGGAAGACACGGGCATGTCTTGAGGGTGCACGGGCGTGTCCCATTCCACATGGGCGTGCGACCCTTGTCTGAGTGAAAGAAATTTTAAGATCGATAAAGTTTTGGTAGAGCCTCGGGAGCTCTCGTATGTATGTTTAAGACCTCGTAGGTCCTTAATGAGGTAGTTGTGGTAGCTTTTGAGAGTAGTCACGTTGAGCCTAAGTGGCGACCAAGTGGTTTTAATTCAGTAATGCCTCGGGCCCGATTCCGATGTAGAATACGGGTAAGGGGTGTTACATTTAATGGTATCAGAGCTATGATTTAGTTAGTTCTAGGACTACCGTAGCGGGTGTAAGAGTCTAGCTATACATGCCATAAGTGTACAATGATAGTGTGGTGGTTTCTGATGATTTTAAACCTTATTTTATATAGTATATGGATCCCGATCAATCGACTGCTGATGAAGCAGCTAGTAATGCGCCGGCTCCTGCGCAAGGAACTACGGCCGTTGAGAGTGGACCCGAGGTCAGGGGTCAAGGGGAAGAGGCACGGGAAGCCTTTCTCCAGATGATGACCAATTGGTACTCGGATTATGTTCGAGCGAACCCTAATGCTCAACCTCCTCAACCTCCTCCTCCTATACCTCAGCCAAATCTAGTGGCTCCTCAAGGCATGGATGTAGTGAAGATATCGAAACCCCGGTGGATAATATTAGAAAGCACGGGGCTGAGGAGTTTAGAGCTAAGGTAGATGATGACCCCGAGAGGGCAGAGTTCTGGCTAGAGAACTCAATGAGAGTATTCGATGAACTCTCTTGTACACCTGAAGAGAACTTGAAGTGTGCCGTATCTTTGCTGAGGGACTCGGCATACCATATGTGGAAGACGTTGACGTCGGTAGTCCCGAGAGAGCGGGTGACGTGGGACTTCTTTCTAGAAGAGTTATGGAAGAAGTATATAAGCCAGCGGTTTACTGATTGGAAACAGAAAAAATTCCTTGAGTTAAAGCAAGGAAGAATGACAGTAGCAGAATTTGAGCACGAATTTGTTAGGCTTAGCAAGTAGGCACAAGAATGTGTGTCGACGGAGACCATCTTGTGTAAAAGGTTCGAAGATGGACTGAACGAGGATATTAAGCTCCTAGTGGGTATTTTGGAGTTGAAAGAGTTTGTGGTGTTGGTTGAAAAGGCAAGTAAGGCCAAGGAGTTGAGTAAGGAAAATAAAAGGGCTGTGAGTGAAGCAAGAGATGCGAGAAAATGGCCGATGGGCAAATCATATCAAGCCCAGTCGAAAAGATCTAAGGAAGTGAATCCTCGGACGACAGCACCAGTGGGATATTCACATCAAAACTTGGACAACACTCATTCGGGTTCGAGAGTCCAAGCCACCTCGATGGGCCCAAGTTTGGGGCCTTCGGCCGCAAACCGGACCCTACCCTACCCAACCCCACCCCTGGGCAAGTGTGGGCAATCCGAAGAGCAAACCGGAGTGTCCAAGTTGTGGTAGGTATCATATCGGAGAGTGTTGGGGAAACAACTGAAGTTGTTATAAGTGTGGTTCCCCCGACCATTTTATCTGAAATTACCCCGAGAGGGATGACAAGGAAGAGAAGCAAGAGAAAAGACCTAGCGATATGTCTGCAAGGGGTAGACCACCAAGGAACCCGAGAGGTGGGACTAGTGGTAGAGGTGCGTCCAAAGACTCTACTGTGAGACCGGAGGGTCGGGCACCTGCGAGGACGTATTCTATTCGCTCTCGCGAAGAGGCATCCTCCCCAGATGTGATAACAAGTACTTTTTCTTTTTTTGACACCTTTGTATTTGCTTTAATAGATCCAGGGTCTACTCATTCTTATATTTGCATGAGATTGGCATCTAGTTTGAGTGTTACCGCTGAGTTTACGGATATTGTGGTTAAGGTGTCAAACCCGTTAGGTAAGCTTGTGTTAGTGGACATGGTGTGTAAGAATTGTCCTTTGTTGATTATGAGTAATTGTTTTTCGACAAACCTTATGTTGTTGCCGTTTGATGAGTTTGACTTAATCCTTGGCATGGATTGGTTGACTACCCATAGTGTCTTAGTGAACTGTGGTAGTAAATTTATTGAACTGAAGTGTGAGAGCAGAGATGTTGTTCGGGTTGAATCAGGTGGATCGGATAGTCTACCAGTGATGATTTCTTCCCTAGTGGCTGAGAAATGTTTGAGAAAAGGGTGTGCGTCCTATCTCACTTTTGTATTGTATACTTAAGAGGTTGGTGTAACACCCCTTACCCGGGTTCTACGCGGGCCGGACCCAAGCGTTCACAACTCAAACCACTTGATCGCCACTTAGGCTCGTCGTAACTACTCTCTGAAGTCATCTCAACAACCTCATTCTCGACTTACGAGGCCTCACTCATACACACGAGGGCTCTCGAGACTAAACCGGAACTTTTTCCAATCTTAAAATTTTTCTCTTTTATACAGGTCTCGCACGCTCGTGCAAGATTAGACACGCCAGTGCATGGACACACACGCCCATGTCCCTAAACCGTGCCTAAAAACCCCAGCATTCTGCCAATGCCCCACGGCCAAGGCACACGCCCGTGCTTACCACCCGTGGTGCACACTGACTACCTTAACACGGCCTAGAGTCTAGACACACGCCCGTGTAGCTAGCCCGTGGCCAACACTGATTAACACACACGTTCTAGGCACACGCCCGTGTGGCTAGTCTGTGGTCTATTCTGATTTACAAAACTAACATGCAGGGGACGCACGACCAAGTTACACGCCCGTGGACTGACCGTGTGTCTCACATGGTCTAGACACATGCCCGTGTGTCTATCCACATGGACAAGAACAAAGCTATGTGCCAATTTCTTTTCTCCCCTCTAGCATACACAACATATACTCATCTAACACAATCATAATCAACTCAAATTGAATTGCAATCTCACATAGACAACTATAAATTTTCATATAACATAAAATAGCCAACAACTATGGCATTATACAAAATAAGCTATCCATCTAAAGGCCAACACATCTTAGCCATTTACAACAAAATTCACTAACTTGTCTAGCCCCTATACATGCCATAAACAAAACATTGAGTCTCATGTACCAAAGTGTGCTGATAGTGTGGGCGATCTTCAAATTGATCCTCGTATATCGATTCAACACTTTTACTCTATAAGACAAGGGAAAAGAAAGGGAGTAAGCTTTGAGCTTAGTAAGTTTACACATAAAAAAGTAAGCATCATAGTATAAGCTAAACAACAATTAGCATTATACTACCAAAAGTAATGAACAACTATGCTTACTCTTTCTATCCATTACCACATTTCCAACACATCATGAGTCACATACTCATAACCATCGAAATGCACCCCTGCATTCAATGTCACATTTACACAATATACAACACATCATTATTTCTCAATAATTCATCCACACAGCTAATTAACTTAATAATACATCCACATAGCTATTTTACTCAATAATGCCATCACATGGCTAATCCACACAGCAAATGTCTCGGTGGTTTCGCACTTAGCACACCACAATCAATTAATAAGGTGGTATCACACTTAGCCTACCACAAAGGTAATCATAGGGGTTTCTCACATATCCCACTAGACGATATACCTAACGATAGCATCGCACATAGCCAGCTCATCGTCAATATGCATTAGGATGGTATCGCACTTAGCCTGCCATCTAGCATTATCACTACACATTCACATGTCTACTTACTCAATTAAACATCCATTCACAATTCTACTACATTCATTCTACTTGAACCACATAGGTTCTCAATCAATCTCGAACAAGCTACACACTAGCTATCATCAACAAATTGTAAGTATGAATGCATTGTTTATGCATAGACTTACCTCGGTACTCAAAAGTATTGAGACTTGCAATTTAGTCCACCACCTTGCTTTGCCTCGGTTTCAATCTGGGCTTTGCCTTTCTTGATCTATAATGAATAAATTAGCTTATTCAATACACACATTGACTAGATTGACCCTTATCTCATACTTTAGCAAAATTACTATTTTGCCCCTAAACTTTCTCATATTTACACTTTAGCCCCAAAGGCTCATAAATTGATTTTTATTCAACTTTATAGTCTTTCATGCTTAGTCGAACCACTTATTCAACTAAATCTATCATCAATTCTCACTAAAACACACATGTATGACCAAACTTAAGATTTTCACAATCAAGTCCCTACATACATTTTCATGGAAAATCACTTAACAAAAGATGTTTCTACTATATCAAGCTTTCATAATCTTCCATAAAATATCAACATACATGCATGTCATACATGACCACATTTTTGAACATCCGTTATAGCTCATCAAATAGCTAAAAATAGCTTACTCATGCTACCGGGACTTCAAAAATACAAAGAATATCAAAAATGGGACTTAAATGCACTTACTAGCAAGCTTGAAAAATTGAAGAACCCTAGCTATGGCTTCCTTCAAATTTTCAGCAATGAGGGGAAGAAGATGAGCATGATTTTGTCATCTTTTCTCCTTTTTAATCATTTAATAACCAAATGACTAAAATGCCCTTTTTCATAAACTTCCTATTTTAACTCATCCATGCCCATTTTTTTCCAAAAACTAAAAATTGGGAAAATTGCTCATTAGGGACCTCTAATTAATAATCTAAAGCTATTTCACACATATAGCTTCTAGAAACACACATTTTGCAACTTTTGCAATTTAGTCCTTTTTGACAATTCAACCGCAATTTCACAAAATTGCCTCATGAAACTTTCACAATAGCATGCATACAAGGCATAAACCTCAAAAACTCATTTATAACCCTCGGATTTGTGGTCTCGCACCACTATTCTGACTAGGCCCTAAACCGAGATGTTACAGTTGGAGTAAAGTTTGATACAGTGCCGGTGGTATATGAGTATCCAGATGTATTCCCGAAAGAGTTACCCGGATTACCTCCAAACAGAGAGGTTGAGTTTGGGATTGAGTTAGTTCCGGGAACGGCACCTATTTCAATTACTCCGTATAGGATGGCACCTTTAGAGTTGAAAGAATTGAATGTTCAGTTGTAGGATTTGACAGATAAGGGTTTTGCAAGACCGAGCTACTCACCGTGGGGTGCTCCGGTACTATTTGTGAAAAAGAAAGATGGGTCTATGAGGTTGTGTATAGACTATAGGAAACTTAACAAAGCGACGATGAAGAATAAGTATCCTTTACCAAGGATTGATGATCTTTTTTATTAACTGAAAGGAGCTACAATGTTCTCCAAGATCGACCTGAGGTCTGGTTATTACCAGTTGAGAGTGAAAGAGCAAGATGTGTTGAAAACTGCATTTCGAACAAGGTATGACCATTATGAGTTTTTAGTTATGCCGTTTTGTTTAACCAATGCACCTGCGATTTTTATGGATTTGATGAACCGTGTCTTCCGACCGTATGTGGATAAGTTTGTAGTTGTCTTCATTGACGACATATTGATCTATTCTCGGGATGAGAACGATCATGAGGAGCATTTTAAAATTATCTTACAAACTTTAAGGGATTTGTAGTTGTATGCTAAGTTTAGCAAGAGTGAGTTTTGGCTCCGGGAGGTCGGATTCCTAGGACATATTGTGTCGGGTGATGGTATTAAAGTTGACCCGAGTAAGATTTTGGCTATTGTGGATTGGAAACAGCCGAGAAACGTTTCAAAAGTCAGAAGCTTCTTGGGATTGGCAAGATATTACAGACATTTCGTAAAGGGGTTCTCTGTAATTGCTACCCCGATGAAGAAATTGTTGCATAAGAATGTCAAGTTTGATTGGGCTGAGACATGTCAACAGAGTTTTGAGAGATTGAAAACATTGTTGACTGAGGCGCCGGTTTTGGTTCAACTAGAATCGGGGAAAGAGTTCGTGGTTTTTAGTGACGCATCGTTTTAATGGTCTCGGTTGCATGTTGATGCAAGAGGGTAAGGTAGTCGCTTACACCTCGAGGTAGTTAAAACTGCACGAGAAAAATTATCCGACTCATGATTTGGAGTTGGCTGCGATTGTTTTCGCGTTAAAGATTTGGCGACATTATTTATACGGTGAGAAGTGTCGAATCTTTACGGATCACAAGAGTTTGAAGTATTTGATGGATCAAAAGGATTTGAATTTACGACAGAGGCGGTGGCTCGAGTTATTAAAAGACTATGAGTTAGTCATTGATTACCACCCGGGAAAAGTGAATGTGGTTGCAGATGCCTTGAGTAGGAAATCCTTGTATGCTCTAAAAGTTATGAGCACGAGTTTAGCATTGTCTGATGATGGTGCTATATTGGTAGAGTTGAGAGCTAAGCCACTATTTGTTCAACAGATATGTGAGGCTCAGAGAAATGATAGCGAGATGCAAGCTAAGAGAGCTAAGTGTGGATCAGAAAGTGATTCTGATTTTCGAGTGGGTTTGGATGGTTATTTGTTGTACCATGACAGAATTTGTGTACCTAGAGATGAAGAATTGATCCGAAAGGTTTTATACGAGGCACATTGTGGTTATTTTTCAGTACACCCGAGCAGTACGAAAATGTACAATGACTTGAAGAAGTCTTATTGGTGGCCGGGTATGAAAAGAGACATTTCTGAGTTTGTGGAAAAGTGTCTGATTTGTCAACAAGTGAAAGCTGAGCATCAAGTGCCTTCGGGATTACTTTAGCCAGTGATGGTTCCCGAATGGAAATAGGATCGGGTTACCATGGATTTTTTGACGGGGTTGCCTATGACTCTGAAAAAGAAAGATGCTGTGTGGGTTATTGTGGATAGATTGACAAAGTCAGCTCATTTTATTCCAGTACGTGTTGATTATTCACTGGACAAGTTAGTCGAATTGTATGTTGCAGAGGTAGTGAGGTTACATGGTGTGCCTATGTCTATAATATCGGATAGAGATCCGAGGTTTACTTCGAGGTTTTTGAAGAAGTTGCAAGAGGCCATGGGTACGAGATTAAATTTCAGTACTGCGTTCCATCCACAAATAGATGGTCAGTCTGAAAGAGTGATTCAAGTTCTCGAAGATATGCTTTGATGCTGTGTGTTAGAATTCGAAGGTAGTTGGGAGAGGTATCTACCTTTGGTCGAGTTTGCCTACAACAACGCTTATCGGTTGAGTATCTGAGATGGCACCGTATGAAGCTTTGTATGGTCGTAAGTGTCGGACTCCTCTGTATTGGACTGAGCTTAGTGAGAAGCGGATCCATGGGGTCGATCTAGTAAAAGAGACTGAGGAGAGGGTGAAAGTAATCTGTAATAGTCTGAAAGTTGCTTCGGACCGACAGAAGTCGTACGCGGATCTGAAAAGAAAAGAAATTTAGTTTGAGCTGGGTGAAAAAGTGTTTTTGAAAGTGTCCCCGTGGAAGAAAATCATGAGATTTGGACAAAAAGGGAAATTGAGTCCGAGATTCATAGGGCCGTATGAGATTTCAGATAGAGTTGGGCCAGTAGCATACCGGTTGGCTTTGCCGGTAGAATTGGATAAGATCCATAATGTGTTCCATGTGTCGATGTTGCGACGGTATCGCTCCGATCCTTCGCATGTAATTCCTTCAATGGGAATTGAGATAAGACCGGATATGTTTTATGAAGAGGAGCCGATTAAGATCTTGGCTCGAGAAGTGAAACAGTTGAGGAATAAGAGCATAGACCTAGTGAAAGTGTTATGGCAGAAACACGGTGTGGAGGAGGCTACGTGGGAATTGGAAGAAAGCATGAGAGAGCAACATCCAAACCTTTTTACTGGTAAGATTTTCGAGGGCAAAAATCTCTAAAGGGGGGAGAGTTGTAACATCTTGATTTAGGGCCTAGTTGGAATAGTGGTGTGAGACCACAAATCCGAGGTATATGTATGAATTTTGAGGTTTATGCTATGTTTGCATGTTAGTGTGAAAGTTTCATGAAGCAATTTTGTTAAATTGCGGTTGAATTGTCCAAAAGGACTAAATTGCAAAAGTTGCAAAATGTGAAATTCTGGAAGCTAATTGTATGAAATAGCTTTGGATTATCAATTAGAGGTCTTTAAATAGTAAATTTCCAAAATTCTAATTTTTGGACAAAAATGGGCATGAGTAGATGGTATTGGAAAAGTTTAACTAAGGGGCATTTTGGTCATTTGTCAATTAAGTGATTAAAAAGGGAAAAAGATGATAGAATTTCATTCATCTTCTTCTCCAAGCTGCCGAAATTTGAAGGGAGCCATTGTTAGGGTTCTTCAATTTTTCAAGCTTGCTAGTAAGTGCATCCAAGCCCCGTTTTTAATATTCTTCGTATTTTTGAAGTCCTAGTAACATAAGTAAGCTATTTTTAGCTATATGTTGAGCTAGGATTGATGTTCAAAAATGTAACCATGTATGAAATACATGTATTTTGATGTTTTATGGAAGAATATGAAAGCTTGATGTAGTAGAAACATCTTTTGCTAAGTGAATTCCATGAAAAATGCATGTAGGGACTAGTTTGTGAAAGTCTTGAGATTGGTCATACATGAGTGATTTAGTGAGAATTGATGATTGCTTTAGTTTAGTAAATGATTCGGCTAAGCATGAAAGGCTAGAAAGTTGAATGAAAATCACTTTACGAGCCTTGGGATAAAAGTGTAAATATGAGAAAGTTTAGGGGCAAAATGGTAATTTTGCTAAAGTATGAGATAAGGGTCAATTTAGTCAATGTGTGTATTGAACGGGTTGATTTATCATTTTAGATCAAGAAAGACGAAGCTCAGATCATAATCGAGGCAAGGGCAAGGTCGTGGGCTAAATTGCACATCTCCATACTTTTTGAGTACCGAGGTAAGTTTACGTATGAACGATGCATTTATGCATATACATTGTTAATGCTAGCTAATGTGTAGCATGATTGAGAACCTATTCGATTCTAGTGGAATGAATGAGATAGTAGTTGTGAATGGATGAATGTATTACAAAGTAGACATGTGGATGTATAGTGATAATGCTTGATAGTGGGCTAAGTGCGATACCACCTTGATACTTAACAATGATGGGCTGTGTGCGATACTATTGTTAAGCATATTATTTAGTGAGCTATGTGTGGAATCACTATAATTATCCTTTGTGGTAGGCTATGTGCGATACTACCCTATGATCTGATTGTGGTGGGCTAAGTGCGAAACCACCGAGTAATTTAGCTGTGTGGATGTATTATTGAGAAATAATGATGTGTTTTATTTTGAGTAAATGTGCTATTGAGTGCAAGGGTGCATATCAATGATTATGAGTATGTGACTCATGATGTGTTGGAGATGTGGTAAGTGATAGAAAGAGTAAGCATAGTAGTGGATGTGAATTACATATGTTAGTATAATGCTAATTGTTGTTTAGCTTATACTAGAATGCTTAAATTGTTTATGTGTAAACTTACTAAGCTCAAAGCTTACTCCTTTCTTTTCTCTTGTCTTATAGAGAACAAGGATTGAATAGTGATACGCCGATTAATCGAAAGATCGCCCACACTATCAACACACTCTGGTACATTGGACTTAATGTTTTGTATATGGCATGTATAGAGGCTAGACACGTTAGGGTATTTTGTTGTTTTGGCTAAGATGTGTTGGCCTTGAGATGGATAATCTGTTTTGTATAATGCCATAGTTGATGGCTACATTATTATATGAAAAGATGTATTTATCCATGTAAGATTATGTTCATTATGAGTTGGTTATGGATGTGTTGAATGAGTACTTGTTGTGTATGCTAGAGGGGTGAGAAGGGCATGAAAAATAGCTTTGTTCTTGTCCATGTGGGTAGACACACGGGCGTGTGTCTAGGCCATGTGTGACATACGGTCAGCCCATGGGCGTGTGACTTAGGCGTGTGTCCACTACATGTTAGCATTTCAAGTTAGAATAGACCATGGACTAGCCACACGGGCGTGTGCCTAGGTCGTGTAAAGTGGTCAGTGTTCACCACGGGTGTAGAACACGGGCGTGTCCAGGCTGTGTGAATTTAGTCAGTTTCGACCACGGGTGGAAGAAATGGGCATGTCTTGAGGGTGCACGAGCGTGTCCCATTCCACATGGGCGTGCGACCCTTGTCTGAGTGAAAGAAATTTTAAGATCGATAAAGTTTCGGTAGAGCCTCGGGAGCTCTCGTATGTATGTTTAAGACCTCGTAGGTCTTTAATGAGGTAGTTGTGGTAGCTTTTGAGAGTAGTCACATTGAGCCTAAGTGGCGATCAAGTGGTCTTAATTCGGTAATGCCTCGGGCCCAGTTCCGGTGTAGAATACGGGTAAGGGGTGTTACAAAATCGAACAACTATATATATATTTTGGTATCGAGGTAAGTTTGTGTGTAATAAATCAACGTAATGTTATTATGTTTTAATATGCTCGATATCATGAGAAATGTATATTATCTCTATGAAATTGATTAATGAGGTATCGATGAAAGTGTGATGAAATTATATTATGTGAAAGTCCCGGTTGAACCTTAGGAATGGAAATGATACCATTGTCATGACATGAGATTAAGGAGGTCCCATGTAAGACCATGTTTGGGACATGGCCTCGGCACCAAATTGAGATCTCGTGTAAGACCATATCTGGGATATGGCATCGGCATCGAATAGAGATTCCGTATAAGACCACATATAGGACCTAGCTTCGGTATGAAATCATGTAAGACCATGTCTGGGACATGGCGTCGATATACGATCTCGTATAAGACCATATCTGGGATATGGCGTCGACATCGATAAGAGATCCCGTATAAGACCATATCTGGGATATGGCATTGGCGTTTTATTAAGTGTATGACGAGTTTGAGTATCCTTCAATATTCCAAGTGGTTCAACGGGGTAAAAAGCTAAGTTTATGTTCATGATGTAAAAGTGCTAAAGTTATGTGATGAAGTAATACATGTGTATATAAGAACCTTATGAGAAATGAGTTCGATATGTGTTATGAGATTGGTAAGAGTATGCATGAGTAAGTTATGTCAATGTGCTTAAGAATTTGAGTTATTACTCAATGTAATGTATGAATGTTATCATAAGCTCTTATGTTGCTATTTATTTCATGTAAACTTACTAAGCTTTATACTTACCCTTCTCTTTTCCCTTTTCCTTGTAGTATCGCCAAGCTAGCTCGTGGATCATAGGACGTCGGAGCTCGATTCACACTATCAAGCTATTCTTTTGGTATAGTAAAGTTGATTATTTTGGGTGTGACATGTATAGGAACTTGGTCATTTTGTTATATGTCATATTTGTTAGCCAAAGTGTTGGCTATTAAAGTTACTCAATTTATTTTGTAAATGGCAATTGGAAATGGCCAATACTTGCTAAGTTACATTTATCCAATGATGATGAAATTCATGAAGTGTAAGTTTATGCAATCGAGTAAGTAGAGTGTGAAGTATATGCATGATGAATGTATTACGAGTTTGTGGTGTGGATGTCTTGGTTGTGAATATTAGGGGTGCATTTTTGTCATGTTATGTGTTGCTAAAAATGGTATAAGTGTGGTTGCTTTTCAGGGTGGCAAATGGCTTGGTAAATAGCCTTATAGTTGCCCACACGGGTAGACACACGGGTGTGTGTCTAGGCCGTGTGTGACACACGGTCAGCCCCATGGGCGTGTTGGTAGGCCGTGTGTCCCCTGCATCTAATTTACGAAAAAAATTCAGTTCGTCACACGGGCCAGCACACGGGCGTGTGGCTTGGCCGTGTGTCCCTAAGTGTTTGATGATGTCATAAACAGAATGTCCCTTATTTTGGACACAGTCTGAAGCACGGGCGTGTGATATGCCACACGGGCGTGTCACTCCTCTCACACGGGTGTGTGGCCCTGTTTTGAGCAAAAATTTTCTAAGTGTTCGTAAATTTCCGGTTCAGTCCTAAACCAGTCTGGATGTATGTTTAGGGTCTAGTAGACCTATAGCAGTGATATTAGGAGTACGAATGAAGGGTTTTTAAGTATGAAAGAAAATTTATGGCCCGATATTGTATGAAAAAGTCTGTTAAGTTCGGTAATACCTCGTACCCCGTTCTGGCGTTAGATACGGGAAAGGGGTGTTACAATATATATACAAACCAAAACATAACCATTCACAAGCCATCTGAAATGGCAAAACTCACTACCAAAATACATATAAAAATGACCATAATCCTATACATGCCATATGACCAAACCATAAGCTCAAAAGTACCAAAGTGATGGTTGGATAGTGTGACGATGTCTCCGACGATCCCCGAATCCGAGTTAGCTTTGAAATCACTATAAAACATGGAAAAATAAACAAAGTAAGCTTTATAGCTTAGTAAGCTCTTATGAAATAGACTCAACTAATCATAAATACACAAATCGTCAATTTGAACATATTAACATGTAATTCATGATAACTAACAAACCTTTCACATGCTTAATCATATGCTTATATGCAAACTTCATAAGTTCTTCGATTTAAAGCTCATACTATCCATGTACCTACTTGTACCAATACGTAACGAGCTCATACCTATTCGGAATACTGTCGAATACTCCAAATTTCACACACTAAGTGCCAATACATAGCCGAAGCTATTTTAATCTCGCACACTAAGTGTCATACATGGCTAAAGCTATCTCGATCTCGCACACTAAGTGACATACATAGCCGAATCATCGTCAAACATAACTGTAGTCTCGTGTACACAATTTATGCAATATCACATCTTTTAAAGCATAATTATAACAAATTTTATTACATACAAACTTACCTCGGATGCTAAAACGGCAAAACGAGTCAACTACTCCGTAACTTTGTTATTTCCCCGATCTAAGTCCATATTTCGCCTTTCTTAATATGCTTAAGAAAAACTTGCCGAATGCTCAAACCTAAAATGGTGATGTTTTCCTCCTTTAAAAATCGGCTAGCTGAAGAAGATGGACACAAATTATGGTTTTGATTTTACTTATTTTAATTTATTTGCTAATTTACTAAATTAACCTTACTAATTAACCTTTAAATCAATTAATAACATGTCCATAAATTTCCACCCAATATAAAAATGGTCTATTTATAACATAAGGACCTCCACTATTTAATTTCATAGCTAATAAAACCCTTTAACTTATAGAACTCTAATTTTTCACTTTACGCAATTTAGTCTTTTTTATCAAATTAACTAATCAAACGATAAAATTTCTTAACGAAATTTTCATACGAACATATTTTCATGCTGTATACATTAAAATAATAATAAAATAATAATTTCAACTTCGAATTTATGGTCTCGAAACCACTATTCTGATTTGACTAAAAATGGGTTGTTACATCATCGATACAATCATCCAACACCTTTTGTAACCGATTAGCAACAGTCTCAGCGATAATCTTATAGATCACCATACACAAGCTGATAGGGCGAATTTTTTTTAGATTAATAGGATTAGCTGTTTTTGGAATCAACACCAATTGAGCTCTGTTAATTTCTTCCAACGATTTACCGTGATTCAAAATATCCAAGCAAAAACCACTAGTATCTGTACCAATAATATTCCAGTACTTTTGGTAAAAGATTGTCGGAAAACAATCATACCCAGAAGCTTTTGTATGTCCCATCCCTTTCAGCGCCTCAACAATTTCTTCCTCAGTGTAAGAAGCCATCAAACATTGATTCATACTGTCAGAAATGCACGAATGGACCCCTGAGAGTATATACTCCAAATTTCCAACTCCTCTAGAGTCAAATAAATCTGAAAAATAGGCCCGCACAATATTCTCAACCTCCCTCCCATCCGTAGCAAGAGAACCATCGATTCTCTATAAACCAGGAATCCGATTAGTACGCCTTCTCTGAGAAACATATTTGAGGAAAAAAGAAGTATTCTTATCGCCTATTTTTAGCCAATTAACTCTTGCACGTTGTTCCCAATATCTCTCCTCCTTATCCATCTCCATATTCAGATGTAGTTTGACCTCCACAAGCTCCACCAAATTCCCATCGGATCTCTTATCACAATTCAATTCCTTAAGTCTCCAATTTAATCGTTTCACTTCACGCCCTCTTTTGTACTTAATCTTACCCGCCCAATCCTTCAACCCATTAGCAAGAGTTGACATACGACTTTGAAAAGAACTAGAAATCCCTTTCCATAACTTCAATATCTTTTCCTCACACGATTCCTCTAACACCCACCAAGCTTCAAAGCGAAATATATCAGGTCTTCTATCCAACTTTCCATCCATCGTCTCAATCAACAAAGGACAATGATCTGAGAAAGAGTGCGGAAGATGCGCAAAGAGTAAGTTGGGAAAAGTTGAAGCCAAGCATTAGTAGCAACCCCTCTGTCAATTCTTTCCCTAAGGTTCAATTCCAATATTCAACCCCTTTCCCAAGTAAACCATGAGCCAGAAAAACCAATGTCCTACAATTGAAAATCCTCCAACATTCTACGAAAAGCCTCCATTCGAGCCTCCTCCCTAAGTAATCCTCCCTGTTTTTCATGGGCAAAAAGAATATCATTAAAATCACCCCCAACCAGCCATGGAAGCAAATTATTTCTCCCCATTCTTTGAAGTAAATCCCACGTCTCCAATTTATTCCTTACATCCGGAGCCCCATAAAACCCCGTAAAATGCCACCGAGGGCTTCCTTCATCTTCTTGAATTTCAACATCAATATGGTTCTTTGAGAAACTCTTAAAGTGGCCAAGTGTCCCCCATTCTATCCTATACTTAAACCCCCTTGTGAACCTTCGACAGGAACGTCAACACCATTAAAAAATCCACAACATTTCCTAACACTCTCCATCCTATTAGTGTTCAATTTAGTCTCCATAAAGAAGACAATTTGGGGATGATAATTTTTCAGCATATGCTGAAGTCTTCTTACTGCTCAAAGACTCCCCAATCCACGAACATTCCAATAAAATATTTTTATTTCTTTCGGTCGGCATGCCCAATGGCAGCCGCCGATATTAGTTGGTTATGAGCTGAATGCCCACCAGTAACCTCCAATGAATCCTGAACATTAGAAATATTAGAGATCAAAAAATCAAACCTCTATCTTTTTTTTCCTTCTTCATTAGTGATTGGATCATCTTCTAATTCACAATCCATATTTGATAACTCTACTCCACCCGTAGAACCCATCCCACTTGGAACTTTCCTTAAAACATCACCATTCAGAGAAGGCCCCACTAGTTGACTTTTACCATGCCCCAAATCATTTCCCTCAATATGACAGGAATTCCTCCATTGCTGGACATCATTCAAAATAGCTGGAAATTGGGAAGCTTCTAAATTTATTCCAAGAATATTATTCATATTAACCCATGATCCACGCCCTTGATTTTGACTTAAATTTTGGCTAGATTGCTGCACAAAACGAGACTTTCATAAAAAATTACTTTCCCCCTCACCCCTCAGCCAAATGCTGTTGACAGTGGTAGCCTTCCTCGCCTGAGCCCTCAACGAAAGATCCCACCCCAACTCCATTTCTTGCATTCCATTATGTAATCTTATCGGGCAAAAATTATCACCTTGGCCAAGGCAGCCACATAAAAAGCAAAAGAAAGTTAATTTTTCATACTTAAATTTTGCAAAAGTAAATTTAGAATAAAAAATCATGATTTTATTTCTTCTTTTCAGAGGTTTTCAAACATCAAACTGCACACGAAGACACATATAATTCTTATAACCATTGAGAACCTACTTCTTATCATATTCCAGAAATCTGCCAATGAAGTTTCTAAATTGCACCCCATTGAATCTCTGAAAAAACCAGGTGGCAAGTCGTGAACTTGAACCCACCAGTCCGAATACACCAATGGAATAGACATCGGATCTTCATTCTCCTGAATCCTATGGAGAATCAATAGATGATTATTGAAAGTCCAAGGAGCGCCTGTAATAACCCGAGAAATATCTAACTCATTAAAAAACTTGAAGAGAAAATGCTTCTCCCCCAGATTCGATATTTGCACACCCTCCAAAGGATGCCATATATTTTCCATTTTATTCCTCATGGCTGGGAAATGGACCACACTGGCAGTAAGGAAGCACCCCACCAAACAAAAACTATACGCAGCGCTTTATTCTTGTAACTCTCCCTACATAGAGAAAGCCTCTTCTTCACCATCCTCTAAACTCAGATCCTCAATACAATGTTCCATCCCTTCCGCAACAAAGACACACAGCTTTCCAGTTCATAAAATAGAGTAAAAACCAGAATCAAGACAACAAAAAGGTCAAAGATGAGAAACAGAAAGGAAAAATAAGAAACCCCAAAATCGTGCCAACTAACAGACAGAGACGTACCAGACGACAGACCTTTTTAAAATATATATTTCTGGGAAAGAGTAATTTTAAATTCAGTAGGATATGTAAATATCTATGGTGTATATATATTTAATAATAATAATAGGTAAGAATAAATTATATGAAGGAAATTATGTCTTTCTTAATGGAAAATGGATATGATAAGTTTTGTTAAATAATAAAATCACTTTTAATATAGTAACATAGTTAATAATTTTGAATATTTTAATTTGATTAAAATATTATTCATGTTTAAAAGGTTTTTTTTTAAAATAATACATGTTAAGATATTTTTATATTTGGTAAATAAATCATTCCTAAAAAATTAGGAATTACAAAATATGGTTGAGGATTTTTCTTGTATTTAGTTTTGTTATTTTTAGCTTTGAACATACTAATTTTAGCTATTGTAAAACTTGTAAAAGGCTAGAACCATTTGAAGTTGTTCATCAATTCAATAAAATCTTCTCTCATTTGAGTTAAAAGCTTGTTTTTCTCTCTTTCCCTGCTTATAAGTGCAACAGTGATATCCGAGCCAGGTTTGTTCTTGCTAGCCTAGAAAAGGCTTCACCTATTGCCTCAGGAAGTAGTTTTGTTCAAGCAGTCATTCCCCATTTTGATGGTCACTATGACTATTGGAGTATGCTAATGGAGAATTTCCTGTGGTTAAAGGAGTATTGGCAAATTGTTGAGGCAGGTATCAAAAAGCCCGCGGAAGGAGAAACTTTAACGAATGCCCAGAAAACAAAGTTTGAAGTAAGAAAGTTGAAAGAATTGAAGGTAAAAAATAATCCCATTCATGCTATTTATTGTCCTTCTTGAAAATTATTCTTTGAAAAGAAACTTCCTAGGATATATGGGATTCCATGAAGAAAAAGTATCAAGGCTCTGTTAGAGTGAAGCGAGCATAGCTTCAAGCCTTGAGGAGGGACTTCGAGACTCTACGAAAGAATGAAGGGGAATTTGTCACTAGCTATTATGCTAGAACCATAGAGATTTATAACAGGATGTGGTTCCATAGTAAGAAGATAGAGGATGTCACCATAGTGGAGAAGATTTTGCACTCCATGACGGTAAAGTTTGATTATGTCATTTGCATCATTGAAGAGTCAAAAGACATAGATGAATTGTCTCTTGATGAGTTGCAAAACTCTTTATTGGTGCATGAGTAGAAGATGAATCATAATTTAGCCTTCGAGTAACAAGTTTTAAAGGCTTCTACTTTTATTTCTTCTTCAAATTTTAGAGGAAGAGATAAAGGTAGACATATAGGTAGAGGAAAAGGAGATCGAGGTAGTAGAGATAGTGGCAATAGAAATGGCAGTATGAATTATAGAATCAATGATGACCAAAGTAAATGCAAATGATGAGATTTTGATAAATCCAAGATAAAATGCTTCAGATGTCAAAAGTTTGGTCATTATCATTTTGAATGTTATGCTAGGCTACCAAGTGACAAGAATGAATAATCTCATTTTATTGAGAACAAGGAAGGAGAGGTCTTGTTGATGGCGGTTCAAGTTGAAAAGGAACCTGAGCCAAATGTTTGGTATGTGGATATAGGCTGCAGTAACCACATGTGTGGAAGTAAATAATATTTTTTGTATTTAAATGATGATTTTTGTTCTACAATCAACTTCAGTGGTTTTTATATTGTGGATGTCATGGCAAAACTTAACATCAATACTAGAACCAAGAATGGTTTTGTGGAAACCATATCTCATGTGTTATATGCTTCTACTTTAAAAAATAATTTGTTGAGTGCAGGTCAATTGTTGGAAAAAAAGGTATATTGTCACTCTCAAGAATGGTTTTTGTGAGATTTCTAATCCATCTAGAAGAGTTATTCCTATTGTGGAAATGAATCATAACATGTCGTTTCCATTGAAGATTGAGGTTGTTCAATCTTGTTTGGTGGCTGAAGTTAAAGATCTTTCATGGCTGTGACATTTTTTCTACGGTTATTTAAACTTTGGTGGTTTGAAGATATTGAAAAGAAAAATATGGTGACTGGTCTTCCTCCAATTATCTCTCCCTCCCTAGTTTGTGAAGAATGTGTTGTTGGCAAACAACATAAATCTCAATTTCTCAAAGGCAAGTCATAGAGAGCAAAAGAGGTATTGGAGTTGGTGCACTCAGACATTTGTCGGCCAATAAATCCAATTTCTAGTAGAGGTAAAATGTATTTTATTACCTTTATTGATGATTATGCTCGTAAAACTTGGATTTACCTTCTACAAGAAAAATCAGAGGCTTTTAACGCATTTAAAAGCTTCAAGGCTTGTGAAGAAAATAAGAAAGGAAGAAGCATTCAGGCTTTCTAAACTGATCATGGTGGTGAATATTATTCTAAAGCATTTGAAGATTTTTGTGACATTCACGACATCCGAAGAGAGTTGACAACTGCTTATACGCCACAAAAAAAATGGTTTATAGGAGAGGAAAAATATAACCATTCTTCGAAGCCTTCTAGCAAGAGGGAGAATTCCAAAGGTGTTTTTCCTAGAAGCTATAAATTGGAGCATTCATATCTTGAATAGGAGTCCTACTCATGCTTTTTGAGATGTGACTCCAGAGGAAGCTTGGAGTGGAAGGAGACTAGCAGTAGTTCACTTAAGAATTTTTGGGTGTATTGCTTATACACATGTCCCAAAGGAGAAAAGGAAGAACCTTGATGATAGAGGTGAGAAGTGCGTCTTCTTAATATGCCAAGATGTGTTTGTTGAACAACCCTTGGTTATATTAAGGTTAGAGATTAGCATAAATTTTACCGATTGAAGAAAACTCTTTATGAAATAAAACAAGCTCTACGTGCTCTCATTGTGTGCTTATATGTTGACGATCTTATTTTTACTGAGAATGATAGTGCCATGTTTGAATGATTTCAAGAAATCTATGATGGATGAGTTTGAGATGTATGATCTTGAGAAGATGCACTATTTCCTTGGCCTAGAAGTGATGCAATCTGATGATAGAATTTCTATCTCTCAGAAAAAGTATTCACAGATTCAAGATGACGAATTGCAACTCTACCAACACTCCAACTGAGTTTGGCTTAAAGCTAATTAAAGAAGGAGATGAAAAGAAGGCGGATAGCACACTTTACAAGCAAATTGTAAGCAGTTTGATGTATCTAACTGCTAAAAGGCCAAACATTATGTATTTTGTGAGTCTTATTGGTGTTGGAAAATTGAATTCGGAAAACGCAACGAAAAATAGTTTTAAGGGAAAGCTAAAGTTTTAATTTTTTTTCTAAATATAAGAACTTGATTCTGTTATCTAAAGTAACAGACACTTAATCAAAATCGTACCTTTATGATTCATCTAGGATGAACGCTTCAACCGACTAGTCTTCTTCGCTATCCTCAACCTCACGTCTGCTAGGTGTGGGCTCGCTTCGAATCAAAAAAAATTTCACAAAATTAATAGTGGGACAATTTCATAATTTCTCTGAACTTTTTGGGTCAAATTGTAAATAACAAGAATATCTCTAGAAATTTTTTGAAGTAATTTCTTCATAAAATTTTCTCTCTACAACTTTCCTTGAATTCAAGTGTGTGAGAATAATGACTCATGCTCTCTTTATATAGGGAGAGTTTAGAGAGAGTTCAATTAGGATTAGAATTAATCACATTAATATTAAATTAATAAAATATTATCTAGATAAATATTAAATTAAATTTAATATTAAATTCATCAAAACAAAATTATCTTTGGAAAAAGTTAATTTGAAATCAAGTTACCTAGTAGAGTCCCTATAACAACCTGATTTTCTATGTTATCTAAAACAGTGGTTCAGGAACCACAATTCTAATGATATAGTCAATAAATATTATTTAATAATATTTAAGAGTTCATTATATTATTTTATTGATATTCGAATTTGTAAATTCAGATAGAATATGAGAAATGAAATGTACAGACTGGAAATAACCAGTCAATAAGTAGTCAAATGAGTTTAATAAAAATTGTTCAAGGTTCAAACTGGAAATAACCATTCTTGCATGGCAGTTTTGGTTCTGTCAATGTTTAGTTGAAACACCTGTTAATTTTCATTTAATGATGAAATTAAGATGTTAAGTGTTATAGGCAGAAGTGGATGGAAAGAGAGTCTCATTCTCGTCTTCCATCACTGAAACCATTGTTATTTATAGAAGAAAGAAAAGCTTTAAGCTTTCTTGATTATTTAGTTTTGCATATAAGTGTTTCCAAATTCTTTTCTTCATGAGTTTCATGTTTGTGAGATCCTTGTATCTCGATTTAACTAACTTGAATGTCTAATTTCTAAACTGTTAAAGTTTGAACTGTTGTCATTAATGAACTGAATGTGTTAGTCTTTAGATCAAGAACCAAATCAACCTGGTGGTAACAGAGGGAAAAGAAAACTCTTGGAATAGTCTCTAATATCCTGTTTTGCTGCTGTACCAGGTAATTTCATAGGGTGTTGTTATGTTTATTTATGATATGTATGAATGTGAATGCAAATGGAAAATGTTAGTAAACTGGTATTAGTAAGGTGAGAAAATGTGTTGAATAGTAAAAAGAAGGTCTAGCTATGTGTATGTTGCCTGAATGAACAAAGAACACAATTCTCATGCCAATATGGGTATGTGCGCGTTGTATGGGAAGAAGGGAGGTGTGAAGAAGATGAATGTAACGCCCCGAATTTAGGCCTAGAAGAATTGGGCCTGTTAGGCTTTGGGTATCAGAAAATTTTTAAGTGAGCAAGAAAATGACAAATGACATGTTGGCTTTAAGGGTTTAATAAACTTGGAGTGTCTAGGGGTGTTGGAGAAGTGCTGGGTTCGAACTTTGAGGAGAAGGAATTTTTAATTAATTATTAAAGGAACCAGGCCGGTGAGTAGTTGGGCTTTTAGATAAAAATAGGGAAAGATGGCATCAAAGAGCCTTGTGGTGGAGTGGCTAAGTGACGCCACTTAGGGTATAGGAAGGTGGCGTTATGGGCCAGCAAGGAGATCCTAGGTTCGAATCCTAGCTTAGTATTTTTTTAGGAGTTTAATTTTGGCCTTCTAGAAGGTTGGAAGTGGTGTGATGATGGACTCTAAGGAGAGTGATCAGAAGAGAAAATTTAGGAAAAGGATTGGGGAGTTATCGTGGAGAAAAATTAGGAGATGAGATATATGGAAGAGGTTGAGCCGAATTGGGAATTTGGGGATAGGAAATTCAGCTATAGGCTATAAATAGGTGTCGATTTTGGGGTTCTAGGCTAATGCCAAATTCTTTCTTTTTATTTTGCCGAAAACTACTTTACTCTCCAAATACCTGAAAGACGAAATACCTTATTCTTCCTCTTCTATTTTGCGCCGATTTCTTCCCTTCTTTCTCATCAAACTCTTTTCTTTCCTTGGCTTCGAGTCTATTTCTTTTGTGCTGAATATTCTTGGTCCCTAGATTCCAGTATTCCTTTTTGCCGAATCCCTTGTGTGCCACCCCTTTTCTTGTAATATCCTTAAATCGGGGTCTCTGCATTTTGTGTGTTTGCATGTGTTATTGTGCCTACTGTGCTAGTTTAGCATGTTTTGGGGTCCAGGCATGACCTCGGGTTAGGCCTGAGTCATGGCTAAAAATTTTGTTTTAGTGCTTAGGAAGAGGGAGCTAGGAGAGTTAGGGGGTTAAAAGAATTTATTGAAGGGTTGGGACACAAAGAACGTAGTGGCAAAGTGGCAAAGTGGCAAAGGAGGCGCTACTAAGGTACTAGGAAGGTAACGCCACATGCAGGGAAGGGGAGCTCAGGTTCGAGCAGCAGAAATCTCATTTTCTGCTTATTATTTTGACGCCAAGCTGAGGAAGTGGTGTGCTCAGGATGGACTCTAGAAGATAAGGATGGAAGGAGTCAAACAGATTTGAACAGATGAAGGTGAGGAAATTTAGGAGTTTGAACCTTTCAAACTCATTTGAATGAGGGGTTAGGAGGATTTTGAGGAATCGGCTAAGGGAGGCTTAGTGTTGGCCGAAAGTTGGACTGTGGGGAGGAGGAATATCGGTTTTGGTGCTTGGGAAGGGGGTGTGCCGAATGTCTACGGTGGTTTTAGGGAATATTTCGGCAAGTGGGGAGAGTCCTTTTCTCTTGAGTTTGAGTCATAAGCCGAAACCCCTTTTGCTTTCCTTCTCACTTTGGTTTTCTCTTTTCGACATTCTTGGTGCTTGGCCGAATCACCCTTGCCATTTCCTTGAAAAGCCGAAACCATATATCCATCATCTTCTCTTCTTTGGTTCAAACATTGCTAGCCAAAACCATATCCCCATTCCTTCTTTTCTTCTATCTCTTCATTCTTTGGTTAGCCAAACTCCCTAACCCTTTTCTCGAGTTAAGTTTTTCTCTTCTTTGCCGAATCTTGGTTCTATTTTCTTCTCCATCTTTACCATCTTCAAAAGCCTAAACCTTGTGAGTTCTCTTCTTCTTCTCTTCTTTCAAGTGTTTGGTCGAATACCCTTGGCCTTATTTTTCTTCTCTTTTCTCGTGATCTAGTCTCCATTGAAGTGCCGAATCTATCTGTTCCTTTTTGAGTCATAGCCGAATCTCTTGGTAAGTGACTTCTCTTCTATCTTCCCTTCCATTAAAGATCTGTATATTAAACTTCATTCTTGTTCTATGTTGGTAGCCGAAACCCTTAACATCAATAGGGTGTGCCGATCTTTGGTGGTTGGTGGCCGAATCAGTCATTAAGGTAAGGGGGCGACAAAATCTTTTGGTTTCGAGATTCATGCTATGGACGAATGGCTTTTAGATTTCTAATGATGTGTTAAAGCCGATTGTATGGGGAAGTGTAGCTGAATACAGTGGATCTTCGGGATCTAAGCGATCTAGGTAAGGGTTCTAACGTTTTGGGATCTGTTTCATATTCTTTCAAAGCCGAAGGCTAATCGTGTTTGAATGCTAGGGCTTGGCCGATTGCAAGGGAGGTTCATCACATAGTTTTGGGATTTGGTTAGAAACCAAATCGAAATTAAGGTAGGTGTTACCTTCATGCGACATATCTTTCGGGATTTCTAGTTGAGCCAAATAGGCTTTTGGTTACTAACAAAGTGTTGGACGATTGTAGGAAAGGGGGGAAGGCAAACGTTTCGGGATCTCGTTAGTTTCGCGTAGTTTCGGGATTTCGCTTAGATCTATGTAGTCAGGTGTGTAACGCTTACACACTTCGTTAGTATGATATGTTTGTTATGTTACTGTTAATAGCCATTGAAACCGGTAGTTATGCCTTGTGGGTATGAGCGTGGACTCCGGGTAAGTCCCCTGATTATGGATCTCGATATATGCTATCATGTCATTGTTTAATACTATGCCATGTGTTATTTGCATCATCATACGTTATTATGCCACGATTGATATGGACATGATGGTGGGATTGTTGAGAGGAGGGGGAAGAACAATTTGGACTGTCACCAGTGGTTTTGACCACACGGCGGGTTGGCCCCGCTTTGATACTATTATTTGTGACTAAGTCCGAGTGGTTTTGACCACATTTATGATATTTGTGACTACGGTCACCAGTGGTTTTGACCACATATGGATATTGTGACTCGTCCCAGTGGTTTGGTACCACAGTGGGTTGGCCCCACATGATTGATTACGGGATTGTCATCAGTGGTTTTGACCACACGATGGGTTGGCCCCATCACTTGATTTGTGACTACGGTCACCAGTGGTTTTGACCACACTTATATATTTGTGACTTTGGTCACCAGTGGTTTTGACCACCAGTGGTTTTGACCACACGGGGTAGATAGAGGAGATCAGATGGTTAGGTTATGGGATTGCATGATTTGCATGTTTTATTAATGACTTGTGTAAGTGCTATTCTATCGGGTTGGGGATTTATACACTGAGTCTCGGTGACTCACCCCTTCCCCTATATTTTGCAGATGAGGCTTAGATCGCAGATTTGGAGCCGGGGAGGACTCGAGGTGGCCATGCTACTTATTTTCGGTTTTTGACTTTAAATTAAAATTTCGGTTTTCATTTATTTACTTTAAATTTGGTTTTGGTTTTGTAATAAGGCCGCTAAGTATTATTTTTGGTTTTTTTTAATTACTTGCTTTTATTTGATTTATATTATGCATGTGCTTATTAATTTGATTTGCTTAAATAACTGGTAAAAAGCAACGTTTTCAAATTTAATTTCTTAAACAACTCCAAACACAAATGGTTCTTAACTCGACTATGCTTAACTCACTTGGTTTTTAATAAGTTTCGAAAGGTTTTCCAAAACTATAAACAACAAATGGATTTCCAACAAAAGAGGGTTTTTTCGGGTTTTAAAGCAACCAAAAACGATTTCAACTATACTCGACACGGGGTTTTCTAATCTTTTAAACGGTAAAGGAGTTTTCAATAGAAATAAATCGGCAAACTTGTTTTACTCAAAACGTTTTTACTCCGTAAGACGCCAGGTTCGGTCGTGGTGTGTTGACCGGGTTTGGGGTGTTACAATTTTGGTATCAGAGCCAAGTTCAACAGCTCGGCTGTGGGCCCGAGGCCCAAAAATGTCTTAAAATGTATTATGAAAGGCTTTATGGTAAAAAGGATGGTTGGGAAAGCATGGCACCGAGTCTCCGGCACCGATCCGCCCAGGTAAGTATCCCCAATTGTTGCTTATGATGTTATGATTATGATAATATGGGCATGACTAAAATAGTAGTAGGAACTACTTTAGAGATCTGAACTGTAGGATGGTATGAACTTGCGAAACAATCCCTGTATTAAACTTCTCATAAGACTGTGCTTTAATAAACAGTGGAATAAAGTCTAACGCATAAAACTCTTAATCAGCTCAAATCATAACGGTAGTCATGAGTGCACGTGGACGTGGGCGTAATACACGTGGACGAGGTAGGGGTAGGATGACGGTTTCGGAACCGGTCGGGTCTAGACATGGGTCAGAAAATGAGGAACCACCGCCGCCACCTGTGGGCGCAGAATTTTAGGATCAGACGGGTGGTGATGATGCAGTGTCACAAGCGATGCTGCGGGTGCTAGAAAGGGTTTCGAGTGCAGGCGTCGAAGTAGGAGCTCGGAAATCTGTGTCCAAGCGACTCAGGGCTAATGGTGCAGAGGTATTCAGAGGTGTATCCGGCGTGGCACCTAGTACGATAGAATATTGGTTGGAGGCGACAGAACGCATCATGGATGACCTGGACTTCTCGGCTGAGGAGAAGTTGAAGGGTATAGTATCTCTTCTCCGGGATGAGTCGTATCAATGGTGGCTCACGGTTAGGGATGGAGCAATGGCTGACGACATCACTTGGGAATTCTTTAGAGCAGCCTATCAGAGGAAATACATTGGGGCTAGTTACATCGATGCGCAAATAAGAAGGCATTCCCGAACTTGGTTCGGGGGAAATAAGACAAAGATGTCGGAATATGAGGCGTAATTTCTTCGACTGAGTCGGTATGCACATGGTATTGTGGGCACGGAGCATGAGCGCTGTGTCAGATTTGAGGATGGGCTGAGAGACGAGCTGCGGATGTTAATTGCCCCACAGCAGGAAAGAGAGTTTGCGGTCTTAGTAGAGAAGGCCAAGGTTGCTGAGGAGGTAAAATAGTCAGTGAGACAGAACCAGGATAGGAGTTGGAATAAGAGGAATTCTGGATCATCTGGGTCTGTCAGAAATCAGCAGAAACGGGGTAGATATAGTGGGCCGAATCAAGCGGCGAGGCCTGCTGCTGCTACTCAGTGACCGCCACGGTGTGCTCGATGTGGGAAGTCTCACACGGGGGAATGTTGGACTGGAAACAGAGGATGTTTCGAGTGTGGATCGATGGGGCATCGAGTGAGGGATTGTCCACAGAGATCAGCTAGGCTGCAGTCTGGGGATCAGAATCGTACACAAATCAGGAGAGATGGTCAGCAGCCACAGAGGGGCCGTGGTTCAGCCATGGGAGGTAATGGCTCTGGTAGAGGTCGTGGAGCACCGGGCAGAGGTGCAGGTGGTACAGAGGCGAGACAGCCTGGATTGGTCTATGCAGCGAGGCGTCGAGAGGAGGGCGACGCACCGGACGTCATAACTGGTACGTTCTTAATCTTTGGTCTACCTGATAATGCTTTGATTGATGTGGGTTCGACGCACTCGTTTGTTGCCAGTAGCATAGTGGAAACAATAAACTTAGACTCTAAGATTACTTCTAGGAAGATGACAGTGATAAGCCCTCTAGGTCACTCTGTAGAAGTAAATAAACTATATAAGGATGTACCCCTAGAACTTTAAGGGGTCGTGTTTTTGGCTGACTTGATGGAACTGCCGTTTGGGGAGTTCGATCTGATTCTCGGGATGGATTGGTTAGTGAAGTACTAGGCCAGTTTGGATTGCGCAGCTAAGCTCATGGTGTTGAAGACAATGGAAGGCGAAGAGGTGGTGATGATAGGTAATAGGAGAGATTACCTATCCAATGTGGTATCTGCGCTGAAGGCGGAGAAAATGGTAAGGAAAGGTTGCGAGGCATTTATGGTGCATGTCTGTGCTCTGGAAGCCAAGGATTCAGCTGTGGAAAGTGTCTGAACCGTGAGGGAATTTGCTGATGTATTCCCAGAGGAACTTCTGGGTTTGCCTCCTGACCGCGAGGTTGAGTTCGGTATAGATTTGTTACCCAAAACCGCGCCAGTATCTATTGCCCCGTATAGGATGGCGCCGAAAGAATTGGTGGAGTTAAAGGCTCAGATTCAGGAGTTGCTGGATAGAGGTTTCATCCGGCCGAGTGTATCACCTTGGGGAGCACCTGTGCTTTTTGTTAAGAAGAAAGACGGTACTATGCGGATGTGTATAGACTACCGCCAGCTGAATAAGTTGACGATCAAAAACAAGTATCCGTTGCCCAGGATAGACGACTTGTTTGATCAGCTTAAGGGTGCATTGGTATTCTCTAAGATAGATCTTAGGTCGGGTATCATTAACTCAAGGTGAAGGAGGCGATATTCATAAATGGCGTTTACGTGCCCGGTATGGGCATTACGAGTTTCTGGTGATGCCATTCGGGTTGACCAATGCACCGGCAGCATTCATGGACATGATGAATCGGGTGTTTCAGCCGTATTTGGATCGGTTCGTCGTAGTGTTTATAGACGACATTTTGGTGTACTCAAAATCTGAAGAGGAGCATGATGCGCATCTACGGGTGGTTCTACAGATTCTGAGGGAGAAGCAACTATTCGCTAAGTTTAGTAAGTGCGAGTTCTGGCTTAAGGAGGTAACTTTCTTGGGTCATGTGGTATCAGCTGAGGGGATTAGGGTGGATTCTCGAAAGATCGAGGCGGTGTTGGATTGGAAACCACCTAAGTCTGTTGTAGAGATTCGAAGTTTTCTGGGTTTGGCAGGATACTACAGAAGGTTCGTAGAGGGTTTTTCTTTGATCGCAGCGCCGCTGACTAAGTTGTTGAGAAAAAGGGGTTCCGTTTGTGTGGTCTGAAAAATAGCAAGAGAGTTTCGACAAGTTAAAGAAGATTTTGACTGAAGCTCCGGTGTTGATTCAACCTGAGGCAGGGAAGGAATTCACGCCTATTGTGATGCATCACATACCGCTTAGGGTGTGTCTTTGATGCAGGATGGAAAGGTGGTCGCTTATGCGTCTCGACAATTAAGGCCTCATGAGGGTAACTATCCGGCACATGACTTGGAGTTGGCTGTAGTGGTTTTTGCCTTGAAGATTTGGAGGCATTACTTGTATGGGGAAAAGTCGATAGTCTACACGGATCACAAGAGTCCAAGTACCTCTTGACTCGAGAAAGATTTAAATTTGAGGCAATGAAGGTGGATCGAGTTGTTGAAGGACTACGACTGCTCGATTGAGTACCATCCGGGTAAGGCTAACGTAGTAGCTGATGCGTTGAGCTGTAAGGTGGCAGCAGATCTGAGGTCGATGTTTGCTCACCTTAGTCTATATGACGACGAGAGTCTGTTGGCGGAATTGCAAGTAAAGCCAACTTGGATTGATCAAGTTAAGGAGAAACAGTTAGTAAATGAGGTTTTGAGTGCTCGGAGGTTGCAAGTGCAAAATGGTGAATCGGAGGGTTATAGCTTAGGCAGTGATGGAGTACTGTGTTTTCAGGGGAAAGTATGTATGCCAAAGGACATTGAATTGAGGCAGCGGATTCTTCAGGAAGTTCATAGCAGCCCATACGCTATGCATCCTGGAGGCAGTAAGATGTATCGTGATTTGAGGAAACAGTTCTGGTGGCCAGGTCTTAAGCGGGAAGTAACTGAGTTTGTGAGTAAGTGTTTGACATGCCAACAAGTTAAAGCTGAGCATCAGTTACCGTCAGGACTGTTGCAGCCGGTAAAGATCCCGTAGTGGAAGTGGGAAAGGATTACGATGGATTTCGTCAGTGGGCTACCCCTTACGCCTAGCAAGAAAGACTCAGTTTGGGTGATTGTGGATCGTCTGACTAAATCGGCTCATTTCATACCAGTCCGAGTTGATTATTCGCTCCAGAAGTTAGCCAAGTTGTATGTGGCCGAGATAGTAAGGTTGCATGGAGTGCCAGTGTCAGTTATCTCGGATAGGGATCCCAGGTTCACGTCGAGGTTCTGGAAAGCTTTGCATCAGGCGTTGGGTACGAGGTTGGATTTCAGCACGGCTTTTCACCCGTAGTGTGATGGACAGTCTGAGAGGGTAATCCAAATTCTGGATTTCAGCGGTAGTTGGGAGGAGTATCTACCATTGGCAGAGTTCGCTTATAACAACAGTTATCAAGCGAGTATTCAGATGGCACCATATGAGGCACTATATGGATGGAAATGTCGTACTCGACGTGTTGGACGAATCGGGTGAGCGCGCGGATGTTGGGTCCGGAGTTGGTGACAAAAACAGAGGATAAGGTTAAGGTGATTCAGACTCGTCTTAAGGAAGCGTCGGACAGGCAGAAGTCTTACGCCGATCTTAAGCGCATGGATATAGAGTATGCAGTGGGTGACAAGGTCTTTCTGAAGGTATCACCGTGGAAGAAAGTGTTGAGATTTGGGCGAAAGGGCAAGCTAAGCCCTAGGTTTATTGGGCCATATACGGTGTTGAAGCGAGTGGGACCAAAGAGCTTATCACCGAAAGTTACCGCAGAGTTAAGTCAGATTCATGACGTGTTTCATGTTTCAATGCTTAGGCGCTATCGATCAGATCCATCGCATGTTGTGCCAGTTGCGGAGATAGAGGTGAGCTCGGACTTGTCTTTCGAGGAGCAACCGGTACAGATTTTAGATCGGGATGTCAAGGTTTTGCGTAGGAAGTCAGTTCCCTTGGTGAAAGTATTATGGCGGAACCATGGTACGGAGGAGGCCACGTGGGAACCGGAGGATGCGATGCGACAGCAATACCCTCAACTCTTCTGACCAGGTAATTTCGAGGCCGAAATTATTTTTAAGAGGGGTAGAACTGTAATATCCTTAAATCGGGGTCTCTGCATTTTGTGTGTTTGCATGTGTTATTGTGCCTACTGTGCTAGTTTAGCATGTTTTCGGGTCCAGGCATGACCTCGGGTTAGGCCTGAGTAATGGCTAAAAATTTTTTTTAGTGCTTAGGAAGAGGGAGCTAGGAGAGTTAGGGGGTTAAAAGAATTTATTGAAGGGTTGGGACACAAAGAACCTAGTGGCAAAGTGGCAAAGGAGGCGCCACTAAGGTACCAGGAAGGTGACGCCACATGCAGGGAAGGGGGAGCTCAGGTTCAAGCAGCAGAAATCTCATTTTCTGCTTATTATTTTGACGCCAAGCTGAGGAAGTGGTGTGCTCAGGATGGACTCTAGAAGATAAGGATGGAAGGAGTCAAACAGATTTGAACAGATGAAGGTGAGGAAATTTAGGAGTTTGAACCTTTCAAACTCATTTGAATGAGGGGTTAGGAGGATTTTGAGGAATCGGCTAAGGGAGGCTTAGTGTTGGCCGAAAGTTGGACTGTGGGGAGGAGGAATATCGGTTTTGGTGCTTGGGAAGGGGGTGTGCCGAATGTCTATGGTGGTTTTAGGGAATATTTCGGCAAGTGGGGAGAGTCCTTTTTCTCTTGAGTTTGAGTCATAAGCCGAAACCCCTCTTGCTTTCCTTCTCACTTTGATTTTCTCTTTTCGGCATTCTTGGTGCTTGGCCGAATCACCCTTGCCATTTCCTTGAAAAGCCGAAACCATATATCCATCATCTTCTCTTCTTTGGTTCAAACATTGCTAGCCGAAAACCATATTCCCATTCCTTCTTTTCTTCTATCTCTTCATCCTTTGGTTAGCCGAAACTCCCTAACCCTTTTTTGAGTTGCGTTTTCTCTTCTTTGCCGAATCTTGGTTCTATTTTCTTCTCCATCTTTACCATCTTCAAAAGCCGAAACCTTGTGAGTTCTCTTCTTCTTCTCTTCTTTCAAGTGTTTGGCCGAATACCCTTGGCCTTATTTTTCTTCTCTTTTCTCGTGATCTAGTCTCCATTGAAGTGCCGAATCTATCTGTTCCTTTTTGAGTCATAGCCGAATCTCTTGGTAAGTGACTTCTCTTCTATCTCCCCTTCCATTAAAGATCTATATATTAAACTTCATTCTTGTTCTATGTTGGTAGCCGAAACCCTTAACATCAATAGGGTGTCTTTGATCTTTGGTGGTTGGTGGCGAATCGATCATTAAGGTAAGGGGCGACAAACTCTTTTGGTTTCGGGATTCATGCTATGGCTGAATGGCTTTTAGATTTCTAATGATGTGTTAAAGCCGATTGTAGGGGGAAGTGTAGCCGAATACAGTGGATCTTCGGGATCTAAGCGATCTAGGTAAGGGTTCTAACGTTTTGGGATCTGTTTCATGTTCTTTCAAAGCCGAAGGCTAATCGTGTTTGAATGCTAGGGCTTGGCCAATTGCAATGGAGGTTCATCACATAGTTTCGGGATTTGGTTGGAAACCAAATCGACATTAAGGTAGGTGTTACCTTCATGCGACATATCTTTCGGGATTTCTAGTTGAGCCAAATAGGCTTTTGGTTACTAACAAAGTGTTGGACGATTGTAGGAAAAGGGGGAAGGCAAACGTTTCAGGATCTTGTTAGTTTCGCGTAGTTTCGGGATTTCGCTTAGATCTACGAATAGTCAGGTGTGTAACGCTTACACACTTCGTTAGTATGATATGTTTGTTATGTTACTGTTAATAGCCATTGAAACCGGTAGTTATGCCTTATGGGCATGAGCGTGGACTCCGGGTAAGTCCCCTGATTATGGATCTCGATATATGCTATCATGTCATTGTTTAATGCTATGCCATGTGTTATTTGCATCATCATACGTTATTATGCCACGATTGATATGGACATGATGGTGGGATTGTTGAGAGGAGGGGGAAGAACAATTTGGACTGTCACTAGTGGTTTTGACCACACGGCGGGTTGGCCCCGCTTTGATACTATTATTTGTGACTAAGTCCCAGTGGTTTTGACCACCAGTGGTTTTGACCACATTTATGATATTTGTGACTACGGTCACCAGTGGTTTTGACCACATATGGATATTGTGACTCGTCCCAGTGGTTTGGTACCACAGTGGGTTGGCCCCACATGATTGATTACGGGATTGTCATCAGTGGTTTTGACCACACGATGGGTTGGCCCCATCACTTGATTTGTGACTACGGTCACCAGTGGTTTTGACCACACTTATATATTTGTGACTTCGGTCACCAGTGGTTTTGACCACCAGTGGTTTTGACCACACGGGGTAGATAGAGGAGATTGGATGGTTAGGTTATGGGGTTGCATGATTTGCATGTTTTATTAATGACTTGTGTAAGTGCTATTCTATCGGGTTGGGGATTTATACACTGAGTCTCGGTGACTCACCCCTTCCCCTATATTTTGCAGATGAGGCTTAGATCGCGGATTTGGAGCCGGGGAGGACTCGAGGTGGCCATGCTACTTATTTTCGGTTTTTAACTTTAAATTAAAATTTCAGTTTTTATTTATTTACTTTAAATTTGGTTTTTGTTTTGTAATAAGGCCGTTAAGTATTATTTTGGGGTTTTTTTTAATTACTTGCTTTTATTTGATTTATATTATGCATGTGCTTATTAATTTGATTTGCTTAAATAACCGGTAAAAAGCAACGTTTTCAAATTTAATTTCTTAAACAACTCCAAACACAAATGGTTCTTAACTCGACTATGCTTAACTCACTTGGTTTTTAATAAGTATCGAAAGGTTTTCCAAAACTATAAACAACAAATGGATTTCCAATAAAAGAGGGTTTTTCCGGGTTTTAAAGCAACCAAAAACGATTTCAACTATACTCTACACGGGGTTTTATAATCTTTTAAACGGTAAAGGTGTTTTCAATAGAAATAAATCGGCAAACTTGTTTTACTCAAAACGTTTTTACTCCGTAAGACGCCAGGTTCGGTCGTGGTGTGTTGACCGGGTTTGGGGTGTTACATTTCTTCCACAATTTGGTCAAAGCAATCCTTTTTTTTCAGTTACTTAACCGAATATTCATTCTCTCCCTCTTTCAAATCTTTTATTCTCCTCGTGTTGGCTAAATCTTCTGGGGCTAGCTATTACATTCATTTGGTTGATTGATAAGGAATTTACGATGAGCAAAGGGGGATCTAGTAAAGTGTCAGTAAAGATGCCGACTGAGTGTGAGCAAATGACCACTACTCCCAAGTTTAAGCGACGTAAGGTGTCTGCGGTTCGGGACTTTCCGCCTGGATGCGGAAGGGGGACTACAACGGACATCAGATTAAATAGGCAAATTATAGTCGATCAAGGCAAGTATAGGTTGTCCTTCGGTGAGTGGTTGTAGTGGATTTATTTTAATTTATTAAGTAAGTGACTAATGGAGTGTAATGTTTGAATATAGGTTTTGACGATTATGAGTACTTAGTACTCCAGGATGTAAGGTGTGTACTTCTACCGTATGATTCGATAGTTTAATATAAAGCCAAAGGTGTGTACATACACTTCACACACGACAATCGGCAAAAGCCAAAATCCCAAAAAAACTGAAATGCCGAAAAGCCGAAAAGCTGAAAGGTTGGCGCCGACAGCCACACGAGCGTGCGAACATTTGTGTGGGAGCACCGATACGATTATCGGGGCCAAGAGAGCGATCTCATGGTCTCGGGCCACTGTTTGGCCGACCGGGCCAGACGGGGCTAAATGGGCCTGCCGAGCTCGTGACCAAAAACGGCAAGAGTGATATGTGAAATTGAATGATGGATTGGTATGGATGGTTGTATGATTTGATTATGATCGGTCCTTATGGGCTACATAAACTTGATTGGGCTTAATGGGCTATATGGACATGATTGGGCTTAGTGGGCCTTATGGGATTTTAGAAATGCATGCTAGGGTTTTAATGGACTCTAGGCCTAGTTCGATAAATTCTTAAATAGCATAAAACTTAAGTTAATAATCAAACATGTCTGTGGGACAAGTTGCTAGGTTAGAGTGTGGCAATGGACATATGCATGTCTAGGATTGGATCTAGGGAGAGCTTGGTACTTAAGCGGTCCTAGTGGCCCACCTCCTATTCTCTGGGATCCTACCTGGTGCATAGTGTCTGTTCACTTTAGCCGCAAGGATTTGTTGATGGGCCAAAGTTCATAACTAAAACCCGATATGAAAGAAATTATGAAAATACCCCTGTAGGGTAGATTTACAAAAATACCCCTGGGTAGTGAAATGAATGAAATACCCTTTGTTTACAAAATTACCAAAATATCCCCGATTTATAAAATTACTAAAATACCCTTGATTTGTGAAATGACTATGATACCCCTATGTGTTGAATGTAAGATTTATGGATGTTACATGTACATTTGCTGCATTCATATGATATGCTGTTTAGGTTGCATAAGGGTTGGGAATTATGGAATAGAGGAAGTATATGTGGATCGCATGGTTGCTTGACAACTTTGGATCCACCGATGGCTTTTTAAAGCCCAATATATGAGTAGCAGTTTTGCTGCAACGTTAGGTAGTACCGCAACCGGGCTACCATTGCTGTGTAGCGGATGGGTGGGTCGATTTAGAAATCCCCACAGAAGTATAAGGTTGGAAGGGAAATGTTGTGTAGCAGATGGATTATTTGGGGAGGGTTTGCACAGCATTGCATGCACGATATTATTGTGATATTGATGTGATATGGGCTTCTGCCCAAAGGCCACCGCTACTAAGTTGGGCTCAAGCCCAAAATGACTGATGATTGCTTTATACTCGTTGAGGGTTGTACACACTGAGTTTTTTGAAACTCACCCCTCATTTTCAAACTTTTCAGGTGACCCTCAGTAGGCGGTTCGACGAGTGGTGGGACTTAGAGGTGGCCAGCTAGCAAGACATTTTCGATTTTCCTGATTTTCTTTATAGTTTTAAGTATTTTGATTATTTTAAGTTCGGATTGTAATAAGGCCCCCCTCTGCTTATCGTTACATTGATTGATTTACTTTCTATTGGATTTATATCAAGTTTTTCTGGAAACAATGGTTTTTTATTCAAAATTAAGCTTCCGCTGGTAAAAAGTTTTATTTTTAATACTTGTTAACTTATAATCAAAAAGACAGATTTCCAAATACATACTGTTGGGAGACAACTATAATCTGGGTTTTTAATCAAAATTCTTTAAGAAGGGTTTTCAATGAAAACAAGGTTTTTCACAAAAACACTTCACTGTGACACGCCGGATTCGGCCATAACGTCCGGGCTGGGTTTGGGGTGTTACAATGAAGGAAATTTATTGAAGTTTTCTGGAATCCTGCATTTGTTGCGAATTTCCAATTTAATCCCTTCGACGATTCTAGCGTGTTATCGGTTGAAATAACTCTTATGAGCAATCCAGCGTGTTATGGGGGGAGAATATAAAGCCTACGGGCTGTGCACTATGTGCATCTGGTGTGTTATCGGTTGGAATAGTTCTTATGAGCAATTTGGCTTGTTATCGGGAGAGAAAATTTAGCCTATGGGCTTTGCACTATGTGGATCTGGCGTGTTATCGGATGGTCACCCGTGTATTATTTTCTATTCATGTTGATTCATTGGGTTGAATGTTTCTGAAATAGACATTTTTATAGTATGATTTATATGAATTGAAATAAGATATGAATAAATAATGAAATGTTTGGGACATGATATATGTTTGAATGTGATGCACTCATATTATACATGTGACATGTGTTGACATGATAAAGAACTTAGTTAAGTGTTATAAATGTATGAATGTTTTGCTAGGTGAGTTTAACATTTTAAACCTATGTTCTAAACATATTTAATGCTTACCCGATTTATTTTTCCCCTTCCCTGTAGAGATTTTTGCGGAACTTGGCAGGCGGATTGATCTACAACTCACACTATCTAGCTCTTATTTTTGTAAAAATATTTTAACTCTACGCCGGGTCAAGTAACATGTATATAAGGTCAATTCAGTGAAATTGTATATGAAACGAATAATGATGTTTTGAACGTTGTGTTCATATATATGTATATACTCTTTAGTGATACTTGTTCAATGCTGGCGGAGACTATTAGTGCGCTTGAAATGGAAACAATTGTGTGTGTTATATATGTTAACTTATTTTGGATAATTGTCGGACTGTTTGGGTGGATAATGATAAAGTTATAAGAACACATAGCAGATAGTTATCTGGCAGATAGACTTTAGGTGAACATTTTTCTGACGGATCACCTTGGCATGTTTTGTTTTAATAATTTTTCGTTTAGTATTTTAACGACATTAAAAATAGATTCTTTGATAGTGTAACACCCCATACCCGACCTAGACGACAAAACCAAGTTTGGAGAGTTACATCGAGCATCACACAAAACATAACTTCTGAATCTTAGTTTAAAAGTCTTTCCAAAACAAACTAGAATTTAACAAACACAACCCTTAGTACAAAATCTAGTATCTTAAACATCACATGCCTTAAAACTACTGGAAATGAGCCAATCATAGTAATATTAATAAAGTTAATAAGTAGTATGACCGAGCTCTTGATCCGCCGACCCGATCAAGTCTTTGGGTTACCTGTAATTTAGTCAACAGAAGAGTTAAATTAATGATCCTATAATGAAATAACTATATGTTAAAATAGATTTAGGTTAGAATCAGTAAAGTCCCAAATTCAAGTTTAGAACAGAAATAGATTCAGAAGATAAATCATCAGTTTAACAGATCAAAACAGTTAGGACAGACAGTAAGCCAGAATATTCTCAGATACAGAGCAGATCAGAATAGATATAGTTTTCCTATTCCCCACTCGTTACACACCATCTTCGACCAACCCAACACACCAAATAGGGTATTGAATACCCATCCAACTCTACACACCACACAATGTCAGTATGACACGTTCGGATAATTGCAGACTGGCTGCCGGATCAGAATATAGATATCGGTGATTTAGCCACTGTCTCAGAATAAAATATTTCCTCTTTTGCTCAATTCACCACCCAATGCAGATGCTAATTAAACATAATAGCTAATACAGAGGCCTATACAACCATTCAGATACAGTTCATACTCGTACATAATAAATCAATATCATTAACAATTTCCACACACAATACACAATAGATTTTCAGTACTCAATCTCAGATCACAAAATAACAGATTATACTATTTAATTCAGTTCATACGAACCCCATAGAAGGCATACATTCGTGTCAAACGACGCTTGTGGCAAAGGGAAAAATTCCAAATATTGGTCCACAAGCTCATGTGGTTTCACACGGCCTGAATAACTGGCCCGTGTGGCTCCACACGTGTAACAGCCCTAACCTGTGTCCGTCGCTGAAACAGAGCTACGGAGTATTACTGGAACTTTCAGAACATTTTTAGATAATTCATAAAAATTAATATTCATTTCCCGAGATTTATTCATAACGTCCCTTAAATGGACCCTCAAGGGCCCAATATGAGCATTAGAATCGAGTCGGGACTTAACCGAAAACTCTAAGAATATTTCGTGAAATTTCAAAAATTTTCTAAGGTGCAGGGCTCACACGCCCGTGTGGTCCAAGGGACACGCCCGTGTGACCCTAGGACACACCCGTGCTACAGGACGTGTTCGACTCCGTGTAACTCTCTGACTTATGCACACGGCCATGCCACACGCCCATGTGCTAGGTCGTGTGGTTAATTAAATTCTTTCGCAATTAGGTGTAGGTTTCACACAGCCAAGACACATGCCCATGTTCCAAGCCGTGTAGCACACACGGCTGAGACACACGCTCGTGTCTCTACCCGTGTGCTTAATTCTCAGCATTCTGTTTCTCAAAATTTAGGTACAGGGGACACACGGCCTAACCACACGCCCATGTACCAGGCCGAGTGTCACACACGGTCTAGACACACGCCCATGTGGAAAAAATAAAGCCATTTGTAGCTTAATTTCTCACCCAAAAATTTTTACCAAGTTCCTGCAACAACTTACATCCGAATACCAACCAATCCAAGCATTGAATTCAAGCAATTTATAACATCTAATATGATATATTGTTACATGCATTCATGCTTTTAATCCTACCTTTTATAAGCATACTCATTTAACCTTTCTAAATCAATCAATAACAAACACTTATGTTATCTCTATAAAATAAACTTAATACATATATATACATGTACCAAAACATAATCATCACTAGCCATTCCAATGGCTAGTTTACAATAATCATTTACATTTACATGCCAATATGGCCAATATAACCTATACATGCCATTATAACCATAATTGATTTACCATATGTACCGAAATAAGCCGATGGATAGTGTGAGTGATCTCCACCAAGCTTCCAATCCAACGAGCTTCCAATTTACTATAAAGCAGAGAAATAAAACTAAGTAAGCATTACATGCTGTAAGTTCGTATAACATGGTACTTAACTTACCATTCATTCTATTTTAAGGTAATTATGTAAGGCACATTCATTCAATTTGACCTTAAGCCTTATACATATCCTCATTGCCCTTGTTAGTCATATATTCCATAATAACATCAAAACATGTTTGGGCTCAACAACAATCAAATTTCCAGATATATATATTCCATATCACGTATTCATAAAACATGTATAAATCATATCGTTATATTACAAGTATATTTTCATAATAATTCATCTCGAGTTCAGATTATTTCATGCCAGAACTTTACTCATATTGCTCGAAATATCAATGTCACACGAGTAGTAGTACACTCAAGGTGTACAATTCTATAATCAAGGATGACATATTCATCAAATGAATTCCATGTACAAGTATCATCATCTCATGTTTTTTTATATCAATTGTCATGTATCATCATTTTCATGCATTTCAGGCGAATACGTGTAATAACTCATTTCTTATTCATATCTTCTCATGTCAAGATTTTTACTTGTTGAATTTATTCGGAATATCGATGGATACACAAGTAGTACACTCGAGGTGTACAAATCAGGATCCATCAATTCATGTCCAATGGTACCCATAAGGTACTATTTCAGAGAGTACACTCTCGAGCCACACATATATACAATAGGAATACCAGTCCAGGCTAAATCCTGTCTCCAATATATATACTCAATAGAGCTTAGTCTGGATTACCAGTTCAGGCTAAATCCTTTTCATGACATATGCTCTAAAGAGCTTAATCTGGATTTCCCGTCCGGGCTAAATCATTTTTATAATGAGGTAAATGGAATTACTCGTCCGAGCTAAATTCCGTCAGCAACAAATGCATGACCTCATTCAATTCGGAAAATCACATATCCATCGAATTTTCCATTTATTCAAACGAAATTTAACATTTTCCAAGCATTATCAGGCATGTGATTATTTCATACATTTATAATATTCACATAATTCAAATAGACACATTCTACATTCATTTCGAGTACATAAGTAACATTTTTATCATTTATCATTTATAGGTCATTATTATTGATCGGGCACTTTCATTTATCGGCTTTAACGAATATGTGATCATTTCACATAATTATGACATTTATACAATTCAAAAACACAACATTTAACTCAAGCATATAAATATACACAATTTAGTTACACGAACTTACCTCGACAAATGTTTGTGTACATTAAATCTACTAATCCGACATTTTCCTCTTTTCCTCGTTCTAGCTTTGAATTTGGTCTATCCGGATCTATACGAGTAAGTTTAACATCAATTTATCACATTTCATATACAAGTGGACTCAATTTACATCCAAGGCAAAATTACCATTTTGCCCCTAACTTTTCCATAAATTCCAATTTCATCCCTAGGCTCGAAAAATGAAATTTATGCAATTTATTCCCTATTCAAAGCCTAACCAAAATTTCAATATAGAATTTATAGCACATATTTTCTATAAATTTCATAATTTTTCTTTAATTTTCACAACTTTACGTTTTAGTCCCTAAATTATGTTTTCATCAAAAATCACTTTGTAAAAGTTGTTTATCTATCAACAACCTTTCATTTTCTACCATAAATTTCAAATTTTAAGCATATTCATCCATGACCTAATTTCCATACTTTGGTAACTCTTCAAATTAATCCCCCAAATAGATAGATTAAGCTATCCTGGTTTCAAAAATATCAAAATTACTAAAAACGAGACAAGAAAACTTACCCAATTTGTCCAAGAAAGCTTGCTTTCTCTTTCCTAGGGTTTCCATGGAATATTTAGGGAATAAAATGATATAAAATGGTTTTTATTTCTATTTAATTATTTATCATCTTTTAATTTTATCACTTTCTAATTTAGTCCTTAGCCTTTTTCTAATTTTCCATGGATGAGTCACCAAAAATATATACATACTTTTCATTTATGGTCTAATTACCATATAAGCACCTTAAGTTTTGAATTCCATAGCTATTTGATCCTTATAGCTACTAGAATTCAACTTTTGCAATTTATGCGATTTGGTCCTTCTCGTAATTAAGCACATAATCGGTAACATTTTCTTATCAGAATTTTCACATGACATTTCTATCATATTACGAACCATAAAATAAAATTAAAATAAATTTTATTTTCGGCTCGAATTTGTGGTCCCGAAACCACTGTTTCGATTTCACCGAAATTGGGCTGTTACAACACGGCCTAACACACGCCAGTGTGTACGCCCGTGTGTATGCCTATGTGCCTCACACGGCCTCACACGGCCTAACACACGCCCTTGTCACTTGCCCGTGTGGTCCTAATGCACAAACAGTGTGTTACACGGCCTGGACACACGCCCGTGTCCATGGCCCGTGTGCACTCTGCACAAAACATTCCCCCACATGGTCTGGACACACGAATGTTTCCTTAGCTCGTTTGTATTTAATTTGTGAACAATGAGTTACATGGCCTGACACATGGCCATGTAGTGTCAACAGCCATGTTTTCTGGCGTTTGAATTTCACAGAAATTCAAGTTTTTGGTACGCATTTAAAGTAGTTTTGAAGTAGAAACAGCGTAGAAGACTCTCGAGGCCTAAAACGACCATTCAATAACTCAATCAACCAACTCAATCGACAACAATACATAATTACACACAGAAAGAACCATGTCAAAAGTTTTGACACAAATCCTTCAAACGAAACCAACACTAACCGAATAATCAACAATAATTACTCAAATTAGCGCGTTGAGGTTCACTGCCTTCGATATCTGCGCCTAATAGGGAAGCCAAACGATTGGTTATCAGAGAATTTACACAATACATACAAAAACCCAATTCTTAATATACGATGAAGAATAAAAGGAATGCCGCAGACCAATTCTTAATAGACACGCCCGTGTCACAAGCTGTGTTGACATTCGAAATGGGATCACATGGCCATGTCCCAGCCCGTGTCCAACCCCGTGTAACTCTCTGACTTGGGTCTCACGGCCAACACACATACCCGTGTGGCTAGCCCGTGTGCACTGGAAATGGCCATACACGCCCGTGTGCCAGACCGTGTGCTAGGCCGTGCCAAACTTGTAGGGTATACTTACTTATGCCACACGGCCAGGTCAGACTGTAACAGCCCGATTTAGGGGCTAGTCGAAACAGTGATCTCAGAATCAATAATTTGAGGGTAGAGAAAATTATTTTCATGTTATGTTATGTGTTATAACATGTTTATGAGGATGCATGAAAATTTTGGTGCCTTAATTTTAGCGATTTCTAGCTAAATTGTGAAAAAGGACTAAATCGCATAAAGTGCGAAAGTTCTATTTTATTTGCTAGAGGCACCAAATAGATATGGTTTATAAATTGGGGGTACCAAATGTGAAATTTGGCTCTGTTTAAGTGGCTTGGCCGGTCAAGAAGTCAAAGGGGACAAGAGTATTAAATGTGGTCATGTTAGGTGACTAAAAAGAAATAAAATAAGATGAAATAAGCCAAGCTATCATCTTTTTTATTTCTTCTCTTCCTCCACCAAAAATAGCAGCCATGGAGGGGTTTTTGAAGCTTAAAATTTCAGCAAGCAATTCTCCACTCAAGTAAGTGATTTTGATGGTATTTTTTGAAGAAAATTGTACTTTTGGAGTCCCCTAAGCTTTTTAAAGAGGGGACTAGTTTCCAATATGGTTGAAATTCTAGGGACTTGCCATGATAGAGTTCATGTTGTTTTATGAGTTTTTATGGAAGAAAATGAATGATAGGATGATGAGAAACAACTTTTGTGAAAGGTGTTGTCATTAAAACACCTAATTGGGACTAAAATGCAAAAGTTGTAATTTGTTCATTAAGGCATGAAATAGATGGGATTGAAAATAGTTGTAAGAGGATTAAATGTTCATCTAGGATTTTTTAACAAGAAAATGTGATGAAAATTTATTTACGAGCCTAGGGGTAAAATAGTAATTTTGCCAAAGTGTAGGGGCAAAATAGTCATTTTTGCCTAAAGTTTAGATTATGGTATATCATGATTTATAAGTGATTAAATCAGTAAATTTCATTGTTCTAGATCAAAGAAAATGAGTTTCGGACCTAGAAAGGATGAAAAGAGAAATATGGGCAAAAAGTCCTTTTCGACTCTTTCGTCATCGAGGTAAGTTCATGTGCGAATGTTGCAATTACGTATGAGCTGATTTAGTATTCCAATGTTGTATGGAATGTATATTACTATATGAATGTATGAAATGTCTCTTGATGAGATGTCAATGGAATTACATTTAGAGTAATGGGAAAGGTGTATAGCACGATAGGACGATGGTTAAAGTCTCGAGTAAGACCATATTGGAATATGGCCTCGGTGTAAGAATTCGTATAAGACCATGTCAGGGACGTGGCATCGATACGTTAGTGTATGTAAGACCCAATTGGGGTATGATGATAATGAGAACTATGTGCATGAGACTCAAGAGAGTTATTTAACAATTCGAATGATTCAATGTATATGTTGAATGTATGTGGTTGTACCATGAGTAGCACAAGTATGTGTAGAACTGAATTGAGATGAATTCAATATATGATGAACCCCTAGTAGGGTATGTGTAGTTGATGCACCTTAGTTGTATGAGACAGATTTATTGATGTACTGTGTGAATGATAACGAGTATCGTAGAAAGTTAAGTAAGAACAGAAGCATGTGAGGATGTTCTCGAATGAACATTTGAAATAGAGATATACTTGTGAATTATTATCCATGAACGTAAATAACAGTGAGCTATGTACGATATCACCTGATTAATGGTTAGCGATGGGCTGTGTGCGATACCATCAACTATATTATTTATTGGTGGGCTATGTGCGTTACCACCTGATTGATTAGTAATCGATGGGCTGTGTGCGATACCATCGCTTATAAATGATTGGTGAGCTAAGTGCGAAATCACCATAGGTATAAATGATTGGTGGGCTATGTGCGTTACCACCTGATTAATTAGTAATCGATGGGCTGTGTACGATACCATCGCTTGTAAATGATTGGTGAGCTAAGTGCGAAATCACCATAGGTATAGATGATTGGTGGGCTGTGTGCAATACCACCCTATAAGAGATTCAATGGTGGGCTAAGTGCGTAACCACCGAGAGATTAGTAGTATGAGCGACTTATTGAAAATGCTTGATGTGTTGTTTTGTATGATCTTGTGATGATCAGTGCAGGAATGTATGCTAATTAAACAAGCGAATTGGAATTGTGGCATGTTAGAAATATGGTAAGAGATAGAATGAGTAAGATTCAAGAATGATTGAGTAAGTAACCATGAATTGATGAGAAAAACTCGGCATATTGCCTTGGGGTTATGTATATTCAGTGAATATCAATATTTGTCAGATTATGCAGATGAACTTACTAAGTATTATTGCTTACTCCTTTACTTTTCTCATCTCTTATAGGTTTCATTACTTAGCTCGGGTTGGAGACCGCTGGAGATATTTTTACACTATCGAGCAGACACACGGTATGTGGTATCAAATCCTTAAGAGTCATGGCATGTATAGGGATTCGTTTAAAGTGATGAAGTCTAATTGTTGTAGCCAAATGTTGTTGGCCTAAGAGAATTTATAGAATGGTTGTGTATAGCCATTGATGATGGCTTAAGTTGTTGTAAATGTTGTGGGAACAATTCTCCCAAGTGTATGAGAGGAAAACTTTATTTTCATGAACAAAATGTGTTAATTTATGAGTTTCAATTGATGATTTGAGAATGTTTTAAAGAAGTATATGAATGTATGCAAACAAGAGTAGTAAAAGGTTTGTAAGATAGCCTCTAAGTGCCCACACGGATAGACACACGGGCGTGTGTCTAGGCCGTGTGTCTCCTGCACCTTAATGTCTTAAGTAAGAATAGACCACGGGCTGGTCACACGGTCATTGTTCAGGCCATGTGATACACACGATTGGCACATGGGCGTGTGCCAAGGCCGTGTGAAGTCTGCACTTGACACTTAGAGCTTTAATTGTCACACGGGCCAGGGCCACGGGCGTGTCCAGGCCGTGTGGATTTAGTTAGTGTCGACCACGGGTGGATGGCACGGGCATGTCTTAAGGGCACACGGGCGTGTCCCTATACCAACATGGGCGTGTGGCCCCTGTCTTAAAGAAAAGTTACCTTTAGCTTATAAAAGTTTCCGGATGCAAGTTTAAGGCCTCGTAGGCCCACGATATGAATGATTTGACTAAGGAGGAGAAGTTTTAAGTCGGAGCAAAATTTTATAGCCCATAAGTACATGTTTAAAAAATTTCAAGCATATTATTGTCTCGTATCCGGTCTAAGCCTCAGACTCGAGTATGGGGTGTTACATTTAGTGGTATCAAAGCATGGTTTAGTCGGTTCTCAGACTAACCTAACGTTAGTAAGAGTCTAGCTATACATGCCATATGTAGACCGTGATAGTGTGATGTCTCCCGGCTCTAACGAAATTGTTTTGTTAAGACAGTGATGATTCCCAACTGAGCTAATTTCAGTAAGCTTGTATGATTTCTAAGCTCTATGATTTCTATTATTGAATTGCCTAGTATAATGTACATTATTTCGACGGAATGCTTAACGCTATGCTAAACAAAGAAATCAATGAGATTAAGTATGAGTAAGTCCCGATTGAAGATGAATGTCCCAGAGTACTCGATCCACCACATGAGATAAGAAAGTCCGTATAAGACCAAGCCAAGGCATGGCATCGGTAATCAAGCAGAGTTATCATGTAAGTCCAAGGCAAGCTTGGCATTGAACAGAGTTATCATGTAAGTCCAAGGCAAGCTTGGCATTGAACATTGTTATCATGTAAGTCCAAGGCAAGCTTGGCATTGAATAGAGTTATCATGTAAGTCCAAGGCAAGCTTGGCATTGAACAGAGTTATCATGTAAGTCCAAGGCAAGCTTGGCATTGAGCAGAGTTATCATGTAAGTCCAAGGAAAGCTTGGCTTTGAACAGAGTTATCATGTAAGTCCAAGACAAGTCTTGGCATTAAAAAGTTATCAAGAGAAAGAAATTTCATGTAAGTCCCAGCCAAGGCTTGGCATTGACCAGTTCATGAGTAAAGACTTCGTATAAGTCCATGTCAAGACATGGCCTCAAAACCGAGATGAGAAATTCCATGTAAGACCGTATCTAGGATATGGCTTTGGCATCAAGTTACGAGGGATGAGATTTAGTATCCTCGGTTATTCGTAGAAATTCATCGGGTAAAATGAGTAAAGCTTAAATGAGATAGCAAGAAAGTTTGTAGTAAAGTTGATATCATGTCATGCTAGTGAAGGCTAACTAACAAGTATATTTCGTGTTATGAATGATGATGTTGAGATTATGCTTGTTATAGTAAACTATACTGATCTATGTGATCAAGTGTTACAGGTACCTTTTTTACCTTACAAACATGAGACTAGTAAGTACCATGATGTATGTGAGAAGCAGTAAGAGTAAGTAAGCATTTGAGATTTGTGATTCCATTGTTTATGATAAATATGTCCACATGGTTAAATCTCACGTGTGACTGTTAAAGCAGAGAAGGTATAATGTTTCGTCTTATGACCCTGTTACAAAGTCACACATATTATTAGTGTGAGAGTAAAACTGAAAAGTTTGATTAAGTAGAATGTAGGAGACGAGTACGGTCGTTCAATGATAAAATGATGAATAAGACCATGGTTGGACCATGGCGGTATATGTGATCCCATATAAGACCATGTCTGGGGCATGGCATTGGCATCGATACATGATCCCGTATAAGACCATATCTGGGATATGGCATCGGCATTGATATGAGTTTCCATGTAAGACCGTAACTGGGATATGGCATTGGTATTGATATAAGATTTCGTGTAAGACCATAGCGAGGCTATGGCATCGTGATGACATGTAAAGTAATAGTTGGACTATGGCAATCAAGTAAACGATGTACTCAAACCCGTAAGACATTCTCTAGATTAATAAGCAATAGTAAGAGAAAGTAGATATTAATGTGAAACTTGAGTAAGTGAAATCACCGTTCGAAAGTATGGGTGATAGAAACCATTGTAACGTAAGTATGAAAACTTGCTTGGAGCGAGTTGTGTGACTACGATGATATTTCGTTAATTAGGGATGCTAAATCACATGTATGTCGTCACAAGAATCAAGTTAGGGGCTTTACGACTTCACCCCCCTTACCACTGTTAAATCATGATGAGATGTTATGAGAGTCAAATTGAATAAGTTTGCATGTGATTAATGCAAAAATTTATGTTAGCATAGTTGAGAATGCTTTGTATCGTGTTGATACATGATACTCTACTAAATAGTGTAATTGCTGTGGAACGTGAGGTTGAAGTCCTAGGGGACTATAATGAATATGAGAATCATGTAAGACCTTATTCAGAATACGGCATCGATGCTTGATGTTGAAGTCCATATAAGACCACCTCAGGAATGTGGCATTGGTTTCGTACCTACATGAATGACGATGAACATGCGTCTTTGATTATCCCTAGTGATCAATGGGACAGATAGATGAGTCTAGAGGTAGAAATGAGACTGGTACTAAAGTCATGTGAAAGAGTGAAAACATGTACTCGTGAATGAATCACGAAGAGACGATTACGATATATGACACGGAACGTATTATATAAGGGCAAGTATGAGTAAGTTGGCTAGAAGCCTATGGTTTATGCATGGTTAGTTAATGCCATGGATGGGATTATAATGATCTCCTTTAGTATTATGTACTAATACATGTTTCCCTTCAGGGATGATGCGGTCGTTCTTTTCATGAAATTGTGATTGTGTGAGAACGTTAACTGACGGAAAAAGTAGACTAAACGGTTGTCAATTTAGTTAATTGAAATCGACATTCCTCTATCTTCTTGTAACCTTAATTGGGCACCTCGAGGAGGAAGTGGGTGATGATTCTAGTATAAGAAATGAAATCACAAGTTTCACGTCGTATGATGAGTTTTCGAATAAGATGGATAGAGTTAATGAATTCGATCGAGATGTCCCTGCTATCGTGAGATATGACGATAGTAAAGGTTTTAGATTAGCATAACAATAGAAACTCAGATGAGAGTGTGCTTAAAATATGTTCTCAGTATGGAGAAAAGAGTATATTATTGTATTGAGATATGATTCAAGTTCTAGTACTCGAGATCACCAAATCGAGAGAAAGAGTTGACAAAGTTGGTGATCCAGAGACGATCACTTTTGTTTTACGTCTTTGTGAGTTAGATATTATGTATTGATCAATAGGAAGATCGATGTGTATTTTCTGAATTTTAATTAGTGAAGGTATCTTATGCTACAGAAGATTTTGAAGATGAAATAGTGGAAACGGCTTGAGCTATTACAATGGTGGGTATAGTTATTGTGATACTACTCAGATAGTAGACATAGTACAGATGTCTGAATGAAAGATCCATGTTTAGTAATGTGAGTTAGTTACTCGGTTAACTCTAGTTGGTAATATCCTAGTTTCAGCGAGGTTAATGACTAGAGCGAGTTTCCTTTTCAGAACAAAAGGGTTCAGAAGTGAGATAGTAAATGGTATTTTAAAAAAGCTCTGAATGAGTTTATTTAAGGTGATAAAATTCAAGTTGGATAAGATTTCCATTGTTGATGTTTCATTGAGATAGAATTTGAATGATGATGAATCCAGAACTTATGCAGAAGTTTTAGTATGAGATTTAGTAGTAGCGTATCTCTTAATGCAAGAATAAGGAAGTACGGTTATGAGCATAAATGTTTTGACAATAGAGTACATTTCACTATATGATCGAGTTATGGTCAAAAGTAGTTGAGCACTAAAAGCTGAGTTTCCAAAGCACACAAGACAAGACTACTACAGTTGGTGAATGCTTTAACGAGAAAGTGAGATAAAGCCTTATAGATTTCAAATTTGGTTTGACAAAATTTCCAAGAAAGGGAAATGTCGTTCGAATTGTAGTAAATCAACCAGTAAAGATTCAAATGATCATTTGGACATGTGCAGAGTTCCAAATTTGTAGATTGCAGAGTATATGCCCAGAGGAAGAATAACCTAGGTCTCAAGTTACATTTCGACCTTGTGTATCACAGCTTAAGAGTTATTGGCAAGAGAAACTTGAGGATAAGTGGATTCACGATATTGAAGAGTAGATGGAAACATCTTAAGAATGTTGGTAGCAAATCCTCCTAATAAGATTTTCGGGGACGAAAATCCCTAAGGGGGGAGAATTATAACAGCCTGATTTAGGGGCTAATCGAAATAGTGATCTCGGAATCAATAATTCGAGGGTAGAGAAAATTATTTTCATGTTATGTTATGTGTTATAACATGTTTATGAGGATGCATGAAAATTTTGGTGCCTTAATTTTAGCGATTTCTAGCTAAATTGTGACAAAAGGACTAAATCGCATAAAGTGCGAAAGTTCTATTTTATTTGCTAGAGGCACCAAATAGCTATGGTTTATAAAGGGGGTACCAAATGTGCAATTTGGCCCTGTTTAAGTGGCTTGGCCGGTCAAGAAGTCAAAGGGGACAAGAGTATTAAATGTGGTCATGTTAGGTGACTAAAAAGAAATAAAATAAGATGAAATAAGCCAAGCTATCATCTTTTTTATTTCTTCTCTTCCTCCACCGAAAATAGTAGCCATGGGAGGGGTTTTTGAAGCTTAAAATTTCAGCAAGCAATTCTCCACTCAAGTAAGTGATTTTGATGGTATTTCTTGAAGAAAATTGTACTTTTGGAGTCCCCAAAGCTTAAGCTTTTTAAAGAGGGGACTAGTTTGCAATATGGTTGAAAGTCTAGGGACTTGCCATGATAGAGTTAATGTTGTTTGATGAGTTTTTATGGAAGAAAATGAATGATAGGATGATGAGAAACAACTTTTGTGAAAGGTGTTGTCATGAAGACACCTAATTGGGACTAAAATGTAAAAGTTATAATTTGTTCATTAAGGCATGAAATAGATGGGATTGAAAATAGTTGTAAGAGGATTAAATGTTCAGCTAGGCTTGTTTAACAAGAAAATGTGATGAAAATTTATTTACGAGCATAGGGGTAAAATAGTAATTTTGCCAAAGTGTAGGGGCAAAATAGTCATTTTTGCCTAAAGTTTAGATTATGGTATATCATGATTTATAAGTGATTAAATCAGTAAATTTCATTGTTCTAGATCAATGAAAATGAGTTTCAGACCTAGAATGGATGAAAAGAGAAATGTGGGCAAAAAGTCCTTTTCGGCTCTTTCGTCATCGAGGTAAGTTCATGTGCGAATGTTGCAATTACGTATGACCTGATTTAGTATTCCAATGTTGTATGGAATGTATATTACTATATGCATGTATGAAATGTCTCTTGATGAGATGTCAATGGAATTAAATTTAGAGTAATGGGAAAGGTGTATAGCACGATAGGACGATGGTTAAAGTCTCGAGTAAGACCATATTGGAATATGGCCTCGTGTAAGAATTCATATAAGACCATGTCAGGGATGTGGCATCGATACGTTAGTGTATGTAAGACCCAATTGGGGTATGATGATAATGATAACTATGTGCATGAGACTCAAGAGAGTTATTTAACAATTCGAAAGATTCAATGTATATGTTGAATGTATGTGGTTGTACCATGAGTAGCACAAGTATGTGTAGAACTGAATTGAGATGAATTCAATATATGATGAACCCCTAGTGGGGTATGTGTAGTTGATGCACCTTAGTTGCATGAGACAACTTTATTGATGTACTATGTGAATGATAACGAGTATCGTAGAAAGTTAAGTAATAATAAAAGCATGTGAGGATGTTCACGAATGAACATTTGAAATAGAGATATACTTGTGAATTATTATCCATGAATGTAAATAACGGTGAGCTATGTGCAATATCACCTTATTAATGGTTAGCAATGGGCTGTGTGCGATACCATCAACTATATTATTTATTGGTGGGCTATGTACGTTACCACCTGATTGATTAGTAATCGATGGGCTGTGTGCGATATCATCGCTTATAAATGATTGGTGAGCTAAGTGCGAAATCACCATAGGTATAAATGATTGGTGGGCTATGTGCGTTACCACCTGATTGATTATTAATTGATGGGCTGTGTGCCATACCATCGCTTATAAATGATTGGTGAGCTAAGTGCGAAATCACCATAGGTATAGATGATTGGTGGGCTGTGTGCAATACCACCCTATAAGAGATTTAATGGTGGGCTAAGTGCGTAACCACCGAGAGATTAGTAGTATGAGGAACTTATTGAAAATGCTTGATGTGTTGTTTTGTATGATCTTATGATGATCAGTGCAGGAATGTATGCTAATTAAACGAGCGAATTGACATTGTGGCATGGTAGAAATGTGGTAAGAGATAGAATGAGTAAGATTCAAGAATGATTGAGTAAGTAACCATGAATTGATGAGAAAAACTCGGCATATTGCCTTGGGGTTATGTATATTCAAAGTGAATATCAATATTTGTCGATTATGCGAGATGAACTTACTAAGGATTATTGCTTACTCCTTTACTTTTCTCATCTCTTATAGGTTTCATTACTTAGCTCGGGTTGGAGACCGCCGGAGATGTTTTCACACTATCGAGCAGACACACGGTATGTGGTATCAAATCCTTAAGAGTCATGGCATGTATAGGGATTCGTTTAAAGTGATGAAGTCTAATTGTTGTAGCCAAATGTTGTTGGCCTAAGAGAATTTATAGAATGGTTGTGTATAGCCATTGATGATGGCTTAAGTTGTTGTAAATGTTGTGGGAACAATTCTCCCAAGTGTATGAGAGGAAAACTTTATTTTCATGAACAAAATGTGTTAATTTATGAGTTACAATTGATGATTTGAGAATGTTTTGAAGAAGTATATGATTGTATGCAAACAAAAGTAGTAAAAGGTTTGTAAGATAGCCTCTAAGTGCCCACACGGATAGACACACGGGCGTGTGTCTAGGCCGTGTGTCTCTTGCACCTTAATGTCTTAAGTCGTAATAGACCACGGGCTGGTCACACGGCCGTTGTTCAGCCGCAGATACACACGGTTGGCACATGGGCGTGCCAAGGCCGTAAAAGTCCGCACTTGACACTTAGAGATTTAATTGTCACACGGGCCGGGGCCACGGGCGTGTCCAGGCCGTGTGGATTTAGTCAGTGTCGACCACGGGTGGAAGGCACGGGCATGTCTTAAGGGCACACTGGCGTGTCCCTATACCAACATGGGTGTGTGGCCCCTGTCTTAAAGAAAAGTTTCCTTTAGCTTATAAAAGTTTCTAGATGCAAGTTTAAGGCCTCGTAGGCCCACGATATGAATGATTTGACTAAGGAGGAGAAGTTTTAATTCGGAGCAAAATTTTATAGCCCATAAGTACATGTTTAAGAAAGTTCAAGCATAGTAATGTCTCGTATCCGGTCTAAGCCTCAGACTCGGGTATGGGGTGTTACACACACGCCCTTGTGTGAGGCTGTGTGGAGCATACTGACTTGATTTTAATATCAACACCAGGGGACACACGGCCTTGTAACATAACCGTGTGTCACACACGGCTGAGACACACGCCCGTGTCTCTGCCCGTGTGGACAAAAATAGGTTATTTACCAAGCCATTTTGCCACCCAAATCTTCAAATACCTACATTAACCCAATTGGAACAAAATATGGCAGATATAGACATTTAACTACTCTCAATTAAGCATCATTTATACCATCTCAATTCCAACAACTAACATGCTTATAATCTCATGTTTTCCTTATTCAAATCATACAAATTATACCTTTTACAAACATATATCATGTACCATTCCACAAGCATATAGCTTCTCAATTATCAATCATTTGACATCTATAATACAAACTATCAATAACATTTCAAAATCAACCTCAATCACATAACATAAGCCATATGCACAATTATATATATACATAACCAAACTAACCAAGTTAAGCCAAATATCATGGCTATATATATACAAACCGAAACATAACCATTCACAAGCCATCTCCAATGGCAAAACTCACTACCAAAATACATATCAAAATGACCATAATCCTATACATGCCATATGACCAAACCATAAGCTCAAAATTACCAAAGTGATGGTTGGATAGTGTGACGATGTCTCCGACGATCCCCGAATCCAAGCTAGATTTGAAATCACTATAAAACATGGAAAAATAAACAACGTAAGCTTTATAGCTTAGTAAGCTCGTATGAAATAAACTCAACTAATCATAAATCGTCAATTTGAACATATTAACATGTAATTCATGATAACTAACAAACCTTTCACATGCTTAATCATATGCTTATATGTAAACTTCATAACTTCTTCGATTTAAAGATCATACTATCCATGTACCTACTTGTACCAATCCGTAATGAGCTCATACCTATTCGGAATACTGTCGAATACTCTAAATCTCGCACACTAAGTGCCAATACATAGCCGAAGCTATTTTAATCTCTCACACTAAGTGTCATACATAGCTGAAGCTATCTCGATCTCGCACACTAAGTGCCATACATAGCCGAATCATCGTCAAACATAACTGTAGTCTCGTGTACACAAATTATGCAATATCAAAGCATTTAAAGCATAATTATAACAATTTTTATTACATACGAACTTACCTCGGATGCTAAAACAGAAAAACGAGTCAACTATTCCGCAACTTTGTTCTTTCCCCGATCTAAGTCCGTATTTCGCCTTTCTTGATATGCTCAAGAAAAACTTGCCGAATGCTCAAACCTAAAATGGTGATGTTTTCCTCCTTTAAAAATCGGCTAGGTGAAGAAGATGGACACAAATTATGGTTTTATTTTTACTTATTTTAATTTATTTGCTAATTTACTAAATTAACCTTACTAATTAACCTTTAAATCAATTAATAACATGTCCATAAATTTTCACCCAATATAAAAATGGTCTATTTATAACATAAGGACCTCCACTATTTAATTTCATAGCTAATAAACCCTTTTAGCTTATAGAACTCTAATTTTTCACTTTACGCGATTTAGTCCTTTTTTATCAAGTTAACTAATCAAACGATAAAATTTCTTAACGAAATTTTCACACGAACATATTTTCATGCTATATACATTAAAAATAATAATAAAATAATAATTTCAGCTTTGAATTTGTGGTCCCAAAACCGCTATTCTGAATTGACTAAAAACGGGTTGTTACATCATCGATACAATCATCCAACACCTTTTGTAACCGATTAGCAACAGTCTTAGCAATAATCTTATAGATCACCATACACAAGCTGATAGGGCAAATTTTTTTTGGTTTAATAGGATTAGCAGTTTTTGGAATCAACACCAATTGAGTTATGTTAATTTCTTCCAACGATTTACCGTGATTCAAAATATCCAAGCAAAAACCACTAGTATCTTTACCAATAATATTCCAGTACTTTTGGTAAAAGATTGCCGGAAAACCATCAGACCCAGAAGCTTTTGTATGTCCCATCCCTTTCAGTGCCTCAACAATTTCTTCATCAGTGTAACAAGCCATCAAACATTGATTCATACTGTCAGAAATGCACGAATGTACCCCTGAGAGTATATACTCCAAATTTCCAACTCCTCTAGAGTCAAATAAATCTGAAAAATAGGCCCGCGCAATATTCTCAACCTCCCTCCCATCCGTAGCAAGAGAACCATCGATTTTCTATAAACCACGAATCCGATTAGTACGCCTTCTCTGAGTAACATAATTGTGGAAAAAAGAAGTATTCTTATCGCCCATTTTTAGCCAATTAACTCTTGCACATTATTCCCAATATCTCTCCTCCTTATCCATCTCCATATTTAGATGTAATTTGACCTCCATAAGCTCCACCAAATTTCCATCGGATCTCTCATCACAATTTAATTCCTCAAATCTCCTATTTAATCGTTTCACTTCACGCCCTCTTTTGTACTTAATCTTACCTGCCCACTCCTTCAACCCATTAGCAAGAGTTGACATACGACTTAGAAAAGAACCAGAAATCCCTTTCCATAACTTCCTTATCTCTTCCTCACACGATTCCTCTAACATCCACCAAGCTTCAAAGATAAATATATTAGGTCTTCTATCCAACTTTCCATCCATCGTCTCAATGAACAAAAGACAATGATCTGAGAAAGAGTGCGCAAGATGCCTCAAAGAGTAAGTTGGGAAAAGTTGAAGCCAAGCATCAGTAGCAACCCCTCTGTCAATTCTTTCCCTAATGTTCCGTTCCAATATTTGACCCCTTTCCCAAGTAAACCATGAACCAGAAAAACCAATGTCTTCCAATTGAAAATCCTCCAACGTTCTACGAAAAGCCTCCATTTGAGCCTCCTCCCTAAGTAATCCTCCCTGTTTTTCATGGGCAAAAAGAATATCGTTAAAATCACCCCTAACCAGCTATAGAAGTGAATTATTTCTCCCCAATCTTCGAAGTAAATCCCACGTCTCCGATTTATTCCTTACATCCGGAGCCCCATAAAAACCCGTAAAACACCATCGAGGGCTTCCTTCATCTTCTTGAATTTCAACATCAATATGGTTCTTTGAGAAAATTTTTAAAGTGACCAAGTGTCCCCCATTCCATCCTATACTTAAACCCCATTGTGAACCTTCAGCAGGAACGTCAATACCATTAAAAAATCCACAACGTTTCCTAACACTCCCCATCCTATTAGTGTTCAATTTAGTCTCCATAAAGAAGACAATTTGGGGATGATAAATTTTCAGCATATGCTGAAGTCTTCTTACTGCTCGCAGACTCCCCAATCCACGAACATTCCAACAAAATATTTTCATTTCTTCCGGTCAGCATGCCCAATGGCAGCCGCCGGTATTAGTTGGTTATGAGCTGAATGCCCACCAGTAACCTCCAACGAATCCTGAACATTAGAAACATTAGAGATCAAAAAATCAAACCTCTATCTTTTTTTTCCCTTCTTCATTAGTGATTGGATCATCTTCTAATTCACAATCCATATTTGATAACTCCACTCCACCCGTAGAACCTATCCCACTTGGAACTTTCCTCAAAACATCACCATTCAGAGAAGGCCCTACTAGTTGACTCTTGCCATGCCCTAAATCATTTCCCTCAATATGACAGGAATTCCTCCATTGCTAGACATCATTCAGAATAGCTGGAAATAGGGAAGCTTCTAAATTTATTCCAAGAATATTATTCATATTAACCCATGATCCACACCCTTGATTTTGACTTGAATTTTGGCTAGATTGCTGCCCAAAACGAGACTTTCGAAAAAATTTATTTTCCCCCTCACCCCTCAGCCAAATGCTGTTGACAGTGGTACCCTTCCTCGCCTGAGCCCTCAACAACAGATCCCACCCCAACTCTATTTCCTGCATTCCATTATGTAATCTTATCGGGCAAAAATTATCACCATGGCCAAGGCAGCCACATAAAAAGCAAAACAAAGTTAATTTTTCATACTTAAATTTTGCATAAGTAAATTTAGAATCAGAAATCATGATTTTCTTTCTTCTTTTCAGAGGTTTTCGAACATCAAACTGCACACGAATACACATATAATTCTTATAACCATTGAGAACCTGCTTCTTATCATATTCTAAAAATCTGCCAATGAAGTTTCTAAATTGCACCGCCATTGAATCTCTGAAAAAACCAGGTGGCAAGTCGTGAACTTGAACCCACCAGTCCGAATACACCAATGGAATAGACATCGAATCTTTATTCTCCTGAATCCTATGGAGAATCAATAGATGATTATTAAAAGTCCAAGGAGCGCCTGTAATAACCCAGAATGTAACACCCCAAACCCGGCCCAAACATTACGACCGAATTTGGTTTGCTACAGAGAAAAGATTTTTAAAACCATTTTAAAACCGATTTCCAAATTAGTCGAAATGCCTTTCAATTTAAATTTTCTTTGTTAAAAACCAAACTTAATATATTTGCTGAGTCGAGTTGTTTACAAATTTCGAATGTACCCGATGGTACTTTAAAACATTTTTCATTTAATTTGAGAAAACATGTGCAACCGCTTTAACATCATCAAGTAGTTTAAACCAAACATTCAAACACGCAAGAATAATGAAATCATACTAGGAGGCCTTATTACAAATAAGCAACATAAACCAAAAAGAAAGATAAATAATATCCAAAATTCATTTATTAAAAATCTCCATCGCATGGCCACCTCGAGTCCATCCGGCTCCTTATCCGCGGGTCTACGAATCACTGAAAAATTAAAGGAGAAGGTGAGTCACCAAGACTCAATGTGTAACCCTTCCCAATTTAATGCAATCACATACACAAATTATAACCAATTAACATGCATAAGTTTAAATGCACCCAACCTAACCATCCATACGCCTTTTTCTACCCCTTGTGGTACCAAACCACCGGTGGTGCTAAACCACTGGTGACGTATAGTCACAAATGTGATACCAAATCACCGGAGATACCAAATCTCTCTGGTGTCCAAGACACAATTGTGTTACCAAAACACCGGTGACCGAAGTCACAAATAGGTGATGGGGCCAACCCATCGTGTGATACCAAATCACCGCAGACAATCCCATATCTCAAAGTGGGGCCAACCCACGGTGGAATTAACCACGAGGACAAGTCGCTATGAGGTGCCAAACCTCGGTGACCGTAGTCACGATGTGTTACCAAAACACCGGTGTCCGCTCGACACGAATATCACCGCCCCTCCTCTCATCAACCCATAACAATCATTTATATGCATGTACCACAAATCATGTTGATAGATTTATTTAACAACATCCAATCGATTTATCATAAGCCATATATCAAATAATACACATACTAAATGTGTCATGCTTCCCAAAAGCATCAAATAATAATCACATAGTAATAAGAACTTACCCAAATCCTTGTTAATACCATGAAGGTATTTCATCCATGTCTACACTAAACGTTAGGCATAAAATAACACTTAGCATATTAAAAGTTATAAGATGTGTATGTATACACACTGCACCAAAAAGAATTCTAAATCCCGAATAGACAAATCGCCACACAAGTATTCTTGCCCCTATATTCGCCAAAAATGAATATTAGAACCATGGCCTATCGGCCAAACCAAAATAATTGAGAAAGGTTCCTTGTGAACCTAAAATCTTACCCAAAGCCTTCGAACACTTATCCAACACACTCCTAAAAGAATCGGCCTCACTTCCCTACAATCAACCATCATCAATAAAGTTTATTAGCCTTCGGCTTAAACGAAAACTTAAAAGAGTAATCCCTTTGAAATAAGCCTTACCACCTTACCAAAACCAATTCCTAGAGAAGTCCCGATGAAAACTTATCTTACCTTCAATATTCGGCCTAAGTTGATCAAGATAGGAGAAGAAAATTCGGTATACCCAAGAGAGTGGATTCGGCTATGATTTGTTCAACACAATCAACCAAGGTTCAACTTGTATGGAAAAAGATGAAGTAAGAAAGTGAACCAATAGTTTCGGCTAAGTGCTTTTGAGAAGAGAAAAGAAAGAATTAGATAGAGTATTATGGTATAGGAGATTCGGCTAAGAAAGAAATAAGAAAATGGACAAAAGAGATGAGTGTTTCGGTTTTGAGAGAATGAAAAGGAGAAATAGAAAATGAGCCAAAAATGACCAAATGGTCAAAAGTATTAAGCTTAGCAAATGGTGAAATTCAACTAACAAGAAAAGAGTTTGAGAGAAAAATTGTTTTGCACCTTTTGCACCAAATGAAAGAAATGACCAAAAAGAATTCCTAAGCCTTACCCACACTAGCATATTCGGCCAAATCCCCTCCCTTAGCCACATTGCCGTCCAAGTTCATGGCATAAAGGCCATGATTATGTTTCCAAAACATAATCCTTGATACTAGCCCCATGTCTCCATATTTTCCTTAATCACTTGATTCCCTTCCATATGTTAACACTTGCCTTAAACCTATAGTCTACTAACCAAAAATTAACATGGTCAACCCTTATCTTAATCATCCTTGGCCGACACTTACTTATACCAAAGCAAAAATAAAAGTTATCCCAATGCTATTTAAGGGATTCGAACCTCTCCCCTCAAGCTAAACTCCATGCGCCATTACCAACTTGCCATGCACTCATCTTGTGTCACTTATTGCTACTTAAATTAACTTAAGTGCTAAGCTCATTTAATCCTCTTCTTTAAATAAGCCATACTAAGAATTATTCTACTAAACCGAGCTTACTCAAGACCCCTAATTAAGCCTTATATCAATACGAATAATATCACAGAAATTCAAATACAAGAAAAATAATTCAATCACAAATAACCCCTATTTTGGGATGTTACACAGAAAATATCTCACTCATTAAAAAACTTGAAGAGAAAACGCTGCTCCCCCAGATCTGATATTTGCACACCCTCCAAAGGATGCCATATATTTGCCATTGTATTCCTCATGGCTGGGAAATGCACCACACTGGCAGTAAAGAAGCACCCCACCAAACAAAAACTATACGCAGCGCTTTGTTCTTCTAACTCTCCCTACATAGAGAAAGCGTCTTCTTCACCATCCTCTAAACTCAGATCCTCAATACAACGTTCCATCCCTTCTGCAGCAAAGACACACAGCTTTCCAATTCATAAAATAGAGTAAAAACCAGAATCAAGATAGCAAAAAGGTCAAAGATGAGAAACATAAAGGAAAAATAAGAAACCCCAAAATCATGCCAACCGACAGATAGAGACGTGCTAGACGATAGACCTTTTTAAAATATATATTTCTGGGAAAGAGTAATTTTAAATTCAATAGGATATGTAAATATCTATGGTGTATATATATTTAATAATAATAGGTAAGAATAAATTATAGGAAGGAAATTATGTTTTTCTTAATGGAAAATGGATATGATAAGTTTTGTTAAATAATAATATCACTTTTAATATATTAACATTGTTAATAATTTTGAATATTTTAATTTGATTAAAATATTATTCATGTTTAAAAGGTTTTTTTTTAAATAATACGTGTTAAGATATTTTTATATTTGGTAAATAAATCATTCCTAAAAAATTAGGAATTAAAAAATATGGTTGAGGATTTTTCTTGTATTTAGTTTTGTTATTTTTAGCTTTGAACTTACTAATTTTAGCTATTGTAAAACTTGTAAAAGGCTAGAACCATTTGAATTTGTTCATCAATTCAATAAAAATCTTCTCTCATTTGAGTTAAAAGCTTGTTTTTCTCTCTTTCCCTACTTATAAGTGCAACAGTGATATCCGAGCCAGGTTTGTTCTTGCTAGCCTAGAAAAGGCTTCACCTATTGCCTCAGGAAGTAGTTTTGTTCAAGCAGTCATTCCCCATTTTGATGGTCACTATGACTATTGGAGTATGCTAATGGAGAATTTCCTGTGGTTAAAGGAGTATTAGAAATTGTTGAGGCAGGTATCAAAAAGCTTGCGGAAGGAGAAACTATAACGAATGCCTAGAAAACAGAGTTTGAAGTAAGAAAGTTGAAAGAATTGAAGGCAAAAAATTATCTCATTCATGCTATTTATTGTCCTTCTTGGAAATTATTCTTTGAAAAGAAACTTCCTAGGATATATGGGATTCCATGAAGAAAAAGTATGAAGGCTCTGTTAGAGTGAAGCGAGCATAGCTTCAAGCCTTGAGGAGGGACTTCGAGACTCTACAGAAGAATGAAGTGGAATTTGTCACTAGCTATTGTGCTAGAACCATAGAGATTTATAACAGGATGTGGTTCCATAGTAAGAAGATGGAGGATGTCACCATAGTGGAGAAGATTTTGCACTCCATGACGCCAAAGTTTGATTATGTCATTTGCATCATTGAAGAGTCAAAAGACATAGATGAATTGTCTCTTGATGAGTCGCAAAACTCTTTATTGGTGCATGAGCAGAAGATGAATCATAATTTAGCCTTTGAGGAACAAGTTTTAAAGGCTTCTACTTTTATTTCATCTTCAAATTTTAGAGGAAGGGATAAAGGTAGACATATAGGTAGAGGAAAAGGAGATCGAGGTAGTAGAGATAGTGGCAATAGAAATGGCGACAGGAATTATAGATTCAATGATGACCAAAGTAAATGCAAAGGATGAGATTTTGATAAATCCAAGATAAAATGCTTCAGATGTCAAAAGTTTGGTCATTATCATTTTGAATATTATGCTAGGCTACCAAGTGACAAGGATGAATAATCTCATTTTATTGAGAACAAGAAAGGAGAGATCTTGTGGATGGCGGTTCTAGTTGAAAAGGAACCTGAGCTAAATGTTTGGTATATGGATATAGGCTGCAGTAACCACATGTGTGGAAGTAAATAATCTTTTTTGTATTTAAATGATGATTTTTGTTCTACAATCAACTTCAGTGATTTTTCTAATGTGGATGTCATGGGAAAACTTAACATCAATACTAGAACCAAGAATGGTTTTGTGGAAACCATATCTCATGTGTTATATGCTTCTGCTTTAAAAAATAATTTGTTGAGTGTAGGTCAATTGTTGGAAAAAAAGGTATATTGTCACTCTCAAGAATGGTGTTGGGGAGATTTCTAATCCATCTAGAAGAGTTATTCCTATTGTGGAAATGAATCAGAACATGTTGTTTCCATTGAAGATTGAGGTTGTTCAATCTTGTTTGGTGGCAGAAGTTAAAGATCCTTCATGGCTGTGACATTTTTGCTATGGTCATTTAAACTTTGGTGGTTTGAAGATATTGAAAAGAAAAATATGGTGACTGGTCTTTCTCCAATTATCTCTCCCTCCCTAGTTTGTGAAGAATGTGTTGTTGGCAAACAACATAAATCTCAATTTCTCAAAGGAAAGTCATAGAGAGCAAAAGAGGTATTGGAGTTGGTGCACTCAAACATTTGTGGGCCAATAAATCCAATTTCTAGTAGAGGTAAAATGTATTTTATTACCTTTATTGATGGTTATGCTCGTAAAACTTGGATTTACCTTCTACAAGAAAAATCAGAGGCTTTTAACGCATTTAAAAGCTTCAAGGCTTGTGAAGAAAATAAGAAAGGAAGAAACATTCAGGCTTTCTAAACTGATCGTGGTGGTGAATATTGTTCTAAAGTATTTGAAGATTTTTGTGACATTCACGGCATCAGAAGAGAGCTGACAACTGCTTATACGCCACAAAAAAATGGTTTATAGGATAGGAAAAATATAACCATTCTTCGAAGCCTTCTAGCAAGAGGAAGAATTCCAAAGGTGTTTTTCCTAGAAGCTATAAATTGGAGCATTCATATCTTAAATAGGAGTCCTACTCATGCTTTTCGAGATGTGACTCCGGAGGAAGCTTGGAGTGGAAGGAGACTAGCAGTAGTTCACTTCAGAATTTTTGGGTGTATTGACTATACACATGTCCCAGAGGAGAAAAGGAATAACCTTGATGATAGAGGTGAGAAGTGTGTCTTCTTAGTATGCCAAGATGTGTTTGTTGAACAACCCTTGGTTATATTAAGGTTCGAGATTAGCATAAATTTTACCGATTGAAGAAAACTCTTTATGAAATAAAACAAGCTCCACGTGCTCTCATTGTGTGCTTATATGTTGACGATCTTATTTTTACTGAGAATGATAGTGCCATGTTTGAATGATTTCAAGAAATCTATGATGGATGAGTTTGAGATGTATGATCTTGAGAAGATGCACTATTTCCTTGGCCTAGAAGTGATGCAATCTGATGATAGAATTTCCTTGGCCTAAAAGTATTCACAGATTCAAGATGACTAATTGCAACTCTACCAACACTCCAACTGAGTTTGGCTTAAAGCTAGTTAAAGAAGGAGATGAAAAGAAGGTGGATAGCACACTTTACAAGCAAATTGTAAGCAATTTGATGTATCTAACTGCTACAAGGCCAAACATTATGTATTCTATGAGTCTTATTGGTGTTGGAAAATTGAATTCGGAAAATGCAACGAAAAATAGGTTTAAGGGAAAACTAAATTTTTATTTTTTTTCTTCTAAAAACAAGAACTTGATTGTGTTATCTAAAGTAGCGGACACTTAATCAAAATCGTACCTTTATGATTCATCTAGGATGAACGCTTCAACCGACTAGTCTTCCTCGCTATCCTCAACCTCACGTCTGCTAGGTGTGGGCTCGCTTCGAATCAAAAATTTTTTCACAAAATTAATAGTGGGACAATTTCATAATTTCTCTGAACTTTTTGGGTCAAATTGTAAATAACAAGAATATCTCTAGAAATTTTTTGAAATAATTTCTTCAGAAAACTTTGTAACAGCCCGATTTAGGGGCTAGTCAGAACAGTGACCTCAGAATCACTAATTCGAGATTAGAGAAAATTATTTTCATGATATGTTATATGATATAACATGTTTATAATGATGCATGGAAATTTTGGTGCCTTAATTTTAGCGAATTCTAACTAAATTGTGAAAAAGGACTAAATCGCATAAAGTACGAAAGTTCTATTTTAATTGCTAGAGGCACCAAATAGCTATGGTTTATAAATTGGGGGTACCAAATGTGCAATTTGGCCTTGTTAAATGTGTTGGCCGGCCATAGAAAGTCAAGGGGGACAAAGACATTAAATGATGGTAAAAAATTTGGTGATGTTAGGTGTTTAAATGAATAAAATAAGGTGAATAAAGATGTTATCATCTTTTCACTATTCCTTCACCTTCTTCTACCGAAAATAGAAGAGAAATAAGGGCTATGGAGCTCAAAAATTTCAGCAAACATTCCTCCTCACAAGTAAGTGATTTTGATGATCTTTCTTGATAAAAATTATACTTTTGGAGTCCCCAAAGCTTAAGCTTTCTAAAGAGGGGACTAGTTTGCAATATGGTTGAAAGTCTAAGGACTTGCCATGAGAGATTTTATGTTGTTTGATGAGTTTTTATGAAAGAAAATGAATGATAGGATGATGGGAAACAACTTTTCTGAAAGGAGTTGTCATGAAACACCTAAATGGGACTAAAATGCAAAAGTTGTAATTTGTTCATTAAGGCATGAAATTGATGGAACTGAGAATAGTTGTAAGAGGATTAAATGTTCATCTAGGCTTGTTTAACAAGGAAAAGATGGATGAAAATTTATTTACGAGCCTAGGGGCAAAATAGTCATTTTTGCCTAAAGTGTAGATTATGGTGTATTATGATTTATAAATCATTAAATCAGTAAATTTTATTGTTCTAGATCAAAGAAAATGAGTTTCGAACCTAGAACAGATGAAAAGAGAAATGTGGGCAAAAAGGTCCCTTTTGGCCCTTTCGACATCGAGGTAAGTTCATGTGCAAATGTTGAAATTACGTATGAGCTTATTTAGTATTCCGATGTTGTATGAAATGTCTCTTGATGAGATGTCAATGAAATTAAATTTAGAATGATGGGCAAGGTGTATAGCACGATAGAACGATGGTTAAAGGCTTGAGTAAGACCATATTGGGATATGGCCTCGGTGTAAGAATTCGTATATGACCATGTCAAGGACATGGCATCGATATGTTAGAGTATGTAAAACCCAATTGGGGTAGAGTGACAACGAGAACTATGTGCATGAGACTCAAGAGAGTTATTTAACAATTCGAATGATTCAATGTATATGTGAATGTATGTGGTTGTACTATGAGTAGCACAAGTAGGTGTAGAATTTAATTGAGGTGAATTCAATAAATGATAAACCCCTAGTGGGGTATGTGTGTTTGATGCACTGTGTGAATGAGAACGAGTATCGTAAAAGGGTAAGTAAAAATGGGAATGTGTGAGGATGTTCTTGAATGAACATTTGAAATAGAGATATACTTGTGAATTATTATCCATGAATGTAAATAACGGTAAGCTATGTGCAATGTCACCTTATTGATTATTGATCGATGGGCTATGTGTGATATCATCACTTATAAAGGAATGGTGGGCTAAGTGCGAAACCACTAAGATATTAGTTGCATGAGCGGCTTATTGAAAATGCTTGATGTGTTGTTATATATGATCTTGTGACGATCAGTGCAGGAACGTATGCTAATTAAACGAGTGAATTGGCTTGTGATATGGTAAGAATGTGGTAAGAGATTGAATGAGTAAGTTTCAGGAATGGTTGAGTAAGTAGCCATGAGTTGATGAGAAAAACTCAACATATTGCCTTAGTGTTATGTATATTCAGTGAATATCAATATTTGTCAAATTATACAGATGAACTTACTAAGCATCATTGCTTACTCCTTTACTTTTCTCATCTCTTATAGGTTTTATTACTTAGCTCGGGTTGGAGGCCGCCGGAGATGTTTTCACACTATCGAGCAGACACTTGGTATGATGTGTCAAGTCTCTTTAAGTTATGGCATGTATAGGGCTAGTACCTAAGGTTGAATAAGTCATTGTTGATGTGGCCAAATTATGTTGGCCTAAGAGAACTTATGTTTATTTGTGTATAGCCATAGATGATGGCCTAAGTTGTTTGTAATTATATAGGAATTAGTTCTCCCTAGTGTATGGGATAAAGACCTCATTCTTTTTTAATCAAACGTCTTTAATTCAAGAGTAATGTTGATACTATGTGTAGTTATGTGATGAGGTATGAATGTATGCAAATATGGGTGGAAAAAGGCTTGGTAGATAGCCTCTAAGTGCTCAAGACGATAGACACACACCAAGCGCAGGTTCTAGGCCGTGGCGTAACCTCGCACCTTAGTTTTATAAGTCGATAGGCCACGGGCTAATCCCATGGCCGTGTGTTAAGGCCGTGCATGTTACACGGTTGGAACATGGGCGTGTGCTCGGTCGTGCCAATAAGTCAGTATGTCAAGGTATAGTACACGGTCTAAGTCCACAAGCGTGTCAAGGCCGTGTGGATTTAGTCAGTGTCGACCACGGGTGGAAAGCACGGGCATGTCTTAAGGGCACACAAGCGTGTTCCCAAACCGCATGGCCGTGTGCCTTAACCGTGGGGCATTTGGCAGAATGCTTGGGTTTTTAAGCACGGTTGTTGAGCATGGCCGTGTGTGTCTACACACGGGTGTTTCTCATTATACACGGGCGTGTGGCCCCTGTTTTAAAGAAAAGTTTTCTTTAACTCGTAAAAATTTTCCGAACGCAAGTTTAAGGCCTCGTAGGCCCATAATACGAATGACTTGACTAAGAAAGAGAAGTTTTTAATTTGGAACAAAATTCTATAGCCCATAAGTATATGTTTAAGGAAGTTCAAGCATAGTAATGTCTCGTATCCAGGTTTAGCCTCAGAAACGGGTATGGGGTGTTACAAATTTTCTCTTTACAACATTCTTTGAATTCAAGTGTGTGAGAATAATGACTCATGCTCTCTTTATATAGGGAGAGTGTAACACCCCAAACCCGGCCTAGACATTACGACCGGATCTGACGTGTCACATCGAAGTGTCGTTTGAAAACTGGGCTTGTTGATAAAAGTTCGTTACTAAATTTTAAATCCCATTTAAAATTCAATTGCTGTTGAAAACGTTAGTGTTGTAAAATCAAATTATGTTGTCCCATTTTAGGTCATATCAATTGTTATAAGTTTATCAATCTGAAATAAAACTGCGGAAGCCTTTTCTAGTTGTAAACTTTAAGATTTGAAAAACGTGATTTTCTTTAGAAACATTTATCGTTTTAAAAACCCGTGTTTCCTAGTCTAGCAGGTTGAAATAAAAAGAAAATACCAAATAAAAGTTAAAACCTCAAATGGCCTTATTACAAAAATATCAACCCCCAAATGAAATATTAAAAACTAGATATAAATTAAAATACTCGTGAGCATGTGGCCACCTCCGATTCCCTCGCAGCTCCAAATCATCTAAGGCTGGGGATTACCTGTATAGTTCAAAGAAAAGGGCGAGTTACGAGAACTCATTATGTAATCCTCTATCATGCAGTAACAGTCTGGGCCAGAGTCCTATTCAGTAACAAATTAGTCTGGGCTTTAGCCCTATACAGTAACAGAGTGGGTCTAAGCCCAAAGTCATAACAAAGGCAAATGTAGATGCAACCCAACCCAGTCCAGCCAACACACCACCCGTACCAACCAACACACCATGTGGGGACCAAGTCGACCCACCCAGCCAACACACCAATATCGCAACATAGCTACTAGTAATAACGCAACAAAGCTGCTAATAACAGTAAACATGGCCAAGCCACTAAAATCAAAATACGTGGCGAAGCCACTGAGAACAGTAATAACATGGCAGAGCCACTAGTACAGTACTTCCTCCAAATCAGAATCCCAACCCCAATGCAGAATGTCGTGTCATAAATATTACATGTATGCAGTACGTCATATTCATAATCAGTCATATAAATGTCATACACACAACACTTAAACTACAACTAGGGGTATAATGGTCATTTTTTCGGTTAAGGGTAAAACGGTAATTTTCACCCCTCAGGGGTATCTTGGTAATTCTACTCTACGAGGGTATTTTAGAAATTTTACCCTTCGAGGGTATTTCGGTAATTTTACCCTTCGAGGGTATTCGGTATAGTTTACAACCTTTCTAAAGGCCTATCGTCGTCTCGAACGACTCGAACAACTTATAGGGCCAAAATAGTGTAATTGGGCCCAAAGCCCATTATTCGGCCCAAGTGGGCCCACACGCTCGTGTGGCCCATTCAGCCCAATTTCAGTCACGGCTATAGGGACTTCGCAGCCCAATCCATTATTTGTCACTATCATGAATTTTACCTAGGTGGGGCCTATGGGCCCATTGGGCCCACATGGCCCATCTTAGCCCAACGAGGCCCATTACGACCTAAGCCCACGAGAACGCTCGTGGTGGCTTCTACAGTCTAGCGCCCATGTTCATGAGCTCGGTTTACCACACGCACGATTGTACGCTCGTGTGGCATCGTATGCCATATTTTTGGCTTTTTGGCATTTAGCCGATCTACAGTCTTATCAGTGTAACCCCTACATACTTTCGGCTTTTCAGCCAATTATCGAATGCTGCATACGATTACACACCTGTTCGCGAAACTAGTTAAGATCCACGCTCTCCGAATCCTACAATCCACCAACATATCATATCAGATTTACAACCAATAAGGCTAACGCATACTCTTGATCCACCACCATTATTTACTTAAACCACAACCACTCACCTTGCTCGAACTCACCGGTACTAGCGCCTCCTCACTGATCAAGGGCGATTTCCCCCTCCTAACAAGATTTGGCGTAACAAAAGTTGTTAGAAAACAACTAAACATTCGACCACCAAGAGAAAACAAAAAGAGAGAGCCGAAGCTTGATAATCAAGCCATAAGAAATCTAACTAATAACGTAATAATAAAGTGATTGTAGTATTCCTCCCTTACCAATACCAATTAACAACGTATTTCGGCAGTTGCCTGACAAGAAGATTCGGCCCGAACTAAGAAGAACCAAAAAGATTTGAAAGGGAGAGAGTATTAGTATTCAGCCTAGCAGAGAAAGGGAGACAAAAACTTTAAACAGAAGAAGAAATGGAAGTAAAAGAGAAGGAGACTACCAATTCAGCAAAGAGAAAAGTGTGGAGAAGAAAGAAAGGCTTCAATGGAGAATTCAGCAATTGGAAATTGGTATGTTGATTGGAAAAAGTGAATGACAGTTGAGAGAAAAAGAAAGTAGAAGAAAGAAAGACTTGAATGGTAAAAAATGTTGCACGAGACGCCACAAAAAGAAGTAATCCCGAAACAGAAAAGAGAAAAAAATCTAAAAATACCAGAGAAAATTCGGCACCTCTATACTCTCACAAAGCCGAAAATGCACCCCAAAATGAATGCCATAGCCAAATTTCCATTTACTCAAGCTTTCCCAAATGGCCAAGACTCCCCTCACATCCAAACTCCTTCAAACTCTCCACCAATTCCTCCTTGAATTGCTCCCAGCCTCCCATTCAAATTTGATGACCAAGTCTCCAACCTTCTCTGCAGAGTTTGAATCAAACTCTACCTCTCACGCCACAGAGATGTAAAATAAAACCCCATCTTTACATGCCATGGGATTTGAACCCCCGTTCCCTTGCCACCTTAGTGACGCCACAACCATCGAGCCACTGGCTCTCTTTTGTGACATAAAAGCACACACATTAAACATAAGTCCTAACTGCTAACAACCAATTTCACTTAAGAATAAAAACTAAAAAATTCTCCAAGTCCCAGACTCGAACCCAGGCTTCGCAAAAACCCCCAAATACACTCAAATACTTAGCCATTGAAGCACACATGGAATTTAAGCCAATTCATGCAAAATTACAAACCCTATATTTTTAGGGCGTTACAACTCTACCCCATTAAACAAATTTCGACCTCAAAATTTACCTGGTCAAAATAAGTGAGGGTATTGTTATCGCATCGCCTCCTCAGGCTCCCACGTGGCTTCCTCTGAACAGTGATTACGCCAAAGCACCTTAACCAACGGAACAGATTTCCTCCTTAATACCTTAACGTCACGATCCAGTATTTGCACTGGCTCTTCCATAAAAGTCAGATCAGGTCTAACCTCGATCTCCTCCACCGGAACTATATGTGAGAGACTAGAGCGGTATCGCCTCAGCATGGAGACGTGGAACACATCATGTATCTAGTTTAACTCATGAGGCAGCTCAAGTTAATAGGCGACCGGTCCCACATGCTTTAATATCCGGTAAGGTCCGATGAATCTAGGGCTCAGTTTGCCTTTCCGTCCAAATCTCAGAATCTTTTTCCATGGTGAGACCTTCAAGAAGACATAATCCCCCAAAGAGTACTCTATCTTCTTATGCTTTATATCAGCATACGACTTCTGCCTATCAGATGCTTCCTTTAACCGATCTCGGATCAACTTTACTTTTTCTTCAGTTTCAAAAACTAAATCTGGCCCCAAAACTCGCCGCTCACCAAGTTCTGTCCAACAGGTAGGGCTACGACACCTATGACCATATAACGCTTCGTACGGTGCCATCTGAATACTGGCTTGGTAGTTGTTGTTATATGTGAACCCTGCTAACGGCAAGTAGTCTTCCCAACTACCTTTGAAATCAATTACACAGCTTCTTAGCATGTCCTCCAATATTTGGATCACCCTCTCCGACTGACCATCTGTCTGGGGGTGGAACGCAGTACTGAAATCCAGTCTTGTACCCAATGCCTCATGTAACTTCTTCCAAAATCGAGATGTGAATCTAGGATCTCTGACAGATATGATAGAAACCGGTACACCATGCAGTCTTACAATCTCGACCACATACAACTTAGCCAACTTCTGCAACGGATAATCAGTGCGGACCGGTATAAAATGGGCAGATTTAGTCAATCGATCTACAATAACCCATACCGGATCCTTCTTAGTAGACGTCAAGGGTAGCCCACTCACAAAATCCATGGTTACCCTCTCCCACTTCCAGAGTGGAATCTTAATCGCTTGCGAGAATCCGTATGGTAGTTGGTGCTCGCTTTAATTTGTCGGGCATGTCGATAACTTATCCACGAAATCCGTAACCTCGCGTTTAAGCCCTGACCACAATTACAGTTCACGCAGATCTCGATACAACTTGTTTCCACCAGGATGCATGGCATAAGGACTGCTATGCGCCTCCCGTAGGATAGACTGCCTCAGATAAGAATCCCTCGGCATACAAACTCTCCCACAAAAACATAGTACTCCCTCACTATTCAGCCCAAAATTTGCAGTCTCCCCCTTCTCAACCAGTCAGAAACGAGGGACCAACGATTCATCCAACAACTACTTCTCCTTAATTTGATCAATCCAGGTCGGTATCACTTGGAGTTCAGCCAATAGACTACCATCCTCAAATAGGCTGAGGCGAGCAAACATTACTCTCAGATCAGATACGACCTTACGGCTCAGTGCATCCGCTATTACTTTAGCTTTACCCGGATGGTACTCAATCGAGAAATCATAATCCTTAAGCAACTCTATCCATCTTCATTGCCTAAGATTCAACTTCTTCTGAGTAAGGAGGTACTTGAGGCTTTTATGGTCGGTGTAAATAATAGACTTCTCACCGTATAAATAATGCCTCCAAATCTTCAGTTTGAATACCACCGCAGCTAACTCCAAGTCGTGAGTGGGGTAATTCGTCTCGTGAGGCTTCAGTTAGCGAGACGCGTATGCAACCACCTTACCCTCTCGCATCAGCACACAACCTAATCCAGTGTGCGACGCATCATAGTAGACAATGAATTCCTTCCTAGACTCTGGCTGTATTAACACCGGGGCTTCAGTCAACTTTCTTCAGTTTCTCAAAACTCCCTTGCTACTTATCGGTCTAATTAAACGGTACCCCTTTACACAGTAACTTAGTCAGAGGTGCAGCAATCAGTGAAAACCCATCCACAAAATGTCCAGAATACCCAAATGCACCCGTAAAGCTTCAATCTTAGATGCGCTCTTTGGTGGTTTCCAATCCAATACGGCTTCAATTTTTTGAGGATCAACCCTAATCCCCTCGGCAGACACCAGGTGACCCAGAAATGTCACTTCTCGCAACCAAAACTCACACTTGCTGAACTTAGCGTATAACTGCTTTTCCCTCAGAATTTGCAAGACAATTCAAAGATGTGCATCATGATCCTCCTCGGTTTTGGAATACACCAGGATATCATCTATAAACACCACTACGAACCGATCCGAATAGGGCTGGAATACTCGGTTCATCATATCCATGAAAGCAGCTGGTGCATTCGTCAACCCAAACGGCATTACTAGAAACTCGTAATGACCATAATGAGTCCTGAACGCAGTCTTGTACACATTCGCCTCCTTAACCCTTAGCTGATGGTACCTAGATCGAAGATCTATCTTGGAGAAAACCGTAGCTCCCCGCAGCTGGTCAAATAGATCATCTATCCTTGGTAAATGATACTTGTTCTTAATCGTCAGTTTGTTCAATTGACGATAATCGATGCATATGCGCATGGATCCATCTTTCTTCTTCATGAATAACACTGGTGCTCCCCATGGAGACACACTCGGCCGAATGAACCCTCGGTCCAGTAGCTCTTGAATTTGAGCTTTAACTCCACCAGCTCCTTCGGTGCCATCCTATAAGGGGCGATAGACACTGGAGCTGTTTCCGGTAGGAGCTCAATACCGAATTTGACCTCACAGTTTGGAGGCAGCCCAGGAAGCTCTTCTGGAAAAACATCCGAAAACTCCTTAACAGTTCTGACATCTCCCACAGAAGGACCTTTTGAATCAGGTCTGCTAACATATGTTAAAAACATCTCGCAACCCTTGTGAACCAGTTTCTCAGCCTTTAATGCTGAGATTACATTAGACAGATAGTCTCTTCGCTCCCCTAACACAACCAACTCCTCAACCTCAGAAGACTTCAACACCATACGCTTGGTAGCACAATCTAAATTCGCACGGTGTTTCACTAGCCAATCCATGCCCAAAATAAAAATCAAATTCACCAAACGGCAGTTCCATCAAATCTGCCGGAAAGACAACCCCTTGGACCTCTAGGGGAACGTTTCGAAAAAACTTATTGACCCTGACCGACTGTCCCAGTGGACTTAACACAATCATCTCACTATCAATAATTTCAAACTGAGAACCCAGCGTCCCAGACACAGTGCATACAACATACGAGTGTGTAGACCCAATATCAATTAAAGCGGTGTATGGTACATTAAAAATTAGGAACGTACCAGTTATGACGTCAGGAGTGTCGCCATCCTTTCTACGCCGAACAACATAGACCAAAGCTGGTTGTTTCACCTCAGTATTCCAGCACCTCTGCCCGGTACTCCATGACCTCGTCCCAAACCATTTCCTCCTCTGGCCTGACCACGGCCTCTCGGTAGCTGCTGACCACCTCTCACTGGTTGAACATGACCCTGACCTACGGCTTGCATCTGAATAGGCCTCTGTGTACAGTTCTTGACCTGATGATCCATGGACCCACATCTGAAACATGCCCCATTCAGCACTCACCCTGGTGAGCTCTCCCGTAATTTGCGCTAGGTTGCGGTCTAGCAACAGCAACATGAACCCTAACTCGGACTGGCCCATCAAATCTAGGCTTCTTCTTAGGCCCACCAAAAGAATTTGAGGGCCCAAAATCCTCTTATTTCTTCCCCGATCTTTTCACTGTTCGCGCTCGAAAGCGCTTTACATCCTCGGCAATTTTGCCTTCTCCACAAGGGCAAAGAAAGTCTCGTTCCCTCTGCTGGAGCTATCAAAGACCATAACTCATCCGAGAGGACATCCTCGAAATGCACACACAGCTGCTCATACTCGGCCAGACTATGCCCCGAGCATATCGGCTCAACAGCAGAAACTTTGCCTCATACTCTGCCACAGACTTATTCCCCTGCACCAGGCTCAGAAATTCCTTCCTCCGGGCATCCACATAACTCGCCCCAACATATTTTCCTTGAAAGGCCGCCTTAAAGAAGTCCCATGTCAAGCGGTCGACCTGCGTGCCTTCTCTCACAGTGAGCCACCATTGGTATGCCTCGTCCCGCAGTAAGGACACTGCTCCCTTTAGTTTATGTTCCATAGTACAGTCAAGGTCATCCATTATCCATTCGGTAGCCTCTAACCAATATTCTGCCACATTCGGGGCTACACCAAAAATGCCCCTGAAGATTTCCACTCTATTAGACCGGAGTCACTCAGAAATTGACCCTCGGTCCACTGATCCAGTACTTGCTCCAGCAACCCTTTCAAGAACACGCAGCATTGCTTGAGATAGAGCATCATCCCCAACTGCTCGATCATAAGACCCTGTCTCAGCTACTGGTGAGGCTGGTGCCGCCCTAGCAGGCATGTGACCCGGTGTTAAAGACCCAGCCTTAGCACCTCGGCCCCTACCGCGGCCTCGTGTACCCCTTCCGCGAGTACCTCTTGTGCTCATATCGATATAGCGTATTATCTGTTTTAAAAGTCTTATGAATCAGTTCATAATTCCAGTAATTATTAATGGATATTTTATAACAATCAGTATTTAAAGTTTTTGTTTTCGCAAATCGTGATATCCCACCACAGTTTCTAGTTTTCTACAGTCTTATTTTACCCTAACAAAAGAGTTTAAGCATAGTACTACTATCTATGGTAGTTCTTCAGTAGAACATTTCAATCTATAATAGTAAATAGTGTTAGAGAACTTACAGATTTGGCGCCGGAGACTCGGTGTGCCACACTTTTCGTAATAACCTTCCAATTTTCTTTCCAAAACCAAATTTAGACAATTTTAGGAAAATTTTCAGAAACCCATTCCACAGTCGATTTTTACAACCTGGCTCTGATACCATTAAATGTAACACCCAAACTCGGCCTAAACGTTACAACCAGATCTAACGTGTCACATCGAAGTGTCGTTTGAAAACTGGGCTTGTTGATAAAAGTTCGTCACTAAATTTTAAATCCCATTTAAAATTCAATTGTTGTTGAAAACGTTAGTGTTGTAAAATCAAATTATGTTGTCCCATTTTAGGTCATATCAATTGTTATAAGTTTATCAATCTGAAATAAAACCGCGGAAGCCTTTTCTAGTTGTTAACTTTAAGATTTGAAAAACGTGATTTTCTTTAGAAACATTTATTGTTTTAAAAATCCGTGTTTCCTAGTCTAGCAGGATGAAATAAAAAGAAAATACCAAATAAAAGTTAAAACCTCAAATGGCCTTATTACAAAAATATCAACCCCAAAAAGAAATATTAAAAACTAGATATAAATTAAAATACTCGTGAGCATGTGGCCACCTCCGAGTCCCTCGCAGCTCCAAATCATCTAAGGCTGGGGATTACCTGTACAGTTAAAAGAAAAGGGTGAGTTACGAGAACTTAGTGTGTAATCCCCTATCATGCAGTAATAGTCTGGGCCAGAGCCCTATTTAGTAACAGATTAGTTTGGGCTTTATCCCTATACAGTAACAGAGTGGGTCTAAGCTCAAGGTCATAACAGTGCAGAACAGAGATGCAACCCAACCTAGTCCAGCCAACACACCACCCGTACCAACCAACACACCATGTGGGGACCAAGTCGACCCACCTAGCCAACACACAAATATCACAGCATAGCTGCTAGTAATAACTCAGCAAAGCCGCTAATAACAGTACACGTGGCCAACCCACTTAAATCAAAATACGTGGCGAAGCCACTTAGAACAGTAATAACGTGGCAGAGCCACTAGTACAGTACTTCCTCCAAATCAGAATCCCAACCCCAATACAGAATGTCATGTCATAAATATAACATGTATGCAGTACGTCATATTCATAATTAGTCATATAAATATCATACACACAACACTTAAACTACCACTAGGGGTATAATGGTCATTTTGTCAGTTGGGGATAAAACGGTAATTTTCACCCCTCAGGGGTATCTTGGTAATTCTACTCTTCGAGGGTATTTCAGAAATTTTACCCTTCGAGGGTATTTCAGTAATTTTAGCCTTCGAGGGTATTTCGATAATTTTACGCTTCGAGGGTATTTCGGTACAGTTTACGACCTTTCTAAAGGCCTACCGTCGTCTCGAATGACTCGAATAACTTATAGGGCCAAAATAGTGTAATTAGGCCCAAAGCCTACTATTCGGCCCAAGTGGGCCCTCACGCTCGTGTGGCCCATTCAGCCCAATTTCAGTCACGGCTATGCGGACTTCGCAGCCCAATCCATTATTTGTCACTATCTTAAATTTTACCTAGGTGGGGCCCATGGGCCTATTGGGCCTACATGGCCCATCTCGACCCAACGAGGCCCATTACGACCTAAGCCCACGAGAATGCTCGTGGTGGCTTCTATAGTGTAGCATCCATGTTCATGGGCTCGATTTACCACACGCACGACCACATGCTCGTGTGGAATCATATGCCATATTTTTGGCTTTTCGGCATTTAGCCGATCTACAGTCTTAGTAGTGTAACCCCTACATACTTTCGGCTTTTCAGCCAATTATCGAATGCTGCATACGATTACACACTTGTTCGCGAAACTAGTTAAGATCCACGCTCTCCGAGTCCTATAATCCACCAACATATCATATCAGATTTACATCCAATAAGGATAACACATACTCTTAATCCACCACCGTTATTAACTTAAACCATAACCACTCACCTTGCTCGAACTCACCGATACTAGCGCCTCCCCGCTGATTAAGGGCAATTTCCCCCTCCTAACAAGATTTGGCGTAACAAAAGTTGTTAGAAAACAACTAAACATTCAGCCCCCAAGAGAAAACAAAAAGAGAGAGCCAAAGCTTGATAATCAAGCCATAAGAGATCTAACTAATAATGAAATAATAAAGTGATTGTAGTATTCCTCCCTTACCAATACCAATTAACAACGTATTTCGGCAGTTGCCTGACAAGAAGAACCAAAAAGATTTGAGAGGGAGAGAGCATGAGTATTCGGCCTAGCAGAGAAAGGTAGACGAAAACTTGGAATAGAAGAAGAAATGGAAGTAAAAGAGAAGGAGACTACCAATTCGGCAGAGAGAAAAGTGTGGAGAAGAAAGGAAGGCTTCAATGGAGAATTCGGCAATTGGCAATTTGTATGTTGATTGGCAAAAGTGAATGACAGTTGAGAGAAAAAGAAAGTAGAAGAAAGAAACACCCGAATGGTCAAAAATGTTGCACGAGACACCACAAAAAGAAGTAATCCCGAAACGAAAAAGAGAAAAAAACCCGAAATACCAGAGAAAATTCGGCACTTTTATACTCTCACAAAGCCGAAAATGCACCCCAAAATGAATGCCATAGCCGAATTTCCCTTTACTCAAGCTCTCCCAAACGACCAAGACTCCCTCACATCCCAACTCCTTCAAACTCTTTACCAATTCCTCCTTGAATTGCTCCCAGCCTCCCATTCAAATTTGATGACCAAGTCTCCAACCTCCTCTACAGAGTTTGAATCAAACTCTACCTCTCACGCCATAGATATGTAAAATAAAACCCCATCTTTACATGCCATGGGATTCGAACTGTAACACCCCTTATCCGTGCCCGAAGCCGAGACCGGGTTTGAGGCATTACCTAACTAATCTCACTTGACATCTCAAAACGGGTTATAAAACTTCGTTTAAACCCATCACTAGCACATACTCGGCCTAAGGGGCCCTAAACATGCCTCCGAGATGTATTGGAACTATTCCGGGAACTTTTACGAACTCAATAAACTTTTCAACAAACCAGGGGCCACACGACCGTATTGGTCTAGGGACACGCCCGTGTCTTCCGCCCGTAGTCGATCCTGACAAACTTTACATGGCCTAGACACGCCCGTGTCTTCCACCCGTGGTCGATCCTGACTAACTTCACACGGCCTAGACACGCCCGTGTCTTCGACCCGTGGTCGATTTAAATTCCCTAATTAATGTGCAGACTTTACACGGCTTGGGCACACGCCCGTGTCCCTAGCCCGTGGAGCATACTGACTTGCAAACCTAGCATGCAAGGGGACACACGGTCGATACACACGCCCATAGGGTTGACCGTGTGTCACACACGGCATAGACACACGCCCGTGTGTCTGCTTGTGTGGACAATTAGATGGCTATTTTCCAAGCCCTTTTCCACCCCACATTGCACACATACAAACACCAATCCAATTCAACATAATTCATAACCCAAAGGCATAACTAAGTACTCAATTAAACAACCATACACAAGGGCATACACTTCAAGAAAATCACTTTCATTAAGCATAAGAGTTTGCCAAGTATCGACTTAACTAAATAGACCATTAAAAAAAGAAGACTTTAATGCCTTAGAAAGCCAACACTTTGGCCAACAATTACGACCTAACAAAATACTCGAGTCCTATACATACCATACTTAAAATAAGTCTAAATTGTTATACCAAAGTGGTGTCGATAGTGTGATTTTTGAACTCCTACGTCCTTGTTCCTCGAGTTATCTTGGCAATACTACAAGGAGAAAGAGCAATGAAAGGGGTAAGCATAAAGCTTAGTAAGTTTGCATGGATATAAATAGCAACAATAAGCTCATAAAATAATCTATCCATGACATTAACTAACCATACATAAGTCATAAGCTTCTTGCCATACTGACTCACAATTGCCCTTATTTATTACATACCGTGCCACATATCGTAATCGTTTCTTTGTGACTCATTCACGAGTACCTGTATTCACTCATTCATATGACTTTAGTACAAATCTCATTTCTACTTCTAAACTAATCTACTTATCCCTTTAATCACTAGGGATAGTTAAAGACGCATATTCAACATCATTCATGTAGGGACGAAGCCAATGCCACATCCCCGAGGTGGTCTTACATGGAGTCACTTCTAAATGCTAATACCATATCCTGTATATGGTCTTATATGGACTTTCACATCAAGTATCGATGCCTTATCCCGGATATGGTCTTATACGATTTTCATATTCATTACTGAAGCCATATCCCGGATATGGTCTTATACGGGATCTCAACTCGATGCCGAGGCCATGTCCCAGACATGGTCTTATACGGGACCTTATCTATTTCATATCTTGATGATAGCATTTTCATATTCACATGGTCCACTAGGACTTCAACATCTCATTCAACATCATTTTAATGGAGTATCATGCATCAATATGTTACCAAGCATTCTCAATTATGCTAACATAAATGTTGCATTAATCACATACAAACTTACCTCGATTCCAGAATGAGCTAACTCGTCGGTTTAGTCCAAGACTTTTTTCTTTCCCTGATCGAGGCAGATTCTCGATTCTTCTTGCTCTATAATAGCAATTTAGCTCATTTTAATCACCTCATTAATAAAAGCATTTCAATAGTCATGCTTAGGAAAAACTACTATTTTGCCCCTAGGCTTTGGCAAAATGACCATTTTGCCCCTAGGCTCGGAAATAAATTCTAATCACATTTCTACCTTCAATAAGCCTGGGTGAACATTTAATACTCTTATAGCTATTATCAAAACTCAACATTTCACATAATTACCAAAAATTTGTAACCTTTTCATCAAGGTCCAATTAGGTGTTTTCATGGCAACACCTTTCACAAGAGTTGTTCATCTAACAACCAATACTCATTTTCTCCCATAAAAATGCAGAAAATAGCTATGATAGCTCTCATGGAAAAACTCTAAACTTTTCACCATATTGCACAATATTCCCCTCATTTGAAAGCTTAAGCTTTAGGGGTCCCAAAAGTACAACTATTTTCAAGAAAAGATCACTAGAACACTTACTTATGAAGAGAAGAGTGTGCTAAAATTTTGAAGCTTTCTTCCCTCTATTTGCTACTAATTTTTGGTGGAAGAGTGAAAGAGAAAATATGATATCTTTTATTTCCTTATTTTAATAATACTAGTCAAATTAGTCTACCTACTATCACCAACTTTGACCATCATTGACAAATTTGTCTCCTACGCTAGTCTATGGCAGGCCAAGCAAATATTGGGGGTCTAATTGCCTTTTAAAGACCTCCAATTATCAATCTATGGCTATTTGGTACCTTTAGCTTATAGAATGGAACTTTCGCACTTTATGCGATTTAGTCCCTTTTTCGCGATTAAACATGAAATCGCTAAAATTAAAGCACCAAAATTCTCATGCACATATACTATCATGCTCTGACTCATAATATAACATGAAAATGAATTTATCAAATCTCGGATTAGTGATCCTGAGATTACTGTTCCAGCTAGCCCCTAAATCGGGCTATTATAATTTTCCCCCTTAAGGATTTCCGTCCCCGAAAATCTTACCAGTGAAAAGGTTGGGGTATTGGTTTATCATCATTTCCTCAGGCTCCCATGTAGCCTCTTCTATTCCGTGCCTTTGCCATTATACTTTCACAAGGGCTATGCTTTTGTTTCTTATCTCTCGCGCCAAAATTCTAACCGGTTCTTCACCATAAGTCAAATCCGGTTGTATCTCTACCTCTGTCGGAACTATGACATGCGAAGGGTCTGAACGGTATCGGTGCAACATGGATACATGAAAAACATCATTAATCTTTTCTAGTTCAGGTAGCAAGGACAACCGATAAGCTACCGGTCCTATCCTCTCGGTAACTTTGTAAGGTCCGATAAAACGCAGACTCAATTTGCCCTTACAGCCAAATCTGAGGACTTTCCTCCAAGGTGATACTCTCAAGAACACTTTATCACTGACTTTGAATTCTATCTTTTTCCTTTTCAAATCTGAATAGGACTTCTATCTATCTGAGGCAACTTTCAGATAGTCACGAATCACTTTTACTTTCTCTTCAGTTTCCCTAATCAAATCAACCCCGTGTAACTGTTTCTCTTTGAGTTCTGACCAATACAACGACGTTCGGCACTTACGCCCATACAATGCCTCATAAGGTGCCATTTTCAAACTTGACTAAAAACTGTTATTGTAGGCGAATTCCACCAACGGTAAGTATTTCTCCCAATTACCGTGGAATTCCAAAACACAACATCAAAGCATGTCCTCAAGTATCTATATTACCCTCTCTGATTGTCTGTCAGTTTGTGGATGGAAGGCTGTACTGAAACTCAATTTCGTGCCCAAGGCTTCTTGCAGCTTTTTCTAAAACCGTGACGTGAATCTCGGATCTCTATCCAAAATGATCGACAACAGTACACCATGGAGTCTTACTATTTCTGACATGTATAAGTCTACTAATTTATCAAGCGAGTAGTCGACTCGCACTAGTATAAAATGGGCTAACTTTGTGAGTCTATCAACCACTACCCATACTGCATCTTTCTTCTTTGGAGTCAACAGTAAGCCCGTCACGAAATGCATAGTAATGAGGTCCCATTTCCACTCAGGGACCATAATAGGCTGAAGTAAACCTGAAGGTACTTGATGTTTAGCTTTTACTTGCTGACAAATAAGGCATCTCGATACAAACTCGGAAATGTCTTTCTTCATACCAAGCCACCAATACGATTTCCTCAAATCATTGTACATCTTAGTGCTGCCTGGGTGAACACTCAAACATCCATAATGCTCCTCATGCAAGATCTTACGAATAAGCTCATCATTTCTGGGTACACAGACCCTATTTCGAAATGTTAGACATGTAACAGTCCAGTTTATACCCTAGTCGGAACAGTGGTTTCAGGACCACAAATCCGAGTCTGTATAATATTTTAATATTATATTCTGTGCCGTTGATATATGACTAAGTATGTGGTAAATTTTCATAAATTAATTTGTCCGTTTGTGTGTTTAATTTGAGAAAATGATTAAATTGCATTGAGTGCAAAATTAGCATGCTTCATGAAAAGATACCTATTTGCCATGTCTTTAAAAGTATGGAGGTTTTATATGGCAATTAAGCCAATTATAAGATAGTGGGAGTTTAAATGACATAAAGGCCATAGTATTATTTTGTCATATATGTTTAATAAATGGGTAAAATAGTAATTGAATAATTATGTTAATTTAAGTAAAACAAATGAATATGATAGTGGATGTGTTCATCCATTCTAGCCGAAATTGAAAGAAAGAAAGAGAAGAAAGTTGAGCTAGGTTTCGGCAATAACAAGCTCAATTTAAGGTATGATTTTGATATGGTTTTTGATAATTTTTGCGTTTTTACAATCGTTGCTTAGTCTACTATCAAGCCCATGTCTAAATTTTGTGTATTGATGTTGTCCATGAGAAATGCCATTGATGTTATGTTGAGATTTGTGTTGATTTATGGTGTTAAATGAAAGATTTGAGCTAGATGAACATACTTTGTTCTTGGAATTTTGATGAATTTAGCTAAATAGGGCTAAATTGAGAAAATGGTAATTTGAAGGACTAAATTGCAAATTTGATGGAAAATATGGGCTTGTATGATATGTATGAATATTAGGCTAAGCATGTGTATGTATTAATTTTGTGAATTTGATGTTTTGAGAAAAATGGACTAAATTGATGAATTGCGCAAATGTGAGAATTAAATTGCAAATAGCCCTAAATGTGTGTCCTTGGATTGAATTGAATGAGTTGTGAGTAAAAGAGTTAATTCTGAATATTTACAGATCAAGAATCGAGGAAAAAGGACTTAGACTGAGGGAAGGCGAAAGTAACCGAGTAGCCGTTTCCATTTTTGATAAATCGAATCTGAGGTAAGTCATATTGCAAATAAATGTAATTGTATTGAGTTGAGCATATTCATATGCCTATTGTCGATATTAAATGGTTATGAGTTGTAATGCAAATGATTTCCGAGATAAGATCGACTTAGCGACAATGTCCGAGAAGTCCTGCATTTAACCTAGGAATACATAGGTATCTGCTTCGCTTTTATCATATAAGACCACGCCCGGACATTGGCGTTGATTTGACATTCGTGTAAGACCACGCCCGGGGCGTTGGCATCGATATTATCTTTTTGTGTAAGACCACGTCTGGGATGTTGGCATCGATATGAGCTTTTCGTGTAAGACCACATCTGGGACGTTGGTATGATATTATCTTTTCGTGTAAGACCATGTCTGGGACATCGGCATCATTTTGATTCGTATAAGACCCTGTCTGGGACAGTGTCATCGTTATCTGAGTACACGTAAGACCTCGTCTGGGACGTTGGTATTGTACAACTATTCCGAGCTTTCTGAGTATCCTATTAGGTTCCTATCGCTCAACGGGCAAGTCCGCGATACGAATGGTTAAGTGAATGGTATATCCGCTTTCAGTATCGCTGATTTATACACTAAGTGTGTATATAAGGTAAGTACCTATGTGATCATACTATGATGATTATGTATATTGGAATAACAATATGATATGTGAGAGTAAGCATGAATGAGCTATGTTTATATAAGACTTTGAATTGATTAATGTGATAAATATGGTCAAGTACATGGACCAAAGTATATATGTGATAGTTGTTAAGTTTGTTTGTATTTATGACTTACTAAGCTTTTGGAAAGCTTACTCAGGTGTGTGTTTTCTCTGCTTTTATAGGTCGTTAAAGCTATCAAGGCTCTGGACCGTCAAGGATCGCCATCACACTACTAAACTCATTTTTGGTACACTTTGGATATGTATATAGCTTGATATGGCATGTATAGGCTTGTATTTGATATGAGTTTGTTATATGAACTTAGCCATGTGATTTGGCTAGCTATGGGTTGAGAATTTGCTTGAATGTATGTGATATATGAAGTATTTTTTGGTATGATTAGTTGATGCATGAAATGGTCAAGTTTTGATTAAGCAAAGGAATGAATTATGCTTGTGATGAGATGAGTTTTAGCCTTGTAATTTGGATGGTTATTTTGGTATGATTTTGGTTGTCAAATAGGTATGAGATGTCTTGATGATTTTACTAGTAGGTATGACCCTTTGGGTGACATTTTGGCCTTGCAAATGGCCTATATTGTCACACGGCCAGGCACACTGGTGTGCCTAGTGACCGTGGGGCTAAGTCGAGAGCTAGTTTAATAGCACACGGCCAAGACACATGGGCGTGTCCGTAGCCGTGTGAGAAAGTCGAGATATGGCCTAAGAGTACGCGCCTTAGCACACGGTCTTTGGGTGGCCGTGGGTGTAAAGTCGACTTCGACCACGCCAAGGCACACGGGTGTGCTTGGTGCCCGTGGATGTGAAGTCGGCCACCCACGGCTAAGGCACATGGGCGTGCTTGGTGGCCGTGGATGTGAGGTCGATTCGACCACGGGGAGCACACACGGGTGTCCCAAAGAAATTGCAGTGAGGCACACACTGGCTTGCCCTACACGCGCGTGTAACCCCCGAAATTTAGAAAAGTTTTAAATTTTTGAGAATGTTTGTATGTGTTTCGATTTAGTCCTGACTCTGTTTCTAAGCATGCTTAAGGTCTCGATGGCCTACTTAAGGGACACGATAATTGAAATAGATGAACGGTTACATGGAATTTTCTGTCAATGTTTCCGATCTGTCCAGTAACGCCTTTAACCCTAGTCTGGCGACAGATACGGGTTAGGGGTGTTATATTTGGTTGGTATCAGAGCCATGATTTAGTCGATTCTCAGACTAACGTAGCGTGTCAGATTCTAGCTATGCATGCCATATTTTTGAATTATGATAGTGTGATGAATCCTAACGTATAAATGTGATTTCTGTATAGTAATGGATCCCGAAAGTGTAACACCCCATACCTGAGTCTGAGGCTTAGACCGGATACGAGACATTACTATGCTTGAACTTGTATAAACATGTATTTATGGGCTATAAAATTTTGTTCCAAATTAAAAACTTCTCTTACTTAAACAACTCATACATCTCATTGGCCTACGAGGCCTTAAACTCACGTTTGGAAACTTTTACAAGCCAAAAGAAACTTTTCTTTAAAACAGGGTCCACACGCCCGTGTTGGTATAGGGACATGCCCGTGTGCCCTTAAGACATGCCCGTGCCTTCCACCCGTGGTCGACACTGACTAAATCCACACGGTCTGGACACGCTCGTGGCCCTGGCCCGTGTACCAAACCTTGGCATTCTGACTTATCCACACGGCGGTCAGACACGCGCGCGCAACCACCGTGTGACAATTGAATTTCTAAGTGTCAAGTGCAAGCTTCACACGGCCTTGGCACATGCCCATGTGCCAACAGTGTATCACACGGCCTTGAACAAACGGCCAGTGTGACCAGCCCGTGGTCTAATCTGACTTAAGATACTAAGGTGCAGGAGACACACGACCTAGACACACGCCCGTGTGTTATCCATGTGGGCACTTAGAGGCTATCTACCAAGCCTTTTTACCACTCTCACTTACATAAATTCATACATCATCACATAACTCCACATAGCATCAATTTAACTCTTGAATTAAAGACATTTAATCATTTAAAGAGACAAAGACTTCATCCCATACACTAGGGAGAACTATTCCGAATACAATTACAATTATAACGTAAGCCATCATCTATGGCTATACACAACCAATCTCTAAGTTCTCTTAGGCCAATACAATTTGGCTACATCAATTAGAACTCAATCAACTCTAAAAGAATCCCTATACATGCCATGACTCATAAGAACTTGAAACACCATACCAAGCATTTATTCGATAGTGTGAAAACATCTCCGGTGGCCTCCAACCCGAGCTAGTTAAAATAACCTATAAAAGATGGGAAAAGAAAAGGAGTAAGCAATAATGCTTAGTAAGTTCATCTGCATAAACTGACAAATACCGACATTTTTTGAATACATATAACCGCAAGGTATTATACTGAGTTTTTCTGATTAACTCATGGTAACTTAACCACTCTTGAAGCTTACTCAATCAATCTCTTACCACATTCACCCCATGCCACAAGCCAACTGCTCGTGTTAAATAGCACACATTCCTGCACTGATCGTCAGGTAATCACATAGAACAACACATCAAACAAATTTCAATAAGCTACTCATACTACAAATCTCTCGGTGGTTTCGCACTTAGCCCACCATTAAATCTCTAATAGGGTGGTATCGCACACAGCCCACAAATCATTTATACGCGATGGTATCGCACATAGCCCATCGATTACTAATTAATCAGGTGGTAACGCACATAGCCACCGATATTAATATAGTTGATGGTATCGCACTCAGCCCATCACTACCATCAATAAGGTGATACCGCACATAGCTCACCGTTATTTTACATTCGTGGATAGTAATCCACAAGTATATCTCTATTTCAAATGTTCATCCGAGAACATCCTCACATACTTTTATTCTTACTTAACTTTCTACGATACTCGTTTGCATTCACATAATGCATTAACGAATCTATCTCATACAACTAAGGTATATTAATTACACATGTACCACTAGGGGTTCATCATATTTTGAATTCATCTCCATTCAATTCTAACACATACTTGTGCTTCTCGTGGTATAACCACATACATTCAACATATCCGTTGAATCTTTCAAATTGTTAACTAACTCTCTTGAGTCTCATACACATAGTTCTCATTGACATTATACCCCAATAAGGTCCTACATACATTAACATTTCGATGCCATGTCCCTGACATGGTCTTATACAAACTCTTACACCAAGGCCATATTCCAATATGGTCTTACTCGAGACTTTAACCATCATCATATCAGGCTATTCACATTTCAATTCTATTGACATTTCATCAAAAGATATTTCATGCATTCATATGGTAAATATACATTCCATACCACACTGGAACGTTAAATTAACTCGTACGTAATTACAACGTTTGCACATGAACTTACCTCGATGCCGAAAGGCCCAAAAAGGGACTTTTTGCCCACATTTCTCTTTTCATCCGTTCTAGGTCCGAAACTCATTTTCTTTGATCTAGAACAATGAAATTTACTGATTTAACCACTTATAAATCATAATACACCATAATCTACACTTTAGGCAAAAATGACTATTTTGCCCCTACACTTTGTCAAAATTACGATTTTGCCCCTAGGCTCGTAAATAAATTTTCATCTCAATTTCTTATTAAGCAAGCCTAGCTGAACATTTAATCCTCGTACAACTATCCACAATTCCATCTATTTCATGCCTTAATGAACAAATTACAACTTTTGCATTTTAGTCCCAATTAGGTGTTTTCATGACAACACCTTTCACAAAAGTTGTTTCTCATCATCCTATCATTCATTTTCTTCCATAAAAACTCATCAAAAAACATAAACTCTATCATGGTAAGTCCCTAGACTTTCAACCATATTGCAAACTAGTCCTCTCAATAGCTAGCTTAAACTTTGAGGACTCCAAAAATGCAATTTTCATCAAAAATAAGCATCAAAATCACTTACTTGAATGGAGTAAAGCTTGCTGAAATTTTAAGCTTTCAAACCCCTCCCATGGCTGATATTTTCGGTTGGAGAAGAAAGATAAATAAAAAGATGATAACTTTTGCTTATATCATCTTATTTTATTTATTTTTCCAACTAATATCACTAACTTTCAATCATAATAAATGCTCTTGTCCCCTTTGCATATTATGGCCGGCCAACACACTTAAACAAGGCCAAATTGCACATTTGGTACCCCCAATTTATAATCTATAGGTATTTGGCACTTCTAGCAATTAAAATAGAACTTTCACACTTTATACGATTTAGTCCTTTTTTTACAATTTAGCTAGAAATCGCTAGAATTAAGGCACCAAAATTTTCATGCATCCTTAGAAACATGTTATAACATATAACATAACATGAAAATAATTTTATCTAACCTCAAATTTATGATTCTGAGATCACTATTCTGACTAGCCCTTAAATCGGGCTGTTACAATTCTCCCCCTTAGGAATTTTCGTCCCCGAAAATTTTATTAGGAGGAGTTGCTACCAACATTCTTAAAACGCTTCCATCTACTCTTCAAAATCGCCAATCCACTTATCCTCAATTTTCTCTTGTCAACAACTCTTAAGCTGTGATACATAAGGTCGAAACGTAACTTGAAACCTAAGTTATTCTTCCTCTGGGTATACACTATAATCAATAATCCACCAATTTGGAACTCTGTATATGTCCAAATAATCGTTCGGATCTTTACTGGTTAATTCACTACAATTTGAATGACATTCCCCTTCTTGGGAATTTGTCAAATCAAATTTGAAATCTATAAGGTTGTATCTCATTTTCTCATTCAAGCGTTTACTAACTGTAATAGTCTTGACTTGTACGCTTTGAAAATTCAGCTTTTTAGTGATCAACTACTTCACCATAGACTCAATCATATCGTGAAATGTACTCTCATCACAAAACATTTATCCACATAATCGTACTTCCTTATTCTTGCTTTATTAGATATGCTACTACTAAATCTCATATCAAAACTTCTGTATAAGTTTTGGATTCATCATTATTCAAATTCTATTTCGAGAAATCATCAACAGCGAAAAACTTATACAACCTGTATTTACCATCTCAAATAAACTCATTCGGAGCTTATTTAAAATACCATTTACTAACTCACTTCTGAACTCCTTTGTTCTAAAAAGAAAACTCGCTCTAGTCATTAACCTTGCTGAAACTAAGATGTTACCAACTAGGGTCAACCGAGTAACTAACTCGCATTGCTTAACATGGATCTTTTCATAACATCTAAATCATTACACGTACACAAAGGTGATTGCCTCGGATCACCAACTGCAACTCTTTTCTCGATTCGCATCAACTCGATTACTAGAACTTTCAATTAATAGTTCATTCAATAATTTTCAACTCAACCATCACGGTTTGAACATTTCTATGAGCATATATTTGTATCATGCTCCCCACTCACGAGCACACAGAAATTTATTCTCTTTATTGATTCATGCGTGAATATACATAGAATTCGAATCATATCTCAATACATTAATCTACTCTTTTCTCCACACCGAGAACATATTTCAAGCACACTCTCATATGAGTTTCTCTTGCTATGCTAATCTAAACTTTTACTATCGCCATATCTCACGATAGCAGGGACATCTTGGTCAAATTCATTAACTCTATTCGGCTTGTCCGAAAACCCATCACACAACGTGAAACTCATGATTTCACTCCTTATACTAGAATCATCTCCAACTTGTCCCTCAAAGCACCCGAATAGGGTTACGAGGAGATAAAGGAATGTCGATTTCAATTTACTAAATCGACAACCGTTTTGTCTGATTTTTACAATCAGCTAACATTCTCATTAAATCATGGTTTATGAAGAGAACAACTACATCAGCCCTGAAAGGCAACATATATTAGTACTTAATACTCAAGGAGATTATTATAATCCATCCTTGGCATCAATTAACCATGCACAAACTACAGGCTTCGAGCCAACTTACTCATACTTGCCATTTATTTAGCACATATCGTGCCACACATCATACTAGTTTCTTCGTGATTCATTCACGAATATCTGCATTCACTCCTTCACATGCATTCACTCCTCCACATGACTTTAGTACTAATCTCATTTATACTTTTAGACTCATCTATTTGTCCCATTGATCACTAGGGATGATCAAAGACGCAAATTCATCGTCATTCATGTAGGCACGAAACCAATACCACACCCCCGGGGTGGTCTTATATGGAGTCACCTCTAAATGCCAATGCCATATCCTGGATAAGGTCTTATATGGACTTCCACATCAAGTATCGATGCCATATTCTGATTATGGTCTTACACGATTCTCATATTCATTACGGATGCCATATTCTGGATATGGTCTTATACGGAATCATAACTTGGTACCGAGGCCATGCCTCGAACATGGTCTTATACGGGACCTTCTCTATTTCATATCTCAATGATAGCCTTTTCATTATAGTCCCCTAGGACTTCAACCTCATGTTCAACAACAATTACTCTACATAGTAGAGTATCATGTATCAATGTGATACAAAGCATTCTCAATTATGCTAACATAAATATTGCATTAATCACATGTAAACGTACTCAATTTGACTCTTATAAACATCTCATCATGATTCAACAGTGGTAAGGGGGTGAAGTCGTAGAGCCCCTAACTTGATTCTCGGGACTACATACATATGATTTACTATCCCTAATTAATGAAATATCATCGTAGTCACACAACTCGTTCCAAGCAAGTTTTCATACTTACTCATGTCACAATGGTTTCTATCACCCATAATTTCGAACAGTGACCTCACTTACTCAAGTTCCACCTTAATGTCTACTCAAGTACTCAACATTAAGCTCTAATTTCTCTTATCATTGCTTATCAAGTTAGAGAATGTCTTACGGGTTTGAGTACATCGTTTACTTGATTGCCATAGTCCAACTACGGTCTTACTCATATCACAACATCATAGCCCAGCTATTACTTTACAGGTCATCACGATGCCATAGCCTCGCTATGGTCTTACACGAAATCTCATATCAATACCAATGTCATATCCTAGATACGGTCTTACATGGAAACTCATGTCGATGCCGATGCCATATCCCATATATGGTTTTATACGGGATCTTGTAACTCGAGGTCGGTGCCATATCCCAGATATGGTCTTATGCGAGATCATACTTAGATGTCGATGCCATGTCCTTGACATGGTCTTATACGAGATCTTTCTTTGGTGCCGAAGCCATGTCCCAGACATGGTCTTACACGGAATCACTATTCGATGCCGATGTCATATCCCAGATATGGTCTTATACATGATCATGTATCGATGCCAATGCCATGCCCCAGACATGGTCTTATATGAGATCACCTATACCGCCATGGTCCAACCATGGTCTTATTCATCATTTTATCATTGAACGACCATACTCATCTCCTGCATTCTACTTAGTCAAATTTTCATTTTTAACTCTCACACTATAATATGTGTGACTTTGTAACAGGGTCATAAGACGAAACATTATATCTCTTCTACTTTAACAGTCACACGTGATTTTTTTAACCATGAGGACATATTTATCATAAACAATGGCATTACAAATCTCAAATGCTTACTTACTCTTACTGCTTCTCACATACATCATGGTACTTACTAGTCTCATGTTTGTAAGGTAAACAAGGTACCTGTAACACTTGATCACATAGATCAGTATACTTTACTATAACAAGCAGAATCTCAACATCATCATTCATAACATGAATTATACTTGTTAGTCAGCCTTCACTAGCATGACATAATATCAACTTTACTACTAACTTTCTTGCTATCTCATTTAAGCTTTACTCTTTTACCCGATGAATTATTATGAATGACTGAGGATACTGAATCTCATTTCACATGTATCTTGATGCCAATGCTATATCCTTGATATAGTCTTACATGGGATCTCTTACTTGGTATCGATGCCATGTCTTGACATGGACTTACACGAAGTCTTGCTTGTGGGTTCCCTTGGGAACTTACCATTGCCATGTCTTGACATGGTCTTATTGGTAACTTTACTCATGAACTGGTCAATGCCGAGCCTTGGCTTGGACATACATGAAATCTTCCTTGTTACTCACCAATGCCATGCCTTGGCTTGGACTTACATGGGATCTCTATCTCTTGATAGCTTTTCAATGCCAAGACTTGTCTTTGACTTACATGACATCTTTGCTTGGAGAATCGCCAATGCCATGCCTTGGCTTGGGCTTATATGGGTCTTCATCTCATAATAACTCTTCAATGCCAAGACTTGTCTTGGTATTACATGATAACTTGCTTGATTGCCGATACCATGTCTTAACATGGTCTTATACGGACTTTCTTGTCTCATGTGGTAGATTGAGTATCCTAAGTAATTCATTTTCAATCGAGACTTTCATATACATGCTCTTAGTAACTTCTTTGTTTAATAAATCATTAAACATTTTCATGGAAATAATGTCCATATAACAACATCACAAGCAATTCAACGAAATATTCATGAAGCTTGAAAATCTTACAAACTTACTGAAATTAGCTCGGTCGGGAATCATCACTGTCTTAACAAAATAATTTCGTTAGAGCCAGGAGACATCACACTATCAAGGTCCACATATGGCATGTATAGCTAGACTCTTACTCACGCTAGGTTAGTCCTAGAACAGACTAAACCATAGCTCTGATACCACTAAATGTAATGCCCCATACCCGAGTCTGAGGCCTAGACCGGATACGAGACATTACTATGCTTGAACTTGTATAAACATGTATTTACGGGCTATAAAATTTCGTTCTGAATTAAAAAATTCTATTTCTTAAACAACGCATACATTTCATTGGCCTACGAGGCCTTAAACTCACGTTCGGAAACTTTTACAAGCCAAAAGAAACTTTTCTTTAAAACAGAGGCCACATGCCCGTGTTGGTATAGGGACACGCCCGTGTGCCCTTAAGACATGCCCGTGCCTTCCACCCGTGGTCGACACTGACTAAATCCACACGGTCTGGACATGCTTGTGGCCCTGGCCCGTGTGCCAAACCTTGGCATTCTGACTTATCCACACGTGCCGTGCACACACGCGCCCGTGTGCGCCACCGCGTGTGACAATTGAATTTCTAAGTGTCAAGTGCAGGCTTCACACGGCCTTGGCACACGACCATGTGTCAACCGTGTGTATCACACGGCCTGAACAAACAGCCGTGTGACCAGCCCGTGGTCTAATCTGACTTAAGATACTAAGGTGCAGGAGACACACGCCCGTGTGTCTATCCGTGTGGGCACTTAGAGGCTATCTACCAAGCCTTTTTACCACTCTCATTTACATAAATTCATACATCATCACATAACTCCAAATAGCATCAATTTAACTCTTGAATTAAAGACATTTAATCATTTAAAGAGACAAAGACTTCATCCCATACACTAGGGAGAACTATTCCGAATACAATTACAATTATAACTTAAGCCATCATCTATGGCTATACACAACCAATCTCTAAGTTCTCTTAGGCCAATACAATTTGGCTACATCAATTAGAACTTAATCAACTCTAAAAGAATCCCTATACATGCCATGACTCATAAGAACTTGAAACACCATACCAAGCGTTTATTCGATAGTGTGAAAACATCTTCGGTGGCCTCCAACTCGAGCTAGTTAAAATAACCTATAAGAGATGGGAAAAGAAAAGGAGTAAGCAATAATGCTTAGTAAGTTCATCTGCATAAACTGACAAATACCGACATTTTTTGAATACATATAACCACAAGGTATTATACTGAGTTTTTCTCATTAACTCATGGTAACTTAACCATTCTTGAAGCTTACTCATTCTATCTCTTACCACATTCACCCCATGCCACAAGCCAACTGCTCGTGTTAAATAGCACACATTCCTGCACTGATCGTCAGGTAATCACATAGAACAACACATCAAGTAAATTTCAATAAGCTACTCATACTACAAATCTCTCGGTGGTTTCGCACTTATCCCACCATTAAATCTCTAATAGGGTGGTATCGCACACAGCCCACCAATCATTTATAGGCGATGGTATCACATACAGCCCATCGATTACTAATTAATCAGGTGGTAACGCACATAGCCACCGATATTAATATAGTTGATGGTATCGCACTCAGCCTGTCACTACCATCAATAAGGTGATACCGCACATAGCTCACCGTTATTTTACATTCGTGGATAGTAATCCACAAGTATATCTCTATTTCAAATGTTCATCCGAGAACATCCTCGCATACTTTTATTCTTACTTAACTTTCTACGATACTCGTTTGCATTCACATAATCCATTAATGAATCTATCTCATACAACTAAGGTATATTAATTAAACATGTCCCACTAGGGGTTCATCATATTTTGAATTCATCTCCATTCAATTCTAACACATACTTGTGCTTCTCATGGTATAACCACATACATTCAACATATCCGTTGAATCATTTAAATTGTTAACTAACTCTCTCGAGTCTCATACACATAGTTCTCATTGACATTATACCCCAATAAGGTCTTACATACATTAAAATGTCGATGCCATGTCCCTAACATGGTCTTATACGAACTCTTACACCGAGGCCATATTCCAATATGGTCTTACTCGAGACTTTAACTATCATCATATCATGCTATACACATTTCAATTCTATTGACATTTCATCAAAAGATATTTCATGCATTCATATGGTAAATATACATTCCATACCACATTGGAACATTAAATTAACTCGTACGTAATTACAACATTTGCACATGAACTTACCTCGATGTCGAAAGGCCCAAAAAGGGACTTTTTGCCCACATTTCTCTTTTCATCCGTTCTAGGTCCGAAACTCATTTTCTTTGATCTAGAACAATGAAATTTACTGATTTAATCACTTATAAATCATAATATACCATAATCTACACTTTAGGCAAAAATGACTATTTTGCCCCTACACTTTGGCAAAATTACGATTTTTCCCCTAGGGTCGTAAATAAATTTTCATCTCAATTTCTTATTAAGCAAGCCTAGCTGAACATTTAATACTCTTACAACTATCCACAATTCCATCTATTTCATGCCTTATTGAACAAATTACAACTTTTGCATTTTAGTCCCAATTAGGTGTTTTCATGACAACACCTTTCACAAAAGTTGTTTCTCATCATCCTATCATTCATTTTCTTCCATAAAAACTCATCAAACAACATAAACTCTATCATGGTAAGTCCCTAGACTTTCAACCATATTGCAAACTAGTCCTCTCAATAGCTAGCTTAAGCTTTGAGGACTCCAAAAATGCAATTTTCATAAAAAATAAGCATTAAAATCACTTACTTGAATGGAGTAAAGCTTGCTGAAATTTTAAGCCTTCAAACCCCTCCCATGGCTGATATTTTTGGTTGGAGAATAAAGATAAATAAAAAGATGATAACTTTTGCTTATATCATCTTATTTTATTTATTTTTCCAACTAATATCACTAACTTTCAATCATAATAAATGCTCTTGTCCCCTTTGCATATTATGGCCGGCCAACACACTTAAACAAGGCCAAATTGCACATTTGGTACCCCCAATTTATAATCTATAGGTATTTGGAACTTCTAGCAATTAAAATAGAACTTTCGTACTTTATACGATTTAGTCCTTTTTTTACAATTTAGCTAGAAATCGCTAGAATTAAGGCACCAAAATTTTCATGCATCCTTAGAAACATGTTATAACATATAAGATAACATGATAATAATTTTATCTAACCTCGAATTTTTTATTCTGAGATCACTATTCTGATTAGCCCCTAAATCGGGCTGTTACAGAAAGAGCCGTACCTGACGACGTAGAAAGTAATGCGCCTGCACCCGCGCAAGGGACAGTACCCTCTGAGCCGAGACCGACTACTAGCGGTCAAGGGGAAGAAGCTAAACAATCTTTCTTCCAGATGATGAGTGAATGGTTCACTCAATTCGTAAAGAATAACCCGACTATTTCACAACCCTCGCCCCCAGTTAATCCCCCTCAAACCTCAGTTGTGCCTCCGGTGATGGGTATAAATCTATTGAACAAGCCTCCGGTAGACAAAATTCTCAAATACGGGGCTGAAGAATTCAGGGCTACCAATAATGATGATGCTGAAAAGGCCAAATTCTGGTTAGAAAATACGATCCGAGTATTCGATGAGATGTCTTTGACTCTGGAAGAATGCATAAAATGTGTTGTATCTTTGCTTCGAGACGCGGCTTATCAGTGGTGGAAAACTTTGATCTCTGTTGTTCCAAAGGAACGGGTGACATGGGACTTCTTTCAAATTGAGTTCCGGAAGAAATATATCAGTGAGAGATTTTTTGATCAGAAACGAAAGGAATTTTTAGAATTGAAACAAGGCCGTATGGATCATAAGCGAATATGAACGGAGTTTGTCGATCCGAGTCAATATGCTCGGAATGTGTATCATCTGAAGCAATAATGTGCAAAAGGTTCAAGATGGGCTTAATGAAGACATCCATTTATTAGTTGGGATTTTAGAGATAAAAGAGTTTGTTGTACTCGCTTTATCGAGCGTGCAAAGTCAAGCACTCGAAAGATATAAAGAAAAAGCCGAGTCTGAAGTTAGAGATGTGAGAAAGAGATTTTAGAATAGATCGTTTCAGTCCGCTTCAAAGAAATTTAGAGATGATCAAAGCCGTTCGAGTGGTAATTTGGGATATTCAAATAGAAATCGAGATAGATCACAAATGAGCTTCAAAGCTCCAGCAACTTCAGTGGCAAGTGTTGGGAATGTACGATCCGAGAAACCAGAGTGTAAGCATTGTGGGAAAAGACATTTGGGAAGCTGTAGAATGAATGGTAGAGCTTGTTTCAGATGTGGATCACTTGATCATTTTATCCGTGATTGCCCTGAGTCTGTCGAGCCTGAGAATGTTCTAAATATGAGATCTGATAATGCACCTGTGAGAGGTAGACCTTCGAAGAATGTAATGAATGTCAGTGGTAGTCAGAGAACTATGAGAGAGACTGTTACGAGATCCGAAGCTAGAGCGCCTGCCAGAGCGTATGCTATTCGAGCTCGTGAGGAAGCTTCATCACCAGATGTTATAACGGGTACTTTTATAGTTTATAATACTTCTGTGATTGCATTGATAGACCCTGGTTCTACGCATTCGTATATATGCATGAATTTAGTATTCAGTAAGACTTTGCCTGTAGAGTCTACTTAGTTTGTTATAAAAGTATCGAATCCCTTAGGTAAAAGTGTCCTGGTTGACAAAGTATGAAAGAACTATCCATTAATGTTTCGAGATATTTGTTTCCCTGCTGATTTGATGCTTTTGCCATTTGATGAGTTTGATATCATTCTGGGTATGGACTGGTTGTTTTCGCATGATGCTATTGTGAATTGTAAAAGAAAGACTATTGATTTGAGATGTCCGAATGATGAAATTGTACGGGTTGAGTCTAATGATTTGAATGGTTTTCCTACTCTGATATATGTATTGAAAGCTCAAGGTTATGTGAAAAAGGGTTATGAGGCATATTTTGCTTATGTGATTGATTCGAAAGTGTCTGAGAAGAAAGTCAAATCAGTGCCTATTGTCTGTGTGTTTTCTGATGTATTCCCTGAAGAGTTACCGGGTTTGCCTCCGATTCGTGAAGTTGAGTTTGGTATTGAGTTGTTACCTGGTACTACACCTATATCGATAGCTCCGTATAGAATGGCACCAACAGAGTTGAAAGAGTTAAAGTCACAGTTGCAAGAATTGACAGATAGAGTGTAACACCCCTAACCCGAAACTGTTACCGGAATAGGGTTAAGAGGCATTACCGGACAATAGAATTATTTCACAATCCATTTACGACACGAAGTCAATCATCATCATAATACATCAAACATTAATAATTAGTCCCTTTTTAAGGCGTATAAGACCTTAAACACATGCTAGGAAGGGTTTGGGACTAAATCGGAACACATATAGAAACTTTTCAAAATTTAAAACTTTTCTAGGTTTCAGGGGATACACGCCCGTGTGGGAAAACCGTGTGCTTCCCACGGTTGCTGGACACCCCCGTGTGTCCTTCCCGTGGTCAAATCTGACCTCACATCCACGGCCACTAAGCACGCCTGTGTGCCTTGGCCGTGGTCTATCCTGTTGAAACCACACGGCTACCAAGCACGTCCGTGTGTCGTGGCCGTGTACTCTTAGACCATATACTGACTTTCTCACACGGCTACTAGACACGCCCGTGTGTCTTGGCCGTGTGCTATTAGGCTAGCTACTGACTTTGCCCCACGGTCACTAGGCACGCCCGTGTGCCACAACCATGTGGCTCAAATAGGCCATTTGCAAGGCCAAAATGCCACCTATATGGGTTAATCTTACAAGCACATTTGAACATCTATATACACACAATTTGGCAACCAATTTCATGCCCAATAATCATCAAATCATCACATAGAATCTCATTTCTAAACATGCCATTTTATACAACCAAATTACATGTAAATCTAGGTATAAATCATCCATAACCTCACTAAATCACTAAGGCATTAATTCATCATTGAACTCACCATTCATATGCTAATTCCTTATCATCATGACATATCAAAATATGCACCAAATACCATATTCACTCATGCACATTACCAACACTTAGCTAGCCTCATCACATGGCTATTTACACATCTCAAATATGATTCAAAACAACTAGCCTATACATGCCATATTTCAACTATGTACATCTTTCCCAAAAGTACCAAAATAGATTGCCGATAGTGTGATAGAGAATGCTAACGATTCCCAGATCCGAGCTAGCTTTACTGACACTGCAAAGTAGAGAAACAATTCACACAGTAAGCTTTCCAAAGGTTAGTAAGTTCGTAGCATAAAACATTATACTAAAACTAACCATCACATAAATTAATTTACCAATAATACCCACATTCAACTATCTCCAAATTCACCAGTCACATAGGTATCATACATACCTTTGCCAACACATAGTTACTATCCAACCATACTACTCAACTGCTCGAATTTGCATTTCGATCAACCTTTATTATTCTTTTAATTTATTCATAAATTTACATATTTATATCATCACATAGATAAAAGCACAAATAAGCACATTATCAATCTCTACCACATACTCAAACTTCTATTCATTTAACTCTTAAATCTATCATCAACCACATAGGTTCAAACGTACCTTGATTAACACATAGCTACTCACCCTTCATGCTACTAAAATACTCAATATTACCTCTTGATCTATTCGCACACCTAGTGCCAATCATTTAATCAAAAACATAATTGTCACCGCACACTTAGTGCCAGTATGTTAAACCGAACTTATATCAGTATCGCACACACAGTGCCATTTCGGTAAGCTAAACTTATATCTGTATCGCACACACAGTGCCAATTCGGTAAGCCTAACTTATATCTTTTTTGCACACACAGTGCCAATTCGCTAAGCCGAAGCTTCAATCTTTTCGCACACACAGTGCTATTCATTTCTAAATCTTTTCTAATTTCGCACACTTAATGCCTCAACACTCGATCTCATATGTATACAGTATTAATACAACTCTATACGTTTATTCATTTCTCATCACATAAATGTAAATTTAATGACTACTATTATATCCAAACTTATATCAATATCGCACACACAGTGCTAACCACAAAGCCGAAGTTTATATTATTTCGCACACACAGTGCTAATCATCTCGGTCACATTTTCGAATACGCATATTTAGTGCCACATAACTCGAACTCTCACATAGCATTTACAATTTGATATATCATACCATTCATTTCATAACATTAAGCATAGTTAATTACACGCATTATGTTTGGACTTACCTCGGATGTCGAAATACCGAAACGATCGATTAATCGAGTACTTTATCTTTGCTTCGATCTCGATCCGAACCTCTCTTTTCTTGGTCTATACACATTCAAATTCAATCCATTCAATCACCAAATCATTCATTTTAGTCCAAACACACATATTTAGGGCATTTTATAAAATAGCCCTCACATTTTCACATTTCGACACTTTAGTCCCTAATTCATAAAATTATCAAATACGCACAATTTCATATCACATATACTTAGCCGAATTCTTTTCATGCTAATACAGGCCCACACATTTCATTTATTTCACATTTTAGTCCCTCAATTTACACTTTTCTCAATTTAGCCCAATTTACTCAATTTCTCCAAAAATCCAAATACAAACTATATTAACCCAACACTAAGCTTTCATATTTTACCAACTATCAACACAAAGCTCACATGTTCATCAACGGCACATCTCAAAATCTTCACCAATTCACAAAATTGAAGCATGGGTTTTAAAGAGCACAAAGCAACGATCACAAAAACATAGAAATTATAAAAAACCGAGCTCAAAACATACCTTGATTAAACCAATTTGCTAGCCGAACCTAACAAGCTTTCTTTCTTTCTTTTTCTTCACTTTCGGCAAGAAGAAGATGATATAATGGCTTTTTAATTTCTTTTGTCTTTATTATAATAACATTGTAATATAATGTTTTAACTTTTATAATTAATATATATTTATAAACTATATATATTAATCATAATGTCACCCACTATCATTATTTTTGGGCAATTTACAACATAAAACCTCTAATTTATAAAGACAACAACAATTAGCCATTTTAACAACCAGCACACAGCTTTTACACTTTAAGCGATTAAGTCCTTTTTTCTTAATTAAACACACAATCGATAAAATCTTCACACATAAATTTCACACAGGTTAATTCACATACTTTTCACACAGAAAATAATATTAAAATATCATTCTGATCTCAAATTTGTGGTCTCGAAACCACTGTTTCGACTAGGGTCTAAACCGGGCTGTTACATAGAGGGTTTGCTAGACTGAGTTTTTTGCCTTGGGGTGCTCCTGTTCTTTTTGTGAAAAAGAAAGATGGCACGATGAGAATGTGTATCGATTATCGTCAGTTGAATAAAGTGACCATAAAGAACAAATATCCGTTGCCCAGGATTGACGATTTGTTTGATCAGTTAAAAGGAGCTACTATGTTTTCGAAGATAGATCTGAGATCGGGTTATTATCAGTTGCGAGTAAAAGATTCGAATATACCGAAAACTGCTTTCAGAATGAGGTACGGACATTACGAGTTTTTAGTTATGCCATTTAGACTAACCAATGCTCCTGCTGTTTTTATGGATTTGATGAACAGAATTTTCAGACCGTACTTAGATCGATTTGTTGTAGTGTTCATAGTTGACATTCTGATTTATTCACGTGATAAAAATGAACATGCTGAACATCTGAGAATCGTGTTGCAAACTCTAAGAGAAAAGCAATTATATGCGAAATTCAGTAAATGTGAATTCTGGTTACACGAGGTTAGTTTTCTGGGACATATTGTATCAGCATCTGGTATACGTGTTGACCCGAGCAAGATTTTTGCTATATTGGATTGGAAACCTCCAAAGAATGTATCTGAAATTCGTAGTTTTCTAGGACTTGCTAGTTATTACCGCAGATTTGTTAAAGGCTTTTCGACGATAGCTACTCCATTGACTAGATTACTTCAGAAAGATGTTAGATTTGAATGGTCTGATAAATGTCAGAGAAGCTTTGATCAGTTGAAAACTCTGTTGACTGAAGCTCCGGTTCTAGTGCAGCCAGAATCGGGTAAAGAATTTGTGATGTACAGTGATGCTTCGTTGAATGGTCTGGGATGTGTATTGATGCAGGAAGGCAAGGTTATAGCTTATGCTTCGAGACAATTTAAGACTCATGAAAAGAACTATCCAACACACGATCTCGAGCTAGCTACGATTGTGTTTGCACTAAAGATCTGGCGCCATTATCTGTACGGTGAAAAATGTCATGTATTTTTAGATCATAAAAGTTTGAAATATCTGATGAATTAGAAAGATTTGAACCTGCGTCAAAGAAGATGGTTAGAGCTGTAAAAAGATTATGAACTTGTGATAGATTATCATCCGGGTAAAGTAAACGTTGTTGCTGATGCATTGAGTAGAAAATCATTGTTTGCACTAAGTGCTTTGAATGTTTAATTAAATTTGTCTAATGATAGCTCTATGACAGCTGAATTAAAGGCAAAACCGTTGTTTATACAGCAGATATGTGATACTCAGAAGTCTGATAATGAGTTATCAGCGAAACTAGTTCTATGTGATTCGAATTATGAATCTAAATTTCGAATGGTTGATGATTGCTTGAGATTCTGAGATCGTATCTATGTTCCGAGAAATTCGAAATTGATTCAGTTGATTTTGAGTGAAGCACATAATAGTTATCTATCTGTTCATCCGGGGAGTACTAGAATGTACCATGATTTGAAGTGACACTCTTGGTGGTCTGGTATGAAGCGTGATATTTCTGACTTTGTTTCAAAATGTTTAATCTGTCAACAAGTCGAAGCTGAAAATCATGTTCCGTCTGGGTTGTTACAACCGATTTTGATTCCTGAGTGGAAATGGGATAGAGTAACAATGGATTTTGTTTCTGGTTTGCCTCAGACTCCGAAAAAGAAAGATGCGATTTGGGTCATAGTTGACCGATTGACGAAATCTGCCCATTTTATTCTGGTAAGATCTGACTATTCACTTGATAGATTAGCCGAGCTTTATATTTCTGAGATTGTTAGATTGCACGGTGTGCCACTATCTATTGTGTCAGATAGGGATCCGAGGTTTACATCGAGATTCTGGAAGAAATTGTAAGAAGCTTTGGGCACGAAACTGCATTTCAGTATAGCTTTTCATCCGCAAATAGATGGTCAATCTGAGCGGATCATTCAAATTCTGGGAGATATGTTAAGATGTTGTATACTTGAGTTTAATGGTTTGTAGGAACAATATTTGCCATTGATTAAATTTGCATACAATAATAGTTTTCAGTCGAGCATCAAAATGGCACCATATAAAGCTTTGTACGGACGTAAATGTCGTACACCTCTGTATTGGACTGAGCTCAGTGAAAATAAGCTACATGGGGTCGAATTGATAAAAGATTCAGAATAGAAAGTGAAACTGATACGAGACTGTTTGAAAGCAAAGATTCGATCGCCGTAAGTCTTATGCGGACTTAAAACGAAAAGATATAGAATTTAAGATCGGCGACAAAGTGTTTCTGAAAGTGTCACCATGGAAGGAAGCACTTCGTTTCGGACGTAAAGGCAAGTTAAGTCCGAGATTCATTGGGCCGTATGAAATCATTGAGCGAGTTGGACCTGTTGCATATCGATTGTTGTTGCCTTCCAAGCTAGAAAAGATACATAATGTATTCCATGTCTCGATGCTCCGTAGATATCGATCCGATCCATCGCATGTGATTGCCCCATCTGAAATTGAAATCCGATCTGATATGTCATATGAAGAGGAACCAATCCGTAACTTAGCTCGTGAAGTAAAAGAGTTAAGAAACAAGAGAATTCCATTAGTGAAAGTATTATGGAATCGACACGGAATAGAAGAGGCTACGTGGGAATTGGAAGATTCTATGAGACAGCAATATCCGACTTTGTTTAACGGTATGATTTTTGGGGACGAAAATCCCTAAGGAGGGAGAATTGTAACAGTCCAGTTTATACCCTAGTCAGAACAGTGGTTTCGGGACCACAAATCCAAGTCCGTATAATATTTTAATATTATATTCTGTGCCGTTGATATATGACTAAGTATGTGGTAAATTTCTGTAAATTAATTTGTCTGGTTGTGTGTTTAATTTGAGCAAAGGATTAAATTGCATTGAATGCAAAATTAGCATGCTTCATGAAAAGATACCTATTTGCCATGTCTTTAAAAGTATGGAGGTTTTATGTGGTAATTAAGCCAATTATAAGATAGTGGGAGTTTAAATGACATAAAGGCCATAGTATTATTTTGTCATATATGTTTAATAAATGGGTAAAATAGTAATTGAATAATTATGTTAATTTAAGTAAAACAAATAAATATGATAGTGGATGTGTTCATCCATTCTAGCCAAAATTGAAAGAAAGAAAAAGAAAAAAGTTGAGCTAGGTTTCGGCAATAACAAGCTCAATTTAAGGTATGATTCTGATATGGTTTTTGATAATTTTTACGTTTTTACAATCGTTGCTTAGTCTACTATCAAGCCCATGTCTAAATTTTGTGTATTGATGTTGTCCATGAGAAATGCCATTGATGTTATGTTGAGCTTTGTGTTGATTTATGGTGTTAAATGAAAGATTTGAGCTAGATGAACATACTTTGTTCTTGGAATTTTGATGAATTTAGCTAAATAGGGCTAAATTGAGAAAATGGTAATTTGAAGGACTAAATTTCAAATTTGATGGAAAATATGGGCTTGTATGATATGTATGAATATTCGGCTAAGCATGTGTATGTATTAATTTTGTGAATTTGATGTTTTGAGAAAAATGGACTAAATTGATAAATTGCGCAAATATGAGGATTAAATTGCAAATAGCCCTAAATGTGTGTCCTTGGATTGAATTGAATGAGTTAGTGAATAAAAGAGTTAATTCTGAATATTTATAGATCAAGAACCGAGGAAAAAGGACTTAGACCGAGGGAAGGCGAAAGTAACTGAGTAGCCGTTTCCATTTTCGATAAATCGAATCCGAGGTAAGTCATATTGCAAATAAATGTAATTGTATTGAGTTGAGCATATTCATATGCCTATTGTCGATATTAAATGCTTATGAGTTGTAATGCAAATGATTTTCGAGATAAGATCGACTTAGCGACAATGTCCGAGAAGTCCCGTACGAACCTAGGAATACATAGGTACTTGTTCTATTTTATCATATAAGACCACGTCTGGGACGTTGGCGTTGATTTGACATTCGTGTAAGACCACGTCTGGGACGTTGGCATCGATATGAGCTTTTCGTGTAAGACCACGTCTAGGACGTTGGCATCGATATTATATTTTCGTGTAAGACCATGTCTAGGACATTGGCATCATTTGAATTCGTATAAGACCCTGTCTGGGACAGTGGCATCGTTATCTGAGTACACGTAAGACCTCGTCTGGGACGTTGGTATTGTACAACTATTCCGAGCTTTTTGAGTATCCTATTAGGTTCCTATCAATTCAACGAGCAAGTCTGTGATACGAATGGTTAAGTGAATGGTATATCCGTTTCAGGTACGCTAATTTATACACTAAGTGTGTATATAAGGTAAGTACATATGTGATCATACTATGATGATTATGTATATTGGAATAACAATATGATATGTGAGAGTAAGCATGAATGAGCTATGTTTATATAAGACTTTGAATTGATTAATGTGATAAATATGGTCAAGTACATGGACCAAAGTATATATGTGATAGTTGTTAAGTTTGTTTGTATTTATGACTTACTAAGCTTTTGGAAAGCTTACTCTGTGTGTGTGTTTTCTCTATTTTATAGGTCGTTAAAGCTGCTGAAGGCTCGGGACCGTCAAGGATCGCCATCACACTACTAAACTCATTTTTGGTACACTTTGGATATGTATATAGCTTGATATGGCATGTATAGGCTTGTATTTGATATGAGTTTGTTATATGAACTTAGCCATGTGATTTGGCTAGCTATGGGTTGAGAATTTGCTTGAATGTATGTGATATATGAAGTATGTTTTTGGTATGATTAGTTGATGCATGAAATGGTCAAGTTTTGATTAAGCAAAGGAATGAATTATGCTTGTGATGAGATGAGTTTTAGCCTTGTAATTTGGATGGTTATTTTGGTATGATTTTGGTTGTCAAATAGGTATGAGATGTCTTGATGATTTTACTAGTAGGTATGACCCTTTGGGTCACATTTTAGCCTTGCAAATGGCCTATATTGTCACACGGTTGTGGCACACGGGCGTGCCTAGTGACCGTGGGGCTAAGTCAGTAGCTAGCCTAATAGCACATGGCCAAGACACACGGGCATGTCTTGTAGCCGTGTGAGAAAGTCAGTATATGGCCTAAGAGTACACGGCCTTAGCACACGGGTGCTGGGTGGCCGTGGGTGTAAAGTCAGACTCGACCACGGCCAAGGCACATGGGCGTGCTTGGTGGCCGTGGATGTGAAGTCAGTTTCGACCACGGCTAAGGCACATGGGCGTGCTTGGTGGTCGTGGATGTGAGGTCAGATTCGACCGCGGGAAGGATACACGGGGGTGTCCAGCAACCGTGGAAGGCACACGGCTTGCCTACACGGGCGTGTAACCCCTGAAATTTAGAAAAGTTTTAAATTTTTGAGAATGTTTGTATGTGTTTCGCTTAGTCCCGACTGCTTTCTAAGCATGCTTAAGGTCTCGATGACCTACTTAAGGGACACGATGATTGAAATAGATGAACGGTTGTATGGAATTTTCTGTAAATGTTTCCGATCTGTCCGGTAACGCCTTTAATCCTACTCTGACGATGGATACGGGTTAGGGGTGTTACAAGACATCCATTAGGATTTACTCGAAAGTCTGACTCAACATCTGACTCACATAAAACTCTCTTGGCTTGCAAACTGTTATCATCTTTCTGAGCTTCACAAATTTCTTGGAGAAACAATGGTTTAGCCCTCAATTCGGCTAAAACGGAACCATCATTCAACAAAGTCATCTGAGTACTCATGGCTCTTAGTGCAAACAATGATTTTCTGCTCAAAGCATCGTCGACTACGTTCGCCTTTCTCGGATGGTAGTCAATTACCATCTTATAATCCTTCATCAGCTCTAACCACCTTCGTTGCCTCAAATTGAATTCCTTTTGAGTCATCAAATATTTTAGGCTTTCATAGTCGGTGAAAATCCGACACCTTTCACCATATAAATAATGCCTCCAAATTTTTAACGCAAACACAATTGCGGCCAATTCTAAATCATGAGTCGAGTAATTCTTCTCGTGCGGCTTCAATTGCCTAGAGGCGTATGAAATTACTTTACCCTCTTGCATAAGTGCACAACCCAATCCGTTCAAGGACGCGCCACTAAAAACCACAAATTCTATTCCCGACTCAGCTTGTACCAAAATAGGAGCCTCAGTCAACAGTGTCTTCAATTTCTCAAAACTCTATTGGCACTCTTCTGTCCAAATAAACTTCACATCTTTCTGCAAAAGTCTCGTCATCGGGGTCGCTATCATGGAAAACCCATTGACAAAATGCCTATAATAGCCGGCTAGGCCTAGAAAACTCCTTACTTACATTACGCTCCTCGGCGGTTTCCAATCAACAATCGCTGAAATCTTACTCAGGTCTACTCTAATTCCATCTCCCGAGACAATGTACCCCAGAAATCCCACTTCCTTGAGCCAAAATTCACTCTTACTAAATTTGGCATAAAATTTCTCTTCTCTCAGAACTTGCAGAACCGTACTTAAGTGCTCGACGTGCTCATTCTCATCTCGAGAGTAGATCAATATGTCATCGATGAAGACCACGACAAATATATCCAAGTATGGCTGAAAAATGCGATTCATCAAATCCATGAAGATCGCAGGGGCATCCGTTAGACAAAAAGGCATGACCAAAAATTCATAGTGGCCATACCTAGTCCTAAATGTGGTTTTCTGCACATTTGAGTCCTTGACTCTCAGCTGATAGTACCCTAACCTCAAATCTATCTTGGAAAATACTGTGGCTCCCTTCAATTGATCGAATAGATCATCGATCCTCGGCAACGGGTACTTGTTCTTCACAGTTACCTTGTTGAGTTGTCGATAATCTATGCATAGTCTCATAGAATCATCTTTCTTCTCCACGAATAAAACGGGAGCATCCCACTGAGAAAAAATTGGCCTTGCAAAACCTTTATCCGTTAGCTCTTGCAACTGTTCTTTTATCTCCTTTAGCTCGGTTGGAGCCATTCTATAGGTAGCAATAGAAATAGGGGCAGTACCCGGAGCTAACTCAATCCCAAATTCGATCTCTCTAACCGGAGGTAGTCCTGGAAACTCTTCTGGGAAAACATCTAGGTACTCGCATACTATGGGTACCGACTCAATTCTCAAATCAGTCTCTTTAGTGTTCAACACAAAGGCAAGATAAGCCTCGTACCCCTTTCTCAAATACTTTTGAGTCGATAGAGTTGACATAACTATTGGTGACCTATCTGGCTTATCTGATTCAACACGAATAAGATTACCATTTACATCTCTCAGCTCAATATGCTTCTTCTCACAATTCACAATCACTCCATGAGCAACTAACCAATCCATCCCAAGGATGACATCAAACTCATCAAATGGCAAAAGCATAAGATCAACCGGGAAACAATGACCCTTAATCATCAAAGGGCAACCTTTGTAAACTCTATCAACCAACACACACTTCCCTAGGGGATTAGACACTCTTATGATGAATCCAGTAGAGTCTATAGGCATGCTCATGCTAGAGACTAATTTCATGCATATGTATGAGTGGGTAGATCCCGGATCAATTAAAGCTATAACACGAGTATTATGGAGAGAAAAGATACTCATGATTACGTGGGGGGAAGATGCCTCTTCACGAGCACGAATGGCATATGTCATCACCGGTGCTCTACCCTCGACTCTAGCAGCTTGCTCTCTAGATGGATTCTTGCTACGCATCTCAATTCCTGGGTTTCTCAGTGGTCTTCCCCTAGCAGTGCTTTCTGATCTTGCATTCTGAGGTTTTTCTTTCTCGCCCACCTCGGGCCAGTCTCTGATGAAGTGGCCTAAGGACCCACATCTAAAACAAGCTTTCTCATCAGCTCGACACTCACAAGAATGGCGCCCACCACACCGAGGGCATTCCGGTCTACTTGGTCGGACGTTGCCCACACTAGTAACTGATGTGGTCTGCCCTTTCGACCTCGAAAATTGCTTGCCTTTACTTCAGGTTGAAAATCCCTCTGAAGTGACTGATCGAGTAGCAAAATCCCTCAATTTCTTAGATGAGGATTGGTGAGACTTATTCAGTTGTCTCTTCCTTGAGTCACGAGACTCTTTCTCAGCTCTTCTCTTCTCTTTAGCCAACTCTTCGGCTTTACAGGCTCTATTTACCAACATTACAAATTCCTTTAGTTCGAGGACTCCTACGTATAAACAGATATCTTCATTTAATCTGTCCTCAAATCTCTTGTACATGACAGATTCGGTAGACACGCACTCCCGTGCATACTTGCTAAGCCTTACGAACTCCCATTCGTAATCAGTCACTGACATACAGCCTTGCTTCAGTTCCAAGAACTCCTTCCTCTTGTGGTCGATGAACCTCTGGCTGATGTACTTCTTCCGGTATTCCTCTTGGAAGAATTCCCAGCTAACTCTCTCCCTTGGCACCACTGACACTAGGGTGTTCCACCATCGGTAGGCTAAATCTCTCAGGAGAGATACCGCACACTTTAAGCACTCCTCAGGCGTGCAGGATAACTCATCAAATACCCTGATGGTATTCTCGAGCCAGAATTTCGCTCTCTCCGGGTCATCATCCTTATTTGCCCGAAATTTCTCGACTCCTTGCTTCCGTATCTTATCCACCGAAGGCCTTTCTCTTCTTACCACCTCAACCACTTGAGGAATTGGTGGGGGTGGAGGGGGTTGAGCGTTAGGATTTGCTCGGGTATACTCAGTATACCAGTTGCTCATCATGTGGAGAAAGGCTTCTCGAGCCTCTTCCCCCTGACCCAAGGTCTCGGTCTACTATTAGTTGGCGTGGTCCCTTGAGCGGGAGCCGGCGCATTACTCGCAGTATCATCGGCTGCAGTTCAGTCTGGGTCAGAATCCATATACTACATAAAACACGATTTTATACGTCAGGAGCCATCACACTATCATTACTCAAACACTCTTACATATGGAATGTATAGCTAGACTCGTACTTACGCTACGTTAGTCCTAGAACTGACTAAACCTGGCTCTGATGCCAATAAATGTAACACCCCTTATCCGTGCCCGAAGCCGGGACCGGGTTTGAGGCATTACCTAACTAATCTCACTTGACATCTCAAAACGGGCTACAAAACTTCGTTTAAACCCATCACTAGCACATACTCGGCCTAGGGGCCCTAAACATGCCTCTGAGAGGTATCAGAACTATTCCGGGAACTTTTACGAACTCAAGAAACTTTTCAACAAAGCAGGGGCCACACGCTCGTATTGGTCTAGGTACACGCCCGTGTCTTCCACCCGTGGTCGATCCTGACTAACTTCACACAGCCTAGACACGCCCGTGTCTTCCACCCGTGGTCGATTTAAATTCCCTAATTAATATGCAGACTTTACACGGCTTGGGCACACGCCCGTGTCCCTAACCCGTAGAGCATACTGACTTGCAAACCTAGCATGCAAGGGGACACACGGTCGATCCACACGCCTATAAGGCTGACCGTGTGTCACACACGGCATAGACACACGCCCGTGTGTCTACTTGTGTGGACAATTAGATGGCTATCTACCAAGCCCTTTGCCACCCTACATTGCACACATACAAACACCAATCCAATTCAACATAATTCATAACCCAAAGGCATAACTAAGTACTCAATTCAAGAACCATACACAAGGGCATACACTTCAAGAAAACCACTTTCATTAAGCATAAGAGTTTGCCAAGTATCGGCCTAACTAAATAGACCATTACAAAAAGAAGACTTTAATGCCTTACAAAGCCAACACTTTGGCCAACAATTACGACCTAACAAAATACTCAAGTCCTATACATGCCATACTCAAAATAAGTCTAAATTGTTATACCAAAGTGGTGTCGATAGTGTGATTTCCGAACTCCTACGTCCTCGTTCCTCGAGTTATCTTGGCAATACTACAAGGAGAAAGAGCAATGACAGGGGTAAGCATAAAGCTTAGTAAGTTTGCATGGATATAAATAGCAATAATAAGCTCATAAAATAATCTAACCATGACATTAACTAACCATACATAAGTCGTAGGCTTCTTTCCATACTTACTCACAATTGCCCTTAGTTAGCACATACCGTGCCACATATCGTAATCGTTTCTTCGTGACTCATTCACGAGTACCTATATTCACTCATTCATATGACTTTAGTACAAATCTCATTTCTACTTCTAAACTCATCTACTTATCCCTTTAATCACTAGGGATAGTCAAAGACGCATATTCAACGTCATTCATGTAGGGACGAAGCCAATGCCACATCCTCGAGGTGGTCTTACATAGAGTCACTTCTAAATGCCAATGCCATATCCCAGATATGGTCTTATATGGACTTTCACATCAAGTATCGATGCCATATCCCGGATATGGTCTTATACGATTTTCATATTCATTACCGAAGCCATATCCCAGATATGGTCTTATAAGGGATCTCAACTCGGTGCTGAGGCCATGTCCCATACATGGTCTTATACGGGACCTTATCTATTTCATATCTCGATGATAGCATTTTCATATTCACATGGTCCACTAGGACTTCAACATCTCATTCAACATCAATTTAATGGAGTATCATGCATCAATATGTTATCAAGCATTCTCAATTATGCTAACATAAATGTTGCATTAATCATATACAAACTTACCTCGATTCCAAAATGAGCTAACTCGTCGGTTTAGTCTAAGACTTTGTTCTTTCCCCGATCGAGGCGAATTCTCAATTCTTCTTGCTCTATAATAGCAATTTAGCTCATTTTAATCACCTCATTAATAAAAGCATTTAAATAATCATGCTTAGGCAAAATTACTATTTTGCCCCTAGGCTTTGGCAAAATGACCATTTTGCCCCTAGGCTCGGAAATAAATTCTAATCACATTTCTACCTTCAATAAGCCTAGGTGAACACTTAATAATCTTATAGCTATTATGAAAACTCAACATTTCACATAATTACCACAAATTTGTAACCTTTTCATCAAGGTCCAATTAGGTGTTTTCATGGCAACACCTTTCACAAGAGTTGTTCATCTAACAACCAAGACTCATTTTCTCCCATAAAAATGCAGCAAATAGCTATGATAGCTCTCATGGCAAAACTCTAAACTTTTCACCATATTGCACAATAGTCCCCTCATTTGAAAGCTTAAGCTTTAGGGGTCCCAAAAGTACAACTATTTTCAAGAAGATATCACTAGAACACTTACTTACGAAGAGAAGAGTGTGCTAAAATTTTGAAGCTTTCTTCCCTCTATTTTCTGCTAATTTTCGGTGGAAGAGTGAAAGAGAAAAGATGATACCTTTTATTTCCTTATTTTTTTAATACTAGTCAAATTAGTCCACCTACTATCACCAACTTTGACCATCATTGACAAATTTGTCTCTTATGCTAGTCTATAGCCGGCCAAGCAATTATTGGGGGTCTAATTTCCTTTTAAATGCCTCCAATTATCAATCTATGGCTATTTGGTACCTTTAGCTTATAGAATGGAACTTTTGCACTTTATGCGATTTAGTCCCTTTTTCGCGATTAAACATGAAATCGCTAAAATTAAAGCACTAAAATTCTCATGCACATATACTATCATGCTCTGACTCATAATATAACATGAAAATGAATTTCTCAAATATCGGATTAGTGATCCCGAGATCACTGTTCCGGCTAGCCCCTAAATCAGGCTGTTACACGAACCCCAGTTCCCTTGCCACCTTAGTGACGCCACAATCATCAAGCCAAAGGCTCTCTTTTGTGACATAAAATCACACACATTAAACATAAGTCCTAACTGCTAACAACCAATTTCACTTAAGAGTAAAAATTAAAAAATTCTCCAAGGCCTGGACTCGAACCCTGGCTTCGCAAAAACCCCCAAATACACTCAAATACTTAGCCATTGAAGCACACATGGAATTTAAGCCAAATCATGCAAAATTACAAACCCTACATTTTTGGCGTGTTACAGAGAGTTTAGAGAGAGTTCAACTAGGATTAGAATTAATCACATTAATATTAAATTAATAAAATATTATCTAGATAAATATTAAATTAAATTTAATATTAAAATCATCAAAACAAAATTATCTTTGGAAAAGTTAATTTGAAATCAAGTTACCTAGTAGAGTCCCTGTAACAACCTGATTTTCTATGTTATCTAAAACAGTGGTTCAGGAGCCACAATTCTAATGATAAAGTCAATAAATATTATTTAATAATATTTAAGAGTTCATTATATTGTTTTATTGATGTTCGAATTTGTAAATACGGATAGAATATGAGAAATGAAATGTACAGACTAAATCGTAAGAGTCAGTGAATAAGTAGTCAAATGAGTTTGATAAAAATTGTTCAAGGTTCAAACTGGAAATAACCATTCTTTCATGGCAGTGTTGGTTCTGTCAATGTTTAGTTGAAACACCTGTTAATTTTCATTTAATGATGATACTAAGATGTTAAGTGTTATAGGCAGAAGTGGATGGAAAGAGAGTCTCATTCTCGTCTTCCATCACTGAAACCATTGTTATTTATAGAAGAAAGAAAAGCTTTCAGCTTTCTTGATTATTCGGTTTCGGTTTTGCATATAAGTGTTTCCAAATTCTGTTCTTCATGAGTTTCATGTTTGTGAGATCCTTGTATCTCGATTTAACTAACTTGCATGTCTAATTTCTAAACTGTTAAAGTTTGAACTTTTGTCATTAATGAACTAAATGTGTTAGTCTTTAGATCAAGAACCAAATCAACCTGGTGGTAACAGAGGGAAAAGAAAACTCTTGGAATAGTCTCTAATATCCTATTTTGCTGCTGTACCAGGTAAGTTCATAGGGTGTTGTTATGTTTCTTTATGATATGTATGAATGTGAATGCAAATGGAAAATGTTAGTAAACTGGTATTAGTAAGGTGAGAAAAGGTGTTAAATAGTAAAAAGAAGGTCTAGCTATGTGTATGTTGCCTGAATGAACAAAGAACACAATTGGCATGCCAATATGGGTATTTACGCATTGTATGGGTAGAAGGGAGGTGTGAATAAGATGAAGGAAATTTATTGAAGTTTTCTGGAATCCTGCATTTGTTGCGGATTTCCAATTTAATCTCTTCGATGATTCTAGCATGTTATCGGTTGAAATAACTCTTATGAGCAATCCAGCGTGTTATCGAGGGAGAATATTTAGCCTACGGGCTGTGCACTATGTGCATCTGGTGTGTTATCGGTTGGAATAGCTCTTATGAGTAATCTGGCTTGTTTTCGGGAGAGAAAATTTAACCTATGGGCTTTGCACTATGTGGATCTGGCGTGTTATCAAATGGTCACCCGTGTATTCCTTTCTATTCATGTTGATTCATTGGGTTGAATGTTTCTGGAATAGAATTTTTTATAGTATGATTTATATGAATTGAAATAAGATATGAATAAATAATGAAATGTTTGGGACATGATATATGTTTGAATGTGATGCACTCACATTATACATGTGACATGTGTTGACATGATAAAGAATTTAGTTAAGTGTTATAAATGTATGAATGTTTTGCTAGGTGAGTTTAACGTTTTAAACCTATGTACTAAACATATTTAATGCTTACCCCATTTACTTTTCCCCTTCCTTGTAGAGATTTTTGCGGAACTTGGCAGGCAGATTGATCTACAACTCACACTATCCAGCTCCTATTTTTGTAAAAATATTTTAACTCTACGCCGGGTCAAGTAACATGTATATAAGGTCAATTCAGTGAAATTGTATATGAAACGAATAATGATGTTTTGAATGTTGTATTCATGTATATGTATATACTCTTTAGTGATACTTGTTCAATGCTGGCGGAGACTATTAGTGCGCTTGAAATGGAAACAATTGTGTGTGTTAAATATGTTAAGTTATTTTGGATAATTGGCGGACTGTTTGGGTGGATAATGATAAAGTTATAAGAACACATAGCAGATAGTTATCTGGCAGATAGACTTTAGGTGAACATATTTCTGACGAATCACCTTGCCATGTTTTGTTTTAATAACTTTTCGTTTAGCATTTTAACGACATTAAAAATAGATTCTTTGATAGTGTAACACCCCATACCCGACCTAGATGACAAAGCCAAGTTTGGAGAGTTACATCGAACATCACACAAAACATAACTTCTGAATCTTAGTTTAAAAGTCTTTCCAAAACAAACTAGAATTTAACAAACACAACCCGTAGTACGGAATCTAGTATCTTAAACATCACATGTCTTAAAACTACTGGAAATGAGCCAATCATAGTAATAATAATAAAGTTAATAAGTAGTATGACCGAGCTCCTAATCCGCCGACCCGATCAATTCTTTGGGTTACCTGTAATTTAGTCAACAGAAGAGTTAAATTAATGATCCTATAATGAAATAATTATATGTTAAAATAGATTTAGGTTAGAATCAGTAAAGTCCCAAATTCGAGTTTAGAACAGAAATAGATCCAGAAGATAAATCAATCAGTTTAAAAGATCAAAAAGTTAGGACAGACAGTAAGCCAGAATATTCTCAGATATAGAGCAGATCAGAATAGATGTAGTTTTCCTATTCCCCAATCATTACACACCATCTTTGACCAACCCAACACACCAAATAGGGTATTGAATACCCATCCAACCCTACACACCACACAATGTCAGTATGACACATTCGAATAATTGCAGACTGGCTGCCAGATCAGAATATAGATATCGGTGATTTAGCCACTATCTCAGAATAAAATATTTCCTCTTTTGCTCAATTCACCACCCAATGCAGTTGCTAATTTCAAATAATAGCTAATACAGAGGCCTATACAACCATTCAGATATAGTTCATACTCGTACATAATAAATCAATATCATTAACAATTTCCACATGCAATACACATATAGATTTTCAGTACCCAGTCTCAGATCACAAAATAACAGTTTATACAGTTTAATTCAGTTCATACGAACCCCATAGAAGGCATACATTTGTGTCAAACGACGCTTGTGGCAAAGGGAAAAATTCCAAATATTGGTCCACAAACTCGTGTGGTTTCACACGGGCTGAATAACTGGCTCGTGTGGCTCCACACGTGTAACAGCCCTAACCCGTGTCCGTCGCCGGAACAGAGTTACGGAGTATTACCAAAACTTTCAGAACATTTTTAGATAATTCATAACAATTACTATTAATTTCCCGAGATTTATTCATAACGTCCCTTAAATGGACCCTCGAGGCCCAATATGAGCATTAGAATCGAGTCGGGACTTAACCAGAAACTCTAAGAATTTTTCATGAAATTTCAAAAATTTTCTAAGGTGCAGGGCTCACACGCCCGTGTGGTCCAAGGGACACGCCCGTGTGACCCTAGGACACACCCGTGCTACAGGCCGTGTTCGACTCCGTGTAACTCTCTGACTTGTGCACACGGCCATGCCACATGCCTATGTGCTAGGTCGTATGGTTAATTAAATTCTTTCGAAATTAGGTGCATGTTTCACACAGCCAAGACACATGCCCGTGTTCCATGTCGTGTAGCACACACGGCTGAGACACACGCCCGTATCTCTGCCCATGTACTCAATTCTGAGCATTCTGTTTCTTAAAATTTAGGTGCAGGGGACACACGGCCTAACCACATGCCCATGTACCAGGCCGATTGTCACACACGGTCTAGACACACGCCCGTGTGAACAAAATAAAGCCATTTGTAGCTTCATTTCTCACCCAAAAGTTTTACCAAGTTCCTCCACCAACTTACATCCGAATACCAACCAATCCAAGCTTTGAATTCAAGCAATTTATAACATCTAATATGATATATTGTTACATGCATTCATGCTTTTAATCCTACCTTTTATAAGCATACTCATTTAACCTTTCTCAATCAATCAATAACAAACACTTATGTTATCTCTATAAAATAAACTTAATACATATATATACATGTACCAAAACATAATCATCACTAGCCATTCCAATGGCTAGTTTACAATAATCATTTACATTTACATGCCAATATGGCCAATATAAACTATACATGCCATTATAACCATAATTGATTTACAATATGTATCGAAATAGGCCGATGGATAGTGTGAGTGATCTCCGCCAAGCTTCCAATCCAACGAGCTTCCAATTTACTATAAAGCAGAGAAATAAAACTAAGTAAGCATTACATGCTTAGTAAGTTTGTATAACATGGTACTTAACTTACCATTCATTCTATTTTAAGGTAACTATGTAAGGCACATTCATTCAATTTGACCTTAAGCCCTACACATATCCTCATTGCCCTTGTTAGTCATATATTCCATAATAACATCAAAACATGTTTGGGCTCAACAACAATCAGATTTCCAGATATATATTCCATATCACGTATTCATAAAACATGTATAAATCATATCGTTATATTACAAGTATATTTTCATAATAATTCATCTCGAGTTCAGATTATTTCATGCCAGAACTTTACTCATATTACTCGAAATATCAATGTCACACGAGTAGTAGTATACTCAAGGTGTACAATTCTATAATCAAGGATGACATATTCATCAAATGAATTCCATGTACAAGTATCATCATCTCATATTTTCTTATATCAATTGTCATGTATCATCATTTTCATGCATTTCAGGCGAATACGTGTAATAACTCATTTCTTATTCATATCTTCTCATGTCAAGATTTTTTCTTGTTGAGTTTATTCGGAATATCGATGGATACACAAGTAGTACACTCGAGGTGTACAAATCAGGATCCATCAATTCATGTCCAATGGTACCCATAAGGTACTATTTCAGAGAGTACACTCTCGAGCCACACATATATACAATAGGATTACCAGTCCAGGCTAAATCCTGTCTCCAATATATATACTCAATAGAGCTTAGTCAGGATTACCAGTTCAGGCTAAATCCTTTTCATGACATATGCTCTAAAGAGCTTAATCTGGATTACCCGTCTGGGCTAAATCCTTTTTATAATGAGGTAAATGGAATTACTCGTCCGAGCTAAATTCCGTCAGCAACAAATGCATGACCTCATTAAATTCGAAAAATCACATATCCATCGAATTTTCCATTTATTCAAACGAAATTTGACATTTTCCAAGCATTATCAGGCATGTGATTATTTCATACATTTATAATATTCACATAATTCAAATAGACACATTCTACATTCATTTCGAGTAACATTTTTATCATTTATCATTTATCGGGCATTATTATTGATCGGGCACTTTCATTTATCGCCTTTAATAAATATATGATCATTTCACATAATTATGACATTTATACAATTCACAAACACTACATTTAACTCAAGCATATAAATATACACAATTTAGTTACACGAACTTACCTCGACAAATGTTTGCGTACATTCAATCTACTAATCCGACATTTTCCTATTTTCCTCGTTCTAGCTCCGAATTTGGTCTATCCGGATCTATACGAGTAAACTTAACATCAATTTATCACATTTCATATACAAGTGGACTCAATTTACATCCTAGGAAAAATTACCATTTTGCCCCTAACTTTTACATAAATTCCAATTTCGTCCCTAGGCTCGGAAAATGAAATTTATGCAATTTATTCCCTATTCCAAGCCTAACCAAAATTTCAATATAGAATTTACAGCACATATTTTCTATAAATTTCATAATTTTTCTTCAATTTTCACAACTTTACATTTTAGTCCCTAAATTATGGTTTCATCAAAAATCACTTTGTAAAAGTTGTTTATCTATCAACAACCTTTCATTTTCGACCATAAATTTCAAATTTCCAGCATATTCATCCATGACCTAATTTCCATACTTTGATAACTCTTCAAATTAATCCCCAAAATAGATAGATTAAGCTATCCCGATTTCAAAAATATCAAAATTACTAAAAACTGGACAAGAAAACTTACCCAATTTGGCCAAGAAAGCTTGCTTTCTCTTTCCTAGGGTTTCCATGGAATATTTAGGGAATAAGATGACATAAATTGATTTTTATTTCTATTTAATTATTTATCATCTTTTAATTTTATCACTTTCCAATTTAGTCCTTAGCCTTTTTCTAATTTTCCATGGATGAGTCACCAAAAATATCTACATACTTTTCATTTATGGTCTAATTACCATATAAGGACCTTAAGTTTTGAATTCCATAGCTATTTGATCCTTATAGCTACTAGAATTCAACTTTTGCAATTTATGCGATTTGGTCCTTCTCGTAATTAAGCATATAATCGATAACATTTTCTTATCAGAATTTTCACATCACATTTCTATCATATTACGGACCATAAAATAAAATTAAAATAAATTTTATTTTCAGCTCGAATTTGTGGTCCCGAAACCACTATTCCGATTTCACCGAAATTGGGTTATTACAACACGGCCTAACACACGCTCATGTGTACGCCTATGTGCCTCACACGGCCTAAAAGACGCCCTTGTCACTTGCCTGTGTGGTCCTAATGCACAAACAGTGTGTTACACGGCCTGGACACACGCCCGTGTCCATGGCCCGTGTGCACTCTGCACAAAACATTCCCCCACATGGTCTGGACACACAAATGTGTCCTTAGCTCGTGTGTCTTTAATTTTTGAACAATGAGTTACATGGCCTGGCACATGGCCGTGTAGTGTCAACAGTCATGTTTTCTGGCGTTTGAATTTCACAGAAATCCAGGTTTTTGGTACGCATTGTAGAAGACTCCCGAGGCCTAAGACACCATTCAATAACTCAATCAACCAACTCAATCGACAACAATACACAATTACACACAGAAAGAACCATGCCAAAAGTTTTGACACAAATCCTTCAAACGAAATCAACACTAACCGAATAATCAACAATAATTACTCAAATTAATGCGTTAAGGTTCACTACCTTCGATATCTATGCCTAATAGGGAATCCAAACGATTGGTTATCAGAGAATTTACACAATACATACAAAAACCCAATTCTTAATATACGATGAAGAACAAAAGGAATGCCGCAGAAATAGAAAGAATAACAGCAAAACTTACTCAATAACCTTTCACTCGAAGCAACGAACAACGTAGAACCCTCAATTAGACCTGATAGCCACTTTACAAAAGTAATCAAAAAGGAAAAAATAAATGAAAGAAAAAACATAAAAGAGAAAGAAAATAAAGAAGGAGAAGGCAAATGGAAATGAAAAGGAGTAATGTTAAATTCCTTATTTTAACTACCGATCATATTTCTAACATTTAGCAATATATTCCTTAGCACGTGCTCTGAGACTCTAACATAGGACCAATTAGAATATAGGAGCTTAATAAGTGAACCAGCAGGTTCATTCTTGACACAGATTTACACTGAATTAAACTTAAGTCACTAATTCAAGGATGATGATTAATTAAAGTAAAACAACAAAACTTTTTAGAGAAGCGGATCAAACTCCTGACCTCGAACACATAAGTAGAGCACATAACCACAGAGATAAAGACTTAATTATGTTAGCATTTCTTAGTCAAACATGCAGATTTTGGGGTGCTACAACTCTCTCCCCTTATAAAAAATTTCGACCTTGAAATTTACCTAACTCAAACAAATACGAGTATTACTAACGAATCGAATCTTCGAGTTCCCAAGTGGCTTCTTTAGTGCCATGATTCCACCGTAGAACCTTAACCAGAAGGACAATTTTCTTTTTCAAGACATTGACATCTCGATCGAGAATCTGAATAGGCTCCTCCTCAAAAGTTAGATCCGGTTGAACCTTAATCTCCTCAATAGGAACAACGTGCGATAGATCAGACCGATGCCATCTTTTCATCGAGAAGTGGAACACATCATGAATTTGATCCAATTTAGGAGGTAATTCTAGCTGATAAGCTACAGGTCCGACACATTTTAGAATACGATAAGGTCCAATAAACCTTGGATTCAACTTGCCCTTTCGTTTGAACCGGAGAACCCTTTTCCACGGGGAAACTTTTAGAAACAACTGGTCACCTACAGAATACTCGATATCCTTCCTCTTTAGATCAACATATGATTTTTGTCCATTAGAAACAGCCTTAAGTTGATCTCGGTCTCAGAAAACTAGCTCGGGACCCTAAACCTAATGTTCGCCTAACTTGGTCAAACACAGAGGGGTATGGCACTTACGACCATATAGAGCCTCGTAAGATGCCATCTGAATACTAGACTAGAAATTGTTCTTGTACGTATATTCAACCAACGACAAATAATCCTCCCAACTACCTTAGAAATCAATTACACACCCCCAAAATGTGTCTTCCAGAATCTGAATAACCCGCTCAGACTGTCCATCTATCTGAGGGTGATACGCAGTACTGAAATGAAGTCGAGTGTCTAATGCCTCCTAAAGCTTGTTCCAAAATTGAGACGTAAAATGTGGATCCCTATCTGAGATGATTGAGACCAGAACCCCATGCAGTCTCACGATTTTGGATACATACAGCTTAGTGAGCTTCTACAATGAGTAATCTGTCCTGATAGGAAGAAAATGAGTGGACTTGGTCAATCGATCAATGATGCCCCAAACCAAATCTTTCTTAGTGGGTGTTAAAGGCAAAGCACTAACAAAGTCCATCGTTACACACTCTCACTTCCATAGAGGAATCTTAATCAACTGAAGTAACCCAGAAGGTAACTGATGCTCAGCGTTAACCTTTTGACACGTCAGGTAATACGACACAAAGGTTGTCACTTCTTGTTTCAGACCAGGCCAGCAGTAAAGTTCTTGGAGGTCTCGATCCAGTCAAAAATTAAGGTTGTAGTTGAGTGGAAATAGTCGAAGAATGTGCCTAAGCTTCAGAGTTTCCTAGGTTTAACTGGTTATTATCGGAGATTTGTTCAATGATTTTCTCTGGTTTGGTTTCCTCTAACTAAGCTATTGCGTAAGAACACCCTGTTTGTGTGGTCTAGCGAGTAGATGTTGAGCTTCAAAAAGCTCAAGTCAGTTCTGACACAAGCTCCTATTTTTGTTCAGCATGAACTGGGTCGGGAGTTAGTGGTTTATAATGATGTGTCGTACGTCGGTCTAGGGTATATTTTAATGCAGGATGGTAAAGTGGTAACTTTTTATGTCGCGGAAGTTTAAGACGCAAGAGGGTAACTATCCTATGCACAATCTAGAGCTAGCTAGAATCGTGTTTGCTTTAAAATCTGGAGGCAGTACCTGTATGGTGAAAGGTGTATCATTTATGCCAACCACAGAGCCTTAAATATCTGTTAAATCAAAATGAGTTAAATCTTAGGTAGCGTAGATGGGTTGAGTTGGTTAAGGATTATGATTGCACAATAAAGTAGCATCCCAGTAAGGCTAATGTGGTGGTCGATGCCCTTATCTGTAGAGCAATGACCGATCTGAGAGCGATGTTTGCTCGTCTGAGTTTATTTAAGAATAGGAATCTGCTAGCCGAGTTGCAGGTTAAACAAGTTTGGGTTGATCGGATTTGAGCCAAACAACTAAGTGATGAGTCTCTAGTTCAACGTTTGCGTCAGATTGATTCGGGTGAAACTTCTTATTTTAGTTTGAATGGCGACAAGGTTTTGTGTTTTAGGGGTCAAACTTGTGTGCCTAATAAAAAATATTTAAGGTGATTGATCCTGCAGGAGGCTCATAATAGTCCTTATGCTATGCATCTTGGTGGAAACAAATTTACCGGGACCTCCGAGAACTTTACTGGTGGTCTAGTCTAAAAAGGGAAGTGACTACCTTTGTGTTGCACTGTCTAATGTGTCAAAAGGTTAAGATTGAGCATTAGTTGCCTTCTGGGTTATTTCAGCCGATTAAGATTCCTCTGTGGAAGTGGGAACGTGTAACGATAGACATTATTAGTGGGTTACCTTTAACACCTAGTAAGAAAGATTCGGTTTGGGTCATCATTGATCAATTGACTAAGTCTGCTCATTTTCTTCCTTTCAGGACAGATTACTCATTATAGAAGCTTGCTAAGCTGTATGTATTCAAAATCGTGAAACTACACGAGGATTTAGTCTCAATCATCTTAGATAGGGATCCGCGTTTTACGTTTCGGTTTTTAAAGAAGCTTCACAAGGCATTAGACACTTGACTTGATTTTAGTATTGCGTATCACCTTTAGATAGATAGACAACCTGAACGGGTTATTTAGATTTTGGAGGATATGCTTTGGGGTTGTGTAATTGATTTCTGGGGCAGTTGGGAGGATTATATGCCGTTGGTCGAATTTGTGTACAACAACGAATTCTTGAGAGCATTAACTCAAACATTCTCTCTTGTGTTCTTGTTTTTCTGGGGCTTTATTCATCTTTTGAGTTCTTTCAACTTTTTTGTTGCTTCTGTTTTACTTTTCGTTGGTGCCTTGGATGAGTTCTGTTTGAATCCTCAATTGTTGAGAGTTAGGTTGACTTAGGTTTTTTTGTAGTGAAGAAAATGCCTAAGGCCGCACAGATTGTGAGAGTAAAGTTCAAGCCCCGTGACAGCTGGTATTCGAGCTAAGGTATCAAAGGCATCGTTGAAAGATGTCGAAAGAAGTTGTTGATTAGAGTGAGCCAATAGAGACTCGTGAGAGGGCTAAAAAGGCTAGTCGATCGAGGGACATACTATCGACTTTGGAAGGACGGGTAGTCACTCTCAAAGAGTCCATGGGGCACACAAAGGGAGGCTTGAGGAAGTTAGGGGGGACTCACCGATGGGTAGCAATCAATAAAGAGCAACTCAAGGACTATGTGTGGGAGTTTTTTAGTTTCCTTATGAACAAGTTGACAGGAAGGGATGATGCCCTAGAGGCTATAATAACGGCCTTGAAAGAGGAGATTGTGGAGCTCAAGGGTGAAATCACAATCTACAAGATTGCTTTGGGCAATAGAGGGTTTGCTGTAACACCCAAGTCTAATGTGGATGTTCCCAAGCCCAAAGAATTTAAGGGGAAAAGGTCCGCAAGAGATGTGGACAATTTTTTGTGGGGGAATGAAATAATACTTTTGTGCAAAAGGAATCATAGATGATGCTACTAAGGTAAATACTATTGCTATGTATTTTATTGATGTTACTTTTTTGTGGTGGTGTTGTACGTCCACATATGTGAGACATGGTGGAATCGAAATTGGGACTTGGAAGGAGTTCCAAAGTGAGTTCAAAGCACAGTTTTACTCAGAGTATGCCGAGGACGAGGCTCAGGCAAAGTTACACCGGCTTAGGCAATAAGGCCCAATTAGGGAGTATGTGCGAAAGTTTAGTGAACTCAAGCTTCAGATCTCGGATATGGGCGAGAAAGAGCTATTTTCCTTTATGGATGGATTGAAGCCATGTGCGAAGCAAGCGTCGCAACGCCGAAGAGTTCAAGAGCTTACCAAAGCTATGACTGTAGAAGAATCTTTTGTCGAGCTTGGTCTGAGGAAAGACAAGCCAGAGTCTTCCAAGCCTAAATTAAAACCAATGGGCAATGGTGGGGGAGACAAAGATAAGCCCGTTATGAGTGGTGATGGTAAGGCTTAAAAGCCGTAGGAAAAGAAGAAGATGGGGCCTTTAACTTGATTCCATTGTGATGGTCCACATACGATGAGGCAACCAAGAATCTTGGCTCAATATTGGGTGGTGTTGAAGACAAGTTGAGCCATGGGCTAATGTTTGTAAACATCATTGTGCCTGGCAGAAAATTAAATGCGCTTGTTGACATAGGTGTGTTAGATTTGTTCATGTCCAAAGATACTGCTTGTGCCATTGGTCTCAAAATTGAGAAAGAATCGAGTGTGGTGATATTGTGGTTGTTTATCTTGACGATATTGTGGTGCACGGTAACATTTGATGGAGGTGTTCCAAACCTTGTGAAAAAATGAGCTATATGTCAAAGAGGAGAAGTGCTCATTCGCCCAACATGAGGTACCATTTTTAGGCCACGTTGTGGGAGGTGGCAAGATCTAGATGGATGAAAGCAAAATTTGGGCTATTGTTGATTGAGAACCACCAACTAAGGTGATAGAATTGAGATCTTTCCTTGGGTTGACAAACTACTACCGATGGTTCATCGAAGGCTACTCCAAAATCACCACACCCTTGACTAACTTGTTGAAAAAGGGTAAGTTGTGGGATTGGAATCCTCAATGTGAGAATGCCTTTAACCAAGTGAAGCAAGTGATTACAAGGGAATCTGTATTTGCTTTGCCGAATTATTCAAAGCCGTACGAGGTACACACAAATGCATCAGACTATGAGATTGAGGGAGTATTGATGCAGGATGGGTATCCAATTGCTTTCGATATTTAAAAGTTAATAAGACGAAGTGGAGATATATGATCTACGAAAAAGAGATGATCGCTCTGGTGCATTGTTTGTGCACTTGGAGGCACTATTTGTTGGATTTTAGGTTCGTGGTATTCACTGATAATGTTGCAAATAGTTATTTTCTAACCCAGAAAAAATTATCTCCTAAACAGGCTTGTTGGCAGATTTTCCTACCAGAATTTGATTTTAGCATGAAATACAAGATGGAGAGTGCCAACACTATGGTTAATGGAGTTTGCGACAATCAATCAGCCTGATAACTCTCTATTGGAGCACATTCGAGAGGGATTGTCCCATGATCCCACAATTAAAAATTTGCTCGCGCTTGCCAAGGATGAAAAAATGAGGCACTTTTGGCTTTAGAGAGAATTGTTATACACTCAAGGCCATCGTCTTTATGTTCCTCAATATGAGAGTTTACGCAAGGAAGTCATGAAGGAGTGTCATGACTTAAGATGGGTTGACCATCTAGGTATGCACCGCACTATGGATCTTTTGGAGGACCACTACTATTGGCCTCATATGGGTGATGATGTTGAGACCTATGTGAAAACTTGTCCAGTGTGCCAACAAGACAATGTAGAGTTAAAGACTCCGGTCGGATTGCTACAACCTTTGCCCATTCCAGAGTGTCCATGTGAGAGTGTATCCATGGAATTTATTGTTGATTTGCCTAAGTCTAATGGGTTTGCAAGTATTTTTATTTTGGTGGACAGATTTTCCTAGTATTAAACATTCATTCCAGTAAAAAAGAAGTGCCTTGCTGAAGAGGCAGCCTGTTTGTTCCTTCGACATGTGGTGAAATATTGGAGAGTGCCATAGTCTATCATTAGTGATCGAGACGGGCGATTTACATGCCGGTTATTGATAGAGTTGTTCAAGTTGATGGGCTCAGACTTGAACTTTTCTACTAGCATGCATCTGCAAATCGATGGGCAAGCTGAAAGAGTGAATGCATTGTTAGAGACGTGTCTTCAACACTATGTGAGTGCCACATAGATGGAATGGCCAAAGTTGATGGATGTGACCCAATTATCATACAACTTGTAGGAAAGTGGGGCCACAAACCAAAGTCCGTACGAGATAGTGATGGGGCAATAGCCACTTACACCCAATGCTATTGTGACCCATTATATAGGACCAAATCCAGTAACTTATCATTTTGCGAAGGATTGGCAAGAGCAGAATAACTTAGCCAGAGCTTGTCTACACAAGGAAAATAAGTGCAACAAGAAGTGGGTCGATCAGAATCGTAGGGATGTGGAATTTTCAAGTTGATGATGCTGTCCTTCCGAAGGTACATTTGATTTTGCATCACAATGGCTTGCACAAGGGGCTTGTGCGGTGGTATGAGGGCCCATTCTAAGTTGTGAAAAGAGTAGGCAATATGGCATACAAACTTGAGTTGCCACCAAAACTCAAGGTTCATCCAGCATTCTATGTTAGTATGCTTAAGCCATTCAATGAGGATCTAAATCGAAGCAAGTATGAAAGAGCACCAATGGAGGTGAAGGTCTCCTGCGACCGTGAAGTTGAAAGCATCGCGGTAGACCCTGTGATCAGACGAAAGTACTATAGGCCGCAACATGAATACTTAGTTCACTGGAAGGGACTTCCCAACAGTAAAGCAAGTTGGGAACCTATCGAGGCCTTATGGCAGTTCCAAAACAAGATAGACTAGTTCAATGTGGAGGACGCGACGAGGGTGTCGCTAGAACAGGTGGGGGAGAATGTCATTGGTTGCGTAAGGGAGCCCACAACAATGGCACAATTGTGCGATTCATCATGCTGAAGGGATTTCATTTGGCCTAACGGGACCGGCCCGTTGCTTGAAGAGATTGAAGGTCCATCTACAAAGCATGAAAAATATGGAACGTAATCTTCGAAGATATGCAATCTTAGAGATGACTTGTAATATTAGAAGATATGATTCTATAATCTTTGAGATTTGATTTGTAAATAGCTTTTAATCCTAGCCATTAATGTACTTTAATTTATATCGTTGATTTTGGGGAGGCTCAACTATAAATAGAGGCCTCTATCCGTCATTGTAATTCATTCATTGAGTAATAGAATTCTTAAGAGCATTCACTCAAACATTCTCTCTTGTGTTCTTGCTTTTTTGTGGCTTTGTTTGTAACATCGCAAACCCAGTCTAGAAGTCTAGACCGAATTCAGAATGCTACATTAATCATCGAAGTGATCGTGAGAAAATTTTACAAATCGAGTCGCTCAAAATCTAATTTCCGAAAATGTTTATCTCGAAGCAAATCAAAACATTTAATCATATAAAATTCATCAGTAAGTTTAACAGTATAAAATGTACGAATAAATCATAAAACAGAAACTGTACCATAGCATTATAAAATTCCTTATAGTTCAAGCCTAAATGAATAACTATTAAAACCTGAAAATAAAAGCTTATAACTTATTTTCACCAAAACTGATACGATCGCGTTCCGAAATGAACCAAGTTCGAGCAAAGATTCAATGGAGAAATAAAACGAGTTGGGACCAGCTCAGTGAAGTTACCTTGCAACATATTGCAAACCAATTTCAGCTCAATTCCAGCTCTTTGAACCGTTCCAACTAAATTGAACTCTTTATTTAATTTTCAGCTTTGCATTTAGTTTGCATTTTAAATAATTGCATTTATGCATCTTAGTTTAATAAATGAGTTGCTGGTCATTTAATCAACTCATCATTAGTTTAATTAATTGAGTTTCTTTTAATGACTTTAATAGTTGCTTCTTTAATTAATCTAGCTACTAGGTTAATTTATTGATGCATGAATTAAGTTCAATTAATAATGCTTTACTTAATTAAACTAGTTACTGGAATAAATAATGCTTAAGTGTTAGTTTATTTATTTAAGTTAGTTGTTAATTTGTTTTAAGTTTAATAATTGCATTAATGTGTCGGTTACATGTGTTAATTGCAGGTGACTTTTCAACTCACATCCATTACTTCTAAAGGCTGTTATGCATTCAATTGGATTGTAACATCCAAGATTTAGGGGCTCTGCATTTATCTTGTTTCTGTGTGTTTGGTATACTTTGTATGTTGTTTGGGTGTGTTTGGAGCCTTCGGGAAGGCCCGGGGTTAAGCCGGAACCTTGACCAAAATTTTAAATTTTGGGCACTTCAGGAGGGAAGCTGGTTGGGGCAGGACTTAAGGTTTATTATTTGTGTTTGGGGACATAAGAATTAAGGTGGTGTAGTGGCAGGGAGACGCCACATAACAAGCAGGGAGGTGGCGTCACAAGGAGAAGCTGAGAGGGAGAAGGTTCGAATCTCTCAAGCAGCACAAGGGAGTATTATTTTTTGGCTCAAGCTAGAGAGGCAGCTGGATGGTAATCAAACTCTGGAGGAGAGAGACAAGACTTGGTCAAATAGTTTAAACAAGTGGTGGAGAGCTATTTGGGGAGTTTGAATTATTCAAACTAAATTAAATGAGTGGAGGAGAGGGAATTAAGGAGTGTTTCAAGGAGAAAGCTTGGGATTGAGGTGAGAGCGGTTTAGTGGAATTTTTGAAGGGTGTTGGGGAAGAAAAATCGGTCTTGTGGAGCCTTGGAAGGGGGGTAGGCATTCGGTGTTCCTCTATTTGGCAACCATTCTCTTTAGTTTGCCGAAATTCCTCAACCATTTCCTCTTCATCATAGTGCTTAGTAAGGCTGAAACCTACAGGGCACTCTTTTCCCTTTCTATATCTTTCTTCTTCTTCTCATGTACCCCCCTCTTGCCGAATTCTCTTAGCACCCATTATTCTTTTTTTCTTGTGCTTCTTCCCTCATTCACTAAAAGCTTAATCACACCCCTCATTTTCCCTCTTAATCGAAACCTCTCAACTTCAACACCACTCCATTCTTTCTTTCCCTAATTGTTCATCATAGCTGAATCCATCCCTCAAAACTCTGGTTTGAAACCTCTCTTCTGTTTGTCACTCAAGCCGAATCCTCACCCCATGTTTTGAGGTATCATCTCCAAATCAAATTTTTTCTGCCTTGTCAACTTGTGCCGAATCTTTGGGGGGCATCTTTTGGTTTCGGTAAGGGATCTTCTTCACCTTTCTATCTGTTTTCTCTCTTTTTTTTATTTTGGGTTGGTTAATCAAAGGTGATAAGGTGGTGTCATGGTGTTTTGGCCGAATGATGGAAGGAGGGCTTATGTATTCTGTTTGGCCGAAAGGCCATCTCCTCTAATCTATTCTCTTTCAATCGATTCTCACTTGGTACTTGCATAGGTACTCGATCGACTTCTTAATCCAAGCCTTCTAATCTCTGGACTCTATCGACTTAGGTAAGAAATCGTTATATTATTATGTGTGTATCCTTAATTTCTCTGCTTCGATGTTTTAACTCGGTCTTCTGACCAAGATCATTTTTATGGAATCATATACCAATCAGGCAAAGGAAGGGGTTGGACCCGTAAACCCAGCCCCTAAGTTTAAGAGACGTGCGGTGTTTGCCATTCGAGATTGGCCATTGGGTTATGGGCCAGCTTCTGAAAGGGATAAACAGATCGCTGTGATCCCTGCAAGTGAGGATGTTAGCAAGATCGATAGTGTAGTCTTGCGTGTTCACAGGTGTGTAATTATCACACTACCCCTTTTGTTTGCTGTAATAATCGTGTATGTGTTATGAAAGCTGGAAATCCCGGCAGTGGTGATTGAGTTATCCTTGTTGGGTAAAACCGAAACATCAGGTTAGTGTATCTTGGTTAAACCTTAACATTTCGATAGCATGATTGTGTGTGACATTACATATAACCTGTTTATTATACTACGTTGCATATGCATGGGAAATTGGGATGTTATGATATGAAGGGGAAGTGCTTATGGGTGACAATGTCACACCTATTGATGGTACATTATTGTATCGGTGATTTGGTCACATAGTGATCGGTGGCTAGGCCACGTTTTATTGTCTTTGAGTAGTGTGTCTGTCAGCATGACTGCCAAAGTGGAGTGTAGAGGATGGAGGGTTGATTGTAGAAATCCCCAGGTGTGTTGAGGTTGGACATATGAAGTGGAGTGTAGAGGATGGAAAAACTAGGCTGGGTTGGGCTAGCATGTTAATTATTTGTTTGTGCTGTATGATTGGGCTTCGGCCAATGGTGTTTTGGGGGCTTAGGCCAAATTGTGGAGTATGTGGACTAATTGCACACTGAGTCTTGTGACTCACTCTTTTGTTTAAACAATTGCAGGTAATTCTTAGCATGATAGACTGGGCTGGAGGGAACCCGAGGTGGCCACGCATGGGTTACTAGTAAACTTTATTTTATATATCGTTTATAACTTTTGGGTATTTTTCTTTGATTTGTAATAAGGCCACTACAAAACTTGGAATTTACTTTCGGTTTTAATTTTGGACATGTTAATTATAGACTCGCTTTCGATGGGGCGTTTTTAAAATTGCAAAATAAAGTTTTCTTATAACCTGCCCAATAACGTTTCATACAATAAAAGATATTTTCATTGAAAATCTGATAAACGAATAATTGGTAAGTGTTTTCAAATGTTACCTAATCGCAAGGGCTCGACTAACTGAATTTTTAAAGTTAATTAAACAACGGGTTGTCAACTGAACCACAAAATTCGAGATTTTAAAATGACTTAGAACATTCCGAAACCTGTCAAACTTTCTAAACTTCTTCCTAGTGACATGCCAAATCCGGTCGTAGTGTTTGGGCCGGGTTTAGGGTGTTACAATTTGGTATCAGAGCCTGGTTTAAAAAGCTCGGCCATGGGTTTTGGGTTCAAAACGTTTTCCAAATTTTGTTTTTAAGAAAAACATATATATGGATCCGTTTTTGAAGTGTGGCACCCGAGTCTACGGCCCAAGTCTGCCAGGTAAGTTTTCTGATGGCTAAGTGATTGCATAAAGTTGAAGTATTATGTGAATGTATTGTTATGGATGATGGAATTAAGAAACTTTGCTGTAGAGATGAAAACCATTAGGTATACACATGCTTGCGAAAAAACTACTTATAATCTTATCTTCATAAAACTACTCGGTAATAAACAATGGAAGAAATACTAATTCATAAAATTTGTAATCAGATAACACGAAATGTTAGACATGAGTGCTAGACGTGGATGTGGCACACGTGGCCGTGGTAGAGGCCGAGGTGTTGAAGCTAAGTTCTCGGAAGCAGGATATGAGCCTGAGGGTGAAATGCCCGCATCACCTGTGGCGAAAGCGGGACTGCAAGACAGAACTGGTGGAGATGATGCCCGCTCGTGCAATGTTGCATATCTTTGGAACGAGTAGTCGGGGCGGCAAAGGAACAAAGAACTCGAAAGTTTATCCCTGAGCGACTTCGAGCGAATGGAGTCGAAATGTTTAGAGGTATCTCTAGAGTAGCTCCAAACGTGGCTGAGTATTGGCTAGAGGCAGTCAAGAGAATCATGGATGACTTGGACTACACGGCGGAAGATAAGCTTAAAGGAGCGGTGTCTCTTCTTCGAGACGAGGCATATTAGTGGTGGCTTACCGTGAGAGAGGGTACTCCGGCGGACTGAGTTGATTGGGATTTCTTTAAGATGACGTTCCAAGGAAAGTACGTTGGGGCCAGTTACGTGGATGCTCAGAGGAAAGCATTCTTGAATTTAGTTCAAGGGGGTAAGTCGGTAGTTGAGTATGAGGCAGAATTCCTGCAGTTGAGCCGGTATGCTCGAGGGATAGTTGCGACTGATCATGAGCGTTGCGTACGATTCGAAGATGGGCTACGAGATGAGCTGCGAGTGTTGATAACTCCACAGCGGGAGAGGGATTTCGCTATTCTTGTGGAAAAAGCTAAAATAGCCGAGGAGGTGACGCGGACTGAAAGGCAAAACAAGGACAAGGATAAGGCTTTACCTATTTTGCAGGAACATAATGTCTTCTTCCCGCGGCAAGAAAACCGGAGTCCCTATTTCGAAAAATGAAAGGGATCCGGTGCAACATCCTCGAGCGCCCCCGCCGAAACTCGACACCCCTTTCTACAGTTTCCTCCGGGAACCCAGGAGAAACTTTATCAGATACTACGGGCGCGACCCCTCGGCGTGGAGAGATGCATCGATTGGACTGCCCTGGAGCAGGTCCAACTGGCTAACGACATCCAGGCCCTCCTGACCACCGACCCATGGGGAAATTATTCGAGATCGTCGAGCCCACATACCTAGAGCTCACTTTGGACATTTGTTCCACATTCCACCTCCAGACGGTGATGACGTACCACGATGACCCCGGCACAATCCAATTCTGCCTCGGAGGTATTGTACGTGAGCTGAGTGTCCAACAGTTCGGGGCCTCTTTAGGACTCTACACCGACGAATTCATGGAAGGTAATAATCTCAAGGAACTCCACCGCCACATCCATAACTCCCCCTCCGCCTGTTTGAGAGCCTTAGCCCTTGTCTCGGCCACCTATGACCCCAGTCGCTCCAAGGCGAAAGCTCTCGCCCATCCCTGAGGTACTTACACGGTATCTTAGCTCATACATTGACAGGTAGGCGAGAGAGCACCAACGTCGTCAACACTCACGACGCCTACTTCCTATGGTGCATGGCGAACGGGCACGTCTTCGACTTAGCCTACTTCATAGCTCGCGCCATCCAACATCAGACGGAGCAGCATAGGAGAGGGGTCATCTCCATGGGTCCCTACATCACACGTCTGGCTCGGTATTATGGGCTCCTCAACACCGCCGCTCAGTCCTCCTCACTAACACTGATGGGACAGATGTCCCCATAGGGCATACAGACAATGCTCCATATGAGGATGATTGAGCGTCGCCGTGGGTTCGACTCTCCCCGGTATAGGCTATCACAAGCTACCGACGATCCAGAGGACATTACTGATGATGTCCCTCCACAGTACGAGGAGCCACCTTCGGCACCACACCCCCCTCGCCGACCAGTTCATGCGGCTGCTCCACTTTCAGACATCTCTGAACGCCTCACTCGATTCGAGCATTACTGTACTCAACAATTTAATGACACCGCTCGACGATTCGAAGGCATTGAGGCGACTCTTCAGCAGATTTGTCATCACTTTCACATATCGCCGCCTCCACCACCTCGCGATCTAGCCGATGATGAGGACTTTTGAATCCTTTTTATTTTTATTTTTATTTTTATTTTTTCTTTTATTTTTTTCTTTATTTTTATTTTTATTTTCACCTTTATTTTAATATTGTTTGTTCATATCTTTACCTTTCTTGTTTAAAACTTTTATTCGTATAAGTTCGATTTCTTTTATCTTCGGCTGTCTAAGTTTCGAGTAAATATAATAACGAAACTCCCTAAAAATTTTCTGATGACTCCACAGTTTCAAAAGGTTCAAGGTGCTACTAAGGAACTGGAATATTCTCACACACATTCACCTCTGCCTAGTTCATCATGCTTTTCATTGGCTCCATTCCTACAAGTTTCATTTTCAAGGATTTCATCCATGATCCAGGAAGTTTCACTTATCTCCCTACCTTATGATTTTCTTACTATATTGTGAATATCTATTTTTGTACATTGAGGACAATGTACATCTTAAGTGTGGGGGTGAATTTTAAAAGTTCCTAACTTTTTGCATTATTCTCAAAACCCTGAATTATGTCTTATTCTTAAGTAATGTTCTCATATCACTATTAGAATGAAATTTCGTTTGATTTATTATTTTCATTGATATGTTTTGGATTAAGTCATAGTTAATTGTGCATTGATGATTTAAACTTTAAGATATTAGAGAATTAATCATGATAAGTCTATTTTCCGTAATTAAAATTTCTAGGTTGTTTTCCGAAATTTAAATATTACTTTGAAGTTTGAAATTTGCAAGGTTGACATCAAAAACCATAATTTTTGTGAGATTTTGAGCCTTTTAGAGCATATTCTTTTCTTGCTCACTTTATTAATTATGAGTGTGTCAACATTGATTTGTTATTCTAGAACTTGCTTCGATCATACATGTCAAGACCACACCTCTGATTTGATATACTGAGATGATAAAGGCACCTAGGTTTTAACCCACTTATTCAACTAAAAAGCTTACCCGTTTAATTAACCCCTAGTGACCCTTTTGAAACCTAATCAACCATTTCTTGACTCACCCACTAATATTAACCCAAAACCCACTTTGTATTTGTTATCACCATTTCTCTTGACTACCCTTATATTGAGATTTGATTTGATCGGTTGCTTAACTATTTTCTTTATTTCAATTGTTAAATTATATCTTATTATTATTGTATGTGCTTATTCTTAAAAAAAATGAAGTGTATTCACTATTAGTTCTATGTTATTTGAGCTTATGCGTTTAATTTCACATTTTAAGAAGAAGCTCGTGTTATTAGTGACGAATTCTTAATTGATGTAATTATTTAAGTTTTAGTTATTTTTCTAGTTAAATAATTTATCAATTCAATCTCGATACTAACCCTCTAATTCAGCCTTTATCCACACCTTTAACCCAAGCCTCATTACAACCCTTTAAAAGACCTTTTGATTTGTGTATCATCTCATTTTATAGTGGTGGAGATTTGATTTTCATGCAAGCCTATGGGATTAACTTTTCATGTTTGACTTTTGAGTGCTTAATTTTTGAACCTTAAACACTTTGAGTGATTTGAGTGAATCTTTAGTGAGGATGTCAATACTTGTCGATTTTGAATCAGAGGTAATTATTTAGGTAAGGGGAAACACCTATGTTTTCATGCAATGAAAATCTATGACTTAGATTGTTTGAATCTCTAGGACTATTTTAGTTAAATTATCCATGTATGAATTATCTATGAATTATGATAAGACATTGTTGATGAGAATTATGAATTGAGGGAAGTTAATTCTAATTGTGAGTTGAGAATTTTGCTTGAGGACAAGCAAAAGCTTAAGTGTGCGAGTATTTGATAAACCATAATTTACACATATTTTAACCCCATGCTTGGCTTAATTTTGGATGAATATTCATTAGATTTGATGAATTCGATGCTCTTAATCTCTTAATTTCATGTTTTATACTCAGGAGAGCTTAGGAAATCGAAAAGAACGAGAAACGGGCCAGAAAAGGACAAAATAGGCCTACCATAGAGACTCACACGGCCTGGGCTATCACCCACGGCCGTGTGTTTCGAGCAACAACCAAGACACGGCCTGGATCAACGTACACGGCCAGATCACACGGCCGTGTGTGGCGAGCAGGATCGACCACAGCCAAGAGAGTCGACCACGGGCGTGTCCCTGCCGTGGCCAAGATGAGTTTCATTCGGATTAGGATACTTTTGGGCCAAGTAAGGCATCTCAAAGCCTATATAAACACCCTAGGGGGCAACCTAAAAGGAGAGCTCGACAGACATCGAATAGACACCGAGTAGAAGGAGGAAATATTTCTAAGACACATTGTCGGGAATAAATTTTAGAGAAGGATCTCCATAAAGACTAAGGATCTCCCATCAAGTTCTTAGAAGTTTTTGGGTTTTCTTATGTTTTGTTGTTTTTCCTCTTTATGATGTTTCCCTCTTTTAGTATGAACTAAATTCCTTAAATAACTAAGGGGATGAAACCTAAGATGATCTTATTATTATTTGATTTATGAGATAAATACTTGTGCTTATTCTTAATTGTGAGTTCTTATTCTTGTTTTGATAATTCAAAGGTTATTGATTCAAGTCGAATGTGCTTATTCAAAGGAGCAAAAGTCACTGCCTAAGAGTAGATCAACACAATTAAGCGGAGTTGATTGCAACCCTAGAGATAGGGCTTATTTAAAATCATTTGGATTAGGGTCAAACCTAATAAGGGAATCCATAGATCGAGTTAATACGACAATAGGGGTTTTAATTAGAAAGAGATTTCGATTAATCAACCTAGAGTCAGTTGTTAGTAGCCTCGAGACAGTTATTAATATAATTTAGGGATTTCTACGGATTAAGCCAAGAGAATAAATCGCATGAATCAAAAGTAATAAGTGAAGTCTAGGTGGATTCTTCCTTAGGTATTGCCTATCTCATATAAGTTGTCCAAAAGTATTTTCCCAATTCACTCTCTGTCGCGTTCATAGTTAGTTAAATTAGTTAGTTAATTTTAGATTAAAAATAAATCCCCTTAATTATTAGGCTAGATAATAAAAAGATAGTTAATACTAGAACTCTTGGTCCTTGAGGATACGATATTCCGGACTCACCACAGCTATACTACTGTTCGATAGGTGCGCTTGCCTTTGTCGAAATAATAGTTAGTTTCAAGCTCCATCAATATTTATTTTGCAATTGGGACTGTTTTGGAGGATTGATGGAGGGATCCCACATCGGGAAGCTAGCATGAGAGTAGGCGAGAAGCTGGCTTTAAATAGAGCGATCTATGAGGAGAGTAAGCATACCTTGATTGGCGTTTGGGCATAAGAGTGTTCGGAGCGCGGATTAACTCCTGATTCCTATCAGGTGTGAATTTCGCACTACTCTAGCTGTAGAGCGGCAGGTGCCGAAATGCCGGTCACACGACGATGGTAGCCACACGAGCGTGGGAGCTTCGACGCGATAGTTGAGGCCATCATGAGTGTTCTTGTGGGTTTAGGCTGTTTGGGCCACGATGGGCCGAAAGGGGCCAATGGGCCCGTGGGCCCAATCGGATAAGTTGTATGATTCTGTAGTAAATATTGGACTGGACTATGTGAATCTCATATATGTGGCTAGATTTGGGCTAAATGGGCCACACTAGCGTGTGGGCCCATTTGGGCCGAGAATGGGCCCTAGGCCCATTCGCATCGTTATCTCTGTTTAGAATACCTTGGTTTACAAAATTACTGAAATACCCTTGGTTACAAAATTACTGAAATTGGTTTACAAAATTACTGAAATACCATTAGTTTACAAATTTACTAAAATATCTTTGGTTTACAAAATTACTGAAACACCCTCGACTTGTAAAATTACCGAAGTACCCCTAGTTTGCAAAATTACTGAAATACCCCCTATTTGTAAAATTACCGAAATACCCTTGGTTTGCAAAATTACTGAAATACTCCCGGTTTGAAAAATTACCGAAATACCCCCGGTTTGCAAAATTACCGAAATACCCCTAGTTTGCAAAATTACCGAAATACCCCTGGTTTGTAAAATTATTGAAATACCCCCAGTTTGTAAGATTACCAAAATACCCTCGGTTCGCAAAATTACTGAAATACCCCCAGTTTACAAAAGTACTGAAATACCCCCAATTTGTAAAATTACCGAAATACCCCTATAGGGTAGAATTACTGAAATTCCCCTATAGGGTTAGATTACCGAAAATACCCCTGAAAGGTAGGATTACCGAAATACCTTTATATGGTAAAATCACTATTTTGCCCTTGTGGGAAAATGACTGACTTAAACTATAAATTGGACTGTGATCGTATGACTGTGTTTTAGCTGACTTGACTGTGATTGTATGACTGTGTTTTAGCTGACTTGACTGTGGTCATGTGATTGATATGCTTTTAGTATATGTTTAAATGACTGTTACTAAGCATGGCCATTTTGCATACACGTGTAATGATTGAGCATGACATACACGACATATTGTATGGGGTTGGGACATTGATACGGAGGAAGTTTTGATAGGGTCGCACGGGTCGCATGACGACTGTGGATCTAGTATTGATCTGTTAAGGTCGCACGGGTCGCATGAGATGACTGTGGACCGACGGACGGCTTAAATCCGCGTACTCTGATTATGGCTCTGTGCCAACCTAAATATGGCTCTGTGCCATCTTGATTATGGCTTTGTGCCAATCGTATTTACCTGTGGCTATGTGCCTAACATATATACCTATGACTTTGTGTCGATCATATTTACCCGTGGCTGTGTGCCGGTTATATTACCGTAGCTGATGGCTATGTGCCGATCTTATTACAGTTATCGATGGCTATGTGCCAATTATGAGACCGTTACTGAAGGCTTAAAGCCGCATAATACTAGCAGCTAAGCTGCGATTTTGGTTAGTGCCGCAGCCGGTGCTAACATTAGGAGTGTAGGGATGGCGTGGGTGATTTATTCCCCGCAGGTAGTGCAGGGTTGGACGGAGGCAAGTGCAGGGTTTGATGGGATGGGTTAGCATGCATCACACATTATGCATATGGAATTGATTCTGATAAGGGCCGAGACCCGAGTGAAATTGTACTGGGCTTAGGCCCACTTGTTCTGTTATTGGTTTGGGCTTGGCCCAATTGATTCTGTTATGGGCTGTGACCTAAATGATATTGTAGGGGGTTTTGGCCCACGTATGCTCTGATCTGTACTGTACTGTTCTGTTAAAAGGGCCTTGGCCTAGACTGTTTAGGTTTCTGTCTATTTTACTAACTGTTTTAGTTAGGAGGGGATTACACACTGAGTTTTCATAAACTCACCCCGCTTTTTAATCGTGCAAATAATCCCCGCAAGATTAGGAGGATCGGTCTTTGCGAGGACTCGGAGATGGCCACACGACTGCCTTTGGACTTTATTTATGCTTTAGTTTCTGTTTTGGGTTTTAATTTTTGTAATAAGGCCTCTTTAAGGTTCTGGATTTTAACTTGGGGTTTTTATTTACTTTGAATTATATCCGTTAGAAGTAAATCACGATTTTCCAAAATGCTAACTGTTTTTAAAACAACACTACGTTTTCGCAATGGTTTCGAAATGGTTTCGCGACTAAATCTTTTTCGTAAATCAATTACTTTCAAAATTAGCTTCCACAACTGAAAAGATGTTTTGGGAATAAAACTAATAATTTTTCAATGTACCTCGTTTTAAAAATAAACTAACGCAACTGGGATTTTACTTATTAAACAAGAAGGGTTTTCAATGAAAACATGGTTTTCGAAAAACACTTCAATGTGACATGCCAGATTCGGGCCTAACTTCTAGGCCGGGTTTGGGGTGTTACAGATGCATAAACTTAGCTCTTTGTCATTGATGCATAAACTTAGCTCTTTGTCATTGATGCATAAACTTAGCTCTTTGCCCGTCGAACTACTCGAAATATCAAAGGATACTCAATATCATCATACATGTATCACGATGCCAATGCCATATCCCAGATATGGTCTTACATGGGATCACATCTCGATGCCGATGCCATATCCCAGATATGGTCTTACACGGGATCTCATATCTCGATGTCGATGCCATGTCCCAGACATGGTCTTATACGAGATTGTATATAGATGTCGATGCCATGTCTCAGACATGGTCTTATACGGGACCTCCTTCATTTGGTGCCGATGCCATGTCCCAAACATTGTCTTATACGGGACCTCCTTCATTTGGTGCCGATGCCATGTCCCAGACATGGTCTTATACGGGACCTCCTTCATTTGGTGCCGATGCCATGTCCCAGACATGGTCTTATACGGGACCTACATTCGGTGCCGATGCCATGTCCCAGACATGGTCTTATACGGGACCTTCCTTATCTCATGTTGTGACATTAGTATCCTTGTTATTCCGAACGTTCAACCGGGACTTCAACTTAACATATTTTCATCATACTCTCATCAAGGCATCATTAGTCGATTTCATAGAAATAATTTTCACTTCACATAATTTCTAGAAATTAAAAATATAAAAACATTATGTAGCTTTAATTTCTCACAAACTTACCTCGATACCAAAATGGCAAAAAGGGACCTAACCGTCAATTACTCGTTTTTCCCCCCGTTCTAAGTCCGAACCTCAGTTTCTTTGATCTATAACATCACATTTAGCTTACTTATTAGTCACATTATTCATTGTGACCCAAAAATCATACTATGTCAAAATTACGTTTTTGCCCCTAAACTTTATCATATTTACACTTTTGCCCCTAGGCTCGTAAAATGATTTTTATTCGATTTCCTTATATTTTAGGCCTAGCCGAACCATTTTCATAACTATATAAGTCCAAAATTTGCATCCATTCACACATTTTTCATACATTTTTCAACTTTTTACAAATTAGTCCTTTTATGCAATTTCATCGAAAATCACTTAGTAAAAGTCGTTTACTACACACCGAGCATTCATATTCTACCATTAGACATCAAATCACATGCATGTCATACATGGGTAAATTTTTAAACACAAACCCTAGCTCAAAATAATGGTAGAAATAGCTAAACCGAGTTACGGGGATCTCAAAAATGTAAAGAACATTAAAAACGGGGCTTGGATGCACTTACTATTGAGCTTGAAAGCTTGAAAACCCTAGCCATGGCTTGCCCCATGCTAAATTCGGCCAAGGAAGAAGATGGACAAAGGTTTTTGGCTTTTATTTTGTCTTTTAGTCCATTTAATTACAAAATTAACAAAATGCCCCTAACTTAAAAATATCTTATTTCACTTATCTAATGTCCATTTTTGTCCAACAATTTAACCAATGGTCTAATATTCATTTAAGGACCTCCAATTTAAAATTTCATAGAAATTGGACACTTCTAACATGTGGAACTCAACTTTTGCACTTTTTACAATTTAGTCCTTTTGACTAAATTTAATGCCCAAACGTCGAAATTTTCGAATGAAATTTTCACGGAATCTTTCCGTGAAATCGTAGACCATAAAAATATAATAAAAATTAGATTTTTCCTCATCGAATTTGTGGCCCCAAAACCACTGTTCCGACTAGGCTCAAAATCGGGCTGTTATAGGGTCGGACACAGGCTGGGACACGGCCATGTGCTCCCATTTTGATTGTCCACACGGCCTGTGACACAGGCGTGTCTTTGGCCGTGTGAGACACACGGCCGGGCCACACAGGTGTGTGTCCCCTGTTTTTGAAAAAAATTTCTAAGTGTTCAAGAAGTTTCTAAAGTTATCGGTTTAGTCCCGAACCACCCCAAATGCATGTTTTGAGCCTCGTAGGCTCGTATTAGGGACAATATGAATTTTGTTGATTGATAATTGCATGAAATTGAAAATGTATGAGAAAATTTATATGTAATTGTATAATATGTAACACCCCTCACCCGTATTCTACGTCGGAATAGGGTTACGGAGCTTTACTAGACTTACAACACTTATAAACATACATTTCATAAACAAATTATCAATTCAAAAACAATTCAATCACAACCAATAATAGTGTCCCTTAAACGAGCCTACGAGGCCTTAAACATGCATTAGAAGTGGTTCGAGACTAAATCGATAACTCAAGAAACTTTTCCACACTTAGAAAAATTTTGCTTCAAACAGAGGACATACGCCCGTGTGGCCAGGCCGTGTGTCTCACACGGTCGCCAGACACGCCCGTGTCACAGGCCATGTGAAAACAGGGGGTACATACTGACTTGGGTCACACGGCCAACCACATGCCCGTGTGCTTAGCTCGTGTGCTCTTCGAAGTGGCCACACACGCCCGTGTGCCAAACAGTGTATTAGGCCGTGCCAAACCTATAGGGTATACTGAATTATGCAACACGGCCAAGTCCCACGCTCGTGTGCTAGGCTGTGTGCCAATTAGGGGGTATACTGACTTGTACCACACGACCGATCACACGCCCGTGTGTGAGACCGTGTAGAGCATACTGACTTTATTTTAAATTCAACACCAGGGGACACACGACCGTGTAATATGACCGTGTGTCACACACGGCTAAGGCACACGCCCGTGTCTCTACCCATGTGGACAAAAATAGGCTATTTACCAAGCCATTTTTCCACCCATTTTGAACATACCTATACAAGCTCAATTGGTACCAATTTAATACGCAAATATGCAGCCAAAAGTCATCAACCAATACACAATGATACTATATCCATTTCAACCATTTCAATACTCAATTCAATGCCATTTACCTATTCAAATACCTATCAGCTCATCTTTCTTTACTAGACATAATTCACATAAATTATTCATTTAATAAAACCATTCCAAATATGCATTATCAATTCAACCTCATTCATTCATTTAGATCAATTACCTAACTTAAAACAAAGCCATTTACACATCTTTATACATTAACAAAATCATCAACACAAGCCAACTTAAATGGCCCAAAATACATGTTCATCAAACATACCAAAATGACTCAAGCCTATACATGACATATACCATATATACACAACTCAAAAGTACCAAAATAGATGTCCGATAGTGCGATGAAGTTCCTGACGATCCCCGGTTCCGAGCTAGCTTCGATGTACTATAAAACATAGAAGAAAATAAACAAAGTAAGCTATAAAGCTTAGTAAGTTCGTATGTATATATGAAATAATCAACATCATTCATTAACAATTCCAAATAGATACATAATTTGTAATTAAAACCTCAATCAATGAGATAACATAAAGTTTAACTACAAAGCAACTCATAAGTTCTCATCCTCTTTTAATTCATCATTCGAACAGTTTTTTGTACATACCTGTACTGATACATATATATTCTCACCAATTCGCTTATCGAATCACTTCGAGTTTATAAATGCTTACGATATAAGTACGTCGATTTTCTGATGCCATAGTCCAACTATGGTCTTACACATACATTGCCAAGGCCCTGTCGTGGTCTTACATTCACATGTCATAACCCGATTATAGTCTTATTATCCAATTGCCATAGCCCAACTATGATCTTATTCAGTATCTCATCGACTTAAACCGTACATTTAAATCAAATTCATCACATTTAGCCATAGAATAAATAAAATCTCAATACCATCCATCAATTGAATAATTACTGATAAACCATAAAAGTAACATATTCTAATCCCATGCTTAGCATGTTTTTGGATGATTTATTATATAATTTAGTGAATTTGATGCTCCTAATCCTTTAATTTCATGTTTCTATACTTAGGTGAGCATAGGGGAGCAAAAGGAGCAGAAAACGGGCCAAAATCAGACAAAACGGGCTGTCTTAAGGAACCACACGGCTAAGCCAACCCCACACGGGCTAAGCACATGCCCGTGTGAACCACACGGGCTGGACACACGCCCATGTGCCATCCCGTGTCGATTTTAAACCATGTCAGATTTGCACACGGCCTGGGCATTCTTACACGGGCTGATTACACGCCCGTGTCCCTATCACACCTTATTTCGTTTTCACGCAGAAAAAGGCAATTTTTAGGTATTTTGAGCATTCCAAAGTCTATAAAAACACACCAGAAGAAGACCTAAAGAGACACGCAGAGTAGAACGAAGAAATTACTCGAAGGAAGCCGTCGGAATCAATTCAGAAGCAGGATCGCATGCAAGATTGAAGATCTCCATCAATTTTCCTTAGAAGTTTTTGGGTTCTTTATGTCTTTGTTGTTTTCCTTATTTTGAGATGTTTTCATTTTACATTATGAACTAAATTCCCTAAAATACCTTGGGAGGATGAAACCTAGATGAATCTTATTATTTAATTATCTGAATTACATGATAAATACTTTTTCTTATTCTTAATTATGTGTTCTAAATCCTTGCCTCAATATTTTCAGGATATTATTCCAAGTTTGATGTGCTTAATCAGTGGAGGAAAAGTCCCTACTTAAGAGTAGATCTAGCATAATTGAGCGGGGTTGATTGCAATCCTAGAAATAGGACGACATAAATCTGCCGGGTTAGAGTCAAATCTAATAAGGGAGTCCATAGATCGAGTTAATGCGACAATAGGGGTTTTAATTAGAAAGAAATTTCAATTAATCAACCTAAAGTCAGTTGTCAGTAGTCTCGAAAGAGATATTAACATAATTTAGGGGTTTCTACGGATCAAGGCAAGTGAATAAATCGTTTAATTCAGAATCATAATAATAAGTGAAATCTAGGTGGATTTCTCCTTAGGTATTGTCTCTCTCATTGGTTTTCTTCAAATATTTTCCCAATTTTATCTCTGTCGCACTCATAGTTAATTAGTTAGTTCAATTTTAGATTAAAACACCCATTTAATTATTAGGCTAGATAATAAAAAGATAGTATTTACTAGTACTTTTAGTCCTTGTCGATACGATATTCTGGACTCACCATAGCTATACTATTGTTCGATAGGTGCGCTTGCCTTTGTTGTATTTTAGTTAGTTTGTGACGTCATCAAGTTTTTGGCGCCGTCGCCGGGGACTAGAATTTTAGAAACACTTAATTTTTATTACTTTAGCCATTTTTTATTTTCTGCAATTTATTTTTTTGTTTTTAGTTTATTATTTGTTTCTAATCTTGCTTTCGTTTTGATTCTGGCAGGTATCTTTAGTTTATGACTAGAAGAAACCCGTCAGGACCTCTACTATTTGATAGCAAAATTGAAAGCACAGCTCGCAGAAATCGTAGAGAAATAAGGCAAAGTCAACAGTATATAGAGGAAGAGCAAGAGGACGATACCAATATTACCGAGGAGATGGCTGATAATCAGAATAATCCGCTACCTCCTGTGGTTTTCGTGAATCTTGTGTATCAGAATTCTGCTCCTCGTACTTTGTACAATTATGCCAAGCCCAATCTGACTGGGGTTGAATCGAGTATTGTGAGGCCTGATATTGCTGCGAATAACTTTGAACTGAAGTCGAACACTATTCAGATGATCCAACAATTTGTTCAGTTCGATGGTTTACAGGATGAGGACCCAAATACTCATTTGGCCAACTTTCTAGAATTTTGTGACACTTTCAAGATTAATGGTGTTTCTGATGATGCCATTTGCCTTCGGTTATTTCCTTTTTCATTGAGGAATAAAGCTAAACAGTGGTTGAACTCGTTACCACGAGGTTCCATCACTACCTGGAAACAAATGACCGAAAAGTTTCTATTAAAGTATTTTTCGTCGGCTAAAATGGAAAAGTTGAGAAATGATATCTCTTCTTTTGTGCATATGGATTTAGAAACTCTTTACGATGCATGGGAGAGGTATAAGGACTTATTGAGAAGGTGCCCTCACCATGGGTTACCTCTATGGCTATAGGTTCAAACTTTTTACAACGGTTTGAACCCTTCAACTAGGCAATTGATCGATGCATCCGCCAGTGGTACTTTGAATAACAAAACACCTGAGGAGGCTTACGAGTTTATAGAAGAAATGTCACTGAATAATTATCAGTGGCAAATTATGAGGACAAAGCCAATGAAAACAGTCGGTGTTTTCAACCTCGACGTGGTCACCATGTTATCAAACCAGGTAGAGCTCTTAAATAAAAAGATTAATGGTTTGTGTGTTTCTACGCAGGTACATCCGGTGATGCAATGTGACACAAATGGAGGAAGGATGAATAATCCAGAAAATCGATCCTACAATCTTAGCACAAAAGACGAACAAGTTAACTATATGGGTAATAATTCTAGACCTCAGAATAATCCTTATAGTAATACTTATAATGTAGGTTAGAGGAACCACCCCAATTTCTCTTGGGGTGGACAAGGAAATCAGAGACCACAACCCCCTCCAGGCTTTCAACAACAACCCTACCAGCAGGAGAAGAAGCCGAACCTTGAGGAGATGCTAACAAAATTCATCTCGGTGTCAGAAACCCATTTTCAAAACCCTGAAACAGCGCTCAAAAATCAACAAGCGTCGATTCAAGGGCTTGAGAACCAAATAGGTCAGCTTGCTAAGCTGATCTCAGAATGACCACAAGGTAGCTTGCCGAGTAACACCGAAATTAACCCAATGGAGCAACTCTATGCCATAACTGTGTGTGAAGAAGAAGAGTTAGTAGAATCTGAATCTGAACCAAGGCAAGAAACTGTGGTAAGCAATGGTAAGGTTGAGGTAAGCCACAACGAACAAAAACCGGTAAGTAAGGAGTATACACCTCGTGTGTCATATCCCAACGCGACAAAGAAAGACCGCACAAATGAATAATTCTGTAAATTTCTTAAACTTTTGAAAAATTTGCATATTAACTTACCATTTATTGAAGCTCTTTCGCAGATGCCCAACTCAGTTAAATTTTTAAAGGAACTTTTGGCAAACAAACGGAAGTTAGATGATTTGTCACACGTAGAGCTAAATGCAGTGTGCTCAGCTATCTTACAAAATAAACTACCCAACAAATTAAAGGATCCGGGGAGTTTTACTATTCCTTGTTTAATTGGTAGTTTAAATGTAAATAATGCTTTAGCTAATTTAGGGGCAAGTATTAATGTCATGCCTTACAAAATGTTTAAGCAATTAGGTCTTGGGAAGCCCAAACAAACTAGGATGAGCATTCAATTGGCAGATAGAACCATTAGATTTCCTAGGGGTATCATTGAAGACATTCTTGTCAAAATCGATAAATTTATATTCCCATTTGACTTTGTTGTTCTAGACATGGATGAGGATAGTGACCTACCTTTAATTTTAGGACGGCCTTTTTTAGCAACTGCTAAAACTATCATTGATGTTGGTACAGGTGAATTAATACTTCGTGTAGGTGATGATATGATTAAACTCCAAGCTCGTAATTCTGTTAGGATATCTAGTGATCGAGATGAATATACGAGTTTTGTTAATGTGAGTAACCTTGTGGCTCAAACTTCTTTGCAGGAAATCCCTAGGAAGAAAGTAATGGAGCCACATTCTATCCCATGTGACAAACACAGAACGACTCATGAGGAACGAAGATTACAGATCGATGAACTAGATGAATGGCAGACACACGTCAAGGGGAAACCAAGTATACACGGCTGTATACACGGGCATGTTCAAAGCTGTGTGACAAAATGGGCTATAAATCTCGCGATGAACATGGGCTGGAGATAGATCACATGGGCGTGTGACACAGCCGTGTGGCCAAACACGGGCCGTTACACGACCGTGTCACCTATTAAAACCCCCAGCCCTCTTTTCTTTCTTCTTCTTTCTTTTTCCCAAACTCTCCAAACCCTAGCCGCGCCTCCACCATACTCCACCACCGCCGCCGCAACCCTCCCCACTCGACTCCAGACCACCATCACACTCCCCCTCCCTCCTTTTTCCTCTTCTTTCCCTTCCCTCCAAACCCTCAATACCCAAACCCGACCCCCCCTTTTTCTTCTTTCTTTCTTTCTTTCCCTATACTCCGGCCACCCTCTTCCTTGCACGCGTACCCCAGCCCGACCAGCCTCCCCTCTCTTCTTCCCTTTGTCCCCAACCTGACAACCCCATCCCCTATCCTTTCTCTCCTTTCTTTTCTCTCTTCCTTCTTTATTTTTATTTCCCATCTCCTCACCGTCCATGCCAACACCAGAACCGTCGCCCCCACCACCCGTCAATCGACCCACCCCCTCGCCGTTCTCCAGTCGACCGCCGCTCCTCCGACCACCACCCCACCAACATCGGTCACCATTTTTCCCTTTTTGCCCTCCCCTATTATTTATTTGATTAATTAATTAATTATTTATTAGTATTAGTTTTATTAATTCTTTATTATTCTTATTTTATTATTATTATCTTTCTTTTGTTTTATTTCTTTTTATTTCTTGCTTATTGTTTTATTTTACTTTGTTTTACCTCTTACTTATTATTGATTTATTACTTATTATTATTGCTTTATTTATTCATTTTTGGTTAGTTTAATTCTTTAATGTTAATTTTATGTTTATGTTTAATTTAGTTTAGCACATCGGCAATATTTTGCATTTATTTTGCCTTATGGTTATTGTCTTATTGATTTTCTTCATATTTTGCTTACCTATTCATTTTTATATATTGATAATTTAATTAGTCTATGTGATTGAGCTAAATTTAGATATTTATTTCTCATTCGCGTGCCTATCATTTTAACTCGTCAAATTGAATTTTGTTATCGCTTTCTTGCAGACTTATTATGACGAACACACACGGCAAGCATAAGGTCGTCGTCCCCGCTTCGAAAAAGCGAAATGGTCCCGGCGTGACTTTCTCAAGTGCCTCTGCCTAAGTTTGCCATCATTACCTCAGATTTTCCGCAGACCCACCGAAGGACTTATTTCAGCTCCTTCGCATACGACCACTAGGTTTAGGCCTATGCATTGACTGGGGCACATTGGAGCAGGTCCACCTCGCTGATGAGGTTCGCGTTTTCATCACCACAGCCCCATGAGACCGTTTCTTTAGTATCGTCGAGCCCAGATATATGGAGCTTACTTTGGAGTTTTTCTCGACGTTTCACCTTTAGCGCGTCATGTCAGTCCATGACGAGCCAGGCACCATCACCTTTCGCCTTGGTGGTTTGGTGCGACATATGAGCGTCCCAGAGTTCGGTGCTACTTTAGGATTCTACACAGAGGAGTTCATGAGTGTCAAGGACTTCCTTCAACTTCATCGACATATTCATCACTCGCCTTCGTATTGTTAGACTGATCTCACGGGCGACCTGACACCCTATGACGCTATTCGCTCAAAGGCAACTTCTCTCTCTCCAGCCCTACGATATATTCACGCACTCCTCGCTCATGCTTTAACAAGACAGAGAGAGAGCACCGGAGTTGTTAGCACTCATGACGCCTATTATCTATGGAACATGGCGCATGGACATATATTTGATCTGGCGTACTTTGTTGCTTTATCCTTCCACCATCAGACTGGCCGCCACAGGAAGGGCTCCATCTGCTTAGGCCCTTACGTGACTCGTCTCGCTCGACACTTCAGTCTCCTCGACACACCGGAGCAATCCTCCACACTCACACTTATCGGCCAGATGTCCCCTCAAGGCATCTCGAGCATGCTACACATGAGGATGATCGAGTGGTGTCGTGGATTTGATACTCCTCAATACAGATTGATTCATTCTGATGCTGAAGATGAACCCGAGGACTTCCCTGATGATGTTCCTCCCTCTCACGAGGCCCAACCTCATCCTCCACCTTCGAGTCACCGACCTCCTCCTTCTGTTTCTACTTTGACAGACATATCCGATCGTCTCTCTCGCTTCGAGCAGCAGTGCTTTCAGCGGTTCAACAGTCTTTAGGCCACATTGCAGCAGATCTGCCACCATCTCCATATTTCATCTTCGGCGCCGACGACTCACGACGCGTCTGACGATGAGAACCTTTGAGTCCATCTATTTTACTTTTATTTTTATCTTTATTTTCATTTTCATTTTTATTTTTAGTCTATTTACTTTTATGTTTCTTATCATCTTTTCAAAGACTTGTCTTTTATATTTTGAACTCTATTTTATTTTTTATGATTGCTCCTAATCGAGTAATCCTTTAATCTTCTTCCACAGTTGTGTTTATTTTCTTAATAGTTGCTCAGAATCATGCAATTCACTTAGCTATATCCACAATTCCACTTTCACTATTCCACAAAATTCATCCAAAATCCAGGGCAGTTTCGCTTCTCTCCCTCTCTTATGATATTCTCATTATATTGTTATTATCTATTTTGGTACATTGAGGACAATGTACATCTTAAGTGTGGGGAGGTTATTTATATGATTATTTTAAAATCCCTAAACTATGCCTTGTGTTTAAGTAATTTTCTCATATTACTATTAGAATGAATTCTTATTGATTTGTGATTATCATTGATGTGTTTTAGATTAAATTCATAGGTAATTGTGCATTGATTATTTAAACTTTAAGACATTAGAGAATCAAGCATGATAAGTCTATTTTCAAAATTAAAAATTTGTTAGGATGTTTCCCTAAATTTAAATATTACCTTGAAGTTTGAGATTTGCAAGATTGACATCAAAAACCGTAATTTTTTGTGAGATTTTGAGCCTTTAGAGCATATACTTTTCTTGCTCACTTTATTATTGGTTATGAGTGTGTCAATATTGATTTGTTATTCTAGAACTTGCTTCGATTATGCATGTCGAGACCACACCTTTGATTTGATATACTGAGATGATAAAGGCACTTAGGTTTTAACCCACTTATCCCATTAAAAGCCTACCTTCATTAATTAACCCTTAGTGAACCCCTTTGAGCCTTAAAAACCGTTCTTGACTCACCCATTATTATTAATCCATAACTCATTTTTGATTTATTGTTCCCATTTTATTGACTCCCTTTTTTTGTCGAGATTTGATTTGGTTAGTTTCCTAACTATGTTCTTTTGTTTCAGTTGTTAAATTTTCTCTTACATGAAAAAAAATTCATATTTATCTACTAGCTCTTTGGTTTGAGCTTAAAATTATGAGAAGAAGCTCGTTTTATTCTTTAGTAATTTCGATTGATGTAATTATTCAGTGGTAATTTATTTTTCTAGTTAGGTAATTTATCAATTCGATCTCGATTCTAACCTTCTTTTTCATCCTTTATCCATACCTTTAACCCAAGCCTCATTACAACCCTTTAAAGACCTTTTGATTTGTGTATCATCTCATTTTATAGTGGTGGAGATTTAATTTTCATGCAAGCTTATGGTAATAACTTTTCATGTTTGACTTTTGAGTGCTTAATTTTTGAACCTTAAACACTTTGAGTGATTTTAGTGAATCTTTAGTGAGGATGTCAAATCTTGCCGGTTTTGAATTAAAGGTAATTATTTAGATAAGGGGAAATAATACCTATGTTTTCATGCTTTAAAAATGTATGACTTGGATTGTTTGAATCTTTGGTGCTCTTTTAGTTGAATTATCAATGTGTGATTATTTGTGAATTATGATAAAACATTATTGATGAGAATTATGAATTGAGAAAGTTTAATTTTAATTGTAAGTTGAGGATTTTACTTGAGGACAAGTAAACGCTTAAGTGTGGGGATATTTGATAAACCATAAAAGTAACATATTTTAATCTCATGCTTAGCATGTTTTTGGATGATTTATTATATAATTTAGTGAATTTGATGCTCTTAATCCTTTAATTTCATGTTTCTATACTTAGGTGAGCATAGGGGAGCAAAAGGAGCGGAAAACGGGCCAAAATCGGACAAAACGGGCTGTCTTAAGGAACCACACGGCCAAGCCAACCCCACACGGGCTAAGCACATGCCCGTGTGAACCACACGGGCTGGACACACGCTCGTGTGCCATCCTGAGTTGATTTCAAACCATGTCAGATTTGCACACGGCCTGGGCATTCTTACACGGGCTAATTACACACCCGTGTCCCTGTCACACCTTGTTTCGTTTTCATGCAGAAAAAGGCAATTTTTAGGTATTTTGCGCATTCCAAAGTCTATAAAAACACACCAGAAGAAGACCTAAAGAGACACGCAGAGTAGAACGAAGAAATTACTCGAAGGAAGCCGTCGAAATCAATTCAGAAGCAGGATCGCATGCAAGATTGAAAATCTCCATCAATTTTCCTTAGAAGTTTTTGGGTTCTTTATGTCTTTGTTGTTTTCCTTATTTTGAAATGTTTTCCTTTTACATTATGAACTAAATTCCCTAAAATACCTAGGAAGGATGAAACCTAGATGAATCTTATTATTTAATTATCTAAATTACATGATAAATACTTGTTCTTGTTCTTAATTATGTGTTCTAAATCCTTGCCTTAATATTTTCAAGATATTAATCCAAGTTTGATGTGCTTAATCAGTGGAGGAAAAGTCCCTGCTTAAGATTAGATCTAGCATAATTGAGCGGAGTTGATTGCAATTCTAGAAATAAGATGACATAAATCTGTCGGATTAGAGTCAAATCTAATAAGGGGGTCCATAGATCGAGTTAATGCGACACTAGGGGTTTTAATTAGAAAGAAATTTCAATTAATCAACCTAGAGTCAGTTGTTAGTAGTCTCGAAATAGATATTAACATAATTTAGGGGTTTCTACGGATCAAGGCAAGTGAATAAATCGTTTAATTCAGAATCATAATAATAAGTGAAATCTAGGTGGATTTCTCCTTGGGTATTGTCTCTCTCATTGGTTTTCTTCAAATATTTTCCCAAGTTTCTCTCTGTCGCACTCATAGTGAATTAGTTAGTTCAATTTTATATTAAAACACCCCTTTAATTATTAGGCTGGATAATAAAAAGATAGTAATTACTAGTACTTTTATTCCTCGTGGATACGATATTCCGGACTCACCGTAGCTATACTATTTGTAACAGCCCGATTTAGGGCCTAGTCAGAATGGTGGTTGTGAAACCACAAATCCGAAGTAGAAATATATGTTTTATGATTTTTATGAGGCTTATAATATGTTTGCATGATTATGTGAAAATTTCATGAGAAAATTTTTATTTATTAGTGATCGCTTTGTTCATTAGGACTAAATTGCAAAGATTAGAAATATGAGATTCTAGAAGATTCAAGTATGAAATAGAATTATAAAATTCATTAGAGGTCCTTAATTAGCAATTAGACCAATATAGATTATGATGGACAAAAATAGACATGGGAAGGAAAAATCTCAAGAAAGGACCATTAAGGGCATTTTAGTCATTTGGTAAATATAAGATTAAAAAGGGAAAAAGAAGTTAAAATTGTGTCCATCTTCTTCTCCCACGGCCGAAAATCACTAAGGAGCCATATCTAGGGTTTCTTCAACTTTCAAGCTTGATAGTAAGTGCATCCTAGCCCCGTTTTTAATGTTCTTCGTATTTTTGAGATCCTCGTAGCTCGATGTAGCTATTTTTAGCAATATTTTGAGTTAGGGTTTATGTTCAAAAATTTATCCATGTATGACATGCATGTATTTTGATGATTTATGGAAGAATATGAAAGTTTGATGTATGATAAACATCTTTTCCTAAGTGATTTTCATGAGAAATTCGTAAAAGGGACTAAATTGTAAAAGTTACGAAAGTGGTCATACATGGGTGAAACAGTGGAAATTAGAGGTTGTTGTAGTTAAGAAAAAGATTCAACTTGGCCTAAAATACAAGAAAGTTGAATAAAAATCATTTTACGAGCCTAGGGGCAAAAGTGTAATTATGTGAAAGTTTAGGGGCAAAATTGTATTTTTTTCCAAAGTATGATTCATGAGTCAATTTAGTCAATGTGAGTATTAAACGAGTGAAATTATTATTATAGATCAAGAAACACGAAGCCCGAACCAAAATCGAGGCAAGAATAAAGTGTTGGACTAAATCGAACATCTTCACACATTTTGAGTACCGAGGTAAGTTTGTGTGGATTTACAGCTATGTGATATCACTATGCTTTTAATTACCTTATTTTATGAGAAACGAATATAAACTACATGAAATTGATTTATGATGTTTCAATGAGATTATAATGAGATTATGCTAAGTTGAAGTCTCGGTTGAAGATTCCGAATAACGAGGATACCTATGCCACTACATGAGATAAGAAAGGTCCCATATAAGACCATGTCTGGGACATGGCATCGGTATTGAATAAAGAAGGTCCCGTATAAGACCATGTCTAGGACATGGCATCGGCACCGAATAAGGAAAGTCCTGTATAAGACCATGTCTGGGACATGGCATCCGCACCGAATAAGGAAGGTCCCGTATAAGACCATGTCTGGGACATGGCTTCTGTAACATCCCAGTTTAGGGCCTAGTCAGAATAGTGGTGCGAGACCACAAATTCAAGGGTTATGAATGAGTTTTTGAGGTTTATATTATGTATGCATGCTAGTGTGAAAGTTTCATAAAGCAATTTTGTGGAATTGTGGTTGAATTGTCCAAAAGGACTAAATTGCAAAAGTTGCAAAATGTGTGTTTCTAGAAGCTATTTGTGTGAAATAGCTTTATATTATTAATTAGATGTCCTTAAATAGCAATTTACCCAAATTCTAATTTTTGGACAAAAATGGGCATGGATGAGTCAAAATTTGAAGTTTATCAAAAATGGCATTTTGGTCATTTATCAAATAAGTGATTAAAATAGGTGAAAAGATGACAAATTCATTCATCTTCTTCCCCTTTAGCTGCCGAAAATTTGAGAAGCCATTGTTAGGGCTCTTTCAACTTTTCAAGCTTGCTAGTAAGTGCTCCTAAGCCCGGTTTTGATATTCTTCGTATTTTTGAAGTCCTAGTAGCATGAGTAAGCTATTTTTAGCTATTTGGTGAGCTATTATGGATGTTCAAAAATGTACATATGTTTGACATGCATGTATTTTGTTGTTTTATGGAAGAATATGAAAGCTTGATGTAGTAGAAACATCTTTTGCTAAGTGATTTTCCATGAAAATGCATGTAGGGACTAGTTTGTGAAAAACATTAGTTTGGTCATACATATGTGGTTTAGTAAGATTTGATGAATACTTTAGTTGAGTAAGTGGTTCGGCTAAGCATGAAAGGATAGAAAGTTGAATAAAAATCACTTTACGAGCCTTGGGGCTAAAGTGTAAATATGAGGAAGTTTAGGGGCAAAATAGTAATTTTGCTAAAGTATGAGATGTGGGTCAATTTAGTCAATGTATATATTGAATAAACTGATTTATTCATTATAGATTAAGAAAGACGAAGCCCGGATCGAAACCGAGGGAAAAGTAAGGTGGTGGACTAAATTGCATATTTCCATACTTTTGAGTATCGAGGTAAGTCTATGCATAAATAATGCATTCATACTTACAAATTGTTAATGCTAGCTAGTGTGTAGCATGTTTGAGAACCTATGTGGGATGAATGTAGTAGAAAATGTGGAATGAATGTATGATCGAGAATGATTAAATAAGTAGACTTGTGCATGTGTTGTGATAATGCTAGATGGTGGGCTAAGTGCGATACCATCCTAATGCATATTGACGATGAGCTAGCTATGTGCGATGCTATCGTGAGGTATATCGTTTGGTGAGCTATGTGCTGAATCACTATGAATACCTTTGTGGTAGGCTAAGTGCGATACCACCTTATTAATCAATTATGGTGTGCTAAGTGCGAAACCACTGAGATATTGGCTATGTGGATTAACTGTGTGTATTAGCTGTGTGTAATAGCTGTGTGGATAGACTGTGTGGATAAGTTGTGTGGATAGACTGTGTGGATAAGTTATGTGGATAAACTGTGTGGATAGACTGTGTGGATAAGTTATGTGGATAAACTGTGTGGATGTATTACGAGAAATAATGATGTGTTGTATATTGTGTAAATGTGACATAGAATGCAGGGGTGCATTTTGATGGTTATGAGTATGTGACTCATGATGTGTTGGAAATGTGGTAAGGGTCAAAAAGAGTAAGCAAAGTTGTTCATTATTTTTGGTAGTATAATGCTAATTGTTGTTTAGCTTATACTATGATGCTTATTTGTTTATGTGTAAACTTACAAAGCTCAAAGCTTACTCTCTTTCTTTTCCCTTGTCTTATAGATTAAAAGCGTTGAATCGAGATACGAGGATCATCACAAGATAGCCCACATATCAGCACACTTTGGTACATGAAACTTAATGTTTTGTATATCGCACGTATAGGGGCTAGACAAGTTAGTGGATTTTGTTGTAAATGGCTAAGATGTGTTGGCCTTTAGATGGATAGCTTATTTTGTATAATGCCATGGTTGTTGGCTATTACATTATATGAAAGAAAGATGTAGTTTTCTATGTGAGAATGCACTTCAATTTGAGTTGATTATGATGGTGTTAGATGAGTATATGTTGTGTATGCTAGAGGGGTGAAAAGAGCTTGGCACATAGCTTTGTTCTTGACCATGTGGTCAGACACACGGGCGTGTGTCAAGACCATGTGTGAAACACGGTCAGCCCACGGGCGTGTGCTATGGCCGTGCGTCCCCTGCATGTTAACATTTTAAATCAGGATAGTCCACGGGCTAGCCACACGAGCGTGTGACTAGGCTTTGAGGCCGTGTGTATGAAGTCAGTGTGCACCACGGGTGGTAATTATGGGCGTGTGCCTTGGCCGTGGGGCATTGGCAGAATGCTGGGTTTTTAGGCACGGTTTGGGGACATGGGCGTGTGTGTCCATGCACGGGCGTGTCTAATCTTGCACGGGCGTGTGAGACCTGTATAAAAGAGAAAAATTTTAAGAATCGTAAAAGTTCCAGATTTTTCTCGAGAGCCCTCGTGTGTATGAGTGAGGCCTCGTAAGTCGAGAGTGAGGTTATAAAGAGTAATTACGTTGAGCCTAAATGGCGATCAAGTGGTTTGAGTTCGGTAACGCCTCGGGCTCGATTCCCGACGTAGAACCCGGGTAAGGTGTATTACATTTAGTGGTATCAGAACTATGGTTTAGCCGTTTCTAGGGTAGCGGGTGTAAGAGTCTAGCTATACATGCCATAAGTGTACAATGAGAATGTGGTCGTTTCTGATGATTTAAATCTTGTTTATTATAGTATATGGATTCCGATCCATTGACTGCTGATGAAGCAGCGAGTAATGAGCCGGCTCCTGCGCAAGGGACCGCGCCCGTTGAGAGTGGACCCGAGGTCAAGGGTCAAGGGGAAGAGGCACGGGAAGCCTTTCTCCAAATGATGAGTAATTGGTACTCAGATTATGTCCGAGCGAACCCTAATGCTCAACCTCCTCCACCTTCTCCTATACCTCAGCCAAATCCTGTGGCTCCCCAAGGTATGGATGTGGTGAGGATATCGAAACCCCCGGTGGATAAGATTAGGAAGCACGGGGCTGAGGAGTTTAGAGCTAAGGTAGATGATGACCTTGAGAGGGCGGAGTTCTGGTTGGAGAACTCGATGAGGGTGTTCGATGAGCTCTCATGCACACTTGAGGAAAGTTTGAAGTGTGCCGTATCTTTGCTACGAGATTCAGCATACCATTGGTGGAAGACATTGACGTTGGTAGTCCCGAAAGAGCGGGTGACGTGGGACTTCTTTTTGGAAGAGTTCCGGAAGAAGTATATAAGCCAGAGGTTTACTGACCGAAAAAGGAAAGAATTCCTTGAGCTGAAGCAAGGAATGATGATAGTAGCAGAATACGAGCGTGAGTTTGTTATGCTTAGCAAATATGCTCAAGAATGTGTGTCGACAGAGACCATCTTGTGCAAGAGGTTCGAAGATGGGCTGAATGAGGATATCAAAATCCTAATGGGCATTTTGGAGTTGAAAGAATTTGTGGTACTAGTTGAGAGGGCAAGTAAGGCCGAGGAATTGAGTTCAGAAAAGAGAAGGGCTGTGAGTGAAGCTCGAAATGCTAGAAAGAGACCGATGGGCAAGTCGTATCAAGCCCGGTCGAAAAGATTCAAGGAAGTGAATCCTCGAACGACAACACCAGTGGGTTATTCGCATCGAGACTTGGGCAATACTCGTTCGAGTTCGAGAGTCCAAGCCCCCTCGATGGAAAGTGTGGGAAATACAAAGAGTAAACTGGAGTGTCCTAGTTGTGGTAGGTATCACACCGGAGAGTGTTGGGGAAACAGTCGGAAATGTTATAAATGTGGTTCCCCTGACCACTTTATCCGTGAATCATCCCGAGAGGGATGATAAGGAAGAGAAGCAGGAAGTGAGACCTAGTGATGTGTCTACGAGGGGTAGACCACCAAGGAACCCAAGAGGTGGGGCTAGTGGTAGAGGTGCGCCCAGAGATTCTGCTGTGAGACCAAAGGGTTGGGCACCTGCGAGGACGTATGCCATTCGCGCTCGCGAAGAGGCATCCTCCCCTGGTGTGATAACGGGTACTTTTTCTCTCTTTGACACCTTTGTTATTGCTTTAATAGATCCAGGGTCTACTCACTCTTATATTTGCATGAGATTAGCATCTAGTTTGAGTATGACCGCTTGAGTCTACTGGACATTGTGATTAAGGTGTCAAACCCATTAGGAAAGCATGTGTTAGTGGACAAAGTGTGTAAGAATTGTCCTTTATTGTTTGAGAATCATTGTTTTCCGGCAAACCTGATGTTGTTGCCGTTTGATGAGTTTGATTTAATCCTAGGCATGGATTGGTTGACTACCCATAGTGTCTTAGTGAACTGTGGTAGTAAGTTTATTGAACTGAAATGTGAGAATGCACTTCAATTTGAGTTGATTGTGATGGTGTTAGATGAGTATATGTTGTGTATGCTAGAGGGGTGAAAAGAGCTTGGCACATAGCTTTGTTCTTGACCATGTGGTCGACACACACGCAGTGTGTCTAGACCATGTGTGACACACTGGTCACCACGGCGTGTCTTTGTGGCCGTCGTCCCCTGCATGTTAACATTTTAAATCAGGATAGTCCACGGGCTAGCCACACGGGCGTGTGACTAGGCTATGAGGCCGTGTGTGTGAAGTCAGTGTGCACCACGGGTGGTAAGCACGGGCGTGTGCCTTGGCCGTGGGGCATTGGCAGAATGCTGGGTTTTTAGGCACGGTTTGGGGACATGGGCGTGTGTGTCCATGCACGGGCGTGTCTAATCTTGCACGGGCGTGTGAGACCTGTATAAAAGAGAAAAAATTTAAGAATCGTAAAAGTTTCGGATTGTTCTCGAGAGCCCCCGTGTGTATGAGTGAGGCCTCGTAAGTCGAGAGTGAGGTTATAGAGAGTAATTACGTTGAGCCTAAGTGGCGATCAAGTGGTTTGAGTTCGGTAACGCCTCAGGCCCGGTTCCCGACGTAGAACCCAGGTAAGATTTGGGTAAATTGCTATTTAAGGACCTCTAATTAATAATCTAAAGCTATTTCACACAAATAGCTTCTAGAAACACATATTTTGCAACTTTTGCAATTTAGTCCTTTTGGACAATTCAACTACAATTCCACAAAATTGCTTCATGAAACTTTCACACTAGCATGCATACATAATATAAACCTCAAAAACTCATTCATAACCCTCGGATTTGTGGTCTCGCACCACTATTCTGACTAGGCCCTAAACCGGGATGTTACAGCTTCGACACCAAAGGAAGATCTCGTGTAAGACCATGTCTGGGACATGGCATCGATGTTCATGTACGATCTCGTATAAGACCATGTCTAGGACATGGCATCGACATCGAGCTAAGAGATCCCGTGTAAGACCATATCTGGGATATGGCATCGGCATTAAGAGGTGATCCCATGTAAGACCATATCTGGGATATGGCATTGGCATCGTGATACATGTAAGATGAGTTTGAGTATCCTCCGACATTCCGAGTAGTTCAATGGGAAAGAGAGCTAAGTATACAAAAATGGCTAGAGTTAAGCTATACAAAGAGTTACATTTAAGTGAAAGATAGTTACGATTTAAGTTTATATTTATGATAGCATAAGTGCTAATGTATGTGATGAAGTGGTACAGGTACCATGAGTAAAATACGAGTTATGAAACTCTAATGTGATATGTAATTGGGTAAGCGTAAGTACGAGTAAGTATGTCAAATTACTTGAAAACTTGTGTTATTATTATTATTCTATGAGATGAATGGACTTTTACCATGAGTACTTATGTTGCTATATTAATTCATGCAAACTTACTAAGCTATATGCTTACCCCTCTCTTTTCCCTTTTCCTTGTAGCATCACTAAGCTAGCTCGGAGATCGTAGGACGTCGGAGCTCGGATCACACTATCAACTAATCATTTGGTATATTAAAGTTGATTTATTTTGAGTATGACATGTATAGGAACTTGGTCATTTTGTGTTATGTCATATTTGAAAGCGAAAGTGTTGGCTATTTATGTTATACACTCATTTTGTAAATGGCCATTAAGAATTGGCCAAGATTTGTCAAGTTTTATAACTTAATGATGACGAGATCTATGTTGGACATGAGTGATGATTTGTGAGTCTTCATAGCGTATTATTTCCATGTTATGTGTTGCCTGTGTTGGTATATGCTTGTTTATGTTTCAAGGTGGCAATAGGCTTAGAAAATAGCCTTCTAATTGTCTACACAGCCAACCCCATGGGTGTGTTGATAGGCCGTGTGTCCCCTGCATCAAATTTGGGAAAATTCGATTTGCCACACGGGCCAGCACACGGGCGTGTGCCTAGGCCGTGTGCTATTAAGGGTATGTTGACGTCATAAACAGAATACCCAGGTTTTCTCACAAGTGTGAGGACACGGGCGTGTTTAGGCCGTGTGAGAGACACGGGCCATGGACACGGGTGTGTGTTCGGCCTTGTGAAAACCCTTGAAGGTTCAAAATGAAAAATAAATTCCACACGGGCTGGGAACATGGGCGTGTGTGACCACACGGCCTGCCCACACGGGCGTGTGGCCCTGTTTTAGGTAAAAAATTTCTAAGTGTTCAAAAGTATCCGGTTTAATCTCGAAACCTCCTGAATGTATGTTTAGGGCCTCGTAGGCCCATAATAAGGATGTTAAGAATATGAATGAAATTTTTTAAAGTTGAAACAAAATTTTATAGCCCGAAGTTGTATGTTTGAGTAAGTTAAGCCCGGTAATGCCTCGTACCCTGTCCCAGCGTCGGATACGGGTAAGGGGTGTTACACTATTGTTCGATAGGTGCACTTTCCTTTGTCGTATTTTAGTTAGTTTTTGACGTCATCAATTATACATTCAAGTTCAATTATACGAACTTACCTCGTGTACGAAAATGATGAAACGAACCGACTATTCAATTACTTTGTTTTTTCCTCGGTCTAAGTCTGAATTCCTCTTTTCTTGATCTAATTGAGCATAGATAGCATGGTCGAATATTTAAGCTAAGAAAATGGCTTCTTCCCTTTGTAAAAATTGGCTAGATGAAGATGAATGAAAAAGAAATTGTTTTGTTTTATTTTAATTAACCTTATTTACAAATTTACAACATTAACTTTTAAAAACTTTAATAACTACTCCAAATGCCATGCCACTAACTTCCACTATCTTATAAATGGGTTAATAACCACATAAGTATCTTAACTTTAAGGTTCTATAACTATTTGACACCATTAGCTAATAGAACAACACTTTTGCACTTTACGCGATTTAGTCTTTTTTCTCAAATTGACCAATTAAACGATAAAATTTCTTAACAAAATTTTCACACAGTCATTCAATCATGCTGTAAACATTAAAATAATAATAAAATAAATATTTTAACCTCAGATTTGTGGTTTTGAAACCACTATTCTGATTTGACCAAAAACGGGCTGTTACATAATATGTTCAGTAATGCTCCGTAACCCTATTCTGGTGTTGAATACGGGTGAGGGGTGTTACAATCAGGCTCTTCCATTGACTCTATCTTGTCGATTTAATTAGCATGTTTTCTCTTTATATTGATTATATATTGTTTATGAACGCCATGAGGAATTAATCCCTCTATGGAGGATTAGCAAGTGGAGGTATGATCCGTTAACTATTTTGTAGGGTTACTGAACGGATCAACTGTTTGGGAAAGGGAGAACGTGAAACAAACCCTAGGTCTGACAACCTCGGGAAGTTATCAAGGTGGGAATTAACCTAAATTTGGTATTGCCTATTCGTGAACACTTAACCCCAAACCAGTCTGGATTGTGAGGTTGGAAGATAAGTAGTTCTCGCTGAGTCGTTATGTTAGTGGAATACTGGAATATCCTGCTAGGGTCGCGACTAGTTGATTGACAAGGAACCTAAAACGATAGTTGATGGAGATTACCGAAGCGAGCTAATTACCCATAATCAGATATGATTTATTCTTCCTTTTTAATCTCTTGAATTTTATCTTTTTATGTTATTTTATTTTTACTATTATTATAAAAATCCCAAAAATCCTTTATTTTGTATTCTTCGTATTATAACTGAATTTAAAGTACTAATTAGATCTCTTAGTGTTTAGGTTAGAGTTGATCTAGCAATAGCCTCCCTAGGGTACGATCCTCGAAGTACGATCCCACTCTGTTGTAAAACTATATTACAACTAGACCCGTATACTTGTAGATACCGCCTTATAATTCTATATTTTAGTGCAGTATTCACACTCTGTATGTTATTACGTCTGTAGGCGGTCAATATTGAAGTGAGTTGAATAAGGTTTTAAGATGTCCATATAAACATTAGAAGATATCTTAACGATTTGGTTTAATGCATTGCATAAATAGTATGATTTTAGGTCACACGGTTGTGTGTCACACACGGATTGGTGACACGGCTGTATGCCTCTGGTAATTAGAATGCATGAATAATAACATGGTAACAATGAGTTACACGGTCGTGTGACTCAGTGATACACGGGCACAGCTTTTCACACGGCCGTGTGACCTCTGTTTTCATGTTTGGCCTTTTTGTTTCAAAAGTTTTAATTTGGTCCTCATTCAATCCCAAACTTGTTTTAGAGCTTTCGTAAGCTCGATTGGGACTTAGATTAGTTTGTAAATAATGTTTTGTATGGCATATGGAATGATTAATTGTTTTTAAGTTAGAATTGCATGTGATGTTCTCTATTTTTTTGTGGTAGCATCTCGTAACTCGAATTCGATGATCGCATCGGGTATGGGGTGTTAAATGAAGGCTCAAACTGTTTCAAATGTTTTGGGTCACTTTTACAAATAAAGTCATTTGAAGGGTTAAAAATGGCTAAAATTTATTAAGACGGCTAAAATAACTATTTTTGCAATGTTGGAGGCTAAAAGGTCATGATGTCAATTTAATAAATTAGCATATTCTTAAAGCACTAGTTGTGGAACTGTCAACATGACCTTCCACCTAGTAGGTCTCTAAGACCTTATCCTCACCTATATAACCTCAATCATGTCCGCTTTCAAGCAATATTTCAAACACAACATACTCATTCTTGGCAACGACTTAGAAACATTGATTCTTACCATTTTCAACCTCAAGCTGTAGTTTTTACCCAACCTGAACATGGTGGCTATTAATATTAAAAAATAAAAAAAGGAAAGGTTGAATTTTTTTAAGTTTTCTTCATAGTTTTTCCCTTAAATTGTTTTATTTATAAAATTAATTTTTTAATAAATAAACTCTATGTTAGAAAATGAGAAATAGATTTTCATTTATTTATGAATATTTTTATAATTTTGTATGTATTTTTATCAAAAAATAAACTTTTAAATAGTATTTTATTTTTTAAGTTTTTTTTAAATTTTAATAATCAAGACAAAATTGATGCAATGTGTAAATTTAAGGATTAAATTAGTTGAACTTTTAGAATTCGGATTAAATGGAAAGAATCTAAAAATAAAAAAAAAGGTTGAATTTGCTATTATGTCAATAAAAAATGCCACATCAATATTTTGTTAGTAATTTAATGGAAGAATGACCAAAATATTAGTGACTAAATGAAAAAATTTAAACCTAAATGACTAAAATAGAAATACATTAATAATTAAGTAACTATTTATATAAATTACCTAATATTTTTTACTAAATCTTAAATAAGATAAAAGGTCCCCGTCCAAAGTGGAATCTAAAAACGGTAGAAAATATATTTGCTATATAAACAAGGGTGCTGTTTGAGAGAAGCAGGGACCACTAATGTTATCAAAAAGGTGTAAACGATAGAACTACCCACTCCCAACATTTTTGTATTCCCTTTCATTGCCACCCTGGCATCGCCTCATTCTTCCACCGCCTACCTCCTCAACCGGTCACCAACCTTCCCAAGTCACGTGCTCTCCACGTGCGCTTCCCCCCCTCTCTCTTCCTTCTTTCCGTGACTGATTTGCAACAAATAAAAAAGTTAAGAGACATATAAAGAAATGGCTATTATATTAGAATTATTATTATTAATTTGTTATTTATAAAAAAAAAATATACAAATAAATTTCTTGGTCTTGATGATGTTATAGTAGCTGTTGTAGTATTTGGGTTTTGCACTTTCTTTGTTTTCCTTCCCTCTTTTCTTCTCATAGAAAAAAAGGAACCATTTCTTTCTCTGGTTTTTCTTGATTTTCTGTTTGGTTTTCTTCAATTTTTCTTTTTAAGAAAAACTATATATTGCATCGGTTATGAGGATCAGAAAAAGGCAAGCTCAGCTACCTTTGTCTTCGATTTCACCACCACCTCTTTCATCAGATCCCAACTTTAACCGGTCTCCGGTGGTGCAACTTCCGCCGCTGCGGCAGCCTCCTCCACCAGCTGATCATCCAAATCACCCGATCCGACGGCAGAAACCGACCCAAGGCTGTGATTCATCAGCTTTCCCCGAAACAACAACATCACATGGTGGAGAAGAGCTAAAGAAGAAAGAAGATTACTTGGTTAGTTCAATACAACTTTCCTTTTTTTTTTTTTTTCTTTTTCATTTTCGATCATAGTTTTAAGGTTGCTAAGTGCACTAGTGTTTGATGTAATGAAAAATTGATTTGCACCCATGAAAGGTTCATATATTCAAATTATCTAAGTGAGATCCTTTGTATTTTTCACTTCTTTTAGGTTTTGAAGCAAGGAGAGGAGGAAAGGGGAGAAAATGGAGAGAAGAGTAATTATACTGGCAGGTAAGAAAGCTAATGTTCTTTTTTCTTACTTCATGAAATCTTGTAGTAAAAAACTAAAAGGTTAAAAAAAAAATAAGTCTCAAATACCAATCTTAATAAGTTTTTTTAACCAACATTAGTAAAAGAAAATGAAAACTACACTAAAATAAATATAATTACTTTTAAGTGGAAATACTGTTTTAGGTTATTTTTATATCAGCTTTGCCTATCCACCACCATAGTCTTAAGTCTTTTCTTTTTCTTCTGCTGTAATTTTCTGGGTTGCTTTGTTTTTTTTTTCTCTAGGAAAAAGAATGATTTTGATGAAGAACTAGGAACTGGGTCTCTATCCCTTCAAGGTAAGAAAACAAACAATGAAAGTAGAGTCCATATATATATGTGTTGCACTTTTTGATTTGGGTCTTTGATTGCATTGAATAAAGGTGTTGGGAGTTGGTGTGAAGGAGAGAAGGCATTTCCGTTGAAGAAAAGAAGAGGGAGCTTCGAAAGAATAATGCAGAAAAAGGATGATATTATCAATGACCATAATTATAATAGTGGGAAGAAGAAAGGTCGAAACGGTGCGTTAATGGAAGGTTCAAGGTGCAGTCGTGTTAATGGAAGGGGATGGCGATGTTGTCAACAAACGCTCGTTGGTTACTCTCTTTGTGAACATCATTTAGGCAAAGGAAGGCTTAGGAGTATTACAAGTGTTCGAAGGCGATCGTTGGGTAGCAATAATAATAATAATGCAGGAAAGAAGGAAGAGCAGCCGCCATTATCGAAACAAGAAGAGAAGCCATTGATGACGACGACGATAAAGAAGAGAGTGAAGCTGGGGATGGTTAAAGCTCGATCGATAAGCAGTTTGCTAGGCCAAAACGACAATGTAATTGCCGTAACAGATAATAATATTAATAATTAAAAACAAATCATGGAAACTCACTGTTTCCAGACTTTATTTATTTATTTATTTATGTTTTGTGATGATATATATTTTGGTGGTTTTATTATATTTATGAATGAATGATGATGGGGTTAATTGTAATTATATTCTAGTTGATTAGATTATGAAGTGAAAAATACGTATACACGGGGAGCCACCTCATGAGATAATTACTGTTTATCTTTTGACTAAGGAAAGTGCATGAAAATCCAGTCATGGTCTGAAAATTTCTTGGAAAAAAGAAATTAATTGAATATATAGGTTTTTCTTTTATTCAGTTTTAATGCTAAGGCGAATAGATAATTTATTTGATTTTCTTTTTCCTTTGGTATTGTAGATCTCTAATTAGTGTTGGAGATTTTCATTTTTCCAAATATATTGGAGATTTTATAATAAAATTCAGTGTCTAATATTTGAATTTAATCTCACTGAGACATTACGATATTAATAAAAGAAAAAACTTATGCGATGATTATAGGTGGAGTAATAAATATTTATATATTATTTTTGTTAATGTGTTCGATTTTTAGGTATGTGTTTTTAACTCTTTTATTTAAAGATTATATAAAAGTAAAAAAAGATAAATTTAATATTAGTTATCATTTAAAAATTTTCTCAATTATAATAATTATTTGAATTTATTATATATTATATATATGAGGAGGTATATACTTACATTAGTGTAAAACTTAAGTGGTTTTACATCATGCTATAATTTTTTTATGATTAATATTTTTACAATTCAACTATCAGATTTATCAATATATTTATACTTGTCAAGCATTTAAAATTTTAAATTTATCCGATATTTCTAGTATACTGATCTAAAATATTGTATATATTAATATGTATTTAATAATTGAAAGTTTTTTTATATATAAAATTAATAGTTAGAAGTGTTTTTATATGTATTGAAGTTTCTAATTTATAAAAGTTTCTAATTTTTAAACTTATCAGTATCAAAAAAATATGACGATTAAATTATTAAAATATTAATCGTATAAAAAAATTCCATGACGACATAAAACCAATGACTTACATCAGTTTCAAAAAACCTCTCCCCGTCTTATTATAAAAATAGTACTATATAATATAAATTTAAAATCATATAATCTTTATTATATATCCATCAACTCAATACTAACTCTAATTAATTTATTTAAAATTAATTAATGATTAAATATGTGAAAATAAAAAAAAATCAAAATAATTGAAATCCATTAATTTTTTTATGAGGTAAAATTTATATAATTAACTCTCTATATAATAGATTCATTTGTCTGTTAACATTTGAGATTTAGATTATATTTAAAAAAAATTTAATTTTCAAAATAAAAATTATAATATTCTAATAATAAAATTTATTAGTGAGATTTAAATCATAACTTTGATAAATTTTACAAATATAATTTTATTTATTACAAAATAATTTTATTTAATAAAATATGAATAATAGATTTTTTAATCAAATTTTAAATATTTTATTGATATAATAAGTTAAAAAATTATGTTTTTTTATTAATAAATAGAACTAATTTTATTAAAATTTAATATAAGAGACAATTATAGAGAATTTACTAATTTATTTTACCTATCTGATGAGCGAGTTTATCGAAAATATATTAAATAAATTCATATAATTTTTTATTAAAATTAATGGATTAATATTAAATTCATATATTTAATAAAATTATAAACAATAAATTTCGATTAACTTTAAAAAAAACTTAAGTATATATTTATAATTAGTTTCTTGCCCATACAATACACGGGTTGATTGTGTATGTTAATTTAATTTAATTTAATTATCTTTATTTGATAAAATTCAGTACAAAATTTGAATATATTATAATTTTAAAATATAAATAATAATTGTGTAGGTCAAGAATGCGTAATTTTTTAAAATACATATTAAGTTATATATTAATTTTATTCAACAAAATATTTTTAGTTAAATTTTTTACTTTTAATACTAATTTAAACGTAAAAAAATAAACATCAACTATAAATAAGAAATACAATAAAGTAGGATATAACAAATTTAAACATTTAATTTTTTTAATATTTTAAAATAATTTAATTATTATTTTTCAATATTTACTATTTAAAAATAATTTAGTTTTTTAAATATTTAAATTTATTTTATCTTTAAAAAGTATGTATTAAATTTTTATAATTAAAAATACGTCATTTTTACAATTAAAAAATATATATTACCAACTTCAAAAAAATGTATTGCCTTATTTTCAATGTTCTTTATTTTTAATCCCATGTAAATTTTTTTGATAATATCATAAAATAATTAAAGGCTTTGATAAGGATTTTGTATAGTTTTAATATCAGTTACTAATTAAAAGATTTTATCTATAACATTTATTGTCATAAATAAAAGTTTTCATTTAAATTATGGAGTCTATATTAATTTAATACATAAAATGTTAATGTGTCAAGTAAAGACATCATCCATTTGTCATTGTTTTCAATATGCCACTTAAGATTATTTCTAAAGTCCTTGTAATATAATATATATACTAGTTTTATTATCATGCAATGAACTTGATTGTATATATTAATTAAAACATAATAATATAAGTTTAATTTAAATAAACAATATCTTGAAATTATTTTTAAAATATAAATATTAGAATAGTAAATTATGTTTTTATATATAGTTTTTAACTTAATCTTAATTATTAATTAGTGAATGTAAATTATTAAATGAATTTAAATATTGTGGACCACTAAATAATTTATTATAACATTATTTATATTTTAAATATTAATTTCATCTTAATAGTGTATTTAATTTATAAAAGTAGTGATAAACTTAGAACGGTAAATTTTATATGAATTATTACAATTAATAAATTAGAAAATGTTACTCATGTATGAATAGTAATTAAAATCGACAAATAAAAGAACAATAATTTGACTTAAGACTATAGAAAATATAGATTTAAAGAAATTATTTTTTTCTAAGAAAATAATATAAGAACGCAAAACGTTTGTTAATTAATTCGAATACCTTAACTTTGAATAATATGTTATTGGAAACCACTTTTCACTTATAGTACCTAGGTTTCCGAGTACTGGTTTAAGTTTAGTTTTGTATTTGGCTAACATAACCTTCTTCTCATTCTTCAGTTTCAATTTTTTTTTTTTTCTTTGAAGCGTATGGCTTCTCCATTGAATCACTCATTGTAGTTTTAATTACTAACTTTTATAAAATAAAAGGTCCCATTTGTTAAGCACCTCATTGTTTTTTTAGCCATTTTTATATCAACGTAATCATCATTGTCCACTACACCAAAACAGACTTTTAGCGGCGCGCTTTTGGGCCTTTAGCGCGCGTTTTAAGCGCCACTAATAGTACTCGCGCGCTTTTAAAGCGCCGCAAAAACGCCGCTACTGTAAAACCGCCGCAAAAAATTAGTGGCGTTTTTGCGAAAAACGCCGCTATAGGTAGGGCTTTTAGCGCGCTTTCTAAAAAACGCCGCTATAGGTAGGGGCTTTTAGCGGCGTTTTTAGAAAAACGCCGCTATAGGTATGGGCTTTTAGCGCGCTTTTTAGAAAAACGCCGCTATAGGTATGGGCTTTTAGCGCGCTTTTTAGAAAAACGCCGCTATAGGTATGGTCTTTTAGCGCGCTTTTAGAAAAACGCCGCTAGAGGTAGGGCTTTTAGCGGCGCTTTTTAGAAAAACGCCGCTATAGGTAGGGCTTTTAGCGGCGCTTTTTAGAAAAACGCCATATAGGTAGGGCTTTTAGCGGTGCTTTTAAAAACGCCGCTAAAGGTAGGGGCTTTAGCGCGCTTTTCGAAAAAACGCCGCAATGTAGGGCTTTTAGCGGCGCTTTTTAAAAAACGCCACTAATTTGCACTGATTTGCTGTGTACTTTTTCCCAATATCCTACCCTCCCCGCAAAGAAAACCACCAATAACAAAGAACAATTGCATATAATTCCAACCCAATGCAAAAATAAAACATTTAAATATCACTAAAAGCATTAAATCTAAACAAATACTTCAAATTTAATAAAAGATGATATTGATTAAAAAGTGAATCATAATTCAAACAATTCTTAGAATAATGTTTAATCAGAATAATGTTAAAAAAAAATCTTACAATAAGAAAAGAAATGTCTAAGATGGCGGCCTCATGCAGTTCTTTGCGCTTGAACATATTCATCATAACTCGCAAATTGTAGGCCGAGTTCTTCATACTTTCTCGCTCGCTCTGCCCCTCACTGCTTTGCCCGCTTCTAAGTTGAGCAACATGCTCCGCTCTCTCTCGCCGCCTCTCCGCTCTAAGCTGAGAAATTTGCTCAGCTGTGCTCGCTTCCATCAGGGATATCTGTTCTTTCAGTCTCTGAACTTCAGCACGAGATTGACTCCCGGAAGGCATGTATTGCCGGGAGCCGGATCCAAAATATTGGGTCGAGTAACACTCGATCCTTGACATCGAACCCGACCATACCTTGTAAGACCCAAAACATTAGTGATAATTCTGTTATAAATATACTCAAGATTAACAAAACTATCAATCGAAGCAGTCGTACCTTTCGGGACCCAAAACATCAGTAATAATTCTGTTATCAATCTCGTCGAGATTAACAGAATCGCTGACGGCAACCGCTTCATACTCCGCTTCTTCTTCTCCTTTAGTTTATCCTAATAAATCAATAAAAGAGTTAGAAAAGAAATATATAATAAAAATGAATGGAACATAAGTTAAAATTAGAAATTTAAAACTACAAACGATGAATTAAACCATTATAATTAAGCATTATAAATATTTATAAAAAATAAGCATTTATTAAATAAATATACCAAAATTTCTGCAGCCTCGGATGTCATCGGAGATCCATCCTTCTTCCTATGCGTAATGTCAAAAAGTTGAAGCCGTCCAACTTTTTGACCTGACGAAACTTCCTACATTATAGCAGAAAAAATATAAGTTAATAGTATAAATCATTAATATTTGAAAGAAGTAATAAATTATAATACCTCAGCCTCAGCCACACGAGCAAAACTTCTGGAACCTGCCGTGTGCGTGAAATGTTGTTTCTGTCTGCTGCTTGTTCCAACTCGCTCACGGTCCTACATAATGGGATTTGAATTAATTATATAGTAAATACGATAAAACCGAAAAATTTCTAAGACTTTGAAAGTACGCAATACCTCTCCTTTCTTTGAATTCCAGAATCTGACTTGATCTTCCCATTGGTACCTCAACATTCCCGGCGGGACATTTCGCAGTTTTTCGTCGAGGCTGATGTCTTTTTTAAAATATTGTTTTTTTAGGGTGCTTTTATTATCTCTCCATTTTTTGCCCAACGTCTTCTTAATATAGTCATCGGAGACCTCTAAATCAAATCTACCCTGAATTATTATTACTATTACTTTAATTATTATTATTACAATTATTACTACTTTAATCATTATTATTATTATTGTTACTATTATTACTACTTTAATCGTTATTATTATTATTATTACTATTACTTTAATTATTATTATTACTATTATTACTACTTTAATCATTATTATTATTAGTATTACTATTACTTTAATCATTATTATTATTATTACTACTTTAATCATTATTATTATTATTATTATTATTATTATTATTATTATTATTTTTATTATTATTATAACTTTAATCATTATTATTATTATTGTTACTATTACTTTAATCATTATTATTATTACTATTACTTTATTTATTATTATTATTACTTTAATCATTATTATTATTATTATTACTATTACTTTAATCATTATTATTATTATTAGTATTACTTTAATTATTATTATTATTATTACTTTAATCATTATTATTATTATTACTATTACTTTAATCATTATTATTATTATTATTATTACTATTACTTTAATTATTATTATTATTATTATTATTATTACTTTAATCAATATTATTATTATTATTATTATTATTATTATTATTATTAATACTTTAATCATTATTGTTATCTAACAGTGAGATATAAGGAATTATGCATTCTTTAAGATTCATCATACGTGGCATTGTTACACCTAGGGAGGATCCATTATATCTAACAGTGAGATATAAGGCAACCCGTCAGGTTTCCAGCCTATATACTTTGAATCTTGTTTTTTTTAATCTATACAAGTAAGTTATGTAAGTTATGAATTATGTAAGTTAAACAAGTAAGTTAAACACTGTAGTTTTTTTTAAAAAAATTTATTGGTTTTAGTTTTTCGTTTGAGGTAGGCTGGAAAATGTTATTATATGTTTATTATTATACCGATAACAAAATATTATTACCATTTTGGAAGACATTGGAAATATTAAATATTAAAATCGCTCATTATTAATATAAAAAATTGGTAATTAGTAATAAACCAAAAAGCCATATAAAAAATTGGTAATAAGTAATTAATATTAAACGAACCGGAAAATCTTACCAAAGAAATCCAATCCGACGATTCTGCGATGAGCGAGAGGAAGCGATGAATCAAATACAAACAACATATGAATTAACAAAAGCTATTGATTAATTACAGAAATGCTATTTACTAAAAACTAATACTCACATTCTTTGACCGAAAGAGAAATAGTCAATTCAGTAGTGGATCACGCCTCCTCTTTAGCCGCCAAGTGTAGTAGTATAAAAAAAGTAAATTTGAGTAATAAAACAATAAAAATAAAAAGGAAACAACAATGATGTTTCAACTCCAATTTCTTTCCTCAAACCACAAAAATATCATGACTTTCAAATTCCAATAAAAACACAAACAAATTAAAGCTAAAATCAAACAAAAAATTACAGTCCTAACTCGTAACATTCTAAAGCATTTCCTTTATGCATTTATCATGGATCCATTTGCTTATTAATTTTACTAATTGCTTTTGGTCTCGATATAGAACTGAGTAATTTACTTCTTCTGTCTAAGTTCACAAATTTTGGAATTTGTATGACTCACTAACATCTTAACTTTTCCACTTATTCAATGTTTCAACTCAATCTTCCATCAATATTTATATATCCAATTGTTTTAAAGGCTAGTAACTAAATCATCTAGGAAACAAATATCCATAGAGGAAACAAAGAAAGCCAAATAATGATTCTAGTCTGCTTGATATTATACAGAGTCAAAAGAAGAAACAACACCAATACAAGTGAAAGAAGACCATGTCTGTAGTTTGTCGCTTGAGCTCAAGGAGTCCAAAAGGACATTGAAGAAGAAACCTCAAAGATCATGTGTAGCAGTAAAATGTAAGAAACAAACATAAAGGAAATCAAGCTCATGCTTTGAAGTCGAAAAGGGAAAGAACGAAATAAATAATGTTGTTGTCGTCGAAGAGAACAACTTAGCAAGAAGTGAACATGAAGAGAGTGGTGCATGCAAGGCTGAAATTGATGTGAAATCGTGGGACTCTCACGTAACACACGAGAGAAGCGCTAAAAGTCTAGAACAAGCCGCTTAAAAAAATCTACCGTAAAATAAGGCTAACAACAAAGATCATCTATAAGAATAACACCCATAATGTATACTTTACCTTGAATAAAATGTTGTATCTTTTACACGAACCCTACAATTCTGATGCGGCCAAGTATCGTAAACTTTGCTATTCCAAGTGTTTGTACTCTCATAACTTAAAGATTAAATGTCGAAACTTAAATATTTGAGTTTGATTTTAAGATTTAATTTGATATCTGAAATTTTTTAGAAAGGATAATGGCATATTATATAATAATTTAATTTGCAACTTAACTCTAATTAAAATTGTCAATTAAATTTTACTCTTTTATTTAAGAATTAAAAAAGTTTTTATTAAAAATTAAAGTGAAAGCATTAGGACTTGGGAGTTCATATTTCAAATTCTCAAATATGCATGTTTTGTGCCTATTTGGCCTATATTAAAAATTCAGAGCCACAACACACGATAACTCATTCATATAAAAGTTCTAGCAACTGGGAAAATCTATACCTTCAGATAAAAACATCAATGAAAATGAAATAGATTGAACAAATTTTCCTTCTTTTTTCCTTCTAAAGGCGAAAGAAACAATACCCAAACTATAAACATTGTGCATTTGAATAAGATTCTATGAAGTAGCAAAGACTTATCAATGAGCAATTCTTATAAAGTTCATTATGAACCGACAAAATAAAAGCCAACATTTCCTCCCAATTAACTAAACAAGCAAAGCGATTCATTACCAAAACACCATAAAAATCCATACGTCACAAATTGAGCACAAGACATGATAAATGAAAATGTAGTTTAGTCAAATAAATGAAAATTCACTTTCAGATTATTGCACGCACCTCAAATACTCGAGATTCTCGCAACACGAGGTCCAGCTTTTTTCCAAAAGAAGTTTTCTCTCTGTCAAGAGATGAAGTTGTTAGTCAAACAAGCATATAGTAAATAATCGGGAACATGAATTCCATGTTATAACATTCATAAAACAGATTAGCAACTTTGAACAATCATGCTAGCAAGAAATGTAAATCAAGGCCGGACATTTTCATTTTAAAAATGAATATCGTGAGCTCATTCCACAAATAGGTACTAAATCAACGGACTATTCAAATCAAATAAGATTACAAGAAGTATAAAATCATAAGCCTATAGTTCGAGTACTCACACAGCTTCCAAACAGAAGCTTGTCTGCTCTCGCACCAAACAAAAAAAAAAAAACGTCAACAAGTATAAAATCGAAATGGGAAGTCAAGCCTAAAAATGTAAGAACTTGTACAATCTAAGCTATCTGCAATGCATTGAAAAGAAATTAATTTCGTTCAAAGTTGATCCAAAATTGAAAAACATAAGCACCGAAAAAAAACACGAAATAAATACCTAGGTAGATTAAAGAAAACCTGGTGGCGCAAGATGTCATGTTGTCAACGATTTCCTTAACGGCGGAGGATTCACCTGAGCGGATTTTGGGAGTTAGGGATTTTGGGTAATTTTTAGGGAAAACAGTAAGGTTAGGGATTTAGGGATAAAACAATAAGGGATTTCGGGGTTTGGATGGGGATAAAACGGAGCACAGAAAAACGGCATCGTTTTGCTCAAAAGCAAAATACATTTTGCGGCGTTTTTAATATTAGCGCCACTAACGCCTGACATTTAGCGGCGTTTATCCAGTAGCGCCACTAAACTTCTTTGCATTTTAACAAAACGACGTCGTCCAGCTTAGCGGACGCTAAAGGTCCGACTTTTAGTGGCGTTGTTAGGGAAGCGCCGCTAAATGTCCGACTTTTAGCGGCGTTTTCCTAGCGCCGCTAATTCTCGCACCTATAGCGGCGTTTTTATGCAAGCGCCGCTAAAGGTCCGACTTTTAGCGGCGTTTTGAGAAGCGCGCTAAAGGTCCGACTTTTAGTGGCGTTGTTAGGAAGCGCCGCTAAAGGTCCGACTTTTAGCGGCGTTTTTAGGAAGCGCCATAAAGGTCGGACATTTAGCGGCGTTTTTAGCTGCCGCCGCTAAAAGTCGAGTTTTAGCGGCGTTTTTAAATGATAAACGCCGCTATATATTATTTTTAACGGCGTTTTGAAAATAAACGCCGCTATATGTCATTTTTAGCGGCGTTTTCCTTCAAACGCCGCTAATGTATAATATTTGCGGCGTTTTTCCTTAAAACGCCACTAAAAACGCCGCTATATGTCTGTTTTGCTGTAGTGGTCATTGTGAATAGTTGTATCTTCACTTGTGATCACAACACCTTTTATGTGATAATTCGTTTTTCAATAGTGTCAGAAACGATGGTTTCAGAACCTCGATTTGGATGATTGAGTCCGTAAATATTATTATTTGATATTTATGAGTCTAGGTTAGTGATATATTAAATTTTAGTTTGATGATTTTGATTAATTGGAAAGTTAGTTAAGGTACAAGTGTATCGATTCAAAAGTTAGTGGTTTTAAAAATTGATGTATTGGAATCTCGTTTCCATAAGCTGAGCCTATAAATATTTTCATTAAATATTTATGGAGTTATTGTATAGGTGAATTGAATTTTGGATAGGTAATTCTGCCGAATTAGTGATTATTTAAGATATAAGAACTAAATTGTAAAAACTACAAAATTTAATCGCTATTGATTTTTAATGACTAAAAAGTTTGGTTGATAAATAAAAAGGGCCCAAAATGGCAATTAGGCCATTTTGCAAAGTAGTGGACGGTTGGATATGTATAGTTTATAATTTATAAGTTAAATTTTGTTTAATTAATAAATAAATAAAAAATAAATTAGTAAAATAAAAGAACACTTAACATCTTTTATCATTTTTCTTCTTCCACCGTTTCATAAAAAAATTTGCCAAACTCCATTGTTGAATGCTCCCAAACGGTTGGCCTTGCATGGTAAGCCGGTTTATGCCCGATTTTCGTAACTTTTATGTTTTTGAATTGTGTAACTCGATTTAGCTAAATTGTATATCCGTTTTCAAAAATGTTAAAGTTTTAAAATGTTGTCATTGATGAATGCTTGAAGCTTTTGATGTTAAGTTGATGGACTTTGAGCTTAGAAATGAAAAATGGCTAGTTTGTAAAGTTTAAATGTTAGTTTTCACACTTATGGACTAAAGTGTACAATTGTGAACAGTGGGTTGGAATTTCTATATTTATGGATAGTTGAGGGTTTTAGAAGGATATGTTTGAGATTGTTTTAAAAATGGAAACTCAAATTTGAAAGTTATAACAAATGGTTTTAGGGACTAAATTGAATAAAATGCAGAACTTAAGGTAATATTTGTGAGATTAAATTAAATTGGAATATACTTATAATAGGCTGAAAATTATAGTTGAATTGTTGAATTGAATGAAATTATGTTATAGATCGAGAATTGAACCATCGTAGGACAATTGCGGAATAATCCCTGATGTCGTGTTTCTACGGTTTTGCCAAATAAGCTCATATGGGACTTGCTTTATTAATTCAATATAAGTTTGTATTTTTTTTTATTTTCTCTTTATTTTTAAATTGTTAATAATATATGTATTGTTTTGGACATTGAATGGACTAAATTGTAAATTATGATAATTATGAATAGATGTGTGATATCGAATGGATGCGAAATTATTATGTGATAGAATGATATGTATATGATGATGTTACAAGGTTTAAAATGTATATGAATTGCTATTTGAATTATGAAAAGTGTGTATACGGTTATAAGAATTTAAAATAGTATGAATTATTGAAATTTGTCCTTACTGTGACACTCCTTACCTGTATTCAACGCCGGAACAGGGTACGAGGCATTACCGGACATAAACACAAGCAAACATATAAAACCAAGACATAAATTTCCATCCAAGTTTAAAACCTTTCACATACATTCATATCATCCCTATCACGAGCCTACGAGGCCAAAAACATGCATCGGAAGTGGTTCGGGACTAAACCGAGAACTTTGGAAACTTTTGGGAAACTTAGAAAATTTTTCATGTAAAAGGGGTCACACGCCCGTGTGACTCTAAGACACGCCCGTGCTTCAGGCCATGTTCAAATTAGGGAGCTTTCTATTTATGACGTCATCATCAAATTAAGGTCACACGGCCAAGTCACACGCCCGTGTGCTTAGGCCGCGTGTGATCGATTAAATTTTCATAATTTTTCATAAAATAGGTGCGACTTCACACGGCGGGGTAGACGCCGTGTTCGAGGTCGTGTCGTCCACACACGATCGAGACACACGCCGTGTCACTTCGCCAAAGGTGTGCTCATTCGCGAGCATTCTGCTTTTGCAACAATTAAGGTGCAGGGACACACGGCCTTAACACACGCCCATGGGGCAAGCCGTGTGTCACACACGGACTAGACACACGCCCGTGTGTCTACCCGTCTGGAAAAAAAAACAAGGCTATTTACCAAGCCATTTTGTCACCCCTTCCATGCACATACCTACACAACAAAACATAGCACCAATCCAAGCATATACATTCAACCAAATCAGCCACAACCAAGGCAGCAACACTCATTCATATACTACCATCTATCACAAACAACCATCACATACTTATCAACTGAAGCATGTAAATTCCCACATCCATGACAAGCATCATCATATGTATATAAACTTAAACAATATTAGCCAATTTCAATGGACATTTACAAAATGAGTTATCAACCATAATAAGCCAACACATTTGGCCAAATCAATTATGACACATAACAAAATGACCAAGTCCCTATACATGCCATAACTCAAAATGTTAAATTCATTGGTACCCAAAATGATATGTTGATAGTGTGAGTAAATCTCCGATAGTCTCCGATCCCCGAGCTAGCTTGGTGACACTATAAGACAAGGGAAAAGAAAGGGGAGTAAGCTTTAAATCTTAGTAAGTTCCTATGCAAATAATAGGCATTATAACACACATTTAACATATAATTAACATGATGTAAATTAACATAAATGTCATTATAAATCTCATAGTCAAACTTACTCAATCACAAACTTACCGAGGGTTCATCACAGATCGAGCTCATTAAGCATGAGTCTTATGTACATACCTGTACCCAAGTGCAACATACCAAAGTTTTTCACAACTTTAACATTTCTTTCGAGCTACCATACCAATGCCATATCCAAGATATGGTCTTACATGGGATCTCATATCGATACCAATAGCCCAGCTATGGTCTTACACGAAGTCTCATATCGATGCCATATCCCAGATATGGTCTTACACAAAATCTCAATAACCCTAATGTCATGACATTTGTATCCAAACTATTCCTAAGGTTCAACCGGGATTTTCTCGCTTGTTGAACTTTGTCGATTATGTTCAAGGAGTCGATCATAATTCATACACTATTAAAGCATTTAGAACATAAATAAAACAATTTATTATTTACATACGAACTCACCTCGGTACAAAAATAGTAGGAATGGGACCTAATCATCAAATACTTTGTTTTTCCCCCAATCTAGGTCCAAACCTCGTTTCTCTTGATCTATAATAGAAAATTTAACTCATTTATTATTCACATTATTCAATTCAGTCCAAAAATCATATTATGGCAAAATTACATTTTTGCCCCTAAACTTTGAAATATTTACATTTTTGTCCTTAGGCTTGAAAAATGAAATCTATTCAATTTTTTGATTCCCAAGCCTAGCCGATCCTCTTTTATACTTATAGCAGTCCATATTTTTCATTTAATCACACTTTTACACACATTTTATAATCTTTTTACAAATAGGTTCTTTTGACATTTTTATCAAAAACCACATAGCAAAAGTTGTTTATCACACATCAAACATGCATAATCCACCATTAGACATCAAAATACACAAATATCCAACATGGGTCAAACCATAGACCTTGATTATTCCTTAAATTAATGGTAGAAATATATAGATCAAGTTATAAGGATCTCAAAAAACATGAAAATCATTAAAAACGGGGCTAGAACGGACTTACAATCGAGCTTGGAAGCTTGACAAACCCTAGCTATGTCTCCCTCTTGTAAATTTCGGCCAAGGGTTGAAGATGAGTAAAAAATGGCTTTTAATTTGATTATTAATTCATTTAATTAGCCAAATGACCAAAATGCCCCTAACTTAAAACATGAAAATTCTCTTACTCCATGTCCATTTTTGTCCACTAACTTAACCAATGGTCTAATTACCATCTAAGGACCTTCAATTTTAAATTTCATAGCAATTAGACACCTCTAGCATGTAGAACTCAACTTTTGCATTTTTTTACAATTTAGTCCTTTTGACTAAATTGAGTGCCCAAAGGTCAAAATTTTCGAACAAAATTTTCACAAAATCATTCCGTGAAACTGTAGACGATAAAAATGTAATAAAAATGAACTTTGTTGCGTCAAATTTGTGGTCTCGAAACCACTGTTCCGACTAGGCCCAAAATCGGGCTGTTACAGCTCTCCCCCCTTAGGGATTTTTGTCCCGGAAAATCTTACCAGAGAATAGGTTTGGGTATTGTTTTCACATAGCTTCCTCAGGTTCCCACGTAGCCTCTTCCACACCGTGTCTTTGCCACAAAACTTTCACTAGGGCTATACTTTTATTTCTCAACTGTTTAACTTACCGAGCCAAAATCTTGATCGGTTCTTCACCATAAGTCATATCAGGTCGAATCTCAACCTCTATCGGAGAAATCACATGTGAAGGGTCTGATCGATAATGTCGCAGCATAGACACATGAAACACATTATGGATCCTTTCCAACTCTGTCGGTAAAGCTAATCGATATGCCACTGGCCCTATTCTTTCAATAACTTCATACGGCCTAATGAAACGTGGACTCAACTTGCCTTTACGGCCAAATCTTAGAATCTTCTTCCACGGAGATACTTTTAGAAAGACTTTGTCACCAACCTAAAATTCGATCTCTTTTCTTTTCAAGTTTGCATACGACTTTTGTCGATCTTAAGCGGCTTTCAAGCAATCTCGGATTACCTTTACTTTTTCTTCAGTTTCCCTAACCAAGTCAACCCCGTGAATCTGTTTCTCACTGAGCTCGGTCAAATACAAAGGTGTTAGGCACTTGTGGCCATACAATGCCTCATAAGGCGCCAACTTTATACTCGACTGAAAACTGTTGTTATATGCAAATTCGATCAATGGTAGATATTTCTCCCAACTACCTTCGAATTCCAGAACACAACATCGGAGCATATCTTCAAGAATCTGAATCGTTCTTTCAGACTGACCATCGGTTTGTGGATGAAACACGGTACTAAAATTAGACTGCATACCCAAAGCCTCTTGTAACTTTTTCTAAAGTCTCGAAGTAAACCTCGGATCTCTATCCGAAATAATAGAAACAGGCACCCCGTGCAATCTCACAATCTCAGAAATGTACAATTCAACTAACTTATCCAGTGAGTAGTCAGTACGTACCGGTATAAAATGAGTTGATTTTGTCAATCTGTCAACCACAACCCATACGACATCTTTCTTTTTCGGATTCAAAGGCAATCCTGTTACAAAATCCATCGTAATCCTGTCCCATTTCCATTCGGGTACCATCACTAGTTGAAGTAAACCCGAAGGCACTTGGTGTTTGGCTTTTACTTGTTGACAAATCAAACATCTTGAAACAAACTGTAAAATATCTCGTTTCATACCTGACCACCAGTACAATGTCTTCAAATCGTTATACATTTTCGTACTACCCGGAAGCACAGACAAGCAACCATTATGTGCCTCACGGAGAAATTTTAGAATAAGTTCATCATCTTTCGGTACACATATTCTACCTCGGAACATCAAACAACCATCAAATCCGATATGAAAACCTGAATCACTGCTCGATTCACACTGAGCTCTCTTAGCTTGCAAATCACTATCACATTTCTAAGCTTCACAAATTCGTTGAAGGAACAACGGTTTAGCTCTCAACTCGGCTAGAATCGAACCATTACTGGACAAAGTCAACCGTGTATTCATCGCTCTCAAAGCGAGCAAAGATTTCCTACTCAAGGCGTCAGCGACCACATTCGCTTTACCCGGGTGATAGTCAATTACCAACTCATAATCTTTCAGTAACTCAAGCCATCTTCGTTGCCGTAAGTTCAAATCTTTTTGACTCATGAAGTACTTCAAGCTCTTATGATCAGTAAAAACATGAAATTTCTCACCGTACAGATGATGTCTCCAAATTTTCAAGGAAAACACAATAGCAGCTAGTTCCAAATCATGCGTCGGATAATTCTTCTCGTACGGTTTCAACTGTCTCGAGGCATAAGCTATCACTTTGCCCTCCTGCATCAACACACATCCCAGTCCATTCAGTGACGTGTCACTATAAATTACGAATTCTTTTCCCGGTTTAGGTTGTACTAAAACCGGTGCCTCAGTCAATAATGCCTTCAATTTCTCAAAACTTTACTGACATTTTTCGGACCATTCAAATTTAACATCTTTTTGCAACAACTTGGTCATTGGAGTAGCAATCATTAAAAATCCTTTGACAAAACGTCGGTAATAACCGGCTAAGCCCAAAAAGCTTCTAACTTCAAATACATTCCTTGGCGGTTTCCAATCAACAATTGCTGAAATCTTACTTGGATCAACCCGAATACCATCACCTGAGACAATATGTCCTAAAAATCCGACTTCTCGGAGCCAAAACTCACTTTTACTAAACTTAGCATACAACTTCTTATCTCTCAAAGTCTGCAAAACAGTTCTCAAGTGTTCAGCATGCTCGGATCATCACGAGAATAAATCAAAATATCATCAATAAACACAACCACAAACTTGTCCAAAAACGGTCTAAAGATTCGATTCATTAGGTCTATAAAAGTTGCAGGAGCATTCGTTAACCCAAAAGGCATAACAAGGAATTCATAGTGTCCGTACCTAGTTCGAAAAGCAGTTTTCGGCACATCCGACTCTTTTACTCTCAACTGATAGTAACCAGATTTCAAATCTATCTTCGAGAACACTGTCGCTCCTTTCAGTTGGTCAAATAAATCATCAATCCTCGCCAAAGGATACTTGTTCTTAATGGTTACCTTATTGAGCTGTCGGTAATCTATACAAAGTCTCATAGACCTGTCTTTCTTCTTTACGAACAATACTGGAGCACCCCAAGGAGAATAACTTGGTCTCTCAAACCCTTATCTGTGAACTCTTGCAACTGAGTCTTTAACTCTTTCAATTCGGTCGGAGCCATTCTATACGGAGCAATAGATACTGGCGAGGTCCCTGGTACTAAGTCAATACCAAACTCAACTTCTCTAACTGGTGGTAACCCATGCAATTCTTCTGGGAACGCATCCGAATATTCACAAACTATCGGCACTAATTCTGTAACACCCCTTACCCGTATTCGACGCTGGAAGAGGGTACGAGGCATTACCAGACCTATACGCAAGCAATCATACAAAACCGAGACATTACCTTTCACTCAAATTTAAAACTTTTCATAAACCTTCATATCACTCCTTAAACAAGCCCACGAAGCTCAAAACACTCTTTAGGAATGGTTCGGGATCGAACCGAATTCTTTAGAAGATCTCTGGAAAAACTTAGAAAATTCTCATCAAACAGTCTACACGCCCGTGTGAAAGAAGGGACACGCCCGTGTGGCATGTCACATGCCCGTGTCTTATCCCGGGTGTAAAAACCTTGACATTCTGTTTCTAACGTCATCATCCCAATAAGGTCACACGGCCAATCCACACGCACGTGTCCTTAGACCGTGTGGCAAATTAAATTCTTAAATTCAGGTGCAGACTTCACACGGCCTGGGCACATGCCCATGTCCTATGGCCGTGTCTTCCACATGGTCGAGACACACGGGCGTGTCTCAGCCCGTGTGGATACTACTAGGCATTCTATTTTGCCAACTTAGAATGTAGGGGGACACACGGCCAAACCACACGCCCATGGGGTAGACCATGTATCTCACACAGCCTAGACACACGCCCCTGTGTCTACCCGTGTAGACAAGAACAAGGCTATTTACCAAGCCCTTTTTGCCACCCCTACTTGCACCAACATAAACCACATCAAGCAACCAACTTATTCATGCGTAAATATACCAATTAATAAACCATGCAACTTGCACATTCATGAATAACCTCATCATTTCATAGATTGATAAGAAAGAGCCATCAACTATGGCCTTATACAAAAGAATTCATCTTAAATAAGCCAACATATTTGGCCAAAACAATAAGACATTCAGTCAAAGACTAAATCCCTATACATGCCATACTCAAAATGCTAAATCTAACTATACCAAAATGTGTGGATAGTGTGGGTGATCCTCCGACGGTCTCCGTATCCCGAGCTGACTCTTCGACACTATAAAACAAGGGAAAAGAGAAGGGAGTAAGCTTTAAGCTTAGTAAGTCCATATGTAAACAATGAACATCATACCACATACTTATCAATCAAGAACATTACATACTAATCAAGAACAATTCAGATCCTCAAAATTATACTTACTCAATTCAAATATTACCACACCCCAAACACATTCCATAAAACATTGCTCACATTTATATGCACTTATACTGTAACATCCTAGGAAGGGCCTATGCATTTTTCAGATCAATTGTATGAAATGACAAGTCTTAAGTATTATGAATAAATTTTTGATACTTTTGGAAACCTAGAAATGAATGAAAATGGAAATGGAAATGGACATTTTTGGAAACTTAGACATTTTTGAAACCTAAACATTTTTGGAAATGATCCAAAAATGGAAACTTGAACATTTCTTCGGAAACTTGGATATATGAGAGAAATAAAGGAGTTTTATTCACATAAATATGTGAATAATAAGAGATAAATAAAGGAGTTTTATTCACATAAATATGTGAATAATAAGAGATAAATAAAGGATTATTTTCTAATGAGATAATTGAGGAGATAATTGATGGATTAAAGGCTTTTATCTTTTAAATAAAAGAGATAATATTATCAAAAGAGGAGTGGTGGCCAAGTAAAGGACTCTAGGTCTGATAACTTTGGCTATAAAAGGAGGACAGGAGGGCTACTCATCAACATTTGCTCCTCTTCCTCTCTGCCAAATTCTCCTAGGCAAAACCCTCTCTCTGCGAATTTTCATTAAGCAAAAATCCCTCTCTTTTCTTCTATTTTCTTCTCCGTTCTCTCATTGTTAAAAATTTGAATCTTTGTGGATTCTAAGAAAGAGGCAATCATCCACAACATCAAAAGGGGATCTTTCGGAAATCTAAGGATCTAAGGTAAGGATTATAAATATAAATATGTGGTTAAAGATTATGATTCACGTTTTCAAAGTTAGATCTAATCTAACACGAAGTTATAGGATTTCAACAGGCTTATAAAGGAATCCTCTTGATTTGGAATCCCATCATAAGGTAAGGGATATTCGGCCAAGGCATAATTTGTTTAAGTGTTTTCCATTATTTCAAAAACCGAAAACCGACTTGGTTACATACCTAGTATTAGCCGATTTCAAGGAAGAGGAATTCTAGCAATCATTGGGACTTGATTAAATCAATTCGGCAACTAGGTAAGTAATTCTACTTCTAGTAGGATTTGGTTTTAAGACCAAATAGGTTTATTTATATGTTTTAATTAATGGCCGAATATAGGAGTGAAAGATCTAGATCAGTAGAGATCGCTCTACGGAATTCACTAAACTATTAAGCGAAAAAGGTGTGTACTCTTACTAACTTTCAATAAATTGCATGGCAATCATTAGATATGTAAATATGTAACAAGTATGTGAATGTGGCTAAGCACCACAAATGTGGTAAGGAGTACCTGTGCACGTTTCCTACTTTTGATAGGATTGTGAATGTGATATATTTTGAACATGTGATTAGTAACATGAATGAAAATTTAGTATGTGAGATATGTTATGAAATAATTGGGGCATTCGGGATATTTGTGGAGGAAGAAAGTGGAGGTGATGACTACGGTCTCACCAACGTAAAGTGGTGACTACGGTCACATAAAGTGAAAAGTGGTAACTTCGGTTACATCCAGTGAATACAAAGGTCTAATGACACAACATAAGTGGGCGATGAGCACGCCGATCGCAAATGATCGCTTCCGATGGTGTGTAGCGGATGGAGGGTCGACTTAGTAGTCCCCGCGGTGTATGCAGGTTGGTACGGGTGGTGTGTAGCGGATGGACAAATAGGTTTGGATTTGGGTTGCATCATCCTTTATTTTGTATGAACATGATATTGATATGACTTGTATGCCCGATTTGTTGGAAATTAGTACTATGTACACATTGAGTCTGTTAACTCACCCGTTGGGGAATTATTTTTCGTGTGATGAGCAAATGGACCGGGTCGGCAGGAGCTAAAGGTGGCCATGCATCGCTTGAAGAAATTATTTGGAATTTGGACTTTGTGAAATTTTAGTACTTTATTTTGGGTTTGAATGATGTAATAAGGCCATAAGGCCCAGCTTGGATTTTCTTTATTCTGTTTATTTTTATTTAAATATGATACAAATTATGTTTGATTAAAGATAAGTAAATTTATTTCTTTTAAAATAATAAACTCAAAAATTATTTTGTCACCTTATTTAAGTTGGATTTCAGAATTTATTAAATAGGTTTCAAATTAAGCCCAACCCAAAATAATTTTTTTAAAATTACACAAATTTTCTCTAAGTCATTTAGAACATTGAAAACCGATTTATTTAAGGAACATACCAGATCCGGTTCAAGCTCGTGGGCCGGGTGTGGGGTGTTTCATTGGTATCGAGCCAGTTTTAAAACTCTCGGCTTTGTGGGCTCGGCCCAAAACGTTTTCAATTCGAGCCCAAATGAATTTCTTTGAAATAAGCAGGTTTTATGGCATGGCACCTAAGTCTCCGACCCATGATCCACTGTAAGTACCTTTAACCATCCGTGTGATTATGTGAATTATGAATTGTAAAAGGGTAGCAAAGGCATGGAACGTAGAATAGTGTGATAGGAACTTGAACCCTAGGATTAGACTACTCAAACACTTGAAACTCATAAGACTTAATGAACTTAACAAACCTATGACTAAGTTATTAAGCTAGGGTGTGGCAACCTCACATGCACGCATGTCTAGGATTGGATCCTAAGAGCACTGGTATTTAAGCGATCCCTAGTGACTCACCTCCTCTTCGCAGTATCCTACCTGTGCGTAGCTTCGGTTCGCCCTAACTCGGAAGGCTCAGAGTGGTGTGGCAACCTCTGCGCATGTCTCTAGAAAGGCCTCGGTGAGAGCTTGGTATTTAAGCGATCGCGTGACTCACCTCCTCTTCATTCGAATCCTGCCTGGTGCGTAGCTTTGGTTCACCCTGACCAAGAGGGCTCGGTCATAGGCTAAACACAAAGAATAAAACCCGAAAGGGACTTAGCCGTTTTTCTTTTATAAAAAAATAAAAAAATGTATAACCAAAATTTAGTTTTAAAACTCTTAGAAACTTATGAGAACTATTCTACAACATTTTCTTCAAAAAAAAAAAACACCCTTGGTTTATAAAATGACCAAACCACCCATAGTTTTAACAAAATTTCATTACTTTATCAAATGTTCAAAAAACCCTAATTTGTAAAATATCAAACTATCTTGATTTTGGAAAATTACAAAATTGCTCCTAACTTACAAAATTACCAAAACGACCCTGATTTCCAAAATTTTTACAATATCATTGCTTTGAAAAGTGTAACTCTCAAAGGAACCCTCAATGTTTTACAATCTTGGAAAATATCCCTAACTTAATAAATTTTACAAATTTACCTGATTTTTGGAAAAATTATCAAAATACCCCCGAGATCAAAAATTACCAAAATACCCTGGATTTCAAAATTCTTCCAAAATTTCCAAAACTTTAGAAGTACCAAAATACTTTCGTCAAAATCACCAGGGGAACTTTTTATTTTTGAAAATTTACGAAAATACCCTTGTAGGATAAAATTACGAAAATGCCCCCAGGTAGTGGAAAAGCAAAATAACGAAAACAACAACAAGAATTACAACGCTTTCTTTGAATGAACGAAAGTTCATATTTGTTGATGGATGAATGAATGAATGCAAGATCGTATGCATGTATGAATACGAAAGAACCACTCTTAAACTCTTCTTCATAAGATATCATCATGGGTAATAAGTGAAACAAGAATACTAATACATAAAATTCCTTAATCGGATCTCGTCGATAATGAGCTCAAGAGGACGTGGTCGCCGTGGAAGAGGTAGAGGAAGGATGATCGTTAGATCGGGACCGTGTTCGACAATGAGATACCACCACCACCATCACCCCAGTTTGTCAATGTTGAGCAAAGAGCTCGCATGAGGGAAGATGCCGTGTCGCAGTCATCTTCTGAAGTTTTGGAATTGGTGGTGGTGCAGAAAACAATTCAGAAATCGTAAGTCATTGCTCGAGCGGCTCCGTGCTAATGGAGCTGAAATGTTTAGAGGAGTATCGGGGTGGCACCCAAAGATACCAGAGTCTTGGTTGGAAGCAACCGAGCGCATCATGGATGAGCTCGACTTGACCCCGAGGAGAAGTTGAAAGGGATGACGGCAGCGCGCACGCGATGAAGCGTATCAATGGTGGTTAACCGTTTCGACGGTGCCACGGCGGAAGATCGACACAGGAATATGCTAAGGAAGCATTTCGGAAGAAGTATGTGGGAACCAGGTATATAGATGAGCAAAGGAAGGCTTTTCTTGGGTTGGTACAAGGAAGTAAGTCATCACACCGAATACGGCGAAATTCTTGAGGTTGAGCCGATATGCCCGAGGAGTAGTGGCGATCGAGCATGAGAACGCTGTGTTCGTTTGAGGACGGACTTAGGGACGATTTGAGACTTTTGATAGCACCGCATCGGAGCGGGAATTCTCTCGCCTTGGTGGAAAAGGCTAAAGTGGTGAGGAATTAAGGACGCCACCAAGCAGTGCCAGGATGAAATAAGCCCAAAAGAGGTTTTGGGCCATCTCGAAAAGGCCACAAGAGGCCTAGAGTTGACAGCCACAAAGTCAACAGTTGGTGCACGGGCCGGCAATTTCGCCCTTGTGAACATTGTGGAAGGAAGCACGGGGAGAGTGTTGGAAAAAGCGGGACGATGTCTCAAGTGTGGGTCCAAGGACCATATGATTAAGGATTGCCCCAAGCTATTAGATGAGATCCAACCAGCATGCTCGGAATGCTAACCAGCCGGGTAGAGGCGGACAGACCTCAAAGAGGTCGTGGGTCGCCAACAGAGGTAGTGGCGAGGCCGTGGAGCTCGGGGTCGAGGTGCAACTAACGCCAGAAGCAAGGCAACCGGGTTTGGTTTACGCGGTTCACCGGAGGGAAGAGGGAGACGCGCGGATGTTATAACCGGTACGTTCTTTATTCATGACAAACCCTATTTTGCTCTTATTGATGTGGGCTCAACTCATTCCTATGTTGCATGTAGTGTGGTTGAAACACTAGGCCTAGACTCTGAACTTTCTGATAGGCAGATAACTGTAGTAAGCCCTTTAGGCCAAACGGTGAGGATAGATAGGATCTTTCAGAATGTACCCCCAGAGATTCAGGGAGCGAACTTTCGGGCTGACTTAATGGAATTACCCTTCGGAGAGTTTGAGCTTATACTTGGAATGGATTGGCTAGTAGAGCATCGAGCCGTGTTGGATTGTGCGGCTAAACGTATGGAACTAAGAACCCCAGAAGATGAGGTAGTAGTGATGATCGGAGAAAGGAGGAACTACTTGTCTAACGTAGTTTCGGCACTGAAGGCCGAGAAAATGGTTAAGAAAGGATGTAAGGCATTCTTAGCCTTCGTGAGTGCGTTAAGAGGAGAAGAGGAAGGTGTCAAGGGAGTTAGAACAAGTAAGGGATTTTGAGGATGTATTTCCTGAGGAGTTGCCTTAATACCCCCGGATAGAGAAGTGGAATTTGGAATAGATTTGCTACCAGAACGGCTCCTGTGTCAATCGCTCCCTACCGAATGGCACCAAAGGAGTTAGTGGAGCTCAAGGCTCAAGTCCAAGAGTTGTTGGATCGTGGGTTCATTCGACCCAAAGGTGTCTCCGTGAGGAGCACCCTGGTTCTCTTTGTGAAGAAGAAGGATGGAACTATGCGGATGTGCATAGATTATCGTCGATTGAACAAACGACCATCAAGAACAAGTATCCTTTGCCAAGGATAGATGACTTGTTCGACCAACCGAAAAGGGGCATTTGTGTTCTCAAAGATCGACTTAAGGTCGGGGTATCATCAATGAAAGTGAAGGAGGTGATATTCATAAGATCGCTTTTAGGACAAGGTACGGTCATTTTGAATTTGTGGTGATGCCGTTTGGGTTGACGAACGCACCGCCGCGCTTCATGGATATGATGAATAGGGTTTTCCAACCCTACTTGGATAGATTCGTCGTGGTGTTCATCGACGACATTTTGGTGTATTCCAAGACGGAGGAGGAGCACGATGAGCATCTCCGAGTTGTGTTAGAAGTGTTAAGGAAAAGAAGCTTTATGCCAAATTCAGCAAGTGCGAATTTTGGCTCAAGGAAGTGGCGTTCCTAGGACATGTGGTATCCGCAGAAGGAATAAGAGTGGATCCTAGGAAGATCGAGCGATATTGGATTGGAAACCACCTAGGTCGGTGGCTGAAATCGAGAAGTTTCTTAGGCTTGGCGAAGCTATTACAGAAGGTTCGTGGAAGGATTCTCGTCAATAGCCGCACCTTTGACAAAGTTACTAAGGAAGGAAGTACCGCTTGTGTGGACGGATAAGCAACAGGAGAGCTTTGAAAAGCTTAAAAAGGTCTTGTGAAGCTCGGTGTTAATTCAGCCGGAGGCGAGTAAGGACTTCAGTAGTATATTGTGATGCTTCGCACACGTGGTTAGGTGTGTGTGCTAATGCAAGAAGGAAAGGTAGTCGCTTATGCATCTCGACGATTAAGGCCGCATGAGGTGAACTACCCAACTCATGACTTGGAACTCGCGGCGAGTGGTTTTTCGCCCTCAAAGTTTGGAGGCACTACCTTTATGGAGAAAGGTCGAGAAATTTACACGGACCACAAAAGCCTTAAGTATTTGTTGACTCGGAAGGAGTTGAACTTGAGGCAACGAAGGTGGAGTGGAGTTATTGAAAGATTATGACTGTTCGATAGAATACCATCCGGCAAGGCGAATGTGGTAGTGGACGCCTAAGTAGGAAGGTTGTGTCGGATTTAAGGGCTTTGTTCGCTCACTTAAGTTTGTATGATGACTGAAGCTTTGTTGGCGAGTTACAAGTCAAGCCAACCTGGTGAAGGAGGTGAAAGAGGACAGGTTGGCGGATAAGGACTTAAGTACTAAGTTCTGACAAGTACGGCAAGGAGGATTAAAGGATTATGGCGTCAATGATGAAGGAGTACTGTGCTACAAGGAAAAGGTTTGTATGCTTGGGGATAAGGAGTTGAGACAAAGGATTCTTCAGAAGCGCATGGTAGTCCTTATGCTATGCATCCCGAGGCATCAAGTCAGTATAGAGATCTAAGGGAACAATTTTGGTGGTCGGACACAAACGCAGAGGTGACCGAATTTGTGGGGAAATGTTTGACATGTCGCAAGTAAAGGCTGAACACCAAGTCCCATCGGATTGCTTCAACCAATTGAGATTCCCCAATGGAAGTGGGAAAGAATTACCATGGACTTAGTTAGTGGGCTTCCCTTACGCCCACTAAGAAGGACTCGGTATGGGTGATAGTGGACCGTTTGACCAAGTCCGCACATTTTATCCCCGTGAGGATCGACTATTCCTTCAAAAGTTAGCCAAGTTATATGTGGCGGAGATCGTGAGGCTACACGGGAGTACCGATGTCGATCATCTCCGATAGAGACCCAAGGTTTACGTCTCGATTTTGGAAAGCACTTCATCAAGCATTAGGCACTAAGCTAGACTTCACTACGGCTTTTCATCCACAATCGACGGGCGATCAACGGGTTATACAAGTGTTGGAAGATATGCTAAGAGGTGTGTGATGGATTTCCGAGGAAGTTGGGAAGATTACTTGCCTCTAGCCGAGTTCGCCTACAACAACGACTATCGTGCAAGCATTCGGATGGCACCATACGAAGCATTGTATGGAAGGAAATGTAGAACACCAACTTGTTGGACCGAGTTAGGAGAACGCCGCGTTTGGGTCCAGAGTTAGTGGCGTAAACCGAGGAGAAGGTGGAATTAATTCGGGCGGGTTGAAAGAAGCTTCGATGAGATGTAAGTCGTCACGCAGACCTTAAGAGGAAAGAAATTGAGTTTGAAGTAGGAGACCAAGTGTTTCTAAAGGTCTCACCTTGGAAGAAGGTTATGCGGTTCGATCGCAAAGGGAAGCTAAGCCCAAGGTTTATAGGGCCCTATCAAATCTTGAAGCGAGTTGGGCGATGGCATACCAATTGGAGTTACCACCAGAGTTGCATCAAATGCACGACGTATTTCATGTGTCCATGCTACGTCCGCTATCGATCGGATCCGTCTCATGTGGTACCCGTTGAAGAAGTGGAGTTAAGGCCGGATCTATCCTACGAGGAGGAGCCGATTTAGATCTTGGGCGTGGCGTGAAAGCACTACGAAAGAAGTCGGTGCCTTTAGTCAAGGTGTTATGGCGCAATCATGGATCGGAAGAAGCTTCGTGGGAGCGGAAGAGACAATGCGACAAAGAATACCCTCAATCTGTTTAGTTAGGAAATTTCGAGGACGAAATTTTATTTAAGAGGGTAGAATCAGAACATCCTAGGAAGGGCCTATGCATTTTTCAGATCAATTGTATGAAATGACAAGTCTTAAGTATTATGAATAAATTTTTGATACTTTTGGAAACCTAGAAATGAATGAAAATGGAAATGGAAATGGACATTTTTGGAAACTTAGACATTTTGGAAACCTAAACATTTTTGGAAATGATCCAAAAATGGAAACTTGAACATTTCGGGAAACTTGGATATATGAGAGAAATAAAGGAGTTTTATTCACATAAATATGTGAATAATAAGAGATAAATAAAGGAGTTTTATTCACATAAATATGTGAATAGTAAGAGATAAATAAAGGATTATTTTCTAATGAGATAATTGAGGAGATAATTGATGGATTAAAGGCTTTTATCTTTTAAATAAAAGAGATAATATTATCAAAAGAGGAGTGGTGGCCAAGTAAAGGACTCCTAGGTGATAACTTTGGCTATAAAAGGAGGACAGAGGGCTACTCTTCAACATTTGCTCCTCTTCCTCTCTGCTGAAATTCTCCTAGGCAAAACCCCTCTCTGCCGAATTTTCATTAAGCAAAAATCCTCTCTTTTTCTTCTATTTTCTTCTCCGTTCTCTTTGTTAAGTTTGAATCTTTGTGGATTCTAAGAAAGAGGGCAATCATCCACAACATCAAAAGGGGATCTTTCGGAAATCTAAGGATCTAAGGTAAGGATTATAAATATAAATATGTGGTTAAAGATTATGATTCACGTTTTCAAAGTTAGATCTAATCTAACACGAAGTTATAGGATTTCAACAGAGGCTTATAAAGGAATCCTCTTGATTTGGAATCCCATCATAAGGTAAGGGATATTCGGCCAAGGCATAATTTGTTTAAGTGTTTTCCATTATTTCAAAAACCGAAAACGACTTGGTTACATACCTAGTATTAGCCGATTTCAAGGAAGAGGAATTCTAGCAACTGTTGGGACTTGATTAAATCAATTCGGCAACTAGGTAAGTAATTCTACTTCTAGTAGGATTTGGTTTTAAGACCAAATAGGTTTATTTATATGTTTTAATTAATGGCCGAATATAGGAGTGAAAGATCTAGATCGATGGAGATCGCTCTACGGAATTCACGGAAACTATTAAGCGAAAAAGGTGTGTACTCTTACTAACTTTCAATAAATTGCATGGCAATCATTAGATATGTAAATATGTAACAGTATGTGAATGTGGCTAAGCACCACAAATGTGGTAAGGAGTACCCAGGTACGTTTCCTACTTTTGATAGGATTGTGAATGTGATATATTTTGAACATGTGATTAGTAACATGAATGAAAATTTAGTATGTGAGATATGTTATGAAATAATTGGGGCATTCGAGATATTTGTGGAGGAAGAAAGTGGAGGTGATGACTACGGTCTCACCAACGTAAAATGGTGACTACGGTCACATAAAGTGAAAAGTGGTAACTTCGGTTACATCCAGTGAATACAGTGTCTAATGACACAACATAAGTGGGCGATGAGCACGTCGACCGCAGCGATCGCCGATGGTGTGTAGCGGATGGAGGGTCGACTTAGTAGTCCCCGCGGTGTACAAAGTTGGTACGGGTGGTGTGTAGCGGATGGACAAATAGGTTTGGATTTGGGTTGCATCATCCTTTATTTTGTATGAACATGATATTGATATGACTTGTATGCTGATTTGTTGGAAATTAGTACTATGTACACATTGAGTCTGTTGACTCACCCGTTGGGGAATTATTTTTCGTGTGATGAGCGATAATGGACCGGGTCGGCAGGAGCTAAAGGTGGCCATGCATCGCTTGAAGAAATTATTTGGAATTTGGACTTTGTGAAATTTTAGTACTTTATTTTGGGTTTGAATGATGTAATAAGGCCATAAGGCCCAGTTGGATTTTCTTTATTCCTGTTTATTTTTATTTAAATATGATACAAATTATGTTTGATTAAAGATAAGTAAATTTATTTCTTTTAAAATAATAAACCCAAAAATTATTTTGTCACCTTATTTAAGTTGGATTTCCAGAATTTATTAAATAGGTTTCAAATTAAGCCCAACCCAAAACAATTTTTTTTAAAATTACACAAATTTTCTCTAAGTCATTTAGAACATTGAAAACCGATTTATTTAAGGAACATACCAGATCCGGTTCAAGCTCGTGGGCCGGGTGTGGGGTGTTTCATATACCCTGCACTTAACACTACAAAGCCACATGTAATTTCACTTAGACAAATTTTCTCGATGAACGCTTCGGAATAATACCGGATACTCGATGGTTTTGCACACAGCCCACCATTGTTAATTAACACGGTGGTATCGCACACAGCCCACCAATAATAGATACGACGGTATCGTATACAGCCCACCAAAATAATATATACCGTGGTATTGCACACAGCCCACCAATAACAATGGATACGGTGGTATCGCACACAGCCCACCAATAATCACATATCCAGGGTTTTTACCCGAATTCTTTTCCTATTCCGAAGGTTCATCCGAGAATTTCCTCACTTTCTATCATTTCAATGAATAATAATAATATTCATTCACCATTCACACAAGGCATTAATATGCAAAACATAAGTAAAAGGATGTATCATTTACATATAAACTTACCTCGATACAAAATTTGTCGATTTGAGGTTTAGTCTGAAACATTGCCTTTTCCTCGTTCAAGGTTGATTCCACGTTCTTCCCGATCTATAATGATAAAATTTACTCATTTAATCACTACATTAATCAAGACATTTTAAAATTTCTACTTTGGCAAAATTACCATTTTGCCCTTAGATTTTCACAAATTTACAATTTTGCCCCTAGGCTCGTAATTCGATTTTCATCAATTTTCCTTATTAAACAAGCCTAGAAAAATATATTTTAAACTTATAACAACTCACAATTCCAATTATTACATACATTTACCACCTATTTTACAACCTTTACAAAAAGGTCCCTTTTTAGGTGTTTTCATGAAAACTCCTTTCACAAAAGTTGTTTATTTAACAACCAAGATTCATTTTCTTCCATAAAACTTCAGAAAACAACACTAATGTTCTCATGGCAAAACCCTAGACTCTCAACCATTTTGCAAAATAGTCCCCTCATTAGCTAGCTTAAGCTACAAGGGTTCCAAAAACACAAAAATCATCAAAAATGACCATCAAAATGACTTACTTGCAAGGATGAGGAGTTGCTGAAATTTTCAAGCTTCCAAAACCCCTCTTTGGCTGATATTTTAGGTGGAAGAAGATGGAGATGAAATGTTATATCATCTTATTCTTTATTTTATTTTATCCCATCAATTAGTCACCTAATTCACCTACTTTGACAAATTTTTTATTTTTCTTGTCCCCTATGGCCCGCCACCACCTTCCTAAGGGCCTAATTTCACCTTAAGGATGTCCAATTTAAGGTTCTATAGCTATTTAACACTTCTAGCTTGTAAAATAAAACTTTTGCACTTTGTGCGATTTAGTCCTTTTTCGCAATTAAGCATACAATCACTAAAATTAATTCACCAAAATTTTCATGCACTCATATTGATGTGATCCAGCTCGGTTTAATGGATTCGTTTCACTTGTTGCCTGGTCATCGACGAGGAGAGTATTCAATTCATTGAAAAAGACAATTTCGGTTAAGGTAGCGGAAGTCTAGTAAAGGGTTAAGCATAGATTTGGATGATGTAGGCTCGGTTTAACAAAGAAAATGAAGTTTGATAGGTTTTGAAATTTGGTGGAAATGGAAATCAAACTTAACTCGAAGAACGATTCAACACTATAAAAGAGTGTCACCCCAATTCTTATACGGTTAAGGTGGTTGGATGAAAAGGTAGAAAGGTGAACGCCACACCGGCTAAGGTGATAAGTTCAAAACAAGTCGAAGACGCCACTAGCAAAGCCAGATAAGTCAATCGAAACTTGTACGAAATAAGAGAGGAGGTAAACTCACTCGAGAACACAAAGTTCATATAAAAATTGACAAAAGTCCTTTTACAAATGAAATAACAAACTATTTATAGCCTAACATAAGGCTAGCCGAATGGTCAACTTAATGGCTAAGAAATTCAGCCATGAATGTTCTAAAATATTCTAGAATAAATCATTAAACACCAATGCTAGATTTGGCTGAATGGGAGCTCCAATGGACAGCTTCATGCTTAAGCAAATGAATTTGAAAAGGATGAATGCATGGGGAGGCCAATGGCCATGTCTAGGTTCGACAATGCCATGAATTAGCTCATTGAATTGGCACCTCTTAGCTGAATAGTTAGGAGCAATAAAGATGGTCTTTGAACAACCATTTGATGTGTGAACATCCGGTTTTGAAAGGTCTTCATGGTGTGAAAGGCATAGTCGAATGGTCTTCATGTGTGAATGGAATTTTCAGCAAATGTGAACAACTTGATGGCTGCCTTACGAAGACATTCGGCCAAGCTTGGGGAATTAAAGAAGCAAGTGTCCCTTGGCTGAATAAGCTCCTTGGAAAGCTAATGGTTCAGCCACCATTCATTGTAGCTAGCCGTACATGCATTGTCCCATACATTGAACCAACCATGCATGAACCTTGACTTAAATGCACCTCCACATTCGGCTTACCTACAAAAAGGAATGAACCAAATTAAATAAAGCCACATTCGGCTGAACCTTAATTAAAACAGAATCTAGACAGTTAAATTAAACACTAGACAAATTTAATAAAGTTTAAAAAAGTCACATTAATATTCGGCTATGTCAAAAAAACATATTAAAAATCATGTAATAATTTAAAACAAATTTATGAGCTGTAATAATAATATTTAATTTAATTAAACACTTAATTTATTCAATCAATAAAGTAAATGAGCTAAAATGAACTTAAACTGAGCTCAAGCGAGCTGAATAAAGCTCATGTGGGCTGAACCGAGCTAAATAGAGCTCGAGGAGCTGGAGATGAGCTGAGTTCGGCTTGTACAAGGGTGCAAGGCTTGTTTATGATACAAGCCCGAGCTTTTCCATCATCATCGAGCTGAGTTTTATTCCAAAATTGAATTAACAAAGCTGAGGCAGCTTCTTGCAGTCATTTAGCTTGAGCTCGAGTCATGGGGCCTTTAGGAAGCTTGAGGGGGTCAGAAGTTGAATTAGTTGCAACCTCGGGCGTGCTCACATCATTCCCCCCTTCTTCAAAGCAACTTGTCCTCAAGTCGAGTCGTTTTTTCACTTCAAAACTCACGTTCTTATTCGGCTCGCTAGGGACAAATGGGGCCTATGGCTTTTAAAAAACCTATTCAAATAGAATCTCCAAAGTCGGCAATAAATAAGGCATAGAAGTCAATCCGAAAAGTATAGAGATACTATCATCAAACTGATCCAAACACGTATAACGCTTACAGCCTGGCTGATCAACAAACAAAGTTTCACCAATCACATGAAACAAAAGAATTGTAGACACAAGTAATCGAAACTGTTCATTTGCCTCAAATCGATCATTGTTCCAACAAATCAATTTCTTATAACAATTCATTGAACATGCAATCTCATCATGATCAGTAATGTCAATTCATTTAAGTTACGATTTTGCACCATCAAACCTTGTAGTGGGCGACTGACTATTGGCTTACCCACAAATGCATCAACATCATCACCAGCCAAAACAGATGGATCATTTTTAAACAAAGCAGAACAGTTAAACACATCACGATTTAAATAATTTGCAAAACCCAATTCATCAACAATATGTTTGATACCAACAAAATAGGGCAGAGAGGTTTTAGGTTCGCGGAAGTCATACCTTGTTTACCTTGAGGAGAAAGAAAGCAAGGTTTGTTTTTACCTTTTTCGATCATCATAAACCTTCTCTCCTTGGAAATGTAATGCAATCGAAGCTCCTTGGTGGAATTAACCTGAAAAGATGAATAAATATGAAGACATCGGTTAATTAAAACATCTTTCTTTTTCTCTCTCATTTTTCTTTCACTTTCTTTTTCTTTTTCTTTTCTTTTTTCAATACTCTTATTTTCTTCACAACTCGAATTCTTTTCACTCGATTTTTCCTCTTTTCTCTCTTTTTCTCTCATGCTCTCCATGGATTGTTTTAAACATTGCAGATCTTCCAAGACTTGTTGTGGTGAAAGGGGTGCCAAAGTAACATTCTAACCTCGATGTTTGAAAGTGTATTGATTGGCAAACCCGTCATGCTTAACCCGTCGGTCAAATTACCATGGTCTTTTGAGCAATAGATGGCCCGCGTGCATAGGTACCACGTCACAAAGGACTTCGTCTTGGTACTTTCCAATAGAGAATGGGACGAGGGCTTGTTTGGTTACCTTTAATTCAACACCTTCGTTGAGCCATTGCAGCTTGTACGGGCTCGGGTGTTTAGTAGCGGCAAGGCTAATTTTTCTATCATGAGGGTGCTTGCGACATTCGTACAGCTTCCTCCGTCGATAACACAAACTACATACCTTTCCATGTACATAGCAGCGGGTATGGAAAAGATTTTCGCGTTGCGGTTTGTTTCCGGTGCCTTGGGTGCTCAAACTTCTCTTTACCACGAGCATCTCGCCCTCCACCGCATATTCTAGCTCGTCATTTTCATCGGATGGGTTTTCGTCCTCATTTTCGTTCTCGTCGTCTTCCTTTTTCGATTCTATGTTTCTGTTGGGTCGAATCACCATCGCACTTCGATTTGGGCATTGACTCGCAATGTGACCTCTTCCGAGACATTTAAAGTATATCATATCACTGTCTGATTTTGAGTATTGTCAATGGCCTTGCCTTTGCTGGGTTCGACCAAAAGTTTGGTTGTTTTGGCCGCCATTATGGGCTCCTTTGCTTGACTTGCCGAAGCATTCTTGCTGGGGCCTTGATTCCATTTAGGCGCATTCAGAGTTGAATAGCCACGAACATCACCTTTCTTTTTGAGTTGCTTCTCGACCTTGATTGTGATATGCACCATGTCAACGATCTCCACGTAGTGTTGTAACTCAACGACATTGGCTATCTCGCGGTTGAGACCGGCCAAAAATCGAGCCATAGTCGCCTCGCGATATTCTTATACGTCCGCGTGAATCATAGCGACTTTCATCTCTTTGTAGTAATCCTCCACACTTTTCGTTCCTTGGGTAAGATTTTGAAAGATTTTGATACAACTCCCGATGATAGTATGAAGGGATGAATCTCCAGCGCATCACGGCCTTTATCTCGACCCATGTATTGATAGGGCACTCACCATTGCATCTCCAACTCATCGTGAGTTGGTCCCACCAAATCATAGCTTAGTCAGAAAATTCTATGGCAGCAAGTTAACTTTCTTGGACTCGGAATAATTGTGACACTCGAATACGAATTCAATTTTCTTCTCCCATTCGAGATAAGCTTCCGGGTCCGAACGGCCTTGGAATGGAGGGATGGACAATTTAATACTTTTAAGGTCATCATCGAACCTCTCTCGATCTCGTTGGCCTCGGTTGCGTTGGCCTCTCCTCCGATCACTTACATTGGAACCTTTATCGCTTTCGAGATCGCTTGGCTCGGATAATTCATTGTCTTGAACTCGTCGTCATCCTCAGTTTCTCGGGGGGCTTAAGGGAGTCCTTTCTCATTGGGCTCTTCCTTCCACATGACCGAGTCTTTCTTGAATTGGTTCTAACTTTCGGTCAAATAGACGTTCAACCTCGCATAGTAAAGCTTGTAGATTCAAGTCCGGGACGTTTCGAACAGGTTGCCTTTCGTTTTGCTCCGCAATATTCCTTTTCGGACTTCAGGACATAAGAATATTAGGACCTCACCACAAAATTCTCATAAAGTCATTCGGAAAAAATAATAATATTCACTTCGCTCGTGTTTGCACTCGTTTTAGGCTTTTTCTACACTCGAATAGACTCACCAATCTTGTCTTTTTCCACTCGACCTCTTCTCACAATTTCATACTTCGTCTCAAATAGACTTAATTGGTTGGTTCGGGGTCGGTTTCAAAGGGTTACAAGGGATAATTGAGTTTGGTGTAGGGTTGGCAGAAACAAAAAATAAAATCGGGTTTGAGTGTGGCGTAGGAATGGGAAGAAATGATAGAAAAACAATCTTTGATGATCGGGGTAGAAAAGATGGAAACAAACACAAGATCTTGCAAAACTTCACTTTTTTTTATATTCGAATACTTTTTTTTAATTTCGTAATTCTTTTTTTTAATTCTAAATACAATGAAAATAATAAAAGAGAATTTCAATTACAATACTTTTTTTTTGAACTTTTTTTAGTTCACGAACCTACTTCGGATTGATTCGATCGTCGGTGCTCCTCATTTGCAAGCTCTGATACCAAATGATGTGATTCGGCTCGGTTTAATGGATTCGTTTCACTTGTTTCCCAATCGTCGACGAGGAGAGTATTCAATTCGTTGAAAAAGATAATTTCGGTTAAGGTAGCAGAAGTCTAGTAAAGGGTTCAGCATAGATTTGGATAATGTAGGCTCGGTTTAACAAAGAAAATAAAGTTTGATAGGTTTTGAAATTTGGTGGAAATGGAAATCGAACATAACTCGAAGAACGATTCAACACTATAAAAGAGTGTCACCCCGATTCTTATACAGTTGAGGTGGTTGGATGAAAAGATAGAAAGGTGAACGCCACACCGGCTAAGGTGATAAGTTCAAAACAAGTCGAAGAAGCCACTAGCAAAGCCAGATAAGTCAATCAAAACTTGTACGAAATAAGAGAGGAGGTAAACTCACTCGAGAACACAAATTTCATATAAAAATAGGCAAAAGTCCTTTTACAAATGAAATAACAAACTATTTATAGCCTAACATAAGGCTAGCCGAATGGTCAACTTAATGGCTAAGAAATTCAGCCATGAATGCTCTAAAATATTCTAGAATAAATCATTAAACACCAATGCTAGATTCGGCTGAATGGGAGCTCCAATGGACAGCTTCATGCTTAAGCAAATGAATTTGAAAAGGATGAATGCATGGGGAGGCCAATGGCCATGTCTAGGTTCGGCAATGCCATGAATTAGCTCATTGAATTGGCACCTCTTGGCTGAATAGTTAGGAGCAATAAAGATGGTCTTTGAACAGCCATTTGATGTGTGAACATCCGATTTTGAAAGGTCTTCATGGTGTGAAAGGCATAGCCGAATGGTCTTCATGTGTGAATGGAATTTTCAGCAAATGTGAACAACTTGATGGCTGCCTTGGGAAGACATTTGACCAAGCTTGGGGAATTAAAGAAGCAAGTGTCCCTTGGCCGAATAAGCACCTTGGAAAGCTAACGGTTCAGCCACCATTCATTGTAGCTAGCCGTACATGCATTGTCCCATACATTGAACCAACCATGCATGAACCTTGACTTAATCGCACCTCCACATTCGGCTCACCTACAAAAAGGAATGAACCAAATTAAATTAAGCCACATTCGGCTGAACCTTAATTAAAACAAAATCTAGACACTTTAATTAAACACTAGACAAATTTAATAAAGTTTAAACAAGTCACATTAATATTCGGCTATGTCAAAAAAACATATTAAAAATCATGTAATAATTTAAAACAAATTATAAGCTGTAATAATAAAATCTAATTTAATTAAACACTTAATTTATTCAATCAATAAAGTAAATGAGCTGAAATAAACTTAAACCGAGCTCAAACGAGCTGAATTAAGCTCATGTGGGCTGAATCGAGCTAAATGAAGCTCGAGGAGCTAGAGATGAGCTGAGTTCGGCTTGTACAAGGGTGCAAGGCTTGTTTATGATACAAGCCCGAGGTTTTCCATCATCATCGAGCTGAGTTTCATTCCAAAATTGAATTAAAAAAGTGGAGGCAGCTTCTTGTAGTCGTTTAGCTTGAGCTCGAGTCATGGGGCCTTTAGGAAGCTCGAGGAGATCAGAAGTTGAATTAGTTGCAACCTCGGGCATGCTCACATCATTCCCCCCTTCTGTAAAGTGACTTGTCCTCAAGTCGAATCGTTTGTTCACTTCAAAACTCACGTTCTTATTCGGCTCGCTAGGGACAAATGGGGCGTATGGCCTTTCAAAAACCTGTTCAAATAGAATCTCCAAAGTCAGCAATAAATAAGGCATAGAAGTCAATCCAAAAAGTATGGAGATACTATCATCAAACAGATCCAAACACGTATAACGCTTACAGCCTAGCTGATCAACAAACAAAGTTTCACCAATCACATGAAACAAAAGAATTGTAGACACAAGTAATTGAAACTGTTCATTTGCCTCAAATCGATCATTGTTCCAACAAATCAATTTCTTATAACAATTCATTGAACATGCAATATCATCATGATCAGTTAACGTCAATTCATTTAAGTCACGATTTTGCACCATCAAACCTTGTAGTGGGCGACTGACTATTGGCTTACCCACAAATGCATCAACATCATCACTAGCCAAAATAGATGGATCATTTTTAAACAAAGCAGAACAGTTAAACACATCACGATTTAAATAATTTGCAAAACCCAATTCATCAACAATATGTTTGATACCAACAAAATAGGGCAGAGAGGTTTTAGGTTCTCGGAAGTCATACCTTGTTTACCTTGAGGAGAAAGAAAGCAAGGTTTGTTTTTACCTTTTTCGATCATCATAAACCTTCTCTCCTTGGAAATGTAATGCAATCGAAGCTCTTTGGTGGAATTAACCTGAAAAGATGAATAAATATGAAGACATCGGTTAATTAAAACATCTTTCTTTTTCTCTCTCATTTTTCTTTCACTTTCTTTTTCTTTTTCTTTTCTTTTTTCAATACTCTTATTTTCTTCACAACTCGAATTCTTTTCACTCGATTTTTCCCCTTTTCTCTCTTTTTCTCTCATGCTCTCCATGGATTGTTTTAAATGTTGCTGATTTTCCAAGACTTGTTGTGGTGAAAGGGGTGCCAAAGTAACATTCCGACCTCGATGTTTGAAAGTGTATTGATTGGCAAACTCATCATGCTGAACCCGTCGATCAAATTGCCATGGTCTTCCGAGCAATAGATGGCCCGCGTGCATAGGTACCACGTCACAAAGGACTTCATCTTGGTACTTTCCAATAGAGAATGGGGCGAGGGCTTGTTTGGTTACCTTTAATTCAACACCTTCGTTGAGCCATAGCAGCTTGTACGGGTTCGGGTGGGTTCGGGTGTTTAGTAGTCGCCAAGTCTAATTTTTCTATCATGAGGGTGCTTGCGACATTCGTACAGCTTCCTTCGTCAATAACCAAACTACATACCTTTCCATGTACATAGCAGCGGGTATGGAAAAGATTTTCGCGTTGCGGTTCACTTCCGGTGCCTTGGGTGCTCAAACTTCTCTTTACCACGAGCATCTCGCCCTCCACCGCATATTTTAGCTCGTCATTTTCATTGGATGGGTTTTCATCCTCATTTTCATTCTCGTCGTCTTCCTTTTCCGATTCTATGTCTCTATTGGGTCGAATCACCATCGCACTTCGATTTGGGCATTGACTCGCGATGTGACCTCTTCCGAGACACTTAAAGCATGTGATATCGCGTGTTTGATTTTGAGTATTGTAAATGGCCTAGCCTTTGCTGGGTTCGGCCAAAGGTTTGGTTGTTTTGGCCACCATTATGAGATCCTTTGCTTGACTTGCTGAAGCATTCTTGTTGGGCCCTTGATTCCATTTAGGCGCATTCGGAGTTGAATAGCCACGAACAGCACCTTTCTTTTTGAGTTGCTTCTCGACCTTGATTGCCATATGCACCATGTCAACGATCTCCACGTAGTGTTGCAACTCAACGATATTTGCTATCTCGCGGTTGAGACTGGCCAAAAATCGAGCCATAGTCGCCTCGCGATCTTCTTGTACGTCCACGCGAATCATAGCGACTTCCATCTCTTTGTAGTAATCCTCCACACTTTTCATTCCTTGGGTAAGATTGTGAAGTTTTTGATACAACTCCCGATGATAGTATGAAGGGATGAATCTCTGGTGCATCACAGCCTTCATCTCGGCCCATGTATTGATAGGGCGCTAACCATTGCGTCTGCGGCTCATCGTGAGTTGGTCCTACCAAATCATAGCATAGTCAAAAAATTCTATGCCAGCCAACTTAACTTTCTTGGCCTCGGAATAATTGTGACACTCGAATACAAGTTCAATTTTCTTCTCCCATTCGAGATAAGCTTCCGGGTCTGAACGGCCTTGGAATGGAGGGATGGACAACTTAATACTTTTAAGGTCATCATCGAACCTCTCTCGATCTCGTTGGCCTCGGTTGCGTTGGCCTCTCCTCCAATCGCTTACATTGGAACCTTGATTACTTCCGAGATCGCTTGGCTTAGATAATTCATCGTCTTGAACTCGTCGTCATCCTCGATTTCTCGGGGGGCTTAAGGGAGTCCTTTCTCATTGGGCTCTTCCTTCCACATGATCGAGTCTTTCTTGAACTGGTTCCAACTTCCAGTTAAATAGACGTTCAACCTCACTTAGTAAAGCTTGTAGATTCAAGTCCGGGACGTTCCGAACAGGTTGCCTTTAGTTTCGCTCTGCCATATTCCTTTTTGGACTTCGGGACATAAGAATATTAGGACCTCACCACAAAATTCTCACAAAGTCACTCAGAAAGAAATAATAATATTCACTCCGCTCGTGTTTGCACTCGTTTTAGGCTTTTCCTACACTCAAATAGACTCACCACTCTTGCCTTTTTCCACTCGACCTCTTCTCACAATTTCGTACTTCGTCTCAAATAGACTGAATTGGTTGCTTCGGGGTCGGTTTCAAAGGGTTACAAGGGATAATTGAGTTTGGTGTAGGGGAGGCTGAAACAAAAAATAAAATCGGGTTTGAGTGTGGCGTAGGAAAGGGAAGAAATGATAGAAAAACAATCTTCGGTGATCGGGGTAGAAAAGTTGGAAACAAACACAAGATCTTACAAAACTTCACTTTTTTTTATATTCGAATTTTTTTTAATATCGTAATTTTTTTTAATTCTGAATACAATGAAAATAATACAAGAGAATTTCAATTACAATACTTTTTTTGTTCTAATTTTTTTTTCAGTTCACGAACCTACTCCGGCTTGATTCGATTGTCGGTGCTCCTCGTTTGCAAGCTCTGATACCAAATGATGTGATCCGGCTCGATTTAATGGAGTCATTTCACTTGTTACCCGATCGTCGATGAGGAGAGTATTCGATTCGTTGAATAAAATAATTTCAGTTAAGGTAGCGGAAATCTAGTAAAGGGTTAAGGATAGATTTGGATGATGTAGGCTCAGTTTAACAAAGAAAATAAAGTTTGATAGGTTTTGAAATTTGGTGGAAATGGAAATCAAACTTAACTCGAAGAACGATTCAACACTATAAATGTAATATCCGGGATTTAGGGCTTGTGCATTTTTGCTAAATTGAATGTGCTAGTATGCCTATGTGTGTTTTGATGTGTTTTTGTGAATCATGAGAACTTTAGAGTGTAGGAAAATGCCTTAGAAATTATTTGATTTTAAGTTTCAAAGAGAGAGTTAAGCCTGATAGGCCTTAAGAGAATTTGTAGGAGAATTTAGACACAAAAATGGGCTTGTTAAAGTGGCAAGGAGGCGCCACTTAAAGCCCTAGTAAGTGACGCCACAAGCAGTACAAGGGGGCCTAGGTTCGAGCAGCAAGGGGAGTAATTTTGAGCTGCTTTTTGCGTCAAGCTAAGAGGGGAGTTGGACGGCATTAAAACACTAAGGAGATGAGCACTAGATGTGGTCAAATTCCTTTTAAAATTCGGCTAAAGGGAGGAGATAATTGTTGTTTTATTTAAATTATTTTAAATGGGTAAAGAAGAGAAGAAATAGGAGAAAAAGAAGGAAGTTGATAAGGGGGAAGAGGAGTTGGCCGAATATGGGGCATTGGAGGATGGCATTTTCGGTTTGATGATAATAGGATAGGTGTGCCGAAAATTGATGCTCTTCTCATCTTTCTCATTTGTGCCAAAAATCCTTAGGAATTCAATTTGCTTTCTTTGCTTTCTACTTCCTTTTCTCTTAAATTGACCAAAGCCAAATATCCCTCTCTCAAAATCCCATCATTGCCGATTCTCCCTAAAGCCTCATACTCTCCCTCTCTTTCACTTGTTGAAGCCGAATCTCCCTAGTGTTCATAAAGCCGAACCTATAACCCTTTGCTATTCTTTCCTAAGCCGAAAGTTCACTTCATTGACACCCATTGAAACCGATTACTCCTAAGCACCAAGATCCTATCATCTTTCTCATTTGAACCAAGTTCGCTACTTCAGGATCTTCCTGTCGATCCCTTGGAGGGTGGTGACCATTTGCGTTTTGGTCTTTCTTTTTCGGTAAGGACCTCTTCTATGTCGATTTACTATTCTTTTTCTTTCTTTGGCTGTTGAAATCAAGACTTTAACCACATTGTTGCTCTATGGCGAAACTCAAGGAGGGTTTCGGATTACGATTATTATCGACTACAAGGAGGAGATCTTTGGGATTTCAAAGATCCAAGGTAAGCCATGTGTGGTATTCACCAAGGGCCATTTTCATAGATCTTGTGCAATAGGCTGACCCTAACATGTACCATGTAGGATTTCGACATCTTCAAAGCCAAGTGACGATTTTCGGGATTTAGATCCGCAAGGTAAGAGAGTATCAATATTCGGCCAAGGCCATTTTAAGTGTTAGTGATTGGCCGATTCTAACTTTGATTTTTAGGGAAGAGTTCAATCTGTTTCGGTAGACTTTTGGGATTTAGTGAATACAATAGTAACCAGGTGTGTAGCCCTACACTAATTCCTAATAGATCTATGGTATTATTATTATGTATGTGTTAATGGAAATATGAAAATATGGCCAAAGGTATCATTCAATGGTACAGAGTATTCAGGTACGTTAACATACTACTACTATGTTAATAATGTTTATGAACACTGAATATGACACACATGTGAAATTATAACGAATGTGAAATAAGAGATATGGCATGATATTGCATATTTTGTATGACATGGGGCATATGGGTTATATGAAAAGGGAAGTGATCGGTGGTTTATACCACAATATCTCGAATGTGGTGACTCATGTCACGAAATCAATGTGGTGACTTATGTCACAAATTACTATCTGGTGACTTTGTCACATTATCTGTGGCTATGCCACAAAATTTATAAGGGGCGATAAGCAAGTCGTGCTGCGAAGAAGCGCCTTCGATGATGTGTAGCGGATGGAGGGTCGACTTAGTAGTCCCCATGGTGTGATGGTTGATGCGGGTGATGTGTAGCGGATGGTTATCTAGGTTTGGGTTCGGATTGCATCATTACTTATATTCGTTATATGTGTATGATTTGATGTGCCTAAAATCGTTGGGATTGGTGTTGGTTATACACACTTTGAGTCTGTTTGACTCACCCGTTGTGGGATATTTTTCAGTGACACTCGATGCGGACCGGGTTAGCAGGAGCTTAGTGGTGGCCATGTTCAACTCAGACTTTATTTTAATTTTGGACTTTTTATTTCTAAATATTTTGGATTTATTTCGGGTTTTGCTTTGATGTAATAAGGCCATAGCTATAAACTGATTATGCATGCATGTTTATTTATTTTATTATGATACAATTTTTATCCATTTAAAGTTAAGCAACTTTTCTTAAAAATAAATTTTAAATGTTTAGACACCTAAACACAAACGATTTTCGAATTAAAGATTAACTCCAAAACAACTCGGCATTTTTTTTATAAAACCACCCAAATTTTCCAAAGTAATAAACATGAATTTGAAATGTTTTACTCAAGGAACATACCAAATCCGGTCTGGGCTCGTGGGTCGGGTTTGGGGTGTTTCAATAAAAGAGTGTCACCCCTATTCTTATACGGTTAAGGTGGTTGGATGAAAAGATAGAAAGGTGAACGTCACACCAGCTAAGGTGATAAGTTCAAAACAAGTCAAAGATGTCACTAGCAAAACCAGATAAGTCAATCGAAACTTGTACGAAATAAGAGAGGAGGTAAACTCACTCGAGAACACAAAGTTCATATAAAAATTGGCAAAAGTCCTTTTACAAATGAAATAACAAACTATTTATAGCCTAACATAAGGCTAGCCAAATGGTCAACTTAATGGCTAAGAAATTCAGCCATGAATGTTCTAAAATATTCTAGAATAAATCATTAAACACCAATGCTAGATTCAGCTGAATGGGAGATCCAATGGACAGCTTCATGCTTAAGCAAATGAATTTGAAAAAGATGAATGCATGGGGAGGCCAATGGCCATGTCTAGGTTCGTCCATGCCATGAATTAGCTCATTGAATTGGCACCTCTTGGCTAAATAGTTAGGAGCAATAAAGATGGTCTTTGAACAACCATTTGATGTGTGAACATCTGATTTTGAAAGGTCTTCATGGTGTGAAAGGCATAGCCGAATGGTTTTCATGTGTGAATGGAATTTTCAGCAAATGTGAACAACTTGATGGCTGCCTCTGAAAGACATTCGGCAAGCTTGGGGAATTAAAGAAGCAAGTGTCCCTTGGCTGAATAAGCACCTTGGAAAGCTAATGGTTCAGCCACCATTCATTGTAGCTAGCCATACATGCATTGCCCCATACATTGAACCAACCATACATGAACCTTGACTTAAATGCACCTCCACATTCGGCTTACCTACAAAAAGGAATGAACCAAATTAAATTAAGCCACATTCGGCTGAACCTTAATTAAAACAGAATCTAGACACTTAAATTAAACACTAGACAAATTTAATAAAGTTTAAACAAGTCACATTAATAATCGGCTATGTCAAAAAAACATATTAAAAATCATGCAATAATTTAAAATAAATTTATGAGCTGTAATAATAATATTTAATTTAATTAAACACTTAATTTATTCAATCAATAAAGTAAATGAGCTGAAATGAACTTAAACCGAGCTCAAACGAGCTGAATTAAGCTCATGTGGGTTGAACCGAGCTAAATAGAGCTCGAGGAGCTGGAGAGTGCAAGGCTTGTTTATGATACAAGCCCGAGCTTTTCCATCATCATCGAGCTGAGTTTCATTCCAAAATTGAATTAACAAAGCGGAGGTAGCTTCTTGCAGTCGTTTAGCTCGAGCTCGAGTCGTGGGGCCTTACGAAGCTCGAGGAGATCAGAAGTTGAATTAGTTGCAACCTCGGGCGTGCTCATATCACATATATTCATGCTATAACACATAAAATAATATTAAAAATAATTTCTTTGGTTTTGAATTAGTGGTTCCGAAACCACTATTACGACTAGCCCCAAAATCGGGCTGTTATAACTCTCCACCCTTTAGGGATTTTCGTCCCCGAGAATCTTACCGATAAAGAGGTTTGGGTACTGTTCTCTCATGGCTTCTTCTGGTTCCCACGTAGCCTCCTCCACACCATGTTTTTGCCACAACACTTTTACTAAGGCTATACTTTTATTCCTCAACTGTTTAACCTCTCGAGCCAAAATCTTAATTGGTTCCTCTTCATAGGTCATACCCAGTCGTATCTCAATTTCGGTCGGAGGAATTACATGCAAAGGATCGGAATGATATTGTCGCAACATCGACACATGAAACACGTTGTGTATTCTCTCCAACTCCGCCGGAAAAGCTAACCGATAAGCTACTAGTCCAATCCTTTCAATGACCTCATATGGCCCTATGAATCACGGACTCAATTTGCCCTTTCGACCAAGTCTCAATATTTTCTTCCACGGGGATACTTTCAGAAATACTTTATCACCCACCTGAAACTCAATTTCTTTTCTTTTCAAATCTGCGTATGACTTTTGTCGGTCTGAAGCAGCTTTCAGACTATCACGGATCACTTTCACCTTCTCTTCGATTTCTCTAACTAAATCAACCTCGTGAATTTGCTTCTCACTAAGCTCGGTCCAATACAAATGAGTTCTACACCTGCGTCCATATAACGCTTCGTACGGTGCCATCTGTATACTCGACTGATAACTGTTGTTATAGGCAAATTCGACCAAAGGTAGATGTTTTTCCCAACTACCTTCGAACTCTAAAACACAGCATCGGAGCATGTCTTCGAGAACTTGAATCACTCTTTCGGATTGACCATCAGTTTTCGGATGGAACGCGGTACTAAAATTCAATTTCGTACCCAAGGCTTCTTTCAACTTTTTCCAAAACCTCGAAGTAAACCTCGGAGCTCTATCCGAAATAATGGACATAGGCACCCCATGTAATCTCACAATTTCGGCAATATACAGTTCAACCAACTTGTCAAGTGAGTAATCAATGTGTACCGGTATAAAGTGAGCCGGTTTCGTTAATCTATCAACGATAACCCACACAACATCTTTCTTTTTCGGAGTCATGGGTAGTCCGGTTACAAAATCCATCGTGATTTGGTCCCATTTCCACTCGAGAACCATCACTGGCTGAAGTAAACCTGAAGGTACCTGATGCTCGGCCTTCACTTGTTGACAAATCAAACACTTTGAAACAAACTCGGAGATGTCTCTTTTCATACCCAGCCACCAATACAACTTCTTCAAGTCATTATACATTTTTGTACTGCCCGGATGTACTGTCAAGCAACCATTGTGTGCCTCATGCAAAATTTTCTGAATTAACTAATCATCTTTCGGTACACAAACCCTATCACGAAACATCAAACAATCATCTGGACCAACCCGAATATCAAAGTTACTTCTCGATTCACACTGAGCTCTCTTAGCTTGCATTCCACTATCATTTCTTTGATCCTCACAGATCTGCTGAAGAAACAACGGTCTAGCCTTCAACTCGGCTAATATAGAACCATCATCAGACAATGTCAAACTCATACTCATAGCTCTCAAAGCATACAAGGATTTTCTGCTCAAGGCATTGGCGACCACATTCGCTTTCCCTGGGTGATAATCAATTACCAGCTCATAATCTTTCAATAATTCGAGCCACCTCCGTTGACGCAAATTCAAGTCCTTTTGGCTCATCAGGTACTTCAAACTTTTGTGATCGGTAAAGAATTGACATTTCTCACCATACAAATAATGACGTCAAATCTTCAAAGCAAAGACGATGGCAGCCAATTCCAAATCGTGCGTCGGATAATTCTTTTCATGTGGTTTTAGCTGTCTCGAGGCATAAGCTACTACTTTTCCCTCTTGCATCAACACACAACCAAGACGATTCATTGACGCATCACTAAAGATCACAAACTCCTTTCCCGACTCAGGTTGTACCAAAACTGGGGCTTCAGTCAACAATGCTTTCAGTTTCTCAAAACTCTGTTGGCACTCCTCTGTCCATTTGAACTTGACATCTTTCTGTAGCAACCTCGTCATCGGTGTAGCAATCATGGAGAATCCTTTAACAAACCGTCTGTAATAACCCGCTAAACCCAAAAAGCTTCTAATCTCTGACACATTCCTCAGTGGTTTCCACTCAACAATAGCTGAGATCTTACTCAGATCAACTCTAATTCCATCACCCGACACGATGTGTCCTAAGAATCCAACCTCTCGGAGCCAAAACTCACTTTTGCAAAACTTAGCATACAACTGCTTATCTCTTAAAGTCTGCAAAATAGTTCTCAAATGCTCCGTGTGCTCACTCTCATCCCGAGAATAAATTAATATATCATCGATAAAAACAACTACAAACTTATCCAAGTACGGTCGGAAAATACGGTTCATTAAATCCATAAATACAACAGGAGCATTAGTTAAGCCAAAGGGCATGACGAGGAACTCGTAATGGCCATACCTCGTCCGAAATGCAGTTTTCGGTACATCTTGCTCCTTAACTCTCAGCTGGTAATAACCGGATCTCAGGTCTATCTTAGAAAACACTCAGCTGGTAATAACCGGATCTCAGGTCTATCTTAGAAAACACTGTGGCTCCTTTCAACTGGTCAAACAAATCGTCAATCCTTGGCAAAGGATATTTGTTCTTAACTGTAACCTTGTTGAGCTGTCTGTAGTCTATACATAACCTCCTAGACCCGTCTTTCTTTTTCACAAAGAGTACTGGAGCACCCCACGGCGAATAGCTCGGTCTCGCAAAACCCTTATCCATTAACTTTTGCAACTGGATTTTTAGCTCCTTTAACTCCGTCGGACCCATCCTATATGGGGCAATCAAAATGGGTGTCGTACTCGGAACCAACTCAATACCAAATTCAACCTCCCTAATTGGAGGTAATCTAGGTAACTCTTCCAGAAACGCGTCCGAATACTCACATACAACAGGCACTGATTCAATCGCTACCTCTGACTCTTGGGTATTCAACACAAATGCAAGATAAAACTCATACCCTTTTCTCATGTATTTCTCAGCAGTCATAGAGGAAATCACTACAGACAAGCTATCTGATTCACCTGATTCAACCCGAATAATATCTCTATTTACACATCTCAGTTCAATAAACTTTCTACCACAGTTTACTAACACATTATGAATAGTCAACCAATCTATGCCAAGAATTAAGTCAAATTCATCAAACGGTAGTAGCATGAGGTTAGCCGGAAAACAGTGGCCTCTAATTGTCAAGGGACAATTTCTACACACTTTGTCAACTAGCACATGCTTGTCTAACGGGTTTGACACCTTTATCACAAATTCTGTAGACTCAACAATCATATTCATGCTAGACACCAATTTCATACAAACATACGAATGAGTAGACCCCGGGTCAATCAAAGAAACAATAGAAATATCATGAAGAGAAAAAGTACCCGTAATCACATCTGGGGATGATGCCTCTTCGCGAGCGCGAATGTCATAAGTCCTTACAGGCGCTCTACCCTCTGATCTTAAAGCAGAATCTCTAGGCGCACCTCTACTGCTAGTCCCACTTCCCAGGTTCTTCTGTGGTCTACCCCTCGAAGGGGCATTGCTAGCTCTCACTTCTTATTTTCTGTCTTTCTCATCCATCTCAGGACAGTTTCGAAATGAAGTGGTCTAGTGAACCACACTTGTAGCAAGCTCGATTGTTTCCCCAACACTCTCCAATATGTTTTCTACCACAATTCTGACACTCAGGTTTATTAGACTTCACATTACCCATACTTTCCATCGAGGTGGCTTGAACTCTAGAGCCCGAATATGTTTTACCATGATTTCTGTGTGAATACCCAGCTGAAGCGGTCGCCCGAGGGTTCGTTTCTTTGGACCTTTTTGATTGGGGTTGGAACGACTTACTCATCGGCCTCTTCCTTGCATCTCGAGCCTCAATCATAGCTTTTTTCTTTTCCTTATTCAGCTCTTCATCCTTGCAAGCTCTATTGACCAATACCACGAATTCTTTCAACTCTAAAACCCGGACTAACAATCTAATGTCCTCGTTCAGCCCATCTTCGAATCTTTTACACATAATAGCTTCAGTAGATACACACTCTTGAGCATACTTACTGAGTCTAACAAATTCATATTCATACTTTGCCACAGACATTTTGCCTTGCTTCAATTCAAGGAACTCTTTCCGTTTCTGATCAATGAACCGCTGACTTATGTATTTCTTTCGAAACTCTTCTAAGAAGAAATCCCATGTCACTCTCTCCCTCGGAACTACAGATGTCAACGTTTTCCACTAGCGGTATGCCGAGTCCCTTAGTAATGATACGACACATTTTAAGCATTCCTCGGGCGTGCAAGAAAGTTCATCAAACACCTGCATAGAATTCTCAAGCCAGAACTCTGCTTTCTCAGGGTCATCATCTATGTTGGCTCTAAATTCCTCGGCCCCTTGTTTTCGAATCTTATCGATTGGGGGTTTAGTCAGTCTTACCAAATCAATACCTTGAGGAGCTACGGAGACCAACTGAGGTATAGGAGGGGTGGAGGAGGTTGAGCATTAGGATTTGCTCGTACAAATTCAGTATACCAATTACTCATCATATGGAGAAAGACTTCCCGAGCCTCCTCTCCTTGACACAAGGTCTCAGGTCTACTTTCTACTGGCACGGTCCCTCCGCGGGAGCCGGTGCATTACTAGCAGCATCATCACCAGCAGCTCGGTCGGGATCCATTTATTATATGAAAACACAGTTTGAAATTGCCAGGAGTCACCACACTATCATAATATATTTATGGCATGTATAGCTAGACTCTCACACACGCTACGGTAGTCCGAGAACCGAATAAACCATAGCACTGATACCACTAAATGTAACACCCCTTACCCGTATTCGACGCTGGAATAGGGTACAAGGCATTACCAGACCTATACGCAAGCAACCATACAAAACCGAGACATTACCTTTCACTCAAATTTAAAACTTTTAATAAACCTTCATATCACTCCTATACAAGCCTGTGAGGCTCAAAACACTCTTTAGGAACGGTTTGGGATCAAACCGAATTCTTTTGAAGATCTCTGGAAAAACTTAGAAAATTCTCATCAAACAGTCCACACGCTCGTGTGAAAGAAGGGACACGCCCGTGTGGTATGTCACATGCCCGTCTCTTATCCTGTGTGCAAAAACCTTAACATTCTGTTTTTGACGTCATCATCCCAATAAGGTCACACGGCCAATGCACACGCTCGTGTCCTTATACCGTGTGGCGAATTAAATTCCTAAATTCAGGTGCAGACTTCACACGGCCTGGGCACACGCCAATGTCCTATGGCTGTGTCTTCCATACGATCGAGACACACGGTCGTGTCTCAGCCCGTGTGGATACTACTAGGCATTCTATTTTTCCAACTTAGAATGCAGGGGGACACACGGCCAAACCACACACCCATGGGGTAGACCGTGTATCTCACACGGCCTAGACACACGCCCATGTGTCTACCCGTGTGGACAAGAACAAGGCTATTTACTAAGCCCTTTCTGCCACCCCTACTTGCACCAATATAAACCACATCAAGCAACCAACTTATTCATGCGTAAATATACCAATTAAAAAACCATGCAACTTGCACATTCATGAATAACCTCATCATTTCATAGATTGATAAGAAAGAGCCATCAACTATGGCCTTATACAAAAGAATTCATCTTCAAATAAGCCAACATATTTAGCCAAAATAATAAGACATTCAGTCAAAGACTAAATCCCTATACATGCCACACTCAAAATGCTAAATCTAACTATACCAAAATGTGTGGATAGTGTGGGTGATCCTCCGACGGTCTCCGTATCTCGAGTTGACTCTTCGACACTATAAAACAAGGGAAAAGAGAAAGGAGTAAGCTTTAAGCTTAGTAAGTCTGTATGTAAACAATGAACATCATACCACATACTTATCAATCAAGAACATTACATACTAATCAAGAACAATTCAGATCCTCAAAATTATACTTACTCAATTCAAATCTTACCACATCCCAAACACATTCCATAAAACATTGCTCACATTTATATGCATTTATACCCTGCACTTAACACTACAAAGCCATATGTAATTTCACTTACCTAAAGTTTCTCGATGAACGCTTTGGAATAATACCGGATACTCGGTGGTTTCGCAAATAGCCCACCATTGTTAAATAACACGGTGGTATCGCACACAACCCACCAATAATAGATATGGTGGTATCGCACACAGCCCACCAAAATAATAGATACCGTGGTATCACACACAGCCCACCAATAACAATGGATACGGTGGTATCGCACACAGCCCACCAATAATCACATCTCCAAGGTTTTTACCCGAATTCCTTTCCTATTCCAAAGGTTCATCCGAGAATTTCCTTACTTTCTATCATTTCAATGAATAATAATAATATTCATTCACCATTCACACAAGGCATTAATATGTAAAAACATAAGTAAAAGGATGTATCATTTACATATAAACTTACCTCGATACAAAATATGTCGATTTGAGGTTTAGTCCAAAACCTTGCCTTTTCCTCGGTCAAGGTTGATTCCACGTTCTTCCCAATCTATAATGATAAAATTTACTCATTTAATCACTACATTAATCAAGACATTTTAAAATTTCTACTTTGGCAAAATTACCATTTTGCCCTTAGACTTTCACAAATTTATGATTTTGCCCCTAGGCTCGTAATTCGATTTTCATCAAATTTCCTTATTAACCAAGCCTAGCCGAATATATTTGTAACTTATAGCAACTCACAATTCCAATTATTACACATATTTACCACCTATTTTACAACCTTTACAAAAAGGTCCCTTTTTAGGTGTTTTCATGCAAACTCCTTTCACAAAAGTTGTTTATTTAACAACCAAGATTCATTTTCTTCCATAAAAATTCAGAAAACAACACTAATTTTCTAATGGCAAAACCCTATACTCTCAATCATTTTTCAAAATAGTCCCCTCATTAGCTAGCTTAAGCTACAAGGGTTCCAAAAAACACAAAAAATAATCAAAAATGACCATCAAAATGACTTACTTGCAAGGATGAGGAGTTGCTAAAAATTTCGAGCTTCCAAAACCCATCTTTGGTTGATATTTTAGGTGGAAGAAGATGGAGATGAAATGTGATATCATCTTTTTCTTTATTTTATTTTATCCCATCAATTAGTCACCTAATTCACCTACTTTGACCAAATTTTTATTTTTCTTGTCCCCTATGGCCGGCCATCACCTTCCTGAGGGCCTAATTTCACCTTAAGGGCCTTCAATTTAAGGTTCTATAGTTATTTAACACTTCTAGCTTGTAAAATAAAACTTTTGCACTTTATGCGATTTAGTCCTTTTTTGCAATTAAGCATACAATCACTAAAATTAATTCACCAAAATTTTCATGCACTCATATAATCATGCTATAACACATAAAATAATATTAAAAATAATTTCTTCGGTCTCGAATTAGTGGTTTTGAAACCACTATTATGACTAGCCCCAAAATCGGGCTGTTACAGATTCAATTTTCAATTCAGACTCTTTTGTATTCAACAAATAAGCAAGATAAGCTTGACAACCTTTCCTTACATATCTTTGGGCAGACATCGAAGAAATTACAACGGGTAACTCACCCGGTTCATCTGAATCAATCCGAAGAATTTCACCATTTTCACATTTCAGTTCAATAATCTTTCTTTTACAATTCACTACGGCATCATGCAATGTTAACCAATCCATGCCCAAAATAACATCAAATTCATCAAATGGCAACAACATTAAATCTGCCAGAAAACAGTGACCTCGAATCATTAATGGACAATTCTTGGAAACTCTATCAACTAGTACATGTTTGCCTAAGGGGTTTGACACTCTAATCACAAACTCAGAAAATTCAACAGGCAAGTTCTTACTAGTTACCAATTTCACACAAACATAAGAATGAGTCGATCTAGGATCAATCAATACAACTACATTAGTATTATAGAGAGAAAAAGTACCAGTGATAACATCGGGAGATGTCGCTTCTTCGCGAGCACGGATGACATAGGCTCTAGCAGGTGGTCGAGCTTCGGATCTCACGGTTGTATCTTTCATCACACCTTTACTACTAGCTCCATTTCCAGTGTTTCTCGGTGGCCTACCCCTATTAGTAGTATTACTCGGCTTCGCACCCTAAAATTTTTCTTTCTCAGCCATTTCAGGGAAATCTCGGATAAAATGCCCTTGAAAACCACACTTGAAACAAGCTCGGTCATTCACCCTACACTCACCGGGATGTCTTCTTCAACAATGTTGACATTCGGGTCTGTGCACTTGCCATTGAAGTAGCCTGAGACTTAAAACTCAAATGTTTCTTCCCACGATCTCGATGTGAATACCCCACTGAAACATTCAAATGGGAATACATTTCTTTAGATTTCTTTGACTGAGACAGAAATGACTTACTCATAGGTCTTTTCCTCGAATCCTTAGCTTCAAGATCAGCTTTCTTCTTCTCTTTATTCAACTCTTCGGCCTTACAGGCCCGTTCAACCAACACAACAAATTCTTTCAGCTCTAAGTCCCAAGTAACACACGAATATCCTCATTCAAACAATCATCGAATCTCTTGCACATAATAGCCTCGATGGAAACACACTCCCGAGCATATTTACTAAGTCTGATGAATTCTCGTTCATATTCAGTAACTGACATACGGCCTTACTTCAGCTCAAGAAATTCCTTACGTTTCTGATCGATGAACCGCTGACTAATATATTTCTTCCGGAACTCCTCTTGAAAGAATTCCCATGTAACCCTCTCTTTTGGTACCACCGATACCAGTGTATTCCACCGATGATATGCGAGAATCCTCGTAAGTGAGATGGTGCACTTTAAACACTCATCCGATGTGCAAGATAGCTCATCAAATACCCTGATGGAGTTTTCGAGCCAAAACTCGGCTCTCTCGGGATCATCATCCACATTAGCTCTAAAATATTTAGCCCCATGCTTTCGGATCTTATCAACCGGGGGCTTATTCATTCTTACAAACTCCATACCTTGTGGAGCTACGGAAACCGGTCGAGGAATAGGTGGGGGTGGAGGAGGTTGGGCATTCGGATTTGTTCGAACAAATTCCATATACCATTCATTCATCATGTGGATAAAGGCTTCCCTAGCCTCTTCTCCTTGACCAACCGTAGTGGGTCTACTATCAGACGATGCTGCCCCTTGAACGAGAGCCGGCGCATTACTTTCAACGTCATCAGCCATAGCTCGATCGGGATCCAATACTATACGAAAACATAATTTAAAATTGTCAGGAGTCATCACACTATCACAGTTCATTTATGGTATGTATAGCTAGACTCTTACACACGCTACGTTACTCTGAGAATCAACTAAATTGTAGCTCTGATACCACTAAATGTAACACCCCTTACCTGTATTCAACGTCGGAACAGGGTACGAGTCATTACCGGACATAAACACAAGAAAACATATAAAACCAAGACATAAATTTCCATCCAAGTTTAAAACCTTTCACATACATTCATATCATCCCTATCACGAGCCTACGAGGCCCAAAACATGCATCGGAAGTGGTTTGGGAATAAACCGAGAACTTTGGAAATTTTTGGAAAACTTAGAAAATTTTTCATGTAAAAGGGGTCACATGCCCGTGTGGGTTCGGGACACGCCCGTGTGACCCTAAGACTCGCCCTTGCTTTAGGCTGTGTTCAAATTAGGGAGCTTTCTGTTTATGACGTCATCATCAAATTGAGGTCACACGGCCAAGTCACACGCCCGTGTGCTTAGGCCGTGTGATCGATTAAATTTTCATAATTTTTCATAAAATAGGTGCAGACTTCACACGGCCAGGGCACACGCCCGTGTTCGAGGCCGTACCATCCACACGGTTGAGACACACGCCTGTGTGCTCATTACTGAGCATTCTATTTTGCAACAATTAAGGTGCAGGGGACACACGGCCAGAACACATGCCTATGGGGCAAGCCGTGTGTCACACACGGACTAGACACACGCCCATGTGTCTACCCGTGTGGACAAAAACAAGGCTATTTACCAAGCCATTTTGTCACCCCTTCCATGCACATACCTACACAACAAAACATAGCACCAATCCAAGCATATACATTCAACCAAATCAGCCACAACCAAGGCAGCAACACTCATTCATATACTACCATCTATCACATACAACCATCACATACTTATCAACTGAAGCATGCAAATTCCCACATCCATGACAAGCATCATCATATGAATATATACTTAAACAATATTAGCCAATTTCAATGGCCATTTACAAAATGAATTATCAACCATCATAAGCCAACACATTTGGCCAAATCAATTATGACACATGACAAAATAACCAAGTCCTTATACATGCAATAACTCAAAATGTTAAATTCATTGGTACCCAAAATGATATGTTGATAGTGTGAGTGAATCTCCGACAGTCTCCGATCCCCGAGCTAGCTTGGTGACACTATAAGACAAGGGAAAAGAAAGAAGATTAAGCTTTAAAGCTTAGTAAGTTCCTATGAAAATAATAGGCATTATAACACACATTTAACACATAATTAGCATGATGTAAATTAACATAAATGTCATTATAAATCTCATAGTCAAACTTACTCAATCACAAACTTATTGAGGGTTCATCACATATCGAGCTCATTAAGCATGAGTCTTATGTACATACCTGTACCCAAGTGCAACATACCAAAGTCTTTCACAACTTTAACATTTCTGTCGAGCTACTCGTTGAACCACTTGGAATACTAAAGGATACTCGGGACATCACGCATTCACAGTACCATAACAATGCCATATCCCAGATATGGTCTTACATGGGATCTCATATCGATGCCAATAGCCCAGCTGTGGTCTTACACGAAGTCTAATATCGATGCCATATACCATATATGGTCTTACACAAAATCTCAATAACCCTAATGTCATGACATTTGTATCCTAACTATTCCTAAGTTTCAACCAAAATTTTCTCGCTTGTTGAACTTTTTTGATTACGTTCAAGGAATCGATCGTAATTCATACACTATTAAAGCATTTAGAACATAAATAAAACAATGCATTATTTATATACGAACTTACCTCGATACAAAAATAGTAGGAATGGGACCTAATCGTTAAATACTTTGTTTTTCCCTCGATCTAGGTCCGAACCTCGTTTCTCTTTATCTATAATAGAAAATTTAACTCATTAATTATTCACATTATTCAATTCAGTCCGAAAATCATATTATGGAAAAACTACATTTTTGCCCCTAAACTTTAACATATTTACATTTTTTCCCCTAGGCTCGAAAAATGAAATCTATTCAATTTTTTCGATTCCCAAGCCTAGCTGATCCTCTTTTATACTTATAGCAGTCAACATTTTTCATTTAATCACACTTTTACACACATTTTATAATCTTTTTACAAATAGGTCCTTTTAATATTTTCATCAAAAACCACTGAGCAATAGTTTTTCATCACACATCAAACATGCATAATCCACCATTAGACATCAAAATACACAAATATCCAACATGGGTCAAACCCTAGACCTTGATTATTCCTTAAATTAAGGGTAGAAATAGATAGATCAAGTTACAAGGATCTCAAAAAACATGAAAATCCTTAAAAACGGGGCTAGAACGGACTTACAATCAAGCTTGGAAGCTTGACAAACCCTAGCTATGTCTCCCTCTTGTAAATTTCGGCCAAGGGTTGAAGATAAGTAAAAAATGGCTTTTAATTTGATTATTAATTCATTTAATTAGCTAAATGACCAAAATGCCCGTAACTTAAAACATGAAAATTCTCTTACTCCATGTCCATTTTTGTCCAATAACTTAACCAATGGTCTAATTACCATATAAGGACCTTCTATTTAAAATTTCATAGCAATTAGACACCTCTAGCATGTAGAACTCAACTTTTACACTTTTTTACAATTTGTCCTTTTGACTAAATTGAGTGCCCAAACGTCAAAATTTTCGAACGAAATTTTCACAAAATCATTCCGTGAAACTGTAGACAATAAAAATGTAGTAAAAATGAACTTTGTTGTGTCAAATTTGTCGTCCCGAAACCACTGTTCCGACTAGGCCCAAAATCAGGCTGTTACACTAACGAACCTAATAAAGTCTTACACACAAGGTTACGGGTTGATTCCAATGATTTATGAGATCCAAAATTTTTTGTGGACTTGAAGATACATGTGAAAAAGGTTTAGCTTGGACGAGTAACTTACTGCCGTTTTAAAGGTTTAGCCCAGACGGTTAACCTTACATGTATATTTTCAGTTGGCCAAGAAATTTGATGTGCCTTCAAAGGTTTAGCCCGGACGAGTAACCTGATACAGCTATATATTTTCAACTTAGATGAGCAATTGATGTACCAAAGATACATATGACACTAGTTTAGCTCGAACGAGTAACCTATGTTATTTTAAAGGGTTAGCCCGGACGAGTAACCTGACTTGTATACTACAGCTTTGACCAAGCTACTTGATGTGTATTTAAAGGTTTAGCTTGGATGGGTAACCTGACATGATTATACGTTCAACATAGATGGGAAATTGATATATCAAAGATACTTGGGACACAGATTTAGCTCAGACGAGTAATCTGATGTCATTTTAAAAGGTTTAGCCCGGACGGGTAACCTAATGTATGCTTATAAATACATAGAGCTCAGGTAATAGGGGTAATAATATAATTGTGCACGATATGATTTTTATATTGTAAAGTGGTTAAATGTTGAACTGATTATGCACATAGCATTGAAAAGTTAAATTTGGATTGGATTGAATTGAACTGTTTAAAATTTATTGTTTGAAATGTGTTTGAACATGTTTTATATAGGGTTGGAAGTGTACAAATACACTAAAGGTGAAAACGGTAAGGAAGAGTGATTATAAGCTTGGTTGATATGTTTATAAAATGTAAATGTGTGAATAGCATAAAAATAGTTAGTATGGTGGCACATGATTGTGATTTGAATACTTTGATCTTACTATGCCAATGTACTAACTTCTGGTTGTTTTGTGAAGTTGTACAAGAATGCTTAATGATGTCAAAGAAGTTTTATGTTTTGCATATTTGTAATTCTATTGATTAAATTGATATAAAGTTTAGGTAACTTAAGTTAAATTTCATATGAACTTACTAAGCCTTCGATATGCTTACTGTTGTCATCCTTTACTTGTAGATTATTGATTGCGGTGCAGGATGATCGGATTCTCAGAGCTCACACTATCCATCTCCTAATTCAGTAGACTTTGATCGTTTGAACTTGATTATATATGGCATGTATTAGGGTGTGTTAAGTTGTTTGTAATGGTTAGGCTTGTTTTGAGACATAATTGAGTTTGAACTATTATGGTAATGCTAATGTGTTTATAATTCTAAGTTTTGGTGTTAAGTTCATACGGTGTGGAAATCAACTTGATTTTTGTACTCATTACTCACTTTATGGTATGGAATGAATTAATATTATGGAAAGATGAAAATGGCTTGAATGGTTGAAATAGTTCATTAGATCTAGTTTTGTTCCAGTGCCAAATGTGACATATTGGTTAGATGTTTTAAGAGAATGTTATATGTTATGTTTTGCAATGAATTTTGGACATTTTGAACAGGTTTTCTTGTTGGTTAAGTGCATTATTTTGATGCTTTAAGTGATTGGTTTGGACAAAGATCAAAATGGTCAATTTTTGCACAAAACAGGGTTCACGTCGCGACATCATGAACTCTCGTCGTGACGAGAAATAAACTTTAGGCCACGTCGTGATAAGGAAATCTATTGTCGCAACAAGGCCTAGTCAGTTTTTCATGTTGTGAAGAGGGAACCCTTCACGTCACGACATCGTTATAAACTTTTGAAAACTTTACAGTTTGGTCCTTGCTCGATCCCAAGTCAACTTTAGGGCTCATGTAAGCTCGTATAAGACTCGAGAAAGCTTTTATATTGTATTAAATTGTTGTTATGATTGAATTATTGAAAATTTTAAATTAAGTTATTCGTTGAATGTCGTAACTGTTTCATTTTGTATTGTAGCTTTTCGTAGTTCAATCCCGATGATTGGGACAGGCTAGGGGTGTTACATTTTAGTTTAGCAAAGAAAGCAACCTATTTACAATGAATAAAAGAAGAAGAAAACAAAACAATTACTTGTATGTTCGTTATCACATTCATCACTTTTTGACTCATCACTCCAACTGACATTGAAGGATTTCTTCTTTTTCTTCAAAGTATTTTCACATTATAATTAAATGTGCCCATAACCTTCACACTCATGACATTGCATCACATTTTTCTTCTCCTTTGATAGGCATAAATGAAAATAACCCTTCTCTTACCTTTGTTATCATTACCTTTTGAATTTGTAGAGATTTTTTCAAACACTTTGTTAAATTTCTTTGCTAAGAGAGCTAACTATTCTTGTAGCTCTTCGTTAGCCCTTATTGTTTCATCTAATATGTCAACCTTTCTTGTCATAGTTAGAGCAAGATTTTTATCTAAATTACCCTTGTTTCGCCTAAGCTCTTTAAGGTTTATTTCGAATGTTTGTAGAAATCATATGTGTTCATTAATACGCATAGAATTGATGTTTTTTGTTTCATCAATGGCAACTACCTTAGTCCTAAATCTCTTTGGTAATAAATTATATATCTTTATTTTAACTTGTTTCTTTTAAGAATAAACCTCACCAAAAGCATAATCTTTATTAAAAATATCAAATAGATGTGCATTACAATTAGAAATAAACTCAAAATTAGTCATTTTCAATGTTTCAAACTTAGTCATAAGCATTTGAAGTTTTGACACTTTTATTCTAGTGGTTCCTTCAAGGGCAGTCTCTAAAATAGTCCATGCTTCTCGAGCTGACATGTGTACAGATATCCTAATAAACTCCTTTTGATCAACTCCATCAAAGTTAACATATAGTGCTTTCGAGTAACTTTGTCTTCTTCTATTTTCCAAGAAGTTCTCATCCTATTAACAAAACCTTTCAAGCTCAATTAACTTGACGAAAGTTCTCATCCAAGAGTAATTTAACCTATTAAGTAGTGATGGTTGGGTAATCAATCCTCATTCTTTTGTTGCCTCCATTTTGACTTATCAGACACAAGATCTTCACCAATTAAATTAGGTGCTTGCTCTAATACCAAATGAAAGTACATATAAAATTATATTATGGTAATGGTAACAGTCCCTATAGTTGGAATAACAAACGAAGAACTTGCATACCAAGATTGTTAACACAATTCGAGCTTAATCTACATGTATGAGGCCTTATTTAGAAAACAAAATCATTATGATAACCACCTTACAAAGAACAATGGTTTAAGCTCAACCCTAACACTTCCAAGTTATAACTTCACCTTTTGTAGATCAGAGTGTAGTTCTCTCAACCTACTATCCCTATCACCATTAAGTAAACATAATCATTCAAGGATGACAATAACTTTCAATGATAGTTCTAAGTTTGAACATATGTGTTTTCTACTTTCTCACTCAATAATCTAAGTAAGCAATCAATAATCAAATAAATAACCAACTAAAAAAGATATAAAACATCCTTCAAAATTATCTTTATCCTCAAAATATCCACTAAACCTTATCTTCAATCTTTATCATGATTAGCACAATATTTTTGTAACACCCCATACCTAACCTGATTATTATGTCCGAGCTATAAGGTGTCACATGTCACATCCGATTTTCAATAAAGTCCCAAAATTAAAGGAAATAGGAGTTAATTGAATAAAATAGTAAGTTAGCAGGCTCTACTGGGAAACTTGGAAATTTTTGGGCTGATTGGTAATTAGTTGAGATCCAAATTGGTTCAATTAAGTTGGAACCGACTAGTTCCTTAGTTAGAGACAAAATGATTAGTGATAGACGACTATTTTGGACTATGGAGACCGTGCAAATAGAGGTATATTTATATGTGTGAGAAAGGATATTTCTGCAAAGGAATTCTTCTCAATTTTGTTTATATTTTTCTTCTCATCTATATCGTTTTCTTTAGTTGCTCCGAAGAAGAAAAATTTAAGGAAAGCTTTGCATAGAGCGGTGAATGTGAGACTCGAGACTAGAAAGTAGAGGATCTAGTAAGCTGGTAAGCTCCTAAGTTTCTCTGTACTCATAAATTAGAGGAAGAGAGAAGTAAAGACTCCTAAAAATTTTTTGTATAATAATATATTCTGGGTTTTTAAGGTTTGAATACCTTTGATTTAATTGATATATATATATGGTTGTCGTGTTTAGCTGCTAGGAAAAATGAGGCTCTGGTGTTTAGACAAACTAAACTATTGAGGATGATGGATTAAAAGTGAGTTTCTGTACTCCACTCGAGTGTTTGTCTGTGTTTGTGTGCTGGAATGTTCTGCTCATATGTCTACCATGATTCTGTTTGAATTCCATGGTTGTGTGTGATAACGATGAATCCGTATGTTATGCATGCATAAAGTTTTGAAAATGTGCGAGTGCTTGCAAGTATGTTTTCTGGGTGCCAAATGTGTTCGTGTAATGATGTATTTGGCATATGGCATATTGTATGTTATAGTGATAAGTACAATGCCTTGCATGAAATGTATGTTTATAAAATATGGAGCTCGGAGGGAGTTACTTTAATGGGATAGTGAAGATAGGGAATTGGCTTAATGGAGAAATGGGCGGATTAAAAGGGAATACAAGGGAGTTTGGCGGCATCGCGGAACGATTATCTACTGGTACTTCGAAGCGACACTATGATGATGGTATATAGGTCTTTCGGGGCAACAACTTGAAAGAGGTTTACTGATTCTTCGGGATCAAAAGTCCATGGTTAGCCATGGCATGATCCATTGATGAACATGTACACCTTATGGCGAAATGGAGTCTACCAAGATGGTAAAAAAGGAATGTCATTGTAAGACTCGCACAGCGAGCAGTTTAATATGATGAGCATGGCACATCTGAAAACACTGATAAGCATGTTGATAAGGGGATCCACCAAAATCTGTGAAGGTAAGAGGAATTGGAAGATGTGTTTTAACGTCGGTTTATGTGTGAGGAAAGGGGCAATTCTTCCAAAGTATTAGCAATAAGTATCTACCATTAAGAGTCTACCAAAGTTGGGGTATAAACTATCATTGGCGATAAGGTAACAAGACAGTTTTTTAGGTTTTAATTGTAAGTGTTCATGGGTAAGGGGGACGCCAGAAACGGGAAAGTCCGCCAATGATTTTCTTAAGAGGGAAGTCCACTAAGGACTATCTTTTGTGGAAAGTTCGTTGGGAATTAACTAAAGAAAATTATGTCTGTCAGGGCTATTTAGCACGGGGAAGTCCACCTGAGACTATCAGTTGTGGAAGTCTGCCAAGGGAAATCTAAGAAAGATATAGTCTGTCGGGAACTATCTGTTATTGGAAGTGTCTTAGTAGAATATTCTGAAGTGGGAAAATCCTACGGGACTATCTAGCGAGTACAAGTCTGCAAGGAATAGGGTGTTTATGCATCTACAAAATCTCTTATTCAAGTCAACAAATGAGAATGTTAGTAAATGAGTCTACCTTAGAAGAAGGGTTTAAGCACAAACTAAGTCATAAGAAAATTTTAGGGTAATACAGTAAGTCTATATAGAGTTCAGTAAAAATCCGCAATTGTGACGAGACATTTGCTAGTCCACCATTAGAAGTCTCTAATCTATATATTCGTGCATATGGTTGACACTATGGAAGTATGAGATGATGTTAGACAGGGACAAGTCCCAGCAAAATGGTATTTGGAAGAATACACATGTAACAACCCGTTTTTAGTCAAACTGAAATAGTGGTTTTGGGACCACAAATTTGAGGTCAAAATAATTATTTTATTATTATTTTAATGTCTATAGTATGATAATATGATTTTGTGAAAATTTCGTTAAGAAATTTTATCGTTTGAGTGCCTAATTTAATAGAAAGGACTAAATTGCGTAAAGTGTAAAAGTTGAGTTCTATTAGTTAAAGGTGTCTAATAGCTATAGAAATTTAAATTGGAGGTTCTTAAGTGGTAATTAGACCATTAGTATGTTATTGGATGATAATGGCTTGGTATTTTGTGTAATTATTAATGTTTTTAAAGGTTAATTAAGTAAATTAGTAAATAATGATAAAATAAATAAAGCAATTAAAGTTTTCATCTTTAATTTTTTTTCTTCAACCAATTGTGAAGAATAAGAAAGCCATTGTTGCCTTTAACATTTGGCCAAGCTTCCATTGTCCATTTAGGTATGGTTTTTGTCTCGTTTTTAATGATTTCTATGTTTTTGAGATCATTGCAGCTTAATCTAGCTAGCCCAGGGAATAATTTGCAAAATTGTTAAAGGTTTAGGGTTTTTCCATTGATTAATATAGGTTTATTTTGATGTTTGATGATAGAAAATATATGGTTGTTGTTAGATAAACAACATTTATAAAGTGATTTTTGATAAAATTGTCAATTAGGGATTAAATTGTGAAATGTGTAAATTTTGTGGTTAAATTGTGAAATAAATGAAAAATATGGGCTGCTATGGTAATAAGGGAAATTAGGCTAGCATGGGTAGGGGTTTAATTGCATGAATTTGTATTTTTATGAGATAAGGACTAAATTGTAAAAATATTGAAATATTAGGGGCAAAAGTGTAAAGTTGCTATAATATGCTTTTTGGGATAAATTGAATAGAAGGATAATTAAATAAGCTGAATTCGATATTATATAGATCAAGAAAAGCAAAATTCGGATTTAGATCGGGGGAAAAATAAAGTGCTGGATTAATCGATCAAATTCATCGTTTTTGCATTCAAGGTAAGTTCGTATGTAATAAGCATTATTATAATTATGTTTTAAATACTTTAATATTGAATGGATTGTGAATATGACCTTACGGATATATTCAACGACGATTCGGAAAATGTGAAATTCCGGTTGAACCTTAGGAATAGATTAGGATACGAATGACATGTCATTAGGGGTTATGTGATTTGGGTGCTGGTCTGTACGTCCTACCGGTGGTTGAGTTATCCGGCATGTGTTGCGGATTCTCGTCAGCTTGTGTGAGCAGCACCGTGTAGCTTCGTCATGGTCGTCAGCTTGTGTGAGCAGACCCGTTATAGCTCGAGAGTGAGCATTATATGTGATATGAGATTGAGATAGCTTTGGCTATGTATTGGCACTTAGGGTACGAGATTCCCGAGTATCCGATAGTATTCTGAATGGTCCAACGGGTATATTAGAGATTCAGATGAGTATGAGATTGATACGAGATGGTATAGGTATGTACATGAACCACAATCATTGAATCGAAGAAATTGTGAAATTCATATCTAACCTTGTGAATGATGATGTGATAGGTTTGTGCATCAATATGAATTACATCATGTTATGTTTAATTGCTTAAATTGTGTATGTATGGTAAGATGAGTTAATTATTATACAAACTTACTAAGCTTTATAGCTTACTCTGTTTATTTTTCTGTGTTTTATAGTGATATCAAGGCTTGCTCGGATTTGGGAATCGTCGGAGATCTCATCACACTATCAAGCTATCACTTTGGTACATTTGAACTTATATATTTGGTTATATGGCATGTATAGGAGATATAGTCATTTTGGTATATGTTGATAATGGATTTAACCATTTAAGTTGGCTTGTAAATTGTTGAATGGTTTGTTATGTTAATAGCCATGTGAGTTGGCTTATTTTGACATATTTAGTGAAGTATATATTTGTGCATATGGCCTTTGTTATGTGTTTGATGGTTGATTTATGATGCTTGTTGAGAATTGGCATTATGGATACTAAATGGTTGAAATTTGAGATTGCTTTGCTTTTGATTTAGGTAATTTGATGCGTAATTGAAAGTGACCATTTAGATGAATTGTGAATGTGATTTTGCTTTGAAATTGTATTACTTATTTTGACATGTGTGTCTTGTGGTTGATGGTATGGAATTAGCATGAATTAGGATTGGTTGAGGTTGGTTTGAATGCCTATTTATGCCTTGTTTTGTGCTAATTGGTTTGGTGTAGGTGTATGCAATTTGGGTGAGCAAAATGGCTTGGCAAATAGCCTATTTTTGTCCACACGGGCGTGTGTCTCAGCCGTGTGTGACCCACGGTCAAGTGGCATGACCATGTGTCCCACATTGTTTAATTAGAAATCAAGTCAGTATGCTTCACACGGCTCAGCACACGGGCGTGTGACTTGGCCGTGTGGCATAAGTCAGTATATCCTACAGGTTTGGCACGGCCTAGCACACGGCCTGGCACACGGGCGTGTGTGGCCATTTCGAAAGGCACATGGGCTGGTCACACAGGCGTGTGGTTGGCCGTGTGGCCCAAGTCAGGGAGTTACACGGGGTCAGACACGGCTTGGGACACGGCCATGTGATCCCATTTCGAATGTCCGTACAGCCTGTGACACGAGCGTGTCTTTGGCCGTGTGAGACACACGGCCGGGCCACACGGGCGTGTGTCCCCTGTATTTTGAGAAATTTTCTAAGTTTTCTAAAAATTTACTATGTTATCTGTTTAGTCCCGAACCACCCCAAATGCATATTTTGGGCCTCGTAGGCTCGTATTAGGGACAATGTGAATGATTGTGATTGATTTATATTTGGAATGGATAAATGTATGAGAAATGCATGTTTAATTGTGTAATAAGTCCAGTAATGCTCTGTAACCCTATTCCGGCAATGAATACAAGTGAGGGGTGTTACAACACCTACAACTAAATTGGTGGACGTGTCTATCAATGATTAGCTCAGAAAATGTAAGGCATCGACTACACCAAAAAAATCTGTGGAGCTCCTAACGATACAAAATGAGTTTAAACTCTATGCTTTTAGTCTTATTGTGACACCCCATGCCCAACCCGATCCTCAGATTCGGGTATGGAGCATCACAGGTTTACTCGTTCTAAATCACATCTATTTACTTTTCCTTTCTATATGAGAACGTTAACCATTTTGGTGGATATCTTCTCTATCAAGGTGATATTCCCTTAGTCTAAGTGGTGGTATCTAATAAAAGACCTAACACCCCCAACAATTACATGTTAACCCCGAAAATTTAGAAGGCTCATAAATAGTCGCAAATCTGATTGTGTCCCTTTAGTTACCACGCTTAACCTAAGAACTTGAAAGGAAGAAGAAACTGGGTAAGTTCGTAAGAACTTAGTAAGTTCCTAGGAAAAAAATCCCAACATAATTACTTTTAGACAAGAAGGAAAAAAATATTTGATTAGTTCTGCATGTTTGGAGGATGCATTACTCTTATTACAAATCAACTAGCAGATGGTATCTTGATTCAACTCAATTGATTGGTGAACAACACTATGTTCTACCCTCAAATAAGACAATCACGGGCACATCTGCTCCGTGAATACCCCACTTTCATGGTTTACCCACTATAACAGATAGACTTACTGCTCATGCGCTCATGCAACATATAATATCACATGCACCCTTTTTCTCGTACTCACTTCCTTGTGCTAGCTTCTAGTCCCCGGTTCTCGAAGAACCAAATATTTCCTGTATCTTCAAATCTACTCGTCTAAGCTATGCAACCACATCACCTCCGTATCCTCCTAACTCCCATCCTTGTGTGAACATCTAAGTTTTCTCCCGCAAGGTTGGGTTTTCGCTAATCACAGTTTGCAACAAGTGTCATACTAGAGGCAAATCATATTCTCCTATATCTTCTTTATCATTATATACAATATCCTTCTGATACCTCCTTACAACCATCTGGATACGGAACTTGTGCACCAAAGAAGGAGTACTCATATTGTATATATATGTCTAGGTTTTCCTGGCTTGTTTAACTGTAATTAGACATGCATGCATTGATTCTCTGAATGAGACTTCTCAAACATGAACATCAAGAAAAGATGAATAAGCCACTCACCTGGCTGTACAGAGTTTAGGAGTAAATGATTTAACATGGATAACAAACATAAGGTACAAATGAACTCATTAGCATACTTTACTTAGAGTTTTATCTACTCTACCGGTTCTTTTCCTTTAGCACTGGGACTATCTCCTGTTTCTTTAGCTAAACAGTAAAACTACTTTTTTAATCATAAAAAAAATAAAAACTTAAGATACAACAAGAATCTATAAACATGCAAACGGTTTTTGGTTAGGAGTTTCCTTCCTACCCAGTAGTTAAGGAAATCCTACCAATCTTCTTTTTAAGTTAGTCTCTATCTATCTGGTAAAACTTAAAGGAAGATTTAAGAATTTACCAGCAGATAACTAGCACCGAAGTTCTGCTAACTTTTATTGTTAATACCCTTTCTAGCAGCGAAGAACTCTCATGGTTTCTTCGATGATAACAAAGTTTGGTCAAGAAGATGAATAAGAAATCTTCTTTCCATTACCACGCTATTTTATTTATAGCTAACCAACTTCCAAATCCCAATTAGGATTATCTCTAATCATTACTTGTTCTCGCACGCTTCTAATAATTAATCGCATCCTACGAGGCTCTACAAGTGTCCTAATTATTGACACGTTGCTTCCACTAGGATGTCAGGTGACTTAAATGTATCCTATAAGCCATCGTACTTACTTAAGTAACGGTACTAAAACATAGGTGGTGATCTTATTAATAGGAAAGTTTGCTTAATAAGGTCATCACCCTTCTATAGCCTTCCTATCACTAGGATTGATACTTCGTAAAATTGGTGAAGTTCTTTGTAACTCTCTACCACAAAGTTATCACCCTCACCTGTTCTAAGTTTCACAACTTAGATGGTCTCCACTGGCGTAGTCTCTCAAACCAATCCAGTTCGCATAATCAGGGTGTGACACTTGTTCCCTTAAAATATAAACTTTATGAGGCATTGTTGTGCAGAATCTCACTAAGTTCATCTGAACTTACGATTGTACTGCCTTGTATGCAGGGTCAATGGATGACTCGAGGATCGCATAGAGGGATCAAGCCAAACATCGCCAAGTCTATGCGAATGGTGGTAGTTGTTTCATGCATATTAAGGGGCACCCTTAGTGGACATGCGTCGGGGATTAATTAAGTGTAGCCGTAGTAAAATCTTAATTCTCAATAAATTATTGTAATAATTATTCGTGCCTAATAAGGTGGAATGTTTGTAAAAACTGAGTACTTGTATGGCTTAAAATATAATTTAAATTTAAATTTTGAAATTTTTTATTATCTATGGAATTGAGTAAGGGTTGTTTAGTAGTAATGGATGTATAATTTAATATTGACTAAGTTTGTAAGTAACCAAATAGAAATGTTTTAAGTAATTCGGGTTAATTGTGACACTTGGTACCCGAACCCGATGGTCGGGTCGGGTATAGGATGTTACACCACATTTGTTGCTGGAGCAACTATGATCAAATTAAATACAATTCATATAGTTAGACATAAAAATATGAGTAATATAAGAAAGTGATACGATAAATAATCATTCTCGGGTCTTATACGAGCTTATGAAAGCTCTAATGCTAACTCGAGATCAATTTAGGACTGAATTGTAAAGAATTCAAATTACACGGTTGACGTTGCAACGTGAGGGAGTTCCTATTCACACCGTGACATACTATTTTGGCCTCGTTGAGATGACAGAGTCTCTCATCACACTGTGACATTATAGGTTTTTTCCCGTTGCGACGACATACGTAACGTCACATGATGTTTCTACAATTCCTAATTGAACTTCTACTTGCAAATTTCCAAATTAACTTATCTGCATAAACATACCATACTTCCTGTCAAATAATGTAATTTACCTTAAATCATAATACCTTAATCAACTATACACTAATGCCGAATTACATATAAGTTCATCAACTAGCCTAATTCATTTAAGGTCTCAAACATACTTCCTATCCACAAGTAGCATTTGCAAATACATCTTTTATACATACTAAACCACATAATAAACTTTATCCAATTTTTACTTCTATGTAATTAAGTCCATTATACCGAAATTTCAAATTTAGTATCCTCAAAACATAGCAAAGTATCAAAACCAACTCAACCTAGGTACATGCCATATAACCAACAAATAGAATCTATACAAACATTGTTGAGTCTAGGACCTTAACTGAATGTTGAAGTTGGTGCTTGGGATCTCGATTGGGACCTAACTTGCACACAAAAAAACATACCAACGCTAAGCGATAAAGCCCAACAGTATTTTTATAATTCAAGTCAATATAACATAAATGTTATTCAAATGCAAATAATCCATTCAAGTCTATTGTTAAACTAATTTGTATAACAAATTGTAATATAAACCTAATGATCAATTCATTTGGTTATTTCATATATTACTTCCTAACCCCTATCCAACCATTTTCCACATATTTCTCTTCAAACATATTTGACCATTTCATATCACCATTTATAAACATGTACTCACATATATACACACATTCATCAATTTACATATTCAATTTTATCTCATCAATTCAATCATTTTCGAGTCTATTGGCTTGTAAATACTCAATCGGCCTCCATTGTAACACCCCTTACCCGTGTTCAACACCGGAACAGGGTACGAGACATTACCGGACTTAAACACAAAAAATCATACATTTTCGAGCCCTAAATTTGCGTCCAAATTAAAACTTTTTGCATTTAATCATAAAGTCCCATATACGAGCCTACGAGGCCCAAAACATGCTTTGGTAATGGTTCGAGACTAAACCGAAAACTTTAGGAAATTTTACAAAACTTAGAAAATTTTTCATGTTACAGGGGTCACACGACCGTGTGACCATGGGACACGCCCGTGCTACAGGTCGTGTTCAAATTAGGGAGCTCTCTGACTTGTGCCACACGACCGTGCCACACGCCCATGTGCTAGGCTGTGTGGTTGATTTAATTTTTATAATTTTTCATAAAATAGGTGTAGACTTCACACGGACGGGGCACATGCCCATGTTCAAGGCCATGTAGCACACACGCCCGTGTCTTTGCCCGTGTGCCATATTCTGGACATTCTGTTTTGCAACAATTAAGGTGCAGGGGACACACAGCTGAAACACATGCCCATGGGGCAGACCATGTGTCACTCACGGCCTAGACACACGCCCGTGTGTCTACCCGTGTGGACAAAAATAAGGCTATTTACCAAGACTTTTTGCCACCATTTAATGTACACACCTAAACAACAAAACATAGCACCAAACCAAGCATATACATACAACCAAATCAGCCACAACCAAGACAACAACACATCATTTACATGCTACCATCTATCATACACAAACATCACATACTTATCAACTCAAATAAAGTAGATTCCCACATCCATGAAAGGCATTATCATATGAATATACTTAACCAATAATAGCCAATTTCCAATGGCCTTATACAAAATAAGCTTTCGACCAATATAAGCCAACACATTTGGCCAAATCAATTATGACACATAACAAAATGACCAAGTCCCCTATACATGCCATAACTCAAAATGTTGAAATCATTGATACCAAAAATATTTGTTGATAGTGTGAGTGGTTCACCGACGATCTCTGAACCCGAACTAGCTTGGTGACACTATAAGATAAGGGAAAGAAAGGGGAGTAAGCTATATAGCTTAGTAAGTTCATATGCAAATAATAAACAACATTAACCATGCATTTGCCATATGAATAACATAACATATATCAAACACAATGTCATTAAAACTTCATGAACATAACATGCTCAATCACATTCTTACCAATAGTTTGTCATATACCGAATTCATTTCCTTTGAGTTTTTCGTACATACCTGTACCAACTCGTAACCTAATCACATACTTTCTCATCTTTGACATACCCATTGAATATCCCGTTGAACCATCTGGAATACTAAAGGATACTCAGAAATCTCGTACACACAGTATCGTACCAATGCTATATCCCAGATATGGTCTTACATGTAATCTCGTATCGATGCCATTAGCCTAGCTATGGTCATACACGAAGTCTCATATCGATGCCATATCCCAGGTATGGTCTTACGCGAAGTCTCATATTGATGTCATATCCCAAATATGGTCTTACACGTAATCTCAGTAACCCTAATGTCATGACATTTGTATCCTATCTATTCCTAACGTTCAACCGGGATTTCTCTCTTGTCGGAACTTCGTTGAATATGCTCATAGAATCAATCATACATTTCATGCAATATCAAAACATTAAAATAAAAATATAACGTTGCATTATTTACATACGAACTTACCTCGGTACAAAAATAGTGAGAATGGACCTAATCGTCAAACATTTTGTTATTCCCCCGATTTAGGTCCGAACTTCGTTTTTCTTAATCTATAATAGCAAATTCAGCTCATTTAATACACACATTATCCAATTCATTCCAAAATTCACACTATGGAAAAATTATATTTTGCCCCTAACTTTTTATCTTTTTTACATTTTGGTCCCTAGGCTCGTAAAATGAAACGTATTCAATTTTTTTAAAATCCAAACCTAGCCGAACTTTATTCATGCTCATAAAAGCCCACAATTTCAATTAAATCACACTTTTACTACATATTTTATAACCTTTACAAATAGGTCCTTTTTGACATTTTTACCGAAAATTACTTAGTAAAAGTTGTTTATCCAACATCAAACTTGCATAACCTACCATTAAACATGAAAATACACAAATATCTAACATGGGTCAAACCCTATACCTTGATTATTTCTTAAATTTGTGGTAGAAATAGATAGATCGGGTTACAACGATTTCAAAAATGTAAAGAGCATTAAAAACGGGGCAAGAACGGATCGAGCTTGAAAGTGGCCAAACCCTAGCTATGGATTCCTCCTCTAAATTTTGGCTAGCATGAAGAAGATGGACAAGATTTTGGCTTTATTTTTTCTTTTTAATTCATTTAATTACCAAATGACCAAAATACCCCTAACTTAAAACATAAAAATTCTCTTACTCCATGTCCATTTTTGTCCACTAACTTAACAAATGGTCTAATTACCATCTAAGGACCTTCAATTTAAAATCTCATAGCAATTGGGCACCGTAAACACATAGAACTCAAATTTTGCACTTTTTGCAATTTAGTCCCTTTAACTAAATTGAGTGCCCAAATGTCAAAATTTTCGAACAAAATTTTCACGAAATCATTCCATAAAACTATAGACCATAAAAATAAATAAAAATAAATTTTACTGCATCAGATTTGTGGTCCCGAAACCAATGTTCCGACTAGACCCAAAATTGGGTTGTTACATCCATGGCTCATTTTTAGCCAATTCGCATGGCCTTTCACATGTTATCGAATATCATAATTCATATGTGAGCAATTATATCAAATCAATTCGCATTTCATTTCAATCTACCATATAGCCTAGCCAAATCATGTTTATATAATCCTATTGACCTAACTCGAATTTCAAGACAGATACTAGCACACATAGTGCATCATCAGATATATCAGAGAAATCATTTTGGCACATAAGTGCATCATTGGATGTACCGAAGAAAATATACTTGACTCGTAAGTGTATTATCGACTAAATCAAAGTATATACCTGTACAATTAATAGGATAACCAGTTTCCAATTTCATCAAATAGTTCAATTCACATCCCATCATTCTCAATTCAACATCAAATCATCATTTCATCATATCATATAACATAATTTCAACTCAATTTCATACCAAGTTCCTATATTAGTTAAGTCATACAACTTTCTATTTTATTCATTTTAGTCTCTATATATTCAATTTCAACCATAGCATTTCAACTCAATAACCATTAATAACTCACCTCAACATTACATAATGAAAAATGTCATGAATATACAATAATTAGATTAGTCTCGAGTCATAGAGATATCGTTAGCTCTCACCTTATCTCTCCCTTTTGATGGTCTTTCGTCATTCTTAACTACAAGTAATAATTCAAAAATAATATAATATTAAATTCCATCAAAATCATAGTAAATTACATAGTCATACATTTTTGTAATTTATTTAATTTAGTCCCTAAAATTGGGACTAACTTAATTTTCAATTTAAAGCTTTAGATTGAAATCTAATTTCACAAATACCCATTAGGGACCTCGTATTTCTTATTCCTACTATCAATTTTACATTTTTTTCAGTTTGGTCCCTAATATACAAAACTATCAATTAAGCTTTACAATTTAGTCATTTCCTTAAACTAAGCTTAATTTCTATCAATTTAACACCTAAAAATTTAAATTATCAATAATAACAAATTTCAAAACTTTAACAATTTTACAAATTGGTACATGGGTTAGCTAAATCAAGCTTCCATGACCTCAAATCTAACAATATTACAAGAAAATGGCTTGATTGCACTAACCAATTTGTTGATTGAAAGCTTGAAAAACAATAATGGCATCCCTTCTCTAAGTTTCGGTGTTTACGCCATTTGGAGAAGATGGAAAACCCCTCTCTCCATCAACCAATTTTGTATTTTATAGTTAGATTAAAATATAATTAGTTAATTAATTATGATTTATGTTAAATAAGTTAACATGTGTTTAATTAATTAGTTGTTAACTCTACTGTCCACTACTTCATAATTAAGCATGGTCTAATTGTTGTTTTAGACTTCTGGTTAATTGTAATTTAAGTTCTCAAGTTATTTTCTAATTAAAATTCTATAGTGATTAAACTTTACAATTTAGTCCCTGGGCCCTAATTAACCATAATTTTGACTAAATTGACTATAAAAAATTCAATTCACCTATATTTTAACTCCGTAAATATCTTTATTTAATATTTACAGACTCGATTTACGAAAATGAGGTCCCGAAATAACTTTTTTTCTGACACCATTGAAAACTGGGTCTTTACAATTTTTTTCCTTAGAACTATTTTGTCGCACCTCTTCTTTCCTTGAAAATTATAAATTTTTTAAATCTTATTTAAATATGTGATAACTACATGTTTTTGCTATGTACTAATGAAAAACTTAGTATATTTTGTTGTGGATCTCTTGTGGTTGACTTTGTTGGCAGAAGTCTAGCCACTTCTTTATAACTTAGTATCCTAACAAAACTGTTGTTGTAAGGAGCATTTTAAGACACGAGAAAATAGAGGTTAATTGGAACAGAAATTGTAAAGTGTCCTATCACCATTCTTAGACACTAGCTCTTTCATCACTTGGCTTGTCATTCAAGATTTCCTACCAATAAAAAGTAGACTCCTCTTCTATGGATATCAAGATTCACTAGAGTGCATGTTATGTAAAATAGAAATTAAAATAAGGTATGTTATGATAATTACTATTACTGACCCACAATCCGAATAAGTCTGGGTTGGATTCTACATGGTCAGCACATTGAGCTTGCATATTGAGCTCGCACATTGGGCTCGCATATCAAACTTGCATAACGCTAAGTGTTATTGCAAATGATATCGTGTGATGTGGGTTCACGCCTCACTATATAGGCGAACCCCCATCGTATAAACAAGTGTTAAGTCTAGAGTATGATACATGTTGGTATGCATAAAACCTACCTAGGATATCACATCAATGAACAATAACCATATATCATATAAATATACAACCTTACCATCTAAAGAAGATAGAGGAAAACACTCAACAATTTGGGATAGTGAGCGTGGGCAGACTTTCAACCTTCATATTTTCAATATACAAAAAACCAAAATGGCTTACCCCAATGAGAATTTCCTCGCAAATTTTTTGGTAAGACAAGCTGGAGGTTCTAGCACCGACAATCAACCCAATGAGATGGACCTATTTGAGGGTTGGTTTACTGATCGACTGGAAAATTTGGGTAATTCGACCCATGCAAGGACCTTAAATTCTTTTAATCCGAATGTTCCTTCTAGTTAGGGATTATCGTTTCCTCTTATTAGGAGGCATCTGCACAATAATTATTTTCCCTTCAAAAGAAATTGAGGTTGATGAGGGATCAAATGGCTTTAGAAAGTAGTAGACTCGAGCAGCAACAAACATTTCAGCAAGAATTATTAAGACAAAATGAAAAGCTGAAGAGGGAAGTGTAGTCTAATAATTTTGATCTTCAAGATAATGCCAGCTCTCCCAGGAAGAGGATGTTGGGGCACATGTAAAACCGTGGTAGAGCGAGATGGACGCTTTGTGTAAATATGTACGGTCTTTGCATCCTGATACTCAGGATATGGATTGGTTGTTTTGCTCTAACAATCCACTGGCTCCTGAAGTGGCAACTAGGAGCTTACCAGTCAAATTTAAAGTTCTAAAAGAAATGTTTGAAGGATGTAGGGATCCTCGAGCGCAACTCATGCAATACAATGATTATATGAATGTGCTAGGAGCCTCTGATGTTGCGAACTGCAAGGCCTTCTCAATGACCCTTAAGGGAAGTGTAAAAGATTGGTATTCGACGTAACGTAGAAAGATCAAACTTGAGGGACATGTGTGCTTTTCACAGTGATGGGGGAAATAATACTAAAGATTTCTCTTCTCTGAAAGATGTTATTGAGGAAGCGGTTAGAAATGACAAGCTAAAAGATTTTGTAGCTCAAGAGACTAGCCAGCTAGGGAAAAGTTCGCGAGGCAAAGAGAAAGGTAAACAAAAAGTTAAATGAACATTACATGTGATAATCAGTGCAGATTAAGACTGGCTGACATCAAACGTAAAGAGAAAGGCTCACTTTAGAAGCGTAATGCCAATCAGCCTGCCAAAACGGCCGCGTCAGCAAGAAAAATGGAAGGTGGAAAACGATAAAGATGAGGAGTTGATTTGTGACGAATAAGGAAATGATCCAATGGTTGTGTCAGTGACTATTCCAAGGTTTGAGGTGAAGAGAATATTGGTTCATAGTGGCAATGCTGTGGAGGTGTTAACTTGGGAGGCTTACTAGAAAATAAGATTGAAGGAACAAGTTTTGAGAAGGGCAAGCCCATTGTATGGTTTCGTGAACCATCCTATCGATGTAAAGGGGTGCATTACTTTACCTGTGACCCTGGGAGATGGTGAGCAAACCATAACGAAATATGTTCAGTTTTTTGTGGTAGACCATCCAATGACTTATAATGCCATTTTTGGGTGTCCCAACATGATAATGGCTAAGATGATGATTGCAACTTTCTACATGAAGATTAAATTTCCTACAAAAATAAGGATAAGCTTTATGAAATTTGATCAGCGAACAGTCAGACAATGTCACATGTTGCCAGTCAAGCAAACACGTGAACAAGTGCCGCAAAGAATGTGCTTACAGCATATAGGAATGGCTGGTCAAGTTTTGGATTTCGAAAATTTAGATGACAGAGGTGAGGAAAGAATTAGGAAGCTAGAAGCGGTAGAGGTGTAACACCCCTAACTTGTATCCGACACCGGAACAGGGTTACGGAGCATTACCGGACTTATAAGTCAAACAATCATACATTTCATATACATTTATTTCAATTAAATTATATAAATACACAATGTAATTATACGAACTTACCTCGAATTAGTACGGAGTAAGTTGACCGATCAATCCACTACTTTTTCTTTTCCTCGGTTTAAATCTGAACGTGGCTTTTCTTGATCTATATAATATCAGATTTAACTAATTTAATAATTATTCTATTCAATTCAGTCTAATTTCATAATATGGCAAAATTACTATTTTGCCCCTAACATTTGACTTCTGTACAATTTAGTCCCTAAGCTCGTAAAATGAAATTCATGCAAATTTCTCAACACCCAAGCCTAGCATAATTTTATAGGTGCCTAAAGCAGCCCATATATCCCATAATTTCACACATTTAACACCAACTTTTCATTTTTCACAATTTAACCCCTATTTGACCATTTCATTAAAAATCCTTTAACAAAAGTTGTTTATTTAACAACAAGGATTCATTTTCTTCCATTAAACATCAAGAAAGAAAATGCTCTCATGGAAAAACCCTAGAGTTTCAATCATATTACAAATTAGTCCCCTATTTAGCTAGCTTACGCTACTACGGTCCCGAAAACATAAAAATCAACAAAAACGGGTCAAAGAATCACTTACATGCAAGGGAACTAAGTGGCTGAAATTTTAAGCTTCAAAACCCCCCTTTTTCTTTGTGTTTTTCGGTTGAATAAGAAAGAAATAGAAAAAAAGATGATAGATAGCTTTTGTTTTGTTTATTTTATCTTTTAATTACCTAATACCAACCCAACATTACCAATTTCGTGATTATACTCCATGTAAATACACTAACTCAATTAGTGGTCTAATTACTCAATAAGGACCTCTACTTTAAAGTTCTATAGCTATTTGACACCTTTAGCTAATAGAACACAACTTTCGCACTTTATGCAATTTAGTCCTTTTTCACAAATTAGGCATACAAACGGTAAAATTAGGCATCAACTTGCAGCTTTCAAACTGTCACGAATCACTTTCACTTTCTCTTCAGTCTCTCGGATCAAATCAACCATGTGAATCTTTTTCTCACTAAGCTTAGTCCAGTACAACGGAGTTCGGCATTTATGACCATATAAAGCTTTGTACAGTGCCATCTTAATGCTCGATTGAAAGCTATTATTATACGCAAATTCAACCAACAGTAAATATTTTTCCCAATTACCTTGGAACTCTAGAACACAGCAACCCAGCATATCCTCGAGAATCTGAATCACTCTCTCAGATTGACCATCATTTTGAGGGTGAAATGCAGTGCTAAAATGCAACCGCGTACCTAAAGCCTCTTGTAGTTTCTTCCAAAATCGTGATGTAAACCTCGGATCTCTATCCGAAATAATAGAAACTGACACTCCGTGCAATCTGAAAATCTCAAAGATATATAGCTCAACTAATCTGTCAAGTGAGAAGTCTCTAAGTACCGGAATAAAATGTACGGACTTCTTCAAACGATCTACAACGATCCAGATAACATCTTTCTTTTTCAAAAATAGAGGTAATCCCGATAGAAATCCATCGTAACTCTATCCCATTTCCACTCCGGTATCATCACTGGCTATAACAGTCCCGAAGGCACTTGATGTTCGGATTTAACTTGCTGACAAATCAAGTATCTCGACACAAAATCAGAAATGTCACATTTTATACCTGACCACCAGTACATTTGCCTCAAATCACTGTACATCTTAGTACTCCCCGGATGAATAGGCAAGCTACCACTGTGTGCTTCGTATAAAATTTTCTGTATAAGCTCGGGATTCTTCGGCACACAAACTCTACCTCGGAACAACAAACAATCATCGGATTCGATCTAAAACTCTGAATCAGTAGTTGACTCACATTGTACTCTTTTAGCTTGCAATTCATTATCACATTTCTGAGCCTCACAAATTTGCTGTAGAAATATCGGTTTAGCTTTCAGCTCGACTAATATCGAACCATTATCAGATAAGGTCAACTGCGTGTTCATAGCTCGCAAAGCAAACAAAGATTTTCTACTCAAAGCATCCGCGACTACATTTGCTTTTCCCAGATGATAATCAATCACTAACTCATAATCCTTCAAAAATTCGATCCATCTTCGCTGTCTCAAATTTAAATCTTTTTGTGACATCAAATATTTCAAACTCTTGTGATCGGTAAATATGTGGCATTTTTCACCGAACAAATGATGTCACCAAATTTTCAATGCAAACACAATTGCAGCCAACTCTAAGTCACAGGTCAGATAATTCTTCTCGCACGTCTTTAACTGCCTAGAAGCATACGCTATCACATTGCCCTCTTGCATTAAAACACATCCCAAACCGTTCAATGAAGCATCACTGAAAATCACAAACTCTTTACCTGACACAGGCTGAACCAACACTGGTGCTTCGGTTAACAATGCTTTCAACAGATTGAAACTCTGTTGGCACTTCTCAGACCACTCAAATTTCACATCTTTCTGTAACAACTGAGTCATCGGTGTAGTAACCATCGAGAACCCTTTTACAAATCCCCGATAGTAGCTAGCTAATCCCAGAAAACTTCTGACATCAGATATGTTTTTCGGTGGTTTCCAATCAATAACTGCTGAAATCTTACTCGGATCCACTCAGATGCCATCCGCCAATACAATGTGTCCTAAAAATCCAACTTCTTAGAGCCAAAACTCACATTTGCTGAATTTAGCAAATAATTATTTATCTCTCAACGTTTGTAGCACAATTCTCAAATGCTCGGCATGTTCAGACTAATCTCGGGAATAAATCAGAATATCGTCAATGAATGCAACAAAGAATCTGTCTAAATACGGTCTAAAAATTATATTCATCAAATCCATAAAAACTGGAGGAGCATTAGTTAACCCAAATGGCATAACAGTAAATTCATAATGCCCGTACCTGGTTCTGAATGCAGTTTTCAGCACATCTGAAACTTTAACCCTCAACTGATAATAGCCAAATCACAAATCAATCTTTGAAAATACTGCTGCTCCTTTCAACTAATCAAACAAATCATCAATTCTCGGCAAAAGGATACTTATTCTTAATCATAACCTTGTTAAGCTTTCGATAATCAATACATAGCCTCATTGATCCATCTTTCATCTTTATAAATAAAACTGGTGCACCCCAAGGCGAAAAACTCGGTTGTGCAAAACCTCTATCCGTTAATTCTTGCAACTGAGCTTTCAACTCTATCAACTCTGTCGGAGCCATTCTATACGGAGCTATCGATATCGGTGATGTTCCCGGTACTAACTCAATAGCAAACTCAACCTCTCTGATCGGTGGTAACCTGGGTAACTCTTCTGGAAAAACATCTGGATATTCACAAACCACTGGTACCGATTCAATCTTTGATTCAGACACCTTTGTATCGAGTACGTAAGCAAGCTAAGCATTGCAACCCTTTCTCACATATTTCTGCGCTAACATAGCCGATATCACTACAGGCAACCCACTCGAATCATTGGATTCAATACGAAGAGTTTCACCATTTAGACATCTCAACTCAATAATCTTTCATCTACAGTTTACAACAGCATCATGCATAGCCAACCAATCTATACCCAAAATTACATCAAACTCATCAAACGGTAAAAGCATCAAATCAGCCGAAAAACTGTAACCCCGAGTCATCAAAGGACAATTCTTGCAGACTTATCAATTAGAACATACTGACCTAAGGGGTTTGATACTTTAACCACAAATTTAATAGACTCACATGTAAATTCTTACTAGACACTAACTTTGTACATACATAAGAATGGGTTGATTCGAGATCAATAAAAGTAGTTACATCAGTGTTATAAAGAGAAAATGTACCGGTGATAACATCTGGCGCCGACGCATCTTCTTGAGCTCGAATAGCGTAAGCTCTAGCTGGCGTCCATGCCTCGGACCTCACTGTTGAATCTCTAGTTGCACCTCAACTACCACTCATATTTCCAATATTTCGGGGTGGTCTCCCTCTAGTAGCAATAATGCTCGGCCTAACAGATTGAGATTTTTCTTTCTCAGACTTCCCAGGGCAATCTCTAAGGTAGTGGTTAAAGGAACCACACCTGAAACATGCTCCGCTCTTCACCCGAAACTCACCATAATGTGGCATGTTGCAGTGCTTGTACTCAGGTCTAGCATTTCTAACACTACCCACGCTAGCTACAGATGTAGCCTGAGGTTTAGGACTGGAGTATCTCACACCTCTATCTTGATTAGAATGCCCCGTAGAAATAGTAGGACGGTAGTGATGTTTTTTAGATTTCTTTGACGTTGATTGATGAGACTTTCCCATAAATCTCTTCCTCGAATCTCTTGCTTCAAATTTGGCCTTTCTCTTTTCTTTGCTAAGCTCCTCAGCTTTTCTGTTATGTCGACTAACACCACAAACTCTTTAAATTCAAGTATTCCAACTAAAAGCTTAATGTCTTCATTCAACCCGTCTTCAAAATGTTTGCACATAACCGCTTCGGTTGGAATGCACTCACGTGCATACTTACTTAGTCTCACAAATTCTCTTTCATATTCAGATATGGTCATTCGACCCTTTTTCAACTCTGAGAATTCCTTGTGCTTTTGATCAAGAAACCGCTAACTTATGTATTTTTTTCTGAACTCGACCTGAAAGAATTCCCATGTGACCCATTCTCTCGGTACTACAAATACTAATGTGTTCCACCACTGATACGTGGTATCTTTTAGAAGAGACACAACACATTTAACGCATTTTGATGGTGTACATGACAACTCATCAAATACCCGTATTGTATTCTCTAGCCAGAACTCGACTCTCTTAAGGTCGTCATTAACTATAGCCCTAAACTCTTCAGCCCCATATTTTCAAATTTTATCAACAGGCGGTTTGCTCAAACGTACTTGTTCTAAGACTTGAGAAGTTATGGTAATCGGTGGGGGAAAAGGTGGGGGTAGAGGTTGCTGAGCAGCCGGATTCGTTCGAACATACTCAGTAAACCATTTATTCATCATTTGGAAGAAGGCTTCCTTAGCCTGTCCTCCACAACTTTCGTGACAATCGGTTTAGACCAGCACGATCTGCCGCCCCGAATCGAGGCAAAGCGCTAGCGTTACTTTAAACATCATCAGAATATGCTCGATTGGGATCCATTGTTATATGAAAAACATGATTTTAAAACATGATTTTAAACTGACAGGAGATGTCACACTATCACAGGTTAATAAATGGCATGTATAGCTAGACTCACATACGTTATGTTGGTCTGAGAATCGATTAAATTGTAGCTATGATACCAATAAATGTAACACCCCTAACTCGTATCTGACGCCGAAACAGGGTTACGGAGCATTACAAGACTTATAAGTCAAACAATCATACATTTCATATACATTTATAATTCATATAAAAACCATTCAAATACATTTATACAGTCCCTAATACGAGCCCTCGAGGCCCCAAATAGACATTAGAAGTGGTTCGGGACTAAACCGAGTTATCTACGAATTTTTAAGAAAACATGGAAAATTCTTCAAAGTGCAGGGGTCACACGCCCGTGTGGCCAGGGGACACACCCGTGTGGCTATGGGACACGCTTGTGTTTCAGGCTGTGTCCGACCCCGTGTAACTCTCTGACTTGGGTCACACGACCAGACCACATGCCTGTGTCCCAGGCCGTGTACCCTTCAAAATGGCCTCACATGCCCGTGTGCCAGGCCGTTTGCTAGGCCGTGTGAAAAATAGAGGGTATAATGACTTGTGCCACACGGCCAAGCCACATGCCCATGTGTGAGGCCGTGTGAAGATACTGACTTGGTTTCAAAAGAAGCATCAGGGGACACACGGTTGTGTCACCTGGCGTGTGTCACACACGACTGAGACACACGCCCGTGTCTCTGCCCGTGTGGACAAAAATAGGTCATTTTCCAAGCCATACTCCTCACCCACATTGGTACCAACCTATACACATCAATTGGCATACAACCATGGCATAAATAGGTACTTAAAACTAACCGGTATCAAGTTTATAACATGAACATTTACACCACAACATGAAATCACAATTAAATTCATTCGACCACTTTAAAACATACCGAACATACTTCAAAGGTTACCTAAATGGTCAAATACATGTATGAGACATTTTGCCTAACTTAGCATACATAAAATTTTCAAATTTCAACCACTTGGCACTTTCAGTACCATTTCATAAACATGGCTTTCACATAGCAAATATACACAATATATCATAAGGACATTTACATCTAATTACATATCAAAACGTATATCATTTTCAAGCCAAATCGATTGGCTAATTACACCACAAAACACATAGGCCACATTAGCCAAAATACCTATACATGCCATTTAACCCAAAATGTAAAGTCCAAAGTACCAAAATGAGTATTTGACAGTGTGACGCAAATCTCTGATGACCTCCAAACCGACCGAGCTTCCGAGGCACTATAAAACATGAGCAAATAAGCGGAGTAAGCAATTTAGCTTAGTAAGTTCGTAAAACATAGAATAAAACTTACCATATTACCACAAATTTAGGTAAATAACTCAAAGCATAACTCATTTCAATTTGGCCAAAGCCTATCATACACTCCATAATCATGTTAGTCATATATTCACATAAAACCGAAAATCATATATGAATTCATCAATTAATTGAATTCCCTGTACATGTAACATCTATGCTACGTAATCATATATCAAATATCAACCATTTCCATGTAAATACTTGTACTTGTTCATATCGGACTTGTATAATCCCATAATAATACTATGCCCATTGAACCATCTAGAATAACGTTAGATACGCGAGTGGTACACACGAAGTGTACTGAACAGTAAATTCGTCAATTCCTGTACATGTATGCTCTTACGAGCCAAAATCAATAAGCTACTCTGAGTTGAAATATGGTAAGCTCATACGAGCTGTGGTGAGTCCGCAACACATGCAGGATCTCAACCAAAATTGGTAACCCTAATGACATGTCATTTGTATCTTATGAATTTTTAAGGTTCAAACGGGGCTCGGTATTCTTAGTCATATATTAGTTATGCATTCAATATTTTTGCACCATAATTACTAAATTCACATACATATATTTCAATTAAAGTATATAAATACACAATGTAATTATACGAACTTACCTCGAATTAGTACAGAGTAAGTCGACTGATCAATCCACTATTTTTTCTTTTCCCCGGTTTAAATCCAAACGTGGCTTTTCTTGATCTATATAATATAAATTTTAACTAATTTAATAATTATTCTATTCAATTCAGTCCAATTTCATAATATGGCAAAATTACCATTTTGCCCCTAACATTTGACTTCTTTACAATTTAGTCCCTAGGCTCGTAAAATGAAATTCATGCAATTTTCTCAACACCCAAGCCTAGCCGAATTTTATAAGTGCTCAAAGCAGCCCATATATCCCATTATTTCACACATTCAACACCAACTTTTCATTTTTCACAATTTAACCCCTATTTGACCATTTCATTAAAAATCCTTTAACAAAAGTTGTTTATTTAACAACAAGGATTCATTTTCTTCCATTAAAAATCAAGAAAAACAAAAATGCTCTCATGGAAAAACCCTAAACTTTCAATCATATTGCAAATTAGTCCCCTATTTAGCTAGTTTATGCTACTACAGTCCCGAACACATAAAAATCAACAAAAACGGGTCAAAGAATCACTTACATGCAAGGGAACTAAGTGGCTGAAATTTTAAGCTTCAAAACCCCCCTTTTTCTTTGTGTTTTTCGGTTGAATAAGAAAGAAATAGAAAAAAAGATGATAGCTAGCTTTTGTTTTGTTTATTTTATCTTTTAAATACCTAATACCAACCTAACATTACCAATTTCATGATTATACTCCATGTACATCCACTAACTCAATTAGTGGTCTAATTACTCAATAAGGACCTCTACTTTAAAGTTCTATAGCTATTTGACACCTTTAGCTAATAGAACACAACTTTTTCACTTTATGCGATTTAGTCCTTTTTCACAAATTAGGCATACAAACGGTAAAATTTCTTAACAAAATTTTTATGAAATGATACTATCAACTTGTAGACCACAAAAATAATATTAAAACTAAATTTTTCAAGTTTGAATTTGTGGTCCCAAAACCACTGTTCCGATTTCACTGAAAACGAGTCGTTACAAGAGGTTACAGAAACTTTATAGTTGTTCTATGATAATAAGGATAATATGGTAAAAAAAATTTGGCTTTGGCAAAAAAAGAGAAAAGAGGATTTGATTCTGTGTTTAAGGTCGAACTCCAATATTTTTGTGTGGTCAGCTGTAGATATACTCGAGGTGGATCCTCTAGTAATTATTCACAGGTTAAATACATTCCCTGAGGTGAAACCAGTTAAATAGAAGAAAAGAAAGTTCACTCCGTAGGTCGTAGAGGCAATAAGGTAAAAGGTCGGGAAATTACTGTCAGCAGGATTTATCAGAGAAGTAGTGTACCTTGATTTGGTCTCGAATGTTGTGATGGTGAAGAAAGCTAGTGAAAGTGAAGAATGTGTATTGACTTCACCAACCTTAATAAAGCTTGCTCGAAGGACAATTTTTCTTTTCCCTCAATTAATAGATTGGTGGATGTGTCCTCGGGGCATAAATTCATGAGTTTTATAGATGCATTTTAAGGTTACAACCAAGTATCCATGGCCCTAGAAGATCAGGATAAGATAGCCTTTATTCAACGCTAAATCGGAAGGGTAGTGGCGCTCAACAGGTTTGTTTCCAAAATGACAAACAAGTTTTTATTCTTTTACTAGGTCAGAGGAGCGCCAAGTTTCTTTTGAGAAGCCCAAGCTATACCTTACCTCTCCACCACTCCTGGTGTCGCCTCATGTGGGATAAACTCTTTACCTTTTTTTGGTAACCTCAAATAAGCAGTAACAGAGGTTTTGATCAGGGTAGAAGGAACTCGCCAATTCCTAGTATATTATGTTAACAAAGTGTTGTAGAATGGTGAGCAATGGTATTCAAAAATAGAAAAAAACTAATTTTTGCTATAATTGTGGCAGCTCACAAGTTGTGTCCTTATTTTCAGGCTCATCCTGTAATTGTCATGACAAACCAACCTATCAAAGATATTCTGTCTATAGTGGATACTTCAGGAAGAATGACAAAATGTGGAATTGAATTAGCTGAATTCGATATAGAGTATGCTCCAAGGACGACGATCAAGGGTTAGATCCTAGCTAATTTTATGGTAGAGTGCTCTTTTGATAAATCATCAGATCTCGCATGTAACTTTTAATTTGAAATATTGTTATTCACGTACGATTATTGAAATTGCACTTAATAGATGCTTATTTTCTCCTACGATGTCTTATTATAAATACATGTTAGCTCTAAAAAAATTATTTTTTGTTCACCACACAAGATGTCGTAGTTAGTTCACCACAGGGGGAACCGAATTCAATTACGAAGCCAAAGTGTTTGGTAGTTTATGTTGATGGCTCCACAAAAAAGATAGGATCACAAGCATGTGTTCTTCTAGTCAACCCCGACAAAAATGAGTGGTTGTATGGACTATCTTTTGGCTTCCAAGCTTCCAACAACGGTGCGAAGTACAAGGCACTAATCTCAGGATTACAATTGTGGAGGAGTGAGAGAACTAGTTATACATACAGATACTCAGCTCGTAGCAAACCAGATGATTGGGGAGTATGAAGTGAAAGAACCAATCATGAAAAAATATTACTCCATAGTAGCTCAACTACTCATGAAGTTTGATAAAGCACAAGTCAAGCATCTTTCAAAGAAGGCAACCTTACCATCTAAAGAGGATAGAGGAAAACACTGAACAAGGTACCATATTTTTCCCCGCTACTATTACTTAAAGTTAATAACATAGAGATTCTCTCTTAATGACACTCAAGAATTTTGAAAATAATTATTCCCTAGGTTGTTCAGAACCTACAAGGAAAAAACTACTTGGTCAATATTATTGAGAATTTCGAAAACAATTATACCCTAGGTTGTTCAGAACCTACAACGAAAAAACTACTTGGTCAATATTATTGAGATGGCGTTGAATGCATATGTTTATTTCCTTTGGCAAGAAAGAGATTGGAGAATCCATGGAGGTCGAGCTTGACAAATTTAGGAACTTAGCAAAGCTAATCAAAGGGATGAAACAATATTTAGCCCTTACATTTGGAAATTTTTATCAACTTAATCCTTGAATTTTTTTGGATCCATATTAGTCCCCAAACTTGACAACTCTTTTTCCAATTTTAATCCCCTGTAATGATGTAATACTTTAATATTGTGTCACATCATCACAATGATCAAAATTAAGAAAAAAATGTCAAATTCAAAAGCTAAATGTTACCAATTCTCGGGCACAAAATTTCTGCAAATCAAGACAACATTTTACTTTATAGATTATAGAGCTTATTATATGACTATAACTCGTAGGTTTTAGGTAAGGTCTTAGTGCATAGTTTGCTTCTGTTTTTAATAATAAAATTTTAATTACTTATAAAAAAATAAAAGATTTGAATGCAATTTAAAATTTTTAAATAAACATGAATAAATAGTAAAGTAAATAGAGATAAATTCATTCAAAGTTGATTGATTTTCTATTTTAATAAAAAAATTAGTTACTTTATTTAATCTTGGAATTTCAAAGTAGGATTGATCTAGATCACCGAGTCAACTTTGAGTTGAAGATTATTTTATGTTCGAGTTGTTCTGAATTTGAATTATTCAAGTTTAAAGTTGGAATTTTTTCAAGTTGGATCGTAAATTTGGATAATTTAAAGTTATAATCATTTTATTTCAGATTCATGTAATTTCAAATTTAAATTATCTAATTTAAATCAATTTTCTATTCATATAAATCAAAATTAAAATAAAAGATTTTAAATTTTTTATAATCAAATCCAATTTAATTCGAATTCATTTATTTAGGAAGGAATCGATCCGTCAAACACAAATTTATAAACCCAAAGGGGCCCAGTTGTTTCTACCATGAATGTGACGAAAAATAAGGTATGTAGATAGGGGGAGGACAATGGAAACGGACGGCCAAGATCTAACGATATCGTATTTGAGGTGAATTTACAAATCGCCTTCCTTAAAACATATAGCGCGGGTTCCTTTCACCGCATAATTCTACGAAACTCAACGGTCCGTTAAAACTGCAAGAAAAAAAGAGAATCGACGAAAAAGAAAAGTATCCTTTTCTTTCTTCATCTTATTTCTTAATTCAACTTATTTGTTTCATCTGATTTTTCTTCTACCAATTTTTTGGTATTAATATGATCGGATTTTGATGCTTAGATCTTCAACTTTAGGATCTTTTTAATGTAGATCCTCATATTTTACCTAATTTTGCATTCAATTATCGATGATCCGCATTATAATATTGTCGAAACCATTTTTTTCAAAAACGGGGGTCGACTTTGGTTTTGAAAACGAAAACGAAAAACAGGAGTCGCCACCAATCCTTTTTGATTAGGTGTGATCGGGTCACCTCGTAATTTGGGTTATTTTAATAATAGATTTGATTTATTAAAACAATGATTTTTGTATACGAAATTCAAAAAAACGGGTTCGGGAGTCGGTTACACACGAGGAAGGATTAGCACCCTCGTAGCGCCCAAAATTGGTACCTAGTTGATTAATTAGTGTCTTAGTGTCGAAAATCAAAAATTTGGAGAGGTTTTAAAAATAAGATCCCTTGTTAAAACATTGCTTAATAGAAAATTTTTCGGAGAAGATGGCATATTTCACGTTAATCGAGAATAAAGAATTACGTCCCGTAAGTTAGGACACAATATCTTAAATCCCAAAACGAGGATAAATACCAAAAAAAAATTATTTATTTTAAAAGACATTCGATTATCTCGGTTTTAGAAAGAAATCGTATTCCATAAGTTAGAACACGACTGTTTTTTAATTCCCGAGAATAATTAAAAATATTATGCTTTAAAAATATTCATTTATTCGGATTTACGGAGAAAATCGCAACCCCGTAAGTTAGGGAACAACTTTTCGATTTTAAAAAAAAACGCGGAGTGTTGCTTATTTTAAAACAAAATTTAATGTATCGGGTAAAATGTAACGTGATTTTGTAGTAAAATGTAAAATGAATTACGGTACTTCTGCGCATAACGGAGTAATACATATCTTAATACATGACAATATAAAGGACGAAAATAAAATAACAAGCCAAAATAAATGAAAAATAATGATTAAAAAAAGAACTAAAAATTTAGAACCAAAGAACTAATACTAATAAAATAAACAAGTATAATGTAACACAAATTAAAAATCATAATATAAATAATAATGATGATGACATTAATAATAATAATAAAAATCCTGAAGTTTTAAAACTATATAGAAAGATATAAATAAATAAGTAATAAAATGATAAAATAAATAAATGTATTTAAAAATATTAAGCAAATAAATATTATGGAAATAATAGTAATAATAACGAAGTTAATTAATAATATAATAATAATAATAATAATAATATGTTAATAATAACATTAATAATAATGGTAATAATAATAATAATGGTAGTAGAAAGGAAAGTAATAATAATAATAAATGTAATAATAATAATAATAATAATAATAATAATAATATTAAAAATAATAGTAAGAATAATAGTAGTAATATTAAACTTAATTAATTTATTAATGCGATAATAAAAACAAGTAAACAAAAATAAATAATAATAATAATAATAATAATGAATTAAAAATAAAATATCAAAAATAACAAAAGAAATAAAAAAAAATGACCAAATTGAAACTTAAAACAGAAGTCAGGGGAAAAATCGGAAAGAAAAAGAAAGGAAAAGGACCTATCCGAACACGCGAATAACAAGGAGGGGCCAAAAGGGAAATTTTCCCTTCTCCTCCAAAACGACGTCGTTCAGATAGGGACCTAACTGAAATCGCAATAAGTTATGGGGCAAAAATTAAAAAAGATAAAAACTTGATTGTAAAACAATAAAAAGCGGAAGGGCTAAATGTGCAATTAGCCCTTCCATCGAAAGCACGCGGATCCTCCTTGCGGGTCGGGTCAAGGCGCGGGTCAAAGGACCAAACGGCGTCATTTTGTGGTCTCCCTAACCCCATCGAAACGATGTCGTTTTCTCTACCTATATAAACCCACTTTTTTGCAAAAAAATTCATTTCTGCCGAAAATAAAAAAAAGGGCCTCTTGTTTTCTCTGCTGGGGCTCCTTCTCCGGTCGGGTTTTCAGCCATCGGCCACTGTGGCAGCCGCCGATCACCGGCGACGGCGCCGCCGTCCACGGTTTCCGAAAAATTCAAAAAGAGCCATTTTTCTCAGCATTTCGAGTCCAAACCCTCAAGACACCGTATTTCATCGAAAACGGCCAACCTCGGCCGTCATGCGAAAGGTCAGTGATGTCGCCCCCTTTTTTTTGTATTTTCTCGTTATTTCCCTTTAAGCACTAATAAAAGATTAAAAATAACACAAAATGAACCACCTTTAAGTTTTTCTGCGATTTGATTTCTTGTCTGTATTTTTCTATTTGAAAATCGGTCCCCTTACATTGTTTGTCTCAAGGCTTTTATAGCCGAAAATACAAGTGATTTGATTTTATATTTATTGCTACTGTTTCTATTTGCTTTCTCTGTTTTTTCTACTTTCTCTTTTTTTGCTGTGTTTGCAGGTCATAGAGGGTCAACGGAGGCAGAAGTCTTGCCATTTTGGTGCCACATCAGTGGAGGAGCCGTCCCTCGGGCGGTGTGCGTGTCGAGGGCACACATGGAGGCGCGGCGCCTTAGCTAGGGTTCCTGACCTTTTTTCTTTTGCTGTAAATGTTTAGTTTTGGGCCTGTTTAGGGTTTGGGCTTGTTTTTTAAAAAAATAGACTGTAATGGACTGTTGGGCCCGGGCTAAAATTGGGTTCTACATCTGCCCCTCTTTGCTCGTTGTCGTGTAACGAGAAAAGAGCAAAGACTTTTAAGAAGGACCAATTTTGCCCGGTCTTGCCGAATTTTGATTTCTCTAGTGCTTTCTTTTTTCAAGTAGCCTCAATCTGTCCCACTGCAACTTCAAGAGTATAAGATTTGCTATCTTCAATCTGCTCCACCGCAACTTTAGGGAGATAAGATTTGAAGCTTCACTCCACTGCAACTTCAGGTAGACAAGGTCTGTAACTTATAGCTTTAGTCTATTCCACTGCAACTTCAGGGAAATAAGATTCGTTGTCTTCTGGCCCCCTCATTGTAATCTTCAGGAGATAAGGCTGGTGGCTTCAATCTGCTTCACTGCAACTTCAGGAAGATAAGATCTGCCAATTTGTAGCTTCAATCTGTTCCACTGCATCTTTAGGGAAATAAGATTCACTGTCTTCAGTCTGCTCCGCTACAACTTCAGGGAGATAAGGCTGGTGGCTTCAATCTGCTCCACTGCAACTTCAGGAAGATAAGATCCGCCATAATTTGTAACTTTAATCTATTCCACTGCAACACAAGGGAAATAAGATTCACTATCTTTAGTCTGCTCCGCAGCAACTTCAGGGAGATAAGGCTGGTGGCTTTAATCGCTTCCATCGCAACTTCGGGAAGATAAGATTCGCCATAATTTGTAGCTTTAATCTGCTCCACTCGCAACGCCAGTGAAATAAGATTCATTGTCTTCATCCGCTTCTGCTGCAACTTCGTGGAGATAAGGTGGTGGCTTCAATCGCTTCCACCGCAACTTCAGGAAGATAAGATTCGCCATAATTTGTAGCTTTAATCTATTCCACTGCAACGCCAGGGAAATAAGATTCGCTGTCTTCAGTCTGGTCCGCTGCAACTTCAAGGAGATAAGGCTAGTGGCTTCAATCAGCTCCACTGCAACTTCAGGAAGATAAGATCTGCCATCTTCGATCTACTCCACTGCAACTTCAATGAGATAAGATCTACAACTTCAATCTACTCCACTGCTACTTCAGGGAGATGATATTTGTGGATTCACCGATCTTGCTACACTGTCCTCTGGGGGACATGACGTGTAGAATCAATTTCATGGGCCTGTGCTTATGCCAAATGATTAGGATGTCATGATCAGAATGAATGAAATGCTCCTAACTAGATATTATGAATGATATTTGTATGAATGCATGAGAATGATCCCTTTTTAATGTTTGGGTTTTCATTGCTCATTGTTCATCAAGGTTGTATCACTGAGGTGTTATCATGCCCCCTTTGCTCAACTGGTGTCTTTGACAGAAAGTCCGAAGAAATAGTCACAATTTAGACTCTTCTTTCTCGAATATTTCCAACCCTTAAGTTTGGCGAGTTCTAAATAATAGTCCTGTTTCAGGTTCTTGTACTATTTAGAAGCTTCCAGAGTAATATGCAGAACTCCTTTTGTGAAAGTATTATTAGTTCATTAATCGTTATTTCAATGCAAAATGCTTGAAAAAGATCATAATGATGGACAAAACTAAAATTTATTAGGAATAAAATCTAAAAAGGGTGGATTAATCAAAGAAAGCAAACATTACTAAAACACAAAATGAGTAAAAAGAAAATAGGTGCCCCAAATATTGCAGCATGAGCTTCTCTGCACAAACTTTTTGAGGACCCTTTTTGAGCTCAATATGTGTTTAGGGGATCTAGAGTACTCTATTGATGCCCCAAGACGTAACATCTCTCCTTCTTGTTAATTCAGAGAAAGCGAGACTACCGCATGCCCCATTTTTTATTAAAATTTGAATTGCCCTTTACGAGTTTTCAATTCAAAACTCATTTGGTCTCAAGGCGCCCTTTGCGGGTTTTCGCCTTGTCCTCTCCTTTTTCTTTCCCTTTTCTTTTCTTTCCTTTTTTGTGTTTTTTTTTAAATGAAGTATTTCTTGACTGAGTCTGAATTCACAGGATTAGGCAGACTCTTGCCGTCCATCTCAGTTAATATCAACGCTCCTCCAGAAAAGGCCTTCTTTACCACATAAGGTCTTTTCCAGTTTGGCATCCATTTTCCTCTGAAATCCTTTTGTATGGGAAGGATCTTCCTCAATACCAAGTCCCCTTCATGGAATTCTCTAGGGTGAACCTTTTTGTTGTAAGCTCGCATCATTCGTTTCTGGTACATTTAACCATGACAGATAGCTCTCAACCTCTTCTCTTCGATTAAATTTAACTGATCATATCGGGATTGGATCCATTCTACTTCATCCAACTTCAGCTCGGATAGGACTCGAAGGGAGGGAATCTCAACTTCGATGGGTAAAACCTCATTCATTCCATAAACCAAAAAGAAAGGAGTTGCCCCGGTAGAGGTCTTGACCGATGTTTGATATGCATAGAGAGCAAATGGTAACTTCTCATGCCAATCTTTATGAGTCTCAATCATTTTCCCCACGGTCTCTTTTTTCTTTCTTTTTTTGTTTTTTTATTTATTTTTTCTTTTTTTGTTTTTTTGTTGCCCCCACTACACCATTCATTTTGGGGTGATATGGTTTTTTAATCTTGAACAGACTGCAAACTTCTGATATCGTGTTGTTATTTAAATTTAGTGCATCGTCAGATATGATCCTTTTTGGCATTCTATACTGACATATGATCTCTTTTTTCAAGAATTTGCTGATTGTTGACTTTGTGACATTGGCATTGAAGTAACTTTCACCCACTTAGTGAAGTAATTGACGACCACGAATCAATGCCCGCCAGAATATTTTTTGACGAGATCGGCCCACTGACATCCATGCCCCACATAGATAAAGTCTATGGGGATGTCATACATGAAGAGATGAAGGAGGCACATGAATCTTGCCTCCATAAATTTGGCTTGGTATAACTGATGCAATCCCCTTCCATGGTGGACCAGCAGTAACCGAACCTCATGATTTGCCTGGCCATTGTAAAACCATTAGCATGTGTTCCCCTTCTAAGATTTCCTTAGCCTTAACAACATCCACACGTCTTAGTAGCCCAGGCATATCTTGATATGACCATGCAAAAACATCTTTGAATGTTTGGAATAACTCAATGACGTCTCGCTTTGTCTATGTGGTGATACAGGCTCCGATCTTCACCTCTTTCTCTTCTCCTAGGCTCACAATGACTCTTTGTAAGGTAGGGTATGTTTTTCATCCTGTTCTACCATCCTTAACAAATCAAGAGATAGGTTACAATCTCTGTCATCTTCAAAGTCCTGAGATCCCTCTAGACACATATATCTTGCTCAAAAGTAGATTCTGAGTCAGTAGCAGCGTCGCTCATGTCGTTGATATCTGGAGACCTGTTGTAGGTACGAAGGAATATTCAAAAAATAAATAAATCTAAGAATAATTATTTATGTGCTATGAACATGAATGAAATGAAGGAATAAAAGAATATTTGCTCAAAGTGAGACACAAAAATGCATTTTTCATTGAAAATAAAGGTGTTGGACATGAGCCTATTTCACGAAAGGATTCTTATTGCTTCTAGGCTTAAAGCAACAAGCGTGTTTTGAATATTACTCTAAATTAGCTCTAAAAAATATAAGGATCTCTTCCACAGCCTCATTATTCAAAACACTCCCAAGTATGTAAGGGCAGACGCTTGGAAAATTCTATTCCCCGGTTCCCTCTTCAAATACGGCGTTAATGTTCAAATTCCCCGATATTCCTTTTGGGCTTTTGACTTCTTCAAGGAATTCTAGTTCCTTATTATCTATCAGGTCTTGCACCAAGGCCCTGAATTCACTTCACCTTTGAATCTCGTGACCTTCTTCATCGTGGAACTCACAATAGTTCCTTGCTTCTCCAGGTTCCTCCCCTGAGTCCTGTGTGATTAATCCACTTTTTACCATTTTCTTCCAAACCTCTCTCAGTGGGGTTTTCACTTCTGCTATATTCATCTTGATTATCTTCCCCGTATTCTCGATTATCGCGTTTACCCCTTTGTCAGAATGGTTGGGTAACAGATTTTCTGCACCAAATGGATCATCGAATTTCACAATACCCATTTTGATGAGTCTTTCGATTATCTTTTTTAAAGCGGTGCAGTTCTCGATTGAGTGTCCTATGATTTTCGCGTGGTACTCGCATTGGGCGTTCGCATCGTACCATTTGGAGAATGAAGGCTGCATAGGTTTTAGGTAGAAAAGGGATACTATATGTGCATCAAACAAACTTTGGTACAACTCCCCATACATGATTGGGATGGGCGTGAACCAGAGTTTTTCTGAGTTCGGTCTTAGATTGGAATCTTGCCTTGGGGGGACCTGATGGCTAGTAGTTGTCGTCCTTGGCTGGCTTACGGTAGTCGGCTTTAAATAGCCCTTGTCATACATACTTGCATTATTCGCCTCATTTTCCCTCTTCTTCAAGGCCTTTAAAGTATTGATTTGGGAGCTCCTCTCTCTCCTTTTCCGTTTGTAACGATCTTCAGATTGTTTTGGGAGCTCCACTCTCGCCTTTTTTGTTTCCGCTAGATCATCCAGATCAAGGACGACAGGATTGATTGGATTATCCCCTGGACTAGAACCTGAACCTATCAGGAAGTTCACCGGTGTCGAGGTACCGGTCTGGTATTCGGGTTTGATGTTAACGGACACCTTTTGTGGATACGTGTCTGGTCGTGCTGGGGTGTTTGTTGGGGTAAAGCTTGAATGATAAGCGAGGTCCTCTTTATCATCCCCGGAATTAACCATAGGGCTTTTTCCTTTTTTAATCCTCTAGCTAACATCTGGGTTAGCTGGCTCATCATGTTTCTTTGGAATTCAAGCATCTGATTCCTCATATCTTGTTGAATTTTGGCCAATTGCTCTTGCATCTGTATTTGCATTTGCTCTAATCTCTCCAACCTTTGGTCCATTTCTTTAGTTTTCCTCGTGTATCGATATTCCAGGGTAACTGCCAAGATTTTAGGGTCTTTTGTGAGTTTTATTGCATATGATGCAAAGCAATGCAAATGCATGAAATGAATGCAAAAAAGAGGAAAGAGGCATTGACTCTGATTCAATTCCACTAGAACAACTTTACTAGAAAACAAATTTCTTTACATAAAACAGATTATATATACGGCCTTACCCTAATACTCAAAATGAAGACATCGATCCTTTTCTTCATATCCGGATGTTAAGATCAAATCTCGCAAATTTTCCAATGGATGCCTCTACTAGCTCCTTTTTGCTTGATCCGGGCTGCGACCCATGGCTCACTCATCCCCGTGATGCTTGTTAGCTTCTTTAACGATTCTCAAATAATCTTTTTCAGCTTGAATCCTAGGGAAATGAAGCAAATTCGTGTACTCATCCGTCAGACCATCACCCTTCTCTCGTGTTTTCTCGGACCATATTTGAACGGCTGTATTGTCCTCCACTTTATCAAGAAATCTATTTTCCATGACAAGCTCTCTATTTAGCAACTGAACGTGAATTAACACCTCTTTTCTATGATGAATATGCAATGCAATCAAAGAAAAATAAACAAGTCAGTATACAAAGTAAGAATTTAAAGTAAGTAGGAAATAATAAAGCGCCTATTCGGGTAACCACTAGGGTTTGGTGTGGCTCTACCTAGGGTAAGCTTCTTAGGACTCATTATATGCGGTTCGGTCCTAAAGTAAGGGTACCTGAACCGGCAGATTCCTCGATCCTCACCCATTATAGGCTCATACGGACCGAGTTCAATTATGGAGAATACATTTCCCTATGGCTGTACGGAGATGAAAATCTCACGAAGACATAGGTACTGATGTATCCCGAAAGCGATTCACTATCCTATACGGAGGTGAAGACCTCACGAAGGAATAGTTTCTCACTCCCACTTAAAGGGGTAAAATCGACCGATTATGCGATGCAAGATGCGGAGATATATTAAATGACTCGAACCAATGAAACAAACATATCAAAATGATGCAAAAAATGAAACGCAATGAAAGAATTGTAAATTTAAACCGAATTATCAATTTTTGACAAAAAGATAAGAAATAATCAACTCGTGGCTTGACTCTCTTATTTTGTCCCCAGTGGAGTCGCCAAGCTGTCGAAACCATTTTTTTCAAAAACGGGGGTCGACTTTGGTTTTGAAAACGAAAACGAAAAATGGGAGTCGCCACCAATCATTTTTGATTTGGTGTGATCGGGTCGCCTCGTAATTTGGGTCATTTTAATAATAGATTTGATTTATTAAGACAACGATTTTGGTCTACGAAATTCGTAAAAAGCGGGTTCGAGTCGGTTCATGCATTTAGGAAGGATTAGTACCCTCGTAACGCCCAAAATTGGTACCTAGTTAATTAATTAGTGTCTTAGTGTCGAAAATAAAAAATTTGGAGAGGTTTTAAAAATACGATCCCTTGTTAAAACATTGCTTAATAGAATTTTTTTTGGAGAAGATGGCATATTTCACGTTAATCGAGAATAAAGAATTACGTCCCATAAGTTAGGACACAATATCTTAAATCCCGAAACGAGGATAAATACCAAAAAAAATTATTTATTTTAAAAGACATTCGATTATCTCGGTTTTAGAAAGAAATCGTATTTCATAAGTTAGAACACGACTATTTCTTAATTCCTGAGAATAATTAAAAATATTATGCTTTAAAAACATTCATTTATTCAGATTTATCGAGAAAATCGCAACTCCGTAAGTTAGGGAACAACCTTTCAATTTTTTTTTTAAAAAAAAATGCGGAGTGTTGCTTATTTTAAAACAAAATTTAATGTATCGGGTAAAATGTAACGTGATTTTGTAGTAAAATGTAAAATGATTTACGGTACTTATGCGCATAACGGAGTAATACATATGTTAATTCATGACAATATAAAGGACGAAAATAAAATAACAAGCCAAAATAAATGAAAAATAATGATTAAAAAAAGAACTAAAAATTTAGAACCAAAGAACTAATACTAATCAAATAAACAAGTATAATGTAACACAAATTAAAAATCATAATATTAATAATAATGATGATGACATTAATAATAATAAAAAAATCCTCAAGTTTTAAAACTATATAAAAGATATAAATAAATAAGTAATAAAATGATAAAATAAATAAATGTATTTAAAAATATTAAGCAAATAAATATTAAGGAAATAATAATAATAATAACGAAGTTAATTAATAATAATAATAATAATAATAATAATAATAATAATATGTTAATAATAACATTAATAATAATGGTAATAATAATAATGGCAGTAGTAAGGAAAGTAGTAATAATAATAAATGTAATAATAATAATAATAATAATAATAATAATATTAAAAATAATAGTAAGAATAGTAAGAATAATAGTAGTAATATTAAAATTAATTAATTTATTAATGCGATAATAAAAACATGTAAACAAAAAAATAATAATAATAATAATGAATTAATAATAAAATATCAAAAATAACAAAAGAAATAAAAGAAATGACCAAATTGAAACTTAAAACAGAAGTCAGGGGAAAAATCGGAAATAAAAAGAAAGGAAAAGGACCTATCCGAACACACAAATAACAAGGAGGGGCCAAAAGGGAAATTTTCCCTTCTCCTCCAAAATGACGTCGTTCAGATAGGGACCTAACTGAAATCGCAATAAGTTATGGGGCAAAAATTTAAAAAAAAGAGATAAAAACTTGATTGTAAAACAATAAAAAAGCGGAAGGGCTAAATGTGCAATTAGCCCTTCCATTGAAAACAGGCGGATCCTCCTTGCGGGTCGGGTCAAGGCACGGGTCAAGGGACCAAACAGCGTCGTTTTGTGGTCTCCCTAACCCCATCGAAACGACGTCGTTTTCTCTGCCTATATAAACCTACTTTTTTGCAAAAAAATTCATTTCTGCCGAAAAAAAAAAACAAAAGGGCCTCTTGTTTTCTCTGCTGGGGCTCCTTCTCCGGTCGAGTTTTCGGCCATTGGCCACCGTGGCGGACGCCGGTCACCGGCGACGGCGCCGCCGTCCACGGTGGCCAGAAAATTCAAAAAGAGCCATTTTTCTCGACCTTTCGAGTCCAAACCCCCAAGACACCGTTTTTCATCGAAAACGGCCAACCTCGGCCGCCGTGCGAAAGGTCAGTGATGTCGCTCCCTTTTTTTGTATTTTCTCGTTATTTCCCTTTAAAGCACTAATAAAAGATAAAAAATAACACAAAATGAACCACCTTTAATTTTTTCTGCGATTTGATTTATTGTATGTATTTTTCTATTTGAAAATCGGTCCCCTTACATTGTTTGGTCTCAAGGCTTTTATAGCCGAAAATACAAGTGATTTGATTTTATTTTTATTGCTACTATTTCTATTTGCTTTCTCTGCTTTTTGCTGCTTTCTCTTTTTTGCCGTGTTTGCAGGTCATGAAGGGTCAACGGAGGCAAAAGTCTTGCCATTTTGGTTCTACATCGGTGGAGGAGCCGTCCCTCGGGCGGTGTACGCGCCGAGGGCGCACATGGAGGCGCGGCGCCTTAGCTAGGGTTCCTGACCTTTTTTCTTTTGCTATAAATGTTTAGTTTTGGGCCTATTTAGGGTTTAGATTTGTTTTTTTTTTAAATGAACTGTTGGGACCGGGCTAAAATTGGGCTCTACAAATATTACAACATCTGAAATTTTATCCTCAGATTTTCTATTTCTTTAAGAAAAAGAAAACTGAAATTACAGTTGAATCACACATTTGCAAATTGAATTTCTCAGTTCAAGTTCATTTTCAATTCATGGCGGAGGGAACAATGCCAGTGTTCTACTTGTTTATGATTAATTATGATGTTATTTTCGACTTCGCGTTTTACCTAATTTTGCGTTTAATTACTGAATCTGCATTATCATGTTATGAAGTGTGAACTTTTATCCTTAAATTTTCTGATTATTCAACAACAAAAAAACAAGAAAACTGAAATTACAGTTGAATCGAATATTTTTCTCAGTTGAAGTTCATTTTCAGTTCATGATGACAGTGTTATTCTTGTTTATGATCAATTATGCAGTCATTTAGGTTAGTCTCAGTAGATTAATTAATAACCACATGATCTTACAAATTGTTTATGGCGATGGGATGTGACAGATTCAGAAATGAGATAATTTTTTGTATTGTATATGTTCAATGATGTTTGTATTGTATTTTGGTTGAATCAGGCGATAGAAAATGGCAGAATCCGAAGATATTCAGCCTCTTGTTTGTGACAATGGGACTGGAATGGTGAAGGTAATCATGGGTGTGAAATCCGTGCAACGATTCAGCTTCTGTCAACCCTATTTTAGATCGATACTGATTGATGTTTAAACTTTTCAGGCTGGATTTTCCGGAGACGATGCTCCAAGAGATGTGTTCCCCAGCATCGTTGGTCGCCCTCGGCACACCGGTGTGATGGTCGGTATGGGCCAAAAAGATGCTTATGTCGGAGACGGAGCTCAATCGAAAAGAGGTATTTTGACATTGAAGTACCCAATTGAACATGGTATTGTTAACAATTGGGATGATATGGAGAAAATCTGGCATCATACTTTTTATAACGAGCTTCGAGTTGCCCCTGAAGAACACCCAATTCTCCTCACTGAAGCTCCTCTTAACCCAAAGGCTAATCGTGAGAAAATGACCCAAATCATGTTTGAAACATTCAACGCCCCTGCAATGTACGTCGCTATCCAGGCTGTTCTTTCCTTGTATGCCAGTGGCCGTACAACAGGTTAGGCCTCTTTCACCATCTTCTTCTTTACTGTTCAACGTTATATTTATGATCATAGGTGATATATTGAAAATTGGCAAATAGGTTGAAAATGAGGGTCTGGATTTGAGTATCTGTGGATATTTGATTTTTTTTTCATATTTTAATATCCTATTAAATTTGGATATTTATTATTGAAATCTGTCATTTCTTGTAAAAATATTGTATTTTTAAAAATTATTTTTTTTTTAAAATGTAATTTTTTTCTCTATTAAAAGTGATACCATCATGTTAGAGGATGAGTTCACTATGCGTGTGACATGTGTCACACTTTATCAAAACTTTTCATATTTCAATTTCTTGATGGTTTCATGGGAGGTTGACATGCAGTAATTCGATCTCACATATTGGATCCATTCTGACATAATGGGATCACTTTGTGAGGAGAGAAAATCTATTATATTTTTTTAAATAACTAAAATCACCATATTTTTTTAAATAATTTTTAAAAATACAATATTTTTATAAATTTTTGTGAAAAAAATTAAGATTTTAATATTCAAAATCATTATTTGTTACCTTTTAAATTTTTATTTCAATTTTTTTTGAATTTATGAAATTCGAATATTTAATGCATGCGGGTATTTGATGGATAATTCAATTTAAATTGAAATAATAATTTGTTGGGTATCAAAATAATAATTAAATAATAAATATATTAAAATTTTAAAGGAATTTTTGGATTTGAAATGTAGAGAAAGGATTGTATGAAACTCTGGTTTTACGTTATCCCTATTCCTTTCTAATAGGAGTATGACAAATCAGATTTTTCCTCTTGATTTTCAGTCTTTTCTTCCTGTAAAAATTTAAATCTAACTAAAAATACTAAAAATCAAGATGAAAAAGTTGATTTTTCATTCTCTTATTGAAAATGAATAATGACGTGGAATCACAGTTTCATAAAATCCCTTCTCTTGGGATGTAAGTACCTAATCTAATATGAAATGTTGTTGCCAAGATATTGTTAAAAAAACACATGTGCTGAACTCCTCAATGATGAACAATAAATCAAAATCCTTGTAAGCCCGTTAAACATATCGCTTTACATTATGCGTATCGGTGTTTAACTGTTTGCTCTTGAATTTCCTGTTTTGATGTACCCAAATGAAAAATCTCTAGCTACTTTTTATTCCTCTTGTTAAAAGTTATTTTGTTTGCCTCAAATATGCATTTGTTTAGGTATTGTTTTGGACTCTGGAGATGGTGTGAGCCACACAGTTCCTATCTATGAAGGCTATGCTCTCCCACGTGCCATCTTGCGTCTCGACCTAGCTGGTCGTGATCTCACGGATGCCCTCATGAAAATCTTAGCGGAACGCGGCTATTCCTTACTACGACCGCCGAGCGGGAAATTGTGAGGGATGTGAAGGAGAAACTATCTTACATTGCTCTTGACTTTGAACAAGAGCTGGAGATAGCGAAAACTAGCTCTTCTGTGGAGAAAAGCTATGAGCTACCCGATGGACAGTTTATTACCATCGGGTCTGAGCGATTTCGCTGCCCTGAAGTCCTCTTCCAGCCATCCATGATTGGAATGGAAGCTGCTGGCATTCATGAAACCACATACAGCTCAATCATGAAGTGCGACGTCGATATCCGAAAGGATCTCTATGGAAATACTGTCCTGAGTGGCGGCACCACTATGTTCCCTGGAATTGGCGATAGGATGAGCAAGGAAATCACAGCATTAGCTCCAAGCAGCATGAAGATTAAAGTGGTTGCACCACCGGAGAGGAAGTATAGCGTTTGGATTGGAGGCTCCATTTTGGCATCCCTCAGCACCTTCCAGCAGGTATTATCTCTTTTTATCTTTGAAAAACTCATGGCATCTTTAGATTCCTTTATAGTCTTCTTTAGAATCTTGTGTTTAACGTAAACATGCTTTGGACAGTTTAGTTTGATTCAGATACCTTTTAGGGTTAATTATATCAGATGTACTCAAAATACGATTCAGATTCAAATTTAGTTCCAAACTTCAAAATGTTTCAATTGAGTACTCAAAAGTATAGTATAATATTAATTACATCCTTCCTTTAGTTTAGCTAGTTGACAATTTGTATGCTAAATTTTAGCTTAGATCTGATATACCAAATTTAAAAGATATGTATACCTACCGTTTGTATCTGACCTGGTAAAAGAGAAAAATGAAACAGCCTACCTAAATTTTAATGATGTCATTTTTTTTGTTAAATGTCGAAGTTGATTACTAGGATTACTAGGTTGACAGAATGATCTGATTAATATGGCATTAATACATTGAGACTCAATTAGAACATTTTAAAGCCTGTAATTGATCTGTAATTTAAGTCATAATTTGAAGACATTTGATACAATTAATCCAATATTTTTACACAAATTTTGCATTCTTTGTTAAAATGAACATCTCTACCTGTATAGAAACTATGCTGCTTCGACTTTTTATCTTTCTTAAGGCAGTTGTGTTTGACACTTATGCCAATGCATACGCCAACATGAGAATAAAGATATAATCCTCCAAGACTCTTCTAAATACATGAAAAATTTGAAAAGAAAAAAAAGAACACATATCTTGTACTCTCACACTCTATTTGAGTAAATTTTGATTGTTTTGTATGCAGATGTGGATCGCAAAAGCAGAGTATGATGAATCTGGGCCGTCAATTGTCCACAGGAAATGCTTCTAGTTATGCAAAAAGCAAGATATTGAGCAATGAAATACACAATGCCCATTTTTGTTATCAAGGCAAGGCTGATAAACCAAGTGAGTTGCTATTTTTTCTTTTTCCACTGTTGATGTCCAGAAAATGAAAATGGAGCGGTTCATTTTCGTTCTTTTTTTATTACAATTTTGTTTGATTGTAGAAAAGTTCTTTCAGTTCTCATTGACTTAAAATGACTGATAGTTGCTTAGGCATTTAACCAACCTCATATTAGAAACACTTAATTATTGTAATATTTTCTTATGATATAAGAGCTTCTAGCTTAGAGATGAAGAAAATAGAATTGTATTTGCTAACATATGAATTTAAGATCTATATATATTACTAATTCAATGCGATTTCATGAATAAAAATTATTATTTTGATATATTAACAGCGAAATTTTGACGTGGAAATTTGATAATGTGCTCTGTTAAAATGTTTTTGAAATTTTAAACAATGATATTTGTAGTAATAAATAGGGTTATGCTTGAGCCAACCCAAATAATGGCAAGTAGAAGCTTGACTTTGATTTTTTTAGCTTGAATCTTGTCTCGTATTCGATTAAATTCAAGCACAACTCAATTAAGCTTGTTTATTTGGGTTTGAGTTCTTACTCAAGTTCAAATTAGATATTTTCTCTAAATAAATTTTTGTATTAATTTAACATAATAAATTAAATATTTTACTAATTAATCAAAAAAAATTCTAATTAAACTGAACAATATATATATATATATATATAAATTCTTCACAATAAAATTATAAAAATAGTTAATACTTAATATTTTAAATAATTTAACTAAACGATGGAAATAATTTCAAGGAAAAATAATAATGTTTCTGGTAAATGTTATACAGATCTTATAAAGTTTTGACAGTGTAGTGGAAATGAAGTGCTGGGTAAAAAAAAAACATAAATTCCATGCATATGGCACTGAGGGGGCCGAAATGGTGATGAGAGAGAGATAAAAGGCTTATAAGATTTTAAAGTGTATATATAATTAGGGTAAAATAGTAAAATAATAATTATATCATAAATAAAATATCGGATCAAGTTTGTGAGCTTTTCGAATATACAATCAACCCTTTTTATAACAGCTATCCGCTATAACAACATTTCGCTATATCGACTAAGTTTCTAGTAAAACTAATTTTTTATGTTTTATTTTAATATTTTATAAAACTTTTCACTTATAACAACATCCATAGTTATAGAGTATATTCTTCGTTAAATTAGTTCTCTATAATGTCATATTGTCTAAATTTTTAAGTAAAATTATAGCTATTTCATATAAGCAAGTGTATTAATTATCATTTATTAAACGAAAACAATCTTAATTAAAATATTATTTCAATAAAATGATTAAATTTCATGTGAAAAATTCTATTAATCATATTTCGTAAAATGAAAATAATCTTCAATGAGTGGAATTAAAAATATCAAATTACTAAACTATTAAGTCCCCTAATTATATATTCTATTATAAATTTGGAACATCATAAACTTATAAATTGATTACGTGAATTTAGTAACTCATGATAAATTAATTAATTTAATTTGATAACTCATATTTATTAATTGAACTCATTAGATTTATGAACTTTATAATTAATTATGTGAAAGAATGTAAAATAAAATGTGCATACAAGAAATAATGTATGCACCTATTTTACGTCTTTTAAATTTATTGATTTGATTATCACTTTCTTTCTTTTTTTAACATAATTCACATTTTCTTTATTTTATGAAAATTCACAATATAAATACTATGGTAAGTTCACAATGATTATATCTATATAACAACATGATGTCATGAGTGTATAATAGTCACCTCTCTATAGTAGACAAATAGAACTGTTATAGAGAGGATTGACTATATTTGAATTTAGCTCATTATATGGTTTGAACTTAACTAGACAATAATCGAATTAAATTTAAATTTAGTTTTTAATAAATTCAAATAATTAATGACTACAAATATTTCTGGTTTAAATTTATAAATTGATGGTTAATATTCTAATTTGTTTCAGTTTGTAATAATAAGCGGTCTACAATCGTAATGTTGAACGATATATGTTTATATTACAATTTCGAAAGTTTATATTTAAATAAATTCAAAGTTATTCATTTAAAAGTTGTTCGATATTATTTTGTATATTAACGAAGTTATAGATTGTGATTATTAGCATGGTAATTTATGCACAAACAACATATCAAATAAAATTAAAAAAATATTACATTTTAAAATAATGGTTATTCAACTGTATATAATTTTATACACTGTCGAATTTTTTTTTTTAAAGATCGACTTATATTTTGAAAACGAAGATAGAGTCGCCACCAATCATTTTTAAGATGCGTGATCGGGTCACCTCGTAATTTGATCGTTCTCATGAGAGGTTTGATTTATTAAAACAATATTTTTTCAGTCTACAAAAATCCAAAAAATGGGTTCGGGAGTCGGTTACGCACGAGAAAGGATTAGCACCCTCGTTACGCCCAAAATTGGTACCTAATTGATTACTTGATGTCTTTAGTGTCAAAAATTGAAAATTTGAAGAGAATTTAAAATACGATCCCTTTTTGTATTTAGATATTTTAATAGAAAAGCCTTTATTCTGTATTAATCGAGAAGAAGGATCATGCCCCGTGAGTTAGGACACGACGCCTTTAATTTTCGAAAACCAGAATAATCGCCGTTTTAATCATTACTTAAATCCTCGTTTTTTATATTTTTGAAATGGATATTCGATTATTTTAGTTTTAGAAAGAAGCCATATTCTGTAAGCTAGGAACACGACTTTTCTAATTCCAAAAATAACGAACATTGCCACGATTTAAAAGTTTTACCTTTTTTATGCATCGTGCAAAAAATAGACGTAATACTTAAAACGATATGCACTTTACTTATTCGGGCATAATATACACAATAAAATATAAAAGTATGATAGTAATAATAAATCAAGATACTAATATGCATAATAAGATAATAATAATGATGATGATAATAAAATGTGCAAGTAAAAAAAAATATAAACAATCTAATTTCTTGAAAGGATAAAAAAGTAATAAATAAATAAATAATAATAATAAAGGCAAAAAAATAAATAAAAACAAATAAATAAAAATGCACAATAAAAAGAAAATAAAAAAAAGCCAATTTTAAACATAAAAAAAGGAATAATAAGTAAATAAATAAGTAAATAAATGAATAATAAAAAAATGAAGTTAAATAAACCAAGGACCGAATTGAAATCAGAATGAAATTAAGGAGTATAAATTGTAAATAATAAAAATAATAATAAAACAGAAATAAGGATCAAAATAAAATACGCGAAAATAACCAGGGACCAAACGGGAAATTATACCAAACCCTGGGACACGTGTCATCCCCGAGGGGTCAACGGTCTAAGGACCAAATTGAAAGAGGTTTGAAATTAACTGTACAATCTAAAAAGTAGAAAAATAAATAAAGGAATTAGGACTAGATTGAGAAATAATGAAAAATCGGAAGGACTGGGGCAGAAATTAGACCCCATCAAAAAAACACGTGGATCCTTGTCAGGCTCGGGTCGGATTTCGGGTCGGTCTTCAAAACGACGCCATTTTGGCGCCTGTGACTTAAACTCAAAACGACGTCATTTTAAAGGGCTATATAAGTCAAAAAATTTAGAAAAAAAATTCATTTCAGCCTATGTTTTAAAAAAAAAAACTTTAAAACCTACTCTTTTTTTTCTCTCAAAGCCCTCTTAGTCAGTCCTGGCTCCGATGAGTCACCACCGCGCCGACCACCGGTCGCCGGTGACGGCTTTGACGTCCCTAGTGGCCGGGAAAAAACCAAAATGTCCCATTTTTGCGTATTTCTTCGCGTAGAACTCCGATTTGGAGTTGAAATCACCCAAAATAAAAGCCAAAGTTCAAAAAAAAAAAGAAAAACCCTTTCGGTTTTCTTCTCCTCGACGCAACCCTCAACGAATCCTTTTAGGGACTCGGAGGTCCTATGCATCGAAACCCACCCACGATGGCAGAGAACCAAATGCCAGGTGAGTTTTTTTTTTCTTTTCTTTTCTTATATATATATATATATATATATATAATAGATTCAAAGAAAAAAGAAAAAAAATAAAAAATATAACCTTTGAAGTTTTTTTTTTTTTTGATTTTGTATTTGGATTGCTTTGTTTCGTGTTTTTTTGTTTCGATTTCTATTTCAAAAACAATCTAGACCTTACAATCGATTTTTCTAGGCTTTTTATAGCCGATTTACAATATATTTTTTTATCTATTTTTCTACTATTTCATCTGCTCGTGTTTGGTTTCTATCTTTTTTTCCTTTTTCCTTGCAGGCGGTGACAGTAGCGGTGGCAGGCAGTTGGTGGTGGTAGGCTAGTGCGGCGGCGGCTAGGTAGGGTGCGGCGCAAAAGGCTAGGGTTAGGGTTTCTGTACACTGAACAGTTTAGGTGTTTAGGCCATTTGTGCCGTTAGGGTTTTTTTGGTTTGGGCCACTTGGGCTTGATGTAAATTGGGTCTGATATTTGTAAATGGATTCTAGACCATATTATTTTTTTTTTATTTTGGTTTGGTTTCTGTTTGGTTGGACTCGAGTAAAATTGGACTTCTACGTACACCATTAAAAAATTAAATGATAACACATCATTTAGAAATAAATTTAAGTAAATTAATTTTTAAAATTTAATTAATTAATAAATCCCATTAAATAAAAATATCAAGGTAAATTACTACTTTTCAATCCAAATTGCCTTGGTTTGTGTTTATTTCTTCAACATTTAATAGTCAACAATACAGTTGGGAATTGCAAATACAAACATATATATTGGTAAGTGTTTAGTAAAATAGTAAAATAGTAAAATACGAATTTAAATTTTTAAGATAATATAGTCATAAATTCAGGAAGCCGAACATATATCATGAAACAACCACCAATCTATCAGTCTACTATTACGTACGACGGGCTGCATAAAATATCCTCTAAACAACAAAAACGAACACATTCCTAGGGTAAAATGCAAATGTTTAAAGCTTGTTTCTAAACCATAAAACACCTTTATAATTATCACCCTCATCTGGTTCAACGTAAACACACTCCTTCAACTCCCTCCATATCGCCTTATAAACGGGTGTCCCATCGAACTGGTAGTATTCCCCCAAAACCGGCTTTATCACCTTGGTAGCCTCCATAATGAAATCAAGAAGAAGCAATAGAAAGCAAGCAGGAAGATAGAAGCAGAGTAGTATAATTGTTTTTGTTTCTTTTCCAAATATATGCAAATACACCAGACCCTTAGTATTTATAATACTAAGCATTAAATGCAACTCTGACTTATCAATCAACTAACGCCCAACTAACCATTAACAGACTAACAGCTAGATAACTAACAACTAACTATTCCATTCCTTAACATGCTCCTATCGTCTTGTTCCCTGCTGACTGACCAGCTTTTGCCATCACTTTAAGGCACGACCTAAACTTTGTAAACAAAGGAACTGTCAAGGGCTTTGTAAACACATCCGTGACTTGTTCCTGTGCTGGTCTTAGCTTTCCAGTAGTAACCTTCTCACGAACAAAGTATAGGTCCAATTCAACATGTTTAAATTTCAATGCAAAGACCGGGTTTGCGAAAACAAGATGTGACTCGAGAATTATCACACCATACAAAGAGTCTTCTTTGAGGGTAAAACATGAAGCTCGGACAAAAGCGACTCAAGCCGACTACCTCGATCCACGCGATGAGCAAGCCCCTATATACTCGACACATGCTTGACCTAGAGACCACATGTTGCTTCTTTGACCCCCAGGCCACAGGATTTCCACCAAGAAAAACACAAAAACTCGAGGTTGATCTTCGATCATCAATATCGGTACCCTAGTTTGCGTCTGAAAAACCAACTACATCCAAGGAGGCAGCAGGAGTAAAATGAATACCATAATCCAAAGTACCTTGCAAGTAGCGAAGAATCCGTTTGACTGCCTTGAAATGTTGATCAAGTGGACGATGCATGAACTGACACACTTTGTTAACCGAAAAAGTGATATCTGGCCTGGTGATGACTACGTACTGCAGTGCTCCCACGATGATGCGATAGTCAGATTCATTCTCAATCGCACAACCAGTGTGCTGAGACAAGATAGAAGAAGCAACCATAGGCGTAGGAGAGCTATTTGCCTGATCCATCTTTGCCTTTCGAAGAAGATCAAGCACATACTTTCGTTGACTTAGAAACAGACCAGATGAAGTAGATGGCACCTCAATTCTAAGGAAGTAGCTAAGAGGGCCTAAGTCCTTCAAAGAAAACTTTGTATCCAAGTCAGTAACAAATTGATCAATACTGGCTTGATGATTTCCAGTAATTATTATATCATCAACATAGACCAAAACATATAGAATCACACTGGCAGTTTTCTTAATAAAAAGAGAATTATCCGACTTGGCCAAAGAGAATTACGAAGACAACAAGAAATCACGAAGCTTAGAGAACCATGCTCTCGGAGCCTGTTTAAGGCCATACAGAGCCTTCTTTAGCTTGCACACCATTGGTTTATCACCATGCTTCTGCTCGAAACCAGGTGGCTGAAGCATGTAAATTTCTTCAGTTAGATCACCATTAAGAAAAGCATTGTTGATGTCCACCTGTCTGAGTTGCCATCCAAACTGAACAGCTAGCGCCAACCATTAACACTCCATTCCATGATAGTAAGGTATTGTCGGAAACAAATGGTGAGCCACGTGTATGCGGGTTATGTCATGGAATACCTTGTTTAAAATCCCATAATCTCTGTCCATGGTCGATAAAGCTCCCCTCAACCAGTCCCACTCTGAAGACTCATAGTGCGGCAAAGATGGGTGAGTGTGTTGCAAATACATGATCATTACTAAGAAGGCATTAACCACCAATAATGGCACCCCGTAAACGCTAATAACCCAACCTACCCCTTTGGCCAACACGAGACGGTAAAGAGCATAGGTGACGGCGAGGACGCCGGCGTCGGAGACGTATATTTGAAGCCGTTGGCGGTCAAAAAAGATGGGGCCATAAGGGTCATAGTGGTAAGCTAACCTATCGTAAGGTGGACCAGTGATGTTGAACAGTAAGTAAAGCGGCCAACCGAGGGTAAGTTGAATGGAGATTTCCAAAAACCGGCCTAGTGGATTATTGAAGTGTTTAGCCCACCATTTTAAAGCGGATTTTTTCTTTGGAACGAGACTTCGTCTCTTTCGAGGGAACCAGTGTTGGAATGGTGACGGCGATGGCCATATTTCAACGAGAAATATGGAGTTAAGAGAAAAGTGTGGAGGATAAAGCCAATAGTGTCGTCAAGCCATTGATAATCACTGAAAGCTTGATGACCACATTCATGGGCAAGCGCCCAAAAGGCGGTAAACATACAACCTTGCATGGCCCAATAAAGAGGCCAAGCCACATACGGGAGAGGTTGAGGAAGACTAGGGAAGTAATTGGTGGCCACATAGTAGAAAAGAGAGGCCAATACAAGGTCGTAAATAAGATAAGAGAATGAGCGTAAAACGAAGCGCTTGAAACAGTGAGGTGGGATGGGTTTTTTTATTTGACTCAGAGTGAAGGGTGGCTTTGAGCATGGAACTCGCTTCAGTGGGTTGAATTCGGGTTTTTCGGGACTCGGTGGAACCGACGTTCTACCTCCAGCAGCCATTGGACTAGGTTGAACCTTGTGAAAGCTATGTCACAAGCACACTTAACACTGGAGCCTAGAGAAGAAGAATATATATATATATATAGATAGATAGATAAAAGGAAACGATTAAGGCCAAATCAAGGTTTTAATGCAAAACAGATAACTAACTAAATTTACTACTGTCAACTTTGGCTCCTTTGACTAACCATTAACTAACTAAACTTATTGCTGTATATTAATTACACGAGTAGCTACCTAAATGCAAATTATTGTTTTTATTTTTATATTATACTTAATTTCATTAAAATTAATTATTTTAATAATCATAATTTCACCATTAAATTACATAAAGCAATCAAGTTCGGGTTGTTTTTGTTTTTTAATTTAACCAAAAATTTAATAAGTTAATTATTTGAATTAAATATAACATCAGTGCATAAACTAAATCTTCAAATTAACAAACCAAAAACTTAAAATAAAATTATAAATATAATAACTTAAAATAAATTTATTTCATTTCATTTAATGAGACTAACACTGTCCTAAAAAGAAAAAAGACTAACTCTGAAATTTTATAATTATGGAGGCGAAGACTGCCTCTTTCACTCCCAGCGCCGCCGCTTACTATACTTGGCACACGAATTTAGTACCGTTGTTATAGTCAAGGCTATCAGTAATCTGCTAAATTATTTTCTGTACTAGTCATGGAAAACTATTCTCCACTTTCGACAATTAAAGGTGAGAAAGTCAAGTACAGAGTATATCATAATATCTTATACGTTGCTATTCTCTATACTTTTACGGAATTTGAGATCTGTGATTTAAAAGTTTAAAATCCAATTTCCTTATTTTCTTCAGTTTCAAAATTTAGTTCAACTATTTAATATGTTTATTTTTCATCATTTTTCTATCATGTTATATAAGGGCAACTTATTTATTATGTCAAGTTGACCAATTTCGACAAAATAACAATCTTAATAATTGGACTACAATTTTTAAATTAGAAAAGTAGGACTTAATTTATAACTTTCTAAGTATATGGATTAAATCTTAAGTTTTATCAAAGTATAAAGACTAATAGCATATTTTAACCTATCTTTTAACCACCTCATTTACAACTTAGGTGCAATAAGTGTATAAGTTGAAAATATTTTTAATATTTTTTTTGAATTGTGTTATTTAAGTGCTTAATTATTTTATTGTTCATGGCAAGGTAGAAGAATTGGAGCAAAAGACATTTCAATATTATTTTTGACAAGTTTTATGATCTCGATCCATTTAAAAATCTCAATTTGACCCTACTTAAAGTTTGTGATTATATCTTGAGCTACAATACTCTTATTTGGTCCCACAATTTATTGTTTCAGAGGGAATTAAAAGATTTAATCAAGCTATTTCAATGCTCAAAGGCTAAAAACATAGAGAAGATTTCAAAAATGACCTTGACATTCTGTTTCTGACGTCAGCAACATTTTAGGGTTACACGGCCAAGGCACACACCTGTGTGCTAGGCCGTGTGGCGAATTTAATTTTGCATTTAAGGTGCAGACTTCACACGGCCCAGGTACATGCTCATGTCCTATGGCCGTGTCTTCCACACGGTTGAGACACACGGTCGTGTCTCAGCCCGTGTGGTTACTATTGGGCATTTTGTTTTACCAAATTAAGATGCAGGGGACACACGGCCAGACTACACGCCCACGGGGCAGACGGTGTGTCACACACGGCCTAGACACACAACCGTGTGTCTACCCATGTTGACAAAAACAAGGCTATTTACCAAGCCCTTTTGCCACCCTTACTTGCACCAACATAAGCCACATAAAGTAACACCAATCCACACATAAACATCTGACCAAATCAGCCACAACCAAGACTTACACGTATATTTCACCATGCAAATTGCACATTCATAAAAAAAAATCATCATTTGTATATATCAACAACAAGTATTAGCCATCATCCATGGCCTTATACAAAATGAATCAATCTTCAAGTCAAGCCAACACATTTGGCCAAAACAGTATGACACTTGACAAAAGACCAAGTCCCTATACATGCCATACTCAAAATGGTAAATCTAAATATACCAAGTGTTCAGATTGATAGTGTGATCGAGCCTCCGACGTCCTTTGATCCCCGAGATAGCTTGGCGATACTATAAGAAAATGGAAAGGAAAGGAGTAAGTATAAAGCTTAGTAAGTTGCATGTAAATAAGTAACAACATCTACCATGCACCTTTAAACACATAGCATATTATATACCAGCACAACACTCTTAATTTAACAATGGAAGATTTACTACATATTTACACATCATAAGTATAAGCCAAAGATTACAAGATCGTCCCGAAATCATTCTCATAGATAGAACTTACTCAATTTCATCCTTACCATTAAGGCCTCATAACTAAGCTCATAACTCATGAGTTTCGTGTAAGAACCTATACCACTCACAATATGATTATATCCTTTCATATCTTTATCATAAGCTTTAAATAACCCGTGGAACCATTTGGAATACTAAAGGATATCCTATAAGCCTCACACAAGAGGGTAAAATGCCGATGCCATGTCCCAGACATGGTCTTACACTGGCTCACCGGTCGAGGCCGATGCCATGTCCCAGACGTGGTCTTACACTAGCTCTCGTCTCAATGCCGATGCCATGTCCCAGACATGGTCTTACACTGGCTCTCATAATGTGGCCGATGCCATGTCCCAAACATGGTCTTACACTAGCACACATATCACCCAAATGTCATGGCATGGATATCTAATTTATTCCTAAGGTTCAACCAGGAGTTTTTACTACATCAATTCTCATCTTGCATATTCACAACAATAATCATACACTTTATGCCATATCAATTATTCAATACATAATAACAATAAAATTGTATTATTTATGTACAACTTACCTCGGCATACAAAATACGGGCGACTAGTTTGATTTAGTCTAATAGCTTGGTTTTCCCCCGATCTAGGTCCGGACTCCGTTTTTCTTGATCTATAATGATAAATTTGCTTATTTAATCACTAAATTAATCAAAACAATAAAAAATTCCTACTTTGGCAAAATTACCATTTTGCCCTTAGACTTCCACATAATTACGATTTTGCCCTTAGGCTCGTAAAACGATTTTAATCAAATTTCCTCCTTTATCAAGCCTAGCCTATTACTCTTATAGAAACTCATAATTTCCAATCATTTCACACATTTACAACATATTTTATAAACTTCACAAAATGGTCCTTTTAGGTGTTTTCATGAAATCCCCTTTTACAAAAGTTGTTTATCTAATAACCAAGATTCATTTTCTTCCATAAAATTTCAGCAAACAACATGAATACTCACATGGTCAAACCCTAGACTCTCAACCATTTTGCAAAATAGTCCCTCCATTAGTTAGCTTAAGCTTCAAGGGTCCCAAAAGTACAAAAATTATCAAGAATGACCATTAAAATCACTTACTTGCAAGGGTGAAGAGTTGCTGAAATTTGAAGCTTCCAAAACCCTTGTTTTTGCTGAATTTTTTTGTGGAAGAGGAAGAAGATGGGAAAAGATGATACTTTTTCTTTGTTTTATTTTATTTTATCAATTAAGTCACCTAAAATCTACCTAACCTTTGACCAATTTCATGAATTAAAAATTCATGTCCAGCCACCACTTTTATTGGTCTATTTACTCAATAAGGACCTATATTTTATTGTTCCATAGCTAATTAAGACCTTTAGCTAATGAAACAAAAGTTTCGTCCTTTACGCGATTTAGTCCCTTTTCAAAATTAAGCATGCAATCACTGAAATTAATTCACCAAAATTTTCATGTACTCATATAATCATGCTATAACACGTAAAATAATATTAAAATAATTTCTCTGACATCGAATTTGTGGTCTCATAACCACTATTCTGACTAGGCCTAAAATCGGGTTGTTACAGGTATCATCGTCGGTCCGCAAGGCCGTCGAATCCCTCGAGATTCGGCCAAAGGCCGTGGCTGAGGACGGCGGGAGTCGAGGGGTTTTTCTTCGTTCCTTTCGATTTTGGCTTTTTTTGGTGATTTCAACTCCAAAAAGGAGTTCTACGTTAAAAAAGGGTTTTTTTTGGTATTTTTCGGCCACCGTGGACGGCGGTGCCGTTGCCGGTGACCGGTGGCCGGTCGGCGGGGGTTTGCTGGAGTTATGTCCGATCTGGGGGAGACTTTGAGAGAGTGAGGGAGAGTTTTTTTGTTTTTTTTAAAGGAGAATAAAATGAAATTTTTGAAGTTTTTTTTTTTGCTTAAATAGACCCCTAAAACGACGCCGTTTTAGGGCTGGCTTCAACAGTCCCAAAACGACGTCGTTTCACCTTTGACCCGCGCGCTGACACGATCCGCCCAGAGGATCCGCGCGTTTTTAACTAATGGTATATTTGCGCGAATAGTCCTTCCTCTTTTGCGACGCGCTTCAGTTTAGTCCTTTTTTTTATTTTTTTTTATTTTCTAGATTTGGCCATCAAATTTTTCGTGCGTTTCAATTTAGTCCCTGTCTCGCTGATCTCCTGGAGAAGGGACGCGTGTCCAGAGGATTGGGTTATTTTCTCATTTGGTCCTCGCTGGTTTTCGCGCCTTACATTTTAGTCTTTATTTATTCATTTTATCCTAATTTTTTACTTTTAATTTCGTTTTTATTCTGATTTAATCCTTGGCTGTTTAATTTCAACCCTTGATATATTTTATAGGTCAAGTTTATTTATTTATGTATGTATTATCTTATATTCTTTATATACATATTAAAAGTTGTAATGTTTATATTTTCTTTATTTAAATACTTGTTGTTGGTATTATTCTATTCTGAAGATTATTACATTTTTTCATTCGCATATTATTATTATTATTACTATTATTTTATTTATTTATTTATTTATTATTGTCTTACTTTATTTTAAAATTCATATTGTTCATATTTGCACATATTGTTATATTGTCATTATTATCCTTTTTATTTCTTGTTATTTTATTATTCCTTTTATTATTTTGTGCATTTTTCTAATCGTGTCTTTTCAATCATGTATTTTTCATTTATTTTAAGTTATTTTATCATTTTAAATACACATCGTTTTTAATATTACATTTTTTATTATTCAAAACAGAAATTTTTTAAAATTAAGGCAATGTTCCGTATTTGGGGATTTGAGAAGTCGTACCCTAACTTACAGGGTTTCGATTTTCTCGTTGAACCTAGATGATCGAATATCCTTTTAAAATTAAAATACATGAGATTTAAGTAAAAAATATAAAAGGCAAGCTTATTCTCAATGATTCGAGGTGTCGTGTCCTAACTTACAAGAAGTGACATTTTGTTACTTTGAGATAAGAAGGCATTTTATACATATTTTGATTTATTCGAGTAATTTTAAATAAAAATAACATAATACAAAGAGGGATCGTATTTCAAATTCTTTTCGAGTTTTCAACTTTCGACATTAAGACATTAATTAATCAATTAGGTATCAATTTTGGGCGTTACGAGGGTGCTAATCCTTCCTCGTACGTAACCGACTCCCGAACCTATTTCTGGATTTTTGTACACCAAAAAACATTGTTTTAATAAATTAAACCTTTTATTAAAAAGATCAAGTTTAGAGGTGATCCGACCAAACCTCATATAAAAAGGATTGGTGGCGACTCCCATTTTCGTTTTCAAAATAAAAGTTGATTTCAAAAAAAAAATGGTTTCGATAGCTTGGCGACTCCACTGGGGACAAAATAAGAGAGTCAAGCCACGAGTTGATTATTTCTTGTCTTTTTGTCGAAAATTGATAATTTGGTTTAAATTTACGATCCTTTCGTTCCATTTCTTTTTTATGGCCTGCATCATTTTGATATATTTGCTTTATTGGTTCGATTCTTTGGATATATTTTTGCATATTGCATTTGCATAACCGTTCGATTTTACCCTTTAAGTGGGAGTGAGAAACTATTCCTTCGTGAGGTCTTCACCTCCATATAGGATAGTGGATCGCTTTCGGGATACATCCGTACCTATGTCTTCGTGAGATTTTCATCTCCATATAGCCATAGGGAAATGTATTCCCCTGAATTGAACTCAGTCCGTATGAGCCTATAATGGGTGAGGGTCGAGGAATCAGCAGGTTCAGGTACCCTTACTTTAGAACCGAACCACATATAATGAGCCCTAGGAACCTACCCTAGGTAGAACCACACCAAACCCTAGTGGTCACCCGAATAAGTGCTATATTTATTATTTCTTGTTTGCTTTAAATTCTAGCTTGGTATGCAATGTACTGACTTGTTTTATTTTGACTGTGATTGCATGGCATTTCCATCATAAAAAAGGTGTTGATTCACGTTCAGTTACTAAATAGAAAGCTTGCCATGGATAATGGATTTCTTGATAAAGTGGAAGATAATGTGGCTGTCCGAATATGGTCCGAGAAAACGCAACTAGAGAAGGGTGATAGTCTGACGGAGGGTGCGTGTCGAGTGTGGGATTTCACTCAGACGTCGTGACCTGCAACAATCTCCAAGAATTGAAAGAGATATGGGTCCAATGGGATGACAAAATCAAGCAGCTATTTTACTGTAATTATGGTGATTTGCCCTATCTATTCGATATCAAAGTGGATAAGCACTTGTTTTGAGCTCTGGCTCAATTTTGGAATCCCGCCTACAGTTGCTTTACCTTTGGGAAGGTAGATTTGGTACCTACCGTGGAAGAATACACGACCTTACTTCGTTGCCCGAAGATTCAAGCCGACAAGGTTTATTCCAAAGCCGCCAACTTTCCAACTTTCTTAAAAAAGTTAATGAGCATCACGGGGATGAATGAGCAATGGGTTGCAGCCCGAATCAAGAAAAAAGGAGATAGTAAATGTATCCCTTGGAAAAGTTTGCGAGATTTGATCTTGGCACACCCATATATGAAGAAAAGGGTCGATGTCTTTGCTTTAAGCATTTACGGGCTAGTTGTTTTCCCTAAAGCACTAGGGCACGTAGATGAGGCAGTTTCAGATTTGTTTGACTGACTTGATAAGAGGGTCACGCCCATCCCAACAATTTTGGCTGAAACATTTAGATCTTTGAATGCATGCCGGAGAGCGGGTGAAGAAAGATTCATCGGATGTGCGCAACTCTTGGTTTCATAGCCACTTTTGGAGGGTAGAAAAAGTTTCTTATCGAGTATTCTCCGTGAACTACTCTCCTTTAAAAGAATTAGTGGCTACACCGAGGTGAGAAGATATTTCGGAATAAAAATGGATGGCGATTCTACAAAATCTCCAAGACGAAGACGTTGAATGGAGGGCTCATTGGATGATCCCTGATGAGATTTTATACCGTTTCAGAGACTTCGACTAGGTCCCTCTACTTGGGATATGGGGAGCTGTTGGATATGCTCCTCTACTTGTGTTGAGGCAGTATAGATCGAGGTAGTTCATACCAGCAACACAAGAGTTGGCTCAGTGCGAGTTTTCGTATAAGGGTGATAACTACAAGAAAAAGGTTCGAAAAATGTCAATGCTTGGAACCAAACTCGCCGAATGAAAAGATTTGCTGCAAGTCCGATGACGGCCCCCGAATATAATGGGTGGTGGGGTAGAAGAATCAATGACAACATCCCTGGGCTAAGTCAAGAAGACACTTGACCAATGGAGGAATACCTGCAAGTGATCCTGTCTGAGCTAGAGATCATAAAGCAGGATTTTGAAAAAAGGAATTTAGAGCTAGGAAAGAAAATAGAGTAATTGGAAGAGGAAAAGATGCAATTAGGGTTAGATGTTGACGTCCAGAAGTTAGAAGCTGAGAAATTGAGAAAAGGAAAGAACAAGGCTGAGGAAGACTTGGACAGTCTAAAAACGGATTATAAGAAGTTGCGCTTGTCGATGAGGACTACCGGGCTAGGAAAAACATCAGAACAATGGCGGCAAGAAATCAAAGAAGAAAAGAGTAAAGTCGATCAATGGGAAAAGAAATTTCGAGATACCCGAGTTTGAGAAAATGCTCTAGAAAGAGACCTATTGGAAAGCCAAAATGAAAAATTTGGATTAAAAGCCAAGGTAACAGAATTAGAAAAGTCATTTCATCAGTATCGTAGTTGCAACTCCACAATTGAGCTAAAAGTGAGCCTAAACAAGATTGAAGAGCTGAAAAGAAAAATAGAAGAACTCGAGACCGCATTACAAAATTGTGAACTCCGAGTTGAACTCCTTGAAGCAAACAATGAACATTGGAAAGAGCAACTCCATCACTCTCAAGGTCAGGTCAGGGATAGAGACCATATCATGGGTGAAGCCGTGGCTCAAATACAAGAGGTGGGCGATCATTTGCAAACCCTAGCAATTCAGGCTGACGTGCTAAGCTTAAAATATGAATCGTAATCGGACCGGGGTCAAGAGTTAGCTTGGCTTCTTAGGAATGTTAAGGCTTTGAGTATTAGGGCAAAGCCGTATATGTAATTCATTTTATGTAAAGAAATTTATTTTCTAATAAAGTTGTTCTAATAGAATTGAATCGGAGTCAATGCCTCTTTTTGCATTCATTCCATGCATTTGAATTACATTGCATCATATGCATTAAATTTTACAAAAAAACCCTAATTAATCAAAATTATGACAATTAACCTAGAAATCAACAAGAGTTTACCAACTGAATATCGTTACAGTACTCGCGCCAAAACCAAAGTAATGGACCAAATATTAGAAAGGCTCGAACAAATTCAAAAAGACATGCAAGATCAGCTGCAAGCGCAGCTGCAAGAACAGTTAGCAAAAGTACAACAGGATATGAGGGATCAAATACAGGAATCCCAAAGAAGTATGATAAGCCAATTGACGCAATTGCTGGCTGGAGGACTTGAAAATGGGAAGAGCACTATGGTCAACTCAGGGGATGACAATGAGGACCCTATTTACCCCCCGGGTTTTACCCCGATAAACACCTAGGCACAACCAGAAGTGTACCTATGAAGGGTACCTGTTACAATCAGACCTCAACAGTATCAAGTTGGTACCTCGGCGCCCACAAACTACCCAACGGGTTTAGGCTCAAATCCGGGGGATAATCCAACCAATCCTGTTGTTCCTTGTCTAGATGATATGGCAGAAATGGAAAAAGCAATAGTGGAACTGCCAAAGCAACTTGAAGACCGGTGCAGATGGTTAGAAGAAAAATTCAGAGCAATGGAAAATGCTGATTATCATTGCGGAATTGATGCTAAGGACTTAAGTTTGGTCCCAGATCTGGTGCTCCCTCCAAAGTTCAAAACTCCAGAGTTTGAAAAGTATAATGGGACTAGCTGTCCTGTAGCTCACATCACGATGTTCTGTCGAAGGATGACAGGACACGTTAATAATGACCAGTTATTAATTCATTGCTTCCAAGAGAGTCTGATCGGGTCAGCAGCCAAATGGTACAACCAACTGAGCCGTGCCAAAATCAATTCATGGAAAGACTTGGCACAAGCTTTTATGAAGCAATATAGTCATGTGACGGACATGACACCCGACAGAATCATGTTGCAGAATATAGAGAAGAAGCAAAGTGAGAGCTTCAGGCAATATGCCCAAAGATGGAGAGAGGTGGCAACGCAAGTCCAGCCACCTCTTCTGGAGAAAGAAACCACAATGCTTTTCATTAATACTTTAAAAGCACCATTCATCAACCATATGTTGGGAAGCGCTACTAAGATCTTCTCGGATATAGTAATGTCCGGTGAAATGATTGAAAATGCTGTGAGAAGTGGTAAGATAGAGGCGGGGGAAAGCGCCAAAGGATCAACCCCAAGGAAGAAGGAAAATGAGATGAATAATGCAAGAACATATAACAAGGGTTATTCAAAACCAATCACGGTAGGCCCACCAAGGACAGTAACTACTAACCATCAGGGCCCCCCAAGGCAAGAATCCAACCCAAGGCCAAATACAGAATGGCTCCAGTTCACACCCATCCCGATGACATATAGGGAGCTGTATCAGAGTCTGTTTGATGTACATGTGGTATCCCCTTTCTACTTGAAACCTATGCAACATCTGTTCCCTAAATGGTATGACGCGAATGCTTAATGCGAGTACCACACGAGAATCACGAGACACTCAATCGAGAACTGCACCACTTTTAAAAAGTTTATTGAAAGGTTCATCAAGATGGGCATTGTGAAGTTCGATGATCCATCGGGACCTAATGTGGTAGGAAATCCGTTACCCAGTCATTCTGATAATGGGGTAAACGCGATAATTGAGAGTGGAGGGAAGAGAACCAAGATGAATGTAGCGGAACTGAAAACCCCACTGAAATGGGTTTGGAAGAAAATGGTAGAGGGAGGATTAATCAAAAAGGATTCAGAGAAGAGACTCGAAAGGATGAGGAACTACTGTGAGTTCCATGCTAAAAAAGGTTATGAGACCTAGGAGTGCGTTAAATTTAGGGCCCTAGTATAAAATCTGATGGATAATAAGGAGCTAGAATTCTGTGAATATGCCAAAGGCTCGAAAGGAGAAGATGTGTGCGCCTCAGAAGAAGGGTCAACATAGAAGGTCTATAAAGTCAACCACCCAGTGGTTATTATTTCACGACCAAAGGGTAATGAAACCGGAGTACAAATTGTACCAAGGGTCATAATCCAGAAACCTGCAGCCTTTCCCTACAATGACAGCAAGAGGGTTTTTCTGGAATTATGATTGCAACGTGACGATCCCGGGAGAAGAGAACCCGTCTAGCACTTCAGAAGAAGGTCAAGATGTGGGTTTCTACACACGCAATAGGAGGCGTTATGACCATGCAAATATAAGAACCGAGCCCGTTAAAGGAAAGACCCCAGTAGTTGAGTATAAGAAGAAAAAGACGGCTAGGCTTGAATCACCAGTTAATGAGCCAGTAACTGAGAATGAGGCTAGGGAATTCTTGAAAATTTTAAAGCATAGCGAGTATAGCGTTGTAGAATAGCTGCACAAACAACCGGCTCGCATATCAATACTAGCCTTACTATTGAGCTTAGATACTCATCGTAACGCGCTGATAAAGATGCTAAATGAAACTTATGTCGCTAATGATATCTCTGTAAACAAGCTGGACTGCCTAGTTAACAACATAAGTGCCGACAACTTCATCTTCTTTAATGATGACGAAATACCTCCGGGGGGCATGAGATCTACAAAGGCTCTGCACATCAGCACCCGCTGCAAATGATATACATTGCTAGGGGTGTTAATTGATAATGGATCTGCACTGAACGTCTTGCCCTTACCTACATTGAACAGGTTTCCTGTGGATAGCTCTCATATGAAGATATGCCAAAACATAGTGAGAGCATTCGATGGTACCGAAAAGAGGGTGATGGGAAGGATTGAGATACCCCTTTTGATTGGTCCAAACACATACGAGGTAGATTTCTTGGTAATGGACATCAAGCCTTCTTATAATTGCTTGTTGGGGAGGCCATGGATTCATTCAGTAGGGGCAGTGCCATCGTCACTACACCAGAAGCTAAATTTGGTGACAGAGGGTCGACTGGTGACGATAAATGCTGAAGAAGATATTATTGCATCCGTAAGTAGTGACGCACCATACATAGGAGCGGATGATGAGGTGATAGAATATTCCTTTCGATCTTTGGAATTTGTGAATGCAACTTTCATCGTTGAAGGAAACAAGGTTCTAATGCCCAAAATATCCAAAACTACGAGGATGGGCCTACAGCTGACGGTTGGGAAAGGAGCCTTGCCTGGAAGGGGACTCGGGAAATACCTCCAAGGTAGGGTCGAGGCACCCATGCTAATGGACAAATGAGATCGCTTTGGCTTAAGATACAAGCCAGATGCAAGGAAAAAGAAGAGAGAGATGGAGAAGAAGCAAGAAAGGAGAAGAGCGCGACTAAGTGGAGAAGAGGTCAAATGGGAACCGATGACCTTTCCCCATATATCCAGAACAGAAGATGTCAAGAAAAGAAACTGCAGAAGAAATGTTGGGAAATCTGAACATCAACGCCATATCTGAAGAAGGAATTGGGGGAGAAAATTTATCAGGCATCTGCCCCTATGTACCTGGAATTGTTCTAAACAATTGGACTACGGAAGAGATTCCTGTAGTGTTTAGAGTTAATTCAGAGTAATGTTCAAAACACGCTTATTGCTCTAAACTTAGGAGCAATATGATTCCTTTTGTGAAATAGGCTTATGTCCAACATCTTTATTTCAATAAAATGCATCTTTGCGTATCATTTTGAGAAAATATTCTTTTATTCTTTCCATTTCATTCATAATCATACCATACAGATAATTATTCTTAGATTCTTTTGTTCTTTGGATTTTCCTTCATCCCTATAACAGGTCTCTAGATATCAATGATATGAGTGACGCTGCTACTGACTCAGAGGCTCCTTTTGAGCAAGATATGTGTATGGAGGATTCTCAGGATTTTGAAGATGATCGAGACTATAACCTATCTCCTGATTTGTTGAGGATGGTAGAACAAGATGAGAAACAAATCATGCCTTACGAAGAGTCATTGGAAATTGTGAGCTTAGGAGAGGAAAAAGAGGTGAAGATTGGAGTTTGCATTACCGTAGAGATAAAGCGGGACCTTGTTGAGTTACTCCAAGAATTCAAGGATGTCTTTGCATGGTCATATCAAGACATGCCTGGGTTGAGTACTGATATCGTGGTACACCGGGTCCCCATAAAGAAAGAATGTAAGCCAGTTCAATAGAAGCTCCAAAGGATGAGGCCCGACAATTTGCTGAAAATAAAAGAGGAGGTCAAGAAGTAATTCGATGCTGGTTTCTTACAAGTGGTTAAATACTTAGAATGGGTAGCTAATATCGTCCCCATCCCTAAAAAGGATGGGAAAGTATGAATGTGCGTAGACTACATGGATTTGAGCAAAGCCAGCCCGAAAGATAATTTCCCATTGCCACATATCGACACTTTAGTGGAAAACACGACAGGTTACTCATTGTTCTCTTTTATGGATGATTTCTTGGGATACAACCAAATAAAGATGCATTCTGAAGACATGGAGAAGACCACATTCGTAACCATGTGGGGAACATTTTGCTATAAAGTGATGCCATTTGGATTGAAAAATGCGAGAGCGACGTATCAAAGAGCCATGGTAACTTTGTTTCATGATATGATGCATAAAGAAATTGAAGTTTATGTTGATGATATGATCGCAAAGTCCTGAATAGAAAAGGAGCATGTACAAGTCTTGAGGAAATTGTTCTTGAGATTGAGGAAATTCCAACTGAAGTTCAACCAAGCAAAATGTACCTTCGGGGTTAGGTCGGGAAAATTGCTAGGATTTGTAGTTAGTGAAAAGGGGATCGAGATCGACCCAGATAAAGTTAAGGCTATACAAGAGTTGCCTCCGCTGCACACTCAAAAAGAGGTCTAGGGTTTCTTAGGGAGATTAAATTACATCGCTAGGTTCATTTCACAATTAACCGAGAAATGCGACCCTATATTTCGTCTCCTTAAGAAACACAATCCATGTGTATGGGATGAAGAGTGCCAGAAGACTTTCGACAAGGTCAAATGTTACTTGTCTAATGCCCCAGTGTTGATGCCACCTAGCCCAGATAAGCCGCTAATTCTGTACTTGACAGTATTTGCAAATTCCATGGGATGCGTGCTTGGCCAACATGATGAGTCAGGAAGGAAAGAAAAGGCAATATACTACCTCAGTAAGAAGTTCACTAAATGTGAGACGAGATACTCGCTAATTGAGAAGTTGTGTTGCGCTTTGATCTGGACAACCCGAAAACTGAGATAGTACATGTTGTACCACACAACTTGGCTCATCTCAAAACTGGACCCTCTAAAGTACATGATGGAGTCGACTGTTTTGAATAAAAGAATGGCCCGATGGCAAATTCTGCTTTCTGAATTTGATATAGTCTATGTGAATCAGAAAGCTATAAAAGGGAGCACTATAGCAGATTTTCTTGCCAGTATAGCTCTAGAAGATTACGAGCCTTTGAACTTTGATATCCCGAATGAAGATCTGATGTATGTTGCAACCATTAAAGAAGACTCTCAAGAAGCTCATCCTTGGAAGCTAAACTTCGACGGAGCCTCAAATGCTGTGGGTAACGGAATTGGGGCAGTTTTGGTATCCCCAAATGGAGATCATTATCCATTCACTAGTAAATTGGATTTTGATTGCACGAACAATATGGCAGAATATGAAGCATGCATCATGGGTATCCGTGCAGCCATAGAACGTAAGATCAAAGTGCTAGAGGTATATGGGGATTCTACATTAGTGATCTATCAACTCAAAGGTGAATGGGAGATGAGAGACCCCAAATTGATCAATTATCAAAAGCTGGTTCTGGAGCTAATTGAAGATTTTGATGACATCACCTTCTGCTATCTCCCACGAGATGAAAATCAAATGGCTGGTGCCCTAGCTACCTTAGCTTCCATGGTCAAAGTGAACAAACAAGAGGACGTAAAGCCTATCCAAATGAGTATTTATGAGACTCCAGCTCATTGTTACAACATCGAAGAAGAAGAAAAGGATGATCACCCTTGGTACCACGATATATTGCGATATGTGAAAAATCGTGAATACCCTGACCAAGCAACTGAGAATGATAAAAGGACGTTGAGAAAACTGGCCAGTGACTATATCTTAGATGGGGAGATCCTATATAAAAGAAGAAAGGATCAGGTGCTACTAAGATGTGTGGATGCTGTTGAGGTTAAGAAAATCTTGGAAGAAGTCCATGAGGGTGTTTGCGGAACACATGCCAATGGTTTCACAATGGTCAGGCAGATCATGAGATTCGGGTATTATTGGTCCACCATGGAATGAAACTGTATTAATTACGCCAAGAGATGTCATAAGTGCCAAATTTATGGAGACAAAACTCATGTGCCTACTTCACCTCTTCATATCATGACTTCTCCATGGCCTTTCTCTATGTGGGGCATGGATGTTATTGGGCCGATATCGTCAAAAGCTTTCAATGGGCACCGATTCATCTTTATGGTCATCGATTACTTCACCAAGTAGGTAGAGGCCACTTCTTACGCCAATGTCACGAAGTCGGCAGTTAGCAAATTCTTAAAGAAAGAGATCATATGTCAGTATGGAATGCCAGAAAGGATTATATCTAACAATGCACTAAATTTGAACAACAGCACGATATCAGAAGTCTGCAATCAATTCAAGATAAAACACCACAACTCATCACCATATCGCCCAAAAATGAATGGTGCGGTGGAGGCAGCCAATGAGAACATTAAGAAGATTGTGGGGAAAATGATTGAGACTTATAAAGATTGGCATAAGAAGTTACCATTTACCCTCTATACTTATCGAACATCTGTCAAGACCTCAACCAGGGCAATGCCTTTCTCTTTGGTTTATGGAATGGAGGCGATTTTACCCATTGAATTCGAGATTCCTTTTCTTCGAGTTTTGGCAGAATTGAAGTTGGATGAAGCAAAATAGATCCAATCCCGATATGATCAGTTAAACTTGACTGAAGAGAAAAGGTTGAAAGCCATCTGTCATGGTCAGGTGTACCAAAAGCGAATGATGCGAGCTTACAACAAAAAGGTTTGTCCCAGAGAATTCAATGAGGGGGACCTGATATTGAAAAAGATCCTTCCCATACAAAAGGATTTTAGAGGAAAGTGGATGTCAAACTGGGAGGGACCTTACGTGGTAAAGAAGGCGTTTTCTAGAGGAGCATTAATTTTGATCGAGATGGATGGAAAAAACCTGCCTAATCCTTTGAATTCGGATTCAGTCAAAAGATACTTCATCTAAAAAAAAGGAAAAAGGGAGAAGCTAAGGTGAAAACTTGCAAAAGGGCGCCTTGAGAATAAAGGGGTTTTGAATTGAAAACCCAGGAAAAGGGCAATTCAAATTTTGATCAAAGATGGGGCATGTGGTAGTCTTTTTATCCCCGAATTAACAAGGAGGAGGGATGCTACGTCTTGGGGTATCAACAAAGTATTTTGGATCTCCGAAACACATATCAAGTTCAAAAGGGTCCTCAAGAAGTTAGTGCGAAGAAGCTCATGCTATGATATCTGGGACACTTATTTTCATCTTATTCATTTTGTATTTTAGCAATGTTTTCTATCTTTGATTAATTTATTCGTTCCAAGCTTTGCTCCCAATAAAATTCCTTTTTGACCATTGTGATAATCTTTTTCAAGCATTTTTCATTGTAATAATGATTAATGGACTAATAATATTCAAGTAAAAGGATTTCTTGCATATTGCTCTGAAAGTTTTCTAAATAGTACAAGGATCTGAAACAGGACAACTAGTCAGAACTAACCAAATCTAAGAGTTGGAAAGGTTTGGGGACGAATAGTTTAAATTTTGATTATTTCCTCAGGTTTTCTGTCAAAGATACTAGCTGAACAAGAAGGCAGGGTAATGCGCCAGTAGCGAGCAATGTCAACCTAAGCATTAAAATAGGATCATTCTCGAAAAATGACATTCTTGGATTCATGCAAACATCATTCATACACATCTAGTTAGGAGCATTTGATTCATCCTAATCATGACATCCTAATCACTAGGCATAAATAGGCCCATGAAATGGATTCTACAGGTCATGTTCTCCAGAGAATGGTGTAACAAGATCAAAGAAACCATAAATCCCACACCCCTGAAGTTGTAATAGGACGGATTGAGGTCACCGTGACGAATCTTATCTCCTTGAAGTTGCAGTGGAAAAGATTAAGGTCACAAATTTTATCTTCCTGAAGTTACAGCGGAGTAGATCGAAGATAGCAAATCTTATCTCTCTGAAGTTGCAGTAGAGCAGATTAAAGCTATAAACCTTATCTCCCTGAAGTTGTAGTGAAGCAGGATGAAGTTACAGATCTTATCTCCCTGAAGTTGCAGTGGAATAGATCTAAGATAGCAAATCTTATCTTTCTAAAGTTGCAGTAGAGCAAATTAAAGCTATAAACCTTATCTCCTTGAAGTTGCAGTGGAGCAGGTTGAAGTTACAAGTCTTATCTCCCTGAAATTGCAGTGGAGCGGGCTGAAGATAGCGAATCTTATTTCCATAAAGTTACAGTAAAACAGATCAAAGCTACAAATTACAAATCTTATCTCCCTGAAGTTGCAGTGGAGCAGATTAAAGTTACAGATCTTATCTCCTTGAAGTTGCAGTGGAGTAGATTGAAACAATAAGTCCCATACCTCTGAAATTGCAGTAGGTCGGATTAAATCTACCATAGCAAGTCTTATCTCCCTGAAGTTGCAGTGGAATAGACTAAAGCTACAAGCTACAGATATTCTCCCTAAAGTTGCAGTGGAGCAGATTGAAGCCACGAATCTTATCTTCCTGAAGTTACAGCGGAGTAGATTGAAAATAGCAAATCTTGTCTCGCTGAAGTTGCAGCAGAGTAGATTAAAGCTATAAACCTTATCTCCCTGGAGTTGCAGTGGAACAGGTTGAAGTCACTAATCTTATCTCCCTGAAGTTGTAGTGGAGCAGAGTGAAGATAGCGAATCTTATTTCCCTGAAGTTGCAGTGGAACAGATTAAAGCTACAAGTTACAAACCTTATCTCCATGAAGTTGCAGTGGAGCAGGTTGAAGTTACAAATCTTACCTCCCTGAAATTGCAGTGGAGCAAATTGAATATACGAGTCTCATCTCCCTGAAGTTGCAGTGGACAGATTAAAGCTACAAGTCTAATCTCCCTGAAGTTACAGTGGAGCAGATTGAAGATACGAGTCTCATCTCCCTGAAATTGCAGTAGAGCAGATTAAAGCTACAAATTTAATTTCCCTGAAGTTACAGTGGAGTAGATCGAAGCATTAATTCCTATACCCCTGAAGATGGGATAGACTTAAAGAAGAAAAGCACCAAAGAAGTCAAGATTCGGCAAGACCAGGCAAAATTGGCCCTTTTTAAAGTCTTTGCTCCATTCTCGTTACACAACCATAAGTAAAGAGGGGCAGTTGTAATAGGCCAATTTAGCCTGGGCCCAGATTACAAAATAAAACAAAAATTTAAACAAAAATATTTAAAGTCCAGAGTCCATTTACAACAAGTTACAGGCCCAATATGCATTAAACCCAAAAAGCCCAATTTACAAACCCAAAAACTAAAAACCCTAGGCGGCCCGATGGCCCAAAAACTAAACTCAGTTTCAATAAAAACTGAAACCCTAACACTAGCCATGCCGCCGCTCCACGTGCCGTGTCAGCGCGCCCATCGCTCGAGGACTGGCTCCCTTGCACCAGAATGGCAAGGCACGACTCCGTTGACCTCGCCAAGGCCTGTAAAAAAGAACAAAAAAAGGAAACTAAGCAGCAGCAAGAACAACGAAAAAGTAGCGAAATAGAAAAAGAAAAAGTAAAATAATATTGTAAATCAGCTATAAAAGCCACAACAATCCATGTAATTTACACACGAAGAAATATATACAAAAAGCAGATATTTTCAAATCGATTCAAAAAAGGTGTTGTATTTTCACTTGTATTTTTTTATTCGAAATAAACAAATAAAATAATAAAAACATAAAAAAGGAACCCTTTTTTTTACCTTTTTCGCCTGTCGATATCATCGTCGGTCCGCAAGGCCGTCGAATCCCTCGGGATTCGGCCAAAGGTCGTGGCTAAGGACGGCGGGAGTCGAGGGGTTTTTCTTCGTTCCTTTTGATTTTGGCTTTTTTTGGTGATTTCAACTCCAAAAAGGAGTTTTGCGAAAAAAAAATAGAAAAGGGGTTTTTTTGGTGTTTTTTCGGCCACCGTGGACAGCGGCGCTGTCGCCGGTGATCGGTCGGCAGGGGTTCGCCTGAGTTATGTCCGGTCTGGGGAAGACTTTGAGAGAGTGATGGGGAGTTTTTTTGTTTTTTTTTTAAAAGTAGAATAAAATGGAATTTTTGAAGTTTTTTTTTGCTTAAATAGACCCCTAAAATGACGCCGTTTTATGGTTGGCTTCAATAGCCCCAAAACGACGTCGTTTCACCCTTGACCCGTGCCCCGACCCGATCCGCGCGTTTTTAACTAATGGTATATTTGCGCGAATAGTCCTTCAGCTTTTGCGGCGCGCTTCAGTTTAGTCATTTTTTTTTACTTTTTTTTATTTTATAGATTTGGTCATCGAATTTTTTGCGCGTTTCAATTTAGTCCCTGGCTCGCTGATCTCCTGGAGAAGGGATGCGTGTCTAGAGGATTGGGTTAGTTTCTCATTTGGTCATCGCTGGTTTTCGCGCCTTACATTTTAGTCTTTATTTATTCATTTTATCCTAATTTTTTACTTTTAATTTCGTTTTTATTCTGATTTAATCCTTGGCTGTTTAATTTCAACCCTTGATATATTTTATAGGTCATGTTTATTTATTTATTTATTTATTATCTTATATTGTTTATATGCATATTAAAAATTGTAATGTTTATATTTTCTTTATTTAAATACTTGTTGTTGGTATTATTCTATTCTTAAGATTATTACATTTTTTCATTCGCATATTATTATTATTATTACTATTATTTTATTTATTTATTTATTTATTATTGTCTTACTTTATTTTAAAATTTATATTGTTCATATTTGCACATATTGTTATATTGTCATTATTATCCTTTTTATTTCTTGTTATTTTATTATTCCTTTTATTATTTTTGGCATTTTTCAAATCGTGTCTTTTCAATCATGTATTTTTCATGTATTTTAAGTTATTTTATCATTTTAAATACACGTCGTTTTAAATATTACATTTGTTATTATTCAAAAAATAAATTTTTTAAAATTAAGGCAATGTTCCGTATTTGGGGATTTGAGAAGTCGTACCCTAACTTACGGGGTTTCAATTTTCTCGTTAAACCTAGATGACCGAATATCCTTTTAAAATTAAAATATATGAGATTTAAGTAAAAAATATAAAGGGCAAGCTTATTCTCAAGGATTCGAGGTGTCGTGTCCTAACTTACGGGATGTGACATTTTTTTATTTCGAGATAAGAAGGCATTTTATACATATTTTGATTTATTTGAGTAATTTTAATTAAAAATAACATAATACAAAGAGGGATCATATTTTAAATTCTTTTCGTGTTTTCAACTTTCGACATTAAGACATTAAATAATCAATTAGGTACCAATTTTGGGCGTTACGAGGGTGCTAATCCTTCCTCGTACGTAACCGACTCCCGAACCCATTTCTGGATTTTTGTAGAACAAAAAATATTGTTTTAATAAATTAAACCTTTTATTAAAAAGATCAAGTTTCGAGGTGATCCGATCACACCTCATATAAAAAGGATTGGTGGCGACTCCCATTTTCGTTTTCAAAATAAAAGTCGATTTAAAAAAAAATAGTTTCGACATATAACTAATTTATTAAATAATATCAAAATTATTTTTGAATTGATGATCAAACACATGAATCAAAGTTGAGATTTTGTCTTTGACTAGATTTCCATTAAGTTGGTTGCTTAAATTTCTATTTGCGAATTTCCTTTGAAAGTTTTAAATTTCAAAAAACCCTATTTATTTTTATTTCACTTGTTTTTACTAAAGAAATAGAATTATCAATAATATCTGTTTATTTGACCCTGCTCATTATTCTATACAAATTTTATATTTTTCTTATTTGGAATTTTATATTTTTGTTGGTTTCGACACTGTAGGAACCCAATTTAGCCCGAGCCCGAATAAGTCAAAAACAAAAAAAAATAAAATAAAATAAAAAATAAATAAACCAAATGTCCCAAAGTTTTTACAGTCCAATTTACAGGCCCAAATGAACTACCTAAAACCCATTACACCCAAACCCAACAAGACCCATAACCCGGTGGCCCAAAAAAATTAAATGACCCCAATTAGCCCAAAACGATTTCAGCCTCTAGAAAACCTAGCAAGGGTCTTGCGCCGCAGCTCCCAATACAAACCCTCGCGCCGCAGCCACCAGCCTTCATCACCGTCGAGATCTTCGCCATTAACCTACAAAAGGAAAGAAAAACACAGCAAAAGCAACAAATATGGCAAGAAACAGCAGGACAATATCTTTTGTATTTATTTTGCGATTTATTTTTGAGGCTATAAAAAGCCCTAATGAAATCTGTAAAACACACGCAAATATACACAGAAATACAATACAAAAAAAAAAACCACATAGCAGAGGTGATTTCTGGTTACTCATTTTCGTTCTTTTTTTTATTTTTTTCGATTCATGTAATTTTTTTTACATACAAATACCACTAAAAAATAGATAGAACGAGATTACCTTTTTGATTGGCACTAAAAAACGAAGTTTTTTTAGCCTGGGGGCCGCCGTGAGCGACGGCGCGTGAGGGGCGTGGGGGACGTGCGATGACGGACGGAGGTCAGGAGACCTATGAAGGCAGAGCATTCTCTGGCTATTCTATTGTTTTTTTTTAGAAACTGGATTAAAATGTTTTTTTTCGCTGTTTTTTAGTTTATATAGGCCATCCATACGACGCCGTTTTGGGGGTCACCTTTAAAGGTCAAAACGACGTCGTTTAAGGGCTAGGATCCGTGCGTTGACCCGACCCGGGGAGGATCCGCATGTTTTTATAAAAGGGGTCATTTGCCTCTTTGGTCCTTCCGAATTATTTCAATTTTATAATTACATCCAATTACATTTTTTATTTATTTACAATTTGGCCAAGAATTATGGCCTCTGTTTCAATTTGGTCCCTAAGGCCTTTTTAAAGGCAGGTGATGGAACGACGCCGTTTAGGAGATAGGGCATAATTGCCCATTAAGTCCCTATAGTTTGGCGTGTGTTCCAACATCATCCTTTTTACAATTTTACTTCATTTTTTTTATATTCTGATTTAATCTTTGTTTCTTTGATTTTTTTATTTTATTTTATTTTTATTTTCTTTTCATTTTTATTCTTATTTTTTATTATTTTAGTATTATATATGTATTAAATTATTACTATTTACTATTTATATTAGGATATTTTATTAGGTTCAATATTATTTATATATTGCATATTATTTTAAAAATTTTTATATTAGTTATTATTATTTTTTATATATAACATTTAAATTGTTTTATCCTTAATATTGCGTAAAATTTTGTATATTGTATAACATATATTATTTATATTGTTTATTTTTAAATATGTAGTTTTTATACATATATATATTAAATTATTGTATTATAAATATATTTTTATTTAAATTTATATATTATTTATTTAAAAATGTATCTTATTTTCTCATGAATGTATTATCTTTTTTAGAATTTGCCATATTTTTTTATCATTGTAGTTTTTTTTCATATACATTATTCGACTTATATATATATATATATATATACATATTTAATTTTGTGTAAAATTTTCATGCTTATTCCTTAATTTCTTTTTTTTTTAGATTTTTTTTATTGTCTGTTTTCTACCTTTTATTTAATCATTCGTATTTTTAAGAATAAATTTGTAATCTTTATTTACCTTAGTATAATTGTTATATAGCTTGCATTATTTGCATTATTTGTTATGTTATTTTTTTTACTTAGTAGAATGCTCTTTGAAATTTATGTTTGGTAATATACTAATGTCACATTTCATTCAAATCATTGTTTTAGAAAACGCATTTTATTTTTAATTCCAACTATTTATCCAAAAGTTTTTCAAAGAAGGCAATGTTTTGTGTTCAGAAATTCAGGAAATAGTGCCCTAACGTGCTGGGTTTCGATTTCCCGTTTGACTAAATAACTAAATATCCTTTTAATAAATTCTGTAAATCATGAGATGATTTTGGTTACGAGGGTTTATAAACATCATGTCCTAACGTGCTGGATGTGATGTTTGTATTCTTTCGGAACAAAAGAATCTCAAGTTCCAACTCAAATTGTTCAAGTTTTTAAAGAAATCATGTTTTCAAATCTTTTCGAATTTTCGACATTAGGACAATAACTAATCAATCCGGTACCAACTTTGGGCGTTACGAGGGTGCTAATCCTTCCTCGTACGTAACTGACTTTCGAACCCGTTTTCTTGAATTTTGTAGGCCAAAATCAATATTTTGAAATAAAACATTTTATGAGGTGATCCAATCACACCTAAGCAAAAGGGGATTGGTGGCGACTCCTGTTTTCATTTTTTTTAAAGTCGACCCCTTTTTTCAAACTTAAAAATGGTTTCGACAGCTTGGCGACTCCGCTGGGGAACAATAATAGAGTCAAGCCGTAAAATTGATTATTTCCTGTCCTTTCGTCTAAATTTGAAAATTTGATTTGAAAAATTATGATCCTTTTTATTGCATGTTGTTTTAATATTGAAAAGCACTGCATTGCATGACCGTTGTGGTCACACCCTTTTAAGTGGGAGTGAGAAGCTACTCCTTCGTGAGGTTTTCACCTCCGTGCAGGATAGTGAATCGCTTTCGGGATACATCCGTACCTATGTCTTCGTGAGATTTTCATCTCCGTGCAGCCATAGGGAAATGTATTCCCCTGAACTGAATTCGCTCCGTATGAGCCTATAATGGGTGAGGATCGAGGAATCTGCTGGTTCAGGTACCTCAACTTTAGAGCTAAACCACATGTAGAAAACGTAAGGACTCACCCTAAGTAGAACTGTGCCAAACCTTAGTGGTTACCCAGATAGGTGTTTGTTGATTTTATTTGCTTTATATTTTATATCATGGTACTAACTTGTTGTGCTTTATTTTGGTGCAGGTCATTTCATATTTTAAAAGGTATCGATTCACGGTCAGTTACTAAGTTAGAAAGCTGGTTATGGAGAACGAATTTCTTGATAAAGTGGAAGACAATGCAGCTGTCCGTATGTGGTCAGAGCAAACGCAATTAGAGAAAAGAGATAGCCTAGCCGAAGGGTACACATCAGAATTATGGGATTACACTCGCATCAGTGTGACGCAAAACAATCTCCAGGAATTAAAAGAAATATGGGACCGGTGGAGTGACGAGACCAAGCAGTTGTTTTACTGCAACTATGGGGATTTGCCGTACTTGTTGGACATTAAGGTAGATGAATATTTGTTTCGGGCCATCACCCAATATTGGAACTCTGCGTACAGTTGCTTTACTTTCGGAAGGGTTGATTTGGTACCTACGGTGGAAGAGTATACAATTCTATTGCGTTGTCCCAAGATTCAAGTTGATAAAGCTTACTCAAGGGCTACTAGTGTTCTGACCTTTTGGAGGAAATTGACGAATATTACGGGGATGAGTGAACAGTGGGTCACAACCAGAATCAAGCAAAAAGGTGATAGTAAGTGCATCACATTGAAAGTTTTGAAGGATTTGATTCTAGTACATCCTGATATGAAAAAGAGAGTCGATGTATTCGCTTTGAGTATATATGGATTAGTGATCTTCCCTAGGGCATTGGGATATGTGGATGAAGCAGTCTTAGATCTTTTTGATCGACTTGGAAAATAGGTCACACCTGTACCTGTAATTCTAGCTGAGACGTTCAGATCCTTGAGTGCATGTCGGAGGGCTGGTGAAGGTAGATTCATTGGATGTGCACAGTTCTTGTTGGTTTGGTTCCACAGTCATTTTTGGAGGGTTGACAAGGTTCCTTTGTAACACCCCTTACCTGTATTCAACGCCGGAACCGGGCACGAGATGTTACCGAATTAAAGACCTCAAGATCGCCACTTAGGCACAAAATAACCACTCTCTTTGGCTATCACAACAACCTCAATCCCGACCTACGAGGCCTCTCTCAGGCACACGAGGGCTCTCGAGAACATATCGAAAACTCTTACGATCTTAAAATTTTTCCATCTATACAGGGCTCACACGCCTGTGTAAGATTTGGCACGCCCATGTAAGTTTTGGCACGCCCGTGGTCACTACCCGTGCATGAAAATTCAAGCATTCTGCCAATGCCCCACGGTTAGGGCACACGCCCGTGCCTTCCACCCGTGGTGCACGCTGACTACCTTAACACGGCCTAGAGTCTAGACACACGCCCGTGTGGCTCGCCCGTGGCCAACACTGATTAATCCCACACGCCCTAGACACACGCCCGTGTGGCTAGTCCGTGGTCTATTCTGATTTAAAATACTAACATGCAGGGGACACACGGCTAAGTCACACGCCCGTGGGCTGGCCGTGTGTCACACATGGCCTAGACACACGCCCGTGTGTCTATCCACATGGACAAGAGGCAAATGAAGAGGCCATTGAGTGTTCCTTTCGATCTTTAGAGTTCGTGAACGCAACATTCATTTGTGACAGAGATTCAGGATTTTTTGAGGTCCTTTTTGAACAAGACACGTGTTTAGGGGAATCTCAGGATTTTTAGGGTGACAGAGATTGTGACTTGTCTCCAGATTTGTTAAGAATGGTAAAGCAAGAAGAGAAACAAATTTTACCCCATGAAGAGGTGGTAGAGAATATAGTCTTAGAGGAAGGAAAGGTTGTGAAAATTGGAACCCGCATAGCCGAGGAGACGAAGCAAGGCCTTGTTGAGTTATTGCGGGAATTCAAAGACGTCTTTTCATGGTCATACCAAGATATGCTTGGGCTAAGTACTGATATTGTAGTGCATCGCCTTCCCATAAGAGAAGAGTGCAATCCAGTTCAGCAAAAGCTACGAAGGATGAGGGCTGATGTGGTGTTAAAAATAAAAGAGGAAGTCAAGAAACAGTTTGATGCTGGTTTTCTACAGGTGGTAAAATATTCAGAATGGGTAGCCAATATTGTTCCTGTCCCTAAGAAGGATGGACATGTTCGGATGTGTGTAGACTACAGGGACCTAAATAAAGCCAGCCCAAAGGACAATTTCCCTTTGCCTCATATTGACACGTTGGTGGATAATATAGTGGCTTACTGTTTTCTTTCATGGATGGTTTTTCGGGATACAATCAGATCAAGATGCACCCTGAGGATATGGAGAAAACTACTTTCATAACATTGTGGGGTACCTTTTGTTATAAGGTGATGCCATTCGGGCTAAAGAATGCAGGAGCAACATATCAAAGGGCCATGGTAACCTTATTCCATGACATGATGCACAAAGAGATTGAAGTATATGTTGATAACATGATCGCCAAATCTCGAACAAAAAAGGAACACATTGAAGTTTTGCAGAAGTTGTTTTTGAGATTGAGAAAATTTCAATTAAAGCTCAACCCGACAAAATGTACTTTTGGAGCTCGATCAGGGAAATTACTGGGTTTCGTAGTCAGTGGGAGAGGAATCGAGGTTGACTTAGATAAAGTTAAGGCTATACAAGAATTGCCTCCACCACGCACTCAAAAAAAAGTTCGAGGTTTTATTAAAAGGTTAAATTACATTGCTCGATTTATTTCACAATTAACTGAGAAATGTGATCCCATATTTCGTCTTCTTAAGAAACACAACCAAGGCGTATGGGACGATGAGTGTCAGAAAGCTTTTGACAAAGTCAAATAATATCTGTCAAATGCCCTAGTACTATCTCTGCCTAATCCAGATAGACCACTAATACTGTATTTGACAGTGTTCAATAATTCCATGGGATGTGTGCTTGGTCAACATGATGAGTCAAGAAGAAAAGAAAAGGCGATATATTATCTCAGTAAAAAGTTCACTGAATGTGAAATGAGATATTCGTCAATTGAGAAATTGTGTTGTGCCCTGGTTTAGACAACTCAGAGATTGAGGCAATATATGCTATATCATACAACCTGGCTAATCTCAAAACTGGATTCATTAAAGTATATGATGGAGTCAACTGCTTTGAATGGAAGGATGGCAAGGTGGCAGATTTTACTTTCTGAATTTAATATAGTCTATGTAAACCAAAAGACTATAAAAGGGAGCGCAATAGCAGAATTTCTAGCTAGCAGGGCTTTAGAGGATTATGAACCTTTGAACTTTGATTTCCCCAATGAAGAGCTAATGTATGTGGCAACTACTGAAGAGTATCCGTGGAAGCTAAATTTTGATGGAGCGTCAAATGTTGTGGGAAATGGAATTGGGGCAGTCTTGGTATCCCCTAGTGGTGATCATTATCCATTCACATGCAAATTGGATTTTGATTGCACAAAAAACATGGCAGAGTATGAAGCATGTATTATGGGAATTCGAGCAGCTGTAGAGCGTAAAATCAGAGTGCTAGAAGTATATGGAGATTTTGCATTAGTAATCTACCAGTTTAAAGGAGAATGGGAGACAAGAGACCCCAAACTAATCGATTATCGAAAAATAGTTCTGGGGCTGATTGAGGAGTTTGATGACATTACTTTTAATTATCTCCCACGAGATGAAAACCAGATGGCAGATGCTTTGGCAATTCTAGCTTCCATGATCAAAGTAAACAAGCTAGAGGATATGAGACCTATTCAGATGAGTATTTTTGAAGTGCCAGCTCATTGTTATAACATGGAAGAGTAGGAAAAGGATGACCACCCATGGTTTCATGATGTATTGCAATACGTAAGAAATCGTGAGTACCCGAAGCATGCAACTGAGAATGACAAAAGGATGTTAAGAAGATTGGCATGTGACTACATTTTAGATGGGGATATCTTGTACAAAAGAAGGAAAGATCAAGTACTATTGAGATGTGTTGACGCCGTTGAAGCTAGGAAAATTTTGGAAGAAGTTTATGAGGGCGTTTATGGAACACATGCTAATGGATTCACAATGACTAGACAAATAATGAGATTCAGATACTATTGGTCCACCATGGAAAAAGGTTGTATCAATTATGCCAAGAGATGTCATAAATGCCAGATTTATGGAGACAAAATTCACGTACCGCCTTCACCTTTGCATGTTATGACTTCTCCATGGCCTTTTTCCATGTGGGGCATGGATGTCATTGGGCTGATCTCACCGAAAGCTTCGAATGGGCATCGATTCATCTTTGTGGTTATTGACTACTTCACGAAATGGGTAGAGGCTACTTTATACGCTAGCGTTACTAAGTCAGCAGTTAGTCGGTTCTTGAAAAAGGAGATCATTTGTCGATATGGAATACCCGAAAGGATCATATCAGATAACGCACTAAACTTAAACAATAGCACGATAGCGGAAGTTTGTAGTCAATTCAAGATCAAACACCACAACTCATCTCCGTATCGTCCAAAAATAAATGGGGCAGTGGAAGCAGCCAATAAAAACATCAAGAAGATAATAGGGAAGATGACCGAGACTTATAAGGATTGGCATGAGAAATTACCATTTGCACTCTATGCTTATCGAACGTCCGTCAGAACTTCTACTAGGGCAACTCCTTTCTCAATGGTTTACGGGATGGAGGCAGTCCTACCCATTGAAGTAGAGATACCTTCTCTTCGAGTTTTGTCAGAGATAAAGTTGGATGAAGCGGAATGGATCCATTCTCGATATGATCAGTTGAACTTAATTGAGGAAAAGAGGCTAAGGGCTATTCGTCACAGTCAGATTTACCAAAAACGAATGATGTGAGCCTATGATAAAAAAGTCTGCCCAAGAGAATTTCACGAGGGGGACCTTGTACTGAAAAAGATCCTTCCCATACAAAGGGATTTCAGAGGAAAATGGATGCCGAATTGGGAAGGACCATATGTGGTGAAGAAGGCTTTCTCTGGAGGTGCACTGATTTTGACCGAAATGGATGGGAAAAGCTTACTCAATCCTCTGAACTCGGATTCAGTCAAAAAATATTTTGCTTAAAAAGGAGAAGAGGCCAAGGTGAAAACCCAAAAAGGGCGCTTTGAGACTTCAAAAAAAAAAAGAGGAGAGGCCTAGGCGAAAACCCGTAAAGGGCGCCTTGAGACCAAAGGGGTTTTGAGTTGAAAACCTGAAATGGGCGGCTCAAATTTTCAAAGGCATGCAGTGATCTTGGTATACCTGAATCAACAAGAAATGAAGCATGTTACATATCAGGGCATCAGCAAAGTACTTTGGATCTTCTAAACGCATGTTAAGCTCAAAACAGTCTTCATGGAGTTTGTATATAGGAGCCCAATCTGCGATATCAAGGGCAGCTGGTCTTTGTTCTATTATATCAATTTACTATCTTTGGATTCTTTTTCTTCTCAAAGATGTTTTCCCAGTTAAATTTTTTTATTGATAATTTATTCAGTTTGAACTATCCTCAAGATCAATTTATTTGTTGTCCAGTGTTACCATTCATAAGCATGTTGCATTGAAACAATGATTGATGAACTGATAATTTCAAAAAAAGAAGTTCTACATATTACTTTGGAAATTTCTAGATAATACAAGAAACTGAAACAGGACAATTGTTTAGAATTTCCATGTATATGAATTGGAAATATTTGAGAAAGAATAGTCTAGATGGAGACTATTTCTCTGAATTCTTTGTCCAAATGGTAATTGAACAAAATAATGAGTTGATGTGACGAAAGTAAGCGATGTCATCAAGTCATAACATTCGGGGAATGGTGTGACAAATCAAGTTGATGGAAAATTCAGAACCCCTAAATTGTGGTGGAATGGATTGAATTTGAGATAAATCCTGTACCCTTAAATTGCAGTAGGGACGATTTGAAAATGTTTCAATTCCTATAAATCGTGGTAGGATGGTTTAAAGGTGGTACAAGCCTTGTGTCCTCAAGTTTCAAGTGGAGCGGAGTCTGAAATTACAGTGGGGCAAGCATGTTGAGCAGAAAATGATTGATATTTCGAGAGGAACAAGGATGAAGAACAAATGAGTGATGACACCTTGAGTAGGAATCATACTCATAACATTTTTGCATTCATATATGTCACCAACCTTGTCTCCCTGAGTTTGCAGTGGAGCGGGCTAAAAGATAGCAGATATTATCTTCCTGAAGTTGCAGGAAGCGAGATCAAAGATACTAGTCCGCATCCCCGGAAGTTGCAGTGAGCAGATCAAAGACAATGAGATCTTATCTTCCCGAAGTTGCAAGCGAGATCAAAGATACTAGCTTTGCCTCCCTGAAGTTGCAATGGAGCGGTCAAGACAAGAGTCTTATCTTCCCGAAGTTGCAGAAGCGAGATCAAAGATACTAGTCTGGCGCCCTCGAAGTTGCAATGAGCGAGCATCAAGACGATGATTTTATCTTCCAGAAGTTGCGAAGCGGATCGAAGATACTAGCTTTGCCTCCACGAAGTTGCAACGGAGCGCAAAAAGACAAAGAGATCTTATATTCCTAAAGTTGCGAAGCGGATCGAAGATACTAGCTTGCCTCCACACGGTTACAATGGGGCGCGATAAAAGATAGCGAGATCTTATCTTCCCGAAGTTGCAAGAAGCGGTCGAAGATACTAGCTTTGCCTCCCCCCCGGTTGCAATGAGAAGCGGGCCGAAGACAAGCAGAGATCTTATCTTCCCGAAGTTGCGAGAAGCGGTCGAAGATACTAGCTCGCCTCTCTCAAGTTGCAATGAGCGGCATCAAGAGACAGATCTTATCTTCCTGAAGTTGCGAAGCGAGATCAAAGATACTAGTCCGCATCCACTGAAGTTGCGTGCGAGCGGATCGAATATAGCGAATCTCATCTTCTTGAAGTTGCAGAAGCGGATCGAAGATACTAGCTTTGCTCTCTGCTTGCAAATGAGCGAACTAAAATAGCAGATCTAGCCTTCCTGAAGTTGCAGTGAAGCAGGTCGAAGACACCAGTCTCGTTTCCTTGAGTTTGTAGTGGAGCAGACTAAAGATAGCGGATATTGCATTCCTGAAGTTGCAGTGAAGGAAACTGAAGCCGTCAAACATATAATTCAATACCTCTAAAATTGCAGATGGGTTGGAAGTTATTTGAAGAAGACCAGGACCAAAAACTCAAGACTTGGCAAGACCGGGCAAAATTGGTCATTTTATAGTCTTTACTCTATTTTCGTTACACGACAATGAGCAAAGAGGGGCAGCTGTAGGAACCCAATTTAGCCCGGGCCCGAATAAGCCAAAAAAATAATAAAATAAAAAATAAATAAACCAAATGTCCCAAAGTTTTTACAGTCCAATTTACAGGCCCAAATGAACTACCTAAAACCCATTACACCCAAACCCAACAAGACCCATAACCCGGTGGCCCATAAAAATTAAATGAGCCCAATTATCCCAAAACGTTTTTAGCCTTTGGAAACCCTAGCAACGGTCTTGCGCTGCAGCTCCCAACACAAACCCTTGCGCCGCAGCCACCAGCCTTTATCACCGCCGAGATCTTCGCCATTAACCTGCAAAAGGAAAGAAAAACACAGCAAAAGCAACAAATATAGCAAGAAACAGCAGGACAGTATCTTTTGTATTTATTTTGCGATTTATTTTTGAGGCTATAAAAACCCCTAATGAAATCTGTAAAACACACGCAAATATACACATAAATACAATACAAAAAAACGCATAGCGAGGTGATTTCAGTTACTCCTTTCGTTCTTTTTTATTTTTTTGATTCATGCAATTTTTTATATATACAAATACCACTAAAAAATAGATAGAACGAGATTAGATTTTTGATTGGCACTAAAGAATGAAGTTTTTTAGCCTGGGGGCCACCGTGAGCGACGGCGCTTGAGGCGCGTAGGGGACGTGCGATGACGGCCGGAGGTCAGGAGACCTATGAAGGCAGAGCATTCTCTGGCTATTCTGTTGTTTTTTTTTTTAGAAACTGGATTAAAAATGTTTTTTTCGCTGTTTTTTAGTTTATATAGGCCATCCATACGACGCCGTTTTGGGGGTCACCTTTAAAGGCCAAAACGACGTCGTTTAAGGGCCAGGATCCGCGCGTTGACCCGACCCGGGGAGGATCCGCGTGTTTTTATAAAAGGGGTCATTTGCCTCTTTGGTCCTTCCGAATTATTTCAATTTTATAATTTCATCCAATTACATTTTTTCTTTATTTACAATTTAGCCCAGAATTATGGCCTCTGTTTCAGTTTGGTCCCTAAGGCCTTTTTAAAGGCAGGTGATGGAACGACGCCGTTTAGGAGATAGGGCATAATTGCCCATTGAGTCCCTATAGTTTGGCGTGCGTTCCAACATCATCCTTTATACAATTTTACTTCATTTTTTTTATATTCTGATTTAATCTTTGTTTCTTTGATTTTTTTATTTTATTTTTATTTTATTTTCATTTTTATTCTTATTTTTATTCTTATTTTAGTATTATATATGTATTAAATTATTACTATTTACTATTTATATTAGGTTATTTTATTAGGTTCAATATTATTTATATATTGCATATTATTTTAAAAATTTGTATATTAGTTATTATTATTTTTTATATATAACATTTAAATCGTTTTATTCTTAATATTGTGTAAAATTTTGTATATTGTATAACATATATTATTTATATTGTTTATTTTAAATATGTAGTTTTTATACATATATATATATTAAATTATTGTATTATAAATATATTTTTATTTAAAGTTATATATTATTTATTTAAAAATGTATCTTACTTATTTTCTCACGAATGTATTATCTTTTTTAGAATTTGCCATAATTTTTTATCATTATAGTTTTTTTTTCATATACATTATTCACCTTACTTTTATATATATATATATATTTAATTTTGTGTAAAATTTTCATGCTTATTCCTTAATTTCTTTTTTTAGATTTTTTTATTGTCTTTTTTCTATCTTTTATTTAATCATTCATATTTTTAAGAATAAATTTGTAATCTTTATTTACCTTAGTATAATTGTTATATAGCTTGCACTATTTGCATTATTTGTTATGTTATTTTTTTTTTTTTACTTAGTAGAATGCTCTTTGAAATTTATGTTTGGTAATATACTAATGCCACATTTCATTCAAATCATTGTTTTAGAAAACGTATTTTATTTTTAATTCCAACTATTTATCCAAAAGTTTTTCAAAGAAGGCAATGTTTTGTGTTTAGAAATTCGAGAAATAGTGCCCTAACGTGCTGGGTTTCGATTTCCCGTTTGACTAAATAACTAAATATCCTTTTAATAAATTTTGTAAATCATGAGATGATTTTGGTTACGAGGGTTTATAAACATCATGTCCTAACGTGCTGGATGTGATGTTTGTATTCTTTCGGAACAAAGGAATCTCAAGTTCCAACTCAAATTGTTCAAGTTTTTAAAGAAATCATGTTTTCAAATCTTTTCGAATTTTCGACATTAGGACAATAACTAATCAATCCGGTACCAACTTTGGGCGTTACGAGGGTGCTAATCCTTCCTCGTACGTAACTGACTTCCGAACCCGTTTTCTTGAATTTTGTAGGCCAAAATTAATATTTTGAAATAAAATGTTTTATGAGGTGATCCAATCACACCTAAGCAAAAAGGGATTGGTGGCGACTCCCGTTTTCATTTTTTTAAAGTCGACCCCTTTTTTCAAACTTAAAAATGGTTTCGATAGCTTGGCGACTCCGCTGGGGAACAATAATAGAGTCAAGCCGTAAAATTGATTATTTCCTGTCCTCTCGTCTAAATTTGAAAATCTGATTTGAAAAATTATGATCCTTTTTATTGCATGTTGTTTTAATATTGAAAAGCATTGCATTGCATGACCGTTGTGGTCACACCCTTTTAAGTGGGAGTGAGAAGCTACTCCTTCGTGAGGTTTTCACCTCCGTGCAGGATAGTGAATCACTTTCGCGATACATCCGTACCTATGTCTTCGTGAGATTTTCATCTCCATGCAGCCATAGGGAAATGTATTCCCCTGAACTGAATTCGGTCCGTATGAGCCTATAATGGGTGAGGATCGAGGAATCTGCTGGTTCAGGCACCTCAACTTTAGAGCTAAACCACATGTAGAAAACGTAAGGACTCACCCTAAGTAGAACTGTGCCAAACCTTAGTGGTTACCCAGATAGGTGTTTGTTGATTTTATTTGCTTTATATTTTATATCATGGTACTAACTTGTTGTGCTTTATTTTGGTGCAGGTCATTTTATATTTTAAAAGGTATCGATTCACGGTCAGGTACTAAGTTAAAAAGCTGGTTATGGAGAACGAATTTCTTGATAAAGTGGAAGACAATACAGCTGTCCGTATGTGGTCAGAGCAAACGCAATTAGAGAAAAAGGATAGCCTAGCCGAAGGGTACACATCAGAATTATGGGATTACACTCGCATCAGTGTGACGCAAAACAATCTCTAGGAATTAAAAGAAATATGGGACCGATGGAGTGACGAGACCAAGCAGTTCTTTTACTGCAACTATGGGGATTTGCCGTACTTGTTGGACATTAAGGTAGATGAATATTTGTTTCGGGCCATCACCCAATATTGGAACTCTGCGTACAGTTGCTTTACTTTTGGAAGGGTTGATTTGGTACCTACGGTGGAAGAGTATACAATTCTATTGCATTGTCCCAAGATTCAAGTTGATAAAGCTTACTCAAGGGCTACTAGTGTTTTGACCTTTTGGAGGAAATTGACGAATATTACGGGGATGAGTGAACAGTGGGTCACAACCAGAATCAAGCAAAAAGGTGATAGTAAGTGCATCCCATTGAAAGTTTTGAAGGATTTGATTCTAGTACATCCTGATATGAAAAAGAGAGTCGATGTATTCGCTTTGAGTATATATGGATTAGTGATCTTCCCTAGGGCATTGGGATATGTGGATGAAGCAGTCTTAGATCTTTTTGATCGACTTGGAAAATAGGTCATACCTGTACCTACAATTCTAGCTGAGACGTTCAAATCCTTGAGTGCATGTCGGAGGGCTGGTGAAGGTAGATTCATTGGATGTGCACAGTTATTGTTGGTTTGGTTCCACAATCATTTTTGGAGGGTTGACAAGGTTCCTTTGTAACACCCCTTACCCGTATTCAACGCCGAAATCGGGTACGAGACGTTACCGAATTAAAGACCTCAAGATCGCCACTTAGGCACAAAATAACCACTCTCTTTGGCCATCACAACAACCTCAATCCCGACCTACGAGGCCTCTCTCAGGCACACGAGGGCTCTCGAGAACATATCGAAAACTCTTACGATCTTAAAATTTTTCCATCTATACAGGGCTCACACGCCTGTGTAAGATTTGGCACGCCTGTGTAAGATTTGGCACGCCCGTGTAAGATTTGGCACGCCCGTGGTCACTACCCGTGCATGAAAATTCAAGCATTCTGCCAATGCCCCACGGTTAGGGCACACGCCCGTGCCTTCCACCCGTGGTGCACGCTGACTACCTTAACACGGCCCAGAGTCTAGACACACGCCCGTGTGGCTAGCCCGTGGCCAACACTGATTAATCCCACACGCCCTAGACACACGCCCGTGTGGCTAGTCTGTGGTCTATTCTGATTTAAAATACTAATATGCAGGGGACACACGGCTAAGTCACACGCCCGTGGGCTGGCCGTGTGTCACACATGGCCTAGACATATGCCCGTGTGTCTATCCACATGGACAAGAGGCAAATGAAGAGGCCATTGAGTGTTCCTTTCGATCTTTAGAGTTCGTGAACGCAACATTCATTTTGGAAAGGAATGAAGTTCCGGTGCCTAGGATATCCAGGACCACGAGAATGGGCTTGCAAATGATGGTGGGGAAAGGAGCCCTACCGGGAAAAGGATTGGGTAGACATCTCCAAGGAGGGATTCAAGTTCCAATGCTGAAAAAAAAGAGAGACCGTTTTGGCTTGGGTTTCAGGCCGGATGGTCGACAAAGGAAGAAGGAAATAGAGAAGAAGCAAGAGAGAAGAAGGGCACGGCTGAGTGGGGAAGAAGTCAAGTGGGAATTGATGACGTTCCCTCACATATCCCAGACTTTTGTATCAGGAGGGATAATTCACCCTGAGAGAGGATTGTTGGAAAATGAAAATCTTCACATCAATGCCATACACGAGGAAGGAGCTGAGCAATGAAACCTATTGGGCATTCGTCCTTATGAACCTGGAAGTGTTTTGAACAATTGGACTGCAGAGGAACTTCCTGTAGTGTTTAGAGATTACACAGAGTAATGTTCAGAACACACTTGTTATTTTTAAAGCCTAGAAGCAATAAGATTTTATTTGTGAAATAGACCAATGTTCAGACATCATTGTTTCAATAAAATACATCTTTGATTATCAATTCGAGCGAATATTCTTTTATTTTTTTTATATTCTTTTGATCTTCGAATTTCCATCCAATATTTTTTTATTCTCATTCATACCATGTAAATAGTTGTTCTTGAATTTATTTGTTCCTTGTACATTCTTTTGTGCCTACCACAGGTCCCTAGATATCAATGATATGAGCAACGATACTACAGATTCAGAGGTCCTTTTTGAGCAAGACACGTGTTTAGGGGAATCTCAGGATTTTTAGGGTGACAGAGATTGTGACTTGTCTCCAGATTTGTTAAGAATGGTAAAGCAAGAAGAGAAACAAATTTTGCCCTATGAAGAGGTGGTAGAGAATATAGTCTTAGAGGAAGGAAAGGTTGTGAAAATTGGAACCCGTATAGCCGAGGAGACGAAGCAAGGCCTTGTTGAGTTATTGCGGGAATTCAAAGACGTCTTTTCATGGTCATACCAAGATATGCTTGGGCTAAGTACTGATATTGTAGTGCATCGCCTTCCCATAAGAGAAGAGTGCAATCCAGTTCAGCAAAAGCTACGAAGGATGAGGCCTGATGTGGTGTTAAAAATAAAAGAGGAAGTCAAGAAACAGTTTGATGCTGGTTTTCTACAGGTGGTAAAATACTCAGAATGGGTAGCCAATATTGTTCCTGTCCCTAAGAAGGATGGAAAGGTTCGGATGTGTGTAGACTACAGGGACCTAAATAAAGCCAGCCCAAAGGACAATTTCCCTTTGCCTCATATTGACACGTTGGTGGATAATACAGTGGCTTACTGTTTTCTTTCATGGATGGTTTTTCGGGATACAATCAGATCAAGATGCACCCTGAGGATATGGAGAAAACTACTTTCATAACATTGTGGGGTACCTTTTGTTATAAGGTGATGCCATTCGGGCTAAAGAATGCAGGAGCAACATATCAAAGGGCCATGGTAACCTTATTCCATGACATGATGCACAAAGAGATTGAAGTATATGTTGATAACATGATCGCCAAATCTCGAACAAAAAAGGAACACATTGAAGTTTTGCAGAAGTTGTTTTTGAGATTGAGAAAATTTCAATTAAAGCTCAACCCGACAAAATGTACTTTTGGAGCTCGGCCAGGGAAATTACTGGGTTTTGTATTCAGTGGGAGAGGAATCGAGGTTGACTTAGATAAAGTCAGGGCTATACAAGAATTGCCTCCACCACGCACTCAAAAAAAAGTTTGAGGTTTTCTTAAAAGGTTAAATTACATTGCTCGATTTATTTCACAATTAACTGAGAAATGTGATCCTATATTTCATCTTCTTAAGAAACACAACCAAGGCGTATGGGACGATGAGTGTCAGAAAGCTTTTGACAAAGTCAAACAATATCTGTCAAATGCCCTAGTACTATCTCTGCCTAATCCAGATAGACCACTAATACTGTATTTGACAATGTTCAATAATTCAATGGGATGTGTGCTTGGTCAACATGATGAGTCAAGAAGAAAAGAAAAGGCGATATATTATCTCAGTAAAAAGTTCACTGAATATGAAATGAGATATTCGTCAATTGAGAAATTTTGTTGTGCCCTGGTTTGGACAACTCGGAGATTGAGGCAATATATGCTATATCATACAACCTGGCTAATCTCAAAACTGGATCCATTAAAGTATATGATGGAGTCAACTGCTTTGAATGGAAGGATGGCAAGGTGGCAAATTTTACTTTCTGAATTTGATATAGTCTATGTAAACCAAAAGACTATAAAAGGGAGCGCAATAGCAGAATTTCTAGCTAGCAGGGCTTTAGAGGATTATGAACCTTTGAACTTTGATTTCCCCAATGAAGAGCTAATGTATGTGGCAACTACTGAAGAGTATCCGTGGAAGCTAAATTTTGATGGAGCGTCAAATGCTGTGGGAAATGGAATTGGGGCAGTCTTGGTATCCGCTAGTGGTGATCATTATCCATTCACATGCAAATTGGATTTTGATTGCACAAACAACATGGCAGAGTATGAAGCATGTATTATGGGAATTCGAGTAGCTGTAGAGCGTAAAATCAGAGTGCTAGAAGTATATGGAGATTCTGCATTAGTAATCTACCAGTTTAAAGGAGAATGGGAGACAAGAGACCCCAAACTAATCGATTATCGAAAAATAGTTCTGGGGCTGATTGAGGAGTTTGATGACATTACTTTTAATTATCTCCCACGAGATGAAAACCAGATGGCAGATGCTTTGGCAACTCTAGCTTCCATGATCAAAGTAAACAAACCAGAGGATATGAGACCTATTCAGATGAGTATTTTTGAAGTGCCAGCTCATTGTTATAACATGGAAGAGGAGGAAAAGGATGACCACCCATGGTATCATGATGTATTGCGATACGTAAGAAATCGTGAGTACCCGAAGCATGCAACTGAGAATGACAAAAGGACGTTAAGAAGATTGGCCTGTGACTACGTTTTAGATGGGGATATCTTGTACAAAAGAAGGAAAGATCAAGTACTATTGAGATGTGTTGACGCCGTTGAAGCTAGGAAAATTTTGGAAGAAGTTTATGAGGGCGTTTATGGAACACATGCTAATGGATTCACAATGGCTAGACAAATAATGAGATTCAGATACTATTGGTCCACCATGGAAAAAGATTGTATCAATTATGCCAAGAGATGTCATAAATGCCAGATTTATGGAGACAAAATTCACGTACCGTCTTCACCTTTGCATGTTATGACTTCTCCATGGCCTTTTTCCATGTGGGGCATGGATGTCATTGGGCTGATCTCACCGAAAGCTTCGAATGGGCATCGATTCATCTTTGTGGTTATTGACTACTTCACGAAATGGGTAGAGGCTACTTCATACGCTAGCGTTACTAAGTCAGCAGTTAGTCGGTTCTTGAAGAAGGAGATCATTTGTCGATATGGAATACCCGAGAGGATCATATCAGATAACGCACTAAACTTAAACAATAGCACGATAGCGGAAGTTTGTAGTCAATTCAAGATCAAACACCACAACTCGTCTCCGTATCGTCCAAAAATGAATGGGGCAGTGGAAGCAGCCAATAAAAACATCAAGAAGATAATAGGGAAGATGACCGAGACTTATAAGGATTGGCATGAGAAATTACCATTTGCACTCTATGCTTATCGAACGTCCGTCAGAACTTCTACTAGGGCAACTCCTTTCTCAATGGTTTACGGGATGGAGGCAGTCCTACCCATTGAAGTAGAGATACCTTCTCTTCGAGTTTTGTCAAAGATAAAGTTGGATGAAGCGGAATGGATCCAGTCTCGATATGATCAGTTGAACTTAATTGAGGAAAAGAGGCTAAGGGCTATTCGTCACAGTCAGATTTACCAAAAATGAATGATGCGAGCCTATGATAAAAAAGTCCGCAAAGTACTTTGGATCTTCTAAACGCATGTTAAGCTCAAAACAGTCTTCATGGAGTTTGTATATAGGAGCCCAATCTGCGATATCTAGGGCACCTGGTCTTTTTTCTATTCATATCAATTTACTATCTTTGGATTCTTTTTCTTCTCAAAGATGTTTTCCCAGTTAATTTTTTTTATTGATAATTTATTCAGTTTGAACTATCCTCAAGATCAATTTATTTGTTGTCCATTGTTACCATTCATAAGCATGTTGCATTGAAACAATGATTGATGAACTGATAATTTCAAAAAAGAAGTTCTACATATTACTTTGGAAATTTCTAGATAATACAAGAAACTGAAACAGGACAATTGTTTAGAATTTCCATGTATATGGATTGGAAATATTTAAGAAAGAATAGTCTAGATGGAGACTATTTCTCTGAATTCTTTGTCCAAATGGTAATTGAACAAAATAATGAGTTGATGTGACGGAAGTAAGCGATGTCATTAGGTCATAACATTCGGGGAATGGTGTGACAAATCAAGTTGATGGAAAATTCAGAACCCCTGAATTGTGGTGGAATGGATTGAATTTGAGATAAATCCTGTACCCTTAAATTGCAGTAGGGACGACTTGAAAAAGTTTCAATTCCTATAAATCGTGGTAGGATGGTTTAAAGGTGGTACAAGCCTTGTGTCCTCAAGTTTCAAGTGGAGCGGAGTCTGAAATTACAGTGGGGCAAGCATGTTGAGCAGAATATGATTGATATTTCGAGAGGAACAAGGATAAAGAACAAATGAGTGATGACACCTTGAGTAGGAATCATACTCATAACATTTTTGCATTCATATATCATAGTGCATCTCATTAGGAGCATTTGACTCATATTGATCAGGGCCTCCTAAACATTCGGCATAAGCATATACCCATTCTACAGGTCATATCCTCTATAGGACAATGTCACCAACCTTGTCTCCCTGAGTTTACAGTGGAGCGGGCTAAAAGATAGTAGATCTTATCTTTCTGAAGTTGCAGGAAGCAGATCGAAGATACTAGTCTGGCGTCCCTGAAGTTGCAGCGGAGCAGACTGAAGACAACAGATCTTATCTTCCTGAAGTTTTAGGAATCAGATCGAAGATACTAGCCTGCCTCCCTAAAGTTGCAGCGGAGCAAACTGAAGACAGCATGTCTTATCTTCTTGAAATTGCAGGAAGCAGATCGAAGATACTAGTCTGGCGTCTCTGAAGTTGCAGCGGAGCAGACTGAAGACAGCAGATCTTATCTTCCGTGAAGCGTGAAGCGGATCGAAGATACTAGCCTGCCTCCCTGAAGTTGCAACGGAGCAGAAAAAAGACAGCAGATCTTATATTCCCGAAGTTGCGAGAAGCGGTCGAAGATACTAGCTCGCCTCCCGAAGTTGCAGAGAGCGCATAAAAAAAGCGAATCTTATCTTCCTGAAGTTGCGAAGCGATCGAAGATACTAGCCTGCCTCCTCGAAGTTGCAATGGAGCGCATGAAGACAGCAGATCTTATCTTCCTGAAGTTGCGAGGAAGCGGTCGAAGATACTAGCTGCCTCTCTGAAGTTGCAATGAGCGGCGAAGACAAGGCAGATCTTATCTTCCCGGTTGCGTGAAGCGGTCGAAGATACTAGTCCGCGCCCCGGTTGTAGCGAGTAGATCAAGACAACAGATCTCATCTTCCTGAAGTTACAGGAAGCAGATCGAAGATACTAGCCTGCCTCTCTGAAGTTGCAGCGGAGCAGACTAAAATAGCAGATCTAGCCTTCCTGAAGTTGCAGTGAAGCAGGTCGAAGACACCAGTCTCGTTTCCTTGAGTTTGTAGTGAAGCAGACTAAAGATAGCGGATATTGCATTCCTGAAGTTGCAGTGAAGCAAATTGAAGCCGTCAAACATATAATTCAATACCTCTAAAATTGCAGATGGGTTGGAAGTTATTTGAAGAAGACCAGGACCAAAAACTCAAGACTTGGCAAGACCGGGCAAAATTGGTCCTTTTATAGTCTTTGCTCTATTTTCGTTACACGACAATGAGCAAAGAGGGGCAGCTGTAGGAACCCAATTTAGCCCGGGCCCGAATAAGCCAAAAAAAATAATAAAATAAAAAATAAATAAACCAAATGTCCCAAAGTTTTTACAGTCCAATTTACAGGCCCAAATGAACTACCTAAAACCCATTACACCCAAACCCAACAAGACCTATAACCCGGTGGCCCATAAAAATTAAATGAGCCCAATTATCCCAAAATGTTTTCAGCCTCTGGAAACCCTAGCAAGGGTCTTGCGCCACAGCTCCCAACACAAACCCTTGCGCCGCGGCTACCAGCCTTCATCACCGCCGAGATCTTTGCCATTAACCTGCAAAAGGAAAGAAAAACACAGCAAAAGCAGCAAATATAGCAAGAAACAGCAGGACAGTATCTTTTGTATTTATTTTGCGATTTATTTTTGAGGCTATAAAAAGCCCTAATGAAATCTGTAAAACACACGCAAATATACACATAAATACAATACAAAAAAAAACCGCATAGCAGAGGTGATTTTTGGTTACTCCTTTTCGTTCTTTTTTTTTTATTTTTTTCGATTCATGCAATTTTTTATATATACAAATACCACTAAAAAATAGATAGAACGAGATTAGCTTTTTGATTGGCACTAAAGAATGAAGTTTTTTAGCCTGGGGGCCGCCGTGAGCGACGGCGCGTGAGGCGCGTAGGGGACGTGCGATGACGGCCGGAGGTCAGGAGACCTATGAAGGCAGAGCATTCTCTGGCTATTCTGTTGTTTTTTTTAGAAACTAGATTAAAATGTTTTTTTCGCTGTTTTTTAGTTTATATAGGCCATCCATACGACGCCGTTTTGGAGGTCACCTTTAAAGGCCAAAACGATGTCGTTTAAGGGCCAGGATCCGCGCATTGACCCGACCCGGGGAGGATCCGCGTGTTTTTATAAAAGGGGTCATTTGCCTCTTTGGTCCTTCCGAATTATTTCAATTTTATAATTACATCCAATTACATTTTTTCTTTATTTATAATTTGGCCCAGAATTATGGCCTCTGTTTCAATTTGGTCCCTAAGGCCTTTTTAAAGGCAGGTGATGGAACGACGCCGTTTAGGAGATAGGGCATAATTGCCTATTAAGTCCCTATAGTTTGGCATGCGTTCCAACATCATCCTTTTTACAATTTTACTTCATTTTTTTTATATTCTGATTTAATCTTTCTTTCTTTGATTTTTTTATTTTATTTTATTTTTATTTTATTTTCATTTTTATTCTTATTTTTTTTATTATTTTAGTATTATATATGCATTAAATTATTACTATTTACTATTTATATTAGGTTATTTTATTAGGTTCAATATTATTTATATATTGCATATTATTTTAAAAATTTGTATATTAGTTATTATTATTTTTTATATATAACATTTAAATTGTTTTATCCTTAATATTGTGTAAAATTTTGTATATTGTATAACATATATTATTTATATTGTTTATTTTTAAATATGTAGTTTTTATACATATATATATTAAATTATTGTATTATAAATATATTTTTATTTAAAGTTATATATTATTTATTTAAAAATGTATCTTACTTATTTTCTCACGAATGTATTATCTTTTTTAGAATTTGCCATATTTTTTTATCATTATAGTTTTTTTTTCATATACATTATTCACCTTATATATATATATATATTTAATTTTGTGTAAAATTTTCATGCTTATTCCTTAATTTCTTTTTTTAGATTTTTTTATTGTCTTTTTTCTGTCTTTTATTTAATCATTCATATTTTTAAGAATAAATTTGTAATCTTTATTTACCTTAGTATAATTGTTATATAGCTTGCATTATTTGCATTATTAGTTATGTTATTTTTTTTTTACTTAGTAGAATGCTCTTTGAAATTTATGTTTGGTAATATACTAATGCCACATTTCATTCAAATCATTGTTTCAGAAAACGTATTTTATTTTTAATTCCAACTATTTATCCAAAAGTTTTTCAAAGAAGGCAATGTTTTGTGTTTAGAAATTCGGGAAATACTGCCCTAACGTGCTGGGTTTCGATTTCCCGTTTGACTAAATAACTAAATATCCTTTTAATAAATTTTGTAAATCATGAGATGATTTTGATTACGAGGGTTTATTAACATCATGTCCTAACGTGCTGGATGTGATGTTTATATTCTTTCGGAACAAAGGAATCTCAAGTTCCAACTCAAATTGTTCAAGTTTTTAAAGAAATCATGTTTTCAAATCTTTTCGAATTTTCGACATTAGGACAATAACTAATCAATCCGGTACCAATTTTGGGCGTTACGAGGGTGCTAATCCTTCCTCGTACGTAACTGACTTCCGAACCCGTTTTCTTGAATTTCGTAGGCCAAAATCAATGTTTTGAAATAAAATGTTTTATGAGGTGATCCAATCACACCTAAGCAAAAAGGGATTGGTGGCGACTCCCGTTTTCATTTTTTTTAAAGTCGACCCCGTTTTTCAAACTTAAAAATGGTTTCGACAGACACCAACTAAAGTTGCTCGGGATTGGTGTGAATAATTTTATTCCTTTTCCTGCCTCAATCTTCTCATGCAGGTGAACTCCAATACAATTTTGAGATTAAGAAAATTGCTCAAAAACTAAGGAAGGAAAATAAATTGCAATCGAACCAATCCTCTTCATCTACTAACCTAGACACAACACTTGATTTAGTTGATTCATCTAACACATCTGAACCAGAAGAAAAGATGGTTAATCAAGAGAGAACCATGGGAGAATTAGCCATCCCAAGTCTGAATCAACAACTTGTTTGCATCCAGTAGCCTGCATTAGAGACATATTTTGAATTAAACAACTTGTTTGCATCCAGTACCCTACATTAGAGACATATTTTGAATTAAACTTAGGCTAATTCATTTGTTGCCTACTTTTCGTGGTTTAAAAACGAAGATCCATATAAGCACTTGAATGAATTACATGTGGTATGTTTTACTATAAGACCTTAAGGAGTATCTAAATAACAAATCAAGCTAAGAGTATTTCCTTTTTCATTTGTCGATAGAGCAAAGGGTTGACTATTTTATTTACCTTTCGAATCTATAACCACATGGACCTACATGGTAAGGTTAATTTTAGATAAATTTTTCTTCCTTCAAGTGTTACTTCTATTAGGAAGAAGATTTGCAACATAAAGCAAAATGACATAGAGATTCGTCATGATATTGGGAGAGGTTCAAGCAATTATATGTTAGTTGTTCACAACATGGAATTTTAGAGCAATTGCTTATCCAATATTTTTACAAAGACTCTTACTCATGGAAAGAAAGATGATGGATGCTGCTAAAAGTAGTTCCATAGTGAACAAAACTCCTCTATGAAGCTAGATAATTGATTTCGATCATGGCCTCCTATTCACAATAGTTCTGATTTAGACAAGACGTATCCAGAAGAGTTATCAAGGTAAATTTATCTTCTCTTGAAAATTGAATTTTTGAACTAACTTCTCTTCTTTAACAAATTGTTGTAGGACATACTTAATAGATGAAGGCTTGTGAGATTTGTGCTAGTTTTAGTCACACAAATGGAATTGTGTTGGCATTTACGTTGACGGCATTAGTTCAATTTTTTTTAAAAAAAATGGTATTTTACTTTTTTTTGTGTTGACGTTTTCATTGCCGGCACTAGTGTGCTTTTTATTTTTATTTTTTTTGTCGGCGTGCTCTGGTTGCTATCAACAGTGGAACACCAGCCTTGAGAACATCAATCTTGTTCTTGAAGCTACAGGCATCGACTTATTCAACATTGTTGCTTGATTCGAAAAAGTTAAGAAAAAATGAAAAGAAGAGAGAAGAAGAGAGCAAGAACAATATAGACTTGAGAAATATAATAATTAATAATAACAGTAACGCCATTAATTAATTGTAAAATAATTAAGAGACTAATAGGGTCAAACGAAATGACAAATCAGAAGCAAAAGGAGATAGTAAAATAATTATTCCGAAAAAAAAAAATAAATTAAATTGATAAATTTAACGATTTCAGTGTACTTTACTTAAAATAAAATATATTTTTATTCTCTTAAAAAAAATTGTATATAGGATTAAAAGTTTAAGGAATTGAAGAGTATGAAATGAATTTTTTATTATAATTAAATCTTACATTAAAAAAAGGGTTGTATATGGGGCTTTTCCATGCAATTAAAACGTTTATTTAATTAATCAAAAGAAACCATTAAATTCCATTCTGTCTTTCCAACTCTAAAACAGAAATTTCCTTTATTAGCTTCGTGCCAACTCTAAAGAGTCAAGAGGGAGACATGAAGACCCATATACATCTTTTCTCTTTAATGGTTTCTTTTGATTAATTAAATTCCATTAATGCAATTAAAACCATTGTAGGTGATTCATTGACTTTTTTTTTTGTTGATTGTTCACTTTTCTTTTATCAATACTAAAGCTAGAAACGGTGGTTCTTTTATTTGAGATTTTTTATCAATAAAAATTCCATTAATGCAATTAAAACCATTGCAGGTGATTCATTGACTTCTTTTATTGATTGTTCACTTTTCTTTTATCAATACTAAAGCTAGAAATGGTGGTTTTTTATTTCAGATTTTTTATCAATAAAAATTTCATTCCAGACATTTCAATTCCTTAAAATTTCCATTCCAAACAATCCCTTTTAAAAACCACATCGGTGCCAGCAACGAGAACGTCGATACCAAAAAAGTAAAAAAAAAAATTGAACCGGTACCAACAACGTGAACGCTGGTTGGGGGTGTTCAATCAGTTAACCGATCGGTTAACCGACCCGAACTACCATTAACCAAATTAACCGATCCTTTTAAACCCTTAACCACCGTTAACCGAACCAATTTTTTTTTTAAATTAACTGAACCGAACTATTTCGGTTAATTCAGCCGGTTAATCGAATTAACCAAAATTTATATTTTTTTATTTTTGGTTAAAACAAGTATAAAACATATAAAAAATTAACCGACTTAACCGACCGATTAATTTATATTTCCAAAAAATTAACCGAACCGACTGAATACTTATATATTATAATATTTTTTATTAAGTTCGATTAATTTGGTTAACAGACTGATTTCGAACCGAATTAACCGTTAACCGAACTTTCAAAAAATTATTAACCGACCCCGATCGAATTAATTCGGTTAACCGACCAATTAACCGAATTCGGTCGGTTAACCGAATTAATTCGGTTTTACCCGAAATTTGCACACTTTTAACGCTGGTGCTTATTAAAATATTATTATTTTTCATTTTTTTAAAATAAATCTTGAAATATTAGTACTTTTAAAGTGTATTTGAAAAAAATACATACCGGTACTGGCGACCACAGTGCTGGCACAAAAAAATCATCTTTTATAGATTGGGTCATCATTAGGGGATGATGAAGGGTGGTGCCGGCGGTGAGATGGCTGACACCAACATACACTGTAGAAAACATGTCATTTTTGTACAAGATTTTGTACCTGGGTCATTTTCATAAATAATCAATTTATTTGAGTCTACTTTGAAAAAATATCGAAATAAATATTCAAATTTAGATATTTGAATGCATTATTTTTTTTTAAAATTTTAAATATTCTATTTTAAGAATTGGATAGATTAATTCAAATGTTTAGTAAATCATGTAGCGACCTATTTTTTGTTAGTGTTGAAAAAATTGATTTCGAGGTCGAATTGAGTAAATCGAATTAATCCAAAAAAAATTTAGTTGGGCAACTACGAGTCGAATAGCATTAGAAAATAGAATTATTTAGCAATTAATTGTATAAGTAATTAAGAATAATACAGAGACTGAATTAAAGTGAACTAAACTAGAGAGATTTGATCAAAACATTGAGTAATTTCTTAATGTGCAATTAAGCTACGGCCTTAATAAGCAAATTGACCAAAAAAATAAATTAAACTAGGGAGATTTTATATATGTCATGTAAATACTTTATTATTTTTATTTCTATATCTATTTAGTTTCGATTTCGTTCTATAGTTATGTATATATAGTATTTATATCTATACATTTATACATTTTCCTATATATATTTGTATATCTGTTGAGCAATCCCAATTTTTTTATTGCATATTTTCTAAACTCATTGCACTTCATTTGCATAAAAAAACTACTACTATTAGGGATATAAATTACCTTGTGTGTTCTTTTTGCAGGTTTCTTTATTCCCATACCACTTAGTTACCTTTTACCTTTATCCTTTCATGCCTTCCCGAACCATGTTCAAGAGAGCCAACATTAAATGTGCTAGAGCTAGTGGATCCGGTTTTAAGCTTGTTGTTAATTCTTCTCCTCCGTCCTTTTAGATTGTTTCAATAACATCCCTCACCCGGTCCGGTCGTTGGACTTGAGCTATAAGATGCTGCCACAGTTGACCAAACATTCACAAATAAATTTGGCTTTAACCATTCCATTAAATTATAAAAACGATATAATCCAAGCAAAATATGGTTTATAAACATATTCGAGTCTCAAATGAGCTTACGAAGCTCTTAAACCAACTCGGAAACACGTCAGGACTAATTTGAAACTTTTATGAAAAGATAGGCAAAAAGCAAACTCAGAGGTCACACGGCCGTGTGACCAAGCCGTGTGATAGGTTGAGACCGTGTGAGATTAAAACACACAGTTGTATAGCCCAACCGTGTATGGGAACTAAGGCCGTATATGCAGAGTCACATGGCCGTGTCGACAGGTCGTGTAACTAACTGTGGTCGAGTTGGACCTAATTATAAAACTTTGTAAATATTCACACGACCATGCCATATGCACGTGTATGGCACACGGCGTGTGTCAGACCGTGTGTGCCTAAATGGTACCCTACAAGGCAAGTTACCACACCAAACATGCAAATATACCACAACCATGCAATATATAATTTCTTAGCCTGTTAAAATACATTAAAAGCATGCCAAAACAATACCTATAACATTCATTCACGCCTCAATATTCATACTTAACATTCACATATGTTCATCATTTCAAATTCCAAGATTTCATCAACAAAATTCATCCTTTCTAAGTGTCAAAACTATCAAGTAAAATAAACCATATTGACCAAAACATATATGCAACTCATGTTGCAAATCAACCAAAATAAGATCATCACTTCCAAACATTACACTTATATCCACATCAAAATGAACTGATACATAAGTTCTCATTCACGTATGCATATTCATTAGCTTGAGTAAATCACATTTCAAGGTGGCTATTCACTTGCCACTTCATTTATCATAATAATACCAAATCATCCAACATCATCAACATCATTAGACCAATATCATGAACATTCAAAATAACTTAAATGCAGATAAAACCATATATACATGCCACATAACCGAATCTAGAATAAATAAAAATTACCGAATCAGAGACTGGATAGTGTGAGCTTCGAGTTGGTCCAATTGACGCGTTCAGCAAAATAATCTATTTAGAAACAGAAAAGTAAACAAGATAAGCATTGTGAATGCTTAGTAAGCTCGTATGAAATTCATTTAACCTACCTCAATAAATTTATAATTATATTTTGAAAACCTAATGTAACAAGTATGAATATTATTTGGCATCCTGTAACATCCACAAGTACATCACTTAACACTTCCAAAGGTTAATACATTATATTACACAGGCTTATAATATAACCATTTATCTTTAATACTATCCAACACACATTTGACCAATTATAACTCAAATCATTTTGTTTATTTATCATACGCAACTTAAAACAATATAACTCACCTTAAATCACATTTAATTAAATGGACTAGATACTATACAGTTCCATGTTATCACAATTTAACAACAACAGGTAAGATTATCACACACGAATCAAATAACATTTCCATCGATACCATTTAATCTATATAAAAAATGTTCAGCAAATACAACATTTACGTCATTCCATCATCATGTATCCATTTCAGATTCAGTATTGACATTATTTAAACAATTTCATTTCATATTATGTTTATTTTCATCGCCCGGAGAACTATAGCGAATATTGTTCGAATAAATAGGATAATCATGCTCGCACAAGATGACAATAGGGATATTAACCATTACTCAATGCTGCTCACACAAGCTGTTGAGAATTTGCAACAAATGTTATATTTTAGCCATTGGTATAGTATCCACCATTGGTACATAGTACTTGATAAATATAACACCGACATAGAGTGCCTGGTAATTGTAACACCGGTAGAAAGTACCTGATAACTGTAATCACCGGCACATAGTTCTTGATAAACCTTAATGACACGTCATTTGTATCCTAGCTATTCACTAAGTTCACATGGGCCCTGTATCACGTATTCAATCTTTTCCATTCTTTTAAACATTTTTTACACATATCAATTAACCATGTACTTATTCATTTTCATTCACATATCAAATTACAATATACTTGTAATTTAAACCAATTAATATTTCATAATCATTCCATATCATATAACCATTCATATTAGCCACTGATAGCAAGAAAAATTCGTATTTTTAATATATTTATTTTTGGCTAATTATTGGATAAAATGCTATTAAATTTGAGTTTTTCTTATCAAGAATGAAGTTGGTGTGCTGAATTCAAACTCTTAAAAAGAGGGGCTAAATTGGAATAAAAAGCAAAGAGGAGGGCTTGATTGAAATGTTGAAGATTCAAAGTTGACTGGATAAAGATTGAAGGGTTGAATATTTTTTTTTTAAAAGTGGCTGGATAAAGATTGGAGGATTTTTTATATTGTTAAAATTCTGTAATTAGTTTGAATTTAATCTCTAGTTTAAATTTCATTTTTAAATTTTTGATTTATTTAATGATAATATTTAGAAAAAATCTAGCTAAATTTTAGCACTAGAAGTGCGCATAAATACCTAGTGGCTACAGCCAATTAAACACACACTTGGCTTTTGGAATTAATCAAATTCCTTAATTTCTTTCCCTTCCTGCATCACTTTTCTATTCTGTTGTCTCATTCTTTTTTTTTTCTTTACTTTCAACTTTTTGGTTTAATTACCTTTCAAGGCCCTTTCCCTTCCCACTTTCCACAATTCTATTTGAACCATTTATTTTTAAGCATGATTCTTTCCATGATTAACTAAACCCATTTTTGCCTTAGTTGGATTATCGCTTCGACAAAGTAATCGTGAGATATGAACCTACACTAAATACTTTGCAATTCGGTATTCACTATCTCTCCGGTATATAGGATAGTAAAAATTCGTCCATTAAAGTTGATTCGATTTTAATTCGAAAAGCGCACATTGGGTTGGAATCGTTTGGCGTACAGTTGGGAAGTTAAGTTGGCGATGCTGTATTCAAAATCCCGCGAACAAATTGGCGTGTTCTATTGGAAAAAGTTAGTTGGATTTCATCAAGGGAGATAGTGATCAGATTTAAATGACCCACACAGTTGAGGCCGTTAATTCGAGTTGGGCTTTTCAAATTACAAGGTTGTTGAAGTCTTAAATTACGGGTACGTGCCACGTGGTTGGAAATTCGACAAGGGTCGATTTACAGGTGATACCGGGATTGACTATGAGAGGAAGAGTTGGCCGTTTGACGGATCCTCGATTGCTATAACCAGCTTATCTCTTGGAAGGGAAAACCTATTTCAAGGATCAATTCAAGATTGGAGTACATCGAGGCTAAGGCTAAGCTTAAAAATATTTTATTTACCCATTTATTTTTTTTCCATTTCGAAATGGTTTTTGTTTTATTTTATTACACTTCGTATTTCCTTATTTTATTATCTTAATCAATTTAAACGCCCCATTTTTATTTTTTTAGCATTGCTATGCACAGGTCGTGGGCACAACTGTGACCGCGACAGCGATTTTGGTCACTGAAAAAGGCAAAATTAGATAGACAGTCCCTGTGGATTCGACCTACTGCTCTATACTGCTATTATTATTATTTTGTCATAGGAACTTATATCTGGTGGTTTTCACGCCCATCAAATTTTGGTGCCGTTGCCGAGGCTTGGTGAAAATTCCTAATTTTTGTTTATTTTTTTATGACCAGATTAGAATTGGAGACTCTAGCATTTGAACCAGAGATAGAAAAGTTGGCTGGAACACTTCGAGGAGAAGCTATTCGGCGCGGTAAACACCACAACTCGACTTTGAAGAAGGATCTTACACTGAAGATATTTACTCATCTGAAGATTAAGACAAAATGGCAGATCAAACTATATGCCAACTTGCAGCTGCACCAAATGAACAACAACCACTATGCATAACTTGTCCGGCAGGTGAAACATCGTTTGAGTTAAAGTCAGGATTAATACATTTATTGCCTCCTTTCCACAGTTTGAAAAATGAGAACCCCATACTCATCTTAAAGAGTTCCACATGGTTTGTCTAAGCATAAAACCAAAAGGAGTAACTGAGGATCAAATAAAACTACAAGCTTTTCCTTTTTCATTAGCCGACTCTGCTAGAGAATGACTGTTCTATTTACCTCCGGGATCTGTTAATACTTGGAATGATATGTCTCGATTATTTCTTGATAAGTTTTTCTCAGCAGCTCAAGTAGCCGAATTAAGGAGGAGTATAGTCGAAATACAACAAAAAGAAGCAGAATCACTCTATGAATATTGGGAGCGATACAAGAAGTTGTGCACAAGTTGCCCACAACATGGCCTGACTGAACAGTCACTCTTACAGTACTTTTACGAAGGGTTACTCCCAATGGAAATGAAGATGATTGATGCCGCTAGTAGAGGGTCTCTTGTGAATATGTCTCCTTAAAGAGATAGGGAATTAATTTTGACCATGGCTGCAAATTCTCAACAGTATCGACCACCTATGGAACCTACGAGAAGGGTTCATGAGATAAGTACTCCTTCCATAGCAAATAAGATTGATGAACTTACTAATATGGTTAAAAGTATGCTTGCAGGACAGACAAACCCAGCTCGGTTGTGCGGGATTTGTACTAAGCCTAATCATCCTACCAACTCGTGCCTGATTTTACTTGAGGACACAAATGCACAAGTATATGCCGTTGGGAACTTCTCAGGGCCACCTCAAAGGCATTACGATCCATATTCAAGCACGTACAATGCAGGGTGGAGGGACCACCCAAATCTAAACTATGGATCGAACCTTCAATACAATCAACCATATCAATCAAGACCACCTCCGCCTCAACAAAATCAACCTCCAAAATCATCTCTTGAAACCGTAATAGAGAGGTTAGCCGTTAGCACCAAAAAGTTCTAAAAAAAGACTGAAGCACATCTCCAAGAAATAGATCAACATATAAGTAAACTAGCACTCACAGTCAGTCGTTTGGAAACCAAGGAAAACTACCGTCTCAAATTGAGCCAAACCCATGTCAAGATGCAAGTTTTATGACCGTAAAAGATGGAATAGTGTCAGAACCAGTGCCTGGCACGAGTCGTGGCCACGACATTGAATAGGAAGCTAAACCAACAGCTTCCACTAAGCCGACACCACAGAAACCATTTGTTATACCTCTCCCATTTCCTAAAAGGCTCGCTCAAGTTTAAAAGGAATGAGAGGAAAAAGAAATCCTTGAGACATTTTGAAAGGTAGAAATCAATATTCCTTGATGCAATTAAACAGGTTCCACGCCATGCAAAATTTTTGAAAGAACTGTGCACCGACAAAAAGAAACTCCAAGGGAACAAATGGGTGAATGTGGGAGAAAATGTTTCTGTAGTGTTACAAAGGAAAATCCCGCCTAAGTGTAAGGACGAAGGTATGTTTTCTATATCTTGCAAAATAGGTAATATTGGCATAAAGAAATCTATGTGTGATTTGGGAGCATCTATTAATGTAATGCATTTATCTATTTTTAAATTGCTAAACACATGTCCTTTGAAAAAAACTGGGGTTATTATTCAATTGGCAGAGAGATCATGCGTATATCCAAAAGAGGTGTTGGAAGATGTCCTTATTAAGGTAAATGAACTAATTTTTCCTGTCAACTTTTACATCATCGATATGGAGGACAACCACTCAAGAAATGCTTCTGATATTCTACTCGGGAGACCATTCCTAAGTACCACACGTACAAATATTGATGTTCAAAGTGGAACCCTCACTATGGAATTCAACGGTGAGGTGGTAAAATTTAATGTTTATGAGGCGATGGGCCAACTTGACACAATGTCGAATATTTCTAGTGTTGATATTATTGAACCACTAACAAAATTTCATTTTGAGTATCATGAAGAGGATAGGTTACAAACTGTACTTTGTAAGAGTTTAGACCTCAATACAATGGATAAATTGGAGGAGATAATGACGTTCAGAGAATCGATTCGTGAAACTGTTATTCTACTAGAGACTTCACAAGTTCCTAGAAGTCAAGGTAAATATTTTGAGCTGTCGCATTCTAAAACTAAACTCTTGCCTTCTATTTTGCAGGCTCCAGAACTAGAACTCAAACCATTATCGGTATATTTAAGGGTTCTGATAGAGGAAAAGGCAAACTCGAATGAAAAAGCTCAAAAACGTCTCAATCCACCAATAATGGAGGAATCTAGGAAATACTTTAAGGACAATGAGAAAAGGTTGAGATCTTTCTACGAGAACTTTCAACTGCACATAGTAGAAGAATTAATTCTCGAGGAACCAAACGAATAACACTCAGGTCGTTGAGCTAACGACGTTAAGCAAAAGCGCTTTATGGAATGCAGTCCATATTTATCTTTATTTATTTAATTTAATTTTGAATTCTAGTTTAATTAGAGAATTAAATAAAATATTTTTAATCCATTTTCTCGCATTATATTTTAGGTACACGAACTGATCAAAGCAATAGAGTCTTACGACGAAGACACGATCCGACTATTAGAGAACAAGAAGAGCAACCACATTTTATTGTAGATGAACGACTTCATTGCATTAAAGCTTGCCTCGAAACAATGGAAGCCAACATCTCAAGCATCCTCAACATACTACAAAGCAGTCCCTCCCACCGTCCTCCGACCCATTGAATATACACGAGGAGTACACTTTGCCTTAACTTTTATTATTCTTTTTGTACATTGTGGGAGATGTGGGCTAAGTAGGGGGATCATGCCATACTTTCTTCTTTGCATGTGTTTTGCTAAGAATAATTTCTTAATCCGTTTCGGAAATAAACCTTTAATTCTTATGTTTAGTTTATTTAAATAAGTGGGTGAATCATGAATAAATATTGCTTTCTTGATCAATGAATATTTTTTAGAATTGAAAATGTTATGGCTTAGTCAATGTTTCATGAAAATTGTTGGCTCTTTTGAACTCGCCTAATGAAAGTACTCGTTTAAATAAATAAATAAATAAATTTGCTAATAGCTTGGTTAAGAGTGAAGATTCAAAAATGTGACCAAATTCAGTAACCGAGATGAGGTGCTTGGGTTGTCATCTCATTTCACGTAACACTCCACTAATCGAGCTGCCTTGAGAAATGAGAAATAAATCAATTAGGGGCATATGAAATTGAGTAACCGGGATGAGGTGCTTGGGTTGTCATCTCATTTCGCGTCATAAGACTTGACTACGTTTGAAAATAAAATAAAATAAAATAAAAGAATATAAATAAAATAATATATTGGGTATGATCGTTTCGCATGTTTGATTAAGCCTAAATTTAGTGAAATAGTTGAATTTGACATACTGTTCGAGATTTTATAAAATGCTTATCGATTGAGTTTAACAATTGTTTATTTTTTATTCACCTAATTGTTTGAAGTATGCTTGACTAGGAAATAGGGTTTTGATTTTGAAAATGATGAATGAGTTATTTTAGTAGATACCATGCTAAAGGACAAGCATCGTCTAAGTAGGGGGAATTTGATAGCAAGATAAATTCGTATTTTTAATATATTTATTTTTGGCTAATTATCGGATAAAATGCTATTAAATTTGGGTTTTTCTTATAAGAAATGAAGTGGGTGTGCTGAATTCAAACTCTTATAAAGAGGGGCTAAATTGGAACAAAAAGCAAAGAGGAGGGCTTGATTGAAATATTGAAGATTCAAAGATGACTGGATAAAGATTGAAGGGTTGAAGATTTTTTTTTTTAAAAGTAGCTGGATAAAAGATTAGAGGATTTTTGATATTGTTAAAATTCTGTAATTAGTTTGAATTTAATCTATAGTTTAAATTTGATTTTTAAATTTTTGATTTATTTAGTGGTAATATTTAGGAAAAATTATCTAAATTTTAGCAGTAGAAGTGTGTATAATGTAACACCCCTAACACGTATCCGTCGTCAGATTAGGGTTAAGAGTCATTACCGAACAAAACACAGCTCAGAACAGGCATCCATTTCTTTTCATGCTTCATAAATTAACCACATCAATACACTTATCCTATTCAAATTTCGAACCTTAATACTCCTATATTCATATCATTTGCATATTAAAATTTTATTCAATCATATATCATTACATAACATATATCAAGCATATATCAAAACAAATATTTCATAAGCTTATTATCAAGCATATTACTTTAATACATGCGCATATTAAACCGAATAATCCATATCACACTGCTTATTGTCCTTTAGCATATTTGGCATAAATAACTTCACAAAATGGTGAAGTATTGTAACACCCCTAACCCGTAACCATCGTTGGTTTAGGGTTTAAGGCATTACCGAATAAAATGGAACCTTTTATGGACATTTCAAATTATTATTCAACAAATCAAATCAAAGTGCCCCTTAAATAGGTCAACGAGACCTTAAACATACTTTAGAAAGGGGCCGGGACGAAATTTTCAAAAATTTAAAAATTTTTCAAAGTTACAGAGGTCACACGCTCGAGTGGGCAGGCCGTGGGAGGCACACGACCTCAGACACGTCTGTGTGTCTAAGCCGTGTCAAAACAGGGCATACATACTAACTTGATCACACGGCTTGAGACACGCCCGTGTGCCTCACCCGTGGTCGAGCCTGACTTGTTTTGAAATTTTAACCACAAAGGACACGGTCGAGCCACACGCCCGTGTGCTCAACCGTGTGGGAAATTATAGGCCATTTGCAAGGCCAAATTGCCACCCACACTTTAGGCTATCCCTGCAAGCATCATACCAATTCAAATCATGCCAAAGTAATCAACTTTTTCAAGCACTCAAAAGCATTTCAATCACACCATCTTATGAAACAATTAGCTCAATTAAATGACAAACATTTCCAAGTATAATTCATCACAAACTTACCATTTTATTATAACAACCATTCATCAAATATATGCTTACTTTGCATCAATAAGCTTACCATTATTTTAACCATTTCACTAACCATCAAACCATACCAAAACCAAGCATCATTTAGCATGACTACTCATTCATACCACAATCATTTATCTAGCCATATCACATGGCTATGTACATATCTCAAACATAATTCATAGTGACTAGCCTATACATGCCATAAGCCCAAATTCAACTTAGGAAAATACCGAAAAACTATCGATAGTGTGATAAGCTTTGCTGACGATCCTCGAGCTCGTAATGTGACTCCAAAATCTATAAAACAGAGGTAAACTAGAACACACACAGAGTAAGCTATTTAAGCTTAGTAATTCATAAGAAAAAACATATATATTAACAAAGGCATATTAACATTTTACTAATAAGGTCGAATACGCATAATTTCCAATACAAAGAAATCATTTACTACAAAGGTCATACTTTAATCATACATACATATCATATGGCCGAATATAATCAATCATATACACATATAAATTTACACTTTTTATATCACAATTACATCAATAGGCCGAATGACTTATATTTTCAACTATGCTAACACAAAATCCATATTCACATAACTTTATATCATTTTAAGTAATCAACTTACCTTGTTTCCTTATAAACATTTATCTAGCACATACCTGAACCTGTAATTCAATTTCACATTCGGTCTTTACTTCACATTGCCCGTTGAACCGTTCAAAATTAAAAAGGATATGCAGATAGTCAGAAGGCTCGTACAATGCTAACGTCCCAGACGTGGTCTTACATGTAATCACATATCGATGCCACTGTCCCAGACAGGGTCTTACACGAATCAAATACGATGTCAATTTCCCAGACATGGTCTTACACATAAACACAAATCAATGCCAATGTCCCAGACGTGGTCTTACATGAAAACACATATCAGAAATCCTATGTGTAACAGCCCGATTTAGGGGCTAGCTGGAACAGTGATCTCGGGATCACTAATCCGAGATTTGAGAAATTCATTTTCAGGTTATATTATGAGTCAAAGCATGATAGTATATGTACATGAGAATTTTGGTGCTTTAATTTTAGCGATTTCATGTATAATCGTGAAAAAGGACTAAATCGCATAAAGTGCAAAAGTTCCATTTTATAAGCTAAATGTACCAAATAGCCATGGATTGATAATTGGAGGTCTTTAAAAGGCAATTAGACCCCCAATATTTTCTTGGCCGGCCATAGACTAGAATAGGAGACAAATTTGTCAATGATGGTCAAAGTTGGTGATAGTAGGTGGACTAATTTGACTAGTATTAATAAAATAAGGAAAGAAAAGATATCATCTTTTCTCTTTCACTCTTCCACCGAAAATTAGCAGCAAATAGAGGGAAGAAGCTTCAAAATTTCAGCTCACTCTTCTCTTCATAAGTAAGTGTTCTAGTGACCTTTTCTTGAAAATAGTTGTACTTTTGGGACCCCTAAAGCTTAAGCTTTCAAATGAGGGGACTATTGTGCAATATGGTGAAAAGTTTAGAGTTTTTCAATGAGAGCTATCATAGTTATTTGCTGCATTTTTATGGGAGAAAATGAGTCTTGGTTGTTAGATGAACAACTCTTATGAAAGGTGTTGCCATGAAAACACCTAATTGGACCTTGATGAAAAGGTTACAAAATTGTGGTAATTATGTGAAATGTTGAGTTTTGATAATAGCTATAAGAGTATTAAATGTTCACCTAGGCTTATGGAAGGTAGAAATGTGATTAGAATTTATTTCCGAGCCTAGGGGCAAAATGGTAATTTTGCCTAAGCATGATTATTGAAATGCTTTTATTAATGAGGTGATTAAAATGAGCTAAATTGCTATTATAGAGCAAGAAGAACCGAGAATCCGCCTCGATCAGAGAAAGAACAAAGTCTTGGACTAAATCGACGAGTTAGCTGATTTTGGAATCGAGGCAAGTTCGTATGTGATTAATGCAACATTTATGTTAGCGTAATTGAGAATGCTTGATATCATATTGATGCATGACACTCCATTTAATTGATGTTGAATGAGATGTTGAAGTCCCAGTGGACTATGTGAATATGAAAATGCTATCATCGAGATATGAAATAGATAAGGTCCCGTATAAGACCATGTCCGGGACATGGCCTCAAACAGCGAGTTAAGATCCCGTATAAGACCATATCCGGGATATGGCTTTGGTAATGAATATGAAAATCGTATAAGACCATATCCGGGATATGGCATCGATACTTGATGTGAAAGTCCATATAAGACCATATCCGGGATGTGGCATTGGCGTTTAGAAGTAATTCCATGTAAGACCACCTCGGGGATGTGGCATTGGCTTCGTCCTTACATGAACAATGCTGAATATGCGAATTTGACTATCCCTAGTGATTAAAGGGATAAGTAGATGGGTTTAGAAGTAGAAATGATATTTGTATCAAAGTTATATGAATGAGTGAATACAGGTACTCGTGAATGAGTCACGAAGAAGCGATTACGATATGTGGTACGGTATGAGCTAAATAAGGGCAATTGTGAGTAAGTATGGCAAGAATCCTATGACTTGTGTATGGTTAGTTAATGTCATGAATGGATTATTTTATGAGCTTATTGTTGCTATTCATATCCATGCAAACTTACTAAGCTTTATGCTTACCCCTTTCATTGCTCTTTCTCCTTGTAGTATTGCCAAGATAACTCGAGGAACGGGGACTTAGGAGTTCGGAAATCACACTATTGACACCACTTTGGTATAACAATTTAGACTTATTTTTTAGTATGGCATGTATAGGACTCGAGTATTTTGTTAGGTTGTAATTGTTGGCCAAAGTGTTGGCTTTGTAAGGCATGAAAACCTCCTTTTGTAATGGTCTATTAAGTTAGGCCGATACTTGGCAAATTCTTATGTTTAATGAAAGTGATTTTCTTGAAGTGTATGCCCTTGTGTATGGTTGTTGAATGGAGTACTTGGATATGCCTTTGGGTTATGAATTGTGTTGAAATGGATTGGTGTTTGCATGTGTGTAATGTAGGGTGGCAAAAGGCTTGGTAGATAGCCATCCAATTGTCCACATGAATAGACACACGGGCGTGTGTCTATGCCGTGTGTGACACACGTCAGCCCTATGGGCGTGTGAATTGACCGTGTGTCCCCTTGCATGCTAGGTTTGCAAGTCAGTACGCTCCACGGGCTAGGGGCACGGGCGTGTGCCCAGGCCGTGTGAAGTCTGCACATTAATTATGGAATTTAAATCGACCACGGGTAGAAGACACGGGCGTGTCTAGGCCATGTGAAATTTGTCAGGTTGACCATGGGTGAATGACACAGACATGTCTTAGGGGCACACGGGCGTGTCCCTAAACCAACACGGGCGTGTGGCCCTTGTTTTCTTGAAAAGTGCTCGAGCTCGTAAAAGCTCTCGGAATAGTTTTGATACCTCTCGGAGGTATGTTTGGGGCCTCTTAGGCCGAGTATGTGCAAGTGATGGGTTTAAACAAAATTTTATAGCCCGTTTCGAGATGGCAAGTGAGATTAGTTAGGTAATGCCTCAACCCCGGTCCCGGCTTCGGGTACGGGTAAAGGGGTGTTACATTTATTGGTATTAGAGCTACGGTTTAGTCGGTTCTAGGACTAACGTAGCGTAAGTACGAGTCTAGCTATACATGCCATATGTAAGAGTGTCGGAGTAATGATAGTGTGATGGCTCCTGACGTATAAAATTGTGTTTTATGTAGTATATGGATTCTGATCCAGACCGAACTGTAGCCGATGATGCTATGAGTAACACGCCGGCTCCCGCTCAAGCGATCGCGCCAGCTAATAGTAGACCCGAGACCTTGGGTCAGGGGGAAGAGGCTCGAGAAGCCTTTCTCCACATGATGAGCAACTGGTATACTGAGTATACCCGAGCAAATCCTAACGCCCAACCCCCTCCACCCCCACCAATTCCTCAACCCGCTCCAGTAGCTCCTCAAGTGGTTGAGGTGGTGAGAAGAGAAAGACCTCCGGTGGATAAGATTCGGAAGCAAGGAGCCGAGGAATTTCAGGAAAATAAGGACGATGACCCGGAGAGAGCGAAATTCTGGCTCGAGAATACCATCAGGGTATTCAATGAGTTATCCTGCATGCCTGAGGAGTGCTTAAAGTGTGCGGTATCTCTCCTGAGAGATTCAGCCTACCGATGGTGGAACACCCTAGTGTCGGTGGTGCCAAGGGAGATAGTTAGCTGGTAATTCTTCCAAGAGGAATACCGGAAGAAATACATCGGCCAGAGGTTCGTTGACCACAAGAGGAATGAGTTCTTAGAACTGAAGCAAGGCCGTATGTTAGTGACTGATTACGAACGAGATTTCGTAAGGCTTAGCAAGTATGCATGGGAGTGCGTGTCTACCAAAGCCATCATGTTCAAGAGATTTGAAGACGGGTTAAATGAAGATATCCGTTTATATGTAAGGGTCCTCGAACTAAAGGAATTTGTAGTGTTGGTAGATAGAGCCTGTAAAGCCGAAGAGTTGGCTAAAGAGAAGAGGAGAGCTGAGAATGAGTCTCGTGACTCGAGGAAGAGACAACTGAATAAGTCTCATCAATCCTCATCTAAGAAATCGAGGGATTTTGCTACTCGATCAGTCTCTTCAGCGGGGTTTTCAAATCGAAGTAAAGGCAAGCAATTTTCGGGGTCGAAAGGGCAGACCACTTCAGTTGCTAGTGAGGGCAACGTTCGACCAAGTAGACCAGAATGTCCTCAGTGTGGCAGGCGCCATTCTGGTGAGTGTCGAGCTAATGAGAAAGCTTGTTTCAGAAGTGGGTCCTTAGACCACTATATTAGAGACTGCCCCGAGGTGGACGAGAAAAAAAAAGCTTCCGAATGCAAGATCGGGAAGTGCTGCTAGGGGAAGACCACTGAGAAACCCGGGAAATGAGATGGGTAGCAAGAATCCATCTAGAGAGCAAGCTACTAGAGTCGAGGGTAGAGCACCGGCGAGGACATATGCCATTCGTGCTCGTGAAGAGGCATCTGCCCCCGACGTAATCACGGGTACCTTTTTTCTCCATAATACTCGTATTATAGCTTTAATTGATCCGGGATCCACCCACTCATACATATGCATGAAATTAGTCTCTAGCATGAGCATGCCTATAGAGTCTACCGAATTCATCATAAGAGTGTCTAATCCCCTAGGCAAGCATGTGTTAGTAGATAGAGTGTGCAAAGGATGCCCTTTGATGATTAAGAATCATTGTTTCCCTGTTGATCTTATGCTATTGCCATTTGATGAGTTTGATGTCATCCTTGGGATGGATTGGTTAGTCACTCATGAGGTAATTGTGAACTATGGGAAGAAGCTTATAGAGTTGAGAAGTGAAAATGGGGATTTTATTCGTGTTGAATCAGATGAGCGGATAGATCACCGATGAGTGATATCAACCACAATCGACTCAAAAGTATTTGAGAAAAGGGTACGAGGCTTACCTTGCCTTTGTGTTGAACACTAAAGAGACTGATTTGAGAATTGAGTCAGTACCCATATTATGCGAGTACCTAGATGTTTTCCTGGAAGAGTTGCCAGGACTACCCCTGGTTAGAGAGATCGAATTTGGGATTGAGTTAGCTCCGGGTACTGCCCCTATTTCTATTACTCCCTATAGAATGGCTCCAACCGAGTTAAAGGAGCTAAAAGAATAGTTGCAGGAGCTAACGGATAAAGGTTTTGCAAGGTCGAGTTTTTCTCCGTGGGGTGCTCCCGTTTTATTCGTGAAGAAGAAAGATGGTTCTATAAGACTATGCATAGATTATCGACAACTCAACAAGGTAACTGTGAAGAACAAGTACCCGTTGCTGAGGATCAATGATCTATTCGATCAATTGAAGGGAGCCACGATGTTTTCCAAGATAGATTTGAGGTCAGGGTACTATCAGCTGAGAGTCAAGGACTCGGATGTGCCGAAAACCGCATTTAGGACTAGGTATGGCCAATATGAATTTTTGGTCATGCCTTTTGGTCTAACGAATGCCCCTGCGATCTTCATGGATTTGATGAATCGCGTTTTTTGACCATACTTGGATAAATTTGTCGTGGTCTTCATCGGCGACATACTGATCTACTCTCGAGATGAGAACGAACACGCTGAGCACTTGAGTACGGTTCTGTAAGTTCTGAGAGAAGAGAAGTTGTATGCCAAATTCAGTAAGAGTGAATTTTGGCTCAAGGAAGTGGGATTTTTTGGGGCACATTGTCTCGGGAGATAGAATTAGAGTAGACCCGAGTAAGATTTCAGCGATTATTGATTGGAAACTACCGAGGAGCGTAACAGAAGTAAGGAGTTTTCTAGGCCTAGCCGGCTATTATAGACGTTTTGTTAAGGGGTTTTCCATGATAGCTACCCCGATGACGAGACTTTTGTAGAAAGATGTGAAGTTTGTTTGGACAGAAGAGTGCCAAAGAGTTTTGAGAAATTGAAGACATTTGTTGGATCGAGGCTTCTGTTTTGGTGCAACCTGAATCGGGAAGAGAATTTGTGGTTTACAGTGATACATCCCTGAACAGATTGGGTTGTGTTCTTATGCAAGAGGGTAAGGTGATTGCATACGCCTCTAGGCAATTGAAGCCGCACGAGAAGAACTACCCGACTCATGATTTAGAGTTGGCCGCAATTGTGTTTGCGTTAAAAATTTAGAGACATCATTTATATGGTGAAAGGTGTCGGATTTTCACCGACCACAAGAGCCTAAAGTACTTGATGACTCAAAAAGAATTGAATTTGAGGCAACGAAGGTGGTTAGAACTGATTAAGGATTATGAATTGGTGATTGACTACCATCCGGGGAAGGCGAACGTAGTCACCGATGCTCTGAGTAGAAAATCATTGTTTGCACTAAGAGCCATGAACACTCAGATGATCTTGTTGGGTGATGGTTCCATTTTAGCCGAATTGAAGGCTAAACCATTGTTTCTCCAAGAGATTTGTGAAGCTCAGAAAGATGATAGCAGTTTGCAAACTAAGAGAGTTTTATGTGAGTCGAATGTTAAATCAGACTTTCGAGTAAATCCTAATGGATGTCTGACATTTTTGAGATAGGGTCTGTGTACCCAGAAATGACGAGCTTATTCAAAAAATCTTACACAAAGTGCATAGAGGATGTTTGAATGTGCACCCAGGCAACACGAAGATGTACAATGATTTGAGGAAATGGTATTGGTGGCTTGGTATGAAGAAAGACATTTCCGAGTTTGTATCGAAGTGCCTGATTTGTCAACAAGTGAAGGTTGAACATCAAGTACCTTCGGGTTTACTTCAGCCCATTATGGTTCCTGAGTGGAAATGGGACCGTATTATTATGGACTTCGTGACAGGCTTACCTTCAACTTCAAAGAAGAAAGACGCGGTGTGGGTTGTGGTTGACAGACTCACGAAGTCAGCCCATTTCATACCAGTACGAGTCGATTATTTGCTTGATAAATTAGCGGACTTATACATGTCAGAAATAGTAAGACTCCATGGTGTACCATTGTAGATCATTTCAGATAGAGATCCGAGTTCACGTCACGGTTTTGGAAAAAGCTACAAGAAGCCTTGGGCACGAAATTGAGTTTCAATACAGCCTTCCATCCACAAACCGACGGGCAGTCGGAAAGAGTGATTCAAATATTCGAAGACATGCTTCGATGTTGTGTTTTGGAATTCCAAGTTAATTTGGAGAAATACTTACCATTGGTGGAATTCGCCTACAACAATAGTTTTCAGTCAAGTTTGAAAATGGCACCTTATGAGGCATTGTATGGGCGTAAATGCCGAACGTCCTTGTATTGGTCAGAACTCAGAGAGAAACAGATTCATGGGGTTGAGTTGATCAGGGAAACCGAAGAGAAGTAAAAGTGATTTGCGACTGTCTGAAAGTCGCCTCAGATAGACAGAAGTCCTATTCAGATTTAAAAAGGAGAGAGATAGAATTCAAAGTCGGTGATAAAGTGTTCTTGAGAGTGTCACCTTGGAGGAAAGTCCTTAGATTTGGCCGTAAGGGCAAATTGAGTCCGCGTTTTATCGGACCTTACGAAGTTTCCGAGAGGATAGGACCGGTAGCTTATCGATTGGCCTTGCCACCTGAACTAGAAAAGATTCATGACGTCTTTCACGTATCCTCGCTGCGCCAGTGCATGCTCGGATCCTTCACATGTCATTGTACCAACAGAGGTAGAGATACAACTGGACTTGACTTATGGTGAAGAGCCGGTTAAGATTTTGGTGCGAGAGGTCAAATAGTTGAGAAACAAAAGCATAGCCCTGGTGAAAGTTTTATGGCAAAGGCACAGAATAGAAGAGGCTACATGGGAGCCGGAGGAAACGATGAGAAACTAATACCCCAACCTTTTCACTGGTATGATTTTCGGGGACGAAAATCCTTAAGGGGGAGAATTGTAACAGCCCGATTTAGGGGCTAGCCGGAACAGTGATCTCGGGATCACTAATCTGAGATTTTAGAAATTCATTTTCAGGTTATATTATGAGTCAAAGTATGATAGTATATGTACATGAGAATTTTGATGCTTTAATTTTAGCGATTTCATGTATAATTGTGAAAAAGGACTAAATCGCATAAAGTGCAAAAGTTCTATTTTATAAGCTAACGGTACCAAATAGCCATAGATTGATAATTGGAGGTCTTTAAAAGGCAATTAGACCCCCAATATTTGCTTGGCGGACCATAGACTAGCATAGGAGATAAATTTGTCAATGATGGTCAAAGTTGGTGATAGTAGTTGGACTAATTTGACTAGTATTAATAAAATAAGGAAAGAAAAGATATCATCTTTTCTCTTTCACTCTTCCACCAAAAATTAGCAGCAAATAGAGGGAAGAAAGCTTCAAAATTTCAGCACACTCTTCTCTTCATAAGTAAGTGTTCTAGTGACCTTTTCTTGAAAATAGTTGTACTTTTGGGACCCCTAAAGCTTAAGCTTTCAAATGAGGTGACTATTGTGCAATATGGTGAAAATTTTAGAGTTTTTCCATGAGATCTATCATAGTTATTTGCTGCATTTTTATGGGAGAAAATGAGTCTTGGTCGTTAGATGAACAATTCTTGTGAAAGGTGTTGCCATGAAAACACCTAATTGGACCTTGATGAAAATGTTACAAAATTGTGGTAATTATGTGAAATGTTGAGTTTTGATAATAGATATAAGAGTATTAAATGTTCACCTAGGCTTATGAAAGGTAGAAATGTGATTAGAATTTATTTCCGAGCCTAGGGGCAAAATGGTAATTTTGCTAAAGCATGATTATTGAAATGCTTTCATTAATGAGGTGATTAAAATGAGCTAAATTTCTATTATAGAGCAAGAAGAACCAAGAATCTACCTCGATCGGGGAAAGAACAAAGTCTTGGACTAAACCGACGAGTTAGCTCATTTTGGAATCGAGGTAAGTTCGTATGTGATTAATGCAATATTTATGTTAGCATAATTGAGAATGCTTGATATCATATTGATGCATGACACTCCATTTAATTGATGTTGAATGAGATGTTGAAGTCCTAGTGGACCATGTGAATATGAAAATGCTATCATCGAGATATGAAATAGATAAGGTCCCATATAAGACCATGTCCGGGACATGGCCTCAAACCTTGAGTTGAGATCCCGTATAAGACCATATCCGGATATGGCTTCGTAATGAAAATGAAAATCGTATAAGACCATATCCGAGATATGGCATCGATACTTGATGTGAAAGCCCATATAAGACCATATCCGAGATGTGGCATTGGCGTTTAGAAGTAATTCCATGTAAGACCACCCCGGGGATGTGGCATTGGCTTTGTCCCTACTTGAACGATGCTGAATATGCGTCTTTGACTATCCCTAGTGATTAAAGGGATAAGTAGATGGGTATAGAAGTAGAAATGAGATTTGTACTAAAGTCATATGAATGAGTGAATACAGGTACTCGTGAATGAGTCACGAAGAAGCGATTACGATATGTGGTACGGTATGTGCTAAATAAGGGCAATTGTGAGTAAGTATGGCAAGAAGCCTATGACTTGTGTATGGTTAGTTAATGTCAGGAATGGATTATTTTATGAGCTTATTGTTGCTATTCATATCCATGCAAACTTACTAAGCTTTATGCTTACCCCTTTCATTGCTCTTTCTCCTTGTAGTATTGCCAAGATAACTCGAGGAACGGGGACGTAGGAGTTCAGAAATCACACTATCGAAACCACTTTGGTATAACAATTTAGACTTATTTTTTAGTATGGCATGTATAGGGCTCGAGTATTTTGTTAGGCCGTAATTGTTGGCCAAAGTGTTGGCTTTGTAAGGCATCAAAACCTCCTTTTGTAATGGTCTATTAAGTTAGGCCGATACTTGGAAAATTCTTATGTTTAATGAAAGTGATTTTTTTGATGTGTATGCCCTTGTGTATGGTTGTTGAATGGAGTACTTGGATATGCCTTTGGGTTATGAATTGTGTTGAAATGGATTGGTGTTTGCATGTGTGTAATGTAGGGTGACAAAAGGCTTGGTAGATAGCCATCCAATTGTCCACATGAATAGACACACGGGCGTGTGTCTATGCCGTGTGTGACACACGGTCAGCCCTATGGGTGTGTGAATTGACCGTGTGTCCCCTTGCATGCTAGGTTTGCAAGTCAGTACGCTCCACGGGCTAGGGACACGGGCGTGTGCCCAGGCCGTGTGAAGTCTGCACATTAATTGTGGAATTTAAATCGACCACGGGTGGAAGACACGGGCGTGTCTAGGCCGTGTGAAATTGGTCAGGATCGACCACGGGTGAATGACACGGACATGTCTTAGGGGCACACGGGCGTGTCCCTAGACCAACACGGGCGTGTGGCCCCTGTTTTGTTGAAAAGTTTCCGAGCTCGTAAAAGCTCCCGGAATAGTTCCGATACCTCTCAGAGGTATGTTTGGGGCCTCTTAGGCCGAGTATGTGCAAGTGATGGGTTTAAACAAAATTTTATAGCCCGTTTCGAGATGTCAAGTGAGATTAGTTAGGTAATGCCTCAACCCCGGTCCCGGCTTCGGGCACGGGTAAAGGGGTGTTACACTAAGTCATGACATATGTATCCTAACTATTCCTAGGGTTCGTACGGGGCTTTCGGACATTGAAACTTGATCGAATCGAACTCAAAATATATCTCCCTTGCTCAAACCACATTCGTCCAACACAAAATTAAATTCAAAAAATTTCATTTATCATGTAACATATATATATTATCAAATTTAACAACATTTATGTGCTTATAGACTTACCTCGGATATCGACGAATGAAATCGACTATTCAACTACTTTTGACTTCCCCGATCTAATTCCGTTTTCTTTCGTTCTTGATCTAAATAAATTCAAATTTAACTAATTTAATCACACATTCATTCAATTTAATCCAAAAACACATAAATGGTTAAATTACCATTTTGCCCCTGACATTTCACACTTTTTGCAATTTAGTTCCTATTGCATAAAACACAAAATATACAAAATTTGCATATACCATGCTAGGGCCGAATATTCATAAGCATCATACTAGTCCATATATTTCATTTATTTCACATTTTAGTCCCTCAAAATATTCTTTTCACAATTTAGTCCAAATTACTCAAATTCATCAAAAATCTAAAGACAAAACATATTAATCTAACACATATATTTCATAATTCATCAACTATCATCATAAAACTCATAAACTCATCAATGACACATTTCAAAATCTTCATCAAAATAAAAAATTCAAGCATGGGTCTTGAAGTATTCGAAGCAACGATTACAAAAACGTAAAAATTATCAAAAACTGAACTAAGACTAACCTTGAATCAAGCTTCAACAATGGCCGAACCCTAAGCTTGTTCTTTTCTTTTACATTCAGTTAGTAGAAAAAATGATAATGGCTTTTAATTTGTGATATATTATAACATATATTAACATTATTATTATTTTACCTAATTAACCTTTATTAATTAATATATAAAACATATATAAGAAGGTTACTTTAGTCCATTGCCGTCCACTACCTTTATTAATGGCTAAATTACAACATAAAGCCTCCATATTAAAAGAACAACCATTATTCGGTCCCTTTGAATTTAACCACTAAATTTTCATTTTACGCAATTTAATCCTTTTATTAAATTAAGCACACAAACAGTAAAATTAATTCACGAAACTTTCACTCATGTAAATTCACACATAATAAACACAAAAAATAATATTAAAATATTTTTCAGACTCGAATTTGTGGTCCCAAAACCACTGTTCTGATTAGGGTAAAAAATCAGGCTGTTACATATAAATACCTAGTGGCTACAGCCAATTAAACATACACTTGGGTTTTGGAATCAATCAAATTCCTTAATTTCTTTCCCTTCCTGCGTCACTTTTCTATTATGCTATTTCATTCTTTTTGTTTCTTTACTTTCAATTTTTTGGTTTAATTACCTTCCAAGGACGTTTCCCTTCCCACTTTCCATAATTCCATTTGAGCCATTTATTTTCAAGCATGATTCTTTCCATGATTAACTAAACCCTTTTTAGCTTTAGTTCGATTATCGCTTCGACAAAGTAATCGTGAGATATGAACCCACACTAAATACTTTGCAATTTGGTATTCACTATCTCTTCGGTATATGGGATAGTACAAATTCGTCCCTTAAAGTTGATTCGATTTCAATTTGAAATGTGCGCGTTGGGTTGGAATCGTTTGGCGTACAGTTGAGAAGTTTAGTCGGTGATGCTGTATTCAAAATCACGCGAACAAATTGGCATATTCAATTGAAAAAAGCTAGTTGGATTCCGTCAAGAGAGATAGTGATTGGATTTAAACGACCCACATGATTGAGGTTGTTAATTCGAGTTGGACTTTTCAAATCACAAGGCTGTCAAAGTCTTAAATTATGGGTACGTGCCACGTGGTTGGAAATTCAATAAGGGTTGATTCTCAGGTGATACCAGGATTGACTATGAGAGGAAGAGTTGGTGGTTTGGGGGATCCCCGATTTCTATAACCAGCTTATCACTTGGAAAGGAAAACCTATTTCAATGATCGATTCAAGATTCGAGTATACAAGGGCTAAGGCTAAGCTTACAAATATTTTATTTACCACATATATCAGACTTTTCACTATAGTTCTTTTGATGCCAATAATTATTGTATTACAACAATTAAACCATCAAACAATTAAATAACACAATAACAAAAAATCATTAACAAATTAAATCTCATACGAAACTTACCTAATCAAAATCGACAATGAATATGACACCAAGTGTAACATCCCTAACCCATGTCCGTCGCCGGGGTAAGGTTACGAGGTATTACCGATCAAAACACTTAATATAACATACATAACCCAAACATTTATGCATTAATATACAAATACCATTCAATACAATCATATTGTCCCTTATAAGGGCCATACGAGGCCTTAAACATGCTTTAGAAGTGATTCGGGACTAAACCGATAATATATGAAAATTTTGGAAACTTAGAAAATTTCAAAATTTCAAGTATCACACGCCCGTGTGAACAGACTGTGTTCCTCACATGGCTACAGACACGCTCGTGTATCAGACCGTGTGAAAACATGGCATACATACTGGCTTGCATCACACGGACAAGGACATGTCCGTGTGCCAGGCCGTGTGAAAATTAGAGAGTATACTGACTTGGGTCACACGGCCAACCACACGCCCGTGTGTCTAACCCGTGTGCCCTTTAGAATGGCCACACACGACCATGTACCAGGCCATGTCAAAACTGTAGGGTATACTGACTTATGCAACACGGCCAAATCACACACCTGTGTGCTAGGCCGTGTGCCATTTAGGGGGTATACTGACTTGTGCCACACGGCCAGTCACACGCCCGTGTGTGAGACCGAGTGGAGCATACTGACTTCAATTCCAAATCAACACTAGGGGACACACGGCCGTGTGTCACACACGGCTGAGACACACGCCCGTGTCCCTACCCGTGTGGACAAAAATAGGCTATTTGCAAAGCCATTTTGCCACCCTATTATCATATGCATACACAATCATAATGGTAAAAATTTTACAACCCAATTAGCAGCCATTCCATAACAATTCATACACATATAATACCATTTCTTCCTGCCATTCAAAAGCTTAACTAATATCATACATCTTCCATTCATATACCTTTCAAATAACAAGACATCATTTGCATAATTTCCATTCCATCAACATTTGACAAAACATACCAAAACATACTATCAAGTTTAGCCAAATCACAAGGCTTAATCTTACACAAAATGTACTAAAACCATGGTCTCAAGTAACCATATTTATAAACTTTAAAACTAGCCTATACATGTCATATTTACAATTATCCACAAGTTCAAAAGTTCCAATCGGCAATTGGATAGTGTGATGTATAACTCCGACTTGTCTGAAACGAGCGAGCTAATGAACCTCTATAAAACATAGAAAAGGAAACAGGGTAAGCTTTATAGCTTAGTAAGCCCATATGATTCAGAATTAAACTTACCATTTATACATAATCAAGGCAACAATTAAGAAGTATTCAATTCAATTAACAAATGCCTAAACACAAACATTAATCACAAGTTAGTCACCAAAATTCATGAAACCATCCATTAACTCAATGTAATTACTTATTACATTGTATCATATTAAACTCACATACATCATATACATCATTTATAACATTTTACTTTCAATCATATAAATAGCAATTCATTCGTATAAACAATACTTTACTGTAACACCCCAAACCCGGCCTAGAAGTTAGGCCCAAATCTGGCGTGTCACATTGAAGAGTCTTTTTGAAAACTGCGCGTTCATTGAAAACCCTTCTTACAATTTAAAACTTTCTGCCTTTAAAACCTCAGATTTTGTTTGCTTAGTTTCAAAACGTGGTTTATTAAAAGTCATTCTCTTGTAAAACATTATTATCTTTAAAACCTTGCTTGTTGCAGAAACTTAATTTAAAACAGTTGCGGAAGCATGATATTTTGAAAAACAGTAGTTAATTTGGAAAACCATGTTCTACTTCTAGCAATTATAAAACCATAACAAAAAACCCACAACTTCACTTACAAGACCTTATTACGAAAATTAAAACCCAAACTAGATTCTCAGAAATAGAGTCCAAAGTATAAAGAAACTGTAGACGTGTGGCCATCTCCGAGTCCCTCACAGCACCAATCCTCCTAAAGCTGGGGATTACCTGCACAGTTAAAAACGGGGTGAGTTTACGAAAACTCAGTGTGCAATCCCCTATTATGGTCATGGTCTGGGCCCAAGCCCTATTTGGTGACAATCTGGGCCTAAGCCCTATTCGGTAACAATCTGAGCCTAAGCCCTATTCGGTAACAATCTGGGCCTAAGCCCCAAGATCAGATCAATGCAATGGACATGTAACCCAACCCTTAACCACCAAACTCTCCACCCGTACCAACCAATCTCTCCATGTGGGGACCATGTTGACCCACCCAGCCAAACTCTCCAATGGTGCAAATTAGGCACTAACAACAATGGTATACGTGGGTGAGCCACTAGAATCAGAATACGTGGCAATGCCACTATAACGGTACTTCCTCCAAATCAGAAAAACCCAACCCATTGAAATATGTCATGTATGCGGTGTATCACAATCATATAAAGTTATATAATATCACATAAACATCATTAAAACTACCTCTAAGGGTATATCGGTCATTTTGTCATTTAGGGGTAAAACGGTAATTTCACCCCTCGGGTATTTCGGTAATCTTACCCACCAAGGGTATTTCGGTAATTTTACCCATTGAGGGTATTTCGGTAATTTTACCCATCGAGGTATTCTAAACAGAGATAACGATGCGAATGGGCCTAGGGCCCATTCTCGGCCCAAATAGGCCTACATGCTCGTGTGGCCCATTTAGCCCAAATCTAGCCACAGATATAAGATTCACATAGTCCAGTCCAATATCTACTACACAATCATACAATTTATTCATATGGGCCTACGGGCCCATTGGGCCCACATGGCCCCTTTCGGCCCAAACAGCCTAAACCCACAAGAACACTCATGATGGCCTCAACTATCGCGTCGAAGCTCCCACACGTGCGCTCACACGCTCGTGTGGCTACCATCGCCGTGTGACCGGCATTTCGGCATTTGCCGCTCTACAGTTAGAGTAGTGTGAAATACACACCTAATAGGAATCTGAAGTTAATCCGCGCTCCGAACACTGTTCTGTGCAGAAGCCAACAATGATCGCACCCTTGACCCCCAAGGGGTGTGTCGATCAACTTCAGTCACCACCACCGCGACCCAACGACATACAGATCAACGAATGATCCAACTCCTAACCCAAACGAGCACACCACAAAGAGAAAGGGATAAGCCAAGAAAGGTATGCTTACTCTCCTCATTGGTTTGCTCTATTTAAAGCCAGCTTCTTGCCTATCCTCATGCTAGCTTCCCGATGTGGGATCCCACCTTCAGTAGAGTTTAAATCCAACACAAACTCTGGCCGTCCAATTCGCAAAATAAACACTCCCTTGCTTGACATGAGATTCGAACCCTTACCCTCTCCTATGCTCCAGACGCTACATGCCACCACAACACAAGCTCCTTTTGTGACTTAGAACATGCGCAACTAAATATAAGCCTATGGGCCAAAGTCTAAGTTCATTTAAAAGAAAAACAAAATGAATTGCAAGCGCCAAGACTTGAACCTTGGACCCCTTGCTTCCTCTATGGCGTCACTTCCTTGTCTCCCATGTGGCGCCATTTGCCACTAGACCACAACTCCTTTTGTGTAATTTTTTCCCACAATTTATTCTTAAAGCCTACTTACTTACTCCCAAGGCTTTATTCACCTAAAACCAAAATTTTTCCTAAAGCCCAGGTTTGAACTCGGGACTTCATGGAAGCCCCCTAACCTTCCAAAATCACTCACCTAATAGGTCCAACTTGCACTAGTTCCGTTCGCTTATTCCCCAAAAAATTTAAACGCTCCCATTCCCAAGGCCCAATGGGCCCAATTCTACTAGGCCCAAATTCGGGGCGTTACATTTACCATATCACAAAATTTATGCCCGTTGAACCTATTAGAATCTCGAGGGATGCTTAGGTGATATATAGTACATATAAATTAGTAATCCATCAATTTCTTATCATTTACCGTTCTTTCGAGCTATGAACAGTAAGCTCCTCCTGAGCTGATGGACAGTAAGCTCTATTGAGCTAAAACGATAAGCTCTAACGAGCTGAAAATAGTAAGCTCTTACGAGCTGATATATCGATAAGCTCATACGAGCTGTGGTGAGTCCGCAAAAAATGCAGGAGCTCGACCAAATCGGTAACGCTAGTGACATGTCACTCGTATCCTACGAATTCATACGGTTCAAACGGGGCTCGGTAATAATCAATCTTTATCAATTAAACATTTGTATTACAATTGTATCAAATACTCAATCATATACATACATCTCAAATAAATACAAGTATTTAAAGTTCGATTCTAATTATACGAACTTACCTCGTATTGCTCGGATAAAAACTATCGGCTATTCGTCAATCTTCCCTTTCCCCCGATCTAAACTGGATCTCAACTTTGTTTTATCTATATATTATCAAATTCAATACATTCAACATTCAATCTATTCAATTTAGTCCATAATTCATATTTTGGCAAATTTACACATTTGCCCCTATACTTTCATATTATTTACAATTTAGTCCTTATAACATAAAATTGCAAATTCATGCAATTTAGTACCAGCCCACGCCTAGCCGAATTTCATAGGGACTCCTAGCAGCTCATATCTTTCATTATTTCACACTTTTAACCACTACATTTTACATTTTCACAATTTAATCCTTATTTTTCATTTTTGTCAAAAAAATCACTTTACAAAACTAGTTTAACTATTAACAATTAGTAAAAATCCATCATCAACCATCCAGTTACTCAAAAATTCAACAATGGCAACATGAAAAATCTATAACAATTTCAAAATCTAAGGTACGGGCTAGCTAGATTGAGCTGCAACGATTACAAAAACATATAAATCATTAAAAACCGAGCAAAAACCGTACCTTAATGAGCTAGGAATGTGCCGAATGCTTCAAGCTATTCTCATGGTTTTTCTAAGCCCTAAATTCGGCAAGAAGACGATGATAGTGAAGCAAAAATTGTTTTTATTTTATTTAATTAACCTTATTAACCAAATTACCAATTTAGCCTTAATTGACATTAAAAATTTCAAATTTACCAAGCCACTATCATCCACTATCATGTTAATGGTATAATTTCAAGATAAGGACCTTAACTTTAAGGTTCTATAGCTATTAGACACTTTTAGCTAATAGAACACAAGTTTTACGCTTTACGCGATTTAGTCCTTTTTACCGAATTAAGCATTCAAACAGTAAAATTTCTTTACGAAACTTTCACAATATAATTCTATCATGCTGTAAAATTTAATAAAATAATAAAATAATATTTTGGCCTCAGATTTGTGGTCCCAAAACTACTATTCCGGTTTGACCTAAAAACAGGCTGTTACACCAAGGACTTTTAGGTAATTTTTCTTTTTTCCACGTTTATCGACCGGTTGATTCATTTCTTGATCTATATAATAATTTAACTCAATTAACCATTTTAAATACCTTAAAATATCTAAATACATGTATTTGACCCATTAATCATATTTTATATTATTACCCTAAATTTTTACCTTTTATTCAATTTAGTCCCTAAAATCGAAACTTACACATTTATCACAATTAAGCCCAAAACATGTAAGCTGAATTTACCCTTATTCAATTAAAGTCCATAATTAATGAAATTTTGCAAGAATATTGGTAAATTCATTATTTTATCATTTTAGTTCCTAAACTCAAAATTAACAAATTCCACTTTACAAATTAGTCCTATTTCATTTCTAAGCTTCAAATTCTACCATTTAATATATCAAGATTCATCAGTGGAAACATGTGAAAACTTTAACAGTTTTGAAAACGGAGGTACATGTTAACTAGATTAAGTTACAACAATCTCAAAAACATAAAATTCAGTAAAAACGGGGATAGATAATACTCACATGCAAGAAGAACACTTAGCCGAAACTTTCTTAGCTTAAAAATAGAGGAAACAATTTTGGGAGCTTGAAGAGGATGACACATTCTCTTTCTTTTCACTACCTTTTGTTTTTATTTTATGTTTATTTTCATTACCAATATTTTAATCATAATTTTTCTATTAAAATTAATGTCATTGTATGCTTACACCATCCACCTTAATGCATTAAGGCTTAATTACCATGAAAGCCCTTAAATGTTTACCATTTATGCCTTTTATGAAAAATATTCACAGCAATTAACTTTTATGGTTTTTACGATTTAGTCTTTTTTTCCTTAATTAATCACTAAATCAGAAAAACTACTTATCCAAAATCTAATTCTCTTATACAATAACTCCGTAAATATTTGATAAAAATATTTACGACCTCGATTCTAAAACCACTAACTTTTGGTACGCACAACTTGTACCTTAACTAATGACCTCCTATAAACGAGTTATCGTTTATAGAATAAATATAACACCAAAATATCATAATTAAGAACGATTGCGTCCGCAAGCGCACGAGTCAAATTGTAATATATAGTACAACGAAATACCTTGAAAGTATTCTGAGGATCGTGCCCAAAGGAGGATGGAATAAATAATGAAAATACTTTTTACAATAATAAGTCTAAGTAGTAGTAATTATTTCCTATATTACGATGGATCACAAAAATATTTAGTTGAATAAAAATAAATAAATAACAAAATTAAAGAAAGAAAGAAAAATGAACAAATGAGCTCAATTGAAAGACCAATCAGGAAGATTAACTCGCTTCACGGTTTGCAACTAACTTCGGATTAGGGGTTTAGAGTGGATTAATCATCAATTAAACAATTATTACCTTCTATATCTACTTAACTTAATCGATTGGTTGATACCCGATTATCTTTCTACCTCACTTTCTTAACCAAGATAAATTATGACTTACTCTGTTGGACTTATCTCCCAAACTCATTTAGCCTATGATAACTTATTAAGGTTGTCAAGCCTAACAATTTAGGAACACATAAATTATACCAACTAATCCATATCAAGAAGTCCCAAATCATTTATTAATCACATCCCTGTCCACTTGTTAATCTCCCCTAAGGGATTTAGTCACTCATGTTATTCATAACATCAACTTTTATTGAATAAACCATGTAAGAAACATGATCAATTCGGAGAAGAAAATATATGTAACACCCAAAACCCGGTCAACACACCACGACCGAATCTGGCATGTCACAGAGGAAATCGTTTTGAAGGAAACAGGTTACCGGTTTGTTTTCAGTGAAAAACTATTTGTTGTTTTATGTTTGTAGAAACCAGGTGCATGATTAGTTAAAAACCCATGATATACTTTGAAATCCCGGTAATAAATCTTTAAAACTTAGTTGTCGATCCATAGGTTTAGAAAACGCTTATGTCATTTTAAAACCCGATGTTCCTTCCTTAACTATTTAGAAATCAGTTAAGTTGAATGTGGAAAACTTAAGTTTGAAATCCATTTGAGTTGTTGTTGTTATCAGTTGATTTGTTTTACCCAATGGTAAAGATTTGAAAACCATTGCGTTCTTGAGTTTAGAAAACCTTGGCTCAAATTATTAAGTTAACCATGTGACTTACTTAGCTAAGTTTAACACAATTCCAAAACATAAAAATAATCCATACATAATCAAAAGGCCGTATTACAAACCCAAAATAAAAGTGAAACCAAATTAAAATGAAATAAAGTACCCAACCAAAGTCCACGTAAAAATCAAGTTTATTTAATGCATGGCCACCTCGAGTCCGCCCGGCTCCTCATCCGCAATCTATGAATCACCTGAAAAGATAAGGGAGAAGGTGAGTCACCAAGACTCAATGCATAATCCCCCTCCCGATTAATGTAACGTACTTACACAAATCATAACCAAGCAATATACATAATGCACCCAAACCTAGCCATCCATAACTCCTTTTCTACCCCATGTGGTACCAAACCACTGGTGGTGCCAAACCACTGGTGACCCAAAGTCACGATATCCAATAATAATATGGTGCCAAACCACTGGTGACCCAAAGTCACGAGTAATCCATCTGTGGGGCCAACCCACGTGTGATACCAAATCACTGGCGTCAATCCCATTATATCAAATGTGAGGCCAACCCACTGTGGTGCTAAGCCACTGGGACGAGACGCTATGAGGTGCCAAACCTCTGGTGACCCAAAGTCACGAAATATCAATAATCTGAGTGTGGGGCCAACCCACGTGTGATACCAAATCACCGCGCGACGATCCCAAAATATCATCTGTGGGGCCAACCCACCGTGGTGCTAAGCCACCGGACAAGTCGCTATGAGGTGCCAAACCTCCGTGACCCAAAGTCACAAAATAATCTGTGGTACCAAACCACTGGAGGTGCCAAACCTCTGGTGACCCAAAGTCACGGATATCACCTTCCCCCTCCTCTCATATCACCCATACCAATGCATTACAAGTGCAAATCATGCCATCATGCTTTAACGTGCAACATAAAGCAAATATATCATAAATCATATTATTATGCACCATATCGCAAAAGTCATATAGAAACGGACTTACCCGAATCCTTGCTCATACCCATAAGGCATCATATTAACACAGTTCCGCCTTTTAACACATTTAGGTTATTAACATATTTACTTAGTTATAAAGTGTGTAAGTTACACACTTGTCACTAACGTAAGCACTAAATCTCGAAGGACCGATCTCCTGCACCAAATCCCTTGATCCTACATTCGGGCAACACTAAGGTTAGTAACATAGGCCATTTGGCTTATACCAACAAATCCTGAAGGGTGAGATTACGCATAAACTACACCACCCTTACCTTTACGCGCTTTACGAAAAACAAATCACAACGCAAGGTATGCGAGACTGCTCCTCCCCCTACAATCGGCCAACAACCAAACTCACTTTCAATAGCCTTCAGCTTAACCAAATAACAACAAGATTGATTAAAACATCATGGATCCTTACCACTTGACTTACTGAATCTGATTGACAGAGAAAAGATGCTTAGATCGTCTGCTTCCAAAACCCCGAAGAACCTAGGAGAAATCGGTTCCTATAGATGATTAGAACCTTGTTAACAGATGCCGAAATTGTCTTTTACCTTTATGAAAATCGACAGAGAAAAGAGAGAAAAAGTAATGGGTTTTGGCCATGGACACATACCTTCTCTTAAAACCGATTGAAGAAACAACCAAAAGAGATCAAGGCTTAATTGAGATTCGACTAAAATAACAACAAAAAAAAAAGAAAGAAGAAGATTCGGCTATGGTTGCTTGAAAACAAACAATTAAGATTCGGCTAGAGTGGGAAAAAGAGAAAGGGAAAGAAAAACAAGAATAGAAGAGGGAAGATTCGGTAGGAGAAGAAGAAAGAAGAAAATAGGAAGAAGAAAGAAAATCAAATGGAAGAGGGATACTTTCGGCTTTGAGCAACAAAGGAAGAAAGAAAAGATGAAGCGAATAAGGGTTCTTTTTGGCTACAAAGAAAATAAGAGATGAGAGGGAGGCTCCTAAGGAGATTCGGCCAAGTGCCTAGGGGAAAAATCGACAAATACCTATGGAGTTTCGGCTTTTGGTTCACTATAGTGCACTAGGGAGAAATCGGCACAACTCAAAAGGATGTCTAAGCTAGCCGAAATTGCACAATAAGGCACCCAAGGAAATTCGCCACTCTCCTCCCCTTAGCCTCCAAACCGAACACTCCTCTCTAAGCAGGAGTTCAAAATTCGGCAACCACGTAAATTCTCTCCTGGCCAATAATTCAAATGAGTTTGAACTCATCAAACTCCTAAATTTTCTCTTTGCCACATATTTGAATTAATTTGACTGAGTCCAAACCTATCTCGACGTAGTTTGTCTTGAGCACAACTCCTTCTCCTTGGCGTCAAAATGCAAAGCGAGAAAATGGGATTTCTGTTTGCTCGAACCTGAGTTCTCCCACCTGCTTGTGGCGTCATTCTCAGGGCCCTAAGTGGCGTCTCCTTGCCACTTTACCAAGGCACTTTTTGTGCTAAAATACCCCACGAATTACACTTAAGCCCTAGCTCCTTCAGCTCCCCTTACTTACAACTTAAAACAAAAATTTCCTGCAACTCGGGCCCACTCTAAACTTATAACTAGGTCTTAAAACACTACAAATAATAACACAACAGTCCAACTCTCATGCAAAACAATTCAACCACAGATAACCCCTATTTCAGGATATTACAGTTCTACCCCCCTTAAAAATAATTTCGGCTTTGAAATTACCTGGTCAAAAGAGTTGAGGGTATTGCTGTCTCATCACATCCTCGGGTTCCCACGTAGCTTCTTCCACGCAATGGTTTTGCCATAATACTTTCACCGATGGAACGGACTTTTACGCAAGACTTTCACATCTCGATCCGTAATCTGCACCGGTTCCTCTTCCATGGTCATATCTGGACTCACCTCTATTTCTTCCATCGCTACAACATGCGATGGATCCGAACGATAACGCCTAAGTATGGAGACATGGAACACATCGTGAATCTGACTCACTTTCTGGCGCAACTCGAGCCGATAGGCTCACCGGTCCCACTCGTCTCGCACTTCATACATACGGCCTAATAAACCTTGGACTTAATTTGCCTTTCCTTCCGAACCTCAATACCTTCTTCCACGGCGAAACCTTCAGAAAGACCTTGTCGCCCACGGCAAACTCTATATCCCTCCGCTTGAGATCGACATATGACTTCTGCCTGTCCGAAGCTTCCTTCAATCGAGCCTGAATCAACATAACCTTGTCCTCAATCTCTGCAACCAACTCTGGTCCCAACATCTGACGTTCACCCAACTCCGTCCAACATGTAGGTGTGCGACACTTCCTACCATACAACGCCTCGTATGGTGCCATCTTGATGCTTGCTTGGTAACTATTATTGTATGCAAACTCAGCTAATGGTAAAAACTCTTCCCAGCTACCATCAAGTCCAAAACACAACCTCTCAAAGATATCCTCCAAAATCAGATAACCCTTTCCGATCGCCACGACCGTTTGTGGATGAAATGCCGTCTCGAAATCCAACCGCGTACTCCAAAGCCCGATGCAACGCTTTCCAAAACCTCGACGTAAATCTGGGATCCCTATCCGAGATGATCGATCATCGCACACCATGCAACCTCACTATCTCTCGACACATACAAACTTTAGCTAACTTCGGCAGTTAGTAATAATCAACCTTACCGATATGAAGTGAGTGACTTAGTCGACGATCCACAATTACCCGCAGATCGAGTCCTTCTTACTAGGCGTAAGGGTAATCCACCGACAAAATCCATAGTGATCCTCTCCCACTTCAACTGTGGAATCTTCACCGGTGAAGCAAACTCGACGACAATCGATGTTCACCTTGACTGCCGACACATCGACACTTTCCCACAAACTCACGTTACTTCTGTTTGCACACGCCACCAAAACGCTCTCTTAAATCCTCAGACATCTTACTACCTCCGGGATGCATAGCGTATGGGCTGCTATGTGCGTCCCGAAGAATCCTTTGCCTTAACTCGACATCCTTCGGCATACAAGCTTTTCCTTGAAAACACAAGACTCCATCACCGGACAAATCGTAATCCTCTAAACCACCATTCGAACTTGCAACCTCCGCGCATTCAAACCCTCATCCACTAATTGTTTCTTCTTGATTTGCTCTACCCAGGTCGGCTTAACCTGTAATTCCGCCAAAAGACTCCCATCGTCATACAGGCTAAGACGAGCAAACATCGCTCTTAAGTCTGGTACAACCTTACGGCTCAACGCTGCGTCGCCACCACGTTAGCCTTGCTCGATGATACTCGATTGAACAAATCGTAGTCCTTCAACAACTCAATCCATCTGCGCTGTCTCAAGTTCAAATCCTTCTGAGTCAAAAGATACTTCAGACTCATGTGATATGTGTAGACTATCGACCTTTCTCCATATAAGTAATGCCTCCAAATCTTCAAGGCAAAAACCACTCGCTTTGCTAGTTCCAAGTCGTATGCGTCGGATAATTAACCTCATGCGGTCTTAGCCGCCGAGATGCATAAGCCACTACCTTCCCGTCCTGCATCAGCACACATCCCAAGCCAGTATGTGATGCATCGCAATATAACGTGAATTCTTTCCCTGCCTCCGGCTGAATCAAAATCGGAGCTTCAGTCAGAATCCTTTTCAACTTGTCAAAACTTTCCTGCTGTTTCTCAGACCACACAAATGGAACCCCTTTTCTCAACAACTTGGTCATCGGTCTTTGCGATCAAAGAAAATCCTCTACAAACCTTCGATAATACCTGCGCCGCACCTAGAAAACTTGAACCTCTCAGCGCAGACTTAGGCGACTTCCAATCCAACACTGCCTCAACCTTTCGAGGGTCCACTCTAATCCCCTCGCCTGATACTACGTGACCTAAGAAAGTCACCTCCTTAAGCCAAAACTCACACTTACTAAATTTAGCAAATAATCGCTTCTCCCTAGAGTCCGCAACGCTACTCGCAAATGCGCATCATGATCATCCTCTCGATTTGAATACACCAATATGTCGCCTATAAACACCATGAAAAATCGGGTCCAAATATCATTGAAACACCCGATTCATCATGTCCATGAATGCTTTGCGGTGCATTAGTCAACCCAAATGGCATCACCAGAATTCGTAGTGCCCATACCGAAAAGTCGGCAACGCCGTCTTATGGATATCGACCTCTTTCACCTTTAGCCGATGATATCCCGACCTTAAGTCGATCTTTGAGAAAACCGATGCACCCTTTAGCTGATCAAACAGGTCACCTATCCTGGGCAACGGATACCTATTTTTGATCGTCAGCTTATTCAATTGGCGGTAGTCTATACACATCCGCATCGTACTGTCCTTTTTCTTGACAAAGAGTACCGGTGCTCCCCAAGGTGAAACACTTGGCCGGATGAAACCCCGGTCCAACAACTCCTGAATCTGAGCCTTTAATTCCACTAACTCCTTCGGCACCATCCTATACGGGGCAATAGACACTGGCGCAGTTTCGGGTTAGCAAGTCTATGCCAAATTCAACCTCACGATCTGGAGGCAGTCCCGAAAGTTCCTCTGGAAATACGTCAGCAAATTCCTTTACTGTGTTCGGACATTCTCCACAAAGCAGACTCAAACCTCCAAGGCACACACATGAACCATAAATGCTTCACGACCCTTCCCCGACCATCTTCTCACTTTTCAAAGCGGATACCACATTGGATAGATAATCTCTTGTATTACCCATCATAACCACGTCTTCACCTCACCGTCTTCAAAACCATGCGCTTTAGTCACGCAATCCAAACTTGCACGGTACTTCACCACCCAGTCCATCCCAAAATCGATCGAACTCCCCAAGCGGCGCTCCATCGGATCGACTACAAACACTACCCCTTGGAGTTCTAGGGGTACATCCCTATCTGACTTATTTACTTCTACAGAGTGACCTAGAGGGCTAATTCATCGTCATCTCCCTACAAGTAGTCTCACGCCTAGGTTCATGGTCTCTACTATGCTACTAGCAACATACGAATGCGTCGAACCCACATCAATCAAAGCAAAGATATGGTAATCCAAAGATCAAGAACATACCGGTTATGACGTGCAGTGCGTCGCCTCTCTCTCGACGCCTCATTGCATATACCAACCCAGCCGTCTTGCCTCGGTGTTGCTGCACCTCTCGCACAGTGCTCCACGGCCCACTGCAACCATTACCTCCTCTACCATTACCACGACCCCTCTGCGGTGGCGGTCCCTCATTTCTGAACTGAGCACGACCCTGACCCTCAAACTGAATCCTGGCTTGCTTACGTGGACAGTCCCTCACACGATGGTCCAACGAGCCACACTCAAAGCATCCTTTTCCACCGGTCCAACATCCTTCCCAATGAGATTTCCCACATCGGTTACACTGCGCTGGTCCCTGATTGGCAGCAACAGACCTTCCAAACTGATTCGGCCCACCATGTCTAGCCCTTTTCTGGGAATTACCAGCCGACCCAGATGATCCAAAACCTCTCTTATGTCTATTCCTATCCATATTCTGCCTCACTGACTCCTTAACCCCTTCGGCTACCTTAGCCTTTTCCACGAGCAACAAAGAACTCATGCTCCTGCTGTGGAGCAATCAGCAACCTCAGCTCATCTCTCAAACCGTCCTTAAACCTAACACACCGCTCATGTTCTGTAGCCACGATACCCCTAGCATACCAGCTCAACCTTAAGAATTCACGCCAGATGCTGACGATACGGACTTACTCCCTGAACCGGGCTCGAAAATGCCTTTCATCAGTATCAATGTAGCTAGATCCAATATATTTCTTTTGATACGCTACCTTAAAATATTCCCAAGTGAGATCATCTGCTGCAGCACTATCTCGAACCGTGAGCCACCACTGGTATGACTCATCTCGCAGGAGCGATACTATCCCCTTTAGTTTCTCCTCGCAGTCAAATCTAAATCGTCCATGATTCGCTCCGTCGCCTCTAACCAATACTCAGCCGTCATCGAGCCACACCAGAAACACCTCGAAAAACCTCAGCTCTATTGGCTTGGAGTCGCTCAGATACAGACTTACGAGCTCCCGTGCCTCCACCTGCTCCAGCCACCTTCTCAAGAACTTGCAAAGATCGCTGCGATATCGCATCATCCCCGATCGATCCTCAAACTCAACACCAGCGGCTTGGTGGTGGTGGCATCTCATTCTCCGACCCCGACTGCAGATCCCACTGTTTGATTACGGTCATCCTACCCCCCGCGTCCCACGTGTATTACGACCACGACCTCGAGTGCTCATGTCTAATGTCTCGACTTATCGGATTTGCAAGTTTTATACGTCAGTCTTTATTCCACTGTTATTAAAGCACAGTCTTATGAATAGTTCTTATTAAAGAGTTTTGTTTTTTGCGAGTTCATAGAATCCTATAGGTTTCAGTCTCTAGGGTAGTCCACTATCACTAGTCATTCATAGCATATCATCATAATCAAATGCAAACATCAGTTAGGGGTACTTACCTGGGGCGGATTAGTGTCGGAGACTCGGTGCCATGTGTTTCAACCCATGTATTTTCCAACAATACCATACTTTAAAACATTTTGGGCCTCGGGCCCACAGCCGAGCCTTTGAACTTGGCTCTGATACCAAAAATGTAACACCCCAAACCCGGTCAACACACCACGACCGAATCTGGCATGTCACAGAGGAAATCGTTTTGAAGGAAACAGGTTACCGGTTTGTTTTCAGTGAAAAACTATTTGTTGTTTTATGTTTGTAGAAACCAGTGCATGATTAGTTAAAACCCATGATATACTTTGAAATCCGGTAATAAATCTTTAAAACTTAGTTGTCGATCCATAGGTTTAGAAAACGCTTATGTCATTTTAAAACCCGATGTTCCTTCCTTAACTATTTAGAAATCGATTAAGTTGAATGTGGAAAACTTAAGTTTGAAATCCATTTGAGTTGTTGTTGTTATCGGTTGATTTGTTTTACCCAATGGTAAAGATTTGAAAACCATTGCGTTCTTGAGTTTAGAAAACCTTGGCTCAAATTATTAAGTTAACCATGTGACTTACTTAGCTAAGTTTAACACAATTCCAAAGCATAAAAATAATCCAAACATAATCAAAAGGCCGTATTACAAACCCAAAATAAAAGTGAAACCAAATTAAAATGAAATAAAGTACCCAACCAAAGTCCACGTAAAAACCGAGTTTATTTAATGCATGGCCACCTCGAGTCCGCCCGGCTCCTCATTCGCGATCTATGAATCACCTGAAAAGATAAGGGAGAAGGTGAGTCACCAAGACTCAATGCATAATCCCCCTCCTGATTAATGCAACGTACTTACACAAATCATAACCAAGCAATATATATAATGCACCCAAACCTAGCCATCCATAACTCATTTTTTACCCCGTGTGGTACCAAACCACTGGTGGTGCCAAACCACTGGTGACCCAAAGTCACGAGTAATCCATCTGTGGGGCCAACCCACGTGTGATACCAAATCACTGGCGTCAATCCCGTTATATCAAATGTGGGGCCAACCCACTATGGTGCTAAGCCACTGAGACGAGACGCTATGAGGTGCCAAACCTCTGGTGACCCAAAGTCACAAAATATCAATAATCTGAGTGTGGGGCCAACCCACGTGTGATACCAAATCACTGGCGACAATCCCAAAATATCATCTGTGGGGCCAACCCACTTTGTGGTGCTAAGCCACCGGGACAAGTCGCTATGAGGTGCCAAACCTCTGACCCAAAGTCACAAAATAATGCGTGGTACCAAACCACCGGAGGTGCCAAACCTCACGGTGACCCAAAGTCACGGATATCATCTTCCCCCTCCTCTTATATCACCCATACCAATGCATTACAAGTGCAAATCATGCCATCATGCTTTAATGTGCAACATAAAGCAAATATATCATAAATCATATTATTATGCACCATATCGTAAAAGTCATATCGAAACGGACTTACCCGAATCCTTGCTCATACCCATAAGGCATCATATTAAGATCTACACAGTTCTGCCTTTTAACACATTTAGGTTATTAACATATTTACTTAGTTATAAAGTGTGTAAGTTACACACCTGTCACTAACGTAAGCACTAAATCCCAAAGGACCGATCTCCTGCACCAAATCCATTAATCCTACATTCGGCCAACACTAAGGTTAGTAACATAGGCCATTCGGCTTATACCAATAAATCCCGAAGGGTGAGATTACGCATAAACTACACCACCCTTACCTTTACTCGCCTTACGAAAACAAATCACAACGCAAGGTATGCGAAGACGCTCCTCCCCTACAATCACCAACAACCAAACTCACTTTCAATAGCCTTGACTTAACCAAATAACAACAAGATTGATTAAAACATCATGGATCCTTACCACTTGACTTACCGAATCGATTGTGAGAGAAAAGATGCTTAGATCGTCTGCTTCCAAAACCCCGAAGAACCTAGGAGAAATCGGTTCCTATAGATGATTAGAACCTTGTTAACAGATGCCGAAATTGGCTTTTACCTTTATGAAAGTCAACAGAGAAAAAAGAGAAGAAGTAATGGGTTTTGGCCATGGACACATACCTTCTCTTAAAACTGATTGAAGAAACAACCAAAAGAGATCAAGGCTTAATTGAGATTCGGCTAAAATAACAACAACAAAAAAAAAAGATAGAAGAAGATTCGACTATGGTTGCTTGAAAACAAACAATTAAGATTCGGCTAGAGTGGGAAAAAGAGAAAGGGAAAGAAAAATAAGAATAGAAGAGGGAAGATTCGGTAGGAGAAGAAGAAAGAAGAAAATGGGAAGAAGAAAGAAAATCAAATGGAAGAGGGATACTTTCGACTTTGAGCAACAAAGGAAGAAAGAAAAGATGAAGCGAATAAGGGTTCTTTTTGGCTACAAAGAAAATAAGAGATGAGAGGGAGGCTCCTAAGGAGATTCGGCCAAGTGCCTAGGGGAAAAATCGATAAATACCTATGGAGTTTCGGCTTTTGGTTCACTATGGTGCACTAGGGAGAAATCGGCACAACTCAAAAGGATGTTTAAGCTAGCCGAAATTGCACAATAAGGCACCCAAGGAAATTCGCCACTCTCCTCCCCTTAGCCTCCAAATTGAACACTCCTCTCTAAGCAGGAGTTCAAAATTCGGCAACCACCTAAATTCTCTCTTGGCCAACAATTCAAATGAGTTTGAACTCATCAAACTCCTAAATTTTCTCTTTGCCACCTATTTGAATTAATTTGACTGAGTCCAAACCTATCTGACAGAGTTTGTGCTGAGCACAACTCCTTCTCCCCTTGGCGTCAAAATGCAAAGCAGAAAATGGGATTTCTGCTGCTCGAACCTGAGTTCTCCCACCTGCTTGTGGCGTCATTCTCAGGGCCCTAAGTGGCATCTCCTTGCCACTTTACCAAGGCACTTTTTGTGCTAAATTACCCCACGAATTACACTTAAGCCCTAGCTCCTTCAGCTTCCCTTACTTACAACTTAAAACAAAAATTTCCTGCAACTCGGGCCCACTCTAAACTTATAACTAGGTCTTAAAAGGCTACAAAAAAAAAGCACAACAATCCAACTCTCATGCAAAACAATTCAACCACAGATAACCCCTATTTCAGGATATTACAATATATGTCAATAATTGTGGATTGAGTATCGAATGGAAAGTAGAGTAGCAAATCTCTTGATTAGAAAAAAAAAACAAATGCAAAGGAAAATATAAATTGAATATTTATTTAAATAAGAAAATCCCTGAATTAAAACAGATTTAGAAGGAAAAAAAAAGAAATTATTTAAAAAGCTAAAAAGAAAAATAAACTAAAGCTAATTCTAAACTGAGAGAGTTTTTGAAGGTGTCTAGGATGACTTGATTACATTCAACCCCTAATGTCTTATTCATAGAGGTGTTGGGAGCCTAAATTGGGCCTTTGGCACGTCCTAAATCTTCGTATAAGTCTGATTGCGTGGACAAAAAAAACCCCGAAATACTTGGGCGGTACGTCGGCCTTGTGTCGCGCCACACCCCTTGTGTGGCACGACCTGACACTCAATTACTACCTTGTGTCGTTCCTTTGGTGCTTTGACATCCCGGGAAGCTTGTGCATCACTTGGCCTTTGGTTCCACATCAACTGGGCCTTTATATCTCCATCCTACACACTCAATTAAACCAATTAGCACAACCTAAGGCCCGTGTCGGCATATTGGGTCACAACACCTATAAAATGTGTTAAAAACACTTATTTTATCAACTTTCTATCCTAAGGCCTAAATACTGAAAACGTATATTAAAATCACATATTTCTTAGAAAGCAATCTCTTTCAGTGCAGAACTGACCTGAATTAACTACTACATTTGATGGCAGGTCAACTAACTAACCAATTAACAAAAAATATCAGATAAAAATCCAATAAAACACTATAACAAACTCATAAATATTATTAAATCATATTTACTGACTTGATCATCAGGATATGGAGTTTCAAAACTATCGTTTCCAGTACCACTGAAAAACGGGCTATTACAACTCTCCCCAATAGAAAATTTTGTCCTTGAAATTTTTACCTCTGAATAGATTTGAATACTGAGATTTCATCAATTCTTCCAGTTCCTACATAGATTGGCAATGCAACAGAACTTTTCCCAATGGTACACGTTTATTCCGTAGGGCTTTTACTTCCCAAGTTAAAACTTTCATTGAACTATAGATGTAACAGTCCGGTTTAGACCCTAGTCGGAACAGTGGTTTTGGGACCAAAAATCCGAGTTAGAAAAATATTTTAATATTATTTTTTGTGCCTACAGTATGTGATTAAGCATGTGTGAAAGTTTCGTGAAATAATTTATCCGTTTGTGTGCTTAATTTGATAAAAGGACTAAATTGCATAAAAGGTAAAAGTGACAATCTATATGTTAATGTGCTTAATTGAGTTGGCTTTTAAATGTAGTGGCCTTATGAGGCAATTAAGCCATTATATAGTAAGTGGATGGTTAATGGACAATTATAACCAACCATAATATATGTTTATATGTTTAATAATAAGGTTAATTTTGTAAAAGGATTAATAAAGCTATAATAATAAAACAAAAGATGGCCATATTATCATCTTTGTTGGCCGAATGTATCAAAGAAAGAAATCATCCATGGATTTTTAGGTTTCGGCTACTATCAAGCAAGATTAAGGTCAAGAATCGAAGAAAACAGATTTAGATTGCGAAAAGTCGATAGTGATCGAATAGTCGAGTCCGTATGTTTATCCGAATCTGAGGTAAGTCTATATACAAATAAATATATTTGTATTGAATTAAGTATGTTTATATGAAATTTCATTGTGACGAATGTGTACGAGATGATAAATACCTAAAATTCGAGGAAGTATCGATAATGTATCAATGTCCGAAAAGTCCCGTACGAACCTAGGAATAGATAGGATTACGTATGTCATGACATAGGTTTCTGATTTGTAATATCGTGTAAGACCACGTCTGGGACGTTGTCGTCGATTTGAGATTACGTGTAAGACCATGTCTGGGACATTAGCATCGTATTTGATTCGTGAAAGAACCTGTCTGGGACAGTGGAATCGATATTTGATTACATGTAAGACCACGTTTGGGACGTTGGCATTGTACGATTATTCTGTGTATTCCGAGTATCCTATTTGATTCCGAATGGTTCAACGGCCAAATCCAAGAATTGAAAGACTATGTGAATTGTGTAACGGTTTCAGGTACGTTTGATGTGTATGCTTTGTTTAAGTATGAAAGGTGGGTATTTATGTACTTGCAAAAGAGGAATAAGTGCATTGAAGTAATGTGATAAAATGTGATATATGTATGACTATGATACGATCAAAAGAGATGTTTTGTGATATGATATGTTGGTAAGCTATGGCTAAACAAATGAGCCAATGAAAATGTTAAGATTATGAAATTGATAAACATTTATGGCATTGTATTAATAAGATTATGTGCATTTTATGTTAAGTTTATTTGTATATGGCTTACTAAGCTTTTGTAAAGCTTACTTTGTGTGTGTTTACTATGTTTTATAGATTGTTAAAGTTACAGAAGGCTTGGGGATCGTCGAGGATCGTCATCACACTACCCAATCTTATTTTGGTACCTTTTGAAAGTGTATATACTAAAGTATTGCATGTATAGGCTTGTCACTTTGAGTTATGTTTGAGATATGTACATAGCCATGTGATATGGCTAGATAAATGATTGTGGTATGAATGAGTAGTCATGCTATATGATGCTTGGTTTTGGTATGGTTTGATGGTTAGTGAAATGGTCAAAATAATGGTAAGCTTATTGATGCAAAGTAAGCATATATTTGATGAATGGTGGTTATAATGAAAAGGTAAGTTTGTGATGAATTATACTTGGAAATGTTTGTCATTTAATTGAGCTAATTGTTGCATAAGATGGTATGCTTGAAATGCTTTTGAATGCTTGGAAAGGATGGTTATTTTGGCATGATTTGAATTGGTATGATGCTTGTAGGGATAGCCTAAAGTGTGGGTGGCATTTTGGCCTTGCAAATGGCCTATAGTTTCCCACACGGTTGAGTACACGGGCGTGTGGGTCAACCGTGTCCTTCGTGGTTGAATTTCAAAACAAGTTAGGCTCGACCACGGGCTGGACACACGGGCATGTGACTGGCCGTGTGATGCAAGTCAGGCTCGACCACGGGTAAGGTACACGGGCGTGTCTTAGGCCGTGTGGTCAAGTCAATATGTATGCCCTGTTTTGACACGGCTCGGGCACATGGGCGGTTCTGAGGCCGTGTGCCTACTCACACGGGCGTGTGGCCTCTGTAACTTTGAAAAATGTTTGTTTTTGAGAAATTTTTTTGTATGATTCTGATTTAGTCCCGGCCCATTTCTAATGCATGTTTAAGGTCTCGTAGACCTATTTAAGGGACACTTTGATTTGATTCGTTGAATAATAATATGAGATGTCCGTAAAAGGTTTCGTTTTGTCCGGTAATGCCTTTAACCCTAAACCGGTGATGGTTACGAGTTAGAGGTGTTACATTTGATTGGTATTAGAGCTACAGTTTAGTCGATTCTCGGACTAACGTAGGATGCTAGAGTCTAGTTATACGTGCCATATATATGAAATGTGATAGTGTGATGAATCCTCACGTGTAAAATGTGTTCTTCATATAGTAATGGATCCCGAAAGAGCCGTAGCTGACAATGTTGAAAGCAATACGCCTGCTCCCGCTCAAGGGACAGCGCCATCTGATTTGAGATCGGCTACTAGTGGTCAGGAAGGTAAGGCTAAACACGCCTTCTTCCAACTGATGAAAGAGTGGTTCACTCAGTATATAAGATCTAATCTGGCTGTTTCACAACCTCCGCCCCCACCTAATCCTCCTCAGACTTCAGTTGTGCCTCCGGTTTTGAATCTGAATCTGTTGAATAAACCTCCGGTTGATAAAATTCGTAAGTATGGGGCCAAAGAGTTCAGGGCCACTAGTGATGACGATGCTGAGAAAGCTGAGTTTTGGCTCGAGAATACAATCCGAGTATTTTATGAAATGTCATTGACTCTTGAAGAATGCATAAAATGTATTGTTTCTTTGTTACGTGATGTAGCATATCAGTGGTGGAAGACTTTGATTTTCTTTGTTCCGAAAGAACGGATTACATGGGAATTTTTTCAGTCTGAGTTTCAGAAGAAATACATTAGCTAGAGATTTATAGATCAAAAACGAAAAGAGTTTCTGGAATTGAAACAGGGATGGATGACTGTTACTGAGTATGAACGAGAGTTCGTGAGATTAAGTCAATATGCTCGGGAATGTGTTCCAACTAAAGCGATAATGTGCAAAAGATTTGAAGATGGCCTAAATGAAGAAATTTGTTTGTTAGTTGGAATTCTGGAAATAAAAGAGTTTGTTGTGCTTGTTGATCGTGCATGCAAAGCTGAGGCACTCGGGAAAGACAAAAGAAAAGCTGAGGTAGAAGCTAGAGATGTGAAAAAGAGATTTTCGAGTAAGTCATTTCAGTCTGCTTCAAAGAAATTCAGAGATGAGCATAGTCGTTCAAAGGCTAATGTGAGATATTCAAATAGAGACTGAGCTAGATCACAGTCGAATTCCAAAGCTCCAGCTACTTCGATGGCTAGTGTGGGAAATGTCCAATCTGAATGACCTGAATGTAAACATTGTGGTAAAAGACATCCGGGAAGTTGTAGGTTGAATGATCGATCCTGTTTCAGATGTGGGTCATTAGACCATTTCATTCAAGACTGCCCAGAGTTTGTTGAGCAAGAGATTATTCAGAACCCGAGGTTAGATAATGTTTCAGTTAGAGGTAGACCTTCTAGAAATGCAAGAAATGTCAGTGGTAGCCAGAGAGCTGCAAAAGACTCAGTTGCGAGATCTGAAGCTAGGGTACCTGCTAGAGCATACGCCATCCGAGCCCGTGAGGAAGCTTCATCTCCAGATGTTATTACGGGTACATTTACTCTTTATGATACTTTTGTGATTGCATTGATAGACCCTGGATCTACACATTCTTATGTATGCATGAACTTAGTATCCAGTAAGACTTTGCCTGTAGAGTCTACTGAATTTGTTATTAGAGTATCGAACCCCTTAGGTAAATGTGTTTTGGTTGACAAAGTATGCAAGAACGGTCTGTTGATGTTTCGAGATATCTGTTTTCCGGCTGATCTGATGCTATTACCTTTTGATGAGTTCAATATAATTTTGGGCATGAACTGGTTAACATTACATGATGCTGTTGTGAATATCACAAGAAAGACTATTTATTTGAGATGCCAGAATGATGAAATAGTTCAGATTGAATCTAATGTTTTGAATGGGTTACCTGCTGTGATATCAGTGTTGAAAGCTTAGAGTTATGTGAAAAAGGGTTATGAAGCTTATTTTGCCTATGTAATTGATTCGAAAGTGACTGAAAAGGAAGTAGAATCAGTGCCAGTGGTTTGTGAATTCTCTGAAGTGTTTCTTGAAGAATTACTGGGATTATCTCCGATACGTGAAGTTGAATTTGGTATTGATCTATTGCCGGGAACGACTCCTATTTCGATAGCTCTGTACGGAATGGCACCGACAGAATTAAAATAGTTGAAGTCTCAGTTGCAAGAGTTGACTGATAGAGGGTTTGCAAGACCGAGTTTCTCACCTTGGGGTGCTCCTTTTATGTTTGTGAAAAAGAAAGATGGCACGATGAGAATGTGCATTGATTACCGTCAGTTGAACAAAGTGACTATAAAGAATAAATATCCTTTGCCCAAAATTGATGATTTATTTGATCAGCTTAAAGGAGCCACTGTGTTTTCAAAGATAGATCTGAGATCGGGATATTATCAGTTGCGAGTAAAAGATTCAGATATTCTGAAAACTGCTTTCAAAACGAGATACAGACACTATGGATTCTTAGTTATGCCTTTCGGACTAAAAATGCTCCTGCTATTTTCATGGATTTGATGAACAGAATTTTCAGACCGTATTTAGATCGATTTGTTTTTGTATTTATTGACGACATTTTGATTTATTCGCGTGATGAAACTGAACATGCTGAACATTTGAGAATTGTGTTACAAACCCTGCGAGATAAGCAATTGTATGCAAAGTTCAGTAAATGTGAATTTTGGTTGCATGAAGTTGGTTTTCTGAGACATATTGTGTCAGCATCTGGCATACGAGTTGATCCGAGCAAGATTTCTGCTATTCTTGAATGGAAACCTCCGAAGAATGTGTCAGAAGTTCGTAGTTTTTTGGGACTTGCTGGTTATTATCGAAGGTTTGTAAAAAGCTTTTCGATGATTGCTACTCCATTGACTAGATTGTTTTAGAAAGATGTGAGATTTGAATGGTCCGATAAATGTCAGAAAAGCTTTGATCAGTTGAAAGCCCTTTTGACTGAAGCTCTAGTTTTGGTATAGCCAGAATCGGGTAAAGAATTTGTGATTTATAGCGATGCTTCACTGAATGGTCTGGGATGCGTTCTGATGCAGGAAGGCAAAGTTATAGCTTATTCCTCGAGACAACTAAAGCCACATGAAAAGAATTATCCAACACACGACCTCGAGCTAGCTGCGATCGTGTTTGCTTTAAAGATTTGGTGTCACTATCTCTTTGGTGAAAAATGCCATGTGATCTCAGATCATAAAAGTCTGAAATATTTGATGACCCAGAAAGACTTGAATTTGCAACAGAGAAGATGGTTAGAACTGTTGAAAGACTACGAGCTTGAGATAGATTATCATTTGGGTAAAGCAAATGTTATTGCTGATGCTTTGATTTGGAAATCACTATTTGTATTATGTGTGATGAATGCTCATTTAGACCTGTCTGTTGATGGTTCAGTTTTAGCTGAATTGAAAGCGAAACCGTTTTTCTTACAACAAATATGTGATGCTCAGAAAGTTGATAATGAAATGTTAGCAAAACGAGCTCAGTGTGATTCGAACCCTGATTTTGAATTTTGAGTTGATATTGATGATTGCTTGAGATTTCAAGATCGGATTTATGTTTCGAGAAACCCAGATTTGATTCAGTTGATCTTGAATGAAGCACATAACAGTCGCCTATCTGTTCATCCGGGAAGTACAAGGATGTACCATGATTTGAAGCAACATTATTGGTAGTCTGGTATGAAACGAGATATCTCTGACTTTGTTTCGAAATGTTTAGTCTGTCAGTAAGTTAAAGCTGAACATCAAGTGCCATCTGGTTTGTTACAACCAATAATGATTCCCGAGTGGAAATGGGATAGAGTAACGATGGATTTTGTTCTTGGGTTGCCTTTGACTCCGAGAAAGAAAGATTCAATTTGGGTCGTAATTGATAGATTGACGAAATCAGCCCATTTTATTCCGGTACGATCTGATTACTCGCTTGATAAGTTAGCTGAGCTTTACATTTCTGATATTGTGAGATTACATCGAGTGCCATTGTCTATTGTATCTGATAGAGATCCGAGATTTACTTCACGATTCTGGAAGAAACTGCAAGAGGCTTTAGGTACTAAATTGCATTTTAGTACAGCTTTTCACCCACAGAAAGATGGTCAGTCTGAGCGGATCATTCAGATTCTCGAGGATATGCTGAGATGTTGCATACTTGAGTTTGTTGGTACGTGGGAACAATATTTGCCATTGGTTGAGTTTGCGTATAATAACAGTTTTCAGTCGAGCATTAAAATGGCACCTTATGAGGCTTTGTACAGACGCAAATGTCGAACACCTCTGTATTGGTCAGAACTCAGTGAAAATAAGATACATGGGGTTGATTTGATAAAAGAAGCTGAGCAGAAAGTGAAAGTGATCCGTAATAGTCTGAAAACAACATCTGATCGTCAGAAATCTTATGAAGATTTGAAACGAAAAGACATTGAGTTTGAGATCGGTGATAAAGTGTTCTTAGAAGTATCTCTGTGGAAGAAAGTACTCAGATTTGGACGTAAAGGCAAATTGAGTCCGAGATTCACCGGGCCGTATGAGATCATTGAACGAGTTGGACCTATCGCATATCAATTGTTATTGACACCGGAATTAGAAAAGATTCATAATGTATTTCATGGGTCAATGCTTAGACGATACAGATCTGATCCATCACATGTGATTTCTCCATCTGAGATTGAAATCCGATCCGATATGACTTACGAAGAAGAACCGATTCGTATCTTGGCCCGTGAGATTAAAGAGTTGAGAAATAAGAAAATTCTGTTAGTTAAAGTACTGTGGCATCGACATGGAGTGGAAGAGGCTACGTGGGAGCCTGAAGATGCAATGAGTCAACAATATCCGAATCTGTTTAACGGTAAGATTTTCAGGGACGAAAATCACTAAGGGGGAGAATTGTAACAGTTCGGTTTAGACCCTAGTCGGAACAGTTGTTTCGGGACCACAAATCTGAGTCAGAAAAATATTTTAATATTATTTTCCATGCCTACAGTATGTGATTAAGCATGTGTGAAAGTTTCGTGAAATAATTTATCCGTTTGTGTGCTTAATTTGATAAAAGGACTAAATTGCATAAAAGGTAAAAGTGACAATCTATATGTTAATGTGCTTAATTGAGTTGGCTTTTAAATGTGGTGGCCTTATGAGGCAATTAAGCCATTATATAGTAAGTGGATGGTTAATGGACAATTATAACCAACCATAATATATGTTTATATGTTTAATAATAAGGTTAATTTTGTAAAAGGATTAATAAAGCTATAATAATAAAATAAAAGATGGCCATATTATCATCTTTGTTGGCCGAATGTATCAAAGAAAGAAATCATCCATGTCTTTTTAGGTTTCGGCTACTATCAAGCAAGATTAAGATCAAGAACTGAAGAAAACAGATTTAGATCGTGGAAAGTCGAAAGTGAATGAATAGTCGAGTCCGTACATTTATCCGAATTCGAGGTAAGTCTATATACAAATAAATTTATTTCTATTGAATTATGTATGTTTATATGAAATTTGATTGTGACGAATGTGTACGATATGATAAATACCTGAAATCCGAGGAATTATCGATAATGTATCAATGTCCGAAAAGTCCCGTACGAACTTAGGAATAGATAGGATTACGTATGTCATGACATAGGTTTTCAATTTGTAATATCGTGTAAGACCACGTTTGGGACGTTGGTGTCGATTTGAGATTACGTGTAAGACCATGTCTGGGACATTGGCGTCGTATTTGATTCGTGTAAGACCCTGTCCGGGACAGTGGCATCGATATTTGATTACATGTAAGACCACGTCTGGGACGTTGGCATTGTACGATTATTCTATGTATTCTGAGTATCCTATTTGATTCTGAATGGTTCAACGAGCAAATCCGAGAATTGAAAGACTATGTGAATTGTGTAACCGTTTCAGGTACGTTTGATGTGTATGCTTTGTTTAAATATGAAAGGTGAGTATTTTTGTACTTGCAAAAGAGAAATATGTGCATTGAAGTAATGTGATAAAATGTGATATATGTATGACTATGATAAGAGCAAAAGAGATGTTTTGTGATATGATATGTTGGTAAGCTATGGCTAAACAAATGAGCCAATAAAAATGTTAAGATTATGAAATTGAGAAACGTTTATGGCATTGTATTAATAAGATTATGTGCATTTTATGTTAAGTTTATTTATATATGGCTTACTAAGCTTTTCGAAAGCTTACTTTGTGTGTGTTTACTATGTTTTATAGATCGTTAAAGCTACGGAAGGCTCGGGGATCGTCGAGGATCGTCATCACACTACCCAATCTTATTTTGGTACCTTTTGAAAGTGTATATTCTAAAGTATGGCATATATAGGCTTGTCACTTTGAGTTATGTTTGAGATTTGTACATAGCCATGTGATATGGCTAGATAAATGATTGTGGTATGAATGAGTAGTCATGCTATATGATGCTTGGTTTTGGTATGGTTCGATGGTTAGTGAAATGGTCAAAATAATGGTAAGCTTATTGATGCAAAGTAAGCATATATTTGATGAATGGTGGTTATAATGAAAAGGTAAGTTTGTGCTGAATTATACTTGGAAATGTTTGTCATTTAATTGAGCTAATTGGTGCATAAGATGGTATGCTTGAAATTCTTTTGAATGCTTGGAAAGGTTGGTTATTTTGGCATGATTTGAATTGGTATGATGCTTGTAGGGATAGCCTAAAGTGTGGGTGGCATTTTGGCCTTGCAAATGGCCTATAATTGCCCACACGGTTGAGCACACGGGCGTGTGGCTCGACCGTGTCCTTCGTGATTGAATTTCAAAACAAGTCAGGCTCGACCACAGGCTGGACACACGGGTGTGTGACTGGCCATGTGATGCAAGTCAGGCTAGACCACGGGTGAGGCACACGGGCGTGTCTCAGGCCGTGTGGTCAAGTCAGTATATATGCCCTGTTTTGACACGGCTCGGGCACATGGGCGTGTCTGAGGCCGTGTGAGGCACACGGCGTACCCACACGGGCGTGTGACCTCTGTAACTTTGAAAAATGTTTGATTTTCGAATTTTTTTTGTATGATTCCGGTTTAGTCCCGACCCATTTGTAATGCATGTTTAAGGTCTCGTAGACCTATTTAAGGGACACTTTGATTTGATTCGTTGAATAATAATATGAGATGTCCGTAAAAGGTTCCGTTTTGTCCGGTAATGCCTTTAACCCTAAACCGGCGATGGTTACGGGTTAGAGGTTTTACAATAGAATCTTTTTCTCAAGGCAAAACTTTCAGGAACAGAATGCCATCATTCTGAGATTTGATGTCCTTTCTTTTTAGATCAATTTACAATTTCTAACGATCTAAGGCGATTTCCAAATAGTTTCGGATAATGTGAACTTTACCTTATGTCTCTCTAATCAAATATGTCTCGACTGGTTTTCTTTCTCACAATTCTGACCGGTATGTTTGAGTGTTGCAATTACAATTGTATAAAACTTTATATAACACCATTTAATACTCAAATGAAATATGCAAACTTAGTGAGTCTGCCAACAATAACCCAGATTGCGTCTTTCTTTTTCGGTGATGGAGATAAACTTGATACAAAGTCCATAGTGAATTGACCCCATTTCCATTCCAAAATCATCATAGGCTGTAACAAACTTGACGTAACTCGATGCTCGGCTTTAACTTGCTAACGTAACAGACTTCTAGTCATATATTCTGGAATTTCTCTTCTTATTATTTACTACCAATACAACTATTTTATAAAATTGTACACTCTAATACTGCCCTGATAATACAAATAGGTACTACTGTGAGATTCATGAAAGTTATCTCATTTTAGTTCTATATCTTTCGGCATACTCAAACAGTTACGAAGACGTAGATTTTCATTGTCATCAATATTGAACTCGGAAGTACAACTCTTCATTTAACTAGGAAACATCAAATTGTCTTTGTAAAATTCCTGAATTCTTTAAAGATATACTAATTTAATTCTCCAGTCTGTTGAGAATAGAATTATCTTAACTCCAAGCCAATCAAGTATCCACAATAAGTTCTAACAACCACTTCCTGACCCTGTGAAGCTAGTAGTTTTTTGTAATAGTTTCATTATCGGTAATGCGACCACCATGAAGCCTTAATTAACCATCTACAACACTTACCCATTCTTAGAAATTATGCTCTTCTTTACATTTTTTGGAGGTTTCCAAATCAAATCCATTCACAATTGGTTTGGATTAACACGGATACTTTTAGCCGACATTTCATGTTTCAAGAATATTATCTCTAGAAGTTAGATTTCACACCTGATAAATATTTACTATACTCTTCTCGTAAAGTCTATAACATCATCCTAGGATACTGAGTACATTCAAATTCATTCTTCGAGTAACTTAAAATATCATTAGTGCGACAAAAAATATCCATATTTCACACTCAATCGAATAAACTCTCGATGTAATGGTTCTTACAACTACGTCTTCAATTCTTTCAATGCTGCCAGTGCCATTCCATACGGTGAAATAGATATTAAAGTAATTTACATTGCTAATTTAATAACAAATTCAGCTTTTCTTTTTAGGTGACAACTTTGACAAATCTTCTGCAAACACACTAAAGAATCTATTAACTGACGAACTTGTTTCATCTTTATTCTTTGTATTCTGATATCTAGAACGCAAGACCTTCTCTGGTCAATATTTTAGCACATAACATTACCATGATATTGGTGGATTATTTAGATTTTTGATCTCAATCATTAACCAATTTACTCACTTGTTCACAATACAATCCACTTCTATTTACAGTGTCTACCATTTCATATCAAGTCAACCAATCTATATTAGGAGTAATATCAGATTTTAAGGAAAGCATCAGTGATGACATCAGGAACAACAACCTTCCCATGAACTCGAATAACAAAAGCCCTGAAAATAACTTAAACTTACGATCTGATAGTTGTATCTTTAATATTCACTTTACAGTCCCTCACGCTACCATTATATTCTCGTTTGTCTACTTTCTGAGGAATGGTCACAGATTTCATACGTTGTTTCTTATTTCAGTCTCTCAAGTTCAAAAACCTCATTTTCAATGTTCCTAAGAACCATATAAATACTAGCCTCGTTATTTAATCAACACTCACTTCAATGAATTTTTCACTATGAATACAAATCGATCTGTCTATTGTATGAACACTACCAACACTGGCTGCTGATTTAGTCGAGGATCTCAAGTTACTCGATTTTGGCTTATCTTTTCTGAAAATCTTAACGAAGAAGTGAGGCAACCATAAACATCTTTTGATTTCTTCAATGAAGGAATCAGAAATGATATAATCGTACTCTGTTTATCAGAATCTCGAAGTCTCAACTTGGTATGTTCCTTTTCACTACATACATCTTCTATTTTCTATGATCGTTTAGATAAAATCACAAACTCTTTCAATTTCAAAGCTCTCACTAGCTTCTGTATGTTTTGTTTAAATCTCATTCGAAACGACTATACATTCCAACTTCTGCCGATACAATATCTCTAGTATATTTATTGAGTCTTATAAATTATCATTCATTCTCTACTATAGACATAATTCTTTGTTTCAGTTCTAGAAATTCTCTATACTTCTTATCTAGGTACAATCTGCTAGTGTATTTCGTTCTGAATTCTGATTGGAAGAATTACAATTTACTCGATCTTTAGAGATAACTATTGCCAAAATTATTCATCTCCAATAAGCTTTATCTTTCAAAGTGACATAGCGCTTCAGGCTGTCTTCAGAAGAACATACTATTTCATCAAAACTCACTGAGTATTTTCTAGTAATATTCAGTTCTAATAGGAGAATCACCATTTTTATCCTTGAATCATTCATTTCCACATTTCTAAATCTTTTCAATTTGAAGTCTGTGAACACTTATAGGATTTTAAGGACAAGAGAGTGTTGTTGAAGGCATCATCAATGGTAGGGATTACAAAGCCACAAAATTAACTCGCATAACTCTAATAATTATTATGTCAACTTTTAAAAGACAAAAACTCTTGTTTCACTATCTTGACTTTGTGGAATGACACATTATGACTAGCTCCCTAATTGGAAGCAAAAACATTACCATTTACTTTATCTGGTACGACACAATTAGACTCGATCGATATAGAAAATCTATAAGAAAAAAGAGTCATATCGGATCATATTGCATCACACTATCCCAAATTAATGTGACATGTGTTTCTAGACTCAACACACGCTACATTCAGTCCTAGAATTGACTAAATTGTAGCTCTAATACCATAAATGTAACACCTCTCACATGGTCCGATCGTCAGACCCAAGCTATAGGATGCTACCACAATTAACCAAGCATATCACAAATAAATTCAACTTTAAACATTCCATTGAATAATATACATGATATAATCCAAGCAAAATATGGTTTATAAACATATTTGAGTCCCAAACGAGCTTACAAATCTCTTAAACCAACTCAGAAATAATTCAAGACTAATTTGAATCTTTTATAAAAAAATAGGTAAAAAACAAAAGCAGGGGTCACATGGATTGTAATATCCCGGGTTAGGGGCTGTTTTGTTGTTGCATGATATTGCATGTGTCTAGTGTGCTTTGTGGCTATTTCTATGTTTTGGGGCTTAATCAAGTCTAAGTGTATGCCTGAGTGAATGGGAAAATTTTGATTTTTGGGTGTTAAGTCGTGGAGCCGTTGGAGCTAGGGTATAAGAGTTTTATTTGGTGCTTTGTTGAACAAGAAAGGAGCCGGTGGAGTGGCGGGATAGGCGCCACTAAGGCTTGTGTGTGTGGCGTCATTTGCAGGAGGGAGAGATCTTGTGTTCAAGTTGCGGAGTGGCCACCTTTTGGCTTTCTTTTGACGCCTAGGAAGGGAGAGTTTGTAGGCAGTTCAAACTCTGCCTTGGACCTAGTCTATGGGTGAGATGGACGGCAAGGAGTGAATTGTGGAAGGGGACTAATTCAAATGCTTTTGAATTAGTGGCTTGGAGTACTTTGAGGAGTGGTGGCCGAATTTTAGGGGATTTGGGGGGAGTGTGGACGGCTTAGTGTGGGAGAAGGGAAGGCCGAATGTACCTTTGTTTTGGGGTGCATTTTCACATTTGGTAAAAAGAAAAGCTCTCTCTCTTTTTGTCTTTTGTAGCCAAAACTTCAAGAGAATTTCTCTCATCTTCTTTCACTGAAACCGAAAACATCAAACCCCTTTAGTTGCCGAAAAGTTGCTTTGTTTCTTTGGTTTTATGCTTGTGGCCGAATGCTTCTTTTCACTTCTTCCTTCTATTTCATTTGAGTAAGCCGAATGTGGAACTCTCTCCTCTCCATATTTTTTTTCTTCTTTGATTTGAAAACCTTGTTAGCCAAATTTCATTCCCTAAAAACACTTCCTTTATTTTCTTTCACTTTCAAGCCGAAGGTACCCTCCTCATCTATCTTTTATTTTCTTTCTTCTCCTAAACTCTATTGCCGATTTCTCTATTTCTTCTCACCTTTACTCTTATTTCTTTTCACGCTAAACCGATCCTAGTAGTGTTCATATTGGCCGAATCTCCCTTTTCTCCTAGTGGTTTGCTTGGCCGCTTAGTGGTTGGTGTTGGGGTAAGTTCTTGCCGAATGGCCATTTCTCTTTTCTCTCTAGTGCTTGTGGTTTCGATTTGATTAAAGTCTATTTTGGTTTTGCTTGGAAGGAGTTAATTATTTCGCTTTAGGGTCTCCAGATTTTTGGTGGCGATCAAGTGAAGCGCCATCGTTGGTTGATCGTTGGTAAGTGGTGGTAAGAGTGATGTTATTAGGCTATTCCGTTAGTTTCACTAAATCGAGTTGCAAAGGATTAATCGTTATTCTTTTCAAGGTGGTGGCCGATCATCTTAGAAGGACCATTGGGGTTCGGGTTTGGTAGGAAACCAAACATTTGCAAGGTAAGGGTTATTTGATAAACCCTTTTTGGGTTAAATGGCTATGGCCGAATGGTCTAAGTGATTAACTCTTGTTGGCCGATTGTTATAGGAGCCAGTGAATCAAGGAGCCTTAGATCGCTTTTTGTCGATTTTTAGACTCAGATTTACCAGTGTGTAAACTAACACACCGATATCTAGTAATGTTATTAATAAACTGCTTGCTCGTTAAAAACTATACCAAAGATGACGGATAATTGGACACCCAAACGGGGTATGTGTACGTGCGTCCGGGTAAGTCTAATTTATTACAAGTTCTATTATGGATACCTTGGGTATTATGATCCATGTTATGTATGCTTTGAGATGTAATGCTAGACATTTTGGCATGATATGCATGATTTGTATGATATGCATGATTACATGAGTATGGTATGTTGATGGGTGATATGAGAGAGAGGGAGCAAAGATATTTTGTGCCGACGAGCACCAAGTTGTTTTGGTAACACACTTTGTGACTTTGGGTCACCAAAGCTTTGGTAGCACATTTGTGTCTTTGGGACACCGTGAGGTTGGGCACCTCATTGCGACTTGTCCCTCGTGGTTAACACCACCGTGGGTTGGCCCCACATTGAGATATGGGATCGTCTCGCTAGTGATTGGGTATCATACGATGGGTTGGCCCCATCATTCGATTATTGTGACTACGGTCACCAAAGTGCTTTGGTAGCACATTTGTGTCTTTGGGACACCGAGGTTGGGCACCTCATTGCGACTTGTCCCCGTGGTTAACACCACCGTGGGTGGCCCCACTTTGAGATATGGGATCGCCTCATTAGTGATTGGGTATCACACGCATGGGTTGGCCCCATCATTCGATTATTGTGACTACGGTCACCAAAGTGCTTTGGTAGCACATTTGTGTCTTTGGGACACCGTGTTGGGCACCTCATTGCGACTTGTCCCCGTGTGGTTAACACCACCGCGGGTTGGCCCCACATTGAGATATGGGATCGCCTCACTAGTGATTGGGTATCACACGATGGGTTGGCCCCATCAATGGATTTGTGACTTCGGTCACCGCTGCTTGGGTAGCACAAACGTGTCTTTGGGACACCAAAGTGTTTTGGTAACACATTGTGACTATATGTCACCAGTGGTTTGGCACCACCAAAGTGGTTTGGTACCACACGGGGTAGAAAAGGCGATACGGATGGTTAGGACCGGGTTGCATTAATTATGTTGCTATGTATGATGTGTGCTAGCATGTTGTTTCATCGGGAGCGGATTTATGCATCGAGTCATTCGACTCACCCTCTCCTTTGACATTTCAGTGACCCGTAGACGCGACATGGAGTCAGGTGGACTCGGTGCACATGCCATGCTTTAATAAAAGTTTTGCTCTGACTATTCACTTTGGGTACTTTAGCTTACTTATTTTGATTTGAGATTTAATTTGGATTTGTAAAAGGCCTTTAAATTATGTTTTATGATGGGTATGTTTTAATTAGATTCTCAACTCGCTTAACAAATAACTTGGCATGAAATTTTACTAAAACTTGGAAAGACAACGCTTTCAAAATTATATCGCAATGTGTTTTAAACTATACCATCGGTATCTCGCTATGTTTTGCTATACAATAAACTCAAATGATTTCCAAATCAAACTCGATTTTCTACTAAGTCTAAAATGTTTCAAAATGGCACTAAGAAACTATTGGAAGTGCTAAATGAAATCAACTCGCTTTAACTATATACTTGGATAAGTTTTCAAAATCTAATCAAACAAGCCTACTCAAATTTTCCTCAAATTCACTATGTTTTCACCCCACTTCTAAACGAAAAAACTGATCACTCAAAGACGTTTTTCCCAGAACATACCGCATTCGGCGTGGTGTCTTGTCCGAGTTTGGGGTGTTACAATGGTGGTATCAGAGCCAAGTTCAAAAGCTCGGCTGTGGGCCTGAGGCCCAAAAATGTTTTCAAAAGGTTGTTTTGTTAGTTTTTATTCTCAAAGTATGGTTTGAAAGGCATGGCACCGAGTCTCCTGCACTGGATTCGCCTGTAAGTACCCTGCACTATTGCTTGTGAATTGATTGGATGTGATATGATTTGATGAATAGCAATAGTATATTACCTTAGAGATTGAAACTGATAGGATTCTGTGAACTCGCGAGAACAAATCTCCTTAAATATTCATAAGACTTGCTTTTAAACAAGTGGAATAAATACTGATGCATAAAATTCTTAATCAGATACGTAGGAAGATTAGTCATGAGCACTAGAGGTGGACGTGGTCGTGGACGAGGTCGTGGTAGGATGACGGTTTCTGAGCCCGTAGGATCTGGTCAGGGTTCGTAAAATGAGATACCGGATTCGCCACCACCGGAGGTGGTGAGTTCCAAGATCGATCGGGACAACGTGAGTGTCACAGGGCGATGCTGCGAGTGTTGGAAAGGGTAGCTGGTGTAGGTGGTGGTGCAGGAGTTAGGAAATTGCTCGAGCGACTTCGCCAATGGGGCCGAATTCTTCCGAGGTGTTTCGTGTTGCTCCCAAAGATCGCCAATATTGGTTGGAGGCAACCGAGCGGATCATGGACGATCCGACTTGACCGGCTGAAGAGAAGTCGAAGGCATCGTACGCTTCTCCGGATGAGTCATATCGGTGGTGGCTCACGGTTCGAGACAAGTGTGGCAAAGCAGAGGATCTAACATGGGACTATTTCGTGGTCGCATATCAAAAGAAATACATCGGAGCTAGTTATATCGACTCAAAATGAAAGGCTTTTCCGAGGCTTGTTCAGGGAGTAAATCATGGTCGAGTACGAGGCCGAGTTCCCGGTCGAGTAGGTATGCCAGGGCATTGTGGCCACCGAGCATGAGAGGTTTGTTCGCTTCGAGGATGGTCTCATGAGACGACTTGAGGTCGCTTGATTGCTCCTCGCCAGGAGCGCGAGTTTGCTGTCTTAGTTGAGAAGGCTAAGGTGGCCGAGGGTGTTAAGGAGTCGCGAGGCAGGCATGGACAGAAATAGACATAAGAGGAGCTTTGGGTCCTCCGGGTCGCCGGGTAATCCGCAGAAGAGGGCTAGACCGAGTGGGCCGAACCACTGCTAGGTTTGGTGTCGCTAGGCGTGGACCGCCGCAGCGGTGATCGGGCAGGGGAAATCTCATTGCGGTGGTTGCCGGACCGAGGAAAAGGTTGCTTCGAGTGTGGTTCTCTCTGAGCACCGTGAGGGACCGTCCGCGTAGGTTGGCTAGGATTCACCCGAGAGTCGTACCGTAATCGCCTCGTAGGTAGTGGACCGCCACCGCAGAGGGGCCGTGGTAATGGCAGAGGTGGTAATGGTTCTTCGGGTCAGGCCGTGGAGCACCGGCGCAGGTGTGGGTAGTTCTGATGCCGCATACCGGATTAGTGTATGCCGCGAGGCGCCGAGAGGAGGGCGACGCACCGGACGCCATAACCGCAGACGCTTTTGATTTTTGGTTCTCCTTATAACGCTTTGATTGATGTGGGTTCAACGACTCTTTATGTTGCCGTGAGTATAGTAGAGACCATGGATTTAGACTCGAGATATCTTCTAGGCGGATGACCGTGATTAGCCCTCTAGGTCACCCCGTAGTAGTAGATAAACCGTTTAGAGAGGTACCCTTAGAACTCCAAGGGGTAGTGTTTGTCGCTGATCCGATGGAACCGCCGCTTTTGGGGAGTTCGATCCGATTCTTGGGATGGATTGGTTGGTCAAGTACCAGCGAGGTTGGATTGCGCGCCGCCAAGCGCATGGTTCTTAAGACGGTTGAGGTGATGAGGTGGCTATGATAGGTAGTAGGAGGGATTACTTATCAAATGTGGTATCCGCTCCAAGGCGCAGAAGATGGTCGTGAAAGGTCGTGAAGCGTATGTAGTTCATGTGTATGCGCTGGAGGCTAAGGAGTCCGCCGTGGAGAAGGTTCGCACTGCTAAGGAGTTTGCCGATGTTTTTCCCGAGGAGCTTCTGTGTTTGCCGCCGATCGCGAGGTGGAGTTCGGATTGATCTGTTACCCGAATCGCGCGCTGTCTATTGCTCCAGATAGGATGGCACCAAAGGAATTGGTGGAGCTTAAGGCCCGCATCCGTGGAGTTATTGGATCGAGGTTTTATTAGGCCTAGTGTTTCGCCGTGCGCGCGGTACTCTTTGTCAAGAAGAAAGATGGCACGATGCGGATGTGTATAGACTATCAGCTAGTTGAACAAGTCGACGATTAAAAAAAGTATCCGCTGCCACGGATAGATGACTTGTTTGATCACCAAGGGCGCCGCGGTATTTTCAAGATCGACTTGAGATCCGGGTATCACCGCTAAAGGTTAAGGAGGTCGATATCCATAAAACAAAGCTTTTGGACTTCGGTATGGGCACTACGACTTTCTGTAATGCCGTCGGGTTGACTAACGCACCGCAACGCTTATGGATATGATGAACAGGTGTTTCAAAGCAGATCCGGATCAGTTCGTGGTGGTTTTCATAGACGACATCTTAGTGTACTCAAGACGAGGAAGAGCATGATAAGCATTTGCGAGTGGTGTTGCGATTTTGAGGGAAAAGCGCCTCATGCTAAGTTCGGCAAGTGTGAGTTCGCCAGAGAAGTGACTTTCTTGGGTCATGTAGTGTCGGCCGAGGGGATTCGAGTAGATCCTCGTAAGATTGAGGCGCTTTTGGATTGAAGCCGCCTAAGTCGTGGTATCGAGATTCGAGTTTTCTGGTTTGGCCGATACTCACCGGTTTGTTGAGGGTTTCTCGTTGATAGCAAATACCGATGACCAAGTTGCCGAGGAAAGAAGTTCCGCTTTGTATGGACCGAGAAGCAGCAGAAAGCTTCGATAAGTTAAAGAAGATTTTGACCGAGGCTCCGGTTTTAATTCAACTCGAGGCCGGTAAGGAGTACACGCCTATTGCGACGAATCACATACGGGTTTGGGGTGTGTCTTTGATGCAAGAAGGTAAGGTTGTGGCTTACGCTTCTGCACCGAGGCCACATGAGGTCAACTATCCGACGCATGACTTGGAGCTAGCGGCCGTGGTCTTCGCTTTAAAGATTTGGAGGCACTACTTGTACGGAGAGAGATTGATAGTCTACACAGATCACAAGAGTCCAAGCATCTACCGACTAAGAAGGATTTGAATTTGAGGCGCCGCAGATGGGTCGAAAGGTTTGAAAGATTACGACTCGCTCGATTGAGTATCATCCGGGCAAGGCTAACGTGGTGGCGTACGCGCTGAGCCGTAAGGTTGTTTCGAGTTAAGAGCATTGTTTGCCCACTTGAGTTTGTATGACGATGGGAGTATTCTCGCAGAGTTGCGTGTTGCTTCACTTGGGTTGAGAGCGGATCGAGAGAAACAGCTTATTGGATGAGGTTCCGAGTGCGCGGAGGTTACAAGTGCAGGATGGTGGTTTGGAGGGTTACACTTTGTCCGATGATGAGGTGTTGTGTTTTCAAGGTAAGGCTTGTATGCCTAAAGATGTTGAGTCGAGGCAAAAGATTCTTCAGACGCACATAGCAGCTCCTCATGCTATGCATCCCGGAGGTAGCAAGATGTATAGGGATCTTAGAGAGAAGTTTTGGTGGCCTGCTTGAAGAAAGAGGTGACAGAGTTTGTTGGGAAGTGTCCGACTTGTCGCAGTGTCAAGGCTGAACATCGCTTGCCACCACGTTTTCTTCACCGTGAAGATTCCTCGCTGGAAGTGGGAAAGGATAACCATGGATTTCGCCAAGGTTACCGCTACGCCAAGCAAGAAAGATTCATTTTGGTAGTGGTGGATCGATCGACTAAATCACTCACTTTATTCCTGGTGAGGGTTGACTACTCACTTCGTGGCCAGCGGCTGTCGTATGTGCCGTAGATAGTGAGGTTGCACGGTGTGCCGGTTTCGATAATCTCTGATAGGGATCCTAGATTCACGCCAAGGTTCCGGAAAGCACCGCATCGTGCTCGGGTACTCGTTTGATTTCAAAGACTTTTCACCCGCAAATCGACTGGCCAATCGTAAAGGGTTATTCAGTCTTAGAGGATATGCCCGAGAGGTTGTGTCTTGGATTTCGTGAGGTAGTTGGGAGGAGTTTCTACCATTAGTGAGTTTGCCTACAACAACAACAGCTTACTGCGAGCATCAAGATGGCACCGTATGAGGCGTTGTATGGTAGGAAGTGTCGCCACCTACGTGTTGGACTGAGTTAGGTGAACGCCGCTTGTTGGGACCCGAGTTGGTTGTCGAGACCAAGACAAGGTTAAGTCGATTCACCTCGATTGAAGGAAGCTTCTGACCGGCAAAAGTCTTATGCCGATCTTAAGCGAAGAGATATAGAGTTCGCCGTGGGGATCGAGTTTTCTGAAGGTCTCACCTTGGAAGAAGGTGTTGAGGTTCTAAGAAAAGGCAAGCTAAGTCCGAGGTTTATTGGGCCGTATAAGGTTCTAAGACGAGTTGGACCAGCATGCGTATCGCCTGAGTTGCCGCAGAGCTTAGTCGATTCACGACGATTCCACGCTTTCGATGCTTCGACGCTATCGCCGATCCGCCGCATGTGGTAGCAGTGGAAGAGATCGAGGTAAATCCAGATTTGACCATGGAGGAGGAGCCCGTGCGCATTCTTGATCGAGATGTGAAGGTTTTGCGTAAGAAGTCCAGTGCCTTTGGTTAAGGTTATTTGGCGGAATCATGGCGAGAAGAAGCTACGTGGGAACCCGAGGATATGATGAGACAAAGAATACCCGCAACTCTTTCGATCGTAATTTCGAGGTCGAAATTATTTTTAAGGGGGTAGAACCGTAATATCCCGGTTAGGGGCTGTTTTGTTGTTGCATGATATTGCATGTGTCTAGTGTGTCATGTGGCTATTTCTATGTTTTGGGGCTTAATTGAAGTCTAAGTGTATGCCTGAGTGAATGGGAAAATTTTGATTTTTGGGTGTTAAGTCGTGGAGCCGTTGGAGCTAGGGTATAAGAGTTTTATTTGGTGCTTTGTTGAACAAGAAAGGAGCTGTGGAGTGGCGGGATAGGCGCCACTAAGGCTTGTGTGTGTGGCGTCATTTGCAGGAGAGGAGAGATCTTGTGTTCAAGTTATGGAGTGGCCACCTTTTGGCTTTCTTTTTGACGCCTAGGAAGGGAGAGTTTGTAGGCGGTTCAAATTCTCGCTTGGACCTAGTCTATGGGTGAGATGGACGGCAAGGAGTGAATTGTGGAAGGGGACTAATTCAAATGCTTTTGAATTAGTGGCTTGGAGTACTTTGAGGAGTGGTGGCCGAATTTTAGGGGATTTGGGGGTGTGGACGGCTTAGTGTGGGAGAAGGGAAGGCCGAATGTACCTTTGTTTTGGGGTGCATTTTCGGTCACATTTGGTAAAAAGAAAAGCTCTCTCTTTTTGTCTTTTGTAGCCGAAACTTCAAGAGAATTTCTCTCATCTTCTTCACTTCTTGAAACTGAAACATCAAACCCCTTTAGTTGCCGAAAAGTTGCTTTGTTTCTTTGGTTTTATGCTTGTGGTCGAATGCTTCTTTTCACTTCTTCCTTCTATTTCATTTGAGTAAGCCAATGTGGAACTCTCTCCTCTCCATATTTTTTTTTTTCTTTGATTTGAAAACCTTGTTAGCCAAATTTCATTCCCTAAAAACACTTCCTTTATTTTCTTTCACTTTCAAGCCGAAGGTACCTCTCCTCATCTATCTTTTATTTTCTTTCTTCTCCTAAACTCTATTGTCGATTTCTCTATTTCTTCTCACCTTTACTCTTATTTCTTTTTCACGCTAAACCGATCCTAGTAGTGTTCATATTGGCCGAATCTCCCTTTCTCCCCTAGTGGTTTGGTTGGCCTGTTAGTGGTTGGTGTTGGGGTAAGTTCTTGGCCGAATGGCCATTTCTCTTTCTCTCTAGTGCTTGTGGTTTCGATTTGATTAAAGTCTATTTTGGTTTTGGTTGGAAGGAGTTAATTATTTCGCTTTAGGTCTCCAGATTTTTGGTGGCGATCAAGTGAAGCACCATCGTTGGTTGATCGTTGGTAAGTGGTGGTAAGAGTGATGTTATTAGGCTATTCCGTTAGTTTCACTAAATCGAGTTGCAAAGGATTAACTCGTATTCTTTTCAAGGTGGTGGCCGATCATCTTAGAAGGACCATTGGGGTTCGGGTTTGGTAGGAAACCAAACATTTGCAAGGTAAGGGTTATTTGATAAACCCTTTTTGGGTTAAATGGCTATGGCCGAATGGTCTAAGTGATTAACTCTTGTTGGCCGATTGTTATAGGAGCCAGAATCAAGGAGCCTTAGATCGCTTTTGTCGATTTTTAGACTCAGATTTACCGTGTGTAAACTAACACACCGATATCTAGTAATGTTATTAATAAACCTGCTTGCCTGTTAAAAACTATACCAAGATGACGGATAATTGACACCCAAACGGGTATGTGTACGATCCGGGTAAGTCTAATTTATTACAAGTTCTATTATGGATACCTTGGGTATTATGATCCATGTTATGTATGCTTTGAGATGTAATGCTAGACATGTTGGCATGATATGCATGATTTGTATGATATGCATGATTACATGAGTATGGTATGTTGATGGGTGATATGAGAGGAGGAGCAAAGTGATATTTTGTGCCGATTTAGCACCGTTGTTTTGGTAACACACTTTGTGACTTTGGGTCACCAAAGGCTTTGGTAGCACATTTGTGTCTTTGGGACACCAGAGGTTGGGCACCTCATTGCGACTTGTCCCCGTGGTTAACACCACCGTGGGTTGGCCCCACATTGAGATATGGGATCGTCTCACTAGTGATTGGGTATCACACGATGGGTTGGCCCCATCATTCGATTATTGTGACTACGGCCACCAAAGCTTTGGTAGCACATTTGTGTCTTTGGGACACTGTGAGGTTGGGCACCACATTGCGACTTGTCCCCGTGGTTAACACCACCGTGGGTTGGCCCCACTTTGAGATATGGGATCGTCTCAGTGATTGGGTATCACACGATGGGTTGGCCCCATCATTCGATTATTGTGACTACGGTCACCAAAGCTTTGGTAGCACATTTGTGTCTTTGGGACACCGAGGTTGGGCACCTCATTGCGACTTGTCCCCGTGGTTAACACCACCGCGGGGTTGGCCCCACATTGAGATATGGGATCGCCTCTAGTGATTGGGTATCACACGATGGGTTGGCCCCATCAATGGATTTGTGACTTCGGTCACCAAAGGTGCTTGGTAGCACAAACGTGTCTTTGGGACACCAAATGTTTTGGTAACACATTGTGACTATATGTCACCAGTGGTTTGGCACCACCAAAGGGGTTTGGTACCACACGGGGTAGAAAAGGCGATACTGGATGGTTAGGACCGGGTTGCATTAATTATGTTGCTATGTATGATGTGTGCTAGCATGTTGTTTCATCGGGAGCGGGATTTATGCACTGAGTCATTCGACTCACCCTCTCCTTTGACATTTCAGTGACCCGTGAGACGCGACATGGAGTCTGGGTGGACTCGGGGTGCACATGCCATGCTTTAATAAAAGTTTTGTTCGACTATTCACTTTGGGTACTTTAGCTTACTTATTTTGATTTGAGATTTAATTTGGATTTGTAAAAGGCCTTTAAATTATGTTTTATGATGGGTATGTTTTAATTAGATTCTCAACCGCTTAACAAATAACTTGGCATGAAATTTTACTAAAACTTGGAAAGACAACGCTTTCAAAATTATATCGCAATGTGTTTTAAACTATACCATCGGGTATCTCGCTATGTTTTGCTATACAATAAACTCAAATGATTTCCAAATCAAACTCGATTTTCTACTAAGTCTAAAATGTTTCAAAATGGCACTAAGAAACTATTGGAAGTGCTAAATGAAATCAACTCGTTTTAACTATATACTTGGATAAGTTTTCAAAATCTAATCAAACAAGCCTACTCAAATTTTCCTCAAATTCACTATGTTTTCACCCCACTTCTAAACGAAAAAAAATCTGATCACTCAAAGATGTTTTTCCCCGTAACATACCAGATTCGGGCGTGGTGTCTTGTCCGAGTTTGGGGTGTTACATGGATGTGTGAAAGGTTGAGACTGTGTTGGATTAAAATAAAAAGTCATGTATCCCAACAGTCTATGGGAACTAAGACCATGTATGCAAAATCATACAGTCGTGTTGACAAGCCGTGTAACTAACTGTGGTCGTATTGGACCTAATTCTAAAACTTTGTAAATATTCACAGTCGTGCCACCGGGCCGTATCAGAGACTCTTACCATGTGCATCATTTGTTACCCAAAACATATAGACCACATAGTCGTGTCATATGCCCGTGCTTGGCACATGATCATGTGTCAGACCATGTCTGCCTAAATGGTATCCTACAAGGCAAGTTACCACACCAAACATCCAAATATACCACAACCATGCAATATACCATTTCTCAACCTATTAAAACAATACTTATATCATTCATCCTAAGTGCCAAACTAAGGCCACAATTGGTACCTCAATTTATATATTACCATTCATTATCATTCATGCCGCAGTATTCATACTTAACATTCACATATGTTCATCATTTTAAATGCCAAGATTTCATCAACAAAATTCATCCTTTCTAAGTGACAAAACTATCAAGTAAAATAAACCATATTGACCAAAACATATATGCAACTCATGTTGCAAATCAACCAAATTAAGATCATCCCTTCCAAACATTGCACTTATATCCACATCAAAGTGAACCGATACATAAGTTTCAACCTCATTCACATATGCATATCCATTAGCTTGAGTAAATCACATTTCAAGTTGGCTATTCACTTGCCACTTCATTTATCATAATAATACCAAATCATCCAACATCATCAACATCATTAGACCAATATCATGAACATTCAAAATAACTTAAATGTAGGTAAAACCATATATACATGCCACATAACCAAATCTAGAATAAATAAAAATTACCAAATCAGAGACTGGATAGTGTGAGCTTCGAGTTGATCCAACTGACGTGTTCTGCAAAATAATCTATTCAGAGACAGAAAAGTAAACAAGATAAGCATTGCGAATGCTTAGTAAGCTCGTATGAAATTCATTTAACCTACCTCAATAAATTTACAATTATATTTTGAAAACCTAATGTAACAAGTACGGATATTATTTGGCATCCTGTAACATCCTCAAGTTCATCACTTAACACTTCCAAAGGTTAATACATTATATTACACAGGCTTATAATATAACCATTTATCTTTAATACTATCCAACACACATTTGACAAATTTTAACTCAAATCATTTTGTTTATTTATCATACGCAACTTAAAACAATATAACTCACCTCAAATCACATTTAATTAGATGAACTAGATACTATACAGTTCCATGTTATCACAATTTAACAACAACAGGTGAGATTATCCCACACGAATCAAATAATATTTCCATCGATGCCATTTAATCTATATCGAAAATGTTCAACAAGTACAGAATTTATGTCATTTCATTCTCATGTATCCATTTCAGATTCAGTATTCACATTATTTAAACAATTTCATTTCATATCATGCTTTATTTCATCGTCTAGATAACTATAGCGAATATACATCGGATACACGAGATAATAATGCTCTCACAAACTGAAAATGGGGACAGTAACCATCACTAGATGTTGCTCACACAAGCTATTAAGAATCTACAACAAATGCTAGATTCTAGCCATCGATATGGTATCCACCACCGATACATAGTATCTGACATAGTATCTGATAATTGTAACATCGGTACAGAGTGCTTGATAACTGTAACACTGGTACAAAGTACCTAAACTGTAATCACCGGCACATAGTTCCTGATAAACCCTAATGACATGTAATTTGTATCCTAGCTATTCACTGAGTTCACATGGGCCTTGTATCACGTATCCAATCTTTTCCGTTCTTTTGAATATTTTTGTACACATATTAAATAACCATATACTTGTAATTTAAACCAATTAATATTTCATAATCGTTCCATATCATATAACCATTCGTATTAGCCACATATATCAGACTTTGCACTATAGTTCTTTCGATGCCAATAATTATTGTATTATAACCATTAAACTATCAAGAAATTAAATAACACAATAATAAACAATCATTAACAAATTAAATCTCATATGAAACTTACCTAATCAAAATCAGCAATGAATACGACACCAAGAAATTTTAGGCAAATTTTCCTTTTTCCACATTTATTGACCAGTTGATCCATTTCTTGATCTATATAATAATTTCACTCAATTAGCCATTTTAAACACCTTAAAATATCTAAATACGTGCATTTGACCCTTTAATAAAATTTTACATTATTACCTTGAACTTTTATCTTTTATTCAATTTAGTCCCTTAAATCGAAACTTACACATTTATCACAACTAAACCCAAAACATGTTAGCCCACAATTAAATTACAGCCCATAATTAATAATTTTATAATAATTTCTGTTAAATTCATTATTTTATCAAATTAACAAATTCCACTGTATAATTTAGTCCTATTTCATTTTTAAGCTTCAAAGTCTACCATTTAATATAAAAAAATCGAGATTCATCAATGGCAACATTTCAAAACTTTAATAGTTTTGAAAATGGAGGTACGGGTTAACTAGATTAAACTACAACGACCTCAAAAACATAAAATTTATTAAAAACAAGACTAGATAATACTCACATGCTAAAAAAAACTTAGCCAAAACTTTCTTAGCTTAAAAATGGAGGAAATGATTTTGGAAGCTTGAAGAGGATGACACATTGTCTTTCTTTTCACTGCCCTTTGTTTTTATTTCATGTTTATTTCCATTACCAATATTTTAATCATAATTTTTCTAATAAAATTAATGTCTTCTTATGCTTAAATCGTCCACCTAAATGCATTAAGGCTTAATTACTATGCAATTCCTTAAATGTTTACCATTTATGCCTTTTATCAAATAAAAATCTACAGCGATTAACTTTAATGGTTTTTACGATTTAGTCATTTTTCTTTAACTAATCACTAAATCGGGAAAACTACTTATCCAATATCTAATTCACTTATCAAATAACTTCGTAAACATTTAATAACAATATTAACAAGTTTAATTTATAGAAATGAGGTCTCTATATCTCAATTTTCAAAACCATTACCTTTTGTACGCACCACTTGTACCTTGACTAATTGGTCAATTAACAAAAATTATCATATCAAAATTCAATAAAACACTATAAAAAAGTCGTAAATATTATTAAATAATATTTACTAACTCAATCATTAGAATACAGAGTTCTGAAACTGCCATTTTTTGTTCCACTGAAAAATGAGCTATTACAGTTTTCTCACCTCGGTCGAACTTTCTCATTATAATCACTACTTTTCCACTAGGAAAGTCCTTACATCTTATTCGATCGACTATGATATTATGAAAAAATGACCTCAATTTTTGCTATCTTAACACTTTTGATGAGTAGGGATAGACAAAGGTCTTGTCGTATAATGACCTTTGCCATGACATCTTGTCCATGCTTTCTACTGCCAAACTGGTTCATGATCCCATGATTGTAAAGTCCTATCTATTACGTCTTACCTTATGGGTATGGAGATGGAGATCGATATTGAAACCATTTCCACCCATTTAGATACTCCTAATATTGATGCTAAAGAGATCAATGGTGAATTCCTTTAATCTATTCAGCCTTATAGGGATAGTGTAGATTGGTTCCCTTAAGCTTCACGACCATTTTCTTTAGTTAATAAACTTCTGGCAAATCGACCCCACCCATAAACTTGCCATAATCCATCTTACAGATTATTGGATCATCCATTGCGTCAAATCCAAAAATACATTGAACTTAACGTCCATAATTTTTGTTCATATAATAAGAGTTATCAAGAAACTTTACACGACCATCTTTTCCCTCAAGTATGGTACTTTCCTATCCATCGTTTTTCGTATGCTAGGTATCAATTTTGACTTAATATGGGACATCTTGTGTCAAATTATACTAATATCGCATCTCATCAAAATTGTGGTTATTCTCTTTTTTATAGTCAATGGATCATACGACGATCCAAAGTCAATACTTTCAAGGAGGACGAAACATTATTGCTCTACAATATTAAGAAGCAGAAGAGGATGACGAGGCTACCGACAATGATTCCCCTCACCAAGTTGCTTCTACTTCTCCTAGAATATCCACAATTTTAGAGTCTCTTTGGCCTACTTCCAATAACATTTGTGCTCATTTGGATGCCCTGTTTGATTTTTTTGTTACTTCATTTGAAGGGTGGATATCCGCTCTTGAGGAGAACACAACAATATTTATAACTCATTTCCCTCCTCCTCCTATGAATGATTAGGTTGTTTGAACTCTTACTTCTTTTTTCACTATATATCACTCTTTTGTTATGAATTTCTTTGTGTTTTGCTTGACATACTTTTTGCTCTCTTTCGGTTGCTTTATCACTAGAATTGTAACACCTCTAAAATCATTATGCTATAAAAGTAATATTAAGTGAGAATTGAGTGTCATGGATTTCCCAGTAAAGTAAAATAAAGAAATGAAAGTGATAATAGAGAAATTTGAGGAGTATCAAAGAAAGTTTAATTGAGAAGTATGTTGTGGTATATTAAATTAAAGTAATGACTAAATAATAAATATGTAAAAATTTTGAGGCTCAAGTATAATTATTAAAAATTTAAGGGGTTGAAGCATAAATAGAAGAAAATTGAAGGGCCAAATGTGAAAATAACCCAATTTCTTATGACATGAAATTGGTGTAAGGGACCAAATTGAATAAGTGAAGAAATACTATGGACTAAATTGTAATTTTATCAAATTAAGGATTTAAGGATGGAATTTTGAAGAAACATGAAGGGTAAAATGGTCATTACCCAAATTAGATAATTATATGGTGTAATAATTAAGGATGAAAAGTGTTGAAACATGATTGGTTGAATATTTTATTATTATTTTATTATAAGATATTTATTAATATTTTATTTAATTAAAATTAGTATTAAAAGAAAGCAAGATGAAGAACATCTTTCACCAAAGCTTCCAACGTCCATGAAAGAGAGATGAAAGAAAGTTTTGCTTTCTTTCCCATTTAGTCCTTTCATCAAAATCCATTATTTTCACCTAGAAATCAAAGGAATTTCCTTAATCACCAAGAGAGAGAAATGATAAAAGAGACTATGGAGAGTAAGAATATCAATTTTGATTCAAGAAAATAGAAGTTGGAGGAGAGAGGAAAGCAAGCTAAAGTTTTATTCCAAGAGAACAAGGTATGAATGTTAATGTTTCATATTGTTTTCAAGTTTAATCTTGATAGAAAAGTATAGAAAAGATGTTAAAGTGAAGATTACTTATGAAATGTTTTATGTTTTGATATGATGTTGAAGAAAAAGATTGAGAAAATGAATCAAGTGATGAGGAAAAAGGAATAGCAAGTGATTTGAGCTTGGAAAAGGTAAGTACCCATGAATTCTCTTGTTATTTAAGGATTAATATGCAGATGTGGTGAAGTTTTGTGGTAAATTAGTAAAATAAAGTGTGAAACAATTTAATATGTGAATAAGGAAAATATGATAAAATTTTAATGAATGTGTTATGAGATGATGAAATATATATAAAATATTGTAAAAGTGAAATTGTGGGAAAATATGGAATTTTTATGATGACAAGGACTAAAATATAAAATTTGTAAAATTTAAAATTGAAATAAGAGAAGTGAAGTGCATAAAAAAGTGAAATTTTCATGTGAAATAAGATATTATAATAAATTGTTTGATTGAAGTGATTATGTAGTAAAATAAATAAATAAATTTCATATTAAAAAGGGACAACTTTGTAAAATATACAAAAGTGACTAAATGTATTAAGATTTTTGAAATAATATATTCAAGTGTAATGATATATAGAAGTGAAGTGAATACTAATTAAGAGGATGGTGATTAATGTAACAACCCAAACCCGGCCCAAACACTACGACCGAATTTGATTTGTTACGGAGTAAAACCTTGTGAACACCATTTCGAAAAACATTTAATTTCCATTGAAAACTCCTCGTTTTCGGTTGTCTTGTCAAAGCTACCCTTAGATTTAATTTGGAATTTTAATTAAGTCCGTTTGTTATACCAGTTTCATGTGTGCCCGATGGCACGATTAAACTTCTTCGTGTTACTTAAGAAAACATGTGATTTTAGTTCAATTTAATAGTATAGTTTAAGCAAATATCCAACATAAAAGAAAATAACACAAATAAAGTTTATGGAGGCCTTATTACAACCAAAGTAAAAATAAGCAAATATAAAGTTCTATAAATTTAAATCCACTCGCATGGCCACCTCGAGTCCAACCGGCTCCTCCACCGCCATCTACGAGTCACCAAAAATGTTAAAGGAGAAGGTGAGTCACCAAGACTCAGTATGTAACCCTTCCCTGCTTAATACAACATTTCATACACAACATATAACAGCTTAATTAAGCAGTATCGTGTACCCAACCTAGCCAACCAAACACCTTTGTCTACCCCATGTGGTACCAAACCACTGGGTGACCGTAGTCACGATGTGTTACCAAAACACCGGTGGTGCCAAACCACCGGTGACATATAGTCACAATGTGCTACCAAAGCACTGTGTCCGTAGACACAAATCGGGTGATGGGGCCAACCCATCGTGGTGATACCAAATCACCGCGCATCGATCCCATATCTCAAGTGGGGCCAACCCACGGTGGTGTTAACCACGTGGACAAGTCGCTATGAGGTACCAAACCTCTGGAGGTACCAAACCTCTGTGACATATAGTCACAAAGTGTGTTACCAAAACACGGTGCTCGCAAGACGATATCACCGCCTCTCCTCTCATCAACCCATGTCAAGCGCTTAATAACAGACATACATATATCACATGTATCAAATAATCCATGCTTCCCAAAAGCATTATTATCAATCTCATACAAATAGAGACTTACCGGGATCCTCGCTTGTACCATTAAGGTACTAATGCCATATCTACATAGAGCAGATTTACACATAACATACACTTAATACACTTTATTAACTATTATAAGTGTGTATGTACACACCTGTCACCACGAATAATCTAAATCCCAAATGAAGAAGTCGGGCACACTTAATGTCCTTGCCCCTATATTCGGCCATTCATAAGGGTTAGTATCCTAGGCCATTCGGCCAAAGCCAAAATATTAGGAGGGGTTCCTTATGAACCCGAAATCTTACCTGAATACCTTGAGTACTAGCTCTTTACTTCACCACCCTATAACCGGCACTTAACTGCTTAGTAGCCTTCGCTTAAATGGATATCAAAAATAAAGAAAATCGATCTCACCACCTTAACAAACCGGTCACCAAAGATTATAGCTTGGGTTGATTGCTTCCCGAATCCGAAGTACCTATAAAAAGAATCGCTTATCACAACCGTTTAGAAGCCCTATTAACCACTATTGAAATCGGCACCTACCCCTTAATGGGAATCGGCAAGAGACTAAAAAGAGGACTCTGGAATTTCGGCTAGTGTCCCTTACCTTCTTAAACCGATTGGAAGAAGAATCCCAGAGAGACTTGGGTCACCCTTAGTATTCGGCCAAGACCATAGAGTAGAGGAAGAGAGTTTTCGGTAAACCAATGGGGTGTATTCAGCCAATGGTGAGTTTAATAGAAAAAAATAAAAGTTTCGGCTAGGAGTTTTTAGAAGAGGAAAGAAAGAAGATAGAGGAGAGGTTGATGTATAGGGAATTCGCCAAGGTCTTTTAGGAGAAGGAAAAAAAAAAAAAAGAACAAGGAGAGGTTGAGGATTTCTGTAACTAGCAAAAGTGAGAAAAAGAAAACCAATTGATGGATGGGTGCTTATAAAGAAATTCGCACCCTCCCCCCTAATGCTTGCCGTCCACACACTTGAGGAGTTCAACTTCCAATCAACTCCTTAATTCAAACGAATTTGAACTAACTAATGCCTTCTTTTTCTCATGGATTTAGTCGGAAGAAATCCCATAATATCTAATTAATAATCCAAATAATTTCTTTTAATAATCCTAATTATCCTTAGCATTAAGGAATTAAAAACCAATTAAAATGCTCACAATATCCTATTATCTAAATAGATAATAAAAAGAATTAAGGAGAGAAAATCTCTCTCCTTTTGCCATCCCAAATAAAGAACAAAAGGGGAATTTTCGTGACTCGAACACAAGCTCTCCCTTGCTCCTTGGTGGCGTCACATGTAGCTCTTAAGTGGGCTTCTTTTGCCACTTTACCAAGGGCTTTTAGTGCTAAATTACCCACATTTATTCTTATAACACCCACTTACCAAGGCTCCTTCTTTTAAAAGTTAAAACTAAAATTTCCTACCAAATCGAGCCAACACAAAGCCTTAAATTAAGTTCTATTCTTCCATTAACAATATAAAAATAATCAAATTCCAAATAACCCCATATTTGGGATGTTACGATTTACCCCCTTAGAATAAATTTCATTCCTCGAAATTCCTTGATCAAAAGAGATGGGGGTATTGCTTTGCATCACCTCCTCGGGCTCCCACGTAGCTTCCTCCACTCCGTGGTTCCGCCATAACACTTTTACTAAAGGCACCGCCTTCCTACGTAGAACTTTCACATCTCGGTCTACAATCTGAACCTGTTCTTCCTCAAAAGATAAATCCGTGTTCACCTCAATCTCTCGCATCGGCACAACGTGCGGCGGATCTCGACCGATACTGCCTCTCATTGATACATGAAATACGCATGAATGAACTGACTCTCTGCTCGCAGCTTTTAGCCGATAAGCCACCGGGTCCTACTCGCTTCACAACAAGATATGGTCCAATGAACCTTGGGCTCAACTTCCCTTTCCGTCCAAATCTCAACACCTTTTTCCAAGGCGACACTTTCGTAAAGACTTTGTCTCCCACAAGATACTCCACTTCCTTGCGTTTGAGATCGGCATAAGACTTCGCGCCTATCCGATGCTTCCTTGAGACGAGACCGAATCACCTTGACTTTGTTTTCCGTCTTGCCACTGGTTCTGGACCTGTAACTTGTCTTTCTCCCAACTCCGCCCAACATGTAGGAGTACGACACTTTCGTCCCATATAGGGCCTCGTATGGAGCCATTTGAATACTCGCTTGATAACTATTGTTATAAGCGAATTCCGCTAATGGTAGGTACTCCTCCCAACTACCACTAAAATCCAAGACACAGCCTCTTAACATGTCTTCTAAAATCAGATCACCCTTTCCGATCGTCTGTCACGATTGTGGATGGAAAGCGATCAAATCTAACCGTGTACCCAAAGCTTGATGCAACGCTTTCCAAAACCTTGACGTGAATCGGGATCCCTATCCGAGATAATCGACATCGCACGCCATGCAACCTCACTATTTCACCCACATATAGCTTCGCTAGCTTCGGAGTGAGTAATCCACTTTACCGGCATGAAGTGAGCTGATTTAGTCAAAGCGATCCACAATTACCCAAATCGCATCCTTCTTGGTGGGCGTAAGGGGTAGCCCACTAACAAAATCCATGGTGATCCTCTCCCATTTCCATTGAGGATCTTTATCGGTTGAAGTAGTCCCGATGGTGACTGATGTTCACCTTAAACTCTGCTGACACGCCGACACTTCCCTACGAACTCCGTTATCTCACGCTTCAACCCCGCCACCGAATCAAGCTTTCCGCAAGTCTCCATACATTTTGCTTCCTCTCCAGATGCATAGCGATGGGTCTGCTATGTGCATCTTGGAGAATTTTTCTGCCTTAATTCTCAGTATCTTTTGGCATACATACTCTGCCCTGAAAACAAAGCACTCCATCACTAGACAGATCAGTACTTCTCCAAACCACCGCCTTGAACTTGTACCCTCTTAGAGCTCAAGCCCTCATCCACTAACCGCTTTTCCTTAACCTCCTCAACCCAAGTCGGCTTTACTTGGAGTTCCGCCAAAAGACTCCCATCATCATACGACTTAACCGAGCGAACATTGCTCTTAAGTCCGCTCACCACCTTCCGGCTCAATGCGTCGGCTACCACATTAGCCTTACCCGGATGGTACTCGATTGAACAATCATAGTCCTTTAGTAGTTCAATCCATCGACGCTGCCTCGATTCAGATCCTTCGAGTCAAAAGATACCTCAAACTCTTATGATCCGTGTAGACTATCGACTTCTCCCCATAAAGGTAGTGTCTCCATATCTTCGTGAGCGAAGACGACCACGCTAACTCTAAGTCGTGAGTTGGGTAGTTAACCTCATGCGGTCTTAATTGACGGGATGCATAGGCTACTACCTTCCCATCCTCGCATCAACACACATCCCAAACCGGTGTGAGATGCATCACAATAAATCGTGAATAACTTTCTTCCGCTTCAGTCGTACTCAAACCGAGCTTCCACAAAATCTTCCTTAACTTATCAAAGCTTTCTTGCTGCTTCTCCGTCCATACAAATGGGACACCTTTCCTTAGCAACTTAGTTAACTACGCTGCGCTATTAGAGAGAATCCTTCTACGAATCTCCGATAGTACCTGCTAAACCTAGAAAACTCAGTATTTCAACCCACCGCCCTAGGTGGTTTCCAATCCAATATCGCTTCAATCTTGCGAGGGTCTACTCTAATTCCTTCACCGATACTACATGACCTAAGAAAGCCACCTCCCTAAGCCAAAATTCACACTTACTCGAATTTGGCATATAATCGCTTCCCCTCAATACTTGCGTAACTATCCGTAGATGCTTGTCATGCTCCTCTTCTCGTCTTTTGAATAAACCAATATGTCGTCTATGAACACCACGACGAATCGGTCCAAGTATCTGGAAAACTCTATTCATCAAGTCCATAAATGCCGCCGCGCATTAGTCAACCCGAATGGCATCACCAGAACTCGAAATGCCCATACCGAGTTCGAATGCCGCCTTGTGAACGCCACCTCCTTCACCTTTAATTGATGATATCCTCGACCTAAGGTCTATCTTCAAAAACACCGAGGCACTTTCGGGCTGATCAAACAAGTCGCCAATCCGAGGCAACGGATACTTGTTCTTGATCGTTAACTTGTTTAACGACGGTAGTCGATGCACATCCACATGGAACCGCCCTTCTTCTTGACAAACAACACAAAGCTCCCCATGGAGATATACTTGGTCGTATAAACCTCTATCCAAGAGCTCCCGAATTTGAGCCTTTAGCTCCACCAATTCCTTTGGTGCCATTCGGTATGGTGCTATGGACACAGTGCCGTTCGGTGTAGCAAGTCTATACCGACCACTTCTCGATCCGAGGCAAACCCTAAGTTCTTCTCGGGAACACATCAAAAAATTCCCAACCGTTCGGACCTTTTCAATTACTAACCCCTTGGCTTCCAAAGCACAGATTTGAACCAAATACGCCTCACAACCCTTCTTGACCATCTTTTCACCTTCAAGGCAAGGCAACTACTACGTTGGATAGATAATTCCTTCTATCTCCTGTCATAACCACTTCATCACCTTCATGCCTTAAGGACCATGCGCTTAGCCGCACAATCCAAACTCGCTTGGTACTTAACCAACCAATCCATACCAAGGATCAAATCGAACTCCCCAAACGGTAGTTCCATTAGATCCGCTACAAATACTACCCCTTGGAGTTCTAGGGGTACGCCTCTATAAAGTCTATTTACGACTACGGAGTGACCTAAGGGGCTAACTACAGTCATCTCCCTAGAAGCAGTTTCAGAGTTTAGGTCCATAGTTCCTACCACACTACAAGCAATGTACGAGTGCGTCGAGCCCACATCAATCAATGCAACATAAGGAAAACCGAAAATTAGGAACGCATCGGTATGACATCCGGCAAGGCCACCTTCTTCGCGACACCTCATTCTGCGTAAACTAAGCCAGGCTGCCTAGCCTCTGTGTTGTCTGAACCTCTGCCTTGAGTTCCACGACCTCGGTTAGGACCGTTGTTTCCTCTACCATTACCACGACCCCTCTGTGGTCCTACATTTCTATCCTGAGCACGGTTCTGTCCTTCTGGCTGCTTCTTAGCTAGTTTCTGGGGACAATCTCTGACTCGATGCTCCAAAGACCCACACTCAAAACATCCTTTATCACCGGTCCAACAACCTCCCCAATGGGTCTTTCCACAGCGATTGCACCGAGTCGGCCTTTGATTAGCAGCCAGGGCCTTGTCGCTCGATTGGGCCCACTTGGCCTAGCTTTTTCCTCGAGCACTCCCGCTTGATCCAAATTGACCCAAAACTTCTCTTCCGATTGTTCTTACTATAGTTCTCCTCACACATTCTCCTTGATTCCCTCGGCTACCTTAGCCTTCTCCACTAGAGATGAGAACTCACGAACTCTGTTGTGGGGCAATCAAGAACCTTAAATCATCTCGAGTCCGTCCTCAAAGCGGACACAACGCTCATGTTCGGTTGCCACGATGCCTCTCGCATATCTACTCACCCTTAGAAATTCCGCCTCATATTCGACACGGACTTAGTTCCTTGAACTAATCCCGGAAAAGCCTTTCTCTCAAGGCGGCTGTAGCCGATGCCCACATACTTTTTCTCTCGATAGGTGGTTCTCGAAATACTCCCAAGTCAAATCATCTACTGTAGCCCCATCTCGAACCGTAAGCCACCACCGATACGCTTCATCCTTTAGAAGCGACACGCCTTTCTTTCTTCTCTCTCCTCGGTCCAAAGTCAAGGTCATCCATGATTCTTTCAGGCTTGACTCTAGCCAATGATTCCACGCCTGACCGGGTGCCACTCCCGACACACCTCGAAATACCTCCGCTCCGTTAGATCGGAGTCGCTCGGGGACAGATTTCCGAGCTCCAACATTTCCACCAGCCCGACCACCATCTCCAAGACTCGCAACACGACTTGCGATACCGACTCGCCACCGGCCCCGCTCCGGCTCCTCGCCTCTAAAAGTAGGAGGTGGTGGTGGCGATGGTACCTCATTTTCCGAACCTTGTCCTGACTGACGGGTTCGGACACCGTCATCCTACCCTACCACGTCCACGGCGTCCCACGTCCTCTAGAACTCATTCTATCTACCACGCTTTTAACTGATTAAGAAAAATTTTATGCGTTAGCATTGTTTCACTTTATTATTCGCGAAGAGATTTTATGGATAAGGTTTAATCGAGATTCTTTCGAGCAAACAATGTTTCAGGTTTCCTATCCTAGTTCACACAAAGAAGTCCATGCATCCATTCCTTAATACTTTCCATACCTATTCACTCATCGGACATTTCTGCCCATTTCTAACCTAGGGGTATTTTCGTAATTTTCCAGAACCAAGATATTTTGCTGATGATTTCCAAAGCTAAGTTATTGAATATTAGCTAAAATTTTTGGGCAAAACCATCGAATCAATATTTTATGGGTCAGGGGCATTTTGGTAATTTTACTCCTAAGGGTATTTCTGTAATTTTTTTCACAAGTCAAGTTTTCCGAGAAAAACATTGTATACGAAGTGTTCTAGGGTCTAAGAGGATTATTGGACAAGTTTTGAAAACATTAGGGCTTGTTGTTTCGTTCTATTTTGAAAAACAAGGCTAATTCCTTTTCGGGTTTTAATCATTGTGTTTAGCCCATGACCGAGCCTTCCCGGTCGTAGGTGAACCAAAGCTACGCACCAGGCGGCACTGAGTGAAGAGGAGGTGAGTCACGAGGACCGCTTAAATACCAAGCTCTCACCAACCTTTCTAGACATGCGCACGTGAGGTTACCACACCACCGAGCCTTCTCGAGTTAGGGTGAACTGGCTACGCACTGCAGGATACTGCGAGAGAGGTGAGTCACGAGGACCGCTTAAATACTGTGCTCTTCCCGGATCCAATCCTAGACATGCGTGTGTGGGTTACCACACCCTAGCTCATTGACTAAGTCATAGGTTGGTTTAGTTCTTTAAGTCTTATGCTCTGCTTGTGTGTTTGAGTAATCTAACCTTAGGGTCCAAGTCCTATAAGACTATTCTCGTTCCCATGCTTCCTACCCTTCTACTGAATATAATTCACAAAGAGGTTTAGATATACTTACCGGCGGATCGGTCTGCGGAGACTCGGCCATGCTTTGCTTAAAACCCAAAAACAATTCGAAAGGCCTATTAAAACATTTTTGGGCCTTGGGCCACACCGAGCTTTGAACTGGGCTCGATACCAATTCTGTAACAACCCAAACCCGGCCAAAACACTACGACCGAATTTGATTTGTTACTGAGTAAAACCTTGTGAACACCATTTCAAAAACATTTAATTTCCATTGAAAACTCCTCGTTTTGGTTGTCTTGTCAAAGCTACCCTTAGATTTAATTTGGAATTTTAATTAAGTCCGTTTGTTATACTGGGGCATGTGTGCCCGATGGCACGATTAAACTTCTTCGTGTTACTTAAGAAAACATGTGATTTTAGTTCAATTTAATAGTATAGTTTAAGCAAATATCCAACATAAAAGAAAATAACACAAATAAAGTTTATGGAGGCCTTATTACAACCAAAGTAAAAATAAGCAAATATAAAGTTCTATAAATTTAAATCCACTTTGCATGGCCACCTCGAGTCCAACCGGCTCCTCCACCGCCATCTACGAGTCACCAAAAATGTTAAAGGAGAAGGTGAGTCACCAAGACTCGATATGTAACCCTTCCCCTGTTAATACAACATTTCATACACAACATATAACGATTAATTAAGCGGAGTATCGTGTACCCAACCTAGCCAACCAAACACCTTTGTCTACCCCATGTGGTACCAAACCACTTGGGTGACCGTAGTCACGATGTGTTACCAAAACACTGGTGGTGCCAAACCACTGGTGACATATAGTCACAATGTGCTACCAAAGCACTGTGTCCGTAGACACAAATCGGGTGATGGGGCCAACCCATCGTGTGATACCAAATCACCGCGCATTTATCCCATATCTCAAGTGGGGCCAACCCACGGTGGTGTTAACCACGTGGACAAGTCGCTATGAGGTACCAAACCTCTGGAGGTACCAAACCTCCGGTGACATATAGTCACAGTGTGTTACCAAAACACTGGTGCTCGCCAAAGACGATATCACCGCCCCTCCTCTCATCAACCCATGTCAAGCGATTAATAACAGGACATACATATATCACATGTATCAAATAATCCATGCTTCCCAAAAGCATTATTATCAATCTCATACAAATAGAGACTTACCGGATCCTCGCTTGTACCATTAAGGTACTAATGCCATATCTACATAGAGCGATTTACACATAACATACACTTAATACACACTTTATTAACTATTATAAGTGTGTATGTACACACTGTCACCACGAATAATCTAAATCCCAAATGAAGAAGTCGGCCACACTTAATGTCCTTGCCCCTATATTCGGCCATTCATAAGGGTTAGTATCCTAGGCCATTCGGCCAAAAGCCAAAATATTAGGAGGGGTTCCTTATGAACCCAAATCTTACTCGAATACCTTGAGTACTAGCTCTTTACTTCACCACCCTATAACCGGCACTTAACCAAGTTAGTAGCCTTCGGCTTAAATGGATATCAAAAATAAAGAAAATCGATCTCACCACCTTAACAAACCGGTCACCAAAGATTATAGCTTGGGTTGATTGCTTCCCAATCCAAGTACCTATAAAAGAATCGCTTATCACAACCGCTTTAGAAGCCCTATTAACCACTATTGAAATCGGCACCTACCCCCTTAATGGGAATCGGCAAGAGACTAAAAAGAGGACTCTGGAATTTCGGCTAGTGTCCCTTACCTTCTTAAACCGATTGGAAGAAGAATCCCAGAGAGACTTGGGTCACCCTTAGTATTCGGCCAAGACCATAGAGTAGAGGAAGAGAGTTTTCGGTAAACCAATGGGGTGTATTCAGCCAATGGTGAGTTTAATAGAAAAAAAATAAAAGTTTCGGCTAGGAGTTTTTAGAAGAGGAAAGAAAGAAGATAGAGGAGAGGTTGATGTATAGGGAATTCGGCTAAGGTCTTTTAGGAGAAGGAAAAAAAATTAAAAAAAGAACAAGGAGAGGTTGAGGATTTCGGTAACTAGCAAAAGTGAGAAAAAAGAAAACCAATTGATGGATGGGTGCTTATAAAGAAATTCGGCACCCCCTCCCCCTAATGCTTGCCGTCCACACACTTGAGGAGTTCAACTTCCAATCAACTCCTTAATTCAAACGAATTTGAACTAACTAATGCCTTCTTTTTCTCATGGATTTAGTCAAAAGAAATCCCATAATATCTAATTAATAATCCAAATAATTTCTTTTAATAATCCTAATTATCCTTAGCATTAAGGAATTAAAACCAATTAAAATGCTCACAATATCCTATTATCTAAATAGATAATAAAAAGAATTAAGGAGAGAAAATCTCTCTCCCTTTTGCCGTCCAAATAAAGAACAAAAAGGGGAATTTTCGTGACTCGAACACAAGCTCTCCCTTGCTCCTTGGTGGCGTCACATGTAGCTCTTAAGTGGGCTTCTTTTTTCCACTTTACCAAGGGCTTTTTAGTGCTAAATTACCCACATTTATTCTTATAACACCCACTTACCAAGGCTCCCTTCTTTTAAAAGTTAAAAACTAAAATTTCCTACCAAATCGAGCCAACACAAAGCCTTAAATTAAGTTCTATTCTTCCATTAACAATATAAAAATAATCAAATTCCAAATAACCCCATATTTGGGATGTTACAATTAATGAAAATATCTGTTAGTAGGGACTAAATAGAAAAGATTGTAAAGTAAGTGAAGTGAAATTTATGCAAAGAAGATTAAATAGAAAAGTGACTAAAATTTGATGTGTAATAAAGTATTAATGGAAAATTTTAGGGAAGTGTTTATGAGATTGAATTTAATTCTACTGAAAAACAGGTTATTACATTTCTTGCATTTTGCTCCCAATGTTGCAACATCGAACTTCTCGTGTTACAACACAACAATCAATATTGAGACTATACGCCCTCAGATGGTCTCCTGTACACTCACTAAGTATGTTAGCTCACCTTTAGGCCGCATTCGGTCCCTAAGGTCAATAAAAGACTCAAAATACACTTTTTATTGAATTTAAATTAAACTATGAAAACTTAACTAAAGTATAATAAAAATGCTTGTATTCAAGCTCCTCAAGTGTGAAAACTAGTTTCATCTGCTACACCATATTACGGTAGATCAAACTCCCTCACACTTAAGTCATTGCTTGTCCTCAAACAAAGTAACAAAAATAGCAAATTAAAAGATGACCCTTGAGCAAGTATAGTATAAACGTTGTTTTCGGAGTAATAACTAGGCATTTCATATTTACACATAATCTTGACATGATATATAACTAACTTACTACTTTTGATATCAAACATCTAAGTTCTATATATTACGAAGTAGACAAACGTTAAGGTTTTCAAATGTATGAGTCCATCAACAAATCATACAGGTAATTTGATTATCCTAGCATAATACAAACTTTCAAAAATTCAATTGTTTAATATGATGTCAATTCATAAATAGGTCTACCTAGATCACATAGGACTTTTCAGTTTGTAATATTTTGAGGCTTAGGAAAGGTATGAAGTTCAAGAATAGTAAGCATCAAAATAATTTCAAGCACGAAAATAGTTTGACACGTCGTATTGTTCCCTATTCTCCCACTTAGTGAGCCTTACCCACTCACCATATTATTTTTCCTTCTCTTACCTTCCTTATTTCCCCCTTAGGAAGCCACCGCATAATATAACAATTACGGCTAGCTCACGAGTTTTTGTGCACTAATGAACGAGCTTTTCTAATTTCGTGACTTTGTCATATTTTTTTCTTTTTCAATACATCTTACTCACAAATGCTTTTACTTTTCAAGTACTTTTTCTGCTCGTTTTGATTTCCTTTTTGAAATTTTCTTTTGTTGCACATATTGGCTAACCTATAATCACTATATCACACTGATCCTTCCTATTTCACTCTATTTTTACAAAATTCATTGTAATGTATCTACTTAACTCTCAATACGTATGGATAAACATCTATAGTCATGCAATTCAGGACCAAAGAAAAAGGGTAAGTACAAATTGATATTTTGGCTCGGGTTTTGTACGAAGGTTCATCAAGAAGTGTTTTCTTGCTGAAAAATAGGTACTGAGGATAAATAAACAGGTTTAGCTTTTTGGCTCAAGGTGGATACCAAACAATGCCTTAGTTTACCCCTAGGTATCTCAATATTCACAAATTTAATCAATCAAACAATCACAAATTCAACAATCTATCATACATACTAGCATGCTTATTTCCATGTATTCTATTTATCATTTGGTACATTCAATTTTTGAATGTCTATTTACAGTGTAATATATAGAACTTAGTAATATAATAATAAAAAATTTAAAATCATCTATTATCATGCCAAGCTTATAGTAAATACAACCAACCTATATACATGCTCCTAACCAATCACTTGTATTTCTACAAGCTCAAGCACACAATTGACAATAAAAATTAAAACAAATTTTTCTATGCTACCCCCAACACTTTAGAAAACACATTGTCCTCAATGTGTAGCCTGGAAAAGATAAGGAAAGAAGTTACCCAATTGATCGTCGTAGTACCATACTTCTATTAGTGGGTGCTCTATTCCCTTTTTCATTATTAGATCTAAATTGTTGTGTTTCTTTCGTGTGATGTTCCTACATAGAAAACGTAAAATAGAAACATAAAACAAATAACAATTTACTGTTAATCCTACTCGTAAAACTAACAAATAAAAATTATCCCAAAATTGTTATAGTTTTAAAATTAAAGAGTTAGTTCAATCTTCTTCCCTCTCATTAGAGGCTATCTCCTTTTCTCTTGCCTTTTTACTTTCTTCCTTTTCACTTTCCTGCTATTTTTCTTCCTGATGGGTTTTCTTTGGACCAAACATGTCCAAAAGATATTTTGGAACTCTCATGTTGTTTCACCGTGCAAATTCTTGAAGAACTAGGCCAGTTTCATGCGTCCATCATATCATCCCATCTATTTTTTATTTGCTACTCTTGCCTATTTCTCTACAAGATGTCATTTTTACTTTTCTTTTGAGTGAGGCAAGGACATCCATATTCTCTTTTCTCCTCAGGTTCCAATCTATAATCTAATTTCAGTTGAGTTCTTCATACTCAGTGCAGATAGAATCGTCAATTAAGCTTTTCGTTGGGCGCATGAACTATTCGTTCTCCTCTAGTGGAACCTCTGCACTGTTGCAATCCATAACTAGGTGACGAAAGAAAATCCCGACCTTCTAGCCACTCATGCATCACTTCATATCTTGATGGATCCATTCCCCTATCCATATTTTTTCTTCTGTAAGATGCCATACAACAAGATAGAAAAGTATTTACTGTAACAGGCCGATTTAGGGGCTAGTCGGAACAGTGATCTCGGAATCACTAATTCAAGGTTAGAGAAAATTATTTTCATGTTATGTTATGAGTTATAACATGTTTTTGAGGATGCATAAAAATTTTGGTGCCTTAATTTTAGCGATTTCTAGCTAAATTGTGAAAAAGGACTAAATCACATAGAGTGCGAAAGTTCCATTTTATAGGCTAAAGGTACCAAATAGCTATGGCTTAGTAATTGGAGGTCCCAAATGAGCAATTTGGCCTTGTCTAAGTGAGCTGGCCGGCCATAGTAAGCTAAGGGAACAAGAACATTAAATGTGGTCATGTTAGGTGTTTAAAAAGAAATAAAATAAGATGAAATAAGCCAAAAAGCTATCTTCTTTTTATTTCTTCAGTTTCAACCGAAAATATCAGCCATGGGAGGGATTTGAAAGCTTGAAAATTTTATCAAGCTTCTCTTCACTCAAGTAAGTGATTTTGATGGCTTTAGATGTTAATTTTTGTACTTTTGAGACCCCTAAAGCTTAAGCTTTCTAAAGAGGGGACTAGTTTGCAATATGGTTGAAAGTATAGGGACTTGCCATGAGAGAGTTTATGTTGTTTGATGAGTTTTTATGAAAGAAAATGAATGATAGGATGATGAGAAACAACTTTTGTGAAAGGTGTTGTCATGAAAACACCTATTTCGGACTAAAATGCAAAAGTTGTAATTTGTTCATTAAGGCATGAAATTGATGGAATTGAGAATAGTTGTAAGAGGATTAAATGTTCAGATAGGCTTGTTTAACAAGAAAATGTGATGAAAATTTATTTACGAGCCTAGGGGTAAAATCGTAATTTTGCCAAAGTATAGGGGCAAAATGGTCATTTTTGCCTAAGTAGAGATTATGTTGTAATACGATCATTAAGTGATTAAATGAGTAAATTTCATTGTTCTAGATCAAATAAAATGAGTTTCAGACCTAGAACGGATGAAAAGAGAAATATGGGCAAAAAGTCCTTTTCGGCTCTTTCGACATCGAGGTAAGTTCATGTGTAAATGTTGAAATTATGTATGAGATTATTTAGTATTCCAATGTTGTATGGAATTTATATTACTATATGAAGGTATGAAATGTCTCTTGATGAGATGTCAATGGAAATTAAATTTAGAGTAATGGGAAAGGTGTATAGCACGATAGGACGATGGTTAAAAGCTCGAGTAAGACCATATTAGGATATGGCCTCGGTGTAAGAATTCATATAAGACCATGTCAGGGACATGGCACCGATATGTTAGTGTATGTAAAACCCAATTGGGGTAGAGTGACAACGAGAACTATGTGCATGAGACTCAAGAGAGTTATTTAACAATTCAAATGATTCAATGTATATGTGAATGTATGTGGTTGTACCATGAGTAGCACAAGTATGTGTAGAATTGAATTGGGATGAATTCAATAAATGATGAACCCCTAGTGGGGTATGTGTATTTGATGTACTGTATGGATGAGAACGAGTATCGTAGAAAGTTGTAAAAATGGAAACATGTGAGGATGTTCTTGAATGAACATTTGAAATAGAGATATACTTGTGAATTATTATCCGTAAATGTAAATAACAGTAAGCTATGTGCGATATCACCTTATTGATTATTGATCGATGGGCTATGTGTGATACCATCACTTATAAATGATTGGTAGGCTATATGCGATACCTCCATATTAGAGATTTAATGGTGGGCTAAGTGTGAAACCACCGAGATATTAGTAGCATGAGCGGCTTATTGAAAATGTTTGATGTATTGTTATATATGATCTTGTGACGATCAGTGCAGGAACGTATTCTAATTAAACGAGCGAATTGGCTTGTGATATGGTAAGAATGTGGTAAGAGATTGAATGAGTAAGTTTTAAGAATGGTTGAGTAAATAACCATGAGTTGATGAGAAAAAATCAACATATTGCCTTGGGGTTATGTATATTCAGTGAATATCAATATTTGTCAAATTATATAGATGAACTTACTAAGCATTATTGCTTACTCCTCTCATCTCTTATAGGTTTTATTACTTAGCTCGGGTTGGAGACTGCCGGAGATGTTTTCACACTATCGAGCAGACACACGGTATGAAGTATCAAGTCCTTAAGAGTCATGGCATGTATAGGGATTCGTTCAAAGTTGATGAAGTCTAATTGTGGTAGCCAAATGTGGTTGGCCAAAGAGTATTCATAGTATGGTTGTGTATAGCCATTTATGATGGTTTAAGTTATTGTAAATGTTGTGGGAACAATTCTCCGAAATGTATGAGAGGAAAACTTTATTTTCATGAACTAAACGTGTTAAATTATGTGTTTCAATTGATGTTTTGAAGAAGTATATGAATGTATGCAATTGAGAGTAAGAAAAGGCTTGGTAGATAGCTTCTAAGTGCCCACACGGTTAGACACACGGGCGTGTGTCTAGGCCGTGCGTAACCTGCACCTTAGTCTCATAAGTCAGAATAGGCCACAGGTTAATCCCACGGCCGTGTGTTGAAGCCGTGCATGACAAACGGTTAGAACATGGGCGTGTGCCCCGGCCGTGTGTAATAAGTCAGTATATCAAGATGTAGTACACGGTCTAAGTCCACGGGTGTGTCATGGCCGTGTGGAAATTGGCAGAATACTGAGTTTTTAGGCACGGTCTGAGGACATGGGCGTGTATGCCTATGCACGGGCGTGTCTTATATTACACGGGCGTGTAACCCCAGTTTCAAAGAAAAGTTTTTCGATAAGGTTCCGAAAGTTTACCAGTACGCGTATAAGGCTTCGTAGGCCCATGAAATGTATGATTAGACTGAGAAAGAAAAGTTTTTAATTCAGAACAAAATTTTACAGCCCGTAAGTGCATGATTGAGCAAGTTAAAGTATAGTAATATCTCGTATCCGGTCTAAGCCTCAGACTCGGGTATGGGGTGTTACATTTATGTTAGAAACATTTAGTGTAGGTGCTATCTTAGTATAGATAAATTGCCTCTACATCTTATCTACTAGAAACATGATTGCTTGATTGAAATTGGTTGGAAGTCCTGTATCTAGTCGGAGTTTCCATTAACCTCAATTCTCAATTAAATATTTTATAATGCTTTCCATATTTGTGTCCTCAAATTTGTCTAACTCAATATTTTCTAAAAGTCAATTTCATAATAAGGAGCATCATAAAATTCACAAATGGTTTCCAAGGTGAATGATACATCATTACCTCTTATCGTTACTATTTTCCACCAGACATTGTGTGGTCTTCATGTCTTTCCTTCCCTAAGAGTAGCATAAAATTCTTGGACGAGTGGAATAACAGCATTATCGTTGGGGTTATGCAAAAATGCCCCTATCTATGGTATCGGACTAAAGACTAAATTTCATTGCACAGAACCATCGACGATTCGAATCCTCTTTCCTGAATAAAGTTTTTTTCCTTGTAGTTCAAGGAAATATTTTTTGGCATTATAATTTTGGAATTTTAAAGGATTCGAAACTACTAGTGGTTCTTGTACATTATCTTTCCTATATTTCCTAGAAGGCATATTTAGTACAAATCTATGCTAGAACCTAATGAAATATTAAACAATGTTTCAACTAGAATAGTGAAAAAGAAGTTTAGAACCCTTAACCTCGAGTGGAAATGCGTCGAATCCCTCGTAAAGACTTGTTCTCCTTTTCTCGTGATGTAATGGGCTTGCACTGATTTATATCACAACAAAACAAACAATAGTGTGTAAAGAAAAATGAAACGAAAAAGCAGAAAGGGTTTTAGGGTTTAAAAAGAGTTTAAGGGATTTCAGAGGATTTAGAAGTTAAGGAGGTTTTAAGTAATAGTTAATAGGTCTTTTTATGTTTTAAGAAGGGTGTTTTGGGGTTTAAAATAGGTTAAAATAGATTTCAATTAGCCGGATTGCACAATCGGATCGGGTCAACCCTGTAAAAATTTACAGCGATGTCGCGACACCCTTGGCAAGTTATTGATGTCATGACATCGTGGTTTTTTGTCGTGACAAGAATTTGTGTCGCGACATCGAGATAATTTTCTCGATTCTTCCGATTCTAGTTGAGGAGTCGCGACATGGGGATGTTGGTTTGCGACACTGACTCTGTTTTTCCCCAAACTTCCTATTTTAAAGCGTCTCAGCTTCTATAAAAAAATTAATAAAAATTAAATTCTAATATTCTGGTTAACTTAAAATAAAATAATATACATAAAATTAAAACTTAATTAAAAATTTCAAGTTTTGTAGCCGGATTCATCCGTCTGCTCTATTAGGGTATATGTGGGCGCTTTTCTTATTTCGTTTCTGTCAGTATTAGTCCAGCATCCGTCGTGGCACTTTACTTTTCCTTTTTTATCCCACTCCTTGAATCTACTCTTTCGTCGTATATTTATCATGGAAAATACTTTCCACAAATTAATGTAACTAGCCACATTTTTAAAATATTCTGTAACCTAATGGTTCTAAATACCTCTTGTAGTCCTGATTCCGTGGAGTATTCTTGTGATGTGTTTCATTTGCACTTTTAATTTTTCTCTTCTCAAAGTTATTTATAATTCTTGTATGACCTAAAAAATCTTCCAAAACCAAGGATTTTTCAAAATTCACCTCGAAATCTAGAGTCATATATTCATCCCACATCTTATACCTACGTTGTTCAATTAAGCTCTCTTTCGATAGTTTTATTAACTGAGTGCTGATTTTATCATATGATTCTAATAAAAAAGTGGATGCTTTCTAATTCTCTTAACTCTAGGGTTATGTTTCTTTTTAGGGTCATTTGGTTCAGAGTAGCCTCTAAGTTACTCAAAATTCTATCAATACATATGGCCCCTAACTTGATTAACATTATAAAATTCCCTAGGTTTTTGAATTGTTGAGGTGCCTGATTAAGGATTATTATTTTACAAAGTTTATCCATGTTGAACGAGTCTTCCTTTATGTAAGTCTCGATCTCTTTTACAGTATTTAAAAGCTTTAGTGATCCCTCTATCGGTTCCATAAAAGTTATCATCTCATAGAAAGTTTGAAATAGGGTCGAGACACTTACCTCTTCATTTAGAGCTTGAGGTTTTTTATCCTCTAATTTTGAATAAACTGATGTTGTTAGGAGCACACTTTCAATGTTTGACTCAGTTTTCAATTCTACTGTTGGTTTATCTCACTTTGGACACCCATTTATATCATTGTTTTTTCTTTGAACTCACTGGGTTCAGTTTGATTACTTCCCCAACATGGGATTTCCTGGCTACTCAAGCTTTCACCTTCCCCAAGTACTATTGTTGTTTGGTTCTCCTCTTCATCTATGCTTTTAGCTTGAGTTTGTTCATCCTGATAACAAATTCTACTCACATTTGTGCCTCTGTCACGGTCCTGTAGGTTTGTTGAGACTTGACCTTTAAGCTAGCTCAATTTTAACATTAGCAATCTTTGATTTTCCTGAATTTCCCATTCTTCAAAAACTCCTTCATAGATTTCATCATCATAGTCTGTTTCATCATCGGACCATATGTAATCAAATTCGTCCATGATTGATTTTGGTAGCTATTCTAGCGAGAATTTTTCCTCTTTTCAAGTGTATATACTTGGGAATTCCTTGAAGAAAATAAAAAAATGTTAGTAAAATGAATAAATAAATACAAAGTATTAAAGATCGTATCTATAATTATAAATTTCCTAATTATTTTATTGGATCGTAAAAATTAAAATCAGTTTAGTAGCATTGCCTCACCGGCAACGGCGCCAACAACTTGACCACCTCCGAACATAAATGAAAATAACTTTAGAAAACTAATTTATAAACTCTATCAAATCTACCTATCGGTGATTAGCTTGCTTTGGTGGTTATAACTAAATCATATTTTGGGTTTCTATTCAATTAACTAGCCATTAACCTAGCAGGATCTCTCGGTCTTCCACTAAACTGATGAGTCGATAAGAACTATTTATCTCTCAACTTCACAATCCAAACCGGTTCGGGGCTAAGGTGTTCACGGATAGGCCATACCAATTTTGGGTTAATTTCCACCTAGTTGACTTTCTAGGGTCGTCAAGCCTAGGGTTCAAGTTTTTCCTCTCCCAAACAACTGATCTGTTAAGACAACCCTACATAGTCATCAATTAGTCACACCTCCACTCATTAATCCCCCATAAGAGGATTAGTTCCTCATGAATCTAATGAGCACCATAAACTTGACAAATAATATATGCATAAAGAATAAATCAAGAGTAAGGTTTAAAGAATCCTGAATTGTATTGATTGATGTAGCACAAAACCCACAAGATTTGGTTCAAATCTACAAATCAGCTTATTTGAATAACACGAAATAGAAAATAACTGAAATAAACCTAATTCCTAAAAGAAAGGAAAAACTAAAGACTAAATTTACAAAGAAAAACTTAGAATATCAAAAGTTGTCTTTAACAAGTGTTTAAAAGCCTATTTATAGAGTTAGCTTTGCCATCGTCCTCAACCCTAGGTCAGCTTACACTCTCGTGTTTAACTTTTCACTGTGCAGACCAAAACGCCCCTAGCTCGTAAGTATTTCTTGTACTGGACGATGTCACGACACCCTAGTACCTGTGTTGCAACATCGAAAGCAGTATGCTCAGGTTCAGGGTAGCTTTAGGGGTGTGTCACGACACTGAAGGTAGTCTCGAGATTTCTTGCATTCTATTCCCTATGTTACGACATCGAACTTCCAGTGTTTGCAATACAGAAATCTATTTTGAGTTTATACATGTAACAACCCAAACCCGGCCCAAACATTACGACCGAATTTGATTTGTTACGGTGAAAAACCTTGTGAACACCATTTCGATACTTATTAAATTTTTATTGAAAACTTCTCGCTGTTATCTTGTCAAAGCTACCCTTAGATTTAATTTGGAATTTTAATTAAGTCCGATTATTATACCAGTTTCAAGTGTGCCTGATGGCACGATTAAACTTTTTCGTGTTAACTTAAGAAAACGTGTGATTTTAGTTCAATTTAATGGTATAGTTTAAGCAAATATCCAACATAAAAAAATAACACAAATACACAGTTTATGGAGGCCTTATTACAACCCAAGTAAAAATAAGGAAATTTAAAGTTCTATAAAATTTAAATCCACTCGCATGGCCACCTCGAGTCCAACCGGCTCCTCAACCGCCATCTACGAGTCACCTGAAAAATGTTAAAGGAGAAGGTGAGTCACCAAGACTCGATATGTAACCCTTCCCTGCTTAATACAACATTTCATACACAACATATAACAGCTTAATTATGCAGTATCGTGTACCCAACCTAGCCAACCAACCGCTTTGTCTACCCCATGTGGTACCAAACCACTTTGGTGACCGTAGTCACGATGTGTTACCAAACACTGGTGGTGCCAAACCACTGTGACGTATAGTCACAATGTGCTACCAAAGCACCGTGTCCGTAGACACAAATCGGGTGATGGGGCCAACCCATCGTGTGATACCAAATCACCGCGATTTATCCCATATCTCAAGTGGGGCCAACCCACGGTGGTGTTAACCACGGGGACAAGTCGCTATGAGGTACCAAACCTCTGGAGGTACCAAACCTCTCGTGACATATAGTCACGCAGTGTTACCAAAACACCGGTGCTCGTCGAGACGATATCACCGCCTCTCCTCTCATCAACCCATGTCAAGCGATTAATAACAGAACATACATATATCACATGTATCAAATAATCCATGCTTCCCAAAAGCATTATTATCAATCTCATACAAATAGAGACTTACCGGGATCCTCGCTTGTACCATTAAGGCACTATTGCCATATCTACATAGAGCGATTTACACATAACATACACTTAATACACTTTATTAACTATTATAAGTGTGTATGTACACACCGATATCGATGGTAGTCCTAAATCCCGAAAGAAAGCGTTGGTCACCACAGATCCACTTGTCCTATATTCGGCCAAATCCATGGATTAGTCTTATGGCCTATTCGGCCTAATTAACTTATTTGGGAGGGGTTCCTTGTGAACCCGAGATCTTACCTTAACACTCTTTGCTATTATCTACCGTGACTTGATACTCGAATCGCTCGTCGACCATCATTGATTAGCAAGTAAACCAATAACCTTCGGCTTTTAATCAAATTGCTAGAATAAGGAGATTGATCTTACCACCACTTACCGAAATTGAACACTAGAGATCAGTGTGAGTCGATTGTTTTACTTCCCGAATACCTATAAGAAATCGGTTACTAACCGCTTAGAAGCCATTGCCGAAATCGGCACCTCTCCTTGTAAAAGAAATCGGCGTAAAAAGAAAGAAAAGGGAAGATGGACATTCGGCCAAGATCACTTACCACCTCATGAACCGATTGAAGGAGAGTCTAGAGGAGATTATTCCCGCTTGCTATTCGGCCAAGTCTTGGAATATGAAGAGGGGAATTCGGCTATCGAAAGGAAAAAGGAAAGGAAGACAAATGAAGAAATCGGCACTTCCAACGGTATATTCGGCCAGAGAGAGAGTTAATAGGGGAGGAAAGAAGTTTCGGCTAAAGAGCATGAGAGAATGGTGAAAACGCAAGAGCAAAAGAGGGCTAGGGAATTCGACACTTAGCAAAAATTTGAAGAAAAGAAAAACAAGGAGATCAACTCATGAATTTATAGCCACCAAGCACCCTTGCCGTCCACACTACTCCACCAAGGAGTTTAAAATTCGGCCATCACCTTATTTTGCTCCAAGCCACCCATTTAATTTAATTCAAACTTAATTGAATTAATCCCCTCTTAATCCAAAAAAATAATCCAACTAATATCTTCTCTTTTTTTTTCCTCTTATTATCAATATAATAAAATCCCTTATTATCACCAATTTTAAGCAATTTAAAACCAATTTAAAGTGCTTAAATTAGCCCTTAATAATAATAATATTTACCCTTTTATTATCCAAAATAAAAAGAATCCAAAGGAGAAAAACTCTCCACATGTGCCGTCCATCCATAATGCAAAAAGAGGATCCTTGTGACTCGAACCAAGGCTCTCCCTTCCTCTTGATGTGGCGTCACATGCTAGCTCCTAAGTGGGCTTCTTTTTGCCACTCTACCAAGGCCTAATTAGTGTTAAATTACCCACATTTATTCTTATAACACCCACTTACTAAGGCTCCCTTCTTTTAAAATTAAAACTGAAATTTTTCTATCAAACCGGGCATACTCAAAGCCTTAAATTAAGTTCTATTCTTCCATTAACAATATCAAAAATAATTAACTTCCAAATAACCCCATATTTGGGATGTTACAATACACCCTCGGATGGTCTCGTGTATACTCACTAAGTAAGTTAGCTCGCCTTTAGGCCTTATTCATCCTCTAAGGTCAATAAAAGACTCAAAATATACTTTTTATTGAATTTAAACTAAACTATGAAAACTTAACTAAAGCATAATAAAAATGCTTGTATTCAAGCTCCTCAAGTGCGTAAACTAGTTTAATCTGCTATACCGTATTAGGACAGATCAGGGAACACATTTATAACAAGATTATTGGACGAGCATTGATCAAGTTGCTTTCATAGTGATATGTCATTGGGGAGAGCTTAGTCACGATACTATAGTGGAACGATTTCGTGACTAAAGGAGTTTATAATTAATAGGCAAAAAATTGGAACTTAATTAAAAATCATTGGAGCCTCAATTGCATCAGTCCAATCGATCCCTTTACTAGCTCGTTGAATCCATAAATGAATTGCATGATGAATCAAATGAACAGAATGAATAGAAATGGTGACATGGGGAAATATGAAACATTTGGAAACGATTAAGGTTTTCTCCAAAATGAAAATGGAAAAATGAAATCATTTGGAAATGAATGTGGTTTTCTCCAAAATGAAAATGAAAATGAGAAATAAATTCATTTAGTATTGAACAAGGATTTCTAAAAATTGATCGGAAGATTAACTTTATGTTTTTGAGCTATTTTAAAGCCCGAAAATGAAAATAAACCATACGATCATAGTGAACAAATTGAATGGTGAAATATTAAATATATTTTCTCGGGTATTTTCTGAAGAGTAAAATCATCATAAATTTATCGTGGGTAAATTGGGATAAGAAAATTATTTAATATAAATATTTAAGTTTATTTTTAGGAAATAGAAAAACAAATATTGGGTTGGATCAAAATATAAAGTATTGGGTTAAAAGCCAGTGAAGTACTTATAATTGGACCCGATATGGTAGAGGCCCAAAAAGGCCCTTATATAATAAAAAAGGGATGACAAACCCTAATATATTTAACTAGGTTTGCCGCCCTCTATATCCTTGTAGAACTAGGATTTCATTTTTCTAATTGAACTAAACTTCTCTAATTCAACAAGGGTTCTACCTTCTCTCCCTATAAATAGATGGCACCGATAGATCTTTTTACACACAACTTTCAAATATCGTTATTCTAGCCGAAAAGAGAGAGACTTTTATTCTTTAAGAATTAAATATATCTTCTGGGATAAATATTCTTTCGTTTCTATTTAAAGAGAGAATTTTCGTTTTCACCCTAGAAGAAAAGAATTTCTAGTTCTATGTTTTGATTCAATTGGTTCGAGCTCACACTCAAAGCAGCTCGTGATAAGAGAATAACGGAAAAGATCGTTTGGTTGAAAGCCGAGAACGACAAGGATTCGTCTATCTGAAACACAAGTACGATTTTGATAAACCATAAAAGTAACATGTTTTTAATCCCATTCTTGATACGTTTTTGGATGATTTATTATGTAAATTAGTGAATTTGATGCTCCTAATCCTTTAAAATTATGTTTCTATACTTAGGTCAGCATAGGGAAGTAAAAGGAACAAAAAAGGGCAAAAATCAAACAAAAATAGCTATCTTCAGGAACCACACGGCCTGGGCATTTCCACACGGTCTGGGCACATGCCCGTGTGAGCCAAATGGGCTGGACACACGCCCATGTGCCAGCCCGTGTCGATATCGCTCCCTGTTTCCCAAACACGCGGAAAAACCCAATTTTTAGGCTTTCTGAGCATTCTAAAGTCTATAAATACACACTAGAAGATGACCTAAGGTAGAAGGCATAGAAGAACGAAGAAATTACTCGAAGAACGCCGTTGGAATCACCTCAGAAGCAGATCTCCATTCAAATTACCTTCGAAGTTTTATTGGATTTCTTATTCTTGTTGTTATTCAAATTTTCAGATGTTTCCATCCCAGATTATGAACTAAATTCCCTAGATACCTAGGGAGGATGAAACCTATGATAGATCTTGTTATTTAATTTCTGATTTACATGATAAATATTTGATTTCTTGTTTTCAATTATGTATGCTTATTTCGTGTTTTGATATTTTCAGGATATTGATTAATGTTAAATGTGCTTATTCAGTGGAGCAAAAGTCCCTGTTTAAGAGTAGATCTAGCATAATTGAGTGGAGTTGCATGCAATCCTAGAAATAGGACGACATAAATCTACCAGATTAGAGTCAAATCTAATAGGGTAATCCATAGATCGAGTTAATGCGACAATAGGGGTTTTAATTAGAAAGAGATTTCAATTAGTCAACCTAGAGTCAGTTGTTCTTACTCTCGAAAGAGATATTAACATAAATTAGGTATTTCTACGGATCAAGGCACAAGTGAATATATCGTTTAATTCAGATTTAGAATAATAAGTGAAGTCTAGGTGGATTCCTTCCTGGGTATTGTCTATCTCATTGGTTTATTCGATTATTTTCTTAATTCATTCTATGTCACGTTCTTAGTAATTAGTTTAGTTAATTTTAGATTAAAAACACCCCCTTTAATTTATAGGCTAAATGATAGAAAAAAGTAATTACTAGTACTTTTAGTCCTCGTGGATATGATATTCCTGACTCACCATAGCTATACTATTATTCGGTAGGTGCGTTTGCCTTTTTCGTAATTTTAGTTAATTTAGTGACTCATCAGATTTCGATCTAGGATTTATTGTAATAAATATCACAAACCAGATCAGTTTTCAAAATTTTAATTTTTTCCGCTGTGTAAAAAAAAAAACTATTTTTAAACTAGACTTTTTACAAACAATTTTGAGTTTATTTACCTTTATCACATATGCAATTATAAATATGAGTAAATAAACTTTAGTTAAATGGTTAGTTTAATTAGACTAGTCATATTGAAATTAGTGACATCATTTTAGATATTTGAATGCAATTAAACATGTAATAGATGTGCATTAAGTTAAAGTAGGTTAAAATGGTTATTGTGTTAGAAATTGATGAACTGTAACTTAGTTTAATTAATTAAAATGTGTCTTACTAATTTTGATATAGGATATATTGTTTTCCATGATTTTTAAGTTATTGGTTGTGTTTTTACATGTCATATGGTTGTGTTTTGGTTTGGTGCAATCTTGTGAAGATTTAGGAAATATTTTGTCATCATTTTCTTGTTGAAGACGTTGCATTTTTAGCAGCTAGGTCTCGAGAAATATTGGTCTTCTTTCGAGATAATATGACCAAAATTTACAATATGGCATATTTTTAGATAATGGTCTTGAAACTGGATGAACATGTCTCAAGACATGGTTTGTATAATATGGAGATAAGTCAATATTAAACCTAAAATATATTTTACCTTGTTTTAGGTCTCAAGCCAAGAGCCCTTTACTCTCAAAAACTGAACTTCAATGTTACGAGACACACTGTTAAATTTGTTTCTTTGAGTTTGCATTTAAATCCTAACTTCACATTTGACTCTGCTTAACTAGGAAACACTTTATATGAGTTTATTTGACATTAATTCATCATGTTTATGCATAAATTTATGATCGTATGGAAATTATGACTGAATATAAAATAGTTTGATGTAGTAATTTGAAATAGTCTGAGTTGCTTCGGCAACATAATGTGATGACATGCATATGGATCCGACGACCGAATTGGATGTGAGGTGTCACGTCTAGGGGCTAAGATTTAAATATGTGACATCCCATTACATTGTCGAACCAACTTAGAATAATTTGACATGATTTCACAAAATTAAATTTACAATCATTATTCAAAACAATAAACTCATTTAATAAAACCAATTACATATATTCATAGTACATAATAATTTATTTTATCAAATTACAAGGTTATGATAAATAAATTTCAAAGTTAAGATTCAAAATCAAACTCAAAACTCAAATGTAATATTTCAACTTTATGTTTTGAAACAAAAGTATGTTTATTTCGAGGCAAATCAAAAATTACTTTTTTAAAAAATAATTTTAAAATTAATATGTTTCAACACATTAATGTTATATCTCGAGAAAAAATCTTATATGATTTAATTAAACGATTTGTACATATAAATTCAATGCATCTATAACTTTATCAGATTACTTCCAATGCAACGATGAACCTTTCCCATCATATAGTAAACTATAAATGAAACAACCTTTTTTTTTCCCTAATTACTAAAGAACATGACACATAAATAAAACAAAAATAGAATATCATCATGAACCTTTCTCATCATCATATCTCACTTCCATCACTTCATTAATTAATAGATTCATTGAATTTGAAGATATTTATACAATAAATTAACTTGCAAGTAGTCTTCTAAAGAGTTCATAAATAGTAGTCAATAGTTTTTCATATCACAAAATTTTAGAGAATCCTAAACCCCTAAATTATCTATCTCATCGTCCATATATGTGAAGGAGATAGAAAAGTAATAACTTTAGTTAATTTTAATTATATTGAAATAAATGTATCTTTTCTAATATTTATTATTTTGTTAAATGATGAGTTAACATGCTATAATTAATTAATGGTGCATCAAATATCAACTTTAATATAAAAATAACTTTTCTATCATAATTGTATTATTAAAACTATAGTTTAATATTTATATTATAATTATCTTTTAATACTAAATTACCCACAAATAACTCTATAAATACTATCGCGAATTTTTTTTAATTTATAACTTTCATTTTGAATTGAAGAAAATAGATAATTTCTTAAATATTTTTCATTAAAATTAAAAATATTGTCAATATAATTTTTATTCAAGAGATGAAATTAAAAAATAAAATTTAATTCCAAAAATTAAGAGATAAATTAAAATTTTTAACTAAATATAAATTTTTTATTATATTATAATCTAGATAGATAAATTGAGAGATAAAATTAAGAAATTTCTAAATATACATTTGTAACCTAAAATAAATTTAAATATTTCTTATCACTGTAATTAAAAATATATATCAATATATTTATGTATAAATCCTAATTGTACATGAAATTTAATATTTATATATATTACAATCTAAATAGACAGAATAAGCTTTAAATTTAAGAAAATTTTAAAATATAATTTGAAACTTTATGGTTTAAATATTTCTTATCATTTGTGATATCTTGCATAATTAATTCATATTATATCATATCTTTCTTCATTTGTATCTAATTTATTAGCATAATATCATATCATATAATATCTTTCCTTATTTGTGTATCTAGTTTCTATTATAAATAGGCTATGTAACCCAATGAAAATTAAGACGAAATATTATTTCTTTCACACAAAAAATCATTCATCATTGTTTTCCTTAAGTTCGTAACATGGTATCAAGAGCTTGGGTTTCCTTTTTATTTATTTATTTATTTATTTATTTTCTTCTCCAAGGCATTTGCTTCTTGTAATAGGCTAATTTAGCCCGGGCCCATACAAAAAATAATAAACCCAAAATAATAAAATAAAGTCCAAGTCCAGTCTAAAATATATCATTTGGCCCGATCGGAATGACCCATTACTTAAAAAGATTAAAGGTCTATCTACAAGCTTGACGTATATGGAAGTACAATCTTCAAGGATATGCAAATCTTAGATATGATATGCAATCCTAGAAGATATGGTATGCAATCTTAGATATGATATGCAATCCTAGAAGTTATGGTATGCAATCTTAGATATGATATGCAATCTTAGAAGATATGGTATGTAATATTAAAAGATATGATTTTGTAATCTTAGAGATTTAATTTGTAGATACCTTTTAATCTTAGCCGTTGATGTAATTGATCTGTACCGTTGGATTTGGGGAGGCTCAACTATAAATAGAGGCCTATCCCTTCATTGTAGACACACTTGAATGGGACTTGAGTTTTGAGTAATAAAAATTTTTGAGAGCATTCACTCAAATTTCTCTCTCTTTTGCATTCTTATTTTCTGTGGCTTGTTCTTATTTTGTTCTTCGCCCATCTTCGTTTCTTTTTGAGTTACTTCCGTTCGAGTTAGATTTTGGTGGAGGAATTTCGTCGAATCCTCATATTGCAAGAGTTAGGTTGACTTATGCGTTTTTTAACTTTTTTTTATTTATCCATTTAATTGCTTAATCATTATTTATTCATTTATTTTAATTATTTTTAATTTATTTTAATTTCCACTTTTTATCAAAAACTTTATTTCTTAAAATAAGGCAATATTTGACATTTGGAGTTTTGAAGGAATCGTGCCCTAACTTACTGGGCTTCGATTTTTCTCATTAAGTCTAAATAATCAAATAACCTTTTTGGAATTAAAATATATGATTTTCAAATAAAAAAACCTATCTTTGTGAATTTAAGATGTTGCGTCCTAACTTATTAGATGTGACATTTTGATATTTTGAGATAGGGATTTCAAAAAAAAAGAAAAAAGAAAACAAAGCAAAGGATATTCGGTGTTTGGAAAATTCGAAAGATCGTGCTCTAACTTACTGAGTTTCGATTTTTCTTTTAAAATCCAAATATTTGAATGTCCATTTAAAATTAAAGGACATAAGTTTTAAAAATCAAAAGGATCGTGTTTTAAAATCTTTTCAAAATTTTGACATTAGGACATTAATTAATCAATTAGGTACCAATTTTTGGGCGTTACGAGGGTGCTAATCCTTCCTCGTGCGTAATCGACTCCCGAGCCCATTTTCTCAAATTTTGTAGACCAAAATCATTATTTTAATAAATCAAAATGTTTTATTAAAATGATTAATCTCAAGGTGACCCAATCACACCTCGAAAAAAAGATTGGTGGCAACTGCCATTTTCTTTTTTAAAGTCGACCCCGTTTTTCAAAACAAAAAATGGTTTCGACAGCTTGGCGACTCAACTGGGGAACAATAAGAGAGTCAAGCCATAAAATTGATTATTTCATGTCCTTTTGTCTAAATTTGAAAATCCGATTTGAAAAATTATGATCCTTTTTATTGCATGTTGTTTTAATATTGAAAAGCATGTCTGCATTGCATAGCATAACCGTTGTGGTCACACCCTTTTAAGTGGGAGCGAGAAGCTACTCCTTTGTGAGGTTTTCACCTCCGTGCAGGATAGTGAATTGCTTTCGGGATACATCCGTACCTATGTCTTCGTGAGATTTTCATCTCCGTGCAGCCATAGGGAAATGTATTCCCCTGAACTGAACTCGGTCCGTATGAGCCTATAATGGGTGAGGATCGAGGAATTTGCTGGTTCAGGTACCCTCCCTTTAGAAATAAGCCACATATAGTGATCCTTAAGAGCCAACCCTAGATAGAGCTATACTGAACCCTAGTGGTCACCCAGATAGGTGCCCTATTTTGTTATTTCTCTTGTGCTAACGTGTTCTTTTTTGTTTTGATTGCATTGCATTCACATCATAGAAAAGAGGTGTTGATTTAAATTCGATTGCTAAATAGAAAAGTTTGTCATGAGAAAACGGATTTTTTGATAATGTGGATTATAATACGGTCGTCCGAATATGGTCCAAGTAAACACAACGAGAGAAGATTGATAGTCCGTAAAGGAATACAAGACCTTATTACCCAAGGATTCAAGCTGACAAAGACTATTCGAGAATCACCACGTCTCAGCTTTCTTGAAGAGGCTAACGAGCATTATGAAAATAAGTGAGCAGTGAGTCGCGGCCCAGATCAAGCAAAAAGGAGCTAGTGGAGGCATCTATTAGAAGTTTGCAAGATTTGACCTTTGCGAAGAAGGGGATTAATGTTTTTGCTTGGAATATGAGGGCAATGCCGCATATGCAATCCGTTTTATGTAAAGAAATTTGCTCTCTAGAAAAGTTTTTCTAATGGAATTGAATTCAAAATCAACGCCTCTCTTTCTTTTTGCATTCATTTCATGCATTTGCATTACATAGCATCATATGCATTAAAATCCATAGAAGGACTTTAATTAGGTAAAATTGTTTCAGCAACCTGGGAACTAACGAAAGTCTACTTAATTGAGATCAAGGCCTTAGTGCAAGGCCTGATGGATAATAAATTGAAGAGATCAAAGACTCGAAGGAATATCAGGGAATCTGAACATTAATGACATATCCGAAGAGAGAATCGGGGAATAAAAGTTTCCAAAGCCCATACATACTTGGGAAGATTTTAAACAATGGAACTGTGGAAGGAATCTCTGTATTTTTTAGAGCTAATATAGAGTAATATTCAGAACATGCTTGTTGCTTTAAGCCTAGAGGCAATAAGAATCCTTTTGTGAAATAGGCTTATGTCCAGAATTTTTATTTCAATAAAATGCATCTTTTTTGAGAAAATATTTTTTTATTCTTCATATTGTACATTCTTTTGCTCTTTACAATATTCTTTCATTCTTTATTCATAACCATACCATACAAATAATAATCCTTAGAATCATTTATTCTTTGGATTTTTTGCCTTCGTACCTAGGTACCCAGATATTAACGATATGAGCGACGTTGTTACTGACTCCCTTTTTGAATGAGATATGGGTCTAGAGGATCTAAGGACTTTGAAGATAACAGAGATTGTAACCTATCTTCTGATTTGTTAAGAATGGTAAAACAAGATGAAAAATAGACCTCACTCTACAAAGGGTCAGTGGATATTATGAGCCTAGAAAAGAGGTGAAGATTGTAACCCAACTCACCACAGAAATAAGGCAAGACATCATTGAATTATTTTCAAGAATTCAAGGATGTTTTCGCACAATCATATCAGGATATGCTTGGGCTACTAAGACACGGGCTAAACATGAGGATCGGGCACTGTTGGTCCACCATAAAAGAGAGATTGCTTCAGTTATGTCGCAAATGCCAAATTGAGGAAGACAAGACTTATGTGCCTTATCTATTTCTTCACAGACTTCCTATACATGGGGAATTGATATTATGGGGCCGATCTCATCAAAAGCTTCTAGTCAATATCGATTCATCGTCGTGGTCATCATTTACTTCACTAAGAGGGTGGAAGTAGCTTCATATGCCAATGTTACAAAGTCAACAGTCATCAAATTCTCAAAAAAAAAAAAAGATCAGGTGCTGAAAATGAGTGCTAAAAAGGACAATGTCAAAAGTTTGGAAGTTTGTTCAAAGATCAAACGCCATATCACAATGCAGTAATGGCAGCAAAAAAAAAGAAAAAAGAAAACAAAAACAACAAAACAAGGATCATGGGAAAGATGACTAAGACTTGTGAATATTGACATAAAGAAGTTACCATTTACCCTCTGTCTTATCGAACGTTGGCTAGAACCTCCGCTGGGGTAACACATTTCTCATTGGAATAGAAACAGTTTTGCCAATTGAACCTAATTGAAGAAAAGGTCAAAAGTTATCCATCACGATCAGGTGACGCAAGCTTATGACAAAGAGGTTTGTCCTGGAGAATTCTACGAGGGGAACCTGATCTTTCTTTTACAAAAGGATTTTAGAGGAAAGCAGATACCAAACTGGGAAGGACCTTATGTTGTAGAGAAGGCCTACTCTAGAGGAGAATTAATATGGATCGAGACGAATGGCGAAGACTTGTCCAATTCGGCGAATTCAGGTTCAATCAAGAAGCATTACCTGAAAGGGGAAAGGCCAAGGTGAAAACCCACAAAGGGCGCGTTGAGCTCAAATTCATTCAAAAAAAAAAGAAGAAAAAAAGAAAAGAGGAGAGGCCAAGGCGAAAACCCGCAAAGGGCGCTTTGAGGCTAAAGGGGTTTTGAGCTGAAAACCCAAAAGGGCAGCTCAAATTTTGATCAAAGATAGGGCATGTGGTAGTTTTGCTATGCCTGAATTAACAATGAGGAAGTATGCTGCGTCTTGGGGCATTGACAAAGTACTCCGGATCCCCTAAACACATATTGAGCTTAGAATGGTCCTCAAGAAGTTTGAACAGAGAAGCTCAGGCTGCGATATCTGGGGTACCTAGCTTTTATCTTACCCATTTTTGAATTTGTTATCTTTGATTGCTTTATTCTTTTCAAGATATTCCCAAATCAATTTTCTTTTATTGTCTTGGTTATTTTTGATTAACTTATTTTTTTCGAGCTATGCTCCTGATTAATTTCTTTCTTGTCCATTGTTGTGATCTTTTTCAAGCATTTTATATTGAAATAACGATTATTGGACTAATAATATTTTCATAAAAGGAGTTTCGTACATTACTTTGGAAGTTTTTAAATAATATAGGGACCTGAAACAGGACTATTGTTTAGAACTCACCAAGCCTAAGGTTTGGAAATATTAAAAGGCACATACATCTGGTTATTACCAAATGTTATTCCCCTGAAGTTGTAGTGGGAGGTACAAACTTTATGTCCCAGAAGGTAAAGTGGAAAGGACTCTGAAATTACAGTGGGGCAAGCTTGCTGAGTAGAATATGATCATTTTTTTGGGTTTTCTGTCAAAGATACAAGCTAAACGAGAAAGCATGGTAACGCATCAGTGACAGAACCTTGATGAACTATGAGCAGTGACAACCCAAACAGTAAAAAAAGGGATCATTCTCATGTAAATATCATTCATACACTTCCAATTAGAAGCATTTGATTCATTTTGATCATTGTATCCTAATCGTTTTCTTTAAAAAAAAAAGGAGATCATTCTCATGACATTTTGCATTCATGCAAATGTCATCCCTAATATCATTTAGTTAGGAGCATTAGATTCATTCCGATCATTGCATCCTAATCATTATACACTTAAAAATGGGATCATTCTCATGACATTCTGCATTCATGAAAATGTCATCCATAATACATTCGAGTCTACAGGACATGTCTCTCAGAGAATGGTGTAGCAACATCGGGAAAGTTTAGATTCTGTTCCCTAAAGATGGTAGTGGAGCAGACTGAAGATTGAAGTCTTCCTGAGATAGTAAGGAAGTAAATTGGAAAGTTCAGATTTTGTTCCCTAGAGATGGTAGTGGAGCAAATCAAGATTGAAGTCTTCACGAAGATAGTAAGGAAGCAAACCAAAAGTTCGGGATTTTGTTCCCTAGAGATGGTAGTGGAGCAAATCAAGATTGAAGTCTTCTGAAAGATAGTAAGGAAGCAAACCAAAAGTTCAAATTTTGTTCCCTAGAGATGGTAGTGGAGCAAATCAAGATTGAAGTCTTCTCAAGATAGTAAGGAAGCAAACCAAAAGTTCAGATTTTGTTCCCTAGAGATGGTAGTGGAGCAAATCAAGATTGAAGTCTTCTCGAAGATAGTAAGGAAGCAATCCAAAAGTTCAGATTTTGTTCCCTAGAGATGGTAGTGGAGCAAATCAAGATTGAAGTCTTCTGAAGATAGTAAGGAAGCAAACCAAAAGTTGAGATTTTGTTCCTAGAGATGGTAGTGGAGCAAATCAAGATTGAAGTCTTCACAAGATAGTAAGGAAGCAAACCAAAAGTTCGATTTTGCTCCCTAGAGATGGTAGTGGAGCACACTGAAGATTGAAGTCTTCCTGAAGATAGTAAGGAAGCAAACCAAAAAGTTCAGATTTTGTTCCCTAGAGATGGTAGTGGAGAAAACTAAAGATTGAAGTCTTCCTGAGATAGTAAGGAAGCAAACTAAAAGTTCAGATTTTGTTCCCTCGAGATAGTAGTGGAGCATACTGAAGATTGGAGTCTTCCTGAAATGGTATGGAAGCAAACTAAAAGTTCAAATTTTGTTCCCTAGAGATGATAGTGGAGCAGACTGAAGATTGAAGTCTTCCTGAGATAGTAAGGAAGTAGACTGAAAAGTTCAAATTTTGTCCCCTCGAGATAGTAGTGGGGCAAACTGAAGTTTGTAGATCTTATATCCCTAAGCAGTAGCGGAGCAGATTGAATTTGGTGAATCTTATCTTCCTGATGTAGCAAGGGAGCAAATTTTAGCCACTAGTCTTATCTTCATGATGTAGCAAGGGAACAGGCTAAAGATTATAGTCTTGTCTCCCTAAGATTGCAATAAAGTAGATCAAAGACATCAGGTCTTGCATTCTCTAAGTTTGCAGTGGAGCAGACCAAAGATAGCAGATCTGGCATTCCTAAAGTTGCAGTGAAGCAAATTGAAGCCGGATTGCAGATGGGATAGAAGTTATTTAAAGAAAGAAATGACCAAGAAGTCAAGGCTCGACAAAGACCGGGCAAAATTGGGCCTTTTATAGTCTTTGCTCTATTCTCGTTACACGACAATGAGCAAAGAGGGGCAGCTGTAATAGGCCAATTTAGCTCGGGCCCATACAAAAAATAAGAAACCCAAAATAATAAAATAAAGTCCAAGTCCAGTCCAAAATATATCATTTGGCCCGATCGGAATGCCCCATTACATAAAAAGATTGAAGGTCTATCTACAAGCTTGACGTATATGGAAGTACAATCTTCAAGGATATGCAAATCTTAGATATGATATGCAATCCTAGAAGTTATGGTATGCAATCTTAGATATGATATGCAATCTTAGAAGATATGGTATGTAATATTAAAAGATATGATTTTGTAATCTTAGAGATTTAATTTGTAGATACCTTTTAATCTTAGCCGTTGATGTAATTGATCTGTACCGTTGGATTTGGGGAGGCTCAACTATAAATAGAGGCCTCTCCCTTCATTGTAGACACACTTGAATGGGACTTGAGTTTTGAGTAATAAAAATTTTTGAGAGCATTCACTCAAATTTCTCTCTCTTTTGCGTTCTTAATTTCTGTGGCTTGTTCTTATTTTGTTCTTCGCTCATCTTCGTTTCTTTTTGAGTTGCTTCCGTTCGAGTTAGATTTTGGTGGAGGAATTTCGTCGAATCCTCATATTGCAGGAGTTAGGTTGACTTATGCGTTTTTTAACTTTTTTTTATTTATCCATTTAATTGCTTAATCATTATTTATTTATTTATTTTAATTATTTTAAATTTATTTTAATTGCCACTTTTTATCCAAAACTTTATTTCTTAAAATAAGGCAATATTTAACATTTGGAGTTTTGAGGGAATCGTGCCCTAACTTACTGGGCTTCGATTTTTCTCATTAAGTCTAAATAATCAAATACCCTTTTTGGAATTAAAATATATGATTTTCAAATAAAAAAAACCTATCTTTGTGAATTTAAGATGTTGCATCCTAACTTATTGGATGTGACATTTTGATATTTTGAGATAGGGATTTCAAAAAAAAAAAAAAAAAAACAAAGCAAAGGATATTCGGTGTTTGGAAAAATCGAAAGATCGTGCTCTAACTTACTGAGTTTTGATTTTTCTTTTAAAATCCAAATAATTGAATGTCCATTTAAAATTAAAGGACATAAGTTTTAAAAATCAAAAGGATCGTGTTTTAAAATCTTTTCAAATTTTTGACATTAAGACATTAATTAATCAATTAGGTACCAATTTTTGGGCGTTACGAGGGTGCTAATCCATCCTCGTGCGTAACCGACTCCCGAGTCCATTTTCTCGAATTTTGTAGACCAAAATCATTATTTTAATAAATAAAAATGTTTTATTAAAATCATTAATCTCAAGGTGACCCAATCACACCTCGAAAAAAAGATTGGTGGCGACTCCCATTTTCTTTTTTAAAGTCGACCCCGTTTTTCAAAACAAAAAATGGTTTCGACACTTCTAATCTTTTGTTTTGCCCAATAGCGGCGATGTAAGCGTCCGGGCTAACTATTTCCTGCTTTTTTCTTCATCTCACCAACCTTTTCTTTCTTTATTCTTACCATTCACTTTACATGTCTTCTCTCTTTTTAATTTGCAGATGTATTTTGTGGACAGTCCTTGTTGTAGCTAAAACTCCAATTTTATTTTGTTTTTTTACCCTTTTTGGTCTTGTTTCTAGTTTTGTCTTCTGTTTCTCGTGCTTTGGTTGTCTGTTACTCTAAGTCATATTCATGTTTCTCGATTTAGACAGCCAAACACCTGCTACCGATGGTTTTTCGTCGTCCTGTTTATTCTCTCTATTTTATGATATCATCCTCTTGATTTAATAACCGTTTTCGGGGGCCTTGTCTCCTTGTTCTGCTCTATTTTTGATGTCCTTATCTCGGCTTAATAACCCCTTTTGGATGCCTTGTTTGAGCTGTGGTGGCTCTTTTATTTTTTATTTTTTTTCTCACTAGTGAACTTTTGTTGAGGAGGGACTGATGTGCTCTAATGCCAGTGTTCCATTTTTTGTGAGACTTTTATTGCAACTCTCGAATGGTGGATGGGTGGTAGTGCCTAAACCCTCTAGATGCTATATTTCTTATTTTTATATTTTTTTCCAGATCCAATACCTCCGTCGATTTAGTCATTGTTCAGGTGTTTTTTTGAGATAGTTGTTGTCGGTGGCTGATTTTGATCGGTCTAGGGTGGCTCCAAGCCTCTGCTCTCTTACGGTGTCTTCTAATGGGTGATCAAGGACGCTCGATTCTACCTTGTGCTTCATTGTTTCTCTCCATCTTTGTAAGCAAGGTCTTATCAGCTCAGATCAAAGACATTTTCCCAAAAACCCATCTTCCAACCAGATTTTAAGACTTAGTTTCCAAACTCAAGCTACGGCCCACAACACCACCTTGAGCTTGAGGAGGATGTTAATTTGATATCTTGCATAATTAATTCATATCATATTATATATTTCCTTATTTGTATCTAATTTATTAGCATAATATCATATCCTCTCTTTCCTTATTTGTGTATCTAGTTTCTATTATAAGTAGGCTATGTAACCCAATGAAAATTAAGACAAAATATTATTTCTTTCACACAAAATTTCATTCCTCATTCTATTAATTAAGTTTGTAACATGGTATCAAGAGTTTAGGTTCCTATTTTATTTATTTATTTTCTTTTCTTCTCCAAGTCATTTTCTTCTTATCTTTTGTTTTGCCTAGCAGCGCGGCGGTGTTAGCCTCCTGTAACACCCCTAACCCGTATCCGTCGCCGGAATAGGGTTAAGAGGCATTACCGGACATATCAGAACATTTTAAGCTCACTTCACAACATCAATCATACAAAATTATTACATAATAATTCATACTCATATAGTCCCTTTAGAAGGTCTAGGAGACCTTAAACATACTTTAGAGAAGGTTCGAGACTAAACCGATCTCATACGGAAATTTTGTAGAACTTAGAAAATTTTTCTTTCAAAACAGGGCACACGCACGTGTGGCTAGGTCGTGTGCCTCACACGGCCGTGCCTTGGACCATGTCTCAGCCGGTGTGCAACACTGACTTGGAACAGACGGTCTGGTACATGCCCGTGCTTCTTGCCCATGTGGCATACTGACTTACTTCAAATTGCAAACTTAAGAGAGACGGTCGAGACACACGCCCGTGTGTTCAACCGTGTGGGCAAATATAGGCCATTTGCAAGGCCAATTTTCCACCCAAAATTGGGTCATACCTATAAGCATCAAACAAGCATCAATTTATGTCCCAAAAACAACCAAAAATATACCAAATCATGCACAATTGACCCGTAACAACATCATTCATTTCCATATACAATTCCAACTCAAACATACCAATTCAAAGTGCCAACTTCACATCAAAAACATGTGATTCATACATCATATTAATCCATTTCAATTCATAGCATTTCTCTTCATATCAATTTCCCAAATCAACCATGAAACTTACCAAAATTGACCATTTCTTTTGGCCATTCATGAACACATATAAAACATACCAAATTCCACTACCACATTCATAATCAACCATCTAAAATGACCAAATACATTTCCAACCATAATATCAAATACCATAGCCTATACATGCCACTCAACCAAATCTCAAAGCTTTTATTTACCGAAACAATATCCGGATAGTGTGATAAGGCCTCCTGCGACTTCCAACCCAAGGAAATCTCTAAAAATCTATAAACATAGGAAAAACACTCAGAGTAAGCTTTGAAAGCTTAGTAAGCTAGTATCTTAATAAACTTAACATAACAAATAATTGCATTACAATGCCATAAGCATGATATGCTATGTCACACAACTTTTCTAAATTATAAAACATGTTCTCATATCAAATTATCATCATTCAATATTATACTTGCTTACTTAACTAACTTTAGCTTCCACAAGCTTATTCAATTCAATTCTTATATATTATTCAATTCACACTTTCATATAGCCAAATAAGCACATTATGGAAAATATAATATCTTATCATATATCTTTTTCATATGAATCTCATTTCATCGTTTATACCCAAGTTCACCTTTCATTCATATAGTTTCTGACAATTTCACATATGCCACTTTATAAATCACATCTTATTCATTTGTTCATGTTTCATTTGCACATATTCACATTTCATTTGCAGATACATCACATAACATTCTTTGAACGTATATACTTACCTTTCATTATCAAATATTGTATACATTTCAACGTACCTGAATCGGAATGCCATTCAGGTAATCAGTTATTTCTCGGAACGGCCATTGAACCGTTCGAAATCAATAAGGATACTCGGATAGCTCGGAAAGCTTGTACAATGCCAACGTCCCAGACGTGGTCTTACATGTAACCAAATATCGATGCCACTTGCCCAGACAGGGTCTTACACGAAATCATATACTATGCCGATGTCCAGACATCGCCTTACACGTAATCTCTAATCGATGCCAGTGTCCCAAACACGGTCTTACATGATATCTCAAATTGTTGCCAACGTCCCAGACATTGTCTTACATGAAATCATATACGGAATCCTATGTCATGACATATGTATCCTCTACTATTCCTAGAGTTCGTACGGGGCTTTTCAGACATCGTCATGTTATCAGAACTTTCTCGTATTCATATATTCTGCTTCTCGAACAATTCAATATCATAATAACATATATATAACTTTTTCAAAATACATACATTTCCATTACCATTCGGCATTGACTTCAATCATACAAATAATATACATTTATAACATGAATTTGTAATGTCTATTAAAATACGAACTTACCTCGTTCGTAGTAATGAAAATTAATTCTACTAATCTGATATTTTGACTTTCCCATGATCTAGATCCGAATTACGCTTTTTCCAATCTAATTAATATTAAAAATTAACTTACTTATTCAACATATCATTCAATTTTCATCCAAAAACACATAAAAGGGCAATTTGCACTTTAGCCCCTAAATTCACATTTTTGACATTTTAGTCCATATTTCACAAAACACAAAATATTCAAAATTTCACCACACCCATGCTTGGCCGAATATTCATGTAGTCTCTAACAGCCCATATATTTCATTTGCTTCACATTTTAACCCCTAAATTTCTCATTTTCACAAATTAGTCCATAGTTAGCAAATTCATCAAAAATCCCAACACAAAACATATTCATCTATCACCAAGCTTTCATATTTCACCATTTAATAACACAAAACTAACATTTTCATCAATATCATCTCATGAAAACATCAACAATTCCATGAATTAAGACATGGTCTAGCTAGAACAAGATGCAACAATCTCAAAAATGTAAAAATCATCAAAAATCGATCAAAGAACAGACCTTAATCACCCAATTTCCTAGCCGAACCCTAGCTTGCTCTTAAGCTTTCTTTCTTTTCAAATTTTCGGTAGTGGAAACATGAATAAAAGATGAAAAATTTGTTTTCTTTTAATTTAATTAAACTTATTTCATGAATTACCAAATTAACCTTAATTAATAAACAAAAACATCACTTAATGGTTGTCCATAAAAGTCCATTAACCATGTTAATGGCCCATTTGCTTAATAAGGACCTTACACCTAATATGTCTTAGCAATTCGGCACTTCATCAAATAGAACACATCTTTTGCATTTTATGCAATTTAGCCCTTTTTTTTCAAATCGAGCACACAAACGATAAAATTTTCATACGAAACTTTCGCACATGCTTAATAACATACTTTAAATACGGAAAAATAATATTAAAATATTTTTCTGACTCAGATTTTTGGTCCCGAAAGCACTGTTCCGATAAAGGTCTAAATCGGGCTGTTACAACTCTCCCCCCTTAGGGATTTTCGTCCCCGAAAATCTTACCAGAAAGTAGATTAAGGATTTGCTTCCACACAATACATTTCAAATTCACACATAGCTTCGGATTTCAAATCTCTTTAATCTTACAACTGAAATTCTGATATGACTTTCGCTGTACATCATCTCTAGCTGAGACTGCTTATGGCTGTATTAAATTGTTTTCATTTTCTGCTTAATTTCTCTAATGATATTAATCCCGTGGATCATTTTCTCACAAAGCTCGATCCTGAGATAACGAAATTCAGTAACTGCTTATAACAGCAACAGTCTTTCTTAGTTGCTTTGAAACTCTAAAACTCAGTGACAAATAAATATTTCGAGAATTTGAATTGCGTTTCCCGATTTCAATGCAATCTCATACTCACAGATTACTGTAATTTCCCTCAGAATCACAATATGAGTTTTAAATCTCAATCCGAAACAATGATGATTGGCACCATGTGTAGACTTATCATCTTAGGAACAGATAACTCTATCCTTTTCAATGATAAGGATAATCCCGATGCAGAATTCATCAACACTCTATTTCTATAATCAACAAAGTTAGAAATATCACAGTTCACACTCATTCATCAATACCATATCTCGGAATGTCGTGCATCATGTTACTCTCGTACGAACAGACTAACTGACACTGTGAGCTACCTATAACAATGGTTATACAATCTCAGAGTTTCTCGGTATAAACACTTTATCTCGAAGCAACAAATAATCATCTATTCCACATCTGAAGTTCTAAATCATAAATCAATTTATGTTGAACCCATTTTTAACTTATAATTTGATAACACATTTCAAACCATTCAATAACGTATGGCCGAAAATCATAATCTCTTTATTTAACTCAGACTGAACCAGAATTGATGTTTCGATTCAAAATATCTTCGTGCAAAAGAAAGCTTCAATAATCGAACTAACTTTAATTTACCACAACATTTCTCAGATAGAATCGTTCCGATAGATATAATTCTGTATCAAGTCTTCAAGAATACAAATTTCTTCTTCCAGACTATCCTTCAATTCATACATGTACGTTCAAAGTTTATTTCCAGTTCGTAGATAGATTCAAACACAAATAACCCAATTTAATTTTTAAATCTAATAATTCATATCATACTAACTACTGAATCGGTCTTTTAGAAGAAATCTTTCTTCTCATTAGAAGGATAACCCCAGACATATCATTATACAAATTGATCTTGATCTTTTATCATTTTCACTTTTATCAATGTTGAACCTTCACGAGAACTAGAAAAGAGTTTATAATGAAGCTGTCTCATATATTAATCATTGAAACTCTGAATTATATTGAAATCACCTTAACCAAATAGAAATCATTGGGCCTTAATAAGAACGATGTCTCAACCCTATACTAAATATTATCCCGGCTGTTAATGAAGCATTTGAACACAGAAAAGAATCAAATATGATTTAAATAGCAACCATTGCAGAAACACAACTTCTATAACTCTGAGGACGGTACCACTGTACTCTCACATTTCAAGCCAAAAATTATAATCATAATAAACATAGTCATCTCTGTCAAATAGAGATCTCTTGCAGATAATCACATGGATTCATAAGAAAATCGGAATAGAGAAATTTCAACATTTGGAGTTACACAGGATATCTGAAAATTACAACCCATATATAATGATACCAATTCCGATGATATCCCAGAAAATGTCCAGAAAGAACAATGTCACTCATAAATACTGGAATCTACAGTAACAGAAGCAATATAATCTTCACGTATTTTCAACAGAAAAATAACCAATAGAAACAGGATATTAGCCTCATACAGATTTTATCGTCAACTTTCATATCCACACAATGGAATAAATTATCAGAGAAAGACATAACAATGTCGAACATAACCCAAACAGATAAACGATGCTTTTGTCTATTAATATGATTAGCTAATGTTCTCATACGATAAGACTTTCTTTCTGCAATTAAATAGTCACATATGCTTCTGAGGATGAATGTACGCATAGAATGCCCAGAAGGAATCATAGTAACTTCCTGACTATAACCATTGCATTCAACCATCAATACAATTCAATCATTATTCAACTGTCTAATTCTGTCATAAGAAATTTTCACATTATCCCTTCACTAAAAGAAATCAATTCAGGAAAGCTTTCAGTTAATACTTTCCTTAGATAACATACCTGAATAGGTCATTTAATCGGAGTTAACTTCTTCTTTAACAGTGACTTTGCATAATCTGAATAGTTTTCAGAACTTTTCAGTATCTCCTTTAGTACTATGTTTATTTGCTGATTCATTCTCTTTTCTAACCACATTAGTAATCTTTCAAATACTGATCTCTGTAACTCCACACTCATGAGCTTATTCATCCCAAAATCTTACAGATTTCATTGTAACATTTTACTGATAAGGGGGTGAGGGTAGTAAAGCCTCAAATTTAACTCTCACATACATGCACATAACATATACTATCACAAATAGCCAGTTCATTTCTTATTTCACATTCTCAAAACATTTAATAATCATTGACTTATCAACACTTTTGTACTTAACACATAGTTCATATGCCAACTCAAATCACTAATTCATAATCAAAGCATTTCATATAGTAGTCATAGGCCACATATCACAACTCATATACTCATATCATTATAGCATTTATCAACAACAGAATATCTTGTATTCTTATTCATACCTTTATGAGTCTCAACTCATCATCAACACATTTTCACTCAAATATTTGAGTATTTACTTCTGTACTATCAGAATTAGCTCAGTTGGAAAACTTATCTGTCTCATCAAAATAGTTTTCGTCAGAGTCGGGAGATATCACACTATCGCAGGTTAAATATGGCATGTATAGCTAGACTCACATACACTATGATAGTCTTAGAACCGACTAAACCATAGCTCTGATACCAATAAAATGTAACACCCCTAACCAGTATCCGTCGCCGGACTAGGGTTAAGAGGCATTACCGGACATATCAGAACATTTTAAGCTCACTTCACAACATCAATCATACAACATTATTACATAATAATTCATACTCATATAGTCCATTTAGAAGGTCTACGAGACCTTAAACATACTTTAGAGAAGGTTCGGGACTAAACCGATCTCATACAAAAATTTTGCAGAACTGAGAAAATTTTTCTTTCAAAACAGGGCACACGGCCATGCCTTGGACCATGTCTCAGTCCGTGTACAACACTGACTTGGGACACACAGTCTGGTACATGCCCGTGCTTCTTGCCCATGTGGCATACTGACTTACTTCGAATTACAACCTTAAGAGACACGATTGAGGCATACGCCCGTGTGTTCAACCGTGTGGGAAAATATAGGCCATTTGCAAGGCCAATTTGCCACCCAAAATTGGGTCATACCTATAAGCATCAAACAAGCATCAATTTATGTCCCAACAACAGCCAAAAAAATACCAAATCATGCACAATTGACCCGTAACAACATCATTCATTTCCATATACAATTCCAACTCAAACATACCAATTCAAAGCACCAACCTCACATCAAAAACATGTGATTCATACATCATATTATTCAAACTCAAACATACCAATTCAAAGTACCAACTTCACATCAAAAACATGTGATTCATACATCATATTAATCCATTTCAATTCATAGCATTTCTCTTCATATCAATTTCCCAAATCAACCATGAAACTTACCAAAATTGACCATTTCTTTTGGCCACTCCACTACCACATTCATAATCAACCATCTCAAATGACCAAATACATTTTCAACCATAATATCAAATATCATAGCCTATACATGCCACTTAACCAAATCTCACAGCTTTTATTTACCGAAACAATATTCGGATAGTGTGATAAGGCCTCCTGCGACATCTAACCCGAGCAAATCTCTGAAAATCTATAAACATAGGAAAAACACTCGGAGTAAGCTTTGAAAGCTTAGTAAGCTCGTATCTTAATAAACTTAACATAACAAATAATTTCATTACAATGCCATAAGCATGATATGCTATCTCACACAACTTTTCTAAATTATAAAACATGTTCTCATATCAAATTATCATCATTTAATATTATACTTGCTTACTTAACTAAGTTTAGCTTCCACAAGCTTATTCAATTCAATTCTCATATATTACTCAATTCACACTTTCATATAGCCAAATAAGCACATTATGGAAAATAGCATATCTTATAATATATCTTTTTCATATGAATCTCATTTCATCATTTATAGCCAAATTCACCTTTCATTCTTATAGTATCTGATAGTTTCACATATGCCACTTTATAAATCACATCTTATTCATTTGTTCATGTTTCATTTGCACATATTCACATTTCATTTCCATATACATCACATAACATTCTTTGCACATATATACTTACCTTTCATTATCAAATATTGTATACATTTCAACGTACCTGAATCGGAATCTCATTCATTTAATCATTTATTTCTCAGAACGCCCGTTGAACCGTTCGAAATCAATAAGGATACTCGGATAGCTCAAAAAGCTCGTACAATGCCAACATCCCAGACGTGGTCTTACATGTAATCAAATATCGATGCCATCGTCCTGCATGACGTCTTCTTACACGAAATCATATATGATGACGATGTCCCGCACATGGTCTTACACGTAATCTCTAATCGATGCTAGTGTCCCAGACTCGGTCTTACACGATATTTCAAATCGTTGCAAACGTCCCAGACGTGGTCTTACACAAAATCATATACGGAATCCTATGTCATGACATATGTATCCTCTACTATTCCTAGGGTTCGTACGGGGCTTTTCGGACATCGTCACGTTATCGGAAATTTCTCGTATTCATATTTCTGCTTCTCGAACAATTCAATATCATAATAACATATATATAACTTTTTTAAAAATACATACATTTGCATTACCATTCGGCATTGAATTCAATCATACAAATAATATACATTTATAACATGATTTTGTAATGTCTATTAAAATACGAACTTACCTCGTTCGTAGTAATGACAAATTAAGTCGACTAATCTGATATTTTGACTTTCCCACGATCTAGATCCGAATTCTGCTTTTTCCAATCTAATTAATATTGAAAATTAACTTACTTATTCAACATTTCATTCAATTTTCATCCAAAAACACATAAAAGGGCAAATTATACTTTAGCCCTTAAATTCACATTTTTTACATTTTAGTCCTTATTTTACAAAACACAAAAAATTCAAAATTTCACCACACCCATGCTTGGCCGAATATTCATGTATTCTCTAGCAGCCCATATATTTTATTTGTTTCACATCTGAACCCCTAAATTTCTCATTTTCACAAATTAGTCCATAATTAGCAAATTCATCAAAAATCCCAATACAAAACATATTCATCTATCACCAAGCTTTCATATTTCAACATTTAATAACACAAAACTCACATTTTCATCAATATCATCTCATGAAAACATCAACAGTTCCATGAATTAAGACATGGGCTAGCTAGAACAAGATGAAAAAATCTCAAAAACGTAAAAATCATCAAAAACCGATCAAAGAACATACCTTAATCACCCAATTTCCTAGTCGAACCCTAGCTTGCTCTTAAGCTTTCTTTCTTTTCAAATTTTCGGTATTTGAAACATGAATAAAAGATGAACATTTATTTTCTTTTAATTTAATTAAACTTATTTCATGAATTACCAAATTAACCTTAATTAATAAACAAAAACATCATTTAATGGTTGTCCATAAAAGTCCATTAACCATGTTAATGGTCTATTTGCTTAATAAGGACCTCACACCTAATATGTCTTAGCAATTCGGCACTTCATCAAATAGAACACATCTTTTGCATTTTATGTAATTTAGCCCTTTTTTTTCAAATCGAGCACACAAATGATAAAATTTTCATACGAAACTTTCACACATGCTGAATAACATACTTTAAATACGGAAAAATAATATTAAAATATTTTTCTGACTCAAATTTGTGGTCCTGAAACCACTGTTCCGACTAAGGTCTAAATCGGGCTGTTACACCTCTGGGCTAGTTGTCACCCACCTTTTTCTCCCTCCCACCAACCTTTTCTTTCTTTATTCTTCTCATTCACTTCACATGTCTTCTCTCATTTCAGTTTGCAAATATACTTTTTGGACGGTGCTTGTCGTCGTGAAAACTCTAATTTTATTTTATATTTTTACCCTTTTTGGTCTTGCTTCTAGATTTATCCTCCATTTCTCGTACTTTCGTTGTTTATTACTCCAAGCCATATTCTTGCTTCTCGATTTAGACAGCCCAACACTTTCTACCGGTGGTTGGTTGTCGTCCTCCTTATTCTGCTCTATTTTTTGATGTCCTCCTCTCAGTTTAATAACCCTTTTTAGGGGCCTTGTCTCCTTGTTTTTCTCTATTTTTGGATGTCCTCTTCTCAATTTAATAACCCCTTTGGGGGGCCTAGTCTATGCTCTCGTGGCTCTTTTATTTATTATTTTCTTCTTCTCACAATTGAACCTTTATTGAGGAGGGACCGATGTGTTCTGATGCCAGTGTTCCATTTTTTTGTGAGAGTTTTACTACAACTCCTAAATGGTGGATGGGTGGCGGTGCCTAAAGCCTCCAGATACTACTTTTCTTGTTTTTCTTTTTCTTTTTGCTAGATCTAAGACCTCCGTCGATTTAGTCATTTTTTGGTTGTTGTTTTGGGATAGATGTTGTTGGTGGTTGATTTCGGTCGGTCTAGTGTGGCTCCAAGCCTCTGCTCTCTTACGGTGTGTTCCAGTAGGTGATCAAGGATGCTTAACTTTGTCTCCTCATTCATTGTTTCTCTTCCTCTTTGTAAGGAAGGTCTCATTAGCTCAGATCATAGACATTTTCCAAAAAACCTATCTTTCAACTAGATTTCCAGACTTAGTTTCCAAAGTCAAGCTACGATCCACAACACTACCTTGAGTTTGAGGGAGATGTTAATGCGATATCTTTCATAATTAATTCATTCCATATCATATCATATCATATCATATCATATCATATTTTTCCTTATATGTGTATCTAGTTTCTATTATAATAGACTATGTAACCTCATAAAAATTAAAAAGAAATACTATTTCTTCCTTACAAAAATTTATTTATTTTTATTTTTATTTTTTTTTAAATTTGTAACAATTATAATTAAAGAGATTATAGATACATGTAAATCCTAATTATGTACAATGTGTGTCTTTCACGGTAAAACTTTTATCCTAAAAGATGAATCTTTTAAGTAACAAAACGGTGATATTTTTTTATGAATATTTTTGTTCTTTTAGAATTTTATTTGCACTTTCTTACAAATTGAAGGTATTTTTATTCTCCATTAGTTTTAATTTCTTTATCATACTATTTATCCTTCAAATAATCAATTTATATCATGCTTTTTAACTCTATTCTATTATTTACATTGATTAAAACTTTCAAATCAAAATTATAATAGTGTTGGTAGTGGGTAATTTAATGGATTTTTTTAATCTAAAATGACTTTTTTTTTTAAATTTGGTGTTTTTCCAAAGCAGTTCATTATTGTTATTTAATTTTATATATGATATTGTTAAGAGAGATAGCCACGAACTCCAAATATGAATTACAAAATAGATATGAAAAATATTTAAAAAATTGTAGATGATAAACCATATATAGTTTACCAAACCAAATTTGTAGATGCTAAAATTGGCATGTGTTTCCAATCATAGTTTAACCTATCAGCTGTCAATTATGCAAGAAACTTATATATAACATTTATTTTTAAATTAAGTATTTTATATATTAATGTTAAAAAGAATTTGATTCTTTATGTACGTGTCACAAGACTAGAACTTTAGTCTCGCAATCCGTGCGGCCTTAGGCAATTTCTTCGCTACAAAAACACCTAAGTCAACCTAATTCCAAACAATTGAGGATTCAAACAGAATTCTTCTAAGGCACCAATGAAAAGCAAAGCAAAAGCAACACAAAAGTTGAAAGAACTTGAAAGATGAACAATGTAACGCCCCGAATTTTGGGCCTAGAAGTTTTGAGCTCTGAGCATAAGGACAGTGGGGAGATTGCACATATGTGTTTAGTTGTGCAATTTAGTGACAAGAATGGGCCTGCTGGTCTGGTGATTAGGTGAGTGTTAGCTTACCTTGAGGTTCGGGGTTCGAGGCGTGGTGTGTGCGTCTTGAGTGGTAGATTTATTTTAGATTTTAAAATAATTATTCAGCTTTATTTTGGTAACTTAATTGTGTAAGTTATTATTGTTATTTATTTATTTATTTTATTTTATTTTGGGGATTATTTTGTCAGGGTTTTACCTTAATTTTATTTCTTTTCACGTTTCCCACTTTCCCTCTCCGTTTTCCTCTTTTTCTTTTCTTTACTTCTCGCTTCATAAAAGTACTCAAAGTTCGGTGTTGGTTTTGGCATCGGGGATTTCCGCTCCTCTGTCGTCTTCTCCGTCGTTGCAATCAGGTGTGGGATTTGAACCTTGTCCACAGTTCTTGTCTGTTTATTTCATTTTGTGAGTCTTTGCTTTCAACTTTGCTTGACCGTATGCTAACCCGTTCGTTTTGGGGTTTTAGTCGATAGAAGTGAAGGAAGAATGTTGATTTTTGATATATGTTGATAGGGCAAGGTTTAGGGACTGTTACTGTGGCTTAAACGGGGTTTTCGGGGTTGTTTCGGAGACGTTTTGTGGCTGACTCGACGGCCACACGGGCGTGCACGCCCGTGTGGATTTGGGAATTAGGGTTTTTAGGCCAAATTGGGTGCCACACGGGCTAGTCACACGGCCGTGTGGCCAATTTGGGGATTTTTGTCGACTTTCACACGACCGTGTCCCTCGGGCACACGGGCGTGTGAGATTTGGAACTAGAGTATTAGAGTTTTGAGGTCACATGGACTGGCCACATGGCCGTGTGACTGATTTGGGGATTTAGGGATTCCACGCGGGCGTGTGTTGTGGGACACATGGTCATGTCTGATGGCCACACGGGCGTGTGACACCTTCACACGGCTGTGTCTGCCCTGCACTTGATTTTATCAAAGTTGGATAGTGAGTTACACGGCCTGTTCACACGGCCATGTCCCTGTACTACACGGGTGTATGCCTCTGTCACACGGCTGTGTGCTACCCCTTACACGGACGTTTGGATCCCCACACGGCCTGGATTGCTCCACACGGCCGGAGAACACGGGTGTGTGGCCCTAACGCACCAAATCTTGATTACAAGGCGATTGAAGTGCAATCGCCATTCTATGTGTTCCAACCCTCTTCTAAGCTTACTGAAGGTTGACATGACTCTGCCCTGACTGTGTTTTAAGTGTTATTCGTACTTGGCTGTATGAAATGTTAGGTATCGAATCTGAGTACACAAGTGTGCACGTTTCTGTAACTGAACGACTGATTGTAAGTGACTGCTTCTAGATGGTTGTCTGAAACTGAATTCTGAATTGGTGCATCCACATTCATACATCTGCATACATACATTTGCATATATACATCTGCATATAAAGTATTTTGGGTTGGGATTTTGAAGAGAAGGGAGATTTACAATCTGATTTGGCAATTTTACTGCAACTCATCGGTATAGTGGATTACCGCATTGCACTGTACCGCATGTATGTTAGCTACGCTACGTACCACTATCTGATCTGGCAATTTTATTGCAACTCATTGGTATAGCGGATTACCGCATTGCACTGTACCGCATGTACATTAGCTACGCTACGTACCACTATCTGATCTGGCAGTTTTACTGTAACTCATCGGTATAGCAGATTACCGCATTACATTGTACCGCATGTACGTTAGCTACGCTACGTACCATTTTCTGATCTGGCAGTTTATACTGCACGTCTGTACCACGATTTACCGTATTGCACAGTACAGCTTATACGTTAGCTTTGCTGCGTAATTTACAATTTGGCGCTTTATCTCGCATTCGATATCCCAATTCCCGGAGGGTCGATCGCGTCCCAATTCCGAGGGGTCGAGGACAATGCCGATGATCATCGCACCGCAACCCGGGATGACAGCAGTGGAGTATAAGGTTGGATGGGCTTTTCGAGGTCATACTCAGAGTGTAGGGATGGGTGGGTTGATTAAATCCCCACAGTAAGTGTAGGGTTGGACAGAGATGGTGTATTGGCTGGATGGGTAGGTTATTTTGTAACCCATGTGCACTCATATACATCTGATTGACACTGTGAGTGAACGTGATTCTGCGATTGAATTTGATTGAATGTCTGACTGAAATATTTGAATGTCTGATTGACTGAAATGTCTGATTGTATTGTTCAACCGAAAGGCACCCGTGCCTAAGAGAACCTGGTGTGATGGGCTAAGGCCGATCTAATTCTGATTCTGGAAAGGGCTTAGGACTGAGTTGTAACTACTGAGAATTACTGCTACTGTGTCCGATTAGGCCATATGACTGTAGAGTTACATATGGTGTACGTTTGGTTTGGGGGGAATTCGCTTAACTGTTATCTGCCTGTAAGTATGTTCTGGTTCTGAACTACTTCCAAGTTTTCTCTTTGCCTCGCTTTCAATTTCGTGTGGTTTAATCGGTTTGATCTCGGGCCGAGCTCGAGTAGCTCACCCCCTCTTCTGTTTCCCTTTTAGGTACAATTCTGGATTCTGGATGCTTGGCTCAGTACGCGAAGGTCTCAGACAGTTTTTGATACGATCCGCCTCGGGGTGAGTCGAGTCGTAGGTAAATGCCCGATCGTCTTTGAGAAGCAATGAATATTTAGCTTAGTAAAATAGGAATGGAATATAATAGTTTCGGGTAAAAATAGTATTTGGTTTAAGAATATGAAATGAAAAATGGTTAGATGTGAAAGAAGGAATTTGGATTTGATTCGAAATGGAGAGATGTGAAAGAAAGAAATTGGTTTTGGTTCAAAATGGATAAGAAAAGAAAATGGATTAAACAAAAGTGCAAACAAGAACCAATACCGATTTGGTATCGACCCATTGTTTATAAGCCCTTTAGTTCGGGTTAGGAATGGTTAAGGTGACCTCGACCCACTATCTAGCAAGATAGGAACCTCGGTATGTTTGAACCCCACACTACAAGTAGTGATAAGTTCAGTTTTCGACAAAGAAAAACGGATGACACAACTAGAACAATAGGCAGCCAACGAATCTTTGAACGAAAATAGAGAAAATTTTGCCTCACAAATTGAGCAGCATAACATTAATCAAATTATCAAAAGTCCCTTTTCATATGCTGATTATATGTTTTTATAGTGCCAAAAGAATCTAGCTGAATGGACACTTTTAATGAAGCTAATAATGAGCTCAAATAAAAGTTACAACTTTTGAATTTCCAGCCCAAGTAACTCCCATATTTAATATGATTAACTTCTTCATTTAAGTTGCTGTCAAAGCCCTTTGAAGTCTCCATATCCAACCGAAAATTCACCAGCCTCCTTAATGGAGAATTGATTGCATGTAGTGATTACTAATGAAGCAACGGTTATGGAAGTTGAAACAAAAAGGCTGCCGAAATTAAAGAAGAATAATGTTCTTCTTTAATTGATAAAAATAACTTCTTAATGATATATTAAACCTCTTTATATCAGCCCCCTCTTGTGTAACCGAATTCACTTGAAAAGCCATCCAATTGAATGCATAACAACCTTTAGAAGTAATGGATGTGAGATGAAAAGTCACCTGTAATTAACACATGTAACCGACACATTAATGCAATTATTAAACTTAAAAAAAATTAACAACTAACTTAAATAAATGAACTAACACTTAAGCATTATTTATTCCAGCAACTAGTTTAATTAAGTAAAGCATTATTAATTGAACTTAATTCATGCATCAATAAATTAACCTAGTAGCTAGATTAATTAAAAAAGCAACTATTAAAGTCATTAAAAGAAACTCAATTAATTAAACTAATGATGAGTTGATTAAATGACCAGCAACTCATTTATTAAACTAAGATGCATAAATGCAATTATTTAAAATGAAAACTAAATGCAAAGCTGAAAATTAAATAAATAGTTCAATTTAGTTGGAACGGTTCAAAGAGCTGGAATTGAGCTGAAATCGGTTTGCCATATGTTGCAAGGAAACTTCATTGAGCTGGTCCCGACTCGTTCTATTTCTCCAACTAAAGCCTCGCCCCATAATTGGTTAACTAAGGCCGAAATGGCCCCTTTGAATTGCTTAGATTGAGCTCGCGTGATTGGTCCTTGGGGAGCACCATTGAATCCTTGCTCGAACTTGGTTCACTCCAGAACACGATCGTATCATTCCCCCCTCTTCAAAATGACTTGTCCCAAAGTCAAAATCTATGTCAAAAGGGGTTAAATCCGACACGTTAAAATTCGCGCTAACGTTAAACTCACCAGGCAAATCGAGTTTATAAGAATTTTCATTTATGCGCTCAAGAACTTGGAAAGGACCGTCTCCACGAGGTAACAATTTTAATTTTCGTTGAGACGGAAAACGCTCCTTGCGCATGTGAACCCAAACCCACTCTCTGGGTTCGAAGACCACTCATTTTCGTTCTTTGTTAGCGTTACGCACATAAGACTCGGTTCTTGCCTCAATGTTAGCTTGCACCTTTTGATGTAATTTTTTTACAAAATCAGCCTTTTTCTTCGCATCTACATGAACCAAACGATCAGTAGGAAAAGGTAATAAATCTAAAGGTGTCAAGGGATTAAAATCGTATACAATTTCAAAAGGCGAGTATTTGGTAACAGAATGGACGGAGCGGTTGTAAGCAAACTCGATATGTGGTAGGCAATCTTCCCAAGACTTCAATTTTTTACGAATGATGGCTCGAAGTAATGTGGACAATATCCTATTGACGATTTCTGTTTAGCCATCTGTTTGGGGGTGGTTGGTGGTTGAGAATAATAGTTTGGTTCCTAATTTTACCCACAAAGACCTCCAAAAGTGGCTCAAAAATTTTGTGTCACGATCCGATACAATGGTACGAGGAATGCCATGAAGTCGAACGATGTCTCTGAAAAACAAATTTGTAACATGGACATCGTCATCAATTTTAGTGCAAGCAATAAAATGAGACATTTTCGAAAAACGGTCTATAACCACAAAGATAGAATCCTTCTCCGTTTTTGAATGCGGTAGTCCAAGAACAAAGTCCATGGAGATATCGACCCACGGAGCTTCAGGAATAGGTAATGGCGTGTATAAGCCATGTGGCTGAACCTTCGATTTAGCCTTTTTACAAGCTATACATCTCACGCAAACTTGTTCCACATCTTTGCGCATTCGCGGCCAATAAAAGTGTTCTTGAAGGGTTGCAAGCGTCTTGTTGACTCCAAAGTGTCCCATAAGCCCACCACTATGAGCCTCATGCACTAATAAGTCTCGAACAGAGCCACAAGGAATGCAAAGTTTACCTTCTTTAAAAATAAAGCCTTCATACCTATAAAAGTTTTCAAACACACCATTCTCGCACGCAACAAAGATCTCACCAAAATTAGAATCGTTAGCGTAAGAATCTTTTAACAAGGCAAAACCAAGAATTTTGGAATCTAAATATGACAATAGAGTGTACCTTCTCGAAAGCGCATCAGCCACTATGTTATCTTTACCTTTTTTGTATTTTATAACATAGGGAAACGATTCAAGAAACTCCACCCATTTTGCCTGACGTCGGTTCAATTTGTGATGGCCTTTGATATGCTTTAAAGCTTCATGATCAGAGTGTATAACGAACTCCTTTGGCCATAAATAATGTTGCCACGTCTCAAGGGCTCGTATGAGCGCGTACATCTTTTTATCATAAACCGGATAGTTGAGTACAGCTCCATTAATCTTTTCGCTAAAATAAGCCACAGGTTGTCCTTCTTGTGTCAAGACAGCACCGATTCCGATGCTTGAGGCATCACACTCAACCTCGAAGGTCTTCGAGAAATCTAGAAGAGCAAGTAAAGGAGCGTTAGTAAGAAATTCCTTAATTTTAACAAACGACTTTTCTTGCTCATCATTCCAATAAAAAGCAGAGTTCTTTTTAATGACGCTCGTAAGAGGAGCAGCAATAGTGTTGAAATTAGGAACGAAACATCAGTAGAAACTCCCTAGGCCATGAAAACTCCGAACTTGCGTGATACTCGTTGGCCTTGGCCAATCTTGAATGGCCTTGATCTTCTCTTGGTCTACTTCGAGACCTTTCGCGCTAACCACAAATCCTAAAAAGACAACTTTATCAGAACAAAAAGAACACTTTTTGAGGTTAGCATATAATGTTTCTTTTCGTAAAACTGCTAAAATAGATTTGAGATGCCTTACGTGATGTTCGATGGATTTGCTATATATCAAGATGTCGTCAAAATAAACAACACAGAATTTACCGATAAAAGACCTTAATACGTAATTCATCAACCTCATGAACGTGCTAGGGGCATTGGTAAGGCCAAAAGGCATGACCAACCATTCGTATAGCCCATGCTTGGTCTCGAATGCCGTTTTCCATTCATCACCTTCTCGCATCCGAATCTGGTGGTAGCCACTTTTTAAGTCGATTTTCAAAAATACTTTGGCTCCGCTGAGTTCATCAAGCATGTCGTCAAGGCGAGGGATTGGATGTCGGTATTTAATGGTGATCTTGTTTACAGCTCGGCAATCTACACACATTCGCCATGTTTCATCTTTTTTTGGTACTAGCAAAATAGGAACGGCACAAGGACTAAGACTCTCGCGTACGTAGCCCTTTTCCAACAAATCATTGACTTGCCATTGCAGTTCTTTAGTCTCTTTCGGATTGGCTCGATAAGCGGGACAGTTTGGAATAACAGCTCCCGGTACAAAGTCTATTTGATGTTCAATTCCACGAAGTGGTGGTAGACCATTTGGGACTTCCTCTGGGAAAACATCTTGAAAATCCTGCAACAAAAACAAAACAGAAGAAGGTAGGGTGTCGGGTAATTCGTTAGTAGAAAATAAGACTTCCTTGTACATAAGTACAAGAACAGGGCGATTCATTACTAACGCTTTTTGAAAATCTCTAACTTTTGCAAAGACACTCATTTTTTCAACTTCCTTCACTTTTTCTTCTTTTTTCTTTGCTGATTTTCTTTTCACTCTCTTTTGTTTTCTTTTTCTCATTTTTTACTTCTTTTATTTTTTACAAACTTCTTTTTCTTTCTCTCTCATTTGTTCAACGGATGCCTTCAACTTCAATTGATCATCGCAAACTTGTTAGGGAGTTAATGGTGCCAACGTAACATTCTTTCCCATAAACTTGAAAGTATACCGATTGGTAAACCCATCGTGTAGCACTCGCTGATCAAACTGCCACGGATGACCAAGGAGTAGATGGCCCACGTGCATCGAAACAACATCACATAATACTTCGTCCGAGTACTTTCCAATGGTGAAAGAAATGAGTACTTGCTTGGTCACTTTAAGTTCTCCACCATCGTTGAGCCACTGAAGTTTATAGGGGCTCGGATGCTTGGTAGTTGGCAAACCAAGCTTTTCAACCACCATCGTACTTGCTACGTTTGTACAACTGCCACCGTCGATGATGACACAACAAACTTTTCCTCCAACTTGGCATCGGGTATGAAATATGTTCTCCCGTTGTAACTCATTATCCATGCCTTGGAGACTAAGACTCCTTTTGATAATGAGTAATTCACCTTCCACGGGTTGTTCTAAGTCCTCCTCAACTTCAGAAACCGATTCAGACTCCTTTTCTTCTTCATCCTCTGTTTCAATTTCGCCATCGGCACAAATCACCATGGTTCTACGATTTGGGCATTGGCTGGCTATATGACCTCTTCCAAGACATTTGAAACATTTAATGTCTCGATTACGATTGAAAGAAACCTCGGGTGCCTTGCCTTTATCTACAACAGTATTAGGCTTGTTAGTTTTCGGAGGTGCTATGGAATCCTTACCTCGAAAAGTTGGAAAACCTTTACTCGAACTTTTACCCCACTTGGATGTATTGGAAGTGGAAAAAACTCGACTTGGGCCTTTACGCTTGAGTTGCTTTTCTACCTTGATGGCCATATGAACCATATCCACCACTTCAAGGTAATGTTGAAGCTCGACGACATTTGCTATGTCTCGGTTTAATCCAACTAGAAATCGCGCCATTGTTGCTTCGGAATCCTCTTGGACATCCGCCCGAATCATCGCAATTTCCATCTCCTTGTAGTAGTCTTCGACGCTTTTGGTCCCTTGTGTAAGATTTTGAAGTTTTTGGTGTAACTCCCGATGGTAGTAAGAAGGGATAAATTGTCGCCTCATAACTGCCTTCATTTTGGTCCATGTAGAGATCGGCTGTTCTCCATTTCGTCTCCGGCTAGTAATTAGTTGATCCCATCAGACCATGGTGTAATTCAAAAATTCAATTGCTGCTAGCTTCACCTTTTTGTTTTCAGAACAGTTGTGACAATCAAAGACCAACTCAATCTTTTTTTTGCACTCAAGATAGGCTTCCGAATCTGATCTACCTTGGAACGGTGGTATAGAAAGCTTGATTTTCTTAAGATCATCATCTTCACGTCTCTAACCTTGATGTCGTGGTTCCCTCCGACGATTACTTGCATGCGACTCTTGATCGCTTTCAAGATCACTAGGATCATTTACATCATCGTCTTGAACTCTTCGTCTTTCCCGATGTTTGATTGGCCTCTCTTGTCTAGGTTGGACAACTTCGAGTGGTCTTTCACGTTGCTCTCTCGCTTCAACTTGAAAAAGGCGATCTTCGAGGGATTTTAATCTTCGTTCTAAAAGTCTTTCCATCTCTCGTAGTAGAGCTTGCATGTTCAAATCAGGGACATTGCGAACAGGTTGTCGTGCGGGACGATCTTCCATGTTAGGATCGGATTCTTGTGACATTGAGTATAGTAAGGAACCTCACACAAAACCTCACGATCACTCGAAAAGAAAGAGAAATTTCACTCACGCTCGTGTTTTCGCTCAAAAATAGGCTTTTACCAAATGAGTACACTCGTGCCTTTTACCTCTCTTTACCTTTCTCGTGATTTCGTAAGCAGATTCGCCAAGGCTTAACCTTAGTCTAGATGAGCGGTTTCAAATGGGTAACAAGGGATTATGAAGAGGGATTAAAGGTTGGCTGAAATCAAATGTAGTCGGGGTATGTGTGGCGTTGGGGGTGTAATGGAGGATACCAAATGATGGTAATAGGGAATCTTGATGATCGGGGTAGTAGGATGAGGATAGAATGATAAATTGAAATAAACTTGCAAAAACTTTTTTTTTGTAATAATTTTTTTTTTCACTTTAAATAAAATAAAATGAATACAAAGGAAATGATATTCAACTTCGAATTTTTTTCGACTTTTTTTTTACTTACAAACTAGTCTTCGTTGCGTTCTTCAATCTTCGGAGCTTCTTGATTTAGTAGCTCTGATACCAAATGATACGATCCGCCTCTGGGTGAGTCGAGTTGTATGTAAATTCCCGATCGTCTTCGAGAAGTAATGAATATTTAGCTTAGTAAAATAGGAATGGAATATAATAGTTTCGGGTAAAAATAGTATTTGGTTTAAGAATATGAAATGAAAAATGGTTAGATGTGAAAGAAGGAATTTGGATTTGATTCGAAATGGAAAGATGTGAAAGAAATAAATTGATTTTGGTTCGAAATGGATAAGAAAAGAAAATGGATTAAACAAAAGTGCAAACAAGAACCAATATCGATTTGGTATCGACCCGTTGTTTATAAGCCCTTTAGTTCAGTTTAGGAATGGTTAAGGTGACCTCGACCCACTATCTAGCAAGATAGGAACCTCGGTATGTTTGAACGCCACACTACAAGTAGTGATAAGTTCGGTTTTCGACAAAGAAAAACGGATGACACAACTAGAACACTAGGCAGCCAACGAATCTTTGAACGAAAATAGAGAAAAGTTTTCCTCACAAATTGAGCAGCATAACATTAATCAAATTATCAAAAGTCCCTTTTCATATGCTGATTACATGTATTTATAATGCCAAAAGAATCTAGCTGGATGGACACTTTTAATGAAGCTAATAATGAGCTCAAATAAAAGTTACAACTTTTGAATTTCCAGCACAAGTAACTCCCATCTTTAATATGATTAACTTCTTCATTTAAGTTGCTGTCAAAGCCCTTTGAAGTCTCCATATCCAACCGAAAATTCACCAGCCTCCTTAATGGAGAATTGATTGCATGTAGTGATTACTAATGAAGCAACAGTTATGGAAGTTGAAACAAAGAGGCTGCCGAAATTAAAGAAGAATAATGTTCTTCTTTAATTGATAAAAACAACTTCCGAATGATATATTAAACCTCTTTATATCAGCCCCCTCTTGTGTAACCGAATTCACTTGAAAAGCCATCCATGTAACACCCCAAACCCGGCCCAAACACTACGACCGGATTTGGCATGTCACTAGGAAGAAGTTTAGGAAGTTTGACAGGTTTCGGAAAGTTCTAAGTCATTTTAAAATCTCGAATTTCGTGGTTCAGTTGACAACCCGTTGTTTAGTTATCTTTAAAAATTCAGTTAGTCGAGCCCTTGTGATTAGGTGACATTTGAAAACACTTACCAATTATTCGTTTATCAGATTTTCAATGAAAATGTCTTTTATTGTATGAAACGTTATTGGGCAGGTTATAAGAAAAATTTAGTTTGCAATTTTTAAAACATCCCACTGAGCAGTCTATAATTAACATGTCCAAAATTAAAACCCGAAAGTAAATTCCAAGTTTTGTAGTGGCCTTATTACAAATCAAAGAAAAATACCCAAAAGTTATAAACGATATATAAAATAAAGTTTACTAGTAACCCATGCGTGGCCACCTCGGGTTCCCTCCAGCCCAGTCCATCATGCTAAGAATTACCTACAATTGTTTAAACAAAAGAGTGAGTCACAAGACTCAGTGTGCAATTAGTCCACATACTCCACAATTGGGCCTAAGCCCCCAAAACACCATCGGCCGAAGCCCAATCATACAGCACAAACAAATAATTAACATGCTAGCCCAACCCAGCCTAGTTTTTCCATCCTCTACACTCCACTTCATATGTCCAACCTCAACACACCTGGGGATTTCTACAATCAACCCTCCATCCTCTACACTCCACTTTGCGATCATCTTTGTGAGACACACTGCTCAAAGACAATAAAATGTGGCCTAGCCACCAATCACTATGTGACCAAATCACTGATACAATAATGTACCATCAATAGGTGTGACATTGTCACCCATAAGCACTTCCCCTTCATATCATAACATCCCGATATCCCATGCATATGCAACATAGTATAATAAACAGGTTATATGTAATGTCACACACAATCATGCTATCGAAATGTTAAGGTTTAACCAAGATACACTAACCTGATGTTTCGGTTTTACCCAACAGGGATAACTCAATCACCATTGCCGGGATTTCCGGCTTTCATAACACATACACGATTATTACAACAAACAAAAGGGGTAGTGTGATAATTACACACCTGTGAACACGCAAGACTACACTATCGATCTTGCCAACGTCCTCACTTGCAGGGATCACAGCGATCTGTTTATCCCTTTCAGAAGCCGGCCCATAACCCAGTGGCCAATCTCGAACGGCAGACACCACACGTCTCTTAAACTTAAGGGCTAGGTTTACGGGTCCAACCCCTTCCTTTGCCTGATTGGTATATGATTCCATAAAAACGATCTTGGTCAGAAGACCGAGTTAAAACATCGAAGCAGAGAAATTAAGGATACACGCATAATAATATAACGATTTCTTACCTAAGTCGATAGAGTCCAGAGATTAGAAGGCTTGGATTAAGAAGTCGATCGAGTACCTATGCAAGTACCAAGTGAGAATCGATTGAAAGAGAATAGATTAGAAGAAATGGCCTTTCGGCCAAACGGAATACATAAGCCCTCCTTCCATCATTCGGCCAAAACATCATGACACCACCTTATCACCTTTGATTAACCAACCCAAAAAAAAAAAGATAGGAAACAGATAGAAAAGTGAAGAAGATCCCTTACCGAAATAATAAGATGCCCCCCAAAGATTCGACACAAGTTGACAAGGAAAAGAAGATTTGATTTGGAGATGATACCTCAAAACATGGGGTGAGGATTCGGCTTGAGTGACAAACAGAAGAGAGGTTTCAAACCAGAGTTTTGAGGGATGGATTCAGCTATGATGAACAATTAGGAAAGAAAGAATGGAGTGGTGTTGAAGTTGAGAGGTTTTAGATTAAGAGGAAAATGAGGGTGTGATTCACTTTTAGTGAATGAGGGAAGAAGCACAAGAAAAGAAGAATAATGGGTGCTAAGAGAATTCGGCAAGAGGGGGGTACATGAGAAGAAGAAGAAAGAAATAGAAAGGGAAAATAGTGCCCTGTAGGTTTCGGCCTTACTAAGCACTATGATGAAGAGGAAATGGTTGAGGAATTTCGGCAAACTAAAGAGAATGGTTGCCAAATAGAGGAACACCGAATGCCTACCCCCTTCCAAGGCTCCACAAGACCGATTTTTCTTCCCCAACACCCTTCAAAAATTCGGCCAAACTGCCTATCACCTCAATCCCCAAGCTTTCTCCTTGAAACACTCCTTAATTCCCTCTCCTCAACTCATTTAATTTAGTTTGAATAATTCAAACTCCCCAAATAGCTCTCCACCACTTGTTTAAACTATTTGACCAAGTCTTGTCTCTCTCCTCCAGAGTTTGATTACCATCCAGTTGCCTCTATAGCTTGAGCCAAAAATAATACTCCTTTGTGCTGCTTAAGAGATTCGATCCTTCTCCCTTTCAGCTTCTCCTTGTAACGCCACCTCCCTGCTTGTTATGTGGCGTCTCCCTGCCACTACACCACCTTAATTCTTATGTCCCCAAACACAAATAATAAACCTTAAGTCCTGCCCCAACCAGCTTCCCTCCTGAAGTGCCCAAAATTTAAAATTTTGGTCAAGGTTCCGGCTTCACCCCGGGCCTTCCCGAAGGCTCCAAACACACCCAAACAACTTACAAAGTATACCAAACACACAGAAACAAGATAAATGTAGAGCCCCTAAATCCTGGATGTTATAGTTCTACCCCCTTAAAGAAATTTCAGCCTCGAAATTGCCTGATTAAAAGAGATGCGGGTACTGCTGACGTATCGCATCCTCTGGCTCCCATGTTGCCTCTTCCATTCCATGATTTCGCCATAAGACTTTAACCAATGGGACTGATTTCCTTCTTAGCACCTTGACGTCTCGTTCCAAGATCTGGATTGGTTCCTCCTCATAGGACAAGTCTGGTCTTGCTTCAATTTCCTCCACTGGCACGACGTGAGACGGATCCGAACGGTAGCTTCTTAACATTGAAACATGGAACACATCATGCATCTATTTTAATTCTGAAGGTAACTCCAGTTGATACGCCACTGGTCCCACACGTTTCAAAATCCGATAAGGCCCGATGAACCTAGGACTTAGCTTGCCCTTCCATCCAAACCTCATCACCTTCTTCCAAGGTGAAACTTTCAAGAAAACTCGATCACCCATTGCAAACTCTATCTCCTTCCGCTTGGATCGCATATGATTTCTGCCTATCGGACGCTTCCTTCAAACGATTCCTAATTAACTTAACCTTTTCCTCTGTCTCTGCAACTAATTCTGGACCCAAAATCTGACGTTCACCCAATTCTATCCAACAGGTAGGAGTACGACACCTCCGCCCATACAACGCTTCATAGGGCGCCATCTGAATACTAGATTGGTAGCTGTTGTTGTAAGCGAATTCTGCCAACGATAGAAACTCCTCCCAGCTACCCCTGAAGTCAATGACACAACCCCTCAACATGTCCTCCAAGATCTGAATTACCCTTTCAAACTGACCATCAGTTTATGGATGAAAAGCTGTGCTGAAGTCCAGTCTCGTACCCAAAGCTTGATGCAGTGCCCTCCAGAACCGCGACGTAAACCTAGGGTCTCTATCTGATATGATCGATACTGGTACCCCATGCAACCTCACAATTTCTGCCACATACAACTTAGCCAACCTCTGAAGAGAATAGTCGACACGAACGGGTATGAAATGGGCAGACTTTGTCAACCGATCCACAATCACCCATACCGAGTCTTTCTTAGTAGGCGTAAGAGGTAGCCCACTAACAAAGTCTATAGTGATCCTTTCCCATTTCCACTGTGGAATCTTCACCGGCTGCAACAACCCTAAAAGCAACTGATGCTCCACTTTAACCTGCTGACAAGTTAAACACTTTCCCACAAACTCTGTAACCTCCCGCTTCAATCCAGGCCACCAAACTGTTCACACAGATCCCAGAATATCTTACTCCCTCCAGGATGCATAGCGTAAGGGCTACTATGCGCTTTCTGAAGAATCATCTGCCTCAACTCTACATCCTTCGGCATGCAAACCTTCCTACGGAAGCACAAAACCCCATCACTGTTCAAATTATAATCTTCTACCCCACCATTCTGTACTTGCAAAAGTCGAGCGCTCAAGACATCATCCGATAACTGTTTCTCTTTAATCTGATTCACCCACGTCGGTTTCACTTCGAGTTCAGCCAATAGACTTCCGTCCTCATATAAACTAAGATGAGCGAACATCACTCTCAAATCCACTATTACTTTCCGGCTTAACGCATCTGCCACCACATTAGCCTTACCCGGATGATATTCAATCGAGCAGTCATAATCCTTCAACAGCTCAATCCACCTTCGCTGCCTTAAATTCAATTCTTTATGAGTTAGAAGATATTTCAAACTCTTATGGTCGGTGTAGATAACGGACTTCTCTCCATACAAATAATGTCTCCAGATTTTCAGAGCGAAAACTACCGCAGCCAACTCCAGATCATGCGTAGGATAGTTAATCTCATGCGGTCTTAACTGCCGAGATGCATATGCAACCACCTTCCCATCCTGCACCAACACACACCCTAACCCCGTGTGTGAAGCATCACAATATACTACAAACTCTTTCCCAGCCTCAGGCTGAATTAAAACCGGAGCCTCTGTCAAAATTTTGTTCAACATCTCAAAGCTTTCCTGTTGCTTGTCAGCCCAAACTAAAGGTACCCCTTTCCTCAACAACTTGGTTAAAGGTGCCGCAATTAATGAGTACCCTTCAACGAACCTTCGGTAATACCCAGCCAGACCAAGGAAACTCTGAATCTCTACCACAGACTTAGGCAGTTTCCAATCCAACACCGCTTCAATCTTCTAGGGATCCACCCTAATCCCTTCTGTAGATACCATATGACCCAGAAATGTAACTTCCTTCAACCAAAAACTCACACTTGCTAAACTTGGCGTACAGCTGCTTCTCCCACAAAATCTGCAGAACCACCCGAAGATGCGAATCGTGCTCCTCCTCAGTCTTGGAATATACCAAAATGTCGTCTATGAACACTACAACGAACCGATCTAGATAGGGTTGAAAAACCCGGTTCATCATAACCATGAACGCAGCTGGTGCATTTGTCAACCCAAATGGCATCACCAGGAACTCGAAGTGACCATAATGAGTCCGAAAAGCCATCTTGCAAATATCCGCTTCCTTGACCTTAAGCTGATGATATCTCGACCTCAAATCTATCTTTGAAAAGACCGAGGCCCCTTTAATCTGATCAAACAGGTCATCTATCCTCGGTAGTGGGTACTTGTTCTTGATAGTTAACTTGTTCAACTGGCGGTAGTCAATGCAAATTCACATGGACCCGTCTTTCTTCTTCACAAACAACACCGGCGCTCCCCACGGAGATACACTGGGACGGATAAAACCACGATCTAACAACTCTTGGATCTGAGCTTTAAGTTCAACTAGCTCCTTCGACGCCATCCTGTAAGGGGCGATAGACACCGGAGCCGTTCCCGAAAATAGCTCAATTCCAAACTCCACCTCACGATCCGGAGGCAACCCTGGAAGTTCTTCAGGAAAGACATCCACAAATTCCTTTACTGTTCTAACCTCATCCACGGTCGCTTCCTTTGAATCCAAGGCACTTACAAAAGTTAAGAAAGCCATGCACCCTTTTCTCACCATTCTTTTCGCCTTAAGAGCAGACAGTACATTGGACAAGTAGTCTCTCCTCTCGCCTATCACCAAAACTTCATCATCCTCAAGAGTCCTTAACACCATGCGCTTAGTAGCACAATCCAAGTTTGCATGATATCTTACCAACCAATCCATGCCTAAGATCAAATCGAACTCCCCGAACGGTAGTTCCATCAAATCAGCCGAGAAAACAAACCCTTGTACTTCTAGAGGCAGATTCCTAAAAAGTTTATTTACTACTACAGATTGCCCTAGAGGACTAAGTACTGTCATCTCCCTAGAAGCAGTTTCAGAGTTCATGTTCAAGGTTCCAGACACCACACTAGCAACATAGGAATGCGTCGACCCAATATCAATTAATGTAGTAAAGGGTAAACCGAAAATGAGGAACGTACCCGTTATAACATCTGGTGCATCCCCCTCTTCTCAGTGTCTGGCTGCATAGACTAACCCGGGCTGTCTCACCTCTGTACTCCCAGCACCTCTGCCCGGTGCTCCACGTCCCCGACCAAAACCATTCCCTCCTCTGTTCTGACCACGACCTCTCGGCATCTACTGTCCACCTCTACCTGGCTGCATATATCCCTGACCTACCATCCGAGCCCTGGTCCTTTCTAACGGACAGTCCCTGATCAGATGATCCTTTGACCCGCACCTGAAACATACCCTATCTCTTCCCCAGCACTCTCCAATATGTGACCTCCCACACTAAGCACACTGTCGAAAAACAGCAGGTGGCATTGCAACGCGACTCGGCCCATCAACCCTGGGCCTCTTTTGGAAACCCCCAGATGACCCTGACGGTCTATAGCTCCTCTTATTTCTGGCCTTATCCCATATGTTGTCATAAGGATGATAGTACCTATGAGTCCAGGATTACAATCTCATGATATTAACAATGAAATTTTTTCCTAAATATTCTCCTAATACTAGAGGTTCAAGGAATTCAAAAATCAGAGTTAAATTATCCATAACACTTAAGTAAACATCAGTATTGAAAATGATTATCAAGAGTGAATATTAAAAATTTAAAGGAATAAATCTAAGATCTAAAAACAAGCATGGAATAAATAGGATTAACCAACAAAGTAGAGCGTGGAGGGGATAGAGTGGACCGACGGAGGCGTGGGGACGGTGCACGGTCGTGGAGGGATAACGCACGGGTGTGTGGATCTTGCACGGGCATGGTCTGCATGTAGAATAAGGGGGACAGGAGGAAGGGAATGAGGAAAAAGAGAGAGGAGAAAGCTTGGGGTGGGTGTCGACGGTGATGGCTGGACTGAGTAGGGGAGGGGGAAAACGGCTAGGGTTTTGAGGAGAAGGATTTGGGAAGAAGATGAATAGTGGGTTGGTTTAAATAGGAAATAGGGAACACGGTCCGGGACCACGCCCGTGTTTCATTTATTTAGCCTGTTTGTTTCGAGAATTTTGAATTTAAGCGCGTCTGAGTTGTGTCCCACGCCCGTGTTACCTGGGCGTGTTGGGTCACACGGCCGTATCGCACGGCCGTGTGATGCTTTATTCATTTCTCCCACGCCCGTGTAGATTTAGCACGCCCGTGTTGATTTAGTCAGTGTCAACCACAGCCTATAGGCACGGGTGTGTCACTTGCCCGTGTCACTTACTCAGTGTCGACCACGGCCTTATCGCACGGCCGTGGCCTTTTATCACAACCCATGTTTTTGAATCAGTTTTGACCACGGCTGTGTCGTACGGCCATCGCATTTTATTGTAGCCCGTGTTTTGAGAAAAATTTACGTCCTTGGCTTGCACGGTCTCCGCCAAGCCGATGTACCTACCCGTGGTGTCCACACGGCCATGGCCACGGTCGTGGGTAAGGCCGTGTGGTATGGAAACCTGCGCTTACTAATCTGGTTAGTTTTTAGTTAAGTGCTAAAAATCAAAAGTATGAATATTAATGGGGTTATTGTCCGGGTTGCCTCCCGAGAAGCACTTGTTTAGAGTCCTAAGCTAGACTTACCTTGTGTCCGCTCTTTATGGAGGTTCACGGAGCTGAAGCTCCTCTCTAATATCTCTAAAATCCTCTCCGTTATATAGTTTAAGGCGTTGACCGTTTACCTTGAATGTTCCACGAGTCGGATGAGTTACCTCATTCGCGCCATATGGAAAAATGGTTTTGATTACGAATGGACCTGACTATCTTGATTTCAGCTTTCCAGGGAACAACTTGAGCTTCGAATTGTATAGTAGAATAAGATCTCCAACTTCAAACTGCTTAGGTTGCTTCAAACGAGCATCATGGCGTCGCTTTGTTGCTTCTTTGTATAAACGTGAGTTCTCGTAGGCATTCTCTCGCCACTCATCTAGCTCGTTCAACTGCATCAATCTTTTCTCATCTGCAAGTTTAAGATCGTAATTTAAAAATTTTGTAGCCCAAAATGCTTTGTGCTCTAATTCAAACGGTAGATGACAACTCTTTTCGTATACAAGTCTGTATGGGGATGTTCCTATGGGGGTTTTAAAAGCGGTTCTATAGGCCCATAAAGCATCGTCTACTTTTAAAGCCCAATCTTTCCTGTTCGATTCTACTGTTTTCTCTAGAATACGCTTAAGCTCTCGATTTGCTACTTCCACTTGTCCACTGGTTTGAGGGTGATAAGGGGTAGTTGTTCTGTGGTGTACTCCATATTTCTTTAAGACTCTATCAAATTGAGTATTACAAAAATGAGTACCCCTATCAGTAATAATTGCTCTAGGTGTTCCAAATCGAGAGAAGAGGTTCTTAAGAAATCTTACTACTGCTCTAGCATCATTAGTAGGTAAGGCTTGAGCTTCCACCCATTTTGACATATAATCAACTGCTACTAAGATGTATTTATTCCCAAATGAGCTAGGGAATGGACCCATAAAATCAATACCGCATACATGAAATATTTCACATGATAACATATATGTTTGAGGCATTTCATCGTGTTTAGAGATATTACCTGTTCTCTGACATCTATTACACGAAGCAACATACATGTTAGCGTCTTTGAATAGAGTGGGCAAATAAAAACCTGATTCGAGCGTTTTGTGTGCTGTCCTAATCCCATTATAATGTCCTCCTGATGGTCCTGAAAGGCAATGTTCTAGTATTTTGCTTGCTTCTGCCTTTGTAACACATCTCTGAATTACTTGATCTGCGCATATACGAAACAGAAAAGGGTCCTCCCAAAAATAGTTTTTCACATCAGTAAAGAATCACTTCTTTTGATGATGTATTAACCCTTTTGGCAGGATGTTAGCAGCTAAATAATTCGCAATATCTGCAAACCAAGGTACCTCGGAGTCAGAGATAGCAAAGAGTTGTTCTTTAGGAAATGATTCGTTTATCTCACTTTCATCGAGTTCTTTGATATGTGGATTTTCCAGCCTAGAAAGATGGTCTGCTACGAGGTTTTCAGCTCCTTTCTTATCCTGAAATTCAAAATCAAATTCCTGTAAGATTAAAATCCATCTTATGAGTCGAGGTTTTGCATTAGATTTAGTTAAAAGATAACGAAGAGCTGAATGGTCAGTTTAAACGACAACTTTAGATAATATCAAATACTGTCTAAATTTATCAAATGCAAAAACCACAGCTAGAAACTCTTTTTCTATGGTGGTGTAATTTTCTTGCGCGGCTGTCAATGTTTTGCTAGCGTAATAAATTGACTGAAAATGCTTTTCTCTTCGCTGTCCCAAAACAGTACCAACTGCAAAATCACTCGCATCACACATTAGTTCAAAGGGTAAATTCCAATCAAGTGAAATTACAATCGGAGCATTTATTAATTTATTTTTGAGGGTATTAAATGCATCTAAACATTCCTGATCAAAATTGAAAGGCACATCTTTTTCTAGTAATTTAGTTAAAGGCTTAGCTATTTTAGAAAAATTCTTAATAAATCTTCTATAAAATCCAACGTGTCCTAAAAAGCTTCTAATAGCCTTAACTGAACTAGGGGGAGGTAATTTTTCTATGGTTTCAATTTTTGCTTTATCAACCTCAATCCCTTTACTAGAAATTTTGTGACCTAACACAATACCTTCTCGAACCATAAAGTGACACTTTTCCCAATTAAGCACAAGGTTTGTTTCCTCACATCTCATTAGAACTCGTTTTAAATTTTTAAGGCAAAGATGGAAAGAATTACCAAATACCGAAAAGTCGTCCATAAATACCTCCATAATATCTTCCACGAGTTCATCAAAGATGGCTAGCATGCATTGCTGAAAAGTAGCAGGAGCATTACATAATCCAAAAGGCATTCTACGATAAGAAAACGTACCATATGGACATGTAAATATTGTCTTTTCTTGATCCTCAGGAGCTATTGGAATTTGGAAGTAGCCAGAGAGTCTGTCTAAGAACCAATAGTACATATGCCCAGATAATTTTTCTAACATCTGATCAATGAAGGGAAAGGGGAAGTGATCTTTTCTCGTGGCATCGTTTAACTTTCTATAGTCAATGCAAACTCTCCAACCTGTGACTGTCCTTGTTGGAATCAATTCATTCTTCTCATTGGCTACAACGGTCATGCCTCCCTTCTTTGGAACAACCTGCATAGGACTTACCCAAGTACTGTCAGAAATAGGATAAATAATTCTAGCATCTAGAAGTTTAATTACCTCAGCTTTAACAACTTCCTTCATGTTGGGATTTAATCGTCTTTGAGGTTGCACACATGGTTTATATTCATCTTCCATTAGAATTTTGTGGGTGCAAAACGATGGGCTTATCCTTTTAATGTCAGAAATCTTCCAAGCTATGACTCTTTTATGCTCCTATAGTACCTGTATTAACTCGTCTTTCTCATTGGGTTCCAGTTCTGAAGAAATAATTACCGGTAGTGTATAATTATCTCCGAGGAATGCATACTCTAAGTGATTTGGTAACTGTTTCAATTCTAATTTGGGGGGTTCTTCAATAGAGGGTTTTTGTTCTAGTTCGTTGTTTATTTCCATGCCCTCATACTTATTTTGTCTTGGGGAAGAAATTTTTACTTCCCCCATCTCATTGGTATCATCATCGGCCTCCCCTCCTTGGGCAAGACACATTTCCAACGTGTCTTTATGTATGATTTCCTGAAAAGAATCTTGAATAGAATGATCAATAGCATCGATAAAATAACAGGAATCATCTCGCTCTCTAGAGTATCGCATAGCATCATAAATTTTAAAAATAATTTCCTCGTCACCTATCCTGACCACAAGTTTACCATCTCCTACATCAATAACAGCCCTAGTACTGGCTAAAAATGGGCGTCTTAAAATTAAAGGTACCTCAACGTCCTCATTCATGTCAAGCACAACAAAATCAACAGGGAATATGAATTTATCAAATTTTACGAAAATATATTCAATAATTCCCCTAGGATACTTAATAGATCTGTCAGCTAATTGGACACTCATCCTAGTGGGATTTGGTTCCCCAAGACCAAGCTGCTTAAACATTTTATAAGGCATTAAATTAATACTGGCACCTAAATCAGCTAATGATTTCTCAATATTTAAACTACCAATTAAACAGGGAATGGTAAAACTTCTTGGATCTTTTAATTTGGTTGGAAGTTTATTTTGGAGAATAGCTGAACATTCCTCGTTAAGTTCCAAACTTCCTTTTATTTGTTAGAAGCTCTTTTAAGAATTTTACGTATGTCGGCATCTGCGAAATAACTTCAACAAAAGGTAAGTTAATATGTAATTGTTTAAAAAGTTCAAGAAATTTACCGAATTGTGCGTCCATGCGGTCTTTCTTCAACTTTTCCGGATATGGGATCGGCGGTTTATGCTCTTTAAGTACCGGTGTTACATTCTCGTTTACCTCCTTACCCTTTTCCTTATTAGTTTCTTGTGGCATCTTCTTTTCAGCTTCAACCAACTCCTTCCCACTCCTTAGCGTAACTGCTTTCACATGCTCTTTTGGTGTAAGTTTGGTGTTACTAGGTAAACTAACTTGTTGCCTTTCGGAAACTAACTTAACCAGTTGTCCAATTTGACTCTCAAGCCCTTGAATCGATGCTTGCTGATTGTTCAACACCATTTCAGTATTCTGAAAACGAGTTTCTGACATCGAAATAAACTTTACGAACACATCTTCAAGGCTCAGCTTTTTCTCCTGCTGGTAGGTTTATTGTTGGAAACCTGGAAAGGGTTGTTGTCTCTGATTTCTTTGACCACCCCATGAGAAGTTTGGGTGGTTCCTCCAACCTGGATTTTAATTGTTACTATAGGGGTTATTTTGAGATCTAAAATTATTACCCATATAGTTCATCTACTCGCTTTCTACGCCAGGGTTGTAGGGTGGGTATTCTATATTGTTCGTCCCTCCTCCATTTGTATCGCAATGCATCACTGAATGTACCTGCAAAGAACCACACAAAACATCAACCTTTTTATTTAACAGTTCTACCTGGTTTGATAGCATGGTTACTGCGTTGAGGTTGAAAACACTGGCAGCTTTTGCTGGCTTTTTCCTTGTAACTTGCCACTGATAGTTATTCAGTGACATCTCCTCTATAAACTCATAAGCTGCCTCAGGAGTCTTGTTATTTAGGGTTCTATCGGCGGCTGAATCAATCAATTGCCTAGTTGAGGGGTTCACACCGTTGTAAAAGGTTTGAACCTATAGCCACAAGGGTAACCCATGGTGAGGGCACCTCCTTAGTAGATCCTTATATATCTCCCATGCATCGTAGAGTGTTTCTACATCCATCTGCACAAAAGAAGAAATATCATTCCTCAACTTAGCCGTTCTAGCCGGTGGAAAATATTTTAACAAAAATTTTTCTGTCATTTGTTACCATGTAGTGGTTGATCCTCGTGGTAACGAGTTTAACCACTATTTAGCTTTGTTCCTCAACAAAAAGGGAAACAACCGAAGGCGAATGGCATCATCAGAAATGCCATTAATCTTAAAAGTGTCGCAGAATTCCAGAAAATTTGCCAAATGATTATTTGGATCCTCATCCTACAAACCATCAAACTGAACAAATTGCCGAATCATCTGTATAGTGTTAGGTTTCAGTTTAAATTTATTTGCAGCAATAACAGGTCTAACAATACTTGATTCAGTCCCTATTAAAGTAGGTTTAGCATAATCATACATAGTTCGAGGAACAAGATTTTGATTCACCGGGTTTGCGGCAACCACATGAGGTAGCGGATTATTATCAGCCATCTCTTCGGTAGTGTTAGTGTCGTCCTCTTGCTCTTCTTGTATGTACTGTAGGCTTCGCCTTATCTCTCTACAATTTCTGCGAATGGTACCTTCAATATCACTGTCAAAAAGTAATGGTCCTGACGGGTTCCTTTTGGTCATAAACTAAAAGTTCCTGCCAGAAGCAAAAAAAAAATTAGAAAAGTTAAAATAAAAAAAATAAATTGCAAATAAATAAAATGGCTAAAGTAATAAAAATTTAGTTCTCCTAATATCTTAGTCCCCGGCAACGGCGCCAAAAACTTGATGGAGCTCGAAACTAACTATTATTTCGACAAAGGCAAGTACACCTATCGAACAGTAGTATAGCTGTGGTGAGTCCGGAATATCGTATCCTCAAGGACAAAGAGTACTAGTATTAACTATCTTTTTATTATCTAGCCTAATAATTAAGGGGATTTATTTTTAATCTAAAATTAACTAACTAGTTTAACTAACTATGAACGCGACAGAGAGTGAATTGGGAAAATACTTTTGGACAACTTATATGAGATAGGCAATAACTAAGGAAGAATCCACCTAGACTTCACTTATTACTTTTGATTCATGCGATTTATTCACTTGGCTTAATCCGTAGAAATCCCCCAATTATACTAATACCTCTCTCGAGGCTACTAACAACTGACTCTAGGTTGATTAATCAAAATCTCTTTCTAATTAAAACCCCTATTGTCGCATTAACTCGATCTATGGATTCTCTTATTAGGTTTGACCCTAATCCGGTAGATTTTTGTCGCCCTATCTCTAGGGTTGCAATCAGCTCCGCTTAATTGTGTTGATCTACTCTTAGACAGGGACTTTTGCTCCACCGAATAAGCACATTCGACTTGTGTCAATAACCTGAATTATCAAAACAAGAATAAGAACTCACAATTAAGAATAAGCACAAGTATTTATATCATAAATCAAATAATAATAAGATCTGTCTTAGGTTTCATCCCCTTAGGTATTTAAGGAATTTAGTTCATACTAAAAGAGGGAAACATCATAAAAGAGGAAAAACAACAAAACATAAGAAAACCCAAAAACTTCTAAGAACTTGATGGGAGATCCTCAGTCTTGATGGAGATCCTTCTCCTAAGCTGTTCCCGACGGCTGTCTTGGAGTATTTCCACCTTCTACTCGGCGTCTATTTGACGTCCTGTCGAGCTCTCCTTTTAGGTTGCCCCCTAGGGTGTTTATATAGGCTTTGAGATGCCTTACTTGGCCCAAAAGTATCCTAATCCGAATGAAACTCATCTTGGCCACGGCAGGGACACGCCCGTGGTCGACTCTCTTGGCCGTGGTTGATCCTGCTCGCCACACACGGTCGAGTGATCTGGCCATGTACATTGATCCAAGCCGTGTCTCGGTTGTTGCTCGAAACACGCGACCGTGGGTGATAGCCCAGGCCGTGTGAGTCTCTAAGGTAGGCCTATTTTGTCCCTTTCTGGCCCGTTTCTCGTTCTTTTTAATTTCTTAAGCTCTCCTGAGTATAAAACATGAAATTAAGAGATTAGGAGCACCGAATTCATCAAATCTAATGAATATTCATCCAAAATTAAGCCAAGCATGGGGTTAAAATATGTGTAATTATGGTTTATCAAATATCCCTTTTTGTTTGCAATGGGATTCGAACCTTGCCCTCTCCTATGCTCCAGATGCTACATGCCACCACAACACAAGCTCCTTTTGTGACTTAAAACATGCGCAAATATTTATAAAACCTATGTGCCAGTGCCCAAATTCTTATAAGAGCCAAAAATTAAAGAAATTCTGCAAGAGCCAAGATTTGAACCCAAGCTCCCTTACACCCTTAATGACTCCACAACCACTAGGCCACATGCTTCCTTGTATCATTTTTTTATCAAAATAATTTAAAAGGCCTACATCCAAGCATCCAGGGTTTTATTCACTTAAAACCAAAATTTTTGCTAAAACCCAGGTTTGAACCCAAGACTTTTCTAGCACTTCTCAGGACCCTTAACCACTGAAGCAAAAAATTAATTGTGTCATTTCCTTGCACAATTAAATGCCTATTTACAGCTTCCTTATGGACCCATACTCAAGGCCCAATACTTCTAGGCCCAAATTTGGGGCGTTACAGCATCAATGACAAAGAGCTAAGTTTATACATCAATGGAAAAGAGATAAGTTTATGCATCAATGACAAAGAGTTAAGTTTATGCATCAATGACAAAGAGCTAAGTCCATGCTTATGATGTAAGAATATGTGGGAAATGTGGATTGTGATCATGTGTGAGGCTTTTAAGCCAAATTAAATTGAGAAATGAAATGTTCAAGTTTTTGTTGTTGATGTATAAGTTAAATTGGCCAATGAATGGCTTGTAAATATTTGATGATGACTAGCTATTGGAATGGCTAACTATGGATATGCTTTAGTATTATAAGTGAGTAAATGAGAATTAATACAAAGAAAACATGATAGAGTAAAATTAGCAATAAAATTGTTTGGACAGCAGCAGTTGAATCATTTTGAAAATTCACCAAAAATGGTGGAAATTGAATTAGAAGTTGAATAAGATATGAAATTAAAGCTTATTGAGTCTATTTTCTCATAAAAGAGACAGTGTAAGCAAGAGAATTTCATATTATGAGATATTTGAATTTTTATAAGATAGGGTCAGAATGATTTTGGAATCCCCTGTTTTGATTTTGGAAATTCATTAAAAATTGTACAAAAATAATAAAGGGATAAAATTTATATGCTTGAATTTCTTAATGAGTCTATTTTCAATAGAAACAAACGAGAACATCTTTCGAGTTCTTTACAATGAAAAATATTTTTTTAGTGAAGAGGATTCAGAACTGTCGGAAAACGAAACAGGGGAACTTTAAAGAATAAACTGTACTGATTGGCTGAACCAAAAATTCTAGAAATCTTATGGTAAGAAGATATATGAGTCTAGTTTCAAGGAAAATTAGCAGATCTTAATTTGGAGTTCCGTAGCTTCGGATAAAAATAATTTAGTGACTGTAACTCGAGTAGATAGCTCAAGATGAACATAAGTGAATTGAGAAATTTTATGCAATAATGATGGCATTATCTTGAGAACTCAAAATAAGGATTGTTAAAAGCATGGTAATAAATTGTTTATTATTTACATTCATACTTACTAAGCTTTATAGCTTACTCCCCTTCCTTTCTCATATCATGTAGGGTTTTATACTAGCTCGGGTTGGAGATCGCCGGAGATGCTATCACACTATCAAGCTATCATGTTGGATATAAGTGAATGCAAAACCTTTTGAGTATATGGCATGTATAGGGACTTAGTCAATTGTGTATGTGTCATTTGATTTGGCCAAATGTGCTGGTTCATATTGGTTAATGAGTTGTAATGCCTATTTATACGTGTGTGCTTATACTAAAGGTTTTATGTGATGTGGTTATGTGTGTGTGGGATGGATGGATTGAAGTTGTGTTTAAGTATGTGCAAGTGAGGGTGCCAAATGGTCTGGAAAATAGCCATTTTCTTGGCCACACAGGCAGAGACACGGCCGTGTGTCTCAGCCGTGTGGAGAACACGACCCCGGGACATGGGCGTGTGCCCAGAGCATGTGAAGTCTGCATTTACTTTTCAGAATTTAATTCGCCACACGGCCTAAGCATACGGGCGTGTGACTTGGCCGTGTGACCCAATTTTGTTGATGATGTCATAAAAAGAGAGTCACACGGGCTAAGGACATGGGCGTGTGTGACCACACGGCCTACCCACATGGGCGTGTCCCAAGCTATACGGACATGTGACCCCTGTTTTGAAGAAAAAAATTTCTAAGTGTTGTGAAATTTTCCAAAGTTCTCGGTTTAGTCCCGAACCGCTTCCAAAGCATGTTTTGGGCCTCGTAGGCTCGTAATAGGGACAATATGATTATGAATGAAAATTTTTAAATTTGAATGGAAATTTGTGACTCAGAAATGATCGGTTATATGTGATTAAGTCCGGTAATGCCTCGTACCCTATTCCGGTAACGGATACGGGTAAGGGGTGTTATAGACCCCGTGTAACTCTTTGACTTGGGTCACACGGCCAACACACACGCCTGTGTGACTAGCCCGTGTGCCCTAAAAATGACCATACACGCCCGTGTACCAGGCCGTATGCTAGGCCGTGCCAAACCTATAGGGTATACTGACTTATGCCACACGGCCAAGTCACACTCCCGCGTGTGAGGCCGTGTGGAACATACTGACTTGGTTTCTAATTCAACACCATGGGACACGTGACCGTGTACATGACCGTGTGTCACACACGACAGAGACACACGCCCGTGTCTCTACTCGTGTGGACAAAAATAGGCTATTTACCAAGCCATCTTGCCACCCAAATTTGCACACACCTATACAAATCAAATGGCACATAATCAAAGCATATATGGGCATCCAATTCAAGCACAACTAAGACCAAAACATGCCAATTCAAAACATACAATTTTCACAATCTCCAAAACACCTAATTTGTCACTTTCAATTGTGCACAACTTTACCTGAAACCACATGTATATCATAACTCTTAATGCACTCATATGGTACTCAATATACCAATCCAAAATAAGACATACACTAAGCAATTTGCTACCTTCACTACCATATCTCATCTAGGCATTTAATAAGTAAATATAAACCTCATCACCAAAGAGCATTAACACATATATATATACATCACCATATTTTCCAAAATAGGCCAAATTACAAGGCAATACACAAAATCAAATCAACCAAAATTAGCCAACTCAAATGGCTATATCCAACACCAAATATATATTAAAATGACCAAACTCCTATACATGCCATATGACCAAAACTTAGTTTCAAAAGTACTAAGAAGATAGTTGGATGGTGTGACGAAGTCTCCGACGACCCCGAATCCGAGCTAGCTTTGAAATCACTATAAAACATGGTAAAATAAATAAAGTAAGCTTTATAGCTTAGTAAGCTCGTATGAAAATAATAAGCAAAACTTACCATTTAATTTCCACTTCAAAAATGCATAAACTTACCAAAAAATATATAAGAAAGTGTTAACTTATACTCAATCATCTATTTAACCATAAACTTAAACCTTCCATATGATCAATGCACATTCAGTTTTCGTACAAACCTGTACCGATACATATCTATTCTCACCAATTCATATATTCGATATACCCGTTGAACCATTCGGAATAAAAGTCGGATACTCGGGAGTCCCGCACCCTAAGTGCTAATATCATGGCCCGAAGCCAACTCAATGTATCTCACACCCGAAGTGCCAATATCATGGCCCGAAGCCAAATCAATGTAACTCGCACCCGAAGTGCCAATATCATGGCCCAAAGCCAAATCAATATATCCCCTAATGACATGTCATTCGTATCCTAATCTATTCCTAAGGTTCAACCGGGATTTCCAATGCCGAATCTTCGTCAAATAAGTCTGCAATGTCATTTTTACAATTTATGAAATATTAAAGCATTTAAATTACAATTATAACAAAGCTTATTACATACGAACTTACCTCGGATGCAAAAACGGTGAAATAGGTTGATTAGTCGAGTACTTTGTTTTTCCCTCGATTTAGATCTGAATTTCCCTTTTCTTGATCTATATGTAATAAAATTTAGCTCATTTAATTATCTCTCTATTCAATTTAGTCCACAATACTCATTAAAGTACATTTAAACTTTTGCCCCAAGTATTTCACAACTTTTACGATTTAATCCTTATTACTTAAAATCACAAATTCATGCAATTTAACCACAACCCATGCTAGCCAAATTTTCAATTAGGTCCCTAGTAGCCCATATTTTTCATTTATTTCAAAATTTAACCACCAAATTTCAACATTTCACAAATTAATTCCTAATTTGCATTTTCACTAAAAAATCACTTAACAAAACTTGTATAACTATCATCAAACATTCATAATCTATCACCAAACATCAAAACACACATGTATTCATCAATGACAAAACCTTAAATCTTTAACATTTTTGCAAAATAGTCCCTGGGCTAGCTAGACTTAGCTACAACGATATCAAAAACGTAGAAATCATTAAAAACGGGTTAAAAAGGCATACCTAATTGAAGGAGAATAGCTTGCCGAATTTCAAGCCCTAAAAATGGCTCTTCTTCTTGCTAAGAATCGGCTAAAAATGATGATAGCCTTAATAATTTGATTTTTGTTTTATTTATTTTATGTTTATTTACAAATTTACTTAATTAACCTTAATTATAAAACATTATAATCACTTAATGCATGCCCATAATAGTCCACTCACAATTAAAATTGTCTAATTACCACTTAAGGACTCTTACTTTAAGGTTCTATAGCTATTTAATACCCTTAGCCATTAGAACATCACTTTTGCATTTTATGCGATTTAGTCCTTTTTATCAAATTGACTAATCAAACGATAAAATTTCTAAACGAAACTTTCACACAATCATTCAATCATGTTGTAGACATCAAAATAATAATAAAATAATTATTTTGACTACAGATTGGTTGTCTCAAAACCACTATTCTAATTTAACTAAAAACGGACTGTTACACTGATTGTATTGATATTAAGCGCAAATCTACAGAGTTTGAATGATTCCACAATCCAGATCTCTTGAAAGAAAACAACGAACAAATAAAATAAACTCTAAAAAACATAAGAAATAAAGAAAATGAAAATAAATCTAAGGAAAGAAACTAGGTTAATCAAATGTGTCTATAACAAGTGACAAATGAACCTATTTATAGCCTTCAGGTGGCCGTCGTCCTTAACCCTAGTTTAGTTAACGTTCCTGAGCTTAAAAGTTTGATTGTGTAGACCAAAACACCCATGCTTCGTGTTTTGTTTTCGTCACAAAGTCGATGTCGTGACACACCAGGACCTATGTCACGACATAGCAACTAGTATGCTTCTCTGTAGCCATCTTCAGGGGTATGTCGCGACACCCTCAGTCTGTGTAGCGACATCAAAGCTAGACTTAAGTTTTCTTCATTATGTTCCCTATGTTGCGACACCGGACCTCCCGTGTTGCGACATAGCGTCTAGTATTGGCCTAAAATGCCTTATAATGGTATCTTACACACTCACAAAGTATGTTAGCTCTCCCTTAGGCCTCATTCGGCCCTTAAGGTCAATAAAGGACCCGATTTGCACATTTTATAGAATGTAAGTAATAATAAATAAACTTAACTAAAATTTAATGAAAATGCTTGTATTCAGGCTCTTTAAGTGTGAAAACTAGTTTAATCTGCTACGCCGAATTATGACAGATCAAATATGAATCCAAAACATGCTAAAATACAACTTAAAGTGCCTAACCAATATGCCATTTTGGCACCATCACAAACAAGATATAAAACATCAATAAGCATCCAACTAATATGAAACTAAAATGCTTCATTTATAAAGTTCAACCATGCATTAAGGCTTATAATATAATTGTACATTCTTGTCACATTAAACTTGCAAATTTTCACCCTTAATCATGACAAAAATTCACTTAAACACTTATCAAACATGACCAAATAGGTTTCAAACCTAGAAAATGTTATTTATCATGCATGCCTTAACATTTCATTCAATCATTACTTGTAATCAAACTCATTCATAATTCCAAAACCAGGAATGCATCAACTAGACATATATATATCATTCATTCCACTAAGGCATAACATAAAAACCTTTAAAGCCAACATTACATGTCAACCATTACAAAAACTTCTCAAAAACATCATTTAAACACAAACACATATTCACAACCACACCTATATATACATGCCACATAACCAAGCTTTAAAACAAAACTGTAACAGCCTGTTTTCAGTGAAATCAAAACAGTGGTTTCGGGACCGCAAATTCAAAGTAAAAAAAATTATTTTATGATTATTTTATTCTCTACATTATGATAGTAATATCGTATAAGAATTTCGTTAAGAAATTTTATCGTTTACATGCTCAATTTGTTAAAAAGGACTAAATCGCGTCAAGTGCAAAAGTAGTGTTCTAGTAGATAAAGGTATTAAATAGCTATAAAACCTTAATGTAAGAGTCCTTATGTTGTAATTAGACCATTTATTATTTAAGTGGACAAATATGGGCATTAAATTAAGTGATTTGGATGTTAATTATTATGGTTAAAAAGGTAAATAAATAAAACAACTTAAATTAAATTAAAGTAAAAGAAATATATCATCTTTCTTCTTCTTTAACAACCGAAAATAGGGCTTAAGGAAGCCATTTCCAAGCTCAACCATTTTTCCATCTCTATCTTTGTGCATGTAAGTGCATTTTTGTCTTGTTTTTAATGATTTGTGTGTTTTTAGAGTCGTTGTAACTTAATCTAGCTAGCCTGGGGACTAATTTGTAAAATTGTATAAGAATCTAAGTTTTACCATGAATGGATATTGGTTGCTTTTTTTGTTTGATGGTAGAAAATGGATAGTTGTTTATAGACAAACAACTTTTGTTAAGTGATTTTTTGTAAAAATGTCAAATAAGTATTAAATTGAAAAATAGAAATTTTACATGGTATAATTTGTGAATTTATGAAATATACGGGCTGCTATAAGTATGTAGAATAATCGACTAGGCTTTTGGTAAGGATAAAATTTCATGAATTTTATTTTTCGAGCCTAGGGACTAAAGTGCAAAGGATTAAAAGTATAGGGGCAAAATGGTAATTTTGTAAAAAATATGTTTTGGATTAAATTGAATAAATTAAATGTTGAATTGAGTTAAATTTATATGTATAGATCTAGTTAGACCTCGTATAGAGTTAGATCGGGGCAAAGAGAAAGTCTCAGATTAATCACCTTCGTATTTACGTTTACTCGTAGAGGTAAGTTCGTGTAATTAAATTATGTATTTATATGTTTTAATTGAATTATATATATGTGTGTTTGTATACTTTTCATGTATAAATACCGATCGCATATTCGACGACGATCGATGACTACCGAGTCCCGTTTGAACCTTAAGAATCCGTAGGATACAAATGGCATGTCATTAGGGTTACTTGATTTGGGTGCTGGTTCTGAACATTCTACCGATGGCTGAGGTTCAGCATATGTTGCGGGTACTCCACAGCTCGTGTGAGCAACATTGTGTAGCTACGTACCGCCCCACAGCTCATATGAGCTTACCGATTTACAGCTCGAGAGAGTATACCAATTCATAGCTTGTATGAGTTAACATGTACAGGTTTTGATGGATTATAATTTAGCACACTATGTGTGAGCTATCTCGAGTATCCAACGATATTCTAAATGGTTCAACGGGCAATGTTCTGTTACTAGATAATATGAGTTCGATACGAACTATTACAGATATTTATATGAAATACATGGAAATGATTTTACATGATATATAGATACATGATATGGATGTTACATATATATGGAAACTTGATTAATTGTTGAGCTCATCCATGAGTATTGATTCATATATGAATTTACATGACTAATGTGGTTGGTGTATATGTGTTTAGGCTTTTGGCCAAGTTGTGTTGGGATATGCTTTGTTACTTACCTATTATTTGATCAAATGGTAAGTTAAATTCTATGTTATATGAACTTACTAAGCTTAAATGCTTACTCTGTGTTATTTTCCGTGTTTATAGTGAATCGAAAGCTCGTTCGGGTTAGAAGCTTGTCGGAGCTATATCACACTATCCATTGGCTCTTTTGGTACTTTTAGTTGGTTTAATTTTTGTTATAATGGCATGTATAGGTTATTTTGGCTAATGTTGGCTTATATGTGTCTTGGTTGTTGGAAATGAACATTTGGTTGGTTTGCATTTTGGCCTTGTGTTGGTGAAATGGTATATTTTGATGTGTATATAAGTAGCCTTGTAATGGTTGATATGTGACTTGATATGGTTGAATGATGGAAGATAGAAAGGTAGTTGAATGTGCATATTAAATATGTCATATAATTTGTAGTGAATTGGTGCTTTGTTATGGAAGGCATATATGTATATTGATGCTAGTGATTAATTGGTACCATTTTGTGTGTTTTGGTAAGTGAGTTACATGGTAAGTTTTGATGTAAATATGCACATATGTTAGTTGATCATTTGATTATACTGAACACATGGTTAGACATGTTTATAAATTGTCATTTGAGGTGCCTAAGGGCATATTGGTTGTGTGTGACTATACAATATGTTTAAGGCTTGATTATGCTTGTTTTGGGTGCCTTATTATGGCTTGTTGATATGCACAATGTTGGGTGTAGGTTTATGCCTATTTGGGTGAGAAATATGGCTTGTAAAATGACCTATTTTCGTCCACACGGTAGAGACACGGGCGTGTGTCTCAGCTGTGTGTGACACACGGCCAGGTGACACGGCTGTGTGTCCCCTTTAGCTTTCAAAGGGTTGTAAGTCAGGCTGTTACACGGCCTAGCACACGGCCTAGCACACGGCCTTGTACACGGGCGTGTGAGGTTACTTCGAAGGGTACACGGCCTAGCACACAGGCGTGTGGCTTGGCCATGTGGCCCAAGTCAGTGAGTTACACGAGCACATACACAGGCTGGGACACGCCCGTGTGTCCCTATTTTGAATACCCACACGGCCTAAGACACGGGCGTGTCTCTTGGTCGTGTGAGTCACACAGCCGTGGGACCCCTACAGCTTTAAAAATTTTCAATGTTTTTCGAAAAATTCTTTGAGTTCTCGATTTAGTCCCGACTTGTTTCTTATGCGTATTTAGGGCCTCGAGGGCTCGTATAAGGGACAACATTTATGATTTTGATTGGTTTTGATATGAATATTGTCATTATATGAAATGTTTGAAATTCTGTCCATTTGATTTGTAAACTTCGGTAATGCTCTGTAACACTGTTTCAGTGACGGATTCGTGTTAGGAGTGTTACATTTATTGGCATCAGAGCTACAGTTTAGTCGATTCTTGGACTGAATGTAGCGTGTACGACTCTAGCTATACATGCCATTATATAACTTGTGATAGTGTGGTATCTCCTGACCGTTTTAAACATGTTTTCATATAGCAATGACATCCAATCAAGCTGAGTCTGATGAAGTAGAGAGTAACGCTCAAGCCTCCATTCATGGAGTATCATCGAGCGGTGTGAGGCCCGAATTTGAGGGCTGGGGAAGAGAGGCTAAAGAAGCCTTCTTTGATATGATGAACGAATGGTTCACCGAGTTTGTACGGACGGAGTCGACTACTCAACAACCTTGATCCCCTCCTGCTCCCCAATTGGTTCCCGTTATTCCTCAAGGTATGGATCCAATCCGAGTTAGTAAGCCTCATGTTGATAAGATACGTAAGTACGGGGCTGAGGAATTCTGAGCTACTACTGAGGATGATCCCGACTGAATTCTAGTTTGATAATACAATCAGGGTTTTTGATGAGCTATCCTGTACACCGGCTGAATGTGTTAAATATGGTTATTAAAAGATTCGGCTTATCAGTGGTGGAACACATTGATTTCTGTTGTGCCGAGAGAGCAGATCACTTGGGAATTCTTTCAAACTGAGTTCCAAAAGAAATATATTAGTCAGAGGGTTCTGGATCAGAAACGTAAAGAGTTTCTGGAGCTCAAACAGGGCCATATGACTGTATTAGAATACGAGCTGGAATTTGTTAGATTGAGCAAATATGCCTGGAAGTGTATTCTGACCGAGACCGCTATGTGTAAAAGATTCGAAGAAGGGTTAAACGAGGACATTAAGCTTTTGGTTGGAAGTCTTGAGCTGAAAGAATTCGTTGTATTGGTTGATAGAACACATAGAGCCGAGAAGCTGAGTAAAGAGAAAAGACGTGCTGATTTTGAAGCTAGAGACTCGAGAAAGAGATCGACTGGGAAGTCCCATCAGTCAGTATCAAAGAAATCAAAAGAACATCACAACCGTTCTATTGCTTTTATGGGATATTCTAGTAGAGACAGAGGTACCTGACGCTCCAGTCCTAAACCTCAGGTTACATCTGTGGCGAGTGTGGGTAGTGTCAGAGATGCCAGACCCTAGTGTAAGCACTGTAAAAGACCACATTATGGTTAGTGTCGAGTGAAGAATGGAGCTTGCTTCAGATGTGGTTCCTTTGACCACTATCTTAGAGATTGCCTAGAGAAATTCGAGAAAGAGAAAGTTCAAACTACAAGATCGAGCAACACAGCTGTGAGAGGTAAACCACCTCGTAATCCCAAAAATGTGAGTGGTAGCCGTGATGTGATGAAAAACTCTACTGTGAGATCCGAGGCACGAGCACCAGCTAATGCTTATGCTATTTGCGTTTGCGAGGATGCTTCTGTGCCAGATGTTATTACCGGTACTTTCTCTATTTATGATACTGATGTTACTGCTTTGATTGATCCAGGATCAACCCATTCATATGTTTGCACGAATTTAGTATCTAGTAAAAATTTACCTGTTGAGTTCACTTAATTGGTGGTTAAAGTATCAAACCCCCTAGGTCAGTATTTGCTAGTTGATAAAGTTTGCAAGAACTATCCTTTATTGACACGGGGTTACAGTTTTTTTGGCTGATTTGATGTTATTACCGTTTGATGAATTTGATGTGATTCTGGGTAGGGATTGGCTAATTCTGCATGATGCTGTTGTAAACTATAGACGAAAGCTTATCGTATTAAAATGTCAGAACTGTGAGACGCTTCATATTGAATCAGATAATCCGAGTGGGTTGCCTATTGTTATATTAGCTATGTCAGCGCAGAAATATGTGAGAAAAGGTTGAAAGCACAACTGCAAGAATTGACAGATAGGGTTTTGCTTGACCCAGTTTTTCACCTTGGGGTGCACTAGTTCTGTTCGTTAAGGAAAAGGACGGATCGATGAGATTGTGTATAGACTACCGTAAGCTAAACAAAGTTACAATCAAGAATAAATATCCACTGCCTTAAATTGACGATTTGTTCGATCAGTTGAAAGGTGCCACAGTATTATCGAAGATTGATCTTCATTCTAGTTATTATCAGCTACGAGTAAAAGATTCGGACATGCCAAAAACTGCATTCAGAACTAGGTACGGACACTATAAATTTCTTGTGATACCATTTGGTTTAACTAATGCACCTGCAACATTTATGGATTTGATGAACATAATCTTCAGACCGTATTTAGAAAGATTTGTTGTGGTATTTATTGATGACATTTTGATATATTCCCAAGATGAGTCTGAGCATGCAGAGCATTTGAGAATTGTGTTGCAAACTCTGCGATAAACAACTATTTGACAAATTTAGCAAATGTGAGTTTTGGCTTCGAGAAGTCATTTTTTGGGACATATTGTATCGGCTGAAGGCATCAGAGTTGACCCGAGTAAAATTTTAGCAGTAGTTGATTGAAAACCACTGAGAAATGTATCCAAAGTTAGAAGTTTTCTGGGATTAGCCTGTTATTACAGAATATTCGTCAAAGAGTTTTCAATGATAGCTACACCGATGACGCGAATTTTATAGGAAGATTTGAAAGTTGAATGGTCCGAGAAATGTCAGCAAAGTTTCAATCAGTTGAAAGCATTGTTGACTGAGGCACCAGTTCTGGTTCAGCCTGAATCGAGTAAAGAATTTGTGATTTTTAGTGATGCATCTTTAAATGGTTTAGGCTATGTTTTGATGCAGGAAGGCAAAGTAATAGCTTATGCTTCCAGACAGTTAAAGCCGCATAAAAAGAACTATTCGACACATGACCTAGAGTTGGCAGCTATTGTGTTTGCGTTGAAAATTTGGCGAAACCATTTGTTCGGTGAAAAATGTCATATATATATCGATCACAAAAGTTTGAAGTATCTAATGTCATAGAAAGATTTGAATCTGAGACAACGTAGATGGCTCAAACTGTTAAAAGATTATGGTTGATCATTGATTATCATCCGAGAAAAGTGAATGTAGTTGCTGACGCTCTGAGTAGAAAATCTTTATTTGCTTTGCGAGCGATGAATACACGACTGACATTGTCTGATGATGGTTCGATCTTACTAAGTTGAAAGCTAGACCGATGTTTTTACAACAGATCTGTGAAGCTCAGGAATGTGATGATGATTTGTTAGTTAAACGGGCACAGTGTGAGTCGACTTCTAATTCAGAAATTTCAAATTTATTTTTTAGAGGTACAGTTTGTGTATCGAAGAATCCAAAATTCATTCAGAGAATCTTACATGAAGCTCATAGTGGTGGCATGTCTGTTCACCCGGGAAGTAATAAGATGTACGGTGATTTGAAACAGATGTAATGATGGCTGGGAATGAAACGTGAGATATTTGATTTTGTATCTAAATGCCTAGTATGTCAGCAAGTTAAAGCTGAACATCAGGTACCTTCTGGATTTTTACAGCCAATGATGATACCTGAGTGGAATTGGGATCGAGTTACTATGGATTTTGTATCAGGTTTACCACTATCTCTGAGAAAGAAATATGCCATTTGGGTTATCATTGATCGTTTGACGAAATCTGCCTATTTTATTTCTGTACATACAGATTTTTCCCTTGACAGATTAGTTGAGTTGTATGTTTCTGAGGTTATCAGATTACACGGAGTGCCAGTCTCCATTATTTCAGAAAGAGATCCGCGGTTTACATCACGATTTTGGAGAAAGTTACAGGAAGCTCTTGGTAATGGTCAATCCGAGTGAGTAATTCAGATTCTTGAAGATATGCTTCGTCATTGTGTTTTAGAGTTCCGGCAACTGGGAGAAATATTTACCATTGGTTGAATTTGCGTACAACAATAGTTTTCAATCAAGTATAAAGATGGCACCGTATGAGGCTCTGTAAGGTCATAAATGCCAAACTCTATTATACTGGACCGAGCTCAGTGAGAAAAAGATACATGGGGTTGATTTAATTCATGAGACTAAAGAAAAAGTAAAAGTGATCCGAGAAAGTTTGAAAGCAGCTTCAGATTGTTAGAAATCATATGCGGATCTTAAACGTAAATATATAGAGTTATAAGTTGGCGATAGAGTATTCTTGAAAGTATCGCCTTGGAAAAAAGTTCTTAGGTTCGGTCGCAAAGGGAAGCTGAGTCCATGATTTATCAGGCCGTATGAGATTACTGAAAGAATCAAACCTGTTGCTTATCATTTAGCTTTACTGATAGAAGTAGAAAGGATTCATAATGTCTTTCATGTGTCTATGTTACGACGTTACCGTCTGATTCTTCACATGTTATCTCACCGAAGGATGTCGAGATTCAGCTTGATATGTTGTACAGTGAGGAACCGATCAGAATTCTGGCATGAGAGGTGAAAGTATTGAGAAAAAAACATAACTTTAGTAAAAGTTCTCAGGCAACAAAACGGAGTAGAAGAAGCTGCCTGGGAACCCAAGGAAGCTATGAAAAAGCAATATCCGAACCTCTTTTCTGGTAAGATTTTCGGGGACGAAAATCCCTTTAGGGGGAGAGTTGTAACAACCCGTTTTCAGTGAAATCGGAACAGTGGTTTTGAGACAAAAAATTTGAAGTCGAAAAATTTATTTTATGATTATTTTATTGTCTACAGTATGATAGTAATACCGTATAAAAATTTCGTTAAGAAATTTTACCGTTTACATGCTCAATTTGATAAAAAAGACTAAATCACGTAAAGTGCAAAAGTAGTGTTCTAGTAGCTAAAGGTTGAAACACCCCAAACCCGGCCCACGAGCCTTGACCGGATCCGGTATGTTTCTCGATTAAAGCAGTTAAAAATTCGTTTGCTTCTTTGGAAAACTTTGGGTGATTTTGGTGAAAACTTAATTTGTGTTGGGTTCAGTTGAAAATCATTTGCGTTTAGGTGTCAAAATATTTAGCGTTTGTTTTAAAAAAAAATTACTTAAGCGTTAATTTAATAAAATATGTATCGTACCAAATTAATTAAAATGCTTGCGTAAACAGTTCATACTATAGCCTTATTACATCAAAATAAAAACCGAATAAATTCAAAATACTTATAAGAAAATGGAGAGTCCAAATTGAAAATAATCTTTGTGCTGAGCATGGCCACCACTAAGCTCCTGCCGACCCGGTCCATCACTGAGTGTCACCTGAAAAATATTCCTACAACGGGGTGAGTCAAACAGACTCAGTGTATAGCAACCACACTAAGCCCTAATGATTTAGGCATATCAGATCATACATATACATATTACAATTTACAAATAATGATGCATTCCCAAACCCAAACCTAGATGCCATCCGCTACACATCACCTGTACCAACCATCACACCGTGGGGACTACTAAGTCAACCCTCCATCCACTACACATCATCGAAGGCAGTCGCTGCAGACGACATGCTCATCGCCCTTATATATTGTGGCATAGCCACCAGATAAACTCTTTGTGACATAAGTCACCACATTCAGATTATGTGACCGAAGTCACCACATTCAGATATTGTGACCGAAGTCACCACATTCAAATATTGGGGTATAAACCACCAAATCACTTCCCCTTTCATAATCACTCATATGCCCCATGTCATACAAATATGCATAAACCATCTCATATTCCTTATTCACATTCTTATAGTTTCACATATGTGCCATAACAGATCATATTATACTCATAGTAGGAGTGGGTAAACGTACCTAAGTACTTTGTACCATTGCATGGTACCTTAGCCATAATTTTCACATTCTTAATAACACATGCATTAAAACAACACCATAAATCTATTAAAACTTAGGGTAGGGCTACACACCTGGTATTACCGCTTTACCAAAATCTTGAAAACCCAATCTAATGCTTTAGATCCTTAATTCCTACATTCGGCCAACACTTAGTGCTTTAGCAAAAGCCTATTCGGCTATATAACAAAATCCCGAAGGATTATCACAATCAAAATCTTACCTTGCTTTGCAGATTTGATTCCTAGACAAATCCGAAACTTTGTGATACTTCTTCCTTGAAATCGCCCACACTAGATCACTTAACGAGTTAGCTTCCGCTTTTGGATAATTAAGAAATAGATTGAACCACCAAATATGGCCTTGGCCGATTAGTATTTTCACTTACCTTTGCGAATCTAAAATCCCGAATGATCTTCTGTTGTAGTCAACTTAGCAGAAAACCTAAAATCCTCCTTCAAGGGTTCGGCCAGAGATCATTAAGGAGTTAGAATCTTGATTTTGGCTGAAAGAAAAGAAATAGAATGATGATAATAGAATCCTTACCCTCAGTGTTGGAATCGGCAACCCCCTTTATTTGAACCCACAGAGCTATTCGGCTATGGCCTATTTGTTGGTCACTTGGTTTCGGCTTTTTGGAGTCTTGCGAAAAAAAAGAAGAGAGAATAGAGTGTAGAGGGATTCGGCCAAAGTGAGAGGAGAGAATGGGAGGATGGTATTCGGCTATGTCAATGAGTAGAAAAAGGGAGAACACAAGTTACTCTTTCTTGGGAATTTTCGGCACAAGTGCAACAAAGAAGAGAAGAGGAGAATTTTTGGCACTTCACTAGAGAAAGAAAAGAAAAAGCGAGAAGAACCTCTAGACTTCTCTTTAGAAATTCGGCTATGACCAAAATTGATCACCAAAGAGTCCTTTGGCCTACCACACACATCCCCTTATCGGTCTCACATTTTTCTCCTATTTCCTCTCTTTATCACTTCATTCAAAATAATAAAATAACTCAATAATTATCCTTTATCCCCTAGCCGAATTTTAAAAGAAACCAACCACAATTAAAGCTCATCTCCTCAGTGTCTTATTACCGTCCAACTCTCCCCCTAGCTTGACGCAAAAACACTCCAAAAGTGTTCCCCTTGCTACTCGAACCTTGGCCCTGCTCGCATGCATGTGGCGTCACCTACCAAGGCCCTTAAGTGGCGCCTCCAAGCCACTTTACCAAGCCCATTCTTGTGTCCTAATTCCCCTACAACTTTTCTTAAGACCATATCGCTTAGGTTCCTCTTTTAGATTTAAAATCTAACAATTTCTAAGGCATTCTTCTACACACTAAAGTTCTAAAAATTCATAAAACACATTCATAACACACAAAGGCATGCTTTCACATATATTTAAGCACAAATGCATAAGCCCAAAATCCAGGATATTACAGTTCTACCCCCTTAAAATAATTTTGACCTCGAAATTACCTGGCTAAAATAAGTGAGGGTATTGCGTCGCATTGCTTCTTCTGGCTCCAAAGAAGCTTCTTCCGATCCATGATTACGCCATAACACTTTGACTAAAGGAACTGACTTTCTCCGTAGCACTTTCACATCTCGTTCCAAGATCCAAATCGGCTCTTCCTCATAGGACAAATTCGGCCTTAACTCCACCTCTTCAACTGGTACCACATGTGACGGATCCGATCGATAACGATGTAGCATAGAAACATGGAATACGTCGTGCATCTATTTTAATTCCGAAGGTAACTCTAACTGGTATGCCACTGGTCCAACTCGCTTCAATACCTGATATGGTCCTATAAACCTTGGACTTAACTTCCCTTTGTGACCAAATCTCATCACCTTCTTCCAAGGCGAGACTTTAAGGAATACTCGATCCCCCACATCAAACTCTATTTCCTTCCGCTTAATATCTGCGTATGACTTTTGCCTATCTGATGCTTCCTTCAACCGTGCCCGAATTACCTCAACCTTCTCCTCAGATTCTGCCACGATCTTTAAACCTTAAACTCGACGTTCCCCTAATACTGTCCAACACGTAGGAGTTCGACACTTCCGACCATACAGCGCTTCATATGGTGCCATCCGAATACTAGCCTGATAGCTATTATTGTATGCAAATTTCGCTGAAGGCAAATATTCTTCCCAACTTCCTCTGAAGTCTATCACACATCCCCTCAGCATATCCTCTAACACTTGGATTACTCGTTCAGATTGCCCGTCCGACTGTGGATGAAAAGCCGTAGTGAAATCCAATCTTGTGCCTATAGCCTGATGTAGTGCTTTCCAAAACTGAGACGTAAACCTTGGATCCCTATCTGAAATAATTGACACCGGTACTCCATGCAACCTTACAATCTTTGCCACATACAACTTTGCCAACTTCTGCAAAGAATGATCAACCCGCACAGGAATGAAATGCGCGGACTTTGTCAATCGATCCACTATCACCCATACCGAGTCCTTCTTAGTAGGCGTAAAGGGAAGCCCACTAACGAAGTCCATGGTGATTCTCTCCCACTTCCACTGCGGAATCTTTATCGGCTGAAGCAATCCTGACGAAACTTGGTGTTCAGCCTTAACTTGCTGACACGTCAAGCATTTCCCTACAAATTCGGTAACTTCCCTCTTAAGACCAGGCCACCAAAACTGTTCCCTTAGGTCTCTATACAATTTACTACCTCCAGGATGCATAGCATAAGGGCTACTATGCGATTCCTGAAGAATTCTCCGCCTTAACTCCTTATTCTTAGGCATACAGACCTTACCCTTGAAACACAATACTCCCTCGTCATTAATACCATAGTCTTCCAACTCCCCACTCTGCAATTGCTGCAACTTAGCACTGAAATCCTCATCCACTAACTGACTTTCCTTCACCTCATTCAGCCATGTCGGCTTGACTTGCAACTCTGCCAGCAGACTTCCATCGTCATACAAGCTCAGATGTGCAAACATTACCCTCAGATCCGATACCACTTTCCGACTTAAGGCATCTGCCACTACATTCGCCTTGCCCGGATGATAGTCTATAGAACAGTCGTAATCCTTCAGTAATTCCACCCACCTTCGCTGTCTCAGATTTAGCTCTTTCTGAGTCAGTAGATACTTAAGGCTCTTGTGGTCCATGTAGATCACTGACTTCTCTCCATATAAATAATGCCTCCATACCTTAAGAGCAAAGACCACTGCCGCCAATTCCAAATCATGCGTCGGGTAGTTAACCTCGTGTGGCCTTAATTCTTTGAGACGCATAGCGACTACCTTCCCATCTTGCATCAATACGCATCCCAATCTCGTGTGAGAAGCATCACAAGTACACCACAAAGTCCTTCCCGCTCCAGGTGAATCAAAACCGGAGCTTGACTCAAAACCCTCTTAAGCTTCTCAAAGCTCTCCTGTTGCTTATCTGTCCAAACGAAAGGTACCTCCTTTCTCAACGACTTTTGTCAAAGGTGCGGCTATTGATGAAAACCCTTCTACAAACCTTACGTAGTAGCCACTAATCCCAAGAAATCGCGAACCTCACCACGGACTTAGGTGGTTTCCAATCTAATCTTGCCTCAATCTTACGAGGATCCACCCTTATTCCTTCAAAGCAGACACCACATGCCCTAAGAATGCGACTTCCTTCAGCCAAAATTCACACTTGCTTTGAATTTGGGATAAAGCTTCTTCTCCCTTAACACTTGCAACACTTTCCGGAGATGCTCGTCATGTTCTTCCTCAGACTTGGAGTATACTAGGATATCGTCGATGAACACAATGACGAACCAATCCAAGTAGGGTTGAAAAACCCGGTTCATCATATCCATGAACGCGGCTGGGGTGTTCGTCAATCCGAACGGCATTACTACGAACTCATAGTGCCCGTATCTTGTTTGGAAGGCTGTCTTATGGATATCCACATCCTTCACCTTAAGCTGATGATATCTAGACCTTAGATCTATCTTCGAGAATACTGCTGCCCCCTTCAGTTGATCGAACAAGTCGTCTATCCTCGGCAACGGGTACTTGTTCTTGACGGTCAGCTTATTCAGCTGACGATAATCTATGTACATGCGCATAGTTCCGTCCTTCTTCTTCACGAACAAGAACGGTGCTCCCCATGGAGACACACTGGGTCGGATAAACCCACGATCAAGCAACTCTTGGATTTGAGCCTTGAGCGCAACCAACTCCTTTGGTGCCATTCTGTACGGAGCGATAGATACTGGCACCGTTCCAGGCAACAAGTCAATTCCAAACTCCACTTCCCTATCCGGGGGTATTCCCGGTAGTTTCTCCAGAAAAACATCCACAAACTCCTTTACTGTTCTTACTCCACTAACTCCCCCTTCTTTGGCATCCAACGCCCTAACAAAAGTCAGAAATGCCTTGCACCCTTTTCGAACCATCTTATCAGCCTTTAACGCCGAAACTACGTTAGACAAGTAGTTTCTTCTTTCTCCTATCATAATTATCAGCTCATCCTCCGGCGTCTTTAACTCCATTCGTTTAGCTGCACAATCCAATATAGCCCGGTGTTCCACTAGCCAATCCATGCCAAGTACGAGATCGAATTCTCCGAAGGGTAGTTCCATTAAGTCGGCAGGGAAAATCACTCCTTGAATCTCTAGAGGTACACTCCGAAAGATCTTGTTCACCACTATGGTTTGACCTAATGGGCTAACTACAGTCATCTCTCTATCAGATAATTCAGAGGCTATGCCTAGTGTTTCAAATACACTACTTGCAACATAAGAATGGGTCGAGCCCACATCAATCAAAGCAAAATAAGGCTTGTTCGCTATAAGGAACATATCGGTTATGACGTCCGGTGCGTCTCCATCCTCCCTTCGGTGAACCGCATACACTAGACCCGGCTGTCTAGCCTCTGTATTACCAACACCTCTGCCCGGGGTCCCACATCCTCTTCCAGCACCATTACCTCTGTTATTCAGACCACGACCCCACTGAGGCTACTGTCCACCTGTTCTGGCCTGATTAATACCCTGACTAGCTGGGCGGCTCCCGTCTATCATTATAGGACAGTCCTTGATCACATGTTCCATAGATCCACACTTGAAACAACCTCCCGTCTTCTTCCAACATTCTCCTAGGTGCCTCTTCCCACACTCAGTACAAGTACGATACTGCCCTCCTGTCACCGCCTGCTGACCTCGCGGCCCATCAACCCTAGGCCTCTTCTGTGTATTTCCTGATGACTCTGATGATCTAAACCCTCTCTTTTGCCTTTTCCGATCAGTATTCTGCCTTACAGAGTCCTTAACTCCTTCGGCTACTTTAGCCTTCTCTACTAACACGGTAAATTCCCGTTCCTGCTGCGGAGCTATCAACAACCTTAGATCATCCCTAAGTCCGTCCTCAAATAGGACACATCGGTCATGCTCCGTAGCCACCATTCCTCGAGCATATCGGCTCAACCTTAAGAATTCAGCCTCGTACTCCGCTACGGACTTGTTCCCTTGAACCAGCCCCAGAAATGCCTTCCTCTGAGCATCAATATAATTAGTACCAACATACTTCTTCTGGTATGCCGCCTTAACATAGTCCCAAGTGAGTTCCTCAGCCGTAGCACCATCCCGAACTGTGAGCCACCATTGATATGAATCATCGCGAAGAAGCGACACCATTCCTTTCAGTTTCTCCTCAGCGGTCAGATCCAGCTCATCCATAATTTGATCCGTCGCCTCCGGCCAATACTCAGCCGTGCTGGGTGCCACACCAGATACGCCACGGAATACCTCAGCTCTATTGGCTCGGAGTCACTCGGGTACAGATTTCTGAGCTCCCATACCTCCACTTGCTCCAGCCACCATCTCAAGAACCCGCAGCATCGCCTGCAATACTGCATCATCCCACGTCTGATCTTGCTGCTCAACACCAATAGCTGGTGGTGGGGGTGGTGGTACCTCATTTTCGGACCCTTGTCCATACCTAACGGGTTCCGATACGGTCATTCTACCTCTACCACGTCCTCGCACATTACGACCACGTCCTTTAGAGCTCATTTCTACGATCGCGCTTTAATCTGGTTAAGAAATTTTTATGCATTAGTATTTTGTTCCACTGATTATCCGCGAAGAAATTTTATGAAAGAAGTTTAGAAGTAGTTCTTTCGATCGATCAAAGTTTCAAGTCTTCTATCCTAATTTAGAGGAGCACATTCGTTCAATATTCTTACCACACACATTCATCATTCAAACATTTTTTGTCCGTTTCTATCCCAAGGGTATTTTCGTAATTTGTCCTACAGGGTATTTTGGTCACAAATCGGGGTCAATTTGAAAATCTTAATAAAACACTTTGAAATTTTCAAAACTCGAGGGTACTTTTAAAATTTTTCTCAAATCAGAGGTATGGCAGAAATTTTGAAAATCGGGGTCATTTTGGTAATTTTGTAAGTCAGGGGTAATTTCGTAAATTTTCCCAAATCAAGGTATCTTAATATTTTGCAAACTAGGGGTTTCTGATATTTTGGAAAAATATCTTAGTAAAAGTTAAAGGTAGTATGGTAATTTAAAATTTTTCTAACCAAAGGCATTTTAGTAATTTTACAACAAGGGGTATTTAGGTAATTTTGTAAATCAGAAATATTTGGAGAAATGTTTCAAAATAGTTTTCCCACAATTCATAAGGATAAATTGGTGATTTTAAAACTAGGGTTTTCATAAAAATACGGCTAGTCCCTTTCGGGTTTTATTTATTGAGTTTATCCCGTGAATAAGTCCTCTTGGTTAGGGTGAACCGTAGCTACGCACTGCAGGATTCGAGCGAAGAGGAGGTGAGTCACTAGGATCGCTTAAATACCGTGCTCTTCCAGAATCCAATCCTAGACATGCGCACAATGGTTGCCACACCTAACTCTCGTGACTTAGTCACAGGTTTGTTTAGTTAGGCATTAAGTCTTATGTAATTCTTATGTTGGGGTAGACTAATCCTAGGGCTCAAGTACTTAATATACTAATCTACATTCCCGATATACCCTTCTAAAAATCATACTATAATTCACACAACAGCTTAGGAGTACTTACAGTGGACTTGTGTCGGAGACTTAGGTGCCATGCCGTAAAAACTCGCTCATGTCACAAAAATTTTCACAAAAATTTATTTGGGCCAAATCTTGAAAATATTGTGGGCTTCAAACCCAAGGTCGAGAGTTTTAAAACCTAGCTCTGATACCAAGCTGAAACACCCCAAACTCAGCCCACGAGCCTTGACCGGATCCGGTATGTTTCTCGAGTAAAGCAGTTAAAAATTCGTTTGCTTTTTTGGAAAACTTTGGGTGATTTTGGTGAAAACTTAATTTGTGTTGGGTTCAGTTGAAAATCATTTGCGTTTAGGTGTCAAAATATTTAGCGTTTGTTTTAAAAAAAATTACTTAAGTGTTAATTTAATAAAATATGTATCGTACCAAATTAATTAAAATGCTTGCGTAAACAGTTCATACTATAGCCTTATTACATCAAAATAAAAACCGAATAAATTCAAAATACTTATAAGAAAATGGAGAGTCCAAATTGAAAATAATCTTTGTGCTGAGCATGGCCACCACTAAGCTCCTGCCGACCCGGTCCATCACTGTGTGTCACCTGAAAAATATTCCCACAACGGGGTGAGTCAAACAGACTCAGTGTATAGCAACCACACTAAGCCCTAATGATTCAGGCATATCAGATCATACATATACATATTACAATTTACAAATAATGATGCATTCCCGAACCCAAACCTAGATGCCATCCGCTACACATCACCCGTACCAACCATCACACCGTGGGGACTACTAAGTCAACCCTCCATCCACTACACATCATCGAAGGCGATCATTGCGACGACGTGTGCTCATCGCCTCTTATATATTGTGGCATAGCCACCAGATAAACTCTTTGTGACATAAGTCACCACATTCAGATTATGTGACCGAAGTCACCACATTCAGATATTGTGACCGAAGTCACCACATTCAAATATTGGGGTATAAACCACCAAATCACTTCCCCTTTCATAATCACCCATATGCCCCATGTCATACAAATATGCATAAACCATCTCATATTCCTTATTCACATTCTTATAGTTTCACATATGTGCCATAACAGATCATATTATACTCATAGTAGGAGTGGGTAAACGTACCTGAGTACTTTGTACCATTGCATGGTACCTTAGCCATAATTTTCACATTCTTAATAACACATGCATTAAAACAACACCATAAATCTATTAAAACTTAGGGTAGGGCTACACAGCTGGTATTACCACTTTACTGAAATCCCGAAAACCCAATCTAATGCTTTAGATCCTTAATTCCTACATTCGGCCAACACTTAGTGCTTTAGCAAAAGCCTATTCGACTATATAACCAAATCCCGAAGGATTATCACAATCAAAATCTTACCTTGCTGCCGATTTGATTCCTAGACAAATCCCGAAACTTTGTGATACTTCTTCCTTGAAATCGGCCCACACTAGATCACTTAACAAAAGTTAGCTTCCGCTTTTGGATAATTAAGAAATAGATTGAACCACCAAATATGGCCTTGGCCGATTAGTATTTTTACTTACCTTTGCAAATCTAAAATCCCGAATGATCTTCTGTTGTAGTCGACTTAGCAAAAAACCCGAAATCCTCCTTCAAGGGTTCGGCCAGAGATCATTAAGGAGTTAGTATCTTGATTTCGGCTAAAAGAAAAGAAATAGAATGATGATAATAGAATCCTTACCCTCAGTGTTGGAATCGGCAACCCCCCTTTATTTGAACCCACAGAGCTATTCGGCTATGGCCTAGATGTTGGTCACTTGGTTTCGGCTTTTTGGAGTCTTGCGAAAAAAAAAGAAGAGAGAATAGAGTGTAGAGGGATTCGGCCAAAGTGAGAGGAGAGAATAGGAGGATGGTATTCGGCTATGTCAATGAGTAGAAAAAGGGAGAACACAAGTTACTCTTTCTTGGGAATTTTCGGCACAAGTGCAACAAAGAAGAGAAGAGGAGAATTTTCGGCACTTCACTAGAGAAAGAAAAGAAAAACTGAGAAGAACCTCTAGACTTCTCTTTAGAAATTCGGCTATGACCAAAATTGATCACCAAAGAGTCCTTTGGCCGGCCACACACATCCCCTTATCAGTCTCCACATTTTTCTCCTATTTCCTCTCTTTATCACTTCATTCAAAATAATAAAATAACTCAACAATTATCCTTTATCCCCTAGCCGAATTTTAAAAGAAACCAACCACAATTAAAGCTCATCTCCTCAGTGTCTTATTGCCGTCCAACTCTCCCCTAGCTTGACGCAAAAACACTCCAAAAGTGCCTCCCCTTGCTACTCGAACCTTGGCCCTGCTCACATGCATGTGGCGTCACCTACCAAGGCCCTTAAGTGGCGCCTCCAAGCCACTTTACCAAGCCCATTCTTGTGTCCTAATTCCCCTACAACTTTTCTTAAGACCATATCGCTTAGCTTCCTCTTTTAGATTTAAAATGTAACAATTTCTAAGGCATTCTTCTACACACTAAAGTTCTAAAAATTCATAAAACACATTCATAACACACAAAGGCATGCTTTCACATATATTTAAGCACAAATGCATAAGCCCAAAATCCAGGATATTACAAAGGTATTAAATAGCTAGAGAACCTTAATGTAAGAGTCCTTATGTGGTAATTAGACCATTTCTTATTTAAGTGGACAAATATGGGCATTAAATTAAGTGATTTGGATGTTAATTAATATGGTTAAAAAGGTAAATAAATAAAACAACTTAAATTAAATTAAAGTAAAAGAAATATATCATCTTTCTTGTTCTTCACCAACCGAAAATAGGGCTTAAGGAAGCCATTGCCAAGGTCAAACATTCAGCCATCTCTCTCTTTGTGCATGTAAGTGCATTTTTGTCCCGTTTTTAATGATTTTTATGTTTTTAGAGTCGTTGTAGCTTTATCTAGCTAGCCCGGGGACTAATTTGTAAAACTGTTTAAGAATTTGAGTTTTGCCATGAATGAATATTGGTTGCTTTTTTTGTTTGATGGTAGAAAATGGATAGTTGTTGATAGATAAACAACTTTTGTTAAGTGATTTTTTGTAAAAATGTCAAATAAGGATTAAATTGAAAATTAGAAATTTTACATGGTATAATTTGTGAATTTATGAAATATATGGGCTGCTATAAGTATGTAGAATAATTGGCTAGGCTTGGGTAAGGATAAAATTTCATGAATTTTATTTTCTAAGCCTAGGGACTAAATTGCAAAGAATTAAAAGTATAGGGGAAAAATGATAATTTTTTCTAAACTTTGTTTTGGATTAAATTGAATAAATTACATGTTGAATTGAGTTAAATTTATATGTATAGATCTAGTTAAACCTCGTACGGAGTTAGATCGGGGCAAAGAGAGTCTCGAATTAAGCGCCTCTGTATCTACGTTTACTCGTCGAGGTAAGTTCGTGTAATTAAATTGTGTATTTATATGTTTTAATTGAATTATATATATGTGTGTTTATATAATTGCCATTTATAAATACCGATCGCATATTCGACGGCGTACGATGACTACCGATTCCCGTTTGAACCTTAGGAATTTGTAGGATACAAATGACATGTCATTAAGGTTATATGATTTGGGTGCTGGTTCTGAACATTCTACCGATGGCTGAGGTCCGGCATGTGTTGTGGATACTCCACAGCTCGTGTGAGCAGCATCGTGTAGCTATGTACCGCCCTACAGCTCATATGAGCTTACCGGTTCTCAGCTCGTATGAGCATACAAATTCTCAGCTCGAGAGAGCGTATCGATTCACAACTCATATGAGCATACATTTACAAGATTTGACAGATTACAATTTAGCACACTATGTGTGAGCTATCCCAAATATCCAATGATATTCTAAATGGTTCAACGGGCAATGTTCCGTTACGAGTTGATATGAGTTCGATACGAACTATTACAAGTATTTACATGAAATACATGGAAATGATTTTACATGATATATAGATACATGATATGGATGTTACATGTGTGTGAAAATTTGATTAATTGTTGAGCTCATCCATGATTATTGATTCATATATGAATTTAGATGACTAATATGGTTGGTGTATATGTGGTTAGGCTTTTGGCCAAGTTGTGTTGGGATATGCTTTGTTACTTACCTATTATTTGATCAAATGGTAAGTTAAATTCTATGTTATACGAACTTACTAAGCTTAAATGCTTACTCTGTGTTATTTTCCATGTTCATAGTGAATCGAAAGCTCGTTCGGGTTAGAAGCTTGTCGAAGCTATATCACATTATCCATCGGCTTTTTTGGTACTTTCAGTTGGTTTAATTTCTGTTATAATGGCATGTATAGGTTATTTTGGCTAATGTTGGCTTATATGTGTTTTGGTTGTTGGAAATGACCATTTGGTTGGATTGCATTTTGGCCTTGTGTTGGTCAAATGGTATATTTGATGTGTATATAAGTAGCCTTGTAATGGTTGATATGTGACTTGATATGGTTGAATGATGGAAGATAGAAAGATAGTTGAATGTGTATATTAAATATGTCATATAATTTCTTGTGAATTGGTGCTTTGTTGTGGAAGGCATATATGTGTAGTGATGCTAGTGATTAAGTGATTAATTGGTACCATTTGGTGTGTTTTGGTAAGTGAGTTACATGGTAAGTTTTGATGCAAATATGCACACATGTTAGTTGATCATTTGATTATATTGAACACATGGTTAGACATATTTATAAATTTTCATTTGAGGTGCCTAAGGGCATATTGGTTGTGTGTGAATATACCATATGTTTAAGGCTTGATTATGCCTGTTTTGGGTGCCTTATTATGGCTTGTTGGTATGCACAATGTTGGGTGTAGGTTTATGCCTATTTGGGTGAGAAAAATGGCTTGTAAAATGGCCTATTTTCGTCTACGCGGGCGTATGTCTCAGCCGTGTATGACACACGTCCAGTTGACACGGCTGTGTGTCCTCTGTTGCTTTCAAAGGGTTGTAAGTTAGGCTTTTACACTGTCTAGCATACGGCCTGGCACACGGACATGTGAGGTTATTTCGAAGGGTACATGGCCTAGCACATGGGTGTCTGGCTTGGTAGTGTCGCCCAAGTCAGTGAGTTACATGGGCACGGACACGGGCTGGGACACTCCCATGTGTCCCTATTTTAAATGCCCACACGGCGGAAGAAATGGGTGTGTCTCTTGGCCGTGTGACCCCTGCAGCTTTGAAATTTTTCAATGTTTTTCAATAAATTCTCTAAGTTCCCGGTTTAGTCCCGACTTGTTTCTAATGCGTATTTAGGGCCTCGAGGGCTCGTATAGGGGACAACATGTATGATTTTGATTGGTTTTGATATGAATATTGACATGATATGAAATGTTTGGAATTCTGCCCATTTGATTTGTAAGCTCCAGTAATGCTCTGTAACCCTATTCTGGCGACGGATTTGGGTTAGGGGTATTACAAAAACAAAGGTCTATCGAGGCTGAAGTTTAATAGTGTAAGCGCCGAAGATGATCCAATCGTCGGGTTCCACAAAATGTTAACTATAGGAAAACAAAAAATGAAACAGAGGAAGCTTCAAATAAGTTTAGTAAGCTCATAGTTATTAACACGATAAACTTACCTCATTTCATAACTAAACGTATCAAAATAACTAATATAACTCAATTTCCTGTCATAACATTCCACACATCAAGGTAAGCAATTTGTATAAACCAAATCATATAACTTTTCAAACCATTCAATATGATTCATATCATTATCATTCAATCGGAACTATTGAGCATGTGAATCATGTTAAACAATTGATCACATCCATTCTCATTCACATTATTTTCAAATCACCACATACACAATCAAATGTTTTTTTTTTAAACAATTAGCTTGATGAACTCAATTAATAAGATATATATATACAAGTAAGTACAACACACCAAGTTGCTCGATTGAGTGATAACTACATCACACCTAGGCACTGTAGTGCAAATCCCATAGGCACATTCACACCAAATGGCTCAAAAGAACGTTAACTACACTACACCAAGACACCATAGTGCAAAGCTTGGTAATCCGTAACAAATGCAAGATTCCAATGTAAACTTTGATATCTTCATCTAATATTTTACTCCACGTCATGTTTTACACATATCCCCTACTAGCATGCAATCAACCCTATTGGCATGCCAATTGTATCTTATACTACGTTCATCCAAACTCAATACACATATCAAAACATTTAATACAATTTATTCCATTTCTCACGTTTTGTACTATTCCAATCATAGTTCGAGATATAATCACATACCATTAAATTCGTTCACCTGATATCATAAAAATATATATATAAATACATGTCTTTTAACAATCTAATATCACCATGTATAAATCATAAACTCGTATAATAAATTTTACCTTCATTCAATACTGTATATCTATCCGTATTTACCACATTTTTCAAATGTAGTCATTTTCTCACCTTTTTGTACCAATTTGTAAACAATTTAAAATGCACTCAAATATTATAATTTTACAATCCAACCACAAACATTACATAAATATACTTAATTATATAGTATGAACTTACCAAGGTAAAAAAAACAGTAGAATCGATAAGGACTAATCTATTATTTTCCCTTTTTCTCGTTTATCTATCGGTTGGTTCGGCTCTTGATCTATATGGTAACTCATTTCAAATTATCACTTCTAAACACTTTAAATCATCTCAATTCATGTATTTAACATCTTTTATTCATCTTTCACAATTTCCCTAAAATTTTGTATTTTATTCAATTTAGTCCCTAAAGTCGAAACTATTATATCTTTCAAATTCAAGCTTTATTTTACAATCCAATTTCAATTCCTTTCTTGTATAGCCCTTTAAATACATAAATTTTAGAAATTTCATATCAAAATTTACATTATTACATTTTAGTCCCTAAACTCAAAACTAATAAAATTTAATTTACAAATTAGTCCTATTTCATTTCTAAGCTTCAAAATCTACCATTAGCATTCAAAAAATTCAAGTAATATCAATGGAAACTTTTGTAAAATTTGACAATTTTACAATTTAATAGTTAGATTAAGCTACAATGATCTCAAAAACATAAAATTTATGAAAAACATGCTTAAAAATGCTTACATGCAAGGACACACACTTGGTCAAACTTTAAAGCTTCTTCAATGGTGTTTTCGGGTGGAAGAGGAGAAAATAAAAAAAGATGGTGATGTTTTGTTTTTATTTTACTTTAACTTTTATTGTTTTATCTTAATATAGTTTATTAAAAACCATGCACCAACAGTCCCACTGAGGTTAATAGGGCCTAATTATAACATAAGTCCTTACACATTTAATGATTAAACCTTTTAACTAATAAAATTAAATAGCGGTTAACTTTTACTATTTTTACAATTTAGTCATTACACCTTAATTTGCTATCTAATTACCAAAATTTTTGGACTAGAATTCAATCCACCTATATGGTATGCAACACCCCTCACCCGTATTCAACGCCGGAATAGGGTTACAAGGTATTACCGATCAATCAACATCATTTATCATACATAATTCATACATTTATGCATTCATACTCAAATTCCATTCAATCATATTCATATTGTCCCTTATGAGGGCCTACGAAGCCTTAAACATGCGTTAGAAGTGGTTCGGGACTAAACTGATAACATATAAAATTCTTGAAAAACTTATAAGTTTTTCAAACATACAAGGGTCACACGCCCGTGTGAACAGGCCGTGTGCCTCACACGGGTAGTAGACACGCCCATGTCTTAGGTCATGTGAAAACAGGGCATACATACTGACTTGCAACACACGGCCGAGGACACGCTCGTGTGCCAGGCCGTGTGAAATCTGGAGAGTATACTGACTTGGGTCACACGGCCAACCATACACCCGTGTGTCCTTCAAAGTGGCCACACATGCCCATGTGCTAGGCCGTGTGCCATTTAGGGGGGTATACTGACTTATACCACACGGCCAGTTACATGCCTGTGTGTGAGACCGTGTGGAGTATATTGACTTCATTTCAATTTCAACACCAGGGGACACATGGCCGTGTATCATGACCGTGTGTCGCACATGGCTGAGAAACATGCCCGTGTCTCTGCCCGTGTGGACAAAAATATGCCATTTGCGAAGCTAATTTGCCACCCTTTTTACAAATACCTACACAAGCTCAAATGGCATAATTTGAAGACAAAAATATGCTGCCAAAAGTCATCAACCAATACACAAACATACCTAATCCATTTCAACCATTTCAATACTCAATTCATATCATTTACCTATTCAAATACTAAGCAATTTAACTTGCTTTTTTAAGCATAATTCACATTGTATAATTCATTTGACAAGGCTAATCCAAACATTCATAACCACCTCAATCCCATTCATCCATTATAGGTCTATTACCAAACATTAAAAGTAGATCAATTTGCATATTCATAAGCATCATCAAGTTCATCATTTTATGCCAACACAAATGGCCAAATTGCACATTCATCAAACATACCAAAATGACTTAAGCCTATACATGCCATATACCATATATACATAGCTTCAAAAGTACCAAAGTAGATGATCGATAGTTTTATGAAGTCTCTGACGATTCCTGGATCTGAGCTAGCTTCGTAGAACTATAAAACATAGAAACAATTAAATAAAGTAATCTTTAAGCTTAGTAAGTTCGTATGTGAACATGAAATAATCACAACATTCATATAACAATTCAAAATAGATAATATCATTAACATTTATAGCATCAATTCATGAATTAACATAAATTTTATCTATGTCCTTATTCATGAGTTCTTAACTTCATCTATCTCAATACGTGAATAGTTTTCTGTGCATACCTGTACCAATACATTTCTATTTCTCATCCATACTTTTAATAAACCACTCCGGTTTACAAATGCTTTCGATACAAATTCGTCGATTTTTCTGATGCCATAGTCCAACTATGGTCTTTCACATACATTGCCAAAGCCCTGCCGTGGTCTTTCATTCACATGCCATAACCTGGTTATGGTCTTATTATTCGGTTGCCATAGCCCGGCTATGGTCTTATTCAGCAACTTGCCTTACTCAACTTGTACATTTCATTTAATATCTCAACATTCATCCAATAGAATAAATACTATCTCAATTTCATCCATTCAATAAATAGATACACATTGAAGTTCAATTATACGAACTTACCTCGTATTCAGAATTGACGGATCGGATTGATTACTCGATAACCTTACTTTCCCCCGATCTAAATTTGAATTCTTTCTTTCTTGATCTATATGAATTCAAAATTAACTCATTTATTCATTGATTCATTCAATTTAGTCCACAAGCACATAATTAGGCATTTTTACACTTTAGCCTTTAAAGTTCCACATTTATTCAATATAGTCCCTATTTCACAAATACAAAAAATTCACAAAATTCAACTTAACCCATGCTTAGCCGATTTATACATAAGCCCCTAACAGCCCAAAACTTTCATTTATTTCACATTTCAACCACACAATTTGCATATTTCTCAATTCAATCCCTATTATGCATTTTCATCAAAAATAACTTTATAAAACATGAAAATCTATCATCTATGTAACATCCTAAAAAATTAGGGGTTGTAATTTTTGCATGTTTTCATGTTGTGCTTGCTCAGCTGGTTAATTGAGTGTATTTGGGGGTTCTAGAGAGGCACAGGTTCGAGTCCAGCACAGGGAAAATTTTAGTTTTTGGCTCTTTAGTGGAGAGGGCTTTGGCGATGGGGCTTAAGTATAATTATGTGCATTTAGGAGACACAAGTTGGGCATGTGGCAAGGTGGCTGTGGCGTCAATGAGAGAGCAAGGAGGGAAGGGGTTCGAATTCCTCAGTTTACAAAATGAAAGCTTTTATTTTGTGGCAGGTGTAACACCCCAAACCAGGTCTATGCGTTAAGACGAGATTTGGTTTGTCACACCGAACGAACATCCAAAATTTCTCTAATGATTTAAGTAAAACAGTAATGCAAAGCCTTTAGAAATAAGGTTTAATAAAAACTAAGTACAATGATTATGAATTAAGAAAAATACTTGGTTGAAATCTTATATATATATTAGTCAAAACCTTAACACAGTTTTTTTTTTAAAAAAGAATTTGAAAGAAATTGAAAAGTAATTTAGGTGTCCAAAATTGTTATAAAACACAATATTTTTAAGAAACTTTATAGATTTAACATAAGCCCATATTAATGATCTAAAAATAAAGTTAAATCCATCCACACATAAAAACAATCCATAAAAACATAATTAGAGGCCTTATTACAACATACCCAAAATAGTAATTAAAATAAGTAACTTAAATAAAGTTCATAGTTTATAAAACCCACGCTCGTAGTATGGCCTCCACCATGTCATCCCCGCCCAAGTCCACATCAATTTCCATTACACGAGATGGATAATAAAACGGGGTGAGTTACAAAGAACTCGAGTGTGTAACTCACTTACCACCATTATTGGGCCGGACCATCAAGGCATTAATTTGGGTTTGAGCCCAATTACAAACTTTAACAATATAAAATGAAATAAAATATATTAAAATGCATGTAAAATGAATTTCCCAACCAAGCCTAATTTCCATCCGCTACACACCCCGTACCAACCAAAGACACTGTGGGGATCCAGTCAACCCACCATGCCAAACACACCAATCGTAGGCATTTAGCCTTTTAAATAATATTGTAGTGCACTCACCAACTAGATTGTGACATAGTCACCGAACTAGAGGCATTAAGCCAAAATTTGTGGCGAGCCACCGAACTAGATACGTGGCCACAGGCCTTTCTTCTCTTCCTCAAATCCCATCCCATGCATTTATGTATGAATAACAAACTTTAATCATAAATGATTTATCAAGTAACCCATAATACAAATGAGTTTTTAATAAAACCTTTCATTTGGGCCTATTAACAATATAGTATTAAACTTTGGCCATATCTCGAACTAGAGGTTTTGGCCCATTAGCGATCTAGCAAACTTTGGCCCATATTATCGATCTAGCGGTTTATGGCCCAATTTATCGATCTAGCGATCTTTCGCCCAATTTAACAATCTAGCGATATTTCGACTCAATTTATCGATCTAGCAATATTTCGGCTCAATTTATCGATCTAGCAATATTTCGGTTCAATTTATCGATCTAGCAATATTTCGGCTCAATTTATCGATCTAGCAATATTTCGGCTCAATTTATCGATCTAGTAATTTTTCCGACTTTAACCGTTTTCATGCATTTACACAAAAGTGTTAATTATCACATAAATTTCGATTTTTGCCATTTTTACGATTTATCATAATACTTACTGTTTAGTATCTAACCCGAAAGATAAGTGTGAAGTTACACACCTGGTTATGGTGAGAACTAGACTTTCCCACTCGTCAACACCTATACATATCACGATAACTTATGATCATTATAATCTAATAATAAAACCGATCTAAACATAACGATCTAAAATTTACCTCGGATTTTGAACTACTTCCACTTGCGGTTTCTCCCCGATTGATGGTTCGTTAACCGAATCAAATCCACGAACAAATAATGGTTCGGGAGTACAAACTACTTCAAACAATTGATTCTCCTCGGATGAACGTCCACAACCCGGTGGGAAATCCCGGATTGCTTCTACAGTCCTTTGTTTATACTTAGGGGGATTAATGGTACCACCCTTCTTCCGAACACTATAGACGGCCCGTTTCTTCCCTATCTTGATTGTCTTCAAAGACAAAGATCGTTAGCACGTCCTAATCATATATATATATATCGATTATGACTAAAGGCTTTGAGAACGAGATTTCCTTACCACAAATATTCTTGTTCCACAAGGGAAATCGATCCAAGCGTTCTATGTCACACACGACCTCTTGATTTCCAATCTTCCGTTATCGCACTAAAGTATAACAAAAATAAACGTTAATAGAATGAACGTTTATTTTGATCTAAGAAAGCCTTCAAACCACCATCAATATTCGGCCAAATACTATAAACTAATCGGAGACGAAAAAGTACCCTTACCTATTTTCCACGGTTGAAAAGAAACGATTGAGAATGTTGCTTATGAATAGAGAGATATTCGGCTATGAAGAATCAAAGAAAAAAATGGTTCGGTTAAGGTATACTAACATTCGGCCATGAAGAGATTAAAGGAGAAAGTATTGATTGAAAAGAAATCAAAATAAGAGAATAGGGATGATGATAATTCGGTTTTCAAAGAAAATAAAAGAGAAAGAAAGAGATGAGTTTAAGATCAAGGCACATTCGGCAATGGAGAAAAGGAGAGAAAAGAAAGGAATGGTCTTTTGATGTAGGTGATTTCGACACTAATGAGAAAAAGGCACAAAAAGAATACCAAATGATGTGCAATAATGACCAAATGGTCAAAATAATCAAGGCTTACCAAGGATCAAATTCGGCCAAGGAGAGAGGTTGAGAGAATTTGCAAAACTATGCACAAAACTAAGAATGACCAAAAGAGACTTCAAATCCTAGCCAAACTAACACCAAAAATTGGCTCCCCCTAGACCATATTGCTAGTCCCTATGCATGGTCAAATGGCCATGATTTTATTTCCATAACCTTTTCCTTGATACTTTCCCCATATCTTCATATCTTTCCTTAATTTCTTGATTCCCTTCCATAAGTTAACAATTTCCTTAATCTTTTGATATACTAACTAAAAATAACAAGGTCAACACTTACCATATATGCACTTGGCCGACACTTGCTATACATGTGCAGAAAAATTAAAAATAAAATTCATCTAGATGCTAAACAAGGGATTCGAACCTTCTCCCTCATGCACTAACTCATGCGCCAACACCACTTTGCCATATACTCATCTTATGCTACACTTTGACACATTAATTAACTTATGTGTCAATGCCACTTGCTCCACTTCAATAAATTTTAAAAACTAAAAATTATTCCATCCCCGAATAATTCTAATTCTTCTTCATGACTATAATAAACACGAAAAATAATAAGAAAATTTTCCTTCATAATCTAAACACCAAATCATGCAATAATCGATACTCAAATTTTAGGGTGTTACAACTCTACCCTCCTAAAAAAAATTTCGTCCTCGAAATTTACCTGGTTGAAAAAGGTGAGGGTATTGTTGTCGAATTGCATCCTCAGGCTCCCACGTGGCTTCCTCCACTCCGTGGTTACGCCATAAAATCTTGACCAACGGCACGGTTTTCTTTCTTAGCACCTTAACATCTCGGTCTAAGATTTCCACTGGTTCCTCCTTAAAAGACAAGTCTGACTTCAACTCCACTTCTTCTACCTAGGTACTATGTGCGAAGGATCCGATCTATAGCGCCTCAAAGATGGAAACATGAAAAACATTATGAATCTGACTCAACTCCGGAGGTAATTCGATCTGATAGGCCACTGGACCAACACGCTTCACCACACGATATGGTCCAATGTATCTAGGACTCAATTTGCCCTTCTTCCCAAACCTAAAAATCTTCTTCCAAGGTGAGACCTTCAAGAACACTTGATCCCCACAAAGATACTCGATACTTCTACGCTTGGATCTGCATACGACTTTTGTCTATCTCAAGCTTCCTTTAATCGTGCTCGAATAGCTTTTACTTTTTCTTCTGCTTGAGATCACTCTGGACCTAACATCTGTCGTTAAGCCCAATTCAGTCCAACAACTAGGAGAACGACACCTACGACCATATAATGCCTCGTAGGGTGCCATCTGAATGCTAGACTGATAGCTATTGTTGTAAGCAAATTCTGCCAATGGTAGAAAATCCTCCCAACTACCTTTGAAGTCGATTATACAACCCCTTAACATGTCTTCCGAATCCGAATTACTCTTTCGATTGACCATCTGACTGAGGATGAAAAGCCGTACTGAAGTTTAGCTTTGTTCCCAAAGCTTCATGCAATGCTTTCCAAAACCGTGACGTAAACCTAGGATCCCTATCTGATATAATAGACGCAGGTACCCCATGCAACCTCACGATTTCGGATACGTGCGACAGCCAACTTCATGTAACGAGTAATCCGTATTTAACCGGTAGAAAATGAGCGGTCTTCAATCAAGCGATCAACAATTACCCAAACGAGTTTTTCTTAGTAGGTGTTAAAGGTAACCCACTAACAAAATCCATTGTTATCCGCTCCCATTTCCAAAGAGGAATCTTTACCGGTTGTAATAATCCGATGGTAATTGATGTTCCGCCTTCACTTGCCGACAAGTTAAACATTTTCCCACAAATTCGTAAATCTCACGCTTCAACCACGCCACCAATATTGTTCACGAAGATCCCGATACATCTTATTTCCTCCGGTGCATAGCATAAGGGCTACTATGCGCCTCTCGTAGAATCATTTGTCTCAGATCTCGAGTCCTTAGGCATCTGAGACTTTTCCACGAAAGCACAACACACCTTTCGTGTTTATACCAAAATCCTCTATTCCTCCATTTTCAACTTGTTGAAGTAAAGGTCCCAACTTTTCATCTAATATTTGCTTTTTCTTAATTTGCTCCAACCACGCAGGCTTCACCTAAGTTCCGCTATCGGACTACCATCCTCGTACAAACTTAAATGGGCAAACATTGCTCTCAAATCGAGATACCACCTTACGACTTAACGCATCTGCTACCACATTAGCTTTTCCAGATGATACTCGATTGAGAAATCATAGTCCTTTAACACTCCACACCGTCTTCGTTGTCTCAAGTTTAATTCCTTCTGAGTAAGAAGATACTTAAGACTCTTGTGATCCGTATAGATGATAGACTTTTCACCGTAGAGGTAATGCCTCCAAATCTTTAGAGCAAACACTACTGCAGCTAACTCCAAGTCATGAGTAGGGTAGTTTACTTCGTGCGGTCTCAACTGACGAGAAGCATAAGCTACCACTTTCCCACTTTGCATCAATACGCAACCTAATCCCGTATGCGATGCATCACAATAAATCAGAAACTCCTTTCCGACCTTTCAAAGTTGAATCAATATCGGCGCTTCCGTCAAAATCTTCTTCAATTCATTGAAACTTTCTTCTTTGTTTTTCAGTCCATATAAGCGGTACTCCTTTTCGGAAAAGCTTAGTTAGGTGCAAAGAATCAACGAAACCCCTCAACAAAGCGCCTATAGTAACCACCAAACCCAAGAAACTCCGAATCTCACTCATCGACTTTGGTGGTTTCCAATCCAATCTGACCTCAATCTTTCGAGGATCCACCCTTATTCCTTGGTGACACCACATGACCCAAGAAAGTCACTTCCTTAACTGAAATTCACATTTCTTTGAATTTGGCATACAGTTGATTATCTCAAGTAATCAGAATACAATTCGCAAATACGAATCATGCTCTTCTTCATTTCTTGAATATACCGAATGTCATCTATGAATACCACCACAAACCGGTCTAAATATGGTTGAAAGACCCGGTTCATCATATCCATAAATGCACGGTGGTGCATTGGTCAACCCAAACGGCATCACCAAAAACTCATAATGTCCATAACGAGTTCGGAAAGCCGTCTTGTGAATATCCGCTTCTTTCACCTTAAGGCGATGATAACCCGATCTCAAATCAATTTTGGAGAAAATCAAGCTCCCTTCAATTGATCAAACAGTCGTCAATTCTTGCGCAGAGGTACCTATTCTTGATCGTCAATTTATTTAATTGCACATAGTCAATACACATACGCATCGACCCATCTTTCTTCTTAACAAAAAAACCGGTGCTCCCAGCGGACACACTCGGTCGAATAAAGCCTCGATCTAGCAATTCTTGAATTTAAGCTTTAAGCTCCGCCAACTCCTTCTGGTGCCATTCTATAAGGAGCAATGGACACCGGAGCTGTTCCGAGCAAAAGCTCAATACCAAATTCCACTTCCCGATCCGGAGGTACACCGGAAGTTCTTCAGAAATACATCCGAAATTCCTTCACTGTTTCTCACATCTTCCATCGACAACTCTTTGGCATCTAAAGCACTAATAAATGCTAAAAATGCTCCATACCCTTTTCGCACCAACTTTTCTCGCCTTAAGTGCGGATACCACATTTGCCAAGTAATTCCTTCAGCTCGCCTATCATAATTATTTCTTTATCCTCCACCGTCCTTATTGACATCCGCTTTTCAGCACAATCCAATTTTGCCTGGTGCTTAACCAACCAATCCATGCCCAAAATGATATCGAACTCGCCAAAAGGCAATTCCATCAAATTTGCCAAAAATATTTCTCCTTGAATTTCTAAGGGCACATCTCTAAACAGGTTTATTTACTAATATCGATTGTCCTAAAGGACTAATTACCTTCATCTCATTATCGGAAATTTGAGTCTAAATTCAAGTTTCCGGATATGGTGCTAGCAACATACGAATGGGTAGAACCAATATCTATCAAAGCAATAACGGTACATAAAAATGAAGAACGTGCAGTTTATCACATCGTGTGCATTGCCATCCTCACGCGTCTAACCGCATATACCAATCCCGGCCGTCTTGCATCCGTGTTGCCTCTAGGACCATTGCCTCGACCATTGCACCTTGACCACGTCCACCCCCCATTACCACCACGACTGGTCCACGACCTCTCGGTGGTTGCCGAATTCCTCTTGCCGGTGGTGCATCAAGATTACGAGCTTCCCGAGTTGTATCCATTCGACGAGGGCAATTCCTATATTGATGATCCATTGACCCGCATTTATAGCAACCACCCGTTTTCTTCCAACACTCTCCAGAATGCCTTTTCCCACAATCAGCACAATCTCGACTCTGATTCACAGCTACAGGTGTTCTTCCTTGAGTCGGTTCCTCGTTCGAGGCCTCTTCGTAAACCTTTTGAAGAACCTGAATACTTCATATCTCTCTTTGCCTCTAGCTCGTTCCCGATTCTCGACGTTCGAGTTCTTAACCTCTTCGGCTATCTTGGCCTTTTCCACAAGCGTGGCAAAAGTTCTAACTTGTTGTGGGGCTATCAAAACCCGTAATTCATCGTTCAAGCCATCCTCAAAGGGTACACAACGCTCATGATCTGTTGCCACTATTGTTCGAGCATAGCGACTCAAGCGCAAAAACTCGACTTCATATGTCGCCACTGTCTTATTCCCTTGGACCAGATTCGAAATTCCTTCCTTACGGCATCAACATAACTCGTTCCTACATATTTCCCTTGGAAGGAAACTTTAAAGAATTCCCAATTAACTAATGCGACTTGATTGCCTTCTCGAATGATAAGCCACCATTCGTATGCTTCGTCCCTCAACAAGGACACCACTCCCCTTAATTTTTGTTCCACGATGCACTCAAGATCGTCCATAATTCGCTCCCATCGCCTCAAGCCAATATTCAGCGACATTTGGAGCTACACTTGAGACACCTCTCCGAAAACCTCAAAGACCACTTGATTTCAATCGTTCCGATATCGACCCACGAGCTGTTGGCCCAGTTCTAGCTCCAGCGACCCTTTCAAGGACTCGCAGCATTGCTCGCGTCACCGCATTATCTTCTTCCATATGATTATGTGATCCCGTCTCACTTTCGAGTGACACAGGTGCATCCATTTCCGGCATATGATCCGGTGCTTCGGTTGCGCCTCTAACACCTCGTCCTCTACCACGGCCACGTCTACCGCATCCACGACCACGTCCTCTAGAGCTCATAATGACTGATTCAATCTGATTAAGAGTTTTATGAATCAAAATACTATTTCAGTTGTTTATTAACGATGTTTTATGATATGAAAGAGATAGAGTTGTTTTCGCAACCATTTCCTATTGTCTCAATCTCTACGGTTTTCAACACCTAAAACTAGAAGTTCTAGAGTGTTTCTTATGATCATATCACAATATAAATAATAGATATACAGATACTTACTTGACTTGGCGCGGGATGCTCATGGTGCCATACTACCTTTAAATCAAAATCTAGAAATTTTGAATTATTTTTTCAAACAAACATCATTATTGAACCCAAACCACAGCCGAGTTTTGAAACTTGGCTCTGATACCATTAAATGTAACACCCAAAACCAGGTCTATGCGTTAAGACGAGATTTGGTTTGTCACACCGAACGAACATCCAAAGTTTCTCTAATGATTTAAGTAAAACAGTAATGCAAAGCCTTTAGAAATAAGGTTTAATAAAAACTAAGTACAATGATTATGAATTAAGAAAAATACTTGGTTGAAATCTTATATATATATTAGTCAAAACCTTAACGCAGTTTTTTTTTTTTAAAAAGAATTTGAAAGAAATTGAAAAGTAATTTAGGTGTCCAAAATTGTTATAAAACACAATATTTTTAAGAAACTTTATAGATTTAACATAAGCCCATATTAACAGTCTAAAAATAAAACTAAATCCATCCACACATAAAAACAATCCATAAAAACATAATTAGAGGCCTTATTACAACATACCCAAAATAGTAATTAAAATAAGTAACTTAAATAAAGTTCATAGTTTATAAAACCCACGCTCGTAGTATGGCCTCCACCATGTCATCCCCGGCCCAAGTCCACATCAATTTCCATTACCTGAGATGGATAATAAAACGGGGTGAGTTACAAAGAACTCGAGTGTGTAACTCACTTACCACCATTATTGGGCCAGACCATCAAGGCATTAATTTGGGTTTGAGCCCAATTACAAACTTTAACAATATAAAATGAAATAAAATATATTAAAATGCATGTAAAATGAATTTCCCAACCAAGCCTAATTTCCATCCGCTACACACCCCGTACTCAACCAAAGACACACTGTGGGGATCCAGTCAACCCACCCCGCCAAACACACCAATCGTAGGCATTTAGCCTTTTAAATAATATTGTAGTGCACTCATCAAACTAGATTGTGACATAGTCACCGAACTAGAGGCATTAAGCCAAAATTTGTGGCAGAGCCACCGAACTAGATACGTGGCCACGTGCCTTTCTTCTCTTCCTCAAATCCCATCCCATGCATTTATGTATGAATAACAAACTTTAATCATAAATGATTTATCAAGTAACCCATAATACAAATGAGTTTTTAATAAAACCTTTCATTTGGGCCTATTAACAATATAGTATTAAACTTTGGCCATATCTCGAACTAGAGGGTTTTTGGCCCATTAGCGATCTAGCAAACTTTGGCCCATATTATCGATCTAGCGGTTTATATGGCCCAATTTATCGATCTAGCGATCTTTACGCCCAATTTAACAATCTAGCAGATTTCGACTCAATTTATCGATCTAGCAATATTTCGGCTCAATTTATCGATCTAGCAATATTTCGGTTCAATTTATCGATCTAGCAATATTTCGGCTCAATTTATCGATCTAGCAATATTTCGGCTCAATTTATCGATCTAGTAATTTTTTCGACTTTAACCGTTTTCATGCATTTACACAAAAGTGTTAATTATCACATAAATTTCGATTTTTGCCATTTTTACGATTTATCATAATACTTACTATTTAGTATCTAACCCGAAAGATAAGTGTGAAGTTACACACCTGGTTATGGTGAGAACTAGACTTTCCCGCTCGTCAACACCTATACATATCACGATAACTTATGATCATTATAATCTAATAATAAAACCGATCTAAACATAACGATCTAAAATTTACCCTCGGATTTTTGAACTACTTTCACTTGCGGTTTCTCCCCGATTGATGGTTCGTTAACCGAATCAAATCCACGAACAAATAATGGTTCGGGAGTACGAACTACTTCAAACAATTGATTCTCATCGGATGAACGTCCACAACCCGGTGGGAAATCCCGGATTGCTGATACAGTCCTTTGTTTATACTTAGGGGGATTAATGGTACCACCCTTCTTCCGAACACTATATACGGCCCATTTCTTCCCTATCTTGATTGTCTTCAAAGACAAAGATCGTTAGCACGTCCTAATCATATATATATATATCGATTATGACTAAAGGCTTTGAGAACGAGATTTCCTTACCACAAATATTCTTGTTCCACAAGGGAAATCGATCCAAGCGTTCTATGTCACACACGACCTCTTGATTTTCAATCTTCCGTTATCGCACTAAAGTATAACAAAAATAAACGTTAATAGAATGAACGTTTATTTTGATCTAAGAAAGCCTTCAAACCACCATCAATATTCGGCCAAATACTATAAACTAATCGAAGACGAAAAAGAACCCTTACCTATTTTCCACGGTTGAAAAGAAACGATTGAGAATGTTGCTTATGAATAGAGAGATATTCGGCTATGAAGAATCAAAGAAAAAAAAATGGTTCAGTTAAGGTATACTAACATTCGGCCATGAAGAGATTAAAGGAGAAAGTATTGATTGAAAAGAAATCAAAATAAGAGAATAGGGATGATGATAATTCGGTTTTCAAAGAAAAAAAAGAGAAAGAAAGAGATGAGTTTAAGATCAAGGCACATTCGGCAATGGAGAAAAGGAGAGAAAAGAAAGGAATGGTCTTTTGATGTAGGTGATTTCGGCACTAATGAGAAAAAGGCACAAAAAGAATACCAAATGATGTGCAATAATGACCAAATGGTCAAAATAATCAAGGCTTACCAAGGATCAAATTCGGCCAAGGGAGAGAGGTTGAGAGAATTTGCAAAACTATGCACAAAACTAAGAATGACCAAAAAGTGTAACAACCCAAACCCGGCCCAAACACTACGACCGAATTTGATTTGTTACGGAGTAAAACCTTGTGAACACCATTTCGAAAAACATTTAATTTTTATTGAAAACTCCTCGTTTTCGGTTGTCTTGTCAAAGCTACCCTTAGATTTAATTTGGAAATTTAATTAAGTCCGATTATTGTACCAGTTTCAAGTGTGCCCGATGGCACGATTAAACTTTTTCGTGTTAACTTAAGAAAACATGTGATTTAATTCAATTTAATAATATAGTTTTAAGTAAACACCCAACATAAAAAAAAACACAAATAAAGTTTATGGAGGCCTTATTACAACCCAAAATAAAATAACCAATTTTAAAGTTCTACAAATTTAAATCCACTGCATGGCCACCTCGAGTCCAACCGGCTCCTCAACCGCCATCTACGAGTCACCTGAAAAATGTTAAAGGAGAAGGTGAGTCACCAAGACTCAGTATGTAACCCTTCCCCCGGTTAATACAACATTTCATACACAACATATAACAGATTAATTATGCAGTATATCGTGTACCCAACCTAGCCAACCAAACACCTTTGTCTACCCCATGTGGTACCAAACCACTTTGGTGACCGTAGTCACGATGTGTTACCAAAACACTGGTGGTGCCAAACCACTGGTGACATATAGTCACAATGTGCTACCAAAGCACCGGTGTCCGTAGACACAAATCGGGTGATGGGGCCAACCCATCGTGTGATACCAAATCACCGGCGACGATCCCATATCTCAAGTGGGGCCAACCCACGGTGGTGTTAACCACGGGGACAAGTCGCTATGAGGTACCAAACCTCTGGAGGTACCAAACCTCTCGGTGACATATAGTCACGATGTGCTACCAAAGCACTGGTGCTCACAACCGATATATCGCGCCCCCTCCTCTCATCAACCCATGTCAAGCGATTAACAACAGTACATACATATATCACATGTATCAAATAATCCATGCTTCCCAAAAGCATTATTATCAATCTCATACAAATAGAGACTTACCGGGATCTCGCTTGTACCATTAAGGTACTAATGCCATATCTACATAGAGCGATTTACACATAACATACACTTAATACACTTTATTAACTATTATAAGTGTGTATGTACACACTGATGTTGATGAGAAGTCTAAATCCCAAAAGAAACGTTGGCCACCCTAGATCTCCTCTGTACCTATATTCGGCCAACTATGGGATTAGTCTTAGGGCCTATTCGGCTAAATCAAATTATTGGGAGGGTTCCTTGTGAACCCGAAATCTCACCTTCACACTTTTGGACACCAACCGCAATACCCAACTTCCGAATCTGCTTCTGATTCCATGAATCGGCACTCAACAAGTTAGTAGCCTTCGGCTAAAACGAATATCAACTGACCAACTAAAGTAGATCTTACCGTTACGTACCACAAATCGAATACTAGAGATCGGGGCCTGAATCGATCGCTTCACTTCCCGAGTACCTAACAGAATCGGTTACCACTTGTTTAGAAGACTTAATCATTGCTTAAATCGCACTCATCCCCTAATAGAAATCGACAAAACACGGAGGAGAAGAAAGATGGCATTCGGCCATACCTACCTACCTTATGAATCGATTGGAGACGAGTTTAGAGAAGATTACCCTTGCTTGAATATTCGGGCAAGAGGTAAATAATGGAGAGACAAGGGTGTTGGAGTTTCGGCAACAAGGAGTAGAGGTTCGGTTAACAGAGAAATAAAGAAAAGGGAATTTGAATGTGGAGTTTCGGCCAAAGAGGTTGGGAAAAGAAAAGAAAGGTTTTAGGGGATGTGCTTTCGGTTTTGGAGAGGATGGAGAAGAGAAAATAGTAAATGGGAGACCTTTGGGAGAATTCGGCTAATAGGAAAAGAAACCAAAGAAACTTGGGCACTCCCTAGTACCCCTTGCCGTCCACTCTCCTTGCTCAAGGAGTTCAATTTCTGACACAACACCTAAAAATCCTCTTGGCCACCTATTTGATTTAATTCAAAATAGCTTGAATTAATCAAATAATAATCTCCTAATAATCCATCCATTATCCCTTTTATTAATACTATAATTAAGCAAATAAAACTCTCCTATTATCCTTTGATAATAACACCTAATAAAAGAGTTTGAAGGAGAAAAACTCTCCCCTTGTGCCGTCCAAATAAAAAACCAAAAAGGAGGATTTTGTGACTCGAACCAAGGCTCTCCCTTGTTTCTTGGTGGCGTCACATGCTAGCTCCTAAGTGGGCTTGCTTTGCCATTTTACCAAGGCCTAATTAGTGTTAAATTACCCACATTTATTCTTATAACACCCACTTGCTAAGGCTCCCTTCTTTTAAAATTAAAAACTGAAATTTTTCTATCAAACCGGGCATACTCAAAGCCTTAAATTGATCATTATTATTCCATAAATAATGACACAGCAGTTCATACATAAGAAAAATAATTTATTTCCAAATAGCCCCGTTTTTGGGATGTTACAGTTCTACCCCCCTTAAAATAAATTTCGTCCTCGAAATTCCTTGATCAAAAGAGATGGGGGTATTGCTGCCGCATCACCTCCTCGGGCTCCCACGTAGCTTCTTCCACTCCGTGGTTCCGCCATAACACTTTCACTAAAGGCACTGCCTTCCTACGTAGAACTTTCACATCTCGGTCTACAATCTGAACCGGTTCTTCCTCAAAAGATAAATCCGAGTTCACCTCGATCTCTGCTACTGGCACAACGTGCGAAGGATCTGACCGATACCGTCTCAGCATTGACACATGAAATACGTCATGAATCTGATTCAGTTCTGCCGGCAGCTCTAGCTGATAAGCCACTGGTCCTACTCGCTTCACAACAGTATATGGCCCGATGAACCTTGGGCTTAACTTCCCTTTCCGTCCAAATCTCATCACCTTTTTCCAAGGCGACACTTTCAGAAAGACTTTGTCTCCCACAGCATACTCCACTTCCTTGCGTTTGAGATCGGCATAAGACTTCTGCCTATCCGATGCTTCCTTGAGACGAGACCGAATCACCTTGACTTTGTCTTCCGTCTCGATTACCAATTCTGGACCCAGAACTTGTCTTTCTCCCAACTCCGTCCAACATGTAGGAGTACGACACTTTCGTCCATATAGGGCTTCGTATGGAGCCATTTGAATACTAAACTTGATAACTATTGTTATAAGCGAATTCCGCTAATGGTAGGTACTCCTCCCAACTACCACTAAAATCCAAGACACGACCTCTTAACATGTCTTCCAAAATCAGATCACCCTTTCCGATCATCCAGTCAGATTGTGGATGGAAAGCCGTCTTGAAATCTAACCGTACCCCAAAGCTTGATGCAACGCTTTCCAAAACCTTGACGTGAATCGGGATCCCTATCCGAGATAATCGACATCGCACGCCATGCAACCTCACTATTTCACCCACATATAGCTTCGCTAGCTTCGGAGTGAGTAATCCACTCTTCACAGCATGAAGTGAGCTGATTTAGTCAGGCGATCCACAATTACCCAAACTGCATCCTTCTTGGTGGGTGTAAGGGGTAGCCCACTAACAAAATCCATGGTGATCCTCTCCCATTTCCACTGAGGGATCTTTATCGGTTGAAGTAGTCCCGATGGTGACTGATGTTCAGCCTTAACCTGCTGACACGTCAGACACTTCCCTACGAACTCCGTTATCTCACGCTTCAACCCCGCCACGAGAATCTATTTCGCAAATCTCCATACATCTTGCTTCCTCCAGGATGCATAGCGTATGGGCTGCTATGTGCATCTTGGAGAATTTTCTGTCTTAATTCTGTATCTTTTGGCATACATACTCGTCCTTGAAAACAAAGCACTCCATCACTAGACAGACTGTACCCCTCCAAACCACCGTCTTGAACTTGTACTCTCTTAGCGCTCAAGCCTTCATCCACTAACTGCTTTTCTTTAACCTCCTCAACCCAAGTCGGCTTTACTTGGAGTTCCGCCAAAAGACTCCCATCATCATACAGACTTAACCGAGCGAACATTGCTCTTAAGTCCGTCACCACCTTTCGGCTCAATGCGTCAGCTACCACATTAGCCTTACCCGGATGGTACTCGATTGAACAATCATAGTCCTTTAGTAGTTCAATCCACCGACGCTGTCTCGGTTCGATCCTTCGAGTCGAAGATACCTCAAGCTTTTGTGATCCGTGTGGTAGACCATCGACTTCTCTCCATACGGGTAATGTCTCCATATCTTGAGCGAAGACGACACCATTGCTAACTCCAAGTCGTGCGTTGGGTAGTTAACCTCATGCGATCTTAACTGACGAGATGCATAGGCTACTACCTTCCCATCCTGCATCAACACACATCCCAAACCGGTGTGAGATGCATCACAATAAACTGTGAATAACTTCCCTGCTTCAGGCTGTACCAAAACCGGAGCTTCCGTCAAAATCTTCCTTAACTTATCAAAGCTTTCTTGCTGCTTTTCCGTCCATACAAATGGGACACCTTTCCTTAGCAACTTAGTCAACGGCGCTGCTATTAGAGAGAATCCTTCTACGAATCTCCGATAGTACCCTGCTAAACCCAGAAAACTCCGTATTTCAGCCACCGTCCTAGGTGGTTTCCACTCCAATACTGCTTCAATCTTGCGAGGGTCTACCCTAATTCCTTCAGCTGATACTACATGACCTAAGAAAGCCACTTCCCTAAGCCAAAATTCACACTTACTGAATTTGGCATATAACTGCTTCCCCCTCAATACTTGCAGAACTATCCGTAAATGCTTGTCATGCTCCTCTTCTGTCCTTGAGTAAACCAATATGTCGTCTATGAACACCACGACGAATCGGTCCAAGTCTTCTTTGGAATACTCTATTCATCAAGTCCATAAATGCCGCCGGCGCATTAGTCAACCCGAATGGCATCACCAAGAACTCGAAATGCCCATACCGAGTTCGGAATGCCGTTTTGTGAACGTCAGCCTCCTTTACCTTAAGTTGATGATATCCTGACCTCAGGTCTATCTTCGAAAACACTGAGGCACCCTTCAGTTGATCAAACAAGTCGTCAATCCGAGGCAACGGATACTTGTTCTTGATCGTTAACTTATTTAACTGACGGTAGTCGATGCACATCCGCATAGAACCGTCCTTCTTCTTGACAAACAACACAGGTGCTCCCCACGGAGATATACTTGGTCGTATAAACCCTCTATCCAAGAGCTCCTGAATTTGAGCCTTTAGCTCCACCAATTCCTTTGGTGCCATTCGGTATGGTGCTATGGACACAAAGTGCCGTTCGGTAGCAAGTCTATACCGAATTCGACTTCTCGATCCGGAGGCAAACCCGAAGTTCTTCTCGGGAACACATCAAAGAAATTCCCCAACCGTTCGGACCTTTTCAATTACTAACCCCTTAGCTTCCAAAGCACGATTTGAACCAAATATGCCTCACAACCCTTCTTGACCATCTTTTCACCTTCAAGGCGGTCACTAGGTTGGATAGATAATTCCTTCTATCTCCTATCATAACCACTTCATCACCTTCACTGCCTTAAGGACCATGCGCTTAGTCACAAGAATCCAAACTCGCTTGGTACTTAACCAACCAATCCATACCAAGGATCAAATCGAACTCCCCAAACGGTAGTTCCATTAGATCGACTAAAATACTACCCCTTGAAGTTCTAGGGGTACGCCTCTATAAAGTCTATCTACAACTACGGAGTGACCTAAGGGGCTAACTACGGTCATCTCCTAGAAGCGCTTTGAGTTTAGGTCCATAGTTCCTACCACACTACAAGCAATGTGCGAGTGCGTCGAGCCCACATCAATCAATGCAACATAAGGAAAACCGAAAATTAGGAACGTCACGGTTATGACATCCGGTCGTCACCTTCTTCGCGACACCTCATTTGCGTAAACTAAGCCAGCCGCCTAGCCTCCTGTGTTGCCCGAACCTCTCGCCTTGAGTTCCACGACCTTGGTTAGGACCGTTGTTTCCTCTACCATTACCACGACCCCTCTGTGGTCCTACATTTCTATCCCGAGCACGGCTTACGTCCTTCCGCCGCTTCTTAGCTAGTTTCGGGGACAATCTCGTAGCGATGCTCCAAAGACCCACACTCAAAACATCCTTTGTCACCGGTCCAACAACCTCCCAATGGGTCTTTCCACGATTGCACCGAGTCGGCCTCGATTAGCGATCGTGGGCCTTGCTCGCCTGATTGGGCCCACTTGGCCTAGCTTTTTCTCGAGCACTCCCGCTGATCCAAATGACCCAAAACTTCTCTTCGATTGTTCTTACTATAGTTCGCCTCACACGTCGTCCTTGATTCCCTCGGCTACCTTAGCCTTCTCCACTAGAGATGAGAACTCACGAACCTGTTGTGGGGCAATCAGTAACCTTAAATCATCTCGGAGTCCGTCCTCAAAGCGGACACAGCGCTCATGTTCAGTAGCCACGATGCCTCTCGCATATCTACTCAGCCTTAGAAATTCCGCCTCATATTCCGACACGGACTTAGTTCCTTGAACTAATCCCAGAAAAGCCTTTCTCTGCGCGTCAGTGTAGCTAATGCCCACATACTTTTTCTGATAGGTGGTTCTGAAATACTCCCAAGTCAAATCATCGGCCGTAGCCCCATCTCGAACCGTAAGCCACCACTGATACGCTTCATCCTTTAGAAGCGACACTGCCCCTTTCAGCTTCTCTTCCTCAGTCAGGTCAAGGTCATCCATGATTCTTTCAGTTGACTCTAGCCGTATTCCACACCACTGGGGTGCCACTCCTGACACACCTCGGAATACCTCCGCTCCGTTAGATCGGAGTCGCTCGGGGACAGATTTCCGAGCTCCAACATTTCCACCAGCCCCAGCCACCATCTCCAAGACTCGCAACACAGCTTGCGATACCGACTCGCCACCGGTCTGCTCCGGCTCCTCAGCTCTAAAAGTAGGAGGTGGTGGTGGCAGTGGTACCTCATTTTCCGAACCTTGTCCTGACCTGACGGGTTCAGACACCGTCATCCTACCCCTACCACGTCCACGGCGTCCACGTCCTCTAGAACTCATTCTATCTACCGCGCTTTTAATCTGATTAAGAAAAATTTTATGCGTTAGCATTGGTTTCACTTTATTACTCGCGAAGAAGTTTTATGGATGAGGTTTAATCAGAGATTCTTTCGAGCAAACAATGTTTCAGTTTCCTATCCTAGTTCACACAAAGAAGTCCATGCATCCATTCCTTAATACTTTCCATACCTATTCACTCATCGGACATTTCTGCCCATTTCTAACCCAGGGGTATTTTCGTCTTTTTCCTACAGAGGGTATTTTCGTAATTTTCCAGAACCCAAAATATTTTGCTGATGATTTCCAAAGCTATGTTATTGAATGTTTTATAAAATCATTGGAATTTTTGGGCAAAACCGTCGAATCAATATTTTATGGGTCAGGGGCATTTTGGTAATTTTACTCCTAAGGGTATTTTTGTAATTTTTTTTCACAAGTCAAGTCTTCCGAGAAACGTTGTAAAAGTAATGTTCTAAGGTTTAAGAGAGTTATTGGACAAGTTTTGAAAACATTAGGGCTTGTTATTCCATTCCATTTCGAAAAACAAGGCTAATTCCTTTTCGGTTTTAATCATTGTGTTTATCCCATGACCGAGCCCTCCTGGTCGTCGGTGAACCAAAGCTACGCACTGTGCAGTAATTCGAGTGAAGAGGAGGTGGGTCACGCGGACCGCTTAAATACCAAGCTCTCACCGAACCTTTCTAGACATGCGCACGAGAGGTTGCCACACCACCGAGCCCTCTCGAGTTAGGGTGAACCGAGCGCTACGCACCAGGTAGGATACCTGCGAAGAGGAGGTGAGTCACGAGGACTGCTTAAATACCAGGCTCTTCCGGATCCAATCCTAGACATGCGTACAGGGGTTACCACACCCTAGCTCATTGACTAAGTCATAGGTTGGTTTAGTTCTTTAAGTCTTATGCTTCGTTTGTGTTTGAGCAATCTAGCCTTAGGGTCCAAGTCCTATAAGTCTATCTACGTTCCATGCTTCCTACCCTTCTACAGAATATATTTCACAAAAAGGTTTAGATGTACTTACCTGGGCGGATCGGTGCCGGAGACTCGGGCCATGCTGCTTAAAAACCCAAAAACAATTCAAAAGGCCTACTAAAACATTTTTGGGCCTTGGGCCCCCACAGCCGAGCTTTGAACTGGGCTCTGATACCAATTCTGTAACAACCCAAACCCGGCCCAAACACTACGACCGAATTTGATTTGTTACGGAGTAAAACCTTGTGAACACCATTTCGAAAAACATTTAATTTTTATTGAAAACTCCTCGTTTTCGGTTGTCTTGTCAAAGCTACCCTTAGATTTAATTTGGAAATTTAATTAAGTCCGATTATTGTACCAGTTTCAAGTGTGCCCGATGGCACGATTAAACTTTTTCGTGTTAACTTAAGAAAACATGTGATTTAATTCAATTTAATAATATAGTTTTAAGTAAACACCCAACATAAAAAAAACACAAATAAAGTTTATGGAGGCCTTATTACAACCCAAAATAAAATAACCAATTTTAAAGTTCTACAAATTTAAATCCACTGCATGGCCACCTCGAGTCCAACCGGCTCCTCAACCGCCATCTACGAGTCACCTGAAAAATGTTAAAGGAGAAGGTGAGTCACCAAGACTCAGTATGTAACCCTTCCCCCGGTTAATACAACATTTCATACACAACATATAACAGTTAATTATGCAGAGTATCGTGTACCCAACCTAGCCAACCAAACACCTTTGTCTACCCCATGTGGTACCAAACCACTGGTGACCGTAGTCACGATGTGTTACCAAAACACTGGTGGTGCCAAACCACTGGTGACATATAGTCACAATGTGCTACCAAAGCACTGGTGTCCGTAGACACAAATCGGGTGATGGGGCCAACCCATCGTGTGATACCAAATCACCGGCGATTTATCCCATATCTCAAGTGGGGCCAACCCACGGTGGTGTTAACTCACGAGGACAAGTCGCTATGAGGTACCAAACCTCTGGAGGTACCAAACCTCTGGTGACATATAGTCACGATGTGCTACCAAAGCACTGGTGCTCGTCGAAGACGATATCGCCGCCCCTCCTCTCATCAACCCATGTCAAGCGCTTAACAACAAGACATACATATATCACATGTATCAAATAATCCATGCTTCCCAAAAGCATTATTATCAATCTCATACAAATAGAGACTTACCGGGATCCTCGCTTGTACCATTAAGGTACTAATGCCATATCTACATAGAGCGATTTACACATAACATACACTTAATACACTTTATTAACTATTATAAGTGTGTATGTACACACCTGATGTTGATGAGAAGTCTAAATCCCGAAAAGAAACGTTGGCCACCCTAGATCTCCCTGTACCTATATTCGGCCAACTATGGGATTAGTCTTAGGGCCTATTCGGCCAAATCAAATTATTGGGAGGGGTTCCTTGTGAACCCAAATCTCACCTTCACACTTTTGGACACCAACCGCAATACCCAACTTCTGAATCTGCTTCTGATTCCATGAATCGGCACTCAACAAGTTAGTAGCCTTCGACTAAAACGAATATCAACTGACCAACTAAAGTAGATCTTACCGTTACGTACCACAAATCGAATACTAGAGATCGGGCCCTGAATCGACTGCTTCACTTCCCTGAGTACCTAACAGGAATCGGTTACCACTTGTTTAGAAGACTTAATCATTGCCAAAATCGGCACTCATCCCCCCCTAATAGAAATCGACAAAACACAGAGGAGAAGAAAGATGGCATTCGGCCATACCTACCTACCTTATGAATCGATTGGAGACGAGTTTAGAGAAGATTACCCTTGCTTGAATATTCGGGCAAGAGGTAAATAATGGAGAGACAAGGGTGTTGGAGTTTCGGCAACAAGGAGTAGAGGTTCGGTTAACAAAGAAATAAAGAAAAGGGAATTTGAATGTGGAGTTTCACCAAAGAGGTTGGGAAAAGAAAAGAAAGGTTTTAGGGGATGTGCTTTCGGTTTTGGAGAGGATGGAGAAGAGAAAATAGTAAATGGGAGACCTTTGGGAGAATTCGGCTAATAGGAAAAGAAACCAAAGAAACTTGGGCACTCCCTAGTACCCCTTGCCGTCCACTCTCCTTGCTCAAGGAGTTCAATTTCGGCACAACACCTAAAAATCCTCTTGGCCACCTATTTGATTTAATTCAAAATAGCTTGAATTAATCAAATAATAATCTCCTAATAATCCATCCATTATCCCTTTTATTAATACTATAATTAAGCAAATAAAACTCTCCTATTATCCTTTGATAATAACACCTAATAAAAGAGTTTGAAGGGAGAAAAACTCTCCCCCCTTGTGCCGTCCAAATAAAAAACCAAAAAGGAGGATTTTGTGACTCGAACCAAGGCTCTCCCTTGTTTCTTGGTGGCGTCACATGCTAGCTCCTAAGTGGGCTTGCTTTGCCATTTTACCAAGGCCTAATTAGTGTTAAATTACCCACATTTATTCTTATAACACCCACTTGCTAAGGCTCCCTTCTTTTAAAATTAAAAACTGAAATTTTTCTATCAAACCGGGCATACTCAAAGCCTTAAATTGATCATTATTATTCCATAAATAATGACACAGCAGTTCATACATAAGAAAAATAATTTATTTCCAAATAGCCCCGTTTTTGGGATGTTACAAAAAGAGACTTCAAAACCTAGCCAAACTAACACCAAAAATTCAGCTCCCCCCTAGACCATATTGTCGTCCCTATGCATGGTCAAATGGCCATGATTTTATTTCCATAACCTTTTCCTTGATACTTGCCCCATATCTTCATATCTTTCCTTAATTTCTTGATTCCCTTCCATAAGTTAACAATTTCCTTAATCCTTTGATATACTAACTAAAAATAACAAGGTCAACACTTACCATATATGCACTTGGCCGACACTTGCTATACATGTGCAGAAAAATTAAAAATAAAATTCATCTAGATGCTAAACAAGGGATTCGAACCTTCTCCCTCATGCACTAACTCATGCGCCAACACCACTTTGCCATATACTCATCTTATGCTACACTTTGACACATTAATTAACTTATGTGTCAATGCCACTTGCTCCACTTCAATAAATTTTAAAAACTAAAAATTATTCCATCCCCGAATAATTCTAATTCTTCTTCAGGACTATAATAAACACGAAAAATAATAAGAAAATTTTCCTTCATAATCTAAACACCAAATCATGCAATAATCGATACTCGAATTTTAGGGTGTTACAGCAGGTGAGTGGAGGAAGCAGTGTTCGGATCAAACTCTTCAAGGGGAGTTGGAGACTTGGTCAAATAGTTCAAATGGATGAAGGAGAGAAACGTTAGGAGGAAAGAGTGGAGATAATCAAGGGATGGAGGAGTGTGCTAGTGTTGGACGAATGTGGGGAAGTGGTGAAAGGGAATTTCGGCTATGGTTGGGCATGTGAGTGTGCATATTTGGTTTGGAGAGGGGAGAGTGTGCCAAATTTCTTTGGTCTTCCTTTGAGAGTTTTGCATTTTGGGTTTTATTTTCACCAACATTTCGGGTCATTTTCTCTCTTCTCTAACTTTTGCCGATTTCACCTTGCTCTCATTTTTCTTCCTCCTTCATTTTCCTGCTAAGTGCCGAATTAGTAAGCCTTTTCTTTCATCCTCTTTTCTTTCTTCTTCTCATTTCTCTTCTTCCTAAACGTCTATTTTTTTCTTTACCTCTAAGCCATAGCCACACTTCTCTCTTTCCGATTTCTCCTTAAGCTGGATATGTTTCTTTTTGAAGAGCGATTCTCCTTTTGCCGACCGAATCTTGTAAGCCGAACATTCACTTTCTCTTTTTGGTTTCTCTTTAGCCGAACACCCAACCTTTCCCTTTCTCTCGTTTTTCTCTTAGCCTTGCAAAGCTAATCAAGTAGTAAGCTTTGACTTTTTGTGTAGGCCGAATCCTCTAGGGTACGAATACTTTCTTCTTGTTGGTTCAAACTACTTGGGAATGTCTTCCGTTTGTTGGTAAGTTGTGGCCATAGCCGAATAGGGGTGGTAGTTTTCTCTTTATCATTTTGAGTTCTTTGGGGCCGAAAGGCCGTTTCTCTTGTCGTCTTGAAACAACGTTTCTAACACATTATTTTCGCTAGGGACTCGGTTCTTTAATCAGGAGGTGTAAGCCGAAAACTCTCCCATAGCAAGGAGTCTATCGTTCTCTGGTAAGTGAAGACAATAGATAAAGTATTTCTATATTTTGGTTTATCAAGGGTGAAAACTAACTAATGGCTAATCGTTATCATAGGTGGCTTGGAAGCAGTGGAAATCACAACTCGTAATCAAGGTGTGTAATCTCACACCTCTGTTTAATTTGCTAATGCTATGATCTATGAATTGGCTAAAAGCTGAAATACCGAATGGCCGGAATATTGGTAACTGAGATCACTCGAGCGTACGAGCGCTCGTAGTGATAAACTGAGCCACAAACTTTGACGATAGGCCTTTGGGAGTGTCATGATATTTTTTGCGGTCTTAGGTGTAACAACCCAATTACGACCCTAATCAGAACGGTGGTTTCGGGACCACGAATCCAAATTAGAAAAGTATTTTAACTATTAATTTGATATTTACGTTATGTGGTCAAGCATGTGTTAAATTATTATATATTAATTTGTGTGTTTGAGTGACTAATTTAGATGAAAGGATTAAATTGCATAATTAGTGAAATAGTTAGTCATTATAAAGGGGTGACTAAATTGAATTGTTGCTTGAATTAAGGGACTTGCATGTCAAGTTGCCCTAAAATAATGCTAGTGGACGGCAACATGATGAGAAATCATTAAAATTGTTTATTTTATAATTATATTAAGTTAGTGGGATGATAATTTATTCATTGATATTAGTAAATAAGAAAAGAAAAATTTTATTATCTCTTTCTCTCCATCTTCTTCTTCACGAAAACACAAAGAAAAAGGGAAGCTAACATCTTTGTTTCATTCAGCCATTTCATGTCAAATTGAGGTAAGAATTAAACTCGATTCTTTGTAAATTTTAGCACTTTTAAGCTAGTCATCTTGAACACTATCAAGCCCATATGAAAATTTTGAAACATTCACCATGATCTAGGTTCGGCCATGGGAGGATGTTTTGATTTTCTTTTGTTTGATAGAATGTTAAACATAGGTTAGGAATCAACATGTTTGAGTATGAAAATTTATATGAAATGGATGAGTGATGGTTTAGCTTATAAGAAAATTTTATGAATGAAGGCCTAAATGCTAAACATACGGTTTGTTTAGTCTAGTATAGTGAAGAGGAAGATTCGGCCCTCACGTAATAAATTCAAATTTTATATGAATTGAGTGTTCTTTGCTTTGGGAATTAAATATCAAAAAGGTTAAAATTGTGGGGACATAATGGTAATTTAGGAATTATATGTTATGATAAAATTTAAGAATATATGATGACTTGAATAAGAAAAAGAAGCATTCGGCTTTAGTTTAATAAAGTATAAATTGTTATATTTTCGAATGATTAGGAAATTGGAAAATTTTCCAATTGTGTATTTTGAGCTAGAATGAATGAAACCTTATTGGAATGAGCTCTTTTGAAACTATTTTAGATCAAGGACGAAAAGAACCGGAGAAGGATCGGGGGAAAGCTAAATTAGACGAGTAGTCGAAGAATCTTAACTCATCATTCACTAAAGTAAGTTTATAAGTAATTGAATTTAAGCAAAATAATTCCTATAATGAAATATTTACTCTCATTCGAATGTTAACTTTATATATATGGACCTCAATTGCCGAATGACTATGAAATTTTAATAGTGATGGTTGATTGTAATGTTATCAAATGTATAATTTTGATTTGTTGGATCTTTTGATTTGTTGAATTGAATATAATGGTGTAAAAATTTCCGAATGTTACATGGTAGGGAAACATATAATTGTATTGAACACATAATGATAGATGGGTCGGTAACAAAAATGTGATCTCTAAATTAGGAGCTGAATGTAACGAAATATTTATTTATGTATCTCAATGAAAAGAACGAATGAAACGATAGATATAGGAAGAAGAGTTGAATTCGAATATATGTATTTGTGTATGACATTGTACTGAAATATTATGTAACGGCTCTGTGTGAGCGATACGTTACGAGAAGTTAGCACTAAGTGTGCAAAATATTAAGTAACGGCTCTGTGTGAGCGATACGTTATGGGAAATTAGCACTAAGTGTGCAAAATATTATGTAACGGCTCTGTGTGAGTGATACGTTACGAGAAGTGGGCACAAAGTGTGCGAAATATTATGTAACGGCTCTGTATGAGCGATACGTTACGGGAAGTGGGCACAAAGTGTGCGAAATGTTATGTAACGGCTCTGTGTGAGCGATACGTTACGGGAATTAGTTAAAGTACGCAGGTCATCAGGTTTCATAATTGATGAAAACTCTTAAAGTAAGTATACATAAGTGTCAGGTATGTATGCATAGCATGTTAGATTGTTAAATTTGTAAGTTAGATAAATCCTTGAGAGATGATGTTTAATGCGTAAATATTAGATTATACTTTGGAGAACGAACGAATATGATATGAGGGTTTGGAAATTTTGTAGGTGGATTGGTGCTATAAGTTGATCAATGATTGAATTGAGCTAAATAGAAACTTATAAAATGCTCTGTTATACTTACTTTCTTTTACTTATAACTCACTAAGCTATTATAGCTTACCGGATGTGTTTTATTTGTTTGTTTTAGATCTGAGGATTTAAGCTCGCACTCAGGAATCTTGGTCAAAGTCTATCACACTATCAAATACTTTTGGTATTTTGTTAATGTCCATTTAGTATAGAACCTTGGAAATTATGTCATGTATAAGCTTGAATATTTTGATTTCTTTTGGTTAGAAATGCATATAAATGCCATGCGAATGTGGCTTCATTTCTATGCTTGGGTTGAATTGTTATGCTTGGGATAATGTATAAATGTGTGTGCATCTTCAATGAATATATATGTATACACGTTTTGCTATGTATGCTTTGTGAAGTTTAAAAAGGGGTGTAATCTATACATTCCGAATGAATATATATATGAATGAGGTAGAATAAATTTAGTTTAATTTATTTTATTGAATATGACTTAGTCATGCTTGACTTTGGTTTATTATTGAGTACATGTGGATATGTTATAACTTTAACTTGGAGGTTATATCAAATCACGTATGTATGTGTTAAGCATGGTAATAAGCTTGGTTTTAATAAGGTATATATATTACCTCTTTGATAATGAGTATATACATTTTGCTTTAATTTGTAGTTACATATAATTCAAATTATGAAAGAATTAGGTTATACTTTGTATATATATGACTAACGAATGTATCATATTATTGAATGAGTTGAAGTATGTGCATTTGTAAGTATTCGGCTATCTATGAAAATTTACTAAATGAATAGGTTATGTTAATTGATAGCAAATCATTTCATTTATGTTAATGTTATCATTGGTGACATGTTCATTGATACTCTGATAATTTGAAAGTATGTATATGTTAAATCGAGAAAAAAAAACATAGAGCGGTCCGTATTTATTTTATGAAACAGTTTTTTTGGTGGAAGGACGTGGGTTTGTTTTAGTTATGCCCGTAACCCTAATCTCGCATCGGATATGGGTTAGGGGTGTTACATTTGATTAGTATCAGAGCTACGGTTTAGTCGATTCTCGGACTAATGTAGCGCGTGTGTGAGTTTAGCGATACATGCCATGATTTATAATGTGATAGTGTGATGACTTCTGACAATGAAATGTGTTTACTTCTTTCATATTATTATGGATCCCGACCCCGAATGAGCAGTAGCTGATGACGTCGAGAGTGTGGCGCCTGCTCCCGTGCAAGAGACCGTGCCAGAAGAATCTCGACCAGCTACGAGTAATCCGAATGAGGGGGCTAGACAAGCCTTCTATAGTGTGATGAACGATTGGTTCAGTCAATACATACGAACCAATCCGGCTGTTCAACCACCCCTGAATCTGAACACTCCTCTTGCAATACCAGTGGTACCCCCAATTGCTAATCCTGAAAAAGTAAATAAGCCTCCTGTTGACCGTATTAGAAAGCACGGAGCTCAAGAATTCAGAGCCGAGGATAACGACGATGCAGAGTGAGCTGAATTTTGCCTCGATAATACTATTCGTGTTTTCGACGAATTGTCCTGTACACTTGATGAGTGTCTGAAGTGTGCCATATCATTATTACGGGATTCTGCTTATTATTGGTGGAATACACTCGTATCTGTTGTTCCGAAAGAAAGGGTTACTTGGGACTTTTTTCAGACGGAATTTCGTAAGAAGTATGTAAGCCAGCGCTTCATAGACTCTAAGCGCAAAGAATTTCTCGAGCTTAAACAGGGTCAAATGACCGTATCCGAATACGAGCGCAAGTTTGTATGACTTAGTCGCTACGCTCGTGAGTGTGTGTCATCGGAGGCTACTATGTACCAGAGATTCGAAGATGGTTTAAATGAAGATATAAAGCTTCTGGTTGGTATTCTTGAGATTAACGAGTTGATAGTACTAGTTGAACGAGCTTGTAAAGCTGAAGAGCTGGGAAGAGAAAAACAGAAAGCTGAACTTGAATCTAAAGATTTTCGGAAGAGATCGGCGAGTAAATTTTCACAAATGGCAACAAAGAAGTTCAAGAATGATAGTAGTCGATCCAAATTTAACACCGGGATTTCTATGCAAGAGCGACCATCAATGAGTTCTCGGGCTACCTCAGTTGCTAGTGTTGGTAATGAAAAATCGAGTAAACCTGAGTGTCAGCAGTGTGGCAGACGACATTCGGAGAGTGCTGGGGTAAATCCATTTCTCACACTTGTTATAAGTGTGGCTCGTAGGTCCATTTTATTCGGGATTGCCCGGAGACCGCTGAAAAGGGTGCTGCTCAGAGTGCGAGACCGAGCGGCAATACAACTAGAGGCAGATCATCTCATTTTGGGGGAGGTAGGAGTAGTGCACAGAGGGGGGCTTCAAATGTGGTTGTTCGATTGGACACTCGTGTACCAGCTAGAGCTTATGCTGTTCGTACCAGGGAGGAGGCCTCATCTCCAGATGCCATTACTGGTATTTTCACTCTCTTTGATACTAGTGTAATTGCTTTGATTGATCCTGGCTCAACTCATTCATATGTGTGTGAAACATTAGCAACCAGTAAGACTCTACCTGTTGAGTCTACTAAATTTGTGATTCGGGTTTCAAATCCCCTGGGTCTATGTGTATTAGTTGATAAAGTATGCAAGAACTGCCCATTAATGATTCGAGACATGTGTTTTACGGCTGATCTGATGCTACTACCTTTCGATGAGTTTGATATTCTTCTCGGTATGGATTGGTTGATAGTTCACGATGCAGTAGTTAATTGCAGACAAAAGATCATTGATTTAAGATGCAAGAGTAATGAGAGAATCCGAATTGAGTCTGCGGACTTGAGTGGACCACCTTCAGTGATATCTTCGATGATGGCCCGACAGTATCTGAGGAAGGGTTGTGAAGCCTACCTTGCATATATGATTGATAGCAATGTAACTGAAAAGAAGATTGAATCGGTACAGGTTGTTAATGAATATCCTGATGTGTTTCCGGAGGAATTACCGGGATTGCCACCCTTTCGTGAGGTAGAGTTTGGGATTGAGCTAGTGCCAGGGACTATCCCGATTTCGATAGCTCCGTATAGGATGGCACCGACTGAACTAAAAGAATTAAAGATTCAGTTGCAAGAATTGACAGATAGAGGTTTCGCCAGACCGAGTTTCTCTCCTTAGGGTGCGCCCGTTTTATTTGTGAAAAAGAAAGACAGAACATTGAGAATGTGTATTGACTATCGACTGCTCAAAAAGGTGACCGTAAAGAACAAATACCCGTTACCACGTATCGACGATTTATTTGATCAACTTAAGGGAGCTTCAGTGTTCTCGAAAATTGATTTAAGGTCGGGATATTATCAGCTACGAGTTAGAGAATCAGATGTACCAAAGACTGCTTTTCGAACGAGATATAGTCACTATGAGTTCCTAGTGATGCCATTTGGGCTCACTAATGCCTCTGCAGTGTTCATGGATTTGATGAATCGGATATTTAGACCATATTTAGATCAATTTGTGGTTGTTTTTATAGATGATATACTGATCTATTCGCGAAACAAAACCGAACATGTTGAGCATTTGAGGCTGGTGCTACAAATTCTACGTGACAAGTAATTGTACGCAAAATTCAGCAAATGTGAGTTTTGGTTGAAAGAAGTCAGCTTTTTGGGGCATGTAATTTTAGCATTGGGTATTCGGGTTGACCCGAGTAAAATTTCGGCTATACTTGATTGGAAACCTCCGCGAAATGTTTCCGAGGTTCGTAGCTTTCTAGGACTTGCTGGATATTATAGATGCTTCGTAAAAGGGTTTTCTATGATAGCATCACCGATGACAAAGCTATTACAGAAAGATGTTAAATTTGAATGGTCAGAAATGTGTCAGAAGAGTTTTGATCAGCTGAAAACTTTGTTAACGGAAGCTCCGGTACTCGTTCAGCCAGAATCGGGTAAAAAATTTGTTATTTTTAGCGGTGCATCTTTAAATGGGCTGGGTTGTGTATTGATGCAAGAGGGCAAAGTCGTAGGTTACGCTTCGAGACAGCTGAAGCCACATGAGAAAAATTATCTGACGCACGATCTTGAGTTGGCCGCTATAGTCTTTACTTTGAAAATATAGCGTCATTATCTATTTAGTGAGAAATGTCACGTTTATTCAGATCATAAGAGTCTAAAGTATCTAATGACTCAGAAGGATCTGAACTTGAGACAACGACGATGGTTGGAACTGTTGAAAGATTATGAACTTATGATTGATTATCACCCAGGAAAGGCTAATGTAGTTGCCGATGCACTTAGCCGAAAATCACTATTTGCTCTACGCACAATGAATGCGGATATAGCTATGACTGAGGATGGTGTGATCATTTCCGAATTGAGGGTAAGACCATTATTTGAACAGCAGATTCGAGAAGCTCAAGAATTCGATGATGATTTAAAAGCAAAGAAAAGTCATTGTGGCTCGTGTGCAGATTCAGAATTTCAGATAGATGCTGAAGGATGCTTACGATTCAAGAATCGAATCTGTGTACCGAAGAACCCTGAATTAATTAGAAAGATTTGTGATGAAGCTCATAGTAGTAGATTGTCAATTCATCCGGGTAGTACGAAAATGTATAACGACCTGAAACAACATTACTGGTGGCATGGCATGAAACGAGACATCTCTGAATATGTGTCAAAATGTTTAATATGTCAACAAGTGAAAGCTGAGCATCAGGTGCCATCGGGACTACTTCAACCGATTATGATACCTGAGTGGAAGTGGGATCGAGTCACTATGGACTTTGTATCGGGTTTGCCTTTGACACCAAGTAGGAAAGATTTCGTCTGGGTTATTGTTGATAGACTGTTGAAATCGGCTCATTTTATTCCGGTACGTACCAATTTTTCTCTGGATAAACTAGCTGAGTTGTACCTATCACAGATAGTACGGCTACACGGAGTACCGGTTTCTATTGTTTCAGATAGAGACCCAAGGTTCACATCGCGGTTTTGGAAGAAACTGCAGGATGCTTTAGGTACTAAGTTGCACTTCAGTACGGCTTTTCACCCTCAGTCAGATGGTCAATCCGAGCGTGTTATTCAGATACTCGAGGTTATGTTGAGATGTTGCATTCTTGAGTTTGAGGGTACATGGGAGCGATATTTGCCCTTGATTGAATTTGCTTATAATAACAGTTTTCAATCAAGTATCAAAATGGCACCATATAAAGATTTATACGGTCGAAAATGTCGTACACCATTATATCAGACCGAGCTAAGTGAAGGCAAGATACACGGGGTTGACTTGATTAGAGAGACAGAGCAGAAAGTTAAAGTAATTCGGGAAAGTCTGAAAGCCGCATCAGATCGATAGAAATCGTACACAGATTTGAAACGAAAGGATATAGAGTTTCAGGTGGGCGATCGAGTATTTTTGAAAGTTTCGCCGTGGAAAAAGATACTCAGATTTGGTCGTAAGGGAAAATTGAGTTCGAGATTTATTGGGCCTTATGAGGTTATCGAGCGTATCGGATCGGTTGCATACAGATTGAGATTGCCGCATGAGTTAGACAAGTTTCATAATGTTTTCCACGTGTCAATACTCTGACGATATAGATCCGATCCTTCTCATGTGATCAGTCCAGCTGAGGTGGAAATTCAACCCGATATGACTTATGAGGAAGAACCGATTCGCATTTTAGCTCGTGAAATGAAAGAATTGAGGAACAAGAAAATCTCGTTAGTTAAAGTTATGTGGCATAAGCACGGGGTTGAGGAAGCAACTTGGGAAACTGAGGAATCAATGAAAGAGCGCTATCCACACTTATTCGTCGGTAAGATTTTTGAGGACGAAAATTCTTTAAGGGGGGAAGAGTTGTAACAGCCTAATTACGACCCTAATCGAAATGGTGGTTTCGGGACCACGAATCTGAATTAGAAAAGTTTTTAATTATTAATTTGATATTTATGTTATGTGGTCAAGCATGTGTTAAATTTTTATATATTAATTTGTGTGTTTGAGTGACTAATTTAGATGAAAGGATTAAATTGCATAATTAGTGAAATAGTTAGTCATTATAAAGGGGTGACTAAATTGAATTGTTGCTTGAATTAAGGGACTTGCATGTTAAGTTGCCCTAAAATAATGCTAGTGGACGGCAACATGATGAGAAATCATTAAAATTGTTTATTTTATAATTATATTAAGTTAGTGGGATGATAATTTATTCATTGATATTAGTAAATAAGAAAAGAAAAATTTTATTATCTCTTTCTCTCCATCTTCTTCTTCACGAAAACACAAAGAAAAAGGGAAGCTAACATCTTTGTTTCATTCAGCCATTTCATGTCAAATTGAGGTAAGAATTAAACTCGATTCTTTGTAAATTTTAGCACTTTTAAGCTAGTCATCTTGAACACTATCAAGCCCATATGAAAATTTTGGAACATTCACCATGATCTAGGTTCGGCCATGGGAGGATGTTTTGATTTTCTTTTGTTTGATGATAGAATGTTAAACATAGGATAGGAATCAACATGTTTGAGTATGAAAATTTAAATGAAATGGATGAGTGATGGTTTAGCTTATAAGAAAATTTTATGAATGAAGGCCTAAATGCTAAACATACGGTTTGTTTAGTCTAGTATAGTGAAGAGGAAGATTCGGCCCTCATGTAATAAATTCAAATTTTATATGAATTGAGTGTTCTTTGCTTTGGGAATTAAATTGCAAAAAGGTTAAAATTGTGGGGACATAATGGTAATTTAGGAATTATATGTTTTGATAGAATTTAAGAATATATGATGACTTTAATAAGAAAAAGAAGCATTCGACTTTAGTTTAATAAAGTATAAATTGTTATATTTTCGAATGATTGGGAAATTGGAAAATTTTCCAATTGTGTATTTTGAGCTAGAATGAATGAAACCTTATTGGAATGAGCTCTTTTGAAACTATTTTAGATCAAGGACAGAAAAAACCGGAGAAGGATCGGGGGAAAGCTAAATTAGACGAGTAGCCGAAGAATCTTAACTCATCATTCACTAAAGTAAGTTTATAAGTAATTGAATTTAAGCAAAATAATTCCTATAATAAAATATTTACTCTCATTCAAATGTTAACTTTATATATATGGATCTCAGTTGTCGAATGACTATGAAATTTTAATAGTGATGGTTGATTGTAATGTTATCAAATGATTGATGGGTCAGTAACAAAAATGTGATCTCTAAATTAGGAGATGAATGTAATGGAATATTTATTTATGTATCTCAATGAAGAGAACGAATGAAATGATAGATATAGGAACAAGAGTTGAATTCGAATATATGTATTGGTGTATGACATTGTAATGAAATATTATGTAACGACTCTGTGTGAGCGATACGTTATGAGAAGTTAGCACTAAGTGTGCGAAATATTAAGTAACGGCTCTGTGTGAGCGATACGTTACGGGAAATTAGCACTAAGTGTGCGAAATATTATGTAACAGCTCTGTGTGAGCGATACGTTACGGGAAGTGGGCACAAAGTGTGCGAAATATTATGTAACGGCTCTGTGTGAGCGATACATTACGGGAAGTGGGCACAAAGTGTGCGAAATGTTATGTAACGGCTCTGTGTGAGTGATACGTTACGGGAATTGGTTAAAGTACGCAGGTCATCAGGTTTCATAATTGATGAAAACTCTTAAAGTAAGTATACATAAGTGTCAGGTATGTATGCATAGCATGTTAGATTGTTAAATTTGTAAGTTCGATAAATCCTTGAGAGATGATGTTTAATACGTAAATATTAGATTATACTTTGGAGAATGAACGAATATGATACGAGGGTTTGGAAATTTTGTAGGTGGGTTGGTGCTATAAGTTGATCAATGATTGAATTGAGCTAAATAGAAACTTATGAAATGCTCTGTTATACTTACTTTCTTTTACTTATAACTTACTAAGCTATTATAGCTTACCGCATGTGTTTTATTTGTTTGTTTTAGATCTGAGGATTTAAGCTCGCACTCGGGAATCTCGGTCAAAGTCTATCACACTATCAAATACTTTTGGTATTTTGTTAATGTCCATTTAGTATAGAACCTTTGAAATTATGGCATGTATAAGCTTGAATATTTTGATTTCTTTTGGTTAGAAATGTATAAAAATGCCATGCGAATGTGGCTTCATTTCTATGCTTGGGTTGAATTGTTATGCTTGGGATGATGTATAAATGTGTGTGCATCTTCAACGAATATATATGTATACACGTTTTGCTATGTATGCTATATGAAGTTTAAAAAGGGGTGTAATCTATACATTTCGAATGAATATATATATGAATGAGGTAGAATAAATTTAGTTTAATTTATTTTATTGAATATGACTTAGTCATGCTTGACTTTGGTTTATTATTGAGTATATTTGGATATGTTATAACTTTAACATGGAGGTTATATCAAATCACGTATGTATGTGTTAAGCATGGTAATAAGCTTGGTTTTAATAAGGTATATATATTACCTCTTTGATAATGAGTATATACATTTTGCTTTAATTTGTAGTTACATATAATTCAAATCATGAAAGAATTAGGTTATACTTTGTATATATATGACTAACGAATGTATCATATTATTGAATGAGTTGAAGTATGTGCATTTGTAAGTATTCGGCTATCTATGAAAATTTACCAAATGAATAGGTTATGTTAATTGATAGCAAATCATTTCATTTATGTTAATGTTATCATTGGTGACATGTTCATTGATACTCTGATAATTTGAAAGTATGTATATGTTAAATCGAGAAAAAAAAACATAGAACGGTCCGTATTTATTTTATGAAACAATTTTTAGGGTGGAAGGACGTGGGTTTGTTTTAGTAATGCCCGTAACCCTAATCCGGCTTCAGATACGGGTTAGGGGTGTTACATTAGGCCGTAACGGGCCTTGTTGGGCTGTGGTGGGCCAAATGGGCCCAGTGGGCTAATGGGCCTAAAGGGGCGAAATCCCCGATAAGTGTCGGATGATTGATGCGACTGCGAAGTCCGCATAACTGAGACCGAAAACGAGCTGAATGGGCCACACGAGTGTGTGGGCCCGTTTGGGCCAAAACTGGATATTAGACCCAATTGCACCGTAAATGACCAAAAAGGGAGCCGGTGTCACTCGAGGCGACAGTTGGCTTTCGGAAAGGCCGTAAATGAGTAAATTATCGAATTACCCTTAGTGGGTAGAATTACCGAAATACCCTCGGCGGGTAAAATTACTAAAATACCCTTGGTGGGTAATATTACTGAAATACCCTCGGTGGGTAAAAATTACTGAAATACCCTTGGTGGGTAAAATTACCGAAATGCCCTCGTTGGGTGAAATTATTGGAATACCCTCGAGGGGTAAATTACCATTTTACCCCTAACCGATCAAATAACCATTATACTCCTAGTGGTAGATCTAGTGTTGTATGTGTAATCTGTTTAATTGATTATGATGGTAATTTATTGCATGCATTGACTTAATATGTCACGACATGTTGCATTGGGTTGGGTTATGTATTTGGAGGAAGTACTGTACTGGTGGCTATGCCACATTATACAGATTCAGTGGCTCTGCCACGATATATTGATTTTAGTGGCTCGACCATTATCTTTATCTTAGCGCTTTCTTTGTATTAATATTAGCACTCATTGTGTTTACTAGTGTGTCTGGTGGGTGGGTCGACTTGGTCCCCACATGCTGTGTAGGGTTGGTACGGGTGGTGTGATGGTTGGACTGGGTTGGGCTGTATTTTGTTTGCATTAACATGATTTTGGGGCTTAGGCCCGGACTGATACGGCATAGGCTTGGGCCCAAACTGTGGGTGTAGTAAAGGGATTACACACTGAGTTCTCGTAAATCACCCTTTCTCTTTAACTGTGCAGGTAATCCCCAGCCTTAGAGGATTTGGAGCTGCGAGGGACTCGGAGGTGGCCACACGCCCTGGATGTTTTTGGGGTTAATTTAGCTACTTTATTTTAGTTTACTTTACTTAAATTTTTGGGTTAATAATTTTTGTAATAAGGCCATTGGAATTGTTTTAACTTTTATTTGGTATTTCTCTACAAACTGCTAAGTTATTAAACACGGGTTTTAAAATAATAACTACTGTTTTTAAAATATCATGTTTCCTCAACAGTTTAAACCAAACTTCCGTAACAGATAAGGTTTCAAAAGCAAATTAATAGATGTAAAATAATATTTCTGAAAAGGAATGATTTCAACTAAAACTCATTTTGTTAATAAGCAACGAAAATTGGGATTTTTAATCGGTAGAGAGTTTTGACTCGTAGATACATTTTCCATCGAACACAAAGTTTTCAAACAACACCTGATGTGACACGCTGATCCAGTCATAACGTCTAGGCCAGGTGTGGGGTGTTACATTTAATGGTATCAGAGCAAGGTTACAAAACTCGACCGTGGAATGGGTTTTGAAAACTTTTCCAAATCTGTTTAGATTCTGGTTTAAAAAGTAGTGATATCACTGAACATGTGGCACACCGAGTCTCTGGCACCAAATCCGTAAGTTTCTTTACTCTATACTTTTTTTGCTAGAATGTCTGTACTAAGAAACTACTAAGTAGCATACTTAAATTACTTAGCGGTAGAAACCGAGACTATAGGAGACTAAAACTGAAGAAAATGCGATCTGCGAGAACAACCCTAATGACTGCTTTTCATAAGATATCTGTTAATGAACTATAAGCTAATTCATAAAAATTTTAATCAGATAAGTACGCTACAACGATATGAGTTCAAGAGGTCGCAGAAGGGGTACACGTGGCCATGGTAGAGGCCGAACTGCTAGGGCTGGGTCCTCAGCATCAGGACATATGCCTGAAAGGGAAGCACCGGCATCACCAGTGACTGATACGGGGTCTCATGACCGAGCCAAAAGGGATGATGCTTTGTCCCAAGCGATGCTCTCCGGTTCGGAAAGGGTGGTGGGGCGAGTCTTCGGGCGATGGCCCGAGGGTCAATTTCTGAGTGACTCCGGTCAAACGGGGTAGAAATCTTCAGGGGCATCTCTGGTGTAGCCCCGAACGTATCAGAATATTGGTTGGAGGCGGTTGAGCGAATTATGGATGAGGCATACCAATGGTGGCTTACAGTGAGGGAAGGCATGCAGGCTGACCGTGTGACATGGGATTTCTTTAAGGCGGCCTTCTAGGGAAAATATGTCGGGGCAAGTTATGTGGATGCCCGTAGAAAGGAATTTTTGAATCTGGTCCAGGGGAAAAAGTCTGTAGCGGAGTATGCAGCAAAGTTCCTGTGCTTGAGCTGGTACACTAGAGGCATAGTCGCGACTGAATATGAGCGCTGCGTACGGTTTGAGGATGGTCTTCGGGATGAGTTACGGGTACTGATAGCCCCGTAGAGGGAAAGAGACTTCGCTTCCCTGGTTGAGAAGGCTAAGATTGCTGAGGATGTGAAACGCTCAGAGCGTCAGAATCGTGAGCAGGATAGGGGCAGAAGTAAGAGGAATTTCGGGCCTTCAAGTTCTTCTAGTTGGCCTAGGAAAAGGCCTAGATTTGATGGGCCGATCTGAACTGGAGTTTCGATTGTTGCTGGCAGGCCTCAGCCTTGCGCTGTGTGCGGGTTATCCCATCAGGGTGAATGTTAAAAAAGAACTGGGGCGTGCTTCAAATGTGGGTCTAGGGATCACAGGGTTAGAGACTGTACGCAGAGGCCGGGTCAGATGCAAGCTGCGGGTCAGGGACATGTTTAGCCAGGGAGAGGTGGTCAATAGCCACCGAAAGGCCGTGGTCCAGCTCAAGGGGGAAATGGGTTTGGACGAGGTCGAGGAGCACCGGGTAGAGGTGCTAGTAATACAGAGGCAAGATAGCCAGGGTTGGTTTATGCTGCTCGGTGTCTAGAGGATGGCGACGCACCTGACGTCATAACTGGTATGTTTCTCATTCATGACGTGCCATTTACAGCTTTAATTGACATTGGGTCTACACACTCGTATGTTGCATGTACTGTGTCGGGAACATTGGGTATATAGTTTGAACTTGCTGATAGGGAACTGTCAGTGATTAGTCCACTGGGACAGTCGGTTAGGGTGAATAAACTATTTAGAGATGTGCCCCTAGAGGTTTAAGGGGTTGTCTTTCCGGCAGATTTGATGGAACTACCGTTTGGCGAGTTCGATCTCATTTTGGGTATAGACTGGTTAGTAAAACACCGTGCGAATTTGGATTGTGCTGCTAAGCGTATGGTATTAAGGACTTCGGGGGATGAGGAGGTGATTATGATAGGGGAGCGAAGGGATTATCTATCCAATGTAATCTCAGCATTAAGGGCTGAGAAGCTGGTTCGCAAGGGTTGCGAGGCGTTTCTAGCTTATGTCAGCACATTTGATACTAAGGGTTTGTCTATTGGGGATGTCAGGGCAGTAAAGGAGTTTTTGGATCTATTTCCTGAAGAGCTTCCGGGGTTGCCACAGAGCCGTGAGGTCGAATTCGGCATTGAGCTCCTACCGGGAATGGCTCCAGTGTCCATCGCCCCTTATAGGATGGCACCGAAGGAGCTGGTAGAATTAAAGTCCCAGATCCAAGAGCTACTGGATCGAGGATTCATCCAACCGAGTGTATCACCGTGGGGAGCACCGGTACTATTCATAAAGAAAAAGGATGGTTTAATGCGCATGTGTATCGATTATCGTCAATTGAATAAACTGACGATTAAGAACAAGTAACCTTTACCAAGAATAGACGATCTGTTTGATCAGCTACGAGGAGCTGCAATTTTCTCCAAGATAGATCTTAGATCGGGATACCATCAATTAAGGGTTAAAAAGGTAGATGTGTACAAGACTGCATTCCGAACTCGTTATGGACACTACGAGTTTTTGGTCATGCCGTTTGGGCTAACGAATGCACCAGTAGCTTTCATGGATATGATGAACCGAGTCTTCCAGCCCTACTTAGACCGGTTCGTGGTGGTGTTTATAGATGATATTCTGGTGTATTCGCGAACCGAGGAGGAGCATGATGCCCATCTCCGGGTTTTCCTACAAATATTGAGAGAAAGGCAGCTTTATGCCAAATTCAGCAAGTGCGAGTTTTGGCTGCGAGAGGTGACATTTTTGGGTCATGTCGTGTCTGCCGAGGGAATTAGGGTTGATCCCCAGAACGTTGAGGCTGTATTAGATTGGAAACCATCGAAGTCGGTATCTGAGATTCGAAGTTTTCTGGGTCTAGCCGGGTATTACAAACGGTTCGTTGAGGGGTTCTCACTGATTGCTGCACCCCTAACTAAGTTACTGTGTAAAGGAGTACCGTTTGTTTGGGCTGATAAACAACAGGAGAGTTTTGAGAAACTAAAGAAGATCCTGACTGAAGCCCCGGTGCTAATTCAGCCAGAGGCTGGAAAGGAATTTGTTGTTTACTGTGATGCATTGCACACGGGTTTGGGTTGTGTGCTGATGCAAGAGGGTAAAGTGGTGGCTTATGCGTCCCGTCAGCTTAGGTCGCACAAGGTGAATTATCCTACTCATGACCTGGAATTAGTTGCGGTGGTATTCGCACTAAAGAGTTGGAGACACTACTTGTACAGGGAGAAATCGATAATTTATATCGACCATAAAAGTCTCAAGTACCTTCTTACCCAGAAGGAGTTGAACCTTAGGCAACGAAGATGGATAGAGTTGCTTAAGGATTATGATTGCTCGATTGAGTACCATCCGGGAAAAGCTAATGTGGTAGCAGATGCACTGAGCCATAAGGTTGTGTCTGATTTAAGAGCAATGTTCGCTCGTCTCAGCCTATTTGAGGATGGGAGTCTGTTGGCTGAACTTCAAGTGAAGCCGACGTGGGTAGTTCAAATTAAAGAGAAACAGATGCTGGATGAGTCATTGGTTCCTTGGTTCCAATTGGTGAAGAAGGGAGAGACTGAGGATTTTGGGCTGAATAGTGAAGGAGTATTATGCTTCCGTGGAAGAGTTTGTGTACCGAGGGACTCTGAGTTAAGGCAATCGATTCTGCGGGAGGTGCATAGTAGCCCATACGCTATGCATCCTGGTGGAAACAAGCTTTACCGAGATCTACGTGAACTGTCCTGGTGGCCAGGGCTTAAGCGTGAGGTTACCGATTTTGTAAGTAAGTATTTGACATGCCAGCAAGTAAAGGCTGAGCATCAACTGCCTTCGGGGCTGCTGCAACCTGTTAAAATTCCACTCTGGAAGTGGGAGAGGATAACCATGGATTTTGTTAGTGGGTTACCCCTGACGCCTGCTAAGAAAGATTCGGTATGGGTAATTATTGATCGGCTGACTAAGTCGACCCATTTCATACCGGTTCGCACCGATTACTCGTTGCAGAAGTTGGCAAAGTTGTATGTGGCAGATATTGAAAGGTTACATGGGGTACCAATGTCTATCATCTCGGACAGAGACCCTAGATTCACATCTCGATTCTAGAGAGTGTTACATGAAACTTTGGGTACAAGGTTGGATTTCAGCACAGCGTTCCATCCGCAGACTGATGGTCAGTCGAAGAGAGTAATTCAGATTTTGGAAGACATGTTAAGGAGCTGTGTGATTGATTCCAAAGGTAGTTGGGAAGACTATTTGCCGTTGGCAAAATTTGCTTATAATAATAGCTACCAATCTAGTATTTAGATGGCACCGTACGAAGCGTTATATGGTCGTAGGTGTCGTACCCCTACTTGGTGGACAGAATTGGGTGAGCAGTAACTGTTGAGTCCAGAGCTGGTTTCTGAAACTGAGAAAAAAGTGAAATTGATCTGGGTCAGTTAAAAGAAGCATTTGATAGGCAGAAGTCATATGCTGAGTTAAAGCGCAAAGAGATTGAGTACTCGGTGGGAGATTTTGTCTTTTTGAAAGTCTCACCTTGGAAGAAGATTCTGAGATTTGGGCGGAAGGTCAAGCTGAGCCCTAGATTTATCGGACCATACCGGATAGTAAAGCGTGTGGGACTGGTCGCATACCAGCTGGAACTGCCTCCTGAGTTAGATCATATACATAATGTATTCCACGTTTCCATGTTGAGGCGCTACCATTCTGATCCCTCTCATATAGTTCCGGTGGAGGAGATCGAGGTAAGACCTGATCTGACATTTGAAGAAGAACCGGTGCAGATCTTGGATCGTGATGTTAAGGTGCTGAGGAGGAAATCTGTTCTGTTAGTGAAGGTGCTGTGGTGTAATCACGGTTCGAAGGAAGCCACGTGGGAGCCTGAGGGGGTGATACGACAGCAGTACCTTTATCTCTTTTGATCAGGTAAATTTCGAGGCCGAAATTTCTTTAAAGGGGTAGAGTTGTAACACCCCAAAAAATTAGGGGTTGTAATTTTTGCATGTTTTCATGTTGTGCTTGCTTAGCTAGTTAATTGAGTGTATTTGGGGGTTCTAGGGAGGCCTGGGTTCGAGTCTGAGCCTGGGAAAAAAATTAGTTTTTGGCTCTTTAGTGGAGAGGGCCGTTGGCAGTAGGGCTTAAGTATAATTATGTACATTTAGGAGACACAAGTTGGGCATGAGGCAAGGTGGCTGTGGCGCCAATAAGAGAGCAAGGAGGGAAGGGGTTCGAATCCCTCAGTTTATAAAATGGAAGCTTTTATTTTGTGGCAGGTGAGTGGAGGAAGCAGAGTTCAGATCAAACTCTTCAAGGGGAGTTGGAGACTTGGTCAAATAGTTCAAATGGATGAAGGAGAGCAAAGTTAGGAGGAAAGAGTGGAGATAATCAAGGGATGGAGGAGTGTGCTAGTGTTGGCCGAATGTGGGGAAGTGGTGATAGGGAATTTCGGCTATGGTTGGGCATGTGAGTATGCATATTCAGTTTGGAGAGGGGAGAGTGTGCCAAATTTCCTTGTTCTTCCTTTGAGAGTTTTGCATTTTGGGTTTTATTTTCACCAACATTTCGGGTCATTTTCTCTCTTCTCTGACTTTTTCCGATTTCACCTTGCTCTCATTTTTCTTCCTCCTTCATTTTCCTACTAAGTGCCGAATTAGTAAGCCTTTTCTTTCATCCTCTTTCCTTTCTTCTTCTCATTTCTCTTCTTCCTAAACGTCCATTTCTTTTCTTTACCTCTAAGCCGTAGCCACACTTCTCTCTTTTCGATTTCTCCTTAAGCCGGATACGTTTCTTCTTGAAGAGTGGTTCTCTTTTTGCCGGCCGAATCTTGTAAGCTGAACATTCACTTTCTCTTTTCGGTTTCTCTTTAGCCGAAAACCCAACCTTTCCCTTTCTCCTATTTTTCTCTCGGCCTTGCAAAGCTAATCAAGTAGTAAGCTTTGACTTTTTGTACAGGCCGAATCCTCCAGGGTACGAATACTTTCTTCTTGTTCGTTCAAACTGCTTCGGAATATCTTCTGTTTGTTGGTAAGTTATGGCCATGGTCAAATAGGGTGGTAGTTTTCTCTTTATCATTTTGAGTTCTTTGGGGCCGAAAGACCGTTTCTCTTGTCATCTTGAAACAACGTTTCTAGCACGTTCTTTTCGCTAGGGACTCAGTTCTTTAATCAGGAGGTGTAAGGCGAATACTCTCCCATAGCAAGGAGTTTGTCGTTCTCTGGTAAGTGAAGACAATAGATAAAGTATTTCTATATTTTGGTTTATCAAGGGTCAAAACTAACTAATGGCCAATCGTTATCATAGGTGTCTTAGAAGCAGTAGAAATCACAACTCGTAATCAAGGTGTGTAACCTCACACCTCCGTTTAATCTGCTAATGCTATGATCTATGAATCGGCAAAAAGCCGAAATACTGAATAGCCGAAATATCGGCAGCTGAGATCACTCAAGCGTGCGAGCGCTCGTAGTGATAAACTGAGCCACGAATGTTGACGATAGGCCTTTGGGTGTGTCACGATCTTTTTGCGGGCATAGGCCATAACGGGCCTTGTTGGGCCGTGGTGGGACAAATGGGCCCAGTAGGCTCATGGGCCCACAGGGGCGAAATCCCCGGTAAGTGTCAGATGATTGATGCGACTGCGAAGTCCGCAGAACTGAGACCGAAAACGAACTGAATGGGCCACACGAGTGTGTGGGCCTGTTTGGGCCGAAACTGGATATTAGGCCCAATTGCACCGGAAATGACCAAAAAGGGAACCGGTGTCGCTCGAGGCGACAGTTGGCTTCCGAAAAGGCCGTAAATGAGTAAATTACTGAATTACCCTTAGTGGGTAGAATTACCGAAATACCCTCGACGGGTAAAATTACTGAAATACCCTCGGCGGGTAAAATTACCAAAATACCCTCGGCGGGTAAAAATTACTGAAATACCCTTGGTGGGTATAATTACCGAAATGCCCTCGTTGGGTGAAATTATTGGAATACCCCCGAGGGGTGAATTACCATTTTACCCCCAACTGATCAAATGACCATTATACTCCTAGTGGTAGATCTAGTGTTGTATGTGTAATCTGTTTAATTGATTATGATGGTAATTTATTGCATGCATTGATTTAATATGTCACGACATGTTGCATTGGGTTGGGTTATGTATTTGGAGGAAGTACTGTACTGGTGGCTATGCCACGTTGTACTGATTCAGTGGCTCTGCCACGATATATTGATTTTAGTGGCTAAGCCACGTATACTGTTACTGGCAGCTTTGCTGGTTGATATTAGCAGTACTGGGTGGGTCGACTTGGTCCCCACATGGTGTGTAGGGTTGGTACGGGTGGTGTGATGGTTGGACTGGGTTGAGCTGCATTTTGTTTGCATTAACATGATTTTGGGGCTTAGGCTCGGACTGATACTGCATGGGCTTGGGCCCAAACTGTGGGTGTAGTAAGGAGATTACACACTGAGTTCTCGTAACTCACCCTTTCTCTTTAACTGTGCAGGTAATCCCCATCCTTAGAGGATTTGGAGCTGCGAGGGACTCGGAGGTGGCCACACGCCTTGTATGTTTTTGGGGTTAATTTAGCTACTTTATTTTAGTTTACTTTACTTAAATTTTTGGGTTAATAATTTTTATAAGTAGGCCATTGGAATTGTTTTAACTTTTATTTGGTATTTCTCTACAAACTGCTAAGTTATTAAACACGGGTTTTAAAACAATAACTACTGTTTTTAAAATATCATGTTTCCTCAACAGTTTAAACCAAACTTCTATAACAGACAAGGTTTCAAAAGCAAATTAATAGATGCAAAATAATATTTCTGAAAAGGAATGATTTCAACTAAAACTCGTTTTGTTAATAAGCAACGAAAATCAAGATTTTTAATTGGTAGAGAGTTTTGACTCGTAGATACGTTTTCCATCGAACACAAAGTTTTCAAACAAAACCTGATGTGACACGCTAGATCCGGTCATAACGTCTAGGCCGGGTGTGGGGTGTTACAATCCAAATTTCATATTTCATCCTCAAACATCAAAGAACACATAGACCCATCAATGGTAACTCTCAAAATCTTAACAGTTTCGAAAATTAAGGTACAGGCTAGCTAGATTGAGCTGCAACGATCTCAAAAACGTAAAAATCATCAAAAAACGGGACAAAAAATGGACTTACATGCAAGATTAAACTATGGCCGAATATTTGAAGCTCCATCCATGGTGTTTTTCTCAACTTCAATCGGTTAGATGGGAAAGATGGACTAAAGTGATTTTATTTAACTTATTAATTCATTATTTAACCATTTACAATTATAACCTTTATTAAAATGGATGTCCATTAATGTCCATTAACCTTTAAAATGGTCTAATTACCATTTAAGGCCATCGTATGAAAAAGTAAAGCAATTTGACACCTTTAACTAATAGAATGCAACTTTTGCATTTTACGCGATTAAGTCTTTTTTCTCAAATTGACTATTCAAACGGTAAAATTAGTTCACGAAATTTTCACACATATCAAATAACATGTTGTAAACACGAAAAATAATATTAAAATAATTTTCTTACATCAGATTTGTGGTTCCAAAACCACTGTTCTGATTTAGCTAAAACCGAGCCGTTACATGGTAACTCCGTAAATATTTAATAAAAATATTTGTGAGCTCAGCTTACGAGAATGAGGTCTCGATACCTCATTTTCCAAAACCATTAACTTTCGGTTCAAACCACTTATACTTTAACTAACTATTGAATTAACAAATTTATCACATCAAAATCCAATATAACACTATAATAAACTCGTAAATATTATTTAATAATATTTATTGACTCGATCATCGAAATAGGGAGTTCCAAAATAGCAGTTTCCAGTACCATTGAAAAATGGGCTGTTACAACTCTCCTCCCCTTAGGAAAATTCGTCCTCAAAATTTCTAACCTTTAAACAAGTTTGGGTACTGAGATTTCATCAAATCTTCTATTTCCCAAGTAACTTCTTCTACATCATGTCTATGCCACAGAACTTTCATTAACGATACTGGTTTGTTACAAAGTTCTTTAACCTCTCGTGCTAATATCTTTATCTACTCTTCTGAATTTGACAAGTCAGGCGATAACTCAACCTCATCAGATGATATCACATGTGGAGGATCAAAACGGTAACAACGCAAAATAGACACATGAAAAACATTATGAATCTTCTCCTACTGGCCCGACCCTTTCTAGAATCTCATACGGTCTAATGAATCTCGGACTTAGCTTTCCTTTTCTACCAAACCGTAAACCTTTCTCCAAGAGGAAATTTTCAGAAACACTTTCTCACCAGCATTGAACTCAATATATTTTCTTTTCAAATCGACATATGATTTTTGATGATTGAAACAAATTTCAAACAATCTTAGATCCTGATCAGAAATAATAGACAACGACACACCGTACAATCTAACATTCTCAACGGCATATAATTCAGTTAATTTCTCAAGCAATTAGTTGATCTTAACGGGAATGAAATATGCTAATTTCGTCAATCGATCAACAATTACACAAACAAAATTTTTATTTTTTGGAGTTAGGGGCAAACCTGATATAAAATTCATTGTAACTCTTTCCCACTTCTACTCTAGAATCATAACAGGTTGTAATAAATCTGACGGAACCTGGTGCTCGACTTTTACTTGCTCACACACTAAACATCTTGGTTCAAATTCTGAAAATTTTGTTAATATAACTTTCAACTATTTGAAACTCTATTGGCAATTGTCCAATCAAACAAAATTGACATTTTTCTGTAATAACTTCGTCATTGATAGAGCTATCATTAAAAAGCCTAAACAAATCATTTGAAATATACAGTAAATCCCAGAGAACTACGCATTTTTGTAATATTCCCAGTGATTCCCTAGTTCACAATTATAAGAAGTTGATTCGAAGAAACTCAAATATTTTCAGTTGTTATCGAAAGATCTAGAAAAACTTACTTCTCAAAATCAGAAATTTAGATTTACTTATCTTCATATATACTTGTTTCTCTCGTAAAATCTGTAACACTATTTTCTTATGGTGATCATGTCCAATTTCATTCCTTGCATAAATTGAATATCATCGATAACATGACAACAATTCTGTTCAGATACAACTAACAAATTCTGTCCATTAGATCTATAAAGCGTCTGAACGAACGATAATCCAAACGGTGTTATCATAATCTCACATTGTTTATATCAAGCCTAAGAAGTAGTCTTCGGTTCATTTGAATCGTAACTCTGAGCTGACAACAAACTGATCAAAAGTCAATACTCAAAAATACGATAGTTCCTTTAACTAAACAAGTAAGTCAGCTAAATAAAGTAACAAATACTTGTTCTTTATGGTGTCTCTAATCTGCTATTAATAATCAATACACAATCCTCATATTATTGTCTTTCTTTTTCTCAAATACATTATTACTTTCCAAGATTACATGTTCAGTGGAATACATCTCCTATTAACTAAATATTTCAATAGTACCTACAATTCTTTTAATTCTATCAGTACCATTCTATACAAAGCAATAAAGATCAAAGCGATTTCGAGTATCACATCAGTTATAATTTCATATTTTCTCTTGGGTAATAATCTAGATAATTCTTCCAAAAGTATATCAATAATTTCGTCAACCATTGATGCATGATTAATATTCAATTCTGACATTATTGTTGTAACAACCCATTTTCCAATAGTGTCAGAAACAATGATTTTGGGACCAAAATTTTTACATGTCATTCCATAAATATCAATTATTTAATATTTATGAGGTCATTAATGTCATACTAAAATTTGGTTAGAAAAATTTAACGTTTAGATAGTTAATTAAGAAAAATACATAAATCGTAAAACTTGCAAAAGTCAATTGCTAAAGGTTAATTAGGTTACTTGAGTGCAAAGCATACTGTAACGGTTTTATATGGTAATTTAGCCATAGATTTGTTAATGGTTGATTGTCATTAAGTTATTTTATTAGATGTATGTTATAATTTAATTAATATATGATGATTAAAATAGTAAAACAAAAGTTAAAATGAAGAGGCATCATCTTTATTTTGTTTCTTCACCGAAAATAGAAAGAAGAAACTTTATTAGAGGAACTTAAGATTCGACCAAGCAAAAGCTTATGCATGTAAGTGTTTTTCCTACCCGTTTCTTGTAAATTTTATGTTTTTGATATCATTGTAATGTATTCTAGCTAGCCTAGGGATTATTTTGTGCAACTATTAAAGTTTTAAAAAAAAATACCATTGTTGTTTTTGAAGCTTTCTTGATGTTTATGCTTGAGCTTGAAGCTTAATGATGGATTTGAACTATTTTGTAAAATAATTTTTAATAGTTTTGAGTTTAGGGATTAAATAGATAAAATATTATAATTTGCTTGGTTTCTTGTGAAATTTTGGAAGTTGAAAGCTGATTAAGGATGGATTAAAATTTGGCTCAATGAGTATAAGGATGAATTGTGTAAATAAGCTTGTTTCGATTTTAGGGACTAAACCGAATAATGTGTAAAATTTTAGGTTAATTGTGAAAAATTGTAAATAGGAAGACTTATGTATTAAATTGAATATTACATGAAGTTGAAGCTAATAAATTAAAATAAACTACTTTTTAGATCAAGAACCAGTAGATAATCGTGGAAAAGGGAAAGTTGCTGAATAGTCCTTGAATTTTGGTATATTTGTTGTTTAGCCCTGGTAAGTTCGTACGATTTAGTTTAGTATAATTTGAAATGTTATATTGATTGTGAGTTGTGGTTTTTAAAAGGTATAATTGAATTGTTATAAATTGATGTGAGTTGAGAAAGTAATTGATTTGAACATCGTTAACACGATGATATGTTTTGAACCCGGATGAACATAGGATAGGATACAATTGGCATGCCAATAGGTTATATTGCATGCGGTATGGGATTGGCTTGTGATAAGATGATGATTCCTGACTTGCTACTGTCTATTGAATATACTAGAGTCCAGTATTTGTTGCAGACTATCGTGTTATACTGACAGTGATATAGGCGTGTTACTAGGGGCAAATGTAAAGCCTATGGGCATGGCACTTGGTGCCCAAGCGTGTTTCTGGAGGGCTGTTAGCCTATGGGTTAGGCACTTGTTTCCCAGGTGTGTTCTCGATTAGTTTGACTCGTTTGAGTTTTCTGGTCTGTTTTGGGTGGATAACCGCATATCCATATCTGTTATATCATTCATCAGAAAATTTTTCAATGGTTGAATGACTTATTATTGAATTATACAAATGTTTGCATGATTTTTCGATATTATATCATGACCTGGTATCGAATGGTCTTGAATGATTGAATAGATTGTGTAACTTGTTTATATGTAACACTCACCTATTGAATGGTTATGGTTGATATGAGTAATGTTTATTAACGTTATTATTGTGCAATTTGCTATGTTTATTCGGTAAGTTTTAATGTTTCAACCTGTGAACTTACTAAGCTTGTAAAAGCTTATTCATGTCATTTTCTTGTTTCCTTGTAGATATCATTTTGTGGAATTGAAAGATCGGATAAACTTGAAGATCACACTATCCAGCTATCTTTCGGTAGATTTTGAAAATATTTTCTTTCAGGATATGTGGCATGTAATAGGAGTATCTTGTGTATATTATAAGTATTTACTTCAAGTGGTATGTTTATGATAGTGTGATGGTTATATGTTTAAGGTTATTATTGTGGTTGTTATAGCTTGAAGTGAAAATCGAAATGTGGTAAAGAACTTGTCTTGTAAAAGGACTTATCTTGTTTATGAATGTGTTTGAAGATATGGAATTGCTTGTTATTGATTTGGCTATTTGGTTGATGCTTCATGAATGTGGTGAAAACATGGTAGAAATGATTGTGAAGGGTATGAATGAAATGGTATGTCTCGCATATGTAATGGGTAGGAACTTGTAGACTTTGAATGTGAATTGATTGGTTTATGAAATGTGGTGCAAATGAGGGCATATTGGTTAGACACTTAAGTTGAATGTTTTGTTATGTTTTAATCTTGATGTGTTTTTGAAGGCATGTTAATGGTTGATTTTGGTTTGACTTGGTACTTAATGAATTGATATTATTCCGCCTTGTTTTGGAAGTTATTTTAGGTGCACATGGCCTGGGATATGGGCTGTCACATGGCCGTGTGCCACAAACGGCCACACCACACGATCGTGTAGACTATTTAATTTTGGTGCAGGTTTATCCCACATGGTTATAGGTTGTTACACGGTCTGAAGACAAGGTTGTTTGACCCTATTTCAATTTGCACATGGGCGGGTACACGGTATGCGACATGGCTGTGTGACCCTATTTTTAAACTGTACACGATTTGGCCACAAAACCATGTTCTTGGGTCAGACGGCCTGGGCTTTGTCACATGGCCTAGGGTTTGTCACATGGCTTGGCCATACGGCCGTGTGACCCATGTTTTATAAATTTTCAAATTTTCCATGTTTTTCTATTTTGTTTCAAATTAGTCCATGATAGTTTCAAATTATTTTTAAGGTGCTATAAGCTCGATATAAGGCCTATAAGTATATATATCCTATGTTTAATGTGTGGATTGAAAATTGATATTTAAATTAATATTTGAATGGTTTTATGATGTCATTTGATTCGATGTGTGTCGTAATACTTTGTAACCTTAATCTGACAAGGGTTAGGAGTGTTACATTTAGAGGTATCAGAGCTAAAGTTTAGTTGATTATTGGGCTAAACGTAGCATGATGGCGCCTAGAAAGTACATGCCACAAAAACCTGTGATAGTGATGTTATTTGATTTGATCTAAACCCTGTTTTTCTTATAGATTTAAGGATATCAGTAGAACCTGATCGTGTTGACACTGATGAAGTAAATAGCCATGTCCCGACTTTTGAACTGGAAGTAAGTCGTAGTCTACCATTCGCAAATGTCTAAAACTGAAGTAAAAAATATCTTCTTCGGTTTAATGGGTTAGTGGTTCACGAAATTTATGAGAACCAATCCTGTGGTTATGTCGCGTGTGAATATGTTAAGTGAATTGTGCAAGTGTACACGTCGGATTAAGTAATAAAGTGATAAGTGAGATCGTCTCCATAGAGATCGGTTAGGTATAAATTGGTCAAGTTATTATAAAGAAGTGTGTTTAATGCTATGGCAAAAACAATAATAAGAATGCAGAGATAATTAAGACTGATGTGTGTAATTTTTGAATTGTAAGAAATAAATGAAAATGCTATGACAAGACAAGAGTAAGTATAAAATGGCAATTACGAAAATGATTACGTGAATAATATGTAAACAAGTAACAACTAAGGATGCGAAAATAAAGATGTTACAATAATGGTTAAAGGATCTACGATGTTGAAACTTAATGCTGGGATTACCAAGAATATACCCTCATTAACCAGTAATGCCTTGACAAGTTCAATCTTATTCTACTGCTCAAAATAGTTGTACTTTGGTCTCTTTCTTTCGAGAGGTAGGCCTTGAGTTACCTCACCTAGGGCATTATATGTCTATAGGTTTTGAGTTTGGTTCCTACTACTATTCTTCTCCTTTCCGTACAGAACGCTACTCTATGTCTAGAGTCTGCTATGAGTATTATTTCGAGTACTCACTCATATCTTCAATTTTGATCTAACTAACCTAACATTGTCAGAATTAGATTAATTTTATAAGCATGTTGCATATTGACCTATGTCTAGAGATTACACGCATGCTATTCATAAATACCATTGAATGAAATAGTAAATTAAAACTAATCTAAGTCATGGCCGATAATGGAAAAAAAAGTTTCATCAAGTAATCCCAACCCTATAAGATTTAGCTCATGGGTTGGTGAATAGAATCCAAATTCAAAATAGTAATCAACATCGTTTCCTTAAATCAAATTACAGAATAGAAAATAAAGAATTAAAGGTAGAACTCAGGAAGATAACTTTCGCCTGTCCAACCCACAACTCCGGCTACGAAATTTCCTCCGGTGACCAAGAGGGACTACCTTTGTCTTCCCATTTGCATCTACGTCCTTGTCGCAACCGCTACCCTTTATTTTCGTCTAAGGGATTTCTCTTTCCAAAAATGGCTCCCTAACTATCTACCCCTTTTTCAGTTTTTTATTTTTGGGTTTTATATCTCCTCCTTTAGGGTAGATGTAACAGCCCAATTTTGGGGCTAGTCAGAATAGTGGTCTCGGGACCACTAATCTGAGGTTGAGGAAAATTATTTTCATATTATTTTATGTGTTATAGCATAATTATATGGATGTATGAAAATTTTGGTGCATTAATTTTGGTGATTTCATGCTTAATTGTGAAAAAGGACTAAATCGCGTTAAGTGCGAAAGTATTGTTCTACAAGCAAAAGGTGTCTAATAGATGTAGATTTTTAATTGGAGGTCCCTAATGTGCAAATAGACCTTTTTAAGGTTAATAGCTGGTCATAGGGGACAAAGAAATAAATTTTCAAAGCATTAGGTGAGATTTTGGTGGTAATTTGTCTAGTAATATAATAAAATAAGGAGAAGAAAAGATATCATCTTTTCTCCTTCTGCTCTCCATCAAAATTCCGGAAGAAAAACACCATGAGATCTTGAAAATTTTCAGCAACTCCTCACCTCTACAAGTAAGTCAGCAACTCCTCACCTCTACAAGTAAGTGATCTTGGTGGTTTTTATTGAGAATTTTTGTACTTTTGGAGTCCCTATAGCTTAAGCTAGCTAATGAGGTGACTAATTTGCTAAATGGTTGAAAGTTTAGGGACTTTCTATGAGAGCGTTCATGTTTTTTGCTGAGTTTTTATGGAAGAAAATGAATGTTAGTGAGTGAAGGAACAACTTTTGTGAAAGGTGTTACCATGAAAACACCTAAATGGGACTTAGTTGTAAAGATTGTAAATGTGTAATAAATGCATGAAATAAATGGTTTTGTGAGTTGTTGAAAGAGGAATAAATGTTCAGCTAAGCTTGTTTAATGAGGAAATGTGATGAAAAAATGATATACGAGCCTAGGGGCAAAATCGTAATTTTTCCATAGTATAGGGGCAAAATGGTCATTTTAGCCTAAGTAGAAAATTTGATGTATCATGGGTTTTAAATTGATGGAATGAGTGAATTTTATTATTATAAATAAAAAAGAACGCGGAAACAACCTTGACTGGGGAAAAGTCAAGGTTACGGATTAAGCCGTAGATTCACACATTTTGCATCGAGGTAAGTTTATGTGTAAATGGTACATCTTGAATACTTATGTTGTTACTTATTGGTGTATTGTATGAATGAGATCATTTATGATTGAGATGGATTGAATTCGATAGAAAATGAGTAATTCCCGTATGAACCTTGAAATAGATATGTAAGTATAGAATATCATCCGTAATAATCATTGGTGGGCTGTGTGCGATACCACCTTATTACTTACGATGGGCTGTGTGCGATACCATTATCATTTGGTGGGCTAAGTGCGATACCACCGTAAATATTCTTATTGGTGGGCTATGTGCGATACCACCCTATCATAGATTAATGGTGGGCTGTGTGCGAAACCACTGAGTGTTTAGTATTATTTTGAATGATTCATTGAGAAATCGTTTAAGTATATGTTTTGTATGATGTTCTGGTGATGAGTACAGGGTATGTAAGCAAATAAATGAGAGCATTATATTTGTTATATGGTTGAAATGTAGTAAGAGATGAAATGAGTAAGCATGATTATGAAATGTGGATTGTTTTTTTTTTTTTTTTGCTTGGTATGAAAAGCATTGATTGATATATATATATGTTATGATGCTTATTGTTTACATGTAAACTTACTAAGCTTAAAGCTTACTCCCTTTCCTTTTTCTCTTGTTTTATAGTGTCAAAGAGCCGGTTTGGGATACAAAGTTATTTGGAAGATCACCCACACTATTAGCTCATCTCGGTATAGTTAGACTTAGCATTTTTGAATATGGCATGTATAGGGGTTAGGCTTAGTGGAAATGTTTTGTTATTTTGGCCAAGTGTGTTGGCTCCTTATAGATGAATTCTTTTGTATATGGCCATATTTAATGGCTTATTATTACTAATTTATGAAAAGATGAGGTTATTCATGTAAGTGCATGTTGCACAATTGGGTTACTTAGTGAATGGCTGAATGGATTTTTGATGTGTGAGTTATGGTGGCAAAAAGAGCTTGGCAAATAGCCTTGTTCTTGTTCACACGGGTAGGCACACGGGCGTGTGTCTAGGCCGTGTGTGACACACGGTCAGTCCCATGGGTGTGTGGCTAGGCCGTGTGTCCCCTGTATGTTAATGTTGCAAGTTAGTGTCGACCATGGGCTAGACACACGGGCGTGTGCCTAGGCCGTGTGACCCTTATGAGGTTACTGACGTCACAAACAGAATACCCAAGTTTTCACACACGGGCAAGGACACGGGCGTGTGTCCGGTCGTGTGAAAACCCCTGTATGTTTGAAATGAAAAATAAATCCCACACGGGCTAGGAACATGGGCGTGTCCCATTTCACACTGGCGTGTGGCCCTGTTAAGGCAAAATTTTTCTAAGTATATCAAAGTTCTCGGTTTAATTTCGATATCCTCCGTTTGCATGTTTAAGGACTCGTAGGCCCATAATAGGGATGGTATATATTTGAATTGGAAAGTTTTAATTTGGAAATGAAAATCCATAGCTCAAAGTTGTATGTTCGAGTGAGTTATGTCCGGTAATGCCTCGTACCCGATTCCGGCGATTAATACGGGTAAGGGGTGTTACAGTAGACCTATCATCCCATGATCCCATTATCTTTTCCCTCTATTTTAGGCTGATTTTTCTGGTACATGTGCAACAGGGCTGATAATGTAACACCCCAAACCCGGCCTAGAAGTTAGGCCCGAATCTGGCGTCTCACATTGAAGTGTTTTTCGAAAATCGTGTTTTCATTGAAAACCTTGTTTACAAGCTCAAGTAAAATCCTAGTTACGTTAGTTTATTTTTAAAACGTGGTACATTGAAAAATTATTAATTTTATTCCCAAAATATCTTTTTAGTTGCGGAAGCTAATTTTGAGAGTAATCGATTTACTAAAAAGATTAAGTCGCGAAACCATTTTGAAAATGTTGCGAAAATGTAGTGTTGTTTTAAAAACTGTTAACATTCTGGAAAACCATGATTTACTTCTAACGAATATAATTCAAAGTAAATAAAAACCCAAAGTTAAAATCCAGAACCAAAGAGGCCTTATTACAAAAATTAAAATTCAAAACGGAAACTAAAGCATAAATGAAGTCCCAAGGCAATCGTGTGGCCATCTCCGAGTCCCTCGCAGCACCGATCCTCCTAATGCTGGGGATTACCTGCATAGTTAAAAACGGGGTGAGTTTGTGAAAACTCAGTGTGTAATCCCCTCCTAACTGAAATAGTTAGTAAAATAGACAGAATTCAGAATCAGTCTGGGCCGAAGCCCAATTACAGTAACAGAACAATATATGTGGGTCTAAGCCCAGTACAATTTCACTCGGGCCTCAGCCCTTATCAGAATTAATTGGGCCTAGCCCAAACAAATAACAAAACAAGTGGGCCTAAGCCCAATACAGTTTCACTCGGGCCTCAGCCCTTATCAGAATTAATTGGGCCTAGCCCAAACCAATAATAGAACAAGTGGGCCTAAGCCCAGTACAGTGACATATCTCATAATAGATATGCATTAGTATGAGGATGCATCCCACCCCGATCCAGCCAACACACCACCCGTACCAACCCTACACTTACGTGGGGATAAAATTGACACACCCAGCCAGCACACCAATGTTAGCACCGGTTGCGCCCCTAACCGAAATCGCAGCAAAGCTGCTAGTATATATATGCGGCTCAAAGCCTTCAGTAGCGGTATTATAATTGGCACAAAGACATTAGTAACTGTATTATGTTTGGCACATAGCCATCAACGACGGTAATATAATCGCCACACAGCCTTGGGTAAATATGATCGACATAGAGTCATCGATATATATGTTAGGCACATAGCCACGGGTATATACGATTGGCACAAAGCCATAATCAAGATGGCACAGAGCCATATTTAGGTTGGCACAGAGCCATAATCAGATTACGCGGCTTTAAGCCGTCCGCCGGTCCAGTCCACGATCGTGCGATGCGACCGTGAGACCTTAACAGATCAATACTGGATCCACAGTCGTCTCATGCGACCCGTGCGACCCTATCAGAACTTCCTCTGTATCAATGTCCCAACCTCATGCAATATGTCGTGTATGTCATGCTCAATCATTACACGTGTATGCAAAATGGCCATGCTCAATAACAGTCATTTAAACATATATTAAAAGCATATCAGTCACACGACCACAGTTAAGTCAGTCAAATTCACAATCTAAGTCAGTCATTTACCCACAAGGGAAAAATAGTCATTTTACTCTATAAGGGTATTTCGGTAATTCTACCTTATAGGGGTATTTTGGTAATTCTACCCTACAGGGGTATTTCGGTAATTTTGCAAATTGAGGGTATTTCGGTAATTTTTCAAATTGGGGGTATTTTGGTAATTTTGTAAATCATGGTCTCAACGACCCAACAGAAGGTCCACCATCGCCTCGCGCGACTTAAGTAACCTAAAAAGTCACAACGGTGTAAATAGGCCTAAGGCTCATTACTCGGCCCAAGTGGGCCCACATGCTGGTGTGGCCCAATTAGCCCAGAAATAGCCTCGGCTATACGAACAGCACAGTTCAAACAACACATACCACATCACATACATTTTATCCGTGTGGGCTCACAAGCCCACTGGGCCCATTCAGCCCATTTCGGCCCAACGAGGCCCAGAACTACCTAAGTCATGTACGCGACATGACAAGTCCATCTACGTCCCATATAATAGTGAAGTTTACCCACGCGGCCCCACGGGCCCATAGGGCCCATTCCGGCCCAAGCCCATGAGATCGCTCATGGCGGCCTTCCTCGTCGTACGCCCATGTTTTGTGAGCTCGGTTGATCACATGGGCATTCGAATGCTCATGTGGCCCAAAAGCCCAATCCTTTGGCTTTTCAGCTTTTCGGAAATTTGGCATTTCAGCATTTGCCACTACAGCTAACACCGTGCGAAAAACATTCACACTCTATCGGCTTTTGACCAATTAGCAATTACGGTACTAATACACACCTTAATAGAATACTAGATGGCTTAATTCTCTTAGGTTACTAGCTAGCGTTGACCCCCTTGTCCCTTATTGAAAACCTGCATTATAAGCAGATTCAATTAACAGAATAGATTAACCGAGTGGATTACACCCACTTGTGATGATTACAGAACAACAGAACCCCAAAGTAAGGAAGGATAGCATTCGACTTTACCCCGGGTTCCTCGACTAAGTACTTACCTATAATCTGGAAAAGAGCGAGAGGTTCCAACCACTTCAAACTTTAGATATTTTTCCCACTCTCAAGGCGTTCTAAAACTTGATAACACCACACCTAATAGAGAGGAAGAAGAATAAGCAACAAGACAGAGAAGGGTAAGATACATTCGGCTTTTAAGTAGTACAAGAGTAGAGTACTTTGAAAATGGTTAGAGAAAATAAGAATGAGTCCAATCCACTTACCGCTTGCCAGAGATCAATTGTTAATCCAAAGACTGATTAAACAGACGCAAACGAGAAAAATTAAATAGAAGGTGTAAACAAGGGATGAAACTGAGTAGCAAAGGGTTTTATTCGGCCAAATCCTGGAAGGGAGGAAAAGAAATATTTGAGAAAGACAAGAGGGTTGTATTCGACTTTAGAGAGAAAGGAAAGGAAGGAAAGTGAACGGAGATGAAGAAGAATCAACAATCGGCTAAGTCAACTGCTTGAGTGAAGGATTGAGAGTATTCAACCAACAATGGTAAAGAGTAAAAAGAGAGATGTCGAAGAAGGAGAAAAGTAAAAAGATTCGGCAGGTTGAGTAGAGAAAGACTCGGTCACAAGAAAAAGCAAAACAATCCCACAAAATACTTGAATGGTACTCTCCCCAATTCGACTAGAAAATAGAGGGGAAGAAATAAATGCAAAACACCAAAACAAGTGCTAAATTTGACATTTGAGAGGAAAAGAAAAAGGAAAAAAAACCTGAAAGCGAAAAGAAGAAAATTCAGCGATGCCTACTTTTCAAAAAAGAAAAAAAACAAAGTGACCAAAAGCTAAAAAAATACACAAAACCGAACTCTCAATTCCCTAAACAAATTCGGCTACCGACTCCCCAACCACTTCTCATTCCATAGTTCCCTCCTATTATCTCTGCTTAATCTACTCCCCACCTCCCATTCAAATACCAAGACCAATTCAAACCTTCACCAAGTAGACTTCCACTCCCACTCAAATTCTAGCTCAGCAAGGAGTAAAATAAATTACTCTTTTGAGCAGGGAGAGACTTGAACCTCTGACCTCCTTGCCCCCTTGTGATGCTACCTCCTTGCCAGTCCACCACACGCCACTTGCCACTAAGCCACAAGCTCCTCTTGTGTTATAAATTATCCAAAAAATATTCTTAAAACCTACCCACTAACATCAAGGCTCCTTTAAGAGAAAAACATAAATTTTTGCTAAAGCCCAGGTTTGAACCCAAGACTTTTCCAACACTCCCAAACACTTCTAATCACTTAACCATTAAAGCAACTACCAATTTGTAATATTTCTTGCACACATAAACTTTTATGTGCAGCCTCTTAGCGGCTCCCATGCACAAGGCCCAACACTTCTAGGCCCAAAAATTTGAGGCGTTACAGATAACGGTTAAGTGTTTACTTGGTCGGTTCCTGGCATTGCCCTGACATTCGTGTTGGAAAAATATCCAACCTTTTGTCACGACAAACCTTCACTTCTTTACTTCTTTTCCTCATTCTACACCTTCGACTTAACAAACAAATCCTTCTCGCAAACAATTAGAAGTAACATGTAATAAGATTTAAGCACAATCTAAGCCTTTTAATGCAATTTCCTAGAAAAACTAAAGGAAAATCCTAAAATGCAACTAAATTTCCTAAGTACAGACAATTAACCAAATCTAAAGGCATAAAATATAACTCTTTTCAAAATTTATCACACCCCCAAACCAGAGTTATTGGTTGTCCTCAAGCAAGATATGAATGAATGCATATATGCATGAATTTGCCATCGCACATAACCACATTAAACTGCCAATCTACTCAAAGAACACTATATACATAAATTGTCAACAATCTTCTTTCTCCAAAAACTTGTTCAAGTGTTAGAGGTTTGCTCAACAAAGGTAGTGAAGAAAATTTCATCCTAAAAATAAAATTTCTTAAGTGCTCATGTGTGCTTTCTGGACATAGCATAGTTCATTTGTTACCTAAACTCAAGTTGCTCTAAGCCTACTCAAAATGTATATATATTTTTCTTGTTTTTTTTTCTCTTTTTTCTTTTCAAATTAATGTAGGATATTTAGCAATTCACATAATTCTTTGACTCGATAATAACTTATCAAGTACTCAATTATGTCACAATTTAAATAAAAATCACTGTTGAAGCTAAGGCTTTTAACTTAGAAGATGGATGGAGCAAACAACTACCTCCTTAGCTACTCAGCCTGTTACTACAGTGGAGTGCCCCTAATTTTCTTTTATCTACTATACACTATTACTCAAACTCATCTTTCTAGTCAACAACACGATGGAGAAAACAAAGTAATGCTGACTTACTTGGCAATTCTAAGCCTTGGAGTGCCTACTGTCTTTTATTTAAGTAATGCTTTGGCAATTTTGACTGAGTTTGGCTTCAAATGTCCCTAAGTTCATTAAAAGACACTCGCTATAGTACAAAACTAACTAAGGTTAGGGCACCTCATGTTTAGGAGTTAATTTTCAAGCAACTTTCCTAAGCTAAATTCACCTAATTAACTATCACATGTTCTAGGTGTATTGAATAATTTAAGCTCATCATCAAACATTATAAGTAAAGATTGTACTTATTATATGGAAAATAATTCATGGCAATTGTGTGTGCCATGGCAAAATGAATGACAAGTGAACCAAAAATTAAAACATGCTCAACTAACTATTTAATGCAATACAAAATGCCCAACACACCCCCAAACCTAAGGGATGTATTGTCCTCAGTGCATGTACAAATATACAACAGAAAACATCATGGCAAAATAAATGAAATGCATGATGTATAGAAGGGAAAAAAACTTCCTTGGCTTGGACCGGAGTGTAGTTACTTCATTCTGTCCTACGAGTGGATTTATGTGCATTGTGTTTATAGTGCATTTTCCTTTTCAATGATTGGAGTGGCACGTCTTCTTGTTCATCATCGAATTTGGTGATTTCATCAATAATCCGATTGATCTAACAATCTTGTTTAGTCATAGGTTCAGTAAAGGGAGGTGGAATAGCTACAGTGCTACCCATTGGTAGTGCAGGTGTGAGATTTGCTTCTTCTTCTTCCTCACAATCAGTTACAATACTGAATGATTCCATTTTCTCTATTTCTTCCTCTGGTTCTTTGGTTTCTTTCTCGACAGTGGCAGGGTCTGTCTTAGTTGGCTCGACTTCACCAACCCCTTCTACTATAGCTGCCTGCAATTCCTTAGGGAAGTCAGGAAAAATAGGCATTGGCTTGGTGAAATTCTTTTAAAGGGACCTTTTTAGAGCAGCGTTCCTCCTCTCCATATAGGCCCAGCAGAGAGCCAATTTGTCCTGTACTTTTTCCAAATCCGTAGCAAGCTGAAGTTGCTGAGTCTTGAAAAGATTATTTTTCTTCTGTAACTTCGCCAATGAACTGAGCACTTGTTGCTAAAATAAACTGTTAGAAGTAGAGGTGGTTATAGTGGCAAAGGTTGGCATAGAGGATGTTGAGGCTGAGCCAGGAGGTTGTTGCTGTGGAAAATCCTTCCCAGAAATCTTTCCAACAATCAATCTTATAATGGCCCCTTTATATGGGACGATATCCTCATTAGCTTGGATTGCGACATTAACATGCTGGCAAAGCGCAGTGATTAAAGAAGGAAAGTTTAGACTCTCACATTATTTTGTGCACACCGTTTACTTCTTTACATATAATCTTACCCACATTAATTTTTCTACCCTACATGATGGAATGGAGAAGCAACATTTGCTTCTTAGAAACTATTGAGTTATGGGTAAAAGAGAGTAGGCGTGTCTTAAGGAAGTGGTATCAAACCCTGCACTTGGGCTTCAAGGATGCCCTTTCCACGATGTAACAAAATTTCCTCGACACCATCCATTTAGTTCCTGTCACACATAGTTCTTGAAGAACCAGAGTTAACCCATCAACAGTGATAGTTGCAGCAAACTCCGTATGCTCATCTTGGATATCAGAAAGACTATACTGAGCATTAATCATGTCCTCATCAAATAAGACCGAGACTCCTCGCACATATATAAAATCAACATTTGAGGAAGTAAGGTGAGCATAGAACTCACGAACAATCTTGGTCAGCATATCCTCCGGATTAAAACAAAAAAAATTGCCATCCATGTTGCTTGACGATTGAAGAAATGGAAGCATCGTATCCCATGAAAGGCTTGTCTTGAAAAAGAAAGTCTTTTTACAAACAAAAGGGTCCCTTGGAGATGTTGTTCTAGTATCGCTTTTCTGGCTCAGTGTTAAAGAAAGTGCGAGGTGGCGTAGCAGATGATTCAGGGGTAGATCATCTAGCCAATATGGAAAGTTAAGGTAAAAGTTTGTGTAGAAAAGGAAGAAGAAAATTTCCAGTGTCTAAAATAAGCAAAAATAAGCGTGGAGAGAAAGAGATTTATGGTAATTGTAAAAGAATTTAAGAGGTTAGGGTAAAATAAAATGACGGCAAAGTAAGGAGTAAATGGGGTATGATGTGAGTGATGGGAGGTCAATAATTATGGCCTTACTTTGGTGTGATGGAAATTTGGAGGAAAAGTGAAAAGGTTATAGACCTAAATATTTGGGAAACAAATTCCTAATGGGCCAATGGGTATCATACGACCCAACCTCACAATTGCCATTATGAGATAATGTTGACGATTCAAAAAAATTAAATGTGCAGAGTAAGTTTTGTAGCATGGAGGAGGGAAAAACAAATGGATTTTTAGGGGGAACTATGAAGTGACCTAGCCCTAAAACAAGAATTTTGGCTTTTCCATCATGGGCTACCCAAGTAACGTAATGGGCCCATCTATCCAGAAATCTCTCCTTTCGACTTTTCTGTCCGGTCAAACCATATTACCTCGTACTTCAACAACCATTTCCCAGTTTGTTGCGACATAACTTTCTTTCGCAATGCTGCAGTAGAATCCTCTCAGTAGCAGAATTGATAAGTTCACATTCTTTATTCTGTCTCTGGAAACCATGGAAAGAACTACTTAAAGATAAAAATAGAAATAGAAGCAACATGAAATAATTAAAGATAACTAATAATAAAAACGAAATTAAAGTAAAGCAATTAAGGAAAAGAAAAATAGAAAATATAATTATTAGCTCAAACATCTCGGAGGTCAATGGAATGCTTGTCTCGATCCACATGAGCACCCCAGTAGTGCTTCAAGCATTGTCCATTAACTTTAAATGTGACCCCCATTTTCGTATCTTTGACATCAGCAGCTCCATGAGGATAGACTTGAGCTACTTCAAAGGGAACTAACCAGTGAGATTTTAATTTTCCAGGGAACAGTTTGAGCCTAGAGTTAAACAATAACACTTGTTGTCCTAGTTCAAATAGCCTTGGCCTAATCCTTTTATCATGCCACTGCTTGGTCTTGTCATTGTATAGTTTAGCGTTCTCATATGTCTGTGCCTGAAATTCTTCCATTTCATTCAGTTCTAACAACCTGTTATGGCCAGCGGTTTTCTAGTCCATATTCATCTTTTTAATAGGCCAAAATGCTTTATGCTCTAACTCAACAGGTAAGTGACATGGCTTCCCAAAAACAAGCTTAAAAGGTGACATCCACAACGGTGTTTTTAATGCCGTATGATAAGCCCACAAAGCTTCATCCAATCTAGAGGACCAATCTTTTTGAGTTGGGTTCACCACTATTTCTAGAATTTTTTTAATTTCTCTGTTAGAAATCTCCACTTGTCCATTTGTTTGAGGATGATATGCCATGGAAATCTTATGTTTCACCCCATACATGTGCAAAGCATTAGCAACTAATTTGCAATCATAATGAGAACCTTAATCACTGATAATTATCTGAGGTGTACCAAATCTTGTGAAAATGTTCTTATGCAAAAACTTTAGCATTGACTTGGCATCATTTATAGGGAGGGGTACCGCTTCGACCCACTTAGAGACGTAGTCCACTACCACAAGTATATAAAGATTGCCAAATGATGGTGGGAATGGACCCATAAAGTCGATTCCCCAAATATGAAACAACTCAATCTCCAAAATATTTTACAACGACATTTCATGTCTCTTAGATAAATTACCTGTCCTTTGACAATGATCGCATGAATTATAAAATTCCTCGCCATCCTTGAACAAACTTGGCAAATAAAAACCAGATTGGAGTACCTTGGAAGCAATTCTCATTCCTCCAAAGTGTCCTTCATAAGGTGTTGAGTGATAATGTTACAGGATGCTATGTACTTCATCATCAGGGACACACTTCCTAATTATCTGATCAACACATTGCTTGAACAAGAAGGATTCATCCCAATAGTAATGTCTGGCATCATAAAGAAAGTTTCATCTTCTTTGGCTGTTGAGATCAAGTGGCAACAACCCACTTACTAGGTAGTTCGCTATATCGACATAATTGTAACATCCTAAAATTCGGGACTATATGTTTTACATTATACCATGCGATAGGCTAGTTAAGAGTGTTAATTGTGTATGTTTAGGGGGTCCTAAGAAGGCTTGGGGTTGAGTTGGGCCTTAGCAAATTTTTTGTGTTTAAGCACTTAAGGGGGAGAAGGCAAGTGGCATCAAGACTTAAGTGAATAAGTGTGTATTTTGCTAGCACAAGTGGAGCTAGTAGCAGAGTGGTGTGGCGTCACATGAAGGGGCTTAATGGGTGGAGTTCGAATCCCACCTAATGTAAATTTTTTGGATTAATTTTTTTGTGCTATTCAAGTAATTGATGGTAAGTGTCGGCCAAGCTTTAAAGAAGGAAATGAAGACTTTTTATTGATGGAAAGAACATTATGGAGGAAGGTAAGGAAGAGATCAAGGAGAAAATAAGGAAAGAAGTAAAGGAAAGAGATAAGGGGGGATATGTTGGCCGAATTTTTGGAAGGAGCTTGGGAAAGAAATTTGGTCAACCCTCATCTTTTTGGTAAAAGAGGTACACGGTTTTAGTAGGGAGAAAAGGGGAGCCGAAATTCTTTTGGTCATTTTGCAAGTTTGTGCATGAAAGGCTTGTTTTCTTTGTAACATTTTGGTGCTCTCTTTTCCGATCCTTTCTCTTCGTTTTGCCGAAACACTCAAGCAATTTGTTCACTTTTTTTTCCTTATTTTGCCGTATTACTCAATCCATTTTGTTCATTCTTCCTTGGTGTTAGCTGAAACCCTCTAACACTTCTCTTCCATCTCTTCTTTTCTTTTTGACCATCTCTTCAACCCTTATCTCTTTTCTTAAATCGACATTACCTTGTGGCCGAATCTTGTTTGTTCATTTCTCTCCAATAGCCGAACCTTTTAACCCTTAATATCTTCTTCATTATTTCTTTCTCTTTCATGTTGGCACTCTCTTCTTTGATCGAATCATGCTATAGTGGGAAAGCCAAATCTTATACCTTTGACTCATCCATAGCCATAAGTCCAATCGGTGGGAATCGGATTCATCATCGTTAAGGTAAGGAGTTTCGTCATGGTTCATTTTGATCTATTTCATTGCTCGATTAGTTTGCTAAACGGATCGATGGATTTGACTAATCGGTTATTATAGGGACTAGATCGCTCGTTCTTATCCACTCGTTGTTCCTTCGGAGTGGTGTGTCAAATCCTCTCTCTAAACAATTACATTCTCTCATCATAGTATTATTCTAACCGAGACTCTTTCAATGGAGGCAAGTGGTAGCGTTATTAAAAAAAAATCGATAGGAGGGCAAATAGGTAGTGGACTTGCAATCTCTACTCCCAAGTTCAAACGTAGGGCGGTATCGGCAGTTCGGGATTTCCCACCGGGTTGTGGACCATCATCCGGTGAGAATAGGCAAATTGTGGTCGTTCACGATTCTAAGGGTAAGCATTTTTAGATCGTTGATTTAGATTTGGATTAAGAAAATCTATTTGGTTGGTTAATCGAATGTTATGGTGTCATAGGTGCCGATGATCAAGAAGGTTTAGTTCTTACCGTAATCAGGTGTGTAATCTCACACCAAAATCCCGTAAATTCGTGATTCACTATTATGTTGGGAAATAGATCGTTGTCGATTACAAATCTAATAACCGTGATATGGCATAAATCAAGTGACTTGCTTATTCAACACTGTTTCTAAAGATCTGTCAAAATCGGTATTAATTTACTAAATTACGAAAATGCCCCTATGGGCCGATTTACCAAAATGCCCGTATGGGCCGATTTACCAAAATGCCCCTATGGGCCGATTTACCAAAATGCCTCTATGGGCTGAATTGCTAGAATGCCTTAGTGGCCGAACTATCAAAGTGCTTCAATGGGTCGATTCACTGTAATAATTAACTAGATTAATGGTGGTTATATATATATGTGGATATTTTATTATGTATGTTGCATTCTTTTTACATTTTGCATGGGATGGGAAAAATTGTACGGAGAGCAGTTGAGCCTGGTGGCATAGCCACAACTTGTTCATTATTATGCTTACTTATGATTTCGGTGGCATGGCCACAATAATAATATATTATAGCAGTTCGACTGCAAATTGGTGTGAGCGGCAGGGTGGGTTGACTTGATCCCCACAGGTGTGAGTGGCTGGTCGAGGGTGTGATGGATGGATGGGTTGGGTTGCATACTTTTCATTTATATACTGCTATGTAAAATGGGCTTAGGCCTATGGTTATGCTATGCGGGTTCAAACCCAGTGGACGACGGTAAGGGGATTATACACTGAGTTCTTGTAACTCACCCCTTCTTTTCTTTCTTAATCTTTGCAGTAATGCTCAGCAATGAGGACTTGGGCCCATGGATGACTCGGTGGAGGCCATACTTTGGAAATAATATTTTCGAACCTTAGTAAATTTCATTTCCGCTTTATTTAGTTACTCTTACTATTTTGGGTTTAAAGTTGTAATAAGGCCTCTGGGATTTTTATTTTGTTTTATGTTTGACGTATTTATTATCTTCAATGAATTGATTTAAACGGGGATTTTTTAAAATCATAAACAACGGTTTTTCTTAAAATTTATCAATAAACAGATTTCATAATAAATATGTACAAATAATTTAACTTGGATTTTTCCTGCGAGTTATCAATAATATTTTCAAAATTCACGGTTTTAAAAGATCACTAGTTCGATTATCGATTCTTCAATCAACCTTTCAAAATTAGTAGTATTTTTATCAAATATTTCTAATAAAATTTGTTTTCTTAAATTTTAACCTAATAACAACATATTTAGTAAGAATCACAAGTTCTTTACTCGTTTTCTTCATGTGACATGCCAGATCTGGTCATACCGCTTGAGCCGGGTTTGGGGTGTTACATACCAAGGTACTGCAGTGGCAACCAACAGTTGCTCGTCTAGGAAATCTTCCTTAATAAGTTGTACATTACCGTCTTTAATCCAAGCTTCTAACCTTGATAGGTGATTAGGCACTTGATTTTCAGTCCCTTTTCTGTTTCCAATTTCTAAATCAAACTCTTGCAGCAGAAGTATCCACCGAATTAATCTTGGCTTGGCATCTTTCTTGGTCACCAAATACTTAATAGCAGAGTGGTCTATGTAGATTGTGACTTTGGTGCCAACTAAATAAGATCAAAATTTATCGAATGCGAACACCACAACGAATAGCTCCTTTTCTGTGGTGGTGTAGTTTAGCTGCGCATCTATTAGGGTCCTGCTCGTATAAAAGACTACATGAAATACCTTGTCTTTTCGCTATCTCAACACTGCTCCCACAGCATAATCGCTGGCGTCACACATGAGTTTGAAGGGCAGTGTCCATTCTGGCACTATTATAATCGATACTGCTACCAATATTTTCTTCAATTCCTTGAAAGCAATCAAACAAGGTTCATCAAAATTGAAAGGTCTATTTTTTTCCAGCAACGCGCACAAAGGTTTAGATATCTTTGATAAATCATTAATGAATCTTCAATAAAATCCCACATGGCCTAAAAAACTTCTAATACCCTTAACACTGGTCAGAGGTGGCAATTTTTCTATTACCTCAATTTTTGCTTTGTCAACTTCAATCCCTTGCTGCGATATCTTATGCCCTAGCACAATACCTTCACAAACCATGAAATGGCATTTCTCCCAATTCAAAACAAGATTTGTTTCTTCATAGTGGTGCATAACCAATTTTAGATTTTTCAAGCAATCCTCAAAATCATTGCCAAACATAGAGAAATCGTCCAAGAAGACTTCAAGAAAATTTTCCACCATGTCCAAGAATATCGCCATCATGCAACGCTGAAATGTTGCCGGGTGGAAACACGAAAATATACACACTTTTTCATGCCCTTTTTAATTCAAATTCATGCAGTTTCGATAAAATTCTTGTCGAAAAATATATAATTATTATAAAGTAATTAAATTGTAATTAAATTATGAAAATGTTGAATTTTAATTAATTTTGATCATTGTCGACAGATTTGCACAAAGGGTGAAAATTGGCTCTGCAGACACTGCTAGAAGCACAAAACTGAGAAGTGATTTTTGAAGCATCAAGGCAAAATAATTTTTCAGCCTAAGACGGTCAAAATTATGTATATTAATTTATAATATAATTAATTTTAATTTTAATTCAATTTAATTTGGCTTAAATAAATTATTATTAATTAATTATGAAAAGTGGCCCAGTTGAGCTGAACTGAGAAAATAGATCCAACCGAGCACTGGGCAGCCCAAAACCGTCCCACATGCTGACCCAATCAGCTTGTTTGGCTGATTATTTGGCTTGCAAAATTTCCCATGAATACTCCTTCAAATTGCATTCAAACCCCTCCACTATTCATGCCTTTCAAGATTTGCCCCTACCTAAAAATAGCATGTTTGAAATCTTCAAACATACAACATGTGTGGCCAGCCATGGGGAGAGTATTTGGCTGCTGATTTTGGCTATTTTTAGTAGCCTTCTCAACCTATAAATTCCCCCTTGGCTGCTTTCTTCAAACACATCTCAAAACCATTCATTCTTCATTTCTCTCGCACTTTTCTCTCTTCATTGTTGTTCATTTTCTTCTCAATTCCCTTGCTGATTTCACCTCTTGAAAAAGATTCATTCTGTAATGCCCCAAATTTGGGCCTAGTAGATTTGGGCCTATTGGGTTATAACGCCCCAAAAATCCCAAAACTTTAAATTTCTGTGCACTGAGGTTGGTATGTATGAGTAGCACTTAGAATATTAATTTTAAAGTATTATCGGGATTATTTGAAGTCTTGGAGATAGGGAAGACCATAGGGAAAAATTCATTTTTCTTGCTTTAGTGGACCCTAGTCTCAGGCATTAGGCCTCTTAAGCAGATTAAGGAGAAAATAGGACACAAATGGGCTTGTGGTCCAGTGGCAAGGTGGCGTCACTAGGGGAGCTACAAGGTGGCGTGAAGAGGTCCAAGGTTCGAGTAGTGGTAAAGTGTTTTTGGGTGTTTAATTTTGCATAGTGGATGGACAGAGTTGTGTGGAATTTGGATTCTTTCGTTGAAGTGTTTGAATTGGTCTTGTGAGCTGATAAAGGAGGGAATTTCGGATGAGATAAGGGAGATATCATGGAGAAAAATTAGGAGATGAGAAGTGGGAAGAGTTGGTGCCGAATTGGATCGTGGGGGAAGGTAGGATTCGGCTATTGGCTATAAAAGGAGGTGCGGAATTCCTTTGAGAGGTTCCTTGGGTTCCATTACTTTTCTTTTTGTCCCCCTTAGCATAATTCTTCCTTTTGCCGAAAAAAAAACCCATCATCCCTTTGCCGAATTTTTGGTTTTCTCTCTAGCCGAATTCCCCATACTTTCTCTTCTTAAATTCATTTTCTTGTTCACCTTTAGTTCTAGCCAATCACTTCTCCTCTTCTTCTCCCTATTGGTGCCAAATTGTCTCTGTCACCATACTAATCTCAAAAGCCAAATTTAGGCCACAGGATCGAAAGTGGATTTGGTAAGTATTCGGTTAACCTCTCTTGTACGTTTTGCTAAAAGCCAAAAGGCTATCTAACTGACCTATCGTTGACTCTGTGGTAACAAGGATAAGATTCAAAGATCGCAAGCGTGGTAGGATCGTTAGCAAGGGTAAGTGTTCTTTACTTCGGTTTAAGGGTTGGCCGAATGGTCATATATGTTGTGAGGGTGACTTGTGTTGGATACAAGTCATCTATTACTTAGGCTCTAATGTTTAAGTTGGTACAGATCTAGGGTCTAATCACAGTTGGTGTTAAAGAAAGGAGCTATTAAGGCTTGTCGCACACGGTAAGGCTACGGTGAGGTTTCAGTTTTTGATAAAGTTTGTATTTAGCCTATGATTAATGATTAAGGAATATCGAATGTAGGTTCGTGACTAAGAGGAATTTGCAGCACGCGCTATTACCAGGTGTGTACAGACACTACACACACAATATCGGCAATGCCGAAAAGCCGAAAAGCTGAAAGTGGCTAAATGGGTCTGTCGAACTTGTGGGCCTAAAACGGTAATCGTTGATATGTGAGCATGAATGATGAATTGGCATGAATGGTTGTATGACTTGATTGTATTGGAGTCCAATGGGCTATATGAGCATGAAATTGGTTTAACGAGCTATATGAGCATGAAATTGGCTTAAAGGGCTATATGACATGAAATGGGCTTAATGGGCCTTATGGGTTTTTAGAAATATATGTTAGGGTTTAATGAACTCTAGGCCTAGTTTGACAAACTCTTGAATAACATAAAACTCTTGTAATAATCAAACATGTCTGTGGACAAGTCGATTAGTTAGAGTGTGGTAACCGACATATGCATGTCTAGGATTGGATCGAGGGAGAGCTTGGTACTTAAGCGGTCCTAGTGGCCCACCTCCTCTTTTCTGAGATCCTACCTGGTGCATAGTGTTTGTTCACTTTAACCGCGAGGACTTGTTGATGGGCCAAAGTTCATAACTAAAACCCGAGATGAAAGAATTATGGAAATACCCTTGTAGGGGAGAATTACAGAAATACCTCTGTAGGGAAGAATTACGAAAATACCCCTGTAGGGCAGAATTACGGAAATACCCCTGTAGGGCAGAATTGCGAAAATACCCCTGTAGGGCAGAATTTTGAAAATACCCCTGTAGGGTAGAATTACAATAATACCCCTATAGGTAGAATTACGAGAATACCCTTGATTGTAAAATGACTTAAATACCCCTATAAGATGAGTATGAGTTTTATGGATGTTACTCATGTGCATGTCGCATTCATATGATATTCTGTTTAGGATGCATATGGGTGGGAATTATGGTACGGAGGAAGAATTTGAGGATCGCATAGTCGCTTGACGACCGTGGATCCATCGGTGGCTTTAAGCCCATTATATGATTAGCAGCTTTGCTGTGACGTTGAGTAGTGCCGCTGTGAGTGCTACCATTGGTGTGTAGCGGAGGGGTGGGTCGACCTAGAATTCCCCACAAGTGTATAAGGTTGGAAGGGAAATGGTGTGTAGCGGATGGATTTTTGGGGAGGGTTTTGCATTACCTTGTTTTGCATATGATATGATATGATATGAGGTCATTGTGGGCTAAGGCCCAAGACCACCGACTTGATAGGGCTTAGGTCCAATGTGATAATTGTATATTAAATTGATTGCCAAGGGTCATACACACTGAGTTTCGAAACTCACGCCCTTTTATTTAATGTTTCAGGTGACGCTCAGTAGACGGCTTGACATGGAAGAGGGACTCGGAGATGGCCACATTGCAAGTTAATTAGAAGTTTTTTTGTTTATTTGTTTCGAATGACTTTAGTTTAAATCCTTTATTTTCATTGGTTGTAATAAGGCCTTGTATCTCCAATTTGACGTTACTTATGGGTTTTATTATTATTTCCGCTGCTTATTTTTTATTTCAACTTAAATAAATTTCTAAAGTTTAACAAGGTTTTCAAAATAACTATAACCTATGGGCTTTTATTTTAAAACATGGGATTTCTTCTTAACTTAACAAGATTCAAGGATTTTGGGCTTTTAGGCCTTAGATTTTAACTTAGCAAAATTGTTTGAGATTGTGCCTTTGATGTGACATTCCTGGATTCGGCCATAACGTCTGGGCCGGGTTTGGGGGTGTTACACATTCAACCACCATTTGAAGCAGCATTCAAGTGTTCGTGGAAGCATTGGTTCAACAAGAACAAGCAGAGAAGGAGGAGCGGAGCAAACTAGTCAAGCCTCGGAGAAACAAAGGATTTGATTCTTGTTCCTTATCCTTTTAATTTTATCGTTGTTGTAATGAACATGTCTATGAATATTTATGATGTTGATATGTTTAATTTAATTAGTATGGCTTAAATTTAATTCGTGTTAGGTTGATTGCATTTCGTCTACTTGAGTTATTAAAATTGTGTTTGTGTTGTTATAGGCCTCGGTAAGATGTTTGATTAAGTAAAACCATGACTAAGTTATTCTTGCATTACAATTGTAAGGTAACTAATGAATTAATTATTTAAATGGATTGAAATTGTAATTAATTGACACAATACTTAATCAGTGCATATTTAATCATCTAAGGTAGCTGAGGGTTAAATTAGCAGTGGTATCTAACGATACATTAGCCTTGCATAACTTGCAAGATTATTGTGATTAAACTGTTTCAAGGTAGAAATACATTGTTACCTCGCGTAATCTTTTATGTGCTTATGAGATTGAATTAATTGTTTGAATTGGCATAGAGATATGTACAAGAGACTATTCTAATATCATAAGTATGTATGTGCATTAACACATTTGCTTATTAAAATTTGTTTAATCAGTTGAATTGACATAGAGATATAGTCAAGAGATGAATGGATTTTGGTAGGTAAGTATGTTCATAAGTTAACAATTTACCGAGTTGCCGTGAATTTATTCGTAACAACATAAACATGAGTTTAATAATTCTAAGTTAAGTAATGTAAACAATCTAGCACAATTATGTCATCTTGATTATAATCATCTTTTGAAATCGTGCATTGGAACTTTTATTTTCTCTTTATTTATTTTACTTAGTTAAAAATCTTAGTTTTTAATCACCTCCTCAAATCAAAATATTTTTCTTCACCAAAGTGTTTTAAATTGCATTCATCAATAATTCTTTTCACAGTCCCTGTGGGTACGATAACTCGACATTTACTTGCCACTTTATTACTTGTTGCGATTGTGTACACTTTCACTTTTCCGTCGTTCCAAGTTTTCGCGCCGTTGCGGGGGACTGTTTTAAAAGGCATTATTTGTGAAATTGTTAATTTTGCATTTTGGTCTTTTTTTTTCCTGTTAAATTTTAATCCCATTTTTTGTGTGTGTTGTTTCAGGTGTTTATGAGTAATCAATTATTGACTTACTCCCCGTAGACCCTGAAATTGAAAGGACTTTCTGACAAAGGAGAAGACAAGCGAACCAAAGAAGGACCGAAGATATGAATTTCGAAAATCCAAACCAAAATCCAGGAGGAACATTTGCTTATAATACTCACAATCCGATCATTGTTTCAGATGATAGAAATTGTGCCATTCAACAATATGCCATTCCTCTATTGAACGAGCTCAATCCAAGTATTAGGAGACCCAAAATTGAGGTACAACAATTCGAGCTGAAGCCGATCATGTTCCAAATGTTGCAAAATATGGGTCAATTTAGTGGGATTCCTACTGAAGATCCACATCTACATCTTCGGCTATTCATGGAAGTGAGTGACTCATTTGAACTAGTGGGGGTGACTGAGGACGCCTTGAGACTGAGATTATTTCCATACTCCTTAAGAGATAGAGCACGAGTGTGGTTGAACTCCCTACCATTCGGTTCCATAACTACATGGTAATAGTTGGTTGAACGTTTCTTAATGAAATATTTCCCTCCATCTTTAACCCCCAAAATCTGAAATGAAATCACTTCATTTTAGCAATCTGATGAAGAATTTTTATATGAGGCATGGGAGAGGTTCAAGGAGTTATTATGAAAGTGCCAGCACCACGACATTCCTTACTGCGTTCAAATGGAGACTTTCTATATTGATCTCAATATTCATACTAGAATGATGGTGGATGCTTCGACAAATGGAGACCTTCTTTCTAAGTCTTATAACGATGCTTACGAGATTACTGAAAGAATTTCCAGCAATAATTATCAGTGGCCAACCAACCAAGCAGCCTCAGAAAGACGAGCAGCAGGAGTACATGAAGCGGACACACTTGCTTCTTTGGCAGCCCAGGTATCCTCTATGTCTTCTATGCTTAAGAACATAATTGTTCATGGTTTCAATGGTAATCTATTAGGTTAGTCGCTGAACCAGTTTGAGAATATTTCTTGTGAATACTGTAGAGATGGCCATTTCTTTGAAAATTTCCCATCGAATCAAGAGTCAAATTATTACATGGGAAATCAGAATTGGAATGGTCCGCAATCAAATTTTTACAACTCTTCATGGAAGAATCATCCGATTTCTCCATGGAGTAATCAATTGGTGGACCATAGTTACTTTGTTTTACCATTTCGACCAAATCATCCGTCGGAATATTCTCAACAAGTGCAACAACCCCCACCAACTGAATCTTAAAGTGATCTTGAGAATCTGCTGAAGGCATACATAGCGAAGAATGATACCAGTTTAAGAAATCGGGAGAATCAAATGGGTCAGCTAACCAATGAACTTTGAAATAAACCCCAAGGTATTCGGCTGAGCGACACAAAAAATCCAAGAATTTTGGGCAAAGAACATTGCAAAGCAATATCTTTGCCAAGTGGAATGACATTAGAGCCCAAGGTGGTTGAGGTTCAAGATGAGCCTATTATAGCTCAAGACAAAGAGGAAGTTCAACCAAGTGTTGAAACACCTGTTCCACAAAAGTCAGATACAGTGATCCTTGATGAGGTAAACTCTAAACCAATTAGTTCTGATTACCTAACACTCTTGTCGAAGAAAGAAAAATTTCCACAGCAGAGTTGTCTGGTTAAAGCTAAGATTCCACCATTACCATATCCTCAATGATTCCAGAAGTAGCAAAATGATACTCAGTTAAAAGAAATCTTTGATGACAAGGTGACATTTAATGACTGCAATGCTGCTAAATCCCTAGATATAGTTGAAGACTGCTCTGCTATTTCGAAGATGGAATCGTTGGCTTCTACAAAATTAGAGCTCAATTCTTTAGACGATTTTTTAGAACATATTCTACTGGAGGATTCACCAAGTGATGATGAAGATAAGGAATGTTTGGCTTGGTTAGAAGCTAATTCAAAGGAATTCACTCAAGAAGTTCCACTCGAATCATTAGAGTTATCCTCTCAAGAGTATACGCAAACAAAGTCATTGATTAAAGAGCCAACTAAATTAGAATTGAAGATTTTGTCTCTTTATTTCAAATATGACTATTTGGGTCTATCTTTGAATTTTGCTGTCATTATTTCAGTTGAGTTCACCAAAGATCAAGAAGAAGAGGCACTTGTGATTTTGGAAAGGCACAAGAAGGGTACTGGATGAATTATTTCACATATTCGAGTCACGGGTTGGAGGATTTGTAGGAATTACAGAAAGTGAAAGTTGTCTTCCCTTGGTCATTTAGAGCTATGGAAATTTGATTATATCTTGAATAACCATCCAAAAAATGGTAGAAAGCTTTCCTAACTAATCTATCCAACATTTGGTCAATAAATGATAAGGGAAAATGGTCCTTCTGAGTTTCCTTATTGAGCTTGCAGTAATCCATAAATACTCTCCATCCCGTGACAGTGCGAGTTGGTATGAGCTCATTGTTATCATTGCTAACCACCATCACATCTCTTTTCTTATGAACACATTGTACAAGACTCACCTATAAGCTATCGGAGATTGGATAAATAATGCTAGCGTCCAGCCACTTGATAATCTCTTTCTTAACAACTTCGTTCATGATTGGATTCAACCTCCTCTGCCGTTCAATAGAATTACTATGGTGATCCTCCAGTAAAATTTAATGCATACAGATAGTAGGGCTAATTCCTTTGAAGTCAACAATTGTCCATCCCAATGCCTTCTTAGATCGCTGGTACTTCCAACAACCTCACTTTTTGATCGGGTGTCAACTCCACAGAAATAAATACTGGCAAAGTGATATTCTCTCCAAAATTAGCATATTTTAAGTACATCAGCAAAGGCTTCAACTCCAGCATGGTGTTCCTTTGTAGATGGTTTAGGAGGCTTGAAAGAGTAATATGATAAATCCAAGGATTCGAACTTCTTCCCTAGTCTATCCACAAACTGCTTGGCTTCCACAAGTTCACCAAGTTCCTCAAAAATTATTGCGTCACTCTGCTCAAGTTAGTTTTGATCTCTATCAGAATTGCTGTAGCAAAATCTTGTGAACTCTTCCTCGACTGCTGTTTTTATTAAATCAATGGCGTGGCATTCTTCATTCTCATCAATGATAAACTGTAAAAGTAACATATTTTAATCCCACATTTAGTATGCTTTTGGATGAATTATCCCTTATTTTCTTTAATTTGGTGCTCTTAATCTTTTCTTTTCATGTTATATACTCAGGAAAGCACCAGGGGATGAAAAGAACGCAAAACGTGCTTAAAACGGGACAAATGGGCCAAAGCATGAAATCGACACGGCCTGGACCAAATATCACACGGCCGTGCCTCCTTAAAGATCTTGAATTTAGGAGGCGTGGTGAATCCTGAGTACCCACTCTACGGATATGGCATGGAAAACGAGCAAGCTCACTATACGGGTAACTATTCTAGACCACAAAATAATTTTTATGATAAAACTTATAATGCAGGTTGGAGGTACCATCCCAATTTCTCGTGGGATGATCAAAGTAGCCAAGGGCCAGAACTTCCTCCAAACTTTCAACAACCACCTCACCAATAGGAAGAGGAGTCGAACCTTGAAGAGATGTTGACAAAATTCATGGAAGCTACAGATAACCGTCTCCAAAAAACTGAGACAACACTTAATGACAAACAAGCATCGATCAAAGGGATCGAGAGCCAAGTTGGGGAACTTACTAAGTCAGTTATACAACTTGCTAAGCTGATCTCAGAACTACCACAAGAAAGCTTGCCAAGCAATACTAAAACTAACCCGAGTGAGCAAAATCAAGCCATTTACGATAGTGAAGGGTTAGACGAACCAAACTCAAGGGAAGAACCTGTGGTAAGTGAAGGTAAGGTTGAAGTGTGCCATGATATACCAAAACCGGAAATTATAGAGTACCAACCTCGTGTGCCATACCCGATGCAATAAAGAAAGACAACACAGAGGAAGAATTCGGTGAACTCACACTTCGTGTAGACGATGAAACAATCACTCTTCAAGCTCTTGACTCAGCTAGGACATCGAGTAATAAAGGTACGAACATTAATTCTATTAATAACCATTTGGTTCAACCTTCTTTACAGGAAGCATCACAAAATCACCTAGCTGAGCTAGATCTTAGACCTCGTACCCATAAAGAAATAAGTCATGAAGAACTAAGGCTTCAGGCCGATGAGCTAGACGAGTGGAAAACACACTTTAAAGAGAAACTAGGAATACACGAAGTGAAACCGAAGGAAACCCCAGACGAGCTGATAGGAACAACAAATCACTTCAAAATAGGGGACCAGGTATTGTTGAATAAGGAAGACCCTTGAATCAACAATTCAGACCTCAAGACAAACGAAGAAAACACTTTTGAGGTAATTAATGTCTTCCTATACGGCACAGTCGAGGTAAGCAATCCTAAATTCAGTACTTTTGAGGTAAACACTACTCGACTTAAATTTTATATCAAAAATTGAGTTGATCGCATGAGGAAGGATTTTCACCTCCTCAAACCACCTTGACCATACGAATGAGAGGTAAAGTCTAGCTTAAGACTATAAATGAGCGCTTCTCAGGAGGCAACCCGAGCACTAACCCTATTAATTTTTACATTTTTATTTTACATTTATTTTTCATTTTAGCACCTAACCATAAACTAACTAAAGTACAGATTTCCATGCTCACACGACCTTGCACACGGCCGTGGTCGTGGCCGTGTGGAAGCCAGAAGGACAAACCACGGACGTGCTAGTAACCGTGCATGACAAATAATGATTTCTTTTCCCAACACGGGCTACGGTAAAAAGCCACGCCCGTGCCAACTTCCTGTGTGAGGTTATTGACTTATTGAGCACGGGCGAGACACGGCTGTGCCCTACAACTGTGCGAGGTTACTGACCTGACGAGCACGGGTTAAACACGCCCGTTCTAAAGGACCGTTAGAAGAATACACGGGCATGCTACGAAACCCACGGCCGTGGTAAAACTCCTAAACGCGCCCAAAATTCAAAATCACGAAAAACACGGACTGATTAAACTTGAACAAGGGCCTGGACCGTATCACTATTTAAATATTTACTTTTATTTCTATTTTTATTTTTTTTATTTTCATTTTCATTTTCATTTTATTTCCTTTCTTTTATTTTCTTTATTATTTTCTTATTTTTATTCATTCCATTTAGATTTAGCTTAGGATACAAAAGAAATTAGGATGGTCGCTTGAGGACTCAACCAGCCTCGAGACGCTTTCCCACGCCACCTCCAATCCTATCCTATTTCTTTTCATTGACTTCATCCAAAATTCAGGAAGTTTCACTTCTCTCCCTATCTTATGATTTTATGATTATTTTGCTATTATTTATCTTTGTACATTGAGGGCAATGTACATCTTAAGTGTGGGGGGGTTAACCATAGCATTATTTGAAAATCCCTGAATTATGCCTTATCTTAAAGTAAGTTTCTCATATTGCGATTAGAATGAAATTTCTGATGATTTATGATTTTTATTGATATGTTTTAGATTAAGTCATTGATAATTGTGCATTGATAATTAAATTATAAGAATACTAGAGAATCAGGCATGATAAGTCTATTTTTCAAGAATTAAAAACTTTTGAGGATGTCTACCTAAATTTAAATATTACTTTGAAGTTTGAAATTTACGAGGTTGATTTCAAAATACCCATAATTTTTGTGAGATTTTGAGCCTTATAGAGCATAAATTCTTTTTCTTGCTCTCTTTATGGATTATCAGTGTGTCAACATTGATTTGTTATTCTAGAACTTGCATCGATTATACATGTCGAGACCTCATTTTTTGATTTGATTCAAAGAGATGATAAAGGCACCTAGGTTTTAACTCACTAACTCCATTAAAAAGCCTACCTTCACAATTAACCCCTAGTGAACCCCTTTTAATCCTAACAACCATATTTATTGACATAACCGCTAATATTAACCCAGGACCCCTTTGTTTTTGTTATTTCCATTCCTTTTGACTACCCTTATATCGAGATTTGATTTGATTAATATCCTAACTATGTTTTTATTTCAGTAATTTATCATTTGTTATGTATTTATGATTGTTCTTAAAAAAAACGAAGTATATTCATTATTAGTTATGTGATTAAACGAGCTTGTACATTTAAATTCCAAATATCGAAGAAGAAGCTCGTAATGTTAGTATTATTAGTTTTCAATTGATATACTTATTATTATTAGTTCATTAGTTCTTAGTTAGGTAATTTGTCAATTCAATCTCGATTCTAACCCTATAATTCAGCCTTATTCCACACCTTAACCCTAGCCCCGTTACAACCCTAACAAAGACCTTTTGATTTGTGTTTCATCTCATATTTCAGTGGTGAAGATTTGATTTTCATGCAAGCCTATAGGATTAACTTTTCATGTTCGACTTTTGAGTGCCTAATTTTGAACCTTAAACACTTTGAGTGGTTTGAGTGAATCTTTAGTGAGGATGTCAATCCTTGTCGATTTTGAATCAAAGGTAATTATTTAGATAAAGGGAAACACCTATGTTTTGTGCTGCAAATGTATGACTTAGACTGTTTGAATCTTTAGGACTCTTTGAGTTGAATTATCCATGTATAAATTATCTCTGAATTATGATGAAACACTATCAATGACTATTATGAATTGAAGGAAGTTCGTTTTAATTATGAGTTGAGAATTTTGCTTGAGGACAAGCAAAAGCTTAAGTGTAGGGGTATTTGATAAACCGTAAAAGTAACATATTTTAATCCCACATTTAGTATGCTTTTGGATGAATTATCCCTTATTTTCTATGTTTGGTGCTCTTAATCCTTTCTTTTCATGTTATATACTCAGGAAAGCACCAGGGGATGAAAAGAATGCAAAACGGGCTTAAAACGGGACAAATGGGCCAAAGAATGAAATCGACACGGCCTGGACCAAGGATCACACGGCCGTGCCTCCTTAAAGATCTCGAACACGGCCTGGACCACGATTTACATGGCCGTGCCTCCTTAAAGATCTCGAACACGGCCTGGACCACGATTTACACGGCCGTGCCTCATCAACGAAGTCCACACGGCCTGGCCATGATTCACACGGGCGTGTGACATGGGCGTGTCCCTGCCGCGGCCAAGAGGAGTTTTACTCGGATTTGGATGCTTGGAGGCAAAGAAACACACTCCAAAGTCTAATTAAACCCCCAATTAGGAATTACACTCAAATTAGGATACTTGGAGGCCAAGTAACACATCTCAAAGCCTATATAAACCCCCTAGGGGGCAACTTAATCGGGGAGTTCGGCAGAAGCCTTCTGCCAGGGCTTTTCTCAGGGCGGTTAGCCAAGCCAAGGAGCCAAGCCAAAAAGGTCAGATTTGTGGGAATCACTCGAAGATAGCCAGTTGATCCATCTCAAGAAGCCGAAATTCTACTCAAGACGGTGGAACTATCCTTCAATTCCTTCAGGGAGTTTTAGGGATTTCTTATGTTTTGTTTTATCTTTTCTCTTGAGATGTTTTCTTTTATTATTATGAACTAAACCTTCAGATACCCGAAGGGGATTAAACCTATGATGAATCTTGTTATTTGATTTTTTGAATTATATGATAATAACTTAGTTTATTCTTAATTGTGTGAACTTAATCCAAATCTAATGTGCTTAGGTGGAGGAGGAATAGACCCTACCTAAGAGTAGATCCAACATAATTAAGCGGAGTTGATCGCACGCCTAGAGATAGGGTGACGAGATTTTGCCGGATTAGGGTGAAACCTAATATGGGAGTCCACAGATCGATTTACTGATATTCTAGGGGGTTACTATAAGAGAAAGAGATTTCCACTAGTTAACCTAGGGTTAGACATTATTCGCTTCGAGAGAGGGTTTAATATACGTTAGGGAGTCTTACGGATCAAACTAAGTAAATAAATCATATGGTTCAAGGTTAGATAACAAGTGAAGTCTAGGTGGATTCTTCCTAAGGGTATCGCTTGAGTCAACTGAGTTTTCCCAAAAGTTATTTCCCGAATTCATTTTTTTTGTCTTTGCATCTTAGCTTAGTAAGTAGATTAGTTTTAGTTTAAACAACCATCACTTTATATTAAGGCTAAATAATAAAAAGACGGTGAGTTTTAGTACTTTTAGTTCCTTTGGGTTCGATAATCCGGTCTTTCCTAAACTATACTACTGTTCGATAGGTGCACTTTCCTTTAATCGTTGTTAGAGTTAGTTTCCAGGTTCGATCATTCTTTTATAAATTTTAAAACTCTGATTTACAGCGATCAATCAACACATTTCAAGGCATCGAATACATTGATTGTGATATGCTGTTCATTCTCTCATGGTCAGTTCACCTTTCTGCACATCAATTAAAGTCCTGCCTATAGCAAGAAAAGGACTTCCAATAATAATTGGCGTATCATGGTCAATTTCACATTTTAAAGGAAGAAAATCTATCAGAAAAATAAACTTATCAACTCTTACCAATACATCCTCAATTTTATCTTTCGGATGTGCATATGATCGATCAACCAGTTGCAACGTAACCGTAGTAGGTCTTGATTTCCTAATTGCTAACTTCCTGAAAATAACATGTATATAAATGTGTTAGAAATTGAAACTATTCATTGAAATTAATTGAAACATATTTTAACTTGTAGGTGATGAAATGCTAAAGGATGACCTAATGTATAGTTTGTATAGCCTAGAAGACTAACATATATGATATGATATTCGTAGTTCCCAAAATTTGAGTCTTATATTGTCCTTTCTTGATGAGTCTTCATGTTTGAGACCGTGATCCAAAATTGAGTTAAAAAATCAACCCCTCATAGTCCCTGAATTTTATATTGCATTATTGAATAGACGTCTGACCATGGACATGAAGGGTTAGGTAGGAACATCTTTGAGGTTTCTTAAAAAATGAATTTGAACGATTAGTGAAGAAAGGATTGATATAGCTCGTAACTGATTCTTACTAAAAAATGTGCTGAAAAGAAAATTTTTGGGTGAATGAAAATATGGTGAGAATCAAAATCATTGTCAGTAAAAACAAGAGCATAACATTAATGTTTCAAAACCATAGTGCATAAATACGAGCTAATATCAATCAGTCTCTTCCGTATTATTGTAGAGATAAGGAAGGGTGAGAGAATGAGAAATAAGGCGATGAGGATAATGATCACATTCAGGGGGAATTGGGAACAATGTCATGTACTATACTTTCATAGTGCTTGAAACATTTTGAGCATATCTTTTTTTGAATTCGTACCAACCCAAGTCTCAGAACATTACAGGATGACAAGTCCTATGTGACCTTAGCATTTTTGTTTATTAAACCAAAACTTGTGGAAATAAGTAGAAATGAATAAGTTGATTTCTGTCGTGTACATATACATCATATCAACATGCCTTAGTGTGATGAGATAATGTGTGAAAAATGGTCATCATAAACTACCTCTATTTCTATTAACCTTGTAACATTTTGAACTAAAATGGTTTGCTCTTAAAGCTACGAGTTCACAAGACATAAATTTTGGGTTATACAGTTAAAGAAAATGCTACATAGTGCATGTCTATTCTTTGATTGTCAAATAAGTTCATTGTTCAAGAGTCGTCTCTTTTTGCATGTTTCATGTACTTGCTTAAAGACAAACAAAGACTTTAGTGTAAGGAGTTCGATTTATCATAATTTGATATGGCAAATTAGGTCTCCCATGTCACTTAATAAGCTCGTTGCTAAGCATTTTTAAGGTATTTTTCAATATTCTGGTTTATTTTTTTTATTTCAATTTAATAAGTGTCAATCTCTCTTTTTGCTTATTTTGTTACCCAAATTAGCCATTTGTGCCATTGGAAAGTTTTAACAGTTGAACAAGTGTGTAGGGACGCGGTGGTAGCCTGGAAGCAAATGAAAACATCACCTAAGGAGGACATCACAGTGAGTCGCGACACTATAGGATGTCGCGACACCTTACCTCAACGATCCCCAAGATAAGTGGATTGTTTTAGATGTCGCAACACCCACTCTAGGATGTCACAACACCCACATCGTGTAGAGGACAAAAAATTAAATCAAGGGCAGACTGTAATATCCTAAAAAAAAAATTGAGTATCATCTTGTTACTTGTGTTAGCTCGAGTATGATTATTATTATGTGCTTAGTATAGTTTTATGAAGGCTTGGAATTATTAGCTAAGCTAGAATGATTTTTAGTATTGAAAATATAGTGAAGTGGATTAGATGAACTTGACACTTAAGTTAATTTAAGTGTTAAATTCTAACACAAGAGGAGTTAGTGGCATAGTGGATAAGGCGCATGAAAGGTTGCTTGAGGGAAGTGGTTCGAGTAGCATGGAAGGCATATTAAGGATTTTATTTTTTTTATGCATCCTAGCATTAAGTGTCGGTCAACTATTCATATGGATAAGATGGACAATTTTCTTTTTATGGCAAGAAGACTTAAGGTTATGGTAAGCATGAAATAAGGGATAGAATTACTAGATTTTGGGGATAAAATTTCTTCAACTTTGGGAATGTAGAGGATTTCAAGGCTTGGCTTAAGGGTGTTGTTTTGGAAACTCTCCTATGGCCATTAGTGCATGAATGTGGATGGCATGTGTGGCTAGGGTGGTGGCCGAATGTTGATAGGAAGTTTGGGGGGGAATAGTTGGCCAACTTTAGCATTTTGTGCATCATTTGACATTTTTCTCTTCCTCTCCAAAAACTCCCTCTTTGGCCGAATGTATCTTAGGCATTTTGGTGCAATTTTGCTTTTGATTTAGCTCTCATTTGTGTTTGAACCAAAATCTAATTTCTTCCTCTCATTTCCCTTTTGAAACCGAAACCACAATTTGCATTTTTGTGCACTTTTCTTTTCGGCAAACTAGGTGTTTGGCTGAACCTCTTTCTCCCATCTCTCTCTTTTCTTTCTTTTGATACTTGCTCAAAAACCACATTTCCTTTTTCACTTCCTCTTGGCCGAATCTTCCTCCTTCCCAAATCCCATCTCTTTCATTTTTTTTTCAAAGTTAAAAACATCCATTACCATTCTATTTTCATTTTCTATTTTCCTCTTTCTTTCATTTTCGAATCATCCTTCTCCTATTTCACTTTCACTTTTATTTTTCCTTTCTTTTTACTCCACCATAGCCGAATCTTCTTTCTCTCTTTTGGTGTTATATTTACCGAATATCATCAAGGGTAGATAATCTTTGGGTTTTCTTCAATCGGTTTTGGAAGATAGGTAAGTGTTCATGGCCGTATTTCTGTTATTTCCTTCTCCTTTCTAAGTCGTTTTCTTGTGGACAAAGGCTGAACCCTTGGGCATTTGTTTGCAAGGTTCTAACCATTATTTAGGAACTGATTTTTCCTTTAGACTCTTTGGGACGTTGGAAGCAATCGATCTAAGCCATTCCATTAGCAATCGAAGTTGGTAAGTCAAGTGGTAAGATTCATGTTGATTCATTATTCTTTTTGAGGATAAAGACTAAGGCTATTGGGATTAAGATGTGATGTTGGCCGAATGGATTTTTGCTTATAGTTTTATGGTATGGCCGAATGTAGGACAAGGTGATCTAGTGCGGTAGATCGGATCTTCGGAAGTTAGTATTTGCGTTAGTGAAAGGTGTGTACCTTACACACTTTATAACTCGGTATATATATATGTGTGTGTGTTAATAACTATTCATGTTGTTAAAGCTGAAAACTATGAGATCTTGAAATGATACCTTGATGGGTATGAGCAAGGATACGGGTAAGCCCGTTTCGATATGATGTTAATATATGTTGTTAATATCACGATCTACGATATATATTGGTTATATGTTCATATCAAAGTATAATGACATGATTTGTTATCTATTGCATCGGTATGGGCGATATGAGAGGAGGGGGAAGATAGATATCCGTGTCTTTGGGACACCAGAGGTTTGGCACCTCATAGCGACTGTCCCAGGTGGTTTCACACCACTGTGGGTTGGCCCCACATTTGATGTATTGGGATCGCCGCCAAAGATTTGGTATCACACGTGGGTTGGCCCCACAACTTGATTATTCGTGACTTTGGGTCACCAGGGATTTGGCATCACATAATTGGATTTCGTGACTTTGGGTCACCAGTGGTTTGGCACCACCAGTGGTTTGGTACCACACGGGGTAGAAAAGGAGTTTTGGATGGCTAGGTTGGGTGCATTATATATATATATTGCTTGGTTATAATTTGTGTAAGTATGTGGCATTTACCCGGAGAGGATTATGCACTCGAGTCTTGGTGACTCACCTTCTCCCTTATTTTTTCAGTGATTCGTAAAATCGCGGATGAGGAGCCTGATGAACTCGAGGAGACCATGCAATAAAATTTGGTTTTACATGAACTTCCATTTGGGTACTTTATTTTAATTGCGTTTTCATCTTTTTATGGATTTGTAATAAGGCCTCTTTAATTATATTTTTGGATTATTTATATGCTTTGGATTTGTTTTAAATATGGCTTATAAATTACATGGTTAATATAATAATTTGAGCACCAAGTTTTCTAAACTACTAAACGCTGATGGTTTTTAAAACATTACCATCGGGTAACATAAATCAATTGATAGTATTTAACAACTTAAGTATTTTTGATAACTCATACTATTTTCCAAAACTCCAGCTTTCCAAATTTCTATTAGATACGATTTTCAACCTAATCGCTTTAGTTTCTTTTCAATTTATAAAAGGTTTACAAATCTAAGTCGCAACTAAGTTTTAAAGATTTATTTTTGGGATTTCAAAGTAAATTATCGCTTTTAATTTATTATACACCGATTTCTACGAACTTAGAACAACAAAGAGTTTTTCACTAAAATTTAATCGGTAACTCGTTTTTCCTCAAAATGTTTTCCCCTGTGACATACCAAATTCAGTCGTGGCGTATTGACCGGGTTTGGGGTGTTACAAATTGGTATCAGAGCCAAGTTCAAAAGCTCGGCTGTGGGCCCAAGGCCCAAAATGATTTAAAGTATGATGTTAAAATGTTTTTGTTTAAAATTATATGATCTGAAAGGCATGGCATCGAGTCTCCGGCACCGATCCGCCCGGGTAAGTACTTTAAACTGTTGATCTTGATGATATGATGATGTTAGTATGACTGATTAGTAGTAGAAACTACTCTAGAGACCCAAACTATAGGTTGAATGTACTCGCGAAACAACTTCTTATTAAAATTATTCATAAAACTGTGTTTTAAAGAAAGTGGAATAATGACTAATGCATAACACTTTTAAATCGATATAGTTGAGACTTTAGACATGAGTACTCGAGGTCGGGTCGATTACTCGTGGACGCGGTCGGGGTAGGATGGCTGTGTCTGAGCCAGTGAGGTCTGGTCAAGGATCCAAAAATGAGGTACCACTACCCCCACCACCGGCGGTTGGAGTTGAGCATCAGGATCAAACGGGGGATAACGCAGTTGTCTCGAGCGATGTCTGCGAGTCCTTGGGAGGGTAGCCGGAATAGGTGGAGGTGCGGGAGCTCGAAAATCTGTACCCGAGTGACTCCGAGCCAATGGAGCCGAGGTATTTCGAGGTGTTTCGTGTGGCTCCCAAAGACGCAGAGTATTGGTTAGAGGCGACGGAACGAATCGTGGATGACTTGGATCTGAATGCCGAGGAAAAGTCAAAAGGATAGTGTCGCTTCTTCGGGATGAGTCATATCGGTGGTGGCTCACGGTGCGGAATAGTGTTGCAAATGAGGATCTCACTTGGGATTATTTTAAGGCGTATCGATAAGAAAAATATGTTGGGTCTAGTTACATTGATGCGCAGCGTAAGGCATTTCTGAGTTTGGTCCAGAAGTAAGTCAGATTAGAATATGAGGCGTAATTTTTAAGATTGAGCCAGATGCTGCTAGAGGTATCGTGGCTTCGGAGCACGAGCGATGTGTCCGGTTCGAGGATGGATTGAGGGACAAACTGAGATTGCTGATTGCTCCACATCAAGAGCGAGAGTTTGCTGCGCTAGTTGAAAAGACTAAGATAGCGTAAGGGATAAAGGAATCGCAAAAGCGCAGGCACGACAAGAATAAACATAAGAGAAGTTTTAGATCATCCGGCCGACGGTAATTCTCGTAAGAAGGTTAGGCGAGTGGGTCAATCAACTGGGAGGCCTCATATCGCTAATCGTGGACCAAAGACAAAGAAACCGATGTGGAAAATTTCATTGGGGCGAATGTTGGACCGGAGGGAAAGGATTTTTGAGTGTGGTTCGCTAGATCATCGTGGTGAGAGACCGCCCACGTAAGCTAGCCAGAATCATTCCGAGGGTCAAGGTCGTGCTCGGGCCGTAAATGAGGGACCGCCACCGCAGAGGTCGTGGTAATGGTAGAGGAGGTAATGGTTCTGCCGAGGCCGCGGAGCATCCGGCGCAGGTGCTTGCAACACTCGAGGCAAGACACCGGCTTGGTGTATGCAATGAGACGTCGAGAGGAGGGTGACGCACCGGACGTCATAACTGGTATGTTCTTAATCTTTGGTGAACCATATACTGCTTTGATAGATGTGGGTTCGACACATTCGTATGTTGCTAGTAACATAGTAGAGACTATGAATCTAGACTCGAGACTAATTCTAGGAAGATGACAGATGATTTAGCCCTCCGGTCACTCAGAGAAGTAAATAAGTCAGATAGAGATGTACCCTAGAACTCCAAGGGGTAATGTTTGTAGTGATCTAATGGAACCGCCGCTTGAGGAGTTCGATCCGATTCTTGGGATGGACTGGTTGGTCAAGTATCAAGCAAGTTTGGATTGTGCTGCTAAGCGCATGGTTTTGAATACAAACAGGGCAAAGAGGTGGTTATGATAGGTAATAGAAGAGATTATCTATCCAACGTGGTATCTGCGTTGAAAGTCGTGAAGTTGGTCGGAAGGGTCGTGAGGCATTTGTGGTTCATGCGCGTCGTGCGTAGAGGCTAAAGAGTCTCACCGTGGGGAATGTTCAAACGGTAAAGGAATATGTTGACGTATTTCCAGAAGAACTTTCGGGATTGCCTCCGGATCGTGAAGTTGAATTTGGTATAGATCTCATATCCGAATCGCGCCAGTGTCTATTGCTCCGTATAGGATGGCAATCGGGCGAATTAGGGAATTGAAGGCTCAAATTCAAGAGTTGTTGGATCGAGGTTTTATCCGACCAAGTGTTTCGCCTTGGAGAGCACCGGTACTTTTTGTCAAGAAGAAGGATGGATCGATGCGGATGTGTATAGACTATCGCCAGTTGAATAAGCTGATGATCAAAAACAAGTATCCTTTGCCGAGGATAGATGACTTGTTTGATCAGCTTAAGGGGGCAACGGTTTTCTCTAAGATTGATTTAAGGTCTGGATATCATCAGCTGAAGGTGAAAGAGGCTGATATCCATAAGACGGCATTTCGCACTCGGTATGGGCACTACGAAGCTCGTAATGCCGCTTGGGTTAACTAATGCGCCGACAGCATTCATGGACATGATGAATCGGGTATTCCAGCAGTTTTTGGACCAGTTTGTTGTGGTATTTATAGACAATATTTTGGTATACTCCAAGTTAGAGGAGGAGCATGATGCGTATTTGCGAGTAGTGTTGCAGATTTTGAGGGAAAAGCAGCTTTATGCAAAATTTAGTAAGTGCGAGTTTTGGCTTAGGGAGGTGACTTTCTTGGGTCACGTAGTATCAGCTGAGGGGATTAGAGTGGATCCTCGAAAGATTGAGGCAATGTTGGATTGGAAGCCGCTTAAGTCGGTGGTCGAGATTCGTAGTTTCCTAGGTCCGCGGGTATTACCAAGATTTGTGGAAGGATTTTCTTTGATAGCAAAGACCTATGACTAAGTTATTGAGGAAAGGAATTCCATTTGTGTGGACCGAGAAGCAAAGAAGGAAGTTTTGACAAGTTGAAGAAGATTCTCGATCAAGCTCCGATTTTGATTCAACTCGAGGCAGCAAGGAATTCACTTTCTTCGTGATGCATCACATACCGGTTTGGGATATGTGCCGATGCAGAAGGGAAGGTAGTGGCTTATGCATCTCGGCAGCTGAGACCACATAAAGTTAACTATCCGACGCATGACTTGGAATTAGCCAGCAGTGGTTTTTGCTTTGAAGATATGGAGACACTATTTGTATGGAGAGAAGTCGATAGTCTACACGGATCACAAGAGTCTTAAGTATCTTTTGACTCGTAAGGATTTGAACTTGAGGCGGCGTAGATGGATAGAGTTGTTGAAGGACTACGATCGCTCGATTGAGTATCATCCGCAAAGCTAACGTGGTGGCGCGCACGCGTTGAGCCGTAAGGTTGTATCGCACTTAAGATCGATGTTTGCTCGCCTTAGCTTATATGACGATGGGAGTCTTTTATGCGACTTGCAAGTCAAGTCGACTTGGTTAGAGCGAGATCAAGAAGAAACAGCTTAGAGGATGATGGTTTGAATGATCGAGGTTGCGTGTTCGAATAGTGGTTTAGAGGATTATAGTTTGTCCAGTGGATGGAGTATTGTGTTTTAAAGGAAGAGCTTGTATGCCAAAGGATGTTGATTTGAGGCAAAGGATTCTTCGACGCATATAGCAGCCCATATACGCTATGCATCCCGGAGGTAGCAAGATGTATCGGGATTTAAGAGAGCGCTTTTGGTGGCCGTGTCCAAGCGTGAGGTAACCGAGTTTGTGGGTAAATGTCTGACGTGTCAGCAGGTCAAGGCGGAGCATCAGTTGCCGTCTGGGTTACTTCAGCCGGTGAAGATTCCACAGTGGAAGTGGGAAAGGATCACAATGGACATTGTCGCGGATTACCCTTACGCCAAGTAAGAAGGACTCGCTTTGGGTGATTGTGGATCGCCGACTAAGTCACTCATTTTATTCCTGGTAAGGGTGGATTACTCGCCTGTGGTTAGCTAAGTTGTATGTGGCGGAGATAGTAAGGTTGCACGGTGTACCAAAGTCGATCATCTCGCATGCAGATCCTAGATTTACGTCGAGGTTTTGGAGAGCGTTACATCAGGCTTTGGGTACGCGGTTGGATTTTAGTACCGCATTTCATCCACAATCGACGAGCAATGGAAAGAGTTATACTGATTTTAGAGGATATGTTGAGAGGTTGTGTATTGGACTTCGAGCGGTACCGGGAAGAGTTTTTACCATTAGCAGAGTTCGCATACAAACAATAGTTATCGTGCAAGCATTAAGATTGCACCATATGAGGCGTTGTATGGTAGGAGGTGTCACACACCTACATGCCGGACCGAGTTGAGTGAGCGTCAAATGTTAGTACCAGAGTTGGTTGCGAAAACCAAAGATAAGGTGAAGTTGATTCAAGCTCGGTTGAAGGAGGCTTCGGATAGGCGTAAGTCATATGCCGATCTCAAGCGGAGGGATATAGAATTTTCCGTGGGTGACAAAGTTTTCCCGAAAGTCTCGCCATGGAAGAAAGTGTTAAGATTTGGGAGAAAAGGCAAGTTAAGTCCAAGGTTTATTGGGTCGATAAGGTGTTGAGACGAGTGGGACCAGTGAGCCTCAGCCGAGTTGCCATCGTAGTGAGTCGATTCACGATGTGTTCCATGTCTCCATGCTTAGACGCTATCGCTCGATCCATCGCATGTTGTGGCAAAGAGAAATAGAGGTGAGTCCAGATCCGACGGTAGAAGAAGAACTCATGCATATTCTAGACCGAGATGTGAAAGTTTTATGTAGGAAGTCGGTTCCTTTAGTGAAGGTATTATGGCGGAACCATGGCGTGAGAAGAAGCTACGTGGGAACCGGAGGATGTGATGAGGCGCAGCTTCTCTCAACTCTTTTGAGCGGGTAATTTCGAGGACGAAATTTTCTTAAGGGGTAGAATTGTAATATCCTAAAAAAATTGAGTATCATCTTGTTACTTGTGTTAGCTCGAGTATGATTATTATTATGTGCTTAGTATAGTTTTATGAAGGCTTGGAATTATTAGCTAAGCTAGAATGATTTTTAGTATTGAAAATATAGTGAAGTGGATTAGATGAACTTGACACTTAAGTTAATTTAAGTGTTAAATTCTAACACAAGAGGAGTTAGTGGCATATTGGATAAGGCGCATGAAAGGTTGCTTGAGGGAAGTGGTTCTGAGTAGCATGGAAGGCATATTAAGGATTTTATTTTTTTTATGCATCCTAGCATTAAGTGTCGGTCAACTATTCATATGGATAAGATGGACAATTTTCTTTTTATGGCAAGAAGACTTAAGGTTATGGTAAGCATGAAATAAGGGATAGAATTGCTAGATTTTAGGGATAAAATTTCTTCAACTTTGGGAATGTAGAGGATTTCAAGGCTTGGCTTAAGGGTGTTGTTTTGGAAACTCTCCTATGGCCATTAGTGCATGAATGTGGACGGCATGTGTGGCTAGGGGTGGCTGAATGTTGATAGGAAGTTTGGGGGAATAGTTGGCCAACTTTAGCATTTTGTGCATCATTTGGCATTTTTCTCTTCCTCTCCAAAAACTCCTCTTTGGCCGAATGTATCTTAGGCATTTTGGTGCAATTTTGCTTTTGATTTAGCTCTCATTTGTGTTTGAACCAAAATCTAATTTCTTCCTCTCATTTCCCTTTGAAACCGAAACCACAATTTGCATTTTTGTGCACTTTTCTTTTCGGCAAACTAGGTGTTTGGCTGAACCTCTTTCTCCCATCTCTGTCTTTTCTTTCTTTTGATACTTGCTCAAAAACCACATTTCCTTTTTCACTTCCTCTTGGCCGAATCTTCCTCCTTCCCAAATCCCATCTCTTTCATTTTTTTTTCAAAGTTAAAAACATCCATTACCATTCTATTTTCATTTTCTATTTTCTTCTTTCTTCCATTTTCGAATCATCCTTCTCCTATTTCACTTTCACTTTTATTTTTCCTTTCTTTTTACTCCACCATAGCCGAATGTTCTTTCTCTCTTTTGGTGTTATATTTTCCGAATATCATCAAGGGTAGATAATCTTTGGGTTTTCTTCAATCGGTTTTGGAAGATAGGTAAGTGTTCATGGCCGTATTTCCGCTATTTCCTTCTCCTTTCTAAGTTGTTTTCTTGTGGACAAAGGCCGAATCCTTGGGCATTTGTTTGCAAGGTTTTAACCATTATTTAGGAACCGATTTTTCCTTTAGGCTCTTTGGGACGTTGGAAGCAATCGATCTAAGCCATTCCATTAGCAATCGAAGTTGTAAGTCAAGTGGTAAGATTCATGTCGATTCATTATTCTTTTTGAGGATAAAGACTAAGGCTATTGGGATTAAGATGTGATGTTGGCCGAATGGATTTTTGCTTATAGTTTTGTGGTATGGCCGAATGTAGACAAGGTGATCTAGTGTGGTAGATCGGATCTTCGGAAGTTAGTATTTGCTTAGTGAAAGGTGTGTACCTTACACACTTTATAACTCGGTATATATATATGTGTGTGTGTTAATTACTATTCATGTTGTTAAAGCCGAAAACTATGAGATCTTGAAATGATACCTTGATGGGTATGAGCAAGGATACGGGTAAGCCCGTTTCGATATGATGTTGATATATGTTGTTAATATCACGATCTATGATATATATTGGTTATATGTTTATATCAAAGTATAATGACATGATTTGTTATCTATTGCATCGGTATGGGCGATATGAGAGGAGGGAAGATTGATATCCGTGTCTTTGGGACACCGTGAGGTTTGGCACCTCCAAAGGGTTTGGTACCACATATTTCGTGTCTTTGGGACACCAGAGGTTTGGCACCTCATAACGACTCGTCCCAGTGGTTTCACACCACCGTGGGTTGGCCCCACATTTGATGTATTGGGATCGTCGCCAGTGATTTGGTATCACACGTGGGTTGGCCCCACAACTTGATTATTTGTGACTTTGGGTCACCAGGGATTTGGCATCACATTATTGGATTTCGTGACTTTGGGTCACCAGTGGTTTGGCACCACCAGTGGTTTGGTACCACACGGGGTAGAAAAGGAGTTTTGGATGGCTAGGTTTGGTGCATTATATATATATTGCTTGGTTATAATTTGTGTAAGTATGTGGCATTTACCCGGGAGAGGGATTATGCACTGAGTCTTGGTGACTCACCTTCTCCCTTATTTTTTTTAGGTGATTCGTAAAATCGCGGATGAGGAGCCGGATGAACTCGAGGAGGCCATGCAATAAAATTTGGTTTTACATGAACTTCCATTTGGGTACTTTATTTTAATTGCTTTTCATCTTTTTATGGATTTGTAATAAGGCCTCTTTAATTATATTTTTGGATTATTTATATGCTTTGGATTTGTTTTAAATATGGCTTATAAATTACATGGTTGATATAATAATTTGAGCACCAAGTTTTCTAAACTACTAAACGCGATGGTTTTAAAACGTTACCATAGGGTAACATAAATCAATTGATAGTATTTAACAACTTAAGTATTTTTGATAACTCATACTATTTTCCAAAACTCCGCCTTCAAATTTCTATTAGATACGGTTTTCAACCTAATCGCTTTAGTTTCTTTTCAATTTATAAAAGGTTTACAAATCTAAGTCAGCAACTAAGTTTTAAAGATTTATTTTCGGATTTCAAAGTAAATTATTAGTTTTTAATTTATTATACACCTGATTTCTACGAACTTAGAACAACAAAGAGTTTTTCACTAAAATTTAATCGGTAACTCGTTTTTCCTCAAAACGTTTTCCCCTGTGACATACCAAATTCGGTCGTGGCGTATTGACCGGGTTTGGGGTGTTACACAGACATTGTCCACCCGACGCAACAATCACACAAGGCCTGTGTAGGGGAAAATATGGGAAAAAAACCAATCAACAGTAAGCCTAAAATAGCCAATTTTGGCTGACGAGAGAAATGATGACATTGGGCTTACTTTAGCATTTTCTCTTTAGGTTCTTCATCTTTTTCTAGGCTTCTTGCTCTTGTATTTTCTTCTAGCTCTAACATTTAAATTCCTATATGTTTCTAGCTTGTTCTTGCTTCAATTTCAGTTTGTTAGCTAGTTAACACAATAGCTAGGGTTTATTTACACATTTAGTACATGTTCTTTAGTTGTAATGAAATTTTACCTTATATTTTAATCTTATTTAAGTTTCTTTACTTTTCCTCTTGTTGAAATCTTTATTTTTAATGCTCTTGTTCTTTACTTTTCTTTTGAAGGCTTGCTTTTATCCTTCTTTTAGGTTTTCTTCAGTAAAAATCCAATCTTTCATTGTCGTTTCAAGCTTTATTTTAGTGGCTGGCATGTTCTTTTTCTTGGACATTTGTTAGCTTAGCTTTGAGTATGAGTGGCTGAATATAAAGGGGGTTGGTTGATGGAGATGCAAGTAAGCTAATTTTTTGGACAAGGGACTCAATCACAATAAATTGAATTAAATCGAAAAAACCTAAAACTTTAGATTGACTCCCCTAAGGGAATATCTAAGCAAGTGATATCAAGACGTAATCTTGTTGTGCACCAATTCATTAGTCCCGGGTTAGCTTGTGAGATCGAGAGTTAAACTAGACTAATTTTGTAAAATTGAGATAGAGAGATAAAATTGAGCCACTTTAGTAATTTAAGCGATTTAAGTCCATTAGAAGATCGACAAACCACATCGAAGTCAACCAAACACTGTGAGTCATTTATTGGTTTTTTTTTTTTTAGTTTTTTACTCTTTACAATTTTGTCTCTAGAGTAGAGTATTTAATTTTCTTACGAAATTTTCTTGTCATGATTTGTTGTACAATAAAATCCTACCAGTAGCCACTTAGACTCTATATTGTATGCTATTTATTACTTAATCGCCATCTCCTTTGGGTTCAACCCCTTGGAATACTTAGGTGTTCCATCGGACACTATAGATCTTACAACTGACCTGTACGCTTGCAGTACAACTGAGCTCATAAATTATTTTTGTAATATCCCGGGTCGGGGGCTATTTTGTTGTTGCATGATATTGCATGTGTTTAGTGTGCTGTGTTGCTATTTTTGTGTTTTAGGGGCTTAATTGTAGGCTAGGAGTATGCCTGAGTGAATGGGAAAATTTAGTTTTTGGGCTTAGGTGAGAGGAGCTGAAAGAGCTGGGGTTTAAGAATTTTATTTTGTTGTTTTGTTGCACAAAAGAGGAGCTGGCAAGGTGGCAAGGCATGCGCTACTTGGGAGCTAGGTGTGGCGTCAATTGCATGAGGTGGAGGTCTTGTGTTCAAGCCGCAAAGACCTCACATTTTGGTTCATTTTTGACGGCATAGGAGGGAAGAGTTGGATGAAGTTTAAATTCCTCCTTGGACTTGGTCAAATGGCGGCTTGGTGGGTGGAGAGTGATTGTAGGAGTGAGACTTGGTAAACTCATTTGAAATGTGTGGCTTGGAGTAATTGGGGGATGTGGCGAATTTTGGGGAGTGGTTGGAGGTGTTGGTCAAACTTGGATGCTTGTGGGAGAGGTTGGTCGATTTTGGTAAGTGGTAGGAGGTGTGTCAAAATTCATTTTGAATTTTAGGTGCAAATTCGGTCTTGGTGTGCCAAAGCAAAAGTGTCCATTTTGGTTTTGTTAGCCAAAATTTTATGAAGGTTTTCTCTCAATTTTCTTCATTTGTTTAAACCGAAAGTCCATGTGCTTGTTGCCGAAACTTTGCTTGTTTTCTTCTAACTCTCTTTGTTAGCCGAATGCTTCTCCCCACTCTTTCTTCTTTCTTTCATTTGAGTTGAGCCAAACCATTTCCTAAGAGTTCTTATAATTTCTTCTCCTATTAACACCTTGTTAGCCAAAACTCTAGCCTCCAAAAACACTTTCAACAATTCTTTTCTTTCAAAACCGTAAGTACTCTCTCTATCCATCTTTTATTCTCTTCCTGTTTCAAGCCGCTCTCTTTGACTATCCTTTGTGCCAAAACTCTACCCATTTACAATCTTCTTCCTCTCTTTCTCACTTAAAGTCGAATCCAAGGGTGTTAAACACCTAAAGCCGAATTTCCTTCTTTTTTTTTGAAGTCTTGGCCGAATATCAACCCCTCCTTTCTTCACCTTTTCTTGCGTTCCCTTTTTGTGAGTAAGGCCGAATCTCCATTCCCTTCTAGTGTGGTGTTGGCCGAATTTTAGTTGGTGTTGGGATCTTTGATTTGTGGTGGGAATCAAGGAGGCCTTTACCTGTTAGAGACCGATTGGTAAGCTGTGGTAAGTGGCTATGTTATTATCGGTTTATTTATTTAGTTCGATTAAGTCAAGGATGACAATGGTTTAACTGTTCTTCTTATTAGGTGGTGACCGATTGTCAAAGGGACCATTAGTTGGTTCGGGTTTGGTAGGAAACCAAACATTTGCAAGGTAAGGGTTATTTGATAAACCCTTTTTGGTTTAAATGGCTATGGCCGAATGGTCTAAGTGATTAACTCATGTTGGCCGATTGTTTTAGGAGCAAGAGGATCGAGGGTTGTAGACCGGTTCTTAGGATTAAAACCTTCGCTTTACCAGGTGTGTAACTAACACACCCACACTTAGTAATAGTATTAACAACTCTGATTGCTTTGTAAAACCAAAACAGTATGATGGATTAATTGGTACCTAAGTGGGGTATATGTACGGATCCGGGTAAGTCCGTAGCATTACGAGTTCTACTGATGTATACTCAATATTATGATCTATGTTATGTATGGTATGAGATATAATGCTTGGCATGTTGGCATGATATGCATGACTTGTATGAGATGCATGATCACATGAGTATGGCATGATGATGGGTGATATGAGTGGAGGGAGGGTGATGATATCCGTGTCTTTGGGACACCATGTCTTTGGGACACCGTGTCTTTGGGACACCAGAGGTTTGGCACCTCCAGTGGTTTGGTACCACAGTTGATTTTGTGACTTCGGTCACCAGTGATTTGGTATCACATTTGTGTCTTTGGGACACCAGAGGTTTGGCACCTCATTGCGACTCGTCCCTGTGGTTAACACCACCGTGGGTTGGCCCCACTTTGAGATATGGGATCGTCTGCTAGTGATTTGGTATCACACGATGGGTTGGCCCCATCATCGGATTTGTGACTACGGTCACCGCAAAGTTTTGGTATCACACCGTCTTTTTGGGACACCGCAGGTTTGGCACCTCATTGCGACTCGTCCCTGTGGTTAACACCACCGTGGGTTGGCCCCACTTTGAGATATGGGATCGTCTGCTAGTGATTTGGTATCACACGATGGGTTGGCCCCATCATTGGATTATTCGTGACTTTGGGTCACCAGTGGTTTGGCACCACACTTATGGATATCGTGACTTTGGGTCACTGGTGGTTTGGTACCACCAAAGGGTTTGGTACCACACGGGTAGAAAAGGCGATATGGATGGTTAGGATCGGGTTGCATTAATCATGTTGCTATGTATGATGTGTGTTAGCATGTTGTTTCATCGGGAGCGGGATTTATGCACCGAGTCATTCGACTCACCCTCTCCTCTCGACATTTCAGTGACACTTAGACGCGTACATACGGAGCCGGATGGACTCGGGGTGCTCATGCCACGCTTAATAAAGTTTTACTCGGACTTTATAAATTTGGGTACTTTTGCTTGTTTTTTTATTATTTGGGTTTGGTTTTGGATTGTAAAAGGCCTTTAATTTATGTTTTATGATGTTTATGCTTTAAATAGATTTTAATATGCCTTAACAAAATAAGTGCGTTGGAATTTTATTAAAATTTGGAAAGACAATGATTTAAAACTATAACGCAAAGTGTTTTAAACTATACCATCGGGTATCTCACCATGACTTGCATTAGAAACTATTTGAATAATGAAATGGAATAAACTCATTTTAATTACATCTTTTGGTTAAGCTTTCGATTTGGGCTTTCAATACACCACCCGATTTCAAACAAGCCTACTCAAATTTTCCTCAAATACACTAGATAGTGAAGTGTTTACATCCCGCTTTAAACGAAAAACCTAAACCTCTCAAGCACGTTTTCCCGTAACATACCGTATTCGGTCGTGGTGTATTGACCGGGTTTGGGTGTTATATTTGTGGTATCGAGCCAAGTTCAAAAGCTTCTACTGTGGGCCCAAGGCCCAAAACGTTTTAAAAGTTTGTTTGATAGTCTTTGTTTTTAAATATATGGTTTGTAAGGCATGGCACCGAGTCTCCTAAGCACTAGTTCGCCTGTAAGTACCCCTTACTATTGCTTGTGATTTGTTGGATGTGAGGTGATTTGATGATTAGCAATAGTACATTACTTTAGAGATTGAAACCGATAGGATTCTACGTGAACTCGCGAGAACAAATCTCCTTAAATATTCATAAGATTTGCTTTAAAACAAAGGGAATAAATATCGATGCATAAAACTCTTTAATCGAGATACGAGAAATTTAGTCATGAGCGCTAGAGGTGGACGTGGTCGTGGACGCAGGTCGTGGTAGGATGACGGTTTCAACTCGTAGGATCCGTCGTGGTCGAAAAATGAGATACCGGTTTCGCCACCACCGGGGTGGTGAGTTCCAAGATCGACCGAGACGATGCGATGTCACAGCGATGCCGCGAGTGTTGGAAAGGGTAGCCGTGTGGGGTGGTGCAGGAGTTAGGAAATCGCTCGAGCGACTCCGCAAACGGGCCGAATTCTTTTGAGGTGTTTCTCGGTGTTGCTCCCAAAGATCGGCCGAGTATTGCCTCGAGGCAACCGAGCGGATCATGGATGATCTGGACTTGACCGCTGAAGAGAAGTCGGGCGGGCATCGTGACGCTTCTCCGGATGAGTCATATCGCTGGTGGCTCACGGTTCGGGACGATGTGGCGCAGAGAGATCTCGACATGGGATTATTTCGTGGTCGCATATCAAAAGAAGTACATCGGAGCTAGTTATATTGACTCTCAAATAAAGGCATTTCGAGGCTTGTTCAAGGGAGTAAATCTGCTTTGAGTACGAGGTCGAGTTCTTGAGGCCGAGCCGGTATGCCGTGAGGTGTTGTGGCGACCGAACACGAGAGAGTGTGTTCGTTTCGAGGATGGTCCGAGAGACGAGTTGAGATCGCTGATTGCTCCACAGCGGGAGCGTGAGTTTGCCGTCCCGTTGAGAAGGCTAAGGTAGCCGAGGGTGTTAAGGAGTCCGTGAGGCGGTATGGACAGAACAGGCATAAGAGGAGCTTTGGGTCTTCTCGGATCGCCGGGTAATCCTCGAGAAAGGGCTAGACAGAGGGGCCGAATCGCCTGGGTAGGGTTGTTGCCGCTAGTCGTGGACCGCCGCGGTGTAACCATTGTGGGAGATATCATTGGGGAGGCTGCTGGACCGGTGGAAAAGGTTGTTTTGAGTGTGGTTCTCTCGGATCACCGTGGTGAGGGACCGTCCGCGTAAGTTGGCCAGATTCACCGAGAGTCGTACCGCACTCGGGTCAGAGTAGTGGACCGCCACCGCAGAGGGGCCGTGGTAATGGCGCAGGTGGTAATGGTTCGCCGGGGCCGGGGAGCACCGGCCAGAGGTGTGGGTAGTTCTGATGCCAGACAGCCTAGATTAGTGTATGCAGCGAGGCGCCGAGAGGAGGGCGACGCACCGGACGTCATCACCGGTACGTTCTTGATCTTTGGTTCTCCTTTTACTACTTTGATTGATGTGGGTTCGACGCACTCTTATGTTGCCGTGAGTATAGTAGAGACCATGGATCTAGACTCGAGATATCTTCTAGGCGGATGACCGTAATTAGCCCTTTAGGTCACTCGTGGTAGTAGATAAGTCGCTTAGAGACGCACTTCTAGAACTCCAAGGGGTAGTGTTTGTCACCGATCCGATGGAACCGCCGTTGGGGAGTTCGATCCGATTCTTGGGATGGACTGGTTGGTCAAGTACCGTGCGAGGTTGGATTGCGCGCTAAGCGCATGGTTCTTAAGACGGTTGAGGGTGATGAAGTGGCTATGATAGGTAATAGGAGAGATTACTTATCAAATGTGGTATCCGCTCAAGGCGCAGAAGATGGTCGTGAAGGGCCGTGAGGCGATATGGTTCATGTGTATGCCTTGGAGGCTAAAGAGTCTCGCGTAGAGAAGGTCCGCATCATTAGGAATTTGGCCGATGTGTTTCCGAGGAGCTTCCGGTTTGCCACCAGATCGTGAGGTAGAGTTCGGGATAGATCTCACATCTTAATCGCACTGTCTATTGCCCGCATAGGATGGCGCCAAAGGAATTGGTGGAGCTTAAGGCCTCGATTCGGAATTATTGGATCGAGGTTTTATCGTGCCTAGTGTTTCGCCGTAAGTGCGCGGTACTTTTGTTAAGAAGAAAGATGGTACGATGCGGATGTGCATAGACTACCGCCAGCTTGAATAAGTCGACGATTAAAAACAAGTATCCGCTGCCACGGATAGATGACTTGTTTGATCACCGGAAGGGTGCAGCAAAGGTATTTTCTAAGATTGACCTCGAGGTCCGGTATCACCGCTAAAGGTGAGAGAAGCGGATATTCACAAGACAAATAGTTTCGACTCGGTATGGGCACTACGACTTTACGTAATGCCGCTCGGGTTGACTAACGCACCGGCAAAGATTTATGGATATGATGAATAGAGTGTTTCAAAGAAGATCCGGAGCAGCTTCATCGTGGTTTTCATAGACGACATCTTGGTGTATTCAAGAACAGAGGAAGAGCATGATGCGATTTGAGAGTTGTGCCGCAGATTTTGAGGAAAAAGCGACTTTCATGCTAAGTTCGATGAAGTGCGAGTTCGGCTTAGAGAAGTGACTTTCTTGGGTCATGTAGTGTCGGCGAGGGGATTCGAGTAGATCCTCGTAAGATTGAGGCGCTTTTGGATTGAAGCCGCCTAGGTCAATGGTCGAGATTCAGTTTTCTGGTTTGGCCTGATCATCGCCAAAGGTTTGTTGAGGGTTTCTCGTTGATAGCAAATGCCGATGACTAAGTCATTAAGGAAAGAAGTTCCGCTTTGTTTGGACCGAGAAACAAAGCAGGAGAGTTTTGATAAGTTAAAGAAGATCTTGACTCAAGCTCCTATTTTAATTCAACCCGAGGTCGGTAAGGAATTCACGATGTCATCGCGATGCATCACATACAGATTGGGTTGTGTCTTTGATGCAAGAAGGTAAGGTTGTGGCTTACGATCTCGGCAAATGAGGCCACATGAGGTCAACTATCCGACGCACGATCCGGAGTTAGCGGTGTAGTCTTTGCGCTGAAGATTTGGAGGCACTACTTGTACGGAGAGAGATCAATAGTCTACACCGATCATAAGAGTCCAAGTACCTCTTGACTCGTAAGGATTTGAATTTGAGGCAAAGACAGATGGGTTGAGTTGCCTAAAGACTACGATCGCTCGATTGAGTATCACCCGGCAAGGCTAACGTGGTGGCGCACGCGTTGAGCCGCAAGGTTGTTTCGACTTAAGAGCGATGTTTGCCCACTTGAGTTTGTATGACGACGGGAGTATTCTAGCAGAGTTGCGTGTTAAGCCTACTTGGGTTGAGCAGATCGTAGAGAAACAAGATTAGGGGATGAGGTTCTGAGTGAGTGAAGGTTGCAAGTGCAGGATGGTGGTTTGGAGGGTTACTGTCTTGTCTAGTGATGAGGTTCTGTGTTTCCAAGGTAAGGCTTGTATGCCTTAAGATGTTGAGTCGAGACAGAAGATTCTTCAGACGCACATAGCGAGCCTTATGCTATGCATCCCGGAGGTAGCAAGATGTATAGAGATCTTAGAGAGCGCTTTTGGTGGCCTGGCTTGAAGAAAGAGGTGACAGAGTTTGTTGGGAAGTGCCTCGACTTGTCGCCAGGTCAAGGTCAACATCGCTTGCCGTCGGGTTTGCTTCTTGACTGTGAAGGTTCCTCGCGGAAGTGGGAAAGGATAACCATGGATTTTGTCGTTGGAGTTTACCGCTACGCCAAGCAAGAAGGATTCATTTGGGTAGTGGTGGATCGATCGACTAAATCACCACTTTATTCCGGTGAGGGTTGACTATTCACTTCGTGTTGGCAAAGCCGTATGTTTCGTAGATAGTAAGGTTGCACGGTGTGCGCGCTTTCGATCATCTCGGATAGGGATCCCGATTTACGCCAAGGTTCGAAAGCGCTGCATCGTGCTCGTACGCGGTTGATTTCAAAGACGGCCACCCACAAATCGACGGCAATGTAAAGGGTTATTCGGATCTTAGAGGATATGCTGAGAGGTTGTGTCCTGGATTTTAGAGGTAGTTGGGAAGAGTTTCTACCATTAGCTGAGTTTGCCTACAACAACAGTTACCAAGCGTGCATCAAGATGGCACCATATGAGGCGTTGTATGGTAGGAAGTGTCGATCACCTACGTGTTGGACTCGAGTTGGGTGAGCGCCAGCTTGTTAGGACCCGAGTTGGTTGTCGAGACCGAAAACAAGGTTAAGTTGATTCAGTTCTGTTGAAGGAAGCTTCGGACCGACAGAAGTCTTATGCCGATCTTAAGCGGAGAGACATAGAGTTTTCTGTGGGGGATCAAGTGTTTCTGAATGTCTCGCCATGGAAGAAGGTTTTGAGGTTTGGAAAGAAAGGCAAGCTAAGTCCGAGGTTTATTGGGTCGTATAAGGTTTTGAGACGAGTGGGACCAGCAAGCGTATCAACTCGGAATTGCCAGCAGAGCTTAGTCGATTCACGATGTATTTCACGCTTGATGCTTCGACGTTATCGCTCGGATCCGCCGCATGTGGTAGCAAAGTGGAAGAGATCGAGGTAAATCCGCATTTGACCATGGAAGAAGAACCCGTGCGCATTCTCGATCGGGAAGTGAAGGTTCTGCGAGGAAGTCCGTGCCTTTTTGGTTAAGGTACTTTGGCGGAATCATGGCGTGGAAGAAGCTACGTGGGAACCCGAGGATATGATGAGACAAAGAATACTCGCAACTCTTCGATCGTAATTTCGAGGTCGAAATTATTTTTAAGGGGGTAGAATCAGTAATATCCCGGCCTGGGGCTATTTTGTTGTTGCATGATATTGCATGTGTTTAGTGTGTCAGGTTGCTATTTTTGTGTTTTAGGGGCTTAATTGTAGGCTAGGAGTATGCCTCGAGTGAATGGGAAAATTTAGTTTTGGGCTTAGGTGAGAGGAGCCAAAAGAGCTGGGGTTTAAGAATTTTATTTTGCTGTTTTGTTGCACAAAAGAGGAGCTGGCAAGGTGGCAAGGCATGCGCTACTTGGGAGCTAGGTGTGGCGCCAATTGCATGAGGTGGAGGTCTTGTGTTCAAGCCGCAAAGACCTCACATTTTGGTTCATTTTTGACGGCATAGGAGGGAAGAGTTGGATGAAGTTTAAGTTCCTCCTTGACTTGGTCAAATGGCGGCTTGGTGGGTGGAGAGTGATTGTAGGAGTGAGACTTGGTAAACTCATTTGAAATGTGTGGCTTGGAGTAATTGGGGGATGTGGCCAATTTTGGGGAGTGGTTGGAGGTGTTGGCGAAACTTGGATGCTTGTGGGAGAGGTTGGTCGGTTTTGGTAAGTGGTAGGAGGTGTGTCGAAATTCATTTTGAATTTTAGGGGTGCAAATTCGGTCTTGGTGTGCCAAAGCAAAAGTGTCCATTTTGGTTTTGTTAGCCAAATTTTATGAAGGTTTTCTCTCAATTTTCTTCATTTGTTTAAACCGAAAGTCCATGTGCTTGTTGCCGAAACTTTGCTTGTTTTCTTCTAACTCTTTTTGTTAGCCGAATGCTTCTCCCCACTCTTTCTTCTTTCTTTCATTTGAGTTGAGCCGAAACCATTTCCTAAGAGTTCTTATAATTTCTTCTCCTATTAACACCTTGTTAGCCAAACTCTAGCCTCCAAAAACACTTTCAACAATTCTTTTCTTTCAAAACCGTAAGTACTCTCTCTATCCATCTTTTATTCTCTTCCTATTTCAAGCCGCTCTCTTTGACTGTCCTTTGTGCCGAAACTCTACCCATTTACAATCTTCTTCCTCTCTTTTCTCACTTAAAGCCGAATCCAAGGGTGTTAAACACCTAAAGCCGAATTTCCTTCTTTTTTTTTTTTTGAAGTCTTGGCCGAATATCAACCCCTCCTTTCTTCACCTTTTCTTATGCTCCCTTTTTGTGAGTAAGGCCGAATCTCCATTCCCTTCTAGTGTGGTGTTGGCCGAATTTTAGTTGGTGTTGGGATCTTTGATTTGTGGTGGGAATCAAGGGAGGCCTTTACCGTTAGAGACCGATTGGTAAGTCGTGGTAAGTGGCTATGTTATTATCGGTTTATTTATTTAGTTCGATTAAGTCAAGGATGACAATGGTTTAACTGTTCTTCTTATTAGGTGGTGACCGATTGTCAAAGGGACCATTAGTTGGTTCGGGTTTGGTAGGAAACCAAACATTTGCAAGGTAAGGGTTATTTGATAAACCCTTTTTGGTTTAAATGGCTATGGCCGAATGGTCTAAGTGATTAACTCATGTTGGCCGATTGTTTTAGGAGCAAGAGGATCGAGGGTTGTAGACCTGCTTCTTAGGATTAAAACCTTCGCTTTTACTGTGTGTAACTAACACACCCACACTTAGTAATAGTATTAATAACTCTGATTGCTTTGTAAAACCAAAACAGTATGATGGATTAATTGGTACCCAAGTGGGGTATATGTACGGATCCGGGTAAGTCCGTAGCATTACGAGTTCTACTGATGTATACTCAATATTATGATCTATGTTATGTATGCTATGAGATATAATGCTTGGCATGTTGGCATGATATGCATGACTTGTATGAGATGCATGATCACATGAGTATGGCATGATGATGGGTGATATGAGTGGAGGGGAGGATGATGATATCCGTGTCTTTGGGACACCGTGTCTTTGGGACACCGTGAGGTTTGGCACCTCCAAAGTGGTTTGGTACCACGCTTGATTTTGTGACTTCGGTCACCAAAGTGATTTGGTATCACATTTGTGTCTTTGGGACACCGAGGTTTGGCACCTCATTGCGACTCGCCCCCGTGGTTAACACCACCGTGGGTTGGCCCCACTTTGAGATATGGGATCGCCTCGCTAGTGATTTGGTATCACACGATGGGTTGGCCCCATCATCGGATTTGTGACTACGGTCACCAAAGATTTGGTATCACACTCGTGTCTTTGGGACACCGTGAGGTTTGGCACCTCATTGCGACTCGCCCTCGTGGTTAACACCACCGTGGGTTGGCCCCACTTTGAGATATGGGATCGCTCGCTAGTGATTTGGTATCACACGATGGGTTGGCCCCATCATTGGATTATTCGTGACTTTGGGTCACCAAAGGTTTGGCACCACACTTATGGATATCGTGACTTTGGGTCACCAATGGTTTGGCACCACCAAAGGGTTTGGTACCACACGGTAGAAAAGGCGATATGGATGGTTAGGATCGGGTTGCATTAATCATGTTGCTATGTATGATGTGTGTTAGCATGTTGTTTCATCGGGAGCGGATTTATGCACTCGAGTCATTCGACTCACCCTCTCCTCCGACATTTCAGACACTTAGACCCTGACATGGAGCCGGGATGGACTCGGGTGCTCATGCCACGCTTAATAAAGTTTTACTCAGACTTTATAAATTTGGGTACTTTTGCTTGTTTTTTTTTATTATTTGGGTTTGGTTTTGGATTGTAAAAGGCCTTTAATTTATGTTTTATGATGTTTATGCTTTAAATAGATTTTAATATGCCTTAACAAAATAAGTGGGTTGGAATTTTATTAAAATTTGGAAATACAATGATTTAAAAACTATAACGCAAAGTGTTTTAAACTATACCATCGGGTATCTCACCATGACTTGCATTAGAAACTATTTGAATAATGAAATGGAATAAACTCGTTTTAATTACATCTTTTGGTTAAGCTTTCAGATTTGGGCTTTCTGAATACACCACCTGATTTCAAACAAGCCTACTCAAATTTTCCTCAAATACACTAGATAGTGAAGTGTTTACATCCTGCCTTTAAACGAAAAACCTAAACCTCTCAAGTACGTTTTCCCCGTAACATACCAGATTCGGTCGTGGTGTATTGACCGGGTTTGGGGTGTTACAATTTTTTAAAAGTTTTGTTTTTGTTTGCGAGTGTGTGATCTAGCCACTGAATTTTCATCAACCAAGTCATGCCAATGAGAGGATATCATTTACCCATGTTTATGGCTATGAATTCCACTTCTGTGAGTGATGCTACATACTGGAGAAGTGTTACACCCAACGCACCACTGTTCGGTTCCTTATCTATTCGAGCTCAGGCTTTTACTTACATCAAAGTGTACGAGTCATGCATGCATAGTCTGTCATCCACTCAGGATATAGGTATGACTCTGTCATCCACTCAGGATATAGGTATGACACACTATGAATGTCACAAGTGAATAAATCCATAAACAAATTTAAAATCTATTCTTCTTTGGTCATGCTCGATGTACTGTCAGTCCAGTCAGTCACATCTATGTCTATGTCTTCTAGAAGTCACCTGATCCGATGCCCAAGACAAAGAATCTCCCTAATTGGACTTGATAAATGACATATTATTCTTTCAATCGGTTTGCTCATTTTCGATTAGACTAAAGACATGTTTAAGTTCGTCTACTAATACAAGCTATTTTTCTATATCACGATCCGACCACATAATATCGTTTAATATTAGTTAAACATTATACAACCATTGAGCAACATTTTCTTCCATTTTTCTTTACATGAAAAAACCCTGTGAAGACAATATACAAAGCATTAATGTAATTCATGAATAGTTTAATTAACCAATCTATTCAAAAAATTACAAGTGTACTTAGACCAAAACATTATACTTATGGAACCAGATCCAACATATAGCAATTATCCAAAGGACCAAAATGGTTAATTAACAAATTTTAAATAGGAGATAGTGGAGTCTGATGATGATAGCCTTTTATTGGCGTACCTGAAATTAAAGAAAATAAATAAGATTAATTAATGTTATAAACATGATTAATTAAATTAAACTAATTCAAATCAAGATATATGTATAGAAAAGTTAGTGGAATGAAAGATGAAAACATATCATCTTCCTTCCTTGCCATCTTCCATTAATGAAACAAAGAAAGGAAAAGTTTAAAGCTTCAAGCACATTTGGCCATTCAATTTTCATAGGTAACCAAGCATTTTTCTTTAAATTTTTATAGATTTATAATCATGGGAGCTTAATTTAGCTAGCCCATGTGTTAATTTGTTCAATTAGTTTATATTTAGCAAGTTGTCATTATAGTGAAATTGATGATTTTGAGCTTTATTTGAAGAAATTGATAGTTAATAAGCTTAGATTGTGATAATGACTAAATTAGAAACTAAACTAAACTTGTTAGATAACTTTGTAACATTAGGGACTAAATTGAATAAATTTAAAATTGTTATGAAATTATGCTATAGATGGAAAATATAAGGTCTGTAATGAAAGAATGTGAAATTGAATTTTGATTCGATGTTAGATATTGAAAAATATGAGTATCTCAGATATAGGGACTAGATTGAATAAAACACAAAATATGTTGGCTATTCATTTTAATGTGATTTGGATATGAACTAACATTGTTTCTATAATTGATTCAAATGTAGCTAAAAACAATGTCGGGCCATCGTGAGAGAAAGGAAAAACGAGAGTCGTAGATGAGTAACAAAAATTACGGTTTGTATGTTTATGATTCGAGTTCATTATACATAAGTATGCATTTTTTTGTCTATGTTAGCTATTGAGTTAAGCTTATAATGTCATATGAATTGATTCATATTTGATGATACTATGTCGAGAATTGAATTGAGATGTGCATAACACAAACAAGCATAATATAAACTTGCTAAATGATTCGTGAAACGAAACGATGATGAGAATGATATGACCTATGATATGTTATATTGAACTTATATGGACTAAATTATTGATTACCCTATCAACTGTCTCGGGCAGAGTGAGATATAGTTTACATGCCATATGATTAGATTGTGTATGATTTATGCTTCTGTTATATATCGATGAGCGTTGGGTGCATATTACTTCGAACGTTTCGATGAGTGTTGGGAACTCATTTTACTTCAAATATACTGATGAGCACTGGGTGCAAATTATAGTTCACGCATTTAGATGAGTCATTGGGTGCTAGATTGGTGTGATGGTTGAATGATCCATGTTTCCATCCTTAGTCTGTGTCCAGTTAATAGGGTTTATAAAACGTAAACTAGTTAAACGATTATTGAGGTGAAATGTGATAATTGACACCATGTGAAAGATACCAATTAAAAATGAGATAATAAAATGAATACTCAAATTTGATATTACATGAAAGTGAATTAGACTCTACTAATTGAAAGCATGATATTAAATATTCACTTGGGTCACGAAATAAAATTGAACATCAAATTTCTATATATATTTGTATGGATGCTTAAATGAATTGAAAATTGAATGTGATATGTAGATATAAATCATGGTGATATATTGATATGAACTTGGTCAATTGGATTAATGTATATACTTGATACATGAGACATGAATGGTTGAAATTAGACTATGCAATGTTAGTTTTCTTAACATGTTAATGTTCATGTTAATTGTCTTAAATAATGGAAGTACCACTGAGTGTTATCGCTCAGCGTACAGTTTATTTATTCCGTGTGCAGGTGTTAGTAGATCTCGAAGACTCTAGGAGTAATTTAGCATCCAACCCGTAACTTTTGACTCAACAATGTTTGTATAGTTTCTTTTATGTTTTCATATATGAAATGTACCTAAGGATTGAGTCAATTTTTTTAATTTAATGGTCATTTTGAAATCCCAAGTTGGTAATGTTAGTTTGAATCTAATGAACATGAATTGTTCAATGCATACATGGGATTGGTATATGCATTTTAAATTGCTAAAATGTGCAAATGTCAATATATGTTGAATAGGATTTTAAGTTTGAATTGTCAATTAGGAAATTTTTGATAGAAATTTTGTTTCAATCATAGTATATGCAATCTTTGATGTATGCATTATGCTTAAATGATTTAGATATGCAATCTGTTGTTGTTTAGGCTGATATGAATTGGTACCATATGGATATTTTAGAAACAGTACGTGACATCGTAACCTTAGGCCCCTGGCGTTGTGATGATACTCACTATTTGTTCGAGGCCGTGACGTGATATCCCGACGTTGTAACGCTAACCCAGTAAATTTAATTTTTTTTCATTTTAGTCCTTACTTGACCTCGGGTTATTGAAAGACCTTTTGTAATCTCGTTTGCACCCCTATAATTATTACAAAAAAATGTCATGATTATATATGGAACATAATAGCATGTATAAATTGTTGAATTGTATGATATTAGGATCATATTTGCTCTGACAACGAATGTAGCATCTCGTAGCTTAGATGCGATGATTGGGTAAGGTATGAGGTGTTACAAGGTTCGTATGATTCAAGGTTTCATAATCCAAAAATTTAATGGTTTGTATGAGTTAGGGTTTTGAAACTCAAAAAATTATGAGGGTTTGTATGATTTAGGTTTCAAAGTGTATAAATTTATCTTAGAGTTGGGGTTTAAAAACCCAAAAATTAGAGGTTAGTTTATGAATTCAAACCTTGAAATGTGTGGGTCGTATGATTCAGGGTTTCAAAACCTAAAAAAATTGACTGTTCATTTAAATTAGGGATTGAAATTAAAAAATGTTTCAAATTTAAGGTTTTGAAACCAAAAAATAGTTAACATGATATTTGGGCCTTTTGGTTTTCAAACCCTAAAGCAAATGAGTAAAATGTTTGAAGCATTCATTAAAACTCAATTTAAAATATTGAAAAAAGGATCTTGTCTCTTAAAAATTTGCATTAGAAAACTTGTTAATGAATACTATAGAACTTGGTTTCCAAATGTTAAAATGACTAACATATGTGTTTACATGGAGTATTGTCTGTATAAATAAGCATCAATGTAGAAGGAGGATTTTTTAATTAATCTGTGGTCTCTTCATGTTTTTTGTTATTGTGACAATATATGAAAGTGTGCATGTGTATCATGGAATTTGAGTTGTTATTGTGACATCAAAAAATGTGTGCACAAATTAGTTCATGTTGGTCACTAAGTAATTTGTTTTTGTGTAAAGGTTTTTATTAAAGTGTCCAAATGTGTGTGCAATTGGTTTTGTATGTGTATCCCAAGTAAATATTTTCAATATAATATTTTAAAAGTTTTAGCCTTTTTTGTTAGTGTTAATGTAATGCTTTATTGGATTCTAAATGGTAGTCAAATGTTGATTGAATATTCTATCTTGTTAACTCCATGTTTTTCTATTTAAATGCAAATGGGTGAATATGTGCACTTGTTGAATTTGTATATTGGTGGGAAATTTGTAAGAGAGTCAAAGCTTAGGCATGTTGAGGGTGAAAAGGTTAGGATAAGAGGAAATCTATATACAATATCTTATTTTGAGTTATGTTCATCTTATATACTTTCATGTCCTTCTAAACAAGTCTTTAGAAAACAATCTTAGGGTTGTTTGGGATGAAAACTATACAATTGTTTTAATAAATTATTGGTACAAGTACAATAGGGTGGAGTTTTATGTGGAGTATGACATACATGAGAATGTTCCTAATAAAGTAAGTCATGGTTCAATTGGGTCAGTAGATGATAGACATGTTAGTTTAGGAGTGAGGGTACATGGGATGGTCTTTTTAAGGGTCTTGGTGAGGTTGATGGCCATGGAACTATTAAGGGTGTTGGGTTGAGAGTTGGTGAGGGTGATGTGCAGGACACTATTGAGTGTGCTAGTAGGGGCAAAAGGAGGGTGTTAGGTGTAAACTCAAAATTAAATAGGATTTTTCTAGTAATTTTTACCATCTTTTTACTTAAAATAATATTAAACTTGAGTATTTGTTAGTTAATTAAGTCAATTTTGCTTAAATGTTAATAATGCACATGAATTTATAAAGAATGCGAATGTTTGCTTTTTTATATGATTTTGTGCATAAAATTAAACTATTTCATGTTATTTATTAATATGTTAAGTTTACTTATGCATTGGGACCATAGCGTTGAGTTTATTATAATGTTGCATGGACATGAGCTATTATTCTCATGTGTTGGATGACAAGACCAAGCTTAATGGGCCATCAAGATGGCACCTTGACCCAATAAAAAAAGATGATACATGTTGGTCAAGATTACAAGCTAGTTGGGTCATTAATCATCCAGTTCAAGAGAAGAAAGGCCCAAATCGACAACCACAATTCGACAGCTAATAAATCAATTTTGGGACAATTATTTGAAGGTCCTCACACTTGAAAGAACATTGGAAATCGGCACATAATATTTTCTTGAGAAACCGTCCACCCCTTGCACGATTCAAGCATGATTTCATGCTTGAATCAAGCAACCAAACCACCTTCTCTTCCACATATCATGGCCAACCATAAGAGGGAGAAATCAAAGGAATTGTTGCTGCTATTTTTATTAAACTCTCTCACCTACTTCAAGTATAAATACCACACCTATCTTATCTTTTCAATCATCCCTTACTCATCCCTTCATCCCTCATATTCACAACATTTTTTATTCCCTCTCTTGTTGTCTTCATCCACCATGCTTATCATTCTATTTGCCTTTAGCAAAAGTGAAACAGGATGAGTGGAGGAAAACACCTCCAATCAAAGTCCACGAGACTATTGACTTGAAATAGAGTTTATTCTTCCCCTATTTTTTTTTTAAAAATTAATTATGTTTGCAATGTGTTTTTGATCTTGACATCAACAATGGTAGCTTAAATCTGTTTAGATAGGTTAATTGTATTAATTCAATGAGATTTGTTTGATTCATGTTTAAAGTGTTTGTGCCTCATCCGATCATGTTTTCAATTAAATTCAAGTATATATTTCATACATACATGATTAGATACATTAGAATTAGCTGAGTGATCCTAACCAGACGACGGCTAGTGGACGTAATAGTTGAAAAGTGCAGTCCTAATTTAGATCCAAATTAGACTAAATTGAATGTTCATAATAACTTTAATGAGCTTTATTATCTTGCATAATTTTTAGGTTTATGTGATTAAATTGTTTCAAACCTAACCCGTCCTTGTTACTTCACATAAATACTAAGAAACCCTTAGTTTAATATGATCAGTAAAATGCATGTTTTACTAAGTAAAAGATTGTAACACCCCAAACCCGATCAAAACGTTACGACCGAATCTGGAATGTTACAGGAAAGAATATTCTGGAAAACTAACTAAAAATCACGAGTTGAGAAAATTTTTTGTGTATTGTTATTGTGCCTTTAGAGAAAATTTAAAGTAATTGTTTAACCTAGGCCGTATTGCAAGTTAGGTTTCTTTGTCTAAATCGAGCTTAAGAAAATTTCGTTACAGCTAACAGTTTGAAAACAGTGTTGCGGTTTCTAAATGAAAATTTTAATCAATTTGTTACTCGTTACCCATCTTTCATTAGCCATTTGAAAATCGTTTGTTCAAGTTTTAATCTTAGAAAAAATAACTCCCACCTTGTTTGTTTATTAGGCATGCTGTATCAATTCCATAATAAAATCCGAATTTAAGTTTAAGTGGCCTTATTACAATACCAAAAAAAAAATTAAACCTAATATTGAAATTTAAAATATTGAAAACGAAATTACTTAGAGCATTATGCATGGCCACCTCGAGTCCACCTCGGATCCGAATCCGCGATCTAATGGTTACCTACAAAATTTAGCAAAAGGGTGAGTCACCGAGACTTAGTGTGTAAATCCCCATTAAACGAACTCTGGGCTTTTCGCCCACAGAGGCCCATTGGGCCTTAGCCCATACAAATCAATATATTAAGTATGTATGCAATGCAGCCCAGTCCCACCTACTTTCCATCCTCTACAACACCGAATCAACCAATCGCCTGTGGCACCAAGCCACTGTGGTTTCTAGACCACCGTGATACTGCATCACACGTGACAGAGTCACTAATAATATGTGTGGGGCCAACCCACCGTGGTACCAAACCACTGTGACAATCCCGAATAGATATATGTGGGGCCAACCCACTGTGGTACCAAACCACTGGGACGAGTCACTAAATCATATTTACGTGGTGTGAAACCACCGTGGCACCAAGCCACTGAGACATAGTCACTGAATCAAATATGTGGGGCCAACCCACTGTGGTACCAAACCACTGTGACAGTCCCTAAATAGCACTTCCCCTTTCGCATCTTATCCCAAGTTCATGCACATGTTAACATACTGAAATGAATGATCATGCTTTGAATCCATACAGCCAATTAATTCATACATACACATATTTTGAACATGAAGTCGTTATGGAACTTACCTGGTGTCTCCAACCTTACCCCCATGGGTATCTCGACTTCCAATTCAGTCATTTCAGCATTCAGCCAACACAATTAATAACATAATTAATATACAGAGTGTGTGAGGATTACACACCTGATAACGCGCAAGACTATACTCTCTATGCTGACGCTTTCACTAGCAGGAACGACAGCTATTTGCCTATCCCAGGCAGACGTCAGCTCTCTACGACAGCCCGACGAAAAGTCTCGTACTGCCGATATTGCACGTTTCTTAAACTTAGGGGCGGGGACTACGAGTCCAACCCCCCTTCACTTGACTGGCATTCGAATCCATGAAAGGATCTTGATCAGGAAACAGGGTTAAGGCATTGAAAGAAAACAACGAGAAAAGGTACTCAAATCGATGAAGTTCCTAATCTTGATCAACAGAAGCCGACTAGCAGACTTGGCCTATGAAACCGATTGAGTCCCTAAATAAACACCATGATAAAACCGATTCTTAGAAATAGAATAAAGGAAGTGGCCTTTCGGCCAACCAAATCAATAAAGACCCCCTTCAAAACATTCGGTCACTATCCAACCTACCAAGATCTTCTTAAAAGTAGGCCACACAGAGAAGAAATGATGGTACTGCACCCTTCTACAAACGATCAGTGCCCAAAGAAGTGAGTCAAGATTTCGATTTCACCAAACCAAGAGGAAAAAGAAAGAAAACGAGAAGATAATGAGAATAAGGCTCCTTACCGAACCAAGAGATTGACGAGTGGAGGGTCTATAATTGGCTACTAGCACAATCGATAGAAAGGGTGCCTACACTTAATACGAAACAAAAGGATTCGGCTTCTACAAAAATAATATGAAACAAATAATAGAAGAGAAACAATAAAGATAAAGAATAAGTTTCGGCTATGACACTTACAAGTTTAGCTATGAAGAAACGAGAAGCAAATGCACTAGGGAGATTCGGCTATGAAGAAACGAGAAGGAGAAGAAATGAGACTTAAAGGTGTTGCGGTTTTGGTAAATGAGAAAAGAAGCAAATGTTCTAAAGTGCAAAAGAGAAGGAGAGTGTTTCTAAGATTGATTTTGCTAACAAAATTCTCAAAAAGATCACTTGATGGAAACGGCACACCCTTATGAGCAAAATGTTCAACAAAAAGTCTATGTGCTACAAATGAAGGTTCGGCTCCTACTAGCCAAACTAAACCGTGCACACACACTCACACACCTTCCCTAATTCGGCCAACCTCTCAACCAACATCCCCCTTCCATGATTTCATCCTACTTTCCCTCTCCATCATCCATTTGATTTTGTTTGACCCATTCAACCTCCTCCATCACCTCATGGCCACTAATTCAAACATTTTGACTCCTTCAACTCTCACCCTTGAAGAGTCCATGCCACAGCCATCATCCCTCCATCCTAATGCCAAAAAGAAACTCCAAAATGCATCATACGTGACTCGAACCTCTTCCCCCTACTGCTCCCCTGTGACGCCACTTCCCTGCAACCCAAGTGACGTCTCCTTGCTACTTTACCACACCACTTCTTGAGTCAACAAACACAAGTAATTAACCTTAAGGCCTGCCTCAACTAACTCTCCCCTAAAGTACCTGGAAACAAAATTTTCACTAAGGCTCAAGCTTAACCCCGTGCCTTCCAGGGGCCCCCAAACATACCAGATTAATAAAGAAAGCATACCAAACACACAGAAACATAACAAAAGCAAGGCCCCAAATTCTCAGATGTTACAGTTCTACCCCCTTAAAGAAATTTCGGCCTCGAAATTTACCTGGTCAAAAGAGGTGAGGGTACTACTGACGCATAACATCCTCTGGCTCCCACGTGGCCTCCTCTGAACTGTGGTTCTGCCACAAAAATTTGACCAACGGAACCATTTTTCTCCGTAATACTTTAACATCTCAATCTAGGATCTGAACTGGTTCCTCTTCAAAAGATAAATCAGGTCTCACTTCGATTTCCTCCACTGGCACTACATGAGATGGATCCGAACGGTAGCGCCTTAACATCGAGACATGGAATACATCATGTATCTGTCTCAGTTCTGGAGGTAACTCGAGCTGATATGCTACTGACCCCACTCGTTTCAACACTCGATAAGGCCCGATGAACCTGGGGCTTAACTTGCCCTTCCGTCCAAACCTCAAAACTTTCTTCCAAGGCGAAACTTTCAGAAACAACTGATCACGCACTACAAATTCTATATCCTTACGCTTCCGATCAGCATAGGATTTTTGCCTATCGAAAGCTTCCTTCAGCCGAGTCCGGATCAACTTAACTTTTTCCTCTGTCTCGGAAACCAATTCCGGACCAAACATCTGACGCTCACCCAACTCTATCCAGCAAGTAGGAGTATGACACCTCCGCACATACAACGCTTCATAGGGTGCCATCTGGATACTAGATTGGTAGTTGTTGTTGTATGCAAATTCTGCCAACGGTAGAAACTCCTCCCAACTACCCCTGAAATTAATGACACAGCCTCTCAACATATCTTCCAAGATCTGAATTACCCTATCAGACTGACCATCAGTCTGTGGATGAATTGCTGTGCTGAAGTCTAGTCTTGTACCCAACGCCTGATGCAATGCTTTCCAAAACCATGATGTAAACCTAGGGCCCCTGTCTGATATAATTGACACTGGTACCCCATGCAACCTCACAATCTCCGCCACATACAGCTTGGCTAACTTCTGTAGTGAATAATCAACCCGAACTGGTATTAAGTGAGCGGACTTCGTCGACCGATCCACAATTACCCACACTGAATCTTTCTTCGTAGGCGTAAGGGGCAGCCCACTCACAAATTCCATCGTTATTCTCTCCCACTTCCAAAGTGGAATCTTTACCGGCTGTAACAACCCTGATGGAAACTGATGTTCCGCCTTCACCTGCTGACACGTCAGACACCTACCCACAAGCTCGGTAACCTCTCGATTTAGACCTGGCCACAAAAACTGTTCACGCAGATCCCGATACATCTTACTCCCGCCAGGATGCATAGCATACGTGTAACAGTCCAAAGTTGACCCTAACCGGAACAGTGGTTTCGAGACCACAAATTCGAGTCTGAATAATATTTTAATATTACTTTCTGTGTCGTTGATAAGTGAATTAGCATGTGTTATATTTCTGTGAATTAAATTGCCTATCTGTGTGTTTAATTTGACTAAAGGACTAAATTGCATAATTGGTAGAAGTGGCTTCTTAATTGATTATTGGCTTTATTAAAGTGAAGTCCTTAAAGGACAATTAGTCCATTATTGTTTAAGTAGACGGCAACATGTAGAAAAAAAAAGATAAATTTTATGTTATTATAATATGTTAATATAAGTAATAAGTAAATGATTATTTCTTTTATTTTAAGTCATAAAATAATGTAACAAAGTGGAAAGAAAGAGAACATGATTTTGTTTCATCTTCTTGGCCAAATGTGAGAAGGAAAGAAACTCCATTTTTGAAGCTTGAGTTTCGGCATTAGGAGAGCTCAATTTGGGGTATGTATTTTGTTTAGTTTTTGATAATTTTTACATCTTTGAATGCTATACAACCCATGTTGAAATTTTTGAGTTTGAGACATGTTGAGGATTCGGCCATGAATGTATATTCATGATTTGTGATGTTTGATGGTAGATTATTAAGAGTATGTTTTAAATCATCATGTTTGGAATTAGAAGTTTTGATAAAATTTAGTGATAGGGATTAACTTTGAAAGAATAAATTTTTGAGGGACTAAAACGTGAGACAAATGAAATGCATGGTCTTGTATGAAGCCTAGGAGCATTCGGCCCTTGAAGTGTGTGGCCAAATTTGGTGTATTTTGTGTTTTGTACAAATAGGACTAAATTGTAAAAGTGTGAAACATTAAGGGCAAAATGGTAATTTGCCCATTTAAGTGTTTTTGGATTAAATTGAAATGAAATGTGTTTGAATGAGCCTAAATTGAATATGTTCAGATCAAGAACAAAGAAAAACGGACTTGGATCGGGGAAAAACGAAAGTTATCGAATAGTTGGTTTTAATTGTCCGACGATATTCGAGGTAAGTCTATAAGCAATGTAATATCGTTAATGTCATTTATAACCTTGAATACATGTTGAATTATGAAGTTATAATTATAGATTTAGTCAAAGCCGAATGTGGATAGTGATTTAATAATGAAATATTGTTGAATTTTAACTGAGTTGATATGTTTCAGTGATATGAATTATGTGTGATTTATGTAAATTTTGGGCAGCATGTAATGTGTATGAGATGGTAATAATATCGTTATTCGGGCTTCGAGCCTAGCAGGCCTTGTGCCGGTGAACCATATCGGGCTTATTGCCTAGTAGGCTAAATGCCAGTGTTTAAATTTCAGACCTCAGGTCTAGCAGGCCTTGTGCCGTGAACCATATCGGGCTTATTGCCTAGCAGGCTAAATGCCGGTGTTTAAATTTCAGACCTCGGGTCTAGCAGGCCTAGTGCCGGTGTGTATTTCAGGCTTTGATGCCTAGCAGGCTTAATACCAGTGATGTATTATAAATAGAGAATTCATGAATCATTTACAAGGTGGAACGTAATTACTGCAATAAGCTAAATGCTCGGGTAAGTATAAGTTTTCATAGTTGCAAGGAATAAGGTAAGTTATTATATTACCATTCGAATTAAGTGAGATGTGATATAGTTGAAGCTTTCAGTAAGATTTTAATATGTGCATTTGATCTTACTAATAATGAGTATGATATATATATTTATTGGAATTTAAGCTTGGTTATGCCTTTGAGATTCGGCCATATGTGTAAATGCTAAATGTGAGAATGATTGGATATGTTTACATATGTGTATGACTGATTACATGTGGTTAATATGTATGTTATACTTATTTGGTTTGGAATATGCAAATACATATTGTATTTAGGTGTTTCGGCGAGATTGCATGCTTATAGTAAAAAAATGATAATTGTTAGGTTAAGTAAGGTAATGGCATTCAGCCATAATGAACTTATAAGTCAAATTATTTATATTCAATGTCATAAACCAATTGTTTTAAAATACTTGAATGTTTTAATGCTATATTATAATTGCTTAAGACTTACTAAGCTAGTAAGCTTACTCTGTGTGTGTTCAATGTTCGATTTTATAGATTTTGATCAAGCTATGAGCTCAGGGGATCGTCAGCGAAGTCAACCACACTATCATCTCTTTTGGTACTTATAAGCTTAGTTTTTGAACAAAAGGCATGTATAGGTTAGACTAAGTTTTTAAACCAAAGAATTTTTGTCTTGTATATAAGTATAGCCATGCGAAAATGGCTAAGTTATGAAACTATGATCTTAAATGAATGTGACTTTGATGCATGTGCTTCATGGTAGTATAATCGATAATAGGAGTTGCATGGATGGATGTTTAGCTAATCACCATGACATTCATGTCATTCATTTAATTATTCATTAACTCATTGTATCATTAAAGTGAGAAATACATTTTTGTTTAGTATAGATATTCATATAGTTGACCTAAAAGTCAAGTTAGCCATCGAACAAAATTGACTTTGCAAAGTCCGTTAGTTGATTACATTTAAGTAGTTAATTTCTGTATAAATATATGTGAATGTGTTTGATTCTTGAACTTAGGAAGAAATTTTTTTAAAGTGATTTACTCAAGTTTATATCGAATAGAGGAAGGAATGTTATATGTATATGGTCTGATCGGTTAAAATGTGCAAGCGTAGGATTTGATGTATGAAATGGCCTATTCGGTTATGGTATAAATAAGTGCATATATATATATATATCATGTTGTATATGTCATGATGTTTGATAGTTAAATGATGGATTCTATCTATGTGAATAAAGTGATAGATAAATTATTAGCTGTATGACTTCATTATTTTGGATATTTGTTCATAAAAATTTTTCTATGCCTAGGTATACATTCAATTACAAATTGGTATGATTTGGTTGACCATATAAGTATGGTATGAGTATATATTTACTTGTATATAGACAATTACTAGTATTTGAGTAAAGCATGAATATGAAAAGAAAATTGTATGGCATTTATCTTGATAACCGAATTGGATATGGAACATATGGCAAAGTGTATACGTGTCTTGTATGATTGGTTATTTTGAAATAGTCAAATACACATAGGATTTTAGTGACTGTTATAATATGCTTAATCATAATATGGATTGAAAATGCATTATTTGTTTGTGAACATTAATCCATGTATCGGTATGTTCAAAATTATAAAGCAAAGTGTTTAAATTGTGTTAAGTAATACCTTGTGACCCCAATCCGGCGACAGATACGGGTTAGGGGTGTTACAATACGGGCTACTATGCACTTCCTGAAGAATCTTCTGCCTTAACTCAGAATTCCTCGGCATACAGGTCTTTCCCCGAAAGCACAATACCCCATCACTTTTCACACTAAAGTCTGCTATTCCACCCTCTGCCACTAGCTGAAACTTAGCACTTAGCGATTCATCAGACAACTGCTTTTCTTTTATCCGACTGACCCAAGAAGGCTTCACTTGAAGTTCAGCTAACAAGCTTCCATCATCATACAAGCTGAGATGAGCAAACATTGCCCTCAAGTCCGATATTACCTTACGACTCAACGCGTCTGCCACTACGTTAGCCTTACCCAGGTGGTACTCGATCGAGCAGTCATAATCCTTCAACAACTCAATCCACCTTCGCCGCCTCAAATTCAACTCCTTCTGGGTAAGGAGATATTTCAAGCTCTTGTGATCTGTGTAGATGATGGAATTCTCCCCATACAGGTAGTGTCTCCAAATCTTCAGAGCGAAAACTACCGCAGCTAACTCAAGATCATGCGTGGGATAGTTCACCTCGTGAGGTCTTAATTACTGAGACGCATATGCCACCACTCTCTCCTCTTGCATCAACACACATCCTAACCCTGTGTGCGATGCATCACAGTAGACGACAAACTCTTTCCCTGCCTCAGGCTGAATTAACACTGGTGCCTCCGTCAAAATCCTCTTCAACTTCTCAAAACTTTCTTGTTGCTTATCTAACCAAACAAACGGTACTCCTTTCCGTAATAACTTGGTTAACGAGGCAGCTATTAACGAGAACCCCTCAACAAATCTTCTATAATACCCAGCTAAACCAAGAAAACTCCGAATCTCTACCACAGACTTAGGCGGTTTCCAGTCCAACACAGCTTCAATTTTCTGGGGGTCAACCCTAATCCCCTCAGTAGATACAACATGACCCAAAAAGGTAACTTCTTTCAACCAAAATTCACACTTACTGAATTTGGCGTACAGCTGCTTCTCCCTTAGAATCTGCAGCACCACCCGAAGGTGCGAATCATGCTCTTCTTCCGTACTTGAATAAACCAGGATATTGTCTATGAACACCACGACAAACCAGTCCAGATAGGGTTAGAATACCCGGTTCATCATGTCCATAAATGCCGCTGGTGCATTTGTCAACCCGAATGGCATCACCAAGAACTCGTAGTGACCATAACGAGTTCGAAAAGCTATTTTATGAATATCTGCCACATTAACCTTAAGCTGATGATACCCTGACCTCATGTCTATCTTTGAGAAGACCGAAGCGCCTCGCAACTGATCGAACAGATCGTCTATCCTAGGCAACGGGTACTTATTCTTAATCGTCAACTTGTTCAGTTGCCTGTAGTCAATGCACATCCGCATCGACCCATCCTTCTTCTTAACAAATAGGACTGGCGCTCCCCAAGGTGACACACTGGGTCGAATAAAACCCCGATCCAACAAATCCTGAATCTGCGCTTTATGTTCCACTAACTCCTTCGGCGCCATTCTATATGGAGCAATAGACACTAGCGCTATTCCCGGAAGAAGATCAATACCAAACTCCACCTCGCGATACGGAGGTAACCCTGGAAGCTCTTCTGGAAAAACATCAGAGAACTCCTTCACTGTTCTGACATCCTTCACAGTCAACTCCTTGACCTCCAGAGCACTGACAAAAGCTAAGAAAGCCTCGCATTCTTTTCTCACCATTCTTTATGCCTTTAAAGCAGACACTACATTGGACAAGTAGTTCCTCCTTTCGCCTATCACTAAGACTTCATTATCCTCAGGAGTCCTTAACACCATGCGCTTAGCAGCACAATCCAAGTTTGCTCGATACTTCACTAACTAGTCCATTCCTAAGATCAAATCGAACTCGCCGAATGACAATTCCATCAAATCAGCTGGGAAAACCATCCCTTGCACTTCTAAAGGCATATTCCTAAAGAGTTTGTTCACCACTACAGATTGTCCTAAAGGGCTAAGTACAGTCATCTCCTAGAAGCAATCTCAGAGTCTATGTTCAGAGTTCCAGACACCGTAGAAGCAACATAGGAATGAGTTGACCCAATATCAATCAGTGCAGAAAAAGGCAAACCGAAAATAAGGAACGTACCGGTTATGACGTCCGGTGCATCACCCTCCTCTCGGCGTCTAGCTGCATAGACCAACCCAGGTTGTCTCGCATCTGTATTCCCAAAGACTCTCACACTCGTGCTCCACGCCCGACCAAAACCATTTCCTCCTCGCTTGACCACGACCTCTCTGTGGTTGCTGACCACCTCTTCCTGGCTGAGTATAACCCTGACCTTCTGGTCACGCTGTGTTGGGCTCTTGCGGACAGTCCCTTACCCAATGGTCTATAGATCCACATCTGAAGCATCCTCTACCACCCAACCAACACTCTCCTGAATGAAATTTTCCACATCGAGTACACAGTTTAGATCGACCAACAAAGTGAGAGCCTCGCAGCTCGACCCTACCCATCTAACCTAGGCCTCTTCTCGAAAATTCCTGTAGATCCCGACGTCCCAAAATTCCTTTTATTCCTTCCCTTGTCCCTATCCTGGTTTTGCCTTTCAGACCTCTTTACCTCTTCGGCTATCTTAGCCTTCTCAACCAAAACGACAAACTCCCTTTCCCGTTGCAGAGCTATCAGTACCCGCAACTCATCTCTCAGTCCATCCTCAAATCGAACACAGCGCTCATGATCCGTTGGAATAATACCTCGGGCATAACGACTCAGACGTAAAAATTCTGCCTCATACTCAGCCACTGACTTAATTCCCTGAACCAAATTAAGGAATGCCTTCCGCTGAGCGTCCACATAACTCGACCCAATGTACTTCCCCTGGAACGCTGATTTAAAGAACTCCCAGGTGATGCGGTCAGCCGCTGTACCATCTCTGACCGTGAGCCACCATTGATATGCCTCATCTCGGAGGAGAGACACTACTCCCTTCAACTTCTCTTCCGCGGTACAGTCAAGGTCATCCATGATGCGCTCAACCGCTTCTAACCAATACTCAGCTACGTTAGGAGCCACACCAGAAACGCCCCTAAACATCTCAACCCCATTAGCTCGAAGTCGTTCTGACACAGATTTCTGAGCTATTGATCCCGTGCTTGCTCCAGTAACTCTCTCAAAAACACGTAACATCGCCTGAGACACAGCATCGTCTCCATTAGTTTGATCTTAAAATTCCGCTTCTACAACTGGCAGTGCTGGCACTTCACCTTTCGGCCCATGTCCTGATTCCGAAGGTTCAGACCCAACACCCCGGCCTCTACCACAGCCTCGCATGCCACGACCACGTCCTCTAGCACTCATGACTATCGATCCCATTTAATCTGATTAAAAGTTTTATGAGTTAGTATTTTCTTTCACTGTTTATTATCGAACAGTCTTATGAAATGGCATTAAGAGTAATTCCTTGCAAACACGTGTATACCTACAGGTTTCAGTCTCTAAAGTTGGATTTCCTAGTACTAGCGGTCATATCATAATACAATTATGTCATACAGAGCAACCAATGGTTAGAAGACTTACCGTGCGGATTTGGTGCCGGAGACTCAGGTGCCATGCTTCCAGAAAACTTGTTTTTTATCGAAATCATTTTCCAAGCCGTCTTTTAAAAAAAATATTTTGTACCTTATACCCACAGCTAAGCTTTTGAACTTGGCTCTGATACCACAATAGTAACACCCAAAACCCGGTCAAAATGCTACGACCGAATCTGGAATGTTACAGGAAAGAATATTCTGGAAAACTAACTAAAAATCACGAGTTAAGAAAAGTTTTTGTGTATCGTTATTGTGCCTTTAGTGAAAATTTAAAGTAATTGTTTAACCTAGGCCGTATTGCAAGTCAGGTTTCTTTGTCTAAATCGAGCTTAAGAAAATTTCGTTACAGCTAACAGTTTGAAAACAATGTTGCGGTTTCTAATTGAAAATTTTAATCAATTTGTTACTCGTTACTCATCTTTCATTAGCCATTTGAAAATTGTTTGTTCAAGTTTTAATCTTAGAAAAAAAAAACTCCCACTTTGTTTGTTTATTAGGCATGCTGTATCAATTCCATAATAAAACCTGAATTTAAGTTTAAGTGGCCTTATTACAATACCAAAAAAATTCAAACCTAATATTGAAATTTAAAATATTGAAAACGAAATTACTTAGAGCATTATGCATGGCCACCTTGAGTCCATTTCGGCTCCGAATCCGTGATCTAATGATTACCTGTAAAATTTAGCAAAGGGGTGAGTCACCGAGACTTAGTGTGTAAATCCACATTAAACGAACTCTGAGCTTTTCGTCCACAGAGGACCATTGGGCCTTAGCCCATACAAATCAATATATTAAGTATGTATGCAATGCAGCCCAGTCCCACCTACTTTCCATCCTCTACAACACCTGAATCAACCAATCACCCGTGGCACCAAGCCACTGTGGTTCTAGACCACCATGATACCAGATCACTGTGACAGAGTTAATAATATGTGTGGGGCCAACCCACCGTGGTACCAAACCACTGTGACAATCCCGAATAGATATATGTGGGGCCAACCCACTGTAGTACCAAACCACTGGGATGAGTCACTGAATCATATTTACATGGTGTGAAACCACCGTGGCACCAAGCCACTGAGACATAGTCACTGAATCAAATATGTGGGGCCAACCCACTGTGGTACCAAACCACTGTGACAGTCCTAAATAGCACTTCCCCTTTCGCATCTTATCCCAAGTTCATTCACATGTTAACATACTGAAATGAATGATCATGCTTTGAATGCATACAGCCAATTAATTCATACATACGCATATTTCGAACATGAAGTCGTTATGGAACTTACCCGTTGTCTCCAACCTTACCCCATGGGTATCTCGACTTCCAATTCAGTCATTTCAGCATTCAGCCAACACAATTAATAACAAAATTAATATACAGAGTGTGTGAGGATTACACACCTGATAACGCGTAAGACTATACTCTCTATGCCGACGCTTTCACTAGCAGGAACGATAGCTATTTGCCTATCCCAGGCAGACATCGGCTCTCTACCACAGCCCGGGGAAAAGTCTCATACTATCGATACTGCACGTTTCTTAAACTTAGGGGCGGGGACTACGAGTCCAACCCCCCTTCACTTGACTGGCATTCGAATCCATGAAAGGATCTTGATCAGGAAACAGGGTTAAGGCATTGAAAGAAAACAACGAGAAAAGGTACTCAAATCGATGAAGTTCCTTACCTTGATCAATAGAAGCGAACTAGCAGACTTGGCCTAAGAAACCAATTTAGTCCCTAAATAAACACCATGATAAAATCGATTCTTAGAAATAGAATAAAGGAAGTGGCCTTTCATCCAACCGAATCAATAAAGACCCCCTTCAAAACATTCGTCCACTATCCAACCTACCAAGATCCTCTCGAAAGTAGGCCACGCGAAGAAGAAATGATGGTGCTGCACCCTTCTACAAACGATCAGTGCCCAAAGAAGTGAGTCAAGATTTTGGTTTCACCAAACCAAGAGGAAAAAGAAAGAAAATGAGAAGATAATGAGAATAAGGCTCCTTACCGAACCAAGAGATTGACGAGTGGAGGGTCTATAATCGGCTACTAGCACAATCGATAGAAAGGGTGCCTACACTTGATGCTAAACAAATGGATTCGGCTTCTACAAAAATAATATGAAACAAAGAAGAGAAGAGAAACAATAAAGACAAAGAATAAGTTTCGGCTATGACACTTACAAGTTTGGCTATGAAGAAATAAGAAGCAAATGCACTAGGGAGATTCGGCTATGAAGAAACGAGAAGGATAAGAAATGAGACTTAAAGGTGTTGCGGTTTTGGTAAATGAGAAAAGACGCAAATGTTCTAAAGTGCAAAAGAGAAGGAGAGTGTTTCTAAGATTGATTTTGCTAACAAAATTCTCAAAAATGATCACTTGAAGGAAACGGCACACCCTTATGACCAAAATGTTCAACAAAAAGTCTATGTGCTATAAATGAAGGTTCGGCTCCTCCTAGCCAAACTAAACCATGCACACACACTCACACACCTTCCCTAATTCGGCCAACCTCTCAACCAACATCCCCCTTCCATGATTTCCTCCTACTTTCCCTCTCCATCATCCATTTGATTTTGTTTGACCCATTCAACCTCCACCATCACCTCATGGCCACTAATTCAAACATTTTGACTCCATTAACTCTCACCCTTAAAGAGTCCATGCCGCAACCATCATCCCTCCATCCTGACGCCAAAAAGAAACTCCAAAATGCATCATACGTGACTCGAACCTCTTCCCCCTGCTGCTCCCCTGTGACGCCACTTCCCTGCAACCCAAGTGACGTCTCCTTTCCACTTTACCGCACCACTTCTTGTGTCAACAAACACATGTAATTAACCTTAAGGCATGCCTCAGCTAACTCTCCACTAAAGTACCTAGAAACAAAATTTTCACTAAGGATCAAGCTTAACCCCGTGCCTTCCAGGGGTCCCCAAACATACCAGATTAATAAACAAAGCATACCAAACACACAGAAACATAACAAAAGCAAGGCCCCAATTTTTCGGATGTTACAAAGATTCCGAAAGGACTTAATTTGGTTTCCAAACTCATGAAAGATCGAGTTGCCACGGAATGTTTTTCGAACACTGTTAAACATGATGAAAATAAATCAAGTTGATTAATGTAGTTATCCTAGCCTATTCATGTTATTGATTGTTGAAGTTGTGTTTCTACTGCTAAATTCATTCATACATTTAGATAATTTGAATACTTAGATTAAAATTTCATTAGGGAACAAATTTACATCTAGTTAAATTAATTTAGTTTAATCATCATCACTCAAATTATTGTTTTTTATCACTAAATTATTAACTTATAATTTTACAATTAATCGATAAACATACACAGTCCCTATGGAGGCGATATCTCATTTACATACTTATTACCTGAACGACTGTGTACACTTGCAGAAACTAAGCGTTACAAGTTTTTGGTACCGTTGTTGGGGACTGTTTCCTTAATCATTATTTGTGAAATTATTTTTCCAGTTTGGTTTTTTATATAACTTCTAACCTTATTAATTTATTCTTTATTTTTTGTGATTTTATTTTTCGGTGTTTAGAAGCATAGATCGAATTATCGATTTATTACCTGTAGACCCTGAGATTGAGCGGACATTTAGACAGAGAAGACGTGAGAGATCAACTCAAAGACAAGCCGAGATGGACCCTGGAAATCAAAATAAGGGATAAGGTAATTGTAACAGTCCGGTTTATACCCTAGTCGGAACAGTGGTTTCGGGACCACAAATCCAAGTTTGTATAATATTTTAATATTATTTTCTGTGCCTTTGATAAGTTACTAAGTATGTGATAAATTTCTGTGAGTTAATTCCTCCGTTTGTGCGCTTAAATTTGATAAAAGGATTAAATCACATAATGTTTAAAAGTGACTTTTCATTTGATTAATGATCAAATTGATGTGGCTTTATTATTGTGAAGTCCTTAAGGGGCAAATAGCCCATTTTTACTTATAGTGGACGGCAACATGCAAAGTTATATTATGCTTTTATATGTTTATTTTATAAATTAGTGTTATATGATATTTTATATTATAATAAAAGAAAATGCATTAAACAAGGCCATTTCTCATCATCTTGGCCAAAAATATCAAAGAAAAGAAAGGAGAAAACCTAGGTTAGGTTCGGCCTTTGTTCTTCTTAATTAAGGTATGTTTTGGCTCTATAATTTGATGATTTTTATGTTTTAGAGATTGTTGCTTAGTCTACTATCAAGCCCATGTATTAATTTTGTGTATTGGTAATGTTCATGAGATATGCCATTGTTGATATGTTGAGCTTTGTGATGAGCTTAGTTGTTAAATGAAAGATTTGAGCTAGATAAACATACTTTGTTCTTGAATTTTTGATGAATTTAGCTAAATTGGGCTAAATTGAGAAAATGGTAACTTGAAGGGCTAAATTACAAATTTGATGGAAAATATGGCATTGTATGATATGTATGAATATTCGGTTAAGCATGTGTATGTAATGATTTTGTGAATTTGATGTTTTGAGAAAAATAGACTAAATTGATAAATTATGCAAATGTGAGGGTTAATTTGCAAATAGCCCTAATTGTGTGTCCTTGAATTGAATTGGATAAATTAGTGAATAAAAGAGTTAATTCTGGATTTGTATAGATAAAGAACCGAGGAAAACGGATTTAGATCGCGGAAAAGCAAAATTAATCGAGTAGCCGTTTCTATTTTCGATAAATCGAATCCGAGGTAAGTCATATTGCAAATAAATGTAATTGTATTGAGTTGAGCATATTCATATGCCTATTATCGATATTAAATGCTTATGAGTTGTAATGCAAATGATTTCTGAGATAAGATCGACTTAGCGACAATGTTCGAGAAGTCCCGTACGAACCTAGGAATACACAGGTATCTGTTCTGTTTTATCATATAAGACCACGTCTGGGACGTTGGTGTTGATTTGACATTCATGTAAGACCACGTCTGGGACATTGGCGTCGATATTATCTTTTTGTGTAAGACCACGTCTGGGACGTTGGCATCGATATGAGCTTTTCGTGTAAGACCACATCTGGGACGTTGGCATCGATATTATCTTTTTGTGTAAGACCATGTCTAGGACATCGGCATCATATTGATTCGTATAAGACCCTGTCTGGGACAGTGGCATCGTTATCTGAGTACACGTAAGACCTCGTCTGGGACGTTGGCATTGTACAACTATTCTGAGCTTTCTAAGTATCTGATTAGGTTTCTATCGGTTCAATGGGCAAGTCTATGATACGAATGATTAAGTGAATTGTATATCCGTTTCAGGTACGTTGATTTATACACTAAGTGCGTATATAAGGTAAGTACCTACGTGGCCTTACTATGATGATTATGTATATTGGAATAATAATATGATATGTGAAAGTAAGCATGAATGAGCTATGTTTATGTAAGACTTTTGAATTGATGAATGTGACAAATATGGCCAAGTATATGGACCAAAGCATATATGTGATAGTTTGCTAAGTCATTAAGATGTGCCAATGTACCTATGTGCATATATGCCTTTTATACTAAGTTTGTTTGTATTATGACTTAATAAGCTTTTGGAAAGCTTACTCGTGTGTGTGTGTTTTCTCTGCTTTATAGGTCGTCAAAGCTATCAAGGCTCTGGACCGTCAAGGACCGTCATCACACTACTAAACTCATTTTGGTACACTTTGGAAATGTATATAGCTAGATATGGCATGTATAGGCTAGTATTTGATATAAGTTTGTTATATGAACTTAGCCATGTGATTTGGCTAGTTATGAGTTGAGAATTTGCCTGAATGAATGTGATATGTGAAGTATGTTTTGGCATGGTTATTTGATACATGAAATGGTCAAGTTTTGATTAAGCAAATGAATGAATTATGCTTGTGATGAGATGAGTTTTAGTCTTGTAACTTGGATGGTTATTTTGGTATGTTCTTGGTTGCCATATAGGCATGAGATGTCTTGATGATTTTGCTTGTAAGTAAGACCCATTGGGTGGCATTTTAGCCTTGCAAATGGCCTATAATGTCACACGGTTGTGGCACACAGGCGTGCCTTGTGACCGTGGGGCTAAGTCAATAGCTAGCCTAGGAGCACACGACCAAGACACACGGGCGTGTCTAGTAGCCGTGTGAAAAAGTCAGTATATGGCCTATGAGTGCACGGTCTTAGCACACGGGGGTGCTTGGAAACCGTGGAGCCAAAACAGATTTGACCACGGCCAAGGTACACGGACGTGCTTGGTGGCCGTGGAGCAAAGTAAATTTTGACCACGGGAAGGACACACGAGTGTGTCTTGCAGCCGTGGGAGGCACACGGCCTGTCTACACGGGCGTGTAACCCCTGTATCTTTGAAAAGTTTTAAATTTCTGAGAATGTTTGTATGTTTTTTGATTTAGTCCCGACCCTATTTTTAAGCATGCTTAAGGTCTCGATGACCTACTTAAGGGACACTATGATTAAAATAGATGAACGGTTGTATGGAATTTTCTGTAAATGTTGCTGATCTATCGGGTAACACCTTTAACCCTAGTCCGGTGACGGATACGGGTTAGGGGTGTTACATTTGGTTGGTATCAGAGCTACGGTTTAGTCGATTCTCGGACTAACGTAGCGTGTCAGAGTCTAGCTATACATGCCATATTTTTGAATTGTGATAGTATGATGAATCCTGACGTATAAATGTGATTTTTGTTTAGTAATGGATCCCGAAAGAGCCGTAGCTGATGACGTAGAAAGTAATGCGCCTACTCCCGCGCAAGGGACAGCGCACTCTGATCCGAGACCGGCTACGAGCGGTCATGAGGGAGAAGCTAAACAAGCTTTCTTCCAGATGATGAGTGCATGGTTCACTCAATTCGTAAAGAATAACCCGATCGTTTCACAACCCTCGCCCCGGTTAATCCCCTCAAACCTCGGCCAGTGCCTCCGGTGATGGGTATAAATCTGTTGAACAAGCCTTCGGTAGACAAAATTCGCAAATACGGTGCTGAAGAATTCAAGGCTACTAATGATGATGTTGCTGAAAAGGCAGAATTCTGGTTAGAAAATACTATCTGGGTATTTGACGAAATGTCTCTGACTCCGGAAGAATGCATAAAATGTGTTGTATCTTTGCTTCGAGACGCGGCTTATCAGTGGTGGAAAACTCTGATATCTGTTATTCTGAAAGATTGGGTGACATGGGATTTCTTTTAGATTGAGTTCCGGAAGAAATATATCAGAGAGAGATTTGTTGAACAAAAACGTAAGGAATTTCTAGACTTGAAACAGGGCTGTATGTCTATTACGGAATATGAACGAGAGTTTGTCAGACTGAGTCAATATGCTCGTGAATGTGTATCTATTGAGGCAATAATGTGTAAAAGATTCGAAGATGGCCTTAATGAAGATATTCGTTTGTTAGTCGGGATCTTAGAAATAAAAGAGTTTGTTGTACTTGTTGATCGAGCATGCAAAGCTGAGGCACTTGGGAAAGTTAAAAAGAAAGCTGAGTCAGAAGCCCGAGAAGTGAGAAAGAGATTTCAGAGTAGATAATTTCAGTCTGCTTCAAAGAAATTTAGAGATGATCAAAGCCGTTCTAGAGGTAATATGGAATATTGAAATAGAAACGAGATAGATCACAAATGAGTTTCAAAGCTCCAGCAACTTCAGTGGCAAGTGTTGGGAATGTACGATCCGAGAAACCAGAGTGTAAGCATTGTGGGAAAAGACATTCGGGAAGCTGTAGAATGAATGACAGAGCTTGTTTCAGATGTGGATCACTTGATCATTTTATCCGTGATTGCCCTAAGTCTGTCGAGCCTGAGAATGTTCAAAATCTGAGATCTGATAATGCACCTGTGAGAGGTAGACCTTCGAAGAATGTAAGGAATGTAAGTGGTAGTCAGGGAACTATGAGAGAGACTGTTGCAAGATCTGAAGCTAGAGCGCCTGCCAGAGCGTATGCTATTCGAGCTCGTGAGGAAGCTTCTTCACTAGATGTTATAACGGGTACTTTTACATTTTATGATACTTCTGTGATTGCATTGATAGACCCTGGTTCTACGCATTTGTATATATGCATGAATTTAGTGTTCAGTAAGACTTTGCCTGTAGAGTCTACTGAGTTTATTATAAAAGTATCGAATCCCTTAGGTAAAAGTGTCCTGGTTGACAACGTATACAAGAACTGTCCGTTAATGTTTCAAGATATTTGTTTCCCTACTGATTTGATGCTTTTTCCATTTGATGAGTTTGATATCATTCTGGGTATGGACTGGTTGACATTGCATGACGTGGTTGTAAATTGTAAAAGAAAGACTGTTGATTTGAGATGTCTGAATAATGAAATTGTACGGGTTGAGTCTATTGATTTAGATAGATTGCCTACTGTGATATTTGTATTGAAAGCTCGAAGATATGTGAAAAAGGGGTATGAGTCATATTTTGCTTATGTAATTGATTCAAAAGTATCTGAAAAAAAAGTTGAGTCAGTGCCTATTGTCTGTGAGTTTTCTGATGTGTTCCCTAAAGAATTGCCGGGTTTGCCTCCGATACATGAAGTTGAATTTGGTATTGAGTTATTACCTGGTACTACACCTATTTCGATAGCTCCGTATAGAATGGCACCAACAGAATTGAAAGAGTTAAAGTCACAGTTGCAAGAATTGACCGATAGAGGGTTTGCTAGACCGAGTTTTTTGCCTTGGGGTGCTCCCGTTCTGTTTGTGAAAAAGAAAGATGGCACGATGAGAATGTGCATCGATTATCGTCAGTTAAACAAGGTGACCATAAAGAATAAATATCCGTTGCCCAGGATTACGATTTGTTTGATCAGTTAAAAGGAGCTACTGTATTTTCCAAGATTGATCTGAGATCGGGAAATTATCAGTTGAGAGTGAAAGATTCTGATATTCCAAAAACTGCCTTCAGAACGAGGTACGGGCATTATGAATTTTTAGTTATGCCATTTGGACTAACAAATGCTCCTGCTATTTTTATGGATCGATGAATGCGAATTTTTGAGCGATTACCTAGATCGATTTGTTGTTGTATTCATAGACGACATTCTGATTTATTCACGGGATAAGATTGAACATGCCGAACATCTGAGAATTGTGTTGCAAACTCTGAGAGAAAAGCAATTGTATGCGAAATTCAACAAATTTGAATTCTTGTTGCATGAGGTTAGTTTTCTGGGGCATATTGTTTCAGCTTCTGGGATTCGAGTTGATCCAAGCAAGATTTCTGCTATTTTGGATTGGAAACCTCCGAGAAACGTATCTGAAGTTCGTAGCTTTCTGGGCCTAGCAGGTTATTACCGTCGACTTGTGAAAGGATTTTCAGTGATAGCTACTCCGTTGACTAGACTACTTCAGAAAGATGTTAGATTTGAATGGTCGAACAAATGCCAGAAAAGTTTTGATCAGTTGAAAACTCTATTAACAGAAGCTCCAGTGTTAGTACAACCAGAATCGGGCAAAGAATTTGTGATTTACAGTGATGCTTCAATAAACGGTCTGGGATGTGTTTTAATGTAGGAAGGCAAAGTTGTAGCTTATGCTTCGAGACAATTGAAGTCGCATGAAAAGAACTATCCGACGCACGACCTTGAGTTAGCTGCGATTGTGTTTGCACTTAAGATTTGGCGCCATTATCTATTCGGTGAGAAATGTCACGTATTTTCAGATCATAAAAGTCTGAAATATCTGATGACTCAGAAAGATTTGAACCTGCGTCAAAGAAGATGGCTAGAGCTGTTAAAAGATTATGAACTTGTGATAGATTATCATCCGGGTAAAGCAAACGTTGTTGCTGATGCATTGAGTAGAAAATTATTGTTTGCACTATGTGCTTTGAATGCTCAGTTAGATTTGTCTGATGATAGTTTTGTGATAGCTGAATTAAAAGCGAAACCGTTGTTTATACAGCAGATATGTGATGCTCAGAAATCTGATAATGAGTTATTAGCGAAACGAGTTCTGTGTGATTCGAATTGTGAATCTGAATTTCGAGGTGTTGATGATTGCTTGAGTTTTCAAGATCGTATCTGTGTTCTGAGAAATCCAGAATTGATTCAGTTGATTTTGAGTGAAGCACATAATAGTCATCTATCTTTTCATCCGGGGAGTACTAAAATATACCATGATTTGAAGCGACACTATTGGTGGTCTGGTATGAAGCGTGATATTTCTGACTTTGTTTCAAAATGTTTAATGCATCGCCAAAGTCAAAGTTTGAACATCAAGTTCCGTCTGGGTTGCTACAACCGATTCTGATTCCTGAGTGGAAATAGGATAGAGTGACAATGGATTTTGTTTCTGGTTTGCCTCATACTCAGAGAAAGAAAGATGCGATATGGGTCGTAGTTGATCGATTGACGAAATCTGCCCATTTTATTCTGGTAAGATCTGACTATTCACTTGATAGATTAGCCGAGCTTTATATTTCTGAGATTGTTAGATTGCATGGGGTGCCACTATCTATTGTGTCAGATAGAGACCCGAGGTTTACATCGAGGTTCTGGAAGAAATTGCAAGAAGCTCTAGGCACGAAACTGCATTTCAGTACAGCTTTTCATCCACAAACAGATGGTCAATCCGAACGGATTATTCAGATTCTTGAAGATATGTTAAGATGTTGTATACTTGAGTTTAATGGTTCGTGGGAACAGTATTTGCCATTGATTGAATTTGCATACAATAATAGTTTTCAGTCAAGCATCAAAATGGCATCATATGAAGCTTTGTACGGTCGTAAATGTCGTACACCTCTGTATTGGACTAAGCTCAGTGAAAGTAAGCTACATGGGGTCGATTTGGTAAAAGACTAAGAATAGAAAATGAAATTGATCCGAGATTATTTGAAAGCAGCATCTGATCGTCAGAAGTCTTATGCGGACTTAAAAACAAAAGATATAGAATTTAAGATCGGCGACAAAGTGTTTCTGAAAGTGTCACCATGGAAGAAAGTACTTTGTTTCGGACGTAAAGGCAAGTTGAGTCCGAGATTCATCGGGCCGTATGAAATCATTGAACGAGTTGGACCTGTTGCATATCGATTATTTTTGCCTTCTGAGCTAGAAAAGATACATAATGTATTTCAAGTCTCAATGCTCCGTAGATATCGATCCGATTCGTCACATGTGATTCCCCCATCTGAAATTGAAATCCGATCTGATATGTCATACGAAGAAGAACCGATCCGTATCTTAGCTCGTGAAGTAAAAGAGTTGAGAAATAAGAAAATTTTGTTAGTAAAAGTATTGTGGAATCGTCACGCAATAGAAGAGGCTATGTGGGAGCCAGAAGATTCCATGAAACAGCAATATCCGACTTTGTTTAATGGTAAGATTTTCGGGGACGAAAATCCCTAAGGGGGGAGAATTGTAACAGTCCAATTTAAACCCTAGTCGGGACAGTAGTTTCGGGACCACAAATCCAAGTCCGTATAATATTTTAATATTATTTTCTGTGCCTTTGATAAGTGACTAAGTATGTGCTAAATTTCTGTGAGTTAATTCGTCTGTTTGTGCGCTTAAATTTGATAAAAGGATTAAATCGCATAATGTTTAAAAATGACTTTTCATTTGATTAATGATCAAATTGATGTGGCTTTATTATTGTGAAGTCCTTAAAGGGCAAATAGCCCATTTTCACTTATAGTGGACGGCAACATGCAAAGTTATATTATGCTTTTATATGTTTATTTTATAAATTAGTGTTATATGATATTTTATATTATAATAAAAGAAAATGCATTAAACAAGGCCATTTCTCATCATCTTGGTCGATAATATCAAAGAAAAGAAAGGAGAAAACCTAAGTTAGGTTCGGCCTTTGTTCTTCTTAATTAAGGTATGTTTTGGCTTTATAATTTGATGGTTTTTATGTTTTAGAGATTGTTGCTTAGTCTACTATCAAGCCCATGTATTAATTTTGTGTATTGGTAATGTTCATGAGATATGCCATTGTTGATATGTTGAGCTTTGTGATGAGCTTAGTTGTTCAATGAAAGATTTGAGCTAGATGAACATACTTTGTTCTTGAATTTTTGATGAATTTGGCTAAATTGGGCTAAATTGAGAAAATGGTAACTTGAAGGACTAAATTGCAAATTTGATGGAAAATATGGGCTTGTATGATATGTATGAATATTCGGCTAAGCATGTGTATGTAATGATTTTTTGAATTTGATGTTTTGAGAAAAATAGACTAAATTGATAAATTATGCAAATGTGAGGGTTAATTTGCAAATAGCCCTAATTGTGTGTCCTTGAATTGAATTGGATAAATTAGTGAATAAAAGAGTTAAATTTGGATTTGTATAGATCAAGAACCGAGGAAAACGGATTTAGATCACGAAAAAATGAAATTAACCGAGTAGCCGTTTCTATTTCTGATAAATCGAATCCGAGGTAAGTCATATTGCAAATAAATGTAATTGTATTGAGTTGAGCATATTCATATGCCTATTATTGATATTAAATGCTTATGAGTAGTAATGCAAATGATTTCCGAGATAAGATCAACTTAGCGACAATGTTCGAGAAGTCCCATATGAACCTAGGAATACACAGGTATCTGTTCTGTTTTATCATATAAGACCACGTCCGGGACGTTGGCGTTGATTTGACATTCGTGTAAGACCATGTTTGGGACGTTGGCGTCGATATTATCTTTTTGTGTAATACCACGTCTGGGACGTTGGCATCGATATGAGCTTTTCGTGTATGACCACATCTGGGACGTTGGCATCGATATTATCTTTTCGTGTAAGACCATGTCTGGGACATCGACGTCATATTGATTCGTATAAGACCCTGTCTGGGACAGTGGCATCGTTATCTGAGTACACGTAAGACCTCGTCTGGGACGTTGGCATTGTACAACTATTCCGATCTTTCTGAGTATCTGATTAGGTTCCTATTGGTTCAACGGGCAAGTCTGTGATACGAATGATTAAGTGAATTGTATATGCATTTCAGGTACGTTGATTTATACACTAAGTGTGTATATAAGGTAAGTACCTATGTGATCTTACTATGATGATTATGTATATTGGAATAACAATATGATATGTGAAAGTAATCATGAATGAGCTATGTTTATATAAGACTTTTGAATTGATGAATGTGACAAATATGGCCAAGTATATGGACCAAAGCATATATGTGATAGTTTGCTAAGTCATTAAGATGTGCCAATGTACCTATGTGCATATATGCCTTTTATACTAAGTTTGTTTGTATTATGACTTACTAAGCTTTTGGAAAGCTTACTCTGTGTGTGTGTTTTCTTTGTTTTATAGGTCGTCAAAGCTACTGAAGGCTCGGGACCGTCAAGGATCGTCATCACACTACTAAACTCATTTTGGTACACTTTGGAAATGTATATAGCTAGATATGGCATGTATAGGCTAGTATTTGATATAAGTTTGTTATATGAACTTAGCCATGTGATTTGGCTAGTTATGAGTTGAAAATTTGCTTGAATGAATGTGATATGTGAAGTATGTTTTGGCATGGTTATTTGATACATGAAATGGTCAAGTTTTGATTAAGCAAATGAATGAATTATGCTTGTGATGAGATGAGTTTTAGTCTTGTAACTTGGATGGTTATTTTGGTATGTTCTTAGTTGCCATATAGGCATGAGATGTCTTGATGATTTTGCTTGTAAGTAAGACCCATTGGGTGGCATTTTGGCCTTGCAAATGGCCTATAATGTCACACAGTTGTGGCACACGGGCGTGCCTTGTGGCCGTGGGGCTAAGTCAGTAGCTAGCCTAGGATCACACGGCCAAGACACACGGGCGTGTCTAGTAGCCGTGTGAAAAAGTCAGTATATGGCCTATGAGTGCACGGTCTTAGCACACGGGGGTGCTTGGTAACCGTGGAGCCAAAATAGATTCGACCACGGCCAAGGTACACGGGCGTGCTTGGTGGCCGTGGAGCAAAGTCAGTTTCGACCACGGGGAGGACACACGGGTGTGTCTTGTAGCCATGGGAGGCACACGGCCTGCCTACACGGGCGTGTAACCCCTGTATCTTCAAAAAGTTTTAAATTTTCGAGAATGTTTGTATGTTTCGGTTTAGTCCCGACCCTATTTCTAAGCATGCTTAAGGTCTCGATGACCTACTTAAGGGACACTATGATTGAAATAGATGAACGGTTGTATGGAATTTTCTGTAAATGTTTCTGATCTGTCCGGTAACCCCTTTCACCCTTGTCCGGCGACGGATACGGGTTAGGGGTGTTACAGTAACAGAGTCGATCATGTACACAATCCAATTCTTATTGTTGATGTTCGGGATCGTGCCATAAGACAATATGTTGTGACACTTTTCAATGAATTAAATCCGAGAATTAGGAGGACGGATATTAAGGCACTGCAATTCGAATTGAAACCGCTGATGTTACAAGTGCTTCAAATGGTGGGCAAGTTCAGTAGTTTGCCCACTGAAGATCAACATCTTCATCTTCGATTATTCATGGAGGTAAGTGATTCATTTAAAATAGCTAGTGTTACTGAAGATGTATTAAGGTTGAAGATGTTTCCATACTTGTTGCGAGATTAAGCACGAGCATGGTTGAATTCGTTCTCACCAATTTCAATATCTACTTAGCAAGAATTAGCATAAAAGATTTTGGTTAAGTATTTTCCACCAGTAAGAACGCGAAGTTACGAAATGAGTTAACCACTTTTCACAATTGGATGATGAATCCTTGAACGAGGCATGGGAAAGATTCAAGGAGTTACTTCGTAAGTGTCCTCATCATTGGATTCCACACTACATCCAGTTGGAGACATTTTATAACGGTCTCAAGGCACACACAAGATTGATGGTAGATGCTTCTGTGAATGGTGTGATTTTGTCTAAGTTTTATAACGAGGCTTACGAGATCATTGAGAGGATCGCTAGCAACGACTAACAATAATAAAAAATTTGAGTAACTTTAGGAAAACGAGTAGCTAGAGTGCATGAAATGGATGCACTGACATCACTATCAACTCTAGTATATTCTATTTCCTCAATGTTAAAACAATTTACCACTAATAGTTCTAATAATTTTGAAGCTCAATCACCAAGTCAATATGATGTTGTTTCTTTCATATATTGTGGGGATGGGCATTCTTTCGAGAATTGCCCTTCAAACCCCGAGTCTTTTTGTTACGTAAGGAATCAGTCTCAAAATAGAAGTGGACAAGGACCACAATCCAACTTCTATAATCCTTCGTGGAGTAATCATCCGAATATTTCTTGGAGTAACAAAGGAAATGGACCAAACAACACATACATTTAGCATAGACCCAACCAATCTGAAAGGTTTTACCAAAAAGCTTCAAAACCATCTCAAGCTGAATCATCAAATAGTTTGGAGGACTTGTTGAAGGCGTACATGGCGAAAAATGATGCCTTAATCAAAAGTCAAGTAGCAACACTGAAAAATCTAGTGAACCAGATGGGTCAGTTAGCTACTGAGCTTCGTAATAGACCACAAAGAGCCTTGCCAAGTGATACAGAAAATATAAGGAATTTTGGTAAGGAACATTGTAAGGTAGTTGTGTTACGAAGTGGTAAGATTTTGGAACCCAATGAGGTTGTGATTGAAGATGAGCCTATTGAGGAGGAGGAAAGTCAACCAACAGTTGAAGTTCCTACACCAGAAAAGCCAGATGTTGAGAAATCTGATAGGGTAAAATCTAAACTACTGCATTCTAATAAGCTAACACATTCTTTTGCAGATTTGCCTCCTCAGAAAAGTTGTCTGATTCAACCTAGAGTTTCGTCACCTCCTTATCCTTAAATATTGTAACAGCATAATAAAAAACATGATCTGCAATTCAAGAAGTTCATGGATGTTCTAAAGAAATTTCACATCAACATCTCATTGGTGGAGGCTTTAGAGTAAATGCCCAACTATGTGAAGTTTATGAAGGATATTCTATCCAAGAAGAAAAACCTTAGTGAGTATGAGACGGTAGCCTTAACAAAGGAGTGCAATGCATTCCTACAAAACAAACTACCTTCAAAACTGAAGGACCCTGGAAGCTTTACTATACCCTGTAATATTAGAGAATCTTACTGCTGTAAAGCTTTGTGCGATTTAAGAGCAAGTATTAACTTGATGCCCAAATCTATTTTCAAGCTGTTGGGAATAGGTGAAGTAAGACCCACTACTGTGACACTTCAAATAGCGGATCGATCTTTAGCATATCTCGAGGGAAAGATCAATGATGTTTTTGTATGGGTTGATAAGCATATTTTTCCTATTCATTTCATTTTGTTAGATTTTGAAGCAGATAAGGAAGTTCTGATCATCCTTGGGAGTCCTTTCCTAGCTACGGGAAGAACATTAATAGATTTGCAAAAAAGAGAACTCACAATGAGATTTCAAGACGATCAGGTAACATTTAACATTTTGAAGGCGATGAAATTTCCCGATCTGATGGAAGAATGCTAAGTGTTGGAGGAATTAAAAACCTTTGTTTCAATGGAAAGGGAAAGCAAATTTGAAAAGGACTCATTAGAGAACACCTTAGGGTTTGAACCATTAGGAATTGGAAAAGGTGATGAAAGTTTGGCTTTGATAGAAGCCAATCCTAGGAGGTATGTTCAACTAGCACAGTTTGAACCGCTAGAATTGGAAGTTCGGCTATTTACACAATCCAAGTTGTCAATCGAGGAACCACCGAAACTCAAACTAAAGCTACATCCTTCCCATTTGAAATATGTTTATTTAGGTAACTATTATACCTTGTGATAAAGAATGATTTGGATGAATGTAGAAGAGGATCATAAAGTTTGTCAAAGTCGCAGATTTATCCTAGATCTTTAGACAAACGTAGACTGAAATGAGAAACAACGAAAACATATTAGTTGTCACAAAGGCGAGTCAAACGAAATTAAAAAAAATAAAGATGAATTGGATGGTAAATAGTCTAAAAGAGAACGAATTAGGATTTCTTGGATGGAAAGAAACCATCCTGGGACCTCAAGAAAATGCCCCAACCAAATATGGAAAAACAAAACACAAACAAATTTGTTTGAAATGATTTTTAAAGACAAAACCAAATTGTTTTGTGCAAGAATGTTTAAAACAACAAGAAATGATTAAAACTCCTAATTTGATGTGTTTCTTGATGGAACAAGATAGGAGAACGTCTTTCTTGAAGCAACTTTAACCTAGAACGAAAATAAAAGAAATCAGCAAGCCAAAACAACAAGAACTAACTTAAGTAAGTAAGAAATGATAAATTAAGGATAGAAAAGAGAAGATGACATTCTAAGAAGCATTGGAAGCATTAAAAATCCACAACTCCTTTCAATGGCTCTAATTCCCCCTCCTAGAAAAAGATGTTGGCAAGAAAAAGCTTGAAGATGATTCCCACAACCTAAAAGATTGTTAAAATAGCTTTTAAAAGAAACTCAAGAACGATTCTTGAAGAAAAACTCAAAGAGAATTATTATGAACTCAAAAAAACATAAATCAATTGTGTGTCTATACAGGTGGACATCCATGCTACTTATAGGCCCCCAAAATAATTTTTCCTAACCCTAATGGAATAACTAACAGGACAACTCATCAAATAAAAATAATAATAATTCCAAGTGTGGACTTTTAATGAGAATTCAACCAAATGAATTAAATAGGCTCCTTGGGCTGAATTTTTATATGTTGATCGACCTATTAAAATAAAATTAGACCTATACTTTAAATATTTTACAACTTGGGCCAATTTAATAATTTGGCCTGATATTCAAGTAAATTACTTTCCCAACTTTAGGATGGGCTTGTAGACATCTTAATGGGCCATTTTTTCAAGAACTTGGTCTTGTGATCCGTTTGCTCTTGAAATTGGCTCTTTCAAGCTCATACATGAAACCCAATGCACCTAGGCTGCAAGATTTGGTTTCTTGGACCAAGATTTCCAAGTTTGAAATCTTGAATTTCTTGATTCTTGAAATAGTCTGCCATAATAAAATTGGACCAAGATTCGGTTTCTTGATTTTCTTGAAAACAAGAAAGTGAATTTTGATTTTCTTTTTCAGTCGTGTGCACATCTAGAGCATTGGTAATGAAGTCTGGGATGGTCTCATTCAATCTTGCTCAGATTTGCTTGGCCTTCAACCTTATTATTGGGCCTTTAGAAAATTTGAGCCCATCATGTTCATGAGCTTGGTTTTGGGCCTTGAAACTCGTATCATTCCCCTCTTCCTCAAGAAGATTCGCCATCAAATCTTTAGCTGCACAAAAAGAAAAATGATTAGAATAAATAATAATAAAATGAAAAAAATGACTTACCTAAGTCTTCTTGTGCACCAAAACTATTGCCATGATCAAATATATTATTTTGATCCTTCAAATTAACTTCGATCATGGATGTCTCCTTTAAAAACAAAGTATCAACACTAAACAAAGAAATGTTAGGCACATGGGTGTTCAAGTAAAAAATAAATTGTAACTTTCTTTGAATATGCATGGTCATCATAAGAATTTCCAAAGATTAGTCAATAATTTCACATAATAATCAAAATTTAGAATATTAATATTATTATTTAAAAAATCATATTTAAAGTCTAAGGTAGAAAATTTTGTTGCAAGATCAAATGCATAAAGTTCTTTAATAAACCTATCGAATGCAACAAAATTAACCTTGACATACCTAGATAAACCCATAAAATCAATTGAACTTTCGGACCAAGGTTTAATAAAATTTAACCAACGATAAAACATGTTGTAAGGAAATATTTTACAAACAAAATCAATAGCATACTTATAAAAACACATTCAAACTATGCCTTCTTAAATCAATTTCTAATGTTTTCTTACCTTTCTTACCTTGTAGCACTTGTGGAGAAGTATCAATGTTTAACTTACCTCACTCCCATAAGTAAAATCATCTATCAATGGTAGAGTAATAAAATTGAGAGTTCATCAATGGATCCTTGAAGTCCTGTAATAAAGAAACACCACTAAACAAATTTGAGTTAGGGTAAGCTAAAACTAATCATTTCTTACTTTTGTATGGGTATTTTCTTTCTTTTCATAATCTTTTTTCCTCGTGAGAACTCTCCAATTTTACCTCATATGGATTTTCATGCACCAAATTTGGACCATCAAGTAGACTTTTATCACTCAAGGTCTCTTTTCTCTCGGTCTTTTCACATGATTTTTCCTCACTTCCTATATCCCCCTCACAAGTATTATGAATATTCAATTGTGTACAATACACTTAGTAGGAGAACATGACGTTTCTATCTCATCTAACTCCATAGATTCGAGGAAAAAATTCTCACTATCATCTTTTTCTGATTCACAAATTTCACGATCACATATCTTTTTTCCACTAAAGTAAGAATCAACAAAAGTTACAAAGTCATAGTTACTTTCTTCTCTTGTTGGATATTTAATTGGACATTGGAAACCCTTATGATCTTTTGAACTACAACAATAACATTGCACAAAAGGTGATAGCTCAATCTTATTCTCTCTATTTGGATATTAAATTGGACATCGGAAACCCTCATGATCTTTTGAACTACACCAATAACATTTCACAATAGGTGAGAGATCAATCATATTCCTCTTTTTATTTGACCATCTCCCCTTATCTAATAGTTCCTTTATTTGCCTTTACAACTTCTCAATCATAGTATTGTGAATCATTATGAAAGTCTAAAAAGAACACAACACTCAAGAAAAGAAAAATTAAACAAACCTCACTATTATGCACTCAGAAATAAAAATCAAATTTTCAATGAGGTAAGAATTAATCTTGTGAGTCCTTTAGGAGTATTTATAACAATCAATTAGAATGTTAAAGAATCTAGCAAACAAATATCCTAATGGCACTAGAAGTCCAAAAGTGGCTAAGACACCAACGGTTTGTGTTGCTTGGAGGAAGGAATGTGCAACGTTAGTTAAACTACTAACACAAGAAACAAGAGAGTGTTAGAATGTGTAAAGAAAAAATAAAAAGGAAAAAAAATGATAACCTAAGGCTAAGAGTCAATAAAAATTGTTGAAACACGAAAATTCAAAAAATTGCGTAACAACTTGACAAACTTCATTCAAGGTGTTCCCAATTTCCAAAAATCACAAAATTTAAACTGGAGCCTCCTCAAATATTGTAGATCTAACCTCAAATAATGTAGATCTAATCTAGAAAGTTTCAGCACAAAATTCAACCCACAGAATATTTTTTATTTTTTTCATTTTTGTACTTTTTTAATCACTTTTTTTCGTGGAAAATATTTTTTAATATTTTAAAACAGTGCCAAGAATCAGTATAAAAAATTTTAGATCAATTTAAAAATGTTTACCAACTCAAAAATATTTTTTTCCAAAAAAAATTATGGGTAAAAACTACTTATAGGTTGTTTTGCAATGGAAATCAATTTAGAAATCAACCATGAACACCCAAAACTCCCAAATCTGATACCAAATGATAAAGAATGATGTGGATGAATGTAAAAGTGGATTGTAAAGTTTTTCAAGGTCGCGGATTTATCCTAGATCTCTAGACGAACTTAAACTAAAATGAAAAACAATGAAAACATATTAGTTGTCACGAATGAGAGTCAAATGAAATTAAAAAAGAAAGAAAGATTAATTGATGGTGAAGAGTCCAAAAGAGAACGAATTAGGGTTTCTTGGATGGAAAGAAACCATCCTAGGACCTCAAGAAAATGCCCCAACTAGATCTGGGAAAATAAAACACAAACAGATTTGTTAGAAGTGATTTTAAAAGACAAAAGCAAACTGTTTTGTGCAAGAATGTTTGAAACAATAAGAAAAGATTAAAACTCCTAATTTTGATGTGTTTCCCGATGGAAAAATATAGGAGAGTTGTCATGGGTCAAAGAAGAAACAAAGTGTTTCACCCTATCTACTATGCAAGCAGAACTTTGATAGGAGCCCAACTCAATTACACGGTAACTGAGAAAGAACTCTTTGCTATAGTTTTTCCTTTTGACAAGTTTTGTTCATATCTTATAGGTACTAAAGTTACAGTATATACTGACCATGCGGCCATTAAGTACTTACTCGCGAAGAAAGATGCTAAACAAAGGTTATTTGATGGATACTTTTACTCCAAGAATTTGACCTCGAAATCCAAGAGACAAAGGGTGTTGAAAACCAAGTAGCTGACCATCAATCAAGGTTGGAACAAAATGAGGTAACCCCTTCACTTGTTCCAATTAGTGAAAATTTTCCTGATGAGCATATCTTCGAGGTAAGTCGAATTCATGAAACACCTTGGTTTGCTGATTTTGTAAATTATTTAGCATGTGGAATAATTTCTCGAGAAATGATATACCAACAAAGGAATAAACTCCTTCATGATAGTCTATATTATTTCTAGGAGGATCGTTTTTATTTAAACAATGTGCAGATAACATAATTAGGAAGTACATAGCTGAAAGTGAAATTGTTGAGATCTTGTACCATTTCCATTCATCTCCGAGTGGGGGACACTTTGGTGGTTCCCGTACAACAGCAAAGATTTTAAAAGTAGGATTCTTATGGCTAACCGTGTTTAAGGATAAGTATGCATATGTGAAAAACTGCGATAGATGCCAAAGGACGGGAAGCATATCAAGGAGGAACAAGATGCCCTTAATAAACATTTTGGAGGTTGAATTATTCGATGTATGTGGCATTGATTTTATTGGCCCGTTTCCTTCTTCTTATAGGAACAAGTATATTTTGGAAGCTGTGGATTATATATCCAAGTTGGTTGAAGCCGAGGCATACCCAACAATTGATGCTAAGGTAGTTATGCGATTCCTACATAAGCATGTGTTTACACGATTTGGGACTCCGAGAGCTATAATTAGTGATGAAGGATCTCACTTTGTAAATAAATAGCTTAAATAGTTGCTTGACAAGTACGATGTGAAACATAAAATTGCTACTGCCTATCACCCACAGTCAAATGGGCAAGTTGAAAGGGTGAATCATGAAATTAAAGGTATTCTTGAGAGGGTAGTGTACCCTAATGGAAAAGATTGGTCTCGAAGGCTCCATGAAGCTTTATGGGCCTATCGAACTACTTTTAAGATGCCATTAGGAATGACTTCTTATCAATTAGTATTTGGAAAGGCGTGTCATTTGCCGTTTGAATTGGAGAATAAAGCTCATTGGGCTTTGAAACAATTAAATTTGGATCTTAAGCAAGCTGGTGAGAGAAGAATGCTATAGCTTGATGAGTTGGAAGAGTTGAGGTTATTTTCATACGAGAATGCCAAGATGTATAAACACAAGAGTAAAAGATGGCATGACGGTCGTGTACAACCTCATGAATTTAGAGAATGTTAGAAAGTGTTGTTGTTTAATACGAGGCTAAGGTTATTTCGTGGGAAGCTCAAGTCCCGATGGAAAGAACCTTATACCATCTATAAAGTTTATCCATATGGAGCTTTAGAATCATACGGCAACTAGGGAGGTACATTTAAAGTTAATGGTCAATGTCTCAAACACTATTAGGATGGTGAAGTTGAGTGATTTGAAACTTCGTTCAATATAATAGACCCTTAATTTTTCATGTTTTTACTTTTTAATAAATAGTTAGAAATTATTTTCTTAAATTAGTACATTTAATTAATTCTGTCTAAGGAGATTGGAACTTAAGCGGGACCATTTGTTACCCCTCCAACCTTTCCTGGGAATTAATTTAATGTAATCTTTTGAGAAGAAATTTTCTATTTAATTTTGAAATTTTTATTTTCATTTTAATCTTGTTTTTAATGTCAATTTTACTTGTTTATGTTTAATAAGGGGGTCAAATTGGCCCAAGTACTAATCAGTTTATTTTATTTTAAGTAGTCTAGTTTGTAAATACAATTTGGACTCAAGGCTTGAAATAGCAAAGAGGAAAAAATTTATCCCACATTACCGTCCAAAGGGTTCCCAAAACCCTATTGTTGCCACGAATTTCTTTTGCATCTTACCTTGCCGCCCAAGCCACCCTTGTAGCTAAATTTTTGCTACAAGTGTGCCCTAATTTACTGCTATATAACTTTACCACAATATTTTTAACAACCATTCAAGCAATTACCTTAAACCCTAGCAACTTATTCTTTTTTCATCTTAGCTGTTATCCTTAAATCCCGAAGAATCTCCCCAATTTCCTTCCCTTGTCGCAAAACCCTCATTATTCTCGCCGCTAGCTCTTGCCAGAATAATCTAATCACCATTGCAAGCCTTCTGCCACTGCAATCTCGTTGATGTCGCAAGCCTATAGCCGCTGCAAACCTATTGCTACCATCCATTTCCGATTTATTTTTCTTTCCTTTTGCCAAAATTCTGCCTATTTTTGGGAAAAATCACCAAGTCTCGCAAAAGAACTAGATCTTCCAAGACCTCTACTGAAAATCCAATCGTGATTCAAGATGATGAAGCAAAAGAAAGGTTTGATTCCATCTTCAAAAATCAACTTATAATGCCAGAAAAAGGTTTCAATTTAGAGAGCAATGACAAGTTGGTGGCGCCCTTGCCAATTCGAAAAACAATTAATGCCTTCAATTGGAACTATTTCTGTGATGCGCAATCATTGCCTAAAGAAGAGTTAGTTTGAGAATTCTATGCCAACTTAATCGTGCCAGATGCTACTGAAGTTCTTGTTCGCAAAAGAAGGTACCCCTTACTTTTGAGTCCATTAATGATTTGTTTAATCTGCCTGATATTGAAAAAGATGTGTACTGTGCTATGATGACAAATATAAATTAGGGTTTTCTTCAAAAAGTGATTAATGTTGTTACTGTAACACCCCTTACCCAAGACCGTTGCCGGAGTCGAGCACGAGGCATTACTAGACTTAACTACTAATTCGGGGCATAAAAATTGAAACTATCCATCTACGTAATGTTGACTAAATTGACCATAACTCGAGCTAAAAAACTTGAAATTTAGATCCGTAAATTTTTCTTGAAACTAGACTCATATATATTCTTACTGTAATTTTTCTAGAATTTTTCATGTGGCCAATTAGTCCAGTTTATTCATTAAAGTTTCCCCTGTTTCACTGACCAATGGTTATGGCCTCTTAACCTAAATTCTAATATCTCATTGTACAGTTTTTATATGTTGTTCCCACTTGTTTATATTGAAAATAGACTCACTGAGGAATCTAGACATATAAATTATAACTCATAATTCATTTTTTACAATTTTGAATGATTTTATAAAGTCAAAACAGGGGACTTCAAATACCATCTTGACCCTGCCTCATTAAAATTCAAATATCACAGAATATAAAATTTATTTGCCTACTCTGTTTCTTTCACATAAAAATAGACCCAATAAGATTTAATTCTATATCTTATTCACTTTCTAATTCCATTTCTCCAATTTTTGGTGATTTTTCAAAATCACGTCACTTCTTCTAACCAAAAAGCGTTTTCATTGCAAAATATGGTTAACTAGTTTATAACATCTTTACTCCATTTCATTTAACTCTATACATTAACCCTATCAAAATCATTTAATCAATAATTATATATATCAAACCCTAATCGCATTTCATAACAACTTCCACTACTATATCATCATGCATATATCAACTACATTGCACATATATATATATACACACCATGATCAAAATCTTTGCATAAATTTAAATATCACATCTTGCCATTTTCGCATGGCTTAGTAATTACAGCTTCAAAACGAACCCAAAACACAAGATAGCCTATACATGCCATAGTTTCAAAATTTCAGTTTATAAAATATCAAAATGAGTCAATAGTGTGATAGACTTGATGATGATCCTCGAGCTCGTAACTTGACTCCAAAATCTAATAAACAATGCAAACAAACACATACAGTAAGCTATCATAGCTTAGTAAGTTATAAGCAGTTACATAACAATAATGCATTATATTATTATATTAATAGGGCCAATTTAATATAATCACAATCGATGTTTAAAACCATAACTATAATTTATATTTTCCTTCGTAAACTTTCACATTCCATAGCCTTAAGGCCGAACACTCACACATTCAATAATAGATTTCACATCGATCAAATAAATCACTTTCCCATCTCATAACAAATACATATACATTTATACAACTATACAGATATATCACATTTTATTAATTTCATATGCATATATCACATACCGAATTTATACTTGCATTCCAAACCTATATAAATCACATATTAATATGTATAATACATAATTTCATTTCAACAGTTAATACTTACTTTATTACCCAAAAGATGATCTATCAGTACATACCTGATCATTTTACCTCGTTTAACACATTCATTAACCGATACTCTTAAAGAATCAGCAAACCCGCACACTAAATGCCAAAACCTTGTAACGCATCGCACACTTAGTGTAGTTACATTTAACATCTCGTGAAACACCCCAAACCCGGCCCACGAACCCTGACCGGATCTGGTATGTTCCTGGAGTAAAACAGTTCAAAACTTGTTTGTTTCTTGGAAAACTTTGGGTGATTTAGGAGAAAAATTTGGATTGGGTTCAAATTGAAAACATCGTTATTCTCGAAGATTAGGCTTTATTAAGACTTTATTGTTATATTTCAAAACCATAAGTTAAAGGAAAAGGTCGAGTTTTTAGAGATTACTATTTAAATTGAAAATCATTTGTGTTAGGTGTTAAAACATTTAAAGATTTATTTTTAAGAAAAGTTGCTTAAACTTTAAATGATAAAAATTGTATCATAATAAAATAAATAAAATGCATGCATAATCAGTTTATAGCTATGGCCTTATTACATTAAAACAAAACCCGAATAAATCCAAAATACTTAGAAATAAAAAGTCCAAAATTAAAATAAAGTCCGAGTTGAACATGGCCACCACTAAGCTCCCCTTGACCGGTCCATTACCGAGTGTCACTTGAAAAAATATCCCACAACGGGGTGAGTCAAACAGACTCGGTGTGTATAACCAACACTAAGTCCCAACGATTCGGGCATATCATATCATATCATACGTATATATATGTATAGAAATAATGATGCAAACCCGAACCCATACCTAGATAACCATCCGCTACACATCACCCGTACTCAACCATCACACCGTGGGGACTACTAAGTCGACCCTCCATCCGCTACACATCATCGCAGCGATCGCTGTAGACGACTTGCTCATCGCCTTTATAAATTTTGTGGCATAGCCACTGTGACATTATTTTGTGACATAAGTCACCACATTCGATTTCGTGACATGAGTCACCACATTCGATTTCATGACATGAGTCACCACATTCGGATATTGTGGTATAAACCACGAGATCACTTCCCTTTCCATATAACCCATATGCCCCATGTCACACGTAATATGCAATATCATGCCTTATGCCTTATTCCACATTCTTATCGATATTCACATATGTACCATATTCCAAATATTCATATCATAATATTATTCATATCATTTATTAACATAATGTTAAGGTTACTTACCTGAGTACTTTGTACCATCACATGGTACCTTTGCCCACTTTTCACATTATTATAAACACATATATTAAATTGATGCCATAAATCTATTAAGAGTTAGTGTGGGGTACACACCTGGTTTACTTAATGAATTCACTGAAATCTCGAAAAACCCGATCTAATGCTTTAGATCCTTAGTTCCTTACTGCCGATTTGATTACTAATCAAATCCCGAAACTTTGTGATGTTCCCTCTTGCAATCGGCCAACTACTAATTCACTTAACTGGTTAATTTCGTCTTTTGAATAAATAAGAAATAGATCTGAATCACCAAATATGGCCTTAGCCGAATGTCAGATTCACTTACCTTATGGATCTAAATCCCGAAAAGTGTCCCTTGGTTGGTATCTGTCGAAATACCTATAAGCTCGTGTTAGATCTGATTTCCAATACCTAATGGACACCATACATGGCCTTCGGCCTAATATTACACTTTACTTACCTTGAAGAATCAAATCCTGAATGATCTCCCTAGAAGTCGGCTACCCCAAAATCCTGAAAAGATCCTTCATAGTTTCGGCCAAAGAGTGATATTGGGATTAGTTCTTAAGTTTCGGCTAAAAGAAAAGAAAGGAAATTGAATAGCATCTGATCTTACCCTTAATGCTGCAGTTGACTGCTCCCTTGCTTAAAATCACAAAGAAATTCGGCTATATAGACTAGGTAGTGATCAATAGGTTTCGGCTTTTGGATCTACTGAGCAATCGGCTAAGACTACTTGAGTATTCGGCTTTGAGTTGACTTGCAAAAGAAGAAGAGAAGGTTGATGATGGAGATTCTACCTCATCAAGAATGAAAAGGAAAAGTTTAAGACTTAGGAGAATCGGCAATGGCTAGGAGGACTTACCTTCTGGCTTTTGATTAACAAAGAGTGATAATGAGAAAGAGATGAAAAGGAATGATATGGAGGCTCAAGTATAATTCAGCTAGAACAAATAAAAGAAAAAGAGAGAAAAGTGATAGCGTTAGAGAGAAAAGAGTAAACGAGAGGGAGGCTAGAATGCTTAATGAAATTCGGCTACACACCCTTACCCCCCTTAGCCGAATTTGACACCAAAGACTCCCTTGGCCACCAACTCCCCTCTCTCTATCCAATCTCCTATTTTCTCTCTTCTTTACTTATTCAAAAATAATTAAAATAAATCAGCAATTATCCTTGCCCTTAGCCGAAAATTTAAAAAGAATTTGACTTGATCTACACTCATCCACTCAGTGCCCCATTGCCGTCCAACACCTCTTCCCCTTGACGTAAAAACAAACTCCCATTTGCTTCCTCTGCAACTCGAACCTAAGCCCTTCCTCTCAGCTTATGGCGTCACCTACCAAGGCCCCTAAGTGGCGCCTCCATGCCACTTTACCAAGCCCAAATCTTATGTCCAATTTCCCCTGCAATTTCTCTTAAGGCCTATCATGCTTAGTTCCCCTTTAAAACATAAAATTCAATATTTTTCTAAGGCATTCACCTACACTCTTATGGTTCTAAAAATTCATAAAACATATTTACAACACACACAGGCATGCTACTTCACATAATTAAGCAATAATGCACAAGCCCTAAATCCCGGATATTACAGTTCTACCCCCTAAAAATAATTTCATACTCAAAATTACCTGGCTGAAATAAGTGAGGGTATTGCTGTCGCATTGTTTCTTCCGGCTCCCAAGAAGCTTCTTCCGATCCATGATTGCACCATAACACTTTGACTAAAGGAACTGACTTCCTTCATAGCACTTTCACATCTCGTTCCAAAATCTGAATCGACTCTTCCTCGTAGGACAAATCTGGTCTTAGCTCCACCTCCTCAACTGGCACTACATGAGACGGATCCGATCGATAACGACGTAGCATAGAAACGTGGAATACATCGTACATCTGCTGCAATTCCGAAGGCAACTCTAACTGGTATGCCACTAGACCAACTCGTTTCAATACCCGATAAGGTCCTATAAACCTTGGACTTAACTTCCCTTTGCGACCAAATCTCATCACCTTCTTCCAAGGCGAAACCTTAAGAAACACTCGATCTCCCACAGCAAATTCTATTTCCTTTCGCTTAAGATCCGCATACGACTTCTGCCTATCAGGTGTCTCCTTTAATCGTGCCCGAATTAACTTAACCTTTTCTTCGGATTCTGCCACAATCTCTGGACCCAAAACTTGACGTTCTCCTAATTCTGTCCAACACGTAGGAGTGTGACACCTCCGTCCATATAGTGCTTCATACGGTGCCATCCGAATACTGGCTTGATAGCTGTTATTATATGCAAATTCTGCTAAAGGCAAGTATTCTTCCCAACTTCCTCTAAATTCTATTACACAGCCTCTCAACATATCTTCCAACACTTGGATCACTCGCTTTCAGATTGACCGTCGATTGTGGATGAAATGCCGTCTCAAAGTCTAATCTAGTGCCCAAAGCTTGATGTAGTGCTTTCCAACCGAGACGTAAACCTTGGATCCTCATGCGAGATAATCGACATTGGCACTCCATGCAACCTCACAATTTCTGCCACATATAACTTCGCCAACTTCTGTAAAGAATAGTCAACCCGCACCGGTAAGAAATGCACAGACTTTGTCAATCGATCCACTATCACCCATTCCGAGTCCTTCTTAGTAGGCGTAAGGGGAAGCCCACTAACGAAGTCCATGGTGATTCTCTCCCACTTCCACTGCGGAATCTTTATCAGCTGAAGCAACCCTAACGAAACTTGGTGTTCAGCCTTGACTTGCTGACACGTCAAGCATTTCCCTACAAATTCGGTAACTTCCCTCTTAAGACCAGGCCACCAAAACTGTTCCCTTAGGTCTCTATACATCTTACTACCTCCAGGATGCATAGCATAAGGGCTACTATGTGATTCCTGAAGAATTCTCCGCCTTAACTCCTTATCCTTAGGCATACAGACCTTACCCTTGCAACACAATACTCTATCGCTGCTAACTCCATAATCCTCTAACTCCCCCCTCTGCACCTGCCGCAACTTAGTACTTATATCATCATCTGCCAACTGACTCTCTTTCACCTCCTCCAACCATGTCGGCTTAACTTGCAATTCTGCCAGCACACTTCCATCGTCATACAAGCTAAGATGTACAAACATCGCCCTCAGATCCGACACTACTTTCCGACTTAGGGCATCTGCTACCACATTCGCCTTGCCCGGATGATATTCAATAGAACAATCGTAGTCTTTCAATAACTCCATCCACCTTCGCTGTCTTAGGTTTAGCTCTTTCTGAGTCAACAGATACTTAAGGCTCTTGTGGTTTGTGTAAATCACTGACTTTTCTCCATATAAATAGTGCCTCCATACCTTAAGAGCAAAGACCACCGCCGCCAATTCCAAGTCGTGCGTCGGATAGTTAACCTCATGTGGCCTTAATTGTCTAGACGCATAAGCAACTACTTTCCCATCTTGCATTAAAACACATCCTAATCCTGTGTGGGAAGCATCACAGTACGCCACAAAATCCTTTCCCGCTTCCGGCTGAATCAAGACTGGAGCTTCAGTCAAGACCCTCTTAAGCTTCTCAAAACTCTCCTGTTGCCTATCTCGTCCATACGAAAGGTACTTCCTTTCTTAACAACTTCACAAAGGTGCGGCTATTGATGAGAACCCTTCTACGAACCTTACAGTAGTAGCTTTGCCAATCCCAAGAAATCATGAACCTCTGCCACCGACTTAGGTTGTTTCCAATCTAGCACTGCCTCGATCTTCCTAGGATCCACCCTTATTCCTTCTGCAGACACTACATGCCCTAAGAATGCAACCTCCTTCAGCCAAAATTCACACTTGCTGAATTTGGCATAAAGCTTCTTCTCCCTTAACACTTGCAACACTGTCCGGAGATGCTCGTCATGTTATTCCTCCGACTTAGAATACACTAGGATGTCGTCTATGAACACAACGACGAATCGATCCAGGTAGGGTTGAAAAACCCGGTTCATCATATCCATGAACGCGGCTGGGGCGTTCGTCAATCCAAACGGCATTACTACGAACTCAAAAATTCCATATCTTGTCCAGAAAGTTGTCTTATGGATATCCACCTCCTTCACCTTAAGCTGATGATACCCAGACCTTAGATCTATTTTCGAAAACACCGCGGCCCCCTTAAGCTGATCGAACAAGTCGTCTATCCTTGGCAACAGGTACTTGTTCTTGATGGTCAGCTTATTCAACTGACGGTAATCTATGCACATACGCATAGTCCCGTCCTTCTTCTTCACAAACAAAATCGGTGCTCCCCATGGAGACACACTGGGTCGAATAAACCCACGATCAAGCAACTCCTGAATTTGAGCTTTGAGCTCCACTAACTCCTTTGGTGCCATTCTATACGGAGCGATAGATACTGGCGCTGTTCCAGACAGTAAGTCAATTCCAAACTCCACCTCCCTATCAGGGGGTATACCAGGTAACTCCTCCGGGAAAACATCCACAAGTTACCTTACGGTTCTAACTCCACTAACTCCTTCTTCTTTTGCATCCAACGCACTAACGAATGTCAAGAATGCCTTGCACCCTTTTCGAACCATCTTATCAGCCTTTAATTCAGAAACTATGTTAGACAAGTAGTTTCTTCTTTCTCCTATCATAATTACCTCCTCATCCTCCGGGGTCCTTAACTCCATTCGCTTAGCTGCACAATCCAATATAGCCCGATGTTCTACTAGCCAGTCCATGCCAAGTATGAGGTCAAATTCTTCGAAGGGTAATTCCATTAAGTCGGCAGGTAATATCACTCCCTGAATCTCTAGAGGTACACTCCGAAATATCTTATTCACCACTACAGCTTTGACCTAACGGGCTTACTACAGTCATCTCCTATTAGACAGCTTCGAAGCTATGCCCAGAGTTTCAACTACTCTACATGCAACATACGAGTGGGTCGAGCCAATATCAATTAAAGCAAAGTAAGGCTTATCAGCTATAAGGAACATACCGATTATGATGTCCGGTGCGTCTCCATCCTCCCTCCGGCGAACTGCATACACCAGACCCGGCTGTCTTGCCTCTGTGTTACCAACACCTCAGCCCGATGTTCCACGTCCTCCTCCAAAACCATTACCTCTGCCAATCGGACCACGACCCCACTGAGGCTGCTGTCCCCCTCTTCCAGCCTGGTTAAAACCCTGACCTGCTGGTTGGCTCCCGTCTATTCTTATAGAACAATCCTTAATCATGTGTTCCTTGGACCCACACTTGAAACATCCCCCTGTCTTCTTCCAACACTCTCTTAGGTGCCTCTTCCCACACTGATCACAAGTACGATACTGCCCTCTTGTAGCACCCTGTTGACCTCGCGGCCCATCAACTCTCTGTCTCTTTTGAGCATTCCCGGATGACCCTGATGATCCAAAACCTTTCCTTTGCCTGTTCCTATCCGTATTCTGCCTTACAGATTCCTTAACCCCTTCGGCTACCTTAGCCTTTTCCACCAACACTGCAAACTCTCGCTCTTGCTATGGAGCTATCAACAATCTCAGGTCATCCCTCAGTCCGTCCTCAAACCGGACACATCGCTCATGCTCTGTAGCCACGATACCTCGAGCATATCGGCTCAACCTTAAAAATTCAGCCTCGTACTCCGCTACGAACTTGTTCCCTTGAACCAGCCCCAGAAATGCCTTCCTCTGAGCATCAGTATAACTAGTTCCAACATAATTCTTCTGATATGCCACCTTAACATACTCCCAAGTGAGATCTTCAGCTGTAGCACCATCCCGAACTGTGAGCCACCACTGATATGCCTCATCGCGAAGTAGCGACACCATTCCCTTCAGCTTCTCTTGGCCCGATCGGATCCACTCATCCATAATTCGCTCTATCGTTTCCAACCAATACTCACCGCATCGGGTGCCACACCGATCGCCACGTATCACTTCACTCCATTGGCTCGTAGTCGCCGCAGTGCATTTCCGAGCTCCCCACCTCCACCGCTCCAACCACCATCTCAAGAACTCAGTAGCATCGCTCGCGATCATCGCATCATCCCCGTCGATCCTGATGCTCAACGCCAGCAGCTGGTGGTGGTGGTGGTACCTCATTCTCGGACCCTTGACCAGACCTAACGGGTTCCGATACGGTCATTCTGCCTCTACCACGTCCTTGCACATTACGACCACGTCCCCTAGAACTCATGTCTACGATCGCGATTTAATCTATTTTAGAAAGTTTTATGCATTAGTCTTTGTTCCACTAATTATCCACGAACAAGTTTTATGTAAGGAAGTTTAGTAGTAGTTCTTTCGATCATTTCAGAGTTTTGTTTCAAGTCTTCTATCCTAGTTCAGAGAAAGATGCACCTTCATTCAGTAGTATCTACTACACACATTCATCACTTGTACATTTTTGTCCGTTTTAATCCCGGGGGTATTTTCGTAATTTGTCCTATAGGGTATTTTGGTAAATTTCCAAACCAGGTATCTTGATGTTTTGCAAAATAGGGTTTTTGGTATTTTTGTAAAGTAAGAATATTTTAGAAAAATTGAGGGTAGTGTGGTAATTTCATAAACCAAGGGTATTTTAGTAATTTCTCAACCTGTGGGTATTTTAGTAAATTTTTTTAAATCGGGAATATTTCGGAAAAAATTTTGTAAAAGAGTTTTTACAAATCAAAAGGGTAATTTGGTGCTTTTAAAACTAAGGTTTTTATAAAAATATGGCTAGTCCCTTTTGGGTTTTAATTATTGAGTTTAGCCCGTGAATAAGTCCTCTTGGTTAGGGTGAACCGTCACTACGCACCAGGTAGGATTCGAGCGAAGAGGAGGTGAGTTACTAGGACTGCTTAAATACCAGGCTCTCCCTGAATCCAATCCTAGACATGCGCATAATGGTTGCCACACCCTAACTCGGTGACTTAGTCACAGGTTTGTTTAGTTAGGCCTTAAATTTTATGTAGTTCTTGTGTTGGGGTAAACTAATCCTAGGGTTCCACAACTTAATATACTAATCTACATTCCCGTTATACCCATATACAAATCATACATTAATTCACACAACGATTAGTGGTACTTACTTGGTGGACTTCGGGCCGGAGACTTAGGTGCCATGCCAGAAAAACCTGCTCATTTCACAAAAAATTTCACAAAACTTATTTGGGCTCTATTTTGAAAATGTTATGGGCTTTAAACCCAAGGCCGAGAGTTTAAAACTGGGCTCTGATACCAAATTGAAACACCCCAAACCCGGCCCACGAACCCTGACCGAATCTGGTATGTTCCTGGAGTAAAACAGTTTCAAAACTTGTTTGTTTCTTGGAAAACTTTGGGTGATTTAGGAGAAAAATTTGGATTGGGTTCAAATTGAAAACATCGTTATTCTCGAAGATTAGGCTTTATTAAGACTTTATTGTTATATTTCAAAACCATAAGTTAAAGGAAAAAGTCGAGTTTTTAGAGTTTACTATTTAAATTAAAAATCATTTGTGTTAGGTGTTAAAACATTTAAAGATTTATTTTTAAGAAAAGTTGCTTAAACTTTAAATGATAAAAATTGTATCATAATAAAATAAATAAAATGCACGCATAATCAGTTTATAGCTATGGCCTTATTACATTAAAACAAAACCCGAATAAATCTAAAATACTTAGAAATAAAAAGTCCAAAATTAAAATAAAGTCTGAGTTGAACATGGCCACCACTAAGCTCCCGCCACCCGGTCCGTTCTTGAGTGTCACCAAAAAAAATATCCCACAACTGGGTGAGTCAAACAGACTCAGTGTGTATAACCAACACTAAGTCCCAACGATTCAGGCATATCATATCATATCATACGTATATATAACATATAGAAATAATGATGCAAACCCAACCCATACCTAGATAACCATCCGCTACACATCACCCGTACCAACCATCACACCGTAGGTCTACTAAGTCGACCTCCATCCGCTACACATCATCGAAGGCGCGGTCGCTGCAGCGACTTGCTCATCGCCCTTATAAATTTTGTGGCATAGCCACTGGACATTATTTTGTGACATAAGTCACCACATTCGGATTTCGTGACATGAGTCACCACATTCGATTTCGTGACATGAGTCACCACATTCGAATATTGTGGTATAAACCACGGATCACTTCCCTTTCCATATAACCCATATGCCCCATGTCACACAAATATGCAATATCATGCCTTATGCCTTATTCCACATTCTTATCGATATTCACATATGTACCATATTCCAAATATTCATATCATAATATTATTCATATCATTTATTAACATAATGTTAAGGTTACTTACCTGAGTACTTTGTACCATCACATGGTACCTTTGCCCACTTTTCACATTATTATAAACACATATATTAAATTGATGCCATAAATCTATTAAGAGTTAGTGTGGGGTACACACCTGGTTTACTTAATGAATTCAATGAAATCCCGAAAAACCCGATCTAATGCTTTAGATCCTTAGTTCCTTGCTGCCGATTTGATTACTAATCAAATCCCAAAACTTTGTGATGTTCCCTCTTGCAATCGGCCAACTACTAATTCACTTAACCGGTTAATTTTGGCTTTTGAATAAATAAGAAATAGATCTGAATCACCAAATATGGCCTTAGCCGAATGTCAGATTCACTTACCTTATGGATCTAAATCCCGAAAAGTGTCCCTTGGTTGGTATCTGTCGAAATACCTATAAGCTCGTGTTAGATCTGATTTCCAATACTTAATGGACACCATACATGGCCTTCGGCCTAATATTACACTTTACTTACCTTGAAGAATCAAATCCCGAATGATCTCCCTAGAAGTCGGCTACCCCAAAATCCTGAAAAGATCCTTCATAGTTTTGGCCAAAGAGTGATATTGGGATTAGTTCCTAAGTTTTGGCTAAAAGAAAAGAAAGGAAATTAAATAGCATCTGATCTTACCCTTAATGCTGTAGTCGACTGCTCCCTTGCTTAAAATCACAAAGAAATTCAGCTATATAGACTAGGTAGTGATCAATAGGTTTCGGCTTTTGGATCTACTAAGCAATCGGCTAAGACTACTTTGAGTATTCGGCTTTGAGTGAACTTGCAAAAGAAGAAGAGAAGGTTGATGATGGAGATTCTACCTCATCAAGAATGAAAAGGAAAAGTTTAAGACTTAGGAGAATCAAAAATGGCTAGGAGGACTTACCTTCTGGCTTTTGATTAACAAAGAGTGATAATGAGAAAGAGATGAAAAAGGAATGATATGGAGGCTCAAGTATAATTCGGCTAGAACAAATAAAAGAAAAAGATGAGAAAAGTGATAGCTTTAGAGAGAAAAGAGTAAATGAGAGGGAGGCTAGAATGCTTAATGAAATTCGGCTACACACCCCTTACCCCCTTAGCCGAATTTGACACCAAAGACTCCCTTGGCCGGCCAACTCCCCCTCTCTCTATCCAATCTCCTATTTTCTCTCTTCTTTTACTTATTCAAAAATAATTAAAATAAATCAGCAATTATCCTTGTCCTTAGCCGAAAATTTAAAAATAATTTGACTTGATCTACACTCATCCACTCAGTGCCCCATTGCCGTCCACCACCTCTTCCCCTTGACGCAAAAACAAACTGCCATTTGCTTCCTCTGTAACTCGCACCTAAGCCCTTCCTCTCAGCTTATGGCATCACCTACCAAGGCCCCTAAGTGGCGCCTCCATGCCACTTTACCAAGCCCAAATCTTATGTCCAATTTCCCCTACAATTTCTCTTAAGGCCTATCATGCTTAGTTCCCCTTTAAAACTTAAAATTCAATATTTTTCTAAGGCATTCACCTACACTCTTAAGGTTCTAAAAATTCATAAAACATATTTACAACACACACAGGCATGCTACTTCACATAATTAAGCAATAATGCACAAGCCCTAAATCCCGGATATTACATCTCGCACACTTATTGCCAGATCTTTGTAACGTATCGCACACTTAGTGTCGTTACATTTAACATCTCGCACAATTAGTGCTATATTTCATACTATCATTTCTGTACATCAATTTCGCATATTACAAATCAGCATATAAATCTCATGTTTATATATATAATTAACAAGATATATATATGCTTATAAACTTACCAAATTCAATCTTTGAGATTAAAATTACTCGCACACTTAGTGCTCATTAATCGATTTCGCACACATAGTGCTCGGTATCAAATTTGCACATTAAGTGTATATCTCAAACTTGCTACTCATTCATATATATAAATATAAAGCTTAAACCTCAACCATATTTATATATATATACGTATTAACTTATTCATCAATCGAATTAATATCACATTCGTGTATATCATTGACATATATGTATACATCACATTCGGCTATACTCATCTCTCAAATCAATATCACATTCGGCTATATCAACAATAAACATATATACTTCCACTAAATTCATGTGCATCATTATAGATAAATCCAATCCAACATGATTGCTTAAAAACTTACCTCGAATATCGACGGACATTATAATCCGCTATTCGAACATGGTTACAAAGCTTATTCACATTCGGTATAAGCACATATAAATTCATATTTTTCATACCAGCATATATATATAACATTTATCTACAATTAAACACGTCTATTTGCCTATAAACTTACCTCGGACGATGTAAAACGGAACGGGGCAACTAGTCGACAACTTTCGTTTTTCCCCAATCCAAGTTTGATTTCTTTTGTTCTTGATCTATATAATTTCAAATTAACCCCATTTAAACACTATTTCATTCAATTTAATCCAACAACACATAAATGGGAAAATTACCATTTTACCCCTAATATTTCATACTTTTACAAATTAGTCCTAATTGCACAAAATACAAAATACACAAAATCTCACCACATCATAGTTAGGCTGAATCTTCCTTATGCTCATGCTAATCCATATATTTCATTTATTTTTCCTTTTAGCCCTTCAATTTATTATTTTTGCAATTTAGTTCTAATTACTCAAAATCATCAAAAACTCCAATACAAAACTTGTTAATCTAAAACATATCTTTAATATTTTATCATCAAACATTACAAAACACAAATATTCATCAATGGCCTAACTCAAAATATGCATCAAAATCAGAAATTCTAGTATGGGTCGGATAGTATTCGAAGCAACGATCTCAAAACGTAAAAGTATCAAAAATCGAAATGATTACATACCTTGATTGAGCTTAATAAGTTGCCGAACTCTTAAAGCTTTCTTTTCTTTCTTATGTTCTTTAGTTTCTAGTAAAACAAAGAACATGCATGGTTGTTCTCTATTTTTTTTTAATCTATGATATAATATATACATAATATTACTTATATTATAACTTTACTTATTATAATATTATTTCCACCCACTAACTAGTGACCGAATGTGCCCATGCCAATTTTAATGGTATAATATTATAATATTAATATACATAAAACTATATATTATAACCATGTTGCCGCACTATCCTATAAAAAAATGGGTTTAATATATATATAAAAAAACATATATATACATATCCATTACTTATTGTCGTCCACTATCTAAAATAGTGGCTAAATTGCCACATAAGGTCTTCCCAATAAGAAGACATCTTAATTTAGCCATTAATAAAATAGAAAGCCACTTTTAAGATTTACGCGATTTAGTCCTTTGCTCAAATTAAGCATACTAACAGACAAATTAATTCACAGAAATTTCACATATGCTTAATCACACATCATGGACACAGAAAATAATATAAAAATATTTTACTGACTCGGATTTGTGGTCCCGAAACCACTATTCCGATTAGGGTCAAAATCGAGCTGTTACAGTTACAAATCTGGGATCCCAATGGATTATAAGAAAGTATGTTAGTCATTCTTACCGAAGGGAATATTTAAAACCAGTGGCTCAGGTATCGTAACAGCCAATTTTTAGTCAAATCAAAATAGTGGTTTTGAGACAACAAATATGAGGTTAAAATATTTATTTTATTATTATTTTAGTGACTACAACATGTTAATTGAGTTATATGAATATTTCGTTAAGAAATTTAATCCTTTGCATGCTCAATTCGATAAAAAGGACTAAATCGCGTAAAGTACAAAACTGGAGTTCTAATAGCTAAAGGTGTCAAATAGCTATGGAACCTTAAAGTAGAGGTCCTTATGTTGTAATTAAACCATCCATAAACTGAGTGGACTTTCATGGACATGGTATATTTGTTTTCAAAGGTTAATATTTAAGATTAATATCGTAAATTAGTAAATAAACAAAATAAAATAATGAAAAAACAAAGGTGTTCTCTTCCTAAATGGTTTTATCCACCGAAAATTTAAGCTAAAACCATCCATGGAAGCTTGTTAGATTCTGCTAAGCTAAATTTTGTGCATGGTGAGTATTTTTCAATCCGTTTTTAATTATTTCTATGTTTTTAGAGTCGTTGTAGCTTAATCTAGATAGCTCAGGGACTGATTTGCAAAAATGTTAAAAGTCTAGGGTTTTACCATTGTTGAATGTGTATGTATTTTGATGGTTGATGATAGAAAATGGATGGTTGTTGTTAGATAAACAACATTTGTTAAGTGATTTTTGATAAAATTGTCAATTAGAGATTAAATTGAGAAATGTGACAATTATGTGGTGAAATGTGTGAATTAATAAAATGTGTGGGCTACTAATAGTTTGTATGAAATTCGGCTAGCATGGGTGTGGATTAAATTGCATGAATTTGCATTTTTGTGAGCTAGGGACTAAATTGTAAAGAAGTTAAATGTTTAGGGGCAAAATAGTAATTTTGCCATAATATGAATTTTGGGTTAAATTGAATAGAATGATATTTAAATACATTAAATTTGATTATATATAGATCAAGAAAAGCAACGTTCGGAATTAAATCGGGGGAAAAACAAAATAGTTGATTGATAGCTCGATTCTCTCCGTATAAATTCGAAGTAAGTTCGTATGTTAATAAGCATTAATGTAATTGTGCTTTAAATGCTTTAGAAATGCATTATTGATGAATAGGACTTTACAGAAATGTTCGACGAAGATTTGGCGACGTGTGAAATCCCGATTGAACCTTAGGAATAGATAGGATACAAATGACATGTCATTAGGGGTTATTGTGTTTTGGGTGCTGCTCCGTACGTTCTACCGGTGGTTGAGTTTTCTGGCATGTGTTGCGGTTACTCATCAGCTTGTGTGAGCAGCACTGTGTAGCTACATCTTGACCGTTAGCTTGTGTGAGGAGACCCAGTGATAGCTCGAGATGAGCATTTATATATGAGATATGAGATTGAGATGGTTTTGACCATGTATTGGCACTTAGTGTGCTAGAATCTCGAGTATCCGATATTATTCCAATTAGTTCAACGGGTAAATTGATGATATGGAAGGTTAAGAGATTGATATGCATCAGTACAGGTATTTACGTAAATCATATAAGTATTGAATCCATGAAATATGTGAGTTTCATGATTAACTATGTGAATGAATATATGTTAGCCTTGTGATTAAATGGAGTTATTGTATATTATGTTTATATTACTTAAATTGTGATTGAATGGTAAGTTATACTTATTAGCCATACAAGCTTACTAAACTTATTAGCTTACTCTATTTACTCTTTCGTGTTTTATAGTGATTTCGAAGCATCTCATCAAACTACCCAACAGTTGTTTTGGTACTTTTGAACTTGTGTACTTGGTTATATGGCATGTATAGGTATTGTAACAGCCCGATTTTGGGGCTAGTTGGAGCAGTGGTTTCGGGACCACTAATCCGAGGTTAAAGAAAATTATTTTGGTATTATTTTATGTGTTATGGCATAAATATATGGTTATATGAAAATTTTGGTCCTTTAATTTTAGCAATTGTATGCTTAATTGTGAAAAAGGACTAAATCGCATAAAGTGCGAAAGTTCCATTATTCAAGATAGAGGTGTCTAATAGCAATAGAATATGAAATTAGAGGTCCTTAAAGTGCAATTAGGCCATTATAAGTGTGTTGGCCGGCCATGTAGACAAGGGAGATGAGCATTTATTTTTGGTCAACATTTGGTGAAATTAGGTGATAAAAAAATTATGATGAATAAAAAAAGCTATCATCTTTCACTATTCATCTTCCCTCTTCCACCGAAATTACTAACAAGAGTAAGGTTTTTGAAGCTTGAAATTTCAGTAACTCATCTTCTCTACAAGTAAGTGATTTTAGAGGTCTTTCTTGAGAATTTTTGTACTTTTGGAGTCCCCAAAGCTTAAGCTAGCTAATGAGGGGACTAATTTGTTATATGGTTGAAAGTTTAGGGACTTTCCATGAGAGTGTTCATGTTGTTGCTGAGTTTTTATGTGTAACACCCCAAACTCGGGCCATTCGTTACGACCGAATTTGAGATGCCACTGCGGAAAAACGTTTGAAGACTGATTTCACTTTTGGGAAAAACATTAAAAATTTTGTCATTTGAAAACCATGTCCAATTAAAAATTCTAAATAATATAAGCTTGATAAAAATATCCAAATTAAAAGCACTTCCAAATAATAATTTAATGGTCGTCTAGCTTAAACATAATAAAAATGCTCAAATAGAAATACTTAAATACTTTAACTAGGCCTTATTACAATAAATAATTAAACAAAAGTTCTTAGTAATAAACTCAATAAAATAAAGAAGATGTCTTCTGCATGGGCCACCTCGTATCCACTCCAACCCGATCCAATCACCACGAATCATCTGCGATGTTTAATAAAAATTGGGTGAGTCATACGCACTCGAGTGTGTAATTAATCCACTGAATTCCACCCACATGTTAACCACATATTAACTCATATATCAGATATCAATTATCAAATTCACATGTTATCACATTCTGGGCTTGGCCCATATTCATATCACATTCATATACTGGGCTTTGCCCATTTCCACATTAATCCACATATCATATTGGGCTTGGCCCATTTCCACATATGTTCACATATGAAATCATGCAATTATGAAGCCCAACCCAAACCTAGGGTCCATCCGCTACACACCCCATATCCAAATACCACACACACCAGGGGATTATCAAATCACCCTCTCCTTTTCACTCCAAAGGCAATCACTGCCGTCCACGTGCAATTAAGCACAATAGTCCACAACGCGACCTCAGTCAGCGCCAATCCACGATGTAGCCGTAGCTAACACCAAAACCACGATGGGACACATAGTCACTCATCAACCACGATATGGCACATAGACGATATCAACCACGATGAGGCACATAGCCACTCATCAAGCCACGCGAACTAAATCGCAATTAATCCACAACGTGACCTCAGTCAACGTCAATCCAAATGTAGCTCAAGGCTAACATCAAAAACCACGATAGGACACATAGTCACTCATCAACCACGATATGGCACATAGCCGATATCAACCACGATGAGGCACATAGCTACTCATCAAGCCACGCGAACTAAATCGTAATTAATCCACAACGTGACCTCAGTCAACGTCAATCCACGATGTAGCTCAAGGCTAACATCAAACCACGTACTCGAAGTACACCCGCATCTTCTTTCATATCCCAACCCATGCACATGCCACATAAAATAATGATACAATGTAATGATGCATGAGCATGTTCATCAAGCATATTATCACATATTCATATTAATAATCACATATCATCAGGTTTGGTACTTATCGGATTATCGACATACCCCTTGAGGGTATCCTTATCACAATTTCCACTGCACTAGTTAGCACATTCATAATACATACACATTTCACATACATATCATATACCCGGAAAACGGTGGGTTAATCACACACCGATCACTTGGAGAACTATGCTTTCGATCATCGATGCTATCACTAGGCGATACTACGGCTGTTTGCCTACTTTCTTGTTCCGACACTGGTCCACACCCCGGTGGCCAATCCCTAACTCATCGAGATAGATCTCTTCTTAAACTTCGGGATAGGGACCTTCCCTTTCCCTTCTTGAATGGTATTCACCTCCATCAACACACTAAATCAGAACAATCGATTTAATCATCAATATGAAAATTCTTAACAAAATATCCACAACTTATCATACTTACCGAAAGGGTCTTGAATTCCCAAAAAGCTTGATCTAATGCTTAGATCCTTAATCCCTACATTTGATTAATCACCTACTACTTTAATAAAAAGCCATTCGGCCATAAATCCAAATCCTAGTAGGATTAGTATACTTAAACTTACCTTGTTGCCATTTGACTTAAGAATCAAGTCTTGAAATCTCTGCTATACTCTTCTTGCATTCGGCCAAGCATTGAATCAATTAACTTGGTTAGTTTTCGGCTTTTGAATAATTAATGAACACATATATTTACCAAACATGGCCTTGGCCGAATACTATAGACACTTACCTTGTGGATTTTAGATCCCGAAACTCACCGAATAACTAGGGAACACGTGGCCTATGGTGTACCTTCGGGAAAAGAACTTCTCCTTCCTTGTAGTCGACACTTAGTAAATCTCGAAAGATATCTTCAAAGTTTTGGCAACAAGATATTAATGGGGTTAGTCCTCGATTTCAGCAAATCTTAAGAAAAAAGGATGAAACCGAATGAGATCTTACCCTTACTTGAAGAAATCGATTGCACCTTCACTTCAACCTTCAGAGATTCGGCTATGGCTAGATGATGATCTCACAACTTTCGGCTTTTGGAGGGATTAGAAAGAAAAGAGAAGGAAGAATAAAGATGGAGGATTCGGCTAGACCACAAGGTATTCCGGTGTGGCAAAAATAAAAGAAGAAGAAGATTTGGTGAAGAGAATTCGGCAGAGGCTTTCAAAGAACAGATAATAATGCAGAATGGCCTCTCTTTTCCTTTTATAGCCGAAATTATCATCTAAGGAGTCCCTTACTTGGCCATCACTCTTCTATTTTAATAGCTTTATCTCTTTAATTATCACTTAAAATAAAAGATAATTCAGCAACTATCCTTACTTAGCCGAAATTATTAAACTCAAAGTCCCTTACTTGGCCATCACTTCTCCCTTATTTTCCTCTTTATCTCTTTATTCAAATTAAAAGAATTTAATCCAACAATTATCTCTTGAAAATAATGATAAATAAATCCCTTATTTATCCACTATTTATAAAATAATAAAAGCTCCTAATTTATAGCCATGTGCCGTCCACCTCTCTGCTCCTTGTAGCAAAATAAAATTTCTTTTATTTGCTTCCCATGTGACTCGAACTTAGGCCCATTCCTCTTGCATATGGCGCCATTTCCATAGGCCCTAAGTGGCATCTTCGACCACTTTTCCAAGCCTGCTTGTTTGTCAAATTTCACAAACTTTTTCTTTTAAGGCCACCTTGCCTTAATTTCCCTTTTAAACCTTAAAACTCGTCATTTCTAAGTTTCCAAAAATTTTCGATCGGCTCTCAGAAACTTGACATTTCCTTACATTTCCATGACATTTCCTTACAAGACATTTCCTTACATTTCCAAGACATTTCCTTACATTTCCATGACATTTCCTTACAAGACATTCCCTTACATTTCCAAGGTTCTAAAAATGTTCACTTTCCTCTTTTAAACTTAACATTTCCATACATTTCCAGTGTTTCCAAAGTGTTCAAAATATATTCATAACACATAAGATATGTCATTTCGTACAATTAAACCAAAAATGCATAGGCCCTTTTCAGGATGTTACAGTTCTACCCTCCTTAAAAATAATTTTGTCCTCAAAATTACTTATTAACGAATAATCGTACATCTTATCTCACCGCACTACGCTTATGCTGCGCACTCTGATCTTAATAGAACCATCATACTTTATAGGCACAGTCTCTAAGTTCACTTCCCCTAGAACTCATTTCTAACGTCGCGATTTAATCTGATTAAAAAGGTTTATGCATCAGAAATTTTGTTCCACTGATTATTCGCGAACAGTTTTATGAAAAGAGATGTTCAGAAGTAGTTCTTTCGATCAACCAAAGTTTCTAGTTCAAGTTCACTACTCTAACCCAGGGAGTCACATTCACATTCATAAGAAGAGACACATTCATTTCTCCATGAAGTCACATTCATTCGCAACATCATTCACTACACTTTTATGGCCATTCCATCCATTTCCCTACCCATGGGTAATTTCGTCATTTTCCCTACAGGGGTATTCTTGTAATAAATCGGGGTCAATTCAAAATATTTTTCAAATTAGAGGTATTTCAGAATTTACAAAATCTCTGGGTTATTTTGTTTTCCAAATCGAGGTGTTGCAAAAATTTGAAATCGAGGTTATTTCTGTAATTTTGGAAGTCGAGTATAGCTTCTCTGTAAATTTTCCAAATCAGGGTATCTTGTTATTTGTAAAATAGAAGTTTTTGATAACTTTGTAAAGTAGAAATATTTTAACAAAATTCGAGGGTATTTTTTTGAAAATCTTAAAACTAAGGGTATTTTAGTAATTTACAATGCAAGGGCATTTTTTTTTTGTAATTTTGTAAATCGGAGATATTTTGGAAAAATTTTCACAATAATCTTTTACTACAATTAAAAGGGTAATTTAGGGATTTTAAAACTAGGAATTTTATAAAACTGCATGGCTAGTCCCTTTCGGGTTTTAATTATCGGGTTTAGCCCGTGAATAAGTCCTCTTGGTTAGGGTGAACCGTAGCTACGCACTGCAGGATTCGAGTAAAGAGGAGGTGAGTCGCTAGGACCGCTTAAATACCAAGCTCTTCATCGAATCCACTCCTAGACATGCGCACAACAATTTGACACACCCTAGCTCGGCGACTTACTTCACAGGTTTGTTTAATAGTCCTTAAGTCTTATGCATGTGTTTGAGTGCACTAGCCCTAGGGTTCAATAGTCCTAATATTCTAATCTACGAGCCCAAATAAGCCCATAACAGTTCACATAAATAAGTCACTTCAACAATTAAAAGTACTTACCTGGTGGACTTCGAGCCGGAGATACAGGTGCCATGCCAGAATAACCTTAAAAGTTTATGAAAGCCCATACTTTTGAAAAGCCCATCTTTGAAAAAAAATTATTTTTGGACCCAAAACCCTCAAAGCCGAGTTTTGAACCGGGCTCTGATACCAAACTGTAACACCCCAAACCCGACCCATTCGTTACGACCGAATTTGAGATGCCACTGCGGAAAAACGTTTGAAGACTGATTTCACTTTTGGGAAAAACTTTAAAAATTTTGTCATTTGAAAACCATGTCCAATTAAAAATTCTAAATAATATAAGCTTGATAAAAATATCCAAATTAAAAGCACTTCCAAATAATAATTTAATGGCCGTCTAGCTTAAACATAATAAAAATGCTCAAATAGAAATACTTAAATACTTTAACTGGGCCTTATTACAATAAATAATTAAACAAAAGTTCTTAGTAATAAACTGAATAAAATAAAGAAGATGTCTTCTGCATGGGCCACCTCGTATCCACTCCAACCCGGTCCAATCACCACGAATCATCTGCGATGTTTAATAAAAATTGGGTGAGTCATACAGACTCAGTGTGTAATTAATCCACTGAATTCCACCCACATGTTAACCACATATTAACTCATATATCAGATATCAATTATCAAATTCACATGTTATCACATTCTGGGCTTGGCCCATATTCATATCACATTCATATACTGGGCTTTGCCCATTTCCACATTAATCCACATATCATATTGGGCTTGGCCTATTTCCACATATGTTCACATATGAAATCATGCAATTATGAAGCCCAACCTAAACCTAGGGTCCATCCGCTACACACCCCCTTATCCAGACTACCACACACCAAGGGATTATCAAATCACCCTCTCCTTTTCACTCCAAAGGCAATCACTCGCCGCCCACGCAATTAAGCACAATAGTCCACAACGCGACCTCGATCGCGCCAATCCACGATGTAGCCGTAGCTAACACCAAAACCACGATGGGACACATAGTCACTCATCAACCACGATATGGCACATAGCCGATATCAACCACGATAAGGCACATAGCCACTCATCAAGCCACGCGAACTAAATCGCAATTAATCCACAACGTGACCTCGACCAACGCCAATCTACAATGTAGCTCAAGGCTAACATCAAAAACCACGATGGGACACATAGTCACTCATCAACCACGATATGGCACATAGCCGATATCAACCACGATGAGGCACATAGCCACTCATCAAGCCACACGAACTAAATCGCAATTAATCCACAACGTGACCTCGACCAACGTCAATCCACGATGTAGCTCAAGGCTAACATCAAACCACGTGCACTCAAGTACACCCGTATTTCTTTCATATCCCAACCCATGCACATGCCACATAAAATAATGATACAATGTAATGATGCATGAGCATGTTCATCAAGCATATTATCACATATTCATATTAATAATCACATATCATCGTTTTTGGTACTTACCGGATTATCGACATACCCCTTGAGGGTATCCTTATCACAATTTCCACTGCACTAGTTAGCACATTCATAATACATACACATTTCACATACATATCATATACCCGAAAACGGTGGGTTAATCACACACCGATCACTTGGAGAACTATGCTTTTGATACTCGATGCTATCACTAGGCGATACTACGGCTATTTTCCTACTTTCTTGTTCCGATGTTTGGTCCACACCCCGTGGCCAATCCCTAACCGCGCGAGACAGATCTCTTTCTTAAACTTCTCTAGGGACCTTCCTTTCCTTCTTGAATGGTATTCGCCTCCATCAACACACTTAATCGAACAATCGATTTAATCATCAATATACTGATTCTTAACAAAATATCCACAACTTATCATACTTACCGAAAGGGTCTTGAAATCCCGAAAAGCTTGATCTAATGCTTAGATCCTTAATCCCTACATTTGATTAATCACCTACTACTTTAATAAAAAGCAATTCGCCATAAATCCAAATCCTAGTAGGATTAGTATACTTAAACTTACCTTGTTGCCGCTTTAACTTAAGAATCAAGTCTTGAAATCTCTACGCTATACTCTTCTTGCATTCGGCCAAGCATTGAATCAATTAACTTGGTTAGTTTTCGCTTTTGAATAATTAATGAACACATATATTTACCAAACATGGCCTTGGCCGATACTACTATAGACACTTACCTTGTGGATTTTAAATCCGAAACTCACCGAATAACTAGGGAACACGTGGCCTATGGTGTACCTTCGGAAAAGAACTTCTCCTTCCTTGTAGTCGACACTTAGTAAATCCCGAAAGATCTCTTCAAAGTTTCGGCAACAAGATATTAATGGGGTTAGTCCTAGATTTCGGCAAATCTTAAGAAAAAAGGATGAAACCGAATGAGATCTTACCCTTACTTGAAGAAATCGATTGCACCTTCACTTCAACCTTCAGAGATTCGGCTATGGCTAGATGATGATCTCACAACTTTTGGCTTTTGGAGGGATTAGAAAGAAAAGAGAAGGAAGAATAAAGATGGAGGATTCGGCTAGATCACAAGGTATTTCGGCTTGGCAAAAATAAAAGAAGAAGAAGATTTGGTGAAGAGAATTCGGCAGAGGCTTTCAAAGAAAAGATAATAATACAGAATGGCATCTCTTTTCCTTTTATAGCCGAAATTATCATCTAAGGAGTCCCTTACTTGGCCATCACTCTTCTATTTTAATAGCTTTATCTCTTTAATTATCACTTAAAATAAAAGATAATTCAGCAACTATCCTTACTTAGCCGAAATTATTAAACTCAAAGTCCCTTACTTGGCCATCATTTCTCCCTTATTTTCCTCTTTATCTCTTTATTCAAATTAAAAGAATTTAATCCAACAATTATCTCTTGAAAATAATGATAAATAAATCCATTATTTATCCACTATTTATAAAATAATAAAAGCTCCTAATTTATAACCATGTGCCGTCCACCTCTCTGCTCCTTGTAGCAAAATAAAATTTCTTTTATTTGCTTCCCATGTGACTCGAACTTAGGCCCATTCCTCTTTCATATGGCGCCATTTCCATAGGCCCTAAGTGGCATCTTCAGACCACTTTTCCAAGCCTGTTTGTGTGTAAAATTTCACAAGCTTTTTCTTTTAAGGCCACCTTGCCTTAATTTCCCCTTTTAAACCTTAAAACTCGTCATTTCTGGGTCATTTCTAAGTTTCCAAAAATTTTCGATCGGCTCTGTAAACTTGACATTTCCTTACATTTCCATGACATTTCCTTACAAGACATTTCCTTACATTTCCAAGGTTCTAAAAATGTTCACTTTCCTCTTTTAAACTTAACATTTCCATACATTTCCAGGTTTCCAAAAGTGTTCAAAATATATTCATAACACATAAGATATGTCATTTCGTACAATTAAACCAAAAATGCATAGGCCCTTTTCAGGATGTTACATTATGGGAGAAAATGAATGTTAGTGAGTGAAGGAACAACTTTTGTGAAAGGTGCTACCATGAAAACACCTAAATGGGACTTAGTTGTAAAGATTGTAAATGTGTAATAAATGCATGAAATAAATGGTTTTTTGAGTTGTTGTAGGAGGAATAAATGTTCATCTAGGCTTGTTTAATAAGAAAATGTGATAAAAATGATTTACGGGCCTAGGGGCAAAATCATAATTTTGCCATAGAGTAAGGGCAAAATGGTCATTTTTGCCTAAGTAGAGATTTTGATGTATTATGATTTATAAAGTGATGAAATGAGTGAATTTCATTATTATAGATCAAGAAGAGCGCGGAAACAACCTTGACCGAGGAAAAGGCAAGGTTACGGATTAAGCTGCGGATTAACACATTTTGCACCGAGGTAAGTTTATGTGTAAATGATTCATTTCGAGTATACATGTTGCTAATAAATGGTGCATTGTATGAATGAAATTATTCATGATTGAGATGGATTGAATTCAGTAGATATTGATTAATTCATGTGTTAGTCTAATTATAGATTAATGGTGGGCTATGTGCTATACCACCGTAAATATTCTTAATGGTGGGCTATGTGCGATACCACCTTACTAATCATTCACGATGGGCTGTGTGCGATACCATCGTTTATATTATCATTTGGTGGGCTATGTGTGATACCACCATAAATATTCTTGTTAGTGGGCTATGTGCGATACCACCCTAATTATAGATTAATGGTGGGCTATGTACGAAACCACCAAGTGTATTGTATTATTTCAATGGTCCATTGAGAAACTGCTTAAGTGTTTGTTTCATGTGACTTTGTGGTGATAAGTGCAGGGAATGCATGCTATTAAATGTGAGCATTATGCTTGTTATATGGTTGGAATATGGTAAGAGATGAATTGAGTAAGCATGACTATGGAATGTGAATTGTTCTTGCTTAGTATGTAATGTTATTTATTGATTAGCACATGATATGATGTTTATTGTTTACACGTAAACTTACTAAGCTTAAAGCTTACTCTCTTTCTTTTCATTTTGTTTTATAGAGTCAAAGAGCTAGTTCAGGATTCGAAGATAATCAGAAGATCACCCACACTATCGACTCATTTCGGTACATTTAGAATTAGCATTTTGCGTATGGCATGTATAGGGGCTAGGCTTAATGAAATATTTTGTTGTTTTGTCCAAGTGTGTTGGCTCTTTTAGAGATGAACTCTTTTGTATATTGCCATAGTTGGTGGCTCATTAATGCTAATCTATGAAAAGACGAGGTTATTCATGAGTGTATGTGTGGTACATGATTGGGTTGTTTTTTTTAAAACCTGTATGAATGGGTTAATATTTGAATGTGACTTATGTTTGTATGAGCTAGGGTGATAAAAAGAGCTTGGCAAATAGCCCTATTCTTGTCCACACGGGTAGGCACACGAGCGTGTGTCTAGGTCGTGTGTGACACACAGTCAGCCCTATGGGTGTGTGGCTAGGCCGTGTGTCCCCTGCATGTTAGTTTTACAAGTCAGTAAGATCTATAGTAAACACACGGGAAAAGACACGACCGTGTGTCTCAGCCGTGTGGAAGGCACGGCCAGGGACATGGGCGTGTGCTCAGGCCGTGCGAAATCTGCACCTAAATTTGGAATTTAATTCGCCACACGGTTGAAGGACATGGGCGTGTGACTGGCCGTGTGATGCAAGTCAGAGGCGACCACGGGCCAGACACACGGGCGTGTGACAGGCCTTGTGATGCAAGTAAGTGTCGACAATGGGTGTCGAACACGGGCGTGTGATATGTGACACGGGCATGCCTCTCCCTCCACACGGGTGTGAGGACTATTTGGAGAAAATTTTCTAAGGTCTTCAGGAGAGCTTCAAAGGAATTCGATTTGATTCCGAACCATTCCTAAACCATGAATTGGGCCTTGTAGGCTTTGTTTAAGATGTGCTATCAAAAGTTTTAATTGGGAATAGAAAGTCAGTTTTTGTTGTGGTTTGTTTGTTTGCGTATAAGGTTAGTAATGCCTCGTCCCCTAATCCGACGTTGAATACGGGTAAGGGGTGTTACATTTAGTGGTATCAGAGCTATGGTTTAGTCGGTTCTCAGACTACCATAGCATGTGTAAGGGTCTAGCTATACATGCCATAGAATACAATGATAGTGTGGTGACTTCTAACTATATTTAACTATATTTTTGTATAGTAAATAGATCCCGACCGAGCAGCTGCTGATGACGCTGCTAGTAACGCGCCGGCTCCCGCGCAAGAGACCGTGCTTGTAGAAAGTACACCCGAGACTATGGGTCAAGGTGAAGAGGCTCGGGAAGTCTTTCTTCACATGATAAGTAATTGGTACACGGAGTATGTGCGAGCGAATCCTAATGCTCAACCTCTTCTACCCCCTCCTACTCCTCAACTAGTTCCTGTGGCTCCTCAATGTATAGAATTGGTGAGGATGACCAAAACCCCAATAGATGAGATTCGGAAGTAAGGGGCCGAGTAATTTAGAGCCAACATAAACGATGACCCCGAGAGGGCGGAGTTCTGACTTGAGAACTCAATGAGAGTATTTGATGAACTCTCCTGCACACCTGAGGAGAGCTTAAAATATGTCGTGTCATTGCTGAAGAACTCGGCCTATTGTTGGGTGAAGACGTTAACTTCGGTGGTTCCATGAGAGAGGGTGACGTGGGACTTCTTTTTGGAAGAATTCCGAAAGAAGTATATAAGTCAGAGGTTTGTGGACCAGAAGCGGAAAGAATTCCTTGAATTGAAGCAAGGAAAAATGACTGTGGTGGAATATGAGCGCGAATTTGTTAGGCTCAGCAAGTACGCACAAGAATGTGTGTCTACAGAAGATATCTTGTGCAAAAGGTTTGAAGATGGTCTGAATGAGGATATCAGACTTCTAGTTGGAATTTTAGAGCTAAAAGAATTTGTGGTGTTGGTTGACAGGGCATGTAAGGCTGAGGAACTGAATAAGGAAAAGAGGAAAGCCATGAGTGAGGCCCGAGATGCAAGAAAAAGGCCAATAAGTAAGTCATACCAAGCTCAATCAAAGAAGTCCAAGGAGATAAACCCTCAGACGACTACATTAGTTGGATATTCACATCGAGATCGAGGTAATACATACTCGGGCTCGAGAGTTCAAGCCACCTCGATGGCAAGTGTGGGCAATCCAAAGTCCAAACTGGAGTGTCTAAATTGTGGAAAGCAACACACTGGGGAGTGTTGGGGGAATAACTGAAACTGTTACAAGTGCGGTTCACCCGATCATTTTATCCAGAATTGTCCTGAGAGGGATGACAAGGAAATGAAGCAAGAGATAAGATCAAGCAATGTATCTTTGAGGGGTAGATCACAAAAGAACTCGGGAGGAGGGACTAGTAGTAGAGGTGCGCCTCGAGATTCTACTGTGAGACCGGAGGGTCGAGCACCTACAAGGACTTATGCCATTCGCGCTCGCGAAGAGGCATCATCTCCAGATGTGATAACGGGTACTTTTTCTCTTCATGATACCTCTGTTATTGCTTTGATTGATCCGGGGTCTACCCATTCTTATATTTGCATGAAATTGGAAACTAGTATGAGTATGACTGTTGAGTTTACGGAATTTGTAGTAAAGGTGTCAAACCCGTTAGGCAAACATGTGCTAGTTAACAAGGTGTGTAGGAATTGTCCTTTGACAATTAGAGGTTATTGTTTTCTGGCAAATGTTATGTTGTTTCCATTTGATGAATTTGACTTCATTCTTGGTATGGACTGGTTGACTACTCATAGTGTTTTAGTGAACTGTGGTAGTAAATTTATTGAACTGAAATGTGAAAATGGAGATGTTATTCAGGTTGAGTCAGTTAGGTCAAATAGTTTTCCTGTGATAATTTCATCTATGGTAGCTGAGAGATACTTGAGGAAGGGATATGAGTCCTATCTTGCCTTTGTGTTGAATGTTCAAGAATAAGAGGTAAAGATTGAATCGATCTTTTGTGGTATGTGAGTATTCGAGATGTATTTCCTAAGAGTTACCCTGGATTACCTCCAGTTAGAGAGGTTGAGTTTGGGATTGAATTAGTTCCGGGTACGACAACTATTTCGGTTGCTCCGTATAGGATGGCACCACTGTAGTTGAAAGAATTGAAATATCAGTTGCAAGAGTTAACAGACAAGGGTTTTGCAAGACTGAGTTATTCACCGTGGGGTGCTCCAGTACTTTTTGTAAAGAAGAAGGATGGGTCGATGAGATTGTGCATAGACTACAGACAACTCAACAAGGTGACAGTGAAGAATAAGTATCCTTTGCCAAGGATAGATGATTTATTTGACCAATTGAAGGGAGCTACGGTGTTCTCCAAGATAGACCTAAGGTCTGGCTATTACAAGTTGAGGGTTAAGGAGCACAATGTGCCGAAAACTGCATTTCAGACGAGGTATGGCCATTATGAATTTCTTGTCATGCCATTTGTTTTAACGAATGCTCCTGCGATTTTCATGGATTTAATGAATCGTGTCTTTCGACCGTATTTGGATAAATTTGTGGTTGTTTTTATTGATTGTAATAGGCCAATTTAGCCCGGGCCCATACAAAAAACATAATAAACCCAAAATAATAAAACAAAGTCCAAGTCCAGTCCAAAATATATCATTTGGCCCGATCGGAATGGCCCATTACTTGAAAAGATTGAAGGTCCATCTACAAGCTTGACGTATATGGAAACACAATCTTCAAGGATATGCAATCTTACATATGATATACAAATCTTAGATATGATATGCAATCCTAGAAGATATGATATGCAATCTTAGATATGATATGCAAATCTTAGATATGATATGCAATCCTAGAAGATATGGTATGCAATCTTAGAAAATATGATTTTGTAATCTTAGAGATTTAATTTGTAGAGGTAATTGATCTGTACCGTTGGATTTGGGGAGGCTCAACTATAAATATAGGCCTCTCCCTTTATTGTAAAACACTTGAATTTAGAGTAAAAAAAATTCTTGAGAGCATTCATTCAAATTTCTCTCTCTTTTACGTTCTTATTTTCTGTGGCTTGTTCCTATTTTGTTCTTCGCTCATCTTCGTTTCTTTTTGAGTTGCTTCCGTTCGAGTTAGATTTTGGTGGAGGAATTTCGTTGAGTCCACATATTGCGGGAGTTAGGTTGACTTATGCGTTTTTTTAACTTTTTTTTTATTTATCCATTTAATTGCTTAGTCATTATTTATTCATTTATTTTAATTATTTTAAACTTGTTTTTCTTTTTTGCTTTTCCCTATTTACGTTAAATTGTTTTATCATATATATTTTTATTTTTATTTGTTATATATTATCTATATATTATATATTATTTAACTTTAATCATATTATGTATTATTTGAAAATTTGTATGTTGTACATCATCTAAATTGTTTTATTATTAAGGCAAAATTTTCCATATATTGTTTATTTAAAATATGTATACTATCTATTTTTAAATGGTATATTATATACTTATTATAAGTTATCCCTTATACATTTTTATTCAAAGTTTTTATATTATTTATTTAAAATATATTTATTTATTTTATTATGTATATATTAACTATTTTAGATTTTGCCATATCGTTTTTTATTTTTTTTATTTCATTTTTCTAAAAATTGTTATAATATTCATTAATTGTTTTGAGTATATTATTTACCCTATATTATTATTTTTTTATTTGAATTTAATCTTGTGAATATTTTTTTTTCCTTAATTTTTTCATAGATTCTTTTAAAATTGCTATTATCTACTCTCTCTCTCTCTATATATTTTTTTGTTGTTTATTTTTTTTTAAAAAATTTTGAATCCATTATCTTTGTTTACCTTAACATTATTATTATTGCTTGTCATTCTTTTACTTAATTATTTATGTTAGTGCTAATTGTTAATATAATATGTAACTTTAGTAAATTGCACTTTTTTTGTAATAACTTAATGTTACTTTTTTCAAATCTTTGTTTAAAAATATCTATCTTCTTTAATTACCACATTTTATCCAAAAGTTTTTCTTAAATAAGGCAATGTTTTGTGTTTAGAAATTCGGGAAATAGTGCCCTAACGTGCTAGGTTTCGATTTTCCGTTTGACTAAATAACTAAATATCCTTTTAATGAATTTTGTAAATCATGAGATGATTTTGGTTACGAGGGTTTAAAACATCATGTCCTCACGTGCTGGATGTGATGTTTGTATTCTTTCGGAACAAAGGAATCTCAAGTTCCAACTCAAATTGTTCAAGTTTTTAAAGAAATCATGTTTTCAAATCTTTTCGAATTTTCGACATTAGGACAATAACTAATCAATCCGGTACCAATTTTGGGCGTTACGAGGGTGCTAATCCTTCCTCGTACGTAATCGAGTCCCGAACCCGTTTTCTTGAATTTCGTAGGCCAAAATCAATGTTTTGAAATAAAACGTTTTATAAGGTGATCCAATCACACCTAAGCAAAAAGGGATTGGTGGCGACTCTCGTTTTCATTTTTTTTAAAGTCGATCCCCTATTTTTTATAAAAACTAAAAAATGGTTTCGACAGCTTGGCGACTCCACTGGGGAGATAATAGAGTCAAGCCGTTAAAATTGATTATTTTCTGTCCTTTGTCGAAAATTTGAAAATTTGATTTGAAAACTTAAAATTGAACATATGATTATTATTCTTGCACACATTGCATTGCATGACCGTTGTGGTCGCACCCTTAAGTGGGAGATGACAGAGATTGTAACCTATCTTCTGATTTGTTAAGGATGGTAGAACATGATGAAAAATAGATCCTACTTTACATATGGTCAGTGGATATTATGATCCTAGAAAAGAGGTGAAGATTGTAGCCTAGATCACCACAGAAGCAAGGCAAGACATCTTTGAGTTATTTTTAAGAATTCAAAGATGTTTTCGCACGATCATATCAAGACATGCCTGGGAAAATCTTAAAAGAGGTCCATAAGGGTGTCTAGAGAACATGATAATGATTCTACAATAGCCAGGCCAATCATAAGGTTCGGGTACTATTGATCCACCATAAAAGGGAGATTGCTTCAGTTATGTCGAATACAAGACTCATGTAACATCCCCAAACCCGGCCCATTCACTACGACCGAATCTGGTTATGTCACTGGGAAAGACGGTTGGAAATCTTTTGTCTATAGAATTAAACTTGAAAATCTGTTATCGCTGAAAATCGTGTCCATTTAAAATCATTAGATCATGTAAGCTTGTTTAAAACTTCCAAATTAAGACATTATTATAAGTTGCTATAATATGAATCTTTTGCAAAAATATTCCTAAGTGTAGTGAAACTTCATCATAAATAAATAGCGTACTTTAAATCCAAGAGGCCCTTATTACATCAAATGAAATACCAAAATACTGATAATATAAAATACTTAAATAAAGTAAAACATCTTCTGTATGAAAATCTCCTTCTGCATGGGCCACCTTGTATCCACTCCAACCCGTCCACTAATCATGACTCACCTGCGATGATTAAAAAGTTGGGTGAGTCATACAGACTCAGTGTGTAAGTTAGCCACTGAAATCCACCCACATGCTTAGCCACATAGTATCCCAATTATCAAAGGCAACAAGTATATATATATATTCATTTAAACATTTACCACAATCTGGGCTTGGCCCACATTCAAATCATACTCAAATACTGGGCTAGGCCCATTCCTCAATAAACCACATATCAACTGGCCCATTTCCACGTATGTTCCCAAAACATACCTATCCACATGTCATATTGGGCTTGGCCCATTTCCATATTATCACAAAAATAATGCAACATGATTCCCAACCCAACCTAGGGTCCATCCGCTACACACCCCCTTATCCAGCCTACCACACACCAGGGGACTATCGAGTCACCCTCTCCTTTTTCCTCCATAAAGGCAACCAATGCCATCCACGATGTAGCGTATAGCTAACATCAACCACGATGGAGCACACAGCAATCCATCAAGCCACGATATGGCATAAAGCTCATATCAATCAAGGTAACCACGCGAACCAAATCGCAAAGATCCACAACGCGACCTCAGTCAGCGCCAATCCACGATGTAGCACAAAGCTGACATCAAACCACGTACTCGAAGTACACCCGTACCTTCTTTTCATATCCCACCCATGCACATGCCACATAAAATATACTCGTGATAATGCATGCACATGCTTATTAATATCCATAGACATACTCATATACAAGCAAGTAATCACATTGTAACAGGTTCGATACTAACCTGACCATCGCTATACCCTTTAGGGGTATATAAGGCACATTTATTACTGCACTTGTTAGCAAAACATATAACACATAAAACCGAAACAAAGGGGTTAGTTACACACCTTACTACTAGGAGCACTAGACTCTCGATCCTCGATGCTATCGTCTAGCGAAACTACGGCTATGCTTAACGTTTTCTGCTGCTGGCCCACACCCTGGTGGCCAATCTCGTACAGCAGAAACCGCTCTTTTCTTGAACTTCGGAATAGGGACCTTCCCTTTCCCACTCTGACTGGTTGTGGCCTCCATCAAAAAGCTTAATCAGGTAAACAGGTTAACCCCCAAAACACCACTTAAGCATTTAATCTAAATAAATACCTCTTACCAACTCAACTTGAATCCCGAACGCTACTCTATGCCACTGCAACTGCTGACTAAACGACCTTGCTAACCACTCCCTATTGCTCCAGCTAGAAACGACCACCACCAAGGAAGTAAGGTTCGGCTCAGGGACTTGTAACCAAAGTGAAGAGAATGGATGATTCGGCAAGGCTCTAAGATAGTGTTTGGGATATTCAAAGAACGGTAGTTTTCTATGGATGGTTACGGTTTAAGCAAGGTTTAAAAGAAAAAGGTGAGAAGGGAGAGGGATATAGGTTCATAAAAGGTTAAGCCCTCTGCTACTTTCTACTACAAAGAAATGGCATGAAAAAGGGGTTTGCTTGGACTAACTTTCGGCAATGGACAAGGGAAAATAAATACAAACGAAGGAAAGAACTTTTTGGCAAGGGAGAGAAACAAATGATGAATGAAACAAGCACCTCCCTCCCCTATTTATAATATTCGCCAAGCCCCAAGCTCCCCAAAAAAATCCTAAAATCTCTCCTAAAACACCTCCCTTCCATCCATTTTAAAAGTTTGAATGAGTCAAACTTTTACCTAATAAATTTAAAAAAAGATGACCAAGTCTTCTCCACCTTTCAAGCATCCAAAAACCCCACCTTCTATCCTCCTTGACGCAAAAACAAGGCCCCAAATGCTACCCTTGCGAATCGAACTGAGCCCTTCCCCGCAAATGGCGTCACTTCTCCATGCTCTAAGTGGCGCCTCCTTGCCACTCTTCCAAGCCACTCTTCATGCCAAAACTCCACCAAAAATTCTCTTAAGACCCCCTCTATCCAAGTTCTCCTTTTAACCCCTAAAACTAAAAATTTTCTAAGGCAACCTACCACCACCTAGGGTTCTCAAGACTCCTAAAACTTACCCAAACACACACTGAAGTGTGCCAACACCCGAGCTAAGCACCAAATGCCTAACCCCTAAAACCAGGGTGTTACAACTCATGTGCCTCATCTATTTCTTCACGGATTTTTTATATGTGGGGAATGGATATTATGGGGTCGATCTCGTTAAAAGCTTCTAGTCGACATCGATTCATCGTCGTGGTCATCGTCTACTTCACTAAGAGGGTGGAAGTAGCTTCATATGCCAATGTTACAAAATCGATAGTCATCACATTCAAAAAAAAAATAATTGTTTGTACAATATGAAATAGTAAAAATAAAAGAATATTTGCTCAAAAAGATGCATTTTATTGAAATAAAAATTCCGGACACAAGCCTATTTCGCAAAAGGATTCTTATTGCCTCTAGGCTTAAGGACATTGTGATATGGCGTCTGATCTTTGAACAAACTTCCAAACTTTTGACATGGTCCTTTTTTAGCACTCTTTGTCGGCACCTGATCCTTTTTTTTTTGATAATTTGATGACTCTCAATTTTGTAACATTGGCATATGAAGCTACTTCCACCCTCTTAGTGAAGTAGACAATGACCACGACGATGAATCGATGTCGACTAGAAGCTTTTAACGAGATCGGCCCCATAATATCCATTCCCCACATATAAAAAATCTGTTAAGAAATAGATGAGGCACATGAGTCTTGTATTCGACATAACTGAAGCAATCTCCCTTTTATGGTGGATCAATAGTACCCGAACCTTATGATTAGCCTAGCTATTGTAGAATCATTATCATGTTCTTTAGAAACCCTTATGGACCTCTTTTAAGATTTTCCTAGGTGTGTCTTGATATGATCGTGTGAAAACATCTTTGAATTCTTGAAAATAACTCAAAGATGTCTTGCCTTGCTTCTGTGGTGAGCTAGGCTACAATCTTCACCTCTTTTCTAGGCTCATAATATCGACTGACCCTATGTAAGGTAGGATCTGTTTTTCATCATGTTCTACCATCCTTAACAAATCAGAAGATAGGTTACAATCTCTGTCATCTTCTAAGTCCTGAGATCCCTCTAAACACATATATCACTCGAAAGGAGACTCTGAGTCAGTAGCAGCGTTGCTCACATCGTTGATATCTAGAGACCTGTTGTAGGTTCGAAGGAAGATTCAAAAGAATAAATGATTCAAAGAATTATTATTTGTATGGTCATAAAGAATGAAAGAATACTTGAAAGAAATTCTAAAGAACAAAAAAAAAGACAATTGTTTGTACAGTATGAAATTGTAAAAATAAAAGAATATTTGCTCAAAAAGATGCATTTTATTGAAATAAAAATTCCAGACACAAGCCTATTTCGCAAAAGGATTCTTATTGCCTCTAGGCTTAAGGCAACAAGTGTGTTTTGAATATTACTCTAGATTAGATCTAAAAATACAGGGATCTCTTCCACAGTCCCATTATTCAAATCACTCCCAAGTATGCAAGGTCTTGGAAACTTCGTTCCCCGGTTCCATCTCCGCAATATCTAAATCAGGGATAACAGGATAGCAGGGTTATCTCCTGGGTCAGATCCCGAGCCAACTTGGAAATTCATGGGTACCCCAGCATCAGCTTGACCTTGTTGAGGCCTAATTGTAACAGATGGCCTTTGAGGATATGCTTCAGATTGTGCATGCGGTGGGGTAAAACCCGGAGGGTAATCTTCATTATCTTCTCCAGCATTAGTCATTGGACCTTTTTCCTTGTCCATTGCCCCATTCAGTAGCTGAATCATTTGAGCCACCATATTCCTTTGGGCTTCCATCATTTGTTCCCTCATATCTTGTTGGATTTTTGCCAACTGCTCTTGTAGCTAGTCTTGCATGTCTCTTTGGAACTGTTCGAGTCTTTGATCCATGTTTTTTCTTTCTTCTTTTTTTAGCGCGTATATCGCAACGGTGTTTTCTTTCCAGATTAACCTTTTATTCTTTATCTCTCTTTGATAATTTCAACTAATTAGGGTCCTTCTATAAATTTAAATGCATATGATGTGATGTAATGCAAATTCATGAAATGAATGCAAAAAGAAAGAGAGGCGTTGATTCTGAATTTAATTTCATTAGAACAACTTTTCTAGAAAATAAATTCCTTTACATAAAACAGATTACATATGCGGCCTTGCCCTCATATTCCAAGCAAAAGCATCAATCCCCTTCTTCGCAAAGGTCAAATCTTGCAAACTTCTAATAGATGCCTCCACTAGCTCCTTTTTGCTTGGGCCGCGACTCCTTACTCACTTATCCTCGCAATGCTTGTTAGCCTCTTCAAGAAAGCCGAGGCGTGGTGATTCTCGAATAGTCTTTGTCAGCTTAAACCCTTGGGCAATAAAGTCTTGTATTCCTTCACGGACTATCAGTCTTCTCTCGTTGTGTTTGCTTGGATCATATTCGAACGACCGTATTAAAATCCACTTTATTAAGAAATCTATTTTCTCATGACAAACTCTTCTATTTAGCAATCGAATTTGAATCAACACCTCTTTTTTATGATGTGAATGCAATGCAATCAAAACAGAAGAGAACACGTTAGCACAAAGAAATAAATAACAGAATAGGGAACCTATCTAGGTGACCACTAGGGTTTGGAATAGTTCTACCTAGGGTAAGCCCTTAGGTTTTCTACATGTGGTTTAGCTCTAAAGTTGAGGTACCTGAACCAGCAGATTCCTCGATCCTCACCCATTATAGGCTCATATGAATCGATTTTAGTTCAGGGGAATACATTTCCCTATGGCCATGCGGAAGTGAAAACTTCACAAAGACATAGGTACAGATGTATCCCGGAAGCAATCCACTAGCCCATGCGGAGGTGAAAACCTCACGAAGGCATAGTTTCTCACTCCCACTTAAGGGTGCGACCAAAACGGTCATGCAATGCAATGTGTGCAAGAATAATAATCATATGTTCAAAATTATGTTTTCAAATCTTTTCGAATTTTCGACATTAGGACAATAACTAATCAATCCGGCACCAATTTTAGGCGTTACGAGGGTGCTAATCCTTCCTCGTACGTAATCGACTCCCGAACCTATTTTCTTAAATTTCATAGGCCAAAATCAATGTTTTGAAATAAAATGTTTTATAAGGTGATCCAATCACACCTAAGCAAAAAGGGATTGGTGGCGACTCCCATTTTTATTTTTTTAAAGTCTATCCCTATTTTTTTTATAAAAACTAAAAAATGGTTTCGACATTGATGACATACTAATTTATTCTCGAGAATAGAGTGAGCATGCAGAGCATTTGAGAATTGTTTTACAAACTTTAAAAGATAAGCAGTTATATGGTAAGTTCAGCCAGAGCGAGTTTTGGCTCCGAGAGGTCAGATTTCTAGGACACATTGTGTCAGGTGATGGTATTAGAGTTAACTCGTGTAAGATCTCAGCTATTGTGGAGTGGAAACCGCCAAGAAATGTGTCGAAAGTCAGAAGCTTTTTGGTTTTAGCGGGGTACTACAGACGGTTTGTCAAAGGGTTTTCTATGATTGCTACCCCGATGACAAAACTGTTGCAAAGAGACGTTAAGTTTGAATGGACTGAGAATGCCAACAAAGTTTCGAGAGATTGAAAGCATTATTGACTGAGGCGCTGGTTTTGGTACAACCTGAGTCGGGGAAAGAGTTCGTAGTCTATAGTGATACGTCATTAAATGGTCTCAGCTGTGTGTTGATGCAAGAGGGTAAGGTAGTAGCTTACGCCTCGAGACAATTAAAACCGCATGAGAAGAATTATCCGACTTATGATTTGGAGTTGGCTGCAATTGTCTTTGCTTTGAAGATCTGGCGTCATTATTTATATGGAGAGAAGTGTCGAATCTTCATCAATCACAAGAGTTTGAAGTACTTAATGGACCAAAAGGATTTGAATTTGCGACAATGGTGATGGCTTGAATTTTTAAAGGATTACGAGTTAGTAATTGATTACCATCCGGGGAAAGCGAATGTGGTTGCGGATGCCTTGAGCAGAAAATCCCTGTATACTTTGAGAGCTATGAGTATGAGCTTAGAGTTGTCTGATGACAGTGCTATATTGGCCGAGTTGAGGGCTAGACCATTATTTATTCAGCAGATATGTGAAGCTCAAAAGAATGATAGTGAGATGCAAGTTAAGAAAGCTCAGTGCGACTCGGGGAATAACTCAGATTTTTGAGTTAGTTCCGAGGATTGCTTGATGTTTCTTGATAGAATTTGTGTACCAAAGGATGATGAGTTAGTCCGGAAAATTTTGCATGAAGCTCACAGTGGTTGCTTGTCAGTAGATCCAGGTAGTACAAAAATGTATAATGATTTGAAGAAATTGTATTGGTGGTTGGGTATGAAAAGAGACATCTCCGAGTTTGTTACAAAATGTTTGATCTGTCAACAAGTGAAAGCCGAGCACCAAGTGCCCTCGGGATTACATTAGCCAGTGATGGTTCCCGAGTGGATGTGGGATCGAATCACAATGGATTTCGTAACGGGGTTGCCTATGACTCCGAGAAAGAAAGATGCTGTGTGGGTCATTGTTGACAGACTAACTAAGTCGGCTCACTTTATACCGGTGCGTGTGGATTACTCACTTGATAAGTTGGATGAGTTATATATTGCTGAGGTGGTGAGATTACATGGTGTGCCTATATCCATTATCTCGGATAGAGACCCAAGGTTTACTTCGAGGTTTTGGAAAAAGTTCCAAGAAGCCCTGGGTACGAAATTAAATTTTAGTACCGCATTCCATCCGCAAACCGATGGCCAGTCCGAAAGAGTGATTCAAGTTCTTGAGGACATGCTTCGATGCTGTGTGATAGAGTTCGAAGGTAGTTGGGAAAGATATCTACCTTTGGTCGAGTTTGCCTACAACAACAGTTATCAATCGAGTATACAGATGGCACCGTACGAAGCTTTATATGGTCGCAAGTGTCGGACTCCCTTGTATTGGACCGAGCTTAGTGAGAAGCAAATTCATGGGGTCGATCTAGTTAAAGAGACCGAGGAGAAAGTGAAGGTGATCCGTGATAGTCCGAAGTCGCTTGAGGGCCGACAAAAGTCGTATCTGCGAAAAAAAGAAAGAAATCGAGTTTCAAGTGGGCGACAAAGTATTTCTGAAAGTATCCCCATGGAAGAAAATATTGAGATTTGGTCGAAAGGGCAAATTGAGTCCACGCTTCATAGGGCCGTATGAGATTTCTGAAAGGATTGGGCCAGTGGCATACCAGTTGGCTTTACCGGTAGTGTTAGAGATAATACACAATGTGTTTCATGTATCAATGTTGCGGCGATATTGTTCTGATACTTCGTATGTGATCCCTCCAACAGAAATTGAGATACGATCAGATATGACTTATGAAGAGGAGCCAATTAAGATATTTCCTTGGGAAGTTAAACAGTTGAGGAATAAGAGCACAACTTTAGTAAAGGTGTTATGGTAAAAACACGATGTGGAAGAAGCTACGTGGGAACTGGAGGAAGCCATGAGAGAACAATATCCAAATCTCTTTACCGGTAAGATTTTCGAGGACGAAAATCTCTAAAGGAGGGGGGAGTTGTAACAGCCCGATTTTGGGGCTAGTCAGAGCAGTGGTTTCGAGACCACTAATCTGGGGTTGAAGAAAATTATTTTGGTATTATTTTATGTGTTATGGCATAAATATATGGTTATATGAAAATTGTGGTGCTTTAATTTTAGCAATTGTATGCTTAATTGTGAAAAAGGACTAAATCGCATAAAGTGCGAAAGTTCCATTATTATAAGTGCAATTTGAGGTCCTTAAAGTGCAATTACGCCATTATAAGTGTGTTGGCAGTGTAACACCCCATACCCGAGTCCGAGGCTAAGACCGGATACGAGACATTACTATTCTTGAACTTTCTTAAACATGTACTTACGGGCTATAAAATTTCATTCTGAATTTAAAACTTATCCTTCTTAGTCAAATCAGACATTTCATGGGCCTACGAGGCCTCATACTTACGTCCCAAAACTTTCAGAACTCATCTTGAAAATTTCTCTCGAAATAGGGGTCACACGTCCGTGTGACTTGGGAAACGCCCGTGCACCCCTAAAACATGCCCATGTCTTTCACCCGTGGAGGATACTGGCAAAATCCACACGGCCTGGACACGCCGTGGCCCTGGCCCATGTGCCAAACCTTGGCATTCTGACTTTTCCACACTTTATGCGCACACACGCGCAGCGTCACCGTGTGACAATTGAATTTCTAAGTGTCAAGTGCAGACTTCCCACGGCCTTGGCACACGCCCATGTGCAAACCGTGTGTATCACACGGCCTGAACAAACGACCGTGTGACCAGCCCGTGGTCTAATATGACTTAAGATACTAAGGTGCAGGAGACACACTGCCTAGACACACGCCCGTGTGTCTATCCGTGTGGGCACTCAGAGGCTATCTTACCAAGCCTTTTACCACTCCCGTTTGCATACATTCATATACTATGTCAAAACATTCTCAAATCATCAATTAAAACACATGAATTAACACATTTAATCATTAAAGAGATAAAGTCTTTATCCCATACACTAGGGAGAACTACTACCAATACAAATACAACCAACTTAAGCCATCCTCTATGGTCATACACAACCAACTCTAGATTCTCCTAGGCCAATACAATTTGGCTACATCGGTTAGAACTTAATCGACTTTAAAAGAATCCCTATACATGCCATGACTCATAAGGATTTGATACCTCATACCAGGGGTCTGCTCGATAGTGTGAAAACATCTCCGGCGGCCTCCAACCCGAGCTAATTAAAATAACCTATAAGAGATGAGAAAAGTAAGGGAGTAAGCAATAATGCTTAGTAAGTTCATATGCATAATCTGACAATTATTGACATTCATTGAATATACATAACCACAAAGTATTATACCGAGTTTTCTCATTAACTCATAGTAACTTACTCAACCGTTCGTGAAGCTTACTCATTCTATCTCTTACCACATTCTTACCATGCCACAAGTCAATTGCTCATTTATGTAGTACATATTCCTGCACTGATCATCACATGATCATATAAAACAACTCATCAAGAATTTTCAATAAGATACTCATACTATTAATCTCTCGGTGGTTTCGCACTTAGCCCACCATTGAATCTCTAATAGGGTGGTATCGCACACAGCCCACCAATCATTTATACTTATGGTGATTTCGCACTTAGCTCACCGTTATTTTACATTCATGGATAATAATCCACATGTATATCTCTATTTCAAATGTTCATCCGAGAACATCCTCACATACTTCTATTCTTACATAACTTTCTATGATACTCGTTTGCATTCACACAATACATTAATAAATCTATCTCATGCAACTAAGGTGTATTGAATACACATACCCCACTAAGGGTTCATCATATACTGAATCCATACCAATTCAATTCTAACACACACTTGTGCTTTTCGTGGTACAACCACATACTTTCTTTCTTTCAACATATACGTTGAATCACTCAAGTTATTAAATAACTCTCTTGAGTCTCATACTCATAATGTCACATAGAATTTATACCCCAATAGGGTCTTACTTGTATTAACATGTCGATGCCATGTCGCTGACATGGTCTTATACGAATTCTTACATCGAGGCCATATTCCAATATGGTCTTACACGAGGCCTTAACTATCATCATCTCATTCTACATACATTTCCCATTACTCTTAGATTCAATTCTTTTGACCTCTCATCAAAGATATTTCATACATTCATAGAGTAAATATACATTCCATACAACATTGGAACATTAAATTAACTCATACGTAATTGCAACATTTGCACATGAACTTACCTCGATGTCGAAATGGCCAAAAGGGACATTTTTGCCCACATTTCTCTTTTCATCCGTTCTAGGTCCGAAACTCGTTTTCTTTGATCTAGAACAATGAAATTTACTGATTTAATCACTTATAAATCATAATACACCATAATCTACACTTTAGGCAAAAATGACTATTTTGCCCCTACACTTTGGCAAAATTATGATTTTGCCCCTAGGCTCGTAAATAAATTTTCATCACATTTTCTTGTTAAACAAGCCTAGCTAAAAATTTAATCCTCTTAAAACTATCCACAATTCCAACTATTTCATGCCTTAATGAACGAATTACAACTTTTGCATTTTAGTCCCAATTAGGTGTTTTCATGACAACACCTTTCAAAAAAGTTGTTTCTCATCATCCTATCATTCATTTTCTTCCATAAAAACTCATAAAACAACATAAAATCTATCATGGTAAGTCCCTAAACTTTCAACCATATTGCAAACTAGTCCTCTCAGTAGCTAGCTTAAGCTTTGAGGACTCCAAATATACAAAAATCATCAAAAATAAACACCAAATTGACTTACTTGAATGGAGTAAAGCTTGCTGAAATTTTAAGCTTTCAAACCCCTCCCATGGCTGATATTTTTGGTTTGAGAAGAAAGATAAATAAAAAGATGATAACTTTTGCTTATATCATCTTATTTTATTTATTTTTCCAACTAATATCATCAACTTTCAATCATAATAAATGCTCTTGTCCCCTTTGCATATTATGGCCGCCCAACACACTTAAACAAGGCCAAATTGCACATTTGGTACCCCCAATTTATAATCTATAGGTATTTGGCACTTCTAGTAATTAAAATAGAACTTTCGCACTTTATGCGATTTAGTCCTTTTTTACAATTTAGCTAGAAATCGTTAGAATTAAGGCACCAAAATTTTCATGCATCCTTAGAAACATGTTATAACATATAACATAACATGAAAATAATTTTCTCTAACCTCGAATTAGTGATATTGAGATCACTGTTTTGACTAGCCCCTAAATCGGGTTGTTACAGGCCGGCCATGTAGACAAGGGAGACAAGAGCATTTATTTTTTGTCAACATTTGGTGAAATTAGGTGATAAAAAATAATAAAATATGATAAATAAAAGAAGCTATCATCTTTCACTATTTATCTTCCCTCTTCCACCGAAATTACTAACAAGAGTAAGGGTTTTGAGCTTGAAATTTCAGCAACTCATCTTCTCTACAAGTAAGTGATTTTAGAGGTCTTTATTGAGAATTTTTGTACTTTTGGAGTCCCCAAAGCTTAAGCTAGCTAATGAGGGAACTAATTTGTTATATGGTTGAAAGTTTAGGGACTTGCCATGAGAGTGTTCATGTTGTTGCTGAGTTTTTATGGAAGAAAATGAATGTTAGTGAGTGAAGGAATAACTTTTGTGAAAGGTGCTACCATTAAAACACCTAAATGGGACTTAGTTGTAAAGATTGTAAATGTGTAATAAGTGCATGAAATAAATGGTTTTGTGAGTTGTTGTAGGAGGAATAAATGTTCAGCTAGGCTTGTTTAATGAGAAAATGTGATGAAAAATGATTTACAGGCCTAGGGGCAAAATCGTAATTTTGCCATAGAGTAAGGGCAAAATGGTCATTTTTGCCTAAGTAGAGATTTTGATGTATTATGATTTATAAAGTGATGGAATGAGTGAATTTCATTATTATAGATCATGAAGAGCGCGAAAACAACCTTTACTGGGGAAAAGCCAAGGTTACGGATTAAGCCGTTGATTAACACATTTTGCACCGAGGTAAGTTTATGTGTAAGCGATTCATTCCGAGTATACATGTTGTGAATAAATGGTGCATTTTATGAATAAAATCATTCATGATTGAGATGGATTGAATTCATTAGATATTGATTAATTCCCGTGTTAGTCTAATTATAGATTAATGGTGGGCTATGTGCGATACCACCGTAAATATTCTTAATGGTGGGCTATGTGCGATACCACCTTACTAATCATTCACGATGGGCTGTGTGCGATACCATCGTTTATATTATCATTTGGTGGGCTATGTGCGATACCACCATAAATATTCTTGTTGGTGGGCTATGTGCGATACCACCTTAATTATAGATTAATGATGGGCTTTGTACGAAACCACCGAGTGTATTGTATTATTTCAATGGTCCATTGAGAAAATGTTTAAGTGTTTGTTTCATATGACTTTGTGGTGATAAGTGCAGGGAATGCATGCTATTAAATGTGAGCATTATGCTTGTTATATGGTTGGAATATGGTAAGAGATGAATTGAGTAAGCATGACTATGGAATGTGAATTGTTCTTGCTTAGTATGTAATGCTATTTATTGATTAGCACATGTTATTATGTTTATTGTTTACACGTAAACTTACAAAGCTTGAAGCTTACTCCCTTTCTTTTCCCTTGTTTTATAGAGTCAAAGAGCTAGTTCGAGATTCGAAGATAATCGGAAGATCACCCACACTATCGACTCATCTCGGTACATTTAGACTTAGCATTTTGAGTATGGCGTGTATAGGGGCTAGGCTTAATGAAATGTTTTGTTGTTTTGGCCAAGTGTGTTGGCTCTTTTAGAGATGAACTCTTTTGTATATTTCCATAGTTTAATGCTAATCTATGAAAAGACGAGGTTATTCATAAGTCTATGTGTGGTACATGATTGGGTTGTTTGTTTAAAACATGTATGAATGGGTTAATATTTGAATGTGACTTATGTTTATATGAGCTAAGGTGATAAAAAGAGCTTGGCAAATAGCCCTGTTCTTTTCCAAACGAGTAGGCACACGGGCGTGTGTCTAGGCCGTGTGTGACACACGGTCAGCCCCATGGGTGTGTGGCTAGGCCGTATGTCCCCTGCATGTTAGTTTTACAAGTCAGTAAGCTCTATAGTAAACACACGGGCAGAGACACGGCCGTGTGTCTCAGCCGTGTGGAAGGCACAGCCAGGGACATGGGCGTGTGCTCGGGCCATGTGAAGTCTGCACCTGAATTTGGAATTTAATTCGCCACACTGTTGAAGGACACGTGCATGTGACTTGGCGTGTGATGCAAGTCAGAGGCGACCACGCGCCAGACACACGGGCGTGTGACAGGTCGTGTGATGCAAGTAAGTGTCAACCACGGGTGTCGAACACGGGCGTGTGATATGTGACACGGGCGTGCCTCTCCCTCCACACGGACGTGTGGACTATTTGGAGAAAATTTTCTAAGGTCTTCCGGAGAGCTTCAAAGGAATTCGATTTGATTCCAAACCATTCCTAAACCATGAATTGGGCCTTGTAGGCTTGTTTAAGATGTGATATCAAAAGTTTTAATTGGGAATAGAAAGTCAGGTTTTGATGTGGTTTGTTTGTTTGAGTATAAGTCTAGTAATGCCTCCTCCCCTATTCCGGCGTTGAATACGGGTAAGGGGTGTTACAAGTATTACGGTTAATATGGCCTATAAGTTTGTAATGTTGATAGCCAATTTATTTGGCTTGTAAATGATATATGTTTTTGGTTTTGTGTTTAGCCATGTGATTTGGCTTATTTTGGTAAACTCGGTTATGTAAATATGTGTAAATGGACCTTTGATATATGGTTCATAATTGCTATGTGAATGTCTTGTTGAGATTTGGTATTGAAGGTAGCAAATGGTTGAATTTGAAAATGTATTAGCATGCTATGTATTAGACAAGATGATGCATATATTGAATTGACCATTTAGGTCATTTTTGGTTTCGAAATTGGTAAGAATTTGAATGGCCAATTGTGATGTTTAAGAGTAATGTTGTTGTTGGTATTGGAATTGTATGAATTAAACTTGATTGTGGTTGTTTTGAATACCTATTGAGGATATGGTTATATGCTTTTTGGTATGCCTAGGTTGACAACACTTTGGGTGAGAAAGATGGCTTAGAAAATAGTCTAATTTTGCCCACACGAGGAGAGACACGACACACGGCTAGGTGATACGGTCGTGTGTCCCCTAGTACTTATTTAGAAACCAAGTCAGTAGCTCTACACGGCCCAACACACGAGCGTGTGACTTGTCTGTGTGGCATAAGTCAGTATACCCCCCAGTTTTCACACAGCCTAGCACAGGGGCTAGCACACGGGCGTGTGAGGCCATTTCAAAGGGTACACGGGCTAGTCACACGGGTGTGTGGTTGGCCATGTGACCCAAGTCAGTAAGTTACACGAGGTAGGGAACGGGTTGGGACACGGCCATGTGATCCCATTTCGATTGTCCATACGGCCTGTGACACGGGTGTGTCTTTGGCCATGTGAGACACACGGCCTGGCCACGCGGGCGTGTGTCCCTTGTACTTTGAAAATTTTCTATGTTTTCCCAAAATTTCTCTGAGTTATCGATTTAGTCCCGAACCACTTCTAATGCTTGTTTTTGGCCTCGAGGGCTCGTATTAGGAACTATATGATTGTATTTGAATGATATTTGTTTGGATATGAGAATTGTATGATTGTTTAACTAATAAGTCCGAGAATGCTCCGAAACCCTATTCTGACAACGGATACGGGTTAGGGGTGTTACAGGTATGGTTCTACTTTGTTCGTTATAGCTTCATACCTATCTCACTTATTCCACCATCTGGATGGAACGAATGCTTTTGTTGTATGCAATTATGACAAAACAATCTATTAATGTCAGGAAAATTATTTGATCCACGATTGTGCTAGAAACAAGGCAGGAAGTGCCTACTTTCCATCATTGATTACTTCAGTTTACTTAAGGGCCCAAGTTAAATAAAAAGAAAACTTGAAGAGCTAGTATGTTCAAGGTTGCATCACCGCCCATGATCTTGAAAAGTTAGTGGTGAATGTCCATGAACTGAAGCCAATTGAACTGAGTGAACCAATCGAACCAGAAACTGACAAATCGTCCAATAAATCTAAATTAGAAGCTGACTCAGTTGAGGAGATAGATGAAGTAGAATCTGAAGAGGAACCAAACAACCCTAAACCGAGGTTAGAACCTAATGTTGCTGAACCAATAGAGTCGAGTTTTAGTCCTGAGTTGACCATGCCAATGCCTACTTCTTCAAATACTATGAAGAAATCAGAATTTTCAACTATGATGGATATGTGGAAATTCATGCATAACCAACAACAAGCCTATTGGAGATATGCAAAAATTAGAGATGATTCTATTCAAAATAATTTTCAGAATATCTCTAACACTTTTGTTCCTGAATTCCAAGATCATATCTTTGAGACATGGCAAGAAGAGCTTGTGGGAGCAAGTGCGACCAAGAAGGGAAAAGAGAAAGACTTAGATGACGATTCGAATTAAAAAAAGGAGGAAAATTTCTTTTTCTTAGTAGTTTTAGTTATTTACTTTTGTAGTTAATATTTTGTTTTCGAACAATAAAATTGCAAGCATGAATAAAATAAAGTTCAATGCCTCTACTCTAATGAAAAAAAGCTAAGTAGTGTGATAATGTGAATGAACATGTCTAGTATTGGATTGTTGAGAAAGACTTGGTACTTAATGTAACAGCCCATTTTTGGTCAAATCGGAAAAGTGTTCTTGGGACCACAAATCCAAAGTCAAAAATTTTATTTTATTATTATTTTAATGTTTACAGTATGATTGAGTGATTGTGTGGAAATTTTGTCAAGAAATTTTATCGTTTAAGTGGTCAATTTGAGAAAAAGGACTAAATCGCGTAAATTACAAAAGTGCTATTCTATTAGCTAATGATGTCAAATAGCTATAGAACCTTGAAGTTTAGGTCCTTAAGTGGGAAATATACCATTAGTTGGTTAGTGGATGTTAATGGTTTGGCATAAATGAAATTTTGTATTAATAATAAGGTTAAAATAGTAACTTATGTATTAACTTAAGTAAAATAACATAAAATAAACTATCATCTTTTTTGTTTCTCCATCTTCAACCGAAAAACAATAAGGGAGGAAGCCATTTTAAGCTATTTAGGGTTCGTTCATTGTTCTACTCAATTGTAAGTCCATTTTTGCTCGGTTTTTAATGATTTCTATGTTTTTGTGATCGTTGCAACTAGTATTAGCAAGCCCTGAGACTAATTTACAAAACTGTTAAAGATTTTGAATTATGCCATTGATGAATACATGTGTGTTTTGATTTTTGATGATAGATTATGAATGTTTGTTGTGATTTATACAAGTTTTATAAAGTGATTTTTAGTAAAAATGCAAATTGGGGATTAAATTGAGAAGTGTTGAAAATTTGTGGTCAAAATGTGAAATAAATGAAAAATATGGGCTGCTATGGTAATAAGAGAAATTCGGCTAGCATGGGTAGGGACTTAATTGCATGAATTTGTGATTTTATGCAATAAGGACTAAATTGTGAAAATGTAAAAGTTTAAGGGTAAAAGTGTAAATGTGCCTTAAAGAGTGTTTTGGACTAAATTGAATGAATAGATGACTAAATAAGTTAATTTTGAATATTTTTAGATCAAGAAAAGTGAAATACGGACTTGGATTGGGGAAAAGAAAAGTTATCGACTAACCGACTCGATTCGCCGTTATAACATCCGAGGTAAGTTCTTATGTTATAAATTCATTTCAAATGTATTTTATATGCTTCGATATAGCATGAATTGTGTTTATGTGATTACGTACGAGGTCGAAAATGATTCAATGAATATTCGACAATTGGAAACCCGATTGAACCTTAGGAATAGTTTAGGATGCTAGTGACATGTCATTAGGTATACTTGAGTTGGCTTAGGGCCATGATTTAGCACTATGTGTGCGAGATAAACCGAATTGGCTTCGGGCCATGCGTATTGGCTGAATTGGCTTTGGGCCATGATATCAGAATTTCGAATAAGTTACCTTGATTTGGCTTCGGGCCATGGTATAGGTACTTATCATGTGAGACCTTGAGTATCCGACTTCTATTCCAAATGGTTCAATGGGTAAAAGAAGGAAGTGGCTGAATATAAGATTGGTACGAGATAGTACAGGTACGTACGAAAATGAATTGAGTATTGAATACTATGAAATTGATGAGCTTCTTGGTAAGCTATATGAATGATCATTTGATAGTTTGAGATTTAATAGAATTGTTGTACATTGTTTTCAATTATATGAATGTTTAATGAATGATGATAGTTGCTCATTGTTAACATACGAGCTTACTAAGCTATATTGCTTACTTTGTTGCTTTTTCGTGTCTTATAGTGATTTCAAAGCTAGCTTAGATTCGGGGATCGTCGGTGTAACACCCCAAACTCGGTCAAAACACTACGACCGAATTTGGTATGCTATAGGGAAGATAATTTTTGGAAAACTAACTAAAAACCACAAGTTGGAAAAACCTTGCGTATCGTTAATGTACCTTTAAGGAAAATTTAAAGGAGTTGTTTAATTTGGACTGAATTACGGAGTCAGGTTTATTTGCCAAAAATTGAATTTAAGAAAAATTTCATTAAATTTGTCAATTAAAAATGAGGTTGCAGATTTTAAGTGAAAACTTCGAATTAATTTTGTTACTCGTTATCCATCTTTCACTAGCTAATTGAAAATCAACTTTTATAGTTTATTAAGCATGCTAAATTAACTTTATAGAAAAACCCAAATTAAAGTTAAAGTGGCCTTATTACAATAACGAAAACCAACTTAATAGGGAAGTTTAAAATATAGTATCGAAATTACTAAAAACACTGCAGGGCCACCTCGAGTCTGCCTCGGCTTCAAATCCGCGATCTAAGGATTACTTGCAAAATTAAGCAGAGGGGTGAGTCACCGAGACTTAGTGTGTAATCCCCAATAATGATATTTGGGCTCTGAGCCCACAGATGCCAGTTGGGCCTTAGTCCACACAATCCAACACATCAAGCATGTATGCAATGCAGCCCAGCCCCACCTACTTTCCAACCTCTATATCACCGAATCAGCCAAACACCCGTGGCACCAAGCCACTGTGGTTCTAGACCACCGTGATACCAGATCACTGTGACAAAGTCACTAATAATATGTGTGGGGCCAACCCACCGTGGTACCAAACCACTGTGACAATCCCGAATATATATATGTGGGGCTAACCCACTGTGGTACCAAACCACTGGGACGAGTCACTGGATCATATATGTACGTGGTGTTAAACCACCGTGGCACCAAGCCACAGAGACATAGTCACTGAATCATATATGTGGGGCCAACCCACTGTGGTACCAAACCACTGTGACAGTCCCTAAATAGCACTTCCCCTTTTGCATCATATCCCAAGTCCATGCACATGTTATCATACCGAGATGAATGATCATGCTTCGAATGCACACAGTCAAGTAAATCATACATACACATATTTCGAACATAAAACCGTTGTGGAACTTACCCGGTGTTTCCAACATTACCCCAAGGGTATCTCGACTGTTAATTCAGTCGTTTCGGCTTTCAGCTAACACAGTTAATAACATAATTTAATATCCAGTGTGTGTGTGAGAATTACACACCTGATAACGCGTAAGACTATACTCTCTACATTGACGCTTTCACTAGTCGGAATGACAGCTATTTGCCTATCCCAGGCAGTTGTCGGCTCTCTACCACAGCCTGGCGAAAAGTCTCAAACCGCTGACACAGCACGCCTCTTGAACTTAGGAGCGGAGACTAAGGGTCCACTCCCTTCCTTAGATTGGCTAGTACTCGCATCCATGGAGAATCTTTGATCAGTACAATACTATAATGGAAATAATGCTTATCTAACAATGTTATCAAACTAAAGTGGCGAATAAACGATGAATGACCAAACGAATAGAATCAGAGGGTAACTCCTTACCTTTGTTACTAACGCGAATAAGCAAGATTTCCTGGCAAAGAACTTTCGACCACTTAAGAAGTCTTAGCACTTCTCTTCCTGATATTCGGCTACTAACCATGAGATATGAGAGAACACGTCACAGAAGAATGGGTAGTCGGTTTGTTGAATAATAAATAAAGGAGATGAAGAGAACCAAAGAAAATACTTTACCTTAATCAACGGAAACCGAACTCTTAGAAAGTTGGCTTGTGAAACTGAATGAGTCCCAATGACCTTCCAAACGCTGGCTAGATGAAGAAAAGAATACGAGAATGAGCCCCCTATAATCGGCCAATGCCCCAAGGAATCGAGTCAGCACCTTCGATTTAACAACCAATAAGTGAAAAGAACAAACAGAAAAAGAAGAAGAAGAAGAATCTCTTACCAAAATAACAAGGAAATGCCGATTGAGAAGGCTTGAAGGATAAGTGGCGGCTATCTAGCAGAGAAAAGAGAAGAGTTAGGGAGTAGGAGAGAAATCGGTTTGCAAAAAGAAAGTGATTAGAGTAGAGAAAAGAAGAAGTCAGAATGGAAACAAGGTTCGGCTATTACCCAAAGAAACAAGAAGGAGAGAAGAGAAGCAAAGGGTGCTATAATTTTGGTAAAGAAGAAATGTGTCAAGGTTACTAAAATGCAAAAGAAGGGGAGAATGATTTCGGCTTTGGAGAAAAGTAGAAAACCAATGAAAACAAGAAAGAAAAAGATTAAAAGAGAGCTCAAGAAGACTTGCCAAAAGTCGGCACTCAACACCCCCCTTAATGACCGAATATGCCTAAAAAAAAAAAAAGAGAAAAGCCTAAGACCCAAAGAATTTTCGGCACACTCACCTCTCCTAGCACCAAAACCGAATTCTCCCCCAACATCAAGCTCCCCACAATCGGCCACCACTCCACCAACATCCAAATCCCATACTTTTCTCCTACTTTCACTCCCCTCCAACAATTTGAATTGGTTTGACCCATTCAAACCCCACTATCACCTCATGGCCACTCATTCAAAATCTTTGACTCATTCCACCAACAACCTTGGAGAGCCCCTGCCGAATCCACCACCTTAGCTCCCTAGGTGCAAAAATAAAGCTTCCTAATGCTGTCGACGCGACTCGAACCCCTTCCTCCTGCTACTCTCTTGTGACGCCACTTCCCTGCAACTTAAGTGGTGTCTCCTCGCCATTTTTGTAACATCCCAGTTTAGACCCTTGTCAGAACAGTGGTTCGAGACCACAAATCTGAGGTCGTAAAAATATTTTAATATTATTTTCTGTGTGAATAGTATGTGATATAGACTATGTGAAAATTCTGTGTGATAATTTAATTGTTTATGTGTTGAATTAAGAAAAATGACTTAATCGCTTAAAGAGTAAAAGCTATGTGCTGATTTATAAGTGCTAAATTGTTGTTGGCTCTTAAAGATGGAGGCCTTATATGGCAAATAAGCCATCTTTGAGATAATGGATGAATGAAAGTCAAATATGCCCTTATTACATGTTTGTTTTATTTATTAATGGAATGGAGATTTTAGTAATTGAATAGTAAAATGTTTATAATAATAAAACAAACATGAAAATGATGAGATAGTGCTCATCTTTGTACCGAATTTGAAGGAAAATAAAAGGGATAAAATCAAGCTAGGTTCGGCTATTAATCATCTTGATTCAAGGTTAGTTTTTGATCCGTTTTTGATAATTTCTACGTTTTAATGTCGTTGCTTCGTGCTCTAGCTAACCCATGTTGTAATTTTGTGAATTGATGATGTTTTTGTGATGAGCCATTGATGAATGCTTGAGCTATGTGCTAGTTGATAATATAATATGAGAACTTGGTGTTGGATTAACATGTTTTAATCTTGAAGTTTTGATGAATTTAGCTAATTAGGGCTAAATTGTGAAAATAGCAAATTGAAGGGTTAAAATGTGAAATAAATGAAATGTATGGGTTTGTATAGATATTATAAAAATTCGGCTAAGCTTGTGCTAGGTGGAATTTGGTGAATTTGATGATTTTGTGAACTAGGGACTAAAGTGTCGAAATGTGAAAATATGAGGGCTATTATGCAAAATGCCCTAAATGTCTGTATGTGGGCTAAATTGAATGAAATGATGATAGAATGGATTGAATTTTAATGTGTATAGACCAAGAAAGGAGAGGTTCGGATCGAGATCGAGGCAAAGACAAAGTACTCAATTAATCGACCGTTTCGGTATTTCGACGTCCGAGGTAAGTCCGAACATAATGTGCGTAATTAATTATGCTTAATGTTACGAAATGAATGGTATGATATATCAAATTGTAAATGATATGTGAGAGCTTGAGTTATGTGGTACTAAATGTGCGTATTCGGAAATGTGACCGATATGATTACAACTGTGTGTGCGAAATAATATAAACTTCGGCTTTGTGATTAGCACTGTGTGTGCGATATTGATGTAAGTTTGGACATAATACGAATACTTAATTATGTTAATTTCTATGAAATGAATGTTATAATGATATTGAAATGTGGATGCTATGTGAGAGTTGAGTCATGTGGCACTAAGTGTGCGTATTCGGAAATATGATCGAGACGATTGGCACTGTGTGTGCGAATTGATATAAGCTTAGACTTTGTGGTTGGCACTGCGTGTGCGATATCAATTTAAGATCGAATTGATATAGATGCACTGTGTGTGCAATGTTAATCAAATTTCAGCTTACCGAATTGGCACTGTGTGTGCGATACAGATACAAGTTCGGTTTAACGAACTGGCACTAAGTGTGCGATGATAAATAAGTTTTGATTACGAATTGGCACTAAGTGTGCGAATAAATAAAAAATATAGTAAAGATTGATCAAAATGTAAAGTTGAGCAATTGAGTAGCTTGGTTGGTGAGTAACTATGTGTTGACAAAGGTATGTATGATAACTACGTATTAGTTAAGGTTGTATGATAACTATGTGTTGATTAAGGTACGTATGATATCTATGTGTTGGTGGATTTTGAAAGTATATGGATGGAGTACTATGTGAGCATTGAGTATAGTTGAGTTGGTGTAGCATTGATAAATTAATCCAAGTTATGGCTTATTCTTGTATATTAATTTAAATTATTGAATTACATGTAATATATTACGGACTTACTAAGCCTTGGAAAGCTTACTGTGTGATTTGTTTTTCTCGCTGCGGTGTCGAGAAAACTAGCTCGGATCCGGATCGTCGACATATCAATCACACTATCGGCAATTTATTTTGGTACTTCGGAAAGATGTATATAGATTAAATATGGAATGTATAGGCTAGAGGTTATGGTATGATTTGTGATGTTTAATCCTTGCCATGTGAGTTGGCTTGGAAGTGTGATAATATTGAGTTTGTGAATGAGCTGTGAATATGGTATGTTTCATGACTTTATGGTTGATGAAAGAGGTGATTAGAAGATGAGTTTTGGTATGGATTATATGATGTTTGAGTTATAAATGTTTTGAGATGTATAATTGATACTTGGATGGACTCATTTGTGAGGCCAATATGTATAGAAGTAGATGATATTATGGATGACTAATTGGTGTATGAAATGGCATGTTTGAATGCAATTAGAAGCATGAAGTGGTGTTGCTCAAATGTGCTTGTAGGATTGACCCAAATGGGTGGCACTTTGACCTTGTAAAATAGCCTATAATGTTACACGGTCGAGGCACACGGGCGTGCCTAAGACCGTGGGTGAATTGGTAGAATGTAGCTTAGTATTACACGGCCATGGCACACGGGCGTGCCTAGTGACCGTGTTAAAATAGTCAGTATATAGACACGAATAGGCAGACGGGCGTGCCTAGTGACCGTGTTGAAATAGATATTATATAGACACGGATGGACACACGGGGGTGTCTAGTAGCCGTGGAGGGCACACGGCCTCCTCCCACAGGCGTGTCTCCCCTGAATCTTAGAAAAATTTTTAAGTGTTCGAGAATTTCTGTGTGTGTTCAATTTAGTCCCGACCCCTCTTTAGCATATGAATTAGGTCTCGTAGACCTCGATAAGGGACACCATGATTGTAATTGAATGTGATTGAAGATGATTGACTTTGTGTCGTAAATTCTAGATGTTAAATGTTCTGATTGATCGGTAATACCTCTTAACCCTATTCCGGTGACGGTCTTGGGTTAGGGGTGTTACAATCTTACCACACCTTTTTCTTGTGTCAACAAACACAAGTAATTACCCTTAAGGCCTGCCTCAGCTAGCTCTCCGCTGAAGTGCCCAAAACAAAATTTTCACCAAGGCTCAAGCTTAACCTCGAGCCTCCCCGGAACCCCCAAACACACCAAATTAACAGACAAATCATGCCAAACACACAAAACACATAAAATGCAGAACCCCTAATTCAAGGATGTTATAGTTCTACCCCCTTAAAGAAATTTCGGCCTCCAAAATTTACCTGATCAAAAGAGATGAGGGTATTGCTGTCGTATCACATCCTCTGGTTCCCACGTGGCCTCCTCTAAACCGTGGTTCCGCCACAACACTTTAACCAACGAAACCGTTTTTCTCCACAATACTTTAACATCTCGGTCTAGGATCTGAACTGGTTCCTCTTCGAAAGATAAATAAGGTCTCACTTCGATTTCTTCCACTAGAACTACGTGAGATGGATCCGATCGGTAGCGCCTCAACATCGAGACATGGAATACATCATGTATCTGCCTCAATTCCGGAGGTAACTTGAGCTGATACGCCACTGGTCCCAGACGTTTCAACACTCGATAAGGCCCGATGAACCTGGGGCTCAACTTGCCCTTCCGTCCAAACCTCACAACTTTTTTCCAAGGCGAAACTTTCAAAAAAACCTGATCACCCACTGCAAATTCTACATCCTTACGCTTCAGATCAGCATAAGATTCTGCCTGTCAGAAGCTTCCTTCAACCGAGTCCGAATCAACTTAACATTTTCCTCCGTCTCCGAAACCAATTTCGGACCCAATATCTGATGCTCACCCAACTCTGTCCAGCAAGTAGGAGTACGACATTTCCGACCATACAATGCTTCGTAGGGCACCATCTGAATACTAGATTGGTAGCTATTGTTGTATGCGAATTCTGCCAACGGTAGAAAATCCTCCCAACTACCCCCAAAATCGATAACACAGCCTCTCAACATGTCTTCCAAGATCTGAATTACTCTCTCAGACTGACCATCAGTCTGTGGATGAAACGCTGTGCTGAAGTCTAGTCTTGTCCCCAACGCTTGATGCAACGCTTTCCAAAACCGTGATGTAAACCTTGGGTCTCTGTCTGATATAATTGACGATGGTACCCCATGCAACCTTACAATCTCCGCTACATACAGCTTGGCTAACTTCTGTAGTGAATAATCGACCCGAACCGGTATGAAGTGCGCGGACTTCGTCAACTGATCTACAATTACCCACAGTGAATCTTTCTTCATAGGCGTAAGGGGTAGCCCACTGACAAAGTCCATCGTTATTCTCTCCCACTTCTAGAGTGGAATCTTTACCGGATGCAACAACCCTGAAGGTAACTGATGTTTCGCCTTCACCTGCTGACACGTCAAACACTTACCCACAAATTCGGTAACCTCTTACTTCAGACCCGACCACAAAAACTGTTCACGCAGATCCCGATACATCTTACTTCCGCCAAGATGCATAGCATATGGGCTACTATGCGCTTCCTGAAGAATATTCTGCCTCAACTCAGAATCTCTCGGCATATAGGCCTTTCCCCGAAAGCACAAAACCCCATCGCTGTTCATACTAAAATCTGTTATCTCACCACCTGCCACTAGCTAAAACTTAGCACTTAGCGATTCATCAGACAACTGCTTCTCTTTTATCTGACTGACCCAAGAAGGCTTCACTTGAAGTTCAGCTAACAAGCTTCCATCATCATACAAGCTGAGATGAGCAAACATTGCTCTCAAGTTCGATATTACCTTATGGCTCAACGCGTCTGCCACTACGTTAGCCTTACCCGGATGGTACTCGATCGAACAATCGTAGTCCTTTAACAACTCGATCCACCTCTGCTGCCTTAAATTCAACTCCTTCTAGGTAAGGAGGTACTTCAGGCTCTTGTGGTCTGTGTAGATAATGAACTTCTCCCCATACAGATAGTGTCTCCAAATCTTCAGAGCAAACACTACCGTAGCTAACTCCAGATCATGCGTGGGATAAGTCACTTCATGCGGTCTCAACTGCCGAGACGCATATGCTACCACCTTCCCCTCTTACATCAACACACATCCTAACCCCGTGTGCGACGCATCACAGTAGACGACAAACTCCTTCCCTGCCTCAGGCTGAATTAACACTGGTGCCTTTGTCAAAACCCTCTTCAACTTCTCAAAACTTCCCTGCTGCTTATCTGTCCAGACAAAAGGTACTCCTTTCCGTAATAACTTAGTTAACGGTGCAGCTAATAATGAGAACCCCTCAACAAACCTTCTATAATATCAAGCCAAACAAAGAAAACTCTGAATTTTCGCTACAGACTTAGGCGGTTTCCATTCCAACACGGCTTCAATTTTCTGGGGATCAACCCTAATCCCTTCCGCAAACACAACATGTCCCAAAAAGGTAACTTCCTTCAACCAAAATTCACACTTATTGAATTTGGCGTACATCTGCTTCTCCCTCACAATCTGTAGAACCACCCGAAGATACGAATTGTGCTCCTCTTCCGTCCTGGAATACACCAAGATATCGTCTATGAACACAACGACAAACCGGTCTAGGTAGGGTTGGAATACCCGGTTCATTATGTCCATAAACACCGCTGGTGCATTCGTCAACCCGAACGGCATTACCAAGAACTCATAGTGACCATAACGAGTTCGAAAAGCTGTCTTATGAATATCCGCCTCCTTGACCTTAAGCTGATGATACCCTGACCTCAAGTCTATCTTTGAAAAGACCGAAGCGCCTCGCAACTGATCGAACAGATCATCTATCCTAGGCAACGGGTACTTGTTCTTAATCGTCAACTTGTTCAATTGCCTGTAGTCAATGCACATCCGCATCGATCCATCCTTCTTCTTTACGAATAACACCGGTGCTCCCCACGGTGACACACTGGGTCGGATAAAACCCTGGTCCAACAGCTCCTGAATTTGGGCTTTCAGTTCCACCAACTCCTTCGGCGCCATTCTATATGGGGCAATAGACACTTGCGCTGTTCCCGGGAGGAGATCAATACTGAATTCCACCTCGCAATCCGGAGGTAACCCTGAAAGCTCTTCTGGAAAAACATCTGAGAATTCCTCTGTTCTGACATCCTTTACAGTCAATTCCTTAGCCTCCAGAGCACTGACAAAAATTAAGAAAGCCTCGCATCCTTTTCTCACCATTCTTTCAGCCTTTAAAGCAGACACTACATTGGACAAGTAGTTCCTTCTTTCGCCTATCACTAGGACCACATTATCCTCGGAGGTCTTCAACACCATGCGCTTAGCTGCACAATCCAAATTCGCTCGATACCTCACTAACCAATCCATGCCTAAGATCAAATCGAACTCGCCGAACGGCAGTTCCATCAAATCAGCTGGAAAAACTACCCCTTGAACTTCTAAAGGCACATTCCTAAATAGATTATTCACCACTACAAATTGTCCTAGAGGGCTAATCACAGTCATCTCCCTAGAAGCAATCTCAAATTCTATGTTCAGAGTTCCAGAGACAGTACTAGCAACATAAGAATGTGTTGACCCAATATCAATCAGTGCAGTAAAGGGTAAACCGAAAATAAGGAACGTACCGGTTATGACGTCCGGTGCATCGCCCTCCTCTCGACGTCTAGCTGCATAGACCAACCCGGGCTGTCTCGCATCTGTATTCCCAGCACCTCTGCCTGATGCTCCACGCCCCCGATTAAAACCATTTCCTCCTCTGGCCGGACCACAGCCTCTCTGTGGTTGCTGCCAACCTCTACCAGGCTAAACATAACTCTGTCCTACTGGTCCCGCTCTGTTGGGCTCTTGCGGGTAGTCCCTTACCCAATGATCCATAGATCCACATCTGAAACATCCTCTACCACCCAACCAACACTCCCCTGAATGAAATTTCCCACATCGAGTACACAGTTGGGATCGACAACAGTAGCAGGCCTCGCAGCTCGTCCCGGTCCATCTAACCTAGGCCTTTTCTGAGAATTCCTTGTAGATCCTGACGACCCAAAATTCCTCTTATTCCTTCCCTTGTCCCTATCCTAATTTTTGCCTCTCTGACCTCTTTACCTCTTCAGCTATCTTAGCCTTCTCAACCAGAACGATGAACTCCCTTTCCCATTGCGGAGCTATCAGTACTCACAACTCGTCCCTCAGGCCATCTTCAAATCGGACACAACGCTCATGATCTGTTGCAACAATACCCCGAGCATAACGACTCAGACATAAAAATTCCGCTTCATACTCGGCCACTGACTTACTTCCCTGAACAAAATTAAGGAATGCCTTTCGCTGAGAGTCCACATAGCTCGACCCAATATATTTCCCTTGGAATGCAGACTTAAAGAAGTCCCAGGTAATGCGGTCCCCTGCTATACCATCTCTAACCGTGTGCCACCACTGGTAAGCCTCATCTCAGAGAAGAGACACAACTCCTTTCAGTTTCTCTTCCTCAGTGCAGTCAAGATCATCCATGATGCGCTCAACCGCTTCTAACCAATACTCAGCTATGTTAGGAGCCACACCAGAAACGCCCCTAAACATTTCAGCCCCATTAGCTCGAAGTCGCTCCGACACAGATTCTCGAGCTATTGATCCCGTGCTCACTCCAACAACTCTCTCTAAAACACGTAACATCCCCTGAGACACAGCATCGTCTCTACCAGTTTGATCCTGAAATTCTGCTTCCGCAATTGGTGGTGCTGGCACTTCGCCTTCTGGCCCATGTCCTGATTTCGAAGGTTCAGACCCAACACCTCGGCCTCTACCACGGCCTCGCATGCCATGACCACGTCCTCTATCACTCATGACTACTGACGCGACTTAGTCTAATTAAAAGTTTTATGAATTAGTATTTCCTTCCACTGTTTATTACCAAGAAGTCTTATGAAAATAGCATTTATGAGTAATTTTTGCCAATTCATATAACCCTAAAGTTTTAGTCTCTAAAGTTGAGTTTCTAGCATTCATAACACAATGCAATTACTTCACGTAAAACAACCAAAGGTCATAAGAATTACCGTGCAGATTTGATGCCGGAGACTCGAGTGCCATGCTTCCAGAAAATATATATTTTATCTAAACCATTTTCCAAGCCATCTTTTAAAACATTTTTGAACCTCATACCCACATCCGAGCTTTTGAACCTGGCTCTGATACCACAATTGTAACACCTCAAACCCGGTCAAAACACTACAACGGAATTTGGTATGCTACAGGGAAGATAATTTTGGGAAAACTAACTAAAAACCACAAGTTGGAAAAACTTTGTGTATCGTTAATGTACCTTTAGGGAAAATTTAAAGGAGTTGTTTAATTTGGACTGAATTACGAAGTCAGGTTTATTTGCCGAAAATCGAATTTAAGAAAAATTTCGTTACATTTGTCAATTAAAAATGAGGTTGCAGATTTTAAGTGAAAACTCCGAATTAATTTTCTTACTCGTTATCCATCTTTCACTAGCTAATTGAAAACGAACTTTTATAGTTTATTAAGCATGCTAAATCAACTTTATAGAAAAACCCAAATTAAAGTTAAAGTGGCCTTATTACAATACCGAAAACCAACTTAATAGGGAAGTTTAAAGTATAGTATCGAAATTACTAAAAACATTGCAGGGCCACCTCGAGTCCGCCTCGGCTTCAAATCCGCGATCTAAGGATAACCTGCAAAATTAAGCAGAGGGGTGAGTGACCGAGACTCAGTGTGTAATCCCCAATAATTATATTTGGGCTCTGAGCCCAAAGATGCCAGTTGGGCCTTAGCCCGCAGAATCCAACACATCAAGCATGTATGCAATGCAGCCCAACCCCACCTACTTTCCAACCTCTATATCACCGAATCAGCCAAACGCCCGTGGCACCAAGCCACTGTGGTTCTAGACCACCGTGATACCAGATCACTGTGACAAAGTCCCTAATAATATGTGTGGGGCCAACCCACCGTGGTACCAAACCACTGTGACAATTTCGAATATATATGTGGGGCCAACCCACTGTGGTACCAAACCACTGGGATGAGTCACTGAATCATATATGTACGTGGTGGTAAACCACCGTGGCACCAAGCCACTGAGACATAGTCACTGAATCATATATGTGGGGCCAACCTACTGTGGTACCAAACCACTGTGACAGTCCCTAAATAGCACTTCCCCTTTCGCATCATATCCCAAGTCCATGCACATGTTATCATACTGAGATGAATGATCATGCTTTGAATGCACACAGTCAAGTAAATCATACATACACATATTTCGAAAATAAAATCGTAGTGGAACTTACCCGGTGTTTCCAACATTACCCCAAGGGTATCTCGACTGTTAATTCAGTCATTTCGGCTTTCAGCCAACACAGTTAATAACATAATTTAATATACAGAGTGTGTGTGAGAATTACACACCTGATAATGCGTAAGACTATACTCTCTATGTCGATGCTTTCACTAGCCGGAACAACAGCTATTTGCCTATCCCAGACAGTCGTCGGCTCTCTACCACAGCCCGGTGGAAAGTCCCGAACCACCGACACAGCACGCCTCTTGAACTTAGGAGCAGAGACTAAGGGTCCACTCCTTTCCTTAGATTGGCTAGCACTCGCATCCATGGAGAATCTTTGATCAGTACAATACTATAATGGAAACAATGGTTATCTAACAACGTTATCAAACTAAAGCGGTGAATAAACGATGAATGACCAAACGACTAGACTCAGAGGGTAACTCCTTACCTTTGTTACTAACGTGAATAAGCAAGATTTCCTGGCAAAGAACTTTCGACCACTTAAGAAGTCTTAGCACTTCTCTTCCTGATATTCGGCTACTAACCATGTGATATGAGAGAACACGTCACGGAAGAATGGGTAGTCGTTTTGTTGAATAACAAATAAAGGAGATGAAGAGAACCAAAGAGAATACTTTACCTTAATCAACGGAAACCGAACTCTTAAAAGGTTGGCTTGTGAAACCGAATGAGTCCCAATGACCTTCTAAACGCTGGCTAGATGAAGAAAAGAATACGAGAATGAGCCCCCTACAATCGGCCAGTGCCCCAAGGAATCAAGTCAGCACCTTCGATTTAACAACCAACAAGTGAAAAGAACGAACAGAAAAAGAAGAAGAAGAAGAATCTCTTACCAAAATAACAAGGAAATGCCGATTGAGAAGGCTTGAAGGATAAGTGGTGGCTATCTAGCAGAGAAAAGGGAAGAGTTAGGGAGTAGGAGAGAAATCGGTTTGCAAAAAGAAAGTGATTAGAGAAGAGAAAAGAAGAATTCATAATGGAAACAAGGTTCGGCTATTACCCAAAGAAACAAGAAGGAGAGAAGAGAAGCAAAGGGTGCTACGATTTTGGTAAAGAAGAAATGTGTCAAGGTTACTAAAATGCAAAAGAAAGGGAGAATGATTTTGACTTTGGAGAAAAGTGGAAAACCAATGAAAAGAAGAAAGAAAAAGATTAAAAGAGAGCTCATGAAGACTTGCCAAAAGTCAGCACTCAACACCCCCCCTTAATGACCGAATATGCCTCAAAAAAAAGAGAGAAAAGCCTAAGACCCAAAGAATTTTCGGCACACTCACCTCTCCTAGCACCAAAACCGAATTCTCCCCCCCACATCAAGCTCCCCACAATCGGCCACCACTTCACCAACATCCAAATCCCATACTTTTCTCCTACTTTCACTCCCCTCCAGCAATTTGAATTGGTTTGACCCATTCAAACCCCACTATCACCTCATGGCCACTCATTCAAAATCTTTGACTTATTCCACCAACAACCTTGGAGAGCCCCTGCTGAATCCACCACCTTAGCTCCCTAGGCGCAAAGATAAAGCTTCTGAATGCTGTCGACGCGACTCAAACCCCTTCCTCCTGCTACTCTCTTGTGACACCACTTCCCTGCAACTTAAGTGGCATCTCCTTGCCATCTTACCACACCTTTTCTTGTGTCAACAAACACAAGTAATTACCTTTAAGGCCTGCCTCAGCTAGCTCTCCCCTGAAGTGCCCAAAACAAAATTTTCACCAAGGCTCAAGCTTAACCTCGAGCCTCCCCGGAACCCCCAGACAAACCAAATTAACAGACAAATCATGCCAAACACACAAAACACATAAAATGCAGAACCCCCTAATTCCAGGATGTTACAGTAGGAGACTTCACCACACTATCCACTGACTCTTTGGTACTTTTGAAACTCTGTGATAAGTATATGGCATGTATAGGTATTTGAATCATGTTGATTATGTTTTGGTAATAAGGTTGGCCAAATGAATTGGCATTGTAAATGCATATATTTTGGCTTGTATTGTAACACCCCTAGCCCGTAACCGTCGCCGAATTAGGGTTAAAGGTGTTACCGGATGGATCGAAAACTTATTCAGACATTTCAAATACACAATTCATCAATCGCAGTTAAGTGTCCCTTTTATAGGTCAATGAGACCTTAATCATGCTTTAGAATAGGGCCAGGACTAAACCGAATACATACTAAAATTCTCAAAAAATTTAAGACTTTTCTAAGTTATAAAGGCCACACGCCCGTGTGGCAGGCCGTGTGCTTTCCACGGACACCAAACACACCCATGTGTCTTGGCCGTGCCAAAACAGAGCTTGTATACTGACTTATCCACACGGCCACAAGACACGCCCTGAAACACCCCACAACCGGCCCATGAGCCTAGACCGGATCTGGTATGTTCCTTAAGTAATCTGGTTACAAAATTCTTTTATTACCAGAGGAAAACTTGTGCGATTTTTAAAAACTATTGTTTTGGGTTGGGCTTGAGTTAAAAACCCATTGAACTTATTTTAAAGTCCAATTAATTAAGATGAAAAAAAAAACAATTATTGTTTATTTATAAAGAAATAAATTTTACTTAACTTTAATTGAAAATAATTCGTAACATAGTAATTAAAAATAAAAGTAAAGAAATGTAACTTATGGCCTTATTACATCAAGTAAAATCCCAAAATAAAATTCTACAATACTTAAATAAATTTAAATATCCATATTGAAAAAACTTCAAGTCGAGCATGGCCATCCCTAAGCTTCCGCGAACCCCGGTCCATTATTGATCGTCACCAAAAAAATAGTCCCACAACGGGTGAGTCACAGACTCAATGTGTACACAACACTAAAATTCAATAGATCGGCATACATTTTTCATATCCAATACTTATTCATATAATGTATAAAAATGATGATGCAACCCAAACCCAAACCTAGGTGCCATCGGCTACACATCCCCGTACAACAACTCGCACACCGTGGGGACTACTAAGTCAACCTTCCATCCGCTACACACCATCAAAGGCGATCATTGCGATCGACGTGCTCATCGCCCATATAAAATTTGTGGCATAGCCACTGGATAATTGTGTCATGAGACACCACATTCGATAATGTAACCGGTTACCACATTCGGATAATGTGACCAAAGTCACCACATTCGGATAGTGAGACCGTAGTCATCACATTCACTTCCCCTTTTTCATATATCCCGAATGACCCATATTATTCATATCATGCATATCCTACTTAAATTCAAATTCTTATAAATTTTCACATGTTATAAATAACATATTTCATAATCCTAGTGGAAGTAGGAAACGTATTCACAGTACTTTGTACCATAACACGGTACCTTATCCATATGCACATTTTACATATTACCATAATCATATTAAAAGTTAGTGTGGGGTACACACACGATTCGCTTAACGAAGTCCTTGAAATCCCGAAGAACCGATCTCTTGATTTAGATCCTTAACTCCTATATTCGGCCAATCATTTAAACACATTAAAAACCTTTTTGGCTTTAAAACCAAATGCTAGTAGGATTTGTATAGTGAAAACCTACCTTGTTGCCGATTGACTTAAGAATCAAGTCCCAAAACTTTGTTGTATTCCTTCTTGCATTCGGCCAATCATTAAAACACATCATAGGATAGTTTCAGCCTTTTGGGAATAAATCCAAATCTTAAAATAAGCCTTGGCCGAATGTCTTAAACACATACCTTTGTGATCTCAAATCCCGAAAAGTATCCTTGCTTTCCTAGGGATGTCGAAATTCCTATAATCACATGTTAGGTTTAATCTAACATTAAAACTTAAAACAAGACCTTTGGATCTTATAGTTTCTTACCTTAGATCCCAAATATTCCTCCTTGTAGTCGATACGGTTGTAGAACCCGAGAGATCCCCTTAATACTTCAATGATCGCTTCCTTGCTTAGATTCACAGGAGATTCGGCTATGGCTTCTAATGGAGAGGAAAATATTCGGCTAGGTTCCAACAATTACTTAATTTCGGCTTGACAAAAGAAAAGAAAGAAAAGAAGAGAGGAGAAAAGAAGGATTTTGGAGAGGAAAAGAATTGATGAAAGAGAGGCTACTTGGCCAAAGAAAATTCGGCAGAGAAGGAGAGTTTGGCTAGAGGATTTTCGGCAAACACTTAGAAAAGATGGAAGAATAGCCTTAATCTTCCTTCTTTAGCCGAAATTACTAGGCTAGTGTCCCCTACTTGGCCACCACTCTTCCTTTGTGATAACTTTATCACCTTAATTTAAAATAATTAAAAGAATAATCCTTTAATTATCTCTCCAAATTAAATCCTTATTTATCCCCCTAATTAGCCGTATTTTAAAGAGAATAAAACTCCTCCTTTCTAGAAAGCTTGTGCCGTCCACCTCTGGCTTCTGGAAGCAAAAATAAAACTTCTTTTATTTGCTTCCCTTGTGACTAGAACTCAGGCCCAACACCTTGCATGTGGCGCCATCTCCATAGGCCCTAAGTGCCATCTTCAGCCACTTTTCCAAGCTTTGTTTGGGTGTCAAATTTCACATACTTTTTCTTTTAAGGCCACCTTGCCTCGCTTTCCTCTTTTAAACTTTAAAACTCGACATTTCTAAGTTTCCAAAAATTTTCGTTCGGCTCAGAACTTGACATTTTCTTACATTTCCAAGTTTCTGAAATGTGCACTTTCCTATTTTGAATCATTTCCAAATCATTTCCATCCATTTCCATACATTTTCAGGTTTCCAAAAATGTTCAAAATTTATTCTTAGTACATAAAACATGTTACTTCGTACAATTAAACCAAAAATGCATAGGCCCTTTCCAGGATGTTACAGTTCTAGCCCCTTAAAATAATTTCGTCCTCAAAATTTTTTAACTAAAATAATTGAGGGTATTGTTGTCGCATTGCCTCTTCTGGTTCCCACGAAGCTTCTTCCGATCCATGATTGCGCCATAACACTTTGACTAGAGGAACTGACTTCCTACGTAACACTTTCACATCACGTTCCAATATTTGAATTGGCTCTTCCTCATACGATAAGTCTGGCCTTCGCTCTACTTCTTCAACTGGTACCACATGAGACGGATCCGATCGGTAACGACGTAGCATGGACACATGGAATACGTCATGCATCTGCTGCAACTCGTGGCAACTCCAATTGGTATGCCATCGCCCAACTCGCTTGAAGATTCTATAGGGCCCTATAAACCTTGGGCTTAACTTCCTTTGCGACCAAACCTCATCACCTTCTTCCAAGGCGAGACCTTCAAAACACTTGGTCTCCCACTTCAAACTCTATTTCCTTCCGCTTAAGGTCTGCGTACGACTTCTGCCTATCAGAGGCTTCCTTTAATCGTGCTCGAATCATCTCAACCTTCTCTTCAGTTTCGGCCACTAATTCGGTCCCCAAACTCGACGCTTCCTAACTCACCCAACAAGTAGGAGTTCTACACTTCCGACCATAAAATGCTTCATATGGTGCCATCCGAATGCTAGCCTGATAGCTGTTGTTGTAGGCGAACTCAGCTAAAGGCAAGTAGTCTTCCCAACTTCCTCGGAAATCTATCACACAGCCTCTCAACATATCTTCCAACACTTGTATAACTCGTTGATCGCCTGCGTCGATTGTGGATGAAAAGCCGTAGTGAAGTCCAACTTAGTGCCTAAAGCTTGATGAAGTGCCCTCCGTAACCGAGACGTAAACCTTGGGTCTCTGTCGGAGATGATCGATACTGGTACACCATGTAACCTCACAACTTCTGCAACATATAACTTAGCCAGCTTCTGAAGAGAATAGTCAATTCTTACCGGGATAAAGTGCGCGGACTTAGTCAAACGGTCCACTATCACCTATACCGAGTCCTTCTTAGTAGGCGTAAGGGGAAGCCCACTAACGAAGTCCATGGTAATTTTCTCCCACTTCCATTGGGGAATCTCGATTGGTTGAAGCAATCCCGATGGAACTTGGTGTTCAAATTAACTTATTTACACGTCGGACATTTTCCCACGAATTTAGTAACTTCCCGCTTAAGATCGGACCACCAAAATTGTTCCTTTAGATCTCAGACAGACTTAATGCCTCCGGATGCATAGCATAAGGGCTACTATGCGCCTCCGAAGAATCCTTTATCTTAACTCCTCGTCTCTCGGCATACAGACTTTACCCTTGTAGCACAATACTCCTTCATCATTGACGCCATAGTCCTTTAATTCTCCGTTCTGTACTTGCTGAAACTTAGCACTTAGGTCCTTATCACCCAACTGTCTCCTTTTCACCTCATTCAGCCATGTGGGCTTGATTTGTAATTCCGCCAACAGCTTCCATCATCATATAAACTCAAGTGAGCGAACATAGCCCTTAGATCCGACACAACCTTCCGACTTAGGGCATCAGCTACCACATTCGCCTTTCCCGGATGATATTCTATCGAACAGTCGTAGTCCTTCAACAACTCCACCCACCTTCGTTGCTTCAAGTTCAACTCCTTCTGAGTCAACAGATACTTAAGGCTCTTGTGGTCTGTGTAGATCACTGACCTTTCTCCATAGAGGTAGTGCCTCCAAACCTTAAGGGCGAAAACCATGCTTGCCAACTCTAAGTCATGAGTTGGGTAGTTAACCTCATGAGGCCTTAGTTGCCGAGACGCATAGGCGACTACTTTTCCTTCTTGCATTAGCACACATCCTAATCCCGTATGCGAAGCGTCACAGTACACCACAAAATCCTTCCCAGCCTCCAGCTGAATTAACACTGGAGCCTCCATCAACACCTTCTTAAGGTTGCCAAAGCTCTTCTGTTGCTTATCAGACCATTCAAAGGGTACTTCCTTCCTTAGTAACTTTGTCAAAGGCGAGACTATTGACGAGAACCCTTCCACAAACCTTCTGTAATAGCCTGCCAAACCTAGAAACTTCAGATCTCAGCCACGGACCTAGGTGGTTTCCAATCCAACACTGCCTCGATCTTCCTAGGGTCCACTCTTATTCCTTCTGCGGATACCACATGTCCTAGGAATGCCACCTCCTTAAGCCAAAATTCACACTTGCTGAATTTGGCATAAAGCTTCTTCTCCCTTAATACTTGCAGCACAATTCGGAGGTGTTCATCATGCTCTTCCTCAGACTTGGAGTACACCAAAATATCGTCGATGAACACAACGACGAACCTATCCAAGTATGGTTGGAAAACCCGGTTCATCATATCCATGAATGCGGCTGGAGCGTTCGTCAATCCAAACGGCATCACCACAAACTCAAAATGGCCGTATCTTGTCCTAAAAGCGGTCTTATGGATATCTCCCTCCTTCACCTTCAATGGTGATATCCCGACCTTAAGTCTATCTTTGAGAATATCATGCGGCCCCTTCACTGATCGAACAAGTCATCGATCCTTGGCAAAGGATACTTGTTCTTGATGGTCAGCTTATTCAACTGACGGTAATCTATGCACATACGCATAGTTCCGTCTTTCTTCTTTACAAACAGAACCGGTGCTCCCCATGGAGACACACTGGGTCGTATGAACCCACGATCCAACAACTCTTGGATTTGAGCCTTGAGCTCAACTAACTCCTTTAGCGCCATTCGGTATGGAGCGATTGACACAGAGCTGCTCCTCGGCAAAGCAAGTCTATTCCAAACTCCACCTCCCTATCTGGGGGTATTCCTGGTAATTCTTCCGGAAATACATCTTCAAAGTCTTTCACCGTTCTAACTCCACTGACACCTTCTTCCTTTCCACCCAACGCACTTACGAAGGCTAAGAATGCCTTGCACCATTTCTTAACCATTTTCTCAGCCTTCAACACCGAAACCACGTTGGACAGGTAGTTTCTTCTCTCTCCGATCATTACTACTACTTCATCCTCCGGGGTCCTTAGTTCCATTCGTTTAGCCGCACAATCCAACACGGCTCGGTGCTCTACTAGCCAGTCTATTCCAAGTATAAGTTCAAACTCCCCGAAAGGTAGTTCCATTAAGTAAGCCCGAAAGTTCACTCCCTGAATCTCTAGGGGTACATTCCGAAAGATCTTATCCACCATTACAGTTTGGCCTAATGGGCTTACTACAGTTATCTCCCTATCAGAAAGTTCAGAGTCTAGGCCTAGTGTTTCCACTATACTACATGCAACATATGAATGGGTCGAGCCCACATTAATTAAGGCATAATAAGGCTTGCCATAAATAAGGAACGTACCAGTTATAACATCCAGTGCGTCTCCGTCCTCCCTACGATGAACCGCATAAACCAACCCCGGTTGCCTTGCCTCAGCATTAGCAGCACCTCTTCCCTATGCTCCACGTCCTCTACCAGCACCGTTACCTCGATTACTCAAACCACGACCTCATTGAGGCTGCTGTCCTCCTTTACTAACCTGACTAACACTCTGAGCGGCTGGTCGACTTTCATCTGGTTTCTTAGGACAATCCTTGAGCATATGGTCCTTGGACCCACACCGAAAACATCCTCCCGTCTTTTTTCGGCACTCCCCTAAGTGCTTCTTCCCACAATGTTCACAAGGACGATACCGCCCTTCTGAACCAACTTGCTGACCTCGCGGCCCATCAACTCTAGTCCTCTTTTGAGCCTTCCCAAACGGTCCAAAACCTCTTTTGGGCCTATTTCGATCCACAGTCTGCTTTGTAGAATCCTTGATTCCTTCAGCCACTTTAGCCTTCTCCACTAAAGCAGGAAACTCCCGTTCCTGATGCGGTGCTATCAACAATCTCAGATCATCTCTTAGTCCGTCCTCAAAGCGGACACAACGCTCATGCTCAGTTGCCACTACTTCTCGAGCGTAGCGGCTCAACCTCAGGAATTCAGCTTCATATTCCGCAACGGACTTGTTCTGTTGAACCAGCCCCAGAAAAGCCTTCCTTTGCTCATCTGTATACCTGGTTCCCACATATTTCTTCTGAAATGCTTCCTTAACATATTCCCAGGTCAGATCTTCAGCCGTGGCACCATCCCGGACAGTTAACCATCACTGATACGCTTCATCGCGTAACAGTGCCACCATTCCTTTTAACTTCTCCTCAGAGGTCAAGTCAAGCTCAACCATGATGCGCTCTGTTGCTTCCAACCAGTACTCAGCACCCAGTACTCCACGAAACATTTCGGCTCCATTAGCTCGAAGTCGCTCAGCATTGCAGAACCGGCTGCACTCACCCACCAACTCCAAAACTCGCAGCACACCGCGACACAAAGATCTTCTCCCGTCTGAGCTTGCTGCTCAACACCTACAGCTGGGGGTGGTGGTGGCGGTGCTATCTCGTTGTCAGACCCTTGACCCGATCTAACGGGTTCTGACACCGTCATCCTTCCTCTACCTCGTCCACGACGACCACGTCCTCTAGAACTCATTTCTAACGTCGTAACTCGATTAAGAAGTTTTATGAATTAGTCTTTCTTTCACTTGTTTACCCGCCAAGAAGTTTTATGAAAAAGAATTTAGGAGTGGTTCTTTCAGTATTCATACATGCACACAAATCTTCCATTCATTCGTACATCCATCAAACAATTATGAACTTTTGTTCATTCAGAGAAACGTTGTAGTTTTCATTGTTATTGTTTCTCCACTACCCAGGGGTATTTTTGTAATTTTGTCCTACAGGGGTATTTTCGAAAATTTTTTCCAAAAGAAAGTTCTTTAGTGATTTCATCACAAATTATTTTGGTATTTTTAAATTCCCGGGTATTTTGGAAAATTTTTGAAATTCGGGGTATTTCTAAATTTTTGACCTCTGGGGTATTTCTTGCATTTTTCACAAATCAAAAAAATTTTCGGAAAATTTTGTAAAGATGGTTTTCACAAATTTAAAAGAAAGTTTTTTTTAAGAGTTTTAAAACTAGGGTTTTGTTGTTTTTATAGAAACACGGCTAGTTCCCTTTTGGGTTTTAGTCATTGTGTTTAGCCTATGACCGAGCCCTCTTGGTCGTAGGTGAACCAAAGCTACGCACTGAAGGATTCGAATGGAGAGGAGGTGAGTCACGCGAACTGCTTAAATACCAAGCTCCCACTGAAACCATTCCTAGACATGCACACAGAGGTTGCCACACCTACTGAGCCCTCTAGGTTAGGGTGAACCGAAGCTACGCACCAGGTAGGATTCCTGCGAAGAGGAGGTGAGTCACTAGGACTGCTTAAATACCATGCTCTTCCGGATCCAATCCTAGACATGCGCACAGGGGTTACCACACCCTAACTCAGTGACTTAGCCATAGGTTTGTTTAACGTTCCTTAAGTCTTATGTGTTTGTGTTTGAGTAGACTAGTCCTAGGGTTCAAGTTCCTATCATGCTTTTCTACGTTCCATTCCTTTTTCTACCCTTCCATATTTCATAACACATAATCACACAAATAGTTAGGGTACTTACCGTGGATCATGGTCTGAGACTTAGGAGCCATGCCGTAAAAACTGCTTTATTTCATAAAATTCTATCAAAAAGCTTACTTGGCTCGATTTGAAAACGTTTTGGGCCTTAGCCCACGCATCGAGAGTTTAAAACTGGGCTCGATATTAAATCGAAACACCCCACACCCGCCCATGAGCCCAGTCCGGATCTCGTATGTTCTTAAGTAATCTGGTTACAAAATTCTTTTTATTACGAGAGGAAAACTTGTGCGATTTTTAAAAACTATTGTTTTGGGTTGGGCTTGAGTTAAAACCCATTGATCTTATTTTAAAGTCCAATTAATTAAGATGAAAAAAAAAAACAATTATGGTTTATTTATAAAGAAATAAATTTTACTTAACTTTAATTGAAAATAATTCGTAACATAGTAATTAAAAATAAAAGTAAAGAAATGTAACTTATGGCCTTATTACATCAAGTAAAATCCCAAAATAAAATTCTAAAATACTTAAATAAATTTAAATATCCATATTGAAAAAACTTCAAAGTGAGCATGGCCATCCCTAAGCTTCCACTAAACCCTACCATTATTGATCGTCACCAAAAAAATAGTCCCACAACGGGGTGAGTCAACAGACTCAATGTGTACACAACACTAAAATTCAATAGATCGTGCATACATTTTTCATATCCAATACTTATTCATATAACAGATAAAAATGATGATGCAACCCAAACCCAAACTTAGGTGCCATCCGCTACACATCCCTCGCCAACTAACTGCACACCGTAGGGACTACTAAGTCAACCCTCCATCCGCTACACACCATTGAAGGCGATCATTTGCTGCAATCGACGTGCTCATCGCCCATATAAAATTTGTGGCATAGCCACTGATAATTGTGTCATGAGACACCACATTCGAATAATGTAACCGGTTACCACATTCGGATAATGTGACCAAGTCACCACATTCTCGGAGATAGTGAGACCGTAGTCATCACATTCACTTCCCCTTTTCATATATCCCGAATGACCCATATTATTCATATCATGCATATCCTACTTAAATTCACATTCTTATAAATTTTCACATGTTATAAATAACATATTTCATAATCCTAGTGGAAGTAGGAAACGTACTGAGTACTTTGTACCATAACACTGCACCTTATCCATATGCACATTTTACATATTGCCATAATCATATTAAAAGTTAGTGTAGGGTACACACCGATTCGCTTAACGAAGTCCTTGAAATCCAAAGAACCGATCTACTGATTTAGATCCTTAACTATTATATTCGGCTAATCATTTAAACACATTAATAAACCTTTTGGCTTTAAACCAAATCCTAGTAGGATTTGTAGACCAAAACCTACCTTGTTGCCGATTGACTTAAGAATCAAGTCCCAAAACTTTGTTGTATTCCTTCTTGCATTCGGCCAATCATTAAAACACATCATAGGTTAGTTTCGGCTTTTGGGAATAAATCCAAATACTTAAAATAGGCTTTGGCCGAATGTCTTAAACACATACCTTTGTGATCTCAAATCCCGAAAAGTATCCTTGCTTTCCTAGGGATGTCGAAATTCCTATAATCACATGTTAGGTTTAATCTAACATTAAAACTTAAAACAAGACCTTTGGATCTTATAGTTTCTTACCTTAGATCCCAAAATATTCCTCCTTGTAGTCGATAGGTTGTAGAAACCCGAGAGATCCCCTTAATACTTGATGATCGCTTCCTTGCTTAGATTTACAGGGAGATTCGGCTATGGCTTCTAATGGAGAGGAAAATATTCGGCTAGGTTCCAACAATTACTTAATTTCGGCTTGACAATAGAAAAGAAAGAAAAGAAGATAGGAGAAAAGAAGGATTTTGGAGAGGAAAAGAATTGATGAAAGAGAGGCTACTTGGCCAAAGAAAATTCGACAGAGAAGGAGAGTTTGGCTAGAGGATTTTCGGCAAACACTTAGAAAAGATGGAAGAATAGCCTTAATCTTCCTTCTTTAGCCGAAATTACTAGGCTAGTGTCCCCTACTTTGCCACCACTCTTCCTTTGTGATAACTTTATCACCTCAATTTAAAATAATTAAAAGAATAATCCTTTAATTATCTCTCCAAATTAAATCCTTATTTATCCCCCTAATTAGCCGTATTTTAAAGAGAATAAAACTCCTCCTTTCTAGAAAGCTTGTGCCGTCCACCTCTGGCTTCTGGAAGCAAAAATAAAACTTCTTTTATTTGCTTCCCTTGTGACTCGAACTCAGGCCCAACACCTTGCATGTGGCGCCATCTCCATAGGCCCTAAGTGCCATCTTTAGGCCACTTTTCCAAGCCTGTTTGGGTGTCAAATTTCACATACTTTTTCTTTTAAGGCCACCTTGCCTCAGTTTCCTCTTTTAAACTTTAAAACTCGACATTTCTAAGTTTCCAAAAATTTTCGTTCGGCTCTGTAACTAGACATTTTCTTACATTTCCAAGTTTCCAGAAATGTGCACTTTCCTATTTTGAATCATTTCCAAATCATTTCCATCCATTTCCATACATTTTCAGGTTTCCAAAAATGTTCAAAATTTATTCTTAGTACATAAAACATGTTACTTCGTACAATTAAACCGAAAATGCATAGGCCCTTTCCAGGATGTTACACGCCCGTGTGCCATGGCCATGTAATCTAAGGCTAGATACTGACTTATTCACACGGCTACCAGGCACGTCCGTGTACCATGGCCGTGCACACTTGCGCTAGCTACTGACTTAATCCCATGGTCACTAAGCACACCCGTGTGCCATAACCGTGTATGCATAACAGGCCATTTGCAAGGCCAATGTGCCTCCCACACTAGGGTCATATCTATTAGCCACCCACCAATTCATTTCTTACACAATTGACAATCAAAGACAGGCCAAATAATCAACAAATCTCCATATTCAATCCTATTTCCAATCACACCACTTTGCTCAAACATACATACTCATAATGCATTCAGATGCTTACCATAGCTTTGACCATTTCATTAACAATTAAGCCATACCAAATTATGCATCATATAACATAATCACTCAAACATATAACCAACATTTATCTAGCCACATCTCATGGCTATATATACACATTTCAAATATCATCCCAAAAATGACTAGCCTATACATGCCATATTTAGCTATGTACATATTTCAAAAGTACCAAAATGAGTTTGATTAGTGTGATGACGATCCTCGACGGTCCCTGAGCCTTCAGTAGCTTTGACGATCTATAAAACAGAGCAAACACACACAGAGTAAGCTTTTAAAAGCTTAGTAATTCATATACAAATAAACTTAGCATAAAATGCATATAACCATAATGATACAATGACAATAATGGTTCTCACAGCAATTCATCACATACATTTTTTGGCTCATTTTCTTAGCCATATCTTACCACATTCTTCAACTCAATATCACATAAACACATGGCTCATTCAAGCATATATTCACATATTATCTCATAATTTCAATACACATATTCATTTTAGTAAGTTCGTATAGACACTTACCTTTCTTACACACATAGTGTGCTTTTCAACGTACTTGAAACAGACATACAACTCACATTGTCGTTCATTTCTCGGATTTGCCCGTTTAACCATTCGGAACTATATAGGATACTCAGAGAGCTCGGAATAGTCATACAATGCCAACGTCCTGGACGTGGTCTTACATGTAATCAGATATCGATGCCACTATCCCAAACAGGGTCTTACACGAATCAATACGATGCCAATGTCCCGGACATGGTCTTACACGTAAAATCTCATATCGATGCCAACGTCCCAGACGTGGTCTTACACGTAAAATCTCATATCAATGCCAATGTCCCAGACGTGATCTTACACGTAAAATCTCATATCGATGCCAACGTCCCATACGTGATCTTACACGAAATCTCGAATCAATGCCAACGTCCCAGACGTGGTCTTACATAATATCACATAACAGACACCTATGTCATGACATACGTAATTCCTATCTATTCCTAGGTTTAAACGGGACTTTTCAGACATTGACACTATGTCGATTCTATCTTGATATTTATGTATACATCATCTCATATGCATTCATTATCATCAATAATCATATGAACATACATAATTCAATACAAATTCATTTATTTGTATATCGACTTACCTCATGTTCGATTTAACAGAAACGAATACGGCTACTCGATTACTTTCGATTTATCGCAATCTAAGTCTGTTTTCTTCGGTTCTTGATCTATACATATTCAAATTTAACCCTTTTATTCATCAACTTATTCAAATCAATTCAAAAACACATATTTAGGGTAATTTACAAATTAACCCTCACATTTCACATTTGGACAATTTAGTCCCTATTTCACAAAATCACAAAATACATCAAATTCCATATCACCCATGCCTAGCCGAATTTCACCCATGTTCATATGAGTCTATAAATTTCATTTATTTCACAATTTAGTCCCTCAAAACATTATTCTTTCAATTTACTCCAAATTACTCAAAATCAACAAAACTCTAAAGACAAACTATGATAATCAAACACATATCTTTCACATTTCACTATTAAACATCACAAATCACATGAGTTCATCAAAGTCTCATTTTAAAAACATCATCAATTCTCAAAATTAAGACATGGGTTTTGAAGTATACGAAGCAACTATTGCAAAAACGTAGAAATTATCAAAAACCAAAGCAAAACATACCTTGAATTTGAATCAAACCTAGCCGAAACCTTGAAAGTTCTTATTCTTTCTTTTCTTTTGTATATTCGGTTAAATGAATGAATAAAAGATGAACACTTTCATCTTTTTGTTTTATTATTATCATAATATTAATCTAATTACTAAATTAACCTTATACTAAACATATGTACATGTAAACATCAATGGCATTTATGAACTTTATCCATCCACTATCTAAATATTGGCATAAGTGTCTCATAAGGCCACCACTTTAAAAACCACATCACATAGGTGCTTTAACAAATAGCATACAAATTTTTCATTTAATACAATTTAATCCTTTTATCAAATTAAACACACAGACAGATAAATTGTCATACGGAAATTTAACACGTACTTAATCACATATCAACGGCACAGAAAATAATATTAAAATATTTTACTGACTCGGATTTGTGGTCTCGAAACCACTGTTCTGACTAGGGTCTAAACCGGACCGTTACATGTATATATAGCCATGGGTGATGGCTTAATTTTGGTATATATAGTATGTTTGAATCATGTGCATAAATATGTGCTTATGTCTTGTGCCTATTAAGTTGGTTGTGATGATTGATGATAATAGGTACTATGAATGGTAAATTGATGACTTGTGGAAATAGGTATGCTTGTGAAATTAGGCCTAATAATGCATCTTTGATAATGGTCATTTTAATGATTGAGTAGACAAGGATTGATATGAGTTTAGTTAGTATATTGTGGTACTTGTGTGCCTTGAATTGGTTAGTATTGAAATGGTAAGATTTAGCCTTGGTTTGGTTATTTTGGATTGTAACACCCCAAACCTGGTCAACACACCACGACCGAATCTGGCATGTTACGGAGTGAAAACATTTGAATAAAACAAGTTACCGGTTAAATTTTATTGAAAAACTCTTTAACGTTTTAGTGTTTGAAAAACCTTGTATAAAGTGATGCTGAAATCATTTTGATGCTGCTTTAAACCCAGAAAACTTTATGGTTGAAAAATCCGTTGATCGATACTAGCTTTTGGATATCATGTGATTCTTTAAATTCCGAGTAAGTTGTGTATAGTCAGGTTAAAACCATTCGCTTTGAAGTTGTTTGAAACTTAAATCCGGAAATCATTTAGGTTACCTTTGCAATCATATTGTAAATGTTGTTACCCGATAGTGAGGTTTGAAAACTCGAATGAGGTATAATTTTGAAAACATTACTTTTTACCGATTATTTAAGCAATCAATTCGTTAAGCACATGCATAACATCATCAAAAAGTAAAGCAAGTAATTTAAAACCCAAAATAATACTTAGCGGCCTTATTACAAAACCAAACTTGTCAAAGCTTTCTTGCTGTTGCTCAGACCAGACAAACGGAACCCCTTTTCTCAACAGCTTAGTCAGCGGCGCTGCAATCAAAGAGAAACCTTCCATGAACCTCCTGTAGTATCCTGCCAAACCCAGAAAACTCCGAATCTCTGCAACCGACTTCGGTGGTTTCCAATCCAACACCGCTTCGATCTCGCGAGGATCCACCCTAATCCCCTCAGCTGATACTACATGACCCAAGAAAGTTACCTCCTTAAGCCAAAACACGCACTTACTAAACTTGGCGAACAACTGCTTCTCTCTTAGAACATGTAGAACCACCCGAAGATGCGCGTCATGTTCTTCCTCAGATTTCGAGTACACCAAGATGTCGTCTATGAACACTACGACCAATCGATCCAAATACGGCTAGAACACCCGATTAATCATGTCCATGAATGCTGCCGGCACATTAGTCAACCCAAATGGCATCACTAGAAACTCGTAGTGCCCATACCGCGTACGAAATGCCGTCTTAAGAATATCAGCCTCCTTTACTTTGAGTTGATGATACCCTGACCTGAGATCTATCTTAGAGAAAACCGATGCACCCTTAAGTTGATCAAACAAGTTATCAATCCTGGGCAACAGATACTTGTTCTTTATCGTCAACTTGTTCAGCTGGCGATAGTCTATGCACATCCGCATTGTACCGTCTTTCTTCTTAACAAAGAGCACAAGTGCTCCCCAAGGAGATATACTCGGCCAGATGAAACCCCTGTCCAACAATTCCTGAATTTGTGCCTTTAACTCCACCAATTCCTTTGGCGCCATCCTATATAGAGCAATAGACACTAGTGCGGTTCCTGGCAACAGATCTATACCGAACTCAACTTCATGGCCCGGAGGCACACCCGAAAGTTCCTCTGGAAATACATCAGCAAATTCCCTCACGGTTCGGACACTCTTCACAGCTGAATTCTTAGCTCCCAAAGCACAGACATGTACCATGAATGCCTCACAACCTTTCCTAACCATTTTATCTGCCTTTAGTGCAGAGACCACATTGGATAGGTAATCTCTCCTATTACCTATCATCACCACCTCTTCGCCTTTCACTGTCTTCAACACCATGCGCTTTGCTGCGCAATCCAAACTAGCTTGATACTTTACCAACCAATCCATCCCAAGAATCAGATCGAACTCCCCAAACGGCAGTTCCATCAACTCAACCAAAAACACGACCCCTTGAAGTTTTAGGGGTACATCCTTATACAGTTTATTTACTTCTACAGAGTAACCTAGAGGGCTTATCACTGTCATCTTCCTAGAAGCAGTCTCAGAGTCTAAGTTCATGGTTTCCACTATGCTACTAGCTACATACGAATGCGTTGATCCCACATCTATCAAAGCATTATAAGGTAGTCCAAAGATTAAGAACGTACCAATTATGACGTCCGGTGCGTCGCCCTCCTCTCGACGCCTCACTGCGTAGACCAATCCAGGTATCTCGCCTCGCACCACCGCACCTCCGCCTGCTCCACGGCCTCTACCAGATCCATTACCTCCCCTGGCTGCACCACGGCCCCTTTGAGGCTGCTGACCATCCCTCCTGACCTGAGTACGATTCTGATCCCCAGACTGCAACCTAGCTGACCTCTGCGAACAATCCCTCACTCGATGCCCCATCGATCCACACTCAAAGCATCCCCTGTTCCCAGTCCAGCATTCCCCCGTGTGAGACTTTCCACACCGAGCACACCGTGGCGGCCACTGAGTATTAGCAGCAGTAGGCCTAGTAGCTTGATTCGGTCCACTAAATCTACCCCGTTTCTGCTAATTCCTGGTAGACCTAGATGATCCAGAACTCCTTTTGTTCCAACCCTTATCCTGATTCCGTCTTACCGACTGTTTCACTTCCTCAGCAACCTTGGCCTTTTCCACTAAGACAGCAAACTCTCTTTCCTGCTGTGGGTCAATTACCATCCGCAGCTCGTCTCTCAACCCATCCTCAAATCTGACACAGCGCTCATGCTCCGTGCCCACAATACCACGCGTATAGCGACTCAGCCGAAGAAATTTCGCCTCATATTTTGACACAGTCTTATTACCTTGGACCAAGTTCAGGAACGCCTTGCGCTGCGCATCAATATAGCTAGCCCCTATGTATTTCCTCTGATAAGCTGCTCTAAAGAATTCCCAAGTAAGATCATCTGCCATTGCTCCGTCCCTAACTGTGATCCACCACTGATATGACTCATCTCGTAGCAGAGATACTACCCCCTTAAGCTTCTCCTCAGCCGAGAAGTCTAGATCATCCATAATACGTTTTGTCGCCTCCAACCAATATTCCGCTGTGCTAGGAGCTACACTGGAGATACCTCTGAACACCTCGGCACCATTAGCCCGGAGTCGTTCGGGCACAGATTTCTGAACCCCTGCTCTGACGCCTGTACTAGCAACCCTCTCTAACACCCGCAGCAATGCCTGTGACACTGCGTCATCACCTGTTTGGTCCTGATGTTTCGCGCCCACAGCTGGCGGCGGTGGTACCTGATTTTTCAATCCATGACCAGGCCCTACCAGTTTCGAGATCGTCATCCTACCCCTACCTCGTCCATGAGTGTTACGCCCACGTCCACGTGTACTCATGTCTACCGATACGATACGAGCTGATTAAAAGTTTTATGCATTAAATTTTAATTCCACTGTCCATTAAGGCACAATTTTATGAGAAGTTTAATCAGAGATTGTTTCGTAAGTACATCCATCCTATAGTTCAAATCTCTAGAGTAGTTCCTACTACTATTAGTCAGTACTATTTAGTCATGCCAATATCACCATAATAACATCATCAAAAGCAACAGTTTAGAGTACTTACCTTGGCGGATTGGTGCCGGAGACTCGGTGCCATGCTTTCACCACTGTAGTTTTTCCCATAAAAGCCTTTCATAAACCATTTTAAAACATTTATGGGCCTCGGGCCCACAGTCGAGCTGTTGAACCTGGCTCTGATACCAAAATTGTAACACCCCAAACCCGGTCAACACACCACGACCAAATCTGGCATGTTACGGAGTGAAAACATTTGAATAAAACAAGTTACCGATTAAATTTTATTGAAAAACTCTTTAACGTTTTAGTGTTTGAAAAACCTTGTATAAAGTGATGCTGAAATCATTTTGATGCTGCTTTAAACCCAGAAAACTTTATGGTTGAAAAATCCGTTGATCGATACTAGCTTTTGGATATCATGTGATTCTTTAAATTCTGAGTAAGTTGTGTATAGTCAGGTTAAAACCATTCGCTTTGAAGTTGTTTGAAACTTAAATCCGAAAATCATTTAGGTTACCTTTGCAATCATATTGTAAATGTTGTTACTCGATAGTGAGGTTTGAAAACTCGAATGAGGTATAATTTTGAAAACATTACTTTTTACTGGTTATTTAAGCAATCAATTCGTTAAGCATATGCATAACATCATTAAAAAGTAAAGCAAGTAATTTAAAACCCAAAATAATACTTAACGGCCTTATTACAAAACCAAACCAAATTTAAAGTAAATAGATAAAACTAGAGTAGTAATTTAAAATCAAAAACCCAAAAATAAGTTTGCATGGCCACCTCGAGTCCTCCTCGGCTCCCTATCCCCGATCTATGCCTCATCTGCAAAATATAAGGGAAGGGGTGAGTCACCGAGACTTAGTGTATAAATCCCCAACTCGATAGAATAGCACTTACACAATACATTAATAGAACATGCAAATCATGCAACCCAATTATCTAACCATTCGATCTCCTTTATCTACCCCGTGTGGTCAAAACCACTGGTGGCCAAAACCACTGGTGACCGAAGTCACAAATATATATATCGTTGTGGTCAAAACCACTGGTGACCGTAGTCACAAATCAAGTGATGGGGCCAACCCATCATCCGGTCAAAACCATCGATGACAATCTCAGATCAATCATGTGGGGCCAACCCAACTGTGGTACCAAACCACCGGGACGAGTCACAATATCCATATGTGGTCAAAACCACTGGTGACCGTAGTCACAAATATCATCAATGTGGTCAAAACCACTGGTGGTCAAAACCAATGGGATTTAGTCACAAATAATAATATCAAAGACAGGGCCAACCCATCGTGTGGTCAAAACCACTAGTGACAGTCCAAATAGATCCTCCCCCTCCTCTCATCAAACCCATCATCATGTCCAAATCATACGTATCATAATATCATGAAATCATGCAAATAACACATAGCATAGCATTTAACGGTAACATGACGATGTATATCAAAAATCACATAGCAGGGGACTTACCCGGAGTCTACGCTCATGCCCACAAGGCAAAATCATTGATTTCAATGACTAATCGATTTATAACAGTTAACACAATAACATGTAATACTAATGAAGTGTGTAAGGCTACACACCTGACTACTTGTAGACCTAAGTGAAACCCGAAACTACGCGAAACTAGCGAAATCCCGAAACGTTGCTTTCCCCCTTCCTACAATCGGCCAATACTTGTTAGTAACCAAAAGCCCATTCGGCTAAACTAGGAATCCCGAAGGATATGTCGCATGAAAATAACCCTTACCTTAGTGCCGATTTGGTTTCCAACTGAATCCTGAAGCTACGTGATGATCTCCCTTGCAATCGGCCAACCACTATCACATAGAAACAATTAGCCTTCGGCTTTGAAAGAATATGAAACAGATCCCAAAATGTTAAAGCACTTACCTAATTCGACGACCAAATTCTGAAGATCTAGAAGATCTAGATCCAAGCCACAATCCAAACGAAACTCGAGAACCTACACGTTGGCGTCACCCCTTCTTTAACGCAAAAGATCCTTCTGGCTTTCACAAAGATTCGGCCCTAGCATCCCAAGATAAAGGAATCGACAACCAAAAGAGAGGGTGAGGCTACTTAGAAGATTCAGCCATACACCACAAGAAATAAAAAGGGAAAAGAAATGAAGTAACAAAACTTACCACACCCAAGTTTGAGGTTCGGCTATGAGAACCAAAGAAGAGATGAGTTTCGGCACTTGAGATGATGAAGAGATAACGCAAAAAAAGAGAGGGGTTTATGAGCAAGATATTTGGCTTTCCAAGAAGTGGGAAGATGAAGAAGAAAAATAGAATGGAAAAGAAGAGATTCGACAAAGGAAAAGTGGAAGAAATTTCGGCACAAGAGGATTGGAAAAAGAAAAAGAAGAAGGAGATGTGAGGGTCAAGTTTCGGCTTGAGCAAAATAGGAAGAAGAAAAAGGTGAACAAAGGTGGTTTCGGCAATATAGGCTACCCAAAGAGAACCAAAAAGAAAAGGGAGAGAATAGCTACCAAGTTTGGCTTTTCAAAAATAATGCACAAGTGTTTCGGCTATGACACTAAAACGAAAAGAGAAAGACCCTCTCCTCACTAGCCGGAATACTCCCTTAAACCACCATAGACATTCGGCCACTCCCCAATAAACCCAAAACCAATTACACCTCCTCCCCCAAAGTCCAAAATTTGGCCAACTCCTTCAAATGAGTTTGAAATAATTCAAACTCCTAAATTTCCTCCCTTCCATCAGTTCAAATTCGTTTGACCCCTTCCATCCTTATCTTCTAGAGTCCATCCTGAGCACTCCACTTCCCTGTTTCTGGCGTGAAAAAGAATAAGCAGGAAGTGCAATTCCTGCTGCTCGAACCCAAGCACTCCTTCCCTGAATATGGCGTCACCTTCTTGACACCTTAGTGGCGCCTTCTTTTCCACTTTGCCACTTGGTTCTTTGTGTCACAACCTCCCAATAAATTATTTTAACCCCTACTCCCTTAGCTTCCTCCCACTAAACACTTAAAACAAAATTTTTGGCCATGACCCAGGCCTTACCCAAGGTCATACCTAGACCCCAAAACATCTCAAGCAAACACAGCAGACATACCATCATATGCAAACACATGCAAAATGCAGAGACCCGGATTTAAGGATGTTACATGGATTGTATATTATGCTATGGTTTGGTGTTAATTATGTAGGTGAAAATGTGTAACAAATGGTGTGGCAAAATGGCTTGGTAAATAGCCTATTTTTGTCCATACGGGCAGAGACACGGGCGTGTGTCTCAGCCGTGTGTGAAACACGGTCATATTACACGGCCATGTGTCCCCTGATGTTGAAATTGAAGTGAAGTCAGTATGCTCCATACGATCTCACACACGGGCATGTGATCGGCTGTGTGGTACAAGTCGGTATACCCCCTAATTGGCACACGACCTAGCACACGGGTGTGTGAGTTGGCCGTGTTGCATAAGTCAGTATACCCTACAGGTTTGACGCGGCCTGGGACACGGGCGTGTGTGGTGACTTCAAAGGGCACACGGGCTAGACACACATGCGTGTGGTTGGCCGTGTGACCCAAGTCTGTATGTACCCCCTATTTTCACACGGCCTGTGACACAGGCGTGTCTGGTGGCCGTGTGAGACACACAGCCTGCCCACATGGGCATGTGTCCCTTGTTTGAAGCAAAAATTTACTAAATGTTGAAAAATTTTCCGAGTATCTTGTTTAGTCCTGAACCACTCTCAATGCATGTTTAAGGCCTCGTAGGCTCGTTTAAGGGACACTATCATTGGTTGTGATTGAATTGTATATGAAATGATAAAATATATATGAAATGATAAATTATATATGAAATGTGTGTTTTAAAGCATTGTAAGTTCGGTAATGCTCCGTAACCCTATTTTGGTGTTGAATATGGGTGAGGGGTGTTACACTTAAGTAGTCTTCATGACTTACCTCTCTTTCTTGCCATCCTACCTGGTGTTCAATTCTTATTCATTACTTTGCTTACACATAAGTATGCTGAAATAAAATGAAATTTTATTTCATTTAAGGTGGAGTAATGGAAATATTAGCATGAAATTGATTTAGAATAGCAGATAGCATGAATTTTAAATTGTTTTCTTAAGATGTTTCAATTATTACACATAAGTATGCTGAAATAAAATGATGTTCAGAGAAAATTTTTGTTCATAAGTTAGCTCAAATGCAAGTATGATTTCTAATTTTATTTGAGTTTTTTTAATGTTATATTGACTTATGGAATGCTTGTATGTTCTTAGGTCGTATGTAGCCTTTTGCAATGAAAATTGAAGTTATTTTGAAATAGACATGCATGAAGGTTTAATCCTTAGAATTAACTTTATAACATTCTTGAGGCAAAATCCTAGGAGGCATAAGAATTTATACATGATTTAGGCACATTTTCTTTGGATCGTTTGAGCCTTTCGAGCCTACTATATGAATTTGACCTCTGAAACCTTTCGTGGGTGAGATATACCTCGAATTGATCCAAGGAAAAGCTAGAGTTAATATTACAAAACCTAAATATTCACTTATCTTTTATCCTTACCTTGAGCCTAGCCCCATTAAAACCATATAAAAGACTTATTAATTTTGATGATTATGTCAACTACATTAGTGAGAAGGAATTGCTAAATTCAACATATGAGGACCATTAATTAAACCTTATGATTGGTCTATTTGATTGATAAGAAATTTTGATTGAATGGTGAATGGTATGTATGATCTTGAAAAGCATGCACTCTATGACTTATGATAGCATATTTTTGCACTTAGAATAAAAATTTTGAAATAAAAAGAGTTTGTGAGCATTTTTTTGTTGATGCATGATTATGTGCAAAGATTGATACTGCTTAATCATATTGCAAAATTGCCTTAGCAATTTTTTTTTTTGCTGTACCTAAACATTACTCGGGACAACCAATGGTTTAAGTTTGGGGTGTTTGTACACTCAAAATTATATAGGATTTTTCTACTAATTTTTACCACCTTTTAACTTAAAATAATATTAATCTTAAGTATTTGTTTATTAATTAAGTGAAATTACCTTAAATGTTAATAATGGACATGAATTTATAAAGTATGCGAATTTGTGCTTTTTTATATGATTTTGTGCATAAAATTAAAGTATTTCATTTTATTTATTAATATGTTAAATTTACTTATGTAGTGGGACCATATACTTGAGTTTATTATAATGTTGCATGAACATGAGCTATTATTCTCATGTCTTGGACGACAAGACCAAGCTTAATGGGTCATCAAGATGCCATCTTGACAAAATAAAAAAAGATGATACATGTTGGTCAAGTCTACAAGCTAGTTGGGTCATTGTAACGCAGTTTATGTAAGTGTACGTAGTCGTTCAAGTAATAAGTAAAATGAGTTATCGTCTCCATAGGGATTGTATAAGCTTAACCAAATATTTTTAAAATTATAACTTAACAATTTGATGTAAAAATTTAATAATTTGGATGGTGATGATTAAACTAAGTAAATTAATTTGAGGCAAAGATTGATCCCTATGCAATTCTAATCTAGATGCAATTTACCTAAATGTATGAATGAATGGCTTTAGTGACAAAAAAAAATCAACATTAAATGGGCTAGGATAATTATTTTAATTAATTCAATTCACTTTCATCATGCTTAACATGTTTGGAATTACTTCCATGACAACTCGATCTCTTACATGTTTGGAAACCAAATTAAGTCCTCTCGGATCTTTTACTTAGTGAAATATGCATGTTAATAATCATATTAGACTTAGGGTTTCTTAGAATTTATGCAAGGTCACAAGGATATTTACATTTGCAACAATTTAATTACATAAACCTAAAAACCATGCAAGATAATAGAGTTAACTAAACATATTACGAACCTTAACTTAGTCGGGTTTAATGACCTAAATTAAGCATTGCACTTTTCAATTATGAGTCTACTAGTCGTCGTCTGGTTAGGATCACTCAGCTAATCTGAGTGCACACAAAACATGTTAACATGAATTTAATAAATCTCATTAAATTAATATAATCATCCTAGCAGGTAGGAATTAAAACTTCATAGCCGATGTCAAAAACCTAAAACTCAAAGCAAACATGTTTAAACTAAATAACAAGAGGAAAGAGTAAACTCTATTCAGTTCAGCAGCCTTTCGGATCTATTCTGACTGAGGTGCTCCTCTGTTCTGCTTGAAGCTTTGTTTGCTAAGTGTTTAAGGGGTAGCCAGCTAAGAAGTGCTTTTGACAAAGCTTTTGAGGCTAAAGAATGAAGAAGGGATGGACGGCTATGCATGGGAAAAAGGGAAAAAGAATTGAGCTGAAACAAGTGAGATTGAGAGAGGAATGTTGAGGGATGATGGATTAGGGATGAGCTTAGAAGTGAGGGATGGAAATGTATTTATAGGTGAAGGTAAGGGATTGAGTTTACTAAAAATAGGTTTAATTCCTTCCTTCCCTCTCTCATGTGGCTGGCCTTGCTTCAAGGAACAAGGGATGACCAAGTCTTCTTAATTTAAATTTCAAATTCAAGCTAAAAATAGCTATAGAGTGGACAGTTTCAACAGAGAAGTTGTTGGGCTGAATTTTCCAACTTTAAGGACCTTCAATTAAATATCCCAAAACATATTTTTGGAAGCCACCTTTAAGTGTCGAATTTGGGCTCTTAGTTCCCCTTATTGGACGATTCTTCAGTCCAAAACTTAGCAGACATGTCTATCTTTCATAACCTTCTTTATTGGGTCAAGTAGTCAACATCATACCCCAAATTGAATGGCCTTGCAATCCACATGGATAACTTGTACATGTCCATGTTTTATTTATTTAAATCATGTCTCCAGTGGACCTCCTACATAGTGAAAAATACTTAAATTAATAAATTAACATGAATTAATATAAAATATGCATGAAAATCATGTAATTAAGCATAATTTCACATACTTTCTAAATTCATGTCTAAAATTACTAATTAAGTAAAATTCAGTTATTTCAATAATAATTACTCGAGATAAACACATTTATTAAGTAAAAAGGTGATAAAAATATATAGAAAAACCCTATATAATTTCGAGTTCACACACCCCCAAACTTAAACCATTGCTTGTCCCAAGTAATGTTCGTACACAAAAAATTTTTGCTAACACAATTTTGCAAAGTAATAAAGCAGCATCAATCTTTGCACATAATTATGCATCGACAAAATCATGCTAAAAAATATTCTTTATTGATAAGTAGCTTGAATGAAAATATTATTTCTAACTTTATACTAAGTACATCAAAATGTCAACATGAATCTTAGTTTGCATGCATTTTCAAAGTCATACATAACATTCACCAATCAGTATGCTTTCCTTATCAACTAAACATAGCAATCCCAAAGTTTAATTAGTGTCTTCATATGTTGAACATAGTAATTCCTCTCCACTAATTTAGTTGGTATAATCATCCAATCAATAGGTCTTTTATTAGTTTGTAATGGGGCTAGGCTAAAGGTAGGAATAAAGAGAAGTGATTTTGAGGTTCAAAACATCTTAACCCTAACTTTGTCTTGGATCCTTTTCATGTCACAACCTTCATATAATTGTGTCTTTGGAGCACCCCCAAACTTATTCCGATTTCATACTCAACCTTTATTATTTTTTACACTTTGAACAAACTTTGCTCTTTATTTTTGAGAATTTAAGCAATCTTTTCTTTGCTTTTTATTCTTCTGAACAAACTTACGTTCATCATCATTTTTCTTATTCTTTTTTTTTTGAATAATGTGAAGAGCATGTACATCTTTTCATATCTTTCCTCAAACTTTGATCACCAAGAAAAATTCAGTTAAGATAGGAGCAAAAGAATAGGATAAAATAAAAAAGATGATATGTGGCTTATAATGTAGGTACTTTGCAATAAACAAGCCATTAAGCTAAAAATTTAAGTTTCAAGGTTTAAATTCATAAGGTCGGCTTGAAAGGCTCAAACGATTCAAAGAAAGTGTGCCTATATCATATTAGATTCTTATACCTCCTAGGATTTCGCCTCAAGAAAGTTACTAAGTCAATTCTAAAGACTTAAACCTTTATACATGTCTATTTTTAAAGAAATCAAATTTTCATGGAAAATCCTACATAAGACTAAGATCACATAAGCACTCCATCACTCAAGATAACATATGAATGACTTAGATAAAATCAGAAATCATGCTTGCATTTGAACATACTTATGAAAAAACACTCTTTCTAAACATTCATTTATTTTAGCATACTTAAGTAAAAAGATTGAAACATACTTTAAAATTCATGCGAAATGCCTTACTAAAAATTCATGCGAAATGTCTTAACCCCCTTTAAAATGAAGTAATGTCTTCATTGCGAAAACAAAGTAATGAATGAAAACTGAACACTAGGTAGGGTTGCAAGAAAGGAGAGGTGAGTCATAAAGGCTGCTCAAGTACCAAGTCCTTCTCACAATCCGATCTTAAACATGCTCATTCCCATTACCACATCACTTTATTTTCTTTCTATTGAAGATGCATTGAGCTTATTTTATTCATGCTTGCTATTTTATTATCCGAAAGCAAAATACTATCTAAAAAATTGGAAACATGAAAATATACTCACTTTTTTATGCCCTTTTTAACTTAAATTCATGCAATTTCATTGTAATTATTGTCGAAAAATATATAATAATTATAAAATAATTAAATTGTACTTAAATTATTAAAATGTTTAATTTTAGTTAATTTTATAATAAATTTTGATTACTTTTGATTTATTTTCGACAGATTCGCACAAAGGGCAAAAATTGGCTCGGCAAACACTGCTGGAAGTATAAAATCGAGAAGCGATTTTGAAGCATCGAGGCGAATTAATTTTTCAGCCAAAAGACGGTCCAAATTATGAATATTAATTCATAATATAATTAATTTTAATTTTAATCCAATTTATTTTGGGTTAAATAATTATTATTAATTTATTATGAAAAAAGGCCCAATTATGCTAAATCGAGAGACTGATCCAATTGAACAACTGGGTTGCCCAAAACCGTCCTACATGCTGACCCAATCAGATTATTTAGCTGATTATTTGGCTTGTAAATTCCTTGAAATTGCATTCAAACCCCTCCACTTATCAAGCTTTTGTAGATTTGCCCCTAGCTAAATTTAGCAAGTTTGAAAGCTTCAAAGTTGCCACATGTGTGGCTGGCCATGGGGGGAGTCTATGGCTGTTGATTTATGCTATTTTTAGCAGCCTATCCAACCTATAAATACCCCCCATTGGCTGCTCATTTCAAACACACCTCTCATCCTTTCATTCTTCACTTCTCTCTTACTTTCTCTCTTCAAAACCCTTCCTTTGTTCACAATTTTTCCCTTCCATTCCCTTGCCGATTTCCCCTCTTGGAAAAGAGCCCTTCAACCACCGTTGGAATCAGCATTCAAGTCCTCATAGAAGCCTCGTTTCAACAAGAACAAGCGGAGAAGGAGGAGTGGAGCAACTTAGTCAAGCTTTAGAGAAACAACAGATTTGATTCTAGTTCCCTATCCTTTAACTTTTATTGTTTTTGTTATGAACATGTCTATGAATACTTGTTATGTTGATATGTTTAAATTAATTAATATGGCTTAAATTTAATTTGTGTTAGGTTGATTGCATTTTTTTCACTTAAGTTATTAAAATTATGTTCGTGTTGTTATAGGCATTGGTCAGTTGTTAGATTAAGTAAAATCATGATTAAGTTATTCTTGCATTATAATTTTAAGGTAACTAATGACTTAATTATTTAATCGTGTTGAAATTGTAATTAATTGACACAATACTTAATCAGTGCATGTTTAATCTTCTAAGGTAGCTGAGGGTTAAATTAGCGACGGTTTTAGACGGTACATTAGCCTTGCATAACTTGCAAGATTATTGTGATTATGTAATATCCCGGGTTAGGGGCTATTTTTATTATGGCATGTTTTGCATGTGTTGGCTTGCTATGTTGCTATTTTGGTGTCTTAGGGGCTTAATTGTAGACTAGGGGTATGTCTGAGTAGGTGGGAAACTTTTTGTTTTTGGGCTTAAGTAAGAGGAGTTGATGAAGCTGGGATATATGAATATTATTTGGTGTTCTTTAGCACAAAAGAAAAGCTAGTGGAGTGGCAAGGCATGCGTCACTTGGGAGCTTGGTGTGGCGTCATCTTCAGGTGAGGGAGGTCCAGAGTTCAAGTCGTAGAGCTCCATTTTGGTTCCCATTTTGGACGGCATGGGAGGAGGAAGTAGAAGGCAATTCAAATTCTTCTTTGGACTTGGTCAAACCGTTCAAATGGTGGGAGGAGAGTGAGTTTAGGAGGAAGACTTGGTCTTGTTGTTTGAATGTGGGGAGTGGAGTGAATGGGGGATTTTTGGCCGATTTTGTGGGGTGTTGATGTGGGAGTGTGGACGGTTTGGTAAGGGAAGTGAGGTGTGCCGAAATGCACTTTCCATTTTGTGCATTTTCGGCCAAAAGCATTTGTGGAGCCATTTCTTTTCTTTTTGCCAAAAGCAACCCGAAAATCAAAACCTCTCTAAGGCTTGCCGAATTTTTGTGTTGTTTTCTCAATATTCTTTGTTAAGTCGAATGTCCCTTACATGTCTCTCTTCTTGTTCATTTGAGTAAATCGAAACTAGCCATTATTTTCTTCTCATATTTTCTTTATTTCTACAACCCTTGTGCCGAATTTGCATTTTCTCTTAGCCAAAACTTTTGTTTCCTTTTTCTTTGAGCATAGGCCGAATATCACCCTCTTCCTTCCATCTCTTTTGGTGTTTTCCTTCCTTGGGGTTAGACCGAATCTTTCCTTTCTCCCTTCTAAACTTTTATTACCGATTTCTTTTTCTTCTTGAATCCCATCTCCTCTGTTTCTACTTCCAAAACTCTAGCCGTTTTTCCTCTTTCTCTTGGGTGGTTGAAGCCGAATTTCCCTTCTCTCCTAGGGGTTTCTTGTGGCCGAATTCTTGGTGGTTGGTGTTGGGGTAAGTGGTTGGCCGAATGGCCATCTCTCTCTTCTCAAGTATTATATTGATTGCGGTTTGTTCAAAGCCTATGATGGTTGTAGATGGAAGTGAGTTAATCACTTGTTTAACCTTTTCATATAGGGTCTTTGGATAGTGAAAGTAACCAAGAGGAGTTCTACTCTAGTAACCGATTGGTAAACAATGGTGGTGGTAAGTGATTGGTATTGGCATTAATCGTTCAATCTTTTGGTTTCGATTGAGTCAAGATTATTAAGGTTTAACTGCTCATCTTTTTATGGTATAGCCGATTGCTTAAGGAGAATCATTGTTTGATTCGGATTTGGTAGGAAACCAAATCATCTTAAAAGGTAAGGGTTCGATATTAACCCCTTTGGTTAATCGATGTTGGCGAATGTTAGATGTCTAACTCCTATTTGGCCGATTGTAGGATCAAGGATACAAGGAGCTTTAGATCGTTTCTTTTAGTATTAAAGGTTGCGCTTTGCTGTGTGTAAACTAACACACCGATATCTAGTAATATTGTTATTAAACCTGTTTGCCTATTAAAATCATGACAAGATGATGGATTATTGGATACCCAAACGGTATGTGTACGATATCCGGTAAGTCAAGGTATTGTTACTAGATTACCGATGATCTATATGGTATCATGACTATGTATGTATGTGATATGGGGCATGAGTCAAACATATTAGCATGATATGCATAATTTGTATGATATGCATGATTATACGAGTTGGTTTGTTGATGGGTGATATGAGTGGAGGGGCAAAGATGATTTTGTGCCGACGAGCACCAAAGTGTTTAGTAACACACCTTGTGACTTTGGGTCACCAGTGCTTTGGTAGCACATTTGTGTCTTTGGGACACCGAGGTTGGGCACCTCATTGCGACTTGTCCCCGTGGTTAACACCACCGTGGGTTGGCCCCACATGAGATATGGGATCGTCTCGCTAGTGATTGGGTATCACACGATGGGTTGGCCCCATCATTCGATTATTGTGACTACGGTCACCAAAGTGCTCTGTAGCACATTTGTGTCTTTGGGACACCAGAGGTTGGGCACCTCATTGCGACTTGTCCTCGTGGTTAACACCACCGTGGGTTGGCCCCACATGAGATATGGGATCGTGCGCTAGTGATTGGGTATCACACGATGGGTTGGCCCCATCATTCGATTATCGTGACTACGGTCACCGTTGCTTTGGTAGCACATTGTGTCTTTGGGACACCAAAGTTTTAGTAACACATTGTGACTATATGTCACCAGTGGTTTGGCACCACCAGGTGGTTTGGTACCACACGGGTAGAAAAGGGAGATACGGATGGTTAGGATCGGGTTGCATTAATTATGTTGCTATGTATGATGTGTGTTAGCATGTTGTTTCATCGGGAGCGGGATTTATGCATTTGAGTCACTCGACTCACCCTCTCCTTTGACATTTCAGTGACTCGTGAGACGCGGACATGGAGCCGGATGGACTCGGGTGCTCATGCCATGCTTGATAAAGTTTTACTTCAACACTATCATTTGGGTACTTTAGTTTAATTCATCATTATTTGAGTTTTTAATTTGGACTTGTAAAAGGGCCTTTAAATTATGTTTTATGATGGTTATGTTTTAATTAGATTCGCAACACCGCTTAACAAATAACTTGGCATGAAATTTTACTAAAACTTGGAAAGACAACGTTTTCAAAATTTTACCGCAATGTGTTTTAGACTATACCATCGGGTATCTCGCTATGTTTTGTTATTCAATAAACTCAAATGATTTTCAAATCAAACTCGACTTGCTACTAAGTCTAAAGTGTTTCAAAATGGCACTAAGAAACTATTGGAAGTCCTAAATGAAATCAACTCGTTCACTATGTTTTCGCCCGCTTTTAAAACGAAAAAAAAGATAACTCAAAGACGTTTTCTCTCGTAACATACCGTTATCGGTGTGGTGTCTTGTCCGAGTTTTTGGGTGTTACAATTGTGGTATCGAGCCAAGTTCAAAGGCTCACTGTGGGCCCTGAGGCCCAAAAATGTTTTCAAAAGGTTGTTTTGTTAATCTTTATTCTTAAAGTAAGGTTTGAAAGGCATGGCACCGAGTCTCCCACCGATTCGCCGCCTGTAAGTACCCTGCACTATTGCTTGTGAACTGATTGGATGTGATATGATTTGATGAATAGCAATAGTATACTACTTTAGAGATTGAAACCGATAGGATTCTCGTGAACTCGCGAGAACAAATCCTCTTAAAATATTCATAAGACTTGCTTTTTTAACAAGTGGAATAAATATCGATGCATAAAAATTCTTAATCGATACATAGAAAGATTAGTCATGAGCGCTAGAGGTGGACGTGGTCGTGGACGCAGTCGTGGCGGATGAGCCGCTTTACGAGCCCGTAGGATCCGGTCGAGGTTCGTAAAATGAGATACGGCCCGCCCACACCGGAGGTGGTGAGTTCCAAGATCGATCCCAGGGACGACGCAGCGGTGTCACGAGCGATCTTTGCGAGTGTTGGAAAGGGTAGCAGGAGTTGGTGGTGGCGCGGGAGTTAGGAAATCATGTTCTGAGCGACTTCGGGCCAATGGGGCCGAATTCTTCCGAGGTGTTTCGGTGTTGCCCCAAAGATCGCTGATCTACGCTAGAGGCAACCGAGCGGATCATGGATGATCCGGACTTGATCGGCCAAGAGAAGTCGAAGGGCATCGTGATCGCTTCTCCGGGATGAGTCATATCGGTGGTGGCTCACGGTTCGAGACGATGTGGTGGCAAAGAGAGATCTAACATGGGATTATTTCAGTACGCATATCAAAAGAAGTACATCGGAGCTAGTTATATTGACTCCCGTGGAAGGCATTTACGAGGCTTGTTCGAGGGAGTAAATCGCATTCGCTTTGAGTATGAGGCCGAGTTCTGGTCGAGTAGGTATGCCGGGGGCATTGTGGCCACCGAGCATGAGAGGTGTGTTCGTTTCGAGGATGGTCTCATGAGACGACTTGAGGTCGCCGATTGCTCCTCGAGGAGCGCTTGTTTGCTTGTCTTAGTTGAGAAGGCTAAGGTAGCCGAGGGGTTAAGGAGTCGCGAGACAAGGCATGGACGAAATAGACATAAGAGGAGCTTTGGGTCTTCGGGTCGTCGGGTAATCCGCAGAAGAGGGCTAGACCGAGTGGGCGAACCACCGCTAGGTTTGTTGTTTGCTAGCGCGGGACCGCCGCAGTGTGATCGGTGTGGGAAATCTCATTGGGGTGGTTGCCGGATCGGAGGAGGAAAAAAGGTTGCTTCGAGTGTGGTTCTCTGAGCACCGTGTGAGGGACTGTCCCGCGTAGGTTGGCTAGGATTCATCAAAGGCGTGGCCGTAATCGGGCTCGGAGGTAGTGGACCGCCACCGCAGAGGGGCCGTGGTAATGGCGCGAGGCGGTAATGGTTCTGCCTGGGTCGGGCCGCGAGCACCTTTGGCGAGAGTGCGAGTAGCTCGATGCTAGACGGCTGGATTAGTGTATCTTTGCGAGGCGTCGAGAGAGGGCGACGCACCGGGCGTCATAATCGATGACGTTCTTGATTTTGGTTCTCCTTATACTTGCTTTGATTGATGTGGGTTCAACGCACTCTTATGTTGCCGTAGTATAGTAGAGACCATGGATTTAGACTCGAGATATCTTCTAGCGCGATGACCGTGATTAACCCTCTAGGTCACTCTGTAGTAGTAGATAAACCGTTTAGAGAGGTACCCTTAGAACTCCAAGGGGTAGTGTTTGTTTCTTGATCCGATGGAACTACCGTTTGGGGAGTTCGACCGATTCTTGGGATGGATTGGTTGGTCAAGTACCAGCGAGGTTGGATTGCGCGCGCCAGCGCATGGTTCTTAAGACGGTTGAGGGGTGATGAGGTGGCAATGATAGGTAAGAGGAGGGATTACTTATCAAATGTGGTATCCGCTCGAAGGCGGAGAAGATGGACAGAAAGCCTGTGAAGCGTATGTAGTTCATGTGTATGCCTTGGAGGCTAAAGAGTCGGCGTGGGAGAAGGTTCGCACTGTTAAGGAGTTTCATCGATGTTTTTCCCGAGGAGCTTCCAGGTTTGCCGCCAGATCGCGAGGTGGAGTTCGGGATTGATCTGTTGCGCGCGCCGGTGTCTATTGCTCCGTATAGGATGGCGCCAAAGGAGTTGGTGGAGCTTAAGGCTCGAGATCCGTGAGTTATTGGATCGAGGTTTTATCGGTAGCCGAGTGTTTCGCGCGCTGGGTGCGCGGTACTCTTTGTCAAGAAGAAAGATGGCACAATGCGGATGTGCATAGACTACCGCCATTGAACAAGCCGACGATTAAAAACAAGTATCCGCTGCCACGGATAGATGATTTGTTTGATCAATTTGAAGAAGCGCCGCGGTATTTTCAAGATCGACTTGAGGTCCAGGTATCACCGATTAAAGGTTAAGGAGGCGGATATCCATAAAACAGCGTTTGGACTCGGTATGGGCACTACGAATTTCTAGTAATGCCATTCGGGTTGACTAACGCACCGCAGCCGCTTATGGACATGATGAATAGGGTGTTTCAAAGATATCTCGGATCGGTTCGTCGTGGTTTTCATAGACGACATCTTGGTGTACTCAAGGACAGAGGAAGAGCATGATAAGCATTTGCGAGTGGTGTTGCAGATTTTGAGGGAAAAGCAGCTCTATGCTAAGTTTAGTAAGTGCGAGTTCTGGCTTAGAGAAGTGACTTTCTTGGGTCATGTAGTGTCGGTGAGGATTCGAGTAGATCCTCGTAAGATTGAGGCGCTTTTGGATTGGAAGCCGCCTAAGTCGGTGGTGAGATTCGAGTTTTCTGGGTTTGGCCGGATACTACCGAAGGTTTGTTGAGGGTTTCTCGTTGATAGCGGCGCCGATGACCAGTTGCTTAGGGAAAGAATTTCCGTTTGTGTGGACGGAGAAACAGCAGGAAAGCTTCGATAAGTTAAAGAAGATTTTGACCGAGGCTCCGGTTCTAATTCAACCCGAGGCCGGTAAGGAATTCACGCTATTGCGACGCATCACATACGGGCTTGGGTTGTGTCTTGATGCAAGAAGGTAAGGTTGTGGCTTACGCTTCTCGACACCGAGGCCACATGAGGTCAACTATCCGACGCTTACGATTTGGAGCTAGCAGCTATAGTCTTCGCTTTAAAGATTTGGAGGCACTACTTATACGGAGAGAGATCGATAGTCTACGAGATCACAAGAGTCCAAGTATCTACCGACTCGTAAGGATTTGAATTTGAGGCGATCGTATGGGTCGAGTTCTTTGAAAGATTACGATCGCTCGATTGAGTATCATCCGGGTAAGGCTAACGTGGTGGCGACAGCGTTGAGCCGTAAGGTTGTTTCGAGTTAAGAGCATTGTTTGCCCACTTGAGCTTGTATGACGATGGGAGTATTCTCGCAGAGTTGCGAGTTAAGCCTACTTGGGTTGAGCGGATCGAGAAAGCAAGTTAGTGGATGAGGTTACGAGTGCGCGGGAGGTTACAAGTGCGTAATGGTGGTTTGGAGGTTACGGCTTGTCCGCAGTGATGGGGTTCGTGTTTTAAAGGTAAGGCTTGTATGCCTAAAGATGTTGAGTCGAGGCGAAGATTCTTCAGACGCACATAGCGATCCTTATGCTATGCACCACGAGGTAGCAAGATGTGTAAGGATCTTAGAGAGCGCTTTTGGTGGCTGGCTTGAAGAAGGAGGTGACAGAGTTTGTTGGGAAGTGTCTAACTTGTCGGCCAGGTCAAGGTGAACATCGCTTGCCGCGTCGGGTTTGCTTCACTGTGAAGATTCCTCGGTGGAAGTGGGAAAGGATAACCATGGATTTCGTCGGTGGGTTACCGCTTCGCCAAGCAAGAAAGATTCGGTTTGGGTAGTGGTGGATCGACCGACTAAATCACTCATTTTATCCCTGGGTGAGGTTGACTACTCACTTGAAGCTTCATGGTCGTATATTTCGTGAGATAGTGAGGTTGCACGGCGCGTGCGCTTTGATAATCTCGGATAGGGATCCCGATTCACGCGTCAAGGTTCGAAAGCACCGCATCGTGCTCACGGGTACTCGTTTGGATTTCAAAGACGGCTTTTCACCCGCAATGGACGGTCAATCGAAAAGGGTCATTCATATCTTAGAGGATATGCCGAGAGGTTGTGTCCTGGATTTCGAGAGGTAGTTGGGAGGAGTTCTTGCCATTAGTCGAGCTTGTTTGCCTACAACAACGATTACTGCGAGCATTAAGATGGCACCGTATGAGGCGTTGTATGGTAGGAAATGTCGCTCACCTACGTGTTGGACGGAGTTAGGTGAACGTCAGTTGTTGGGACCCGAGTTGGTTGCTGAGACCGAAGACAAGGTTAAGCTGATTCAGTCTCGATTGAAGGAAGCTTCGGACCGGCAGAAGTCTTATGCCGATCTTAAGCGAAGAGATATAGAGTTCGCTGTGGGGGATCGAGTGTTCCTGAAGGTCTCGCCTTGGAAGAAGGTGTTGAGGTTCGGGAAGAAAGGCAAGCTAAGTCCGAGATTTATTGGACCGTATAAGGTATTGAGACGAGTTGGACCATGGCGTGACGGCTTGAGTTGCCGCAGAGCTTAGTCGATTCACGACGTATTCCACGCTTTGATGCTTCGAGGTATCGTTCGGATCCGCTCGCATGTGGTAGCAAAGGGAAGAGATCGAGGTAAATCCGGATTTGACCATGGAAGAGGAACTGTGCGATTCTTGATCGGGATGTGAGGTCTGCGTAGAAAGTCTGTGCCTTTGGTTAAGGTTCTTTGGCGGAATCATGGCGTAGAAGAAGCTACGTGGGAACCCGAGGATACGATGAGACAAAGAATACCCGCAACTCTTTTGATCAGGTAATTTCGAGGTCGAAATTATTTTAAGGGGGGTAGAACTGTAATATCCCGGGTTAGGGGCTATTTTTATTATGGCATGTTTTGCATGTGTTGGCTTGCTATGTTGCTATTTTGGTGTCTTAGGGGCTTAATTGTAGACTAGGGGTATGTCTGAGTAGGTGGGAAACTTTTTGTTTTTGGGCTTAAGTAAGAGGAGTTGATGAAGCTGGGATATATGAATATTATTTGGTGTTCTTTAGCACAAAAGAAAAGCTAGTGGAGTGGCAAGGCATGCGTCACTTGGGAGCTTGGTGTGGCGTCATCTTCAGGTGAGGGAGGTCCAGAGTTCAAGTCGTAGAGCTCCCATTTTGGTTCCCATTTTGGACGGCATGGGAGAAGGAAGTAGAAGGCAATTCAAATTCTTCTTTGGACTTGGTCAAACTGTTCAAATGGTGGGAGGAGAGTGAGTTTAGGAGGAAGACTTGGTCTTGTTGTTTGAATGTGGGGAGTGGAGTGAATGGGGATTTTTGGCCGATTTTGTGGGGTGTTGATGTGGGAGTGTGGACGGTTTGGTAAGGGGAAGTGAGGTGTGCGAAATGCACTTCCCATTTTGTGCATTCTCGGCCAAAAGCATTTGTGGAGCCATTTCTTTTCTTTTGCCAAAAGCAACCCGAAAATCAAAACCTCTCTAAGGCTTGCCGAATTTTTGTGTTGTTTTCTCAATATTCTTTGTTAAGCCGAATGTCCCTTACATGTCTCTCTTCTTGTTCATTTGAGTAAATCAAAACTAGCCATTATTTTCTTCTCATATTTTCTTTATTTCTACAACCCTTGTGCCGAATTTGCATTTTTCTCTTAGCCAAAACTTTTGTTTCCTTTTTTCTTTGAGCATAGGCCGAATATCACCCTCTTCCTTCCATCTCTTTTTGGTGTTTTCCTTCCTTGGGGTTAGACCGAATCTTTCCTTTCTCCCTTCTAAACTTTTATTACCGATTTCTTTTTCTTCTTGAATCCCATCTCCTCTGTTTCTACTTCCAAAACTCTAGCCGTTTTTCCTCTTTCTCTTGGGTGGTTGAAGCCGAATTTCCCTTCTCTCCTAGGGGGTTTCTTGTGGCCGAATTCTTGGTGGTTGGTGTTGGGGTAAGTGGTTGGCCGAATGGCCATCTCTCTCTTCTCGAAGTATTATATTGATTGCGGTTTGTTCAAAGCCTATGATGGTTGTAGATGGAAGTGAGTTAATCACTTGTTTAACCTTTTCATATAGGGTCTTTGGATAGTGAAAGTAACCAAGAGGAGTTCTACTCTAGTAACCGATTGGTAAACAGTGGTGGTGGTAAGTGATTGGTATTGGCATTAATCGTTCAATCTTTTGGTTTCGATTGAGTCAAGATTATTAAGGTTTAACTGTTCATCTTTTTATGGTATAGCCGATTGCTTAAGGAGAATCATTGTTTGATTCGGATTTGGTAGGAAACCAAATCATCTTAAAAGGTAAGGGTTCGATATTAACCCCTTTGGTTAACTGATGTTGGCCGAATGTTAGATGTCTAACTCCTATTTGGCCGATTGTAGGATCAAGGATACAAGGAGCTTTAGATCGTTTCTTTTAGTATTAAAGGTTGCGCTTTACCAGGTGTGTAAACTAACACACTGATATCTAGTAATATTGTTATTAAACCTGTTTGCCTATTAAAATCATGACAGTATGATGGATTATTGGATACCCAAACGGGGTATGTGTACGTATCCGTAAGTCGGTATTGTTACTAGATTACCGATGATCTATATGGTATCATGACTATGTATGTATGTGATATGGGGCATGAGTCAAACATATTAGCATGATATGCATAATTTGTATGATATGCATGATTATACGAGTTGGTTTGTTGATGGGTGATATGAGTGGAGGGGGCAGTGATGATTTTGTGCTGACGAGCACCAGTGTTTTGGTAACACACCTTGTGACTTTGGGTCACCAGTGCTTTGGTAGCACATTTGTGTCTTTGGGACACCAGAGGTTGGGCACCTCATTGCGACTTGTCCCTGTGGTTAACACCACCGTGGGTTGGCCCCACATGAGATATGGGATCGTCACTAGTGATTGGGTATCACACGCGATGGGTTGGCCCCATCATTCGATTATTGTGACTACGGTCACCGTGCTCTGTAGCACATTTGTGTCTTTGGGACACCGAGAGGTTGGGCACCTCATTGCGACTTGTCCTCGTGGTTAACACCACCGTGGGTTGGCCCCACATGAGATATGGGATCGTGCGCTAGTGATTGGGTATCACACGATGGGTTGGCCCCATCATTCGATTATCGTGACTACGGTCACCAGTGCTTTGGTAGCACATTGTGTCTTTGGGACACCAGTGTTTTGGTAACACATTGTGACTATATGTCACCAGTGGTTTGGCACCACCAGTGGTTTGGTACCACACGGTAGAAAAGGGAGATACGGATGGTTAGGATCGGGTTGCATTAATTATGTTGCTATGTATGATGTGTGTTAGCATGTTGTTTCATCGGGAGCGGGATTTATGCATCTTTGAGTCACTCGACTCACCCTCTCCTTTGACATTTCAGTGACTCGTGAGACGCGGACATGGAGCCGGATGGACTCGGTGCTCATGCCATGCTTGATAAAGTTTTACTTCAACACTATCATTTGGGTACTTTAGTTTAATTCTTTATTATTTGAGTTTTTAATTTGGACTTGTAAAAGGGCCTTTAAATTATGTTTTATGATGGTTATGTTTTAATTAGATTCGCAACCTCGCTTAACAAATAACTTGGCATGAAATTTTACTAAAACTTGGAAAGACAACGTTTTCAAAATTTTACCGCAATGTGTTTTAGACTATACCATCGGGTATCTCGCTATGTTTTGTTATTCAATAAACTCAAATGATTTTCAAATCAAACTCGACTTGCTACTAAGTCTAAAGTGTTTCAAAATGGCACTAAGAAACTATTGGAAGTCCTAAATGAAATCAACTCGTTCACTATGTTTTACCCGCTTTTAAGCGAAAAAAGATAACTCAAAGACGTTTTTCCCCGTAACATACCAGATTCGGTCGTGGTGTCTTGTCCGAGTTTGGGGTGTTACAGATTAAACTATTTCAAGGTAGGAATACATTGTTACCTCACTTAATATTTTATGTGCTTATGAAGATTGATAATTGTTTGAATTGGCATTGAAAAATGTTCAAGAGATTAGTTAATTTAATAGGTACATATGAGCAGTAGTTAGCAAATTATCGAGCTACCATGAATTTATTCGTAACAACATGAACATGAATTTAGTAATTCTAAGTTAAGAAATGTAATTCATCTAACACAATTATGTCATCTTTGTAACACCCCAAACCTGGTCTATGCGTTAAGGCCAGATTTGACATGTCACATGAAATACATATACATCTAGACTTTTAAAGATCTAAGTAAATCAGATTTTCAAAACTTTGACATGGAGTTTATTGAAAACTAGGGTTGATTCATACATCAACCAATTTGAGACGTAAGAGTTTATAAATCGAAACTAAAAATTTAATTAATATTTCGAGAGGATTTAAAAGAGTTTGAAAGATGATAATAAAATTGATGATCATTTTAAAGAGAAAATTTCTTGAGTTTAAAAATATTTATGAAAGTTATTACGAAACCCTTTTTTTTCATATCCATTTGAGAAAAACGTCTATTTATGTTTTTAGAAAAATCTCACTTTGATGTAATTAAAGTAAATTATAAAACTCCATCAACATAAAACAATATTAAAAATTTATCCAGAGGCCTTATTACAACTTAACTTAAATTAACCAAAAATTAAAAGTACTTAAAAAGAAATCCGAGTTTCAAATAAACCATTATTCGTAGTATGGCCCCCACCTAGTCATCCATAGCCCAAGTCACCATCACCGATCGTTACTGAAAAAGGGTAAGGAAAACAGGTGAGTTACTAGAACTCAGTGTGTAACCCACTTACCATTGTTCACTGGGCCAAAATCCAATTAAGCATTTATTTGGGCCAAAGCCCATTCACAAAAAAAAAAGAAATCATATATAATATGCATGTGATATGCAATTCCCAAACCAAACCTAATTTTCCATCCGCTACACACCACCCGTATTCACCAAAGACACACCGTGGGGAGCTTTAGTCACCCACCCCCAACAACACACCAATCGTAGGTATTAAGCCGATTATATCAAATTTGTGGACAAGCCACCAGATTAACAGAATTTACATGGCATCGCCATTTTTCATATTTGTGGCAGAGCCACCAGAATTATGTAGCAGAGCTACCAGAACTTCTCTTCATCATTATCCCATCCCATGCAAATCATGTATATAATGCATAGCCATTTAGAACAATTTATTCAGATATTTCTTACAAACATTATGGCCCATTATAACAATTTATCAAGTTGGCCAATTAAGCAAATTATCATCTTGGCCCATTTAGCAATTTATAACATATCGGCCCATATAGCAAATATCAAATGGCCCATATAACAATTATTTCAATTTGGCCCATATAGCAAATATCTCAATCTGGCCCATTTAGCAAATATCAAATGGCCCATATAGTAATTATTTCAATTTAGCCCATATAGCAAATATCTCAATCTGGCCCATATAGCAAATATCTCAATCTGGCCCATATAGCAAATATCAAATGGCCCATATAGCAATTATTTCAATTTGGCCCATACAGCAATTATCAAATGGCCCTTTAAGGGTATTTTCGAAATTTTCACAGTCTTAATACCGATTTCATAGTCTTTACCAAAATAGTGATAACTATGCCATTTTACCCAATTTCACCAAAATGTGATTTAATCAAGCGATTTACCACTAACATGTTTTAAATATCTAACCCATGAAATATGGTGTGAGATTATACACCTGATTACGATAAGCACTACGCTATCCTGATCGTCGACACCTAAAATATTATAACGCTCGATTAGACATTGCTCACTATTTAATAAATCTACTCTAACACAAACGATCTAAGATTTTACCCTCGGGATCTAAACAACTACGATTTGTCGGGCTTTTCCTCGGTTGACGGTCCACAACCCGTGGAAAGTCTCGAGTCGCGATGCCTCACAATTGCGAACAACCTCGATTAGTTGATTCTCACCGGATGAGGGTCCACAACCCGGTGGGAAGTCTCGAATCGCCGAAACAGCCTTTCGTTTGAATTTAGAAGTAGAGATCGTAAATCCGCTCCTTTTTCGATCACCAATCACTACCCCTTTTGATTCGATGTTGTTTGCCTCCATTGAAAACAGATATTAGTCCAAACTAATATTACGTTATTATGAACGATTGATCTTAGGAGTAAGGTTGACTTACCACAAAATCCGAGTGATCCACGAATTAATCCCTATAATATAATCGGTTACTCCTTTCCATAATAATCATCTCAACTAATAAAGGATGATCATGAAATCCGTGAAGAACTCTTACCTTAGAGATTTTTGAACCGAATCCTAGCGATTGCGAGATAACTTCGGATGAATGATGGTTTGGCCTTCCACTATATCGCTACGAAGAAGAAAGGGTTTTGTTTAAAAGAGAAATAGATGATGATTTCGGTCAAAAACACCCTCCCAAGCCATAATATAGATTCGACAAAAGAGAAAAGAAAATGAAAAGAATTGAAAGAGTTCTTACCGATTGTTCAAAAGGTGAATGACAACCCGAATGAAAAAGAAAGATCAATGAAAGAATGGAAGATTCGACTATAGAGAAATAGTGGACTTAATATTCGGCTATGGTGAAAAATATTAGAGGGAAAGTGATGTTTGAAAGATTTTGCAAAAAGAAAAGAAGAAGAAGAACTAGAAAATATGATGGATTAGTTTCTATTTTCAAGGATGATGAATGAACAAAGAAATGGTCTCCAAGTTTGTATGCATTCGGCAAGAAGAAAGAAAAGAAATGGAATATGCCTCTTCAAGGTTGCATGGATTCGGCAAGGAGAAGAAAAGAAGTTTGGGAAGAAAAGCAAAATGATGCCAAAGTTGTTAATAAAGAATTGGCCAAAACAACCAAAATTTTACCTATTGCAATTGACCACATTCGGCTAGGAGAGGGAGTTTTGAGAGAAAAATACAATTGATGGTATTGGTATTTTGACCCAAAACTAACACTTTTGTTTTTACCAAAACATCAAGCACCAAATTTGCAATCATCCTATCTCCAAGCCATCCACATTCATCCCCCCTAGGATAAGAGTTTGGCCACCCAAACTTTCCAAAACACCATCCATAAAATAAGCCCCTTGTCCCCCTTACTTACCTATTTCTCTTGATTCCTTTCCCCTACTTCAACCTTGCCTTTTTCTTTTAGCCACCTTACCAAAAATAATGAAGTCCACCCTTTCCATAAATACTCCTTGACCGACACATTAAGGAAGGAAATAAGAAAAAAATAAAAGTCAAAATGCACACAAAGTGATTCGAACTCCTTCCCTTAAGGTACTACAAGTGACGCCATAGCCTCTTTACCAAATGCTCATTTATGCTAGCTATTTATTCAATTATTTCCATATGTTTTAAGGTCACTTACTCTATCTCCTAAAAGTGCTAAATTCCAAAAAAATTTACTAGATCCAAATAAATCCCGAGCCTTCTCCAAACCTCCTCAACATACAAAATTAATAATCTAACTAGCTTAGCACCAAAATAATGCAACACATGAAATTCAAATTCTAGGATGTTACAATTCTACCCCCCTTAAAGAAAATTTCATCCCCGAAATTTACCTGGTTAAAAGAGGTGAGGATATTGCTGTCGAATCGCGTCTTCAGGCTCCCATGTAGCTTCCTCCACTCCGTGATTATGCCGTAGAACTTTGACTAATGGTACTGACTTCCTTCTCAGCACCTTAACATATCGATTTAAAATTTGCACTGGCTCCTCCTCAAATGATAGGTCAGACCTTATCTCAACTTCCTCTACCGGTACTATATGAGATGGATCTGATCGGTAACGCCTTAACATTGATACATGGAAAACACTATGTATCTGACTCAACTCCGGAGGTAACTCAAGCTGATAAGCCACTGGTCCTACACGCTTCAACACACTATATGGTCTGAAAACCATAGGGCTCAACTTGCCCTTCCTTCCAAACCTGAAGATCTTCTTCCAAGGTGATACCTTTAGAAAGACTTGATCTCCTACCGCAAACTCAATATCCTTACGCTTCAGATCTGCATACGATTTTTGTCTATCCGAGGCTTCCTTTAACCGTGCCCGAATTACCTTTACCTTTTCCTCCGTCTCTGATATCACTCGGGACCCAATAATCGCTGTTCCCCAATTCAGTCCAACAAGTAGGAGTACGACACCTACGACCATACAACGCCTCGTAAGGTTCCATCTGGATGCTGGATTGATAGCTATTGTTGTACGCAAACTCTGCCAATGGTAGGAAATCTTCCCAACTACCCCTGAAGTCAATCACACAACCCCTTAGCATGTCTTCCAGAATCTGGATTACTCTCTCCGACTGACCATCTGACTGAGGATGAAATGCCATGCTGAAATTCAACTTGGTTCCCAAAGCTTCATGTAAAGCTTTCCAAAATTGTGATGTAAACCTAGGGTCCCTGTTCGATATAATAGACACTGGTACCCCACCTCACGATCTCCGCTACATACAACTTGGCCAACTTCTGCAATGAGTAATCCGTACGAACAGGTAGAAAATGGGCAGTCTTCGTCAATCGATCCACTATTACCCAGACGGAGTCTTTCTTAGTAGGCGATAAGGGTATGACACTAATGAAGTCCATCGTTATCCGTTCCCATTTCCATAATGGAATCTTTACCGGTTGCAACAATCCCGACGGCAATTGATGTTCCGCCTTCACTTGCTGACATGTCAAACACCTACTCACAAATTCAGTAACCTCCCATTTCAACCACCGCCACCAAGATGCTCACACGCAGTCTCGATACATTTTATTTTCCCCAGGGTGCATAGCATATGGGCTACTATGCGCCTCTCGCAGAATCATTTGCCTCAATTCCAAATCTTTGGGCATACAAATTCTTCCACGGAAACACAGTACTCCATCATTATTCAATCCAAATTCCCCTATCACACCACCTTCCACTTGCTGAAGTAATGAACCCAACTTTTCATCCAATGACTACTTTTCCTTAATCTGACCTAACCACACAGGCTTCACCTGAAGTTCGGCTAGCAGACTACCATCTTCATACAGACTGAGATGAGCGAACATCGCTCTCAAATCTGATATCACCTTACGACTCAACGCGTCTGCCACCACGTTAGCCTTTCCGGGATGATACTCGATTGAGAAGTCATAATCCTTCAACAGCTCTATCCATCTTCGCTGTCTTGAGTTCAACTCCTTTTGAGTAAGGAGATACTTTAGACTCTTATGATCCGTGTAAATGATCGACTTTTCACCGTACAGGTAGTGCCTCCAAATCTTCAAAGCAAGCACCACTACAGCCAACTCCAAATCATGAGTGGGATAATTCACCTCGTGCGGCCTTAACTGACGAGATGCATAAGCCACCATTTTTCCACCTTGCATCAACACACATCCCAAGCCCGTGTGTGACGCATCGCAGTAAACAATAAACTCTTTTCCAGCCTCAGGTTGAATCAATACTGGCGCTTAGTCGAATCCTCTTCAATTTCTCAAAACTCTCTTGTTCTTGATCCGACCACACAAATGGTACTCCCTTGCGCAATGATCTAGTTAGAGGTGCAAAGAATCAACGAAAACCCCTCAACGAAACGCTCAGTAGTAACCAAACCAACCCTAGAAAACTCCAAATTTCAGCCACTGACTTTGGTGGTTTCCAATTCAACACAGCCTCTACTTTTTGGGGATCAACTCTAATTCCTTAGGCCGACACAACATGCCCCAAGAAAGTCACTTCCTTCAGCCAAAATTCACACTTACTGAACTTGGCATAAAGTTGCTTTTCCCTCAATATTTGAAATACTATACGCAGATGTGAATCATGCTCTTCTTCATTCTTCGAGTATACCAAGATGTCATCTATGAACACCACCACAAATCAGTCTAAATAAGGTTGGAAGACCTGATTCATCATGTCTATAAATGCAGCTGGTGCATTGGTCAACCCAAACGACATCACCAAGAACTCATAATGTCCATAACGAGTGTGAAACGTCGTCTTATGAATATTTGTCTCCTCGACCTTAAGTTGGTGATAACCCGATCTGAAATCTATCTTGGAGAAAATCGAAGCTCCTCGTAACTGGTCAAACAGATCATCGATTCTCGGTAACGTATACTTATTTTTGATCATCAACTTATTCAACTGCCTATAATCGATGCACATACGCATCGACCAATCCTTCTTCTTGACGAACAAGACTGGTGCTCCCCACGGTGACACACTCGGTCGAATGAATCCCCGATCCAACAACTCCTGAATTTGAGCTTTAAGCTCCGCTAACTCCTTCGGCGCCATTCTATAAGGAGCAATGGAAACCAGAGCCGTTCCTGGCAATAGCTCAATGTCAAACTCTACCTCCCGGTCCGGAGGCAATCCAGGAAGTTCTTCGGGAAAGACGTCTGAAAACTCTTTTACCGTTCTAACACCTTCCACCGATAATTCCTTGGCATCCAACGCACTGATGAAGACTAGGAATGCTCCACACCCTTTTCGCACCAACTTTTCTGCCTTTAAAGCAGATACCACATTTGATAGATAATTCCTCCTTTCACCTATCATCACTACTTCTTTATCTTCCGAAGTTCTTATCGTCATCCGCTTTGCAAAGACAATCTAAGTTCGCACGGTGTTTCACCAACCACCCATGCCCAAAATAAGGTCGAACTCATTTGAAAGGTAGTTCCATCAAATCCGCCAAAAATGTTTCTTCTTGAACTTCTAAGGGTACATTTCTAAACAATTTATTTACTATCACAGCATTGTCCTAAAGGACTAATTATCATCATCTCCTTAGCGGTAATCTCAAATCTAATGTTCAGATTTCCAGCTACATCACTAGCAACATACGAATGGGTGGATCCGATATCTATCAAAGCAGTAACAGGTACATCGGATATAAATAACGTCCCGGTTATCATATCAGGTGCATTGCCATCCTCTCGGCATCTGACCGCATAAACTAACCCTGGCTGTCTCGCCTCTGCAAGTACCCACAAAACCATTACCTCTACCCGTGCACCTTGACCTCGACCTGCGCCATTACCACCTCGACCTAGTCCACGGCCCCTCGGTGGCTGCTGAGCGCCTCTAGCTGGCTGTGCATCATGGATACAAGCTTCCTGAGTCGGAGCAGTCCGTCGAGGACAATTCTTAAGCTGATGGTCCTTAGAACCACATTTGAAACAACCAACGGTTCTCTTCCAGCATTCACCAGGGTGTCGTCTTCCACAGTCAGCACATGGTTGTATCTGATTGGTAGCAGTAGGTGCTCTAGCTTGAGCTGGCTCATCATTCTTGGGCCTCTTCTGAAACCTTTTAGCAGGACCCGGGTACTTAAAGTCCCTCTTGCTATTGCCTCTATCTCTTTCTCGATTTTGTCGCTCCGAGTGCTTAGCCTCTTCGACTATTTTCGCTTTCTCCACCAGTGTGGCAAAATTCCTTTCATGTTGTGGGGCTATCAATACCCGCAACTCATCACTCAGCCCGTCTTCAAAACGCACGCAGCGTTCGTAGTCAATTGGCACAATACCTCGGGCATAACGACTTAGACGCAGAAATTCCGCTTTGTAAGCTGCCACGGTCTTACTTCCTTGAACCAGATTATGGAATTCCTTCCTTCGGGCATCCACATAGCTAGCCCCAACATACTTTCCTTGGAATGCAGTTTTGAAGAAATCCCAAGTAACGCGATCGGCCTGAGTGCCCTCCCGAACAGTAAGCCACCATTGATATGCCTCGTCCCTCAACAAGGACACAGCTCCTCTCAGTTTTCTGCTCGGTGGTGCACTCTAAATCATCCATAATCCATTCCACTGCCTCGAGCCAATACTCCGCTACACTTGGGCCACAGCCGAGACACCCCTAAAAACCTCGGCACCACTTGATCTTAGTTGTTTCGATATTGATCCACGAGCTGCTGGCCTAGTTCTAGCCCTAGCAACCCTTTCTAAGACTCGTAACATTGCTTGGGACAAAACAATGTCCTCCCTCATACGGTCATGTGATCCAGGTCTCAAATTTCGGTGACACAAAGGCCCATTTCCGGTATATGTCCCAACGCTTCAGACGCAACTCTAGTGCCTTGGCCTCTACCACGGCCTCGTCTACCGCGTCCACATCCTTTAGCGCTCATATTGAGTAATTCGATTTAATCTGATTAAAAGTTTTATGAATTAGTATACTATTTCGATATTTATTAAACAATATCTTATGAGGTATAAGAACTAAAGTCGTTTTCGTAAACGCATCCTATAGTCTCAATCTCTATAGTTTCAACATCTAAAACTAAAAGTTCTAGAGTGTTCCCATAGTCATATCACAATAATCATAATTTATTCATTAGTAACATGTACTTACTTGACATGGTGCTGGATACCCGTGGTGCCATACTTCCTTTAAAACATATGTCGAAAATTTAAAGCAACTCAAAAAAAATATTTTGGAACCCAAACCACAGCCGAGTTTTGAACCGGGCTCTGATACCATAAAATGTAACACCCCAAACCCGGTCTATGCGTTAAGGCCATATTTGACATGTCACATGAAATAAATATACATCTAGACTTTTAAAGATCTAAGTAAATCAGATTTTCAAAACTTTGACATGGAGTTTATTGAAAACTAGGGTTGATTGATAAATCAACCAATTTGAGACGTAAGAGTTTATAAATCGAAACTAAAAAAATAATTAATATTTCGAGAGGATTTAAAAGAGTTTGAAAGGTGATAATAAAATTGATGATCATTTTAAAGAGAAAATTTCCTGAGTTTAAAAATATTTATGAAAGTTATTACGAAACCCTTTTTTTTTCATATCCATTTGAGAAAAACGTCTATTTATGTTTTTAGAAAAAATCTCACTTTGAAGTAATTAAAGTAAATTATAAAACTCCATCAACATAAAACAATATTAAAAAATTATCCAGAGGCCTTATTACAACTTAACTTAAATTAACCAAGAAATTAAAAGTACTTAAAAAGAAATCCGAGTTTCAAATAAACCATTATTCGTAGTATGGCCCCCACCTAGTCATCCATAGCCTAAGTCACCATCACTGATCGTTACCTGAAAAGGGTAAGGAAAACAGGGTGAGTTACTAGAACTCAGTGTGTAACCCACTTACCATTGTCCACTGGGCCAAAATCCAATTAAGCATTTATTTGGGCCAAAGCTCATTTACAAAAAAAGAAATCATATATAATATGCATGTGATATGAAATTCCCAAACCAAACCTAATTTTCCATCCACTACACACCACCCGCATTAACCAAAGACACACAGTGGGGAGCTTTAGTCACCCACCCCGCCAACACACCAAACGTAGGCATTAAGCCGATTATATCAAATTTGTGGACAAGCCACCAGATTAACAGAATTTACATGGCATCGCCATTTTTCATATTTGTGGCAGAGCCACCAGAATTATGTAGTAGAACTACCAGAACTTTTCTTCATCATTATCCCATCCCATGCAAATCATGTATATAATGCATAGCCATTCACAACAATTTATTCAGATATTTCTTACAAAAATTATGGCCCATTATAACAATTTATCAAGTTGGCCAATTAAGCAAATTATCATCTTGGCCCATTTAGCAATTTATAACATATCGGCCCATATAGCAAATATCAATTGGCCCATATAACAATTATTTCAATTTGGCCCATATAGCAAATATCTTAATCTGGCCCATATAGCAAATATCAAATGGCCCATATAGCAATTAATTCAATTTGGCCCATATAGCAAATATCTCAATCTGGCCCATATAGCAAATATCAAATGGCCCATATAGCAATTATTTCAATTTGGCCCACATAGCAATTATCAAATAGCCCTTTAAGGGTATTTTCAAAATTTTCACAGTCTTAATACCGATTTCATAGTCTTTACCAAAATAGTGATAACTATGCCATTTTACCCAATTTCACCAAAATGTGATTTAATCAAGCGATTTACCATTAACACGTTTTAAATATCTAACCCATGAAATACAGTGTGAGATTACACACCTGATTACGGTAAGCACTACGCTTTCCTGATCGTCGACACCTAAAATATTATAACGCTCGATTAGACATTGCTCACTATTTAATAAATCTGCTCTAAAACAAATGATCTAAGATTTTACCCTCGGGATCGCGAACAACTACGATTTGTCAGTTTTCCTCGGTTGACGGTCCACAACCCGGAGGAAAGTCCCGAGTCGCTGATGCCTCACAATTGCGAACAACCTCGATTAGTTGATTCTCACAGGATGAGAGTCCACAACCCGGTGGGAAGTCTCAAATCGCCAAAACAGCCCTTCGTTTTGAATTTAGAAGTAGAGATCGTAAATCCGCTCCTTTTTCGATCACCAATCACTACCCCTTTTGATTCAATGTTGTTTGCCTCCATTGAAAACATATATTAGTCCAAACTAATATTACATTATTATGAACGATTGATCTTAGGAGTAAGGTTGACTTACCACAAAATCCAAGTGATCCGCAAATAAATCCCTATAATATAATCGGTTACTCCTTTCCATAATAATTATCTTAACTAATAAAGGATGATCATGAAATCCGTGAACAACTCTTACCTTAGAGATTTTTGAACCGAATCCTAGCGATTGCGAGATAACTTTGGAACAATGATGGTTTGGTCTTCCACTATATCGCTACGAAAAAGAAAGGGTTTTGTTTAAAAGAGAAATAGATGATGATTTCAGTCAAAAAGACCTTCCCAAGCCATAATATAGATTCGGAAAAAGAGAAAAGAAAATGAAAAGAATTGAAAGAGTTATTACTGATTGTTCAAAAGGTGAATGACAACCCGAATGAAAAAGAAAGATCAATGAAAGAATGGAAGATTCGGCTATAGGGAAATAGTGGACTCAATATGCGGCTATGGTGAAAAATATTAGAGGGAAAGTGATGTTTGAAAGATTTTGTAAAAAGAAAAGAAGAAGAAGAACTAGAAAATATGATGGATTAGTTTCGGTTTTCAAGGATAATGAATGAACAAAGAAATGGTCTCCAAGTTTGTATGCATTCAGTAAGAAGAAAGAAAAGAAATGGAATATGCCTCTTCAAGGTTGCATGGATTCGGAAAGGAGAAGAAAAGAAGTTTGGGAAGAAAAGAAAAATGATGCCAAAGTTGTCAATAAAGAATTGGCCAAAACAACCAAAATTTTACCTATTGCAATTGACCGAATTCGGCTAGGAGAGGGAGTTTTGAGAGAAAAATACAATTGATGGTAATTGTATTTTGACCCAAAACTAACACTTTTGTTTTTACCAAAACATCAAGCATCAAATTTTCTATCATCCTATCTCCAAGCCGTCCACATTCATCCCCCCTAGGATAAGAGTTTGGCCACCCAAACTTTCCAAAACACCATCCACAAAATAAGCCCCTTGTCCCCCTTACTTACCTATTTCTCTTGATTGCTTTCCCCTACTTCAACCTTGCCTTTTTCTTTTAGCCACCTTACCAAAATTAATGAAGTGCACCCTTGCCATAAATACTCCTTGACCGACACATTAAGGAAGGAAAGAAGAAAAAAAAATAAAAGTCAAAATGCACACAAAGTGATTCAAACTCCTTCCCTTAAGGTACTACAAGTGACGCCATGGCCTCTTTACCAAATGCTCATTTATGCTAGCTATTTATTCAATTATTTCCATATGCTTTAAGGTCACTTACTCTATCTCCTCAAAGTACTAAATTCCAAAAAAAATTACTAGATCCAAATAAATCCCGATCCTTCTCCGGACCTCCTCAACATACAAAATTAATAATGTAACTAGCTTAGCACCAAAATAATGCAACACATGAAATTCAAATTGTAGGATGTTGCAATCTTGATTAAAATCATTTTTTTATATCGTGCATTGGAACTTTTATTTTTATTTTTATTTTATTTTACTTAGTTAAATTGTAAATTTTAATCACTTCCTCAAAATCAAAATATTTTTCTTCACCAAAGTGTTTTAATTGCATTCATAAATAATTTTCTTGCACAGTTCTTGTGGGTACGATAACTTGACATTTAGTAGTCACTTTATTACTTGTTGCAATTGTGTACACTTGCACATTTCCATCGTTCCAAGTTTTTGGCGCTGTTGCCGGGGACTGTTCCAAAAGTCATTATTTGTGAATTTGTGAAATTTGCATTTTGGTTTATTTTTCTGTTCAAGTTTAACTTAATTAATTTTTCTGTGTTTGTTTTAGGTTTTTATGAGTATTGATCAAAAATATAAATTTAATCCCTGTAGACCTTGAGATTGAAAGAATTTTTGACAACCAAAAAGACAAGCATTTCATAGAAGGACCGAAGAGATGAACTACGTAAATCTGAATCAAGGAAATGGAGCGAACCCTGCTCAAAATCCTATCCTTATTACTAATGATAGGGATAAAGCTATAAGACAGTATGCCATGCTAATATTTCATGATCTTAATTCGGGTATTAGGAGCCCTAAAATCGAGGCACAATAGTTCGAGCTGAAGCCAGTCATGTTCCAGATGCTTCATATAGTGAGCCAATTTAGTGGAATGCCTACAGAAGATCCTCACCTTCAGTTAAGACTATTTATGGAGGTGACAGATTCTTTCAAGTTAGCCAGAGTACCCGAAGATGCACTACGATTAAAGCTGTTCCTATAATCGTAAAGGGACAAAGCTCGAGCTTGGTTGAACTCATTGCAGCAAAATTCCATTTCCACATGGAAAGAGTTAGCAAAAAGATTCCTCATGAAGTATTTCCCTCCTAGAAAGAAGGCTAAGTTGAGGAAAGAGATCACTGCTTTCCAACAAATGGATGACGAGTCCTTGTATGAGGCATAGGAAAGGTACAAAGAATTATTACAGAAGTGCCCTCATTATGGAATCCCTCATTGCATCCAACTTGAGACATTTTATAACGGTCTCAATGCTCACACGAGGATGGTAGTGGACGCTTCTGCTAACGGTGCTCTTATTTCTAAGTCTTATAACGAGGCTTATGAAATAATTGAGAGGATTGCCAGGAACACTTATCAATGGCCAACCAATCGAGTAGCGTTAGGAAGACGAGTCGCTAGAGTACATGAAGTGGATGCTTTCACTTCACTTGCATCTCAGGTATCTTCAATATCCTCAATTCTTAAAATTTTTACCACTAATGGGTTTAATAGTTCTGCAGCTCAACCACCCAATCAATTTGAAAGTATAGCCTGTGTTTATTGTGGGGAAGACATTTGTTCAAAGAATGTCCATCAAACCTAGAATCAATGTATTACATGGGTCATTAGAACCAGAACCGAGGAAGGCAAGGACTGCAATCCAATTTTTATAACCCATCTTGGTGAAACCACCATAACCTTTCTTGAAGTAACCAAGGGGCTGGAACCAGTAACACTTACGCCAAACCTAGACTGACCCAACCACCTATTTTTACCCAACAAGTTCAGAAACCAACTCAAGCTGAACCTTCCAATAGTTTTGAGAACCTATTGAAGGCGTATATGGAAAACAATGATGCCACTTTATGGAATTTGGAGAATCAAGTGGGTCAACTTGCCACTGAACTCAGAAACTGCCCACAAGGTGCTTTGTCTAGTGATACGGAGAATCCAAGAAATCTGGGGAAGGAGCATTGTAAAACAATGACATTGAGGAGCGGAAAGACATTAGAGCCCAACACTATCGAAGTTGAAGAAGAGCCAGCTAATGCTTAGGACTCAGTGGAAGTTCAACCGAGTGTTGAAATTCTTGTTTCACCGAAACCAGAATCTGCAAAATCCCATAAGGTAACTTTTGAACCAGTTAATTCTGATAAACTAACAACTTCCTTACATACAAAATTGCCACAGAAGACGAATCAACCAGTTCAAGTAAAGAATCCTCCACCACCCTACCCTCAAAAACTTCAAAAGCAGAAGTAGGATGTCTAGTTCAAGAAGTTTCTAGACGTACTCAAGCAACTTCGTATCAACATTCCGTTGGTAGAAGCACTTGAACAAATGTTGAATTACGTCAAATTCATGAAGGATATCCTGTCCAAGAAACAAAGACTTGGAGAATTTGATACGGTAGCCTTAACGAATGAATGCAGTGCATATCTTCAAGACAAATTACCCTAAAAGTTGAAAGATCTTGGATGTTTTTACCATAACTTGCAACATTGGAGCAACTTATTGTGGTAAGGCACTATGCGATTTGGGTGCAAGCATTAACTTGATGCCCATGTCTATATTCAAAAAGTTGGGAATAGGTGAAGTTAGACCTACTACGGTTACAGTTCAATTAGTAGATCGATCTTTAGCACATCCAGAAGGAAAAATTGAGGATGTATTGGTACGTGTAGATAAATTTAGTTTCTTTGCTTACTTTGTTATTCTAGACTTCAAAGCAGATAAAGAGGTGCCAATTATCCTAGGAAGGCCTTTCCTAGCAATTGAAAGGACCCTTATTTATGTGTAGAAAGGCGAGCTTACTATGCATGTTCAGGACGATCAGGTAAAATTTAATGTTTTTAAGTCTATGTGATTTCCTAACACACTTGATGATTGTTTTGTAGTATCCGAGTTAGAGGAATTAATCATGGAAAAGGAACTCAACTATGTTGAGGACCCATTGGAGAAAATTTTGACATCAGACCCTCCAAGTGATAAAAAAGGGGATGAATCCTTAGCTCTGCTAGAAGCTAATCAAAGGGGATTTAATCCGTAATCCCGCTTTGAATCTTTAGAGTTAGAAAGTAGGGATTATGCCCAACGAAAAAATCAATTGAGGAGCCACCAAAATTAGAACTGAAGGTACTTCCCTCACATTTAAAATATGTTTATTTAGGTAACGCTTCTACTTTGCCTGTAATTGTTTCAGCAGAATTGACCGAAAAGCAAGAAGGGAAACTCATCCTAGTGTTGAAACTATTCAAGAAGGCTATTGGATAGACCATAACCGATATTCGTGGCATTAGTCCATCTGTTTGGATGCACAAGATCATCCTAGAAGATGGCGAGAAAGGGACAATTGATGGACAATAAAGACTGAACCCCATCATGAAGGACGTGGTAAAGAAAGAAATCATTAAGTGGTTAGATGCGGGTATAATTTACCCTATCTCAAACAGTTGTAACACCCCAAACCCGGCCCATGCGTTATGAGCGGATTTGGTATGTCACACGAGCAAAACATGCTAAACTCTTTTTGTTCGTACTAAAATATTGCTTTGTTAAAATTCAAGAAAACAAGTTTGATTTGATAAAATACTACTAAACTCAAAGATTTGATTGATAAATCGATAAATTTGAACTAATGATCTTACAAAACCGTGACTTTTGAAAATGACATTGAAAATTTGAAAGAGAATCCAAGTCTTTTGAAAATATCGTTAATAGTTCGAGAGAAAATATCCGTGTTAAAAATATTTGTAAAAGTTTATTTTGAAATCCATTTGTTAATCGATTTTGGAAACCATTGTTTAAGTTTTTAGAAAATTCCCCTTTTTAAACAATTTAAGAAAAATAATAAAAACATCCCAACCAAAAAGCAAAAATAAAAATAGTCCCGAGGCCTTATTACAACATTTAACCCAAAATAGTAAATTAATAAAATAAACGAGAAAGAAGTCTAAAGTCCAAATAAACCATTTCCGAAGTATGGCCTCCCTCGAGTCATCCATAGCCCAAGTCCATATCATCAAGCATTACCTACAAGGGTTAAGAGAAAGGGGGTGAGTTACAAGAACTCAGTGTGAAATCCCCTTACCGTTATTCATTAGGTCGGAACCCAATTAGCAATATTTTGGGCCTAAGCCCATTTACAACAATAATAATGTATCAAATATAATATGCATATGATATGCAATTCCCAAACTAAACCTAGTTTTCCATCCGCTACACACCACCCGTACCAACCAGCACACCTGTGGGGAGCTTTAGTCACCCACCCCGCCAACACACCAAACGTTGGCATTAAGCCATTTATATCAGATTTGTGGACAAGCCACTAGATTAACAGAATTTACATGGCATCGCCATTTTTCATATTTGTGGCAGAGCCACCAGAATTATGTAGCAGAGCTACCAGAACTTCTCTTCATCATTATCCCATCCCATGCAAATCATGTATATAATGCATAGCCATTCACAACAATTTATTCAGATGTTTATTACAAAATTATTGTAATATCCTTAAATCGGGGTCTCTGTATTTTGTGTGTTTGCATGTGATGACATGCCTACTGTGCTAGTTTAGGGTGTTTTGGGGTCTAGGCATGACCTCGGGTTAGGCCTGAGACATGGCAAAAATTTTTGTTTTAGTACTTAGGAAGAGGGAGCTAAGGAAGTTAGGGGTTAAAAGAAATTTTCGGAGGGTTTAGACACAAGTGGAGCTATGGTGTAGTGGCAAAGTGACGCCACTTAAGAGGCAAGGGAGTGACGCCACATGCAGGGAAGGAGAGCTCAGGTTCGAGCAGCAGAAATCCCACTTTCTACTTATTCTTTTTCACGCCAAGTTGAGAAGGAGGAGTGCTCAGGTAGGACTCTGTTGGGAAGATATGGATCAAGCTGATAGATTTAAAATATGTGAAGAAGAGAGATTTTAGTTGGTGGACTCATTCAAACGAGTTTGAATGAGTGGAAGAGAGGTTTTTGTGGAGAAAAAGGAGGAGTTTTAGATGGGTAGAGTTCAGCCAAATATGGGAAGGTATTTTAGGCAAGTGCAATCGATTTTGGGTTCTTTGGAGGGTGGCCGAATATGCTATGGGAGCTAGCTAGAGTCGGCTAGCTTAGAAGGTGTTTTTCTTTTCGTTTAGTGCCAAAGCTGAAACCCTATTTGCTTTTGCTTTCTTTCTTTTTTGGCAACTCTTGTAATTAGCCGAACCACTTGTGCCATTTCTTTTGAAGAGCCAAACTTGGTAGCCATTCTCTCCCTTTTCTTTTCGGTTCACTCATTGTTAGCCTACCTTGCCGAATCCACCATCTTTGTTCACTTCTTCTTCTCCCTATTTTGCTCAAACCCGAAACCAACTTTCTTAGTTTCATTCGGCATCTTCCTTCCCTCTTTCAAATCTCCTTGTGCCAAAACTTCTTTCATTCTCCTTTGCCGAACCCCTTCAATCCCATTCCATTTTCTTATCCATGTCTACCATCTTGAAAAGCCGAAAGCTTTGTTGTCTCTCTTTCGTTTCCATCAAGAACCTTGGCCGAATACCCTTAGCCTATTTTTCTTCTCTTCTCACGTGTTTTAATCCCCTTTGAAGTGCCGAAATCTATCTCTTTCTTTTGGGTCATAGCCGAATCTCCTGGTAAGTATAACTTCTTGTTCTTCTTTTCTCGAGTGATTTGGTTAATGCCGGATCTCATTTGCCATTCTCTTTTCCTATTTCTCCATTCGTTATAAATCGGGATCTTAAACTCTTTTCTTGTTCTATATTAGTGAGGTAGCCGAAATCCCCAAATATCACTAGGGTGTGCCGAACTTTGGTGATTGGTGGCGAATCACGAGAAGGTAAGGGGTAAGTGTTTTGCGGTTTCGATATCTCCTGTTGTGATTAATACCAAGAAGGCTTTAATCCAATGATAGTGGTACTTGGCCGATTGTAGGGGGGAGTGTAGCCGAATACAGTGGATCTTTGGGATTTGGCTAATCGATCTTGGTAAGGGTCTTATTATGCGTTATTTCATCCTTTGGGATTTCTAGATGAGCCGAATGGGCTTTTGTTCATTAACAAGGTGTGGCCGAATACAGAAGGAGGAGGCAAACATTTCGTGATCTCGTTAGTTTCGTAGTAGTTTGGGATTTCGGTTAGATCTACGAATAGTCGGTGTGTAACGCTTACACACTTCGTTAGTATGATATGTTTATTATGTTACTGTTAATAGCCATTGAAACTGGTAGTTATGCCTTGTGGGCATGAGCGTGGACTCCGGGTAAGTCCCCTAATTATGGATCTCGATATATGCTATCATGTCATTGTTTAATGCTATGCCATGTGTTATTTGCATCATCATACGTTATTATGCCACGATTGATATGGACATGATGGTGGGATTGTTGAGAGGAGGGGGAAGAATTATTTGGACTGTCACTAGTGGTTTTGACCACACGACGGGTTGGCCCCGTCTTTGATATTATTATTTGTGACTAAGTCCCAGTGGTTTTGACCACCAGTGGTTTTGACCACATTGATGATATTTGTGACTACGGTCACCAGTGGTTTTGACCACATATGGATATTGTGACTCGTCCCAGTGGTTTGGTACCACAGTGGGTTGGCCCCACATATTGATTACGGGATTGTCATCAGTGGTTTTGACCACACGATGGGTTAGCCCCATCACTTGATTTGTGACTACGGTCACTAGTGGTTTTGTCCACACTTATATATTTGTGACTCCGGTCACCAGTGGTTTTGACCACCAGTGGTTTTGACCACACGGGGTAGTTAAAGGAGATTGGATGGTTAGGTTATGGGGTTGCATGATTTGCATGTTTTATTAATGACTTGTGTAAGTGCTATTCTATCGGGTTGGGGATTTATACACTGAGTCTCGGTTACTCACCCCTTCCCTTACATTTTGCAGATGAGGCATAGATCGCGGATATAGAGCCGGGGAGAACTCGAGGTGGCCATGCATCTTAGTTTCGGGTTTATCTTTAAATTACTATTTCGGTTTTTATTTTCTTTAAATTTGGTTTTGGACTTTTAATAAGGCCGCTAAGTTATTATTTTGGGTTTTTGATTACTTGATTTTATGTTAGATATATTATGCATATGTTAAACAACTTTGCATGTTTAAATAACCGGTAAAAAGCAACGTTTTAAAACTATACTTCTTATCGGGATTTTTAAACCTTACCATCGGGTAACATTATTCATAAGGCAATAACAAAGGTAATATAGATGATTTTCAAACCTAAGTTTTCCAAGCTCAAATACAAACGATTTTAAATTAACTAAGTTTAATTCACTCGGGTTTTAATAGGACTTGAATGTTTTTCTAAAGATTAAGAACGACAAACGAGTTTTCAAAAAGAGATTTCTAGGTTTTCAAGGCACCATAACGTTTTCAACTATGCATACACAAGATTTCTCCAAACTCAAAGCGATAAAAGAGTTTTCAATGAAAATAACTTGTTTTCTTCAAAATGTTTTCACTCTGTAACATGCCAGGTTCGGTCGTAGTGTGTTGACCGGGTTTGGGGTGTTACAATTTTGGTATCAGAGCCAAGTTCAACAGCTCGGCTGTGGGCCCGAGGCCGAGAAATGTTTTAAAATAGATTGTGGAAAGGTTTTATGGGAAAAGTATAGTGGTGAAAGCATGGCACCGAGTCTCCGACACCGATTCGCCCAGGTAAGTATCCCAAATTGTTGCTTATGATGTTATGATTATGATAATATGGGCATGATTAAATAGTATTAGGAACTACTTTAGAGATCTGAACTGTAGGATGGTATGAACTTGCGAAACAATCCCTGTATTAAACTTCTCATAAGACTGTGCTTTAATAAACAGTGGAATAAAGTCTAATGCATAAAACTTGTAGTCAGATCAATTCGTATCGGTAATCATGAGTGCACGTGGACGTGGGCGTAATACACGTGGACGAGGTAGAGGTAGGATGAAAGTGTCAGAACCGGTCGGGTCTAGACATGGGTCGAAAAGCGAGGTACCACCGCCGCCAGCTGTGGGCGCAAAATTTCAGCATCAGACGGGTGGTGATGACGCAGTGTCAAAGGCAATGCTGCGGATTCTGGAGAGAGTCGCGGGTGCGGGCGTTGGAATGGGAGCTAGGAAATCTGTGTCCGAACGAATCAGGGCTAATGGTGCAGAGGTATTCAGAGGTGTATCCGGCGTGGCACCTAGTACGGTAGAATATTGGTTGGAAGCGACGGAACGCATCATGGATGACCTGGACTTCTCAGCTGAGGAGAAGCTGAAGGGTATAGTATCTTTGCTTCGAGATGAGTCATATCAGTGGTGGCTCACAGTTAGGGACGGAGCGATGGCGGATGACATTACTTGGGAATTCTTTAGAGCAACCTATCAGAGGAAGTACATTGGGGCTAGCTACATTGATGCGCAGCGCAAGGCGTTCTTGAACTCGGTCCAGGAAGTAAGTAAGATCAGACGTAATATGAGGCGAAATTTCTTGGTGACCGGTATGCACGGTATTGTGGGCACGGAGCATGAGCGCCGTGTGTCGATTTGAGGATGGGGTGAGAGACAGTGCGGATGTTAATTGCCCCACAAAGGGAAAGAGAGTTTGCGGTCTTAGTGGAAAAGGCCAAAGTTCTGCGAGGAGGTGAAATAGTCCATAAGGCGGAATCAGGATAAGGGTTGGAATAAGAGGAATTCTGGATCATCAGGGTCTGCCGGGAATTAGCAGAAAAGGGCTAGGTATGGTAGGCCGAATCAAGTTGCTAGGCCTGCTGCTGCTAACAATCAATGGCCGCCACGATGTGCTGAATGTGGGAAATCTCACACGGGAGAATGTTGGACTGGAAATAGAGGATGTTTCGAGTGTGGATTGATGGGGAATCGAGTGAGGGATTGTCCACAGAGACCAGCTAGGTCGCAATCGGGGATCGAATCGCATACGCATCGGGAGGGGATGGTCGGCCCGACCACGGAGGGGCCGTGGTTCAGCCGGGGGAGGTAATGGCTCTGGTAGAGGCCGTGGAGCACCGGGCAGAGGTGCAGGTGGGGCAGAGGTGAGACAGCCTGGATTGGTCTACGGAGCGAGGCGTCGAGAGGAGGGTGACGCACCGGACGTCATAACTGGTACGTTCTTAATCTTTGGTCTACCTTATAATGCTTTGATTGATGTGGGTTCGACGCACTCGTATGTGGCCAGTAACATAGCGGAAATAATGAACTTAGACTTTAAGATTACTTCTAGGGAGATGACAGTAATAAGCCCTCTAGGTCACTCTGTAGAAGTAAATAAACTATATAGGGATGTACCCCTAGAACTTCAAGGGGTCGTGTTTTTGGCTGACTTGATGGAACTGCCGTTTGGGGAGTTCGATCTGATTCTCGAGATGGATTGGCTAGTAAAGTATCAGGCCAGTTTGGATTACGCAGCAAAGCGCATGGTGTTAAAGACAGTGGAAGGCGAAGAGGTGGTGATGATAGGTAATAGGAGAGATTACCTATCCAATGTGGTCTCTGCACTGAAGGCGGAGAAAATGGTTAGGAAAGGTTGTGAGGCATTTATGGTGCATGTCTGTGCTTTGGAAGCCAAGGATGCAGCTGTGGAGAATGTCCGAACTGTGGGGGAGTTTGCTGATGTATTCCAAGAGGAACTTCTGGGTTCGCCCCCTGACCGCGAGGTTGAGTTTGGTATAGACTTGTTACCCAGAACCGCGCCAGTGTCTATTACCCCGTATAGGATGGCGCCGAAAGATTTGGTAGAGTTAAAGGCTCAGATTCAGGATTTGCTGGACAGAGGTTTCATTCGGCCGAGTGTATCACCTTGGGGAGAACCTGTGCTTTTTGTTAAGAAGAAAGACGGTACTATGCAGATGTGTATAGACTACCGCCAGCTGAATAAGTTGACGATCAAAAACAAGTATCCGTTGCCCAGGATAGACGACTTGTTTAACCAACTTAAGGGTGCATCGGTTTTCTCTAAGATCGATCTTAGGTCGGGATATCATCAACTCAAGGTGAAGGAGGCTGATATTCATAAGACGGTGTTTCGTACTCGGTATGGGCATTACGAGTTTCTCGTGATGCCATTCGGGCTGACCAATGCACCGGCAGTATTCATGGACATGATGAATCGGGTGTTTCAGCCGTATTTGGATCGATTCATCGTGGTGTTTATAGATGACATTTTGGTGTACTCGAAATCTGAGGAGGAACATGACGCGCATCTTCGGGTGGTTCTGCAGGTTTTGAGGGAGAAGCAGCTATTCGCCAAGTTTAGTAAGTGCGAGTTCTGGCTTAAGGAGGTGACTTTCTTGGGTCATGTGGTATCAGCTGAGGGGATTAGGGTGGATCCTCGAAAGATCGAGGTAGTGTTGGATTGGAAACCACCTAAGTCGGTTGCAGAGATTCGAAGTTTTCTGGGTTTGGCAGGATACTATAGGAGGTTCGTGGAAGGTTTTTCTTTGATTGCAGCGCCGCTGACTAAGTTGTTGAGAAAAGGGGTTCCGTTTGTGTGGTTGAGAAACAGCAAGAAAGTTTTGACAAGTTGAAGAAGATTCTGACTGAAGCTCCGGTTTTAATTCAGCCTGAGGCAGGGAAGGAATTCACGGTCTATTGTGATGCATCACATACTGGCTTAGGGTGTGTGCTGATGCAAGACGGGAAAGTGGTAGCGTATGTGTTATAAATGGTTAAATCATAGATTTAATATCTTGTTGAGATGTGCTTATTAAGGAATATTTATATATATATATATGAATATGTAATTAACATAGCCGAATGTGATAGGACATATTTGAGATAAATGAGTTGGTTTAATGATTTTATTTATGGTAAAATTGGTATACAATTATCAAGTTACTAGCCTTTATAAAGTGCAATGACTTGGGTTTGGTTTAGTAATGCCCGTAACCCTAATCTAGCGACAGATACGGGTTAGGGGTGTTACAGTGTAAGGGTTCGACTCTTGACTGATCAAGAACCTGTTATTGCCGAAACTGGGGGTTCACTTCGGTCTATTCTCATAGCCGAATTTGTTTTGGTTCGGTTCCTCTTTAAGCTAGGTAAGGGGTTTTTCTCTCTGGTTCTTTTGTGTCTATTTCTTCCAATCCGTTCTATTCTGCCTTAACCCAACCTCCTTGTTAGATAACCATCGTTCTCTCTGAAAGTACTGTACTGATCAAGACTCTCTTCATGGATGCGAGTGCTAGCCGTTCTAAGGAGGTATAGACAAAGGAGCCTGAGGGGAGTGGACTTGTAGTCTCTACTCCTAAGTTCAAACGACGTGCGATGTCAGCGGTTCTAGATTCTCCGCCAGGTTGTGGTAGAGAGCCGACATCGGTTTGGGATAGACAAATCGTTGTTATTCCCGCTAGTGAGAGTGACGGCGTTCAGGAGTGTTTAGTTCTTCGCGTAATCAGGTGTGTAATCTCACACCTTCATTTGTTTGTCTAGTGTTAAACTGCATATTGGCTAAAAGCCGAAATAGCCGTAATGGCAGATGAGATACCCTAGTGGGTGAGGTTGGAGATACCAGGTAAATAACAGTTATGACTATGCTATTTGAATAACTTAGCATGATTATATGTGTGTTCAGATTATCCGATGTACATTGTTATATGTTTGTATTCATCACATTATGATAATATGTTGCATGGGATTGGGATATGATATTGATGAAAGTGGCAGAGTATTTCGGTGACTCTATCACATTTTTTCGGTGACTCTGTCACATTATTTCGGTGGCACTGCCACAATTTCGGCGATGAGCAGTGTGACTGCCATCGATGGTGTGTAGCGGATGAGGGTTGATTGTAGAAATCCCCACCGATGTGTTTTGGTTGGTCAGGTGGTGTGTAGCGGATGAATTACTAGGCTGGGATGGGTCGTATTGCATTGCATTGCATTCATTATCTGCTATACCATGTTAATAGGGCTAAGGCCCAATTTGATTTCGTAAGGGCTAAGGCCTAGTTGGACTTTGAATGGGCTCGGGCCCAACTATTGTTCGTGTGGGGAATTACACACTGAGTTCTCGTAACTCACCCCTCTGCTTAATTTTGCAGGTAATTCCTAGCTTTGCGGATTTGGGAGCCGGGGTGGACTTTGTGGTGGCCATGCGTTATTTCTTTCGTAAACTCCATTTTTCATTACTTTAAACTTATTTTAATTTGGGATTATGTTCTGTAATAAGGCCACTAGGATTTTAATTTGGTTTTTGTTTTAACGCATATATTATCTACGATGAATTGATCAGCACGGGGTTTCCCTAAAAATGCAAACAACCGTTTTCCAAAATATTAATGAACGGTTCACAAACTATTGAAAATTCAACTCGGGTTTTCTTAAAACTTCATAAACTATTTCAAAATGGCGCGTTTTCTGAAAACCATCGAATCTGAATTCTCTATTATAAAACAGTCTTCTGGAGTAGTAATACTTATAACATTTTGCAAGAAACATTAAATCAAGTCTGTTTTTTTTTAAATTGAGCCAAAACTCGAAATTTTTAAACGATCACGAAGTTCTTTAACAACCTTTCCATGTGACATGCCAGATCCGGTCGTAATGTCGAGGCCGGGTTTGGGGTGTTACAGATACAGTATCGTTCATTTTACCAGATATTTAATTTTCCTTGTTTTTCATTTTTTTGATAAAAAACAACCCGAGGGTCAACCTCATTTTATTGCTTCACGAATAATATCATTGTGGGTTTCCAACGGATAATCCAAATTAAAATTCAAAGTACATTTATTTTTAATAGAAAGCCTACTAAGTAAATCAGCTACATCATTACTATTATAGTCCACCCATTGGAAACGGACCGAAGCAAAATTTCTAAGGATCATGCATTCCTTGTTGACACATTGGCACAAGATGGTGACATCGTTCTCACGCTTATTGATAGTGTTGATTAAAAGTGCGTTGTCAGACTCCACAATTAATTTTGAAAATTTCATAGAGTTGGCCAGCTTTAAACCCGCGGACAAGGCCTCCAACTCCGCCCAAATAACATCAAAGGTTTTATTAACCAAACCATAATAGCCGCCCAAGACAAAACCATCAGCGTCTCTCACTATTATCCCGTACCCGAAACACCCTTCTAAAATCACAGCATCAACATTGACTTTTCCAAACTCCTTCGGTGGTTTCTTCTAACCTTTACACACCGGCTTAGGGGGAATCACGGGGGGTTCGTTGAGATTGAAGATTCTATACTCGTTGCTTAGCGCCTGTGCCCTCTCCCAAACCACCATAGTCAGGTCCTCCTTTCCCTTGAACATCAGCTTGTTCCTGTTATTCCAAACATTCCAAAGAAGCGTGAAAAAATCTGCAGTAGCCTTTGAGTCGAGCTTACGAAGAGTATCTTCCAGCCAATGAATGCACCTATCATATCTGCTTTCAATGAGTATGTTATTTAACCCCCCAAACATAAAAACTTCTCGGGCCTTCGGGCAGTCTTTCATGGCATGAAGCAACGTCTCTACATTATTATTGTATCTCGGGCATGTTGTGGAATAATCCTGACGGATGCGAGCAATGTTTTTGTAGGTTGGTAAAATGTCGTGGCCGATTCTCCAACTGAAAACTTTAATCTTAGGGAGCATTTTAAGCTTCCAAATGGCTTTCTAAATTAGTCTGTGAGGGCCAAAACCAATTCTCTTAAGAAATAACCAAGAAAAAAGTAGACTTTAAAGTATAAAAACCATGAGGATTTTGAATCCAAGTAAGGCTATCTTTTATATCATTATGAGGAATGGTTAAATTGCAAATCTGCTCCCCCATTTTTTTCGTACAACTTCATAACCCTTCTTCTTTTCCACCGCTTCTTTTGCTGGTCCCACAAATCATGAACTTTGTTTTCATTGTTGGTCAACAGAGTCTGATCCAGAGATGTCCCATTCAACCTCTCTATGCCCATTGGTCCCAGCGAATATTTATTATGCTGCCATCCTCGACCTGCCACATAAAACCATCTTTAATTTTGGCTGCCGCTTTAGCAATGCTCCTCCAGGTAAACGACGGTTTATCACAAGATTTTGATCTGAACACGTCACCCTCAAGCAAATTAAAGGAAGTCTCTGTCTGAGGAATCAAGGTACCAATAAGCTCAAACACTATTAATGAATTCTTCCAATTACCTAATTTCGAAGACGATGAATATTTTTTTCTTGACGAGAAATATTGAGACTAAAAGTTTGCAAGAAATTCTCGAGGAACTTACAATTCCAGGTTCTAAGTGGACTGCGTCAAAGTATGGAATTCACACTTGTTGTAGAGAATATTTGACACCACTAGCGAAGGTGTGGTTCTATTTCATTCGATTTAGCCTTATGCCTATTTTCATGGGACTGCAATTTCACTAGAGCGAATGGTCTTATTATACTCGATTTTAACTGCAAAGATCATTGATGTGGGAAAAATCATTCTAAGAGAAAAGCAAAATTGTGCTGCTAGACATTCTGGCCCAGCTTGCTTTCTCTTTACGATAACAATTTTGTGCTTGAAAGCTAAAATTCTTGCAAACGTAAAGAAGACAGGTTATAGCCAAGGCACAATCATAGATTGGGACCTCTACCGAATAGTGAGAGACTCTATTCTCCAGCAACGAGTTGAACAGAGCGAGGATCCCGAAGAAGAAGAAGATGAATATCCGACAGAGATCAAACCAATGCAATCAGCTGAAGTCCCTGATAAGGCAGAACCAATGGAACTAGCAATCGAACCTGACATGACAACCTCAATGTTCAAAACTCAACCGCCTCGTCTAGATCTTCGAGATGAGCTGTCAAAGTTGATGGACATAATGCAATATATGCAGTGGAAGCAACAAGCTTACTAGATATATAAAAAAATACGAGATGACTCAATGAGAAGAGCTCTTACGAAAATATTCAATGACCCATTTATTTTTGTGCCTGAGTTTCCAGATTTTATATTTGAACCATAGAGTCCACTATCGAAGAGGGAACGAAGCGATTCATGGAAAAAAAAAAGATGATGGAGCAAAAAATGAGTCAAATTCTAAGGGATATGCAAATAAATAAGAAAGGGGGGTCTTTAACTTATGTTATTTTCTTTCTTAGGGTATTTTAGGATTAGGATCTATTAGGATTTTTAATTTTTTACATAATAAAACAAGAGATGGAAATCATGAATAAAAATGAACAAGTTATTATAATAAGAAGTGTGGAAATAGATATATACATGTTTAAGATTGGATCTAGAATGAGCTTGGTACTTAAGTAGTCAAATTGACTCACCTCCTCTTTTTTAGAGTCCTACTTGGTGTATAGTATCTATTCACTTCTAACAATGAGGACATTGTTCCTCTTAAGTAAGGGGTCCAAAAATTTGAAATTGTTTTCTCTCAGAATAAAATTTTCTTTTATTTATGATTAGGTTATATTTTGTTCAAAAATATGAAAATTTGTTAAGTATGCTAAACTTTAGTATGAATAAAGTTCTAATATTTCAAATAATTGTTATGTTAGCTAAATTATGACATAAATGTACTATTAATAAAGTATGTAAATCATACCATAAAATTTTAGTTCCTTAGGAAACCTAGGCATGCATGAAAGTTTAAGTCTCTAGAATTGACTTAGCAATTTCTCAAGGCGAAATCTTAGGAAGCATGGAATGTTGAAAATGATTTAGGCAGACTTTGTTTGGACCGTTTGAGCCTTTCAAGCCAACCTTAATGAATTTTTATCCTTTGAAACCCAACTTTGAGACTATGTGGTCTAATTTTATTTGAACCTTTGCAATATTTAGCCATCACTTTTCTCTTAATTATCTTTAAATTGTCCCAAGCACTAGACTCAGTACTATTCAGAATATTCTTTGAAAATAAGTTTGGGGGAGTTGAAAAGAATTATCAAATGCTCATTAAATTGTAGTACATAAGAAAAATACTCGTGAAAAAAAAAAGAGAAAAGAAAAGAAAAGAAAAAAAGAGAAAGCATATTTACTCGAAAGAAATAGATGTACAAAAGAGCATGTGAAAGAAAAATAAGTTGGTGTATTGAAGGTAATTATTTTGAAGGTCTGATTCAAGCCGAGTCTAGGGTTTTCAACCTAAAATTATCTATCTTTTACACACCCATAGCCTAGCCACGTTACAACCTTTTTAAAATACCTATTGATTCAAGTTCCTATGCTACCTACATTAGTGGAGAGAAATTGCTATGTTCAACATATGAAGGTATAAATTAAACTTGATGATTGCAACTTAATATTAAATAAGAGAATAAAATTAAATTTGTAGGGATTTAACATACCTTTATTAAGTAAGAATTTAGTTTATTTTTTCTTTCATAATAATAATTGAGATTAATTTGAATGATATGTATACTTAAGTAGCATAAATATCACATTTCTTGTTCTTGACCATAAGTATACTAAATTCATAATTTTGGGAAGAATGTTGTTCTGAAGGAATTTTTCAAGGTGTTTCCAATAAATTCTGTTTAGTTTGTGCATTACTCAGGACAAGCAATGAATTAAGTTTAAGGGTATGGAAACACAAAAATATACACACTTTTTCATGCCCTTTTTAACTAAAATTCATTCAATTTCGTAGTAATTCTTGTCGAAAAATATATAATAATTATAAAATAATTAAATTTTACTTAAATTATTAACATGTTGAATTTTAATTAATTTTATCATTAAATTATGATTAATTTTGACTTATTTTCGACAGATTCACACAAAAGGCAAAAATTGGCTCGGCAGACACTATTGGAAGCACAAAATCGAGAAGCGATTTTGAAGCATCGAGGAGAATTAATTTTTCAGCCTAAAGATGGTCCAAATTATGAATATTAATTCATCATATAATTAATTTTAATTTTAATACAATTTATTTTGTGTTAAATAATTATTATTAATTAATTATGAAAAGAGGCCCGATTATGCCAAACCGAGCGACTGATCCAATTGAACTAGGCTGCCCAAAACCGTCCCACATGCTGACCCAATCATCTTATTTAGCTGATTATTTTCCTTGCAAAATAGTCCTTGAAGCTTCCTTGAAATTTCATTCAAACCTCTACACTTATCAAGCTTTTGTAGATTTGCCCCTAGCTAAATTTACCAAGTTTGAAAGCTTCAAAGTTGCCATATGTGTGGCCGGCCATGGGGCGAGTCTATGGATTTTGATTTATGCTATTTTTAGCAGCCTATCCAACCTATAAATACCCCCCATTGGTGCTCATTTCAAACACAACTCTCATCCTTTCATTCTTCACTTCTCTCTCATTTTCTCTTTTCAAAACCCTTCCTTTGTTCACCATTTTTCTCTTCCATTCCCTTGCCAATTTCCCCTCTTGGAAAATATCCCTTCAACCACCGTTGGAAACAACATTCAAGTGCTTGTAGAAGCCTCATTTCAACAAGAACAAGCAGAGAAGGAGGAGCGAAGCAACTTAGTCCATCTTCGGAAAAACACCAGATTTGATTCTAGTTCCCTATCTTTTAATTTTTATTGTTGTTGTTATTAAAATGTCTATGAATACTTCTTATGTTGATATTTTTAATTTAATTAAAATGGCTTAAATTTAATTCGTGTGAGGTTTATTGCATTTCATTCACTTAAGTTATTAAAATTATGTTCGTGTTGTTATAGGCCATGGTAAGTTGTTTGATTAAGTAAAATCATGATTAAGTTATTCTTGCATTATAATTTTAAGGAAACTAATGAATTAATTATTTAATCGTGTTGAGAATGTAATTAATTGACACAATACTTAATCAGTGCATGTTTAATCTTCTAAGGTAGTTGAGGGTTAAATTAGCGACAATACTAGACGGTACATTAGCCTTGCATAACTCGCAAGATTATTGTGATTAAACTATTTCAAGGTAGGAATACATTGTTACCTCACTTAATCTTTTATGTGCTTATGAAGATTGATTAATTGTTTGAATTGGCATTGGAAAATGTTCTAAGAGATTAGTTAATTTAATAGGTACGTATGTGCAGTAGTTAGCAAATTACCGAGTTGTCGTGAATTTAGTCGTAACAACATGAACATGAGTTTAGTAAATCTAAGTTAAAAATGTAATTAATCTAACACAATGTTGCGATTGTGTACACTTTAACATTTCCATCATTCTAGAAATAAAAATAAACATATACTCCTTAAAAGAAATAAAAACTAAAGAAAAAATAATTTCCCCCTTTTTTTATTTATTTGACTCATCCTCCTCGTCTTCCTCCTTTGATTCTTCATCCTCACTTACTTTGTCATCTTCCTTCCATGAATCAAAGATATAATTTGGGAACTCAAAAAGAAAATAGTTAAAGATGTTTTTAAAAGTTTTTCTTATAGAATCATCTCTAACTTTTGCATATTCCCAATAAGCCTGTTGTTGGTTTTGCATAAATTTCATCATATCCATCATAGTTGACAAATCTAATTTCTTTACAGTGTTAGAAGAAGTAGGCATTGGAATAGTCAACTCAGGATCAATACTTGGTCCAACTGGTTCATCATCATTTGCTCATCTCTTAGTGCAGAAACTTTTAGTTCCTTTATCGATTCAGGCTCATTCAGTTCTTCCTCCAATTCTACTTCTTCCGTTTCAGTAACTGAGTTGGCTTCAATTTCAAATTTGTGTGATGACTCATCAGTTTTTGGTTCTATTGGTTCACTCGGTGGGTTTAGCTCATGGACATTCTCCACTAACCTTTAGGTTTGCTTTTGTTTTAGCTTGGGCCCTTAAGCAAAGTGAAGTTATCAATGATGGAAAGTAAGAACTTTTGATCTTCTTTCTAGCACAATCATGGATTTCCTTGAGAATGATCTTCCCAGCATTGATAGACCTTTCTATCATAATTGCATATAACAAAAGAATTTACTCCGTCGAGATGGTGGAACTGTGTGAGATAGGCATGAAACTATATCGAACAAAGTAAAACCATACCTTAGCCAATTACTTCAAATATCCCCTTCTATAAGAATGACTACCATACTTCCTTATAATCCATTGGGATCCCGGATGTGCCACAACATTAAGTACTTGTGAAGAAAATCCCAATTTATGTTTGTCATTATGGCAAAGTATTCAACTTCTTCAACATCAGGTAGGTTAAACAAATCATTAATGGACTTAGAAGTTAAGGGTACCTTTTTCTTGCAAACAAGAACTTCAGTAACATCTGGCTTCGTCAAATTAGCGTAGAACTCTTAAACTAACTCATAATCAGGCAATGATCGTGCATCGCAAAAATAGATCCAATTGAGGCCATCAATTGTCTTTCGAATTGGTAAGGGCACAACCATCTTATCATTTCTTTCCAAGTTGAAACCTTTTCTTGGCATCATAGGTTGACTCTTAAAGATTGAATCAAACCTCTCTTTCAGTTCTTCATCTTGAATCACAATGGGATTTTCAGTAGAGGTATTGGAACATCTAGTTCTTTTATGAGATGTGGACATTTTTCCCAAAAATTAAGCAAAATTTTTGCAAAAGGAATGAAAAAAAAATCGGCAATGGTTAAGAGCAAGGTTTGGCAGTGGCGATAAGGTTGCAATAGTGAAAGGGTTGCTCCGGCAAATGTAACATCCTGATTTTTGGCCTAGTCAGAATAGTGGTTTTGAGACCACAAATCCAAAGTAAAAATAATTATTTTATGAGTATTTTGAGGTCTATGGCATGATTGCATAATTGTGTGAAAATTTCATGAAGAAATTTTATGCATAAAGTGTCCAATTTGATAATTAGGACTAAATTGAATAAGTTGCAAAATATATGTTCTAGAAGCTTTGAGCATGAAATTGCCATGGATATTTAATTAGAGGGTCATAAATAGCAATTTGACCAATTTCTATTTTTATGGACAAAAATGGACATGGATGGGTAAAATTTCAAAGAAATACATTAAGGGCATTTTGGTCATTTGGTAAATAAAAGAATAAAAAGGGAAAATCAAGTCAAAATTTTGTCCATCTTCTTCAACCTTGGCCGAAAATCTCAAGCTCACCATAGCTAGGGTTTTGTCATCTTTCTAGCTTGATAGTAAGTACATCCTAGCCCCGTTTTTAATGTTCATTACATTTATAAAGTTATTATCAATCGATCTAGCTATTTCTACCATTTATTTGAGCTAGGGTTCATGTTTAACAATTTACTCATGTGTGACATGCATGTATTTGGATGTCTAATGGTAGATTATGCAAGTTTAACGTTAGATAAACAATTTTTGCTAGGTGATTTTTGGTGAAAATTGACAAAAGGACCTATTTGTAAAAAGATTTCAAAATGTGTGTAAAAGTGTGATTAAATGAAAAATGTGGACTGCTATAAGTATAAAAGAGGTTCGGCTAGGCTTAAGAATCTAAGAAATTAAATAGATTTCATTTTCTGAGCCTAGAGGCAAAAATGTAAATATGTCAAAGTGTAGGGGCAAATATATAATTTTGCCATAATATGAATTTTGGACTTGAATTGAGTAATGTGATTATTAAATGAACTAAATTTGCTGTTATAGATCAAGAAAATGGAGTACGGACCTAAATCGAGGAATGAACAAGGTTGTGGACTAAATCGAATAGTTAGCTATATTTTGGTATCGAGGTAAGTTCGTATGTAAATAATGCATTATTATTTATGCTTTAATTGTGTTATTATTGTATGAATTGTGATTTACTCCTTGAACGAATTTGACAAAGTTTGACAAGTGAGAAAGTCCTGGTTGAACCTTAGGAATAGTTAGGAAACAAATGTCATGACATTAGGGTTATGAGTTTACGTGTAAGACCATATCTGGGATATGGAATCGTTATGAGATTTCATGTAAGACCATGTTTGGGATGTGGCATCAATATGAGAATCGTGTAAGACCATAGCTGGGCCATAGGCATCGATATGTGATCCCATGTAAGACCATATCTTGGATATGTCACTGGTATGATTCTAAGTGTATGTGATTCCCGAGTATCCTTTAGTATTCCAAGTGGTTCAATGGGTAGTCCAAAGATTATGTCAATGAAATGACAATGTATGAACATGTTGAAAGGGTACAGGTATGTACACAAAGCTCATACATATTGAGATTATTAATCGATGAGATCTCGGTAAGAAGTGAATGAATAAATCATGATCATGAGTTTTATTGTACATTATGTAAATGACATGATTTAAAATGTATCTATGATACTTGAGGACATTGTGATAGATTATATTATGTTATGTGTACAATAATGTATGGTTAATGTTGTTAATTATTTACATGCAAACTTACTAAGCTTTATGCTTATTCCTTTTTCTTTTCCATTTTCTTATAGTATTGCCAAGCTAGCTCGGGGATCGAAGAACGTCAGAGACTCGATCACACTATCAATTGGAACTTTTGGGTATAGTTAGTCTCAACATTTTGAGTATGTCATGTATAGGGACTTGGTCTTTTTGTTTTATGTCATATTGGTTTAGCCAAATGTGTTGGCTTATGATGATATTTGATTCATTTTGTATAAGGCCATGGGATGTGGCTCATATTGATTATTGGGTTGTAAACCTATTCATATATGCATGCATGTGCCAATGTTATTATGATATGGCCTATGGCTATTGGTGGTCGTATGATGATGTGTTGCATGTGATTTACTAAACTTGAGTTGGATGAAGGATGGTAGTTTTGTGTGTGTATATGTTGCTATGAAAATGCATGCATGAAATCTAGGGAATGATGCATATTTGTATATGAGTTGGTAAAATTGGATTTGTCATAATATGGAGTCTTAAGCAAGTATAAATTGATGAGAAGTTGCCATGTATGAGCCATGTTTATGAATGTTTAAGTGCTTATTTATGCCATGTTAGATGTCATTGAGATATGTAAGTGTGCATGTGTTATTGGAGGTGACAAATGGCATGGAATATAGCCTCAAAGTCATCCACACGGGTAGACACACGGGCGTGTGTCTAGGCCGTTTGTGACACACGGCTTGCCCCATATGCGTGTGTTATGGCCGTGTGTCCCCTGCACCCTAATTAATGCAAAACAGAATGCCCACTAGTAAACACACGGGCACGAGACACGGCCGTGTGTCTCGGGCGTGTGAGAGACACGACCATAGGACATAGGCATGTGCCCAGGCCGTGTGAACTCTGTACTTAAATTTCAAAATTTAATTCGCCACCGGCCTAAGGACACGGGCGTGTGCCTTGGCCATGTGACCTTATTTGGTTGATGACATCATAAACAGAATGTCCCCTATTTTGGACACAGCCTGAAGCATGGGCGTGTGATATGTCATATGGGCATGTCCCTTCACCCACACGGGCGTGTGGACCTATTTCATGATGAAAATTTTCTAAGTTTCCTGAAAGTTTCTAAAGTTTTCAGTTTGGTCCCGAACCGTTCCCAATGTAAGTTTCGGGCCTCGTAGGCTCGTTTTAGGGACGATATGTATGTTTTTGAAAAGTTTTAATTTTGAGTGGAAATTCATGTCTTGGTTTTGTATGATTGCTTGCGATAAGTCCGGTAATGCCTCGTACCCTATTCCGGCGTTGAATAAAAGTAAGGGGTGTTACATTTAGTGGTATCAGAGCTATGGTTTAGTTTATTCTCGGACTAACGTAGCGTGTGCACAAGTCTAGCTATACATGCCATAAATGAATTGTGATAGTGTGACGACTCCTGACCTTTTAAATTGTGTTTTCATATAGTAATGGATCCCAATCGAGCTGAAGCTGGTGTTGTAGAAAGTAATACTCCGGCTTCTACTCAAGAGGTAGCGCCAGTTGAAAGTAGACCCGTAACTGTGAGTCAGGGAAGAGAAGAAGAGGCTAGAGAAGCCTTTCTCCATATGATGAATGCCTGGTATATGGAGTTTGTTCGAATGAACCCGAACGCTCAACCCCCTCCACCCCCACCTATTCCTCAACCTGTTCCTGTAGCACCCCAAGGTATGGATTTTGTGGGATTAAATAGACCTCCAGTGGATAAAATTCAAAAACAAGGAGCCGAAGAGTTCCGAGCTAGTATAGATGATGATCCCGAAAGGGCAGAATTTTGGCTTGAGAATACCATCAGGGTATTTGATGAGCTGTCATGCACACCGGATGAGTGTTTAAAGTGTTCCATCTCACTTCTGAGAGACTCGGCTTATCAGTGGTGGAACACCCTTGTGTCGGTTGTACCAAGGGAGAGAGTTAATTGGGATTTTTTCCAAGAAGAGTTTCGTAAGAAGTATATTAGCCAAAGGTTTATTGATCAGAAGAGAAAGGAATTTCTTGAGTTAAAACAGGTCCGAATGATGGTAACGGAGTATGAGCATGAGTTTGTAAGGCTTAGCAAATATGCTCGAGAGTGTGTATCAACTGAAGCCATCATGTGTAAGAGATTTGAAGACGGACTGAATGAAGACATTAGATTGTTGGTTGGCACTCTAGAATTAAAAGAATTTGTTGTACTTGTTGAGAGAGCTTGCAAGGCCGAGGAATTGGCTAAAGAGAAAAGAAAAGCTGAAATTGAGTCTCGTGACTCGAGGAAAAGACAGATGGGTAAGTGATCGTATGTCTGTCGAGTTTTAAAATTTATAAAGAGAATGATCGAACATGGAAACTAACTCTAACAACGATTGAGGCAAGTGCACCTATCGAACAGTAGTATAGCTTAGGCAAGACCAGATTTTCGAACCCAAAGGAACTAAAAGTACTAATACTAACTTTCTTTCTATTATTTAGCCTAAGAATTAAGCGAATGGTTGTTTAATCTAAATTAATTAACTACTAGACTAAAGACTCTAAGACAAAGAAGAATGAATTTGGGAGAATACTTGAGGAAAAACCAATTAATTAAGACGACACCCAAGGAAGAATCCACCTAGACTTCACTTGTTATCTAACTCAAACTGACGATTTATTCATTTGACTTGATCCGTAGGATTCCCTAATTTATATTAAACCCTCTCTCGAGGCGAATAACGTCTAACCCTAGGTTGATTAATTGAAATCTCTTTCTAATTAAAACCCCTAGAATTGCATTAACTCGATCTATGGACTCCCATATTAGGTTTCACCCTAATCCGGCAACGCCTCGTCACCCTATCTCTAGGCGTGCGACCAACTACGCTTAACTATGCTAGATCTACTCTTAGGCAGGGACTTTTGCTCCTCCACCTAAGCACATCAAACTTGAATCAATATCCCGGAAATATTAACACAAGAATTAAGAACACATAATTAAGAACAAGTCAAATATTTATCATATAGTTCAGCAAATGATAACAAGATTCATCTAAGTTTCATCCCCCTCAGGTATTTGAGGGTTTAGTTCATAACAATAAAAGAAAACATCTCAGAAGAAAAGATAAAACAAAACATAAGAAATCTCTAAAACCCCCTGAATGAATTGAAGAGGAGATCCTCCGTCTTGAGTATAATTCCGGCTTCTTGAGATGGATCAACTGGCTATCTTCGAGTGTTTCCCACAAATCTAACCTTTTTCGACTCGGCTCCTTTGTCTAGCTCACCGCCTCCTTCTAGGTTATACTTAGGGTCTTTATATAGGCTTTTGAAATAGGTTTCTTTGCCCCTAAGTATCCTTTTCTGAGTGAAATTGCTCTTTTCCGCGGTAGGGACACGACCATGGCACACGCCTGTGTGAATAGTCTTTAGGCCATGTTCAGACTTTCAATCAGGTGACACGCTCGTGTAAATCGTGATCAGGCCGTGTTCTAGTCTATCAGGGAGACACGTTCGTGTTGGCTCAAGTCGAGGCCGTGTCGATTTTCACTTTGGTCCAATTTGGTCTGGTTTAAGCCCATTTCTCGTTCTTTCCATCCTCCGCTGCTTTCCTGAGTATAAAACATGAAAAGAAAGGATTAAGAGCACCTTTTTACATAAATCAAGGGATAAATCATCCAAAAGTATGCTAAATGTGGGATTAAAATATGTTACTTTTACGGTTTATCACATACCCCCACACTTAAGCTTTTGCTTGTCCTCAAGCAAAGTTCTCAACTTACAATTAAAACAAACTTTCCATGATTCAATATTCCTATTAACAATATCTCATCATAATTCATAGATATTTTATACATGGATAATTTTAACTCAAAGAGTCCTAAAGATTCAAACAATATAAGTCATACATTTGTAGCACAAAACATAGGTGTTTCCCCTCATCTAAATAATTACCTCTGATCCAAAACCTACAAGGATTGAAATCCTCACAAAAGATTCACTCAAATCACTCGAAGTGTTTAAGGTTCAGAATTAAGCACTCAAATGTCAAGCCTGAAAAGTTAATCCCATAGGCTTGCATGAAAATCAAATCTCCACCATTGTAATATGAGATGATGCACAAATCAAAAGGTCTTTATCAGGGTTGTAACGTGGCTTGGGTTAATGTGTGGATAAAGGCTGAATTAGAGAGTTAGAATCGAGATCGACCTAAAAAATTACCTAACTAGAAACAACGAACTGAAAAATAAATAATTACATGAATTGAAACTTTAAAATTAATAATACGAGCTTCTTTTTTAATAAATAGACGTTAACTGTACAGGCTCGTTTTTCATCATATTAATACTGAATATACTTCGATTTTTTTTAAGAACAAGTCACAAATATTTACAATAATAAGAAAGTACTTTAACAACTGAAATATAGAACATAGTTAGGCAACTGCTCAAAATCAAATCTCGACAAAAAGGGTAGTAAAATAGGATGGTGATAACAAATACAAAGGGTTTTGGGTTAATATTAGTGGGTGAGTCAATAAAAAGGGTTGTTAGGATCAAAAGGGGTTCACTAGGGGTTAATTATAAAGGTAGGCTTTTTATGGAGTAAGTGGGTTAAATCCTAGGTGCCTTTATCATTTCTGTATATCAAATCAAAGATGTTGTCTCAACATGTATAATCGATGCAAGTTCTAGAATAACAAATCAATGTTGACACACTCATAATCAAAAAGTGAGCATGAAAAAGGATATATGCTCTTATAAGGCTCAAAATCTCACAAAAATTATGGGTATTTTGATATCAACCTCGTAAATTTCAAATTTCAAAGTAATAATCAAATTCAGGTAGACAACCTAGAAAAAAAATTATTTCTTGAAAAATAGACTTATCATGCTTGATTCTCTAGTATCTTAGAATTTAATTATCAATGCACAATTATCAATGACTTAATCTAAAACATATCAATAAAAGTCATAAATCATCAGAAATTTCATCCTAATTAGTAATATGAGAAAATTACTTAAAAACAAATTAAAATTCAGGGATTTGAGAATAATAATAAAAAAAGTTAGGCACCTTTTTAGGTTGTTCACCCCCCCACACTTAAGATGTACATTTCCCTCAATGTAAAAGGATAGATAATATCAAAATAAAATCATACGATAGGGAGAGAGGTGAAACTTCCTAAATTTTGGATGAAGTCAATGAAAAGAAACCGGATAGGATTGGAGGTGAACGTGGGGAAGCGCCTCGAACCGTTTGAACTTGAATCCTCAAAGTAGCCAGTCTAATTTTATTATATCATAAGCTATATCTAAATGCCATTGAGAACAAGAAAAATAATAAAGGAAGTAAAAGTAAAAATAAAAATAAAAATAAAAATAAAAATAGGAATAAAATTAAATAGAGATACGATCCATGCCCATGTGCCTACCCGTGGTGTCCACACGGCCACGGCCACGGCCGTGTGCAAGGCCATGTGGGTGTGGAAACCTACGCCTAAATACGAAAAGAAATAAAATGAAACTAATTAGTAGAGTTAGTGCTCGGGTTGCCTCCCGAGAAGCGCTCGTTTAAAGTCTTGAGCTAGACTTAACTCTTATTCGCATTATCAGGGTGGTTTGAGGAGGTGAAAATCCTTTCTCATGTGTTCAATTTGGTTTTAGATATATAGTTTAAGTCGAGTAGTGTTTACCTTAAAAGTGCTGAATTTAGGATTAGTTACCTCGACTGTTCCATCTGGGATGATTTTGAGTACCTGATCTCCTATCTTAAGCTGGGTTGTCCCATCGTTAAGTTTCTCGTGGAGTTTCCTCATTTTTAATTCGTGTATTTCTTTGAAATGTATCTTCCACTCGTCTAGTTTATTGATCCGGAGCTTTCATTCCTCATGAATTTCTTCTTTATTGACACGAGGTCTAGGATCTGGCATCTGTGAAAGAGCTTCAAGAAACGGCAAGTTAATAAGAAACTTCTTTGGAGGTTTAAGAAATTTACCGAATTGTTCCTCTGTGTGGTCTTTCTTTATTGCATTGGGGTATGGCATATGAGCTTGGTACTCTATAATTACCGGGTTTGGTAAATCATGGCTTACCTCAACCTTACCTTCACTTACTACAGGCTCTTGCCTTGGGTCAGATTCCACTAACCTTTCACTGTCTTGAGCTGATATGGCTTGGATTTGCTCTTTTGGGTTAATCTCAGTGTTGCTTGGTAGACGCCCTTGTGGTCGTTCGGAAATTATCTTTGCGAGTTGTCCAACTGTGTTAGTAAGTTGTCCAACTGTCTTAGTGAGCTCCCCAACTTGGCTCTCGATCCCTTTGATCGATGCTTGTTGATTATTAAGCGTTGTCTCAGTTTTTTGGAGACGGGTATTTGTGGCTGCCATGAATTTTGTCAACATCTCTTCGAGGTTCGACTCCTCTTCCTGTTGGTAAGGTGGTTGTTGAAAATTTGGAGGAAGTTCCGGACCTTGGCTACTTTGATCATCCCACGAGAAATTAGGATGGTACCTCCAACTTGCATTATAAGTGTCACTATAAAAATTATTTTGAGGTCTAGAATAGTTACCCATATAGTGGACTTGTTCGTTCTCTATGCCATATTTGTAGGGTGGGTACTCAAGATTCGCCACACCTCCGCTTGTTTCGTACTGCATAACTTGATGTATCTGCGAAGAACACAAATCATCAAACTTTTTATTTAACATCTCTAACTGGTTTGATAGCCTGGTTATTGGGTCGAGGTTGTGGATATCGGCTGCTTTTGTTGGCTTTGTCCTCATAACTTGCCACTGATAGTTATTCAGTGCCATCTCCTCTATCTGCCAAAATCAAATAAAAGAAAATTTAGCAAAGTAAAAATAAAATAATAAAAATAAAAATAAAAATAATAATAATAATAATAATGGCTAAAGTAATAAAAATCGAGCTTTCTTAATATTTTATTTCCACGGCAACGGTGCCAAAAACATGATCGTATGTCTGTCGAGTTTTAAAATTTATAAAGAGAATGATCGAACCTGGAAACTAACTCTGACAATGATTGAGGCAAGTGCACCTCTCAAACAGTAGTATAGCTCAGGCAAGACTGGATTGTCGAACCCAAAGGAACTAAAAGTACTAATACTAACTTTCTTTCTATTATTTAGCCTAAGAATTAAGCAAATGGTTGTTTAATCTAAATTAATTAACTACTAGACTAAAGACTCTAAGACAAAGAAGAATGAATTTGGGAGAATACTTGAGGAAAAACCAATTAATTAAGACGACACCCAAGGAAGAATCCACCTAGACTTCACTTGTTATCTAACTCTAAACCAGACGATTTATTCATTTGACTTGATCCGTAGGATTCCTAATTTATATTAAACCCTTCTCCCAGGCCGAATAACGTCTAACCCTAGGTTGATAAATTGAAATCTCTTTCTAATTAAAACCCCTAGAATTGCATTAACTCGATCTATAGACTCCCATATTAGGTTTCACCCCTAATCCGCAACGCCTCTCACACCCTATCTCTAGGCGCGCGACCAACTACGCTTAACTATGCTAGATCTACTCTTAGGCAGGGACTTTTGCTCCTCCACCTAAGCACATCAAACTTGAATCAATATCCCAGAAATATTAACACAAGAATTAAGAACACATAATTAAGAACAAGTCAAATATTTATCATATAGTTCAAAAAACGATAACAAGATTCATCTAAGTTTCATCCCCTCAGTATCTCGAGGGTTTAGTTCATAACAATAAAAGAAAACATCTCGTAAGAAAAGATAAAACAAAACATAAGAAATCTCTAAAACCCCCTGAAGGAATTGAAGAGGAGATCTTCCGTCTTGAGTATAATTTCGGCTTCTTGAGATGGATCAACTGGCTATCTTCGAGTGTTTCCCACAAATCTGACCTTTTTTGGCTCGGCTCCTAGGCCTAGCTCATCGCCCCCTTCTAGGTTATACTTAGGGTGTTTATATAGGCTTTTGAAATAGGTTTCTTTGCCCCTAAGTATCCTTTTCCGAGTGAAATTGCTCTTTTCCGTGGTAGGGACACGACCATGGCACACGCCCGTGTGAATCGTCTTTAGGCCGTGTTCGGACTTTTAATGAGGTGACACGCCCGTGTAAATCATGATCAGGCCATGTTCTAGTCTATCAGGGAGAAACGACCGTGTTGGCTCAAGTCGAGGCCGTGTCGATTTTCACTTTGGCCCAATTTGGTCTGTTTTAAGCCCGTTTCTCATTCTTTCCATCCTCCTGTGCTTTCCTGAGTATAAAACATGAAAATAAAGGATTAAGAGCACCTTTTTTCACAAATCAAGGGATAAATCATCCAAAAGTATGCTAAATGTGGGATTAAAATATGTTACTTTTAGGGTTTATTAGTAAGTCATTTCAGTCCTCATCTAAGAAACCGAGAGAGTTTAATACTCGATCAAGTGCTTGAATTGGGTTTTTAAATAGAAACCATAGGAAATAGTATTCGGGACATAAGGCTTAGACTACTTCGATAGTGAGTGTAGGTAATGCTCGACCTAATAGACCTGAATACCCGCATTGTGGTAGACGTCACCGCGGTGAGTGTCGAGTGAATGATCGAACTTGTTTCAAGTGTGGTTCCCAAGATCATTACATTAGAGATTGTAACATCCTGAATTTTTGGGCCTATGCATTTAATGGGTGAATATGTATAATGAGTTAATTTGAGCATTAGGTGTCCAAATTGCGCTCAGGATTGGACTGAAGCCTTAGTTAAATTTTTGTTTGGGCACTATAGGGTTTAAAAGGTGGTATCCGAGTTTAAAATATCAAAATGGGCTTGTGGCCCAAAGGTCGCTGGCGCCACTTAGGAGCAAGGAGGTGACGCCACACAAGGGAGTAAGGGGCCCAAATTTAAGTTACATGGAGCCCAACTCTTTTAATTTAAGTTAGCTAAATTTTGGCATTTGGGTTAGGTAGAGTGGACGGCAACAAGGCTCAAAAATAGGAGGATTTATGTGAAAGGGATAATGTAGATAATATAGTTGATAATATGGAAGGAAAAAAAGGAGAAAAGATAGGAGCTATCTACAAGGCTAGAGTTGGCCAAATTCCATCACCTAGAGAAGTGAAAAATCGGTTTCTTTATGGCAAAGGGGGTGCCGAATTTTCCCTTTTTATTTGATTAATTTTTAGTTATCAGGAAGGGCACTTTCGGTTTTTCATAGGTGAGTGCCGAAATTTCTATAAATAGGGAAGGTTCTCTTCTTTATTTTTTGGCCTTTAGGGTTTCCACCTTTTCTTTCTCTTCTTTCTTCTAAAAGCCGAAAACCCCATTATTCTTTTCTCTTCTTTCTCCGAAAAGCCGAAAACTCCATTATTCTCTTCTCTTCTTTCTTCTAAAAAGCCGAAAGCCGAAAACTCTATTATTCTTTTCTCTTCTTTCTTCTAAAAGCCGAATCTCTATAGATTTCTTCGAATCATCTTCTCTTCTGGTCTTCTCAAAAAGCCGAAATCTCTAAGGGGTAGTCGAATTCTCTTCGTTAAGGTGATTGCCAGTTTTCCTATATCTTCAATCTCTCTTTCGGTTTTTAAGAGACAAGGCCGAATGGCCACTTGGTTGTTAAGGATGCCGAATAAAGCTAATATTTCCACTCTTTTGCGTTTGGGCGGCATTCCGGGATTTGAAGGAAACCTAATCATCTATATTTAAAAGCCAAAAATCGCTAGTCTCTAATTTTGGGCTTTTAAGGTAAGCTGATTTTCCCTAGATTTTCACTAGATTCGTTCATCGCATTCGAGATCTTAACTTTACGATGTGGATTAACGATCATATGTTGTGATAGTAGTTCTGACAAGGACTTGTGATGGAAATAAATATGGATCAGAAAAAGGAGAGAATTCCTAAGTTTAAGAAACGAAATGTGTGTCAACGAAGACGGATTGGCCACCGTGTTGTGGACCGGCTTCAACAACACCTTAGGCAAGTAGCGCTTGTATCGATCACGATAGTGTCGACATAGAGAGTGTCGTTCTAACGGTAATCGTGTGTGTAGATCTCTAACACACTAGTAATCTGTACTAAATATATGTTATGGGCTAAAAGCCTAAAAAGGCTATATAGTAATCAGACTAAATATATGTTATGGGCTAAAAGCCAAAAAAGGTCGTGGTAGTAATCAGACTAAATATATGTTATGGGCTAAAAGCCGAAAAGGCTTTATAGTAATCAGACTAAATATATGTTATGGGCTAAAAGCCGTAAAAGGTCAGATAGACACTCGGATTACCCAAAAAGGGTAGGCAAGGGATGCCAGGTACGTACTCATAGAAACTTCTCTATGTGTATCGATGTATGTAATAGACTGTGAACTTTTAGGTAGTATATTGTTCTGATTCTGCATGTATGTATGCATGGGATGGGATTGATATGATGAAGGGGAAGAAGGTCACATAGCGATCGGTGGCTTTGCCACATAGGTCACATAGTGATCGGTCTTTATGACAGACAGCTCAGCTGTCGAAATACTACGATGTATTATTAAGGTCTCATGGCGATCGGTGGCTTTGCCACATAGGTCACACAGTGATCGGTCTTTAAGACAGGCAACACAGCTGTCGATATGGTGTGTAGCGGTTGGAGGGTTGATTGTAGAAATCCCCAAGGTGTGATGGTTGGTACGGGTTGGTGTGTAGAGGATGGATTTCTAGGCTGGGATGGGCCATGATGCATATATAGTTACCCTTGTATACGGGCCAAGGCCATAATGTGTTTGTGGGCCAAGCCTTTGATGTGTTTCCGGGATTTACACACTGAGTCTTGGTGACTCACCCTATTATTTTTCCCTAACTTTGCAGATGAGCAAGAGATTATGGACATGGGAGCAAAGGCGACTCTCGAGGCCATCAAGTTTTTATTCCTATAGATTATTTCGGTTTTTCCTTAAGTTTTTTTTTTAATTTTGGAAACATTTATGTAATAAGGCCCCATAGTTTATACTCACTACTTAGTTTTTAATATTTGCAACTTATGGAACTTTGTCAAAGGTTTTATTATTCAAAATAATAATAATACAAGGTTTTCTTTTCAAAAGTCACTTGTTTATTCGAATTTTGCCTAATAACTTATGATTTACTAAAACCAACTTAGCAAAAGTTTTCAACGCGTACAACCCGTAGCATACCGTGATCCGGTCGAAACTTATGGGCCGGGTTTGGGGTGTTACATTTTGGTATCAGAGCCAAGTTCAAAACTCGGGCTGTGAAATGGGTCTAGTACTGTTTTAAAGTTGATAAGAATTTGGAAAGGTTTGGGTTAAGAAATGGCCTTCGAGTCTACCGGCACCCGATCCACCCAGGTAAGTATTCTGAACTTTTGGATGTGATATGTATGTTGCGCTTGATGGGCTTGATGGATGTAGGCTAGTATGTTAGGCATTGATGGACTATAGGCTTAGTTAAAACAACTCTTTAAATTCATAAGACTTAATCTATCCAAACAAACCCGTGAACGAGTGGATGGGTTAGGGTGTGGCAACAGGCATACGCATGTCTAGGATTGGATTCAGGGAGAGCTTGGTACTTAAGCAGTCCTAGTGACTCACCTCCTCTTCGCTGAATCCTACCTTGTGCGTTAGTGACCTGTTCACCTTAGCAACGAGGATTCGTTGCGGGCCAAAATCTATAATTAAAACCCGAAAGGGACCAAACACCCTATTTCGCAAACCAAAATACCCCCAAGTTTTGTAAAATTTCCAAAATACACTTGATTTGTGAAAATTTCCAAACAACCGTGATTTTATAAAATACCCATGTTTTGCAAATTTACCCAAAACCCCTAGATTTACAAATGTGGCGGTTTGAAAAATTAAATTTTCCAAAATACCCTGCTAAAAAAACGAAAACAACAACAACACCAAGATACCCTATTTTGAGAAAATCACCAAGACACTTTATTTTGGAAAATACCCTGTAGGGAAAAACTACGGAAATACCCCTGGGTAGAGGAATGACGGAAAAAAAACCTTATGCGATGAATGTGTATGCATGGATGCTACTTGTGCGATTGATGTATGCGGGTTGATGTATGTGGTTTCTAGAATTAGGAGATAAACTTGAGACTAAATCAGATAGGTTCGACTCGAAGAACCACTATTAAAACTACTTTCCATAAGATTGTTCGTGGTTAATCAGTGAAAGAAGTTAATAGTTCATAAAATTTCTAATTCAGATACTACGAGAATCGACGATGAGCGCTAGGAGAGGAAGAAGAGGCCGCGACCGAGGCCGTGGAAGTATTAGGACTGATATGCTGACTCAGCTAGTTAGGGAGATACTGAAGGAGGTTAAAGAAATCGGTGAAACATTTCGGGTTGGGTGCGTGGACTGTAAGAAAAAAAGAGATCGTAGTTTTCTAGGGTTGCAGTCTCGTTCTGTGAAGCATGTTAAGGTACATCCAAACTTTCGGGTTTGCGAATATTGCAGAAGGCGTCATTCGGGTGAATGTTGGAGGAAGTCAGGAACGTGTTTAAGATGCGGGTCTGAGGAGCATAAGGCTCGGGATTGTTCAATCACCATTAAGTCGAGTATGTTTTGTGTGGATGCTATATTTTTCGGTATAGAAACTGTATGCGTGCAATAGTTATATATTATTAAATTAGAGTGCGCAGCGAAAGCATAGTGGTGAGACTTGGGTAGTACGATTAGTAGTTAGTTGGAAATTTCGAGGACGAAATTTCTTTAAGGGGGTAGAACTGTAACATCCTGAATTTTTGGGCCTATGCATTTAATGGGTGAATATGTGTCATGAGTTAATTTGAGCATTAGGGGTCCAAATTGCGCTCCGGATTGGGCTGAAGCCTTAGTTAAATTTTTGTTTGGGCACTATAGGGTTTAAAAGGTGGTATCTGAGTTTAAAATATCAAAATGGGCTTGTGGCCCAGTGGGTCGATGGCGCCACTTAGGGAGCAAGGAGGTGATGCCACACAAGGGAGTAAGGGGCCCAAATTTAAGTTACATGGAGCCCAACTCTTTTAATTTAAGTTAACTAAATTTTGGCATTAGGGTTAGGTAGAGTGGACGACAACAAGGCTGAAAAATAGGAGGATTTATGTAGATAATATAGTTGATAATATGGAAGGAAAAAAATGGAGAAAAGATAGGAGCTATCTACAAGGCTAGGAGTTGGCCGAAATTCCATCACCTAGAGAAGTGAAGAAATCGGTTTCTTTATGGCAAAGGGGGTGCCGAATTTTCCCTTTTTATTTGATTAATTTTTAGTTATCAGGAAGGGCACTTTCGGTTTTTCATAGGTGAGTGCCAAAATTTCTATAAATAGGGAAGGTTCTCTTCTTTATTTTTCGGCATTTAGGGTTTCCACCTTTTCTTTCTCTTCTTTCTTCTAAAAGCCGAAAACCCCATTATTCTTTTCTCTTCTTTCTCCTAAAAGCCGAAAACTCCATTATTCTCTTCTTTCTTCTAAAACCCGAGAGCTCCATTATTCTCTTCTTTCTTCTAAAAGCCGAAAACTCCATTATTCTCTTCTTTCTTCTAAAAGTCAAAAACTCCATTATTCTCTTCTCTTCTTTCTTCTAAAAAGTTGAAAGCCGAAAACTCCATTATTCTTTTCTTTTCTTTCTTCTAAAAGCCAAATCTCTATAGATTTCTTCGAATCATCTTCTCTTCTGATCGTCTCAAAAAGCCGGAATCTCTAAGGGGTAGTTGAATTCTCTGCGTTAAGGTGAGTGCCGATTTTCCTATCTCTTCAATCTCTCTTTCGCTTTTTAAGAGACAAGGCCGAATGGCCACTTGGTTGTTAAGGTCGCTAATGAAGCTAATATTTCCTCTTTTTGCGTTTGGGCGGCATTCCGGGATTTGAAGGAAACTGATCATCTAGATTTAAAAGCCAGAAATCGCTAGTCTCCAATTTCGGGATTTTAAGGTAAGGTGATTTTCCCTAAACTTTCACTAGATTCGTTCATCGCATGCGAGATCTTAACTTTACGATGTGGATTAACGATCATATGTTGTGATAGTAGTTCGACAAGGACTTGTGATGGAAATAAATATGGATCGTAAAGGAGAGAATCCCTAAGTTTAAGAATCGAGTCGTGGTCAAGATGACGGATTGGCCACGGTGTTGTGGACCGGCTTCAACAACACCTTAGGCAAGTAGCGCTTGTATCGACTTCGATAGTGTCGACATAGAGAGTGTCGTTCTAATCGTAATCGTGTGTGTAGATCTCTAACACACTAGTAATCTGTACTAAATATATGTTATGGGCTAAAAGCCGTAAAAAGGTCAGATAGTAATCAGACTAAATATATGTTATGGGCTAAAAGCCAAAAAAGGTCGTGTAGTAATCAGACTAAATATATGTTATGGGCTAAAAGCCAAAAAAGGTTGTATAGTAATCTGTACTAAATATATGTTATGGGCTAAAAGTCGGAAAAGGTCAGATAGACAATGGATTACCCAAAAAGGGTAGGCAAGGGTGCAGTGCACGTAATCATAGAAACTTCTCTATGTGTATCGATGTATGTGATAGACTATGAACTTTTAGGTAGTATTTTGTTTTGATTCTGCATGTATGTATGCATGGGATGGGATTGATATGATGAAGGGGAAGAAGGTCGATAGCGATCGGTGGCTTTGCCACATAGGTCACATAGTGATCGGTCTTTATGATCGGCAACTCAGCTTATCGAAATACTACGATGTATTATTAAGGTTGCATGGTGATCGGTGGCTTTGCCACATAGGTCACACAATGATCGGTCTTTAAGACAGAGTGACAAACAAATGCCGATATGGTGTGTAGCGGTTGGAGGGTTGATTGTAGAAATCCCAAGGTGTGATGGTTCGTGCACGGGTTGGTGTGTAGAGGATGGATTTCTAGGCCGGGATGGGCCATGATGCATATATAGTTACCCTTGTATACGGGCCAAGGCCATAATGTGTTTGTGGGCCAAGCCTTTGATGTGTTTTCGGATTTACACACCGAGTCTTGGTGACTCACCCTATTATTTTTCCCTAACTTTGCGGATGAGCAAGAGATCGTGGACATGGGAGCAAAGGCGGACTCGAGGATATCTAGTTTTTATTCCTATAGATTATTTCGGTTTTTCCTTAAGTTTTTTTAAATTTTGGAAACATTTATGTAATAAGGCCCCATAGTTTATACTCACTATTTAGTTTTTAATATTTGCAACTTATGGAACTTTGTCAAAGGTTTTATTATTCAAAATAATAACAATACAAGGTTTTCTTTTCAAAAGTCACTTGTTTATTCGAATTTTGCCTAATAACTTATGATTTACTAAAACCAACTTAGCAAAAGTTTGCAACGTACAACCCGTAGCATACCAGATCTGGTCGAAACTTATGGGCCGGGTTTGGGGTGTTACAGAGATTACCCTAAGATGGCTGAAAAAGATAAATTTCAGAGTGCGAGACCTGGTAATACTGCTCTCAGAGGGAGGCCACAGAGAAATCCGGGAAATGGAACGAGTAGCAAGAGTGCACCTAGAGATCCAGCTGTGAGGCCCGAAGGTAGAGCACGTGCGAGGGCTTATGCCATTCGCGCTCGCGAAGAGTCTTCATCACCTGATGTGATTAGGGGTACTTTTTCTCTTTATGATACTTCTGTTGTTGCTTTTATTGATCCGGGATCTACCCATTCGTATGTTTTTGTGAAATTGGTGTCTAGTATGAACATGTCTTTTGAATCTACAAAATTTGTGATAAAAGTATCAAACCCATTAGGCAAGTATGTGTTAGTTGACAAAGTATGTAAAAATTGTCCTTTGATGATTAGAGGTCACTATTTTTCGACTAATCTTATGCTTTTTCCATTTGATGAATTTGATGTAATTCTTAGTATGGATAGGTTGACCATTCATGATGTGGTAGTAAATTGTGGAAGAAAAATTATTGAGTTGAAATGTGAAAGTGGTGATATGCTTTGGATTGAATCAGATGAATCGGATAGCTTGCCTGTAGTGATTTCTTCTATGACTGCTCGAAAATGTATAAGAAAGGGTTGTGAAACTTATCTTGCTTTTGTGTTGAATACAAAAGAGTCTGAGTTGAAAATTGAATCAGTGCCAGTAGTATGTGAGTATCCAGATGTGTTTCCGAAAGAATTTCTCGGATTGCCTCCAATTAGAGAAGTTGAATTTGGTATTGAATTAGTCCCTGGTATTGCACCTATTTCAATTACTCCGTACAGAATGGCTCCGACCGAATTAAAGGAGTTAAAAGCTCAGTTGCAAGAATTAACGGATAAAGGTTTTGTGAGACCTAGTTTTTCTCCGTGGGCTGCACCGGTATTATTTGTGAAAAAAGAAAGATGGATCTATGAGGCTTTGCATTGACTACCAACAACTCAATAAGGTGACCATAAAGAATAAGTATCCTTTGCCGAGAATAGATGATTTGTTTGACCAATTGAATGGAGCCACAGTATTTTTCAAGATTGACTTGAGGTCCAGTTACTACCAGTTGAGAGTTAAAGACTTGGACGTGCCAAAAAAACTGCATTTCAGACGAGGTATGGTCACTATGAATTTTCAATTATGCCTTTTGGTTTAACTAATGCTCCTGCTGTATTTATGGATTTGATGAACCGTATTTTCTGACCGTACTTGGATAAATTTGTTATTGTTTTTATTGATGATATACTGATTTATTCTCGTGATGAGACCGAACATGCCGAGCACTTGAGAATGGTTTTGCAAACTTTGAGAGATAAATAGTTATATGCTAAGTTTAGTAAAAGTGAGTTTTGGCTTAAAGAAGTCAAATTTTTGGGACACATTGTTTCGGGTGATGGTATTCGAGTTGAACCGAGTAAGATTTTGGCTATTATTAAATGGAAACCGCCAAGGAATGTGTCAGAGGTTAGAAGCTTTCTAGGCTTAGCCAGTTATTTCAAACGATTTGTTAAAGGATTTTCCACGATTGTTATTCCGATGACGATGTTGTTACAGAAAGATGTCAAGTTCGAATGGACAGAAAAGTGTCAACAGAGTTTTGAGAAACTAAAGGCATTGTTGACTGAGGCTCCAGTTTTAGTACAACCTGAACCGGGAAAAGAATTTGTAGTTTATAGTGATGCATCCTTGAATGGATTGGGTTGTGTACTTATGCAAGAAGGCAAGGTAATAGCCTATGACTCGAGACAATTGAAACCACATGAGAAAAACTATCCAACACATGATTTAGAGCTAGCCTCCATTATGTTTGCATTGTAGATCTGGAGACACCATTTGTATGGCGAGAAATGTCGGGTATTCACTGATCATAAAAGTCTAAAGTACTTGATGACTCAAAAGGATTTGAACCTAAGGCAACAGAGATGGCTAGAGTTGATAAAGGATTATGAGCTAGTGGTTGACGTTCACCCGGGAAAGGCGAACGTGCTCGCCGATGCCTTGAGTAGGAAATCCTTATTTGCATTAAGGACTATGAATACACGGTTGGCTTTATCAGATGATGGTTTTGTTCTAGCTGAGTTGAGAGCTAAACCGATGTTTCTCCAAGAAATTTTTGAAGCTCAGAAAGGCGACAATGATTTGCAAGCTAAAAGATTTCAATGTGAATCGGGTATGGAGTCAAACTTTCAGATTAGTTCTGATAGATGTTTGATGTTCCGAGATAGGGTCTGTGTACCGAGAGATGATGAGCTTACTCGGAAAATTTTGCACGAGGCACATAGTGGATGTCTATCTGTTCATCCGGGTAGTACAAAGATGTATAATGACTTGAAGAAAATGTATTGGTGGTCAAGAATGAAAAGAGACATTTCAGAGTTTGTGTCGAGATGCTTGGTTTGTCAACAAGTAAAGGCCGAACACCAAGTACCTTCGGGTTTACTTCAACCTGTAATGGTTCTCGAGTGTAAATGGTACAGAATTACTATGGACTTTGTCACGGGTTTGCCTTTGACACCGAGAAAGAAAGATGCCGTATGGGTTTTTGTAGATCGATTGACGAAGTCGGCTCATTTTATACCAGTACGTACTGACTATTCACTTGATAAGCTAGCCGAATTGTATATTTCTGAAATTATGAGATTGCAGGGAGTACCTTTGTTGATTATATCGGATAGAGATCCAAGGTTTACTTCGCGGTTTTGGAAAAAATTACAAGAAGCTTTGGGTACGAAATTGAATTTTAGTACCGCTTTCCATCCGCAAACTGACGGTCAATCTAAAAGAGTAATTTAGATTCTTGAAGACATGCTCCAGTGTTGTATTGTTGAATTCGAGGGTAGTTGGGAGAAATGTCTACCTTTAGTAGAATTCGCCTACAACAACAGCTTTCAGTCGAGTTTGAAAATGGCACCTTATGAGGCATTGTATGGTCGTAAGTGTCAGACACCGTTGTATTGGACCGAACTCAAAGAGAATCAGATTCACGGAGTCGATTTGGTCAGAAAAACCAAAGAAAAGGTAAAGATAATTCGTGATTACTTAAAAACGGCTTAAGATAGACAGAAACCCTACGCGGATTTGAAACGAAAAGAGATTGAGTTTCAGGTCGGTGATAAGGTATTCCTGAAAGTGTCTCCATGGAAGAAAGTTCTCAGATTTGGCCGGAAGGGCAAATTGAGTCCACGTTTTATAGGGCTGTTTGAGATTACTGAAAGGATAGGGTCGGTAGCGTATCGATTAGCATTGCCATTTGAGTTGGAAAGGATCCACGATGTGTTCCATGTGTCTATATTGCGCCGATAGCAATCAGACCCTTCACATGTGATTTCACCGACAGAGGTTGAGATTCGACCGGATATGACTTATGGCAAAGAACCGGTTAAGATTTTGGCTCGGGAAGTCAAACAATTGAGAAATAAAAGTATTGCTCTTGTGTAAGTCTTGTGTAAAAGGCATGGGGTTGAAGAGGCTACATGGGAACCCGAGGAAACCATGAGAAAACAATACCCAAACCTCTTTGCCGATAAAATTTTTGAGGATGAAAATCCCTAAGGGGGAGAGTTATAACATCCCGATTTTGGGCCTAATCAGAATAGTGGTTTTGAGACCACAAATCCGAAGTAGAAATAATTATTTTATGAGTATTTTGAGGTCTATGGCATGATTGTGTGAAAATTTCATGAAGAAATTTTATGCATAAAGTGTCCAATTTGATAATTAGGACTAAATTTAATAAGTTGCAAAATATATGTTCTTGAAGCTTTGAGCATGAAATTGCCATGGATTTTTAATTAGAGGGTCTTAAATAGCAATTTGACCAATTTCTATTTTTATGGACAAAAATGGACATGGATGGGTAAAATTTCAAAGAAAGGCATTAAGGGCATTTTGGTCATTTGGTAAATAAAAGAATAAAAAGGAAAATCAATTCAGAATTGTGTCCATCTTTTTCAACCTTGGCCGAAAGTCTCAAGCTCACCATAGCTAGGGCTTTGTCATCTTTCAAGCTTGATAGTAAGCCCATCCTAGCCCCATTTTTAAGGTTCTTTACGTTTTTAAAGTTGTTATCAACCGATCTAGCTATTTCTACCATTTATTTGAGCTAGGATTCATGTTTAAAAATTTACCCATGTGTGACATGCATGTATTTGGATGTCTAATGGTAGATTATGCAAGTTTAATGTTAGATAAATAATTTTCGCTAGGTGATTTTTGGTGAAAATTGACAAATGGACCTATTTGTAAAAAAGATTTCAAAATGTGTGTAAAAGTGTGATTAAATGAAAAATATGGACTACTATAAGTATAAAAGAGGTTTTGCTAGGCTTGAGAATCGAAGAAATTGAATAGATTTCATTTTCTGGGCCTAAAGGCAAAAATGTAAATATGTTAAAGTTTAGGGGCAAAAATATAATTTTTCCATAATATGACTTTTGGACTGAATTGAGTAATGCGATTATTAAATGAGCTAAATTTGGTATTATAGATCAAGAAAAACAGAGTCCGGACCTAAACCAAGGAAAGAACAAGGTTGTGGACTAAATCAAATAGTTAGCCATATTTTGGTACCGAGGTAAGTTCATATGTAAATAATGCATTATTATTTATGCTTTAATTGTGTTATTATTGTATGAATTGTGATTTACTCCTTGAACGAATTCGACAAAGTTCGACAAGTGAGAAAGTCCCTGTTGAACCTTAGGAATAGTTAGGATACAAATGTCACGACATTAGGGTTATGAGTTTACGTGTAATACCATATCTGGGATATGGCATCGTTATGAGATTTCGTGTAAGACCATGTCTAGGAGGTGGCATCGATATGAGAATCGTGTATGACCATAGCTGGGCTATAAGCATCGATATGTGATCCCATGTAAGACCATACATGGGATATGGCATTGGTATGATTCTAAGTGTATGTGATTCCCGAGTATCCTTTAGTATTCCAAGCGATTCAACGGGTAGTCCAAAGATTATGTCAACGAAATGACAAGGTATGAACATGTTGAAAGGGTACAGGTATGTACACAAAGCTCATACATATTGATATTATAAATCAATGAGATCTCGGTAAGAAGTGAATGAATAAATCATGATCATGAGTTTTATTGTACATTATGTAAATGACATGATTTAAAATGTATCTATGATACTTGATGACATTGTGATAGATTATATTATGTTATGTGTACAATAATGTTTGGTTAATGTTATTAATTATTTACATGCAAACTTACTAAGCTTTATGCTTACTCCCCTTTCTTTTCCATTTTCTTATAGTATTGCCAAGCTAGCTCGGGGATCGAAGGACGTCAGAGACTCGATCACACTATCAATTAGAACTTTTGGGTATAGTTAGTCTCAACATTTTGAGTATGTCATGTATAGGGACTTGGTCTTTTTGTTATATGTCATATTGGTTTAGCCAAATGTGTTGGCTTATGATGATATTTTATTCATTTTGTATAAGGCCATGGGATGTGGCTTATATTGTTTATTGGGTTGTAAACCTATTCATATATGCATGCATGTGCCAATGTCATTATGATGTGGCCTATGGCTATTGGTGGTCGTATGATGATGTGTTGCATGTGATTTACTAAACTTGAGTTGGATGAAGGATGGTAGTTTTGTGTGTGTATATGTTTCTATGAAAATGCATGCATGAAATCTAGGGAATGATGCATATTTGTATATGAGTTGGTAAAATTGGATTTATCATAATATGGAGTCTTCAGCAAGTATAAATTGATGAGAAGTTGCCATGTATGAGCCATGTTTATGAATGTTTAAGTGCTTATTTATGCCATGTTAGATGTCATTGAGATGTAACTGTGGATGTGTTATTTAGGGTGACAAATGGCTTGGAATATAGCCTCAAAGTTGTCCACATGGGTAGACACACTCGGCGCAGTGTCTAGGCTGCAGTGTGACACACCATTGCCCCATAGGCGCAGTGTTATAGCCGTGTGTCCCCTGCACCCTAATTAATGCAAAACAGAATGCCAAGTAGTAAACACACGGGCACAAGACACGGCCGTATGTCTCGGGCGTGTGAGAGACACGGCCATAGGACATGGGCATGTGCTCTGGCCGTGTGAAGTCTGTACTTAAATTTCAGAATTTAATTTGCCACACGGCCTAAGGACACGGGCGTGCGCCTTGGCCGTGTGACCTTATTTGGTTGATGACATCATAAATAGAATGTCCCCTATTTTGGACACGGCCTGAAGCACGGGTGTGTGATATGTCACACGGGCGTGTCCCTTCACCGACACAGGCGTGTCCTTTCACTCACACGGGCGTGTGGACCTGTTTCATGATGAAAATTTTCTAAGTTTCGTGAAAGTTTCTAAAGTTCTCGATTTGGTCCCAAACCGTTCCCAATGTATGTTTCGGGCTCGTAGGCTCATTTTAGGGACAATATGTATGTTTTTGAAAAGTTTTAAATTGAGTGGAAATTCTTGTCTCGATTTTGTATAATTGTGTATCACCCCAAACCCGGCCTAGAAGTTAGGCTCGAATCAGGCGTGTCACATTGAAGTGTTTTTGCGAAAGCCTTGTTTTCAATGAAAACCCTTTTAGAGAAAAGTTCAGTAAAATCCAGTTTGCTTTCAAAACGAGGTGTCGCCAAAAACCATTTCCTTGTTACTATGTAAAAATTTCTTTTGACAGCGGAAGCTCGTTCTTAAAACACAATTATTTTCAAAAACCTTGAAATACGTTTAAAAGAAATAAATCCAGGTTTCATTTCAAAACTTCAAAGCATAGTGAAAGTAATGGAATAATAACTAGAGGGAAAGCCTTATACATGTAACATCCCGGGTTAGGGGCTGTTTTGTTGTTGCATGATATTGCATGAGTTTAGTGTGTCAGGTTGCTATTTCGGTGTTTTAGGGGCTTAATTGTGGGCTAGGAGTGTGCCTCGAGGGAATGGGAAAATTTTGGTTTTGGGTGTTAAGTGAAGGAGCCGAGGAAGCTGGGTTTAAGAATTTTAATTGATGTTTTGTTGCACAAGTAAGGAGCTAGCTTGGTGGCAAAGCATGCGCTACATGGGGAAGCTTGGTGTGGCGTCATCTACTTGTGGTGGAGGTCCAAAGTTCGAGCCACAGAGTCCCCATTTTGGCTTCTTTTTGGGACGGCATGGAGGAGAGGTAGAAGGCTAGTGAAATTTACTTGGACTTGGTCTTCACTTTCAAGTGTAAGGTGGAGAGCAAAATGTGGAGGAGGATTTGGTCCACTCATTTGAAATGAGTGGTGGTGAGTGTGTTTGGGGGTTATGGCCGAGTTTGAAGGAGTGTGGAGTGGGGAAGTGGACGGCTTAGTGTGGAGAGGTGCTAGCCAAATGCATTTTTGCATTTTGGCATTTTGGGTGCATTTACTGGTCTTTGGAATATCAAGCAAAAGTCTCTTCTTTGGTCATTTGTTAGCCGAATATCCCTTCCCATTTCTTTCCCTTTTCTTTCGCTTAGTAAATCAAACTTCTATCCTCCTTTGTCATATTCATTTTCTTCTTCCTTGCTTAAGAACATTGTAGCCAAACCTCCTGCTCCAAATACTTTCTCCATTTCTTTCTTCTCCAAAACCAAAAGCATCTATCTCTTTCCATTTTCTTTTCTTCTCAAGACCTTGGCCGATTCTCTTCTTCTTCTTGAACATATCATTCTTTTGCTTCACTTTTAAGACTCTAGCCATAACCTCCCTTGGTAATTGCCAAATTTCCTTCTAGTTGTGTTCTCATTTTGGCCGAATATCAATCCTTCTTTTCATCTTTTCTTGCGTTTCTTTCTTGGTCAAGGCCAAACCTCTCTCTCTCCCTTGTAGTTCTCTTGGCCGAATATCGTGAGAGTGTTGGGGTTCTTGTATAAATCGATTGGAGTTAGGTAAGTGTTTGGCCGAATGGCCATTTCTTCTCTTTTCTTTCTTAATCGTTGTGGGTTTGATGAAGGGCTGAATATGGCTATTATGGAAGGGTGTTAACCTTTGATTAATCATCTCGCTTTAGGGTCTTTGGATATTGGAAGTAACCAAGAAGAGTTTTCACTCTTTTAACCGATTGTTAAGCAAAGGTTGTGGTAAGTGATTGGTATTATCATTAATCGCTCAATCTTTTGGTTTCGATTAAGTCAAGATTATTAAAGTTTAACTGTTTCTCTTTAGGGGTTGGCCGATTGTCAAGGGGAATCATCGTTGATTCGAGATTTGGTAGGAAACCAAATCGTGTATAAAGGTAAGGGTTTGATATTGATTCTTTTGGGGTTAGATGGTCTTGGCCGAATGGGATAAGTTGTCTAATGCTCTTATTTGGCCGATTATAGGAGCCGGATAATCAAGGACTTAGATCGATTCGTTGGGATTTTTAGACGCGTGTATACCGTGTGTAAACTAACACACCGATATCTAGTAATGTTATTAATAAACCCGCTTGCCTGTTAAAAACTATACCAGTATGACGGATAATTGGACACCCAAACGGGGTATGTGTACGTATCCGTAAATCTAATTTATTACAAGTTGTATTATGGATACCTTGGGTATTATGATCTATGTTATGTATGCTATGAGATGTAATGCTAGACATGTTGGCATGATATGCATGACTTGTATGATATGCATGATCACATGAGTTTGTATGTTGATGGGTGATATGAGAGGAGGGAGCAGTGATATTTTGTGTTGACGAGCACCAGTGTTTTGGTAACACACTTTGTGACTTTGGGTCACCGGCTGCTTTGGTAGCACATTTGTGTCTTTGGGACACCGTGAGGTTGGGCACCTCATTGCGACTCGTCCTCGTGGATAACACCACCGTGGGTTGGCCCCACTTTGAGATATGGGATCGTCTCGCTAGTGATTGGGTATCACACGATGGGTTGGCCCCATCATTCGATTATTGTGACTACGGTCACCAAAGTGGTTTGGTACCACATTTGTGTCTTTGGGACACCGTGAGGTTGGGCACCTCATTGCGACTTGTCCCTCGTGGTTTGACACCACTGTGGGTTGGCCCCACTTTGAGATATGGGATCGTCTGGTAGTGATTGGGTATCACACGATGGGTTGGCCCCATCATTGGATTTGTGACTTCGGTCACCAAAGTGCTTTGGTAGCACAAACGTGTCTTTGGGACACCAAAGGGTTTGGCACCACATTGATGGATATTGTGTCTTTGGGACACCAAAGTGTTTTGGTAACACATTGTGACTATATGTCACCAGTGGTTTGGCACCACCAAAGGTTTGGTACCACACGGGGTAGAAAAAGGAGAGACGGATGGTTAGGATCGGGTTGCATTAATTATGTTGCTATGTATGATGTGTGTTAGCATGTTGTTTCATCGGGAGCGGGATTTATGCACTGAGTCTCTCGACTCACCCTCTCCTTTGACATTTCAGGTGACTCGTAGACGCGGACATGGAGCCGGTGGACTCGGGGTGCACATGCCATGCTTTAATAAAAGTTTTGCTCGCACTATTCACTTTGGGTACTTTAGCTTATTTATTTTTATTTGAGATTAAATTTGGATTTGTAAAAGGCCTTTAAATTATGTTTTATGATGGTTATGTTTTAATTAGATTCGCAACCTGCTTAACAAATAACTTGGTATGAAATTTTACTAAAATTTGGTAAGATAATGTTTTCAAAATTATAACGCAGTTGTGTTTTAAACTATACCATCGGGTATCTCACTATGCTTTGCTATAAAGTAAACGCAAATGAGCTTCAAACCAAACTCGATATTCTACTAAGTCAAAATGTTTCAAAATAGCACTAAGAAACTATTGGATATGCTAAATGAAATCAACTCGCTTTTAACTATATACTTTGGATTCTCAAAACGTGTTCCCGTAACATACCGTGATTCTGACGTGGTGTCCTGTCCGGTTTGGGGTGTTACAATTGTGTATCGAGCCAAGTTCAAAGGTTTCTACTGTGGGCCCGAGGCCCAAAAAGTTTTTAAGAGTTTATTTTAAGTGTTTGTATGGTTTGAAAGGCATGGCACCGAGTCTCCTGCACTGGGCCGCCCTGTAAGTACCGTACTATTGCTTTTGAATTGATTGGATGTGATATGATTTGATGAATAGCAATAGTATATTACTTTAGAGATTGAAATCGATAGGATTCTCGTGAACTCATGAGAACAAATCTCCTTAAATATTCATAAGACTTGCTTTTAAACAAGTGGAATAAATACTGATGCATAAAATTCTTTAATCGATATCGAGAAAGATTAGTCATGAGCACTAGAGGTGGACGTGGTCGTGGACGCAGGTCGTGGTAGGATGACGCTTTCGAGCCCGTAGGATCCGGTCGTGGTTCGTAAAATGAGATACCGGCCCGCCACCACCGGAGGTGGTGAGTTCCAAGATCGATCGGGACGACGCAGCGTCACAAAGCGCGATGCCGCGAGTGTTGGAAAGGGTAGCCGGTGTACGTGGTGGTGCGGGAGTTAGAAATTCGCGGTACGAGCGACTTCGGGCAAATGGGGCCGAATTCTTCCGAGGTGTTTCGTGTTGCTCCCAAAGATCGCCGAATATTGGCCGGAGGCAACCGAGCGGATCATGGACGATCCGACTTGATCGGCCAGAGAGAAGTCAAGGGCATCGACGCTTCTTCGGGATGAGTCATATCGCTGGTGGCTCACGGTTCGAGATAGTGTGTGGCAGAGAGGATCCGACATGGGATTATTTCGTGGTCGCATATCAAAAGAAATACATCGGAGCTAGTTATATTGACTCAATGGAAGGCATTTCGAGGCTTGTTCGGGGAGTAAATGCTGGTCGAGTACGAGGCCGAGTTCCCGGCCGAGTAGGTATGCCGGGGCATTGTGGCCACCGAGCATGAGAGGTGTGTGCGCTTTCGAGGATGGTCCATGAGACGAGTTGAGGTCGCTGATTGCTCCTCGCCAGAGCGAGTTTGTCGTCTTAGTTGAGAAGGCTAAGGTAGCCGAGGGTGTTAAGGAGTCGCGAGACAGGCATGGATAGAAATAGGCATAAGAGGAGCTTTGGGTCTTCCGGGTCGCCGGGTAATCCGCAGAAGAGAGCTAGACCGAGTGGGCCGAACCACCGCCAGTTTGTTGTCGCGAGGCGTGGACCGCCGCAGCAGTGATCGCGTGGAAAATCTCATTGGGGTGGTTGCCGGACTAGAGGAAAAGGTTGCTTCGAGTGTGGTTCTCTGAGCATCGTGTGAGGGACCGTCCGCGTAGGGTGGCGCCAGATTCACCCGAGAGTCGTGGCCGTAATCGCCAGAGGTAATGGACCGCCACCGCAGAGGGGCCGTGGTAATGGCAGAGGTGGTAATGGTTCTAGTTAGGGCCGTGGAGCACCGCGCGAGGTGCGGGTAGTTCGATGCTAGACACCTGGATTAGTGTATGCTTTGCGAGGCGCCGAGAGGAGGGCAACGCACCTGACGCCATAACCTGGTGACGCTTTTTGATTTTTGGTTCTCCTTATACCGCTTTGATTGATGTGGGTTCAACGCACTCTTATGTTGCCGTGAGTATAGTAGAGACCATGGATTTAGACTCGAGATATCTTCTAGGCGATGACCGTGATTAGCCCTCTAGGTCACTCAGTAGTAGTAGATAAACTGTTTAGAGAGGTACCCTTAGAACTCCAAGGGGTAGTGTTTGTCGCGATCCGATGGAACTACCGCTTAGGGAGTTCGATCGATTCTTGGGATGGACTGGTTGGTCAAGTACCGTGCAAGGTTGGATTACGCGCCAAGCGCATGGTTCTTAAGACGGTTGAGGGTGAAGAGGTGGCTATGATAGGTAATAGGAGGGATTACTTATCAAATGTGGTATCCGCTCCGGGGCGAGAAGATGGTCGAAGAAGGCCGTGGAAGCGTATGTAGTTCATGTGTATGCGTTGGAGGCTAAGGAGTCTGCTGTGGAGAAGGTTCGTACCGTTAAGGAATTTGCTGATGTTTTTCCTGAGGAACTTTCGGGTTTGCCGCTAGATCGCGAGGTAGAGTTTGGAATAGATCTATTACCTTAATCGCGCCAAAGTGTCTATTGCTCCGTATAGGATGGCGCCAAAGGAATTGGTGGAGCTTAAGGCTCAGATCCAGGAGTTATTGGATCGAGGTTTTATTAGGCCTAGTGTTTCGCCGTGGGGTGCGCCGGTACTTTTTGTTAAGAAGAAAGATGGCACGATGCGGATGTGTATAGACTACCGCCAGTTGAACAAGCTGACGATTAAAAACAAGTATCCGTTGCCACGGATAGATGACTTGTTTGATCAGCTGAAGGGTGCTGCGGTATTCTCGAAGATCGACTTGAGGTCCGGTATCATCGCTTGAAGGTTAAGGAGGCCGATATCCATAAAATAGCGCCGGACTTGGTATGGGCACTACGAATTTACTCGTAATGCCGCTCGGGTTGACTAACGCACCGGCAAAGATTTATGGATATGATGAACAGGTGTTTCAACAAGATCCGATCGGTTCGTCGTGGTTTTCATAGACGACATCTTGGTGTACTCAAGGGCGACGAGGAAGAGCATGATAAGCATTTGCGAGTGGTGTTGCGTGATTTTGAGGAAAAGCAACTCATGCTAAGTTCGGTAAGTGTGAGTTCGCTTAGAGAAGTGACTTTCTTGGGTCATGTAGTGTCGGCCGAGGGGATTCGAGTAGATCCTCGTAAGATTGAGGCGCTTTTGGATTGGAAGCCGCTAAGTCGCTGGGTCGAGATTCGAGTTTTCTGGTTTGGCCGGATACTCACCGAAGGTTTGTTGAGGGTTTCTCGTTGATAGCAAACACCGATGACCAAGTTGCCGAGGAAAGAAGTTTCGCTTGTATGGACCGAGAAGCGCAGGAAAGCTTCGACAAGTTAAAGAAGATTTTGACCGAGGCTCCGCTTTGATTCAACCCGAGGTCGTAAGGAATTCACAATCTATTGCGATGCATCACATACGGGCTTGGGTTGTGTGCCGATGCAAGAAGGTAAGGTTGTGGCTTACGCTTCTCGACACCGAGGCCACATGAGGTCAACTATCCGACGTGACGATTTGGAGCTAGCAAAATGTAGTCTTCGCTTTAAAGATTTGGAGGCACTACTTGTACGGGGAGAGATCGATAGTCTACACGCATCACAAGAGTCTAAAGTATCTCGCGACTCGTAGGATTTGAATTTGAGGCGCGCAGATGGGTTGAGTTGTCTTTGAAAGATTACGATCGCTCGATTGAGTATCATCCGGCAAGGCTAACGTGGTGGTCGACGCGTTGAGCCGCAAGGTTGTTTCGGACTTAAGAGCTTTGTTTGCCCACTTGAGCTTGTATGACGATGGGAGTATTCTCGCAGAGTTGCGAGTTAAGCCTACTTGGGTGGAGCAGATCGTAGAGAAACAGCTTATTGGATGAGGTTCTCGAGTGCACGGGTTGCAAGTGCGAGATGGTGGTTTGGAGGGTTACAAACTTGTCTAGTGATGAGGTGTTGTGTTTTCGAGGTAAAGCTTGTATGCCTAAAGATGTTGAGCTAAGGCAAAAGATTCTTCAGACGCACATAGCACTCCTCATGCTATGCATCCCGGAGGTAGCAAGATGTATAGGGATCTTAGAGAGCGCTTTGGTGGCTCGGCTTGAAGAAAGAGGTGACAGAGTTTGTTGGGAAGTGTCCGACATGTCACAGTCAAGGCTGAACATCAGTTGTACGTCAGTTTGCTTCACACTGTGAAGATTCCTCGCTGGAAGTGGGAAATGATAACCATGGATTTCGTCGGTGGGTTACCGCTACGCCAAGCAAGAAGGATTCAGTTTGGGTAGTGGTGGATCGCTCGACTAAATCACCACTTCATTCGTGAGGGTTGACTACTCACTTGAAGCCAGCTAAGGTCGTATGTGTCGAGATAGTGAGGTTGTACGGTGTGCGGCTTCGATAATCTCGGATAGGGATCCTAGATTTACGCCAAGGTTCTGGAAAGCACCGCATCAAGCTCGGGTACTCGCTTGATTTCAAAGACGGCTTTTCACCCGCAATCGACGGTCAATCGTAAAGGGTTATTCGGATCTTAGATGATATGCCGAGAGGTTGTGTCCTGGATTTCGAGAGGTAGTTGGGAGGAGTTTTTGCCATTAGTCGAGTTTGCCTACAACAACGCTTATCAAGCGAGCATCAAGATGGCACCGTATGAGGCGCTGTATGGTAGGAAATGTCGCCACCTACGTGTTGGACGGAGTTGGGTGAACGCCGCTTGTTGGGACCCGAGTTAGTAGCCGAGACCGAGGACAAGGTTATGTTGATTCGGGCCTCGATTGAAGGAAGCTTCGGATCGGCGTAAGTCTTATGCCGATCTTAAGCGAAGAGATATCGAGTTCGCCGTGGGGATCGAAGTTTTCTGAAGGTCTCGCCTTGAAAAAGGTGTTGAGATTCGGGAAGAAAGGCAAGCTAAGTCCGAGGTTCATTGGGCCGTATAAGGTTCTCGAGACGAGTTGGACCATGAGCGTATCGCCTTGAGTTGCCGCAGAGCTTAGTCGATTCACGACGCTTTTTCATGTTTCGATGCTTCGAGGTATCGCTCGAGATCCGCCGCATGTGGTAGCAAAGGGAAGAGATCGAGGTAGATCCAGATTTGACCATGGAGGAGGAACCCGTGCGCATTCTTGATCGAGATGTGAAGGTTCTGCGTAAGAAGTCCGTGCCTTTGGTTAAGGTACTTTGGCGGAATCATGGCGTAGAAGAAGCTACGTGGGAACCCGAGGATATGATGAGACAAAGAATACCCGCAACTCTTCGATCGTAAATTTCGAGGCCGAAATTATTTTAAGGGGGTAGAACTGTAACATCCCGGTTAGGGGTCTGCTTTGTTGTTGCATGATATTGCATGAGTTTAGTGTGTTTGTGTTGCTATTTCGGTGTTTTAGGGGCTTAATTGTGGGCTAGGAGTGTGCCTCGAGGAATGGGAAAATTTTGGTTTTTGGGTGTTAAGTGAAGGGAGCTGAGGAAGCTGGGGTTTAAGAATTTTAATTGATGTTTTGTTGCACAAGTAAGGAGCTAGCTTGGTGGCAAAGCATGCGCTACATGGGGAAGCTTGGTGTGGCGTCATCTACTTGTGGTGGAGGTCCAGTGTTCGAGCTGCAGAGTCCCCATTTTGGCTTCTTTTTGGGACGGCATGGAGGAGAGGTAGAAGGCTAGTGAAATTCTACTTGGACTTGGTCTTCACTTTCAAGTGTAAGGTGGAGAGCAAAATGTGGAGGAGGACTTGGTCCACTCATTTGAAATGAGTGGTGGTGAGTGTGTTTGGGGGTTATGGCCGAGTTTGAAGGAGTGTGGAGTGGGGAAGTGGACGGCTTAGTGTGGAGAGGTGCTAGCCGAAATGCATTTTTGCATTTTGGCATTTTGGGTGCATTTACGGTCTTTGGAATATCAAGCAAAAAGTCTCTTCTTTGGTCATTTGTTAGCCGAATATCCCTTCCCATTTCTTTCCCTTTTCTTTCAGTTAGGTAAACTGAAACTTCTATCCTCCTTTGTCATATTCATTTTCTTCTTCCTTGCTTAAGAACATTGTAGCCGAAACCTCCTGTTCCAAATACTTTCTCCATTTCTTTCTTCTCCAAAACCGAAAAGCATCTATCTCTTTTCCATTTTCTTTTCTTCTCAAGACCTTGGCCGATTCTCTTTCTTCTTCTTGAACATATCATTCTTTTGCTTCACTTTTAAGACTCTAGCCAACCCTCCCTTGGTAATTGCCAAATTTCCTTCTAGTTGTGTTCTCATTTTGGCCGAATATCAATCCTTCTTTTCATCTTTTCTTGCGTTTCTTTCTTGGTCAAGGCCAACCTCTCCTCTCCTTGTAGTTCTCTTGGCCGAATATCGTGAGAGTGTTGGGGTTCTTGTATAAATCGATTGGAGTTAGGTAAGTGTTTGGCCGAATGGCCATTTCTTCTCTTTTCTGTTTCTTAATCGTTGTGGGTTTGATGAAGGGCTGAATATGGCTATTATGGAAGGGTGTTAACCTTTGATTAATCATCTCGCTTTAGGGTCTTTGGATATTGGAAGTAACCAAGAAGAGTTTTCACTCTTTTAACCGATTGTTAAGCAAAAGGGTTGTGGTAAGTGATTGGTATTATCATTAATCGCTCAATCTTTTGGTTTCGATTAAGTCAAGATTATTAAAGTTTAACCGTTTCTTTTAGGGGTTGGCCGATTGTCGTGGGAATCATCGTTGATTCGAGATTTGGTAGGAAACCAAATCAGGTATAAAGGTAAGGGTTTGATATTGATTCTTTTGGGGTTAGATGGTCTTGGCCGAATGGGATAAGTTGTCTAATGCTCTTATTTGGCCGATTATAGGAGCCAGATAATCAAGGGACTTAGATCGATTCGTTGGGATTTTTAGACGCGTGTATACCAGGTGTGTAAACTAACACACCGATACCTAGTAATGTTATTAATAAACCTGTTTGCCTGTTAAAAACTATACCAGTATGACGGATAATTGGACACCCAAACGGGGTATGTGTACGTATCCGGGTAAGTCTAATTTATTACAAGTTCTATTATGGATACCTTGGGTATTATGATCTATGTTATGTATGCTATGAGATGTAATGCTAGACATGTTGGCATGATATGCATGACTTGTATGATATGCATGATCACATGAGTTGGTATGTTGATGGGTGATATGAGAGGAGGGAGCAGTGATATTTTGTGCTGACGAGCACCAGTGTTTTTGTAACACACTTTGTGACTTTGGGTCACCAGTGCTTTGGTAGCACATTTGTGTCTTTGGGACACCAGAGGTTGGGCACCTCATTGCGACTCGTCCCTGTGGATAACACCACCGTGGGTTGGCCCCACTTTGAGATATGGGATCGTCTGCTAGTGATTGGGTATCACACGATGGGTTGGCCCCATCATTCGATTATTGTGACTACGGTCACCAGTGGTTTGGTACCACATTTGTGTCTTTGGGACACCAGAGGTTGGGCACCTCATTGCGACTTGTCCCTGTGGTTTGACACCACCGTGGGTTGGCCCCACTTTGAGATATGGGATCGTCTGGTAGTGATTGGGTATCACACGATGGGTTGGCCCCATCATTGGATTTGTGACTTCGGTCACCAAAGTGCTTTGGTAGCACAAACGTGTCTTTGGGACACCAAAGGGTTTGGCACCACATTGATGGATATTGTGTCTTTGGGACACCAAAGGTTTTGGTAACACATTGTGACTATATGTCACCAGTGGTTTGGCACCACCAAAGGTTTGGTACCACACGGGGTAGAAAAAGGAGAGACGGATGGTTAGGATCGGGTTGCATTAATTATGTTGCTATGTATGATGTGTGTTAGCATGTTGTTTCATCGGGAGCGGGATTTATGCATCGAGTCTCTCGACTCACCCTCTCCTTTGACATTTCAGTGACTCGTAGACGCGGACATGGAGCCGGGTGGACTCTGGGTGCACATGCCATGCTTTAATAAAAGTTTTGCTCGCAGACTATTCACTTTGGGTACTTTAGCTTATTTATTTTTATTTGAGATTAAATTTGGATTTGTAAAAGGCCTTTAAATTATGTTTTATGATGGTTATGTTTTAATTAGATTCGCAACTCGCTTAACAAATAACTTGGTATGAAATTTTACTAAAATTTGGTAAGATAATGTTTTCAAAATTATAACGCAGTGTGTTTTAAACTATACCATCGGGTATCTCACTATGCTTTGCTATAAAGTAAACGCAAATGAGCTTCAAACCAAACTCGATATTCTACTAAGTCAAAATGTTTCAAAATAGCACTAAGAAACTATTGGATATGCTAAATGAAATCAACTCGCTTTTAACTATATACTTTGGATTCTCAAAAACGTGTTCCCCGTAACATACCAGATTCGGACGTGGTGTCATGTCCGGGTTTGGGGTGTTACAATACAACCCGAAATAAATTAACTTAAAATCCAGAATTTAGATATTAAGAAAAACAAGTCTAATCGTCTTGCTAGTTGGCCACCTCTGAGTCCTCCATCCACAAACCGCCTAACGAGGATCACCCGAGAAAAATAAAAGAGGGAGTGAGTTTTCAAAAACTCAGTGTGTACGACCCTTGACAAACAAATAGCATACATATCATATTATCAACATAATAATATCATACATGCAATGCTGTGCAAACCCTCCCCACATCTGTGGGGATTTCTAAATCGACCCATCCATCCGATACACTTCATCTTCGTCCAACCGAAACACATCTGTGGGGATTTCTAAATCGACCCACCCATCCGATACACTTCAAGGGTAGCCCATTATGGTACTTACCTAACATTGCAAAGAAAGTCGCTTATCATATAATGGGCTTAAGAAGCCATCGGTGGATCCACAGTTGTCAAGCAACCATGCGATCCTCATATACTTCCTCCGTTCCATAATTTCCCACCCATATACAACCTAAACAGAAAATCGTATGAATCCAGCAAATGTACATGTAACATCCATAAATCTTACCTTCAACACATAGGGGTATTTTAGTCATTTTCACCCTTAGGGGCATTCCGGACTTTTCTCATTGTTATGGGTCTATTACTTACCTTGGCCCGTTATCAACTCCTCGTTGGCTAAAGTGAACAGATACTATGCACCAGGTAAGATTCCAGAGAAGAGGAGGTGAGTCATTAAGATCTCTTAAGTACCAAGCTCTCCCTAGATCCAATCTTAGACATGCATATACCCATTGCCACACCTTAACCTTATGACTTGTCCATGGTCACAATTAGTTAATAGTTTAAGTTTTATGCAAGGCTAAGCAACTTACCAAATACTAATCCCAAGACCCCTTAAAAAGCAAAATAAATTCACATACGTTTATATGGCCCACCAGGCCCAATCTCATTCGTATGGCCCATTAGGCCCAAATCACATTCATATGGCCCATCTGGCCCAAATCAATACCAAGCCATGTAACCAGCATGACTAGTTCATCACTAAATACCAAATCATCAAATTCGCCTATTTTGAGCCTACGGCCCATCGGGCCCTTTTTGCCCATTCTGGCCCGGTTAGTCAAAACACGACCCAAGACCATGAGATCGCTCATGGGGCCTCTAATAACGTATCGATTCCATTTCGCTCATACGAATGTTCGCACACTTGCAAGACTACCGAAGCCAAACTTTTGGGATTTTGGGATTTCCCAATCCATTGTGTGTATAGTGTATGTACACACCTGATAACAAAACGCGCTGCGATCTCCTTAGCCACGATCCTACAAATGATGTCACTCAATGATTAATCACATATACTTATTGAATACCTTACCAAAAAGCCGAAGTCTCACCTTAACCTTAACTAAAACACCAAGCCTTATTAGCTTTTCCTCGATCACTAATCACGAGTACTTCTTAAATCTGCATCAATCTTAATTATTAAAAACTGAACCATAAGTGACTTATATCCATCTTAAGTCACCCTTACATTACTTACGACCATTCGGCCAACCTTCAAAACCAAAAGTGAAGAATACTTACCCAAATTCAAAACGTATAAAGAGTAATTTGGCAGAGATCTGAAGAGTAGAGATTCGATATCAATCCCCTACCAAAAACGATTTAGAAAGAGTGAGGGAGAGGAGAAGTCGGTTCTAGCAAGATCAATTGAAAGAGTAAAGTACTTACACAAGAATCGGCTAGGATGAAGAAATAGTGATGACACAAAAAGAATTTCGGCAAAAGGAGGGTGGAACTATTCGGCTTTAGATTGTTTGAAAGAGGTAACAAAAAGAAAAGAAAAAGATCAAATGTGCTTGTGTGAGGGTAACTATAGGATATTCGGTAAAGAAAAGAAAGACTGACCTATTTGCAAAACTCTCCAAATGCCGAAAGCCACAATGAAAATTCGTAATACCCCCTAAAAGACCCAAAAACGGCACTCATTCACCCTCCTAAGCCGAATTTATACACTTTCCACTTCCCAAAACGGCACCAACTCTTCACACTTCTCAGCTTCTAACTTTTTTCCCTGCTAACTCCTCAATCTCATCCTAAATTTTCTCCAAGATAAGCTCCTACAATCTCTCCATGACCATTTCAACCCACTCATTTATCAGACTTTCACTGCAACACAAACTCTAGCCGTCTTGATAGCAAAATAAATACCCCACTAAAATACCATGCCACTACTCGAACCTTGGACTCCCTTGCCTGCTAATGACGCCACCTCTCTGTTCCCTAAGTGGCGCCACTTTGCCACTAGACCACAACTCCTCTTGTGTAATTTTTCTTCTTCATTTATTTAAAAGGCCTACTGACTGAAGTCACAATTCCCTTGGGGCTAAAACCAAAATTCTTCCTATACCCTTACTTGATCTCAGGACATCTCCAACACCCCCAGACACTCCAAATTCATTAACCCCCAAAGCCCACATGCCAATTGTCATTTTCTCGCTTACTTAAAAATTTCCTGAGACCCAAAGCCCAATTCATCTAGGCCCAAAATTCGGGGCATTATAGATTGCTTGTGTATAAGTCCGGTAATGCCTCATACCCTGTTTCGACGTTGAATATGGGTAAATGGTGTTACAGCAAAAGTCGTGCGGCAACAGTACTAGGGGCTTGCGACAAGGAAGAATTTTTGTTAGAAATTTTTGGATTTAGGTTGACGGCTAAAAGGGAAAAGAATGAGTGGATTAGGGTTTAAGCTAATAGCTTGAAGAGTTGTGAAAATTATAAAGGTAGAGAGGGTTTTATATAATGATGAATTAGGGCAATTTTGTAAATAAAATTTAGCTAATTCAAGAGACTTGTATGGGAAGGTAGTCTTGTAGCTAAAATTTGGCTAATTTTTAGTTACTTGGGCGACAAGTAAGATGGAGGGAAAATTTGATGGCAAAATTTAGGGTTTTAGGCAACCTTTATGAATGACAATGATGGGGTATATTTCTCCTCTTTGTTATTCAGGCCTTAAGCCCAAACTGTATTTACAAACTAGACTGCTTAAAAAAAAGAAACTGATTAATACTTAGGCCAATTTGACCCTCTTTATTAAACATAAACAAATTAAATTAAAATTAAAGGCAAAGATAAAAATGGAAAATAAAAATAAAACTAGAAATAAAATTTTGAAAAATTAATTAGAAATTTTCTTCTTAAAGAATTACATTAAATTAATTCCCAGAAAAGATTGGAGGGGTCACAATGATCCCGCTTAAGTTCCAATCTCCTTAGACAGAATTAATTAAATGTACTAATTGAAGAAAATAATTTTTTAACTTTTTATTAAAAAGTAGGTTTATGAAAAACTAAGGGTCTTTCAATTTGAATGAGGTTTTAGTTCGCTCAATTTCACCATCCCAATAGTGCTTGAGATGTTGACCATTAACTTTAAACGTACCTCCATGGTTGTCGTACAATTCTACAGCTCCAAATGGGTAAACTTTATGGATGGTATAAGGTCCTTTCCCTCAGGATTTGAGCTTTCAAGGAAATAACCTTAGCCTCGAATTAAACAACAACCCCTTCTAATCTTCTTTGAACTCACGAGGTTGTATAAGACTATCATGCCATCTCTTATATTTTTTTTACACATCTTGGCATTCTCGTATAAAAATAACCTCAACTCCTCCAACTCAATGAGTTGTAACATCCTTCTCTCACCGGCTTGCTTAAGATAAAAATTCAATTGCTTCAAAGCCCAGTGAGCTTTATTCTCCAATTCAAGCGGCAAATGACATGCCTTTCCAAAAACTAACCGATATGGAGTCATTCCTAACGGTGTCTTAAAAGCCGTTCGATAGGCCCATAGTGCATCATCAAGCCTTTGAGACCAATCTGTTCTGTTAGGGCGCACTACTCTTTCAAATATACCTTTAATTTCTTGATTCACCCTTTCAACTTGCCCATTCGATTGTGGGTGATAGGCAATAGCAATCTTATGATTCACATCATACTTGTCGAGCAAACACTTAAGCAACTTATTTACAAAATGAGATTCTCCATCGCTAATTATATCTCTAGGAGTCTCACACCGTGTAAATACCTGCTTATGTAGGAATCGCATGACTACCTTAGCGTCATTTGCTGGGTATGCCTCGGCTTCAACCCACTTGGACACATAGTCCAAAGCTACCAAGATATACTTGTTCCCATAGGAAGAAGGAAACAATCATAATAAATCAATGCACCATACATTGAAAAGTTCTAACTCTAAAATATTTGTCAAGGGCATCTCGTTCCTTCTTGAAATGTTTTCGGTTCTTTGGAATCTATCCCAATTTCTCACATATGCATAAGCATCTTTAAACAATGTTGGCCAAAATAACCCAGCTTTTAAAATCTTTGCTACTTTACATGAAACACCAAAGTGTCTCCCACTCGGAGATGAATGATAGTGGTACAGAATCTCGTCAATCTCAATTCCAGCTACCCATTTCCTGATTATGTTATCTGCACATTATTTAAACAAAAACAGATCCTCCAGGAAATAGTACCGACTATCATGAAGGAATTTCTTCCTTTGTTGGTATGTCATCTCTCGAGGAATTATTCCACATGCTAAGTAATTGGCAAAATTAGCAAGCCAAGGTGTTTCATAGATTTGTCTTACCTCGAAGATATGCTCATCAGGAAATTTCTCATTAATTGGAATAAATGAAGAAGTTACCTCATTTTGTTCCAACCTTGACAGATGATCAGCTACTTGGTTTTCAACACCTTTTCTGTCTTGGATCTCAAGGTCAAATTCTTGGAGTAAGAGTATCCATCGAATTAGCCTCGGTTTAGCATCTTTCTTTGTAAGTACATAATAGCAGCATGATCGGTAAATACTATAACTTTGGTACCTATAAGATATGAATGGAACTTGTCAAAAGCAAAAACTATAGCAAATAGATCTTTTTCAGTTACCACATATTTGATCTGGGCTCTTGTCAAAGTTTTGCTTGCATAGTAGATAGGGTGAAACACTTTGTTCCTTCTTTGACCCATCACAGCTCCAACAACGAAATCACTTGCATAACACATCCACTCAAAAGGTGAGTTCCAATCAGGTGTGATAATTATTGGGGCTAAAATTAACCAGCTTTTTAATTTCTCAAGAGCTTCTAAACATGTTTTTTTTAAAAATAAAAAACCAATACCTTTTTCTAAAAGAATACACAAAGGTTTAATTTTTTTAAAAAATCCTTAATAAATATATGATAAAAACCAGCATCCTAAAATACTTCTAACTCCTTTCACGGTAACTGGAGGCGGTAATCTTTCAATTACGTCCACCTTTACTTTATCCACTCGATTCCCTTCTTGGAAATTTTGTGCCCTAAGTCAATTTCCTCCTTAACCATAAAATGGAACTTCTCTTAGTTAAGGAGGAGATTCGTCTCCTCATATCTTTTTAGTACCTTAGCCAAATTATTCAAGAAAATATCATAAGTATTACTATAAATAGAGAAATCATCCATGAAAATCTCAACATAAATTTCAACCATATCAGTGAAAATTGCCATCATACATCGCTGAAATGTGGCAGGTGCATTACATAAGTTGAAAGGCATTCTCCTAAAAGCAAATGTACCATATGGATAGGTAAAACTAGTTATATGCTGGTCTTCTGGGGTTACAACTATTTGGTTATATCTTGAATAGTTGTAACAGCCCGATTTTGGGTCTAGTCGGGACAGTGGTTTCGGGACCACAAATCTGACGTAAAAAAAAATTATTATATTTTTATGGTCTACAATTTTATGGAATGTTTTCGTGAAAATTTCGTTCAAAAAATTTGACATTTGGGCACTCAATTTAGTCAAAATGACTAAATTGTAATAAGTGCAAAATGTGAGTTCTATAGGTTAAAGGTGTCTAATTGTTATGAAATTTTAAATTGGAGGTCCTTAAATGGTAATTAGACCATTGGTTAAGTTGGTGGACAATAATGGACATGGTTAGGTATGTTTCTAAAGTTTTTCATTATGGGCATTTTAGTAGTTTGGTAATTAAATGAATTAAAAAGCCAAATTTTAAAGCCACTTTTTGCTCATCTTCTACCCCATGGCCGAATGTACCAAGAAGAAACCATGGCTAGGGTTTTTCAAGATTCCAAGCTCGATTGTAAGTCCGTTCTAGCCCTGTTTTTAATGATTTTTATGTTTTTGAAATCCTTGTAACATGATCTATATATTTCTACCACTAATTTAAGAAATAATCAAGGACTAAAATTTTAACCATGATTGGTATATGTGTATTTTGATGTCTAATGGTATAAAATGCATGTTTGGTGTATGATAAATGACTTTTGCTAAGTGATTTTCGATGAAAATGCCTAAAAGGACATATTTGTAAAAAAGTTGTAAAATGGGTGTTAAAATGGAAATAAAAGAAAAATATGGCCTGCTATAAGCATTTATAAGGTTCGTCTAGGCATGGGTATTGAAGAAATTGAGTACATTTCATTTTACGAGCCTAGGGACTAAAATGTAAAAATGTCAAACTTTAGGGGCAAAAATGTAATTTTACCATAATATGACTTTTGGGCTTAATTGATTAATGTGGTGATTAAATGAGATGAATTTGGTATTATAGATCAAGAAAAAAATGAAGTTCGGGTCTAGATCAGGGGAAAACCAAAGTGTTTGACGATTAGGTCCATTTCCGCTATTTTTGTATCGAGGTGAGTTCGTATGTTTAATAAGCATTAAATTATATGTGTATAAATGCTTGATTGATATAATTGTGGTAAATGCTATATTATTGAAATGAATTGTGAATGCTATTGAGTACGATACTACGGAAATGTCCGACAGAGATTCGATACAGTGAAAGTCCCGTTGAACATTCGGAATAGATAGGATACAAATGTCATGACATTAGGGTTACTGAGATTACGTATAAGACCACATCTGGGATATGGCATCATTGTGAGACTTCGTGTAAGACCATAGCTGGGCTATTAGCATCGATACGAGATTACATGTAAGACCATATCTGGGATATGGCATTGGTACGGTACTGTGTGTACGAGATTCCCGAGTATCCTTTAGTATTCCAAATGGTTCAACGGGAAATACAACGGGTGTGTCAAAGGAGAGAAAGAGTATGTAAGTAATACGAATTGGTACAGGTATGTACATAAAGTTTATAAGCATTGACTTCATGAAATTGAAGGCACGTGCTTAGGAAATTTTGCTAATGGATGGAATACATGATGTTGTGTGCTTAAATTTAATAACAGGATTGGTAAGTTTAGTTTCCGTTATACTAACTTACTAAGCATGTAATGCTTTCTCCATTTTATTTTCCACTATTTTATAGTGCTCGGAAGCTCATGAAGGTTGGAGATCATTGGAGCATCGTCACACTATCAACTAGCATTTTGGGTATATTTAGTGAAATTATTTTGGGTATAATGGCATGTATAGGACACCTTAGCCAATAGTGGTTTAAAATGTTATTTTGTAACCTAGCCATTGGAATGGCTAGTATTGGTTTATTTTGGTATGACTAAGTAGATTATTATGATATACATATATACACATGTGTTATGTTAAAAATATGTGATCAATGTTGGGAATGCCTAAGTTAAACTAAGGTAAGGTTGTGATCATGTATGCTTATAGTGATATGACTTGTGAATGATAGAAATTGCCAAATTTGAATGCTGGAATTGGTTGGTATTGGATGTTTGTTTCAAGTGCAGGTCTTGGGTGAAATTTCGGGTGAGAAATAAAGCTAGAAATGGCTGCATTTTGTCCACACGGGCAAACACACGGGCTTGTGTCTAGACTGTGTGCGACACACGGCCTGGTAACACAAGCATGTAGTTAGGCCGTGTGTCCCACCTTAATTTTGAGAAATAGAATGCTCTGAATTGAGCACACGGGCAGAGACACGGGCGTGTGTCTCAGCCGTGTGTGCTACATGGCCTAGAACATGGGCATGTGTCTTGGCCGTGAGAAACCTGCACCTAATTCGAATTAATTTAATTAACCGCACGGCCTAGCACACGGGCGTGTGGCATGGCCGTGTGGCGCAAGTTAGAGAGCAACCTAAATCGAACACGGCCTGTAGCACGGGCGTGTACCAGGGTCACACGGGCATGTCCCTTGGACCACATGGGCGTGTGAGTCGTGCACCTTAGAAAAAAATTATAGTTTTGTGAAAAATTCTTAGAGGTTCTGATTAAGTCCCGATTCGATTCTAATGCTCGTATTGGGCCTCGAGGGTCCGGTCAAGGGACATTATAGATGATCTCGGTAACTGAATAGTAAATTTACGTAGTTTAACAGAAAAATGTTCTAAATGTTCTGGTAATGCTTCGAAACCCTATTCCGGCAACGGGTACAGGTTAGGGGTGTTACAGGAATTGCATGAATTTGTAATTTTATGAAATAAGGACTAATTTGTAAAAGTAGTGAAATACTTGGGGCAAAAGTGTAAATGTACTTTAATAAGTATTTTGGATTAAACTGAGTAGTTAGGTAATTATATAAGTTAAATTTTATTACATATAGATCAAGAAAAGCGAAGTTCGGATCTAGATCGGGCGAAAAACAAAATACTCGGCTAATCAACCTGTTTCGTCATTTTTACATCTGAGGTAAGGTCGTATGTAATAAGTTTCATTATAAATGTATTTTAAATGATTTGATATTGCATAAACTGTGAATACGAGACTAAAGACATGTTCGACAATGATTCGACGATGATTTGGCATTGGAAATCCTGGTTGAACCTTAGGAATAGATTAGGATACAAATGACATGTCATTAGGGCTTATTGTGATTATGTGATCTGGGTGCTGGTCCTGTACGTTCTACCGGTGGCTGAGTATACCGGCATGTGTTGCGGTTACTTGACAGCTTGTGTGAGTAGCACCGTATAGATACGTCTTGACCCACAACTTGTGCGAGCAGGCCCGTTGATAGATCGAGAGTGAGCATATATGTGATATGAGATTGAGATAGCATTGGCTATGTATATGGCACTTTGGTGCGAGTTTCCTGAGTATTCGATAGTATTCTGAATGGTTCAACGGGTAAATGAAAGACGTGGTTTAGTATGGGATTGTTACGAAATGGTGCGAGTATGTACATGAATTGTATAAGCCTTAAATCGAAGAAATTGTGAAGTTTGCATATAATCATGTGATTAAAGATGTGAAAGGTTTGTTAGTTAATATGTGCTATATGTTGATATATTCAAATTGTTGAATGGTGTACTTATGATTAGTTTGAGTTTATTTCATACGAGCTTACTAATTTTTATAGCTTACTTTGTTTATTTTACTGTGTTTTATAGTGACTTCATAGCTAGCTCGGATTTGGGGATCGTCGGAGACTTCATCACATTATCAAGTTATCGTTTTGGTACTTTTGAATCCATGTTTTTGGAATTTATGGCATGTATAGGGACTTGTTCATTTTGGTTCATAAGTTGATGATGATTATGGCCATATGAAATTGGCTTGTAAATGTCTAAGGTTTAGTTTTGTGCATAGTTATGTAAATTGGCCTATTTGGTTTAGTTGGTGATACACATATATGTAAGTGCTAATACCCTTCTTGTGATATGGCTTATAATTGCTTGATGAATGATTATAGTGGGTAAGTAGCTTGAGTAGCCAATGGTTGAATTTGAGATTTCTATGCTTGTGAATTTAGGTAATTGTTACACATTTGAATGAAACCATTTAGGTAAATTTTTAAGTGATAAATTGGTATGTTTTGAATTGGTAAAACATGATATCATGTGCTTTGTGGTTGATGATGTTGATATGGCAGGTTTCAGTCATACTTGTGGTGGTATTGGATGCCTATTTATGCCTTGTTTTCGTGCCATTTGGTTTGGTGTAAGTGTATACAAATTTGGGTGGCAAAATGGCTTGGTAAATAGCCTACTTTTGTCCACACGGGCAGAGCCACGGGCGTGTGTCTCAGCCGTGTGTGACACACGGTTATATTACACGGCCGTGTGTCCCCTGGTGTTGAATTAATACCAAAGTCAGTATGCTCCACACGGCTTATGTAACACCCCTCACCCGTATTTAATGCCGAAATAGGGTTACGGAGCATTACCGAACTTACAACACATTTAAACATACGTTTCTCACACATTTAATCTATACAAGAAATCATCATTCAATCTCAATCAATATGTCCCTATTATGAGCCTATGAGGCCCTAAATATGCTTTAGGAATGGTTCGGGACTAAACCGATAACTTAAGAAACTTTAACGAACATTGAAAATTTTTTTCAAAAATGGGGGACACACGCTCGTGTGGCCAGGCCGTGTGTCTCACACGACCACCAGACATGCCCAATGCACAGGCCGTATGGACATTTGAAATGGGAGCACATGGACGTGTCCCAGCCCATGTCCTACCCCGTGTCCAAACAAGTGACCTTACTGACTTGGGTCACACGGCCAACCACACGCCTGTGTTTCTAGCCTTAATGCCCTTCAAGGTGGCCATACGCCCGTGTGCTAGGCCGTGTGCTAGGCCGTGCCAAACCTGTAGGGTATACTGACTTATGCAACACGGTCGAGTCACACGGCCCAGTTACCTTTGAACTCTAAAACATAGTAACGAAGCATATCATAAAGAATTTAATCACTCTTTCATACTGATCATCGATCTGAGGATGAATTATAGTGCAAAAATATAGTCGCGTACTCAGAGCTTCTTGTAGCTTTCCCCATAATCGCGATATAGACCTTGGAAATCTATTCAAAATAATAGAGACTGGCACTCTGTATAACCTGACAATATCAGAAACACATACCTTAGGAATTCTGCCATGTGAGAAATCTATACATACTAGAATAAATATGCAGATTTCGTCAACCAATCAATAACAATCCAGATAGTATCTTTCTTTTCAGAAATTAGGGTAATCTCAATACGAAGTCTATCATAACTCTATCTCATCTTCCACTTCAGTATCATCATTGGCTATAATAGTCCTGAATGAACTTGATATTCGGCTTTAACTTGTTGACAAATCAAACATCTAAACGCCAAATTTGAAATATCACTTTTCATACACGACCATCAATGCTTCTACCTCGAATTACTGTACATCTTATTACTCCCCTGATGAATAGAAAAACTACCACTGTATGCCTCGTGCAAAATTTTTTGTGTAAGCTCTGGATTCTTCAATACACAAATTTTATCCCAGAATAATAATAATAGTCATCAGATTCGACCTGAAATTTAGAATTAGATGTCTATTCACATTGCACTCGTTTTGTTTGCAATTCACTATCACATTTCTGAGCTTCTCAGATTTGTAATAAAAACATCGATTTAGCTTTTAACTCAGCTAAGATTGTGCCATCATTTCAAGGTCAATCACGTAACCATCGTTCTCAAAGTAAACAAAAATTTTCCACTCAAGCATCGGCAACTAACAAAAATTTTCCACTCAAGCATCGACAACTATATTTATTTTTCCCAATGGTTAATCAATAACTAACTCACAATCTTTCAATAGCTCGAGCCATCAATGCTGTCTCAGATTCAAATCTTTTTGTGACATCTGCTACTTTAAATTCTCATGATCAGTAAGTATGTGACAGTTTTTGTCGAAAAAATGATGTCATCAAATTTTCAACGCAACACAATAGCAGCCAACTCTAAGTCACGTGTCAGATAATTCTTCTAATAGGGCTTTTACCGTCTGGGAGCATAAACTACCACTTTACATTCTTGTACTAAAACACATCCCAATCCGTTCTATGACGCATCACAGAAAATCACGGATTCTTTACCCAATTCAGGTTGAACCATAACTAGTTTTTCAGTTAACAATGCTTTCAACTGTTTAAAACTTTGTTAACAAGTATCAGACCATTCAAACTTCACAAGCGCGATAACTTTATCAATCAGAACATCTTTAACTCATAATAACTTCTTTCAATTAAAACAAATCTAATAGATATATTTCTGTATCATGTTTTCTAGAACATGAATTCTTCATTCAAACTGTTAGCCATACCTGAATGCAAAAAATTATTTCCATACCTGAGGATAAACTTAAATATATATAACTCAAATTATTCTCCAACTAATTAACCCGCTCAGTTTTGAAGAAACTGGATCAATCTTATCTATCAGATAATAACATTTCAAAGTAACCTCCTCTTCATGTTGTTAGAACAACTCAGATATACAATCTTTCATAATTCCCTCAATATACTAGTCAAAGATCTTTACAAACTACATCAGCTCAACGAATCATAATATCCCGATTTAACTCATTGACCTTAATCAAGCTTACCTGAGAAAAGGAAACCATTATACAAATTTGAGCTTGAGCTTCCACTGTCTATACTTTTGCCGATGTCAATCTCTTTCACGAAAACTAGAAAACCTTAGATCAGCATCACCATGCTTCCATGATCAGACTAGAAATTATAATTATAATAAATATAATTATTTCTGATTACTGAATATCCTTTACAGATGAGCCATATTTGATATATTAAACAGTAAGAATGATAAGAAAACTAAGATAATGAAATCCAAGATGTGAAGCTATACTGAATTTTCAAGAATATCACCCGTATTGGATAATAAAGATCTCGATGATATCCCAGAGAAAATCCAGAAGAAAAACACCACTCTTACAATTTGGAATCATTTGTGACAGAAGCAATATAATTTCCATATATATATAAAGCAAAGTAACAACAAGTAGAAACAGAATACTAGCATCATATGGATTTTACCATCAAATTTTCTACCTAATGTACTGGAATAGAATACCAAAAAAAGATAAAGCAATGCGGATCATAAACCAACTAAACCCACAATGCTTTCATCTAACAATATGGTTAGTTAGCGCTCTTATAAGACAAGAGTCTCATCCGAAAATGAACAGCTACATATATCTCTGAGAATGAATAAACACATTAAATACCCAGAAGAGTTCGTCATAATCTACTCAACTATAACCACTGCACTCGGATATCTTTACAATTCAAACATGATTCCACTAACTATTACAGTCATCACTAATCCCACCTTATTCCATTCACTAACGAAAATCAATTCAGAAGAATTTCCAGTTAATACATTCTTTAGACATTGTACCTGAATGAGTCGATTAGTCAAGATTAACTTCTTCTTTAACAGCATCATCGCGTAATCCGAATGATCTTCATAATAAGCTGATATCTCTTCTGGAACTGTCTTTACTTGCTAACCCTTTCTCATCTCTAGCCGCATTAATAATTATTCCACCACTGAACTATTTAGTTTCACACTTGTGAGCTTATCCAATCTAAATCTTGTAAACTTCATTGTATAACACTATACTGGTGATGGGGTGAAGATTGTGAAGCCTCAAAATTTGACTCTCGTATATACACACATATAATACAACATTTATCATCAACACCATATTAAGAACTTTTATTCATACCTTTATGAGTTTCAACTCATCATAAACACATTTTTACTCAAATGCTTGAGTATCATTTTCAATATCATCGAAACTAGCTCTGTTGGAAATATCTATGTCTAAATAAAACAAACCTCATCAAAGTCGGGAGAGATCACACTATCACAAGTTATATATGGCATGTATAGCTAGACTAACATACCCTACGTTAGTCCGAGAATCAACTAAACCGTAGCTTTGATACCAATAAATGTAACACCCCTCAACCGTATTCAACGTCGGAATAGGGTTACAGAGCATTACCAAACTTACAACACATTTAAACATACTTTTCTCACACATTTAATCAATACAAGAAATCATCATTCAATCTCAATCAATATGTCCCTAATACGAGCCTATGAGGCCCTAAACATGCTTTAGGAATGGCTTGGGACTAAACCGATAACTTAAGAAAATTTCACGAACTCTGAAATTTTTTCTCAAAACAGGGGACACACGCCCGTGTGGCCAGGCCGTGTGTCTCACACGACGACCAGACACACTCGTGTCACAGGCCGTGTGGACAATCAAAATGGGAGCACATGGTCGTGCCCCAGCCCGTGTCCTACCCCGTGCCCAAATAAGTGAGCTTACTGACTTGGGTCACATGGCCAACCACATGCCTGTGTGTCTAGCCCGAGTGCCCTTCAAGGTGGCCACACACGCTCGTGTGCCAGGCCGTGTGCTAGGCCGTGCCAAACCTGTAGGGTATACTGACTTTTGCAACACGGCCAAGTCACACGCCCGTGTGCTAGGCCGTGTGCAAATTTGGGGGTATACTGACTTGTGTCACATAGCCGATCACACGCCCGTGTGTGAGATCGTGTGGAGCATACTGACTTCATTTCAATTTCAACACCAGGGGGCACATGGCCGTGTACTGAACCGTTTGTCACACACGGCTGAGACACATGCCCGTGTCTCTGCCCGTGTGGACAAAAATAGGCTATTTACCAAGCCATTTTGCCACCCAAATTTAGGTACACCTACACCTCTCAAATAGCACACAATATAGCATCAAAAGGCATATATTTTAATTCCAATCAAGCATGATTTATACCTATTCCAACATCAACCAATACAAAACATAAATACCACATATTGCCATCTAATTTCATGCCAATCTTTGTCTTCTCAAAACTTCAAAATGACCATTTACAATTATACATTATTATGCTCAATTCCACAAACATACCAATTCACAAATCATCACCTATTGACATTCAAAATTACCTATTATCAATGAGCATTATAAATCTACCTCAATCACACAACATAGATCTATTACCAAATCAAAACAAAAGCCATTTGCACACTTATAAACACATCCAAATCAACCAAAATATGCCAACTTCCTTGGCTATATACAAACCAAACATAGATGTTTATAAACCAAATCAAATGGCTACATCATTTACCAAAATTGACTCAAAGTCCCTATACATGCCATATGACCCAAAAACATAGTTTCAAAAGTACCAAAGTGTCAGCGGATAGTGTGATGAAGTCTCCGACGATCCCCGAATCTGAGCTAGCTTCGATATCACTATAAAACACTGAAAATACACAAAGTAAGCTATAAAGCTTAGTAAGCTCGTATGAAATAAACTTAATACAATCACATAAATATAATTCAATAATTTGAATACAATAACATGTAGCTTATATTAGCTAACAAACCTTTCAAATACTCATTCAAAAAATTGTATACTTCCTTCATCATTTTCTCAATTCAATACTAAATTAGTTTATACACATACCTATAACATCTCGTACAATTCTCATACACATTCTCGTCTTTCATTTACCCGTTGAACCGTTTGGAATAGAAGTCGGATACTCAAGGGTCTCACACAATAAGTCCCTATACCATGGCCTGAAGCCAAATCAAGGTAACTTATCCGAAATACTGATATCATGGCCCGGAGCCAAATTAGCAGATATGCATGGCCCGAAGCCAAATCGGTTTATCTCGCACACAAAGTGCTATATCATGGCCCGAAGCCAACTCACTGTATCCCCTAATGACATGTCACTAGCATCCTAAACTATTCCTAAGGCTCAATCGGGATTTCGAATGTCGAATCGTCGTCGAATCACTATCATTCATATCCACAGTCTTGTATTTGTAATTCATGTAATATCAAAGCATATAAAATACATTTATATTGAAGTTTATCACATACGAACTTACCTCGAAGGTGGAAACAACGAAATAAGTCGATTAGTCGATAACTTTCATTTTTCCCCGATCTAGATCTGAATTCCGCTTATTCTTGAGCAAAATATATATTCAAAATTAAATTATTTAATCATATATTTATTCAATTCAATCCAAAATATATTTTAGGGCACATTTACACTTTTTCCCCTAAACTTTCACATTTTTTCAATTTAGTCCTTATTACACAAAATCACAAATTCATTCAATTCAACCCATTTTCATGCTAGCCGAATTTTACTAATACATATATCAGCCCATATTTATTAATTATTTCACAATTTACCCAAAACTTTTCACACTTCTCAAATAAATCCCTAATTGGGAATTTTTACCAAAAACCCCTTAACAAATGTTGCTTATCTAACAACAACCATGCATTTTCTACCATTAAACATCAAAACACATGCTTATTCATCAATGGAAAAACCCTACACTTTTAAAAATTTTTCAAATTAGTCCCTGGGCTAGCTAGATTAAGTTACAACGATGTCGAAAACATAGAAATCATTAAAACCCGAGCAAGAAAACACTTACATGCATCAACAAGAGCTAGACGAAATTTGAAGCTATTTTAATGGCTATTTCCTCTTAAATTTCGGGAAGAAGATGATGATAATGGGTGAGAATTTTGTTTTATTTAACTTATTATAACTTAATTACTCATTTACTATATTAACCTTATTATATAAACCATTTAATATCATCCATTTAATGACCACATATGTCAACTCATGCTATTAATGGAATAATTACAACATGTGGACCTCCTCTTTAAAGTTCCGTAGCTATTAGGCACCTTTAGCTAATAGAACATCAATTTTGCACTTTACGCGATTTAGTCCTTTTTCTCAAATTAACCATTTAAACGATAAAATTTCTTAACGAAATTTTCACACAATCATTCAATCATTCTGTAAACATTAAAATAATAATAAAATAAATATTTTGACCTCAAATTTGTGGTCCCAAAACTACTGTTTCGGTTTGACCAAAAATGGGCTGTTACAGCTTAGCACACGAGCGTGTGATTGGTCGTGTGGCATAAGTCAGTATAACCTACAATTTTGACACAGCCTAGCACATGAGCGTGTGACTTGGCCGTGTGGCATAAGTCAGTATACCCTACAGGTTTGGCACAGCCTGGCACACTGGCGTGTGAGGCCATTTCGAATGGGCACACGGGCTGGACACATGGGCATGTGGTTGGTCGTGTGACCCAAGTCAGTAAGTGGCATGTTTTGAACATGGCCTGTGACACGGGCGTTTCTTTGGCCGTGTGTGACACACGGCATGGCCACACGGGCGTGTGACCCCTGTATTTTGAAAAAAAATTCTAAGTGTTTCAAAAGTTTATTGAGTTATCAGTTTAGTCCCGAACCAGTCTTAAAGAATGATTTGGGCCTCGTAGGCTCATTTTAGGGACAATGTGAATGTTGTTGATTTATGATTACATGAAATTGAAAATATATGAGAAATGTATGTTTAATTGATTTATAAGTTCGGTAACGCTCTGCAACCCTATTTTGGCATTGAATACGTGTGAGGGGTGTTACATTTATTGGTATCATGATAAACCGTAAAAGTAACATATTCTAAGCCCACATTTAGTATGCTTTTGGATGATTTAAGCCCCAATTTATGTAAAAAGGTGCTCTTAATCCTTTCTTTTCATGTCTTATACTCGTGAAAGCACCCGATGACGAAAAAACGAAAACGGGCTTAAACGGGACCAAGTTGGGCCAAGCCACGAAATCAACAAGGCCTGGACTTCAAGCCACACGGCCGTGCCACCAGTCCTACTAGAACACGGCCTTACCACGACTTACACAGCCGTGCCTCATTCAACAGTCTCGAACACGGCCTGACCACGATTTACACGGGCATGTTCTATGGCCGTGCCTCTGCCGTGGAGAAGAGCAATTCCATTCGGGAAAGGATACTTAGGGAGAAAGAAACGTGTTTCAAAAGCCTATAAATACACCCTAAGTACCAGCTGAAAGGGGCGGCAAGCTAGGCTAAAAAGCCAAGCCGAAAAGGTCAAATTTGTGGGAATCACTCGAAGATAGCCAGTTGATCCATCTTAAGAAGCCGGAATTCTACTCAAGACGGAGGATCTCCTCTTCAATTCCTTCAGGAGGTTTTAGGGATTTCTTATGTTTTGTTTTATCTTTTCTCTTGAGATGTTGTCTTTTATTATTATGAACTAAACCTTCGGATACCTGAAGGGGATGAAACCTATGATGAATCTTGTTATATGATTTTTGAATTATATGATAATAACTTAGTTTGTTCTTAATTGTGTGAACTTAATCCAAATCTAATGTGCTTAGGTGGAGGAGGAATAGACCCTGCCTAAGAGTAGATCCAACATAATTAAGTGGAGTTGATCGCACGCCTAGAGATAGGGTGACGAGATTTTACCGGATTAGGGTGAAACCTAATATGGGAGTCCACAGATCGACTTACTACGATTCTAGGGGGTTATTATAAGCGAACGAGAGTTCCACTAATTAACCTAGGGTTAGACGTTATTCGCCTCGAGAGAGGGTTTAATATACGTTAGGGAGTATCACGGATCAAACTAAGTAAATAAATCATATGGTTCAAGGTTAGATAACAAGTGAAGTCTAGGTGGATTTTTCCTAAGGGTATCGCTTGAGTCAACTGAGTTTTCCGAAAAGTGATTTCCCAAATTCATTCTTTTTATCTTTGCGTCTTAGCTTAGTAAGTAGATTAGTTTTAGTTTAAACAATCATCACTTTATATTAAGGCTAAATAATAAAAAGACGGTGAGTATTAGTACTTTTAGTTTCTTTGGGTTTGATAATCCGGTCTTGCCTAAGCTATACTACTCTTCGATAGGTGCACTTGCCTTTAATCGTTGTCAGAGTTGGTTTCCAGGTTCGATCATTCTTTTATAAATTTTAAAACTCTGATTTATAGCGATCAAGTTTTTGGCGCCGTTGCCGGGGAACTAAAATATTAAGAAAACTCTATTTTTATTACTTTAGCCATTATTTTTATTTTTCTCAATTTATTTTTTATTTTTAGTTTAATTTTAAATTTGCTAAATTTCCTTTCTTTCTTCTCCTAGCAGGTACCTCTAGTTTATGACTAGAAGGAACCCGAGAGGACCTTTAGAATACGGTAGTGATATTGAAGCTACCGCTCGAAGAAATCGCAGAGAAATTAGGCGAGCCCTAAATTACCAAGGAGAGCGAGAAGACAGATCCAATCCTACTGAAGGGATGGATGAAAATAATCCACCACCACAAAACGATGTAGCGGATCAGAATGCTCCCCGTACTATGTTTGATTATGCTAAACCACATTTAACAGGAGCCGAATCTAGTATTGTTAGGCCTGCTATAGCTGCTAATAGTTTTGAACTAAAGCCTAAGACTATACAAATGATTCAACAGTTTGTTCAATTTGATGGTTTACAGGACGAAGATCCAAACGCTCATATAGCTAATTTTTTAGTGTTCTGTGATACCTTCAAAATAAATGGCGTTTTTGATGATGCCATACGTCTTCGATTATTTCCCTTTTCATTAAAGAATAAAGCTAAACAGTGGTTAAACTCGTTATCACGAGGGTCAATCACTACATGGGAACAAATGACAGAAAAAATTTTATTAAAATATTTTCCACTGGCCAAAACGGCCAAATTACGTAATGATATATCTTCTTTTGTGCAGATGGATTTAGAGACATTATACGACGCATGGGAGAGATACAAAGATCTCTTGAGGAGATGCCCACACCACGGATTACCATTGTGGCTCCAAGTCCAAACTTTTTACAACGGTGTGAATCCTTCAACGAGGCAATTAATTGATTCAGCCGTCGGTGGAACCCCGAATAATAGAAATCCCGAGGCAGACCTACGAGTTTATCAAGAGATGTCATTGAATAACTATCGCGGCAAGTTACAAGAACAAGGCCAACAAAAACAATGGAGTTTACAACCTCGACCCAAAGAACCATGCTATCAAATCAGGTAGAATTGATGAATAAGAAGATTGATAGTTTGTGTTCTTCGCAGGTACATAGTCATGTAGTGCGACGCAAGTGGAACTGTGGCGAATTTTGAGTACCCACCCTACCAACCGGGCAAAGAGAGCGAACAAATGAACTATATAGGTAAAAATTTCAGATCTAATAATAACCCATATAGTAATAACTATAATCCAGGTTGGAGGAACCACCCAAATTTTTCATGGGGAGGACAAGGAAATCAAGGAAATCAGAGACAACAACCTCTTCAAAATTTCCAAAATTAGCCCTATCCACAGGAAAAGAAGCCGAGTCTTGAAGAGACGCTGAACAAATTCATAGCATCAGCAGAGGCCCGCTTCCAAAAGACTGAGACAACAATAGATAATCAACAAACAGTGATCAAAACGATCGAGAGTCAAGTTGGGGAATTTATTAAGTCAATTAAACAACTTACTGAGATGGTTTTCGAAATTCGATCAACGGTTTTCTCTAAAGAAACAGAACAGGTAAAGGCAGTTACACTAAGAAGCGGAAAGGAGCTAGTCAAACCAGAGAAAAGAATGCCACCCGTAGATGACAAAACAAAGGATATGGAAATTGAGGATGTAATTCCAGTACATAAAGAAAGTAAAACACCGATCCCTTATCCAGCAAGGTTGAAGAAAGAACGATTAGATTCCCAATATGGTAAGTTTCTCGAGCTTTTTAAACAAATACATATTAACTTGCCTTTTGTTGAAGCTATTTCACAGATGTCGACGTACGCGAAATTCTTGAAAGAACTCCTGACGAATAAAAGGAAGCTTGAAGAAATATCGATGGTAGAGCTTAGTGAAGAATGTTCGACCATCCTCCAAAACAAGCTACCAACCAAATTAAAAGACCCAGGAAGTTTTAATATTCCTTGTTTAATTGGCAGTTTAAATGTTAAGAAAGCATTAGTTGATCTAGGTGCCAGTATTAATTTAATGCCTTATAAGATGTTTAAACGACTAGACCTCGGGGAACCAAAACCCACTAGGATGAGTATTCAGTTAGCCGATAGATCTATTAAATATCCTAGGGGAGTTATCGAAGACGTCTTGGTAAAAATTGATAAATTTATTTTTCCCGTTGATTTTGTTGTGCTTGACATGGATGAAGACATTGAGGTCCCCTTAATTCTAGGACGCCCTTTTTTAGCTACTGCTAGGGCTATTATTGATGTAGGTGATGGTAAACTTTCATTAAGGATAGGTGATGAGGAAATTAGTTTTCAAATTTATGATGCCATGAAATATTCCAGAGAACAAGATGATTCATGTTATTTTGTTGATACCAATGACCATCTTGTTCAAAACTCTTTACAGGAAATCCTGCACGATGACAAGATGGAACTGTGTCTCACTCAAGAAGAGGGGGAAGAAGATGAAGCTTCTGAGCTAAAATTATCAACAAAACAAATGGAGAAAGAAAGCATCGAATTTGATGATGATTTCAAATAAAAACCCTCTGTTGATGAACCACCCAATTTAGAATTAAAACAATTGCCAAAGCACCTAGAGTAGGCATTCCTTGGGGAAAATTCTACGTTATCGGTAATTATCTCTTCAGAATTAGAACCCAAGGAAAAAGAGGAGTTGATACAGGTACTGAGAGAGCATAAAAAAGCCATAGCTTGGAAAATCTCTGACATTAAGGGAATAAGCCCAACATTTTGTACCCACAAAATTTTAATGGAAGATGAGTACAAGCCATGTGTGCAACCACAAAGACGTCTAAATCCCAACGTAAAAGAAGTCGTGAAAGCCGAGGTAATTAAACTTCTAGATGCTGGAATAATTTATCCTATTTCTGACAGCAAGTGGGTGAGTCCTGTGCTGGTTGTTCCAAAGAAAAGAGGCATGACCGTGATAGCTAACGAAAAGAATGAACTAATTCCTACCAGGACAGTCACAGGTTGGAGAGTTTGCATAGATTACAGGAAACTGAATGACGCCACTAGAAAAGATCACTTTCCCCTACCCTTTATTGATCAAATGCTAGAAAGGTTATCAGGACACATGTACTATTTCTTCCTAGATGGACTCTCCGGCTATTTCCAAATCCCAATAGCACCTGAAGATCAAGAGAAGACAACGTTCACATGCCCATACGGTACGTTTGCTTATCATCGAATGCCTTTTGGATTATGTAATGCTCCTGCTACTTTTCAGCATTGCATGCTAGCAATCTTTGATGAGCTCGTGGAAGATATCATGGAGGTATTTACGGATGATTTCTCTATTTACGGTAATTCTTTCCATATTTGCCTTAAAAATTTAAAACGAGTCCTAATGAGATGTGAGGAAACAAACCTTTTTTTAAATTGGGAAAAATGTCACTTCATGGTACAAGAGGGAATAGTATTAGGACATAAAATTTCTAGTAAATGGACCGAGGTAGATAAAGTAAAGATTGAAACCATAGAAAAATTACCTCCTCCCAGTTCAGTTAAGGCCATTAGAAGCTTTTTAGGACATGCAGGATTTTATAGAAGATTCATTAAGGATTTTTCTAAAATAGCTAAGCCTTTAACAAAATTACTAGAAAAGATGTTCCTTTCAATTTTGATCGGAATGTTTAGATGCATTTAATATCCTTAAGATAAACTAATAAATGCTCCAATTATAATCGCACTGATTGGAATCTACCCTTTGAACTAATATGTGATGCAAGTGACTTCGCAGAGGTGCGCCTGGGACAACGAAGAGGCAAGCATTTTCAGCCAATTTACAACGCTAGCGAACACTAACACCCGCACAAGAAAATTATACCACCACGAGAGAAAGAATTGCTAGTTTGTAGTTTTGCTTTTGATAAATTTAGACAAAGATCTAATATTGTCTAAAGTTGTCGTTACACTGACCATTCAGCTCTTCGTTATCTTTTAAACAAACTTGATGCAAAACCTAGACTCATACGATGGATTCTACTCTTACAGGAACTCGACTTAGAAATACAAGATAAGAAGGGAGCCGAGAATCTTGCAGCTGATCACTTTTCTAGACTTGAAAATCCACACACCAAAGAACTTGATGAAAGTGAAATAAATGATTCATTTCCCGAAGAATAACTCTTTTCTATAACACATTCTGAGGTACCATGGTTTGCTAATATTGCGAATTATTTAGCAGCTAACGTCTTGCCAAGGAAATTAACACATCACCAAAAGAAGCGATTCTTTGCTGATGTGAAAAATTATTTTTGGGAAGATCCCTTTCTTTTTCGCATATGTGCAGATCAGATAATTCAAAGATGTGTTACAAAGACAGAAGCGAGCAAAATCTTAGAGCATTGCCATTCAGGACCATCAGGAGGACACTACAGTGGAATTAAGACAGCACACAAAATACTTGAATCAGGTTTTTATTGGCCCACTCTTTTTAAAGATGCCAACAGGTATGTTACCTCGTGTGATAGATGCCAAAGAATAGGTAATATTTCTAAACGTGATGAAATGCCTCAAACATATATGTTATCATGTGAAATATTTTATGTGTGGGGTATTGATTTCATGGGACCATTCCCTAGTTCGTTTGGAAACAAGTACATCCTAGTGGCAGTTGATTACATGTCAAAATGGGTAGAAGCAGAAGCTTTACCTACCAATGATGCTAGGGTAAACTCGGACAAGACACCACGCCCGAATCTGGTATGTTACGGGGAAAAACGTCTTTGAGTGATCAGATTTTTTTTTCGTTTAAAAGCGGGGTGAAAACATAGTGAATTTGAGGAAAATCGAAGAAGGCCTGTTTGTGTGATTTTGAAAACTTATCCAAAGTATGTAGTTAGAACGAGTTGATTTCATTTAGCATTTCCAATAGTTTCTTAGGGCTATTTTGAAACATTTTAGACTTAGTAGAAAATCGAGTTTGATTTGGAAATCATTTGGGTTTATTGTATAGCAAAACATAGTGAGATACCCGATGGTATAATTTAAAACACATTGCGTTATAGTTTTGAAAACATTATCTTACCAAATTTTTAGTGATATTTCGTACCAAGTTATTTGTTAAGCAGGTTGAGAATCTAATTAAAACATAACCATCATAAAACATAATTTAAAGGCCTTTTACAAATCCAAATTAAATCCCAAATAAAAATAAATAAGCTAAAGTACCCAAAGTGAATAGTCTGAGCAAAACTTTTATTAAAGCATGGCATGTGCACCCCGAGTCCACCCCAGCTCCATGTCCGCGTCTACGGGTCACCTGAAATGTCAAAGGAGAGGGTGAGTCGAATGACTCAGTGCATAAATCCCGCTCCCGAAGAAACAACATGCTAGCACACATCATACATAGCAACATAATTAATGCAACCCGATCCTAACCATCCGTATCTCCTTTTTCTACCCCGTGTGGTACCAAACCACTGGTGGTGCCAAACCACTGGTGACATATAGTCACAATGTGTTACCAAAACACTGTGTCCCAAAGACACAATATCCGTCAATGTGGTGCCAAACCACCGGTGTCCCAAAGACACGTTTGTGCTACCAAAGCACGGTGACCGGAGTCACAAATCCAATGATGGGGCCAACCCATCGTGTGATACCCAATCACTAGCGCATTCGATCCCATATCTCATGTGGGGCCAACCCACGGTGGTGTTAACCACGGGGACAAGTCGCAATGAGGTGCCCAACCTCTCGGTGTCCCAAAGACACAAATGTGCTACCAAAGCACCGTGACCGTAGTCACAATAATCGAATGATGGGGCCAACCCATCGTGTGATACCCAATCACTAGCAGATTTATCCCATATCTCAATGTGGGGCCAACCCACGGTGGTGTTAACCACGGGACAAGTCGCAATGAGGTGCCCAACCTCTGGTGTCCCAAAGACACAAATGTGCTACCAAAGCACCGGTGACCGTAGTCACAATAATCGAATGATGGGGCCAACCCATCGTGTGATACCCAATCACTAGCGAGACGATCCCATATCTCAATGTGGGGCCAACCCACGGTGGTGTTAACCACGAGGGACAAGTCGCAATGAGGTGCCCAACCTCTGGTGTCCCAAAGACACAAATGTGCTACCAAAGCACTGGTGACCCAAAGTCACAAAGTGTGTTACCAAAACACCGGTGCTCGTCAAAGACAAAATATCACTTTGCTCCTCCACTCATATCACCCATCAACATACCATACTCATGTAATCATGCATATCATACAAGTCATGCATATCATGCCAACATGTCTAGCATTACATCTCATAGCATACATAACATAGATCATAATACCCAAGGTATCCAGAATAGCACTTGTAATAACTTAGACTTACCCGGATACGCATACATACCCCGTTTGGGTATCCAATTATCCGTCATCTTTGGTATATAGTTTTTAACAGGCAAACAGGTTTATTAATAACATTACTAGATATCAGTGTGTTAGTTTACACACCTGGTAATTACGAGTCTAAAGATCCCAACAAAACGATCTAAATCCCTCGAGTATCAAGCTCCTTACTCTTGCGAATGGTTTGGTTTCCAACCAAACCTCGAACCAACAGTGGTTCTCCTTCCAACAATCGGCACCCTATACGACAAATAATTAATCCCTAATCACCTTTGACTTGATCGGAAACAAAAGATTGAACTAACAATACTAACACCAATCACTTACCCCTTACTAATCAATTGACAGAAGAAAACGGCTCCTCTTGCTCCTCACGATTGATTTGGTTTCCTTCCAAATCCCTGATCAACCAATGGTTCTCCTGACAATCGGCCTTCCCCTTAAAAACACAACAATTAGTCTCAGCCCTAGGCTTAACAAGAATGAACCATCAACCAACTTCTTACCAACACTTACCCAACGGTTAACAGAGTAGGAAGACTCCTTTTGCTTGCTTCCGAAAGGCCCTTCACCAACCGATTGCACCACCCGAGATGAGCACCAAAAACTCCACCAATATTCGGCCAAAATAAACACCACTAAGAGAGAAGGGATATTCGGCCAATCTCATTAAACAAGAAGGAAGAATTCGGCTTTACTCAAAGAAAGAGAATACAAGTGAAAGATGAGAAGAAAAGGGGGTTGGTATTCGGCTAATGACAAAAATGATGGAAAAAGGAGAAGAGAAAAGGAGTACTTCCGGTTTAAGAAGAAGAAAGGAATGGTGGAAAGGTTTTGGGAAATAACTTTCGGCTTCTAATGATCAAGGAGGAAAGAAGTATGAGAAGGGCTCAAAGATGCATTCGGCTACCAAGAAAGCAAGGTTCGGCAACTATAGGAGTTTGGTGTTTTGGTTTCAAACAGAATGAAGAAAAATGAGAGAACATTCTCTTGAAGTTTCGGCTACAAAAGACAAAAGAGAGAGAGCTTTTCTTCTTTACCAAATGTGACCGAAAATGCACCCCAAAACCAAGGTACATTCGGCCTTCCCTTCTCCCACACTAAGCCGTCCACACTCCCCCCAAATCCCATAAAATTCGGCCACCACTCCTCAAAGTACTCCAAGCCACTAATTCAAAAGCATTTGAATTAGTCCCCTTCCACAATTCACTCCTTGCCGTCCATCTCACCCATAGACTAGGTCCAAGGCGAGTTTGAACCGCCTACAAACTCTCCCTTCCTAGGCGTCAAAAAGAAAGCCAAAAGGTGGCCACTCACGCAACTTGAACACAAGATCTCTCCCTCCCGCAAATGACGCCACACACACAAGCCTTAGTGGCGCCTATCCCGCCACTCCACCAGCTCCTTTCTTGTTCAACAAAACACCAAATAAAACTCTTATACCCCAGCTCCAACGGCTCCCGACTTAACACCCAAAAATCAAAATTTTCCCATTCACTCGTGCATACACTTAGACTTCAATTAAGCCCCCAAAACATAGAAATAGCCACGCAAAGACACTAGACACATGCAATTTCATGCAACAACAAAATAACCCCTAACCCGGGATATTACGCTTCTACCCCCTTAAAAATAATTTCGACCTCGAAATTACACGATCGAAAGAGTTGCGGGTATTGCTTGTCTCATCATATCCTCGGGTTCCCACGTAGCTTCTTCTACGCCATGATTCCGCCAAAGAACCTTAACCAAAGGCACAGGACTTCTTACGCAGAACCTTCACATCTCAATCAAGAATCGCACGGGTTCCTCCTCCATGGTCAAATCTGGATTTACCTCGATCTCTTCCATCGCTACCACATGCGACGGATCTGAACGATACCTCGAAGCATCAAACGTGGAATACGTCGTGAATCGACTAAGCTCTGCGGCAACTCAAGCGATACGCCACCGGTCCAACTCGTCTCAAAACCTTATACGGCCCAATAAACCTCGGACTTAGCTTGCCTTTTCTTCCAACCTCAACACCTTCTTCCAAGGTGAGACCTTCAGAAAACTTGATCCCCACAAAGAAACTCTATATCTCTCCGCTTAAGATCGGCATAAGACTTCTGCCGGTCCAAGCTTCCTTCAATCGGCTCAATCGACTTAACCTTGTCTTCGGTCTCGGCCAACCAACTCGGGTCCCAACAACCGACGTTCACCTAACTCCGCCCAACACGTGAGGTGAGCGACATTTCCTACCATACAACGCCTCATACGGTGCCATCTTGATGCTCGCTTGGTAATCGTTGTTGTAGGCAAACTCGACTAATGGTAGAAACTCCTCCCAACTACCTCTGAAATCCAAGATACAACCTCTCAGCATATCCTCTAAGATCCGAATGACCCTTTCTGATTGACCGTCAGACTGCGGATGAAAAGCCGTGCTGAAATCCAAACGAGTACCCAAAGCTTGATGCAATGCTTTCCAGAACCTTGACGTAAACCTGGGATCCCTATCCGAGATTATCGAAACTGGCACACCGTGCAACCTCACTATCTCTGACACATACAGCTTCGCTAGCTTCTGAAGTGAGTAGTCAACCCTCACCGGAATAAAGTGAGCTGATTTAGTCAGTCGATCCACCACTACCCAAACTGAATCCTTCTTACTTGGCATAAGCGGTAACCCACTGACGAAATCCATGGTTATCCTTTCCCACTTCCACTGAGGAATCTTCACAGGCTGAAGCAAACCTGACGGCAACTGATGTTCAGCCTTGACCTGCTGACATGTCAGACACTTTCCAACAAACTCTGTCACCTCTTTTTTCAAGCCAGGCCACCAAAACTGCTCTCTAAGATCCCTATACATCTTGCTACCTCCAGGATGCATAGCATGAGGACTACTATGTGCGTCCTGAAGAATCTTCTGCCTCAGCTCAACATCTTTAGGCATACAAGCCTTACCTTGGAAACACAGAACCCCATCACCAGATAAGCTGTAACCCTCCAAACCACCATCCTGCACTTGCAACCTTCGCGCACTCGAACCTCATCCAATAATCAAGCTTTCTCTCGATCGCTCCACCTGTAGGCTTAACTTGCAACTCTGCCAGAATACTCCCATCGTCATACAAACTCAAATGGGCAAACAAAGCTCTTAAGTCCGAAACAACCTTGCGGCTCAACGCGTCGGCCACCACGTTAGCCTTGCTCGGATGATACTCAATCGAACAGTCGTAATCTTTCAGCAACTCAACCCATCTGCGCTGCCTCAAATTCAAATCCTTCTGAGTTAGTAGATACTTCAGACTCTTGTGATCTGTGTAGACTATCGATCTTTCCCCGTACAAGTAGTGCCTCCAAATCTTTAAAGCGAAGACCACAGCCGCTAGCTCCAAGTCATGCGTCGGATAATTGGCCTCATGTGGCCTCAGCTGCCGAGAAGCGTAAGCCACAACCTTACCTTCTTGCATCAGCACACAACCCAAACCCGTATGTGATGCATCGCAATAGACTGTGTACTCCTTACCAGCCTCAGGTTGAATTAAAACCGGAGCCTCAGTCAAAATCTTCTTTAAATTATCGAAGCTTCCCTGCTGTTTCTCAGTCCATACAAACGGAACTTCTTTCCTCAAGAATCTTCCGGTCATCCAGCGGGCACGCTATCAACGAGAAACCCTCAACAAACCTTCGGTAGTATCCGGCCAAACCCAGAAAACTCCGAATCTCAGCCACTGACTTAGGCGGCTTCCAATCCAAAACTGCCTCAATCTTACGAGGATCTACTCGAATCCCCTCAGCCGACACTACATGACCCAAGAAAGTCACTTCCCTAAGCCAGAACTCACACTTACTGAACTTAGCATAGAGCTGCTCTTCCCTCAAAATCTGCAACACCACTCGCAAATGCTTATCATGCTCTTCCTCTCGTCCCTTGAGTACACCAAGATGTCGCTCTATGAAAACCACGACGAACCGATCCGGATCTTCTTTGAAACACCTATTCATCATATCCATAAACGCTGCCGGTGCGTTAGTCAACCCGAACGGCATTACTGTAAATTCGTAGTGCCCATACCGAGTCCAAACGCTTTGTTTTATGGATATCGACCTCCTTAACCTTTAATCGGTGATACCTGACCTCAAGTCGATCTTCGAGAATACCGCAACACCCTTCAAATGATCAAACAAGTCATCTATCCGTGGCAACGGATACTTGTTTTTAATCGTCGACTTGTTCAATCAAGGCGGTAGTCTATACACATCCGCATCGTGCCATCTTTCTTCTTGACAAAGAGTACCGCGCACTTACGGCGAAACACTAGGCCTAATAAAACCCCGATCCAATAACTCCTGGATCTCGAGCCTTAAGCTCCACCAACTCCTTTGGTGCCATCCTATACGGAGCAATAGACACTTTGCGCGAGCCTCGGGTAATAGATCTATTCCAACTCTACCTCGCGATCTGGCGGCAAACCCTAAGCTCCTCGGAAACACATCGACAAATTCCTTAATGCGGACCTTCTCTACAATGAGACTCTTTAGCCTCGGGGCATACACATGAACTACATATGCTTCACGGCTCTTCCCGACCATCTTCTCCGCTTTGGAGCAGGATACCACATTTGATAAGTAATCCTCCTATTACCTATCATAGCCACCTCTTCACCCTCAACCGTCTTAGCACCATGCGCTTGGCGCGCAATCCAACCTCGCTGGGTACTTGACCAACCACCCATCCTAAGAATCGATCGAACTCCCAAATGGCGGTTCCATCGGATCGCTGAGAAGAAAACACTACCCCTTGGAGTTCTAGGGGTACCTCTCTAAATGAGTTTATCTACTACTGCAGAGTGACCTAGAGGGCTAATCACGGTCATCCGCCTAGAAGATATCTCGAGTCTAAATCCATGGTCTCTACTATACTCATCGGCAACATAAGAGTGCGTTGAACCCACATCAATCAAAGCGGATATGGAGAACCAAAATCAAAAATGTACCGGTTATGACGTCCCGTGCGTCGCCTCTCTCTCGGCGCCTCGCAAAGCATACACTAATCCAGTGTCTAGCATCGAACTACTCGCACCTCGCCTGCTCCACGGCCCCGACTGTAACCATTACCGCCTCTGCCATTACCACGGCCCCTCTGCGGTGGCGGTCCATTACCTCTGAATCGACACGCCCCGCTCGGGGATCGAATCTCTAGCCAACCTACGCGGACAATCCCTCACACGATGCTCCAGAAACCACACTCGAAGCAACCTTTTCCTCCAGTCCAAAGAACCACCCCAATGAGATTTTCCACACTCGATCACATCAAGCGGCGGTCCTCGCCTAGCAAAGAACAAACCTAGCAGATCGATTCGCCCACTCGGTCTAGTTCTCTTACGCTGCGGATTACCCGACGATCCGAAGACCCAAAGCTCCTCTTGTGCCTATTTCTCGTCCATGCCTGTCTCATCGACTCCTTAACACCTCTCGGCTACCTTAGCCTTCTCAACTAAGACAAAGAAACTCGCTCCCCGTTGAGGAGCAATCAGCGATCTCAACTCGTCTCGCACCCATCCTCGAACGCACACACCTCTCATGCTCATGGCCACAATGCCCCGGCATACCTACTCGGCTTTCAGAACTCGGCCTCGTGCTACGAAGAATGATTTACTCCCGAACAAGCCTCGAGAAAAGCCTTTCATTGGGAGTCGATATAACTAGCTCCGATGTATTTCTTTTGATATGCGACCACGAAATAATCCCATGTCGGATCCTCTCTTTGCCCACCTTCGTCCCGAACCGTGAGCCACCACCGATATGACTCATCCCTGAGAAGCGATACGATGCCCTTCACTTCTCTTCACCGTTAAGTCCGGTCATCCATGATCCGCTCGCTTGCCTCCAAACAATATTCAAAGATCTTTGGGAGCAACACCAGAAACACCTCGGAAGAATTCGGCCCCATTGGCCCGAAGTCGCTCAGGAACAGATTTCCTAACTCCTGCACCACCACCTACACCAGCTACTCTTTCCAACACTCGCAGCATCGCCTGTGACACTGCGTCGTCCCCAGTCTGATCTTGGAACTCACCACCTCCAGCTGGTGGCGGAACCGGTATCTCATTTTCTGAACCCTGACCAGATCCTACGGGCTCAGAAACTGTCATCCTACCACGACCTCGTCCACGACCACGTCCACCTCTAGTGCTCATGACTAATCTTTCTACGTGTCTGATTAAAGAATTTTATGCATCAGTATTTATTCCACTTGTTTAAAAGCAAGTCTTATGAATATTTTAAGGAGATTTGTTCTCGCGAGTTCACAAAATCCTATCAGTTTCAATCTCTAAAGTAGTATACTATTGCTATTCATCAAATCATATCACATCCAATCAATTCACAAGCAATAGTAAGGGTACTTACCTGGGCGAACTGGTGCCGGAGACTCGGTGCCATGCCTTTCAAACCATACTTTAAGAAACAAAACAATCTTTTGAAAACATTTTGGGCCTCAGGCCCACAGCCGAGCCTTTGAACTTGGCTCTGATACCACAATTGTAACACCCCAAACTCGGATAAGACACCACGCCCGAATCTGGTATGTTACGGGGAAAAACGTCTTTGAGTGATCAGATTTTTTTTTCGTTTAAAAGCGGGGTGAAAACATAGTGAATTTGAGGAAAATCGAAGTAGGCCTGTTTGTGTGATTTTGAAAACTTATCCAAAGTATGTAGTTAGAACGAGTTGATTTCATTTAGCATTTCCAATAGTTTCTTAGGGCTATTTTGAAACATTTTAGACTTAGTAGAAAATCGAGTTTGATTTGGAAATCATTTGGGTTTATTGTATAGCAAAACATAGTGAGATACCCGATGGTATAATTTAAAACACATTATGTTATAGTTTTGAAAACATTATCTTACCAAATTTTTAGTGATATTTCGTACCAAGTTATTTGTTAAGCGGGTTGAGAATCTAATTAAAACATAACCATCATAAAACATAATTTAAAGGCCTTTTACAAATCCAAATTAAATCCCAAATAAAAATAAATAAGCTAAAGTACCCAAAGTGAATAGTCCGAGCAAAACTTTTATTAAAGCATGGCATGTGCACCCCGAGTCCACCCCACTCCATGTCCGCGTCTCACGGGTCACCCGAAATGTCAAAGGAGAGGGTGAGTCGAATGACTCGAAGCATAAATCCCGCTCCCAAGAAACAACATGCTAGCACACATCATACATAGCAACATAATTAATGCAACCCGATCCTAACCATCCAGTATCTCCTTTTTCTACCCCGTGTTGTACCAAACCACCGGTGGTGCCAAACCACCGTGACATATAGTCACAATGTGTTACCAAAACACTTTGGTGTCCCAAAGACACAATATCCGTCAATGTGGTGCCAAACCACCGGTGTCCCAAAGACACGCTTGTGCTACCAAAGCACCGGTGACCGAGTCACAAATCCAATGATGGGGCCAACCCATCGTGTGATACCCAATCACTAGCGCGCACGATCCCATATCTCATGTGGGGCCAACCCACGGTGGTGTTAACCACGGGGACAAGTCGCAATGAGGTGCCCAACCTCTGGTGTCCCAAAGACACAAATGTGCTACCAAAGCACCGGTGACCGTAGTCACAATAATCGAATGATGGGGCCAACCCATCGTGTGATACCCAATCACTAGCGACGATCCCATATCTCAATGTGGGGCCAACCCACGGTGGTGTTAACCACAGGGGACAAGTCGCAATGAGGTGCCCAACCTCCGGTGTCCCAAAGACACAAATGTGCTACCAAAGCACCGTGACCGTAGTCACAATAATCGAATGATGGGGCCAACCCATCGTGTGATACCCAGTCACTAGCGACGATCCCATATCTCAATGTGGGGCCAACCCACGGTGGTGTTAACCACGGGGACAAGTCGCAATGAGGTGCCCAACCTCGGTGTCCCAAAGACACAAATGTGCTACCAAAGCACTTTGGTGACCCAAAGTCACAAAGTGTGTTACCAAAACACTGGTGCTCACAACACAAAATATCACCGCTCCCTCCACTCATATCACCCATCAACATACCATACTCATGTAATCATGCATATCATACAAGTCATGCATATCATGCCAACATGTCTAGCATTACATCTCATAGCATACATAACATAGATCATAATACCCAAGGTATCCAGAATAGCACTTGTAATAACTTAGACTTACCCGGATACGTACACATACCCCGTTTGGGTATCCAATTATCCGTCATACTGGTATAGTTTTTAACAGGCAAACAGGTTTATTAATAACATTACTAGATATCAGTGTGTTAGTTTACACACCTGGTAATTACGAGTCTAAAGATCCCAACGAAACGATCTAAATCCCTCGAGTATCAAGCTCCTTACTCTTGCGAATGGTTTGGTTTCCAACCAAACTCGAACCAACAAAGGTTTCTCCTTCCAACAATCGGCACCCTATCGACAAATAATTAATCCCTAATCACCTTTGACTTGATCGGAAACAAAAGATTGAACTAACAATACTAACACCAATCACTTACCCCTTACTAATCAATTGACGAAGAAAACTACTTCCTCTTGCTCCTCACGATTGATTTGGTTTCCTTCCAAATCCCCGATCAACCAATGGTTCTCCTGACAATCGGCCTTCCCCTTAAAAACACAACAATTAGTCTCAGCCCTAGGCTTAACAAGAATGAACCATCAACCAACTTCTTACCAACACTTACCCAACGGTTAACAGAGTAGGAAGACTCCTTTTGCTTGCTTCCGAAAGGCCCTTCACCAACCGATTGCACCACCCGAGATGAGCACCAAAAACTCCACCAATATTCGGCCAAAATAAACACCACTAAGAGAGAAGGGATATTCGTCCAATCTCATTAAACAAGAAGGAAGAATTCGGCTTTACTCAAAGAAAGAGAATACAAGTGAAAGATGAGAAGAAAAGGGGGTTGGTATTCGGCTAATGACAAAAATGATGGAAAAAGGAGAAGAGAAAAGGAGTACTTCCGGTTTAAGAAGAAGAAAGGAATGGTGGAAAGGTTTTGGGAAATAACTTTCGGCTTCTAATGATCAAGGAGGAAAGAAGTATGAGAAGGGCTCAAAGATGCATTCGGCTACCAAGAAAGCAAGGTTCGCAACTATAGGAGTTTGGTGTTTTGGTTTCAAAACAGAATGAAGAAAAATGAGAGAACATTCTCTTGAAGTTTCTGGCTACAAAAGACAAAAGAGAGAGAGCTTTTCTTCTTTACCAAATGTGACCGAAAATGCACCCCAAAACCAAGGTACATTCGGCCTTCCCTTCTCCCACACTAAGCCGTCCACACTCCCCCAAATCCCTAAAATTCGCCACCACTCCTCAAAGTACTCCAAGCCACTAATTCAAAAGCATTTGAATTAGTCCCCTTCCACAATTCACTCCTTGCCGTCCATCTCACCCATAGACTAGGTCAAGCGAGTTTGAACCGCCTACAAACTCTCCTTCCTAGGCGTCAAAAGAAAAGCCAAAAGGTGGCCACTCCGCAACTTGAACACAAGATCTCTCCCTCCTGCAAATGACGCCACACACACAAGCCTTAGTGGCGCCTATCCCGCCACTCCACCACTCCTTTCTTGTTCAACAAAACACCAAATAAAACTCTTATACCCAAATTTCAAACGGCTCCCGACTTAACACCCAAAAATCAAAATTTTCCCATTCACTCAGGCATACACTTAGACTTCAATTAAGCCCCCAAAACATAGAAATAGCCACGCAGCACACTAGACACATGCAATTTCATGCAACAACAAAATAACCCCTAACCCGGGATATTACAAGTCAAGTTTCTCAAGAAACTGTTTTCTCGATTTGGCACACCGAGAGCCATCATTAGTTATAGGGGTACTCATTTCTGTAATACTCAATTTGCAAAAGTCCTAAAAAAATATGGAGTATACCACAGGACAGCCACCCCATATCATCCTCAAACCAGAGGGCAAGTTGAGGTAGCGAACCGAGAACTTAAGCACATTCTAGAAAAAACGGTTGAATCAAATAGAAAAGATTGGGCAGTTAAAGTAGATGATGCGTTATAGGCCTATAGAACATCATTTAAAACACCTCTAGGGACATCCCCATACAAACTTGTATACGGGAAAAGCTGTCATCTACCATTCGAATTAGAACACAAAGCTTTTTGGGCAATAAAATTTTTTAATTCTAACCTCAAAATTGCAGGAAAAAGAAGAATGATGCAGATGAACGAGCTGGACGAGTGGAGGACGGAAGCTTATGAGAACTCAAAACTGTACAAGGAAATAACAAAGCGACACCATGATGCTCGTCTAAAGAGATCAAAACAATTTGAAGTAGGAGACCTGGTCCTACTATACAACTCAAGGCTTAAACTATTTCCTGGAAAGTTAAAATCAAGATGGTCAGGCCCATTTATGATCAAAACAATTTTTCCATATGGCACCATTGAGGTAACTCATCCCACTAAAGGCACATTCAAGGTAAATGGTCACCGAGTTAAAATTTATAATGGTGCAGATTTTGGAGAAATGAGAGAGGAGCTTATGCTCCATGAGCCTTCTTTTAGAACCAAAAACAGGGAAAGTCTAGCTTAAGACTATAAACAAGCGCTTCTCGGGAGGCAACCCGAGCACTAATTCACTAACATTTTATTTTCAAATTTTTATTTTTATTTCTTTTACTCAGCATCTAACTCCATACTAACTCAGACTAATAAAAGCGCAGGTTTTAAACCACATGGCTTTTTACACATACGTGCTAATGGCCGTGTGGAAGACAGAGGATAAAACACGAGCGTGCCAGTAGCCGTGTACAAATAGGGACAAACAATTTTCCCCACACGGGCTGTGACATCAGACCACGCCCGTGCCAACCTTCTGTGCGAGGCTACTGACTTATTAAGTACGGGCTCAACACGCCCGTGGCTTACAACAGTGCGAGGCTACTAACTTATCGAGCACGGGCTAAACACGCCCGTGTCTTACAACCGTGCGAGGCTACTGACTTATCGAACACGAGTAACACACGCCCGTGTGACCTCACCGTGCCAACATACTGTCAATTAAAACACGAGCGTGCTAGTTTACCCACGGCCGTGTGAAGAACCCTGAAACGCGCCCAAATTTTGGAAATCGCGAAAAGCACGGACATTTTCAAATGAACACGGGCATGGTGATGGATCGTGCCACCTCCCCTATATAAAATCCAACTGTCTTCCCCCCAAAAACCTAACCCTAGAATCAGTTTTAAACACCCTTCCTCCCAAATTCGGCCGCACATACATTCTCCCCCATCCAAAATGTCCTCCCCTTGCCTTTTCTCTCAAAAAACCATCCAAAAACCGTTCGCACGCCCGCACCACAGCCGTGCCGCCGAACTCCACGCCCCTGCCACCGCCGTGTTAGTCCTGTAAAAACTGTCACCACTGCTGTGCTCCGCCCGTGCTTGATCATCCTCCACTATCACAACCCCTGGTTCCCTTCACTACCTTAATTCCTTGACTAAAAACTTGATAAATATTATGCCATTTTGCTTTATTCCTTTTGTTTAATATTAAGCATGATTTATATTTAGATATTTATCTCAAAAAGTCATGAATACTTAGTAAAAATATTTGATGAATTGGTTGACGATTGGTTTCATTTTAGGACTAAACTTTTGCATATTTTGATATACCTCTTTGGTTGAAAGAATAATTACTATCAATTACCATTTGGCTTGATCTAGTACGAAATACTTTGGCTATATTATTGTTAAGGAACTTGCTTTATATTTGATTATTTTTTTTTCAGATACAAATGTCGTCACCACGACCAAAGTGATCCACAGTCGCCCCAAGCAAGAAAAGAAAGGGACCCGGATCATCTTCCACGAGTGTTGCTTCCGAGCTTAGGCATCCATTCCTCCGATTTTCTCAGAACACACAAGAAGAGTGTTACAAAGCACTACGAGATAGACCCCTCGGCACCGGTAGGTGCATCGATTGGGACGCATTGGAACACGTCGGGCTCGCAATCGATATTGGAGCCTTCATTTCAACCGATCCGTGGGAGCAGTTCTTTTCCATCATTAAGCCCACATATATGGAGCTTACCCTCGAGTTTTGCACCACCTTCACTTTACAAACTGTGATGGCACAGTTCGATGATCTAGGCATGGTACAGTTACGTCTAGGGGGTACCGTACGTCGATTGAGCATACCACAATTCGGCACAGCTTTAGGACTTTACACACCGAAATTCATAGAAGAAAACCCACTTGACGATTTAAACCGCGAGCTCCACTGCACTCCAATCGAATGCTGGCGAACCCTACACCCCACTACAAGCATCTAGGATCCCAGTCGCTCTAAGGCGACGACACTTCCCCCAGCCCTAAGGTATATTCACGCCATTCTTGTACACACCATCACAGGTCGCAGAGAAAGCACCGGCGTCGTAAACAAGCAAGACGTTTACTTCCTATCATGCATGTCTGAAGGACATGTTTTCGACTTGGCATATTTTATCGCATGCGCGATTCAACATCGATGAGCAACATAGGAAGGGGATTTTGTCAATGGGGCCATACATTCACGAGGTTGGCTCGGCACTTCAACCTCCTCGACAATCGAGCTCGGATCACCTCCCTCACACTGATCGGCAACATGGTACCTCAAGGCATCCAGACAATGCTACACATGAGGATGATTAAACACCGACGAGGGACTGAACCCCCTCAATACCGATTAGTGACCGCCATAGACGAGGGGGAGCCCGAGGACATTCGCGATGATGTCCCACCACCATCACGGAGAGGTGCCGATTTGAGCCAATGACCGTCCGTCTGAACCATCATTAGCGGACATCAACGCGCATCGCTTGACCGATTCGGTGTATTTTGCTTTGAAACCCCGGCGCTTTGGCCGGGTTAGAGGCCACCCTTCAACAAATATGGTAGCACCTTCATATCTCATCACGGAAACCACCACAGGGACTGACCAGAGGATGAGGACTTTTGTGTCCTTTTATCTAGTTTCCTTTTACTTCTGAGTTTTTTTTTTTTTTTATTTTATTTTATTTTCTCGTTAGTTTAATTTAATTTCGATTCGTCTTAAGTTTGAACATTTTAATCATACATTTGATAACTTTTATCATGATTATCATCAACTCCTAACCTTTGAGTATTCCTAACATTTATTTACACCCCAAAAGATTTCTAACTGATGACTTAGCAGTTTCAACAAGCAATAAACCACTACTCAAGTCATCAGCCAACACCAACACCATCCCGACGCCTCACCGTGTTTTCCACATCCTCCAAAGAAATCATCCATTCATTCAGGGAGTGTCACTCTCTCCCCTCTCTTTTAATTTTACATATTAATTGTCATTATATATCTTTTTACATTGAGGGCAATGTACATCTTAAGTGTGGGGGGTGAACAACCTAAAAAGATACCTAACAAAAACCCTGAATTTAGTCTTGTTTTTAAGTAATTTACTCATATTACTAATTAGGATGAAATTTCTGATGATTTATGATTTTTATTGATATGTTTCAGATTAAGTCATTGATAATTCTGCATTGATAATTAAATTCTAAGAATACTAGAGAATCAAGCATGATAAGTCTATTTTTCAGAAATTAAAAATTTGCTAGGTTGTCAAACTAAGTTTAAATATTACCTTGAAGTTTGAAATTTACGAGGTTGACATTAAAATACCCATAATTTTTGTGAGTTTTTGAACCTTATAGAGCATATATTCTTTTTCTTGCTCACTTTATTGATTATGAGTATGTAAACACTGATTTGTTATTCTAGAACTTGCATCGATTATACAGGTCGAGACCACAATTTTTTGATTTGATACACAGAGATGATAAAGGCACCTAGGATCTAATCCACTTACTCCATAAAAAGCCTACCTCCATAACTAACCCCTAGTGAACCCCTTTTAATCCTAACAACCCTATTTATTGACTCACCCACTAATATTAACCCAGAACCCCTTTGTTTTTGCTATCACCATTCCTTTTGACTACCCTTATATCGAGATTTGATTTAGTTAATAGCCTAACTATGTTTTCTATTTCAGTTATGTATTCATAGTTTGTTCTTAACAAAAAAAAAAGTATATTCATTATTCAGTATTAGTTGTAATTAAATGAGCTTATATGCTTGAATCCCAAATATCGAAGAAGAAGCTCGTAGTGTTAGCATCATTAGTTTTCAATTGATGTAATTATTATTAGTCATTAGTTCTTAGTTAGGTAATTTGTCAATTTAATCTCGATTCTAACCCTCTAATTCAGCCTAACTCCACACCTTAACCCTAGCCCCGTTACAACCCTAACAAAGACCTTTTGATTTGTGTTTCATCTCATATTTCAGTGGTGGAGATTTGATTTTCATGCAAGCCAATGGGATTAACTCTTCATGTTTGACTTTTGAGTGCCTAAATGTTGAACCTTAAACACTTTGAGTGATTTGAGCGAATCTTTTGTGAGGATGTCAATCCTTATTGATTTCGAATCAGAGGTAATTATTTCGATGAAGGGAAACACCTATGTTTTGTGCTACAGAATCTATGACTTATACTGTTTGAATTTTTAGGACACTTTGAATTGAATTATCCATGTATAAATTATCTATGAATTATGATGAGACACTATCAATAGGAATTATGAATTACAGGAAGTTTGTTTTGGTTGTAAGTTGAGAATTTTGCTTGAGGACAAGCAAAAGCTTAAGTGTGGGGGTATTTGATAAACCGTAAAAGTAACATATTCTAAGCCAACATTTAATATGCTTTTGGATGATTTAAGCCCCAATTTATGTAAAAAGGTGCTCTTAATCCTTTCTTTTCATGTCTTATACTCAAGAAAGCACCCGATGACGAAAAGAACGAGAAACAGGCTTAAAATGGACCAAGTTGGGCCAAGCCACGAAATCAACATGGCCTGGACTTCAAGCCACACGGCCGTGCCACCAATCCTACTAGAACACGGCCTTACCACGACTTACACGGCCATGCCTCATTCAACAGTCTCGAACATGGCCTGACCACGATTTACACGGGCGTGTTCCATGGACGTGCCTCTGCCGTGGAGAAGAGCAATTCCATTCGGAAAAGGATACTTAGGGAGAAAGAAATGTGTTTCCAGCTGAAAGGGGGCGGCAAGCTAGGCTAAAAAGCCAAGCCGAAAAGGTCAGATTTGTGGGAATCACACAAAGATAGCCAGTTGATCCATCTCAAGAAGCCGAAATTCTACTCAAGACGGAGGATCTCCTCTTCAATTCCTTCAGGGGGTTTTAGGGATTTCTTATGTTTTGTTTTATCTTTTCTCTTGAGATGTTGTCTTTTATTATTATGAACTAAACCTTCGGATACTCGAATGGGATTAAACCTATGATGAATCTTGTTATTTGATTTTTGAATTATATGATAATAACTTAGTTTGTTCTTAATTGTGTGAACTTAATCCAAATATAATGTGCTTAGGTGGAGGAGGAATAGACCCTGCCTAAGAGTAGATCCAACATAATTAAGCGAAGTTGATCGCACGCCTAGAGATAGGGTGACGAGATTTTGCCGGATTAGGGTGAAACCTAATATGGGAGTCCACAGATCGATTTACTTCTATTCTAGGGGGTTATTATAAGCGAACGAGAGTTCCACTAATTAACCTAGGGTTAGATGTTATTCGCCTCGAGAGAGGGTTTAATATACGTTAGGGAGTCTCACGGATCAAACTAAGTAAATAAATCATATGGTTCAAGGTTAGATAACAAGTGAAGTCTAGGTGGATTTTTCCTAAGGGTATCGCTTGAGTCAATTGAGTTTTCCCAAAAGTTATTTCCCGAATTCATTCTTTTTTTCTTTGCGTCTTAGCTTAGTAAGTAGATTCTCGGACTAACGTAGTGTGTGTGAGAATCTAGATATACATGCCATATATAACTTATGATAGTGTGATGACTACTGACTATTTAAACTGTGTTTTCATATAGTAAATGGATCCCAATCGAGCTGTAGCTGATCATGTTGAGAGTAATGCGCCAGCTCCCGCTCAAGGGGTAGCATCGTCTGAATCTAGAAATGTATCGAGTAGTCACAGAGGAGAGGCTAAAGAAGCCTTTTTCCAAATGATGAACGAGTGGTTTATGGAATTTTTTTAGACAAATCCGGCTGCTCAACAACCTCCACCCCCACCTAATCCCCAACTGATTCCCGTAGCCCCTCAAGGTGTGGAAATTCTACGACTGAATAAGCTTCCAGTTGATAAGATCCGAAAATATGGGCTAAAGAGTTTAGAGCTACTATTGATGATGATCCCGAGAGAGTTGAATTTTGTCTTGAAAATACTATTCGGGTATTCGATGAACTTTCGTGTAGGCCAGCCGAGTGTTTAAAATGTGCCATTTCATTATTGAGGGACACTGCGTATCAGTGGTGGAATACTCTAGTATCAGTGGTATCTAGAGAAAGAGTCACATGGAAATTCTTTCAGACTGTGTTCAGGAAGAAATACATAAGTCAGAGATTTCTCGATCAAAAGCATAAAGAGTTTCTAGAACTGAAACAGGGCCGTATGACAGTGACTGAGTATGAAAGAGAATTTGTAAAACTAAGTAAGTATGCTCGGGAGTATGTTTCTATTGAAGAAATTATGTGCAAACGGTTCGTTGATGGGTTGAACGAGGATATTAAACTTGTAGTAGGAATTCTAGAATTGAAAGAATTTGTTGTCTTGGTTGATAGAGCTTGTAAAGCCGATGAGCTTAGCAAAGAAAAGAGAAAAGCAGATTTAGAGGCAAGAGACTCGAGAAAAAGATTGATGAATAAGTCATATCAATATTTGTCAAAGAAATCCAGAGATTCGTACACTCGTCCATGTAATAGTCCGGTTTTGGCCCTAATCGGAACATGGTTTCGAAACTACAAATCTGAGTCAAAAAAATTAAATATTATTATCTGTGTTTATACTGTGTGAATTGATATCTGTGAAATTTTCATGATTTAATTTTATCGTTTGAGTGTCCGATTTAATAAAAGGACTTAATCGCATAAAAAGTAAAAGTTGCTAACTATTTATTATAGTGCTAAATTGATTTGTTCTTTTAATGGGAGGTGTTTATGTTGCAATTATACCATGATAAATAGTGATGGGCGGTTAAGGGTTTACTATATATGGTTTTCTTATTAAATTACCAAGGTTAAAGTTGTAAAATGTATATTAATATGTATTATAATAAAACATAAATTAAAAATCCATGCATTTAGTGTTCATCTTTAGCCGAATATAGAAAAGAAAATGTAACACCCCAAACCCGACCTAGACTTATGGCCAGATCTAGCGTGCCACATCCAAATGTTATTTGAAAACTACGCGTTCATTGAAAACCCTTCTTCAATTTAAAACATTCTACCGTTTAAAAATCTCGTTTTCCGTTGCTTAACAAAACAAGATTTTCTCAAAGTCATTCCCTTGTAAAAATATTGTTATTTTTAAAACCTTGTTTGTAGCGGAAGTCTGACTTAAACAGTTGCGGAAATGTGATATTTTGAAAATAGTAGTTATTGTTTTAAAAACCCGTGTTTAATAGCCTAGCAGTTTGTAATTGAAAGAAGTACCAAATAAAAGTTAAAATGAAAATACCAATGGCCTTATTACAAAAATTATTAACCCAATAATTAAAAAAAATTAAAATAGAGTCGCTAAGTTCAGCTTTAAAACATGTCGGTCGTGTGGCCACCTCTGAGTCCCCCGCAGCTCCAAATCCTCTACTATTAGGGATTACCTGCACAGTTAAAGAAAAAGGGTGAGTTACGAAAACTCAATGTGTAATCCCCTATTACAGTCATAGTCTGGGCCCGAGCCCATACGGTATCAGTCTAGGCCTAAGCCCTATTCGGTAACAATCTGGGCCTAAGCCCTATATCATAACAATGCAATGGACATGTAACCCAATCCTTAACCACCAAACTCTCCACCCATACCAACCAATCTCTCCATGTGGGGACCATGTCGACCCACCCAGCCAAACTCTCCAATGGTGCAGCCTAGCTGCTAACAATGGTATATGTGGCTGAGCCACTAGAATCAGAATACGTGGCAATGCCACTATAACAGTACTTCCTCCAAATTAGAAACACCAACCCAATGCAATATGTCATGTATGCGGTATATCACAATCATATACAGTTATATAAATATCACATAAACATCATTTAAACTACGACTAGGGGTATAACAGTCATTTTTCATTTAGGGGTAAAACAGTAATGTCACCGCTCGGGGGTATTTCGGTAATTTTACCCACCAAGGGTATTTCGGTAACTTTACCCGTGAAGGGTATTTCGGTAATTTTACCCCTATAATGGCCTTTCCGAAGGCCCACTGTCGCCTCGAGCGACACGGATACCCTTTTTGATTGAAACGGTCCAATTGGGCCAAAGCCCAATTTTAGCCCAAGCGGGCCCACACGCTCGTGTGCCCATTCAGCCCATTTTTTGCTATGATTCTATGAACCTCGCAGCCACATCTATTATTCGGCACTTACCATAAATTTTGCCCCTGTGGGCCCGTTAGCCCATTGGGCCCACTTAGCCCACTTCGGCTCAACAAGGCCATTATAGCCTCAGTCCCACGGGAGAGTTCGTGACACTCCCAACCGTCTATCGCCAACCCTTGTGGCTCGGTTTATCTCTACGAGCGCTCGCACGCTCGAGCGATCTCAGATGTCGATATTTCAGCTTTTCGGTATTTCAGCTTTTAGCCGATTCACAGAACATCGCATTAACAGAATAGACAGAGGTGTGAGATTACACACCTGTTATGAGTTATGGCTTGAGACACTTTCCGAGGCACCTAGGATAACAATTGACCATAGTTAGTCTCAACCTTCGGTAACCCAAAATATTGAAATACATTGCCAAACTAGCTTACTTACCACGAGACACGATCTCCCCCATAACAAAGGTAATCGGCCCTATTCCGAGGTTAAGGAAAACGAGTCCCTAGCATTAATCGATGAAAAAGAGCATATTAGAAACGCTACTCTACGACAACTAGAGAACCAGCCTTTCGGCCCAGAGAACCCAATTTGATAATGAGAGAAGAAATAGAAAACCTATAATCAGTTATAGTCACAACCTACCAATGAGTAGGAGAGACTTAGAAACTTTTAGAACGAAGAGAAGAGAATATTCGGCCCTCAAAGATTCGGCCTACCTAAACGAATCAAGGCTTAAAGTTTGCTATTTTCGCAAGGTAAAGAGAAGGTTGAGATGAAAGAAAAGTTATGAGCTTGACCACAGAAGAATCGGAAGAAGAAAAAGATTCCGGTAGAAAAAGGGGCAGCAACCGCAAGATAAAGATAGAAAAGGAGAAAAGAAGGTGGGAGAGGAGAGGCTTATCCGTTCAAAAATGGTCAAAAAGTGAAGAAAAAGTAGAAGATTGGGGAAAGAAATGATTTCGCCAGGGGTCAAAAGATGAGAAGAAGCAAACCAAAACAAACCCGAGATGTCACCACAAAAAGAAACTCGAAAAGAACTAAAAGAACACTTCAGAAAAAAAGAGAATTCGGTTTCTACTCTTACTCAAAATTGCCGAAAATGCTACCAATGACCCCTCTCCAGCCGAAATTCTCACTTAGCCACACTCCCACTTTCAGCCAACACTCCCACACATATCACTTCCTTGACTTTCTCCACTGTTTCCTCCCAGGATCATTCCTAGCCTCCCATTTGTAATTTTTGACCAAGTCTTCAAGTTCCTTGCAGAGTTTGATCCTAACTCTATCTCTTGCTCCCTCAAGACATAAAATAAAAGTCCCCCTTTTTCTATTCATGGGATTCGAACCCTGATAAACAAAAATAGTAACACATTTTAGGCCCACATTTAGTATGCTTTTGGATGAATTACCCCTTATTTTATGTAATTTGGTGCTCCTAATCCTTTCTTTTCATGTTATATACTCAGGAAAGCACCAGGGGATGAAAAGAACGTAAAACAGGCTTAAAACGGGACAAATGGGCCAAAGCATGAAATCGACACGGCCTGGACCAAAGATCACACGGCCGTGCCTCCTTAAAGATCTCGAACACGACCTGGACCACAATTTACACGACCGTGCCTCATTAAAGAAGTCTGAGCATGGCCTGGCCACGATCCACATGGGCGTGTGCCATGGCCGTGTCCTCACATCACCGAAAGAGCAATTTCACTTGGATTTGGATGCTTGGAGGCAAAGAAACACACTCCAAAGTCTAATTAAACCCCCAATTAGGAATTGCACTCAAATTAGGATACATGGAGGCCAAGTAACACATCTCAAAGCCTATATAAACACCCCAGGGGGCAACTTAACGGGGGAGTTCGACAGAAACCCTCTGTCGAGGGGAGCCAAAAGCCATCATCTAGGGGCGTCGTGCTAGGCCAGATAAGGTAGATTTGTGGGGATTCATTCAGGGATAGCCAGTTGATCCATCTCAAGAAGCCAGAATTATACTCAAGACGGAGGATCTCCTCTTCAATTCCTTCAGGGGGTTTTAGGGATTTCTTATGTTTTGTTTTATCTTTTCTCTTGAGATGTTTTCCTTTATTGTCATGAACTAAACCCTTCGGATACCCGAAGGGGATGAAACCTATGATGACTCTTGTTATTGTTTTCTGAATTATATGATAAATATTTAGTTTGTTCTTAATTATGTGAGCTTAATCCAAATTTAATGTGCTTAGGTGGAGGAGGAATAGACCCTGCCTAAGAGTAGATCCAACATAATTAAGTGGAGTTGATCGCACGCCTAGAGATAGGGTGACGAGATTTTGCTAGATTAGGGTGAAACCTAATATGGGAATCCACATATCGATTTACTGCTATTCTAGGGGGTTATTATAAGAGAACGAGAGTTCCACTAATTAACCTAGGGTTAGACGTTATTCGCCTCGAGAGAGGGTTTAATATACGTTAAGGAGTCTTACGGATCAAACTAAGTGAATAAATCGTATGGTTCAGTGTTAGATAACAAGTGAAGTCTAGGTGGATTTTTCCTAGGGTATCGTCTAAATCAACTGAGTTTTTCCCAAGTTATTTTCCAAATTCATTCTTCTTTGTCTTAGAGTCTTTAGTTTAGGAGTTAATTAATTTAGATTAATGAACAACTTCACTTATTTTAGGCTAAATAATAAAAAGAAAGTTAGTATTAGTACTTTTAGTTCCTTTGGGTTCGATAATCCGGTCTTGCCTAAGCTATACTACTGTTCGATAGGTGCACTTGAATCAATCATTGTCAGAGTTAGTTTTCAGGTTCGATCATTCTTTTTATAAATTTTAAAGCTCTGATTCACAGCGATCAAGTTTTTGACGCCGTTGCCGGGGAACAAAAATATTAATAAAGCTCTATTTTTATTACTTTAGCCATTTTTTTAATTTTCTGTAATTTATTTTTTTAATTTTATTATTATTTATTTTATTTTATTATTACTTTGCTAAATTTTCTTTTATTTGATTTTGACAGATTGAGGAGATGGCACTGAATAACTATCAGTGGCAAGTTACGAGGACAAAGCCAACAAAAGCAAACATATCTACGACCTCGACCCAAGAACTGTGATATCAAACCAGATTAGAGATGTTACATAAAAATTTAATGGTTTATACGGTTCCTCGCAGTACATCCAGATTATGCGAAGTGAAACAAGCGGAGGCGTGGCGAATCCTGAGTACCCACCCTACGGACATGGCATGGAAAGCGAACAAGTCCACTATATGAGTAACTATTCTAAACCTCAAAATAATTTTTATAGTAACACCTATAATGCAGGTTGGAGGTACCATCCTAATTTCTCGTGGGATGATCAAAGTAGCCAAAGACTGGAACTTCCTTTAAATTTTCAACAACCACCTTACCAACAGGAAGAGGAGTCGAACCTTGAAGAGATGCTGACAAAATTCATGGCAGCTACCGATAACCGTCTCCAAGACACTGAAACCACCCTTGAGACCCAACAAGCATCGATCAAAGGGATCGAGAGCCAAGTTAGGGAAGTCACTGAGTCAATTGGGGAACTTACTAAGTCAGTTATACAACTTGCTAAGTTGATCTCAGAACTACCACAAGAAAGCTTGCCACGCAATACTGAAACTAACCCGAGTGAGCAAAATCAAGCCATTTACGATAGTGAAGGGTTAGACGAACCAAACCCAAGGGAAGAACATGTGGTAAGCGAAGGTAAGGTTGAAGTGTGCCATGATATATCAAAACTGGCAATTACAGAGTACCAACCTCATGTGCCATATCCCGATGCACTAAAGAAAGACCACACAGAGGAAGAAGTCGGTGAACTCACACTTCGTGTAGACAACGAAACAATCACTCTTCAAGCTCTTGACTCAGCTAGGAAATCGAGTAATAAAGGTACGAACGTTAATTCTATTGATAACCATTTGGTTCAACCTTCTTTACAGAAGCATCACGAAATCACCTAGTCAGAGCTAGATCTTAGACCTCGTACCCATAAAGAAATAATTCATGAAGGACTAAGGCTTGGTCGAGGAACTAGACAAGTGGAAAACACACTTTAAAGAGAAACTAGGAATACAGAAGTGAAACCAAGAAGAAACCCTGGATGAGTGATAGGAACAACAAATCACTTCAAAATAGGGGTCGGTATTGTTGAATAAGGAAGACCCTCGAATCACCAATTCAGACCTCAAGACAAACAAATAAATCACTTTTGAGGTACTTAATGTCTTCCTATACGGCACATCGAGGTAAGCAATCCTAAATTCAACACTTTTGAGGTAAACATTACTCGACTTAAACTATTTATCAAAACCGAATTGATCGCATGAGAAAGGATTTTCACCTCCTCAAACCACCATGACCATACGAATGAGAGGTAAAGTCTAGCTTAAGACTATAACGCAGCGCTTCTCGGGAGGCAACCTTGAGCACTAACCCCATTAATTTTTACATTTTTTTTAATTCTTCTTTTACTTTTATTTTTCCTTTTTAGCACCTAACTATAAACTAACCAAAGTGCAGATTTCCAGACCACACAGCCTTACACACGGCCGTGGCCATGTGGCCACCACAGGAAGGTACAAGGGTGGGGGCAACCACCAGATCCATAATCTCTATTTAGATCCCCTTCTTCCTTTTTCTTCTTCAGTTGTCTTTCTTCTTTCATTTTCCATTATTTACTTTTATTTTTATTTTTATTTTCTAGTTTTTACTTTTATTCTTATTTTTATTTACTTCTATTTTATTTTTATTTTTATTTTTATTTTCTTTATTATTTTCTTCTTATTATTCATGCCATTTAGATTTAGTTTAGGATACAATAAAACCAGATCGGCTACTTCGAGGATTCAAATTCAAATGGTTCAAGGCGCTTCCCCACATTCACCTCCAATCCGATCCGGTTTCTTTTCATTAACTTCATCCAAAATTCAGGAAGTTTCACTTCTCTCCCTATCTTTTGATTTTCTCACTATATTGCCATTTTATCTATCTTTGTACATTGAGGGCAATGTACATCTTAAGTGTGGGGGGGTTAACTATAGTATTATTTGAAAATCCTTGAATTATGCCTTATCCTAAAGTAAGTTTCTCATATTATGATTAGAATGAAATTTCCCTTGAATTATGATTTTTATTGATATGTTTTAGATTAAGTCATTGATAATTGTGCGTTGTTAATTAAATTTTAAGATACTAGACAATCAAGCATGATAAGTCTATTTTTCAAAATTAAAATTTTCTAGGTTGTTGAACTAAATCTGAATATTATCTTGAAGTTTGAAATTTACGAGGTTGATGTCAAAAATACCCATAATTTTTGTGAGATTTTGAGCCTTATAGAGCATATATTCTTTTACTTGCTCACTTTATTGATTATGAGTGTGTCAACATTGATTTGTTATTCTAGAACTTGCATCAATTATACATATCGAGACCACATTTTTTATTTGATACGCAGAGATGATAAAGGCACCTAGGTTTTAACCCACTAACTCCATTAAAAGCCTACCTTCAGAAATTAACCCCTAGTGAACCCCTTTTAATCCCAACAACCCTATTTATTGACATAACCGCTAATATTAACCCACAAAACCCTTTGTTTTTGTTATCACCATTCCTTTTGAGTACCCTTATATCGAGATTTGATTTGATTAGTTGCCTAATTATGAATTTTAGTAATTTATCCTTTATTATGTATTTAGTTTGTTCTTAAAAAAATGATGAAGTATATTCATTATTAGTTATGTGATTAAACGAGCTTATACATTTATTTAAATTCTAAATATCGAAGAAGAGGCTCGTATTATTAGTATTATTAGTTTTCAATTGATGTACTTATTATTATTAGTTCATTAGTTCTTAGTTAGGTAATTTGTCAATTCAATCTCGATCCTAACCCTCTAATTCAGCCTATATCCATACCCTTAACCTAAGCCCCGTTACAACCCTGTTAAAGACCTTTTGATTTGTGTTTCATCTCATATTTCAGTGGTGGAGATTTGATTTTCATGCAAGCTTATGGGATTAACTTTTCATGTTCGACTTTTGAGTGCCTAATTTTGAACCTTAGACACTTTGAGTGGTTTGAGTGAATCTTTAGTGAGGATGTCAATCCTTGTCGATTTTGAATCAAAGGTAAATATTTAGATGAGGGGAAACACCTATGTTTTGTGTTGCAAATGTATGACTTAGACTGTTTGAATCTTTAAGACTCTTTGAGTTGAATTATCCATGTATAAATTATCTCTAAATTATGATGAAACACTATCAATGACTATTATGAATTGAAGGAAGTTCGTTTTAATTATGAGTTGAGAATTTTGCTTGAGGACAAGCAAAACCTTAAGTGTGGGGGTATTTGATAAACCGAAATAGTAACACATTTTAGGCCCACATTTAGTATGATTTTTGATGAATTACCCCTTATTTCATGTAATTTGGTGCTCTTAATCCTTTCTTTTCATGTTATATACTCAGGAAAGCACCAGGGGATGAAAAGAATGCAAAACGGGCTTAAAACGAGACAAATAGGCCAAAGCATGAAATCGACATGGCCTGGACCAAAGATCACACGGCCGTGCCTCCTTAAAGATCTCGAACACGACTTGGACCACGATTTACACGACCGTGCCTCATTAAAGAAGTCTGAGCACAGCCTGGCCACGATCCACACGGGCGTGTGCCATGGCCGTGTCCTTGTCATTGGAAAGAGTAATTTCACTCAGATTTGGATGCTTGGAGGCAAAGAAACACACTCCAAAGTCTAATTAAACCCTCAATTAGGAATTGCACTCAAATTAGGATACTTGGAGGCCAAGTAACATATCTCAAAGCCTATATAAACACCCAGGGGGCAACTTAATGGGGGAGTTCGACAGAAGCCCTCTATCGAGGGGAGCCCAAAGCCATCGTTAATTTGTGGGGATTCACTCAGGGATAGCCAGTTGATCCATCTCAAGAAGCCAGAATTATACTCAAGACGGAGGATCTCCTCTTCAATTCCTTCAGGGGGTTTTAGGGATTTCTTATGTTTTCTTTTATCTTTTCTCTTGAGATGTTTTCCTTTATTTTCATGAACTAAACCCTTCGGATACCCGAAGGGGATGAAACCTATGATGAATCTTGTTATTGTTTTCTGAATTATATGATAAATACTTAGTTTGTTCTTAATTATGTGAGCTTAATCCAAATTTAATGTGCTTAGGTGGAGGAGGAATAGACCCTGCCTAAGAGTAGATCCAACATAATTAAGCGGAGTTGATCGCATGCCTAGAGATAGGGTGATGAGATTTTGCCGGATTAGGGTGAAACCCAATATGGGAATCCACAGATTGATTTACTGCTATTCTAGGGGGTTATTATAAGAGAACGAGACTTCCACTAATTAACCTAGGGTTAGACGTTATTCGCCTCGAGAGAGGGTTTAATATACGTTAGGGAGTCTTACGGAACAAATTAAGTGAATAAATCGTATGGTTCAGTGTTAGATAACAAGTGAAGGCTAGGTGGATTCTTCCTAGGGTATCGTCTAAATCAACTGAGTTTTTCCCAAGTTATTTTCCAAATTCATTCTTCTTTGTCTTAGAGTCTTTAGTTTAGTAGTTAATTAATTTAGATTAATAAACAACTTCACTTATTTTAGGCTAAATAATAAAAAGAAAGTTAGTATTAGTACTTTTAGTTCCTTTGGGTTCGATAATCCGGTCTTGCCTAAGGTTGTACTCATCGCTCGATAGGTGCACTTGACTCAATCGTTGTCAGAGTTAGTTTTCAGGTTCGATCATTCTTTTTATAAATTTTAAAGCTCTGATTCACAGCGATCAAACCCCCTCCCTCCTTGCCTTCCTAATGACGCCACAGCCACCTTGCCACCAGCTCACTTGTGACACTTAAACGCACACAGATATACTTAAGCCCTACTGCCAACAGCCCTCTCCACTAAAAGGCCAAAAACTAAAATTTTTCGCAGGCTCAGACTCGAACCCAGGCCTCCTTAGGACCCCCAAACACACTCAAATAGCTAGTCGATCAAGCACAACATGAATTTAAGCAAAAATTACAAACCCCTAACTTTTGGGGCGTTACAACTCTACCTCCCTTAAAGAAAATTCGGCCACGAAATTTATCTAATCAGAAGAGGTGAGGGTATTGTTGACGTATCGCCTCCTCAGGCTCCCACGTGGCTTCCTCTGAATCGTGATTACGCCACAGCACCTTGGCTAATAGAACACACTTCCTCCTCAGTACCTTAACATCATGAACCAGTATCTGCACCGGTTCCTCCTCAAAAGTCAGATCAGGTCTTACCTCGATCTCCTCCACCGGCACTATATGGGAAGGATCAGAACAGTATCGCCTCAGCATAGAAATGTGGAACACATTATGTATACGATTTAACTCAGGAGACAGTTACAGCTGATAGGCAACCGGTCCAACATGTTTTACTATCCGGTAAGGTCCAATAAATCTAGGGCTCAGCTTGCCCTTCCGCCCAAATCTCAGAATCTTCTTCAATGGTGAGACTTTCAAGAAGATAAAATCTCCCATCGAGTACTCAATCTCTTTACGCTTTAAATCAGCGTATGACTTCTAGCTATCAGATGCTTCTTTTAACCGACCCAGGATAAATTTTACTTTCTCCTCGGTTTCAACAACTAACTCTGGCCCCAATATTCGCCGCTCACCCAGTTCTGTCCAACAAGTAGGGGTACGACACCTATGACCATATAACACTTCGTACGGTGCCATCCAAATACTGGATTGGTAGCTGTTGTTGTAAGTAAATTCTACTAATGGCAAATAGTCTTCCCAACTGCCCGTGAAATCAATCACACAGCTTCTTAGCATGTCTTCCAAAATCTGGATTACCCTCTCCGACTGAGCATCATTCTGAGGATGAAATGTCGTGCTAAAATCTAGCCTTGTACCCAAAGCTTCGTGTAACATTCTCCAGAATTGTGACGTGAATCTAGGGTCCCTGTCCGAAATGATAGACACTGGTACTCCATGTAACCTCACAATTTCCACCACGTATAACTTGGCCAACTTCTGCAACGAGTAATCAGTGCGAATCGGTATGAAGTGGGCGGACTTAGTCAGTCGATCATCAATTACCCATACTGAATCTTTCTTGGTAGGCGTCAGGGGTAGCCCACTAACAAAATCCATGGTTACTCTCTCCCACTTCCAGAGTGGAATTTTAACAGGTTGCAGCAATCCAGAAGGCAGTTGATGCTCAGCCTTCACTTGCTGGCATGTTAAACAGTTATTTACAAAATTGGTAACCTCACGCTTAAGCCCTGGCCACCAGTACAGTTCACGTAGATCTCGGTATAACTTGTTTCCACCAGGATGCATAGCGTATGGGCTACTATACGCCTCCCACAATATAGACTGTCTTAACATAGAATCCCACGGTACACAGACTCTTCCACGGAAGCATAACACTCCTTCACTATTCAGCCCAAAATCTACAGTCTCTCCCTTCTTCACCAGTTGAAAATGAGGAATCAACGATTCATCAAGCAACTGCTTCTCTTTAATTTGACCAATCCAAGTCAGTTTTACTTGTAGTTCAGCTAACAGACTACCATCCTCAAATAGGCTGAGACGAGCAAACATTGCTCTTAGATCAGATACAATCTTACGACTCAATGCATTCGCTACCACGTTGGCTTTCCCCGGATGGTACTCAATCGAGAAATCATAATCCTTAAGCAACTCTATCCATCTTCGCTGCCTAAGGTTCAACTCCTTCTGAGTAAGGAGGTACTTGAGACTTTTATGGTTGGTATAAATGATCGACTTCTCCCCGTACAGGTAATGTCTCCAAATCTTTAGTGCGAAAACCATCGCAGTTAAATCCAAGTCATGAGTGGGGTAATTTACCTCATGTGGCCTAAACTGACGAGACGCATAAGCCACCACCATACCCTTCTGCATCAGCACACAACCCAAACACGTGTGTGACGCATAACAGTAAACAATGAATTCCTTTCCAACCTCTGGCTGTCTTAATACCGGGGCTTCCGTCAGAATCTTCTTCAATTTCTCAAAACTCTCCTGCTGTTTATCAGTCCAAACAAACGGTACTCCTTTACGCAGTAACTTAGTTAGCGGTTTAGCAATCAGTGAAAACCCCTCAACGAACCATCTATAATACCCGGCCAAACCCAGAAAACTTTGAATCTCAGATACCAACTTCGGTGGCTTCCACTCTAATACAGCCTCAACTTTCCGAGGATCAACCCTAATCCCCTCGGTAGATGCGACATGACCCAAAAATGTCACCTCTGTCAGCCAAAACTTGCACTTGCTGAATTTGACATAAAGCTGCTTCTCTCTCAATATTTGTAGGACAATTCGGAGATGTGAATCATGCTCCTCCTCAGTTCTCGAATACACCAGAATATTATCTATAAACACTACTATGAACCGGTCCAAATAGGGTTGGAAGACCCAGTTCATCATATCCATGAAAGTAGCTGGTGCATTCGTTAACCCAAACGGCATGACCAGAAACTCGTAATGTCCATAACGAGTCTGAAATGCTGTCTTGTACACATCTGCCTCCTTAACCCTTAGCTGATGGTATCCCGATCTAAGATCTATCTTAGAGAAAATCGAAGCTCCTCGCAACTGATCGAACAAATTGTCTATTCTTGGCAATGGATACCTGTTCTTAATCGTTAGTTTGTTCAATTGACGATAATCAATACACATGCGCATTGACCCATTCTTCTTCTTCACGAACAATACTGGTGCTCCCCAAGAAGACACACTCGGTCGGATGAATCCTCGATCCAGTAGCTCTTGGATTTGACCCTTTAATTCCACCAGCTCCTTCGGCGCTATCCTATAAGGGGCGATGGACACCGGAGCCGTTCCCGGTAGGATCTCAATGCCGAATTTGACCTCACGATTTGGAGGCAACCCTGGAAGCTCTTCAGGAAATACATCCGGAAACTCCTTTACTGTCCTGACATCCCCAACAGACAAACCCTTAACGTCAGATGTGCTGACATAAGCTAAGAACGCCTTGCAACCTTTGCGAACCAGCTTCTCGGCCCTTAATGCTGAGATTACATTAGATAAATAATCCATTCGCTCCCCTATCAGGACCACCTCCTCAACCTTCGAAGACTTCAGTACCATATGCTTAGTAGCGTAATCCAAATTCGCACGGTGTTTCACTAGCCAATCTATGCCCAAAATGAGATCGAACTCGCCAAACGACAATTCCATCAAATCCGCCAGGAAGACAACCCCTTGGACCTCTAAGGGCACTCTAAACAGTTTACTCACTCTAACCGACTGTCCCAGTGAACTAATCACCGACATAACCTTATCAGTAATTTCGAACTGTATACCCAAAGTTCTAGACACAGTACATGCAACATACGAGTGCGTAGACCCAACATCAATTAAAGCGGTATATGGTGCATTATGAATGAGGAACGTACCAGTTATGACGTCGGGTGCGTCGCCATCCTCTCGGCCCCGAGCAGCATAGACCAACGCTGGTTGTCTCACCTCTATGTTACCAGCACATCTGCCCGATGCTCCACGACCTCGTCCAAGCCCATTTCCCCCCATTTCCAAAAGTTCTAGACACAGTACAGGCTCCCGAGGACAGTTTCTAAACTGATGATCCTTGGACCCACATCTGAAACACCCCCCAGTTCTTTTCCAGCACTCTCCCAAATGAGGTCTCCCACACTCAACGCAAGGTCATGATCGACCAAAGAACAACTGAACCCCAACTCGGCCTAGCCCATCAAACCTAGGCCTCTTTTAGGCCCACCAGAAGAACTTGAGGGCCTAAAATCCCTCTTATTTCTGCCCCTTTCCTTCTCACAGTTTCGACGCTCAGAGAATTTCACATCCTATGCAATCTTTGCCTTCTCAATCAGGGCAGCAAAGTACCTTTCCCTCTGCGGGGCTATCAGTACCCGTAACTCATCTCGAAGACCATCCTTGAAATGTACGTAGCGCTTGCACTCAGTCGCGACTATGCCCCGAGCATACCGGCTCAACCGCAGAAACTCTGCCAAATACTCTACTGCAGACTTATTTCCCTGAACCAGACTCAGAAATTCTTTCCTCCAGGCATCCATATAACTTGCCCCGACATATTTTCCTTGGAAGGCTGCCTTAAAGAAGTCCCATGTCAATCGGTCGGCCTACGTGCCTTCCCTCACGGTAAGCCACCATTGATATGCCTCATGTCGCAGTAAAGACACTGCTCCTTTCAGTTTTTCTCCACCGTGCAGTCAAGATCATCCATTATTTGCTCGACAGCCTCTAACCAATATTCTGCTACATTCAGGGCTACACCAGAGATGCCCCTAAAGATTTTCGCCCCATCCGACCGGAGTCGTTCAGAGATTAACCCTCGGCCCACTAACCCAGTACTCTCCCCAGCAACTCTTTCCAGAACCCTTAACATCGCTTGGGACAGGGCATCATCCCCACCGGCTCGATCATGAGACCCCGTCTCCGTCACTGGTGAGGCTGGTGCTTCCCTATCCGGCATGTATCATGATGCTGACGATCCAGCCCTAGCACCTCAGCCTCTACCATGGCCACGTGTACCCCTTTCGCGACCTCTTGTGCTCATATCGATGTAGCGTACTTTTCTGCTTTAAGAGTTTTATGGATTAGCTTATAGTTCTCATAATTATTAACAGATATCTTATGAAAAGCAGTGATTAGAGTTGTTCTCGCAAATCGAATTTACTACAGTTTCAGTCTCCTATAGTATTAGTTTCTACAACTAAGGAGTTTCCAGTATGCTACTACTATCCCTAGTAGTTCCCCAGTACAGTCATTTCAGCATATATCCGAGTATAGTGTCAGAAAAACTTACAGATTTGGTGCCGGAGACTCGGTGTGCCACACTTTCAGTAACACTATCACTTTCCAAACCAAAATTTAAGCAGATTAGAAAAATTTTCAAAACCCATTCCACAGCCGAGTTTTGCAACCTGGCTCTGATACCACTAAATGTAACACCCCAAACCCGGCCTAGACGTTATGGCCGGATCTAGCGTGTCACATCAAAATGTTATTTGAAAACTATGCATTCATTGAAAACCCATCTTCAATTTAAAACTTTCTACCGTTTAAAAATCTCGTTTTCTGTTACTTAACAAAATAAGATTTGCTCAAAGTCATTCCCTTGTAAAAATATTATTCTTTTTAAAACCTTGTTTGTAGTGGAAGTCTGACTTAAACCGTTACGAAAACGTGATATTTTAAAAATAGTAGTTATTGTTTTAAAAACCCGTGTTTAATAGCCTAGCAGTTTGTAATTGAAAGAAGTACCAAATAAAAGTTAAAATGAAAATCCCAATGGCCTTATTACAAAAATTATTAAACCAATAATTAAAACAAAGTAAAAATAGAGTCGCTAAGTTCAGCTTTAAAACATGTCAGTCGTGTGGCCACCTTTGAGTCCCTCGCAGCTCCAAATCCTCTACGACTGGGGATTACCTGCACAGTTAAAGAAAAAGGGTGAGTTGCGAGAACTCAGTGTGTAATCCCCTATTACGATCATAGTCTGGGCCCGAGCCCATACGGTATCAGTCTGGGCCTAAGCCCTATTCGGTATCAATCTGGGCCTAAGCTCTATATCATAACAATGCAATGGACATGTAACCCAACCCTTAACCACCAAACTCTCCACCCGTACCAACCAATCTCTCCATGTGGGGACCATGTTGACCCACCCAAAGAAAACTCTCTCAATGGTGCGACCTAGTCGCTAACAATTCAGATATCGCATGGTGAGCCACTAGAATCAGAATACATGGCAATGCCACTACTGTAACACCCCAAACCCGACCTAAAAGTTAGGCCCGAATCTGGCGTGTCACATTAAGGTGTTTTTCAAAAACCATGTTTTTATTGAAAACCCTTCTTCAATTTAAAACCTTCTACCGTTTTAAAATCCCGAATTTCGTTGCTTATTAACCAAACAAGATTTGCTTAAAGTCAGTCCCTTGAAAAAATATTATTAATTTCTAAGCCCTTGTTTTTTGCGGAAGTCTGATATAAACAGTCGCGAAAACGTGATATTTTGAAAATAGTTGTTATTGTTTTAAAACTCGTGTTTAATAGACTAGCAGTTTGTAATTAAAAGAAATACCAAATGAAAGTTAAAAGAAAATCCCAATGGCCTTATTACAAAAATTTTAACCTAATAAATAAACTAAAAATTTCTAAGTTTAACTTTAAAGCATATCTGACGTGTGGCCACCTCCGAGTCCCTCGCAGCTCCAAATCCTCTAAGGCTGGGGATTACCTGCACAGTTAAAAACGGGGTGAGTTTTCGAAAAATCAGTGTGTAATCCCCTACTACGATCACAGTCTAGGCTTAAGCCTTATTCGGTAACAATCTGGGCCTAAGCCCTATTCGGTAACAATCTGGGCCTAAGCCCTATTCGGTAACAATCTGGGCCTAAGCCACAAAATCATATCAATGCAATGGACATGTAACCCAACCCATACCAACCAAACTCTCCACCCGTACCAACCAATCTCTCCATGTGGGGACCATGTCGACCCACCCAGCCAAACTCTCCAATAGTGCAACCTTTAGCCGCTAGTATTTATGGGACTTTAAGCCTTCAAGAATTGGGTCTCATAATTGGCGATAGCCATCTCAGAATCGTATTATGTTTGGCACATAGCCATCAGCGATGGTAATATAATCGGCACACAGCCTTGGGTAAATATGATCGACACAGAGTCGTCAATATATATGTTAGGAACATAGCCACGGGTAAATACGATTGGCACAAAGCCATAATCAAGATGGCACGAGCCATGTTTAGGTTGCTACAGAGCCATAATCGACACGCAGTAATGCCACTATAATAAAGAAATGTGGCGATGCCACTATAGCGGTAAATGTGGCGATGCCACTATAACTGCTTCCTCCAAATCATAAAAACCCAACCCAATGCAATATGTCATGTATGCGGTGTATCACAATCATTACACGTGTATGCAAAATGGCCATGCTCAGTAACAGTCATTTACACACATATTGAAAACATATCAGCCATATAATCCCAGTCAAATCAATTAAAACACAATCATACATTCACAGTTAGATCAAACATAGTCCTAATCAGTCAGTTACCCGTATTTTGCCCTATAAGGGTAAAACAGTCATTTTACCCTATAAGGGCATTTCGGTAATCCTACCCTACAGGGGTATTTCGGTAATTCTACCCTAAAGGGGTATTTCAGTAATTCTACCCTAAAGGGGTATTTCGGTAATTCTACCCTACAGGGGTGTTTCAGTAATTCTACAAGTCGAGGGTGTTTCAGAAATTTTGCAAATTACGAGTACTTTGCTAATTTCGTAAACCGAGGGTATTTTGGTGATTAAAAATAATATTTTTTCAATGCACCACGTTTTAAAATAAACTAATGTAACTGAGAGTTTACTTAAGCTTTTAAACAAGAAGGGTTTTTAATGAAAACAAGGTTTTCGAAAAACACTTCAATGTACAATCCAAGGGTATTTCGGTAATTTACCCATCAAGGGTATTTCGGTAATATACCCATCAAGGGTATTTTAGTAATTTTGTAAACCAAGGTATTCTAAATAGAGATAACGATGCGAATGGGCCTAGGGCCCATTCTCGGCTCAAATGGGCCCACACGCTCGTGTGGCCCATTTAGCCCAAATCTAGCCACAGATATGAGATTCACATAGACCAGTCCAATATCTACTACACAATCATACAATTTATTCGTATGGGCTCACGGGCCCATTTGGCCCAAGGCAGCCTAAACCCATGAGAACACTCATGAGGGCCTCAACTATCGCGTCGAAGCTCCCACACGTGCGCTCCACGCTCGTGTGGCTACCATCGCCGTGTGACCCGCATTTCGGCATTTGCCGCTCTATAGCTAGAGTAGTGGGAAATACACACACCTAATAGGAATCTAAAGTTAATCCGCGCTCTGAACACTATTCTACGCAGAACCCAACAATGATCACACCCTTGACCCCCAAGGGGTCTGTCGATCAACTTTGGTCACCACCACCGCGACCCAACGGCATACAGATCAACGAATGATCCAAAACCTAACCCAAATGAGCACGCCACAGAGCGAAAGGGGTAAGCCAAGAAAGATATGCTTACTCTCATCATGGTTTACTTTATTTAAAGCCATCTTCTTGCCTATCCTCATGCTAGCTTCCCGATGTGGGATCCCACCTTTAGCAGAGTTTAAATCCAACACAAACTCTGGCCGTCCAATCCGCAAAATAAACACTCCCTTGGTTGACATGAGATTCGAACCCTTGCCCTCTTCTATGCTCCAGACGCTACATGTAACCACAACACAAGCTCCTTTTGTGACTTAGAACATGCGCAACTAAATATAAGCCTATGGGCCAAAGTCTAAGTTCATTTAAAAGAAAAACAAAATGAATTGCAAGTGCCAAGACTTGAACCTTGGACCCGTTGCTTCCTCTATGGCGTCACCTCCTTGTCTCCCCTATGACGCCATTTGCCACTAGACAACAACTCCTTTTGTGTCATTTTCTCCCACAATTTATTCTTAAAGCCTACTTACTTACCCCCAGGGCTTTATTCACCTAAAACCAAAATTTTTCCTAAAGCTTAGGTTTGAATCCAAGACTTTATGGAAGCCCCCTAACCTTCCAAAATCACTCACCTAATAGGTCCAACTTGCATTAGTGTCGTTCTCTTGTTCTCTAAAATTTTAAACGCTTCCATGCCCAAGGCCCAATAGGCCCAATTCTACTATGCCCAAATTCGGGGCGTTACAACTATAACGGTACTTCCTCCCAATAAGAAAAACCCAACCCAATGCAATATATCATGTATGCGGTGTATCACAATCATATACAATTATATAAATATCACACAAACATCATTTAAACTACCACTAAGGGTATAACGATCATTTTGTCTTTTAGGGGTAAAACGGTAACTTCACCCCTCAAGGGTATTTCGATAATTTTACCCAACAAGGGTATTTCGGTAATTTTACCCAACAAGGGTATTTTGGTAACTTTACCTGTGAAGGGTATTTCAATAATTTTACCCCTATAATGGCCTTTTCGAAGGCCCACTGTCGCCTCGAGTGACACGGATACCCTTTTTGATCAAAACAGTGCAATTGGGCCAAAGCCCAATTTTAGCCCAAGCGGGCCCACACGCTCGTGTGGGCCATTTAGCCTATTTTTGGCTACGATTCTGCGAACCTCGCAGCCACATCTATTATCCGGTACTTACCATAGATTTCGCCCCTGTGGGCCCATTAGCCCATTGGGCCCACTTAGCCCACTTCGGCTCAACAAGGCCCATTACAGCCACAGTCCCACGGGAGAGTTCGTGACACTCCCAACCGTCTATCACCAACCCTTGTGGCTCGGTTTATCTATACGAGCGCTCGCACACTTGAGCGATCTAAGATGCTGATATTTTGGCTTTTTGGTATTTTAGCTTTTAGCTGATTCACAGAACATCGCATTAACAGAATAGACAGAGGTGTGAGATTACACACATGTTATGAGTTATGGCTTGAGACACTTTCTGAGGCACCTAGGATAACAATTGACCATAGTTAGTCTCAACCTTCGGTAACCCAAAATGTTGAAATACATTGCTAAACTAGCTTACTTACCACGAGACACGATCTCCCCCAACACAATGGTAATCGGCCCTATTCCGAGGTTAAGGAAATCGAGTCCCTAGCATTAATCGACGAAAAAGAGCATATTAGAAATGCTACTTTACGGCAACTAGAGAAGCAGCCTTTCGACCCAGAGAACCTAAATTGAGAATGAGAGAAGAAGTAGCAAACCTATATTCGGTTATAGCCACAACTTACCAACGAGTAGGAGAGTCTCAGAAATTGTTAGAATGAAGAGAAGAGAATATTCGACCCTCAAATATTCGGCCTACCTAAACGAATCAAGGCTTAAATTTGGCTAGTTTCGCAAGGTAAAGAGAAGATTGAGATGAAAGAAAATTATGAGCTTGACCACAGAAGAACCGAAAGAAGAAAAAGATTCCGGCAGAAAAAGGGGCAGCAACCGCGCGATAGAGATGGAAAAGGAGAAAAGAAGGTGGGAGAGGAGAGGCTTATCCGTTCAAAAATGGTCAAAAAGTAAAGAAAAAGTAGAAGATTAGGGAAAGAAATGATTTCGGCAGGAGTCAAAAGATAAGAAGAAGCAAACCAAAACAAACCCGAGATGTCACCACAAAAAGAAACCCGAAAAGAACTAAAAGAACACTTCAAAAACAAAAAAAAGAGAATTCAGTTTCTACTCTTACTCAAAATTGCCGAAAATGCTACCAATGACCCCTCTCGAGCCAAAATTCTCACTTAGCCACACTCCCACTTTCGGCCAACACTCCCACACACATCACTTCCTTGATTTTCTCCATTATTTCCTCCCTGGATCATTCCTAGCCTCCCATTTGAAATTTTTGACCAAGTCTTCAACTTTCTTGCAGAGTTTGATCCCAACTCTATCTCTTGCTCCCTCAAGACATAAAATAAAAGTCCCCATTTTGCTATTCATGGGATTCGAACCCCTTCCCTCATTGCCTTCCTAATAACGCCATAGCCACCTTGCCAGTAGCTCACTTGTGACACTTAGACGCACACAGATATACTTAAGCCCTACTTCCAACAGCCCTCTCCACTGAAGGGCCAAAAAATAAAATTTTTCCCAAGCTCAGATTCGAACCCAGGTCTCCTTAGGACCCCCAAACACACTCAAATAACTAGCCGATCAAGCACAACATGAATTTAAGCAAAAACTACAAACCCCTAACTTCTGGGGCGTTACAGAAAAAGAAAATAAGAAGAACAACAAGGTTCGGCCACTTCTAGGTCTAATTAAGATCAAGAACCAAATAAAACAGATTTGGATCAGGGGAAAACCAAAAATAGTCGAATAGTCGTTTGCTTCCATTCGTCGATATCCGAGGTAAGTTTATAAGCATTTAAATTTTGTTAATTTTGAATATATGTAAATTTTATATGATGAATTGAATTCTTGATAAATATATATATGATGGTCGAATATCACTGACCTTGGGAGCTATGTTTACAAGTTTGATTCGATCGAGTTACGATGTTTGAAGGTCCCGTACGAACCTTGGGAATAGATAGGATACATATGTCATGATATAGGATTTTCGATATGTGTTTACGTGTAAGACCACGCCTGGGACGTTGGCATCGACTTGTGTTTACATGTAAGACCATGTCTGGGACATTGGCATCATATTTGATTCGTGTAAGACCCTGTCTAGGACAGTGGCATCGATATGTGATTACATGTAAGACCACGTCTGGGATGTTTGTATTGTACGATATGTTTGACTATCCGAGTATCCTTTTTAATTCTTAATGTTTCAACGGGGAATGATAAGTTAAGATTGAGTGTAAAATCAAGTTAAAAAGGCTCAGGTATGTACTCATGCTAAGTTATGAAAATAAGGTAAGTTGGATATTTGAATTCATGATATAAAGTTATATGTAATATGAATTATGAGATGGTATATTTGAACATATATGTATTCGGCCTATTAATGTATATGGATTGTAGAAAGTAATGGTTAGTTATACTAATGTTTGAATGAATATTCGGTCAAAGTAGAATTTATGCAAAACTTATATGTTTTGATATATGAGATTAAGTTGGAAACGCACATGAGTAAATAATGTTTTAATCCGCATTGACTAGATAAAATTTTGTACATGATTAAATGTTTTCAATGCTTATGACTTACTAAGCTGTGAAAGCTTATTGTGTGTATGTTTGCTCTTTATTTTATAGATTTTGGAAGTTGGGTACGAGCTCGGGGATCGTTAGAGAAGTCTATCACACTATCGACTCTTTTCAGTATTTTGTTATGTTTGAATTCGAACTTATAGCATGTATAGACTAGTTATTATACTTGATTTTGAGGTATGTAAATGTGAGCCATACGAAAATGGCTTATTCATTTTGGTTAAGCTTGGTTTTTATGCTTTTGATCTAATAGTTATATATGATGCTTAAGCTTATGCAAATTTCAGTTATAATATATAAGTGTGATGTGTTTTGCATATTTTTTAATAGTTGTATAAGTTAGTTATATTTAAGCCTAATTTGAAAGCAATATGTGTATTATAGGTTTATAATGTATTTGGTATATACATGAAAATGTAGTCTCAAAAGTTGGTATAATTTGCTATTATATGGTTTGATTGAATATGACATAAATGTTTTATAAGTTAACTAATGTTGAAATATGCTTGTGTTGAATGGTCTTATAATTACTATAAGTAATGAGGTAAATGATGGATGATGTTTTGACCTATGATATGGGTTAGTAATTTCCCTGGAATGAATATGCTATGTCTTTGGATTTGGATATTTGGTATAATTTATTAAAGTCCTATGTGTGGATGTATAATTTGCCTTATGAGTTAGTTTAAAAATGATATTAGGTTGGTGTGTATTCGACCTTATTACTTAACTTATTTTGGGAAATAAGTTTCATGAATTTAGATGTGATTATAATGTTTTATGATTCAAAAATGTTTGAATGAATAATTTTTGTAATTGGTTGATTATGTATTTGGTAATGTGTACTAATGAAATTTGTTTGGTCATTTGTGAAATAAATAGTATTAAAATGTGTTGTTAAATGGCATGATTTAGAGCATATAGAATTGGTATGTTTTGATTCGGCTAAGTACATAGAAAATGGCCAATGAAAGTCAAGTGGACATTGAAAGAATTTGGTTATGTTACAAGTTGTCAAATGAACATTATAATGTCTTATAAATAAATGTTGTATTATGTGCACATGTTTAAAAAAAAATGAAATATGCTTGTTTATAAACTAGGTAATCGAATATTATGCTTGTAATGTTTATATGTTCCGAATATTATACTTAATAAGTATAAGCCGTTTATTGTTGATACATGTTAGTTGGTTTATAAAATATATATAAATTTGATTAAATATATGGTATGTAAATGTTTGAATTTTGAAGCATGGATTGTTTGTGTATTAATAGTAATAAAATATTATTGGGTTTTAGTTGATTAAGTGATTTATATGTATAATGATTTATATGAATGTGCTTTGATTTATATGCCATGTGTTATTATTTATTAAATAAAATATACGTGTGTATTGATGTGATTGATTTACAAAGCATGAAATGTAATGAATGTTCATTTTTGAGCTATATTCTATTCGGTAATGCCTCGTAACCCTAATTCGGCGACAGATATGGGTTAGGGGTGTTACATTTTATTGGTATTAGAGTTACGGTTTAGTCGATTCTAGGACTAACGTAGCGCGTATGAGTCTAGCTATACATACCACATTTTATACTGCGATAGTGTGATGATTCCTGATATTTTAAAATGTGTTTTCGTATAGTAAATGGATCCTGATCAAGTCGTAGCTGATGACGTTGAGAGTATAGCGCCTGTTCCCACTCAAGGGATAGCACCGGTTGATTCTCGACCGACTTCGGGTAACCAAGAGGGAGAGGCTAAACTAGCCTTTTACCAAATGATGAATGATTGGTTTACTCAGTATATCCGAACGAATCCGGCTGTTCCACAACCTCCTACCTCACCGATTCCCCCTTAAATACCTGTTATGCCACAAGTTACTGATTCGGTGCGATTGAATAACCCACCGGTTGATAAAGTTAGAAAATACGGGGCTGAAGAATTTAGAGCCACTGAGGATGATGATGCTGAGCGAGCTAAATTCTGGCTCGATAATACTATCTGAGTGTTTGATGAGCTATCTTGTACCCCTAACGAGTGCCTAAAATGTGTTGTATCTTTGTTACGGGACACTGCATATCACTGGTGGAATACGCTAGTATCGGTAGTTCTGAAAGAATGGGTCACTTGGGAGTTCTTTCAGACTGAATTCCGAAAGAAATATATCAGTCAGAGGTTCATTGATAAAAAACGCAAAGAATTTCTTGAGCTAAAACAGGGTCGCATGACTTTGACAGAGTATGAACAGAAATTTGTGAGACTTAGTAGATATGCCCGAAAATGTGTGTCAACTGAAGCTATAATGTGTAAAAGATTCAAAGACGGGTTAAATGAAGACATTAAACTGCTAGTTGGCATCCTTGAAATAAAAGATTTCGTTGTACTTGTTGAGCGAGCATGCAAAGCCGAAGAGCTTGGGAAAGAGAAAAGAAAAGATGATTTTGAAGCCAGAGATTCCCGTAAGAGAGCATCGAGTAAGACATTTCAGCCAGCATCAAAGAAATTCAGAGATGATTTTAGCCATTCAAAGGCTACTGTGGGTTATTCTAGACGTGAACGGGATAGACCACATGTGAGTTCGAAAGCTACCTCAGTAGCTAGTGTTAGTAATGTCAGACCGAACCAACCTGAGTGCAAACACTGCGATAAACGACATCCTGGTAGCTGTAGATTGTATGATAGGGCCTATTTTAAATACGGATCAATGGATCATTTCATTCGTGAGTGCCCAGAGGTAGCGGAGCAAAATACCGTACAGAGTGCGAGACCGAGTAACATGTCAGCTCGAGGTACACCACCCAGAAACACGGGTAATAAGAGCAGCGATCAGAAATGAATTAAAGACACAGTAGTTAGATCGGAGGCTCGTGCACCTGCCAGAGATTATGCTATTCACGCTCGAGAAGAGGCTTTATCCCCAGATGTTATTACTGGTACTTTCACTCTCTATGATACTAGTGTTGTAACATTGATTGATCCTGGTTCAACTCATTCATATGTATGTGAGACTTTAGTATCCAGTAAGACTTTGCCTGTAGATTCTACTGAGTTTGTGATTAGAGTATCGTACCCCTTAGGCCGGTGTGTTTTGGTTGATAAAGTGTGCAAGAAACGTTCGTTAATGATTCGAGATTCATGTTTTCCAGCTAATTTGATGTTGTTGCCATTCAATGAGTTTGATATAATTCTGGGTATGGATTGGTTAACTCTGCATGATGCTATTGTGAACTACAAATGGAAGACTATTGATTTGCGATGTCAGAATGATAAGATTATTCGGATTGAGGCTAATGATCTGAATGGTTTACCGACAGTGATATCTTCGATGTTAGCTCAGAAATATGTGTGAAAGGGTTGTGAAGCTTACTTTGCTTATGTGCTAGACTCTAAAGTGATTGAAAAGAAGATTGAATCAGTACCAATTGTGTGCGAGTATCCAGATGTGTTTCCCGAAGAATTACCGGGTTTTCCATCGATCCGAGAGGTAGAGTTTGGCATTGAGTTAGTGCCGGGGACGACTCTGATACCGATAGCTCCGTACAGAATGGCACCGACAGAATTAAAAGAGTTGAAGACTCAGTTGCAAGAATTGACAGATAGAGGCTTTGCACAACCAAGTTTCTCTCCTGGGGTGCACCAGTTTTGTTTGTGAAAAAGAAAGACATAACTATGAGAATGTGCATTGATTACCGACAACTCAATAAGGTGACTATAAAGAATAAATATCCTTTGCCACGAATTGATGACTTGTTCTATCAGTTGAAAGGGGCTATTGTGTTTTCTAAAATAGATCTGAGATCAGGTTATTATCAGTTGCGAGTTAAAGACTCCGATGTGTCGAAAACTACTTTTCGAACGAGGTACGGACATTATGAGTTTCTGGTTATGCCTTTCAGACTTACTAATACACCTGCTGTTTTATGGATTTAATGAATCGAATCTTCAGACAATATTTGGATTAAGTTTTGGTTGTGTTCATAAATGACATATTGATCTATTCTCGTGACGAATCTGAGCATGCTGAACATCTAAGATTAGTGCTACAGACTTTGCGTGATAAGCAGTTGTATGCGAAGTTAAGTAAATGTGAGTTCTGGTTACGAGAAGTCAGTTTTCTGGGTCATGTTGTATTAGCATCAGGTATTCGGGTTAATCCAAATCAGGTTTTGGCAATACTAGATTAGAAGCCTCCTAGAAATGTATCCGAGGTCTGAAGTTTTCTGGGACTAGCTGGTTACTACAGACGGTTCGTAAAAGGTTTCCCTATGATTTCAACTCCGATGACGGGATTACTACAGAAAGATGTTAAGTTCGAGTGGTCAGAAAAGTGCCAGAAAAGTTTCGATCAGTTGAAAGCTTTGTTGACCGAAGCTCCAATGCTAGTTCAGCCAGAATCGGATAAAGAATTTGTAATCTTTAGTGATACATCTTTAAATGGTTTGGGCTGTGTTTTGATGTAGGAAGGCAAAGTTTTAGGATATGCCTCGAGATAGTTAAAGCTGCATGAAAAGAACTATCGGACACTCGATCTGGAATTGGCATCTATTATGTTTGCATTGAAGATATGGCGCCACTATCTGTTCGGTGAGAAATGTCACATTTATTCTGATCACAAAAGCTTGAAATATTTGATGACTCAGAAAGATCTGAATCTACGATAGCAAAGATGGTTAGAGTTGCTAAAAGATTACGAGCTTGCAATTGACTACTATCCGGGGAAAGCCAATGTTGTTGCTGATGCTTTGAGTCGAAAATCGTCACGAGCAATGAATACTCAATTGGCCTTATCTGATGATGGTTCGCTTGTAGCTGAGTTGAAAGAAAAACCGTTATTTATTTAGCAGATTTGTGAGGCTCAAAAAGTTGATAACGAGTTGATAGAAAAACGGGCTCAATGTGATGTGAATATTGATTTAGAGTTTCGAGTTGATACTAAAAGTTGTTTGAGGTTTAAAGATCGAATGTATGTTCCGGGAAATTCAAAGTTGATTCAGATGATTTTGAATGAAGCTTATAGCAGTCGTTTATATGTTCATCCTGGTAGTACGAAAATGTACAATGATTTGAAACAGCTTTATTGGTGGCCTGGTATGAAACGAGACATTTTTGATTTTGTTTCAAGATGTTTGATCTGTCAACAAGTCAAAGTCAAGCATCAGGTTCCTTCTGGGTTACTTCAGTCGATTATGATACCCGAGTGGAAATGGGACAAAGTTACGATGGATTTTGTATAGGGTTTGCCTTTGTCATCGAGTAAGAAAGATGCAATCTCGATTATTGTGGATAGATTGACTAAATCGACTCATTTTGTTCCGATTCGCACAGATTACTCGCTTGATAAACATGTTGAATTATATATTTCTCAGATTGTGAGATTGCACGGAGTACCTATTTCTATCGTTTCGGATAGAGATCTGAGGTTCACATCGCGGTTTTGGAAGAAACTGCAAGATGCATTAGGTACGAAATTGCATTTTAGCACTGCTTTCCATCCACAGACAGATGGTCAGTCCGAACGAATTATTCAGATACTCGAAGATATGTTGAGATGTTGTATTCTCGAGTTTGAAGATACATGGGAACGATACATACCATTAATTGAATTTGCATATAATAATAGCTTTCAATCGAGTATCAAAGTGGCACCTTACGAGGCTTTGTACGGTCGTAAATGCCGAACACCTTTGTATTGGACTAAGCTCAGTGAAAATAAGATACACGGGGTCGATTTGATCAAAGAGACTGAACAGAAAGTGAAAGTGATTCACAATAGTCTGAAAGCTGCGTCAGATCGTCAGAAGTCATACGCAGATTTAAAACGTAAGGATATTGAGTTTCAGATCGGGGACAAAGTGTTTTTGAAAGTCTCACCGTGGAATAAAATACTCAGATTCGGTAGTAAAGGCAAGTTGAGTCCGAGATATATTGGGCCGTATGAGATTATAGAGCGTATCGGGCCGGCTGCTTACAGATTGTTGTTTCCATCTGAGTTAAAAAATATCCATAATGTATTCCATGTTTCAATGCTTCGACGATACCGATCCGGCCCATCACATGTGATTTCTCCAACTAAGGTTGAGATTCGATCCGATATGACCTACGAGGAAGAACCGATCCGGATTTTAGATCACGAGGTGAAAGAATTGAGGAATAAGAAAATTTCTTTAGTAAAATTCTTATGGCATCGACATGGGGTTGAAAAAGCTACGTGGGAGCCCGAAGATGCTATGAGAGAACGTTACCCAAACCTATTCACCGGTAAGATTTTCGGGGATGAAAATCCCTAAGGGGGAGAATTATAACAGTCGGATTTCGACCCTAATCGGAACAGTGGTTTCGGGACCAAAAATTCGAGTCAGAAAAATATTTAAATATTTTTATATGTGTTTATACTGTGTAAATTGATATCTGTGAAATTTTCGTGATTTAATTTTATCGTTTAAGTGTCTGATTTAATAAAATGACTTAATCGCGTAAAAAGTAAAGTTGCTAACTATTTATTAAAGTGCTAAATTGATTTGTTCTTTTAATGGTAGGTTTTTATGTTGCAATTATACCATGATAAATAGTGATGGACGGTTAAGGGTTTAATATATATGGTTTTATTATTAAATTACCAAGGTTAAAGTCGTAAAATGTATATTAATATGTATTATAATAAATCATAAATTAAAAATCCATGCATTTAGTGTTCATCTTTAGCCGAATATAGAAAAGAAAAAGAAAAAAAGAAGAACAACAAGGTTCGGCCACTTCTAGGTCTAATTAAGATCAAGAACCAAAGAAAACAGATCTGGATCGGGGGAAAACAAAAATAGTAGAATAGTCATTTACTTTCGTCCGTCGATATCCGAGGTAAGTTTATAAGCATTTAAATGTTGTTAATTTTGAATATATGTAAATTTTATATGATGAATTGAATTCTTGATAAATATATATATGATGGCCAAATATCACTGAGCTTGGGAGCTATGTTTACGAGTTTGATTCAATCGAGTTACGATGTTCGAAAGTCCCGTACGAACCTTAGGAATAGATAGGATACATATGTTATGACATAGGATTTCTGTAACATCCCGAAATTGGGCCTAGTAGGATTGGGCCCATTGGGCCTAGAGTGTAGAAGCGTTTTAAAACTTTTTGAGAATAAGAGAACGGCGTTATTTCAAGTTGGACTTATTAGGAAGGTGATTTTGGAAAGTTACGGGGTTCTATGAAGGCTCGGGGTTGAATTGGGCCCTAGTAAAAATTTGGTGTTTAAACCTATTTAGGAGAAATAGTAAGTGGCATCAAGGCTTATGGAAATAAGAGAGTAATTTGCTTGCATAAATGAGCAATTGGTAAAGAGGATATGATGCCACATGAAGGACTTTAAGGGAAGAGGTTCAAATCCCACCAAGTGCAAATATTTTGGATTAAATTTTTGTACTAATAAGGTAAGTGTCGGCCAAGGCTTTAATATGGTATGGAAGACTTTTTAATTTTGGAAGGGAGGCTAAGGAATATGGTAAGGAGGAAGATAAGGGAAAAAGAGGGGAAAGAAATGAAAGAAAAAGGCAAGTATAGGGAACATGTTGGCACAAAAAGAGGAGAGTGTTATGGAAAGATTGGATGGCCAAATTTTGACCATTATGGCCATGTATGTGGACAGTTTTATGTGTTTTGGTAAAGCTTTAGTGCTTGTTTTGGTCAAATTCCTTTAGCATCAAGTGTGCCATTTTCTCCAAATTACTATTCTCTTAGCCTATTTTCTCCTTTGCCTTTTGATAGAATTTTGGTGTTTGTTAGGCCAAAATCTACTCTTGCATAATTTTGTGTTTTCTCCAAATCTCTTCTTTTGCCTTGTGCCGAAATTACAAGCCATTAGTGAACATATTCTTTTCTTTTCTTTCTTCTTGTTGCCGAATGTACCCAAACCATTGAGACCAAAATTTGTTCATTCATCTCTTCTTTATCATTTTCTCCAAGTGGGTTGACACTCTTTCTTCGATTGAATCGCAAGTGAATTCTTTTCTATGTTCATATTCTTTTCTTTCTAGCCGAATATGTATTTATCACTATTCGGTTGTAAATCTTGATCTTAACTGAAATGGTGTTACTTTCAATTCCTTCATATTGTAATGACCCTCTTTTTTCGTAGTGTTCTAAGTGGGTGGCCGTATCATTCTAGCCCTAAGTCAAACAAAGGGAAATTGGATCCAATATCGATAAGGTAAGGAGTTCTTCATGGATTATTTGAAATCGTTCTTTATTCGTTTAAAGGATAATAGTGGTTGTGACTAATCGATTATGTTTTAGGGACAAAATCACTCGATATATTCTATCTTCGGACATAGTGGTAAGTGATTCAAGTGTAAGTGATACGAAATCTTTTGGAAATCCGAGGCTAACTTTTGGTTGGTATTGTTCTAGGTCATTGACGAGTGGTTCTTTAGGAAATCAAAATCGTGTGTGTAATCCCGCATCTTCCGTGATAATGTATCTGAAATGGTGTGTAATCTCACACTTCTCTGAAAGTTTGTATGAAATATTCTGTGAATCGGTCGAAATACCGAAGAAAACCGAAAACCGGCATCCGTGATCACTCGGGCATGCGTATGATTGTAGTGGTAATCGTATTTCGTAATAAAACAGTTTCGGTCAGAAACAATGACTTGTATTTGAAAAATCACGAAAAATAGGAGAAAAGGAATTACAAAGTGAATAAGATATCAGATTAAAGCTTACTGTGTCTATTTTGATATGGAAGAAACGAAGAAGGAAAAGGAGTTTTATATTTTGAGATATCTTAATTTTTGTGAGACTGGTTCTGAATGACTTCGTGGTTCCCTGATCTTTCTTGGAAAAATCGTATAAAACTGTACAATGTGAATTATGAGTTATAGTTTATATGTACAGATTCCTTAGTGAGTTTATTTTCAATAGAAACAAGTGGGACCAACATATGAAAATTGTACAGTGAGATATTTGAATTTTGGTTAAGAGAGATCAGAAGCGTTGGTCAGTGAAACAAGGGAATATTTAAGGAAAAAACTGTACTAAATGGATAAGTCAAAAATTCTGAAAAAATTATAGTAAGAAGATATATGAGTTTATTCTCAAGGAAAATTTACGGAGTTAGATTTCGAGATTCCTAACTCAAGTTATAGTCAATTTAGTTAGTACGACGCAGATGGACAGTTTCGATTTTTATGCTCCACATTAGTAGTTAAGTCTATGTTATGAAATTTCCATAATACCCTTAGGTTGCGAAATTACCGAATTACCCTTGTGGGTAAATTATCGAAATTACGAAAATGCCCTTAAAGGGCCGAATTACGAAATTGTTTAATGGGCCGATCTGATATTTTGCTAGATAGGCCAATCTGATATTTTGATAAATGGGCCGATCTGATATTTTGCTATATGGGCCAATCTGATATTTTTATAAATGGGCCAATCTGATATTTTGATAAATGGGCCAATCTGATATTTTGATAAATGGGCCAATATGATATTTTGATAAATGGGCCGATCTGATATTTTGCTATATGGGCCAATCTGATATTTTGCTAAATGGGCCAAATCTGATATTTTGCTTAATGGGCCTTTTGATTAATTGCTGTAATGGGCCATAATTTTGTAATAAATATCTGAATAAATTGTTGTGAATGGCTATGCATTATATACATGATTTGCATGGGATGGGATAATGATGAAGAGAAGTTCGTAGTTCGCTATTAAAATTCGTGGCTCGCCACAAATATGAAAAATGGCGATGCCATGTAAATTCTCGTTAATCTGGTGGCTTGTCCACAAATTTGATATAATCGGCTTAATGCCAACGCTTGGTGTGTTGGCGGGGTGGGTGACTAAAGCTCCCACAGTGTGTCTTTGGTTGGTACGGGTGGTGTGTAGCGGATGGAAAACTAGGTTTGGTTTGGGAATTGCATATCATATGCATATTATATTTCATACATTATTGTTGTTGTAAATGGGCTTAGGCCCAAAATATTGCTAATTGGGTTCCAGCCCAATGAATAACGATAAGGGGATTTCACACTGAGTTCTTGTAACTCACCCCCCTTTCTCTTAACCCTTGTAGGTAATGCTTGATGATATGGACTTAGGCTATGGATGACTCGAGGGAGGCCATACATCGGAAATAGTTTATTTGGACTTTAGACTTTTTTCACGTTTATTTTATTACTTAACTATTTTGGGTTAAATGTTGTAATAAGGCCTCTGGACTATTTTTATTTTTGCTTTTTGGTTGGGATGTTTTTATTATTTTTCTGAAATTGTTTAAAAAGGGGAATTTTCTAAAAACTTAAACAATGGTTTCCAAAATCGAATAACAAATGGATTTCAAAATAAACTTTTACAAATATTTTTTAACACGGATATTTTCTCTCGAACTATTAACGATATTTTCAAAAGACTCGGATTCTCTTTCAAATTTTCAACGTCGTTTTCAAAAGTCACGGTTTTGTAAGATCATTAGTTTCGATTATCGATTTATCAAACAACCTCTCAAAATACTTGTATTTTATCTACGTTTCCGCAATGTTTTCAAAATGCTTCTGCAACTCTATTTATAAATGTCACATTTTCGTAAATTGTTTATTTCAAATATGCTTCCGCAAACAAAAAGGTTTTTAAAGATTATTATGTTTTCAAGTAGTTAACAATTGCTTAAGTGTTTTTGGTTTTAACAAAGAGGCTGTATTTCTCAAGCAAGTTTTTAATAATCGCAAAGATGGTTTTTACTTCCATGTGACACACCAGATTCGGGCCTAACTTCTAGGCCGGGTTTGGGTTGTTACATTTTATGGTATCAGAGCCCAGTTGCAAAACTCGGCCGTGGTTTGGGTTTAAAAGCGTTTTCCAAATCTGTTTAGAATTTTGATTTATAAATATATGTTCTAAAGGAAGTATGGCACCACGAGTATCCGGCACCAAGTCAAGTAAGTATTTGTTTTCATTTTATGATTATTGTGTTATTATCAGGTACTAAAAATTCTACGAAATAGAATACTCTAGAACTGTTAGCTTTAGGAGTTGAAACTATAGAGATTGAGACTCTAGGATGCGGATTTGACACTCGAAAACAACTTTACTTCCTATACTCCATAAGACATTGTTTAATAAATATTAGAACTATAGACTGATTCATAAGATTTTTAATAAGATTATATCGACTTAGCAAACATGAACGCTAGAAGACGTGGACGCGGTAGACGTGGACGTGGTAGAGGCCGAGGTGCTAGGGCTAGATCTTCGGCACCGAGGCATGTTTCCGAAAGGGAGGCGTTAGCATCGCCAGTGGCTGAGACGGGGTCTCATGACCGAGCTGGGGTTGTTGAGCTGACTCAGATAGTTAAGGAGGTATTGGAAGAGGTTAAAGGAATCAGTGAAGCGCTTCGAGTTGGGTCTGTGAGTTGTAAGAAGAAATTAGGTCGCAGTTCTTTTGGGTCGCAGTCACGTTCTGTAAAGCATATCAAGGCTCGACCAAACTTCCCGGCTTGTGATTTTTGCAAGAGGCATCATCCGGGAGAATGTTGGAGGAGGTCAGGAGCATGCATGAGATGCGGGTCTAAGGAGCATAAGGCTCGAGATTGTTTCATCACCATCAAGTCAGGTATGTTTTGGTTGGACGTGATGATTGAATGTAGAAAATTTTAGGTATAAGTGGTAGATAACTGCCTGCTTCTGTGGTTAGGTGTTTGGTTGTGTGAAAGAGGATTCAAGATTATGTTAAAAGTACATTGGTGTTATTAAGATCAGAGTGCGCAGCGAAAGCATAGTGGTGTGATTTGAGCGGTGCGTTTAGTAGTTGGATGGAAATTTCGAGGACGAAATTTCTTTAAGGAGGGTAGAATTGTAACATCCTAAAATTGGGCCTAGTAGGATTGGGCCCATTGGGCCTTGAGCGTAGAAGCGTTTTAAAATTTTTTTAGAATAAGAGAACGACATTATTTCAAGTTGGACTTATTAGGAAGGTGATTGTAATATCCCGGGTTAGGGGCTATTTTGTTGTTGCATGATATTGCATGCGTTAAGTGTGCTGTGTTGCTGTTTGTGTAGTTTCTGGGCTTAATTGTAGGTTAGGAGTGTGCCTGGGTAGGTAGGAGAATTTTTGTTTTTAGGCTTTATAGGAGAGGAGCCGAGGAAGCTGGGTATAAGAGTTTTATTTGGGGTTTTGTTGAACAAAAGGTGAGTCGGGCAAAGTGGCAACCATGCGTTACTTGGGAGCTAGGTGTGGCGTCAAATGCATGGGGAGGAGGTCTAGTGTTCGAGCCGCAAAGTCCCCATTTTGGTTCCCATTTTGGACGGCATGGGAGGAGGAAGTAGAAGGCAATTCAAATTCTTCTTTGGACTTGGTCAAACCGCTCAAATGGTGGGAGGAGAGTGAGTTTAGGAGGAAGACTTGGTCATGCTTGTTTGAATGTGTGGAGTGGAGTGTTGTGGGGATTTGGCCAATTTAGGGGAGTTGGAGGGGAGTGACGGCTTAGTGTGGGGGGAAAGAGTGTGCCAAATTCAATTGGCATTTTGGGGTGTTTTTTTCATCACTTTTTGGTATCAAACAAAGTTCTCTCATTTTGTCAAACAAGCCGATTTTTCCATAGAAAATTCTCTCATTCTTTCCACCTCTTGAAACCGAAACACCTAGTCCCTTAGTTGCCGAAATTGTTTTGCTTCATTTAGTCTGTGTGTAGCCGAATGCATTATTGCATTTTTTTTCCTTCTTTCTTCACTTGGGTAAGCCGTAAGTAAAAGTCTTTTCTTGTCATATTTTTCTTCCTTGATTGAACCTTGATAGCCGAACACTCTCTTCTCTCCTTCTCATAATCCATTCTCTTCTCCTAAAGTACTTGTGCCGAAACTCTCACTTGCTTCAAACCGAATCTTTCCATTATTCATCTTCCCATTTCTTTTGGTGCCAAACCACAATCACTTGCATCTCGGACTTTTATTTTTTTCTTTTCTTATACATTATTGCCGAAACTTCATTCTCATCTCCTATCTTCTTTTCTTTCCTTTTCCATTCAAAACCGGACATAGGTGTGTGGTAAACACTTAGGCCGAATCTTCTTGTCTTTTTGGGGTGCATCTTAGCCGAATCTTTTCTCTCTTGGAAGTCCTCTTGTGGCCGAATTTTGGGTGGTATTGGTAAGTTCTTGGCCGAATGGCCATTTCTCTTTCTCTCTAGTGCGATGTCGATTTTGGATTGGTGAAAGGAGTTAACCTCTTATTTTGGAATTCAAGGCTTTATAGGGCATTCGGATTCAAGCGATTGACAAAACCTTTTACAAAGACTCGATCGATTGATAAGTGGTGGGGATTGGCCGATTGTCGGAAAATCGTTGGTTGATTCGGATTTGGTAGGAAACCAAATCGAGTATAGAGGTAAGGGTTCAATATTAACCCCTTTGGTTAATTAATGTTGGCCGAATGTTATAGATGTCTAACTCCTATTTGGCCGATTGTAGGATCAAGTATACAAGGAGCTTTAGATCGTTTCTTTTAGTATTAGAGGTTGCGCTTTACTGTGTGTGTAAACTAACACACTTCCGCTTAGTAATATGATTGATAACTTTGTGTGATAATTAATGAAACAGTTGATGATTGATATGATACCCTAATGGGTATGATCTTGGACTCGGGTAAGTCGGTATTGTTACAAGTTTCTCGATGATCTATATGGTATCATGACTATGTATGTATGTGATATGGGGTATGAGTCAAACATATTAGCATGATAGGCATGACTTGTATGATATGCATGATCACATGAGTATGGTATGTTGATGGGTGATATGAGTGGAGGAGCAAGTGATATTTTGTGTTTGACGAGCACCAAGTGTTTTGGTAACACACTTTGTGACTTTGGGTCACCAGAGGTTTGGCACCTCTAGAGGTTTGGCACCTCCAGAGGTTTGGCACCTCATTGCGACTCGTCCCTGTGGTTAACACCACCGTGGTTGGCCCCACTTTGAGATATGGGATCGCCTCGCTAGTGATTGGGTATCACACGATGGGTTGGCCCCATCATTCAATTATTGTGACTACGGTCACCAAAGTGGTTTGGTACCACATTTGTGTCTTTGGGACACCAGAGGTTGGGCACCTCATTGCGACTCGTCCCCCGTGGTTAACACCACCGTGGGTTGGCCCCACATGAGATATGGGATCGTCTCGCTAGTGATTGGGTATCACACGATGGGTTGGCCCCATCATTGGATTTGTGACTTCGGTCACCAAAGTGCTTCGATAGAGCACAAACGTGTCTTTGGGACACCAAAGTGGTTTGGCACCACATTGATGGATATTGTGTCTTTGGGACACCAAAGTTTTTGGTAACACATTGTGACTATATGTCACCAATGGTTTGGCACCACCGCTGGTTTGGTACCATACGGGGTAGAAAAGGCGATACGGATGGTTAGGATCGGGTTGCATTAATTATGTTGCTATGTATGATGTGTGTTAGCATGTTGTTTCATCGGGAGCGGGATTTATGCACTGAGTCATTCGACTCACCCTCTCCTTTGACATTTCAGGTGATTCGTAGCCGCGGACATGGAGCCGGGGTGGACTCGAGGTGCACATGCCATGCTTTAATAAAAGTTTTGCTCAGACTATTCACTTTGGGTACTTTAGCTTATTTATTTTTATTTGAGCTTTAATTTGGATTTGTAAAAGGCCTTTAAATTATGTTTTATGATGGTTATGTTTTAATTAGATTCTCAACCTGCTTAACAAATAACTTGGTATGACATTTACTAAAAATTTGGTAAGATAATGTTTTCAAAACTATAACGCAATGTGTTTTAAACTATACCATCGGGTATCTCACTATGTTTTGCTATAAAATAAACTCAAATGATTTTCAAATCAAACTCGATTTTCTACTAAGTCAAAAATGTTTTAAATAGCACTAAGAAACTATTGGAAATGCTAAATGAAATCAACTCGTTTTTAACTATATACTTTGGATAAGTTTTCAAAATCTAATTGAACAGGCCTACTCCAATTTTCTTCAAGTTCACTATGTTTTCACTCCACTTTTAAACGAAAAATCTGATCACTCAAAAACATTTTCCCCGTAGCATACCAGATTCGGACGTGGTGTCCTGTCCGGGTTTGGGGTGTTACAGTGATTTTGGAAAGTTACGGGGTTCTGTGAAGGCTCGGGGTTGAATTGGGCCCTAGTAAAAATTTGGTGTTTAAGCCTATTTAGGAGAAATAGTAAGTGGCATCAAGGCCTATGGAAATAAGAGAGTAATTTGCTTGCATAAATGAGCAATTGGTAAAGAGGATATGATGCCACTTGAAGGACTTTAAGGGAAGAGGTTCAAATCCCACCAAGTGCAAATATTTTGGATTAAATTTTTGTACTAATAAGGTAAGTGTCGGCCATGGCTTTAATATGGTATGGAAGACTTTTTAATTTTGGAAGGGAGGCTAAGGAATATGGTAAGGAGGAAGATAAGGGAAAAAGAGGGGAAAGAAATGAAAGAAAAAGGCAAGTATAGGGAACATGTTGGCACAAAAAGAGGAGAGTGTTATGGAAAGATTGGATGGAAAAATTTTAACCATTATGGCCATGTATGTGGACAGTTTTATGTGTAAGAGGGGTAGCCGAATTTTTGTTGGTGTTTTGGTAAAGCTTTAGTGCTTGTTTTGGTCAAATTCCTTTAGCATCAAGTGTGCCATTTTCTCCAAATCACTATTCTCCTAGCCGATTTTCTCCTTTGCCTTTTGATAGAATTTTGGTGTTTGTTAGGCCAAAATATACCCTTGCATAATTTAGTGTTTTCTCCAAATCTCTTCTTTTGCCTTGTGCCGAAATTACAAGCTATTAGTGAACATATTCTTTTCTTTTCGTTCTTCTTGTTGCCGAATGTACCCAAACCATTGAGACCAAAATTTGTTCATTCATCTCTTCTTTATCATTTTCTCAAGTGGGTTGACACCCTTTTCTTCGATTGAATCAGTAAGTGAATTCTTTTCTATGTTCATATTCTTTTCTTTCTAGCCGAATATGTATTTATCACTATTCAGTTGTAAATCTTGATCTTAACCGAAATGGTGTTACTTTCCATTCCTTCATATTGTAATGACCCTCTTTTTCGTAGTGTTCTAAGTGGGTGGCCGTGTATCATTCTAGCCCTAAGTCAAACGGTGGAAATTGGATCCAATATCGATAAGGTAAGGAGTTCTTCATGGATTATTTGAAATCGTGCTTTATTCGTTTAAAGGATAATAGTTGTTGTCACTAATCGATTATGTTTTAGGGACGAAATCACTCGATATATTCTATCTTCGGACATAGTGGTAAGTGATTCAAGTGTAAGTGATATGAAATCTTTTTGAAATCCGAGGCTAACTTTTGGTTGGTATTGTTCTAGGTCATCGACGAGTGGTTCTTTAGGAAATCAAAATCTGGTGTGTAATCCCGTATCTTCCGTATACGTATCTGAAATGGTGTGTAATCTCACACTTCTCTTAAAGTTTGTATGAAATATTCTGTGAATCGGTCGAAATACCGAAGAAAACCGAAAACCGGAATCCGGGATCACTCGGGCATGCGTATGATCGTAGTGGTAATCGTATTTCGTAATAAAACAGTTCGGTTAGGAACAGTGACGTGTATTTGAAAAATCACGAAAAATAGAACAAAAAGAATTAAAAAGTGAATAAGATATCAGATTAAATATTGCTGTGTCTATTTTGATATGGAAGAAACGGAGAAGGAAAAGGAATTTTATATTTTGAGATATCTTAATTTTAGTGAGACTGGTTCTGAATGACTTCGTGGTTCCCTGATCTATCTTTGAAAAATCGTATAAAATTGTACAAAGTGAATTATGAGTTATAGTTTATATGTACATATTCCTTAGTGAGTCTATTTTCAATAGAAACAAGTGGGAGCAACATATGAAAACTGTACAGTGAGATATTTGAATTTTCGGTAAGAGAGCACAGAATCATTGGTCAGTGAAACAAGGGAATCTTTAAGGAATGAACTGTACTAAATGGCTAAGTCAAAAATTCTGGAAAAACTATAGTAAGAATATATATGAGTCTAGTCTCAAGGAAAATTTACGGAGTTAGATTTCGAGATTCCTAACTCAAGTTATAGTCAATTTAGTTAGTACGACGCAGATGGAAAGTTTCGATTTTTATGCTCCACATTAGTAGTTAAGTGTAGGTTGCGAAATTTCTAAAATACCCTTAGGTTGCGAAATTACCGAATTACCCTTAGTGGGTAAATTATCGAAATTACGAAAATGCCCCTAAAGGGCCGAATTACGAAATTGTTTAATGGGTCGATCTGATATTTTGCTAGATGGGCCAATCTGATATTTTGATAAATGGGCCGATCTGATATTTTGCTATATGGGCCAATCTGATATTTTGATAAATGGGCCAATCTGATATTTTGATAAATGGGCCAATCTGATATTTTGATAAATGGGCCAATATGATATTTTGATAAATGGGTCGATCTGATATTTTGCTATATGGGCCAATCTGATATTTTGCTAAATGGGCCAAATCTGATATTTTGCTTAATGGGCCTTTTGATTAATTGTTGTAATGGGCCATAATTTTGTAATAAATATCTGAATAAATTGTTGTGAATGGCTATGCATTATATACATGATTTGCATGGGATGGGAACATGATGAAGAGAAGTTCTGGTAGCTCTGCTACAAAATTCTGGTGGCTCTGCCACAAATATGAAAAATGGCGATCCAATGTAAATTCTATTAATCTGGTGGCTTGTCCACAAATTTGATATAATCGGCTTAATGCCTACGTTTGGTGTGTTGGCGGGTGGGTGACTAAAGCTCCCACAGTGTGTCTTTGGTTGAATACACTGTGGTGTGTAGCGGATGGAAAACTAGGTTTGGTTTGGGAATTGCATATCATATACATATTATATTTGTTACATTGTTGTTGTTGTAAATGGGCTTAGGCCCAAAATATTGCTAATTGGGTTCCGGCCCAATGAATAACGATAAGGGGATTTCACACTGAGTTCTTGTAACTCACCCCCTTTCTTTTAACCCTTGTAGGTAATGCTTCATGATATGGACTTGGGCTATGGATGACTCGAGGGAGGCCATACTTCGGAAATAGTTTATTTGGACTTTAGACTTATTTCTCGTTTATTTTATTACTTTACTATTTTGGGTTAAATGTTGTAATAAGGCATCTGGACTATTTTTATTTTTGCTTTTTGGTTGGGATGTTTTTATTATTTTTCTTAAATTGTTTAAAAAGGAGAATTTTCTAAAAACTTAAACAATGGTTTCCAAAATCGATTAACAAATGGATTTCAAAATAAACTTTTACAAATATTTTTTAACACAGATATTTTCTCTCGAACTATTAACGATATTTTCAAAAGACTCGGATTCTCTTTCGAATTTTCAACGTCATTTTCAAAAGTCACGGTTTTGTAAGATCATTAGTTTCGATTATTGATTTATCAAACAACCTCTCAAAATACTTGTATTTTATCTACGCTTCATAACGCTTTCAAAATGCTTCGCAACTCTATTTATAAACGTCACATTTTTTGTAAATTGTTTATTTCAAATATGCTTCCGCAAACAAAAAGGTTTTTAAAGATTATTATGTTTTCAAGTAGTTAACAATTGCTTAAGTGTTTTTGGTTTTAACAAAGTAGCTGTATTTCTCAAGCAAGTTTTTCATAATCGCAAAGATGGTTTTTACTTCCATGTGACACACCAGATTCGGGCCTAACTTCTAGGCCGGGTTTGGGGTGTTATAATTTTCGATATGTGCTTTCATGTAAAACCACGTCTTGGACATTGGCATCGACTTGTGTTTACGTGTAAGACAATGTCTGGGACATTGGCATCGTATTTGATTCGTGTTAAGACCCTATTTGAGACAGTGGCATCGATATGTGATTACATGTAAGACCACATCTGGGACATTGGCATTGTACGATATGTTCGACTATCCGAGTATCCTTTTTAATTCTGAATGGTTCAACGGGCAATGATAAGTTAAGATCGAGTGTAAAATCAAGTTAGAAAGGCTCAGGTATGTACTCATACTAAGTTATGAAAATAAGGTAAGTTGGATATTTGAATTCATGATATAAAGTTATATGTAATATGAATTATGTGATGGTATATTTGAACATATATGTATTCGGCCTATTAATGTATATGGACTGTAGAAAGTAATGGTTAGTTATACTAATGTTTGAATGAATATTCAGTCAAAGTAGAATTTATGCAAAACTTATATGTTTTGATATATGAGATTAAGTTGGAAATGTACATGAGTAAATAATGTTTTCATCCAGATTGACTAGATAAAATTTTGTATATGATTAAATGTTTTCAATGCTTATGACTTACTAAGCTGTGAAAGCTTATTGTGTGTTTGTTTGCTCTTTGTTTTATAGATTTTGGAAGTTGGGTACGAGCTCGAGGATCGTCAGAGAAGTCTATCACACTATTGACTCTTTTCGGTATTTTGTTAAGTTTGAATTCGAACTTATGGCATGTATAAACTAGTTATTATACTTGATTTTGGGGTATGTAAATATGAGCCATGCGAAAATGGCTTATTCATTTTTGTTAAGCTTGGTTTTTATGCTTTTGATCTAATAGTTATATATGATGCTTAAGCTTATGCAAATTTCAGTTATAATAAATAAGTGTGATGTGTTTTGCATATTTGTTAATAGTTGTATAAGTTAGTTATATTTAAGCCTAATTCGAAAGCAATATGTGTATTATAGGTTTATAATGTATTTGGTATATACATGAAAATGTAGTCTCGAAAGTTGGTATAATTTGCTATTATATGGTTTGATTGAATATGACATAAATGTTTTATAAGTTAACTAATGTTGAAATATGCTTGTGTTGAATGGTCTTATAATTAGGGTAAGTAATGAGGTAAATGATGGATGCATTTTTGACCTATGATATGTGTTATTAATTTCCTTGGAATGAATATGCTATGTCTTTGGATTTGGATATTTGGTATAATTTATTAAAGACCTATGTGTGGATGTATAATTTGCCTTATGAGTTAGTTTAAAGATGATATTAGGTTGGTGTGTATTCGACTTTATTAGTTAACTTATTTTGGGAAATAAGTTTCATGATTTTAGATGTGATTATAATGTTCTATGATTCAAAAATGTTTGAATGAATAATTTTGGTAATTGGTTGATTATGTATTCGGTAATGTGTACTAATGAAATTGCTTTTGTCATTTATGAAATAAATAGTATTAAAATGTGTTGTTAAATGGCATGATTTAGAGCATATAGAATTGGTATGTTTTGATTCGGCTAAGTACATAGAAAATGGCCAATGAAAGTCAGTGAACATTGAAAGAATTTGGTTATGTTACAAGTTGTCAAATGAATATTATAATGTCTTATAAATAAATGTTGTATTATGTGCACTTGTTTTAAAAAAAATGAAATATGCTTGTTTATAAACTAGGTAATCGAATATTATGCATGTAATGTTTTTATGTTTCGAATATTATACTTAATAAGTATAATTCGTTTAATGTTAATACATGTTAGTTGGTTTTTAAAATATATATAAATTTGATTAAATTTATGGTATGTAAATGTTTGAATTTTGAAGCATGGATTGTTTGTGTATTAATAGTAATAAAGTATGATTGGGTTATAGTTGTTTAAGTGATTTATATGTATAATGATTTATATGAATGTGTTTTGACTTATAAGCCGTGTGTTATTATTTATTAAATAAAATATACGTGTGTATTGATGTGATTGATTTACAAAGCATGAAATGTAATGAATGTTCATTTTTGAGCTATATTTTGTTCGGTAATGCCTCATAACCCTAATTTGGTGACGGATACGGGTTAGGGGTGTTATAGTCCAAATGCTTAAATTGGGTATTGAAACAAATATCGTGGAAAAAAATACTCAAGTCCTAAAGCTCAAGCTACATCAGTATCGAGTGTTGGCAGTGTGAGAAACTATAGACCTGAATCTCAACGATGCGGAAGACGACATCCTGTTGAGTGTAGAATGAATGACCGGGCTTGTTTCAGATGTGGCTTACAAGATCATTTCATTTGAGATTGTCCCGAAGTGATGAGAAAGATAAATTCCAGAATGTAAAATCGAGCAACACAGTTAAAAGAGGGAGGCCACCTAGAAACACGGGAAATGTGACAAGTAGTAAAGGAGCGATAAGGGACTCTACTGTGAGATCTGAGGCCAAAGCACCTGCTAGAGCTTACACTATTCACGCTCGCGTAGAAGCGTCATCACCAGATGTTATCACTGGTAAATTTTCTGTTTATGACACTAATGTGATTGCTTTGATTGATCCTGGATTGACTCATTCGTATATATGTATGAATTTGGTGTCTAATAAGAGTTTTCCGGTTGAGTCTACCGATTTTGTGATTAAAGTATCGAACCCCTTAGGCAAGTATGTTCTAGTTGATAAAGTTTGTAAGAACTGTGTAACATCCTTAAATTAGGGGTCTGGCATTTTTGTCTTGTGGCATGCATTTAGCTCGCTTAGCTTGTCATTTAGGTGTGTTCGGGGGTCCTGGGGAGGCTCGGGTTTGAGCCAGAGCTTTGGTGAAATATTACTTTTTTGGCACTTAAGGGGGGAAGGCTGTTGGCGGAAAGGGTTAAGAGAAAATGTTGGTAAATTGCTAGCACAAGTGAGCACAAGGTGGAGTGGATGTGGCGTCACTAGTAGAGCAAAGGGGGAGGAGTTTGAATCCCATCTGCTGCATCATGGAGCTTTATTTTTTGTGCTCAAGGTGGAGAAGAGGTGGCTTTCGGCTGGGACTCTACCAAGGAGGAGTTGAATGGGTCAAACGGGTTTAAATGGATGGAGGAGAGGAGTTTGGGGAGTTTGAATTGGTCAACCATTTCAAATGGTGGATGGAGAGTTAGTGGAGGAGAAAATCAAGGGATTTGGTGTGTGGAAAGAGTTGGCCGAAAATGGGAAGTGTGTGGGGGGAGTAAATTCGGTCAAAAGAGGAAAAAGAGAGAAGAGTCTTTTGGAGCATTTTCGGTTTTGGTTGGTGTGAGTGTGCCGTTTTCTTTCAAGAGTGGCTAGTGTGCATTTTCGGTCTTAGCATTTTGGGGAAAATATTGCTTTCTTTTTCTTTACCGAAATATTGAGTGGCTATTCTCATTGTTCTCACTTTTCTCTCTTGACCATTATAGCCGAAACCTCAAACTTCATATCCTTCTCTTCTTTTCCTTTCTTTTCTACTTTTTCTTCTTCACCACAAGCTGAACTCTCTTGAATGTGATTCTTTACTCATGCATTTTCTTTGTTTCTCACCTAAACAACAGTGAGCTGAAACTTTTCTTGTCATCTCTCTCTAGCTACTCTTTTCCAAACTATCCTCTTACCATTCCTCTCTTGAGTTTCACCATAGCCGAAACCCCCAGGTCTTTTTCTTTGCTTCTCTATATTTTATTTTTCTCCATTGATCGAACATTTACTCTTCTCTTTTGGAATCAGTTCTTCTCTTCTTTAATCAATAGCCGAACATTTTGTAGACTGAGGCTTGAGGGTTCGTTGTTTGCCAAGTTTTATCATTCCATTCGGTTCATCATTGGTGTTAAGTGTCGAATCTCCTATTCTTGTTCAACTCGTCTCTGATCTAAGGTTAGTGGTGCCCTTCTGCTAGATTCGTGTGTTGTTCACTTATTGTCTCTATTTTTTGGAAGCCGAAAATCTTACTCTATTCTTTTGTCTAAAGCCGAATTGGAAGAGTGTTGGCATACACTCTCATCATTCTTCTAGCTCCTAGTTTTCGGAAGTGTGTTGGTAAGTAAGGTAAGGAGTTCTCTTCCTGGTTTCATTTCACTTTCTCCTTTCGTTTTACTCTGCCATAACCAAGCCTTTTTGTTAGCCAACCATAGTTTCTCTCTGAAAGTACTTTACTGATCAAGACTTTCTTCATGGAGGCAGGGGCTAGTCGATCTGAGAAGGTTGCGTTAAGGGAGCCTGAGGGGAGTGGACTCATAGTCTCTGCTCCTAAGTTCAAACGGCGTAGGGTATCAGCCGTTCGGGATTTCCCATCGAGTTGTGGGAGAGGGGCGACATCGAATCTGAATAGACAGATCATAGTTGTTCGTGATAGTGAGGGTAACGACGATCAGGAGTGTATAGTTCTTCGCGTAATTAGGTGTGTAATCTCACACCTTTATTTCGTTTTGTTTCGTATATACTATGTGTCGGCTAAGAGCCAAAATACTCTAACGGGCATGCGGTTGAGATACCCAAGTGGGTAAGATTGGAGATATACCAGGTAAGCAACCTTTATGACTATACCATTTGGATAAATTAGTATGATTGTACGTGTGTTCTGATTATCTGATGTACATTGATATATGTATGCATGGACCACATTATGAGGATATAACATGTTGCATGGGGTGGGGATATGATATTGATGAAAGGGGAAGTGTATTTTGGTGGCTCTGTCACATATTTCGGTGACTCTGTCACATTATTTCGGTGGCTCTGCCATATATTTCGGTGACTCTGTCACATTATTTCGGTGGCACTGCCACAATTTCGGCGATAAGCAGCGTGACTGCCATCGATGGTGTGTATCGGATGAGGGTTGATTGTAGAAATACCTACTGGTGTGCTTTGGCTAGAATGGGTGGTGTGTAGCGGATGGATTAATAGGTTGGGCTGGGTTGCATTGCATGCTTTTAGTTGTTTTGCCATGTTAAAAGGGCTCAGGCCTAGTCCGTTTTCGTATGGGCTTCGCCCAGTTTTATTTCGTAAGGGCTAAGGCCCAATTTGTATCTGCAAGGGCTCGGGCCCAGTTAGTGTTTGTTTTGGGGATTACACACTGAGTTCTAGTAACTCACCCCTCTACTTAATTTTTGCAGGTAATCCCTAGCTTTGAGGATTTGGAGCCGAGATGGACTCTGTGGTGGCCATTCGTCGTCATTTCAGTAAATTAAGTTTTACTTTACTTTAAATTTTTATTTTAAATTGGGATTATGTTCTGTTATAAGGCATCTGGGATTTTATTTGGTTTTTAACCTTTTTATTTGGCTGCCATCTTTTATTAGACGTTCAATACAGAGTTTTCCTAAACATTAAAAACTGTTTCTAAATCTCACGATTTTGCAAATACTTACATTCGATTTTCATAGTAAAGGCAGTTCCCAAATAATCCTAACTTTTCTAAAAATGGACGATTTTATAGCAAAACAATGAAACACAGAATATTTTTGAAACGCAACATTTTCCACAAACAACTTCGCTAGACAATCGCTTAGTTATTTTCCAACTTCCTAAAACTTCTTTTCGTAACAACATTTTTCTGGAAGTCATCGAACCTGATTATTTATAAACCAAGTCATCGAAAATAGCAACCCTAATATTTTTTGCAAGAAAACTATTAAACAATATGGATTTCCATAAGAAACAAAACTTGAAGTTTAACGAACGCGTAGTTTTTTTTCACAACCCTTCCATGTGACATGCCAGATCCAGTCGTAACATTTGGGCCGGGATTGGGGTGTTACATTTTGTGATATCAGAGCCTTGTTGCAAAACTCGGCTATGAAATGGGTTCAAAAATGTTTTCCAAAATTGGTTTGAAAATATGGTCTGGAGAAATGTATGTCTTTCTGGAGGTATGGCACCCGAGTCTCCGGCACAAAATTCGTAAGTCTTCTGACTTTGTTTGGTATTATGAAATGATATTAGAAAGAAAATATTAGAATTGGTGTTGTATGACTGCTAGTTAAAAGAGTTCGGACTGTAGAGACTGAGACATTAGGAAGTTCGAACTACGAAAACAACTACTATACTTACTTTGCATAAAACATTGTTAATAAACATTGGAATTATATAGTAATTCATAAAATTTTTAATCTGATAATTCGATCTAGGGAACATGAGCACAAGAGGACGTGGATGTGGTATACGCGGCCGTGGTAGAGGCCGGGGTGCTGAGGCTGGATCCTCAGAATCGGGGCATGTGCCGGAAGGCGAAGTGCCAGCATCACCAGTAGCAGAAGCAGGGTCTCAAGACCGAACTGGGGGGACGATGCTTTGTCCCAAGCGATGCTGCTGGTGTTGGAACGTGTTGCTGGAGCAAGCACTGGATCGGTAGCCCGAAAATCTATTCCTGAGCGACTCTGGGCAAATGGGGCTGAGATATTTAGGGGTATTTTTGGTGTGGCCCCAAAGGTAGCTGAATACTGGCTGGAAGTAGTTGAGCGGATTATGGATGACCTGGACTGCACAGTAGAGGAAAAATTGAAGGGAGCAGTGTCCCTCCTACGAGATGAAGCGTACCAGTGGTGGCTCACAGTGAGGGAAGGTACTTCAGCAGACCGTATCACTTGGGACTTCTTTAAGACAGCGTTCCAGGGAAAGTATGTTGGGGCGAGTTATGTGGACGCACAGAGGAAGGCATTTCTGAACTTGGTTCAGGGGAATAAGTCTGTGGCTGAATATGAGGCGGAGTTCCTGCGCTTGAGTCGTTACGCTCGGGGTATCGTCTCAACTTATTATGAACGTTGTGTTTAGTTTGAGGATGGTCTGCGAGATGAGCTGCGAGTACTGATAGCTCCGCAGCGGGAAAGAGATTTTACCATTTTGGTCGAGAAAGCAAAAATTGCCAAAGAGGTGAAATGTTCTGAGATGCAGAACCGAGATAAGAATAGGGGCAAGAGTAAGAGAAGTTTTGGGTCGTCAGGTTCTTCTGGGGTTTTTTAAAAAGGCATAGGTTCGATGGGCCAGCTCGAGTGGGATGCTCATTGTCAGAGGTCGGGCTGCACTGTGTGCACAGTGTGGGAAAACACATCCGGGGGAGTGTTGGAGAAGAACGGGAGGATGTTTTAAGTGTGGATCTAGGGATAATCTCATAAAGGATTGTCCACAATAGCTTGCTAGAGTCTAGAGGTTAGGTCAGGGATTTGCACAGCCTGGGAGAGGTGGTCAGCAGCCACCAAGAGGTCAGGGTCCAGCCACAGGGGGAAATAGGTTTGGACGAGGTCGTGGAGCACCGGGCAGAGGTGCTGGTAACACAGATGCAAGACAACCTAGACTGGTTTATGCGGCTAGACGTCGAGAGGATGGCGACGCACCGGACGTCATAACTGGTACATTTCTTATATTTGATGCACCCTTTACAACTTTGATTGATATTGGGTCTACACATTCGTATGTTGCCTGTACTGTGACGGGGACTCTGGGTATTAAATTTGAGGTTGCTGCTAGAGAAATGTTTATGGTTAGCCCTCTAGGACAATCGGTGGTAGTGACCAAACTATTTAGGAATGTGCCTTTAGAAGTGCAAGGGAATGTTTTCCCGGTAGATTTGATGGAACTGCCGTTCGGCGAGTTTGACCTTATCTTAGGCATCGACTGGTTAGTTAAACATCGTGCGAACTTGGATTGCGCTGCTAAGCGTATGGTTATAAGAACTCCAGAGGATGAGGAAGTGATGGTGATAGGTGAAAGGAGAGATTATCTATCTCATGTGATTTCGACATTAAAGGCAAAGAAGTTGGTGCGGAAAGGGTGCGAGGCGTTCCTAGCTTTCATCAGCGCTTTGGATGCCAAGGAATTGTCGGTTGAGAATGTTAGAACTATGAAGGAGTTCTCGGACATATTTCCTGAAGAACTTTCAGGGTTACCTCCGGACCGCGAGGTCGAATTTGGCATTAAGCTATTGCTAGGAACGGCTCCGGTGTCCATCGCTCCTTATAGGATGGCACCGAAGGAGTTGGCAGAACTAAAGGCTCAGATCCAAGAACTGTTGGACCGTGGATTTGTCAGACCAAGTGTATCTCCGTGGGGAGTGCCAGTTTTGTTCGTAAAGAAAAAGGATGGGTCGATGCGTATGTGCATTGACTATAGGAAATTGAACAAGTTGACTATTAAGAACAAGTACAGACTTTGAGAGTAAGTGTTTGACATGCCAAGTGAGTGAAGGCGGAACATCGCTTGCCTTTGCCGTTCTTTCGCGAAGATTCCACTTTGGAAGTGGGAGAGGATAACGATGGACTTTGTTAGTGGGTCGCCCTTACGCCGCTAAGAAAGATTCAGTGGTGGGTAATTGATCAGAAATCGTAGTTTTAAAATTTATAAAAGAATGATCGAACCGGAAACTAACTCGACAATGATTAAAGGCAAGTGCACCTATCGAACAAAGAGTATAGTTTAGGCAAGACCGCATTGTCGCACCCAAAGGAACTAAAAGTACTAATACTCACCGCTTTTTTATTATTTAGCCTTAATATAAAGTGATGGTTGTTTAAACTAAAACTAATCTACTTACTAAGCTAAGACACAAAGACAAAAAGAATGAATTCGAGAAATAACTTTTGGGAAAACTTAGTTAACTCAAGCGATACCCTTAGGAAGAATCCACCTAGACTTCACTTGTTATATAACCTTGAACCATATGATTTATTTACTCAGTTTGATCCGTGAGACTCCCTAACGTATATTAAACCCTCTCGCGAAGCGAATAACGTCTAACCCTAGGTTAACTAGTGGAAATCTCTTTCTCTTATAGTAACCCCCTAGAATAACAATAAATCGATCTGTGGACTCCCATATTAGGTTTCACCCTAATCCGGCAAAATCTCATCACCCTATCTCTAGGTGTGCGATCAACTCCGCTTAATTATGTTGGATCTACTCTTAGGCAAGGTCTATTCCTCCTCCACCTAAGCACATTAGATTTGGATTAAGTTCACACAATTAAGAACAAACTAAGTTATTATCATATAATTCAAAAAATCAAATAACAAGATTCATCATAGGTTTCATCCCCTTCGGGTATCCGAAGGTTTAGTTCATAATAGTAAAGAAAACATCTCAAGAGAAAAGATAAAACAAAACATAAGAAATCCTTAAAACACCCTGAAGGAATTGAATGAGAGATCCGCCCTCTTGAGTAGAATTTTGGCTTCTTGAGATGGATCAACTGGCTATCTTCGAGTGATTCCCACAAATCTGACCTTTTCGGCTTAGCTTTTTGGCCTAGCTCACCACCCTGACAAAAGCCCTGGCAGAAGGCTTCTGCTGAACTCCCCATTAAGTTGCCCCCTAGGGTGTTTATATAAGCTTTGAGATGTGTTACTTGGCTTCCAAGTATCCTAATTTGAGTGCAATTCCTATTGGGGTTTTAAATAGACTTTGGAGTGTGTTTATTTGCCTCCAAGCATCCAAATCCGAGTAAAACTCCTCTTGGCCGCGGCAGGGACACGGCCATGGCACACGCCCGTGTGAATCGTGGTCAGGCCGTGTGGACTTCATTGATGAGGCACGGCCGTGTAAATCGTGGTCCAGGCCGTGTTTGAGATCTTTAAGGAGGCACAGCTATGTAGGTCTAAGTCCAGGCCGTGTCGATTTCCTTATTGGTCCGTTTTGGTCCGTTTTGAGCCCGTTTCTCGTTCTTTTTATCCTTGGGTGCTTTCCTGAGTATAAGACATGAAAAGAAAGGATTAAGAGCACCTTTTTACATAAATCAAGGGATAATTCATCCAAAAGCCTACTAAATGTGGGCATAGAATATGTTACTATTTCGGTTTATCAAATACCCCCACACTTAAGCTTTTGCTTGTCCTCAAGCAAAATTCTCAACTTACAATTAAAACAACCTTTCTATAATTCATAATTCCCATCAACAATGTTTTATCATAATTCATAGACAATTTATACATGGATAATTCAACTCATAGAGTTCTAAAAATTCAAACAATCTAAGTCATAGATTTTGTAGCTTGAAAACATAGGCGTCTCCCCTTATCTAAATAATTACCTTTAATTTGAAATCGACAAGGATTGACATCCTCACAAAAGATTCACTCAAATCACTCAAAGTGTTTAAGGTTCAAAATTTAGGCACTCAAAAGTCGAACATGAAAAGTTTATCCCATAGGCTTGCATGAAAATCAAATCTCCACCACTGTAATATGAGATGAAACACAAATCAAAAGGTCTTTGTTAGGGTTGTAACGGGGCAAGGGTTAAGGTGTGGAATAAGGCTGAATTAGAAGGTTAGAATCGAGATTGAATTGACAAATTACCTAACTAAGAACTAATGAACTAATAATAATAATTACATCAATTGAAAACTAATAATACTAATAATACGAGCTTCTTCTTCGATATTTGGAATTTAAATAAATGTATAAGCTCGTTTAATCACATAACTAATAATGAATATACTTCATTTTTTTTAGAACATAATAAATACATAATAAAGGATAAATTACTAAAATTCATAATTAGGCAACTAATCAGATCAAATCTCGATATAGGGGTAGTTAGAAAGAATGGTGATAACAATTACAAAGGTTTTGGGGTTAATATTAGTGGGTGAGTCAATAAATAGGGTTGTTAGGATTAAAAGAGGTTCACTAGGGGTTAATTTGTGAATGTAGGCTTTTTATGGAGTAGTGGGTTAAAACCTAAGTGCCTTTATCATCTCTGTATATCAAATCAAAAAGTGTGGTCTCGACATGTATAATTGATGCAAGTTCTAGAATAACAAATCAGTGTTGACACACTCATAATCAATAAAGTGAGCAAGAAAAAGAATTTATGCTCTATAAGGCTCAAAATCTCACAAAAATTATGGGTGTTTTGACGTCAACCTCGTAAATTTCAAACTTCAAAGTAATATTTAAATTCAGGTTGACATCCCAAAAAAATTTTAATTCTTGAAAAATAGACTTATCATGCATGATTCTCTAGTATTCTTAGAATTTAATTATCAATGCACAATTATCAATGAATTAATCTAAAACATATCAATAAAAATCATAAATTATCAGAAATTTCATTCTAATCATAATATGAGAAACTTACTTTTAGGCAAGGCATAATTCAGGGATTTTCAAATAATACTATAGTTAACCCCCCCACACTTAAGATGTACATTGCCCTCAATGTATAAAGATAGATAATAGCAAAATAATCATAAAATCATAAGATAGGGAGAGAAGTGAAACTTCCTGAATTTTGGATGAAGTCAATGAAAAGAAACCGGATAGGACTGGAGGTGAACTTGGGAAAGCGTCTCGAACAGTTTGAGTCCTCGAAGTAGCCGTCCTAATTTTATTGTATCCTAAGCTAAATCTAAATGGAATGAATAATAATAAGAAAGTAATAAAGAAAATAAAAGAAAATTAAAAGAAATAAAAATAAAAATAAAAATAAAAGTAAATAATGGAAAATGGAAAAAAAAGAAAAACAACTTGAAAAGAAAAAGGAAGAAGGGGGTTAAATAAGAATTATGGATCCGGGTGGTTGCCCCGCCCTTGTACTTTCTCATGGTGGCTACACCTACGTGTAAGGTAAGGTCGTGGGTATGGAAATCTGCACTTTGGTTAGTTTATAGTTAGGTGCTAAAAGGGAAAATAAAAGTAAAAGAAGAAAAAATGTAAAAATTAATGGGGTTAGTGCTCAGGGTTGCCTCCCGAGAAGCGCCGCTTATAGTCTTAAGCTAGACTTTACCTCTCATTCGTATGGTCAAGGTGGTTTGAGGAGGTGAAAATCCTTTCTCATGCGATCAATTCTTGTTGTGGATATAAAGTTTAAGTCGAGTAATGTTTACCTTAAAAGTGTTAAATTTAGGATTACTTACCTCGATAGTGTAGTATAGGAAGACATTAAGTACCTCAAAAGTGATTTCTTCGTTTGTCTTGAAGTGTGAATTGGTGATTCGAGGGTCTTCCTTATTCAACAATACCGATCCCCTATTTTGAAGTTATTTGTTGTTCCTATCACTCATCCGGGGTTTCCTTCTGATTTCACTTCGTATTCCTAGTTTCTCTTTAAAGTGTGTTTTCCACTGCCTAGTTCATCGACCAAAGCCTTAGTTCTTCATGAATTATTTCTTTATGGGTACGAGGTCTAAGATCTAGCTCACCTAGGTGATTACGTGATGCTTCCTCAGAAAGAAGGTTGAACCAAATGGTTATCAATAAAATTAACGTTCGTACCTTTATTACTCGATGTCCTAGCCGAGTCAAGAGCTTGAAGAGTGATTGTTTCATCGTCTACATGAAGTGTGAGTTCACCGACTTCTTCCTCTGTGTGGTCTTACTTTATTGCATCGGGATATGGCACACGAGGTTGGTACTCTGTAATTGCCGGTTTTGGTATATCATGGCACATTTCAACCTTAGCTTCACTTACCACAGGTTCTTCCCTTGGGTTTGGTTCGTCTAACCCTTCACTATCGTAAATGGCTTGATTTTGTTCTCTCGGGTTAGTTTCAGTATTGCTTGGCAAGCTTCCTTGTGCTAGTTCTGAGATCAGCTTAGCAAGTTGTATAACTAACTTAGAAACTTCCTCAACTGACTTAGTGACTTCCCTAACTTGGCTCTCGATCCCTTTGATCGATGCTTCTTGGGTCTTAAGGGTGGTTTCAGTGTTTTGGAGACGGTTATCTGTGGCTGCCATGAATTTTATCAGCATCTCCTCGAGGTTCGACTCCTCTAGCTATTGGTAAGGTGGTTATTGAAAATTTGGAGGAAGTTCCGGTCCTTGGCTACTTTGATCATCCCACGAGAAATTTGGATGGTACCTCCAACCTGCATTATAAGTGTCATTATAAAAATTATTTTGAGGTCTAGAATAGTTACCCGTATATTGAGCTTACTCGTTTTCCATGCCATATCCGTAGAGTGGGTACTCAGGATTCGCCACGCCTCCTAAATTCGAATCATATTGTATTTCTGGGTGTACCTGCGAGAGACTATTCAAACCATCAATTTTTTTATTCATCATCTCTAACTGATTAGATAACCTGGTGACCACGTCGAGGTTGAAGACACTGGCTGCTTTAGTAGGAATTGTCCTCATCGCTTGCCACTGATAATTATTCAGTGCCATCTTCTCTATAGACTAAAATTATCTGCCAAAAGCAAAATAGAGGAAAAATTAGCAAAGTAAAATAAAATAAAAATAAATTGCAAAAAATAAAAATAATAAAAATAATAAAAATGGCTGAAGTAATAAAAATAGAGCTTTCTTAATATTTTAGTTCCCCGGCAACAGGGCCAAAATCATGATCGCTGTAAATCAGACTTTTAAAATTTATAAAAGAATGATCGAACTTGGAAACTAACTCTGACAACGATTAAAGGCAAGTGCAGCTATCGAACAGTAGTATAGTTTAGGCAAGACCGGATTGTCGAACCCAAAAGAACTAAAAGTACTAATACTCACCGTCTTTTTATTATTTAGCCTTAATATAAAGTGATGGTTGTTTAAACTAAAACTAATCTACTTACTAAGCTAAGACGCAAAGACAAAAAGAATGAATTCGGGAAATAACTTTTGGGAAAACTTAGTTGACTCAAGCGGTACCCTTAGGAAGAATCCACCTAGACTTCACTTGTTATCTAACCTTGAACCATATGATTTATTTACTTAGTTTGATCCGTGAGACTCCCTAACGTATATTAAACCCTCTCTCAAGCGAATAACGTCCTAACCCCGTTAAGCTGGTGGAAATCTCTTTCTCTTATAGTAACCCCCTAGAATAGCAGTAAATCGATCTGTGGACTCCCATATTAGGTTTCACCCTAATCCGGCAAAATCTCGTCACCCTATCTCTAGGTGTGCGATCAACTCCGCTTAATTATGTTGGATCTACTCTTAGGCAGGGTCTATTCCACCTCCACCTAAGCACATTAGATTTGGATTAAGTTCACACAATTAAGAACAAACTAAGTTATTATCATATAACTCAAAAATCAAATAACAAGATTCATCATAGGTTTCATCCCCTTCTGCACCAAGGTTTAGTTCATAATAGTAAAAGAAAACATCTCAAGAGAAAAGATAAAATAAAACATAAGAAATCCCTAAAACTCCCTGAAGGAATTGAAGGAGAGATCCGCTGTCTTAAGTAGAATTTCAGCTTCTTGAGATGGATCAACTGGCTATCTTCGAGTGATTCCCACAAATCTGACCTTTTCAGCTTGGCTTCTTGGCCTAGCTCACCGCCCTGACAAAAGCCCTGACAGAAGGCTTCTGCCGAACTCCCTATTAAGTTGCCCCCTAGGGTGTTTATATAGGCTTTGAGATGTGTTACTTGGCTTCCAAGTATCCTAATTTGAGTGAAATTCCTAATTGGGGTTTTAATTAGACTTTGGAGTGTGTTTTTTTGCCTCCAAGCATCCAAATCTGAGTAAAACTACTCTTGGCCGCGGCAGGGGCACGGCCATGGCACACGCCCGTGTGAATCGTGGTCAGGCCGTGTGGACTTCGTTGATGAGGCACGGCCGTGTAAATCATGGTCCAAGACGTGTTTGAGATATTTAAGGAGGCACGACCGTGTGGGTCTAAGTCCAGGCCGTGTTGATTTCCTCATTGGTCCGTTTTGGTCCGTTTCGAGCCCGTTTCTCGTTCTTTTTATCCTTGGGTGCTTTACTGAGTATAAGACATGAAAAGAAAGAATTAAGAGCACCTTTTACATAAATCAAGGGATAATTCATCCAAAAGCATACTAAGTGTGGGCCTAGAATATGTTACTATTTCAGTTTATCAGTAATTATTGACCGGTTGACTAAGTCTGCACACTTCATACCGGTTCGTACCGACTATTCGTTACAGAAGTTGGCCAAGATGTATGTGGCAGAAATCGTGAGGTTGCATGGGGTACCCTTGTCTATCATATCAGACAGGGACCCTAGGTTTACATCGTGATTCTGGAAGGCATTGCATGAAACTTTGGATAGAAGGCTGGATTTTAGCACAGCGTTTCACCCACAGACTGATGGTCAGTCAGAAAGGGTAATTCAGATCCTAAAAGACATGTTAAGAGGCTGTGTGATTGACTTCAGAGGTAGTTGGGAAGATTACCTGCCGTTGGCTGAATTTGCGTATAACAACAGTTATCAGTCCAGCATTCGAATGGCACCTTATCAGCTTCAGCTACCCCCAGAGTTGAATCAGATACATAATGTATTCCATGTTTCGATGCTAAGATGCTATCGTTCAGATCCATCTCACGTTGTGCCGGGGGAAGAAATTGAGGTGAGACCTGATCTGTCTTTTGAAGAAGAACTAGTGCAGATCTTGGATCGGGATATTAAGGTATTGAGGAGGAAATCGGTTCCACTGGTTAAAGTATTGTTGCGTAATCATGGTTCAGACGAAGCCACATGGGAGCCGGAGGAGGCGATGCGACAGCAATACCCTCACCTCTTTTAATCAGGTAAATTTTGAGGCCGAAATTTCTTTAAGGGGGTAGAACTGTAACATCCTTAAATTAGAGGTCTGGCATTTTTGTGTTGTGGCATGCATTTAGATCGCTTAGCTTGTCATTTAAGTGTGTTTGGGGGTCCTGGGGAGGCTCAGGTTCGAGCCAGAGCATTGGTGAAATTTTACTTTTTGGGCATTTAAGGGGGAAGGCTGTTGGCGGCAAGGGTTAAGAGAAAATGTTGGTAAGTTGCTAGCATAAGTGAGCACAAGGTGGAGTGGATGTGGCGTCACTAGTAGAGCAAAGGAGGAGGAGTTCGGATCCTATCTGCTGCATCATGGAGCTTTATTTTTTGTGCTCAAGGTGGAGAAGAGGTGGCTTTCGACTGGGACTCTACCAAGGAGGAGTTGAATGGGTCAAACGGGTTTGAATGGATGGAGGAGAGGAGTTTGGGGAGTTTGAATTGGTCAACCATTTCAAGTGGTGGATGGAGAGTGAGTGGAGGAGAGAATCAAGGGATTTGGTGTGTGGAAGGAGTTGGCTGAAAATGGGAAGTGTGGGGGGGAGTAAATTCGGTCAAAAGAGGAAAAAGAGAGAAGAGTCTTTTGGAGCATTTTCAGTTTTGGTTGGTGTGAGTGTGCCGTTTTCTTTCAAGAATGGCTAGTGTGCATTTTTGGTCTTAGCATTTTGGGGAAATATTGCTTTCTTTTTCTTTACCGAAATCTTGAATGGCTATTCTCATTGTTCGCATTTTTTTCTCTTGACCATTATAGCCGAAACCTCAACCTTCCTATCCTTCTCTTCTTTTTCTTTCTTTTCTACTTTTTCTTCTTCACCACAAGCCAAACTCTCTTGAATGTGATTCTTTACTCATGCACTTTCTTTGTTTGTCACCTAAACAACAGTGAGCCGAAACTTTTCTTGTCATCTCTCTCTAGCTACTCTTTTCCGAACTATCCTTTTACCATTCCTCCCTTGAGTTTCACCATAGCCGAAACCCCCAGGTCTTTTTCTTTGCTTCTCTATATTTTATTTTTCTCCATTGATTGAACCTTTACTCTTCTCTTTTGGAATCGGTTCTTCTCTTCTTTAATCAATAGCCGAACATTTTGTAGACTAAGGCTTGAGGGTCCGTTGTTTGCTGAATTTTATCTTTCCATTCGGTTCATTATTGGTGTTAAGTGTCGAATCTCCTATTCCTATTCAACTCGTCTCTGATCTAAGGTTAGTGGTGCCCTTCTGCTAGATTCGTGTGTTGTTCACTTCTTGTCTCTATTTTTTGGAAGCTGAAAATCTTACTCTATTCTTTTGTCTAAGGCCGAATTGGAAGAGTGTTGGCATACACTCTCATCATTCTTCTAGCTCCTAGTTTCCAGAAGTGTGTTGGTAAGTAAGGTAAGGAGTTCTCTTCTTGGTTTCATTTCACTTTCTCCTCTCGTTTTACTCTGCCATAACCAAGCCTTTTTGTTAGCTAACCATAGTTTCTCTCTAAAAGTACTTTACTGATCAAGACTTTCTTCATGGAGGCAGGGGCTAGTCGATCTGAGAAGGTTGCGTTAAGGGAGCCTGAGGGGAGTGGACTCGTAGTCTCTGCTCCCAACTTCAAACAGCGTAGGGTATCAGCCGTTCGAGATTTCCCACCGGGTTATGGAAGAGGGGTGACATCGAATCTGAATAGACAGATCGTAGTTGTTCGTGATAGTGAGGGTAACGACGATCAGGAGTGTATAGTTCTTCGAGTAATCAGGTGTGTAATCTCACACCTTTATTTCATTTTGTTTCGTATTATACTATGTGTCGGCTAAGAGCCGAAATACTTTAACGGGCATGCAGTTGAGATACCCAAGTGGGTAAGATTGGAGATATACCAGGTAAGTAACCTTTATGACTATACCATTTGGATAAATTAGTATGATTGTACATGGGTTCTGATTATCTGATTTACATTGATATATGTACGGAACACATTATGAGGATATAACATGTTGCATGGGGTGGGGATATGATATTGATGAAAGGAGAAGTTTATTTCGGTGGCTCTGCTACATATTTCGGTGATTCTGTCACATTATTTCGGTGGCTCGCGCCATATATTTCTGACTCACACATTATTTCTGGGTGGCACTACCACACTTTCAAATTGATGAGCAAATGTGGATCGCCATCGATGGTGTGTAGCGGATGAGGGTTGATTGTAGAAATCCCCACTGGTGTGCTTTGGCTGGAACGGGTGGTGTGTAGCGGATGGATTAATAGGTTGGGCTGGGTAGCATTGCTTGCTTTTAGCTATTTTGCCATGTTAAAAGGGCTCAGGCCCAGTCTGTTTTCGTATGGGCTTCGCCCAGTTTGATTTCGTAAGGGCTAAGGCCCAATTTGTATCTGCAAGGGCTCGGGGCCAGTTAGTGTTCATTTTGGGGATTACACACTGAGTTCTAGTAACTCACCCCTCTGCTTAATTTTTGCAGATAATCCCTAGCTTTGAGGATTTAGAGCCGAGGTGGACTCTGTGGTGGCCATTCGTCGTTATTTCAGTAAATTAAGTTTTACTTTACTTTAAATTTTTATTTTATATTCGGATTATGTTCTGTAATAAGGCCTCTGGGATTTTATTTGGTTTTTAACCTTTTTATTTGGCTGCCATCTTTTATTAGACGTTCAATACAGAGTTTTCCTAAACATTAAAAAATGTTTCTAAATCACATGTTTTTGCAAATACTTACATTCGATTTTCATAGTAAAGGCAGTTTCCAAATAATCCAAACTTTTCTAAAAATGGATGATTTTATAGCAAAACAATGAAACACAGAATGTTTTTGAAACACAACATTTTCCACAAACAACTTCGCTAGACAATCGCTTAGTTATTTTCCAACTTCCTAAAACTTCTTTCCGAAACAACATTTTTCTGGAAGTCAACGAACCTAATTATTTATAAACCAAGTCATCGAAAACAGCAACCCTAATATATTTTGCAAGAAAACTATTAAACAAGATGGATTTCCATAAGCAACAAAACTTGAAGTTTAACAAATGCGTAGTTTCTTCCACAACCCTTCCGTGTGACATGCGATATCCGGTCGTAACGTCTGGGCCGGGTTTGGGGTGTTCCAAACTGTCCTTTAATGATTCAGGTTTATAGTTTTTTGACTGATTTGATGTTACTACCTTTTGATGAATTCGATGTAATTTTGGGTATGGATTGGTTGACGTTGCATGATGCTGTTGTAAATTGTAGAAGAAAGACTATTGAATTGAAATGTCAAAACAATGAAATTTTTCGAATTGAATCAGATGAGTCGAGTAAATTGTCGGTTGTAATTTCGTCTATGTCAGCTCAGAGATGCGTGAGAAAAGGTGTTAAAGCTTATCTTGCTTATGTTTTAGATAAAAAAGTGTCTGAATTGAAAATTAAATCAGTGCCGGTAGTCTGTTAATTTTCGGATGTGTTTCCAGAAGAGTTACCAGGGTTACCACCGATCAGAGAAGTCAAATTTTCTATTGAGTTAGTACCGGGAACATCACCGATATCGATAGCTCCATATAGAATGGCTCCGAGAGAGTTGAAAGCTCAGTTGCAAGAATTAACAAATAGAGGTTTTGCACAACCTAGTTTTTCGCCTTAGGATGCACCAATATTGTTCGTACAGAAGAAAGACGGATCAATGAGAATGTGTATTGAATATCGAAAACTCAATAAGGTTACGATAAAGAACAAGTATCCGTTTCCGAGAATAGATGATTTATTTGATCAGTTGAAAGGAGCAACAGTGTTTTCGAACATTGATCTGTGGTCTGGTTACTATTAGTTGAGAGTGAAAGATTCGGATGTGCCAAAAACTGCGTTCAGAACGAGGTACGGACATTATGAATTTTTGGTTATGCCTTTTAGATTAACTAATGCTCCTGTCGTTTTTATGGATTTAATGAATCGTATTTTCAGACTGTATTTAGACAGATTCGTTGTTGTATTCATTGACAATATTCTGATTTATTCACGAGATGAGTCTGAGCATGCTGAGCATTTGAGAATTGTGCTTCAAACCTTAAGAGATAAGCAATTGTTTGCTAAATTCAGTAAGTGCGAGTTTTGGCTCCGAGAGGTTAGATTTCTGGGACACATTGTTTCAGCGGAAGGTATACGAGTTGATCCGAGCAAGATTTCCACAGTTGTTGATTGGAAACCACCGAGAAATGTATCAGAAGTTAGAAGCTTTTTAGGGTTAGCTGGTTACTATCGACATTTTGTTTAAGGATTCTCGATGATTGCAACACCGATGACTAGATTGCTACAGAAAGATGTGAAGTTCGAGAGGTTAGGGAAATGTCAACAGAGTTTTGATCAGTTGAAAACATTGTCAACTGAGGCACCAGTTTTGGTTCAACCTGAGTCAGGTAAAGAGTTTGTAATTTTCAGCGATGCATCATTGAACGGTCTGGGTTGTGTTTTGATGCAAGAAGGAAAAGTTATAGCTTATGCCTCCAGACAGTTGAAGCCGCATGAAAAGAATTATCTGACACACGATTTAGAGTTGGCCGCCATTGTATTTGAATTAAAAATTTGGCGACATCATTTGTACGGTGAAAAGTGTCACATCTTTACCGATCATAAAAGCTTGAAGTATATAATGACCCAGAAAGATCTAAATTTGCGACAACGAAGGTGGCTCGAGTTGCTAAAAGACTATGAGTTAGTGATTGATTATCATCCGGGGAAAGCGAATGTAGTCGCAGATGCTTTGAGTAGAAAATCATTATTTGCTTTCAGAGCAATGAATACACAGTTATCTTTGTTTGATGATGGTTCAATTCTAGCAGAGTTGAAAGCTAAACCAGTGTTTCTTAAGCAAATTTGTGAAGCTCGGAAGTGTGATAATGATTTGCAAACCAAAAGAATGCAATGTGAGTCGACTAGTGATTCAGACTATCAGATTGCATCCGATGATTGTCTATTGTTCCGAGGTAGAGTTTGCATACCGAGAGATCCAGAGCTTATACAGAAAGTTTTGAATGAATGAAGCACACAGTGGTTGTCTATCTGTTCACCGAGGAGTACTAAAATGTACAATGATTTGAAATAGTGGTATTGGTGGTTGGGTATGAAACGAGACATTTTAGAATTTGTATCGATATGTTTGGTTTGTCAGCAAGTTAAAGCCGAACATCAGGTGCCTTCGGGATTACTATAGCCTGTGATGATACCAGAGTGGAAATGGGATAGAGTTACGATGGATTTCGTATCGGGATTGGCCCTGTCTCTAAAAAAGAAAGATGGTATTTAGGTTGTTGTCGATCGACTAATGAAACCAGCACATTTCATTCCGGTACGTACAGACTATTAACTTGAAAAATTCGCTGAATTGTACATTTCAGAGATTGTTAGATTGCACGGGGTGCCAGTTTCAATTATTTCGGATAGAGATTCGAGGTTTACGTCACGAATTTGGAAGAAGTTGCAAGAAGCTCTATGTATGAAGTTGAACTTTAGTACTGCATTTCATCCGCAAACCGATGGTCAGTTTGAGTGTAACACCCCTTACCCGGGTTCGAAGCTGGAACCAGATACGAGGCATTACCTAACTCAACCTGCTTAAACATATCACATCGGGCTATAAAATTTCGTTTCGGCTTAAAACTTTCCATTCAAACTCATAACCTACTCATCTTGGGCCTACGAGGCCTTATACATGCTTCCGGAAGGTTTCAGAAACTAATCGGAAACTTTTACACATTTAGAAATTTTTTGCCTAAACAGGGGCCTCACGCCCGTGTTGTTCAAGGGACACGCCCGTGTGCCCCTGAGACATGCCCATGTTCCTCACCCGTGGTCGACACTGACTTAATACACACTGCCGGACACACGCCCGTGTCCCTGGCCCGTGTCCCTCACACGGCCTCGACAAGCCTGTGTCTTAGCCCGTGTGCCAAAACCTTAGCATTCTGTTTGTGACGTCATCACCTCACTAAAGTCACACGGCCATGGCACACGCCCATGTCCTTAGTCCGTGTGTCGAATTAAATTCTAAATTCTAGGTGCAGACTTCACACGTCCTGGGCACACGCCCATGTCCATGGCCGTGTCTTCCACACAGCTGAGACACACGGCGGAGTCTCTGCCCGTGTGCTTACTACTGAGCATACTGACTTGTAAACCTAGCATACATGGGGACACACGGCCAATTAACACGCCCATGGGGCTGACCGTGTGTCACACTCGGCCTAGACACACGCCCGTGTGTCTACCCATGTGGACATTAAAAAGGCTATCTTCCAAGCCAAATGCCACCCTACATAGCCACCATACTTATACCAACTCAAACCAAACATCCACACAAGCATAAACTTCATAATTCATCAAAAATGAATATATATAAACTTGTCAAGTATTGGCCAACTTCAATGACCATATACAAAATGAATTTGCTAACATAAATAGCCAACACTTTTGGCTTGCCAATATAACATAACAAAATACCCAAGTCCTATACATGCCATACTCAAAATAAATCTAATTTGGCTATACCAAAAAAAAGTGGTCGATAGTGTGATCTCCAAACTCCGACGTCCACCAATTTCTCGAACTAACATGGCAAAACTACAAGGAAAAGGGAAATGAGAGGGGTAAGCATAAAGCTTAGTAAGTTTGCATGGAAATAATAGCAACAATACATTCATAATAACATCAATTCATGGCATTAGATAACTACACAAAGTCATAAGCACTTTGCCATAACTTACTCGTACTTGTTCTTATCTAGCATATACCTTGCCACTTATCGTAAACATTCCACGTGAATTATTCACGGGTACCTGTACTCACTCAATCACATGACTTTAGTACTAATCTCATTTCTATTTCCAAGCTTATCTATTTATCCCCCTAATTCACTAGGGATACTCAAAGACGCATGTTCATCGTCATTAGCATAAACACGAAGCCAATGCCACATCCCAGATGTGATCTTATATGGGGTCACCTCTGAGTGCCGATGCCATATCTCGGATATGATCTTATACAAAATCTCACTTCAAGTATCGATGTCATATCCCGAATATGGTCTTATACGATCCTCATATTCAATACCGAAGCCATATCCCAGATATGGTCTTATACGGAATCTCAATTTGGTGCCGAGGCCATGTCCCCGACATGGTCTTACACAGGACCTTATTCATCTCATGTCTCGATGATAGCAATTTCACATTTATTATCAATTATGAGAGTATACACTTTCTTCACAAGTTTCCTCGATTTGAAACTTATATAATTCATGTACGTACCTGTATCATCTAGCATCAATCTCATACTCATCCACATCTATCGTTTACCCGTTGATCCATTCAGAATAGAAGACGGATACTCAAAGGTCTCACACGATAAGTACCTATACCATGGCCCGAAGCCAAATCAAGGTAACTTATCCGAAGTACTAATATCATGGCCCGAAGCCAAATCAGCCGATATGCATAGCCCGAAGCCAAATTGGTATATCTCGCACCCGAAGTGCTAATATCATGGCCCGAAGCCAACTCACTGTGTCCCCTAATGACATGTCACTAGTATCCTAAACTATCCCTAAGGTTCAAGCAGCTGTGGAATTATCGTCGAATCATTTCCAAAATTGTCCGTAGTCACATAATCCCAATTTATGCTATATTAAAGCATATAGAGTACATTTGAAATGAAATTATAACATACAAACTTACCTCGGATGTGAAAACGACGAAAGAGGTCGATTAGTCGATAACTTCAGTTTTCCCCCGATCTAGATCCAAATTTCACTTTTCTTGATCTAAATATACTCAAAATGAACTTATTTAATCATCTATTTATTCGATTCAGTCCAAAATACACTTTAAAGCACTTTTACACATTTGCCCCTAATGTTTCACATTTTTACAATTTAGTCCTTAGCTCGTAAAATGCAAATTCATGAAATTTTAATCATACCCAAGCTAGCCGAATTATCACTATATCCATATCAGCCCATAATTCTCATTATTTCACATTTCTACTACACAATTTACACATTTCTCAATTTAATCCGTATTTTGCATTTTCACTAAAAATCACTTAACAAAACTTGTTTAACTATCATCAAATATTCATAATATATCATTAAACATCAAAGTACTCATATATTCATCAATGGAAACCTTCAAAATCTTTAGCAGTTTTGCAAATTAGTCCCTGGGCTAGCTAGACTAAGCTGCAATGATCTCAAAAACATAGAAATCATTAAAAACCTGGTCAAAAACACTCACCAATTTAAGCTTGAAGTTGCCGAACCCTAATGGCTTCCATGAAAATTTTATTTTCTCCATTTTCGGTTAAAAGAACCATAAAAGATGATAACTTTTATTTTGGTTTTATTTATTTAATGTTTATTATCATATATACCTAATTAACCTTAGTATAGAACCACTAAAATCACATAATGGTTGTCCATAATTGTCCACTTATGCTATTAGTGGTATAATTACAACATAAACCCTTCAAATATTTAATTTCATAACTATTATACCCTTTTAACTTATAGAACATCACTTTTGCACTTTACGCGATTTAGTCCTTTTTATCAAATTGACTAATCAAATGGTAAAATTTCTTAACAAAATAAAATAAATATTTTTGACCTCGCATTTGCGGTCCCAAAACCACTGTTCTGATTTGACCAAAAACGGGCTGTTACAACTCTCCCCCATTAGGGATTTTCGTCCCCGAAAATCTTACCAGTGAATAGGTTAAGGTACTGTTTTCTCATAGCTTCCTTGGGTTCCAACGTATTCTCTTCGACACCGTGACGTTGCCACAAGACTTTAACTAAAGCTATGCGTTTATTTCTCAACTCTTTAAACTCTCGAACAAAAAATTTGATCGATTCTTCGTTAGTTGACATATCGACTAAATCTCAACATCTGTTGGAGAAATTATATACGAATGGTCTGATCGCAACATAGATAACTGAAATACATTATAAATGTGTTCTAACTTTGATGGTAATTCAAGTCAGTATGTCACTGGTCCTCTCTCTCAATAAACTAATGCAGCTCAATAAATTATAGAGTCCACTTCTCTTTACGACCACAATGAAGAATACTCTTCGAGGAAGATACTCTCAGAAACACTCTGTCGCCGATCTGAAATCCAATATCTTTACTTTTCAAATCTACATACCATTTATGTCAATCTGAAGCTCCTTTCAACTTTCACGAATCACTTTCACTTTTTCCCCAGAATCACGAATCAATTCAACCTCATATATCTTTTTCTCACTGAGCTTCGTCCAATATAACAGGGTTCTTCATTTACAACCACATAAAATTTCATACAGTACCATCTTATACTCAACTGAAAATTATTATTATACGTGAATTCGACCAACAATAAACATTTTTTCCCAGTTACCATTAAATTCTAAAACATAGTAACGAAGCATATAATCAAGAATCTAATCACTCTCTCATACTTATAATCGATCTGAGGATGAATTGTAGTGCAAAAATACAATCGAATACTCAGAGCTTCTTGTAGCTTTCTCCACAATCGCGATATAGACCTCGAGTCTCTATTCGAAATAATGGAGACTGTCACTCCGTATAACCTGATAATCTCAAAAACACATAACTCAACAAATCTGCCACGTGAGAAATCTATACGTACTGGAATAAATATGTAGATTCCATCAACCGATTAATAACAACCCAGATAGCATCATTCTTTTCAGAAATTAGGGTAACCCCGATACGAAGCCTATCATAACTCTACCTCATTTTCCACTCCAGTATCATCATTGGCTATAATAGTCCTGAATGCACTTGATATTCGGCATTAACTTGTTGACAAATAAAACATCTGAACACAAAATTAGAAATATCACTTTTCATACCTGACCATTAGTGCTTCTACCTCGAGTCACTGTACATCTTATTATTCCCTTGATGAATAGACAAGCTACCACTGTGAGCCTCGTGCAAAATTTTCTGTATAAGCTCTGGATTCTTAAGTAAAGAAGTTCTATCTCAGAATAATAATAATAGTCATCAGGTCCGACATGAATTTAAGAATTAGAAGTCTATTCACACTGTAATCGTTTCGCTCGCAATTCAGTATCATATTTCTGAGCTTCTCTATAACACCCCTTACCCGGGTTCTACACCGGGAATCGGGCCCGAGGTGTTACCGAACTCAAACTGTTTAATCGCCACTTAGGCTCAACGTCATTACTCGCTATCACCTCATTCTCGACTTAGAGGCCTCACTCATACACATGAGGACTCTCGAGACTAAACCGGAACTTTTATGATCCTTAAAATTTTTCTCTTTATACAGTGTCTCACACGCCTGCAAGTTAGACACACGCCCGCATGAGCACACACGCCCATGTCCCCGCACCATGCCTAAAAACCCAAGCATTCTCGCCAAATGCCCCATGGCCATGGCATGCCCGTGCTCCCAACCGTGGTGAACACCGATTTCCTCGCACGGCCTAGAGTCTAGACACACGACGACCGCATAGCCTGTGGCCAACACCGACATCCCACACGCCCTAGGCACACGCCCGTGACTAGTCCGGGTCTACTCTGCTTTCAAATATTAACATGCAGGGACGACGGCGAGCACACGCCCGTGGCCGACCGTGTGTCACACATGGTCTAGACACACGCCCGTGTGTCTACCCACATGGTCAAGAACAAGACTAAGTGTCAAGTTGTTTTCATCCTTCTAACATACACAACATATACTCATCTAACACCATCATAATCAACTCAAATTGAAGTGCATTCTCACATAGAAAACTACATCTTTCTTTCATATAATGTAAGAGCCAACAACCATGGCATTGTACAAAATAAGCTATCCATCTATAGGCCAACACATCTTAGCCATTTACAACAAAATTTACTAACTTAGCTAGCCCCTATACATGCCATATACAAAATATTAAGTTTCATGTACCAAAGTGTGCTGATATGTGGGCTATCTTCTGATGATCCTCGTATCTCGATTCAACGCTTTAATCTATAAGACAAGGGAAAAGAAAGAGAGTAAGCTTTGAGCTTAGTAAGTTTACACATAAATAAATAAGCAACATAGTATAAGCTAAGCAACTATTAGCATTATACCAACAAGTAATTCACAGCTATGCTTACTCTTTCTATCCCTTACCACATTTCCAACACATCATGAGTCACATACTCATAACCATTGAAATGCACCCCTGTATTCAATATCACATTTACGTAATATACAACACATCATTATTTATCGTAATACATCCACACAAATAATCCACATAACTTATCCACACAACTCATCCACACAAATAGTTTACATAACTAATCCACACTACTCATCCACACGCTTAATACACACACCAATCCACACACACCAATATATCTGGTGGTTTCGCACTTAGCGCACTACATTTGATTAATAAGGTGGTATCGCACTTAGCCTACCACAATGGTATTCGTAGTGATTCAGCACATAGCTCACTAGATGATATACCTCACGATAGCATCGCACATAGCTAGCTCATCGTCAATATGCATTCGGATGGTATCGCACTTAGCCTACCATCTAGCATTATCACAACACATGCACAAGTCTACTTAAACCACATAGATTCCCAATCATTCTCTATCATACATTCATTCACCATTTCTACTACATTTATTCTACTTGAACCACATAGATTCTAAATCAATCTCGAATTAGCTACACACTAGCTATCATCAACAAATTGTAAGTACGAATGTATTGTTTATGCATAGACTTACCTCGATACTCAAAAGTATTGAAATGTGCAATTTAGTCCACCACCTTGCTTTTGCCTCGATTTCGATCCGGGCTTCGTCTTTCTTGATCTATAATGAATAAATCAGCTTATTCAATACACACATTGACTAAATTGACCCACATCTCATACTTTAGCAAAATTAATATTTTGCCCCTAAACTTTCTTATATTTACACTTTAGTCCCAAAGGCTCGTAAAGTGATTTTTATTCAACTTTCTACTCTTTCATGCTTAGCCGAACCACTTACTCAACTAAAGCATTCATCAAATCTCACTAAATCACCCATGTATGACCAAACTTAAGATTTTCACAACTAAGTCCCTACATGCATTTTCATGGAAAATCACTTAGCAAAAGATGTTTCTACGATATCAAGCCTTCATATTCTTCCATAAAACATCAAAATACATGCATGTCATACATATGTACATTTTTGAACATCCATGATAGCTCACCAAATAGCTATAAATAGCTTACTCATGCTATCGGGACTTCAAAAATATGAAGAATATCAAAAACTGGGCTTAGGAGCACTTACTAGCAAGCTTGAAAAATTGAAAGAACCCTAACAATGACTTCTCAACTTTTCGGCAGCTATGGGAAGAAGATGAATGAATTTCTATCATCTTTTCACCTATTTTAATCACTTAATTGATAAATGACCAAAATGCCCTTTTTGATAAACTTTCAATTTTAACTCATCCATGCCCAATTTTGTCCAAAAATTAGAATTTGGATAAATTGCTATTTAAGGACCTCTACTTAATAATCTAAAGCTATTTCACACATATAGCTTCTAGAAACACACATTTTGCAACTTTGACAATTTAGTCCTTTTGGACAATTCAACCACAATTTCACAAAATTGTTTCATGAAACTTTCACACTAGCATGCATACATATTATAAGCCTCAAAAACTCATTCATGACCCTCGGATTTGTGGTCTTGAACCACTATTCTGACTAGGCCCTAAATCGGGATGTTATAACTTTCCCCCCTTTAGAGATTTTCGTCCCTGAAAATCTTACCAGAAAAGAGGTTTGGATGTTGCTCTCTCATAGCTTCTTCCGTTTCCCACGTAGCCTCTTCCACACCATGTTTCTGCCATAACACTTTTACTAGTGCTATGCTCTTATTTCTCAACAGTTTCACTTCTCGAGCCAAGATCTTAATCGGCTCCTCTTCATAAGACATATCCGGTCTTATCTCAATTTTTGTTGAAGGAATCACATGTGAAGGATCGGAGCGATACCGTCGCAACATCGACACATGGAACACGTTATGAATCTTTTCTAACTCTACCGCAAAGCCAACCGTAAGCTACAGCCCAATTCGCATCAGTAATCTCATACACCCTATGAACCTTGGACTCAATTTCCCTTTCCGTCCAAATCTCATAATCTTCTTCCACGGCGATACTTTCAAAAATACTTTGTCGCCTATCTCAAACTCAATTTCTTTTCTTTTCAAATTCGCATACGACTTCTGTCGGTCCGAAGTAGCTTTTAGACTATTACGGATTACTTTCACTTTCTCTTCGGTCTCTTTTACTAGATCGACCCCATGGATCCGTTTCTCGCTAAGCTCGGTCCAATACAAAGGAGTCCAACACTTACGACCATACAAATCCTCATACGGTGCCATCTCAGTATACTGATCGATAACTATTGTTATAGGCGAATTCGACCAAAGGTAGATATCTCTCCCAACTACATTCGAATTCTAGCACACAGCATCGAAGCATATCTTCAAGAACTTGAATCACTCTTTCAGACTGATCATCGGATTGCGGATGGAACGCAGTACTGAAATTCAATCTTGTACCCATGGCATCTTGTAACTTCTTCCAAAATCTCGAAGTAAACCTCGGATATCTATCCGATATAATAGACACAGGTACACCATGCAATCTCACTACCATCGCTACGCATAACCTCAAATAACTTATCCAAAGGAATAATCAACACGTACTGGAATAAAGTGAACCGACTTCGTCAATCTATCCACAACAACCCACACAACATCTCTCTTTCTCAGAGTCATCGGCAACCCCGTCACAAAATCCATGGTAACCCGATCCCACTTCCATTCGGGAACCATCACTGGATGAAGCAATCCCGAAGGCACTTGATGCTCAGCTTTCACTTGTTGGCAAATCAGACACTTAGTCACAAACACTGAAATATCTCTTTTCATACCCGGCCACCAATACAACTTTCTCAAATCGTTGTACATTTTCGTACTGCCCGGATTTACTGACAAGCATCCACTGTGGGCCTCCTGCAAAATCGTTCGAATCAACTCTTCATCTTTAGGAACACAAATTCTATCACGATACATCAGACAACCATTCAAATTCATTCAAAATCGTAACCACTTTCTCGATCCGCACTTAGCTATCTTAGCCTCGCATCTCATTGTCATTTCTTCCGAGCTTCACATATTTGTTGAACAAATAGTGGCTTAGCTCTCAACTCGCCAAGATAGCACCATCATCGACAATGCTAAACTCGCTCTCATAACTCTTAGAACGCATGTGATTTCCTACTCAAGGCATCCGTAACCAAATTCGGTTTTCCCGTGGTAATCAATGACTAACTCATAGTCTTTCAACAACTCAAGCCACCGCTCTCAGACGATTTAGATCCTTCGATCCATCAAATACTTCAAACTCTTGTGATCCGTAAAGATTCAAACTTTTTGCCATACAAATAATGTCGCCAAATCTTTAACGCAAACACAATCGCAAATGAACTCCAAATCGTGAGTCGGATAATTCTTCTCGTATGCGGTTTTAATCGCCGAGGCGTAGCGACTACCTTACCCTCTTGCATCAACATGCCACCGAGACCATTAAATGACGCATCACTATTTACCACGAACTCCTTCCCTAATTCTCGTTGAACCAAAATCGGTGCCTCACCAACATTGTTTTCGCCTCTCGAAGCTCATGACATGTCTCACCCATTCAAACTTGACATCTTTATGCAATAGCTTCGTCCATCTGGGGTAGCAATCACAGAGAACCCTTTTACGAAACGTCTGTAATATCCTCTAATCCCAAGAAACTTCTAATTTTTGACACATTCCTCGGCGGTTTCCAATTCATAACAGCCGATATCTTACTCGGGTCAACTCTGACACCATCACCTAACACCATGTGTCCTAGGAATCCGACCTCTCGGAGCCAAAACTCACTCTTGCTAAACTTAGCATACAACTGCTTGTCTCTCAGAGTTTGTAAGACAATTCTCAAGTGCTCTTCATGATCGTTTTCATCCTGAGAATAGATCAATATGTCGTCAATAAAGACAACCACAAACTTGTCCACATATGGTCTGAAAATACGATTCATCAGATCTATAAAAATCGCAGGTGCATTCGTCAAACCAAACGGTATAACCAAAAACTCATAATGGCCATACCTTGTCCAAAATGCGCTTTTCAACACATCTTGCTCTTTCACTGAAATGATAATAACTGCACCTCAAGTCTATCTTGAGAACATCAGTAGCTCTTCAGCTTGATCAAAAGATCATCAATCCTTGGTAAAGGATACTTATTCTTAATCAGTAACCTTGTTCAGCTTGTCTATAGTCTATACACAACCTCATAGACCCATCTTTCTTCTTCACAAACAATACCGAGCACCCCATGGCGAGTAGCTCGGTCTTGCAAAACCCTTATCTCATAACTCTTGTAATCGAACCTTCAGCTTCTTTCAACTCTACAAAGCCATCCTCGCACGGGCAATTGAAATAGGTGCCGCTCCCTAAACAACTCAATTCCAAACTCGACTCTCTCTCACCGGAGGTAATCCAGTAACTCTTCCTGAAACACATCCGGGTACTCACATACCACCGCACTGCTTTCAAACCCTACTCCAACCTCTTGAGTATTCAACACAAATGCAAGATAGGACTCACACCCTTTTCTTAAACATTTCTCGGCCACTAAGGAAGAAATCATCACGGGTAGACTGTCCGATCCACCTGATTCAATTCGAACTACATCTCCACTCTCACATTTCAGTTCAATAAACTGATTACCACAGTTCACTAAGACATTATGGGTAGTCAACCAATCCATGTCTAGGAATAAATTGAACTCATCAAACGGCAACAACATAAGGTTTGCCGGAAAACAATGATTCCGAATCAACAAAGGACAATTCTTACACACTTTGTCCACTAAAGTATGCTTTCATAACGGGTTTGACACCTTAATCACAATGTCCGTAGACTCAACGGTCATACTCAAACTAGATGCTAATCTCATGCAAATATAAGAGTGAGTAGACCCTGGATCTATTAAAGCAATAACAGAGGTGTCAAAGAGAGAAAAAGTACCCGTTATCACATCAGGGGAGGATGCCTCTTCGCTAGCGCGAATGGCGTGACGCCCTCGCAGTGCCCGACCCTCCGTCTCACAAAGAGTCCCCGGACGCACCTCTACCACTAGCCCCACCTCTTGGGTTCCTTGGTGGGCTACCCTCGTAGACACATCACTAGGTCTCACTTCTTGCCTCTCTTCCTTATCATCCCTCTCGACAAGCATTTGATAAAGTGGTCGTGGGAACCACATTTGTAACATTTCTCGATCGCTTTCCCAACACTCTCTGGTGTGATACCTACCACAACTAGGACACTCCGCTTACTCTTTGTATTGCCCACACTTTCTATCGAGGAGCTCGGACTCTAACCCCGACGAGTATTGTCCAAGTCTCGATGCGAATACCCCATCGAGGCCGACATCCGAGGATTCACTTCCTGGATCTTTTTGACTGGGCTTGATACGACTTGCCCATTGGTCTCTTTCTCGCATCTTGGGCTTCACTCACACCTTCTTCTCTTTTCAACTCAATTCCTCGGCCTTACTTGCCCTCTCAACTAGCACCACAAATTCTTTCAACTCTAAATGCCCACTAGGAGTTTGATATCCTCATTCACCCATCTTCGAACCTCTTGCACAAGATGGTCTCTGTCGACACACATTCTTGAGCGTATTTGCTAAGCCTAACAAACTCACGCTCAGTATTCGCCATCACATCCTTCCTTGCTTCACCAAGGAATTCTTTTTTCCTTTTTCGATCAAGAAACCTCGGCTTATATTCTTCTTCCGAACTCTTCCCGAAAAGAAGTCCCACGCCACCCGCTCTTTTGGGACTACTAAGGTCGCGCCTTCCACTGCTGGTACGCCGAATCTCTCAAAGAACGATACGGCACACTTTCAAACTCTCCTCGTGTACATGAGAACTCATCGAACACCCTCATCGAAGTTCTCCAACCGTAACTCCGCCTCTCTCAGGTCATCATCTACCTTAGCTCTAAACTCTTTAGCCCCGTGTTTCTTAATCTTATCCACCGGGGTTTCGATATCCTCACTACTTCTATACCTTGAGGAGCCACAGGATTTGGATGAGGTATGGGAGGAGGTGGAGGAGGTTGAGCGTTAGGGTTCGCTCGAACGTAGTTCGAGTACCAATCACTCATCATATGGAGAAAGGCTTCTCGTGCCTCTTCCCACTTGACCCTCGCCTCGGTCCACTTTGCACCGCAAGACGGCTTCCTTGCGCAGAGCCGACGCATTACTAGCTGCTTCATACGCAGCCAATGGATCGTAATCCATATTCTATATAAAACAAGATTTAAAATCATCAGAAACCACCACACTACCATCGTACACTTATGGCATGTATAGCTACACTCTTACACCCGCTATGGTAGTCCTAGAACTGACTAAACCATAGCTCTGATACCACTAAATGTAACACCCCTTACCCGAGTTCTACACCGGGAACCAGGCCCGAGGCGTTACCAAACTCAAATCGCTTAATCGCCACTTAGGCTCAACGTCATTACTCGCTATAACATCATTCTTGACTTACGAGGCCTCACTCATACACATGAGAACTATCGAGACTAATCTAGAACTTTTACGATCCTTAAATTTTTTCTCTTTTATACAGGTCTCACACGCCCGTGTAAGATTAGACACGCCCGTGCATGAGCACACACGCCCAAGTCCCCAGACCATGCCTAAAAACCCAAGCATTCTGCCAAATGCCCCACGGCCATGGCACACCCGTGCTCCCCAACCGTGGTGAACACTGACTTCCCTCGCACGGCCTAGAGTCTAGACACACGCCCGTGTGGCTAGCCCGTGGCCAACACTGATTAATCCCACACGCCCTAGGCACACGCCTGTGTGACTAGTCCGGGGTCTATTATGTTTTCAAATATTAACATACAGGGGACGCACGACCACAACACACGCCCGTGGGCTAACCGTGTGTCACACATGGTCTAGACACACGCCCGTGTGTCTACCCACATGGTCAAGAACAAGACTAAGTGTCAAGTTCTTTTCATCCTTCTAACATACACAACATATACTCATCTAACACCATCATAATCAACTCAAATTGAAGTGCATTCCCATATAGAAAACTACATCTTTCTTTCATATAATGTAATAGCCAACAACCATGGCATTATACAAAATAAGCTATCCATCTATAGGCCAACACATCTTAGCCATTTACAACAAAATTTACTAACTTATCTAGCCCCTATACATGCCATATACAAAACATTAAGTTTCATGTACCAAAGTGTGCTGATATGTGGGCTATTTTCTGATGATCCTCGTATCTCGATTCAACGCTTTAATCTATAAGACAAGGGAAAAGAAAGAGAGTAAACTTTGAGCTTAGTAAGTTTACACATAAACAAATAAGCAACATAGTATAAGCTAAGCAACTATTAGCATTATACCAACAAGTAATTCACAACTATGCTTACTCTTTCTATCCCTTACCACATTTCCAACACATCATGAGTCACATACTCATAACCATTGAAATGCACCCCGCATTCAATATCACATTTACGTAATATACAACACATCATTATTTATCGTAATCCATCCACACACGGTAATCCACATAACTTATCCACACAAATTCATCCGCATAACTAGTTTACATAACTAATCCACACTACTCATCCACACAGCTTAATACACACAAATAATCCACACACCAATATCTCGCTTGTTTCGCACTTAGCGCACCACATTTGATTAATAAGGTGGTATCGCACTTAGCCTACCACAATGGTATTTGTAGTGATTCAAACATAGCTCACTAGATGATATACCTCACGATAGCATCGCACATAGCTAGCTCATCATCAATATGCATTAGGATGGTATCGCACTTAGCCTACCATCTAGCATTATCACAACACATGCACAAGTCTACTTAAACCACATAGATTCCCAATCATTCTCGATCATACATTCATTCACCATTTCTACTACATTTATTCTACTTGAACCACATAGGTTCTAAATCAATCTCGAATTAGCTACACACTAGCTATCATCAACAAATTGTAAGTACGAATGTATTGTTTATGCATAGACTTACCTCGATACTCAAAAGTATTGAAATGTGCAATTTAGTCCACCACCTTACTTTTGCCTCGGTTTCGATCCGGGCTTCGTATTTCTTGATCTATAATAAATAAATCAGCTTATTCAATACACACATTGACTAAATTGACCCACATCTCATACTTTAGCAAAATTACTATTTTGCCCCTAAACTTTCTCATATTTACACTTTAGTCCCAAAGGCTCGTAAAATGATTTTTATTCAACTTTCTACTCTTTCATGCTTAGTCGAACCACTTACTCAACTAAAGCATTCATCAAATCTCACTAAATCACCCATGTATGACCAAACTTAAGATTTTCACAACTAAGTCCCTACATGCATTTTCATGGAAAATCACTTAGCAAAAGATGTTTCTACTACATCAAGCCTTCATATTCTTCCATAAAACATCAAAATACAAGCATGTCATACATATGTACATTTTTGAACATCCATGGTAGCTCACCAAATAGCTATAAATAGCTTACTCATGCTACCGGGACTTTAAAAATACGAAGAATATCAAAAACTGGGCTTAGGAGCACTTACTAGCAAGCTTGAAAAATTGAAAGAACCCTAACAATGGCTTCTCAACTTTTCGGGAGCTATGAGAAGAAGATGAATGAATTTCTATCATCTTTTCACCTATTTTAATCACTTAATTGATAAATGACCAAAATGCCCTTTTTGATAAACTTTCAATTTTAACTCATCCATGCCCAATTTTGTCCAAAAATTAGAATTTGGATAAATTGCTATTTAAGGACCTCTAATTAATAATCTAAAGCTATTTCACACATATAGCTTCTAGAAACACACATTTTGGAACTTTTTCAATTTAGTCCTTTTGGACAATTCAACCACAATTTCACAAAATTGCTTCATGAAACTTTCACACTAGCATGCATACATATTATAAGCCTCAAAAACTCATTCATGACCCTCGGATTTGTGGTCTCGAACCACTATTCTGACTAGGCCCTAAACCGGGATGTTACATTCTCAATTTTGCAATGAAGAAATCGGTTTAGTTTTTAACTCAGCTAATATTGTTCCATCATTTCAAGGTCAATCATGTAACCATCATTCACAAAGTAAACAAAAATTTTCCACTCAAGCATCGGCAACTATATTTGTTTTTCCCAAATGTTAATCAATAACTAACTCACAATCTTTCAGTAGCTCGAGCCATCAACACTGTCTCAGATTCAAATCTTTTTGTGATATCAGCTACTTTAAACTCTTGTGATCAGTAAGTATGTGACATTTTTCGTCGAACAAATGATGTCGTCAAATTTTCAATTCAAACACAATAGCAACCAACTCTAAGTCGCGTGTCGGATAATTCTTTTAATATGGTTTTAATCGTCTGGAAACATAAACTACCACTTTACATTCTTGTACTAAAACACATCCTAATCTGTTAAATGATGCATCACTAAAAATCACGAATTCTTTACCCGATTCAGACTAAACCAGAACTAGTGTTTCGGTTAATAATGCTTTCAACTGTTTAAAACTTTGTTAACAAGTATCAGACCATTCAAACTTCACAAGAGCGACAACTTTATCAATCAGAACAACTTTAACTCACAATAACGTCTTTTAATTAAAACAAATCTAATAGATATATTTCTGTATCATGTTTTCTAGAACATGAATTCTTTTTTCAAATTGTCAGTCTATTTACCCGTGAATGCACAAAATTATTTCAATACCTGAGGATAAATTAAATGCATATAACTCAAATTATTCTTCAACTAATTAGCCTGTTCAAATTTAAAGCAACTGAATCAATCTTATCTATCAGATAATAACATTTCAAAGTAATCTCTTCTTCATGTTGTTAGAATAACTCAAACACACAATCTTTCATAATTTCCTCAACATACTAGTCAAACATCTTTACAAACTGCATCAGCTCAACGAATCATAATATCCCGATTTAACTCATTAACCTTAATCAAGCTTACTTGAGAAAAGAAAACCATTATACATGTAACGCCCCAAAAATTGGGCCTAGAAGTATTGGGCCTTGAGCAAGGGAACGGTTAGCAAACTGTGCATAAAAGTTTATGTGAGCTAGAAAATGATACAATTAAATGTCTGCTTTAGTGGTTAAGGGTCCTGAGAAGTGTTGGAGAAGTCCTGGGTTCAAACCTAGGCTTGAGGAAAAATTTTGGTTTGAAGTGGATAAAACCATGGATGCTTGGATGTAGGCCTTTTAAATTATTGTGTTAAATAAATGACACAAAGAAGCATGTGGTCTAGTGGTTGTGGCGTCATTAAGGTTGCAAGGGAGCCTGGGTTCAAGTCTTGGCTCTTGCAATTTGTTTTTGTTTTTCTTTTAAAGGAACCTGGACTTTGGCCTTTAGACCTTTTAATTTATTGAAGGTAAAATGTGACACAAAGAGAGTGGGTGATCTAGTGGCAAGGTGGCGCTACATGTGTGGCAAGGAGTCTGAGGTTCGAGGCATGGCATGTGCAATTGTATGTTTATTTTGTTGCTTGAGCTGCGGAGGTGTTGGAACTGGACTGGTACCTTGTGGTTGAATTGGTCATAAGAATTTGAATTGAATTTGAATGGGGAGTTGGAGTAAATCAAGGAGAAAATTCGGTGGAGGGATTGATGGAGTTTTTGAAGGATTTTGAAATGGGAGAAGTTGGAGCCGATTGGGGGGAGTTTTGTTTAGGCAAATTCGGCTAGGGAGTGCATTTAGTGCATTTTCGGTAATTGCTTTCTTTTATGCCGATTTGTTTGATTTTTTCTCTATTCTATCTATAGTGCAAAATATTTCCATTAACCTTTTTGTGTTTTTCCCGTTTCGATTTTCTTTATTCTCTTCTCCCTATTTTCTATTCTTCTAAATGTGAGCCAAATTCAACCTCTCTTTCTCTGCCTTCATTCTTTTTCCCTTCTCTAACGATCAAACGTTTCGACCTACAAGCATTTTGACGAATCATTTCTCTAGCCTCTGAAGTGCCGAATCTGTTTTTCTCTGGGGGTTGATTGAGTTCAATTTATCTGGTTGGCCGAATACCCCTTTTTCCCTTTTTCTCTCTTTTCCTTCGACTCTTTTCGAGTGTCCATCCTTGTATTGCTAAAACTGAATACTCTTTCCCTCATTTCGTTCTGTCGGTTCTCTACATTTTGTGTTAGCCAAACATTCCATCTTAGGGGTGCGATTATTCCATTTTGCCTCTATCATTCTCTGTACTTTCAGCTTTTGTGTGGGGGTGACGATTGTTCTTTTCTTCTAATCTGGACTCTGCATTTTCGGTAAGTGACTTCTCGTCTAGTTCAAACTGTTCAACTTTTTGATGGTTGATAAGTGTTGGTTGGATTGCAGATAACCCCTAAGGCCTATTGATCAATCTCTTGCGACGGTTTAAGTGAGTGATCCTCAATCGTTCAATCAAGGCAAGTAATAAATCATATCTTGGATAGTGGTATAGAAAGGGAATGTTTAATCCTGTTGTTAAAGGACTGATGGTGTATCGTGTTGGATATAGGTTCTATGCTCGTGGGCTACTGTGTTCTTCTCCAACAAGGTGTGTACACACACCACTCTAATTGTAGATTGGCAAATGCCGAAATCCCGAAATGCTGAGAAGCCGAAAGGCGGAAAGTACGGCTATGGCTATCACGCGAGTGCACGAACGCGCGTGTGGATAAGTCGATACAATGACAGAGGTTACCATGAGCATCTCGTGGTCTTAGGCCGTTTTGGGGCCAAATGGACCGGAATGGCCCGAGTGGGCCCAATGGGCCCATGGGCCCTACGTGAGTAATTTTTTTGGATGGATAGGAAAGCATAAGCCGACCATGATGATAACTTGGCCAAAGGCAATTTTGGGCTTAGTGGGCCACACGAGCGTGTGGGCTCAATTGGGCTGAATATTGGGTTTTGGGCCCAATTACACCGTTTTGACCATATATGTTACCTGTGTCGCTCGAGGCAACTGTAGACCTTCGAGAAGTTGCAAAATGACTGAAATACCCCTGTAGGGTAAAATGACCGTTATGCCCCTAAAGGGCAAAATTACTAAAATGCCCCTACAGGTTATATGATTATTATTGTATGCCATTTATGGAATGTTTGCATTCATGTGATATTATGCTGCATGGGGGATGGGTTCATTGATTTGGAAGAAGTATATGATTTGTTAGGGTCGCATGGTCGCTTGACGACTGTGGATCCACCGATGGCTTTAAGCCAATTATGTGATTGGCAGCTCTGCTGCAATATTTGTTAGTTCCGGAACCGGTGCTACATAAGAAGTGTAGGGATGAGTGGGTAGATTAAATCCCCACAGGAGTGCAGGGTTGGACAGGAGACAGAGTGCAGAGTTGGTTTGGGTATTCATGCATTGCATGTTCTGATTCTGATGTTGAGATCAGCTTAGGCCCAGATAGATGTGATATGTGACATTTGTTATGGGCTAAGGCCTAACTGAGGCTATTATGGGCTAAGGCCCAAATGCCACCGTTACTGTGTTGGGCTTAGGCCCACATGGATTACTGTAATGGGCTTAGGCCCGGATGGATGTGATGCATGCTTTATGATCAATGAGGGTTGTACACACTGAATTTTCGTAAACTTACCCCCTCTTTTTAATTTTTCAGGTAACCCTCAGTAAGCAGTTCGACGTACTGAAGGACTTAGAGGTGGCCACACTACGAACAACTTTAAATTTTAGTATTCTATTTTATCTTACTTAAACTACTTTCTTACTGGGTTGTAATAAGCCCTCTTTTAATTTCTGGTTTTTAATTTGGGATTTTTAGTTATTACGTTTCTTATCTGTTAAAAGTAGATCGCGGTTTTCCAAAACAATAAATGTTTTCAAAACACTACGCTTTCACAATTTAATCTTTAAACATCACGTTTTCGTAAATCGGTTACTTTTAAACTTAGCTTCCGCAACTGAAAAGAAATTTTTGGAATAAACTTAATAATTTTTCTATATACCATGTTTAAAATAAAATAATAATAAACTAAAGTAATTGGGATTTTACTCAAGCTTTTAATTAAGAAGGGTTTTCAATGAAAACATGGTTTTCGAAAAACACTTCAATGTGACATGCTAGATTCAGCCATAACGTCTAGGCCGGGTTTGGGGTGTTACAATACAAATTTAAACTCGAGCTTCCATCGTCTATACTTTTGCCGATGTCAACCCCTTTCACAAAAACTAGAAAAACCTGAGATCAACATCACCATGCCCCCATGATCAGACTAGAAATTATAACCATAATAAATATAATTATTTCTGACCACTGAATATCATTTACAGACGAGCCGTATTTGATACATTAAACAGTAAGAATGATAAGAAAACCGAGATAATAAAGTCCAAGATGTGAAGCTATACTGAATTTTCAAGAATACAACCCATATTGGATGATAAAGATCTCGATGATATCCCAGAGAAAATCCAGAAGAAAAACACCACTCATTCGAACTGAAATCAATTGTGATAGAAGCAATATAATTTCCATATATATAAAGCAGAGAAACAACCAGTAGAAACAAAATACTAGCATCATATGGATTTTACCGTCAATTTTCTACCAAATGTAATGGAATAGAATACCAAAGAATGATAAAGCAATGCCGATCATCAACCAACTAAACCCACAATGTTTTCATCTAACAATATGGTTCGTTAGCGTTCTCATAAGACAAGAATTTCATCTGAAAATGAATAGCAACATATATCTCTGAGAATGAATGAACACATAGAATACCCAGAAGAGTTTGTCATAATTTACTCAACTATAACCACTGCACTCGGATATCTTTACAATTCAAACATGATTCCACTGACTATTACAGTCATCACTAATCCCACATTATTCCAATCACTAATGAAAATAAATTCAGAAGAATTTCCAGTTAATACATTCTTTAGAAATTATACCTGAATGAGTCGATTATTCAAGACTAATTTCTTCTTTAACAGCGTCATCGCGTAATCTGAAAGAATTTTAGAGTAATCTGATATCTCTTCTAGAACTGTCTTTACTCGATAACCCATTCTCAGCTCTGACCACATTATAAGTCATTCAACTCTTGATTTCACACTTGTGAGCTTATCCAATCTAACTCTTGTGAACTTTATTATATAATACTATTTTGGTGAGGGGGTGAAAATTGTAAAGCCTCAAAATTTGACTCACATACATACACACATATAATATAACTTTTATCATTATCATAATATTATGAAATTTTAGTCATACCTTTATGAGTTTCAACTCATCATAGACACATTTTTACTCAGATTGTTTTAGTATCATTTTCAATATAATTGAAACTAGCTCGGTTGAAAAGCATTTCTGTTTAAGTAAGACAAATCTCATCAGAGTCGGGAGATATCACACTATCATATGTTATATATGGCATGTATAGCTAGACTCTCATATACGCTACGTTAGTCCTAGAATCGACTAAATCGTAGCTCTGATACCAATAAATGTAACACCCTTCACCTGTATTCAACGTCGAAATAGGGTTACGGAGCATTACCGAACTTACAACACATTTAAACATACTTTTCTCATACATTTAATCAATACATTCAATCATCATTCAATCTCAATCAATTTGTCCCTGATACGAGCCTACGAGGACCTAAACATGCTTTCAGAGTGGTTCGGGACTAAACCGATAACTCACAAAACTTTCATGAAACTTTGAATTTTTTTCTCAAAACAGGGGACACACGCCCGTATGACCAGGCCGTGTGAGACCAGATACGCCCGTGTCACAGGTCGTGTGGACATTCAAAATGGAAGCACATGGCCGTGTCCCAGCCTGTGTCTTACCCCGTGTCCAAACAAGTGAGCTTACTGACTTGGGTCATACGGCCAACCACACGCCTGTGTGCCATGCCGTGTGCTAGGCCGTGCCAAACTTGTAGGGTATAGTGACTTATGCCACACGGCCAAGTCATACGCCCATGTGTGAGGCCGTGTGGAGCATACTGACTCGATTTCAATTTTAACACTAGGGGTCACACGGTTGTGTACTTAACCGTGTGTCACATACGGCTGAGACACATGCCCGTGTAGACAAAAATAGGCTATTTACCAAGCCACTTTGCCTCCCTATTTTGTGCACACTTACACAACCAATATGGAGCAAAACACATAACATATCTAATCATCTAAACCAGCCAATTCAAACATAAATTATGCACATTCCATACTTCCATTTTACATCCACACAAATCACCAAAACATACCATACCAATTGTACCAAACTTTACTGCTTTAAACATCAAAATGGCTAAACTCAAGTATGCATTGTTTAGCCTAATTTCACAAGCATACCATTATCCACAACTAAACTATTTGACATTCATAATACCTATAGCTATCAAGCATCACACAACCAACCTCAATTTACATAAGAAAGACTATAAGCACATACACATATACACAAGCAAATTAACTCAAATTAAGCCAACTCTCATGGCTATTATATACAAACCAAGACATATACAATTACAAGCAAATCAAATGGCCAAAATCATTACCAAAACATAACCAACATGACCAAAGTCCCTATACATGCCATATACTCAAAATACAAAAGATCATAGATACTAAGATATAGGTGGATAGTGTGAAGCGATCTCCGACGATCCCTGAATTCGAGATAGCTTGATGATAAACCGAAATAGTAACATATTTTAGGCCCACATTTAGTATGCTTTTGGATGAATTATCCCTTGATTTATGTAAAAAGGTGCCCTTAATCCTTTCTTTTCATGTCTTATACCCAGGAAAGCACCCAAGGATAAAAAGAACGAGAAACAGGCTCAAAATGGACCAAAATGGGCCAAAGAGAAAATCAACACGGCCTGGACTTGGACCCACACAGCCGTGCCAAGTCAATCATCTAGAACACGGTCTAACCCCGACTCACACGGCCGTGTCTCATTAAAGAAATTCGAACACGGCCTGGCGACGATTCACACGGGCGTGCGCCATGGTCGTGCCTCTGCTGTAGAGAAGAGAAATTTCATTCGGGAAAGGATATTTAGGGAGAAAGAAACGTATTTCAAAAGCCTATAAATACACCCTAAGTATGACCTAAGAGGGGGAGCCCAAAGCCATCGTCTAGGGGCGTCGTGCTAGGCCAGAGAAGGCAGATTTGTGGGGATTCACTTAGGGATAGCCAGTTGATCCATCTCGAGAAGCCAAAATTATACTCAAGACGGAGGATCTCTCCTTCAATTCCTTCAAGGGGTTTTAGGGATTTCTTATGTTTTGTTTTATCTTTTCTCTTGAGATGTTTTCCTTTATTGTTATGAACTAAACCCTTCTGATACCCAAGAAGGATGAAACCTATGATGAATCTTGTAATTGTTTTCTGAATTATATGATAAATACTTAGTTTGTTCTTAATTATGTGAGCTTAATCCAAATTTAATGTGCTTAGGTGGAGGAGGAATAGACCCAGCCTAAGAGTAGATCCAACATAATTAAGCGGAGTTGATCGCACGCCTAGAGATAGGGTGACGACATTTTGCCGGATTAGGGTGAAACCTAATATGGGAATCCATAGATCGATTTACTGCTATTCTAGGGGTTATCATAAGAGAACGAGAGTTCCACTAATTAACCTAGAGTTAGACGTTATTCGTCTCGAGAGAGGGTTTAATATACGTTAGGGAGTTTTACGGATCAAACTAAGTGAATAAATCGTATGGTTCAGTGTTAGATAACAAGTGAAGTCTAGGTGGATTCTTCCTAGGGTATCATCTAAATCAACTGAGTTTTTCCCAAGTTATTTTCCAAATTCATTCTTCTTTGTCTTAGAGTCTCTAGTTTAGTAGTTAATTAATTTAGATTAGATAAACAATCTCTCTTTATTTTTAGGCTAGTTAATAAGAAGAAAATTAGTATTAGTACTTTTAGTTCCTTTGGGTTCGATAATCCGGTCTTGCCTAAGCTATACTATCGCTCGATAGGTGCACTTGCCTCAATCGTTGTCGAGTTAGTTTCCTGTGTTCACCATTCTTTTATAAATTTTAAAGCTCGATTCACACATGATCAAGTTTTTGGCACCGCTGTCGGAACTAAAATATTAAGAAATCTCTATTTTTATTACTTTAGCCATTATTTTTTTTCCGCAATTTATTTTTATTTTTATTTTTAAAATTTTGCTAAATTTTCTTTCTTTCTTTTCCTAGCAGTACCTCTAGTTTATGACTAGAAGGAACCCGAGAGGATCTTTAGTATACGAAAGTGATATTGACGCTACTGTCATAAGAATCACAGAGAAATTAGGCGAGCCCAAAATTACACGTAAGAAGAGCGAGAAGACAGATCCAATCCTATCAAGGGATGGACGAAAATAACCCACCACCACAAGATGTGGGAAAAATAATGCTCCTCGTACTATGTTTGATTATGCTAAACCTCATTTAACAGAGAGTGAATCAAGTATTGTTAGGCTCGCTATAGCCGCTAATAATTTTGAATTAAAGCCTAACACTATACAAATGATTCAACAGTTTGTTCAATTTGATGGTTTGCAGGACGAAGATCCAAACACTCATATAGCTAACTTTTTAGAGTTCTATGATACCTTCAAAATAAATGGCGTTTCTGATGATGCCATACGATTTCGGTTATTTCACTTTTCATTAAGGAATAAAGCTAAACAGTGGTTAAACTCGCTACCACGAGGGTCAATCACTACATAGGATCAAATGACTGAAATTTTTTTATTAAAATATTTCCCACCGGCCAAAATAGCCAAATTACGGAATGATATCTCTTCTTTTGTGCAGATGGATTTAGAGACATTATACGATGCATGGGAGAGATATAAGGATCTCTTGAGAAGGTGTCCGCACCATGGTCTACCTTTGTGGCTCCAAGTCCAGACTTTCTATAACGGTGTAAACCCCTCAACGAGACAACTAATTGATTCAGCTGTCGATGGAACCTTGAATAATAGAACTCCTGAGGCAGCCTACGAGTTTATTGAAGAGATGTCACTGAATAACTATCAGTGGCAGGTTACAAGGACCAAACCAACAAAATCGGCTGGAGTTTTCAACATAGATGCTGTAACCATGCTATCAACACAGGTAGAGATGATGAATAAAAAGCTTGATAGTTTGTTTTCTTCGCAGGTACATCAAGTCATGCAGTGCGACGCAAGTGGAACTGTGGCGAATCCTGAGTACCCACCCTACCAACTGGGCACAGAGGGCGAACAGATGAACTATATAGGTAACAATTTCAGATCTAATAATAACCCATATAGTAATAATTATAATCCAGGTTGGAGGAACCACCCAAATTGTTCGTGGGGAGGACAAGGAAATCAAGGAAATCAAAGAAAACAACCTCCTCGAAATTTCCAAAATCAGCCCTATCCACAGGAAAAAAGCCGAATCTTGAAGAGACGTTGAACAAATTCATAGCATCCACAGAAGCCCGTTTCCAAAAAATTGAGGTAACACTCGACACCCAACAAACATCAATCAAAATGATTGAGAACCAAGTTGGAGGACTTACAAAGGCAATCGGGGAAATTACCCAGTCAGTCGGACAAATTGCGAAGCTATTATCCGAATGACCGTAAGGGCGTCTACCGAGTAATACTGAAATTAATCCAAAGGAGCAAATCCAAGACATAACAGCTCAAGAAAACAAAGAAGTAGATGAACCCAGTCCAACACAAGGAAAAGAGGTAGAAAAAGGTAAAGTTGAGGTAACACAAGAAAAGCCAAAACCGGTAATCAAGGAGTACCAACCTCGCATACCATATCCCGAAGTGTTAACCAGAGACGACACAGAGGAACAGTTCGGTAAGTTTCTTAAACTTTTAAAGAAATTACATATTAACTTATCGTTACTTGAAGCTCTTTCACAGATGCCAGATTCGAGGAAATTTTTTAAAAATCTCTTGACGAATAAGCACAAATTAGACAAAGATCCACATGTGGAATTAAACGCAGTGTGCTCAGCAATGTTACAGAATAGACTACCACAAAAGCTAAAAGATCCAGGGATTTTTACAATTCCATGTTTAATTGGTAGACCAACTATTGATAATGCGTTAGCTGATTTAGGGGCAAGCATTATTGTCATGCCTTATAAATTATTTAAACAACTAGGTCTAGGGAAACCCAAGCAAACTAGGATGAGCATTCAATTAGCTGATAAAACTGTTAGAATTCCTAGGGGTATTATCGAAGATGTTCTTGTAAAAATTGACAGATTCATTTTCCCAAGAGATTTTGTTGTCTTAGACATGGATGAGGATAATTCGATTCCCTAATTTTAGGAAGACCCTTTTAGCGATCACTCGAACTAAATTTGATGTTGATGCAGATAACTCATACTTTGTGTAGGTAATGAGACGGTCACCCTCAAGGCTCTCGACTCGTCTAGAACATCGAGTAATCAAGGTGAGAACATAAATTCTACTGATAACCATTCGGTTTACCCTTATTTTCAGGAAGCACCACCAAAGAATACAACTGAACTCGATCCTAAACCCCATGCCAACAAAGAAATAACTCATGAGGAACGAGGGATTCAGATCGATGATCTAGACGAGTGGAAGACACACTTTAAGGAGAAATTAGGGATACACGACGAAGAACCGGAACCACACAAGATAAAATCGAAGGAGCCCCCAAAAGAGCTAATAGGAACAACAAACCACTTCAAAATAGGGGACCAGCATCATTAGATCGAGCAGATCCTTGAATATCTCCTCCGGACCCTAACACAAACAAAGAAATACCTTTTAGGGTAACCAGTGTTTTCCCATATAGAACAGTCGAGGTAAGTAATCCTATTTTTGGTACTTTTACTATAAACACATCTCGACTTAAATCTTTTCACGAGAATACAAATGATGGCATGAGGAAGGACTTCCAACTCCTCAAACCACCCTGACAATGCAAATGAGAGGAGAGTCTAGCTTAAGACTATAAACTAGCGCTTCTCGGGAGGCAACCCGAGCACTAACACAATTTATTTTTACATCTTGCTTTAAATTTATTTTTCTTTTTCTTCTTTTCTTTACACCTAGTTATAAACTAACCAGAAGTACAGATTTCCAAGTCACACGACCTTGCACACGGCCGTGGCCATGGCCGTGTGGACCATAAGAATCCCCGTACTAACATAGTAGAGGCCGTGCGAATCAGTTCCAACCACTTTTCGATGTCACGGATCCAACCACTACACCCGAGCACCGACAAAAGGGCTGGGTCGTGCCCATGACCGTGTGAAGCTACTGACTTTCCAACCACGGGCAGAACACACCCGTGCCTTAAAACCATGCCAACATACTGACTTCTCAGACACAGGCTAGACACCAGCGTAGGGAACCAACACGCCCTAGAACACGGCCGTACGAGACGGCTGTGTGAATCGACACACCCTCAACCCACGAGCGTGGGAAACTGCCAGACTTGAAATTTTATTTAAACACCATACCCCACTCCTTTCTCTTCTTAACCCACTTTCCTTCTTTCTTCTCTCCTCCTTTCTTTCTTCCTTTCTTTTCTTCCTCTTTCTTTTTCCTTTTTCCTAATAATCCTTAGACTCTTGAGCCACAACAACATCATATCCATGACAAAGAAGCGTAAAAGGCCAATCTCCTCAAGGGAGACCGATTCACATGAGTTTATGTCGGCAGCTTCATTTAAACAATAAGCCAAGGGTCTTTGAGACCATTTAATTTCTATTTTTCTTTTCTCTTTCCTTCCATTCTCCTTCCCTTTGACTATCTTATGCTTTATCTAGTTCATTTTGTTTTAGTTTCTTGTTTTTAGGTTCTTAAGGCTGCTTGGGAATCACGCCACTTCCACCATCACAAACACCTCCGTCACCTTCAAAGTCACACCCACCTCTCGAACCATCTACCAATAAGGATTCTCAAGCCCCTTTATCTTTTAAACTTAGTTTATTTTCCTTCTTAGGCTCCTTCTCTTTATCTTTCTTGTCTTTAATTATATTATTAGTATATTATTAAGGTTTCTTTAGATTTCTTGGCTAATTCTTCACGAGTTCCCCAATTTCTTCATCTAGCACAGGATCGTCATCCGTAACGACCCTCCAACATATCGTTCATCCAAATTTCAAGGAATTCATCCATAATTCAGGAAGTTTCACTTATCCCCATATCTTCTGATCTGAACATTACATTTATATTATCTATCTTTGTACATTGAGGGCAATGTACATCTTAAGTGTGTGGGGTGAATCTTAGACGTAGTACCAAACTTTTTTTTCATTATTCTCAAAATCCTTGAATTTAGTCTTGTTTGAAAGTAATTTACTCATATTACTAATTAGGATGAAATTTTTGATAATTTATGATTTTTATTGATATGTTTTAGATTAAGTCAGTGATAATTGTGCATTGATAATTAAATTCTAAGAATACTAGAGAATCAAGCATAATAAGTCTATTTTTCTGAATTAAAAATTTTCTAGGTCGTCTACCTGAATTTAAATATTACCTTGAAATTTGATATTTGCAAGGTTGATGTCAAAAATACCCATAATTTTTGTGAGTTTTTGAGCCTTATAGAGCACAAATTCTTTTCTTTCTCACTTTATTGATTATGAGTATGTCAACACTAATTTGTTATTCTAGAACTTGCATCGATTATACATGTCGAGACCACACTTTTGATTTGATATACAGAGATGATAAAGGCACCTAGGTTTTAACCCACTAACTCCATTAAAAGCCTACCTTCACAAATTAACCCTTAGTGGACCCCTTTTAATCCTAACAACCCTATTTATTGACTCACCCACTAATATTACCCAAAACCCTTTGTAATTGTTATCACCATTCTTTCTAACTACCCCTATATCGACATTTGATCTGATTAGTTGCCTAATTATGAATTTTAGTAATTTATCCTTTATTATGTATTTATTATGTACTTAAAAAAAACAAAAAAAATGAAGTATATTCATTATTAGTTATGTGAATAAATCAGCTTATACATTTATTTAAATTCCAAATATCGAAGAAGAAGCTCGTATTATTGGTATTATTAGTTTTCAATTGATGTAATTATTATTCTTGGTTCATTAGTTCTTAGTTAGGTAATTTGTCAATTTAATCTCGATTCTAACCCTCTAATTCAGCCTTATTCCACACCTTAACCCTCGCCCCTTTACAACCCTAACAAAGACCTTTTGATTTGTGTTTCATCTCATATTTCAGTGCTGGAGATTTGATTTTCATGCAAGCCTATGGGATTAACTCTTCATGTTTGACTTCTGAGTGCCTAAATTTTGAACCTTAAACACTTTGAGTGATTTGAGTGAATCTTTAGTGAGGATGTCAATCCTTGACAATTTCGAATCAGAGGTAATTATTTAGATGAAGAGAAACACCTATGTTTTGTGCTACAAAATATAAGGCTTATAGTGTTTGAATTTTTAGGACACTTTGAGTTGAATTATCCATGTATAAATTATCCCGGGCTCAAAATGGACCAAAACGGGCCAAAGAGGAAATCGACACGGCCTGGACTTGGACCCACACGGCTGTGCCAAGTCAATCATCTAGAACACGGTCTAACCCCAACTCACACGGCCGTGTCTCATTAAAGAAATCCAAACACGACCTGGCCACGATTCACACGGGCGTGCACCATGGCCGTGCCTCTGCCGTGGAGAAGAGAAATTTCATTCGGGAAAGGATACATAGGGAGAAAGAAACGTATTTCAAAAGCCTATAAATACACCCTAAGTATGACCTAAGAGGGGGAGCCCAAAGCCATCGCCTAGAGGCGCTGTGCTAGGCCGTAGAAGGCGGATTTGTGGGGATTCACTTAGGGATAGCCAGCTTGATCCATCTCAAGAAGCTTTAATTATATCAAGACGGAGGATCTCTCCTTCAATTCCTTCAGTGGTTTTAGGGATTTCTTATGTTTTGTTTTATCTTTTCTCTTGAGATGTTTTCCTTTATTGTTATGAACTAAACCCTTCTGATACAATTCAAGGGATGAAACCTATGATGAATCTTGTTATTGTTTTCTCAATTATATGATAAATACTTAGTTTGTTCTTAATTATGTGAGATTAATCCAAATTTAATGTGCTTCAAAGGAGGAGGAATAGACCACGCCTAAGAGTAGATCCAACAAAATTAAGTGGAGTTGATCGCACGCCTAGAGATAGGGTGACGAGATTTTGCTGGATTAGGGTGAAACCTAATATGGGAATCCATAGATCGATTTCTTCGCTATTCTAGGGGTTATTATAAGAGAACGAGAGTTCCACTAATTAACCTAGGGTTAGACGTTAATCGCCTTGAGAGAGGGTTTAATATACGTTAAGGAGTCTTACGGATCAAACTAAGTGAATAAATCGTATGGTTCACTGTTAGATAACAAGTGAAGTCTAGGTGGATTCTTCCTAGGGTATCATCTAAATCAACTGAGTTTTTCCCAAGTTATTTTCCAAATTCATTCTTCTTTGTCTTAGAGTCTTTAGTTTAGTAGTTAATTAATTTAGATTAGATAAACAATCTCTCTTTATATTTAGGCTAGATAATAAGAAAAAAGTTAGTATTAGTACTTTTAGTTCCGTTGGGTTCGATAATCCGGTCTTGCCTAAGCTGTACTACCGTTCGATAGGTGCACTTGCCTCAATCCTTGTCAGAGTTAGTTTCCAGGTTCGATCATTCTTTTTATAAATTTTAAAGCTCTGATTCACAGCGATCACTTGATAACACTATAAAACACAGGAAAAATAAACAAAGTAAACTATAAATCTTAGTAAGCTCGTATGAAATAAACTCAATGCAATCTCACAAATATAATTCAAAAATTTGAATACACCAACATATAGCTTACATTAACCAACAAACTTTTCAAATAATCAACTATGAGAGTATACACTTTCTTCACAAGTTTCCTTGATTTGAAACTTATATAATTCATGTACGTACCTGTATTATCTAGCATCAATCTCATACTCACCCACATCTATCGTTTACCCATTGAACCATTCGGAATAGAAGTCGGATACTCAAAGGTCTCACACGATAAGTACCTATACCATGGCCCGAAGCCAAATCAGCCGATATGCATGGCCCGAAGACAAATCGATATATCTCGCACCCGAAGTGCTAATATCATGGCTCGAAGTCAGCACACTGTGTCCACTAATGACATTTCACTAGTATCCTAAACTACTCCTAAGGTTCAACCGGGATTCCAACTGTCGAATTATCGTCGAATCATTTCCAAACTTGTTCGTAGTCACATAATCGCAATTTATGCTATATCAAAGCATATATAATACATTTGAAATGAAATTATAACATACGAACTTACCTCGATTGTGAAAACAACGAAATAGGTCGATTAGTCGGTAACTTTAGTTTTCCCCCGATCTAGATCTGAATTTTACTTTTCTTGATCTAAATATATTCAAAATTAACTTATTTAATCATCTATTTTTTCGATTCAGTCCAAAATACACTTTAATGCACTTTTACACATTTGCCCCTAATGTTTCACATTTTTACAATTTAGTCCTTAGCTCGTAAAATGCAAATTCATGAAATTTTAATCATACCCAAGCTAGCCAAATTATCACTATATCCATATCAGCCCATAATTCTCATTATTTCACATTTCTACTACATAATTTACACATTTCTCAATTTAATCCGTATTTTGCATTTTCACTAGAAATCACTTAACAAAACTTGTTTAGCTATCATCAAATATTCATAATATATCATTAAACATCAAAATACTCATATATTAATCAATGGAAAAATTCAAAATCTTTAACATTTTTTCAAATTAGTCCTTAGGCTAGCTAGACTAAGCTGCAACGATCTCAAAAATATAGAAATCATTAAAAACCGGGTAAAAACACTCACCAATTTAAGCTTGAAGTTGCCGAACCCTAATGGATTCCGTGAACATTTTCTTTTCTCCATTTTCGGTTGAAAGAACCATAAAAAGATGATAACTTTTATTTTAGTTTTATTTATTTAATGTTTATTAAAATATTTACCTAATTAACCTTAGTATAAAACCATTAAAATCACAGAATGGTTGTCCATAATTGTCCACTCATGCTATTAGTGGTATAATTACAACATAAACCCTTCAAATATTTAATTTCATAGCTATTAAACCCTTTTAATTTATAGAACATCACTTTTGTACTTTACATGATTTAGTCCTTTTTATCAAATTGACTAATCAAACGGTAAAATTTCTTAACGAAAATTTCACACAAACATATTTTCATTCTATAGACATTAAAATAATAATAAAATAAATAGTTTGACCTTAGATTTGTGGTCCCGAAACCACTTTTATGATTTGACCAAAAATGGGCGGTTACATAGCTGGAACAACCCATACAGTGCCTGAGCACTGGATGGAAGCCACTGAGAGGGTTCTTGTAACACCCCTAACCCATAACCGTCGCCAGAATAGGGTTAAGAAGTATTACCAATCATTTTAGAACATTTAATTTCATTCCACATCAAAACATAACAATCCACATTCATATAGTCCCTTAATTAGGTCAACGAAACCTTAATCATGCATTAGAAAGGGGTCGGGACTAAACCGAACACATACGAAAATTTTTGAAAATTTAACATTTTCTTTTTTTTTAAAGATACAGATTTCACACGCCCGTGTAGGTAGGCCGTGTGCGTCACACGGCCTCGGGCATGCCCGTGCGTCCAAGCCGTGGCAAAACAGGGCATACATACTGACTTGTCCACACGACCTGAGACACGCCCGTGTGTCTCACCCGTGGTCGACACTGACTTCCACCACACGACCAGTCACAGGCTCGTGTGTCTTGCCCGTGTGCGAGCCAGACTTGCTTCAAATTGCAAACTCGAAAGACACGATCGAGCCACACGCCCGTGTGCTTAATTTTGTGGGCAATTATAGGCAATTTGCAAGACCAAATTGCCACCCACACTTGAGATTACCTATAAGCATCAAACCATATACATTTATACCTCAAATGGCAACCAAAACATACCAATATATACACCAATTAATCGTCATCCACACCATCTAATTACATACTCAATTTCACCTCAAATAAGTCCATCTAAATATACCAATTTTGTAACACCCCTTACCCGGGTTCTACACCGGGAACCGGGCCCGAGGCGTTACCGAACTCAGACCGCTTCATCGCCACTTAGGCTCAACGTCATTACTCGATATAACCTCATTCTTGACTTACGAGTCCTCACTCATACACACGAGGGCTCTTGAGACTAATCCAAACCTTTTACGATCCTTAAAATTTTTCTCTTTTATACAGGTCTCACATGCCCGCAAGATTAGACACGCCCGCGCATGAGTACACACGCCCATGTCCCCGCACGTGCCTAAAAACCCAAGCATTCTCGCCAAATGCCCCACACCATGGCACGCCTGTGCTCCCCAACCGTGGTGAACACCGACTTCTCGCGACGGCCTAGAGTCTAGACACACGCCCGCAGTGGCTAGCCCGTGGCCAACATCGATGAATCCCACATGCTCTAGGCACACGCCCGTGACTAGTCCGTGGTCTATTCTATTTTCAAATATTAACTTGCAGGAGGACGACGGCCACAAAGACACGCCCGTGGCTGACCGTGTGTCACACATGGTCTCTAGACATACGCCTGCAAGGCGTCTACCCACATGGTCAAGAACAAGACTAAGTGTCAAGTTCTTTTCACCCTTCTAACATACACAACATATACTCATCTAACACCATCATAATCAACTCAAATTGAAGTGCATTTTCACATAGAAAACTACATCTTTCTTTCATATAATGAAATAGCCAACAACCATTGCATTATACAAAATAAGCTATCCATCCATATGCCAACACATCTTAGCCATTTACAAAAAAATTTACTAACCTATCTAGCCCCTATACATGCCATATACAAAACATTAAGTTTCACGTACCAAAGTGTGCTGATATGTGGGCTATCTTCCGATGATCCTCGTATCTCGATTCAACACTTTTAATCTATAAGACAAGGGAAAAGAAAGAGAGTAAGCTTTGAGCTTAGTAAGTTTACACATAAACAATTAAGCATCATAGTATAAGCCCAACCAAAATTAGCATTATACCAACATATAATATACAACTATGCTTACTATTTCTATCCCTTACCATATTACCAACACAACATGAGTCACATGCTCATAATTATTGAAATGCACCCCTGCGTTCAATATCACATTTACACAGTATACAACACGTCATTATTGCTCAATAATGCATCCACATAGCTAACTCACATAGCTAATCCACACAGCTAATCCACATATCTTATCCACACAGCTATTACACACAACTAATATACACAATTAATCCACACAGCCAATATCTCGGTGGTTTCGCACTTAGCACACCACAATCAATTTATAAGGTGGTATCGCACTTAGCCTACCACAAAGGTAATCATCGTGATCTCGAACAAAGCCACTAAATGATATACCTAACGATAGCATCACACATAGCCAGCTTATCGTCAATATGCATTTGGATGGTATCGCACTTAGCCCACCATCTAGCAATATCACAACACGTGCACAAGTCTATTTACCCAATTATTCATCCATTCACATCTATATTACATTCATTCTACTTGAACCACATAGGTTCCCAATCATTCTCATTCATTCTCATTCATGCTACACCCTAGCTAGCATTTACAAGTTGTAAGTATGAATGCATTGTTCATGCATAGACTTACCTCGATACTCAAAAGTATTGAAATGTGTAATTTAGTCCACCACCTTGCTTTTGCCTCGGTTTCGATCCGGGCTTCGTCTTTCTTGATCTATAATGAATAAATCAGCTTATTCAATACACACATTGACTAAATTGACCCACATCTCATACTTTAGGAAAATTACTATTTTGCCCCTAAACTTTTTCATATTTACACTTTAGTCCCAAAGGCTCGTAAAGTGATTTTTATTCAACTTTCTACTCTTTCATGCTTAGCCGAACCACTTACTCAACTAAAGCATTCATCAAATCTCAGTAAATCACCCACGTATGACCAAACATGCATTTTCATGGAAAACCACTTAGCAAAAGATGTTTCTACTACATCAAGCCTTCATATTCTTCCATAAAACATCAAAATACATGCATGTCATACATATGTACATTTTTTAACATCCATGATAGCTCACCAAATAGCTATAAATAGCTTACTCATGCTACCGGGACTTCAAAAATACGAAGAATATCAAAAACCGGGCTTAGGAGCACTTACTAGCAAGCTTGAAAAATTGAAAGAACCCTAAGAATGGCTTCTCAAATTTTCGGCAGCTATGGGAAGAAGATGAATGAATTTCTATCATATTTTCACCTATTTTAATCACTTAATTGATAAATGACCAAAATGCCCTTTTTGATAAACTTCCAATTTTAACTCATCCATGCCCATTTTTGTCCAAAAATTAGAATTTGGATAAATTGTTAATTTAGGACCTCTAATTAATAATCTAAAGTTATTTCACACATATAGCTTCTAGAAACACACATTTTGCAACTTTTGCAATTTAGTCCTTTTGGACAATTCAACCACAATTTCACAAAATTGCTTCATAAAACTTTCACACTAGCATGCATACATATTATAAGCCTCAAAAACTCATTCATGACCCTCAGATTTGTGGTCTCAAACCACTATTCAGACTAGGCCCAAAACCGGGATGTTACGAGTCTCCCCCCTTTAGAGATTTTCGTCCCCGAAAATCTTACCAGTAAAGAGGTTTGGATGTTGCTCTCTCATAGCTTCTTCCGTTTCCCACGTAGCCTCTTCCACACCATGTTTCTACCATAACACTTTCACTAGTGCTATGCTCTTATTTCTCAACTGTTTCACTTCTCGAGCCAAGATCTTAATCGTCTCCTCTTCATAAGACATATCCGGTCTTATCTCTATTTTCGTTGAAGGAATCACATGTGAAGGATCAGAGCGATACCATCGCAACATCGACACATGGAACACGTTATGAATCTTTTCTAACTCTACCGGCAAAGCCAACCGGTAAGCTACAGGCCCAATTCGGTCTGTAATCTCATACGGCCCTATGAACCTTGGACTCAATTTCCCTTTTTGTCCAAATCTCATAATCTTCTTCCACGACGATACTTTCAAAAATGCTTTGTCGCCTACCTCAAACTCTATTTCTTTTCTTTTCAAATCCGCATACGACATATGTCGGTCTGAAGCAGCTTTCAGACTAGTACGGATTACTTTCACTTTCTCTTCGGTCTCTTTTACTAGATCGACCCCATGGATCCGTTTCTCGCTAAGCTCGATCCAATACAATGGCGTCTGACACTTACGGCCATACAAAGCCTCATACGGTGCCATCTGTATACTCGACTGATAACTATTGTTATAGGTTAATTCGACCAAAGGTAGATATCTCTCCCAACTACTTTCGAATTCTAGCACACAAGATCGAAGCATATCTTCAAGAACTTGAATCACTCTTTCGCATCGACCATCGGATTACGGATGGAACGCAAAGATCGAAATTCAATCTCGCACCCATGGCCTCTTGCAACTTCTTCAAAAATCTCGAAGTAAACCTCTGATCTCTATCCGATATAATAGACACAGTACACCCATGGAATCTCACTACCATCAAGCATACAACTCAAATAACTTATCCATTGAATAATCAACACGCATCGAATAAAGTGAGTCGACTTCGTCCAATCTATCCACAACAACCCACACAAAGATCTCTCTTTCTGAGTCACCGGCAACCCCGTCACAAAATCCATGGTAACCTAATCCCACTTCCAATCGGGAACCATCACCGGGTCAAGCAATCCCAAGGCACCGATGCTTAGCTTTCACTTGTTGGCAAATCAAACACTTAGTCACAAACTCAAATATCTCTTTTCATACCCGCCCACCAATACAACTTCCCGAAATCGTTGTACATTTTCGTACTACCCGATGTAATGACAAGCATCCACTGTGGGCCTCATGCAAAACCTTTCGAATCAACTCCTCATTTTTAGGAACACAAATTCACACGATACATCGATAACCATTCAAATTCATTCAAAAATCGTAATCACTTTCTCGATCCGCACTTAGCTATCTTAGCCTGCATCTCATCATTATTTCTTCGAGCTTCACATATTTGTTGAACAAATAGTGACTTAGCTCTCAACTCGCCAAGATAGCACCATCATCGACAATGCTAAACTCGCTCTCATAACTCTTAGAGCGTACAGGGATTTCCTACTCAAGGTATCCGCAACCACATTCGCTTTTCTCGGGTGGTAATCAATGACTAACTCATAGTCTTTCAACAACTCAAGCCACCATCTCTGTCTCAGATTTAGATCCATCTGATCCTTCAAATACTTCAAACTCTTGTGATCCGTAAAGATTCGGCACTTTTCGCCATACAAATAATGTCACCAAATCTTTAACGCAAACACAATCGTAGCCAACTCCAAATCATGAGTCGAATAATTCTTCTCGTGCGGTTTTAACTGCCTCGAGGCGTAAGCGACTACCTTACCCTCTTGCATCAACACGCAACCGAGACCATTAAACGATGCATCACTATTTACCACGAACTCCTTCCCTAATTTTGGTTGAACCAAAACCGGTGCCTCAGTCAACATTGTTTTCAGTCTCTCAAAGCTCTGTTGACATGTCTCAGTCCATTCAAACTTGACATCTTTATGCATTAGCTTCGTCATCGGGGTAGCAATCACAGAGAACCCCTTTACGAAATGTCTGTAATATCTCGCTAATCCCAAGAAACTTCTGATTTCTGACACGTTCCTCGGAGGTTTCCAATCCATAACAGTCGATATCTTACTTGGGTCAACTCTGACACCATCACCTGACACCATGTGTCCTAGGAATCCGACCTCTAGGAGCCAAAACTCACTCTTGCTAAACTTAGCATAAAATTGCTTGTCTCTCAGAGTTTGCAAGATAATTCTCAAGTGCTCTTCATGATCGTTTTCATCCCGAGAATAGATCAATATGTCGTCAATAAAGACAACCACAAACTTGTCCACATATGGTCTGAAAATACGGTTCATCAGATCCATAAAAATCGCAGGTGCATTCGTCAAACCAAACGGCATAACCAAAAACTCATAATGGCCATACCTTGTCCGAAATGCGCTTTTCAACACATCTTGCTCTTTCACTGAAATGATAATAACTGCACCTCAAGTCTATCTTGGAGAACACTGTAGCTCCCTTTAGTTGATCGAAAAGATCATCAATCCTTGGTAAAGGATACTTATTCTTAATCGTAACCTTGTTCAGTTGTCTATAGTCTATACACAACCTCATAGACCCATCTTTCTTCTTCACAAACAATACCAAGCACCCCAAAGTAGTAGCTCGGTCTTGCAAAACCTTTATCTCACAACTCTTGTAATCGAACCTTCAGCTTTTTTCAACTCTACAAAGCCATCCTCAGATGCAGGCAATTGAAATAGGTGTTGTTCTCGGAACCAACTCAATTCCAAACTCGACCTCTCTTACTGGAGGTAATTCGGGTAACTCTTCCGGAAACAGATCTGGGTACTCACATACCACTGGCACTATTTCAAACCCTACTCCATCCTCTTGAGTATTCAACACAAACGCAAGATAGGACTCACACCCTTTTCTTAAACATTTATCAGCCACTAAGGAAAATCATCAAGGGTAGACTGTCCGATCCACCTGATTCAATTCGAACTACATCTCCACTCTCACATTTCAGTTCAATAAACTGACTACCACAGTTCACTAAGACACTATGGGTAGTCAACCAATCCACGTCTAGGAATAAATTGAACTCATTAAACGGCAACAACATAAGGTTTGCCGGGAAACAATGATTCTCAATCAACAAAGGACAATTCTTACACACTTTGTCCACTAACGCATGCTTTCCTAACGGGTTTGACACCTTAATCACAATGTCCGTAGACTCAACGGTCATACTCAAACTAGATGCTAATCTCATGCGAATATAAGAGAGAGTAGACCCTGGATCTATTAAAGCAATAACAAAGGTGTCAAAGAGAGAAAAAGTACCAGTTATCACATCAGGGGAGGATGCCTCTTCGCTAGTGCGAATGGCGTACGTCCTCGCATGTGCCCGACCCTCTGGTCTCACAGTAGAGTCCCTGGACGCACCTCTACCACTAGCCCCACCTCTTGGGTTCCTTGGTGGTCTACCCTCGTAGACACATCACTAGGTCTCACTTCTTGCCTCTCTTCCTTATCATCCCTCTCGGACAAGCATCACGGATAAAGTGGTCGTGGAACCACATTTGTAACATTTCCGATCGATTTCCTCAAAGACTCTCCTGGTGTGATACCTACCACAACTAGGACACTCCGGTTTACTCTTTGTATTGCCCACACTTTCCATTGAGGAGCTTGGACTCTCGAACCCCGACGTATTGTCCAAGTCTCGATGCGAATACCCCATCGAGGTGACATCCGAGGATTCACTTCCTTGGATCTTTTCGATCGACTTGATACGACTTGCCCATCGGTCTCTTTCGCATCTCGGGCTTCACTCACAGCCCTCCTCTTATCTGAACTCAATTCTTCTACCTTACTTGCCCTCTCAACTAATATCACGAATTCTTTCAACTCCAAAATGCCAATTAGGAGTTTGATATCCTCATTCAAATTTCCATCTTCGAACCTCTCGCACAAGATGGTCTCTGTCGACACACATTCTTGAGTGTATTTGCTAAGCCTAACAAACTCACGCTCGTATTTAGCTATCACATCCTTCCTTGCTTCACTCAAGGAATTCTTTCCTTTTTCGATCAAGAAACCTCTGCTTATATACTTCTTCCTAACTCTTCCGTAAAGAAGTCCCACGTCACCCGCTCTTTTGGGACCACTAACGCCGCCTTTCCACCGCGGGTACACCGAATCTCTTAGCAACGATACGGTACACTTCAAACTCTCCTCGTGTGTACATGAGAGCTCATCGAACACCCTCATCGAGTTCTCCAACCGAACTCCGCCCTCTCAGGTTATCATCTACCTTAGCTCTAAACTCCTCACCTCGTGTTTCCTAATCTTATCCATCGGGGTTTCGATATCCTCATTATATCCATACCGGAGAAGCCACAGGATTTGGCCGAGGTATAGGAGGAGGTGGAGGAGGTTGAGCGTTAGGGTTCGCTTCGAACGTAGTCCGAGTACCAATCACTCATCATATGGAGAAAGGCTTCTCGTGCCTCTTCCCTTGACCCTCGCCTCGGGTCCACTTTGCACCGACACGGTTCCTTGCACAGAGCCTAAGAGATTACTAGTCGCTTCATCGCCATCAATGGATCTAATCCATATTCTATATAAAACAAGATTTAAAATCATCAGAAACCACCACACTATCATCGTACAATTATGGCATTTATAGCTAGACTCTTACACCCGCTACCCGGGTTCTACGACGAATCGGGCGGCGCGCTGTCGAACTCGCATCGCTTAATCACCACATAGGCTCAACGTCATTACTCGATATAACCTCATTCTCGACTTACGAGGCCTCACTCATACACACGACCGCTTTCGAGATTAATCCAAAACTTTTACGATCCTTAAAATTTTTCTCTTTTATACAGGTCTCACACGCCCGTGCAAGATTAGACACGCCCGTGCATGAGTACACACGCCCATGTCCCTAGACTGTGCCTAAAAATCCAAGCATTCTGCCAAATGCCCCACGGCCATGGCACGCTCGTGCTCCCCAACCGTGGTGAACACTGACTTCCCTCGCACAACCTAGAGTCTAGACACACGCCCGTGTGGCTAGCCCGTGGCCAACACTGTTGAATCCCAAACGCTCTAGGCACACGCCCGTGTGACTAGTCTATGGTCTATTCTATTTTCAAATATTAACTTACAGAGGACGCACGGCCACAGCACACGCCCATGGGCTGACCGTGTGTCACACATGGTCTAGACACACGCTCGTGTGTCTACCCACATGGTCAAGAACAAGACTAAGTGTCAAGTTCTTTTCACCCTTCTAACATACACAACATATACTCATCTAAAACCATCATAATCAACTCAAATTGAAGTGCATTCTCACATAGAAAACTACATCTTTCTTTCATATAATGTAATAGCCAACAACCATGGCTTATACAAAATAAGCTATCCATCCATAGGCCAACACATCTTAGCCATTTAAAACAAAATTTACTAACTTATCTAGCCCCTATACATGCCATATACAAAACATTAAGATTCATGTACCAAAGTGTGCTGATATGTGGGCTATCTTCCAATGATCCTCGTATCTTGATTCAATGCTTTTAATCTATAAGACAAGGGAAAAGAAAGAGAGTAAGCTTTTGAGCTTAGTAAGTTTACACATAAACGATTAAGAATCATAGTATAAGCCCAACCACAATTAGCATTATACCAACATATAATATACAACTATGCTTACTCTTTCTATCCCTTACCATATTACCAACACATCATGAGTCACATGCTCATAATTATTGAAATGCACCCCTGCGTTCAATATCACATTTACACAGTATACAACACGTCATTATTGCTCAATAATGCATGCACATAGCTAATCCACACAACTAATCCACATATCTTATCCACACAGCTATTACACACAGCTAATATACATAATTAATCCACACAGACAATATCTCGGTGGTTTCGCACTTAGCACACCACAATCAATTTATAAGGTGGTATCGCACTTAGCCTACCACAAAGGTAATCATCGTGATCTCGCACATAGCCACTAAATGATATACCTAACGATAGTATCGCACATAGCCAGCTCATCGTCAATATGCATTTGGATGGTATCGCACTTAGCCCACCATCTAGCATTATCATAACACATGCACAAGTCTATTTACTCAATTATTCATCCATTCAAATCTATATTACATTCATTCTACTTGAACCACAAAGGTTCCAAATCATTCTCATTCATTCTCATTCATGCTACACCCTAGCTAGCATTTACAAATTGTAAGTATGAATGCATTGTTCATGCATAGACTTACCTCGATACTCAAAAGTATTGAAATGTGCAATTTAGTCCACCATATTGCTTTTGCCTCGATTTCGATCCAGGCTTCATCTTTCTTGATCTATAATGAATAAATCAGCTTATTCAATACACACATTGACTAAATTGACCCACATCTCATACTTTAGCAAAATTACTATTTTGCCCCTAAACTTTCTCATATTTACACTTTAGTCCCAATGGATCGTAAAGTGATTTTTATTCAACTTTCTACTCTTTCATGCTTAGCCGAACCACTTAATCAACTAAAGCATTCATCAAATCTCACTAAATTACCCATGTATGACCAAACTTCATATTTTCACAACTAAGTCCCTACATGCGTTTTCATGGAAAACCACTTAGCAAAAGATGTTTCTACTACATCAAGCCTTCATATTCTTCTATAAAACATAAAAATACATGCATGTCATACATATGTACATTTTTGAACATCAATGATAGCTCACCAAATAGCATAAATAGCTTACTCATGCTATCGGGACTTCAAAAATACGAAGAATATCAAAAACCGGGCTTAGGAGCACTTACTAGCAAGCTTGAAAAATTGAAAGAACCCTAACAATGGCTTCTCAAATTTTCGGCAGCTATGGGAAGAAGATGAATGAATTTCTATCATCTTTTCACCTATTTTAATCACTTAATTGATAAATGACCAAAATGCCCTTTTTGATAAACTTTCAATTTTAACTCATCCATGCCCATTTTTGTCCAAAAATTAGAATTTGGATAAATTGTTATTTAAGGACCTCTAATTAATAATCTAAAGCTACTTCACACATATAGCTTCTAGAAACACACATTTTGTAACTTTTGTAATTTAGTCCTTTTGGACAATTCAACCACAATTTCACAAAATTGCTTCATGAAACTTTCACACTAGCATGCATACATATTATAAGCCTCAAAAACTCATTCATGACCCTCGGATTTGTGGTCTCGAACCACTATTCTGACTAGGCCCTAAACCGGGATGTTACAAATTTCACATCCCAAATCATATAAGTCAAACATCATGTAATTCATACCACAAGTTCACATTTAAACCACATTTTTCATCAACCAATTTAAGCATGAAACATACATATCATTTTCACTAACTCATTCCATATTTATCATTCACATAACCCACACATATGAACTAACATCATTCAACTTCCAAGCCATATCACATGGCAAGGCTTGTACACTTCAAAACATGCTATATCTTCTAGCCTATACATGCCATATTCATTATATATACATCTTTCCAAAAATACCAAAATAGATAGCCGATAGTGTGATTTAGTCGCTGACGATCCCCAAATCCGAGCTAGCTTTAAAGACACTATAAAATAGAGAAACACTTCACACAGTAAGCTTTTAAAGCTTAGTAAGTTCGTAATATAATACATTTAACTCAATAATTCAATTACAATACACAATATAAACCATCACTTAGATTAATTCACAGGAATGCACAATCTCATCCATATCCAATACTCACATCACTATCCATTCATCTATTTTCAAATTCATCATCGACATAGGTTCCATACATACCTTTGCCAACACTTAGTTAATGACAAATTTTGCTACTCATTGTTTGATATCACCTTTCGATCAATCTTCATTATTCCTTTGATTCAATCACACATTTAGTGCCCATTTCATAGCCGAAGCTTAAATATCATCACACACTTAGTGCCTTTACATTAAACTGAATTTATCTCAGTATTGCACACACAGTGCCAATAAATAAAGCCGAGGCTTCCATTACTTCGCACACACAATGCTATTCACCTCTGTCCTGATTCTAATTACGCACACTTAGTGCCATATTTCTCAATTCCACATATAGATTTCTGATTCAATAATCACATATTCATTCATTTCGTAGCACTTAGACATAAATTTAACAATTCATATTATATCCGAACTTACCTCAGACGTCGAAGTAACAAAACGAGTCGATTAATCGAGCACTTTATCTTTGCCTCGATCTCAATCCAAATCCCTATTTTCTTGATCTATACATATTCAAATTTAGCTCATTCAATCACCAAATAAATCAATTTAGTCCAAACACACATATTTGGGGCATTTTACAAAATAGCCCTCATATTTTCACATTTCGACACTTTAGTCCCTATTTCATAAAATCATCAAATTCACATAATTTCATTTTGCATATGCCTAGCCGAATTCTCCTTATGCTCATACAAGCCCATATATTTCATTTATTTCACATTTTAGTCCTCTAATTTCTCATTTTTATAATTTAGCCCAAATTACTCAATTTCATCAAAAATCCAAATATAAACTATGTTAACCCAACATTAAGCTTTCATATTCCACCAACTAACAACACAAAGCTCACATATTCATCAATGGCACTTCTCAAAATCTCCATCAAATTCAAAATTTAAGCATGGTTTTGATAATACACTAAGCAACGATCACAAAAACGTAGAAATTATCAAAAAATCGAGCTCAAAACATACCTTGATTAGCCAAGCTTAGTGCAAAAATTATAAAATCTCCAAACCCTTCTTTATTCTTTCTATTTTAGGTGAAATAATATGATAAAATGGCCACCAAATGTTTTTGTTTTATTTATTTAACATTAATAATCATTTTACCATTTTGCCTTTTTATTAGTGCATTTAAAATTCCACTAACTATGTAGATATATGTCCATCTCCACTATCTATGGTCAAATTACGACATAAGGACCTTTCATTTAATAAGCCATGTCAATTAAGCACTTTAACAATCAGCACACAGCTTTTGCATTTTATGCGATTAAGTCCTTTTTGCAAACTAAGCACACAAACGTTAAAATTTTTACACAGAACTTTCACACATGCTCAATCACATATTGTAAACACCAAAAATAATTTTAAAATATTTTTTTGACCTCAAATTTGTGGACTCAAAACCACTTTTCTGACTAGGGTCTAAACTGAGCTGTTACAATTCTGGAGTATATGGATTGCACTCTAGAACATAAACTTAAGAATGTTGTGTCTTGCTGAGGGACGAAGCTTACCTGTGGTGGTAGTTTATGGTTAGAGGTACACAGGCTGAGCGTATCACTTGGACTTATTTTTAGGAGGTCTTACAAAAGAAATATGTTGGTACAAGGTATGTAGAGCCACATCAATTTGAATTCATAGAACTGAAATATGGGGCATGTATGTCGCCAAGTTTCTGAGATTGAGTCATTATTCTCTAGGTATGGTGACGACTGAGTAGGACAAGAGTCTTCAATTTGAATAAGGCTTAAGGTATGATATGAATATTCAAGTGACACCACATCAGGAAAGAGTATTCGAAAACTTGGTTGAGAAGACCAAGATCATTGATGAGATTAAACGCTTGGAGCGTGAAAAGAGGGAAAAGGCCCAGGTTCAGAATAAGAGAGAGTCTGGTCTTACTGGCTCAAATCTATGACCTGTAAAGTAGGCAAGAGAGATTAGACCACAGCAGAATACAACAGTAGTGGGTACTTGCAACAACCCATTTTTCAATGGTGTCAAAAATAGTTGTTTCGGGACCACAATTTTGACGAGAGAATACATAGATATATTTAACTAATATTTATGAGTTAAATATAGTATAATAGTGAATGGTGATTTAATAGATTTTATTAATTGGTCAGTTAGTAAAGGTACAAGTGGTGCGTACCGAAAGTTAGTGGTTATGTAAATTGAGGTATCAAGACCTCGTTTTCATAAATTGAGCTCATAGATGTTGTTATGGAATATTTACAGAGCTATTATATTAGTGGATTGAAGTTTGTTCTAGAAATTTTGATGATTTGATAGTTAATTAAAGAAAAAGGACTAAATTTTAAATGTTGATAAGTATTGGTTTTTATTAGTTAAAAGGCTTAAATGCTCAAAGTGAGAGGATTAAAGAGGTAAATATACCCATTTTCAATATTGGTGGACGGATAGTGTTTTATTTTACTAATTTTATATGTTAAAATTATATTAAAATAATATATATATATATATGTTTATTAAACATTAAAAGTGTAACACCCTAAACCCGGCCTAGACGTTACGACCGAATCTGGCATGTCACATCAAAGTGCCGTTTGAAAAAAAATCGAGTTTGTCGATAAAAGTTCGTTTCTAAATTTTAATTCCATATACCAATTATTTTGGAAACGATAGTGTTGTAAAACCTTGTTGTCCAATTATAGGTCATATCAATTGTTATAAGCTTATCAATCGGAAATAAAACCGCGGAAGCCTTTTCTAGAAGTAAACATTAAGATTTAAAATCGTGATTTTCAAAACCCGATTATTGTTTCAAAACTAGTGTTTCCTAGACTAGCAGATTGAAATAAAGAGAAACACTAAATAAAAGTTTAAAAATCCCAAATAGCCTTATTACAAAATTAATAACCCAAATTATTAAAAATAAAATAACCAAGTCTAAGATTAAAACATATCGAGCGTGTGGCCACCTCCGAATCCCTCGCAGCTCCAAATCAGCTAAGTCTGGGGATTACCTGCATAGTTAAAGAAAAGGGTGAGTTACGAGAACTCAGTGTGTAATCCCCAATCATGCAATAATAGTCTAGGCCTGAGCCCTATTCAGTACCAGTTCAGTCTGGGCTTTAGCCCTATACCGTAGCAGTGTGGGCCTAATCCCAATTGATCACAGAACAGAACAAAAATGCAACCCAACCTAATCCAGCCAGCACACCACCCATACCAACCAACACACCATGTGGGGACCACGTCGACCCACCCAACCAACACACCAGTATCGCAGCATAGCTACTAGTAGTAACGTAGCAAAGCTGCTAATGATAGTAAACGTGGGCCAAGCCACTAAAATCAGAATACGTGGCGAAGCCACTAGATCAGTAAAACGTGGCAGAGCCACTAGTACAGTACTTCCTCCAAGTCTGAATCCCAACTCCAATGTAGAATGTCGTGTCATAAATAATTCATTTATGCAGTATGTCACAATCATAATCAGTCATATAAATATCACACACACATCACTTAACCACCACTAGGGGTATAGCAGTCATTTTTGTTGGTTAGGGGTAAAATGGTAATTTCACCCCTCAGGGGTATTTCGGTAATTTTACCCATCGAGGGTATTTCGGTAGTTTTACCCATCAAGGTTATTTCGATAATTTTACGACCTAAGCCCACGAAAACATCTGTGACGACCACTACGGTCAAATGCGAACAATTGTGGCTCGATTTATCCTTACGAGCGTTAGCACGCTCAAGGGCCCTCAGATGCCGAAAGTTTGGCTTTTCGGCTTTTGCCGATTCACAGTAGCACAAGGGTATGAGAACACCTTTTATCTAGCATTTAAATAGTTTGGTATTGGGTGTACGATTACACACCTATTATGGGTTGTAGTTGAAGCGCTTCCAAGACACCTATGATAACAACCGCCTCATTAATTAGTCACAACTATTGTTAGTCCATAATATTGAAACGCTTTAATAAACTAACTTTACTTACCACGAAACGAAAGATCTCTTGCAGTGGAAAGTAGTCGACCTACCCCTTGATTAAGGGAAACGAGTCTCTAGCAACATTCGACGACGAAGAAAATGTTAGCAATACATATCTCCACGGCAACTAGGGAAAACCCTTTCAGCCTAAGAGAAACAAAATCGAATAAGGAGAATAAAGCCAGCCTAGATTCGGCTAAAATCACCACTTACCAACCAATCGAAGAGGTTCGGAAACGGTTAGGAATGAAGAGGAAAAGATACCTAGGCCCTAATAGATTCGGCCTACACAAGAAGAACCGAGGTTTAATGTTCGGCTATCTTTCAAAGAAAAGAGAAGAATAATAAGAGGAAAAAGAAAAGGTTGCGTTCGGCCAAAGGAGAAACCGAAAGGGGCAACGGTGATTCGGCAGGAGGACGTGAAGAAGAAGGGTAGGTTTCAATAATGAATTCGGCAAATGGGCAGCTGGTATTGTGCTTGACAAAAAGAATGACAGTTGAGAGCCAAAAAGAAAATAGGGAGAAGAGACTCGTATGGTTGAAAAGTTGCACGAAATGCCACGAAGAAGTAATCCCGAAATGAAAAAGAATAAAGAAAGACCCCAAAATGCAGAGAGAGTTTTCGGTTCTATCCTCCCACCAAGCTACCGAAAATGCTCCCCTCCAACCCCTTAAGTCGAATCCTCCCCTAACTCTAACTCTCACATTCAGCCAAGACTCCTCCACATCCCAACTCCTTCAAATTTCCACCAAATCGTCCTTGAATTGCTCCCAGCCTCCCATTCAAAATTGTTGACCAGTTCTTCAACCTCCTTTGCAGAGTTTGATCCAAACCCTACCTCGTGCACACCAAGACATAAAATAAAAGCCCCCAATTTACATGCCATGGGATTCAAACCCCAGTCCCCTTGCCATCTCATTGACGCCATAGCCACCAAGTCACAAGCTCTTTTTGTGACACAAAAACACACACATTTATACATAAGTCTTACTACTAACAGCCCATTCCACTTAAAAGCAAAAACTAAAAAATTTCCAAGGCCCAGACTCGAACCCAGGCCTCCTAAGAACCCCCAAATACACTCAAATACCCAGCCATTCAAGCACATCATGGAATTTAAGCCATTTCGGCAAAAATACAAGCCCCACATTCTTGCGGCGTTACAACTCTACCCCCTTAAAGAAATTTTAGCCTCAAAATTTACCTGGTCAGAAGAGGTGAGGGTATTGTTGTCGCATCGCCTCCTCAGGCTCCCACGTGGCTTCCTCTGAACCGTGATTACACCAAAGCACCTTGACTAACGGAACAAATTTCCTCCTCAATACCTTAACATCATGATCCAGTATCTGCACCGGTTCTTCCTCAAAAGTAAGATCAGATCTAACCTCAATCTCCTCCACCAGCACTATATGTGAGGGATCAGAGCGGTATCCCCTCAGCATAGAGACGTGGAACACATTATGTATCTGATTTAACTCAGGAGGCAGCTCCAGTTGATAGGTGACCGGTCCCACACACTTTAATATCCGATAAGGTCCGATGAATCTAGGACTCAGTTTGCCTTTCCGCCCAAATCTCAAAATCTTCTTCCACGGTGAGACCTTCAAGAAAAAATATTCCCCCACAGAGTACTCTATCTCTTTACGCCTTAAATCTGCATACGACTTCTGCCTATCTGACGCTTCCTTTAACCGATCCCGAATCAATTTTACTTTCTCCTCGGTACACAGACTCTCCCATGAAAGCATAGCACTCCCTCACTATTCAGCCCAAAATCTGTAGTCTCCCCCTTTTCAACCAGTCAGAAACGAGGGATCAATGATTCATCCAGCAACTGCTTCTCCTTAATTTGATCAATCCAGGTCGGTCTCACCTGGAGTTCAGCTAATAGACTACCATCCTGAACCAGGCTGAGACGAGCAAACATTACTCTCAGATCAGCTACCACATTACGGCTCAGTGTATCCGCTACTACGTTAGCTTTACATGGATGGTACTCAATCGAGCAATCATAATCCTTAAGCACCTCTATCCATCTTCGTTGCCTAAGATTCAAGTCCTTTTGAGTAAGGAGATACTTGAGGCTTTTATGGTCTGTGTAAATAGTAGACTTCTCACCGTATAAATAATGCCTCCAAATCTTCAATGCAAAAACTACTGTAGCTAACTCCAAGTCGTGAGTGGGGTAATTCGCCTCGTGAGGCTTAAGCTGGCGAGATGCGTAAGCAACCACCTCACCTTCTTGCATCAACACACATCCCAATCCAGTGTGTGATGCATCACAGTAGATAATGAATTCCTTCCTAGACTCTGGCTGAATTAACATCGGGGCTTCAGTCAGGACTTTCTTCAGTTTCTCAAAACTCTCTTGCTGCTTATCAGTCCAATTAAATGGAACCCCTTTACGCAGCAACTTAGTTAGAGGTGTAGCAATCAATGAAAACCCCTCCACAAAACGTCTGTAATACCCAGCCAGAGCCAGAAAACTTCGAATCTCAGCTACAGTCTTTGGTGGTTTCCAATCCAACACGGCTTTAATTTTCTGAGGATCAACCCGAATCCCCTCGACAGACACCACGTGACCCAGAAATGTCACTTCTCGCAACCAGAACTCACACTTGCTATACTTTGCATATAGCTACTTTTCCCTCAGGATTTGTAAAACAATTCGAAGATGCGAATCATGATCCTCCTCAATTATTGAATACACCAGGATGTCATCTATAAACACCACTACAAACTGGTCCAAATAGGGCTGGACTACCCGGTTCATCATATCTATAAAAGCAGCTGGTGCATTCGTCAACCTAAACGGCATGACTAGAAACTCGTAATGCCCATAATGAGTCCTGAATGCGGTCTTGTACACATCCGCCTCTTCAACCCTTAGCTGATGGTACCCAGATCAAAGATCTATCTTGGAGAAAACCGAGGCTCCTCGCAGCTGGTCAAACAGATCATCTATCCTCGGTAAAGTGTACTTGTTTTTAATCGTCAGTTTGTTCAGTTGACGATAATCAATGCACATGCGCATGGACCCATCATTCTTCTTCACGAATAACACCGGTGCTCCCCATGGAGGCACACTCGGTCGAATGAATCCTTGGTCCAGTAGCTCTTGAATTTGAGCCTTTAATTCTACCAGCTCCTTCGGCGCCATCCTATAAGGGGCAATGGACACCGGAGCTGTTCCAGGTAAGAGCTCAATACTAAATTTGACCTCACGGTTTGGAGGCAACCCAAGAAGCTCTTCTAGATTTACATCAGGAAACTCCTTCATAGTTCTGACATTCCCAACAGAAGAACTTTGAAAATCAGACATGCTGACATAAGCTAAGAATGTCTCGCAACCCTTGCGAACAAGTTTCTCAGCCCTTAATGCTGAGATCACATTAGACAGATAATCCCTTCGCTCCCCTATCACCACCACCTCCTCATCCTCAAAATACTTCAATACCATCCACTTAGCAGCGCAGTCCAAATTTACACTGTGTTTCACTAGCCAATCCATGCCAAAAATAAGATCGAATTCGCCAAACGGTAGTTCCATCAAATCCGCCGAAAAGACAACCCCTTGGACCTCTAAGAGCACATCCTTAAAAAACTTATTCACCCTAACAGACTGTCCCAGTGGACTCAACACAGTCATCTCTCTATCGGTAATTTCAAATTGGAAACCCAGCATCCCAGACACAGTGCATGCAACATACGAGTGTGTAGACCAAATGTCAATTAAAGCAGTGTATGGTGCATTATAAATGAGGAACATACCAGTTATGACGTCAGGAGCGTCGCCATCCTCTTGGCGCCGAGCAGCATAGACCAAAGCTGGTTGTCTCGCCTCAGTGTTACCAGCAACTCCTCCCGGTGCTCTACGCCCTCTACCCAAACCATTTCTCCCTCTATTCTGACCACGGCCTCTCGGTGGCTGCTGACCACCTCTCCCTGGCAGAACATAGCCTTGATCTGCGGCTTGCATCTGAACAGGCCACTAAGTACAACTCTTAACCTGATGATCCATGGACCCACATCTGAAGCACGCCTCTGTTCTTTTCCAACACTCACCCTGGTGAGATCTCCCACAATCCGCGCAAGGCTACGGTCTAGCAGCAACAACAGGGACCCCAGCTCGAACTGGCCCATCAAATCTAGGCCTCTTTTTATGCCCACCAAAAAAACTTGAGGGCCAAAAATCCCTCTTACTTCTATCCTTATCTTTCTCACGGTTCTGACGCTCTGAGCGTTTCACGTCCTCGACAATTTTTGCCTTCTCAACAAGGGCAACAAAATCTCTTTCCCTCTGCGGAGCTATCAACACCTGCAACTCATCCCGGAGGCCATCCTCGAACCGCACACAGCGTTCATACTCAGTCGCGACTATGCCCGAGCATACTGGGAAAGACGTCCGAAAACTCTTTCACTGTTCTAACTCTTTCATCCGACAACTCTTTGGCATCCAAGGCACTGATAAAGGCTAAGAACGCTCCACACCCTTTTCGCACCCACTTTTCTACTTTTAAAGCAGACACCACATTAGACAGATAGTTCCTCCTTTTACCTATCATCATCACTTCCTTATCCTCCGAGGTTTTTAGTACCATCTGTTTTGCAAAGACAATCCAAGTTCGCATCGGGTTTCACCAACCACCCATGCCCAAAATAAGGTCGAACTCGCTGAATGGCGCTTCCATCAAGTCCGCTGTAAAAAACTTCTCCTTGAATTTCTAAGGGTACATCCCTAAATAATTTATTTACTACCACCGATCGTCCTAAAGGACTAATCACGCTTGTTTCTCTAGCGTAAATTTCAGATCTAATATTCGTGAGTTCCGCACACAAAACATGAAACATACGAATGGGTGGATCCAATATCTATTAAAGCAGTAACAGGTACATTAGCTATGAAAAACGTACCGGTTATGACTCAGGTGCATCGCCGTCCTCTCGACGTCTGACCGCGTAGACCAGACTTGACTGTCTCGTCTCTGCGTTACCCCTATTACCGGTACCTCTACCCGGTGCACCTTGACCTCGTCCTACACCATTACCACCTCGACCTAACCCACGGCCTCTCGGCGGCTGCTGAACGCCTCCAGCTGGTGGTGCAAATCTGTTACAAACTCCCTGAGTTTGAGCAGGCTCTCGAGGGCAATCCCTAAACCGATGGTCCTTAGATCCACATCTGAAACAGCCACCAGTTCTCTTCCAGCATTTACCCGAGTGAAGTCTCCCACAATCCGCATAAGGCAGTAACTGATTGGTAGCATCTGGAGCACCCGCTCGTACTGGTCCCTCATTCCTGGGCCTTTTCTGAAAACCTCTAGCAGGGCCTGAGTGCCCAGAGTCTCTCTTGTGTCTGACCTTATCCTTATCTCGGTTTTGCCGTTCCGAGTGCTTAACCTCTTCAGCTATCTTAACTTTTCCCACAAGTGGAAAAATTTCTCTCCTTCTGTGGGGCTATCAGTACCCGCAACTCATCACGCAACCCGTCCTCAAAACACACACAGCGATCATAATCAGTCGGCACTATTTCCCGAGCGTACCGACTAAGACGCAAAAATTCTGCCTCGTATGCTGCCACAGATTTACCTCCTTAGACCAGATTCAGGAATTCCTTCCTTCGAGCATCCACATAGCTAGCCCCGACATATTTTCCTTGAAACATGGTCTTAAAGAATTCCCAGGTAATGCGATCGGCCTGAGTGCCTTCTCGAACAGTGAGCCACCCTTGGTATGCCTCGTCTCTCAGCAAAGACACTACTCCTTTCAGTTTCTGCTCGGCGGTGCAATCCAGATCGTCCATGATCCGCTCCACAGCCTCAAGCCAGTACTCCGCTACATTAGGGGCTACACCCGAAATACCTCTAAAAACTTTAGCCCCATTCGATCTGAGTCGCTCCGATATTGACCCACGAGCTGCTCATCCAGTTCTTGCCCCAGCAACCCTTTCTAGAACTCGGAACATCGCTTGGGACAGAGCGTCGTCCTCTTTCATTCGATCATGTGACCCAGCTTCAGTCACTGGTGATGCAAGGGCGTCCATTTTCGGCATATGTCTCGATGCCTCAGATACAACTCTAGCACCTCAGCCTCTACCACGGCCGCGTCTACCGCGTCCACGTCCTCTAGCGCTCATATTTGCTAGTTCGATTTAATCTGATTACAAGTCTTATGAATTAGTATACTATTCCATTTTTATTAAGCAATGTTTTATGGAGTATAAGAGTAGAAGTTGTTTTCGTAAACGTATCCTAAAGTCTCAATCTCTATAGTTTCAGCTCCTAAAGCTAAAAGTTCTAGAGTATTTCTATTTTGTGGAGTTTTCTTACCACAGTCATAACATTATAATCATAATCATAAAATGATAACATATACTTACTTGACTTGGTGCCGGATACTCGGGGTGCCATACTTCCTTTAAAATAACATTTCTAATTTAAAATTCAAACAGCTTTGGAAAATGATTTTGAACCCAAACCACAGCCGAGTTTTGTAATCGGGCTCTGATACCATAAAATGTAACACCCCAAACCCGGCCCATGCGTTATGACCGGATCTGACATGTCACATGAGAAAACGTGTAAAATCCTTTTTATTCGTACTAAAATAGGTATTATTTTGTTATAATCAAGAAAACAAGCTTGATTTGAAATATTTGATAAAATACAACTAATCTCGAAGGTTGATTGATAAATCGATAATTTGAACTAGTAATCTTATAAAACCGTGACTTTTGAAAATTTCGTTGATAATTTGAAAGAAAATTTTCGAGTTAAAATATTTGAAAAAAAGTTTGTTATGAAATCCATTTGTTAATCTATTTTGTAAAATCCTTTATTTAAATTTTTAGAAAAATCTCCATTTAAAACAATTCAAGCAATATAGTAAGTACGTCAAAACATAAAGCAAAAATAAAGAAATATTCCAGAGGCCTTATTACAACATAAAAACCCAAAATAGTAAAAGTACTAAAGTGAACGGAAATAGAAATCTAAAGTTCAATAAAAACCATTTCTGAAGTATGGCCTCCACCCAGTCATCCATGGCCCGAGTCCACATCACTGAGCATTACATGCAAGGGTTAAGGAAACGGGGTGAGTTACTAGAACTCAGTGTATAATCCCCTTACTGTTATCCACTGGGCCTGAACCTGTATAGCAACATCTTGGGCCTAAGCCCATTACAAAGTAATAAATAAATGACATGAATGCAACCCATCCCATCCAGCCAATCTCTCCCCCGACCAGCCAATCTCTCCTTTGGGGATCAAGTCAACCCACCCCGCCATTCTCTACAATTTGCAGTCAAACTGCCATTTATAATATTTTTGTAGTTGAACCACCAGAGTCATAATCAAGCACATTAATAAACAAATTGTGGCAATGCCACCAGGCTACACTTCTCTTCATTCAATTTTCCCATCCCATGCAATATGTAGAGATGCAACATACATAATAACAATCATTAATCTATTGTATACTTTTAATGAATCGCCCCTTTAAAGCAATATAATAATTTGGCCCACTAAGGCATTTTAATAAATCGGCCCATAGGGGCATTTCGGTAATTCGACCAATAGGGGCATTGCGGTAATTCAGCCCATAGGGGCATTTCGGTAATTTATACAAATTAACACCGATTTTGATAAATCTTTAGAAATAATGAAATTTAAGCAATTTCTCAATTTATGCCATATTACGGTTTTTAGCCTTATAATAATAACAATCAACTATCAAACTTGTTACCGAATCATAATCTACGGAATTGCGGTGTGAGATTACACACCTGATTACGGTAAGTATTAAACTCTCTTGATCGTCGGCACCTATGACATCATAACACTCAATTAATCTAATGAACGAGATTTTTATTAATCTAAATCTAAACAAAGCGATCTATTAAAACGCTTACCCTCGATATCGTGAACAACCACGATTTGTCTATTCTCACCGGATGATGGTCCACAACTCGGTGGGAAATCTCGAATCGCTGAAATCGCTCTACGCTTGAACTTAGGAGTAGGAATTGTAAATCCACTCCTTTTGTGTTCTCCAATAGCTTTTCCTTTCAACTCGGTTCCACTTGCCTCCATTGAAAAAGTCTTAATCAAAACGATATTACAGAATATATTGATTGCCTAAGGAAAAAGGGTTTGGCTTACCACTATTTCTGTAGAATCCACAAGTAGAGAATATCGAGTGATTTCGTCCCTAACAACATAATCGATTAGCCAAACTTTCAATCCGATTAACACAATAATTGAGTAGCGATATCGAATGGATTATGAAGGGACTCCTTACCTTAATCGATGATGATCCCGATTCCCACCGATTGGTTTATGACTAGGGATGAATAGGCAATGATGTGGTATTCGGCCAAACCACTAGAATACTACAAATAGAAGATTATCAAAATATGAGGGAGTATGGAAGAACACCATTTGGGTTTTAGAAACAAGATGAGATAACCAAATGATGAGGAATACTCATTTGGCTAAAGAGAGAAGAAAATGAAAGGATTTGAATGAAACACTTACCCGGTTTAATCAAGAAAGAAAAGTTCAACTTGTAAGATGGAGAAGATGATTAATTTTTGGCTTTTGAATAGAAAAAGGGTTGATGAAATGATCAAAAGAAAAGAAAAGATGAAGGAGGAGTGCTTTGTTAGTTTCGACTAACAAAAGAAAAAAAGAACAATAGTGGGTTAAGTGTTGCGGCAAAACAAAGAAGTAAGATGAATAATTAGGCTAGGTGTTTCGGCTATCAAAGAAAGAATGACCAAAATGTATTGAGGTTTCGGTCAAAACAAAGAAAAAAATGCTCACTTTTAGCTTTGGAGTTTTCGGCAAAGAGGGAAGAAATTGGAAAAAGGAAAAGGTCACCAAAATGTTAAGGAGAAAAATAACCTCCCGTGCACCAAAATTTTGTCAAAATTACCAAAGAGAAAAGAGAAATTATGCTCTCACTATTCCCTAACCAAAACCGTGCATCACTTTGCCTAAAGGAAGAATGTTGACCATAATTATTTCCAAACATCTTCCACACTTTAAGCCAACATGTTCCCTATTCTTTCCTTTTCTTTTTTTCTTATTTCCTTCCAAAGCCTTGGCCGACACTATGGATGAATAGCACAAAAAAATAATCAAAATTTTCACCAAGTGGGATTCGAACCTCTTCCCCTAAAGCCCTTCATGTGATGCCACATCCTCTTTACCATATGCTCATTTTATGCTAGCAATTTACTCACTTATTTCCATAAGCATTGATGCCACCCACCTTCTCCCCCCCTAAGGGCTTAAACACAAATTTTTTACTAAGGCCCAACTCAACCCCGAGCCTTCTTAGAACCATAAAAACCTACACAATTAATATTTTAACTAATCTATCACAAGATATAATGCACACACATAAATTCTGAATTTCAGGATGTTACAATATGTCTTAGAAAGGGAAAAAGTATGGGCTATCAAGTTTATTATTCTTTTGTAAATGGCTAAGTGATTGGCCAAGATTGACTAAGTATGTATGTTATTGATATCAATTAAGCATGTTGTATTGTTCATGAAAGATGTAATACTTGAGTTGTTTGAATTGAGCTTGAGTTTGGTCTTGATTTCAGGGTGGCAATTGGCTTGGTAAATAGCCTCTAAGTGCCCACACGGATGGACACACGGGCGTGTGTCTAGGCCGTGTGCACCCTGCACCATTGTATCTTAAGTCAGAATAGACCATAGACTAGTCACACGGGCGTGTGTCTAGACTCTAGGCCGTGTTAAGGTAGTCAGTGTGAACCACGAGTGGTAAGCACAGGCGTGTGCCTTAGCCGTGGGGCATTGGCAGAATGCTGGGGTTTTAGGCACGGTTTGGGGCCACAGGTGTGTCCAGGCCGTGTGTAATTTGCCAGTATCCTCCACGGGTGAAAGACACGGGCATGTTTTAGGGGTGCACGGGCGTGTCCCCTACAACATGGGCGTGTGACCCCTGCTCCAAAGAAAAGTTTCTGAATAAGTTCTAAAAGTTTTTAGATAAGTGTTTAAGGCCTCGTAAGCTCGTGAAAGGTATGAATAGACTGAGAAAAAGAAGCTTTTAATTTGGAACAAAACATTATAGCCCGTCAGTACATGTTTATGTGAGTTCAAGCATGGTAATGTCTCGTATCCAGTCTTGGTCTCGGACTCGAGTATGAGGTGTTACATTTAATGGTATCAGAGCTACGGTTTAGTCAGTTCTAGGACTAACGTAGCACGAGCACGAGTCTAGCTATACATGCCATACCTAAGAATGTTTTTAAAATGATAGTGTGATGACTCCTGACGACTTAAATTATGTTTATACATTTAGTAAATGGATCCCGATAGAGCTGTGGCAGATGACGCAAAAAGTAACGTGTCGGCTCCCGCTGAAAGGACGGTGCCGAACGAGCATGAGAACAGACCCACTACAGTGAGTCAAGAGGGAGGAGAAGAGGCTAGAGAAGCCTTCCTCCATACGATGAATACATGGTATATAGAGTTTGTTCGTACGAACCCGAATGCGCAACCCCCTCTACCCCCACCTATTCCTCAACCTATCCAGTAGCCCGTCAAGTAGTAGAGGTGGTAAGAGGAGAGAAGCCTCCGGTTGAGATGATTAGGAAACATGGGGCAGAAGAATTCCGGGCTAGAAAAGATGATGATCTGAAAAAGGCTGAGTTCGGGATAGAAAATACTATCAGGGTATTTAATGAGGTGTCATGCACACCTGAGGAATGCATGAAGTGTGTAGTCTCTCTTTTAAGAGATTCTGCTTACCAATGATGGAACACCCTTGTGTCAGTGGTACCGAAGGAAAAGATCACATGGGAATTTTTCCAAGAAGAGTTCAAGAAAAAGTATATCAGTCAAAGGTTTGTGGACAAGAAAAGAAAGGAATTCCTAGAACTGAAGCAAGGCAAAATGTCTGTGATTGATTACGCGCGCGAGTTTCTGCGACTCAGTAAATACGCTCGAGAGTGTGTATCCACCGAGGCCATCACGAGCAAGAGATTTGAAGATGGGCTAAATGATGACATCAAATTTTTGTTGCTGTCCTAGAACTAAAGGAGTTCGTTGTGCTAGTAGAGAGGGCTTGTAAAGCTGAAGAACTAGTAAAAGAGAAGAGAAAGGCTGAAATGGAGTCTCGTGACTCTAAAAAGAGAAAGTGGAATAAGTCTTTCCAATCCTCATCCAAGAATTCAAGAGATTTCTCTACCCGATCGACTACTTCCACTGGGTTTTCAAGGAAGGACAAGAGTAAGCAGTATTCGGGAAGTAAGGCACAGACGACCTCAGTTGCTAGTGTGGGGAATATCAGATCGGATAGACCCGAATGCCCCCAGTGTGGCAGACGTCATCTTGGAGAATGTCGAGCACATGAAAATGCATGTTTCAGATGTGGTTCCCAGGACCACTACATAAAATATTGTCCAGAGACAATGAAAGAAAATAGAGCTCAGAACCCGAGATCCGGGAGTGTGGTCAGAGAAAGACCGCAAAGGAACTGTAACATCTTGATTCAGGGCCTAGTCGGAATAGTGGTGTGAGACCACAAATCTAAGTTAGTAAATTGAGTTCTTAAGGCTTATGACATGTTTGCATCATAGTATTAAAGTTCCATGTAGAAATTTTGTGAAATTGACATGGAATGATCAAATAGGACTAAATTGCAAAAGTTGCAAAATATGAGTTTCTAGAAGCTTTTTGTATGAAATAGCTTTAGAATATTAATTAGAAGTCCCTAAATAGAAATTTTCCCAAATTATAAGTTTTGGACAAAAATGGACATGAGTTAGTAAAAGGGAAATTTTTAAAGAGAAGGGCATTTTGGTCATTTGTCTAATAAATGATTAAAATAGGAAAAAGATGATAAAAATTTCAATCATCTTCTTTCTTGGTGCCGAAAATTTGAAGAACCCCATAGGTAGGGTTTGTTCATCTTTCAAGCTTGCTAGTAAGTTCATCTTAGTCCCGTTTTTAATATTCTTCATATTTTTGAAGTTATCGTATTATGAAATAGCTATTTTTAGCTATAAACTAAGCTAAGATGCATGTTCAAAAATCTACCCAAGAGTGACATGCTTGTAAAATGATATTTTATGGAAGTCTATGAGAGTTTGATGTTAGATAAACATCTTTTCCTTAGTGAATTTCATGAAAATGATAATATGGACTAATTTGTAATAGTTATGAAATTAGTCATATCTGTTAGAAATAATTGATGATGGTTATAGTAGAGAAAATGAATCAGCTAAGCATGAAGTTTAAGAAACTTGAATGAGATTCATTTTACGAGCCTTAGGGCAAAAGTGCAAATATGAGAAAGTATATGGGCAAAATAGTAATTTTGCCAAAGTATGTGTTAAGAGTCATTTTAGTCAATGTGAGTATTAAATGATCTATTTGTGATTATAGATCAAGAAAAATGAAGCCCGGATCGAAACCGAGGCAAGAACAAAGTCGAGAACTAAATTGCATATCTACATACATTTTTGTATATTGAGGTAAGTTTGTATGATTTCTAAGCTTTATGATTAATATTATTGAATTGCTTGGTATAATGTATAATATTATCATGAAAATGTTTAATGTCATGTTAAACAAAGAAATCAATAAGATTAAGCAAGAGAAATTCCCTATTGAAGTTGAATTACCTAGGATACTCGATCTACCACATGAAATGAGAAAGCCCGTATAAGACCAAGCCAAGGCATGGCATCGGCAACCAAGCAAGTTATCATGTAAGACCAAGACAAGTCTTGGCATTGAAGAGTTTTTATGAGATGAAGACCCATGTAAGTCCAAGCCAAGGCATGGCATTGGTGAGTCTCCAAGAAAAGATCTCATGTAAGTCCAAGACAAGTCTTGGCATTGAAAAGCTATCAAGAGATAGAGATCCCATGTAAGTCCAAGCCAAGGCATGGAATTGGTGAGTAACAAGAAAGATTTCATGTAAGTCCAAGCCAAGGCTCGGCATTGACCAGTTCATGAGTAAAGATACCAAGTAAGACCATGTCAAGACATGGCAATGGTAAGTTCCCAAGGGAACTCACGAGAAAGACTTCGTATAATTCCATGTCAAGACATGGCCTCGAACCCAAGATGAGATATTCCATGTAAGACCGTATCTAGGATATGGCTTTGGCATCAAGCTATATGTGGAGTGAGATTTATTATCCTCGGTTATTCACAGAAATTCATCGGGGAAAAATGAGTAAAGCTCAAATGAGATAATAAGAAAGTTGAGTAAGCAAAGTTATTATCAAGTTGAAAATGAGTATTATTCATGTTATAAATGATTAATCAGAGATTATGATTATTATATTAAAGTATGCTGATCAATGTGATCAAGTGATACAGGTACCTTGTTTACCTTTCAAGTATGAGACTAGTAAGTTTCATGGGATATGTAAGAATCAAGTATGAGTAAGTAAGCTTTATAGCTGAAATTTATGATACCATTATTTATGTCAAATGGTTTATATTAAGCAAGTATGTTTCTATGAGCATTATACAAACTTACTAAACTAAATGCTTACATCTTTTATTCTTTCTTTCTATATAGTCCCGCCAAGCTAACTTGTGGATCGTTGAAGTCAGAGCTCGAAGCACACTATCAATTCTTATTTTGGTATAGCCAAGTTGAAATTATATTAAGTATGGCATGTATAGGAAACATTTCATTTTGAGTATATGTCTTAGAAAGGGCAAAAGTATGGGCTATCAAGTTTACTATTCTTTTGTAAATGGCTAAGTGATTGGCCAAGATTGACTAAGTATGCATGTTATTGATATCAATGAAGCATGTTGTATTGTTCATGAAAGATGTAATACTTGAGTTGCTGAATTGAGCTTGAGTTTGGTCTTGATTTTAGGGTGGCAATTGGCTTAGTAAATAGCCTCTAAGTGCCCACACGGATGGACACACGGGCGTGTGTCTAGGCCGTGTGCACCCTGCACCATTGTATCTTAAGTCAGAATACACCACGGACTGGTCACACGGGTGTGTGTCTAGACTCTAGGCCGTGTTAAGGTAGTCAGTGTGCACGACCGGTGGTAAGCACGGGCGTGTGCCTTGGCCGTGGGGCATTGGCAGAATGCTGGGGTTTTAGGCACGGTTAGGGGCCACGGGCATGTCAAGGCCGTGCGTAATTTGCCAGTATCCTCCACGGGTGAAAGACATGGGCATGTTTTAGGGGTGCACGGGCGTGTCCCCTACAACATGGGCGTGTGACCCCTACTCCAAAGAAAAGTTTCTGAATATGATCCGAATTTTTTTAGATAAGTGTTTAAGGCCTCGTAGGCTCATGAAAGGTATGAATAGATTAAGAAAGATAAGCTTTTAATTTGGAACAAAACTTTATAGCCCGTAAGTACATGTTTATGTGAGTTCAAGCATGGTAATGTCTCGTATCCAGTCTTGGTCTCGGACTCGGGTATGGGGTGTTACATTTAGTGGTATCAGAGCTATGGTTTAGTCAGTTCTAGGACAAACGTAGCACGAGCACGAGTCTAACTATACAGGCCATACATAAGAATGTTTTTAAAATGATAGTGTGATGACTCCTGATGACTTAAATTATGTTTATACATTTAGTAAATGGATCCCGATAGAGCTGTGGCAGATGACGCAGAAAGTAACACGCCGGCTCCCGCTGAAAGGACGGTGCTGAACGAGCATGAGAATAGACCCACTACGGTGAGTCAAGAAGGAGGAGAAGAGGCTAGAGAAGCCTTCCTCCATATGATGAATACATGGTATACGGAGTTCGTTCGTACGAACCCGAATGCGCAACCCCCTCCACCCTTACCTATTCCTAAACCTATCCCAGTAGCCCCTCAGGTAGTAGAGGTGGTAAGAGGAGAGAAGCCTTTGGTTGAAATGATTAGGAAACATGGGGCAGAAGAATTTCGGGCTAGAAAAGATGATGATCCGAAAAAGGCTGAGTTCGGGATAGAAAATACTATCAGGGTATTTAATGAGTTGTCATGCACACCTGAGGAATGCATGAAGTGTGTAGTCTCTCTTTTAAGAGATTCTGCTTACCAATGGTGGCACACCCTTGTGTCGGTGGTACCGAGGGAAAAGATCACATGGGAATTTTTTTCAAGAAGAGTTCAAGAAAAAGTATATCAGTCAAAGGTTTGTGGACAAGAAAAGAAAGGAATTCCTAGAACTGAAGCAAGGCAAAATGTCTGTGGATCGATTACGAATGAAGTTTCTGCGACTCAAGAAATACGCTCGAGAGTGTGTATCCACCGAGGCCATCATGAGCAAGAGATTTGAAGATGGGCTAAATGATGACGTCAAATTTTTGTTGTTGTCCTAGAACTGAAGGAGTTCGTTGTGCTAGTAGAGGGGGCTTGTAAAGCTGAAGAACTAGTAAAAGAGAAGAGAAAGGCTGAAATGGAGTCTCGTGACTCTAAAAAGAGTAAGTGGAATAAGTCTTTCCAATCCTCATCCAAGAACTCAAGAGAATTCTCTACCCGATTGGCTACTTCCACTGGGTTTTCAAGAAAGGACAAGAGTAAGTAGTATTCGAGAAGTAAGGCACATACGACCTAAGTTGCTAGTGTGGGGAAAATCCGATCGGATAGACCCGAATGCCTCCAGTGTGGCAGACGTCATCTTGGAGAATGTCAAGCACAGAAAAATGCATGTTTCAGATGTGGTTCCCAGGACCACTACATGAAAGACTGTCCAGAGACAATGAAATAAAATATAGCTCAGAACCCGAGATCCGGGAGTGTGGTCAGAGGAAGATCGCAGAGGAATTGTAACATCCAGATTCAGGGCCTAGTCAGAATAGTGGTGCAAGACCACAAATCTAAGTTAGTAAATTGAGTTCTTAAGGTTTATGACATGTTTGCATGATAGTATTAAAGTTCCATGTAGAAATTTTGTGAAATTGACATGGAATGATCAAATAGGACTAAATTGCAAAAGTTGCAAAATATGAGTTTCTAGAAGCTTTTTGTATGAAATAGCTTTAGAATATTAATTAGAAGTCCTTAAATAGTAATTTTCCCAAATTATAAGTTTTGGACGAAAATGGACATGAGCTAGTAAAAGGGAAAATTTTAAAGAGAAGGGCATTTTGGTCATTTGTCTAATAAATGATTAAAATAGGAAAAAGATTATAAAAATTTCATTCATCTTCTTCCTTGGTGCCAAAAATTTGAAGAACCCCATAGCTAGGGTTTGTTCATCTTTCAAGCTTGCTAGTAAGTTCATCTTAGTCCCGTTTTTAATATTCTTCGTATTTTTAAAGTTCTCGTATTATGAAATAGCTATTTTTAGCTATAAAATAAGCTAAGATGCATGTTCAAAAATCTACCTAAGAGTGACATGCTTGTAAAATGATATTTTATGGAAGTCTATGAGAGTTTGATGTTAGATAAACATCTTTTCCTTAGTGAATTTCATGAAAAATGATAGTATGGACTAATTTGTAATAGTTATGAAATTAGTCATATCTATTAGAAATAGTGAGAATTGATGATGGTTATATTATAGAAAATGAATCAGCTAAGCATGAAGCTTAAGAAAGTTGAATGAGATTCATTTTACGAGCCTTAGGGCAAAAGTACAAATTTGAGAAAGTATAGGGGCAAAATAGTAATTTTGCTAAAGTATGTGTAAGAGTTAGTTTAGTCAATGTGAGTATTAAATGATCCATTTGTGATTATAGATCAAGATAAATGAAGCCCGGATCGAAACCGAGGCAAGAACAAAGTTAAGGACTAAATTGCATATCTACATACATTTTTGTATATTGAGGTAAGTTTGTATGATTTCTAAGCTTTATGATTAATATCATTGAATTGCTTGGTATAATGTATAATATTATCATGAAAATTTTTAATGTCATGTTAAACAAAGAAATCAATAAGATTAAGCAAGATAAATTCCCTATTGAAGTTGAATTACCTAGGATACTCGATCTACCACATGAAATGAGAAAGCTCGTATAAGACAAAGCCAAGGCATGGCATCGGCAACCAAGCAAGTTATCATGTAAGACCAAGACAAGTCTTGGCATTGAAGAGTTTTTATGAGATGAAGACCCATGTAAGTCCAAGCCAAGGCATGGCATTGGTGAGTCTCCAAGCAAAGATGTCATGTAAGTCCAAGACAAGTCTTTGGCATTGAAAAGCTATCAAGAGATAGAGATCCCATGTAAGTCCAAGCCAAGGCATGGCATTGGTGAGTAACAAGAAAGATTTCATGTAAGTCCAAGCCAAGGCTAGGCATTGACTAGTTCATGAGTAAAGATACCAAGTAAGACCATGTCAAGACATGGCCATGGTAAGGTCCCAAGGGAACTCACGAGAAAGACTTCGTATAAGTCCATGTCAAGACATGGCCTCGAACCAAAGATCAGATATTCCATGTAAGACCGTATCCAGGATATGGCTTTGGCATCAAGCTATATGTGGAGTGAGATTTAATATCCTCGATTATTTATAGAAATTCATCGGGGAAAAACGAGTAAAGCTCAAATGAGATAATAAGAAAGTTGAGTAAGCAAAGTTATTATCAAGTTGAAATTGAGTATTATTCATGTTATGAATGATTAATCAGAGATTATGATTATTATGTTAAAGTATGCTGATCAATGTGATCAAGTGATACAGGTACCTTGTTTGCCTTTCAAGTATGAGACTAGTAAGTTTCATGAGATATGTAAGAATCAAGTATGAGTAAGTAAGCTTTATAGCTGAAATTTATGATACCATTGTTTATGTCAAATGGTTTATATTAAGCAAGTATGTTGCTATGAGCATTATGCAAACTTACTAAGCTAAATGCTTACGTCTTTTATTCTTTCTTTTTATGTAGTCCCGCCAAGATAACTTGTGGATCGTTGAAGTCGGAGCTCAAAGCACACTATCAATCCTTATTTTGGTATAGCCAAGTTGAAATTATATTAAGTATGGCATGTATAGGAAACATTTCATTTTGAGTATATGTCTTAGAATGGGCAAAAGTATGGGCTATCAAGTTTATTATTCTTTTGTAAATGGCTAAGTGATTGGCCAAGATTGACTAAGTATGTATGTTATTGATATCAATGAAGCATGTTGTATTGTTCATGAAAGATGTAATACTTGAGTTGCTGAATTGAGCTTGAGTTTGGTCTTGATTTCAGGGTGGCAATTGGCTTGGTAAATAGCCATTAAGGTAGTGTCTAGGCCATGTGCACCCTGCACCATTGTATCTTAAGTCAGAATAGACCACGGACTAGTCACACGGGCGTGTGTCTAGACTCTAGGCCGTGTTAAGGTAGTCAGTGTACACCACGAGTGGTAAGCACGGGCGTGTGCCTTGGCCGTGGGGCATTAGCAGAATGCTGGGATTTTAGGCACGGTTTGGGGCAACGGGCGTGTCCAGGCCGTGTGTAATTTGCCAGTATCCTCCACGGGTGAAAGACACGGGCATGTTTTAGGGGTGCACGGGCGTGTCCCCTACAACATGGGCGTGTGACCCCTACTCCAAAGAAAAGTTTCTGAATAAGTTCCAAAAGTTTTTAGATAAGTGTTTAAAGCCTCGTAGGCTCATGAAAGGTATGAATAGACTGAGAAAGAGAAGCTTTTAATTCGGAACAAAACTTTTTAGCCCGTAAGTACATGTTTATGTGAGTTCAAGCATGGTAATGTCTCGTATCCAGTCTTTGTCTCAGACTCGGGTATGGGGTGTTACATTTAGTGGTATCAGAGCTACGGTTTAGTCTGTTCTAGGACTAACGTAGCACGAGCATGAGTCTAGCTATACATGCCATACGTAAGAATGTTTTTATAATGATAGTGTGACGACTCCTGACGACTTAAATTATGTTTATACATTTGGTAAATCGATCCCGATAGAGCTGTGGCGAATGACGTAAAAAGTAATGCGCCGGGTCCCGCTGAAGGGACGGTGCCGAACGAGCATGAGAATAGACCCACTACGGTGAATCAAAAAGGAGGAGAAGAGGCTAGAGAAGCCTTCCTTCATATGATGAATACATGGTATACGGAGTTCGTTCGTACGAACCCGAATGCGCAACCCCCTCCACCCCCACCTATTCCTCAACCTATCCCAGTAGCCCCTCAAGTAGTAGAGGTGGTAAGAGGAGAGAAGTCTTCGGTTGATAGGTTTAGGAAACATGGGGTAGAAGAATTCTGGGCTAGAAAAGATGATGATCTGGAAAAGGCTGAGTTCTGGATAGAAAATACTATCAGGGTATTTAATGAGTTGTCATGCACACCTGAGGAATGCATGAAGTGTGTAGTCTCTCTTTTAAGAGATTCTGCTTACCAATGGTGGAACACCCTTGTGTCGGTGGTACCGAAGGAAAAGATCACATGGGAATTTTTCCAAGAAGAGTTCAAGAAAATGTATATCAGTCAAAGGTTTGTGGACTAGAACAGAAAGGAATTTCTAGAACTGAAGCAAGGCAAAATGTCTGTGACTGATTACGAGCGTGAGTTTGTGCGACTCAGTAAATACGCTCGAGAGTGTGTATCCACCGAGGCCATCATGAGCAAGAGATTTGAAGATGGGCTAAATGATGACATCAAATTGTTTGTTGCTGTCCTAGAACTGAAGGAATTCGTTGTGCTAGTAGAGAGGGCTTGTAAAGCCGAAGAACTAGTAAAGGAGAAGAGAAAGGCTGAAATGGAGTCTCGTGACTCTAAAAAGAGATAGTGGAATAAGTCTTTCCAATCCTCATCCAAGAAGTCAAGAGATTTCTCTACCCGATCGGCTACTTCCACTGGGTTTTCAAGGAGGGACAAGAGTAAGCAGTATTCGGGAAGTAAGGCACAGACGACTTCAGTTGCTAGTGTGGGGAACATCCGATCGGATAGACCCGAATGCCCCCAGTGTGGCAGACGTCATCTTGGAAAATGTCGAGCACATGAAAATACATGTTTTAGATGTGGTTCCAAGGACCACTACATAAAAGATTGTCCAGAGACAATGAAAGAAAATAGAGCTCAGAACCCGAGATCCGGGAGTGTGGTCAGAGGAGGACCGCAGAAGAATCCAGGAAGTGGGGCAAGAAGAAGAGGTAACCCTAGAGAGCAGGCTGCGAGACCCGAGGGTAGGGCGCCTTCGAGGACTTATGCCATTTGCACTCGCGAAGAGGCATCTTCCCATGATTTATTACAGGTACCTTTTCTCTTCATGATATCAAAGTTATTGCTTTAATAGACCCCGGATCCACGCACTCTTACATTTGTATGAAACTAGTATCCAGTATAAATATGCTTATAGATTCTACAAAATTTACGATTAAGGTATCGAATCCTTTAGGCAAGAGTGTGTTAGTTAATAAAGTATGTAAAAATTGTCCATTAATGATTAAAGGTCATTATTTTAAAGCAAATCTTATGTTGCTACCATTTGATGAGTTTGACATCATTCTTGGTATGGACTGGTTGACCACTCATGATGTAATAGTTAATTGTAGGAAGAAATATATTGAGATGAGATGTGAGAATGGGGATACTCTCGATATAGAATCAGATGAGCAAAGTAAATCACCGGCAATGATTTTTCACATGACGGCACAGAGATACATAAGAAAAGGGTATGAGGCATATTTGGCCTTTGTGAAGAATGATAAAGAAACAGGGTTAAAGATTGAGACAGTACCAATAGTATGTGAGTACGTGGATGTTTTTCCCTAAGAATTACCAGGACTACGACCAGTTAGAGAGGTTGAGTTTAGCATTGAGCTAGCTCCCGATACTATACCGATATCTATTACTCCTTACAGAATGGCCCCAACGGAGTTGAAAGAGTTGAAGTTACAGTTGCAGGAATTAACAGATAAAGGCTTTGCAAGATCAAGTTGTTCACCATGGGGTGCTCCGATTTTTTTGAAGTAGGATGGCACCATGAGATTGTGCATAGATTATAGTCAGCTTAATAAAGTGACGGTAAAGAACAAGTACCCATTGCCTAGGATCGATGATTTGTTCGACCAATTGAAAGGAGCCACTGTGTTCTCCAAAATAGACTTGAGATCAGGGTACTACCAGCTGAGAGTAAGAGAATCAGATGTGTCCAAGACAGCTTTTCGAACAAGGTATGGGCATTATGAATTTTTGTCATGCCCTTTGGTTTAATTAATGCTCCTGCGGTATTCATGGACTTAATGAACCACATTTTTGGACCATACCTCGACAAGTTTGTAGTCGTTTTCATTGACGACATACTGATTTATTCCCGAGATGAGAATGAGCATGCTGAGAACCTACGGACAGTTTTACAGAGTCTTCAGGAAAATCAATTATATGCCAAGTTCAGTAAAAGTGAAATTTGGCTCAAGAAAGTAGGATATCTTGGACATATTGTCTCGAGAGATGGAGTCCGAGTAGATCCAAGTAAGATTTCGGCCATAATGGATTGGAATCCACCAAGAAATGTCTCGGAGGTTAGAAGTTTTCTAGGCCTAGCTGGCTATTATAGACGATTCGTCAAGGGGTTTTCTATGATTGCAACCCCGATGACTAAATTGTTACAGAAAAATGTGAAGTTTGAGTGGACAGAAAGATGCCAACAAAGTTTCGAGAAACTGAAAGCGATGTTGACAGAAGCTCCAGTTCAGGTACAACCTGAGACAGGGAAAGAATTTGTGATTTACAGTGATGCATCCTTAAATGGATTAGGCTGTGTACTTATGCAAGAAGGCAAAGTGATTGCTTACGCCTCAAGACAGTTGAAGCCACATGAGAAGAATTATCCGACCCACGATCTAGAGTTGGCTGCCATAGTCTTCGCATTGAAGATATGGAGACACCATCTATATGGTGAGAGATGTCGGATCTTCACCGATCACAAAAGTTTGAAGTACTTGATGACGCAGAAAGAGTTGAACTTAAGGCAGTGGAGATGGTTAGAGTTGATAAAAGACTATGAATTGGTCATTGACTACCATCCCGGGAAGGCGAATGTGGTCGCCGACGCTTTGAGTAGAAAATCCCTATTTGCATTAAGGGGAATGAATTCACGGATGACTTTATCTGACGATGGTTCTATTCTAGCTGAGTTGTGAGCTAGACTGACTTTCCTCCAAGAGATCATTGAAGCTCAAAAAGAAGATAGTGGATTGCAAGTCAAGAGAGCTCAGTGCGAGAAAGATGTTGAGTCTGATTTCCAGATTAGTCCCAATGGAAGTCTGAAGTTCAAACATAGAGTTTGTGTACCGAAAAAGGAAGAGCTTATTAAGGGAATTTTGCATGAGGCCCATAACGGATGTTTGTCTGTACATCCGGGTGGTACCAAGATGTATAATGATTTGAAGCAACAGTATTGGTGGCCGACAATGAAGAAAGATATTTCAGAGTTTGTTTCCAAATGCTTGATTTGTCAGCAAGTAAAGGCTGAACATCAAGTACCTTCGGGTTTACTTCAACCCATTTTGGTTCCAGAGTGGAAATGGGACCGTATTACTATGGATTTTGTAACGGGTCTACCATTATCTCCGAGCAAGAAAGATGTTGTATGGGTTATAGTTGATAGACTCACAAAGTCATCTCATTTTATACCTGTACGAGTTGATTACTCACTAGACAAGTTGGCAAACTTGTACATTTCAAAAATTGTAAGGCTTCATGGTGTTCCATTGTCAATCATCTCGGATAGAGATCCGAGGTTTACATCCAGATTTTGGAAGAAGTTATAAGAGGCCTTGGGTACAAAGTTGAACTTTAGTACCGCTTTTCATCCTCAAACTGACGGTCAGTTGGAGAGGTTAATTCAAGTACTCGAGGATGTGCTCAGATGTTGTATTCTTGAATTCCGAGGTAGTTGGGAAAAGTTTCTCCCATTGGTAGAGTTTGCCTACTATAATAGTTTTCAGTCGAGTTTATAGATGGCGCCTTATGAGGCTCTATATGGGCGAAAGTGTAGAACGCCTTTATTTTGGACTGAACTCAAGGAAAACCAAATTCATGGGGTTGATTTGGTTAGAGAAGCTGAAGAGAAGGTGAAAGTGATACGAGAATGTTTAAAAGCTGCATCAAACAGACAAAAGTCCTATTCGAACTTAAAAAGAAAAGAGATTGAGTATCAAGTCAGAGATAAAGTTTTCTTGAAAGTGTCACCATGGAGAAAAGTTCTCAGATTTGGGCGGAAAGGCAAGTTGAGTCCACATTTTACTGGACCGTATGAGATTACCGAGAAAGTTGGGCAGGTAGCTTACAGATTGACTCTGCCATCAGAGTTAGAAAAGATACATGATGTGTTTCACGTGTCAATGTTGAGACGCTACCGATCAGATCCTTCACATGTAATTACCCCGTCAGAGATAGAGATTCATCCCGACATGACTTATGGCGAAGAACCGCTTAAGATTTTAGCTCGGAAGTCAAGCGGCTAAGGAATAAAAGTATTGCCTCGTAAAAGTATTATGGCAAAGACATGGAATAGAAGAAGCTACGTGGGAACCGAAGAAATCATGAGAAACCAAAGATCCAAACTGCTTTCTTTGGTAAGATTTTCGAGGACGAAAATTCCTAAGAGGGGGAGAATTGTAACATCCTGATTCAGAGCCTAGTTGGAATAGTGGTGCGAGACCACAAATCTAAGTTAGTAAATTGAGTTCTTAAGGTTTATGACATGTTTGCATGATAGTATTAAAGTTCCATGTAGAAATTTTGTGAAATTGACATGGAATGATCAAATAGGACTAAATTGCAAAAGTTGCAAAATATGAGTTTCTAGAAGCTTTTTGTATGAAATAGCTTTAGAATATTAATTAGAAGTCCTTAAATAGCAATTTGCCCAAATTATAAGTTTTGGACAAAAATGCACATGAGTTAGTAAAAGGGAAATTTTTAAAGAGAAAGGCATTTTGGTCATTTGTCTAATAAATAATTAAAATAGGAAAAAGATGATAAAAATTTCATTCATCTTCTTCCTTGGTGCCGAAAATTTGATGAACCCCATAGCTAGGGTTTGTTCATCTTTCAAGGTTGCTAGTAAGTTCATCTTAGTCTCGTTTTTAATATTCTTCGTATTTTTGAAGTTCTCGTATTATGAAATAGCTATTTTTGGCTATAAAATAAGTTAAGATGCATGTTCAAAAATCTACCCAAGAGTGGCATGCTTGTAAAATGATATTTTATGGAATTCTATGAGAGTTTGATGTTAGATAAACATCTTTTCCTTAGTGAATTTCATGAAAAATGATAGTATGGACTAATTTGTAATAGTTATGAAATTAGTCATATCTATTAGAAATAGTGAGAATTGATGATGGTTATAGTAGAGAAAATGAATCAACTAAGCATGAAGTTTAAGAAAGTTGAATGAGATTCATTTTACGAGCCTTGGGGCAAAAGTGCAAATATGAGAAAGTATAGGGCCAAAATAGTAATTTTGCCAAAGTATGTGTTAAGAGTCATTTTAGTCAATGTGAGTATTAAATGATCTATTTGTGATTATAAATCAAGAAAAATGAAGCCCGGATCGAAACCGAGGCAAGAATAAAGTCGAGGACTAAATTGCATATCTACATACATTTTTGTATATTGAGGTAAGTTTGTATGATTTCTAAGCTTTATGATTAATATCATTGAATTGCTTGGTATAATGTATAATATTATCATGAAAATGTTTAATGTCATGTTAAAAAAAGAAATCAATAAGATTAAGCAAGAGAAATTCCCTATTGAAGTTGAATTACCTAGGATACTCGATCTACCACATGATATGAGAAAGCCTGTATAAGACCAAGCCAAGGCATGGCATCGGCAACCAAGCAAGTTATCATGTAAGACCAAGACAAGTCTTGGCATTGAAGATATTTTATGTGATGAAGACCCATGTAAGTTCAAGCCAAGGCATGGCATTGGTGAGTCTCCAAGCAAAGATGTCATGTAAGTTCAACACAAGTCTTGGCATTGAAAAGCTATCAAGAGATAGAGATCCCATGTAAGTCCAAGCCAAGGCATGGCATTGGTGAGTAACAAGAAAGATTTCATGTAAGTCCAAGCCAAGGCTCGGCATTGACCAGTTCATGAGTACAGATACCAAGTAAGACCATGTCAAGACATGGCAATGGTAAGTTCCCAAGGGAATTCACGAGAAAGACTTCGTATAAGTCCATGTCAAGACATGGCCTCGAACCCAAGATGAGATATTCCATGTAAGATTGTATCTAGGATATGGCTTTGGCATCAAGCTATATGTGGCGTGAGATTTAGTATCCTCGGTTATTCATAAAAATTCACCGGGGAAAAATGAGTAAAGCTCAAATGAGATAATAAGAAAGTTGAGTAAGCAAAGTTATTATCAAGTTGAAAATGAGTATTATTCATGTTATGAATGATAAATCAGAGATTATGATTATTATGTTAAAGTATGTTGATAAATGTGATCAAGTGATACAGGTTCCTTGTTTACCTTTCAAGTATGAGACTAGTAAGTTTCATGAGATATGTAAGAATCAAGTATGAGTAAGTAAGCTTTATAGCTGAAATTTATGATACCATTGTTTATGTCAAATGGTTTATATTAAGCAAGTATGTTGCTATGAGCATTATGCAAACTTACTAAGCTAAATGCTTACGTCTTTTATTCTTTCTTTTTATGTAGTCCCGCCAAGATAACTTGTGGATCGTTGAAGTCGGAGCTCGAAGCACACTATCAATCCTTATTTTGGTATAGCCAAGTTGAAATTATATTAAGTATGGCATGTATAGGAAACATTTCATTTTGAGTATATGTCTTAGAATGGGCAAAAGTATGGGCTATCAAGTTTATTATTCTTTTGTAAATGGCTATGTGATTGGCCAAGATTGACTAAGTATGTATGTTATTGATATCAATGAAGCATGTTGTATTGTTCATGAAAGATGTAATACTTGAGTTGCTGAATTGAGCTTGAGTTTGGTCTTGATTTCAGGGTGGCAATTGGCTTGGTAAATAGCCTCTAAGTGCCCACACGGATGGACACACGGGCGTGTGTCTAGGCCGTGTGCACCCTGCACCATTGTATCTTAAGTTAGAATAGACCACGGACTAGTCACACGGGCGTGTGTCTAGACTCTAGGCCATGTTAAGGTAGTAAGTGTGCACGACGGGTGGTAAGCACGTGCGTGTGCCTTGGCTGTGGGGCATTGACAGAATGCTGGGATTTTAGGCACGGTTTGGGGCCACGAGCGTGTCCAGGCCGTGTGTAATTTCCCAGTATCCTCCACGGGTGAAAGACACGGGCATGTTTTAGGGGTGCAGGGGCGTGTCCCCTACAACTTGGGCGTGTGACCCCTGCTCCAAAGAAAAGTTTCTGAATAAGTTTCGAAAGTTTTTAAATAAGTGTTTAAGGCCTCGTAAGCTCATGAAAGGTATGAATAGACTAAGAAAGAGAAGCTTTTAATTCGGAACAAAACTTTATAGCTCGTAAGTACATGTTTAAGTGAGTTCAAGCATGGTAATGTCTTGTATCCACTCTTGGTCTCGGACTCGGGTATGGAGTGTTACAGGAACCCAGGAAGTGGGGCAAGTGGAACAGGTAACCCTAGAGAGCAGGCTGCGTGACCCGAGGGTAGGGCGCCTGCAAGGACTTATGCCATTCGCGCTCGCGAAGAGGCATCTTCCCATGATGTTATTACAGGTACCTTTTCTCTTCATGATATCAAAGTTATTGCTTTTATAGACCCCGGATCCATGCACTCTTACATTTGTATGAAACTAGTATCCAAAGATAAATATGCCTATAGATTCTACTGAATTTACGATTAAGGTATCTAATCCTTTAGGCAAGAGTGTGTTAGTTAATAAAGTATGTAAAAATTGTCCATTAATGATTAGAGGTCATTATTTTAAAGCAAATCTTATGTTGCTACCATTTGATGAGTTTGACATCATTCTTGGTATGGACTGGTTGACCACTCATGATGTAATAGTTAATTGTGGAAAGAAATAAATTGAGATGAGATGTGAGAATGTGGATAAGTGAGTTCAAGCATGGTAATGTCTTGTATCCACTCTTGGTCTCGGACTCGGGTATGGAGTGTTACAGGAACCCAGGAAGTGGGGCAAGTGGAACAGGTAACCCTAGAGAGCAGGCTGCGTGACCCGAGGGTAGGGCGCCTGCAAGGACTTATGCCATTCGCGCTCGCGAAGAGGCATCTTCCCATGATGTTATTACAGGTACCTTTTCTCTTCATGATATCAAAGTTATTGCTTTTATAGACCCCGGATCCATGCACTCTTACATTTGTATGAAACTAGTATCCAGTATAAATATGCCTATAGATTCTACAGAATTTACGATTAAGGTATCTAATCCTTTAGGCAAGAGTGTGTTAGTTAATAAAGTATGTAAAAATTGTCCATTAATGATTAGAGGTCATTATTTTAAAGCAAATCTTATGTTGCTACCATTTGATGAGTTTGACATCATTCTTGGTATGGACTGGTTGACCACTCATGATGTAATAGTTAATTGTGGAAAGAAATAAATTAAGATGAGATGTGAGAATGTGGATACTCTCCATACAGAATAAGATGAGCAAAGTAAATCACCGGCAATGATTTTTCACATGACGGCACAGAGATACATAAGAAAAGGGTATGAGGCATATTTGGCCTTTATGATGAATGATAAAGAAACAAAGTTAAAGATTGAGACAGTACCAATAGTATGTGAGTACGTGGATGTTTTTCCCGAAGAATTACCAAGACTACCACCAGTTAGAGAGGTTGAGTTCAACATTGAGCTAGCTCCCGGTACTGTACCGATATCTATTACTCCTTATAGAATGGCCCCAACAGAGTTGAAAGAGTTGAATTTACTGTTGCAAGAATTAACAGATAAAGGCTTTCCAAGATCAAGTTGTTCACCATGGGGTGCTCCGATTTTATTTGTGAAAAAGAAGGATAGCACCATGATATTGTGCATAGATTACCGTCAGCTTAATAAAGTGACGGTAAAGAACAAGTACCCATTGCCTAGGATCGATGATTTGTTCGACCAATTGAAAGGAGCCACTGTGCTCTCCAAAATAGACTTGAGATCAGGGTACAACCAGCTGAGAGTAAGAGAATCAGATGTGTCCAAGACAGCTTTTCGAACAAGGTATGGGCATTATGAATTTTTAGTCATGCTCTTTGGTTTGACCAATGCTCCTGCGGTATTCATTGACTTAATGAACCGCATTTTTAGACCATACCTCGACAAGTTTGTAGTCGTTTTCATTGACGACATACTTATTTATTCCCGAGATGAGAATGAGCATTCTGAGAACCTACGGACAGTTTTACAGACTCTTCAAGAAAATCAATTATATGCCAAGTTCAGTAAAAGTGAATTTTGGCTCAAGGAAGTAGGATATCTGGGACATATTGTCTCGAGAGATGGAGTCCGAGTAGATCCAAGTAAGATTTCGGCCATAATGGATTGGAATCCACCAAGAAATGTCTCGGAGGTTAGAAGTTTTCTAGGCCTAGCTGGCTATTATAGACGATTCGTCAAGGGGTTTTCTATGATTGCAACCCCGATGACTAAATTGTTACAGAAAAACGTGAAGTTTGAGTGGACAGAAAGATGCCAACAAAGTTTCGAGAAACTAAAAGCGATGTTGACAGAAGTCCAGTTCAGGTACAACCTGAGACAGGGAAAGAATTTGTGATTTACAGCGATGCATCCTTAAAGGGATTAGGCTGTGTACTCATGCAAGAAGGCAAAGTGATTGCTTACTCCTCAAGACAGTTGAAGCCACATGAGAAGAATTATCCGACCCACGATCTAGAGTTGGCTGCCATAGTCTTCGCATTGAAGATATGGAGACACCACCTATATGGTGAGAGATGTCGGATCTTCACCGATCATAAAAGTTTGAAGTACTTGATGACGCAGAAAGAGTTGAACTTAAGGCAGTGGAGATGGTTAGAGTTGATAAAAGACTATGAATTGGTCATTGACTACCATCCCAGGAAGGCGAATGTGGTCACCGACGCTTTGAGTAGAAAATCCATATTTGCATTAAGGACAATGAATTCACGGATGACTTTATCCGACGATGGTTCTATTCTAGCTGAGTTGAGAGCTAGACCGACTTTCCTCCAAGAGATCATTGAAGCTCAAAAAGAAGATAGTGGATTGCAAGTCAAGAGAGCTCACTGCAAGATAAATTTTGAGTCTGATTTCCAAATTAGTCCCAATGGAAGTCTGATGTTCAAAGATAGAGTTTGTGTACCGAGAAAGGAAGAGCTTATTCAGGGAATTTTGCATGAGGCCCATAACGGATGTTTGTCTGTACATCCGGGTGGTACCAAGATGTATAATGATTTTAAGCAACAGTATTGGTGGCCGAAAATGAAGAAAGATATTTCAGAGTTTGTTTCCAAATGCTTGATTTGTCAGCAAGTAAAGGCTGAACATAAAGTACCTTCGGGTTTGCTTCAACCCATTTTGGTTCCGGAGTGGAAATGGGACCGTATTACTATGGATTTTGTAATGGGTCTACCATTATCTCCGAGCAAGAAAGATGATGTATGGGTTATAGTTGATAGACTCACGAAGTCAGCTCATTTTATACCTGTACGAGTTGATTACTCACTAGACAAGTTGGCAAACTTGTACATTTCAGAAATAGTAAGGCTTCACGGTGTTCCGTTGTCAATCATCTCGGATAGAGATCTGAGGTTTACATCCAGATTTTTGAAGAAGTTACAAGAGGCCTTGGGTACAAAGTTGAACTTTAGTACCGCTTTTCATCCTCAAACTGACGGTCAGTCGGAGAGGTTAATTCAAGTACTCGAGGATATGCTCAGATGTTGTATTCTTGAATTCTGAGGCAGTTGGGAAAAGTTTCTCCCATTGGTAGAGTTTGCCTACAATAATAGTTTTCAGTCGAGTTTAAAGATGGCTCCTTATGAGGCTCTATATGGGCGAAAGTGCAGAACGCCTTTATTTTGGACTGAACTCAAGGAAAACAAAATTCATGGGGTTGATTTGGTTAGAGAAGCTGAAGAGAAGGTGAAAGTGATACAAGAATGTTTAAAAGCTCCATCAGACAGACAGAAGTCCTATTCGGACTTAAAAAAAAAAATAGATTTAGTATCACGGCGGAGATAAAGTTTTCTTGAAAGTGTCACCATGGAGAAAAGTTCTCAGATTTAGCCGGAAAGCCAAGTTGAGTCCGTGTTTTATTGGATCGTATGAGATTACCGAGAAAGTTGGGCCGGTAGCTTACAGATTGGCTCTGCCATCAGAGTTAGAAAAGAAAAATGATGTGTTTCACGTGTCAATGTTGAGACGCTACCGATCAGATCCTTCACATGTAATTACCCCGTCAGAGATAGAGATTCATCCCGACATGACTTATGGCGAAGAACCAGTTAAGATTTTAGCTTGGGAAGTCAAGCAGCTAAGGAATAAAAGTATTGCCCTGGTAAAAGTATTGTGACAAAGACATGGAATAGAAGAAGCTACGTGGGAACCAGAAGAAATCATGAGAAACCAGTATCCAAACCTGTTTGTTGGTAAGATTTTCGAGGACGAAAATTCCTAAGAGGGGGAGAATTGTAACATCCCGATTCAGAGCCTAGTCGGAATTGTGGTGCGAGACCACAAATCTAAGTTAGTAAATTGAGTTCTTAAGGTTTATGACATGTTTGCATGATAGTATTAAAGTTCCATGTAGAAATTTTGTGAAATTGACATGGAATGATCAAATAGGACTAAATTGCAAAAGTTGCAAAATATGAGTTTCTAGAAGCTTTTTGTATGAAATAGCTTTAGAATATTAATTAGAAGTCCTTAAATAGCAATTTTCTCAGATTATAAGTTTTGGACAAAAATGGACATGAGTTAGTAAAAGGGAAATTTTTAAAGAGGAGGGCATTTTGGTCATTTGTCTAATAAATGATTAAAATAGGAAAAAGATGATAAAAATTTCATTCATCTTCTTCCTTGGTGCCGAAAATTTGAAGAACCCCATAGCTAGGGTTTGTTCATCTTTCAAGCTTGCTAGTAAGTTCATCTTAGTCTCGTTTTTAATATTCTTCGTATTTTTTAAGTTCTCGTATTATGAAATAGCTATTTTTCGCTATAAAATAAGCTAAGATGCATGTTAAAAAATCTACCCAAGAGTGACATGCTTGTAAAATGATATTTTATGGAATTCTATGAGATTTTGATGTTAGATAAACATCTTTTCCTTAGTGAATTTCATGAAAAATGATAGTATGGACTAATTTGTAATAGTTATGAAATTAGTCATATCTATTAGAAATAGTGAGAATTGATGTAACACACCGAATTTGACCCTAATCGGAACGGTGGTTTCGGGACCACGAATCCGAGTCTGAGAAATATTTAAATATTATATTTTGTGTTTATTATATGTGAATTAATGTGTGTGAAAGTTTCGTAGAAAAATTTAATCGTTTGTGTGTTCAATTTAACAAAAAGGACTAAATCGCGTAAAGTGTAAAAGTTGCATATTATAGTGTAAAGTGCTAGAATGATGATGGCTTTTTAATATGAGGTATTAAATGGGTAAATAACCCATTTCTAAGTTAGTGGGTGGTATATGACAAGATTAACCTTAAGTTTTATATTATATAATTTTATGATATAAGGTTAAATAAGTAAATAAATTAAAGCCATATTATATGTTAATTAAAACATAAAAAAATAAACATGTTTACTCATCTTCACTTGGCCGAATATTCAGGAAAGAAAGGGGAGCTAGGTTCTTTGAAATTTCGGCTACATTCAAGCCAAATTCAAGGTAAATTCTTGGTCGGTTTTTGTAAATTTTTACGTTTTTGAGATCGTTGCTTCGAACAGTAGCTGACCCATGTTAAAATTTTTAAACCTAAGCATGCTTGATGTTCGGCTATTGACATGTTCATGTGGTTTTTGATGTTTGATGATTTTAAATGAAAGATATATGTTAGATTAATATGTTTTGTCTTTGGATTTTTGGTAAATTTGAGTATTTGGGCTAAATTGCAAAAATGAATTTTTGAGGGGAACAAAATGCAAAATAAATGAAAGAAATGGACTTGTATAGTCCCTATGAAAATTTGGCCCTAAGGAATTATAGTGAAATTTTGTGTATTTTGTGTTTTGTGCAAATAGGATTAAATTGTAAAAATGTGAAACATTAGGGGTAATATGGTAATTTGCCCATTTATGTGTTTTGGGACTAAATTGAGATGAAATGTGCTTGAATGAGCTAAATTTTAATGTGTTTAGATCAAGAACAAAGAAAAACAAATTTGGAACGGGGAAAGGCAAAGGTTACCGAATAGCCAGTCTACGTTGTCCGTCGACAGTCGAGGTAAGTCTTTAAGCAAAGTAATTTTCGTAAGAATTGATTATAACATAGAATACATATTGAATCATGAAATTGTGGAATTAATTATGTTAAAGCCGAATGTGAGAAAGAAATTTAGCCATGTATATAATCGAATTCATTGAGTTAATTATGTGATAGTGATGTGAATTATATGTGATATTTGTGATACTGTTAATGTGTAGTGTGAATGAGTTGGTTTGGAAATAAATGTTTCAGGCTTATTGCCTAGCACCCTTGTCTTTGGTGAAATATTTCGGCTTATTGCCTAGCGTGCCTTGTGCCGAAAATGTTTCGGGCTTATTGCCTAGCAGGTGTTTGAATGCCTGATTAAATTTCGGACTTACGTCTAGCGGCTTAATGCCTGGGTACATTTCAGGCTTTGATGCCTAGCGTGCTTATTGCCTAGGTGATGTGTTATAATGGAGAAATTATGAATCATACAAAGTGAAGCATATTTAATGCAATGAGCTAAAAGCTTAGGTAAGTATAAGCCTTTTCTTTTATAATTATAAAGAGTAAGGTAAGTTGGCATAGTATTATTTGAATTAAGTATGATATGGTATGGTTGATGATTTGATAAGAATTATGATATATTTTATTGAGATTATTATTGATGTGTATGAACATTATATAATAGAATTTGAGTTTAAATATGCTATTTTGGGGAATCGGTTATAAGTGAAAGTGTTAAGGATGAAAGAATTTGAATGTTTGCATATGTGCATAAATAAGTTTATAAGGTTGATATTAATGTTGTACTCATATGACTTGGAGTATGCGAATACATATGGTATATTTCTTTGGTTTCGATGAATTATATGTTTATGGAAATAATGTGTAAACATTTAGGTTAATGAATTAATAGAATTCGGCCATGTTTAAATTCACATATGGAAATGTTTATAGTCAATTCCATAAGCTTAAATATTAAAGGTTTAAGTGTTTAATTGTTATATTATCCTTTGTTTGAGACTTACTAAGCTAGTAAGCTTACTCTGTGTGTGTTCAATGTTCTGTTTTATAGATTTTGATCAAGCTACGAGCTCAGAGGATCATCAGTGAAGTCATCCACACTATCGACTTGTTTTAGTATTTTTGAAATTTAGATTTTGAACTTAAGGCATGTATAGGCTAACTCTATGTCTGAATATCGTTTTGATGATGTATTATAGCCATGCGAAAATGGCTTAAATTTTCATATTAAGTTCGGTTCTATTTACCCTTGACTATGTGATTAATATATTTGGTTCAACTATTCGGCTAGGGGTCTGTTCTTTTATTTCTAGCTTACATATTATGCGTACTATATGATTGCCTGTTTGTAATGTCAATGTTTGTGTTAAATTAGTCAAGTGGGTCGACATTTAAGTTAATATTCGCAGGTATAATTCAAGGTAGGTATGTGTAGTTGAGCATCATTCGGAATTTATGTATGCATGTGAACTTTATGTCGAGTACGAGATATGAATTATATTGGGTAATGCATATATGTGTATTCGGCCAAACCTAGGTGATAGTTGCAAATGTAGTCAACATGTTTAAATAAGTAATTGCTTAGGCTCATAGTCAAATATGGAAAATATGTATAACCATGATGTATTATTATATATATATTTGGCTTGTGAGATTGCTTAACTTAATTGAGTGCATGAAACTACCAAACTCAATTTGTGCTAGGTAACGAACATGAAATGTTATGAATGAGACCTTGTACATTCGGCCAAATATTTAAGCACATAGGTGATGTGTAATATGTTGCATGTATTCGATTATGTGAGAATAGGTTTTATGCCATGTGAAATTGGTCTTAATAGAAAGCATTATGCATTGACATTTATAGTATGGTCATTTTGTGTTCATCGATGATTATATCGTATATGACTTGGATTAATATATCAAGTATGTGTTACACATGTGTGATTTGTCTATTTATGATTAAATTATTTGATAAAGATGATTAACAGAGATTCAATCGATTGAACTGACGTTTTAACTTACATGGTAATACCCGTAACCCTAATCCGGCGACGGACACGGGTTAGGGGTGTTACATTTTATTGATATCGAGCTACGGTTTAGTCGATTCTAGGACTACCGTGCGCGTGTGTGAGTCTAACTATACATGCCTTAATTATATAAACGATAGTGTGGTGACTTCTGATATTTCAAACTATGTTTTATATAGTAAATGGATCCTGACAGAGCCGTAGTTGATGATGTAGAGAGTGTAGCGCCTGATCGCGCACGCGAGTCAGCGCCGGTAGACTCTCGACCTGTCTCGGGTAGCCATGAGGGGGCGGCTAAGCAAGCCTTCTACCAGATGATGAATGAATGGTTTACCCAATTCATTCAGACTAACCCGGCTGTACAACAACCTCCACCCCCGAATAATCCAACTCTGGTACCTTCAGCACCTCCGATGTTAGATCCGATGAGATCTAGTAGGCCTCCTGTTGATAAAATCAGGAAATATGGGGCCGAAGAATTCAAAGCTAATGATGATGATGATGCGGAGCGGGCTGAGATGTGGCTTGATAACACTATTCGGGTACTTGATGAGCTATCATGTACTCCAGATGAATGCCTGAAGTGTGCTATATCTCTACTACGGGACACTGCATATCACTGGTGGAATACACTAGTATCGGTGGTTTCAAAAGAAAAAGTGACTTGGGATTTCTTCCAGATCGAGTTCTGTAAGAAATATATCAGTCAGAGATTCATTAATTAGAAACGAAAAGAATTTCTGGAACTAAAACAGGGTCATATGACTGTGATGGAATATGAGCGGAAGTTTGTCAGATTGAGCCGGTATGCCCGAGAATGTGTATCAACTGAAGCCATTATGTGCAAAAGATTTGAAGACGGTCTGAATGAAGACATAAAGTTGCTAGTGGGCATTCTTGAGATCAAAGAGTTTGTAGTACTTATTGAACGAGCTTGCAAAGCTGAAGAGCTTGGGAAAGAGAAAAGAAAGGCTGAAATAGAAGCTAAAGACACTCAAAAAAAGATCATCGAGTAAGACTTTCCATTCAGCATTTAAGAAGTTCAAAGATGACTTCGGCCGACAAAAAGCTACTTCAGACCTGTCTAGACGAGATCGACCTCCTGTGAGTTCCCGAGCCACTTTGATGGCTAGTGTTGGTAATGTTCAGCAGAACCGGGCTGAGTGCAAGCTTTGTGGAAAATGGCATTCTGGGAGTTGTAGATACCATGATCGGTCCTGCTTTAAATGTGGATCATCAGATCATTTTATTCGAGAGTGCCTGGTGCTAGCCGACCAAAATACAGTTCAGAACACTAAACCGAGTAACACGTCAGCACGAGGCAGACCACCCAGACATTTAGGCAATGTAGGTGGCAGTCAGAGAGGGACGAAGGACACTGCAGTTCGATCAGAGGCTCGAGCACCAGCTAGAGCTTATGCTATACGAGCCAGAGAGGATGCTTCTTCCCCAGATGTCATTACCGGTACTTTCACACTTTATGATACTACTGTGATTACATTGATTGATCCTGGTTCGACTCATTCATATGTGTGTGAAACTCTAGTATCCCTTAAGACTCTGCCTGTTGAGTCTACTGAGTTTGTGATCCGTGTGTCCAACCCTTTGGGTAGATATGTTTTCGTTGAAAAAAGTGTGTAAAGGTTGTCCGTTGATGATTCGGGATTTCTGCTTTCCAGCTGATTTAATGTTGTTACCTTTCGACGAGTTCGATATAATTTTGGGAATGGACTGGTTAACTTTGCATGATGCAGTGGTGAATTGCAAAAGAAAGATTATTAATTTGAGATGTCAGAACGGTGAGATCATCCGGATTGAATCAAATGACTTGAATGGGTTACCGGCAGTAATATCCTCGATGTTAGCTCGTAAGTATGTGAGAAAAGGATGTGAAGCTTACTTGGCTTATGTGTTGGATAATAAAGTGTCCGGTGCGATTGAATCCGTACCATTGTATGTGAATACCCGTGTAAACTGAAGAATTGTCGGGTTTACCGCCAATTCGAGAGATAGAGTTTGGTATTGAATTAGTACCGGGGACGACTCCGATTTCGATAGCTCCGTATCGGATGGCACCTACTGAATTGAAAGAGTTGAAAGTACAGTTGCAAGAGTTGACGGATAGGGGCTTTGCACGACCGAGCTTTTCTCCTTGGGGTGCACCAGTTCTATTTTTGGAAAAGAAAGATGGAACTATGCGAATGTGTATTGATTATCGGCAGCTGAATAAGGTGACTATAAAGAATAAACACCCGTTGCCTCGGATTGATGACTTGTTTGATCAGTTGAAAGGAGCTTCAGTATTTTCGAAGATAGATTTGAGATCGGGTTATTATCAGTTGCGAGTCAAAGATTCCGATGTGCCAAAGACTGCATTCAAAACGAGACAGTATTTGGATCGGTTTGTGGTAGAGTTTATAGACGATATCCTGATCTACTCCAGAGATGAAAACGAATATGTCGAGCATTTGAGATTGGTGCTACAAACTTTGCGAGATCAACAGTTGTATGCAAAGTTTAGTAAGTGTGAGTTCTGGATGAAAGAACTCAGCTTCCTGGGTCATGTTGTTTCAGCGTCAGGTATTCGGGTTGATCCGAACAAAATATCGGCTATACTTGATTGGAAGCCACCAAAGAATGTTTCCAAAATTCGAAGCTTTCTGGGACTTGCGGGATACTACAGATGATTCGTCAAAGATTTTTCCAAGATAGCCACACCTTTGACAAAGCTACTTCAGAAAGATGTCAAGTTCGAGTGGTCAGAAAAGTGTCAGAGAAGTTTCGATCAGTTGAAAGCCCTTTTGACCGAAGCTCCAGTGTTAGCTCAACCTGAGTCGGGTAAAGAATTTATTGTTTATATTGATGCTTCTTTGAATGGTTTGGGTTGCGTTTTGATGCAGGAAGGCAAAGTCATAGCCTACGCTTTGAGACAATTGAAGCCTCATGAAAGAAATTATCCGACTCATGATTTGGAATTAGCAGCCATTGTTTTCACATTGAAAATATGGCGTCATTACTTGTTCGGTGAAAAATGCCATGTTTACTCAGATCACAAAAGTCTGAATTACTTGATGACTCAGATGGATTTGAACTTTAGACAACGCAGATGGTTAGAGCTGTTGAAAGATTATGAATTAGTAATTGACTACCATCCGGGGAAAGCTAACATTGTTGCAGATGATTTAAGTCGAAAATCATCGTTTGCTCTTCGTGCATTGAATACACATGATTATGTCTGGTGATGGTTCGATCATAGCCGAGTTGAAAACAAGACCGATGTTTATTCAGCAAATTTGTGATGCACAAAGAATTGACAAAGATATGATTGCTAGACGAGTTCAGTGTGAAAATGATGCAGAGTCAGAGTTTCAATTGATGCAAATGATTGTTTGAACTTCAAAGGCCGAATATGTATTCGAGGAATGTGGATTTGATTCGGATGATTTTGAACGAGGCTCATAATAGTCGACTATCGGTACATCCGGGTAGCACGAAAATGTATAATGATTTGAAACAGTCCTATTGGTGGCACGGCATGAAACGGGATATATCCGAATTTGTTTCAAAGTGTTTAATTTGTCAAGAAAAAAAAGCGAGCATCAAGTGCCTTCAGGTTACTTCAAATAGATCATGATACCTGAATGGAAAGGGATAGAATCACTATGGATTTTGTATCCGGTTTGCCTACGACGCCGAGCAAGAAAGATGCAGTCTGGGTTATAGTGGATAGACTGACCAAATCATCTCACTTTGTGCCGGTTCGTACAGACTATTCACTCGATAAACTTGCTGAGTTGTATGTATCTCAAATTGTGAGATTACATGGTGTTCTGAGTACCATTGTTTCAGACAGAGACCCGAGATTCACATCGCGGTTTTGGAAGAAGTTGCAAGATGCTTTAGGTACTAAACTTCACTTTAGCAAAGCCTTTCATCCGCAGACAGACGGTCAGTCTGAACGAACCATTCAGATACTTGAGGACATGTTGAGATGTTGCGTCCTTGAGTTTGAAGGTATGTGGGAAAGATACTTACCTTTGATTGAATTTGCTTATAATAATAGTTTTCAATCTAGTATCAAAATGGCACCATATGAAGCTCTTTATGGCCGCAAGTGTCGTACACCGTGGTACTGGACCGAACTCAGTGAAAATAAGATACACGGGGTTGAAGAGGCTACGTGGGAGCCTGAGGATTCAATAAGGCAACAATATCCGACTTTATTTAACGGTAAGATTTTCAGGGACGAAAATCCCTAAGGGGAGGAGAGTTGTAACAGACCGAATTTGACCCTAATCGGAACAATGGTTTCGAGACCATGAATCCGAGTCTGAGAAATATTTAAATATTATATTTTGTGTTTATTATATGTGAATTAATGTGTGTGAAAGTTTCGTAGAAAAATTTAATCGTTTGTGTGTTCAATTTAACAAAAAGGACTAAATCGCGTAAAGTGTAAAAGTTGCATATTATAGTGTAAAGTGCTAGAATGATGATGGATTTTTAATATGAGGTATTAAATGGGTAAATAACCCATTTCTAAGTTAGTGGGTGGTATATGACAAGATTAACCTTAAGTTTTATATTATATAATTTTATGATATAAGGTTAAATAAGTAAATAAATTAAAGCCATATTATATGTTAATTAAAACATAAAAAAATAAACATGTTTACTCATCTTCTCTTGGCCGAATATTGAGGAAAGAAAGGGGAGCTAGGTTCTTTGAAATTTCGGCTACATTCAAGCCAAATTCAAGGTAAATTCTTGGTCGGTTTTTGTAAATTTTTACGTTTTTGAGATCGTTGCTTCGAACAGTAGCTGACCAATGTTAAAATTTTTAAATCTAAGCATGCTTGATGTTCGCCTATTGACATGTTCATGTGGTTTTTGATGTTTGATGATTTTAAATGAAAGATATATGTTAGATTAATATGTTTTGTCTTTGGATTTTTGGTAAATTTGAGTATTTGGGCTAAATTGCAAAAATGAATTTTTGAGGGGAACAAAATGCAAAATAAATGAAAGAAATGGACTTGTATAGTCCCTATGAAAATTCGGCCCTAAGGAATTATAGTGAAATTTTGTGTATTTTGTGTTTTGTGCAAATAGGATTAAATTGTAAAAATGTGAAACATTAGGGGTAATATGGTAATTTGCCCATTTATGTGTTTTGGGACTAAATTGAGATGAAATGTGCTTGAATGAGCTAAATTTTAATGTGTTTAGATCAAGAACAAAGAAAACGAATTTGGAACGGGGAAAGGCGAAGGTTATAGAATAGCCGATCACGTTGTCCGTCGACAAATCGAGGTAAGTCTTTAAGCAAAGTAATTTTCGTAAGAATTGATTATAACATAGAATACATATTGAATCATGAAATTGTGGAATTAATTATGTTAAAGCCGAATGTGAGAAAGAAATTTAGCCATGTATATAATCGAATTCATTGAGTTAATTATGTGATAGTGATGTGAATTATATGTGATATTTGTGATAATCGTTAATGTGTAGTGTGAATGAGTTGGTTTGGAAATAAATGTTTCGGGCTTATTGCCTAGCGTGCCTTGTGTGCCGGTGAAATATTTCGGCTTATTGCCTAGCGTGCCTTGTGCCGGTGAAATGTTTCGGGCTTATTGCCTAGCACGCTGAATGCCGGTGATTAAATTTCAGACTTCTGGTCTAGCAGGCTTAATGCCGGTGTACATTTCGGGCTTTGATGCCTAGCAGGCTTATTGCCGGTGATGTGTTATAATGGAGAAATTTTGAATCATACAAAGTGAAGCATATTTAATGCAATGAGCTAAAAGCTTAGGTAAGTATAAGCCTTTTCTTTTATAATTATAAAGAGTAAGGTAAGTTGGCATAGTATTATTTGAATTAAGTATGATATGGTATGGTTGATGATTTGATAAGAATTATGATATATTTTATTGAGATTATTATTGATGTGTATGAACATTATATAATAGAATTTGAGTTTAAATATGCTATTTTGGGGAATCGGTTATAAGTGAAAGTGTTAAGGATGAAAGAATTTGAATGTTTGCATATGTGCATAAATAAGTTTATAAGGTTGATATTAATGTTGTACTCATATGACTTGGAGTATGCGAATACATATGGTATATTTCTTTGGTTTCGATGAATTATATGTTTATGGAAATAATGTGTAAACATTTAGGTTAATGAATTAATAGAATTCGCCATGTTTAAATTCACATATGGAAATGTTTATAGTCAATTCCATAAGCTTAAATATTAAAGGTTTAAGTGTTTAATTGTTATATTATCCTTTGTTTGAGACTTACTAAGCTAGTAAGCTTACTCAGTGTGTGTTCAATGTTCTTTTATAGATTTTGATCAAGCTACGAGCTCAGAGGATCATCGGTGAAGTCATCCACACTATCGACTTGTTTTGGTATTTTTGAAATTTAGATTTTGAACTTAAGGCATGTATAGGCTAACTCTATGTCCAATATCGTTTTGATGATGTATTATAGCCATGCGAAAATGGCTTAAATTTTCATATTAAGTTCGGTTCTATTTACCCTTGACTATGTGATTAATATATTTGGTTCAACTATTCGGCTAGGGGTGTTTCTTTTATTTCTAGCTTACATATTATGCGTACTATATGATTGCCTGTTTGTAATGTTAATGTTTGTGTTAAATTAGTCAAGTGGGTCGACATTTAAGTTAATATTCGCAGGTATAATTCAAGGTAGGTATGTGTAGTTGAGCATCATTCGGAATTTATGTATGCATGTGAACTTTATGTCGAGTACGAGATATGAATTATATTGGGTAATGCATATATGTGTATTCGGCCAAACCTAGGTGATAGTTGCAAATGTAGTCAACATGTTTAAATAAGTAATTGCTTAGGCTCATAGTCAAATATGGAAAATATGTATAACCATGATGTATTATTATATATATATTTGGCTTGTGAGATTGCTTAACTTAATTGAGTGCATGAAACTACCAAACTCGATTTGTGCTAGGTAACGAACATGAAATGTTATGAATGAGACCTTGTACATTCGGCCAGATATTTAAGCACATAGGTGATGTGTAATATGTTGCATGTATTCGATTATGTGAGAATAGGTTTTATGCCATGTGAAATTGGTCTTAATAGAAAGCATTATGCATTGACATTTATAGTATGGTCATTTTGTGTTCATCGATGATTATATCGTATATGACTTGGATTAATATATCAAGTATGTGTTACACATGTGTGATTTGTCTATTTATGATTAAATTATTTGATAAAGATGATTAACAGAGATTCAATCGATTGAACTGAAGTTTTAACTTACATGGTAATACCCGTAACCCTAATCCGGCGACGGACACGGGTTAGGGGTGTTACAATTGATGATGGTTATAGTAGAGAAAATGAATCAACTAAGCATGAAGTTTAAGAAAGTTGAATTTGATTCATTTTACGAGCCTTGGGGCAAAAGTGCAAATATGAGAAAGTATAGGGCCAAAATAGTAATTTTGCCAAAGTGTGTGTTAAGAGTCATTTTAGTCAATGTGAGTATTAAATGATCTATTTGTGATTATAGATCAAGAAAAACGAAGCCCGAATCAAAACCGAGGCAAGAATAAAGTCGAGGACTAAATTGCATATCTAGATAAATTTTTGTATATTGAGGTAAGTTTGTATGATTTCTAAGCTTTATGATTAATATCATTGAATTGCTTGGTATAACGTATAATATTATCATGAAAATGTTTAATGTCATGTTAAACAAAGAAATCAATAAGAATAAGCAAGAGAAATTCCCTATTGAAGTTGAATTACCTAGGATACTCGATCTACCACATGAAATGAGAAAGCCCGTATAAGACCAAGCCAAGGCATGGTATCGGCAACCAAGCAAGTTATCATGTAAGACCAAGACAAGTATTGGCATTGAAGAGTTTTTATGAGATGAAGACCCATGTAAGTCCAAGCCAAGGCATGGCATTGGTGAGTCTCCAAGCAAAGATGTCATGTAAGTCCAAGACAAGTCTTGGCATTGAAAAGCTATCAAGAGATAGAGATCCCATGTAAGTTCAAGCCAAGGCATGGCATTGGTGAGTAACACGAAAGATTTCATGTAAGTCCAAGCCAAGGCTTGGCATTGACAGTTCATGAGTAAAGGTACCAAGTAAGACCATGTCAAGGCATGGTAGTGGTAAGTTCCCAAGGGAACTCACGAGAAAGACTTCGTATAAGTCCATGTCAAGACATGGTCTCGAACCCAAGATGAGATATTCCATGTAAGATCGTATCTAGGATATGGCTTTGGCATCAAGCTATATGTGGAGTGAGATTTAGTATCCTCGGTTATTCATAGAAATTCATCGGGGAAAAACGAGTAAAGCTCAAATGAGATAATAAGAAAGTTGAGTAAGCAAAGTTATTATCAAGTTGAAAATTAGTATTATTCATGTTATGAATGATGAATAAGAGATTATGATTATTATGTTAAAGTATGCTGATCAATGTGATCAAGTGGTACAGGTACCTTGTTTACCTTTCAAGTATGAGATTAGTAAGTTTCATGAGATATGTAAGAATCAAGTATGAGTAAGTAGGCTTTATATCTGAAATTTATGATACCATTGTTTATGTCAAATGGTTTATATCAAGCAAGTATGTTGCTATGAGCATTATGCAAACTTACTAAGCTAAAAGCTTACGTCTTTTATTCTTTCTTTCTATGTAGTCCCGCCAAGCTAACTTGTGGATCGTTGAAGTCGGAGCTCGAAGCATACTATCAATCCTTATTTTGGTATAGCCAAGTTGAAATTATATTAAGTATGGCATGTATAGGAAACATTTCATTTTGAGTATATGTCTTAGAAAGGGCAAAAGTATGGGCTATCAAGTTTATTATTCTTTTGTAAATGGCTAAGTGATTGGCCAAGATTGAGTAAGTATGTATGTTATTGATATCAATGAAGCATGTTGTATTGTTCATGAAAGATGTAATACTTGAGTTGCTGAATTGAGCTTGAGTTTGGTCTTAATTTCAGGGTGGCAATTAGCTTGGTAAATAGCCTCTAAGTGCCCACACGGATGGACACACGGGCGTTTGTCTAGGCCGTGTGCACCCTGCACCATTGTATCTTAAGTCAGAATAGACCACGGACTAGTCACACGGGCGTGTGTCTAGACTCTAGGCCGTGTTAAGGTAGTCAGTGTGCACAACGGGTGGTAAGCACGGGCGTGTGCCTTGGCCGTGGGGCATTGGCAGAATGCTGGGGTTTTAAGTACGGTTTGGGGCCACGGGCGTGTCCCGGCCGTGTGTAATTTTCCAGTATCCTCCACGGGTGAAAGACACGGGCATGTTTTAGGGGTGCACGGGCGTGTCCCCTACAACATGGGCGTGTGACCCCTGCTCCAAAGAAAAGTTTCTGAATAAGTTCTGAAAGTTTTTAGATAAGTGTTTAAGGCCTCGTAGGCTCATGAAAGGTATGAATAGACTGAGAAAGAGAAGCTTTTAATTCGGAACAAAACTTTATAGCCCGTAAGTACATGTTTAAGTGAGTTCAAGCATGGTAATGTCTCGTATCCAGTCTTGGTCTCAGACTCGGGTATGGGGTGTTACATGAAGCCTAATTGGGTCAGTGAGATAAAGATTAAGAAACCCTTGGATGAACCTTTATCATCTCAGTTTAAGCAGATTGAAGATGGTAAGACTGAGGAATTCAATTTGAATTCTGAGGGTATTCCATGTTTTAGAGGAAGATACTATGTGTAGAATGATCAAGATATGAGATAGTATATCCTTTGGAAAGCACATGTAGCCCTTACGCTATGCATCCTGGCGTAATAAAATGTATCAGGATTTGAGAGAGTTGTATTGGTGGTCTGGTATGAAGCAAAAGGTAACAAACTTTGTACATAAGTGCTTGACTTATTAGCAAGTGAAGGTTGAGCATCAATTTCCTTCTAGGTTGTTGTAGCCAATTAGGTTTCCACAGTGGAAATGGGAGCGAGTCACTCTGAACTTAGTTAATGGGTTTCCCTTGACACCTACTAAGAAAGACTCGGTATGGGTTATTGTGGATAGATTGAAGAAGTCGGCTCACTTCCTACTGGTTCGCACTAACTATTCTCCTAAGAAGCTAGCTAAGATGTACATCTCTGAGAAACTAAGACTGCATGGGATGCCTGTGTCAATTATTTTAGATTTGGTTCCTCGTTTCACATATTGAATCTAGAAGAAACTGCATGAGACACTGGGTACTCGTTTGGACTTCAGTACGACTTTCCATCCACAAACAGATGGACAGTCCGAGCAAGTTTTTCAAGTTTCAGAGAATATATTAAGGAGTTGTGTAATTGACTTTCAGGGTAGTTGGGAGGATCATTTACCATTAGTTGAATTTGATTACAACAACAGTTTCCAATCTAGCATATAGATTGCACCTTACAAGGCTTTGTATGGTCGTAAGTGATGTACCTCTTTGTGTTGGAATGAGTTGGGCGAGACAAAGGTATTAGTTTTGGAGTTGGTTCAAGAGACTGAGGGTAAATTCAGACTTATTCTGGATAAATTGAAAGCGGCTTGGAATAGGAAGAAGTCTTATCCAAATCTGAAGAGGAAACATATTGAGTTCAGTGCCAGCAATCGGGTTTTCTTGAAAGTGTCTCCGTGGATAAAAGTTTTGAGGTTTGGGAAGAAGAGAAAGTTGAGCCCTAGGTTCATTGGACCTTACCATATTCTTAAGGGGATTGGATCGTTGTCTTATTAGCTTGAGTTATCTCCTCAGCTGGACCACATTCATGATGTATTCAATGTATCGATGTTGACACGGTACCTATCCGACCCTTCTCATATTATACCGATTGAGGTTAGACCAGACTTGTCCTTTGAGGAGGAACTTGTTCAGATTTTAGATCAAAAGGGAAAATTTCTTAAAAGGAAACAGATCCCACCTGTGGTGCAACCACGGAACTAAAGAAGCCACTTGGGAGCTAGAGGACTCGATTATCTGTTAAATTAAGCTTTATTTGATAAAAGGTTTTGATATGACAAATTAAAAGTGTTTTTTGAATATAAGCTGAATTTGAAAAAATAATATTAAATTTTAATTCTAAGAAATAAAATTGTTACTACTTGCAATAAACTCTTAGAAAAGTTTGAAACAATTTTAAAATCAAGTGAAATTATTTTTAACCAAGTCAAAATGATCCCAATTAAGTTAAAATCAGTTTAACACATCAAAATGATTTTCAAACAAGTCAGAATAGCTCTAGGCTAAAAAGTATCGATACCATTTGGCCTGGTATATATAATTTTTTAAAATAATCGATACCCTTAGTAAAATCGAGACCAAAAACGCATTTTGTCAAAAACCTAAAAAATATCGATACCTCACTTAAAAACGATACCAAACTTGTATTCTGTTTCTCAAAACGCTACAAGGTATTTTTGAAAAAAAATAACGTCGGTAATGACAAATATATCGCAAATAAAGAGAAATAAAAAATAAAGAACACACAGATTTTACGTGGAAACACTTTCGGGGAAAAACCACGGGCAGAGGAGAAGAAAATTCACTATGTCAAATTCGAATCAATTTACAATAGGAATAGACTATGTCTATTTATAGGCTTGTAAAGACATATTCTAATAGGAGTGTAGTAAGATTGAAACTCCTTATTCTAATCAATATCCAATAGATGGAGTTTAATAAGGTTTAAAAAAACCTTACTTAAAACAAAATAAAAGAAGTGTAGTTCTATAGGGATTCTTCTTTTATTTTATTTTACCATTGTATTTTATTCAAATAAGGATTCGGGTCACTTAATTCTAACAATCTCCACCTTGACACGAATTCTAAATAAACAAGTTCTTCATCGCGAACTCTCAACGAACAAGTTCTCCACCTCTTCCATAAAACCCCTTAAGGGTTTAACTTCAACAATGAACACCAACCAAGTCTAAGCAATGCTCAAACTTGGTTATAGGAAGTGACTTAATCATCATATCTGCAAGATTTTCATGAGTACTAATTTTGCTCACAATAATATCACCACGTGCAATAATGTTACGAACAAAATGATACCAAACGTCAATGTGTTTTGTTCTTTCATGAAACATTTGATCTTTTGTAAGGAAGATGGCACTCTGAATGTCGCAAAATACTGTGCTGATTTGAAGGTCTTCATTGAGCTCACTAAAGAGTCCCTTCAACCAAATAGCTTCTTTACAAGCCTCGATGTCGCCATGTACTCAAATTTCTCGTGGTAGACAAAGTGACTGTAGTTTGCAAAGTAGCTTTCCAACTGATTGCACAACCTCTGATTGTAAAGACATAACAAGTGAGAGATCTTCTTCTATCAAGGTCTCCAGCAAAATCAGCATCAACATACCCAATGACTCCATCTCTAGTTCTTCCAAACTGTAAGAAAACATCAGTAGTACCTCTTAAGTAACTTAAAATCCACTGAACTACTTTCCAATGTTCTTTACCAAGATTCGCCATGTATCTGCTAACTGCACTGACTGCATATGATAAATCTGGACGTGAAGAAACCATAGCATACATGAGAGATCCCACTGAACTAGAGTATGGCACATGTGACATGTACTCAATCTCATCATCTGATTGTGGAGACAAAGCCGATGAAAGTATAAAATGGGATGCTAAAGGAGTACTAACAGGCTTAGCACTCTGCATATTGAACCTGCAAAGAACTTTCTCAATATACCCCTTCTGACTTAGGTACAATTTACTTGCTTTTCTATCTCTAAGAATCTCCATACCAAGTATCTTCTTTACTGGTCCCAAATCTTTCATCTCAAATTCTTCACTTAGTTGGGCTTTGACCTTTCTTATCTCTCCTTTATCTTTTGCTGCTATCAACATGTCATCAACATAAAGAAGTAGATACACAAAAGAACCATCACTATTTTTCTTAAAGTAAACACAATTTGTCAAAACTACTTCTTTTAAAATCATGAGAAGTCATAAAAGAATCAAACCTCTTGTACCACTGTGTCTTGGTGATCAAGTTTCAAACCGTAATGGGACTTTTTCAAAGCAAGCAAGCATAGTCCTCTTTTTCTCGAGATGTGAAAACCCTCGGTTGTTGCATGTAAATATCTTCCTCAAGTTCTCCATGCAAAAATGCGCTTTTTACATCTAACTGCTCAAGCTCCAAATCATGCATGGCCATAATACCAAGCAAAGCTCGAATCGAACTATGCTTCACAACCGGGAGAACACATCCGTGAAGTCCACTCCTCGAATTTGATCAGTAACCTTTGCAACAAGCCTTGCTTTATATCTGGGTTCTTCAACTCCTAGAGTCCCTTCTTTCTTTTAAACACCCATTTACAAATGAACAACCTTTTTACCTTTAGGAAGTTTCACAAGATCCCATGTTCTATTTTTATGGAGTGATCCCATCTCCTCTTGCATAGCAAACATCCACTTTTCTGAGTCTTCACAGCTAACCGCCTCAGAATAATTAGACGGCTCTTGGTTTGCATCTATTTCTCCGGCCACATTTAAAGCATAAGCAACTAGATCAGCCTCAGCATACTACTTTGGAGGTTTAATTTCTCTTCTAGTTCTTTTTTTGGCGATAAAGTGTTGTGGTGAAGAAGCAACTCTATTCTCAATTTTTTGTACTGGCTTGAGGAGTCGACTCTGTATTAATCTGATGCTCCACCTGCTTTTGATTTTCTTTATTGGAAGAGTCTTTAAGAGATAAGTTAGGTAGCATAGTAGTTTCATCAAAAACAACATCTCTGCTAATCACAACTATTTTATTTTCAGGACCCCATAACTTATACCCTTTTACACCAGCTTTATAACCAAGAAAAAAACATTTAATGGATCTCGGTTCCAATTTTCCATTATCAACATGAGCATACGCAGGACACCCAAAGATCTTTAAATCAGAATAATTAGCAGGATTACCAGACCATACCTCTTGTGGAGTCTTTTTCTCAATGGCAATGGATAGAGATCGGTTAATAAAAAAACATGCAGTAGATGCTGCTTCGGCCCAAAACGACTTTGGTAAGTTGGCATTTGACAACATACATCAAACTTTTTCCATGATCGTTCTGTTCATTCGTTACGCAATGCCGTTTTGTTGTGGAGTATGACGAATCACAAGTGTCTCACGATCCCTTCGACTTGCACAGTTTATTAAACTCATCAGAACAAAACTCTAAGCCATTATCTGTGCAGAGGTGTTTTATTTGTTTTCCCGTCTGTTTTTCAATCATTGTTTTCCAAGACTTAAATGCGAAAAACACATCGCTTTTCTGCTTCAGGAAGAATGCCCAAAATTTTCTGGAAAAATCATTAATAAAAGTTAGCATATAATTAGCTCCACCTCCTGAAGGCACTCTTGATGGCCCCCAAAGATCAGAATGAATATACTCCAATGTTTCTTTCGTGTTATGGATTCCTCTGGTGAATCGAACTCTCTTTTGCTTCCCAAAAACGCAATGCTCACAGAACTTCAGTTTGCAAATTCCTTGCCTATCAAGAAGTCCTCTTTTGCTCAATTCTGCCATGTCATTCTCACTCATATGCCCTAGGCGCATATGCCAAAGTTTAGTAATATCATCATCTGACAAGGAAGAGGAAGTGACAGGTGCATCACCAATAATAGTAGAACCACCATGAAACATATAACTTGGCGCGTCTTTCTCTCGCCCTTTCATCACAACGAGGGAACCTTTGGAAATCTTTAAAATCCAACTTTCAGCTGTGTATTTGTACCCTCTTTAATCAAGAGTACTCAGAGAAATTAAATTTCTCTTCAATTCTGGAACATGCCGTACGTCACTAAGTGTTCTAACAACTCCATCAAACATCTTAACTTTAATTGTTCCAACACCTGCGATTTTACACGAAGCATTATTTCACATCAAAATAACACCTTCAGACACTGTTTCGTAATTTGTAAATTAGTCCCGATTGGGACTCATGTGGAAGGTGCAGCCTGAATCAAGTATCCACTCCTCGCTCACTTTAGAATTGTTGACAGAAGCGACTAGAAGTTCACCATCGCTGTAGTCTTCTACAACATCAGCTTCACCGAAATTTTCTGGTTGTTTTCCCTTTTGATTCGCAGCCTCCCTTTTAATCTTGTTTTGTAGTTTATAGCACTCAGATTTAATGTGCCCTTTCTTCTTGCAGAAGTTACAAGTTTTACCTCTGTTTAAAGACTTCGATCTACCCTTAGATTTACCGCGAGGATTTCGTTCCTGTGTCCTTCCACGATCATCATCAGCATTCCGATCTTGTCTCCCACGAACAATGAGACCCTCTCCCTAAGAGTTGGGTTTAACCACAAGATGCTTCATCTTATCATACGAGGTCAAAGAATCATAAACCTCATCAACTGTGAGAGACTCATGACTATATAAAATCGTGTCTCTCAAAGGTTGAATAAGACGGGGCAACGAACAAAGTAGAATCAACCCTAGATCATCCTTATCATACTCGAACCTCCATGGCCTCCAAGTTTGAGAGAATTTCTTTAAACATCATGTAAGTGTTCGTGCACAGACGCACCTTCCTCCAAACGATGAGCATAAAGACGTTGCATTATATGCAACTTGCTGGTTAGAGTTTTCGACATACATATTTGTTCTAGCCTCTTCCATAATGCCGCGACGGTCTTCTCCTTCATCATATCTTGCAAAATTTCGTTAGACAAATGCAGATGTAATTGTGCTAACACCTTTCGATCCTTGCATTTTTTCTCTTCCTCCGTCAATGCCGAAGGCATCTTATCTACCCCTAGCAGGTCTTCTTCTAAATCCATCTATGCAAGAACTACCTGTATCTTTATTTGCCACAACTCAAATCTGGTGTTGCGATCTAACAGCGGAATTTCATACTTTAAAGATGCCATTACCGTAATCGAGATGAAAAAACCCGGAAGCTTAGATACCAATTTGTGAAAAAAAAATAACGTCGGTAATGACAAATATATCGCAAAGAAAAGAGAAATAAAAAATAAAGAACACACAGATTTTACGTGGAAACCCTTTCGGGAAAAAAACCACGGGCAAAGGAGAAGAAAATTCACTATGTCGAATTCGAATCAATTTACAAGAGGAATAGACTATGTCTATTTATAGGCTTGTAAAGCCATATTCTAATAGGAGTGTAGTAAGATTGAAACTCCTTATTCTAATCAATATCCAATAGATGGAGTTTAATAAGGTTTAAAAAAACCTTATTTAAAACAAAATAAAAGAATTGTAGTTCTATAGGAATCTTCTTTTATTTTATTTTACCATTGTATTTTATTTAAATAAGGATTCGTGTCACTTAATTATAACAGTATCGATCCTGTATCGATACCTCTTTCAGGAAGTATCGACAAAATATTTTAGAAGTATTGATTTTTTTTATTCCAACGGTCACTGAATTAGCATTTACGACAAAAAGTATCGCTACCCTTTTTAAAGGTATCGATACTCGAAGTTGCAGGTGAAATAAATGCTCTGATTATACATCCCCTATAGCCATATTTACTTCTCCAACATCCTCAATGGTTGGAAGTCTATTATGGGGTATAAGTACCATCTTTTAAAGTCCTACAAAATCCTAGAATAGTACTTCAAGCAAAAATCATCAATCAAACAATCTTCGAGCTTAAATTTTCATATTTTTCTTGCATACACTTGTGAGCTTTATCTCCTTCATTTTGCTCAAGTGTATTTCATTATATTTGTGCTTCAATTTGCACACAAGTTTATCTTGTAAGGATTGTTTCTTTGTTTGCTCATTTGTATCTCTTTGAGAGGTTTTAAAACTTAAGATTTGGGGTAGAAATCTTAAGGAGTTGTAAGGTTAAAAATTTTCCTTAAAGGTTGAAAAAATTAGTGAATTTGGGATAAATCCTTAGTGGTGGAAAGCTATGGTAGTGAAGTAGGCAATAGGGGCCGAACCACTCTAAATTCTTTGTGTTCTTTATTTCATTCTTGCCTTTGCTTTCACTAAATTTTTTAAAGGCCAATTCACCCCCTCTTGGCATTTTCGGTTTGCTTCATCAAACTTTCAATTGGTATTAGAGCTACATATCTAGAGAAAGTTTTACCCCCAAGAGAGAAGATCCTCAAGGTTTTCTAGTTAGAAGCTCAAGTCAAGATTTCTTCTACATGGCATCAGAGTAAAATTCCACTATATTGGGAGAAGGGCATTCCACCATGAGGCCTTCTCTATTCAATAACACCAACAACTCATATTGGAGAACAAGAATAAAGCTATTCATCTAAGCCAACGACTATGAAGTTTGGAGGATAGTTACTAATGGGCCATCCATCCCTATAAAGAGGGTCGAAGGTGTTGTTGTCCCAAAGGAAGAGAATGATGGGGATGAAAATGACATCTAGAAGGTTCAATTAAATACAAAGGCTATGCACACTCTATTTTGTGCTCTTGGTCTCAATAAGTACAATAGAGTCTCCTTGTGTGACAATGCAATAGAAATATGGGACAAGCTTGAAGTTACCCATGAAGGGACAAGTAGAGTCAAGGTGTTCAAGATAAGTCTTCTCGCCCTTGATTATGAATTGTTCAAAGCAAAATCAGAAGAAGGATTCAAAGAAATGTCTGATCGCTTCACTCATATCAATAATGGTCTTAAAGCTCTTGGGAAGACATATCCAAACAATGAGATGGTAAAGAAGATGTTGAATAGTCTCCCAACATCTTGGGAACCTAAAGTGATGATAACAGAAGAGTCAAAGGATCTCAACTCACTCTCCCTTGATGAGCTCATTAGTTCTTTGTTGGCATATGAAATGAAGATCAACTACAATGCAAAGGAAATCAAAGAAGTTCCAAAGAAGGTGGGAGTTGCTTTGAAATCAACAACTTGTGAGAAGAATGAAGACTCTAGCAATGATGATGATGAAGAAATGGAAATGTTTGCAAAAATATTCAAGAGGTTCATGAGGTCCAACAAAGGAAGACAATTCCAAAAGAAGGAAGGACTCAAGAGTGAATCTACTAAAGGGAAGGACCCTATCATATGCTATGAATGCAAGAAGCCGGGACACATCAAATTTGAGTGTCCTCAATGGAAGGAAAGAGGGTCAAGCAAACAAAAGCTTAAGGCTCATATTGCTACTTGGAGTGATGAGGATTCATCGGACAATGAAGATCAAGAAGTAGTCAATCTTTGCCTTATGACCATCGATGATATTAAGGTAACTTCTAGCTCATCTACTTTAAATGATTATCCTTTTGAAGAGTTGCAAGATGTCTATGATGAATTAGGTTTAGAATTTGAAGTCATGATGTCAAAACATAAGAAAAATATTTCAAAATTGAAAAATGAAAATGACTTACGTTCTAAAACCAATCATGAACTTAAAGAAAGTAAATAAGATTCAAGAAATTATTAGTGACTTTGAAAAGAAAAATTTAGACTTGCATAATTTACTTTCGAAAGCTCATGAGGATCATCAAAAGAAACTTGAGTTGCTTAAGAGTGAAATAGGTCACTCTAACAAAGTTTTAGAAAAAGGAGAAAATTCAAAAAAAAACTTTGTTAAAAATAGCTTTAATTTCTATAAACATAAAGGTCCCCGAAATTTTTATAAGAGAAAAATCATTAAAAGTGTATGGGTCCCTAAAGGACTCATAACTTCTCAAGATAGGAGCTTGATAAACCGAAATAGTAACACATTTTAGGCCCACATTTAGTATACTTTTGGATGAATTATCCCTTATTTTATGTAAAAAGGTGCTCTTAATCCTTTCTTTTCATGTCTTATACTTAGGAAAGCACAAGGGGATGAAAAGAACGCAAAACGGGCTTAAAACGGGACAAATAGGCCAAAGCATGAAATCGACACGGCTTGGACAAAATATCACATGGCCATGCCTCCTTAAAGATCTCGAACACGGCCTGGACCATGATTTACACGGCCGTGCCTCATCAACGAAGTCCACACGGCCTGACCACGATTCACACGGGCGTGTTCCATGGCCAAGCCCCTGCCGCGGCCAAGAGGAGTTTTACTCAGATTTGGATGCTTAGAGGCAAATAAGCACACTCCAAAGTCTAATTAAACCCCCAATTAGGAATTGCACTCAAATTAGGATACTTGGAGGCCAAGTAACACATCTCAAAGCCTATATAAACACCCTAAGGGGCAACTTATTCAGGGAGTTCGACAGAAACCCTCTGTTGAGGAGAGCCCAAAGCCATCTTCTAGGGGCGTCGTACTAGGCCAGAGAAGGCAGATTTGTGGGGATTCACTCAGGGATAGCCAGTTGATTCATCTCAAGAAGCCGAAATTCTACTCAAGACGGTGGATCTCTCCTTCAATTCCTTCAGGGAGTTTTAGGGATTTCTTATATTTTGTTTTATCTTTTCTCTTGAGATGTTTTCCTTTATTGTTATGAACTAAACCCTTTAGATACCTGAAGGGGATGAAACCTATGATGAATCTTGTTATTGTTTTCTGAATTATATGATAAATACTTAGTTTGTTCTTAATTATGTGAGCTTAGTCCAAATTTAATGTGCTTAGATGGAGGAGGAATAGACCCTGCCTAAGAGAGGATCCAACATAATTAAGCGGATTTGATCGCACGCCTAGAGAGAGGGTGTTGAGATTTTGCCGGATTAGGGTGAAACCTAATATGGGAGTCCATAGATCAATTTACTGCTATTCTAGGGTTTATTATAAGAGAACGAGAGTTCCACTAATTAACCTAGTGTTAGACGTTATTCGCCTCGAGAGAGGGTTTAATATACGTTAGGGAGTCTGACGGATCAAACTAAGTGAATAAATCGTATAGTTCAGTGTTAGATAACAAGTGAAGTCTAGGTGGAATCTTCCTAGGGTATCGTCCAAATCAACTGAGTTTTTCCCAAGTTATTTTCCAAATTCATTCTTCTTTGTCTTAGAGTCTTTAGTTTAGTAGTTAATTAATTTAGATTAATAAACAACTTCACTTAATTTAGGCTAAATAATAGAAAGAAAGTTAGTATTAGTACTTTTAGTTCCTTTGGGTTCAATAATCCAGTCTTGCCTTAACTATACTACTGTTCAATAGGTGCACTTGCCTCAATCGTTGTCAGAGTTAGTTTCTAGGTTCGATCATTCTTTTTATAAATTTTAAAACTCTGATTCACAGCGATCAAGTTTTTGGCGCCGTTGCCGGGGAACTAAAATATTAAGAAAGCTCTATTTTTATTACTTTAGCCATTTTTTTGTTTTTTTTTTGTTTTTTTCCAATTTATTTTTATTTTTATTTTTATTTTTTTACTTTTCTAATTTTCCTCTATTTTGCTTTTGACAGATAATTTTAGTCTATAGAGAAGATGGCACTGAATAATTATCAGTGGCAAGCAATGAGAACAATTCCTACTAAAGCAGCCAGTGTCTTCAACCTCGACGTGGTCACCAAAGTTATCTAATCGGCTAGAGATGATGAATAAAAATTTGATGGTTTGAATAGTCTCTCACAGTACACCTAAAATACAATATGATTCGAATTTAGGAGGCGTGGCGAATCCTGAGTACCCACTCTATGGATATGGCATGGAAAACGAGCAAGCTCACTATACGGGTAACTATTCTAGACCACAAAATAATTTCTATGATAACACTTATAATGCAGGTTGGAGGTACCATCCCAATTTCTCGTGGGATGATCAAAGTAGCCAAAGGCCGAAACTTCCTCCAAACTTTCAACAACCACCTCACCAACAGGAAGAGGAGTCGAACCTTGAAGAGATGCTGACGAAATTCATGGCAGCTACAGATAACCGTCTCCAAAAAAATGAAACAACACTTAATGACCAACAAGCATCGATCAAAGGGATCGAGAGCCAAGTTGGGGAACTTCTTCGAGTCGGGCTGGGGAACTTACTAAGTCGGTTATACAACTTGCTAAGCTGATCCCGTAACTACCACAAGGAAGCTTGCCAAGCAATACTGAAACTAACCCGAGTGAGCAAAATCAAGCCATTTACGATAGTGAAGGGTTAGACGAACCAAACTCAAGGGAAGAACCTGTGGTAAGTGAAGGTAAGTTTGAAGTGTGCCATGATACACCAAAACCGACAATTACAGAGTACCAACCCCGTGTGCCATATCCCGATGCAATAAAGAAAGACCACACAGAGGAAGAAGTCTGGTGAACTCACACTTTGTGTAGACGATTTAAACAATCACTCTTCAAGCTCTTGACTCACTAGACATCGAGTAATAAAGGTACGAACATTAATTCTATTGATAACCATTTGGTTCAACCTTCTTTTACAGGAAAGCATCACGAAATCACCTAGTCGAGCTAGATCTTAGACCTCGCACCCATAAATAAATAATTTATGAAGAACTAAGGCTTCAGGTCGATGAATTAGACAAGTGGAAAACACACTTTAATGAGAAACTAGGAATACACGAAGTGAAACTGAAGGAAACCCTAGACGAGCTGATAGGAACAACAAATCACTTCAAAATAGGGGACCAGGTATTGTTGAATAAGGAAGACCATCGAATCACCAATTCAGACCTCAAGACAAACAAAGAAATCACTTTTGAGGTACTTAATGTCTTCCTATACGGCACAGTCGAGGTAAGCAATCCTAAATTCAACACTTTTGAGGTAAACATTACTCGACTTAAACTTTATATCCACAACCGAATTGATCGCATGAGAAAGGATTTTCACCTCCGCAAACCACCATGACCATACGAATGAGAGGTAAAGTCTAGCTTAAGACTATAAACGAGCGCTTCTCGGGAGGCAACCGGAGCACTAACCCAATTAATTTTTACATTTTTTAATTCTTCTTTTACTTTTATTTCTCCTTTTTATCAGCTAACTATAAACTAACCAAAGTGCAGATTTCCAGACCACACGGCCTTACACACGGCCGTGGCCGTGGCCATGTGGCCACCATAGGAAGGTATAAGGGCGGGGGCAACCACCAAATCCATAATTTTTATTTAACCCCCTTCTTCCATTTTCTTTGCCAGTTGTTTTTCTTTTTTCATTTTCCATTATTTAATTTTATTTAATTTTATTTTTTTATTTCTTTTAATTTTTTTAAATTTTCTTTATTATTTTCTTCTTATTATTCATTCCATTTAAATTTAGCTTAGGATATAATAAAATTAGGATGGCTGCTTCGAGGACTCAAACAGTTCGAGATGCTTCCCCACGTTCACCTCCAATCCTATCCGGTTTCTTTTCATTGGCTTCATCCAAAATTCAGGAAGTTTCACTTCTCTCCCCATCTTACGATTTTATGATTATTTTGATATTATCTATCTTTGTACATTGAGGGCAATGTACATCTTAAGTGTGGGGGGTGAATCTTAGACGTGCCAATTTTTTTCATTATTCTCAAAATCCCTGAATTTAATCTTGTTTTTAAGTAAATTACTCATATTACTAATTAGGATGAAATTTCTGATGATTTATGATTTTTATTGATATGTTTTAGATTAAGTCATTGATAATTGTGCATTGATAATTAAAGTTGAAGAATACTAGAGAATCAAGCATGATAAGTCTATTTTTCAGAATTTAAAAATTTTCTAGGTTGTCGAACCGAGTTTAAATATTACTTTGAAGTTTGAAATTTACGAGGTTGACATCAAAATACCCATAATTTTTATGAGATTTTGAGCCTTATAGTGCATACATTCTTTTTCTTGCTCACTTTATTGATTATGAGTATGTCAACACTGATTTGTTATTCTAGAACTTGCATCGATTATAATGTCGAGACCACATTTTTTGATTTGATACACAGAGATGATAAAGGCACCTAGGATTTAACCCACTTACTCCATAAAAGCCTACCTTCATAATTAACCCCTAGTGAACCCCTTTTAATCCTAACAACCCTATTTATTGTCATAACCGCTAATATTAACCCAGAACCCCTTTGTTTTTGTTATCACCATTCCTTTTGACTACCCTTATATCGAGATTTGATTTGATTAATAGCCTAACTATGTTTTTATTTCAGTAATTTATCTTTTATTATGTATTTATGATTGTTCTTAAAAAAAATGAAGTATATTCATTATTAGTTATGTGATTAAATGAGCTTATACATTTATTCCAAATATCGAAGAAGAAGCTCGTATTATTAGTATTATTAGTTTTCAATTGATGTAATTATTAATGTTAGTTCATTAGTTCTTAGTTAGGTAATTTGTCAATTCAATCTCGATTCTAACCTTCTAAATCAGCCTTATTCCACACCTTAACCCTAGCCCCGTTACAACCCTAACAAAGACCTTTTGATTTGTGTCTTATCTCATATTTCAGTGGTGGATATTTGATTTTCATGCAAGCCTATGGGATTAACTCTTCATGTTTGACTTTTGAGTGCCTGAATTTTGAACCTTAAACACTTTGAGTGATTTGAGTGAATCTTTAGTGAGGATGTCAATCCTTGACAATTTCGAATTAGAGGTAATTATTTAGATGAAGGGAAACACCTATGTTTTGTGCTACAAAATATAAGGCTTATAATGTTTGAATTTTTAGAACTCTTTGAGTTGAATTATCCATGTATAAATTATCCCTGAATTATGATAAAACATTGTTGATAGGAATTATGAATTATAGGATGTTCGTTTTAATTGTAAGTTGAGAATTTTGCTTGAGGACAAGCAAAAGCTTAAGTGTGGGGGTATTTGATAAACCGAAATAGTAACACATTTTAGGCCCACATTTAGTATACTTTTGGATGAATTATCCCTTATTTTATGTAAAAAGGTGCTCTTAATCCTTTCTTTTCATGTCTTATACTTAGGAAAGCACCAGGGGATGAAAAGAACGCAAAACGGGCTTAAAACGGGACAAATGGGCCAAAGCATGAAATCGACACGGCCTAGACCAAAGATCACACGGCCGTGCCTCCTTAAAGATCTCAAACACGGCCTGGACCACTATTTACACGGCCATGCCTCATCAACAAAGTCCACATGGCCTGACCACGATTCACACGGGCGTGTGCCATAGTCGTGCCCCTGCCACGGCCAAGAAGAGTTTTACTCGGATTTGGATGCTTAGAGGTAAAGAAACACACTCCAAAGTCTAATTAAACCCCCAATTAGGAGTTGCACTCAAATTAGGATACTTGGAGGCCAAGTAACACATCTCAAAGCCTATATAAACACCCTAGGGGGGCAACTTATTCAGGAAGTTCGACAGAAACCCTCTGTCGAGGGGATCCCAAAGCCATCGTCTAGGGGCGTCGTGCTAGGCCAAAGAAGGCAGATTTGTGGGGATTCACTAAGGGATAGCCAGTTGATCCATCTCAAGAAGCCGTAATTCTACTCAAGACGGCGAATCTCTCCTTCAATTCCTTCAGGGAGTTTTAGGGATTTCTTATGTTTTATTTTATCTTTTCTCTTGAGATGTTTTCCTTTATTGTTATGAACTAAACCCTTCAGATACCCGAAGGGGATGAAACCTATGATGAATCTTGTTATTGTTTTCTGAATTATATGATAAATACTTAGTTTGTTCTTAATTATGTGAGCTTAATCCAAATTTAATGTGCTTAGGTGGAGGAGGAATAGACCCTGCCTAAGGGTAGATCCAACATAATTAAGTGGAGTTGATCGCACGCATAGAGATAGGGTGACGAGATTTTGCCGGATTAGGGTGAAACCTAATATGGGAGTCCATAGATCGATTTACTGCTATTCTAGGGGTTATTATAAGAGAACGAGAGTTCCACTAATTAACCTAGGGTTAGACGTTATTCGCCTCGAGAGAGGGTTTAATATACGTTAGGGAGTCTTACGGATCAAACTAAGTGAATAAATCGTATGGTTCAAAGGTTAGATAACAAGTGAAGTCTAGGTGGATTCTTCCTAGGTACCGTCCCAAATCAACTGAGTTTTTCCCAAGTTATTTTCCAAATTCATTCTTCTTTGTCTTAGAGTCTTTAGTTTAGTAGTTAATTAATTTAGATTAATAAACAACTTCACTTAATTTAGGCTAAATAATAGAAAGAAAGTTAGTATTAGTACTTTTAGTTCCTTTGGGTTCGATAATCCGGTCTTGCCTTAACTATACTATTGTTCGATAGGTGCACTTGCCTCAATCGTTGTCAGAGTTAGTTTCCAGGTTCGTTCATTCTTTTTATAAATTTTAAAACTCTGATTCACAGCGATCAGAGCTTAATTTCAAAATGGATACCCAAAGGGAATAAAATTATAGGAACTAATGCTTATGGACCCAAAAGAATTTGGGTACCAAAAATCAAATCATAATTCTATGTTTGTAGGAAAGGAACATTGCCTTGAGGTGGGTTACTCAAAGAAAAACTTATGGTACCTCGATAGTGGATGCTCAAGACACATGACCGGTGACAAGAGCCACTTTATCAATTTGAAGCCAAAAAGTGGAAGAGAAGTTACATTTGGCGACAACTCTACAAAACAAATTGAAGGAATAGGCTCCATTGGTAAGAACTCTTCTATCATTATTGAAAATGTCTTGTCTGCCTGTAACACCCCAAACCCGACCTAGACGTTATGGCCGAATCTGGCGTGTCACATTGAAGTGTTTTTCGAAAACCATGTTTTCATTGAAAACCCTTCTTAATTAAAAGCTTGAGTAAAATCCCAGTTACATCAGTTTATTATTATTTTATTTTAACATGGTATATAGAAAAATTATTAAGTTTATTCTCAAAATTTCTTTTCAATTGTGGAAGCTAGGTTTAAAAGTAACTGATTTACGAAAACGTGATATTTAAAAAATTAGTTGCGAAAGCGTAGTGTTTTGAAAACATATATTGTTTTGGAAAACCGTAAACTACTCTTAACAGATAAAAATGTAGTAAACTGAAAATCCCAAATTAAAACCAGAAGTTAAAAGAGGCCTTATTACAACCCAATAAGAAAGCGGTCTAAGTAAGGTATAATAAAATACTAAAATTTAAAGTCGTTCGTAGTGTGGCCACCTCTCAGTCCTCCAAAGGCGTCGAACCGCTTATCGAGGATTACCTAAAAATTAAAAAGAGGGGTGAGTTTACTTAAAACTCAAAGTGTACAACCCCCATTGATCATAAAGCATGCATTACATCAATCCGGGCCTAAGCCCATTACAGTAATCAATGTGGGCCTAAGCCCAACACAGTAACGGTGGCATTTGGGCCTTAGCCCATAATAGCCTCAGTTGGGCCTTAGCCCATATCCAATGTCACAAATCACATCTACCTGGGCCTAAGCCCATTTCAATAACAGAACCAGTGTATGCAATGCATTAATGCCCATACCAACTCTGCACTCCGTCTCCTGTCCAACACTGCACTCCTGTGGGGATTTAATCGACCCACCCATCCCTACACTCCTTATGTAGCACCGGTTGCGGCACTAACCAATGTTGCAGCAGAGCTGCCAATTACATAATCGGCTTAAAGCCATCGGTGGATCCACAGTCGTCAAGCGACCATGCGACCCTAACAAATCATACACTTCCTTCAAATCAATAATCCCATCCCCCATGCAACATAATATCACATGAATGCAGACATACTATAAATTGCATACAATAACAATCATATAACATGTAGGGGCATTCTAGCCATTTTGCCCTTCAGGGGCATAACGGTAATTTACCCTATGGGGGTATTTCGATAAATTACCCTATGAGGGTATTTCGGTAATTTACCCTATGGGGGAATTTTGGTAGTTTATCCTATGGGGGTATTTCGGTAATTTTGCAAATCGAGGGTATTTCGGTAATTTCGCAAATTAGGGGTATTTTGGTAATTTTACAAATCGAGGTTATTTTGGTAATTTCTCAAATTTGGGGTATTTCGATAATTTTGCAAACTAGGGGTATTTCGGTAATTTTGCAACCTTCCCAAAGGTCTAAAGTCGCCTCGAGCGACACATATAACATATAGGATCAAAACGGTGTATTGGGCCCAAAGCCCAATATTCGACCCAAGTAGGCCCACACGCTCGTGTGGCCCATTTAGCCCAAAACTGCCTTTTGGCCATGTGATCATCATGGCCGGCTCATTATTTCTTATCCATCCATAAAATTTACTCGCGTAGGGCCCACGGGCCTATTGGGCCCACTCGGCCCATTCCAGTCCATTTGGCCCCAAAACGGCCTAAGCCCATGAGGACGCTCATGCTGGCCTCAACCCATCTTACGCCCATATCCGTTGGCTCGGTCCACCACACGTGCGATTGCACGTTCATGTGGCATCATTTGTCGATATTTCAGCTTTTCGGCATTTGCCGATCTATTTGGAGTGCTGTATGCGTGTACACACGCTTTTCGGCTCTTTTGCCGACTATCGGTCACAGGGTATTGCTACAAACATATTTACCAAAATCGAGTGAAAAACCAACGAGCACCGAACCTACAATTAACGATGATATTCTATTAGTCACTTTATGATAGTGTCAAACACCCTATTCTATTACTTAAACGGAACAATGTTGATACCTGCTTTGATTGAACAAGCGTGGTTTAGCCCGCTTAAACCGTTGATGGAGATTGATAACAAACCCCTTGAAGGGTATCTTGATCGAGTGATGAGAGAAAAGCTTCATCTATCTTAGAACACTCGCAACTCCTTCATTCCACGAGAAAACCTAGGAATCGAACGAATCAACATACCCTACAAAGAGAAAGGAGGATTCGGCCACAAAAAGAAGGAAGGAATCAGCTTAGAATAGCGCAGAAGAGAGGAGACATAATAATCTTTAAAGAATAAAAAGAACAAACAGAAGTTGAACAAACTACTCACCGATTTGCCAGAAACAGTTGCTCTACCTGAACAAAGTTTGAGAGAGGTGAAGAATTCGGACTGGTTATCAAAAAGAAGAGATGATAGGTGAAATGGTTTGAGGGCGAACAGAGAGAAGAAGATGCAGTATTCGGTCCTAATAGTAAGATGGAGAGAAAGGAAATCCGTTAATAAAAAGAATCGAAGGAGGGAAGAAAGTGCATTCGGGTAAAAGAAGAATCAAGATGCAAGGAGAGGAAAATGCTAAGACCGACAGACTTGAGAGAAAAACATATTCGACTAAAGAAGCGAGTTGAAAAGGGGAAAAATAGACTCAAAATAAGCAATCAAAAGAGGAAACGAGAGAACCCCAGAGTCCCTTAGCAAAACCGGCTCCAAAAGTGCTAAAAACCCGAGATGGAGAGAAAGAATCAGCACTCACTCCCCCACCACACTAAAGTTCTGAATTTCTGAGTGCCCAAAGTCCCTATACAGCACAGCTCTTCCCACCCAAAGTCCACAATTTTCTCCCCCTTATCTCTCCACAATCTACTCCTTAAATCACTCACTTGAAAAATTCAAACTCTCCAACACAGAGTTCGAATCCAACACAAACTCTTGCCCACACATGAGTAAAATAAATAATCCCTTTTGCATGCAGTGAGACTTGAACCTCTGTTCTCCTTGCCACACCTGTGACGCCACAACCACTCCACCACAGGCTCTCTTTGTGTCTCTTTTTAATCACAATTACTTAAAAGGCTTACAACCAGGAGTCATGGTTCCCCTAATGCTAAAAATAAAAATTTTCCATATGACATGGCCTGAACCCAGGACTTCATAGAAGCCCCATAACCTTCCAAAATCACTCACCCAACAGATCCAACATGCAATTGTGCCATTCTCTTGTTCTAAAAAATTTTAAACGCTCTCATGACCAAGGCCCAATAGGCCCAATTCTACTAGGCCCAAATTCAGGGTGTTACAATTCTACCCCCTTAAAGAAATTTCGTCCTCGAAATTTCAAACTATCTAATAGTCGCACAACACAGGTTACACCACTACGCTTTTGATGCGCACTATAATCCTAATTGCAAATTAGGTAGATAGTACACTATGGGTAAAGTACGTACCAGTATTCGCATCTGGACCGTCTCCGTCTTCTCGGCGATGTGCTGCATAAACCAAAGCTGGCTGCCTCACCTCCACATGACCAGCATCTCTACCTGGAGCTCCACGACCCAAACCGTTTCCACCCCTGGCCTGTCCACGGCCTCTAGGTGACTGTTGTCCACCCCTAGGTGGCTGTACATCACCCTTACCAAAAAATTGCATCTGATCCGGTCTTCTGGGACACTCTCTGAGACGGTGTTCCATAGAACCACAACTCAGACAAGCTCTCGTCCTCCTCCAGCACTCGCCTGCATGACCTTTCCAACAAACAGCACAAGGTGGTAACCCAGTAGTAGCAACATGGGGCCCAACTCTGACTGGACCATCCACTCTGGCCCTTCTCTTAGGTCTCTGATCAGAATTGGAATGCTCAGAATCCCTCCTGTTTCTGCCCCTTTCTCTTTCTCGGTTTAGGTGCTCCGAGCGCTTTACATCTTCAGCGATCTTAGCTTTCTCTACTAACGCAGCAAAGTCCCACTCCCTCTGTGGAGCTATCAACACTCGGAGACTGTCTCCAAGGCCGTCCTCAAACTGAACACAATGTTCGTACTCCGTTGCCACAATTCTTTAAGCATATCAGTTAAGTCGTAAAAATTCTGCCTCGTACTCAACCACAGACTTGTCACCTTAAACCAGATTCAGAAATTCTTTCCTACGAGCGTCGACATAGCTAGTGCCCACATACTTTCCCTAAAATGTGGACTTAAAGAATTCCCAGGTCAATCGATTAGACGGGGTACCCTCTTTTACCATAAGCCACCACTGGTAGGCTTCATCCCTCAGCAAGGACACGGCACCCTTCAAATTTTGTTCCGGCGCGCAATGAGGTCGCCCATAATTCTTTCGGTGGCCTCCAACCAAGACTCCACCACACTTGGGGCCACCCTAAAACACCCACAAGATCTCTCGCTCCATTGGACCGAGTCGTTCGTGAATCGATCGACGGCTTCCAATAATGGTATTAGGCCCAACAGACCCAACAACTCTTTCTAAAATACGAAGCATTGCCTGAGACAGTGCGTCATCCCTAGCAGCTCGATCGAACGACCCTGTATCGGTTACCGGTGAAGTCGGAGCCTCTCTCGTTTCAATGCTGGGGATTGGCCTGATGCCGAAGATCCAGCCCTAGTACTTCAATAGCCTCTACCGCGGCCTCTTGTACCCCTTCTAGTGTTCATTATCGCTTCGTGTATTATCTAAATTAGAATTTTTATGAATTTAGCTCATAGTTTCAATAATTAAACAGATGTTTTATGGAAGTAGTACTTAAGAGTTGTTTTCGCAATCGCAAGCTCACTACAGTTTTAGTTTTTGATAGTTTCTCAGTTTACTCTAGCTAAAGAGTCTCAGTATAGTCTATCCTCTAAAGTAAGCCCAGTAACTATTTACAGTATAACAGCTTAAAATAGATTTCAGTATCAGAAGAACTTACTTGGGTCAACGTCGGAGACTTGGTATGCCACACAAAAATCTTTCAAAACCACTTCAAAATAAAATTTGTAAACATCTTTAAGATAAAAACTGAAGCCCACTTCACAGCCCGAGTTTTGCAACTTGGCTCTGATACCACTAAATGTAACACTCGAAACCAGGCCTAGACGTTATGGCCGAATCTGACGTGTCACATTGAAGTGTTTTTCGAAAATCATGTTTTCATTGAAAACCCTTCTTAATTAAAAGCTTGAGTAAAATCCCAATTACGTCAGTTTATTATTATTTTATTTTAACATGGTATATAGAAAAATTATTAAGTTTATTCCCAAAATTTCTTTTCAGTTTCGCAACTAAATTTTTAAATATCACGTTTTCGTAATTCGGTTACTTTTAAACTTAGCTTCCGCAACTGAAAAGAAATTTTGGGAATAAACTTAATAATTTTTCTATATATCATGTTAAAATAAAATAATAATAAACTGACGTAACTGGGATTTTACTCAAGCTTTTACTTAAGAAGGGTTTTCAATGAAAACATGGTTTTCGAAAAACACTTCAATGTGACACGCCAGATTCGGCCATAACGTCTAGGTCGGGTTTGGGGTGTTACAATGCCAACGGTCTTAAGCATAACCTTTTAAGTATTAGTCAATTATGTGATAAGGTTTTCAATGTCATATTTGAGTCTAAAGGTTGTAAAATTATTGACATTGCATCTAATAAGATTATGCTTGTAAGACATAGGATAGAAAATATATATATGGTGCATTTAGATGATATGCATAACTCTAACTTATGTCTTATTGCTAAAAATAAAAATAGCTCTTTGTTATGGCATAGGAAACTAGGACATGCTAGCATGAGCATACTGCATAAATTATTTAAAATTACTTAGTAAGAGGATTACCAAAAATTGACTTTGATGTGAATAATGTTTGTGATGCTTGTATTAAGGGTAAACATAAAATAGTTTTTTTTTAACCTATTAATGATGTATCAACTAGTAGAGTTCTTCAACTAATTCACATAGACTTGTTTGGTCCAATTAGGACATCTAGCTTCGGTGGAAAACAATATGCTTTTGTGCTTGTTGATGACTATTCTAGATTTACTGAAGTTCTTTTCTTAAGTACGAAATATGAAGCTTTAGAAAAATTCATTACATTTTCAAAAAAAAAAAATCAAAATGAAAAGGTTACTCTATCACTAGTATTAGAAATGGTCATGGAACCGAATTTCAAAATCTTGGTTTTGAAATTTTTTACAACTCAAGTGGAATTAGCCATAATTTTTTTGCACCTAGAACCCCTCAACAAAATAGAGTTGTTGAAAGGAAAAATAGAACTTTAGAAGAAATGGGTAGAACCATGCTTTGTGAAAATAATTTACCAAAATATTTTTGGGCGGAAGCAACAAACACGGCTTGCTATGTGATTAATAGAGTAATGATTAGGCATATTTTAAAGAAAACTCCATATGAACTTTTCAAAAACAAAAAGCCTAATTTTAGCTATTTTCATCCTTTTGGATGCAAATGTTTTGTCTTAAACAATGGGAAAGATAATCTTGGTAAATTTGATGCAAAAAGTAATGAATGAATTTTTCTTGGTTATTCTTTAAATTCTAAACCTTATGGAGTCTTTAACAAAATAAATTTAGTAGTAGAAGATTTTATACACGTTATCTTTGATGACTCTAATCCTCCTTCTAGAAAGGATTTTTGTGTTGATGTTGATGATGCAGAATTTTTTAATAAAGAGGATCAATCATCAAATGACAAAATTCAAGAACAAATACAAGATACTCTCGAAGAACTTTCAATTTAGGAAATAGAAATCACTCATCCAAGAGAGTTCAACTATGTGAAGGATTGTATGATTTTGGGAGATCCTTCCTAAGGGGTATTTACTAGATCTTCTCTTAGAAATACTTGTAAGTATGTTGCATTTATCTCATGCATTGAGCCTAAAAATATCAAAGAAGCATTAAATGATGAATATTGGATATTGGCTATGCAAGAAGAGTTAAATAAATTTAAGAGAAGTGAAGTTTGGGCCCTAGTTGATAAACCCAGTGACAAATCTACTATAGGTGCTAAATGGGTTTTTAGGAACAAACTAGATAAGAATGGTAACATAGTGAGGAACAAGGCTAGACTTGTTGCTCAAGATTACACTCAAGAGGAAGGAATAAATTATGATGAAACATATGCTCCCGTAGCTAGGATGGAAGCCATTAGAATGCTCTTAGCTTTTGCATGCTTTAAAAATTTTAAATTATATCATATGGATGTAAAAAGTGCTTTTCTAAATGGTTTTATAAATGAAGAAGTGTATGTTGAACAACCACCTGGTTTTGAAGATCCAAAATTTCCAAACCATGTTTTCAAACTTTCAAAAGCTTTATATGGTTTGAAACAAGCTCCTAGAGCTTGGTATGAAAGATTATCAAATTTTCTTATTAAAAATTATTTTTATAAAGGGAATGTTGATACAACACTTGTAACAGCCCGATTTTGGGCCTAGTCGGAATAGTGGTTTTGGGGCCACAAATCCGAAGAGGAAAATCTTATTTTTATTATACTTTCATGATCTACAATTTCACTGTAAGAATTCGTGAAAATTTTGCTCGAAAATTTCGACGTTTGGGCACTCAATTTAGTCAAAAGGACTAAATTGTAAAAAGTGGAAAAGTTGAGTTCTACATGTTAGAGGTGTCCAATTGTTATGAAATTTTAAATTGGAGGTCCTTAAATGGTAATTAGACCATTGGTTAATTTTTTGGACAAAAATGGACATGAAATAGGTGAAATAGAATATTTTTAAGTTAGGGGCATTTTGGTTATTTAGTGATTAAATGATTAAATAAACAAAATTAAAAGCCAATTTTTGTCCATCTTCAACCCCATGGCCGAATTTCATAAGGGGAAACCATGGCTAGGGTTTTTCAAGCTTCCAAGCTTGATTGTAAGTCGGTTTTAGCCCCGTTTTTAATGATTTTTACGTTTTTGAAATCATCGTAACAAGATCTATCTATTTCCACCACTACTTTGAGATATGGTTAAAGTCTAGGGTTTTGATCCATGATGAATATGTGTGTATTTTTGTGTTTAATGGTAGAAAATGCATGTTTATGGTTAGAGAAATGACTTTTACTAAGTGATTTTCGGTGAAAATGCCTAAAAGGACTAATTTGTAAAAGTTATAAAATGTGTCATAAAAGTGTGTTTTAATGGAATTTGTGGGCTGTTATAGTTATGAAAATGGTTCGGCTAGGCTTAAAGTACAAAGAAATTGAATGAAAATAATTTTACGAGCCTAGGGGCAAAATTGTAAATATGTGAAATTTTAGGGGCAAAAATATAATTTTGCCATAATATGATTTTTGGGTCACATTGAATAATGTGACTAATAAATAAATTAAATGTGATATTATAGATCAAAGAAAGGAGGTTTGGAACTAGAACGAGAGAAAAACGAGAAATTAACGAATAAGTAATTTTCACCGATTGTGCTACCGAGGTAAGTTTGTATGTAAATAATGCATCGTTTTTACTTACGTTTTCATATTTTGATAAATGGTATGAATTGTGGCTAAATATTTGATGTAACTGAAAAAATATCGACAAGTGAGAAATTTCCCGGTTGAACTTTAGGAATAAAAATGGATACGAGTGACATGTCACTAGGGACCTATGTGAAATCTATGTGAAATTGTGACTAAGTGAATCTGGATGCTAGTCTTAAGTTCTACCAGTGGCTGGGTATACCGGCATGTGTTGCGGATACCGACGACTTGTGTGAGCAAAGACTCGAGTAGTAACGAATGACCGATACTTGTGTGAGCAGCACTGCGAAAGTGAATAGCTCGAGAACGAGCCTCTATGTGAAAAGTGATGTGAAGTAGCTTTGGCTACAAGTGTGGCACTTATGTGCAAACTTCCGATGTATCCAATAATATTCTGATGTGTTCAACAGGAAAATGACTAAGTGTAATTGAATGTGATTATGTGATGAACAAGTGCAGGTACATGTGTATATATATTCTTGAGCAATGTGCTCGATATGTGATCGAACTTTGGTAAGGTTGATATGGAGTAAGTGTTACTGTAACAGCCCAATTTTAGGGCTAGTCAGAACAGCAGTTTTGGGACCACTAATCCGAGGTTGAGGAAATTTATTTTAATATTAATCTATGTGTTATGCCAAAATTATATGGATGTATGAAAATTTTGGTGCTTAAATTTTAGCGATTGCATGCTTAATTGCGAAAAAGGACTAGATCGCATAAAGTGCGAAAGTTTCATTTTTCAAGCTAGAGGTGTCTAATAGCTATGGTTTATTAAATTGGGGGTCCTTAAAGTGCAATTAGGCCTTCCTAAAGGTGATGGCCGGCCAAGGGAGACAAGGGCAATAAATTGGTCAAAAATTTGGTGGTATTAGGTGGCTAAAATGAATAAAATAAGATAAATAAATAAGATATCATCTTTTACTATTCCCATTTCTTCTTCCACCGAAAATTGAAGAGAAAATAAAGGTTTTTGGAGCTCAAACTTTCAGCCAAGCTATTCCCTTGCAAGTAAGTGACTTTAGAGGTATTTCTTGATAATTTTTGTACTTTTGGAACCCCTAAAGCTTAAGCTAGCTAATGAGAGGACTACTTTGCAAAATGGTTGAAAGTTTAGGGATTTACCATGAGAGTGTGTATGTTGTTTGCTGAGTTTTTATGGAAGAAAATGAATGTTAGTGGGTTAAGGAATAACTTTAGTGAAAGGTTTTTCCATGAAAACACCTAAATGGGACTTATTTGTAAAGGTTGTGATTGAGTAATAGGTGCATCGAATGATTGGTTTTGTGAATTGTTGTAAGAGAAATAAATGTTCAGCTGGGCTTGTTTAATGAGAAAATGTGATGAAAAACGATTTACGAGCCTAGGGGCAAAATCGTAATTTTGCCAAGGTATAAGGGCGAAATGGTCATTTTTTCAAACTAGAAATTTTGAAGTATCATGAGTTATGTAGTGATTAAATGAGTAAATTTTATTATTATAGATCAAGAAGAGCGCGGAAATAACCTTGACTGGGGAAAAGGCAAGGTTTCGGACTAAATCGTCAATTAACATATTTTGCACCGAGGTAAGTTTATGTGTAAACGATACATCCTGAATACCTATGTTTTTACCTAATAATGCATTGTATGGATATAAATGGCAATTAGTTTGATTGATTGAAATGGTAGAAAATGGATAATTCTCGATTGAACTTCGGAATAGAAATATGGGCACGGATAAATATCCGTAAATGTGTAATTGTCGATGGGCTATGTGCGATACAATCGTTTATATTATCATTTGGTGGGCTATGTGCGATACCACCTTGTTATCTATTCACGATGGGCTATGTGCGATACCAATGTTTATATTATCATTTGGTGGGCTATGTGCGATACCACCGTAATTATCATTGTTGGTGGGCTGTATGCATTACCACCTTATTATTAATTAATGGTGGGCTGTGTGCGAAACCACCGGGTATCTTGTATTATTCCGAAGGGTTCATCGAGAAACTTGTTTAAGTAAATATTTCATGTGGCTTTGTGGTGTTATGTGCAAGGCATAAGTATAAGGAAATGTGAGCAATGTATATGATATGTGGTTGGGATGTGGTAAGAGTTGAGATGAGTAAGCATGAATATGAAAATGTGAATTGTTCTTACATAGTTTGTAATGCTTTTGGTTAATTAGTATATGGTATGATGCTTATTGTTTACATGTAGACTTACTAAGCTTAAAGCTTACTCCCTTCTCTTTTCCCTTATTTTATAGTCAAGGAGCCAGCTCGGGATACGGAGATAAGCAAAGGATCACCCACACTATCAGCACATCTTGGTATAGTTAGACTTAGCATTTTGCGTATGGCATGTATAGGGACTGGACCTAGTTGAATGTCATATTGTTTTGGCCAAATGCGTTGGCTCATTCAAAGATGAACTCTTTTGTATAATGCCATAGTTGGTGGCTCCTTCTTATTAATCTAAGAAAAGATGGGGTTATATATGAATGTGTATGATACATGATTGAGTTGCTTGGTTAAAGTATGCATGAATGGATTGATGGTTGAATGTGATTTATGTTTGTATGAGTTAGGATGATAAAAGAGCTTGGAAAATAGCCTTGTTCTTGTCCACACGGGTAGACGCACGGGCGTGTGTCTAGACTGTGTGAGACACACGGTCAGCCTCATGGGCGTGTGGTTAGGCCGTGTGTCCCCTTGCATGCTAGGTTTACAAGTCAGTATGCTCAGTAGTAAACACACGGGCAGAGACACGGCCGTGTGGCTCAGCCGTGTGGAAGGCACGGCCATGGACATGGGCGTGTGCCCAGGCCGTGTGAAGTCTGCACCTGAAATTTGGAATTTTATTTGCCACACGGTCGAAGGACACGGGCGTGTGCCTAGGCCGTGTGACATTTATGGGGATATGACGTCAGAAACAGAATGCCAAGGGTTTGGCACACGGGTTAAGGCACGGGCGTGTCGAGGCCGTGTGAGGGACACGGGCCAAGGACACGAGCGTGTGTCTGGCTGTGTGAAAACTCCTGTAGGTTTGAATTGAAAAATAATTCCACACGGTTGTGGAACACGGGCATGTGATATGCCACATGGGCGTGTCCCTTACTCCACACGGACGTGTGGACTGTTAACTGAAAATTTTCTAAGGTTTTCTAGAGGGCTTCAGAAGGGTTCGATTTGATCCCGACCCATTCTTAAAGGGATGATTTAGGCCATATAGGCTTGTTTAAGAGGTATTATTAAAGGTTTTAAATTGGGAGTAGAAAGTCAGGTCTTGGAGTTGTATGATTGATTGCGTGTAAGCCTAGTAATGCCTCGTACCCTGTTCCGGCGTTGAATACGGGTAAGGTGTGTTACATTTAGTAGTATCAGAGCTATGACTTATTCAGTTCTCGGACTACCGTAACGTGTGTAAGAGTCTAGCTATACATGCCATAAAATACATTGATAGTGTGGTGACTCCTGACAATATTAAACTGTGCTTTCGTATAGAAAAATGGATCCCGACAGCTGCTACTGATGACGCTGCTAGTAATGCGCCGGCTCTCGCGCAAGGGACCGCGCCTGTAGAAAGTAGACCCGAGACTATGGGTCAAGGAGAAGAGGCTCAGGAAGCCTTTCTCCACATAATGAGTAATTGGTACACTGAGTATGTACGAGCAAACCCTAATGCTCAATCTCCTCCACCCCCTCCTATACCTCAGCCCGTTCCTGTGGCTCCTCAAGGTATAGACTTGGTAAGAGTGACTAAACCCCCGGTCAATAAAATTCAGAAACAAGGGGCCGAGGAATTTAGAGCCAACATAGATGATGACCCTAAGAGAGAGGAGTTCTGGCTTGAGAACTCTATGTGGGTATTCGATGAACTCCCATGCACGCCTGAGGACAGCTTAAAATGTGTCGTGTCATTGCTGAGGGACTCGGCATATCATTGGTGGAAAATATTGACATTCGTAGTACCGAGGGAGAGAGTGACATGGGACTTCTTCTTAGAAGAGTTCCGAAAGAAGTATATAAGTCAGCGATTTGTTGACTAGAAATGGAAGGAGTTCCTTGAATTGAAGCAAGGCAAGATGACTATGGCAGAGTATGAGCGCGAATTTGTTAGGCTCAGTAAGTATGCGCAAGAGTGTGTATCTACGGAAGCTATTTTGTGCAAGAGATTCGAAGATGGGCTGGATGAAGATATCAGATTACTAGTTGGGATCTTGGAATTGAAAGAATTTGTGGTGTTGGTCGATAGAGCTTGCAAGGCTGAGGAGTTGAATAAGGAAAAGAGAAAAGCTATGATGGAGGCCCGAGATGCAAGGAAGAGGCCGATGAGTAAGTCGTTTCAAACCCAATCAAAAAGGTCTAAGAAAATGAACCCTCGGATGACTGCTTCAATTGGGTATTCAAACCACGATCGAGGTAATACGAATACGGGCCCGAGAGTTCAAGCCACCTCAATTGAAAGTGTGGGCAATACAAAGTAAAATAAACCGGAGTGTCTGAATTGTGGTAGACAACACACTGGGGAGTGTTGGGGAAACAACCGTAATTGCTACAGGTGTTGCTCACCTGACCATTTCATTCGGAACTGTCCTGAGAAGGATGAGAAAGATAGAAAACAAGAAGTAAGAGCGAGCAATGCACCTTCAAGGGGTAGACCACAAAGGAACCCGGGGAGTGGGACTAGTAATAGAGGTTCACCTAGAGATCCTGCTGTGAGGTCAGAGGGCAGAGCACCTGCAAGGACTTATGTAACACACCTTACTCGTATTCAACGCCAGAACTGGGCCCGAGGCATTATCGTATTAAAACCTCATGATCGCCACTTAGGCTGAATGTGACTACTCTCTTAAGTCACCTCAATATCTCATTCTCGACTTACGAGGCCTCACTCATACACACGAGGGCTCTCGAGTCTATATCGAAACTTCTATGATTTTTAAAACTTTTCCATCTATACAGGGCTCACACGCCCGTGTAAGATTTGGCACGCCCGTGGAGGTCACACACGCCCATGGTCACTACTCGTGCTTGAAAACTCAAGCATTCTGCCAATGCCCCACGGTTAGGGCACACGCCCGTGCTCTCCACCCGTGGTGCACACTGACTATCTTAACACGGCCTAGAGTCTAGGCACACGTTCTAGGCACACGCCCGTGTGGCTTGCCCGTGGTCTAGTCTTACTTAAAATGCCAACATGCAGGGGACACACGGCTGAGTCACACGCCCATGGGTTGACCATGTGTCACACATGGCTTAAACACACGCCAGTGTGTCTATCCACATGGATAAGAACAAAGCTATATGCCAAGTCCTTTTCACCCCTCTAACTTACACAACATGCACTCATTCAACATATCCATAATCAACTCATATGAAGTACAATCTCACATAGATAACTACATCTTTTCATATATTAAAGTGCCAACAACTATGGCATAATACAAAAGAGATCATCCATCTAAAGGCTAACACATCTTAACCATTTACAACAAAATTCACTAACTTGTCGAGCCCCTATACATGCCATATACAAAACATTGAGTCTCATGTACCAGAGTGTGCTGATAATGTGGGCGATCTTCCAAATGATCCACGTATCTCGATTCAAGACTTTTGCTCTATAAGACAAGGGAAAAGAAAGGGAGTAAGCTTCGAGCTTAGTAAGTTTACACATAAACAATTAAGCACCATAGTATAAGCTAAACAACAATTAGCATTATACTAACAAATAATGTACAACTATGCTTACTCTTTCTATCCCTTACCACATTTCCAACACATCATGAGTCACTTACTCATAACCATTGACATGCACCCCTGCATTCAATATCACATTTACGCAATATACAACACATCATTATTTCTCAATAATACATCCACACAGCTATGCTACTCACAATCACATCCACACAGCAAATCTCTCGGTGGTTCCGCATTAAGCCCACCACAATCAATTAATAAGGTAGTATCGCACTTAGCCTACCAGCAAGGTATCCATAGTGGTTTCGCACATAGCCCACTAGATAATATACCTAACGATAACATCGCACATAGCCAGCTCATCGTCAATATGCATTAGGATGGTATCGCACTTAGCCCACCATTTAGCATTATTACTACACATTCACAAATCTATTTACTTAATCATTCATCCATTCATTTCACTTGAACCACATAGGTTCTCAATCATTCTCAACCATGCTATACACTAGCTAGCATTAACAAATTGTAAGTATGAATGCATTGTTTATGCATAGACTTACCTCGATACTCAAAAGTATAGAAACGTGCAATTTAGTCCAGCACTTTGCTCTTGCCTCGGTTTCAATCCGAGCTTTGTCTTTCTTGATCTATAATTATAATTCAACTCAACAATATACACATTGACTAAATTGACCGACATCTCATACTTTGGTAAAATTACCCCTTTTGTCCCTAAACTTTCTCATATTTACGCTATTGCCCCAAGGCTCGTAAAGTGATTTTTATTCAACTTTCTAGCCTTTCATGCTTAGCTGAATCACTTACTCAACTAAAGCATTCATGAATTCTCACTACATCACACATGTATGACCAAACTCAAGATTTTTACAAACTAGTCCCTACATGCATTTTCTATGGAAACTCATTTAGCAAAAGATGTTTCTACTACATCAAGCTTTCATAATCTTCCATAAAACATCAAAATACATGCATGTCATACATGGCTACATTTTTTAACATCCATCATAGCTAATCAAATAGCTAAAAATAGCTTACTCATGCTACAAGGACTTCAAAAATACAAAGAATATAAAAAAGGGGCTTAGATGCACTTACTAGCAAGCTTGAAAATTTTGAAGAACCCTAACAAAGGGCTCTCTCAATTTTCTACAAACCTTGGAGAAGAAGATGAATGAATTTTGTTATCTTTTCTCATATTTTAATCACTTAATTGTTAAATGACCAAAATGCCCATTTTGATAAACTTTCTATTTTAACTCATCCAAGCCCAATTTTGTCCAAAAAATAAAATTTTGGAAATTTACTATTTAAGGACCTCTAATTGGTAATCTAAATCTATTTCACACAATTAGCTTCTAGAATCTCACATTTTGCAACTTTTGCAATTTAGTCCTTCTGGACAATTCAACCGCAATTTAACAAAATTGCTTCATGAAACTTCCACACTAGCATGCATACATAGCATAAACCTCAAAAACTAATTCATATACATCGAATTTGTGGTCTCGCACCACTATTCTAACTAGGCCCTAAATCGGGATGTTACAACTCTCCCCCTTTAGAGATTTTTGCCCCCGAAAATCTTACCAGTAAAGAGGTTTGGATGTTTCTCTCTCATAGCTTCTTCCGTTTCCCACGTATCCTCTTCCACACCATGTTTTTGCCATAACACTTTCACTAGTGCTATGCTCTTATTTCTCAACTGTTTTACTTCTCGAGCCAAGATCTTAATCGACTCTTCATCATAAGACATATCCGGTCTTATCTCAATTTCTGTCGAAGGAATCACATGTGAAGGATCGGAGCGATACCGTCACAACATCGACACATGGAATGCATTATCAATCTTTTCCAACTCTACCGGCAAAGCCAACCGGTATGCTACTGGCCCAACTCTGTCTGTAATCTCATATGGTCCTATGAATCTTGGACTCAATTTTCTTTTTCGTCCAAATCTCATAATCTTCTTCCATGGGGACACTTTCAAAAACACTTCGTCGCCCACTTAAAACTCAATTTCTTTTCTTTTCAGATCCGCGTACGACTTCTGTTGGTCCGAAGTAGCTTTCAGACTATTACGGATTACTTTCACTTTCTCCTCAGTCTCTTTCACTAGATCGACTCCATGGGTCCGTTTTTCACTAAGCTCGGTCCAATACAATGAAGTCCGACACTTACGACCATACAAAGCTTCACACGGTGCCATCTGTATACTCGACTGATAACTGTTGTTATAGGCGAATTCGACCAAAGGTAGATATCTCTCCCAACTACCTTCGAATTCTAACACACATCATTGAAGCATATCTTCGAGAACTTGAATCACTCTTTCAGACTGACCATCAGTTTGCGGATGGAACGCAGTACTGAAATTCAACTTTGTTCCCAAAGCCTTTTGTAACTTCTTCCAAAACCTCGAAGTAAACCTTGGATCCCTATCCGATATTATAGACACAGGTACACCATGTAACCTCACTATCTCTGCAACATACAACTCAGCTAACTTATCCAGTGAATAATCAACATGTATTGGAATAAAGTGAGCCGACTTCGTCAATCTATCCACAACAACCCACACAGCATCTCTCTTTTTCGGAGTCATAGGCAACCCTGTCACAAAGTCCATGGTAACCCGATACCACTTCCATTCAGGAACCATCACTGGCTGAAGCAATCCTGAAGGCACTTGATGCTCAGCTTTCACTTGTTGACAAATCAGACACCTTGCCACAAATTTGGAGATATCTCTCTTTATACCCGGCCACCAATAAGACTTCTTCAAGTCATTGTACATTTTCGTACTGCCCGGATGTATTGACAAATAACCATTATGTGCCTCGTGCAAAACCTTTCGGATTAACTCTTCATCTCTGGGTACACAAATTATGTTATGGTACAAAAAACATCCACTCGAGCCCACCCGAAAATCAGAACCTCTTTCTGATTCACACTTAACTCTCTTAGCTAGCATCTCACTATCATTTCTCTGAGCCTCACATATCTGTTGAAAAAATAGTGGCTTAGCTCTCAACTCTGCCAGAAAAGCACCATCATCAGACAATGCTAAACTCGTCCTCATAACTCTTAGAGCATACAAGGATTTCCAACTCAGGGCATCCGCAACCACATTCACTTTTCCCGGGTGGTAATCAATGACTAACTCATAGTCTTTCAATAACTCAAGCCACCGCCTCTATCTCAAATTCAAATCCTTCTGATCCATCAAATACTTCAAACTCTTGTGATCCGTAAAGATTCGGCACTTCTCACCATATAAGTAATGTCTCCAAATCTTTAACGCGAAAACAATCGTAGCCAACTCCAAATCATGAGTTGGATAATTCTTCTCGTGCGGTTTTAGTTGCCTCGAGGCGTAAGTGACTACTTTACCCTCTTGCATCAACACGCAACCAAGACCATTAAACGACGCGTCACTGTAAACCACAAACTCTTTCCCTGATTCTGGTTGAACCAAAACCAGTGCCTCAGTCAACAATGTTTTCAATCTCTTGAAACTCTGTTGACATGCCCCAGTCCAATCAAACTTGACATCCTTATGCAACAATTTCGTCATCGGAGTAGCAATCACAGAGAACCCCTTTACGAAACGTCTGTAATATCCCGCTAATCCTAAGAAGCTTCTAACTTCCGACATGTTCCTCGGCTGTTTCCAATCCACAACAGTCGATACCTTACTCGGGTCAACTCTGACACCATCACCCGACACAATGTGTCCTAGGAATCTGACCTCTCGGAGCCAAAACTCACTCTTGCTAAACTTAGCATACAACTGCTTATCTCTTAAAGTTTGCAAGACAATTCTCAAATGTTCTTCATGATCATTCTCATCCCGAGAATAGATCAATATGTCGTCAATGAAGACAACTACAAACTTGTCCACATACGGTCTGAAAACACGGTTCATCAGATCCATAAAAATCGCCGGTGCATTCGTCAAACCAAACGGCATAACCAAAAACTCATAATGGCCATACCTTGTCCGAAATGCAGTTTTCAACACACCTTCTCCTTCACTCTAGACTGATAATAACCAGACCTCAAGTCTATCTTGGAGAACATTGTAGCTCCCTTCAGTTGATCAAAAAGATCATCAATCCTTGGTAAAGGATACTTATTCTTAACCGTCACTTTGTTAAGCTGTTTATAGTCTATACACAACCTCATAGCCCCATCTTTCTTCTTTACAAAATATCTGGAGCACCCCACGGTGAGTAGCTCGGTCTTGCAAAACCCTTAATCATCAACTATTGTAATCGAACCTTCAGCTCTTTCAACTCTAAAGGTGCCATCCTATACGGAGCAATCGAAATAGGTGCCGCTTTCCTAACTAACTCAATCCCAAACTCAACCTCTCTCACCTGGAGGTAATCCGTAACTCTTTCGGGAATACATCCGGATACTTACATACCATCAAATCTGCTTTCAAACTCTACTCCAACCTCTCGAGTATTCAACACAAAAGCAAGATAAGACTCACACCCTTTTCTCAAACATTTCTCAGCCACTAGGGAAGAAATCATCACTGGTAGACTATCCGATCCACCAGATTCAACCCGAACAACATCTCCACTCTCACATTTCAATTCGACATACTTACTACCACAGTTCACTAAGACACTATGGGTAGTCAACCAATCCATGCCAAGGATTAAGTCAAACTCATCAAATGGAAACAACATAAGATTTGCCAGAAAACATTGATCTCAAACATCAAAGGACAATTCTTACACATCTTGTCCACTAACACATGCTTTCCTAATGGGTTTGACACCTTAACCACAAAGTCTGTAGGCTCAACTATTATACTCAAACTAGATGCCAATCTCATGCAGATATAAGAATGAGTAGACCCTGGATCTATTAAAGCAATAACAAAGGTGTCAAAGAGAGAAAAAGTACTTGTTATCACATCAGGGGAGGATGCCTCTTCGCGAGCGCGAATGGCATACGTCCTCGGAGGTGCCCGACCCTCCGGTCTCACAGCAGAGTCTTTGGATGCACCTCTACCACTAATTCCACCTCTCAGGTTCCTTGGTGGTCTACCCCTTGCAGACACATCACTGGATCTCATCTATTGCTTCTATTCCTTATCATCCCTCTCGGGGTAATTTGGGATAAAGTGGTCGGGGGAACCACACTTATAATAGTTTCGACTGTTTCCCTAACACTCTCCGGTATGATATCTACCACAACTTAGACACTCTGGTTTAGTCTTCAGATTGCCCACACTTTCCATCGAGGTAGCTTGGACTCTCGAACCCGAATGAGTATTGCCCAAGTCTCGATGCGAATAACCCACTGGTGCTGTCGTCCTAGGACTCACTTCCTTGGACCTTTTTGACTGGGCTTGATACGACTTGCCCATCGACCTCTTTCTAGCATCTCGGGCTTCACTCACAGCCCTTCTCTTTTCTGTACTCAGCTCTTCGGCCTTACTTGCCCTTTCGACCAACACCACAAATTCTTTCAACTCCAAAATACCCACTAAAAGTTTGATGTCCTCATTCAGTCCGTCTTCGAACCTCTTACACAAAATGGTCTCTGTCGACACACATTCTTGAGCGTATTTGCTAAGCCTAACAAACTCACCCTCATATTCTACGACTGACATTCTTCCTTGCTTCAACTCAAGGAATTCCTTCCTTTTTCGATCAGTAAACCTCTGGCTTATATACTTCTTCAGGAACTCTTCCAGAAAGAAGTCCCACATCACCCGCTCTCTCGGGACCACTGACGTCAACGTCTTCTACCAATGGTATGCCGAGTCCCTCAGCAAGTATACGACACACTTCAAGCTCTCTTCAGGTGTACAAGAGAGTTCACCGAATACTCTCATCGAGTTCTCTAACCAGAACTCCACCCTCTCAGGGTCATAATCTACCTTAGCTCTAAACTCCTCAACCCCGTGTTTTCTAATCTTATCTATCGGGGGTTTCGATATCCTCACTACATCAATACCTTGAGGAGCCACTAGAATTGGCTGAGGTATGGGAGAAGGTGGAGGAGGTTGAGCATTAGGGTTCGCTCAGACGTAATCCGAGTACCAATTACTCATCATCTGGAGAAAGGCTTCCCGTGCCTCTTCCCCTTGACCCCTAACCTTGGGTCCACTTTGAACCGGCACGGTCCCTTGCGCAGGACCCTACGCATTACTAGCTGCTTCATCAGCAGTCAATGGGTCAGAATCCATATTGTATATAAAACAAGATTTAAAATCATCAGAAGCCACCACACTATCATTGTACACTTATGGCATGTATAGCTAGACTCTTACACTCGCTACAGTAGTCCTAGAACCGACTAAACCATAGCTCTGATAACACTAAATGTAACACCCCTTACCTGTATTCAACGTCAGAACCGGACCCGAGCCGTTACCGTATTAAAACCTCATGATCGCCACTTAGGCTCAATGTAACTACTCTCTTAAGTCACCTCAATATCTCATTCTCGACTTACGAGGCCTCACTCATACACACGAGGACACTCGAGACTATATCAAAACTTCTACGATTTTTAAAGCTTTTCCATCTATACAGGGCTCACACGCCCGTGTAAGATTTGGCACGCCCGTGGAGGTCACACACGCCCATGGTCACTACTCGTGCTTGAAAACTCAAGCATTCTGCCAATGCCACACGGTCAGGGCACACGCCCGTGCTCTCTCCCTGTGGTGCACACTGACTATCTTAACATGGCCTAGAGTCTAGACACACGCCCGTGTGGCTAGCCCGTGGCCAACACTGATTAACACATACGTTCTAAGCACACGCCCGTGTGGCTAGCTCGTGGTCTAGTCTGACTTAAAATGCCAACATGCAAGGGACACACGGCTGAGTCACACGCCCATGGGCTGACCGTATGTCACACATGGCCTAGACACACGGCCGTGTGTCTATCCACATGGACAAGAACGAAGCTATATGCCAAGTCCTTTTCACCCCTCTAACTTACACAACATGCACTCATTCAACACATCCATAATCAACTCATATGAAGTACAATCTCACATAGATAACTACATCTTTTCATATATTAAAGTGCCAACAACTATGGCATAATACAAAAGAGATCATCCATCTAAAGGCTAACACATCTTAACCATTTACAACAAAATTCACTAACTTGTCTAGCCCCTATACATGCCATATACAAAATATTGAGTCTCATGTACCAGAGTGTGCTGATAATGTGGGCGATCTTCCAAATGATCCACGTATCTCGATTCAACACTTTTGCTCTATAAGACAAGGGAGAAGAAAGGGTGTAAGCTTCGAGCTTAGTAAGTTTACACATAAACAATTAAGCACCATAGTATAAGCTAAACAACAATTAGCATTATACTAACAAATAATGTACAACTATGCTTACTCTTTCTATCCCTTACCACATTTCCAACACATCATGAGTCACTTAATCATAACCATTGACATGCACCCCTACATTCAATATCACATTTACGCAATATACAACACATCATTATTTCTCAATAATACATCCACACAACAAATCTCTCGGTGGTTCCGCACTAAGCCCACTACAATCAATTAATAAGGTAGTATCGCACTTAGCCTACCAACAAGGTATCCATTGTGGTTTCGCACATAGCGCACTAGATAATATACCTAACGATAGCATCGCACATAGCCAGCTCATCGTCAATATGCATTAGGATGGTATCGCACTTAGCCCACCATTTAGCATTATTACTACACATTCACAAATCTACTTACTTAATCATTCATCCATTCATTTCACTTGAGCCACATAGGTTCTCAATCATTCTCAACCATGCTATAAACTAGCTAGCATTAACAAATTGTAAGTATGAATGCATTGTTTATGCATAGACTTACCTCGATACTCAAAAGTATAGAAACGTGCAATTTAGTCCACCACTTTGCTCTTGCCACGGTTTCGATCCGGGCTTTGTCTTTCTTGATCTATAATGATAATTCAACTCATCAATATACACATTGACTAAATTGACCGACATCTCATACTTTGGCAAAATTACCCCTTTTGCCCCTAAACTTTCTCATATTTACGCTATTGCCCCAAGGCTCGTAAAGTGATTTTTATTCAACTTTCTAGCCTTTCATGCTTAGCCGAATCACTTACTCAACTAAAGCATTCATCAATTCTCACTACATCACACATGTATGACGAAACTCAAGATTTTTACAAACTAGTCCCTATATGCATTTTTTATGGAAACTCATTTAGCAAAAGATATTTCTACTACATCAAGCTTTCATAATCTTCCATAAAACATCAAAATACATGCATGTCATACATGGCCACATTTTTGAACATCCATCATAGCTCATCAAATAGCTAAAAATAGCTTACTCATGCTACAAGGACTTTAAAAATACAAAGAATATCAAAAACGGGGCTTAGATGCACTTACTAGCAAGCTTGAAAATTTTGAAGAACCCTAACAATGGCTCTCTCAATTTTTGGCAGCCTTGGAGAAGAAGATGAATGAATTTTGTCATCTTTTCTCCTATTTTAATCACTTAATTATTAAATGACCAAAATGCCCTTTTTGATAAACTTTCTATTTTAACTCATCCAAGCCCAATTTTGTCCAAAAAATAGAATTTGGGAAAATTACTATTTAAGGACCTCTAATTGGTAATCTAAAGCTATTTCACACAATTAGCTTCTAGAATCTCACATTTTGCAACTTTTGCAATTTAGTCCTTTTGGACAATTCAACCGCAATTTCACAAAATTGCTTCATGAAACTTTCACACTAGCATGCATGCATAGCATAAACCTCAAAAACTCATTCATATACCTCATATAGGTGGTCTCGCACCACTATTTCAACTAGGCCCTAAATCGGGGTGTTACAACTTATGCCATTTGCGCTCGCGAAGAGGCATCATCTCCCGATGTAATAATGGGTAGTTTTTCGCTTCATGATATCTCTAGTGTTGCTTTGATTGATCTGGGGTCTACCCATTCTTATATTTGCATGAAATTGGTATCTAGCATGAGTATGATTGTTGAGTCTACAAAGTTTGTGGTAAAAGTTTCAAACCCGTTAGGCAAACCGGTGCTAGTTGACAAGGTGTGTAGAAATTTTCCTTTGACAATTAGAGGTCATTATTTTCCGGCAAATCTCATGTTGTTGTCGTTTGATGAATTTGATTTGATTCTTGGCATGGATTGGTTGACTACTCATAATGTTTTAGTAAACTGCGGTAGTAAGTTTATTGAATTGCGATGTGTAAATAGAGATGTCATATGGGTTGAATCAGGTAAATCAAATAATATGCCTGTACTGATTTCGTCTATGGTAGCTGAAAAATACATGAGAAAAGGGTGTGAGTCCTATCTCGCCTTTGTGTTGAATACTCAAGATTCTGAGGTAAAGATTGAATCAGTGCCAATGGTGTGCGAGTATCCGGATGTGTTTCCGGAAGAGTTACCCAGATTGCCTCTAGTTAAAGAGGTCAAATTTGGCATTGAGTTAGTTACGGGTACATCACCTATTTTGGTTTCCCCGTATAGGATGGCGCCATTAGAGTTGAAAGATTTGAAGGTTCGGTTACAAGAGTTAACGGACAAAGGTTTTGTAAGACCGAGCTATTCACCATGGGGTGCTCCGGTAATTTTTGTGAAGAAGAAGGACGGGTCGATGAGATTGTGTATAGACTACAGACAGCTCAACAAAGTGATAGTGAAGAATAAGTATCCTTTGCCAAGGATTGATGATTTGTTTGACCAATTGATGGGAGCTACGGTGTTTTCTAAGATAGATCTGAGGTCTGGCTATTATCAGTTGAGGGTTAAGGAACAAGATGTGTCAAAAACTACATTTCGGACGAGGTTTGGCCATTATGAGTTCCTTGTCATGCCATTTGGCTTAACGAATGCTCCTGCGGTTTTTATGAATTTAATGAACCATATCTTCTGACTGTACTTAGACAAATTCGTAGTCGTATTTATTGATGACATACTGATTTATTCTCGGGATGAGAATGAGCATGCATAGCACCTGAGAACTATTTTGCAGACTTTAAGAGACATGTAGTTGTATGCTAAATTTAGCAAGAGTGAGTTTTGGCTCCGAGAGGTCGGATTCTTAAGACACATTGTGTCGAGTGATGGCATTAGAGTTGATCTGAGTAAGATCTCGGCTATCGTGGAGTGGAAACCTCCGAGGAATGTGTCAAAGATTAGGAGCTTTTTGGGTCTAGCGGGTTACTACAGACGGTTTGTTTGTAACACCCCTTACCCGGGTTCTACGCCGAAACTGGGCCCGAGGCGTTAATGAACTCAAACCACTTGATCGCCACTTAGGCTCGTCGTAACTACTCTCTGAAGTCATCTCAACAACCTCATTCTCAACTTACGAGGCCTTACTCATACACACGAGGGCTCTCGAGACTAAACCGGAACTTTTTCCAATCTTAAAATATTTCTCTTTTATACAGGTCTCACACGCCCGTGCATGGACACACACGCCCATGTCCCCCAACCGTGCCTAAAACCCCAGCATTCTGCCAATGCCCCACGGCCAAGGCACAAGCCCGTGCTTACCATCCGTGGTGCACACTGACTACCTTAACACGGCCTAGAGTCTAGACACACTCCCGTGTGGCTAGCCCATGGCCAAGACTGGTTAATCCCACATGCCCTAGGCACACGCCCGTGTGACTAATCCGTGGTCTATACTGATTTAAAATACTAACATGCAGGGGACGCACGGCCAAAGCACACGCCCGTGGGCTGACCGTGTGTCACACATGGCCTAGACACACGCCCGTGTGTCTATCCACATGGCCAAGAACAAAGATATTTGCTAAGCTCTTCTCACCCTTATATCTTACACAACATACATGCACTCATACAACACATCCATAATCAACTCAAATTGAATTGCAATCTCACATAGACAACTATAACTCTCTTTCATATAATGTAATAGCCAACAACCATAGCATTATACAAAATAAGCTATCCATCTAAAGGCCAACACTTCTTAGCCATTTACAACAAAATTCACTAACTTTTCTAGCCCCTATACATGCCATATACAAGACATTAAGTTTCATGTACCAAAGTGTGCTGATATGTGGGCTGTCTTCTGATGATCCTTGTATCTCGATTCAACGCTTTTAATCTATAAGACAAGGGAAAAGAAAGAGAGTAAGCTTTGAGCTTAGTAAGTTTACACATAAACAATTAAGCAACATAGTATAAGCTAAGCAACAATTAGCATTATACTAACATAAGTAATTCACAACTATGCTTACTCTTTCTATCCTTTACCACATTTCCAACACATCATGGTCACATACTCATAACCATCGAAATGCACCCCTGCATTCAATGTCACATTTACACAATATACAACACATCATTATTTCTCAATAATTCATCCACACAGCTAATTAACTTAATAATACATCCACACAACTATTTTACTCAATAATGCAATCACATGTCTAATCCACAGAGTTAACCCACACAGCAAATGTCCCGGTGGTTTCGCACTTAGCACACCATAATCGATTAATAAGGTGGTATCGCACTTAGCCTACAACAAAGGTAATCATAGGGGTTTCTCACTTAGCCCACCAAACGATATACCTCACGATAGCATCGCACATAGCCAGCTCATCGTCAATATGCATTAGGATGGTATTGTACTTAGCCCACCATCTAGCATTATCACAACACATGCACAAGTCTACTTACTTAATCATTCTACTTAAACCACATAGGTCCTCAATCATTCCCGATCATACATTCATTCACAATTTCTACTACCTTCATCCCACATAGGTTCTCAAACATGCTACACACTAGCCAGCATTAACAAATTGTAAGTATGAATGCATTATCTATGCATAGACTTACCTCGATACTCAAAAGTATAGAAACATGCAATTTAGTCCACCACCTTGCTTTTGCCTCGGTTACGATCCGGGCTTCGTCTTTCTTGATCTATAATGAATAAATCAGCTTATTCAATACACACATTGACTAAATTGACCAACATTTCATACTTTAGCAAAATTACTATTTTGCCCCTAAACTTTCTCATATTTACACTTTAGCCCCAAGGCTCGTAAAGTGATTTTTATTCAACTTTCTATCCTTTCATGCTTAGCCAAACCACTTACTCAACTAAAGCATTCATCAATTCTCATTAAATCACACATGTATGACCAAACTAAAGTTTTTCACAAACTAGTCCCTACATGCATTTTCATGGAAAATCACTTAGCAAAAGATGTTTCTACTACATCAAGCTTTCATATTCTTCCATAAAACATCAAAATACATGCATGTCATACATATGTACATTTTTGAACATCCATAATAGCTCACCAAATAGCTAAAAATAGCTTACTCATGCTACTAGGACTTTAAAAATACGAAGAATATCAAAAACCGTGTAACACCCCAAACCCGGTCAGTACACCACGACCGAATCTGGTATGTTACGGGGAAAACGTACTTGAGAGGTTTAGGTTTTTCGTTTAAAAGCAGGATGTAAACACTTCACTATATAGTGTATTTGAAGAAAATTTGGGTAGGCTTGTTTGAAATCAGGTGGTGTATTTAGAAAACCCAAAAATTTTGAAAGCTTAACCAAAAGATGTAGTTAAAACGAGTTTATTCCATTTCATTATTCAAATAGCTTCTTAGTGTTACTTAAGACATTTTAACTTGGTAGAAAATCGAGTTTTGATTTGGAAATCGTTTGAGTTTCTAATGCAAGTCATGGTGAGATACCCGATGGTATAGTTTAAAACACTTTGCGTTATAGTTTTTAAATCATTGTCTTTCCAAATTTTAGTAAAATTTCAACCCACTTATTTTGTTAAGGCATATTAAAGTCTATTTAAAGCATAAACATCATAAAACATAATTTAAAGGCCTTTTACAACCCAAAACAAAACCCAAATAATAAAAAGCAAGCTAAAGTACCCAAATTATAAAGTCTGAGTAAAACTTTATTAAGCGTGGCATGAGCACCCGAGTCCATCCGGCTCCATGTCGCGTCTATGTGTCACCGAAATGTCAAAGGAGAGGGTGAGTCGAATGACTCGATTGCATAAATCCCGCTCCCGATAAACAACATGCTAACACACATCATACATAGCAACATGATTAATGCAACCCGATCCTAACCATCCATATCGCCTTTTCTACCCCGTGTGGTACCAAACCACTGGTGGTGCCAAACCACTGGTGACCCAAAGTCACGATATCCATAAGTGTGGTGCCAAACCACTTTGGTGACCCAAAGTCACGGATAATCCAATGATGGGGCCAACCCATCGTGTGATACCAAATCACTAGCGAGACGATCCCATATCTCAAAGTGGGGCCAACCCACGGTGGTGTTAACCACGAGGACGAGTCGCAATGAGGTGCCAAACCTCGGTGTCCCAAAGACACAAATGTGATACCAAATCACTTTGGTGACCAAAGTCACAAAATCAATCGTGGTACCAAACCACTGGAGGTGCCAAACCTCGGTGTCCCAAAGACACACGATGTCCCAAAGACACGGATATCATCATTCTCCCTCCACTCATATCACCCATCAACATACCATACTCATGTGATCATGCATATCATACAAGTCATGCATATCATGCTAATATGTTTAACATCATATCCCATATCGCATATATCCATAGTCATGGTATCATATAGATCATCGATAAACTTATAATAATAATCTTTGACTTACCCGAGTCCAAGATCATACCCAATAGGGTATCATATCAATCATTCTTTGTTTCATTCATCACAACAAGGTTATCAATCACATTACTAAATAGAAGTGTGTTAGTTTACACACCGCTGCTAAAGCGCAACCCTAATACCACAAGAAACGATCTAAGGCTTCTTGATCACCGCTCCTATAATCGGCCAAAAGAAAAAGCATTAGACAATCACCACATTCGGCCAACATCAAATAACCAAAGGGGTTAATGTTGATCCCTCACCTTGCTATTGGTTTGATTTCTTATCAAACCCGAACCACAATGGTTCTCCTTCCAACAATCGGCTACACCTTCAAAAGAGAGCAGTTAAAACACTTGAAGCCTTATCTTATTGAAATCCAAAAGAATAGTCTAACAAATAATCCTCTTACCACCACTTATCAATCGGTTAACGAAAAAAACTTGGCTCCTCTTGCTTGCTTCCACACTCCAATGACCCTATAACGAAGAGATTAATACCCTTCCAAAAAACCATATTCGGCCCTTAACCAAACCATAACCAAAGAAAAGACAAGAGAGGGACAAATGGCCATTCGGCCACCCCACTTACCTTGTTCAAGGATTGAACAACCAACCAAGATCCACCCTTCACTGATATTCGGCCAAGAGAGGACTTCAAGGAGAGGAGAGATTCGGCTAAGATGCAACCCAAGAATGAAAGAAGATTCGGCCTAAGTGTTTAACACACACTTATGTTCAATTCTTAGTGAAAAAGAAAAGAAAGAGAATGGAAGATGGAAATATAGGTTCGGCACAAAATAAATGAGGAAAGCAAATGGAGAAAACGGCTAAGGGTTTTGGAAAAAGAAAGAAACAAAAGATGGATAGGAGGTGGGAACTTTCGGTTTTGAGCAAGAAAAAGAATGTTAAAGGTGTTTGGGAAGTGAAAGTTTCGGCTCAACTCAAATGAAAGAAAGAAGAAAGAGTGGGGAGGAGCATTCGGCTAACAAAAACCAAAAAGAACTTTTGCTTACCAAAAAGAAGACCGAAAATGTACCAAAAAGCAAAAGTACATTCGGCCTCCCCCTCTCCCACACAAAGCCGTCCACTCCCCCCCTCCAACTCCCCTAAATTTCGGCCAAAATCCCCCCCCAATCACTCCATACCACACATTCAAACAACCATGACCAAGTCTTCCTCCACTATTTGCTCTCCACCTTTCATTTGAATGTGGAGACCAAGTCCAAGGAAGAATTCTACTTGTCTTCTACCTCTTCCTCCATGCCGTCCAAAATGAAGCCAAAATGGGGAACTCTGCAGCTTGAACTCAGGATCTCTCCCCCTTGTAGATGACGCCACACCTAGCTCCCCAAGTAACGCATGCTTGCCACTTTGCCACTCACTTTTTGTGCTATGAAACACCAAAGAAAACTCTTATACCCAGCTCCAACGGCTCCCCGACTTAAGCCTAAAACACAAATTTTCCTACCTACTGTGGCACACTCCTAGCCTACAATTAAGCCCCTAAAACATAGAAATAGCAACATAGCACACCAACACACGCAATATCATGCAACAACAAAATAGCCCCTAACCCGGATATTACGGTTCTACCCCTTTAAAATAATTTCGGCCTCGAAATTACACGATCAAAAGAGTTGCGAATGTTCTTTGTTTCATCATATCCTCGGGTTCCCCGTGGCTTCTTCCACGCCATGATTCCGCCAAAGAACCTTAACCAAAGGCACAGACTTCTTACGTAGAACCTTCACATCCCGATCAAGAATCTGCACAGGTTCCTCATCCACAGTCAAGTCTGGATTTACCTCGATCTCTTCCACTGCTACCACATGCGACGGATCTGAACGATAACGTCGAAGCATCGAAACGTGAAATACATCGTGAATCTGACTAAGCTCTGCCGGCAACTCCAGCTGATACGCTACTGGTCCCACTCGTCTCAAAACCTTATACGGCCCAATAAACCTCGGACTTAGCTTGCCTTTCCTCCCGAACCTCAAAACCTTCTTCCATGGCGAGACCTTGAAACACTTGATCCCCACAAAGAAACTCTATGACTCTCCGCTTAAGATCGGCGCCAAGACTTCTCTGCGGTCGAAGCTTCCTTCAATCGAGCTCGAATCAACTTAACCTTGTTTTCGGTTTGACAACCAACTCGGGTCCTAACAATCGGCGTTCACCTAACTCAGTCCAACACGTGGGTGATCGACACTTCCTACCATACAACGCGCCTCATATGGTGCCATCTTGATGCTCGCTTGTAATCGTTGTTGTAGGCAAACTCGGCTAATGGTAGAAACTCTTCCCAACTACCTCTAAAATCCAGGACACAACCTCTCGGCATATCCTCTAAGATCTGAATAACTCTTTCGATCGCTGTCGATCATGCGGGTGAAAAGTCCGTCTTTGAAATCCAACCGCGTGCCCAGAGCCCGATGCAACGCTTTCGAAACCTTGACGTAAATCGGGATCCCTATCCGAGATTATCGAAGCGCACACCGTGTAACCTTACTATCTCTCGAAACATACAGCCGCCAACTTCGAAGTGAATAGTCAACCCTCACCGGAATAAAGTGAGCTGATTTAGTCGAACGATCCACCACTACCCAAAGCTGAATCCTTCTTGCTTGGCGTAAGCGGTAACCTTGACAAAATCCATGGTTATCCTTTCCCACTTCCATCGAGGAATCTTCACGGTGAAGCAACAACCGACGGCAATCGATGTTCAAACCTTGACTCTGTGACATGTCGGACACTTCCCAACACACTCTGTCACTTCTTTCTTGAGACCGAGGCCACCAAAATCGCTTCTCTCGAGATCCCTATACATCTTACTACCTCCGGGATGCATAGCATAAGGATCGCTATGTGCGTCTGAAGAATCTTCTGCCTCGGCTCAATATCTTTAGGCATACAAGCCTTACCTTGGAAACACTGACACCCCATCACTAGACAAGTCAGTAACCCTCCAAACCACCATCTCAAGCACTTGCAACCTTCGCGCACTCGAACCTCATCCTCTAACTGTTTCTCTCGATCTGCTCCAACCCAAGTAGGCTTAACTCGCAACTCTGCGAGAATACTCCGTCGTCGCCATACAAACTCAAGTGGGCAAACATCGCTCTTAAGTCCGAAACAACCTTACGGCTCAACGCGCGTCGCCACCACGTTAGCCTTGCCCGATGATACTCAATCGACCGGTAAATCTTTAAGCAACTCAACCCATCTGCGCTGCCTCAAATTCAAATCCTTACGAGTCAAGAGGTACTTGGACTCTTATGATCGGTGTAGACTATTGATCTCTCTCGCACAAGTAGTGCCTCCAAATCTTCAACGCAAAGACTACGACCGCTAACTCCGGATCGTGCGTCGGATAGTTGACCTCATGTGGCCTCGGTGCCGAGAAGCGTAAGCCACAACCTTACCTTCTGCATCGGCACACAACCCAAGCCCGTATGTGACGCGCCGCAATAGATTGTGAATTCCTTACCAGCCTCGGGTTGAATTAAAACCGGAGCTTCTGTTAGAATCTTCTTAAGCTTGTCGAAACTCTCCTGCTGTTTCTCAGTCCAAACAAACGGAACTTCTTTCCTTAACAACTTGGTCATGGGCGCTGCTATCAACGAGAAACCTCAACAAACCTTCGGTAGTATCCGGCCAAACCTGAAAACTCGAATCTCACCCACGACTTAGGCGGTTTCCAATCCAAAACTGCCTCAATTTTTCGAGGATCCACTCTAATCCCCTCAGCTGACACTACATGTCCCAAGAAAGTCACTTCTCTAAGCCAGAACTCGCACTTACTGAACTTAGCATAGAGCTGCTTTTCCTCAAGATCTGCGACACAACTCTCAAATGCGCATCATGCTCTTCCTCTGTTCTTGAATACACCAAGATGTCGTCTATGAAAACCACGACGAATGATCCGATCTTCGCTTTGAAACACTCTATTCATCATATCCATAAATCTTTGCCGGTGCGTTAGTCAACCCGAACGGCATTACGACGAAATTCGTAGTGCCCATACCCAGTCCGTCGCGTATGTCTTGTGAATATCCGCTTCTTTCACCTTTAATCGGTGATACCTGGACCTCGAGTCAATCTTAGAAAATACCACGCACTCCCTTCAAATTTGATCAAACAAGTCATCTATCCGTGGCAGCGGATACTTGTTTTGATCGTCGACTTATTCAATGGCGGTAATCTATGCACATCCGCATTGTACCATCTTTCTTCTTAACAAAAAGTACCGACGCACCCCACGGCGAAACACTTGGCCCGACAAAACCTTGATCCAATAACTCCACGAATCGAGCCTTAAGCTCCACCAATTCCTTTAGGCGCCATCCTATACGGAGCAATAGACACTTTGGCGCGATTAAGATAACAGATCTATCCCGAACTCTACCTCACAATCTGGCGGCAAACCGGAAGCTCCTCGGAAACACATCAACAAATTCCTTAACAAAGATGCGGACCTTCTCTACAGCAGACTCCTTAGCCTCCAAGGCATACACATGAACCACATACGCCTCACAGCCCTTCCTGACCATCTTCTCTGCCTTCAGAGCAGATACCACATTAGATAACCAATCTCTCCTATTACCTATCATAGCCACTTCATCACCCTCAATCGTCCTTAGAACCATGCGCTTAGCCGCGCAATCCAACTTCGCCTGGTACTTAACCAACCAGAGCAGCAGGCCCATTCTGTCTAGCCCTTTTTCTAAGGATTACCCGACGATCCAGAAGACCCAAAGCTCCTCTTATGCCTGTTCCTGTCTATACCCTGCCTCACGGACTCCTTAACACCCTCGGCTACCTTAGCCTTCTCAACCAGACGAAGAAACTCACGCTCCTGGCGAGGAGCAATCAGCAGACCTCAACTCGTCTCTCGGACCATCCTCGAAACGAACACACCTCTCGTTTTGGTAACCACAATACCCTAGCATACTGGCTCGGCTTCAAGAACTCGACCTCATACTCGGAAATGGACTTACTCCCTTGGACAAGCCTCGAAATGCCTTTGTTTGGGAGTCAATATAACTAGCCCCAATGTACTTCTTTTGATACGCGACCACGAAATAATCCCATGTCGGATCCTCTGCTCACACACACACGACGAACCGTGAGCCACCACCGATATGACTCATCCGGAGAAGCGATCACGATGCCCTTCACTTCTCTTCAGCGATTAAGTCCAGATCATCCATGATCCGCTCGATTGCCTCCACCAATATTCACCAAAGTGCTAGGAGCAACACGGATACACTCGAAAGAATTCGGCCCCATTTGCCCGAAGTCGCGAGCACGATTTCCTAACTCTTGCACCACCCCCTACTCGAGCTACTCTTTCCAACACTCGCAGCATCGCCTGTGACACTGCGTCATCCCCAGTCTGATCTTGAAACTCACCACCTCCAGCTGGTGGCGGTACCGGTATCTCATTTTCTGACCCCTGACCAGATCCTACGGGTTCAGAAACAGTCATCCTACCCCGACCTCGTCCACGACCACGTCCACCTCTAGCGCTCATGACTAAATTCTCTACGTATCTGATTTAGAAGTTTTATGCATCAGTATTTATTCCACTGTTTTAAAGCAAATCTTATGAATATTTAAGGAGATTTGTTCTCGCGAGTTCACAGAATCCTATCAGTTTCAGTTTCTAAAGTAATCCACTATTGCTAATCATCAAATCACATCACATCCAACAATTCACAAGCAATAGTAAGGGGTACTTACCTGGGCGAACTGGTGCCGGAGACTCGGTGTCATGCCCTTCAAACCATTTATTTCAAACAAAACACTTAAAACAGACTTTTGAAAGCATTTTCGGCCTCGGGCCACAGTGAAGCCTTTGAACTTGGCTCTGATACCACAATTGTAACACCCCAAACCCGGTCAGTACACCACGACCGAATCTGGTATGTTACGGGGAAAACGTACTTGAGAGGTTTAGGTTTTTCGTTTAAAAGCAGGATGTAAACACTTCACTATATAGTGTATTTGAAGAAAATTTGGGTAGGCTTGTTTGAAATCAGGTGGTGTATTTAGAAAACCCAAAAATTTTGAAAGCTTAACCAAAAGATGTAGTTAAAACGAGTTTATTCCATTTCATTATTCAAATAGCTTCTTAGTGTTACTTAAGACATTTTAACTTGGTAGAAAATCGAGTTTTGATTTGGAAATCGTTTGAGTTTCTAATGCAAGTCATGGTGAGATACCCGATGGTATAGTTTAAAACACTTTGCTTTATAGTTTTTAAATCATTGTCTTTCCAAATTTTAGTAAAATTTCAACCCACTTATTTTGTTAAGGCATATTAAAGTCTATTTAAAGCATAAACATCATAAAACATAATTTAAAGGCCTTTTACAACCCAAAACAAAACCCAAATAATAAAAAGCAAGCTAAAGTACCCAAATTATAAAGTCCGAGTAAAACTTTATTAAGCGTGGCATGAGCACCCGAGTCCATCCCGCTCCATGTCCGCGTCTATGTGTCACTGAAATGTCAAAGGAGAGGGTGAGTCGAATGACTCAATGCATAAATCCGCTCTCCCGATAAAACAACATGCTAACACACATCATACATAGCAACATGATTAATGCAACCCGATCCTAACCATCCATATCGCCTTTTCTACCCAAAGTGTCGCACCAAACCCACTTTGGTGGTGCCAAACCACTGGTGACCCAAAGTCACGATATCCATAAGTGTGGTGCCAAACCCTTTGGTGACCCAAAGTCACGGATAATCCAATGATGGGGCCAACCCATCGTGTGATACCAAATCACTAGCGAGACGATCCCATATCTCAAAGTGGGGCCAACCCACGGTGGTGTTAACCACGGGGGCGAGTCGCAATGAGGTGCCAAACCTCTGGTGTCCCAAAGACACAAATGTGATACCAAATCACCGGTGACCAAAGTCACAAAATCAATCGTGGTACCAAACCACTTTGGAGGTGCCAAACCTCTGGTGTCCCAAAGACACAAAGTGTCCCAAAGACACGGATATCATCATTCTCCCTCCACTCATATCACCCATCAACATACCATACTCATGTGATCATGCATATCATACAAGTCATGCATATCATGCTAATATGTTTAACATTATATCCCATATCGCATATATCCATAGTCATGGTATCATATAGATCATCGATAAACTTATAATAATAATCTTTGACTTACCCGAGTCCAAGATCATACCCAATCGGGTATCATATCAATCATTCTTGTTTCATTAATCACAACAAGGTTATCAATCACATTACTAAATAGAAGTGTGTTAGTTTACACACACTGCTAAAGCGTAACCCTAATACCACAAGAAACGATCTAAGGCTTCTTGATCACCGCTCCTATAATCGGCCAAAAGAAAAAGCATTAGACAATCACCACATTCGCCCAACATCAAATAACCAAAGGGGTTAATGTTGATCCTCACCTTGCTATTGGTTTGATTTCTTATCAAACCCGAACCTAATGGTTCTCCTTCCAACAATCGGCTACACCTTCAAAAGAGAGCGGTTAAAACACTTGAAGCCTTATCTTATTGAAATCCAAAAGAATAGTCTAACAAATAATCCTCTTACCACCACTTATCAATCGGTTAACAGAAAAACGGCTCCTCTTGCTTGCTTCCACACTCCAATGACCCTATAACGAAGAGATTAATACCCTTCCAAAAAACCATATTCGGCCCTTAACCAAACCATAACCAAAGAAAAGACAAGAGAGGGACAAATGGCCATTCGGCCACCCCACTTACCTTGTTCAAGGATTGAACAACCAACCAAGATCCACCCTTCACTGATATTCAGCCAAGAGAGGACTTCAAGGAGAGGAGAGATTCGGCTAAGATGCAACCCAAGAATGAAAGAAGATTCGGCCTAAGTGTTTAACACACACTTATGTTCAATTCTTAGTGAAAAGAAAAGAAAGAGAATGGAAGATGGAAATATAGGTTCGGCACAAAAGAAATGAGGAAAGCAAATGGAGAAAACGGCTAAGGGTTTTGGAAAAGAAAGAAACAAAAGATGGATAGGAGGTGGGAACTTTCGGTTTTGAGCAAGAAAAAGAATGTTAAAGGTGTTTGGGAAGTGAAAGTTTCGGCTCAACTCAAATGAAAGAAAGAAGAAAGAGTGGGGAGGAGCATTCGGCTAACAAAAAACCAAAAGAACTTTTGCTTACCAAAAGAAGACCGAAAATGTACCAAAAGCAAAAGTACATTCGGCCTCCCCTCTCCCACACAAAGCCGTCCACTCCCCCTCCAACTCCCTAAATTTCGGCCAAAATCCCCCAATCACTCCATACCACACATTCAAACAACCATGACCAAGTCTTCCTCCACTATTTGCTCTCCACCTTTCATTTGAATGTGGAGACCAAGTCCAAGGAAGAATTCTACTTGTCTTCTACCTCTTCCTCCATGCCGTCCAAAATGAAGCCAAAATGGGAACTCTGCAGCTTGAACTCGGGATCTCTCCCCTTGTAGATGACGCCACACCTAGCTCCCCAAGTAACGCATGCTTGCCACTTTGCCACTCACTTTTTGTGCTATGAAACACCAAAGAAAACTCTTATACCCCAGCTCCAACAACTCCACGACTTAAGCCTAAAACACAAATTTTCCTACCTACTCAGGCACACTCCTAGCCTACAATTAAGCCCCTAAAACATAGAAATAGCAACATAGCACACCAACACCTGCAATATCATGCAACAACAAAATAGCCCCCTAACCCGGGATATTACAAACCGGGCTTAGGAGCACTTACTAGCAAGCTTGAAAAATTGAAAGAGCCCTAACAATGGCTATTGGAATTTTCGGCAGCTTGGGGGAGAAGATGAGTGAATTTTTGTCACCTTTTCACCTATTTAATCATTTAATAACTAAATGACCAAAATGCCCTTTTTGATAAACTTCAAATTTTAACTCATCCATGCCCAATTTTGTCCAAAAGTTAGAATTTGGATAAATTGCTATTTAGAGATCTCTAATTAATAATCTAAAGCTATTTCACACATATAGCTTCTAGAAACATACATTTTGCAACTTTTGCAATTTAGTCCTTTTGGACAATTCAACCACAATTTCACAAAATTGCTTCATGAACTTTCACACTAGCATGCATACAAGGCATAAACCTCAATAACTCATTTATAACCCTCGAATTTGTGGTCTCACACCACTATTCTGACTAGGCCCTAAACCGGGATGTTACATCGTTATAGGGTTCTCCATGATTGCTACACCAATGACGAGATTACTACATAAAGATGTTAAGTTTGAGTGGACAGACAAATGCCAACAGAGTTTTGAGAAACTGAAAGCTTTGTTTACTGAAGCTCCGATGTTAGTACAACCTGAGTCAGGAAAGGAGTTTATGGTCTACAGTGATGCGTCATTAAATGGTCTTTGCTGTGTGCTAATGCAAGAGGGAAAAGTAGTGGCTTATGCCTCGAGACAGCTAAAATCGCATGAAAAGAATTATCCGACCCACGATTCGGAGTTGGCTACGATTATTTTTGCCTTGAGTATTTGGCGTCATTATTTGTATGGATAGAAGTGTCGAATCTTCACCGATCACAAGAGTTTGAAATACTTGATGAATCAAAAGGATTTGAATTTACGACAACGGCGGTGGCTCGAATTACTAAAGGACTGTGAGTTAGTAATCGATTACCATCCGGGGAAAGGTAATGTGGTTGTGGATGCCTTGAGTAGGAAATCCCTATATGCTTTAAGAGCTATGAATACGAGTTTAGCATTGTCTGATGGTGGTGCTGTATTGGCCGAGTTGAGGGCTAGACCATTATTTCTTCAGTAGATATGTGAAGCTCAAAAGAATGATAGAGAAATGCAAGTTAAGAGAGCTCAGTGCGAATCGGGAAATGACTCTGATTTTCGGATTGATTCAGAGGATTGTTTGATGTTTTATAATAAAGTTTGTGTACCAAAGGATGATGAGTTGATCCGAAAAATTTTACATGAAGCACATAATGGTTGCTTGTTAGTACATCCAGGCACCACAAAAATGTACAATGATTTGAAGAAGTTGTATTGGTAGCCGGGTATGAAAAGAGACATCTCCGAGTTTGTCACAAAGTGTTTGGTCTGTCAACAAGTGAAAGCCGAGCATCAAGTACCTTCGAGACTACTTTAGCCAGTGATGATTCCCGAGTGGAACTGGGACCGAATCACGACGGATTTTGTAACGGGGTTACCTATGACTCTGAAAAAGAAAGATGATGTGTGGGTTATTGTCAACAGATTAATGAAATCGGCTCACTTTATATCGGTGCGTGTAGATTATTCACTTGACAAGTTGGCTGAGCTATTGTAACACCCCAAACCCGGCCCATGCGTTACGAGCGAATCTGGTATGTCACAGGAAGAAAGTGTTTAAAGAACTCGTGAATGTACTAAAGGTTTACGTTAATTTGATATAGTTAAGAAAGCAAGTTTGGTTTATAAATATTCGATAAAATACTACAAATTTCGAGAAGCAGATTGACGAATCAAGAATCGAATTATTGAATCTTTAAAACCGTGACTTTTGAAAATATTGTTGATAATTTGTAAGAAAATCCAAGTTAAATTATTTGTACAAGGTTGTTATGAAATCCATTTGTTAATCAATTTTGGAAACCGTTATTTATGATTTTAGAAAAAACCCCTTTTAAAATAATTTAAGAAAAATAATAATTACGTCCCAAACATAAAGCAAATTAAAGTTTATCCCAGAGGCCTTATTACAACTTTAAACCCAAAATAGTGAAAGTAATGAAATAAAGCGGAAAATGAAATTTACTAAAGCTCGAAAACACCATTTCTAAAGTATGGCCTCCACCGAGTCATCCATGGCCCAAGTCTACAACACTGAGCATTACCCGGAAGAATTAAGAAAAAAGGGGTGAGTTACTAGAACTCAATATGTAATCCCCCTTACCATCATCCACTGGGTATAGTATCATCTTGGACCAAAGCCCATTTACATAGCAATATCCAAATGAAGTAAATGTATGCAACCCAACCCATCCATCCATCATACCCCCGACCAGCCAATCACACCTGTGGGGATCAAGTCAACCCACCCCGCCACTCACACCAAATTTGCAGTCAAACTGCTATCATATAGTATTTTTATGGTCAAGCCACCGAAATCATATTTAAGCACAGTAATATACAAATTGTGGCAATTCCACCAGGCTACACTGCTCTCCATACAATTTTTCCCATCCCATGCAATATGTAAAAATGCCACATACATAATAAAATAACATAAAACATCCACATATAAATATCAACCATTAATCAAGTAATTTATTAAGGTGAATCGACCCATTATGGTTCTTTGGTAATTTGGCCCACTAAGGCATTCTAGCAAATCGGCCCGTAGAGATATTTTGGTAATTCGGCCCATAGGGCATTTTCGTAATTTAGCCCATAGGGGCATTTTCGTAAATTAGCACTTTAAAGGCATTTAAGCAATTCGGCCCGTTAAGGCATTTTGATAAAAACGACTCATTGAGGGTATATTCGTAATTTAGCCCATATGGGCATTTTTGTAATTTTTCAAATTTTATACCGATTTTAATAGATTTTTAGAAATACTGACGTTTAAGCTAATTACTCGATTCATGCTATATTACAGTTATTAGACTTGTAAAACAACAACGATCTATTCGTCCAATCATAATGGTGAATCATGAATCAACGGAATTTCGGTGTGAGATTACACACCTTATTACGGTAAGGACTAAACCTTCTTGATCGTCGGCACCTAAATCACCATTACACTTGATTAACCAACAAACATGATTTTATTAATCCAAATCTAAATCAGACGATCTAAAAATGCTTACCCCTAGTATCGTGAACGACCACGATTTGTCTATTCTCACCGGATGATGGTCCACAACCCGGTGGAAAATCCTGAACCGCCGATACCGCCCTACGTTTGAACTTAGGAGTAGGAATTGCAAATCCGCCCCCATTTTGTCCTCCAATTGCTTTTCCTTTCAAATCGTTACCACTTGCCTCCATTGGAAAAGTCTCGGTTAGAAAATACTATGATGAGTGCAAGTAGTTCTTTAGGGATAGGATTCGGCTTACCACTACTTCTGAAGGATCAACGAATATAGAAGAACAAGTGATTAGTCCCTAGAATAGACGTTTAAACATAATCATCGATTCGTTTTAGGGGAATAACCAAGTATTGAGAGATATCGAAATAAACCTTGAAGAAATCCATTACCTTAACGATTATAAATCCGACTTCCACCGTTTGACTTAAAGCTAGAGGTGAATCGGCCAGGATGTGATATACGGCCACCCACTAGAACACGACAAAAAAGAAAAGATGATCACGATTTGTGGGAGTAGGAGAAAGTGATATTTCGCTTTAGAAACAAAATAGAACCACCGAATAGTGATGGACACACATTCGGCTAGGGAGAAAACAAAATGAAAAGCGAAGAAAGATACCACTTACCGATTCGATCAAAGAAGAGAGTGCCAACACGAAAGAGAAAGAAATAATAAAGAAGAGATTAAGGGTCAAAAGGTTCGGCTATGGAGAGAAATGAACAAGAAGATTTGGCTACCAAAATGTTGATTAAAGAAGAAGAAAGAAGGGTTGAAGAAATAGTGAAAAAGAAAAGAAAAGATGGAGAAAGAGTGCTAGATAGTTTCGGCTAACAAAGGAAAAAAATGAGCAAGAATGGATTGAGGGTTTCGGCTAAACAAGGGAGAAAGATGAACAAATGTTCTAGAGTGTTTCGGCCAAAACAAGGGGAAAAAGAAGTTGGAAAAGAAAAGTACCCAAAATGCTAAAGGAAACCAAAACCTTTCATGCACAAATTTGCACAAAAACCATAAAAAAATCGGCTCCCTCACTCCCCCTACCAAAACCGTGTACTTCATTCACCAAAAAGGTCATGGTTGACCAAAAATTCTATCCCAAGCACCTTCCAAATATTCGACCAACATATCCCTCTTCTTACTCCTTTCCTTTACTTCTTTCCTTACTCTCCTCCTTAACTTATTTTCTTAATCTTCTTTCCATTAATAAAAAGTATTCCTTACCTTATTTAAAGCCTTGGCCGACACTTTGGAAAAGAAGCACAAAATAATCCAAAAATTTTGTAAAAGGTGGGATTCGAACTCCACCCCTCTAGCCCCTTCATGTGACGCCACACCACTCTACTACTAGCTCCTCTTGTGCTAGCAAAATACACACTTATTTCCTTAAGTCTTGATGCCACTTACCTTCTCTCCTTTAAGTGCTTAAACACAAAATTTTTACTAAGGTCCAACTCAACCCAAAGCCTTCTTAGGACCCCTAAACATACACAATTATCATTCTTAACTAGCCTAATGCATGATATAAAGCAAAACATAAAATTCCGAATTTCAGGATGTTACAATTCTACCCCCTTAAAGAAATTTCGGCCTCGAAATTTTCCTGATTAGAATAGATGAGGATATTGCTACCGGATCGTGTCCTCTGGCTCCCATGTAGCTTCCTCTGATCCATGATTATGCCATAATACTTTAACTAACGGAACCGACTTCCTTCTCAGCACCTTAAAATCCCGATCTAAAATCTGCACTGGCTCTTCTTCAAAGGACAAGTCAGGTCTTATCTCAATTTCCTCCACTGGTACAATATGAGACGGATCCGAACGATAACGCCTCAACATCGAGACATGGAATACGCTATGTATCTGACTTAATTCTGGAGGTAACTAAAGCTGATAAGCCACTGGTCCAACACGCTTTAGTACACGGTATAGTCCGATGAACCTAGGGCTCCACTTGCCTTTCCGCCCAAATCTTAAAATCTTTTTCCAAGGTGAGACCTTCAAAAAGACTTGATCTCCCTCAGAAAACTCTATATCCTTACACTTCAGATTTGCGTACTATTTCTGTCTGTCCGAAGCTTCTTTTAACCGAGCCCGAATTACATTAACTTTTTCTTCCGTCTCCGAGATCAACTCAGGACCCAATAACTGCCACTCCCCCAACTCAGTCCAACAAGTAGGAGTACGACACCTACGTCCATACAACACCTCGTAGGGTGCCATCTGGATGCTGGATTGATAGCTGTTGTTGTATACAAACTCTTCCAATGGTAGAAAATCTTTCCAACTACCCCTGAAGTCGATCACACAGCCCCTTAACATGTCTTCTAGAATCTAGATTACTCTTTCCGACTGACCATCATTCTGCGGATGAAATGCCGTGCTGAAATTTAGTCTTGTACCCAAAGCTTCATGTAAAGCCTTCCAGAATCGTGATGTAAACCTAGGATCCCTGTCCGATATAATATACACTGGTACCCCATGCAATCTCACGACTTACGCTATACACAACAACTTGGCCACGCAATGTATAATCTGTCTGCTGAACTGGTAGGAAATGAGCAGTCTTCGTTAACCGATCCACTATAACCCAGACTGAATCTTTCTTAGTAGGCGTTAAGGGTAACCCACTAACAAAGTCCATCGTTATCCTTTCCCATTTCCATAGTGGAATTTTCACCGGTTGTAGCAACCCTGAAGGCAATTGATGCTCCGCCTTCACCTGCTGACATGTCAAGCACTTGCTCACGAAGTCGGTAACCTCTCGTTTCAACCACAGCCACCAATCTCGCTCACGAAGGTCTCGATACATTTTGTTTCCCAGGTGCATAGCATATGGGCTACTATGCGCCTCACCTTGCAGAATCATTTGCCTCAATTACAATCCTCGGGCATACAAACTCTTCTGCGAAATACAATACTCCATTACTATTCAATCCAAAATCCCTATCTCACCACCTTCCACTTCTTTGAAGTGAGAATTCAACCTTTCATCGACAACTACTTTTCCTTAATGTCGATTTACCCATGCGAGCTTCACACGAAGTTCGGCTAACAGCTACCATCTTCATAAAGGCCGAGATGAGCAAACATCGCTCTCAAATCCGATATCACCTTACGACTCAATGCATCTGCAACTACGTTAGCTTTTCCTGGATGATACTCGATTGAGAAGTCATAATCTTTCAACAGTTCTATCCACCTCCGCTGTCTTAAGTTCAACTCCTTCTGGGTAAGGAGGTACTTAAGACTTTTATGATCCGTATAGATAATCGACTTCTCCCCGTACAGATAGTGTCTCCAAATCTTCAGAGCAAACACCACTGCAGCTAACTCTAAATCATGAGTGGGATAATTCACTTCATGCAGCCTTAATTGACAAGATGAATAAGCCACCACTTTCCCCCTTGCATCAACACACATCCCAAGCCCGTGTGTGACGCATCACAATAAACAATAAACTCCTTACCAACCTCAGGCTGAATCAATACCGGTGCTTCTGTCAAAATCTTCTTCAATTTCTCAAAGCTCTCTTGCTGCCTATCTGACCACACAAACGGTACTCCCTTACGCAACAACCTAGTTAAGGGTGTAGCAATCAACGAATCGCCTGTAATACCCAGCCAAACCTAGAAAACTTCAGATTTCTGCCACTGACTTCAGTGGCTTCCAGTCCAACACAGCCTCGACTTTCCGGGGATCAACTCTAATTCCTTCAGCAGACACAACATGCCCCAAAAAGGTCACCTCCTTCAACCAAAATTCACACTTACTGAATTTGGCATACAGCTGTTTCTCCCTTAAAATTTGCAATACTACCCTTAGATGCGAATCATGCTCTTCTTCAGTCTTTGAGTACACTAGGATGTCATCTATGAACACAACCACAAACTGATCTAGGTAAGGTTGGAAGACTCGGTTCATCATGTCCATAAATGGCATCACTAAGAACTCATAATGCCCATAACGAGTTCGAAACGCAGTCTTATGAATATCTGCCTCCTTGAATTTTAACTGGTGATACCCCAACTCAAGTCTATCTTCGAGAAAACTGAAGCTCCTCACAGCTGATCGAACAGATCATCGATCCTCGATAACGGGTACTTGTTCTTGATCGTCAACTTATTCAATTGTCTATAATCAATGCACATACGCATCGACCCATCCTTTTTCTTAAGGAAAAAAACTGGTGCTCCCCACGGTGACACACTTGGTCGAATAAATCCACGATCCAACAAGTCCTGGATCTGAGCTTTAAGTTCCACAAGCTCCTTCGGTGCCATTCAATAAGGAGCAATGGACACCAGAGCTGTCCCTGGCAACAGATCAATACCAAACTCCACTTCCTGATCCGGAGGCAATCCTGGAAGCTCCTCGGAAAACACGTCTGAAAACTCTTTCACCGTTCTAACATTCTCTATCGATGACTCTTTGACATCCAAAGCACTGATAAAGGCTAAGAACGCTCCACACCCCTTTCGTACCAACTTTTTTGGCTTTAAAGCAGATACCACATTACACAGATAATTTCTTCTTTCACCTATCATCATCACTTCCTTATCCTCTGAAGTTCTTAGTACCATCTGCTTTGCAGCACAGTCCAAGTTTGCACGATGCTTAACCAGCCAGTCTATGCCCAATATAAGATCGAACTCCCCGAATGGCAGTTCCATCAAATCCGCCAGAAATACTTCCCCCTGAACTTTTAAGGGCACATCTCTAAACAACTTATTTACTATCACCGATTGTCCTAAAAGACTAATCACAGTTGTTTCTCTAGCAGTAATCTCAGATCTAATATTCAAAGTTCTAGACACAGCACATGCAACATACGAATGAGTGGATCCAATGTCTATCACAGCGGTAAAAGGTACATCAGATATGAAGAATGTACCGATTATGACATATGGTGCATCGCCATCCTCTCGACGTCTAACCGCATAGATAAACCCTGGCTGTCTCGCCTTCGTGTAACCCCTATTACCGGTACCTCTACCCGATGCACCCTGACCTCGTCCTACGCCATTACCACCTCAACCTGACCCACGGCCTCTCGGCGGCTGCTGAGCACCTCCTGCTGGCTGCGCGAATCTATTACGAACTACCTGAGTCTGAGCAGGATCTCGAGGGCAATCCCTTAACCGATTGTCTTTTGAACCACATCTGAAACAGGCACCAGTTCTCTTCCAGCATTCACCCAAGTGAAGTTTCCCACAGTCAACACAAGGCTGTAACTGATTTGTATTAGCTTGAACACTTACTCGAGCTGGCTCCTCATTCCTGGGCCTTTTCTGAAACCCTCTAGCAGGACCTGAGTACCCTGAGTCTCTCTTGTTCCTGCCCCTATCCTTGTCTCAGTTTTTCCGTTCTGATCAGTGTTTAACCTCCTCAACTATTTTAACTTTTTCCACAAGTGTGGCAAAATTCCTCTCCTTCTGTGGGGCTATCAATACCCGCAACTCATCACGTAACCCGTCCTCAAAATGTACACAGCGTTCATAATCAGTCAGCACTATTCCCCGGGCATACCGACTCAGACGTAAAAATTCTGCCTCGTATGCTGCCACAGATTTACCTCATTAGACCAGATTCAGGAATTCCTTCCTTCGGGCATCCACATAGCTAGCCCCGACATATTTTCCTAGAATCTTTGTCTTGAAGAATTCCCGTGTATACTGATCGGCTGAGTGCCTTCCTGAATAGTGAGCCACCACTGATACGCCTCATCTCTCAGCAATGACACAACCCCTTTCAGTCTCTGCTCAGCGGTGCAATCCAGGTCGTCCATAATTCGCTCCACCGCTTCAAGCCAGTACTCCGCTACATTAGGGGCTACACCTGAAATACCCCTAAAGAGTTTAGCCCCATTTGATCTGAGTTGCTCCGATATCGACCCACGAGCTGCTGACCCAGTTCTTGTCCCAGCAACCCTTTCCAAAACTCGCAACATCGCTTGGGACAAAGCGTCGTCCTCTCTCATTCGATCATGTGACCCAGCTTCAGTCACAGGTGATGCAGGTGCGTCCATTTCAGGCATATGTCCCGATGCCTCAGATACAACTCTACCACGTCCACGTCTACCACGTCCACGTCCTCTAGCACTCATGTTTATTAAGTTGATTTAATCTGATTACGAGTCTTATGAATCAGTATGCTATTCAATGTTTATTAAACAATATTTTATGGAGTATAAAAAGTAAATTTGTTTTCACAAAACGTATCCTAAAGTCTCAATCTCTATAGTTTCAGCTCCAACAGCTAAAAGTTCTAGAGTATTTCTATTTTTTTGGAATTTTCTTGCCACAGTAATATCACAATAAACATAAAATTAAAACAAAACTTACTGACTTGGTGCCGGATACCCGTGGTGCCATACTTTCTCTAAAATATGCATTTAAAATTTAAAATTTAAACAGCTTTGGAAAATGCTTTGGAACCCAAACCACAACTGAGTTTTGCAACCGGGCTCTGATACCATAAAATGTAACACCCCAAACCCAGCCCATGCGTTACGAGCGGATCTGGTATGTCACAGGAAGAAAGTGTTCAAAGAACTCGTGAATGTACTAAAGGTTTACGTTAATTTGATATAGTTAAGAAAGCAAGTTTGGTTTATAAATATTCGATAAAATACTACAAATTTCGAGAAGTAGATTGACGAATCAAGAATAGAATTATTGAATCTTTAAAACCGTGACTTTTGAAAATATTGTTGATAATTTGTAAGAAAATCCAAGTTAAATTATTTGTACAAGGTTGTTATGAAATCCATTTGTTAATCAATTTTGGAAACCGTCATTTATAATTTTAGAAAAAAAACCCTTTTAAAAAAATTTAAGAAAAATAATAATTACGTCCCAAACATAAAGCAAATTAAAGTTTATCCCAGAGGCCCTATTACAACTTTAAACCCAAAATAGTGAAAGTAATGAAATAAAGCTGAAAATGAAATTTAATAAAGTTCGAAAACACCATTTCTAAAGTATGGCCTCCACCGAGTCATCCATGGCCCAAGTCCACATCACTGAGGATTACCTGCAACAATTAAGAAAAAAGGGGTGAGTTACTAGAACTCAATGTGTAATCCCCCTTACCGTCATCCACTGGGCCTGAACCCGTATAGTATCATCTTGGACCGAAGCCCATTTACATAGCAATATCTAAATGAAGTAAATGTATGCAAACCAACCCATCCATCCATCACACCCCCGACTACACCCAATCACACCTGTGGGGATCAAGTCAACCCACCACACCACTCACACCAAATTTGCAGTCAAACTGCTATCATATAGTATTTTTGTGGTCAAGCCACCGAAATCATATTTAAGCACAGTAATATACAAATTGTGGTAATGCCACCAGGCTACACTGCTCTCCATACAATTTTTCCCATCCCATGCAATATGTAAAAATGCCACATACATAATAAAATAACATAAAACATCCACATATAAATATCAACCATTAATCAAGTAATTTATTAAGGTGAATCGACCCATTATGGTTCTTTGGTAATTCGGCCCACTAAGGCATTCTAGCAAATTAGCCCGTAGGGATATTTTGGTAAATCGGCCCATAGGGCATTTTAAATAATTCAAATTTACATAGGGGGCATTTTCGTAAATTGGCACTTTAAAGGCATTTAAGCAATTCGGCCCGTTAAGGCATTTTAATAAAAACGGCTCATTGAGGGTATATTCGTAATTCGGCCCATAAGGGCATTTTCGTAATTTATCAAATTTCATACCGATTTTAATAGATTTTTAGAAATACTGACGTTTAAGCTAATTAATCGATTCATGCTATATTGCGATTATTAGACTTGTAAAACAACAACGATCTATTCGTCCAATCATAATGGTGAATCATGAATCAACGGAATTTCAGTGTGAGATTACACACCTGATTACGGTAAGGACTAAACCTTCTTGATCGTCGGCACCTAAATCACCATTACACTCGATTAACCAACAAACATGATTTTATTAATCCAAATCTAAATCAGACGATCTAAAAATGCTTACCCCTAGTATCGTGAATGACCATGATTTGTCTATTCTCATCGGATGATGTTCCACAACCCAGTGAAAAATCCCGAACCGCCGATATCGCCCTACGTTTGAACTTAGGAGTAGGAATTGCAAATCCGCCCCCTTTTTGTCCTCCAATCGTTTTTCCTTTCAAATCGTTACCACTTGCCTCCATTGGAAAAGTCTCGGTTAGAAAATACTATGATGAGTGCAAGTAGCTATTTAGGGATAGGATTCAGCTTACCACTACTTCAGAAGGATCAACGAATATAGAAGAACGAGCGATTACTCCCTAGAATAAACGTTTAAACATAATCATCGATTCGTTTTAGGGGAATAACCAAGTATTGAGAGATATCGAAATGAACCTTGAAGAAATCCATTACCTTAACGATTATAAATCCGACTTCCACCGTTTGACTTAAGGCTAGAGGTGAATCGGCAAGGATGTGATATACGGCCACCCACTAGAATACGACGAAAAAGAAAAAGATGATCATGATTTGAGGGAGTAGAAGAAAGTGATATTTCGGTTTTGAAACAAAATAGAACCACCGAATAGTGATGGACACACATTCGGCTAGGGAGAAAATAAAGTGAAAAGTGAAGAAAGAAACCACTTACCGATTCGATCAAAGAAGAGAGTGCCAACACGAAAGAGAAAGAAATAATGAAGAAGAGATTAAGGGTCAAAAGGTTCGACTATGGAGAGAAATGAACAAGAAGATTCGACTACCAAAATTTTGATTAAAGAAGAAGAAAGAAGGGTTGAAGAAATAGTTAAAAAGAAAAGAAAAGATGGAGAAAGAATGCTAGATAGTTTTGGCTAAGAAAGGAAAAAATGAGCAAGAATGGATTGAGGGTTTTGGCTAAACAAGGGAGAAAGATGAAAAAATGTGCTAGAGTGTTTCGGCCAAAACAAGGGGAAAAAGAAGTTGGAAAAGAAAAGTACCCAAAATGTTAAAGGAAACCAAAACCTTTCATGTACAAATTTGCACAAAAAACATAAGAAAATCGGCTCCCTCACTCCCCCTACCAAAACCGTGTACTTCATTCACCAAAAAGGTCATGGTTGACCAAAAATTCTATCCCAAGCACCTTCCAAATATTCGGCCAACATATCCCTCTTATTACTCCTTTCCTTTACTTCTTTCCTTACTCTCCTCCTTACCTTATTTTCTTAGTCTTCTTTCCATCAATAAAAAGTATTCCTTACCTTATTTAAAGCCTTGGCCGACACTTTGGAAAAGAAGCATAAAATAATCCAAAAATTTTGTAAAAGGTGGGATTCGAACTCCACCCCTTTAGCCCCTTCATGTGACGCCACACCACTTTACTACTAGCTCCTCTTGTACTAGCAAAATACACACTTATTTCCTTAAGTCTTGATGCCACTTACCTTCTCTCCTTTAAGTGCTTAAACACAAAAATTTTACTAAGGCCCAACTCAACCCAAAGCCTTCTTAGGACCCCTAAACATACACAATTAGCATTCTTAGCTAGCCTAACTAATGATATAAAGCAAAACATAAAATTCTAAATTTCAGGATGTTACAGCTGTATATTGCCGTGGTTGTGAGATTACTTGGGGTACCTATATCCATTATCTCGGATAGAGATCCAAGGTTTACTTCGAGGTTTTGGAAAAAGTTGCAAGAAGCCTTGGGTACAAAATTGAATTTTAGTATCGCGTTCCACCCGCAAATCAATGGCCAATCCAAAAGAGCGATTCAAGTTCTGGAGGATATGCTCCGATGCTGTGTTTTAGAGTTTGAAGATAGTTGGGAAAAATATCTACCTTTGGTTGAGTTTGCCTACAACAATAGTTATCAATCGAGTATACGGATGGCACCATATGAAGCCTTATATGGACACAAGTGTCAGACTCCGTTGTATTGGATCGAGCTTAGTGAGAAGCAAATTCACGAAGTTGATCCAGTTAAGGAAACTGAGGAGAAAGTGAAAGTTATCCGTGATAGTCTGAAAGCTGCTTCAGATAGACAAAAGTCATACGCGGATTTAAAAAGGAAAGAAATCAAGTTTCAAGTGGGTGATAAAGTATTTCTGAAAGTATCCCGTGGAAGAAAACATAGAGATTTGGACGAAAGGGCAAATTGAGTCCACGATTCATAGGGCCATATGAGGTTATTGAGAGGATTGGACCAATAGCTTATCGGTAGGCCTTGCCGGCAGAGTTAGAGAGAATACACAAAGCATTTCATGTGTCGATGTTGTGGCGATATCGTTACGATCCTTCGCATGTGATTCCTCCGACTGAAATTAAGATACGACCCGATATGACCTATGAAGAGGAACCAATTAAGATTTTGGCTAGAGAGGTTAAACAGTTGAGAAACAAAGGTATAGCTTTAGTGAAAGTGTTGTGGCAAAAACACAGTGTAGAAGAGGCTACATGGGAACCGAAAGAAGCCATTAGAGAATAGTACCCAAACCATTTTACCGGTAAGATTTTTGGGGACGAAAATCTATAAAGGAGGGGAGAGTTGTAATAGCCCAAATTTGGGGCTAGTCAGAACAGTGGTTTCGGGACCACTAATCCGAGGTTGAGGAAATTATTTTAATATTATTCTATGTGTTATGGCATAATTATATGGATGTATGAAAATTTTGGTGCTTAAATTTTAGCGATTGCATGCTTAATTGCGAAAAATGACTAGATCGCATAAAGTGTGAAAGTTTCATTTTTCAAGGTAGAGGTGTCTAATAGCTTGGATTATTAAATTTGAGGTCCTTCAAGTGCAATTAGGCCTTCCTAAAGGTGATGGCCGGCCAAGGGAGACAAGGGCAATAAATTGGTCAAAAATTTGGTGGTATTAGGTGGCTAAAATGAATAAAATAAGATAAATAAAGAAGATATCATCTTTTACTATTCCCATTTCTTCTTCCACCAAAAATTGAAGAGAAAATAGAGGTTTTTGGAGCTCAAACTTTCAGCCATGCTATTCCCTTGCAAGTAAGTGACTTTAGAGGTCTTTCTTGATAATTTTTGTACTTTTAGAACCCCTAAAGCTTAAGCTAGCTAATGAGAGGACTATTTTGCAAAATGATTAAAAGTTTAGGGATTTTCCATGAGAGCATTTATGTTGTTTGCTGAGTTTTTATGTAAGAAAATGAATGTTAGTGGGTTAAGGAATAACTTTAGTGAAAGATTTTTCCATGAAAACACCTAAATGGGACTTATTTGTAAATGTTGTGATTGAGTAATAGGTGCATGAAATTATTGGTTTTGTGAATTTTTGTAAGAGAAATAAATGTTCAGCTAGGCTTGTTTAATGAGAAAATGTGATGAAAATGATTTACGAGCCTAGGGGAAAAATCGTAATTTTGCCAAGGTATAAGGGCAAAATGGTCATTTTTTCCAAACTAGAAATTTTGAAGTATCATGAGTTATGTAGTGATTAAATGAGTAAATTTTATTATTATAGATCAAGAAGAGCGCGGAAACAACCTTGAGCGGGGAAAAGGCAAGGTTTCGGACTAAATCGTCAATTAACATATTTTGCGCCGAGGTAAGTTTATGTGTAAATGATACATCCTTAATACCTATGTTTTTACCTAATAATGCATTGTATGGATATAAATTCCAATTAGTGTGATTGATTGAAATGGTAGAAAATGGATAATTCTCGATTGAACTTCGGAATAGAAATATGGGCAGGGATAAATATCCGTAAATGTGTAATTGTCGATGGGCTATGTGCGATACCATTATTTATATTATCATTTGGTGGGTTATGTGTGATACAACATTGTTATCTATTCACGATGGGCTATGTGCGATACCAACGTTTATATTATCATTTGGTGGGCTATGTGCGATACCACCGTAATTATCATTGTTGGTGGGCTGTGTGCGATACCACCTTATTATTAATTAATGGGGGGCTGTGTGCGAAACCAACGGGTATCTTGTATTATTTCGAAGGGTTCATCGAGAAACTTGTTTAAGTAAATATTTCATATGGCTTTGTGGTGTTAAGTACAGGGCATAAGTATAAGGAAATGTGAGCAATGTATATGATATGTGGTTGGGATCTGGTAAGAGTCAAGATGAGTAAGCATGAATATGAAAATGTGAATTGTTCTTACATAGTTTGTAATGCTTTTGGTTGATTAGTATATGGTATGATTCTTATTGTTTACATGTAGACTTACTAAGCTTAAAGCTTACTCCCTTCTCTTTTCCCTTGTTTTATAGTGTCAAGGAGCTAGCTCGGGATACGGAGATAAGCAAAGGATCACCCACACTATCAGCACATCTTGGTATAGTTAGACTTAGCATTTTGAGTATGGCATGTATAGGGAATAGACTTAGTTGAATGTCATATTGTTTTGGCCAAATGCGTTGGCTCATTCAAAGATGAACTCTTTTGTATAATGCCATAGTTGGTGGCTCCTTCTTATTAATCTAAGAAAAGATGGGGTTATTTATGAATGTGTATGATACATGATTGGGTTGCTTGGTTAAAATATGCAGGAATGGATTGATGGTTGAATGTGATTTATGTTTGTATGAGTTAGGGTGATAAAAGAGCTTGGCAAATAGCCTTGTTCTTGTCCACACGGGTGGACACATGGGCGTGTGTCTAGACCGTGTGAGACACACGGTCAGCCTCATGGGCATGTGGTTAGGCCGTGTGTCCCGTTGCATGCTAGGTTTACAATTGGGTATGCTCAGTAGTAAACACACGGGCAGAGACACGGTCGTGTGTCTCATCCGTGTGGAAGGCACAACCATGGACATGGGCGTGTGCCCAGGCCGTGTGAAGTCTGCACCTAAAATTTTAAATTTAATTCACCATACAGTCGAAGGACACGGGCGTGTGCCTAGGCCGTGTGACATTTATGGGATGATGACGCCAGAAACAGAATGCCAAGGTTTCAGCACACGGGCTAAGGCACGAGCGTGTCGAGGCTGTGTGAGGGACACGGGCGTGTGTTTGGCTGTGTGAAAACCCCTGTAGGTTTGAATTGAAAAATAATTCCACACGGGTGTGGAACACAAGCATGTGATATGCCACATGGGCGTGTCCCTTACTCCACACGGGCGTGTGGACTATTTAGTGAAAATTTTCTAAGGTTTTCTAGAGGGCTTTAGAAGGGTTCGATTTGATCCCGACCTATTCTTAAAGAGAGGATTTAGGCCATATAGGCTTGTTTAAGAGGTATTATGAAAGGTTTTAAATTGGGAGTAGAAAGTCAGGTCTCGGAGTTGTATGATTGATTGCGTGTAAGCCTAGTAATGCCTCGTACCCTGTTCCGGTGTTGAATACGGGTAAGGGGTGTTACAGTTACAATGAAGACTTGTAAATATTTGATGATGACTAGCTATTGGCATGGCTAACTATGGATATACTTTAGTGTTATATGTGTGTAAATGAGAATTAATACAAAGATGATAGAGTAAAATTAGCAATAAAACAGTTTGGACAGTAGCAGTTGTATAACTTTGAAAAATCACCAAAAATGGTGGAAATCGAATTAGAGGTTGAATAAGATATGAAATTAAATCTTATTGAGTCTATTTTCACATAAAATAAACGGTGTAATAGAAAGAATTTCATATTTTGAGATATTTGAATTTTTGTGAGACAGAGTCAGAATGATTTCAGAATCCCTTGTTATGACTTGGGAAAATCATTAAAAATTGTACAAAAATAATTATGGGTTATAATTTACATGTTTAAAATTATTAATGAGTCTATCTTCAAAAATAATAAACGGGAACATCATCTGGATGTCGTACGAGAAGATAATTAATTTTGAGTGAAGAAGGGTCGAAACTGTCAGATAGCAGAACAGGGGAGAATTTAAAGAATAAACTGGTGGAACACACTAGTATCGGTGGTTCCGAAAGAACGAGTGACTTGGGACTGAGTTCCGTAAGAAATAAATCAGTCAGAGATTTATCGACCAGAAATGCAAAGAATTTCTTGAATTGAAATAGGGTCGGATGACAGTGACCGAGTATTAGCGAAAATTTGTGAGACTCAGTCGGTATGCCCGAGAGTGTGTTTCGAAAGAGGCTATTATGTGTAAAAGATTTGAAGATGGGCTTAATGAATACATTAAACTGTTAGTTGGCATACTTGAGATAAAAGAGTTCGTGGTACTTGTTGAGCGAGCTTGTAAAGCTGAAGAGCTCGGGAAAGAGAAAAGAAAAGCTGACTCCGAAGCTAGAGACTTATGTAAGAGACCATTCAATAAGTCATTCCAGTCGACACCGAAGAAGTTCTGAGATGATGCTAGCCATTCAAAGACTACTGCAGGTTATTCTAGACGTGATCGGGATAGACCACCTCTGAGCTCGAGAGCTACCTCAGTAGCTAGTGTGGGTAATGTCAGATCAAATCAACCCGAGAGTGAACATTATGGTAAACGACATCCCGGCAGTTGCAGATTGCATGATCGAGCCTATTTTAAATGTGGATCTAAGGATCATTTCATCCGTGAGTGCCCAGAGTTAGCGGATCAAAATCTGGTACAGAATACGAGATCGGTTAACACTATAGCTCGAGGTAGACCAGCCAGAAATACGAGTAATATTGGTGGTAGTCAGAGAGGGACCAAAGATACAGCTGTTAGATCCGAGGCTCGCGCACCTGCCATAGCCTATGCTATTCATGCACGCGAGGAGGCCTCATCCCCAGATGTTATTACTGGTATTTTCACTCTCTATGATACTAGTGTTATTACATTGATTGATCCTGGTTCGACTCATTCTTATGTGTGTGAGACTTTAGTATCCAAAGAAGACTTTACTGTAGTCTCTCGAGTTTGTGATTAAAGTATCGAACCCCTTAGGCCGGTGTGTTTTGGTTGATAAAGTGTGCAGGAATTGCCCGTTGATGATTCGAGATTCATGTTTTCCGGTTGATTTGATGTTGTTGCCATTCGACGAGTTTGATATAATTCTGGGTGTGGATTGGTTAACTCTGCATGATGCTATTGTGAACTACAAACGGAAGACTATTGATTTACGGTGTCAGAATGATGAGATTATTCGGATTAAATCTAATGATCTGAATGGTTTACCGGCAGTGATATCTTCAATGTTAGCTCAGAAATATGTGAGAAAGGGTTGTGAAGCCTATTTTGCTTATGTGCTCGACTCTAAAGTGACCGAAAAGAAGATCGAATCAGTACCTATTGTGTGTGAGTATTCGGATGTGTTTCCTGAAGAGTACCCGGGTTTGCCACCTATTTGAGAAGTTGAATTTGGTATTGAATTAGTGCTGGGGATGACTCCAATTTTGATAGCTCCGTACAGAATGGCACCTACAGAATTAAAAGAATTGAAAGCTCAGTTGCAAGAGTTGACAGATAGAGGTTTTATGCGACCGAGTTTCTCTCCCTGGGGCGCACCAGTTTTATTTGTGAAAAAGAAAGACAGAACTATGAAAATGTATATCGACTACAGATAGCTCAATAAGGTGACTATAAAGAATAAGTATTCGTTGCCACGGATTGATGATTTGTTTGATCAATTAAAAGGGGCTACTATGTTTTCGAAAATAGATTTGAGATCAGACTACTATCAGTTGTGAGTTAAAGACTCTGATGTGCCAAAGACTGCTTTCCAAACGAGGTACAGACATTATGAGTTTTTGGTTATGCCTTTCGGACTTACTATTGCGCCTGCTATTTTCATGGATTTGATGAATCGAATCTTCAGACAGTATCTGGATCGGTTTGTGGTAGTATTCATAGATGACATTTTGATCTACTCCCGTGATGAAACTGAGCATACCGAACATCTGAGACTTGTGTTACAGACTTTTCGAGATAAACAGTTGTATGAAAAGTTCAGTAAATGTGAGTTCTGGTTGCGCGAAGTCAATTTTTTGGGCCACGTTGTATCAGCATCGGTATTCGGGTTGATCTGAGTAAAATTTCAGCTATACTTGATTGGAAACCTTCAAGAAATGTCTCTGAAGTTCGGAGTTTTCTGGGACTTGCTGGTTACTATAGACGGTTCGTGAAAGGTTTCTCTATGATCGCAATATCGATGACAAAGCTATTACAGAAAGATGTTAAGTTTGAATGGTCAGAAAAGTTTTGATCAGTTGAAAACTCTATTGACCGAAGCTCCAGTGTTAGTTCTGCCAGAATCGGGTAAAGAATTTATCATTTATAGTGATGCATCTTTGAGTGGTATGGGTTGTGTTTTGATGCAGGAAGGCAAAGTCATAGCTTATGCCTCGAGACAGTTAAAGCCGCACGAAAAGAACTATTCGACGCATGATCTGGAATTGGCAGCTATTGTGTTTGCATTGAAGATATGGCGTCACTATCTGTTCGGTCAGAAATGTTATGTTTATTCTGATCATAAAAGCCTGAAGTATTTGATGACTTAGAAAGATCTGAATTTGAGACAACGTCGATGGTTAGAATTGTTAAAAGACTACGAGCTTGTGATTGACTATCATCCGAGAAAGGCTAATGTTGTTACTGATGCTTTAAGTCAAAAATCATTATTTGCTTTGCGTGCAATGAATGCGCATATGGTTATTTATGATGATGGTTCGATAATCCCCGAATTAAAAGCAAGACCGTTGTTTGTTCAACAAATTTGTGATGCTCAGAAAGTTGTTAATGATTTGTTAGCAAAGCGAGCTCAATGTGAATCGAATGTTGAATCCGAGTTTTGAGTTGATACAAATGATTGCTTGAGGTTCAGAAACCGAATATGTGTTCTGAGAAATTCAGGGTTGATTCAGATGATTTTGAACGAAGCTGATAACAATTGGTTATCTGTTCACCCGGGTAGTAAGAAAATGTACAATGATCTGAAACAGCTTTACTGGTGGCATGGTATGAAACGAGACATTTCTGACTTTGTTTTGAAATGTTTAGTTTGTTAGCAAGTAAAAGCCGAGCATCAGGTACCTTCTGGGTTACTTCAGTCGATCATGATACATGAGTGGAAATGGGACAGAGTCACGATGGATTTTGTATATGGTTTATCGTTGACACCGAGCAAGAAAGATGCAATCTGGGTTATTGTGGATAGATTGACTAAATCGGTTCACTTTATTCGCTTGATAAACTGGCTGAATTATATGTTTCTCAGATTGTGAGATTGCATGGAGTGCCTATTGCTATTGTTTCAGATCGAGATCCGAGGTTCACATCGCAGTTTTGGAAGAAATTGCAAGATGCTTTAGGTACGAAACTACACTTTAGCACTGCTTTCCATCCGCAAACAGATGGCCAGTCTGAACGAATAATTCAGATACTTGAGGATATGTTGAGTTGTTGCATTCTTGAGTTTGAAGGTACGTGGGGACGATACTTACCTTTGATTGAATTTGCTTATAATAATAGCTTTCAATCTAGTAACAAAATAACACCTTATGAGGCTTTGTACGGTCGTAAATGTCATACACCATTGTATTGAACCTAAGATACACGGGGTTTATTTGATCAAAGAGACTGAACAGAAAGTGAAAGTGATTCGTGATAGTCTGAAAATAGCATCGGATCTTCAGAAATCATATGCAGATTTGAAACGAAAAGATATAGAGTTTCAGATTGGAGACAAAGTCTTTTTGAGGGTATCACCGTGGAAAAAAATACTCAGGTTCGGTCGTAAAGGCAAACTGAGTCTGAGATTTATTGGGTCGTACGAGATTATAGAGCGTATCGGGCCGGTTGCTTATAGACTGCTTTTTGCCAGACATATGAAGAAGAACCGATTCGTATTCTGGCTCGTGAGATTAAAGAATTGTGAAATAAGAAAATTTCGTTAGTTAAGGTACTGTGGCATAAGCACGATGTTGAGGAAGCAACTTGGGAGTCAGAGGATACAATGAAAGAGCGTTATCCAAACCTATTCATCGGTAAGATTTTCGGGGACGAAAATCCCTAAGGGGGGAGAGTTGTAACAGCCCGATTTTGACCCTAATCGAAATAGTGGTTTCGAGACCACAAATCTGAGTCTGAAAAATATTTTAAAATTATTTTCAGTGTTTATTATGTGTGAATTTGCTTGTGTTAAATTTTTGTGTTTTAATTTTGTTGTTTGAGTGTTCGATTAAATAAAAGGGCTTAATCGTGTAAAATGAAAATTTGATGGTTAGTTATGAAAGTGCCTAATTGTTGTTTTCTTTTTAATATGGGGGATTTATGTTGCAGTTTTTCCATTAATAAAGATAGTGGACAGCATTGGCATTATGTTTATATTATATAGTTTTTTTATATTATTTATAAAGGTTAAAATAATATATATTATAATATAAGGTTAGCATAATAAAACAAAACATAAAATAAAAGCCATATTCTCATCTTATAATCGAAACAAAGAAAAGAAAAAGAAATATGAAAACAAGCTAGGGATCGGCCTTGTGTTTCTTCAATTAAGGTATGTTAATTATTCGGTTTTTGATAATTTTTACATTTTTGAGATCGTTGCTAAGTTATCTTCAAAGCCCATGTCTTAATTTTTGATTTTGTGTTTTTCCATTGATGAGTTTATGAGTTTTATGATGTTTGATGATGAATTATGAAATATATGTGTTAGATTAATATGTTTTGTCTTTGAATTTTTGATGAATTTGAGTAATTTGGACTAAATTGTGAAAATAAATTTTTGAGGGACTAAAATGTGAAAAAAATGAAATATATGGACTTTTATGGAGCTAGTGAATATTCGGCCTAAGCATAGTATATGCAAATTTTGTGTATTTTGTGTTTTATGCAATAGGGACTAAATTGCAAAAAGTGTAAAATGTCAGGGGCAAAATGGTAATTTTCCCATTTATGTGTTTTCGGATTAAATTGAATGAATATGTGGTTAAATTAGTTAAATTTGAATTTATTTAGATCAAGAACAGAAGAATATGAAATTAGATCGGGGGAAGTCAAAAGTAATCGAGTAGTCGATTATGTCCGTCAATATCCGAGGTAAGTCAATAAGCATATAAATGTCGTTAAATTTAATAATATATATATTTTACATGATGAATGGAATTTTTGTGAATTTATTTGTGTATGGCCAAATATATATTGAGCAAAGGAGCTATGTTTCGAGTTCGATTCGATCGAGATTCAACGTCTGAAAGTCCCATACGAACCCTAGGAATAGATAGGATACATATGTCATGACATAGGATTTTTGATATGTGTTATCGTGTAAGACCACGTCTGGAACGTTTGCATCGACTTGTGTTTACGTGTAAGACCATGTCTGGGACATTGGCATCGTATTTGACTGGTGTAAGACCCTGTCTGGGACAGTGGTATCGATATGTGATTACATGTAAGACCATGTCTGGAACGTTGGCATTGTACGAGCTCCCGACTATCCGCGTATCCTTTTTAATTCTAAACGTTTCAACGGGCAATGTGAAGTAAAGACTGAATGTGTAATTGAATTATAGGTTCAGGTATGTGTTAGTTATTTGTTTATATGGAAACAAGGTAAGTTGGTTAATTGAAATGATAAAATGTTAAGTGAATTATGTGATAGATTATGTGAGTATTACTTATTCGGCCTTGTGAAGTTAATTTGTGTATTCGGCTATATAACATTTATGTGTGAAAGTAAAATGTGATCTTGGTACTAAATGATAATTGTGCTTAATATTTTGGGTATTCGGCCTTGTTAACCTAATGTTATTATGCAAGTGTTTATATATATGCTTTTGCTTATGACTTACTAAGCTTAAATAGCTTACTCTGTGTGTGTTCTTGTTTACCTCTGTTTTATAGATTTTGGAGTCACGTTACGAGCTCGGGGATCGTCAGCAAAGCTTATCACACTATTGACTGTTTCTTTCGGTATTTTACTAAGTTGAATTTGGGTTTATGGCATGTATAGCATAGATGGAATGTTTAAGTTTGATTTTTTGGCATGTATATATATATATATATATATATAGCCATGCGAAAATGGCTTAATCTTGATATTTAGGGCTTATGTGTATTCGGTCATGGCATTAGCCTATTATGGAAGTATATTTCATGGTGTGTTTCTGCATGGTGTTTGGTTATATGGTTTGATTGATTATTGAGTTAGTTAATAGTTGTGTAATTTTGATCATGGTATTTGTATGATTTGGTAAGTAAGTTTCATGACATGTATGAATGGTGTTTTGGTTTATATATCTTGGTTGTGTAAAGATATGAATGACTTATAAATAGCTCATTTAGTAAGCTTGAAACATGTTTGGATTTGTATATGTAATTTGTTATATGATTCGACTTAGAAATGAAGTAAAGGAATGGATACATATATTGATTGCAAAATGGTTAATTGTGTTGGTTGTAAATGGTAAGTTTCATAGGTTTTTGATTTAGAAACGGTGAAATATGTGTATGAACATATTCGGCTTTGGCATAAAATTCATATTGGTAAGTCTGTAATATATATATATATATGGAGTGTACTTAAAACATGTTTGATTTGAAGATGTAAGTGACTATAAGATTCGGTTTTAATATATATATTATATTGATGAGTATGTATTGTGTCTCAATAGATATAATGGTATATTCGGTTAAAGCTTGGAACTTATAATGATATATATGTGTTTTTGGTGAATATCATGGAAACATAAATATGCTATGGTTTGAGAGTTATACAATGACCGAAGATGCATTAATTAGCTTTGTAGTGATAATTAATGTAACAGTCCGGTTTAGACCCTAGTCAAAATAGTGGTTTCAGGACCACAAATCCGAGTTAGAATAATATTTTAATATTATTTTCCGTGCTTATGATATGTGAATTTGTATATGTGAAATTTTTGTGAGAAAATTTGTCTGTCTGTGTGCTTAATTTGAGTAAGGGATTAAATCGCATAAAGTGTAAAAGTAGCTTTCTATTTGGTTAATAGCCAAATTGATGTGGCTTTTAAATGAGGAGGCCTAATGAGGCAATTAAGCCAATATTTAGTTAGTGGATGGTTAAAAGACATTAATGGCCTTACATTTATATGTTTTATATGTTTGCTAATAAGGTTAAAGTTGTAAATTGATTAATAAATGAATTAAAACATAAAAACAAAGCATGAAATGGCCATTATCATCTTTTTGTCCACCGAATTTAGAAAGAAAGAATAGGGTTTGAAACTTTGAAGCATTCAGCCATTACTAAGCTCAATTCAAGGTATGTTTGATTTCGATTTTTGATAATTTCTACATTTTTGCAATCGTTGCTTCGAGAACTACAAAACCCATGTCTTAATTTTGAGAATTGATGATGATTTTGAAATGTGTCTTTGATGAACACATGAGCTTTGAAATATTTGATGATGAAATATGGAATATATGTGTTAGATTAACATAGTTTGTCTTTGAATTTTTGATGAATTAGAGTATATTAGATTAAATTGAGAAAATAGTATTTTGAAGGACTAAATTGTGAAATAAATGAAATGTGGGGACTTGTATGAACTAAATGAGAATTCGGCTAGGCATGGGTAATATGAAATTTGGTGTATTTTTTGATTTTGTGAACTAGGGACTAAATTGTCCAAATGTGAAAATGTGAGGGCTAATTTGCAAATTGCCCTAAATGTGTGTTCTTGGATTGAATTGAATGATTTGATGAATAAATGGGTTAAATTTGAATATGTATAGATCAAGAACCGAAGAAAACAGATTTAGATCGCAGAAAGTCAAAAGTGGTCGAATAACCGAGTCCGATCGAATATCTAAATCTGAGGTAAGTCGATATACAAATAAATATATTTGAACTAAGTTACTTATGCATCTATGGAATTTGGTTGCTATGATTATGCTCGAGATGAGATGTATGTGAAATCCGAGGATTATATCGACAAGTTACTGATGTCCGAGAAGTCCCGTACGAACCTAGGAATATATAGGAATACGTATGTCATGACATAGGTGTCTGATATTCGATATCATGTAAGACCACGTCTGGGACGTTGGCATTGATTCGAGATTTCGTGTAAGACCATGTCTGGGACGTTGGCGTCGATATGTGATTTACGTGTAAGACCATGTTTGGGACATTGGCATCGTATTGATTCGTGTAAGACCCTGTCTGGGACAGTGGCATCGATATCTGGTTACATGTAAGACCACGTCTGGGACGATGGGATTGTACAACTATTCCAAGCATTCTGAGTATCCTATTAGATTTCGAACGGTTCAAAGGGCAAGTCCGATAAATGAATTACTATATGAATTGTACATCCGTTTCAGGTACGTTGATATGTATGTTTCGTATAAACACGAAACGTGAGTAAGTATGTGCATTGATGCAAAGGAACATTTGATATATATGTATGTTTGAGATATGAGCAAGTGAGATACTTGAGTTATGATGGATTGGTAAGCATTGACAAACCAAGTGAGCCAAAGTGATAATTTATGTGCTTGAAATGAAGATATGTTAATGAATTCAAATGCCTATGCTTATGAATGATTTATGCTAAGTTTATTTGTATATGGCTTACTAAGCTTTTGGAAAGCTTACTTTGTAATGTTTGTTCTATTTTGTAGATCGTCAAAGCTACTGAAGGCTCGGGGACCGTCGAGGATCATCATCACACTACTCAATCATATTTTGGTACTTTTGAATGTGTAAATAGCTAAATATGGCATGTATAGGCGAGTTGTTTTGGAGTATGTTTGAGACATGTATATATGTAGCTATGTGATATGGCTAGATAAGTGATTGTGTTTTGTATGTGATGTTATGCTATATGAGTTTGGTTTAGGTATAATCTCATGCCTATGAAATGGTCAAGGGTATGGTAAGCCTATTGATGCAATATGAGTGTATATGTTTGATAAAAGAAATGGTTTATGAATGGTAAGATATAAATGTATCATGCATGGTTATACATGTATTTTAGTTGTGCAATTTGGTACATAAGTTGGCATGTTTATTAATGAGATTGATTGGGATGACATGATGTCCATTTGATATGATTTTGGTTGCCAAATGTGTATGGAATAATCTTATTTGGTCTTATAGGGATGACCCTTGTGTGGGTGGCAATTTGGCCTTGAAAATGGCCTATATTTGCCCACACGGTTGAGCACATGGGCGTGTGGCTCAACCGTGTCCCTCGTGGTTGATATTCAAAACAAGTCAGGATCATCCACGGGCTGGACACACGGGCGTGTGTCTAGCCGTGTAGAGCAAGTCAGGTTCGACCACGGGTGGGGCACATGGGTGTGTCCACGGCCGTATGGACAAGTCAGTATGTATGCCCTGTTTTGACACGGCTTAGACACACGGGCGTGTCTGAGGCCGTGGGAGGCACACGGCCTGTCCTCATGGGCGTGTGACCTCTGTAACTTAGAAAAAATTTTAAATTTCTAAAAATTTTCGTATGTGTTCGGTTTAGTCCCGGCCCTATTCTAAAGCATGCTTAAGGTCTCATTGACCTATTTAAGGGACACTTTGATTTCATTTGATGAACCATAATTTGAAACGTCCGTATAAGTTTCCGATTTTCCGGTAATGCCTCTTAACCCTAAACCAGCGATGGTTACGGGTTTGAGGTGTTACAATGAAATATGGATGATTGAAAATGGCTTAAACGATATGGTCATTAATACATGAAATTCGTAATAAGAAAAGATGTATGTTTGATTTAAGTGTATATAGTTAGTTTCGAATGGTTCTATGACTAGAAAAAAAAGTAAGTTTGGTATTTGTTATATAAGTGAAATTGGAACTATAGAATGTTTTAATATATGTTTGAAATGAGATGAATATATGTTCACATATGCCTAGGTTATTTGAATTCATTTGTAATGGCAAGGTATGCAACTTTATTTTGCTTGAATGGTTCAGTATATGTAATTTGATTTGATTATAAAGCATACAAATTTGGTATACTATGAATTGTACTATGTGATCATAATGTGACTAAAGTGTTATGCGTATGTCATAATAATATCAGAGGTATATACGGCCATATTATAATATTGCATATATGATTAAATTTTTTTTTATGTTGAATAAATATTAGTTCGAGTTTGACAATTATGGAACATGTTTATTTGTTTTTATGTAAGTTCGAATTGAATTAATTGGAAATTTCGAAAAGTGCTGATTTGTAAGTTATGATTAGTAAGATATGATTGATTTGAATTGGAACTATGATGTATGTTCATAAATTTCAAATAATTGATTTGTGGATAGTTAATTCTGATAATGTTATAAAGGTATCGTTATTCTTTGGTGCATAAAGAGTGCTTAATGATTGTGCTAAATTATGCTATGTCCGGTAATACCTCGTAACCCCATTCCGGCGACGGATACGGGTTAGGGGTGTTACAGAAGACTTATAAAAGCATGTTAATAAATTACTTATTATTTACATACTTACTTACTAATCTATAATGCTTACCCCCTTCCTTTCCTTTTTCCTATAGTGTCACAGATGCTAGCTCGAGTTGGAGGTCGTCGGAGATTCTATCACACTAACAAGTTATTGGTTGGTATTGTATCAACGATCTTCAAGTATTTTTAAGTCTATGGCATGTATAGGGACTTGATTATGTGTATATGTTATTATGAGTTGGCCTAGAATGTTGGCCTATGCTATTTGATGGTTATTGTTCTATAAGGCCATTTAATATGGCCAATTTTTGTTATGTTATAAGTCTATGATGATGCATTTCAAGGATGTGTATGCTTGCATGTGAATGGTTAAGTGTATGTGTTCTGGTAATGCCTCGTACCCTATTCCGGCGTCGAATACGGGTAAGGGGTGTTACATTTAGTGGTATCAGAGCTATGGTTTAGTCGATTCTCAGACTAACGTAGCGTATGCGAGTCTAGCTATACATGCCATAAGTGAACTATGATAGTGTGATATCTTCCGACTCTAAAGAGGTTTGTTTTGGTTAAAGCAGGGATGCTTTCCAACCGAGCTACCATCGATAATGCTGAAAGGGGTTAAGTAAGTTCGTGTAACTTAGTGAATATATTGATTTTCCCGAATTTATTCTCTATGATTTGTGATGATATATATATGTTAATGGATACAATTGATTAACCATAAGTTGAGGAATATGGATAAAATGTTATCGTTCCGATTGAACATTGCATTTCGATAAATCAGAGTGACTTTTTCCAGTGAATAACATGAAAAATTTGTTTTGAGATGAGCTTATTACGATTGGTTGATATTCATATGTGATAATGATGAATGTGTTACTAAGATATTTGAAAATGTGTTCATGATTAGTAGAAACCTAGAGATGTGTAATCAAAGTACATGATATTGTGTTGGTATTGAATGCTATGCTATATGCGTGTATGTATGAGAGTCAGAATTTTAAAGGCTTTACAATCTTCACCCCCTTACCGATATAGTGTTATATGACGAAGTTCACAAGATTTACATTGAATAAGCTCACAAGTAGGGAACTAAAGAGTTCAGTGGTGGAATAATTAATAATGTCATCAGAGATGGGAATGACTTAGCGAGTAGAAAATAGTTATGAGAGAGATATCAGATTATTCTAAAGATTATTTGGAATGTACAATGCCACGGTTAGAGGAGAAGTTAATCTCGACTAATCGACTCATTCAGGTATGATTTCTAAAGATTGTATTTACCGGGAATTCTTCTAAGTTGATTTTGTTAATGAATGAAATATTATGAGATTAGTGATGATAGAATTAGTCAGAAGAATAATGTTTGAAATGTAAAGATGTTTGAGTATGACAGTTACAGTTGAGCAATTTACGACTATCTCTTTTTGGTATTCTATGTGTTTATATATTCTGAGAGGCATTTGTAATTTCTCGTTTTCTAATGAAAGTATCGTTGGTCTGATTGATCTATGATCGGCATTCCACTATCTTCTATTGGTATTCTATTCTGGTACGTCTGAGATAAAAAGTTGATCGTGAATTCATATGAAACCGTTCTTCTATTTCTTCTGGCTGTTGTCCTGTTTACATTTATATGGAAAATGTATTATCTCTGTTACAATTGACTTCGAAATGTATGAACAGTGTTTCTTTTTCTTCTGGTTTTCTCTGAGGAATTGCCAGGATCTCTATTATTTCATATGAGTGGTGTTCTCGGACATTTAGTATGGTCTTGTATCTCGGATTTCATCATCTATGTTTTCTTATCATCCTTATTGTTTAATTTATCAAGTATGACTTATCTTTGAAGTCGATATCGGCAAAAGTGTGGATTATGACAATTCAAGTTTAAATTGTATATTGATTTTCTTTCTTCGGGTAATTCTGATTATTATCGGTGAGTTCAAACAAGATGTCATGTTTAAATGCGAGTTAATGCAGTTAGTAAATATCTGTGGCTAGCATGTTGAAAGATTTTGTGTGAATATTGACTTACCTTTGGGTAAAGCAGAAATACTTGCAGATATAGTCACAGATGTTATCGGATTGTGATTGATCGTTCGTGTAAAGATTTCTTGTTTAACAAACCAGCCGAGTAAGATGTTTCTGGGATTATTCGATTATGCAAAGTATTAGTCTCCATTGTTTCGGATTGAGATCCGAGGGCTAAATCCCAATTATGGAAAGAGCTACAGGAAACTATGAATACGCAATTGCATCTTGGCACGGTAATTAACCTGTAAATCGGTGGTAAGTCTGAGAGAGTAATTCAAAACTTTGACGATATGCTCCGACACGAGGTGTTAAAGTTTAAAGGTGACTAGAAAGAGATACGAGGTTGACTTGATTTGTGATTCTGAGAAATTAGTGGAAGTTATTCATAAGATTTGAAAGCAATTTCTTCTGGTAAGATTTTCGGGGAAGAAAATCCCTAAGGGGGAGAGTTGTAACAGCCCGATTTTTGGCCTAGTCGAGACAGTGGTTTCGAGGCCACAAATCTGACAAGGAAAATATTATTTTTATAATATTTTTATGGTCTACAATTTCACGGAAAGATTTCGTGAAAATTTCGTTCGAAAATTTCGATGTTTGGGCACTCAATTTAGTCAGAAGGACTAAATTGTAAAAAGTGCAAAAGTTGAGTTCTACATGTTAGAGGTGTCCAGTTGTTATGAAATTTTAAATTGGAGGTCCTTAAATGGTAATTAGACCATTGGTTAATTTTTTGGACAAAAATGGACATGAAATAGGTGAAATAGAATATTTTTAATTTAGGGGCATTTTGGTCATTTAGTGATTAAATTATTAAATAAAAAAAATTAAAAGCCAATTTTTGTCCATCTGCAACCCCATGGACGAATTTCACAAGGGGAAACCATGGCTAGGGTTTTTCAAGCTTCCAAGCTCGATTGTAAGTCCGTTCTAGCCCCGTTTTTAATGATTTTTACGTTTTTGAAATCCTCGTAACAAGATCTATCTATTTCTACCACTAATTTGAGATATGGTTAAAGTATAGGGTTTTGAACCATGATGAATATGTGTGTATTTTTGTGTTTAATGGTAGAAAATGCATGTTTATGGTTAGAGAAATGACTTTTACTAAGAGATTTTCGGTGAAAATGCCTAAAAGGACTAATTTGTAAAAGTTATAAAATGTGTCATAAAAGTGTGTTTTAATGGATATTGTAGGCTTTTATAGTTATGAAAATGGTTCAGCTAGGCTTAAAGTACAAATAAATTGAATGAAAATCATTTTACGAGCCTAGGGGTAAAATTGTAAATATGTGAAACTTTAGGGGCAAAAACATAATTTTGCCATAATATGTTTTTTGGGTCACATTGAATAATGTGAGTAATAAGTAAATTAAATGTGATATTATAGATCAAGGAAAACGAGGTTTGGAACTAGAACGATGGAAAGACGAGAAATTGACGAATAAGTCCTTTTCACCGGTTGTGCTACCGAGGTAAGTTTGTATGTAAATAATGCATCATTTTTACTTATGTTTTCATATTATGATAAATGGTATGAATTGTGGCTGAATATTTGATGTAATTGACAAAATATCGACAAGTGAGAAATTTCTCGGTTGAACCTTAGGAATAAAAATGGATACGAGTGACATGTCACTAGGGACCTATGTGAAATCTATGTGAAATTGTGACTAAGTGAATCCAGGCGCTGGTCTTAAGTTCTACCAGTGGTTGGGTATACCGGCATGTGTTGTGGATACCTGACAGCTTGTGTGAGCAGCACTGAGTAGTAACGAATAACCGACAACTTGTGTGAGCAGACCCGTGAAAGTGAATAGCTCGAGAACGAGCCTCTATGTGAAAAGTGATCTGAAGTAGCTTTGGCTACAACTGTGGCACTTATGTGCAAACTTCCAATGTATCCAATAATATTCCGATGTGTTCAACGGGAAAATGACTAAGTGTAATTAAATGTGATTATGTGATGAACAAGTGCAGGTACATGTGTATATATATTCATGAGCAATGTGCTCGATATGTGATCGAACTTTGGTAAGGTTGATATGGAGTAAGTGTTACAATGAAGACTTGTAAATATTTGATGATGACTAGCTATTGGCATGGCTAACTATGGATATACTTGTAACAGCCAGATTTTGGGTCTAGTCGGAACAGTGGTTTCGGGGCCACAAATCTGACGAGGAAAATCCTTTTTTATTATAATTTTATGGCCTACAATTTCACGAAATGATTTCGTGAAAATTTCGTTCGAAAATCTTGACATTTGGGCACTCAATTTAGTCAAAAGGACTAAATTGTAGAAAGTGCAAAAGTTGAGTTCTACATGCTAGAGGTGTCCAATTGTTATGAAATTTTAAATTGGAGGTCCTTATATGGTAATTAGACCGTTTTTTAAGTTGGTGGATAAAAATGGACATGGTTAGGCATGTTTCCAAAGTTTTTCATTAAGGGCATTTTGGTCATTTAGTTATTAAAAACAAAATTAAAAGCCAATTTTTGTCCATCTTCAACCCCTAGGCTGAAATTCACATGAGGAAGACATAGCTAGGGTTTTTCAAGCTTCCAAGCTCGATTGTAAGTCCGTTCTAGCCTCGTTTTTAATGATTTTTACGTTTTTAAAATCCTCGTAACACGATCTCTCTCTTTCTACCATTTATTTGAGCTAGGGTTGATGTTTGAAAATTTACCCATATGAGAAATTCTTGTGTTTTGATGTTTAATGGTAGAATATGAATGCTCGGTGTGTAATAAATGACTTTTACTAAGTGATTTTCGGTGAAATTGTCAAAAAGGACTAGTTTGTAAAAAGTTGTAAAATGTGTGTAGGTGTGTGAATAAGTGAAAATTGTGGACTGTCATGGTTATGAAAATGGTTCGGTTAGGCCTAAACTGCAAGGAAATTGATAAAAAAATATTTTACGAGCCTAGGGGCAAAATCGTAATTTTGTGAAACTTTTGGGGAAAATTGTAATTTTTGCAATAGGATATTTTCGGGCTGATTTGAATAATGTGAGCATTGAATAAGTCAAATGTGTTATTATAGATCAAGAAAGACGTGGAATCGACTTTGATCGGGGAAAGGAAAAGATTGTAGACTAAATTGCAAAATTACTATATTTTGCACCGAAGTAAGTTTGTATGTAAATAATACATCGTTTTTATTTATGTTTTAATATTTTATTATATTATATGAGATATGGTTGAATATGGAGCAATTATTTGATTTAAATTATGAATTGTGATTAATTATGGATGAATTGGTAAAATGTTGAAAAGTGAGAATTCCCGGTTGAACCTTCGGAATGGAAAAGATACGAATGAGGTACTACGAATGAGGTAGCTAGGTCCCATGTGTGGTACTAAGTGTAGGCCACTATGTGTACAAGAGTGCTACGAGATGGTTTTAGGTCACGTTGTAGTACTTAGTACAGGCTACTAGTGTACCAGACGGATAGGTCGCATGTGTAGTACTAAGTGCAGGCTACAATGCGTACCCAATAGTTTCGATCACATGTGTGGTACTAAGTGCAGGCCACTATGTGTAAGTGATGGTTTTGGTCACATGTGTAGTACTAAGTGCAGGCTACTATGTGCACTAGATAGCTTAGGCTACAAGAGTGGTACTATGTGCAGGTCACCATGTATCTGTTATTATTCCGATGAGTTCAACGAGAAATTGACTAAGTGAAAATACATGTGATCATGTAACGACTAAGTGTAATTGAATATGACTATGTGATGGATAAGTGCAGGTATAAGTGTAAAAATTTATGAACAATGTGCTCGATATTTGAGCGAACCTTCGGTAAGATGAAATGGAGTAAGTGAAATTATGAAAGAGTAAATTTAGCAACAAAACAGTTTTGGACTGCAGTATTTGAATAAGATATGAAATTAAAGCTGAATGAGTCTATTTTCACATAAAAGAAACGGTGTAAACAAAAGAATTTCATATTCTGTGATATTCAAATTTTTGTGAGATAGGGTCAGAATGATTTTGGAATCCCCTGTTCCGACTTTGGAAAACCATTAAAAATTTTAAAAAATAATTATGGTTTATAATTTATATGATTAAATTTCTTAATGAGTCTACTTTTAAGAGAAATAAATGGGAACATTATCCAAATTCTTTACGATGAGATAATTAATTTTAAGTGAAGAGGGGTTGGAACTGTCGGATAGTGAAAAAGGGGAAACTTTAAAGAATAAAATGTACTTATTGGCTAAACCAAAAATTCTGGAAATTTTATGATAGGGAGATATGTGAGTCTAGTTTCAGGGAAAATTAGCGGATCTTAAGTTGGAGTTCCGTAGTTCCAGATAAAAATAATTTAGTGACTATGACTCGAATAAACAGCTTGTTTGAAATTGAATAAATAGTGAATCTGTGTGTAGTTATGATTGTATTAATTTGAAAGCATGTTAGAAATTTTTTTATTATTTACATACTTACTTACTAAGCTATATGCTTACTCCCCTCTCTTTTCCCTTGTTTTATAGTTTCACCAAGCTAGCTCGGGATTCGGAGATCGTCGGAGATCCATCCACACTATCAACACTCTTTTGGTATTTTGAAATCAATATTTTGAATTATGGCATGTATAGAGGACTTGGTTATTTTGTTATGTTTCATAATTGATTTGGCCTAATGTAACATCCTAAAAATTGAGTATCAATATGTTGCATGTTTTTGGTGTTTAGCTTGTGAATGTTTCAATTTGTGTGTTTAATATCGTTTTGAGAAGGCTCGGGATTTATTCGGAATTAAAAAAAAATTTGTAATGAGTACTTTATTGAAGTGGATCAAGTGACCTTGATGATTAAGGAAATTTAGTGTCAAAAGCTAGCATAAGATGAGCTAGTAGTAAAGTGGAGTTGGCGCCATAAGTGTTACTTGAGGGTAGAGGTTAGAATCCTTTGGAATGCATTTTGTGACTTTTATTTTTACACCTTTCTAGAATGTGTCGGTCAAGCCTTATTTTTGGTAAGGTTGGACTATTTTTTTTTTATGGCAAGGTGGCTAATGGTTAAGGTAAGCATGGAACTTGGGGAAAGAAATCCTAAACTTATGGAATGTAGGGGGAACACAAGGCACTTCTTAAGGGATGTGTTTTGGAAAGTTGGAATGGCCAAGCTTGTCCATGAACTTGGACGGTTTTGTGGACTAGGAGGGGTGGACGAATTTTTGAGGTAGACTTTGGTAAGGATGTGTAGTTAGTGTGTAATCCCATTTGGTCATTTTTGTTCTCCCAAAACACCTTTTCTTTTCATCTTTTTCTCTCATAGCCGAATGTGCTTGATGCTTTGGGTAAACATCTTTGTTTTTCTTTTTTTTTTGTCTTCTCCTTTTGACCATTTGGTCATATTTTGCCAACCTCTCAAGTGCTTCATTTGTGCTTCTCTCCTAGTGCCGAAAATATCAAACACAAAAACCATTTCTTTTTCGTCCTTCTTCCCCATTGCCGAATGCACCATTGTCCCAAACCCTTCTCATTGCTCTTCTCTTACCTTTGAAAACCAAATCATAAATCTCTCATCCTTATTCTCTTTCTTTCTCCATTTTTTTCTTATCCTTTAAACACATTTCCTCCTTCATATTTCTTCCATGGCCGAATGTTAGAGACCACCTCCATAGCCGAAATTATTTTTCCCTTACCATTAAATCATAGCCAAATCTTCTTTTCCTCATAGACTTTATTCTCGATTATTTCTTCTATTCAACTTTGGACAACCGGTAAGAATCATCTTCCTTGTTTTCTTTTGCTATTTGGTCACCTTGGCCGAATCTATAGGTTGGCTAAGAAGAGCCTTTAAATCGATAATCATTCATTTTCTTAGACGATTTCCTTTCGTTTTTCTTTTAGTGAAATAGTGGAGAGCCGAATCATCATCACTTCGAAGTCATCCTGAAGTCATTCGATTTTGGATCATATACTTTCAAGGGATTCTTTTGGAATCACTTAGAATTTTAAGGTAAGCCGAATTCGCCCTTTTTAAACCAATAATCTTAAATCCCGATATATATATTGTTAGGACTAATAAATTTTTGTCAATGGAGGCAAACAAGATAGGGTCAAAAAGGGTGGTGAATAGTGTTCTTAAAAGGGGCGGACTCGCTAATCCCTCTAGATTCAAGCGAAGGGTTGTTTCGGCAATCCGGGATTTTCCACCGGGTTGTGGACGACCCTTATCCGAGGAGAATCAACTATTCGAAGTTGTTCGTAGTTTGGAGCCTTTAGCTGTTTGGGATTTTCCATTGGGTTGTGAACCGTCAACCGGGGAAAACTGACAAATAGTTGTTGTTCGAGATTCCGAGGGTAAAGGTCTAGATCGCTTATCTATAGTATAGATTTATAATAAGTATTAGTGTTCTAATCAAGCGTGACATATGTTTAGGTATCGACGAGCGGGAAAGTATAGTTCTCACCATAATCAGGTGTGTAATTTCACACTTATCTCATGGGTTAGATGTTATATCGTAAGCATTAGATTAAAAATTCGTAAAGTTTGTAAAATCAGAAAAAAATACGGTATATTAACATTTTTTGTGTAAGTGCATGAAATCGGTGTTAAAGTCGCGATTACGGAAATTGCCCTCAATGGGCTAATTTGATAAAATGTAATTTTTGGGCCAATTTGCTAGATTGATTAATGGGCCAATTTGCTAGATTGATTAATGGGCCAAATTGCTAGATTGCTTAATGGACAAATTGCTAGATCGATAAATGGGCTAAATTGCTAGATTGATTAATGGGCCAAATTGCTAGATTGCTTAATGGACAAATTGCTAGATCGATTAATGGGCTAAATTGCTAGATTGATTAATGGGCTAAATTGCTAGATTGATTAATGGGCTAAATTGCTAGATTGATTAATGGGCTAATTTGCTAGATTGATTAATGGACAAATTTGCTAGATTGCTTAATGGTCCGAATTGCTAGAATGCTTAAGGAGCCGTTTTGATAAATTACCATATGGGCCAAATTGAGAAATGGGCCAACTTGTAGTATGGGCCTTATGTTGAAATTATCATATGTAAATTGTTAAGCTTTGTTTATGTATACATGATTGCATGGGTTGGGATTAAATTGAAGAGAAGTTACGTGGTTCTACCACAATCTAGTTCGGGTGGCTCTGCCACAAATTCTAGTTAGGGTGGCTCTGCCACAAATTCTAGTTCGGTGGCTCTGCCACAAATTCTAGTTCGGGTGGCTCTGCCACAAACATTTTAAATGGCTTAATGCCTGCGATTGGTGTGTTGGCGGGGTGGGTTGACTTGATCCCCACAGTGTCTTTGGTTGGTACGGGTGGTGTGTAGCGGATGGAAATTTAGGCTTGGTTGGGAATTGCATTGCACATGCATTTTTTTAATTACTATATAGTTAAATTAGTTAATGGGCTCAAGCCCAATAAAATGCTTTGATGATATTGAAACACCCCAAACCCGGCCCACGAGCCTTGACCAGATCTGGTATGTTCCTTGAAGAAAACCAGTTCACATTTCCTTTACTACTTTTGAAAAAGCGTGGGTTTTGAAGAAAGTTTGTTTAATGGGTTGGGCTTGAGTTGAAAACAAGTTTTTTTATGTTAAAAACCCATTTACCTCGAGTGACAAAATATTTAAAGTTTATTCTTAAACTAAATTGACTTAAGCTCTAATAAAATTTCACACATAGCAAATAGAATGCAAATTAACATAGTTCACTATGGCCTTATTACATCAAATAAAACCCAAAATAAAATTTATAAAGTGCTTAAATAAATTAAAATGTCCAAATTAAATAAAACTTCAAGCTGAGCATGGCCACCACAAGTTCTGCCGTCTCGGTCCATCACTTGCTCATCACACAAAACATGTTCCCACAACGGGTGAGTCAACAGACTCAATGTGTACTACAACACTAAATCTTAACAACTTAGGCATACGTAATCACATCACATACCAATTCACATAATAGATCAAAATAATGATGCAATCCCAACCCAAACCTATATGCCATCCGCTACACATCCCCGTACCAACCTGCACACCGTGGGGACTACTAAGTCGACCCTCCATCCGCTACACACCATCGAAGGCAGTCGCTGCAGTCGACGTGCTCATCGCCCTTATGAGTATTCGTGGTCTTAGGTCACCACACTCAGATATCGTGCTCTTAGGTCACCACATTCAGATTATCGTGGTCTTAGGTCACCACCTTCACTTCCCCTTTTCAATACCCCATGTGCCCCATAACATATATTATGCATTAACATGCCAACTTTCACATTCTTATCACATATTAAATATAACATGTTTCATAATCCTAGTAGGAGTAGGATACGTACCTAGGTACTTTGTACCATTCACGGTACCTTAGCCATATTCTTGCATATTATTATAGTCACATACAAATTAAATAATGCCATAAATAAATTAAGAAGTAGTGTGAGGTACACACCTGATTAACTTAGCGTATTCCTTGAAATCCCGAAAAAAAAGAAAAACCGATCTATCGCTTTAGATCCTTAATCCCTACATTTGGTCAATCCCTTACTATTTAGTAAAAGCCTATTCGGCCATAAGACCAATCCCGAAGGATTATTGTAACCAAAACTTACCTTGTGCCGATCAAATCCAAAAAACTTGCTTTGAGTTCCTTCTTGAAATCGGCTAGCCATTAAATCACTTAGCTATGTCGGTTTCCGCTTTTGAATAAATAAGAAATAGTTCTAAATACCAAAAATAGGCCTTGGCCAAATACCTTATATGCTTACCTTGTGGATTCTAAAGTCCCGAAAAGATTCACTTGCTTAGGGAGTTGTCGAAATACCTATGGACTCATGTTAGATCCGATTTCATCCTTAAACATAATTAATGGCCTTTGGCCGAATATTCACATGTCTTACCTTGAAGCTTTAAATCCCGAAAAATCCTCCTTTTAGTCGCCTACTCTGATAATCCCGAAAGATCCTTCCATATTTCGGCCAAAATCAATAATAGGGATTAGTCCCTAATTTTCGATAAGTCTACAATATAAAAGAATGGAAACCAAACTTGGATCTTACCCTTATTTGAAGAAATCGATTGCACCTTCACTTCAACCTTCAGGGATTCGGCTATGGCTAGATGATGATCTCACAACCTTAGGCTTTTGGAAGGTTGAGAGAAAAATAAAAAGGAAGAGAAGAAAGGTAAAGAAATCGGCTTGCTTTGCTAGAGATTTCGGTTTTGACAAGATAGCAGAGAAGAGAGGATTTTGCTAGGAAAATTCGGCAGAGGAAGAGAATGAATGAATGGCCTTAGTTCTCCTCCTTGTGCCGAAATTACTAGGCCAAGACTCCTTACTTGGCCACCACTCTTCTATTTTGATAGCTTTATCCCTTTAATTTAAAATTAAAAGAAATAATCCTTTTAATTATACCAATAATCATCCTCATTTATCCACCTATTTAACTCGAAATTTAAAGAGGATAAAACTCCTCTTTTAAGAGCCTTCATGTCGTCCAACTCCTTGCTCCTTGTAGCAAAATAAAAATCTTTTATTTTGCTTCCTATGTGACTCGAACTTTGGCCCCTTTCTCTTTGGACATGGCGTCACTTGCTAGGCCTTAAGTTGTGCCTTGTAGCCATTTTACCAAGGCTATTTGTATGTCATATTTCACATACATTTTCTCTTAAGACCACCTTGCCTTAGTTTCCCCTTTTTGAACTTTAAAACTTAACATTTCTATGACATTTCCTTACATTTCCAAGTTTCCAAAAATTTTCGTTTTCCTCTTTAAACTTGACATTTCCTTTCATTTCCAAGTTTGCAGAAATGTTCGCTTTCCTCTTTTGAATCATTTCTAAATCATTTCCTTACATTTCCTAGTTTCCAAAAATATTCAGAATACATTCATAACATATAAGACATGTCATTTCGCACAATTAAACTGAAAATGCATAGGCCCTTTTCAGGATGTTACAGTTCTACCCCTTAAAATAATTTCGTCCTCGAAATTTCCTAGCTAAATTAATTGAGGGTATTGCCGTCGCATTGCCTCTTCTCCGCTCCCCACGAAGCTTCCTCCGATCCATGGTTGCACCATAACACTTTGACTAGAGGAACCGACTTCCTCCGCAACACTTTCACGTCTCGTTCCAAAATCTGAATCGGCTCCTCTTCGTAGGATAAGTCGGCGCCTTAGCTCCACCTCTTCTACCGGTACTCGTGAGATGGATCCGATCGATATCGCCATAGCATGGAAACATGGAATACGTCGTGCATCCGCTTCAACTCCGATGGCAACTCTAATCGATATGCCATCGGTCCAACTCGCTTCAACACTGATAGGGCCCTATAAACCTTGGGCTTAACTTCCTTTGCGACCAAACCTCATCACCTTCTTCCAAGGCGAGACTTTCGAAACACTTGATCTCCCACTTCAAACTCTATTTCCTTCCGTTTAAGGTCTGCGTCGACTTACGCCTATCGAGGCTTCTTTTAACCGTGCTCGATTATCTCAACCTTCTCTTCGCCGCCACTAACTCGGGCCTAAAACTCGACGTTCTCCTAACTCACCCAACAAGTAGGTGTTCGACATTTCCGACCATACAACGCTTCATATGGTGCCATCCGAATGCTAGTCCGATAGGCATTTGTTGTTGTAGGCGAACTCGGCTAAAAAGGCAAATAGTCTTCCCAACTTCCTCGAAATCCATCACACTGACCTCTCAACATATCCTCCAACACTTGTATAACCTTTTCAGACTGCCCATCTGATTGTGGATGAAAAGCCGTAGTGAAGTCTAACTTAGTGCCTAAATCTTGATGAAGTGCCCTCCAAAACCGAGACGTAAACCTTGGGTCCCTATCGGAGATGATCGATACCGGTACTCCGTGTAACCTCACAATTTCCGCTACATATAATTTGGCCAACTTCTGAAGAGAATAATCCATTCTTACTGGAATGAAATGCGCGGACTTGGTCAAACGGTCCACTATTACCCATACCGAGTCCTTCTTAGTAGGCGTAAGGGGAAGCCCACTAACGAAGTCCATGGTGATTCTCTCCCACTTCCTCTGCGGAATCTCGATTGGCTGAAGTAATCCCGATGGAACTTGGTGTTCAGCTTTAACTTGCTGACACGTCAGACATTTTCTCATGAATTCAGTAACTTCCCGCTTAAGATCAGGCCACCAGAACTGTTCCCTTAAATCCCTGTACAACTTAGTGCCTCCGGGATGCATAGCATATGGGCTACTATGCGCCTCCCGAAGAATCCTTTGTCTTAACTCCTCGTCTTTTGGCATACAGACCTTTCCCTTGAAGCACAATACTCCCTCATTGTTAACACCATAATCTTCTAACTCTCCGTTCTGTACTTGCTGTAGCTTAGCACTTAAGTCCTCATCCAACAATTGACTTTCCTTTACTTCATTCAACCACGTGGGTTTGACTTGCAATTCTGCCAGCAGACTTCCATCATCATACAAACTTAAGTGTGAGAACATCGCCCTTAGATCCGACACCACTTTCCGACTTAAGGCATCTGCTACCACATTCGTCTTGCCTGGGTGATACTCGATCGAACAATCATAATCCTTTAATAGCTCCACCCACCTTCGCTGTCTTAGGTTCAACTCCTTCTGAGTCAGCAGATACTTTAGACTTTTGTGGTCTGTGTAGATCACCGACTTTTCTCCATAAAGGTAATGCCTCCACACCTTAAGAGCGAAGACCACTGCCGCCAATTCCAAGTCATGAGTTGGGTAGTTAACCTCATGAGGCCTTAACTGTCGAGACGCATAAGCAACCACTTTTCCATCTTGCATTAGAACACACCCCTAATCTCGTATGCGAAGCGTCACGATTATACCACAAACTCCTTTCCCGCCTCCGGTTTGAATTAACACTGGAGCTTCAGTCAAGACCTTCTTGAGCTTCTTAAAGCTCTCTTTGTTGCTTATCCGTCCATACAAAGGGTACTTCCTTCCTCAATAACTTTGTCAAAGGCGCAGCTATTGACGAGAACCCTTCTACAAACCTCCTGTAATAGCTTTGCCAAACCTAAGAAACTTGATTTCACCACGGACCTAGGTGGTTTCCAATCCAACAACGCCTCGATCTTCCTAGGATCCACCCTTATTCCCTCTGCGGATACCACATGTCCTAAGAATGCCACCTCCTTAAGCCAAAATTCACACTTGCTGAATTTGGCATGAGCTTCTTTTCCTTAATACTTGTAGCACTAGCCGTAGGTGCTCATCATGCTCATCCTCGACTTCGAGTATACTAAGATGTCGTCGATGAACACGACGACGAACCTATCAAAGTAGGGTTGGAAGACCCGGTTCATCATATCCATGAATGCGGCTGGAGCGTTCGTCAACCCAAACGGCATTACTACAAACTCATAATGGCCGTATCTTATCCTAAAGGCGGTCTTATGGATATCTGCCTCCTTCACCTTCAACTGATGATATCCGGACCTTAGATCGATCTTTGAAAATACAATGCCCCTTAAGGTGATCGAACAAATCGTCTATCCTTGGCAAAGGGTACTTGTTCTTGATGGTCACTTATTCAATCGACGATAGTCTATGCACATTCGCATAGTCCCATCTTTCTTCTTCACAAACAAGATCGGTGCTCCCCATGGAGACACACTGGGTCGGATGAACCCACGATCCAAAGAATTCTTGAATCGAGCCTTGAGCTCAACTAACTCCTTTGGCGCCATTCGGTATGGGCGATTGACACAGAGCTGCTCTGGTAGCAAGTCTATTCCAAATTCCACCTCCCTATCCGGGGTATTCACAGTAATTCCTCACGGAAACACATCCACGAAGTCCCTTACCGTTCTAACTCTATTGACTCCTTCCTCCTTTCCATCTAACGCACTTACGAAGGCTAAAAACGCCTTGCACCCTTTCCGAACCATCCTTTCAGCCTTTAGTGCCGAAACTACATGAGACAAGTAGTTTCTTCTTTCTCCTATCATGATAATCACCTCACCCTCCGGGGTTCTTAGTTCCATTCGTTTAGCCGCACAATCCAACACGGCTCGATGCTCTACTAGCCACCCATCCCAAGTATGAGGTCAAATTCTCAGAAGGGTAACTCCATTAAGTCACCCCGAAAGTTCACTCCTGAATTTCTAGGGGTACACTCAAAAGATCTTATCCACCACTACGCTTTGGCCTAATGGGCTTACTACGATCATCCGCCTATCGAGAGTTCGAGTCTAGGCCTAGTGTTTCCACTACACTACATGCAACATAGGAGTGAGTCGAGCCCACATCAATCAGAGCATAATAAGGTTTTCCAAATACAAGGAACATACCGGTTATGACGTCCGGCGTGTCTCCATCCTCCTCTTGCGAACCGCCTAAAACCAAACCCGGTTGCCTTGCCTCGGTGATAGCAAAGCACCTCGCGGTGTTCCACGTCCTCTACCTGCACCATTACCTCGGCCATTCTGACCACGGCCTCGCTGAGGCTGCTGTCCACCTCTACCAGCTTGATTAACATTCTGAGCTACTGGTCGATTTCCATCTGATTTCATAGGACAATCCTTGATCATATGTTCCTTGGACCCACACCTAAAGCATCCTCCTATCTTTTTCCAACACTCCCCTAAGTGCTTTTTCCCACACCGATCACAAGTGCGATACTGTCCTCTTGTAGCAGCTTGCTGACCTCGCGGCCCATCAACTCTAGGCCTTTTATTCCCAGATGATCCTGACGATCCAAAGCCTCTTTTCTACCTGTTCCGGTCGAAATTCTGCTTTGTAGAATCCTTAATTCCCTCAGCTACTTTTGCCTTTTCTACTAACGCAGAAAATTCCCGCTCCTGATGTGGAGCTATCAACAACCTTAGATCATCCCTCAAACCGTCCTCAAATCGGACACACCGCTCATGCTCGTAGCCACCACTCCTCGAGCATAACGGCTCGACCTCGAAACTCGACTTCATACTACGCCACGGACTTGTTCCTTGAACCACCCCATAAATGCCTTTCTTTGCTCATCGATATCTGCATGCCGACATACTTCTTCCGATAAGCCGTCTTAACATAGTCCCACGTCGGATCCTCACCGTGGGCACCATCACGAATCGTGAGCCACCATTGGTACGCTTCATCGGCGTGAGAACGCCACCATTCCTTTCACCTTCTCTTCGTGGGTTAGATCTAGTTCATCCATGATCCGCTCGGTTGATTCCAACCAATACTCAGTGGTACTGGGTGCCACTCCTGACACTCCACGGAACACCTCAGCTCCGTTGGCACGAAGTCGCTCAGGTACCGACTTCCGGCTCCCGAATTTCCTCCTACACCAGCCACCAACTCTAGAACTCGCGGCCGCGACTTGCGACCACGACATCATCCATCATCCCCTGCTCAGCTTGCTCCAACACCAACACCGGGGTGGTGGTGGCATCTCGTTGTCAGACCCCTGACTGATCTAACGGGTTCCGACACGGTCTTTCTACCTCTACCGCGTCCTCGTACGTTACGACCACGTCCCCTAGAGCTCATTTCTACCGTCGCGATCTGATTAAAAAGTTTTATGAATTAGTGCTTGTTTCACTTATTACCCGCGAAGAAGTTTTATGAAAAGAAATTTTAGGAGTGGTTCTTTCGTACTCATACATGCACACAGTCTTTGCATTCATACATCCATCAATCAATTATGAACTTCCGTTCATTCAGAGAAATGTTGTAGTTTCCATTGTTGTTGTTTTTCCACTACCCAGGGGTATTTTCGTAATTTGTCCTACAGGGGTATTTTCGTAGTTTTTCAAGATAAGGTTCCTTGTTGATTTTGTCAATAAGAATGTGTTGGTAATTTTGAATTCCCGGGGTACTTTGGAAAATTTTGAAATCCAGGGGTATTTTGGAAATTTTAAATCTCAGGGGTATTTTGGAAATTTCATAAACCAAGGGCATTTCTGTAATTTTACCGCAAAGGGTATTTTAGTAATTTTGCAATTCGGAAATTTTTTGAAAAATTTTGTAAAAATAGTTCTCACGAATTAAAAAGGGTAATTTTAAGAGTTTTAGAACTAGGTTTTTTTTATTATAAAAAACACGGCTAGTTCCCTTTCGGGTTTTAGTTATTGTGTTTAGCCTATGACTGAGTCCTCTTGGTCGGGGTGAACCAAAGCTACGCACCAGGTAGGATTCGAGTGGAGAGGAGGTGAGTCACACGGATTGCTTAAGTACCAAGCTCCCACCGAAACCGGTCCTAGACATGCGCACAAAGGTTGCCACACCCACTGAGTCTTCCTGGTTAGGGTGAACCGAAGCTACGCACCAGGTAGGATTCCTGTAACACCCCAGACCCGGCCCAAACATTACGACCGAATTTGGTTTGCTACAGAGAAAAGTTTTTGAAAAATCATTTTAAAACTTAGTTGAATTGTCTTTCAATTTAAATTTTCTTTGTTAAAACCAAACTTAAAATATTTGCTTGAGTCGAGTTGTTTACAAATTTCGAATGTACCCGATGGTACTTTAAAACATTTTATGCTTAATTTGAGAAAAACATGTGCAACCGCTTTAACATCATCAAGTAATTTAAACCAAACATTCAAACATGCAACAATAATAAAATAATCCTAGGAGGCCTTATTACAATTAAACAACTTAAATCCAAAAGAAAGATAGATAAAATCTAAAATTCATTTATTAAAAACTCCACTGCATGGCCACCTCGAGTCCATCCGGCTCCTCACCCGCGGTCTACGAATCACTGAAAAATTAAAGGAGAAGGTGAGTCACCAAGACTCAATGTGTAACCCTTCCCAATTTAATGTAATAACATACACAAATTATAACCAATTAACATGCATAAGTTTAAATGCACCCAACCTAACCATCCATACGCCTTTTTCTACCCCTTTGTGGTACCAAACCACCGGTGGTGCCAAACCACCGTGACGTATAGTCACAAATGTGATACCAAATCACCGGAGATACCAAATCTCGGTGTCCAAGACACAATTGTGTTACCAAAACACTTTGGTGACCGAAGTCACAATTAGATGATGGGGCCAACCCATCGTGTGATACCAAATCACCGCGCAGACAATCCCATATCTCAAAGTGGGGCCAACCCACGGTGGTATTAACCACGAGGACAAGTCGCTATGAGGTGCCAAACCTCTGGAGGTACCAAACCTCCGGTGACCGTAGTCACGATGTGTTACCAAAACACCGGTGTCCGCTCGACACGAATATCACTTGCCCCTCCTCTCATCAACCCATAACAATCATTTATATGCATGTACCACAAATCATGTTGATAGATTTATTTAACAACATCCAATCGATTTATCATAAGCCATATATCAAATAATACACATACCAAATGTGTCATGCTTCCCAAAAGCATCAAATAATAACCACATAGTAATAAGAACTTACCCAAATCCTTGTTAATACCATGAAGGTATTACATCCCCGTCACACAAAACGTTTAGGGATAAAATAACACTTAGCATATTAAAAGTTATAAGATGTGTATGTATACACACTGCACCAAAAAGAGTTCTAAATCCCAAATAGACAAATCGGCCACACAAGTATTCTTGCCCCTATATTCGGCCAAAATGAATATTAGAACCATGGCCTATTCGGCCAAACCAAAATAATTGAGAAAGGTTCCTTGTGAACCTAAAATCTTACCCAAAGCCTTCTAACACTTATCCAACACACTCCTAAAAGAATCGGCCTCACTTCCCTACAATCAACCATCATCAATAAGGTTTATTAGCCTTCTGGCTTAAACGAAAACTTAAAAGAGTAATCCATTGAAATAAGCCCTTACCACTTTACCAAACCGATTTCTAGAGAAGTCCCGATGAAAACTATCTTACCTTCAATATTCGGCCAAAGTTGATCAAGATAGGAGAAGAAAATTCGGTATACCCAAGAGAGTGGATTCTGGCTATGATTTGCTCAACACAAACAACCAAGGTTCAACTTGTATGGAAAAAGATGAAGTAAGAAAGTGAACTAATAGTTTCAAGCTAAGTGCTTTTGAGAAGAGAAAAGAAAGAAATAGATAGAATATTATGATATAGGAGATTCGGCTAAGAAAGAAAGAAGAAAATGGACAAAAGAGATAAGTGTTTCGGCAATGGTTGAAGAAAATACTCAAGTTTCGGTTTTGAGAGAATGAAAAGGAGAAATAGAAAATGAGCCAAAAATGACCAAATGGTCAAAAAGTATTAGGCTTATCAAAAGGTGAAATTCGGCTAACAAGAAAAGAGTTTGAGAGAGAATTGTTTTGTACTTTTGCACCAAATGAAAGAAATGACCAAAAATTCTTCCCAAGCCTTACCAACACTAGCATATTCGGCCAAATCCCCCCCCTTAGCCACATTGCCGTCCAAGTTCATGGCATAAAGGCCATGATTTTGTTTCCAAAACATAATCCTTGATACTAGCCCCATGTCTCCATATTTTCCTTAATTACTTGATTCCCTTCCATATGTTAACACTTGCCTTAAACCTATAGTCTACTAACCAAAAATTAACATGGTCAACCCTTATCTTAATTATCCTTGGCCGACACTTACCATACCAAAGCAAAAATAAAAGTTGTCCCAATGCTATTTAAGGGATTCGAACCTCTCCCCTCAAGCTAAACTCCATGCGCCATTACCAACTTGCCATGCACTCATCTTGTGTCACTTATTGCTACTTAAATTAACTTAAGTGCTAAGCTCATTTAATCCTCTTCTTTAAATAAGCCTTACTAAGAATTATTCTACTAAACCGAGCTTACTCAAGACCCCTAATTAAGCCTTATATCATCACGAATAATATCACGTAAATTCAAATACAAGAAAAATAATTCAATCACAAATAACCCCTATTTTGGGATGTTACAGTTCTACCCCCTTAAAAATAATTTCGACCTCTCGAAATTACCCGATCGAGAAAAGGTGAGGGTATTGTTTGCGCATCACCTCCTCCTCGTGTTCCCACGTCGCTTCCTCCGTACCATGGTTTCGCCATAGCACTTTCACTAAGGTGCACCGACTTTCACGCAACACCTTGACATCACGATCTAAAATCTGAATCGGTTCCTCCTCGAATGATAAGTCGGAGTTAACCTCAATCTCTCGCATCGCACGATGTGCGATGGATCTCGACCTATAATCGACACATGGAAGACATTGTGAATCGACTCAACTCTGTGGCGCTTCGAGTGATAAGCTACCGGTCCTACTCGCTTCAACACGAGATACGGGCCGATGAACCTTGGACTTAATTTCCCTTTTTGCCCAAAGCGCAACACCTTTTTCCAAGGCGACACCTTCGTAAAAACTTTTTATCTCCTACCTCGTATTCCATCTCCTTGCGCTTGAGATCGGCGTAAGACTTTTGCCTATCCGATGCTTCCTTGAGACGAGCCCGAATTACCTTAACTTTGTCCTCGGTTTACGTCACCACCTCGGACCCAAGACATGTCGTTCACCTAGTTCCGTCCAACACGTAGGAGTACGGCATCTTCGCCCATACAAATTGCTTCATATGGAGCCATTTGGATACTCGCTTGATAACTATTGTTATAAGCGAATTCCGCCAACGGTAGATACTCCTCCCAACCGCCATCAAATCCGAGCGCAACCTCTCGAGCATATCTTCTAAAATCTGAATCACTCTCTCCGATTGTCCGCTTCGGATTGCGGATGAAAAGTCATGGTTTGAAGTCCAATCTCGCACTCCAAAGCTTGATGCAACGCTCTCCAAAACCTCGATGTAAACCTCGGATCCCTATCCGAGATAATCGATCATCGCACACCATGCAATCTCACTATCTCGGCTACATATAACTTAGCTAACCTCTGGTTAATAATCTACCCTTACAGTATGAAATGCGCTGATTTAGTCGACGATCCACAATCACCCAAATGAATTCTTCTTGCTAGGCGTAAGAGGTAATCCACCGACAAAGTCCATGGTGATCCTCTCCCACTTCCACCGAGGAATCTTCACCGGTGGCAGTAAACTGGATGGCAACCGATGTTCACCCTTGACTTGTTGACACGCCGACACTTACCCACGAACTCGCCATTTCCCGTTTGCACTGCCACCAAAATTGCTCTCTCAAATCCCGATACATCTTGCTACCTCCGGATGCATAGCATATGGGCTGCTATGTGCGTCCCAAGAATCCTTTGTCTCAACTCCACATCCTTCTAAGCATACAAGCTCTTCCTTTAAAGCACAAAACTCCATCACCGACGGACTAAAATCCTCTAATCCACCATTCGGACTTGCAACCTCCGATCATTCAAACCATCATCCTCTAACCGCTTCTCCTTAATCTGATCTAACCAAGTCGGCTTGACTTGCAATTCGCCAAAAGACTCCCATCATTGAACAGGACTAAGTCGAGCAAACATCGATCTTAAATCCGATACAACCTTACGACTCAACGCGTGCGCCACCACGTTAGCCTTACCAGGATGATACTCGATCGAACGATCGTAGTCCTTCAACACTCAATCCATCTACGCCGCCTCAAATTCAAATCCTTCGAGTCAAGAGATACTTAAGACTCTTGTGATCCGTATAAACTATCGACTTCTCTCGCATAAATAGTGCCTCCATATCTTCAAAGCGAAGACTACAAATTAGTTAACTCCGAGTCATGAGTCGGATAATTAGCCTCATGTGGTCTCAATCGCCGAGATGCATAAGCCACTACCTTCCCTTCTTGCATCAAAGACGCATCCCAAACCAATATGTGATGCATCGCAATAAACCGTGAATTCCTTGCTCGCCTCGAGTTGAATCAAACCGAGCTTGATCGAATCTTCTTCAATTTGTCGAAACTTTCTTGCTTCTCCTCGGTCCACACAAATGGAACTCCTTTCCTCAACAACTTGGTCATCGGTGCGGCAATCAAAGAAAATCCTTCCACAAATCTTCGATAATACCCCGCTGCACCTAGAAAACTCCGAATTTCAACCACGAGTTAGGCGGCTTCCAATCTAACATCGCCTCAATCTTTCGAGGATCCACTCTAATCCCCTCGGCTGAAACAACGTGACCCAAGAAAGTCACCTCCTTAAGCCGAGTCTGCACTTACTAAATTTCGCATCATACACCGCTTTTCCCTCGAGAATCGCAACACCACTCGCAAATGCGCATCATGCTCCTCTTCCGACTTCAATACACCAAAATATCATCTATAAAGACCACAACAAACCGATCCAAAAATCGTTGAAATACCCTATTCATCATGTCCATGAAAGCCTGCTGGTGCATTAGTCAAACCAAACGGCATCACCAGGAACTCGTGAGTGTCCATACCGAGTACAAAATGCCGTCTTATGGATATCGACCTCTTTCACCTTCGGTTGATGATATCCGGACCTTAAATCAATCTTAGAGAAAACCGCAGCCCTTTTGATCAAACAAGTCATCTATCCTCGGCAAAGGATACTTGTTTTTAATCGTCGACTTATTCAATCAAGCGGTAGTCTATACACATCCGCATCGTATCATCCTTCTTCTTGACAAAAGTACCGGCGCTCCCCAAGGTGAAACACTTGGTCGAATGAAACCTCGATCCAACAACTCTTGTATCTCGAGCCTTCAATTCCAATAATTCCTTCGGTTGCCATCCTATATGGAGCTATAGACACCGGCGCCGCTCTGTGTAATGAGATCTATACCAAATTCAACTTCACGATCCGGAGGCAATCCGGAAGTTCTTCAGAAATACGTCAAAGAAATTCCTTTACAGATTTGAACATTCCCCACGTAAGACTCCTTAGCTTCCAAAGCACACACATGAATTACGAACGCCTTGCACCCTTCTTCCGACCATCTTTCTCGCTTTCAACGCAGATACCACGTTGGATAGATAATCTCTCCTATTACCTATCATGACCACTTCTTCACCTTCAACCGTCTTCAAAACCATACGCTTAGCGGCAAAGATCCAAACTTGCTTGGTACTTGACCAACCAGTCCATCCCAAGAATCGGATCGAACTCCTCAAACGGCGGTTCCATCGGATCGGCTACAAACACTACCCCTTGGAGTTCTAGGGTATATCTCTATCTGACTTATCTACTTCTACAGAGTAACCTAAAGGACTAAATACGGTCATCCTCTTAGAAGCGGTCTCTGAACTAAACTCATGGTCTCAACTATACTACTAGCAACGTAAGAGTGCGTCGAACCCACATCTATCAAGGCGTATGTGGAACACCAAAAATTAAAAACGTCTGGGTTATGACGTCCGGTGCGTCTCCTTCCTCACGACGCCGCAAAGATACACCAAACCAGTCGCTAGCCTCCGTGTTGCCAATACCTGCGCCCACCGCTCCGCGACCTCCACTAGAGCCATAACCACCTCTACCATAACCACGACCTCTCTGCGGTGCTGGTCCCTCCTTTCTCGAATCGGGCACGACCTTGACCTTCGGATCGATTCCTAGCTTGCTTACGCGGACGAGTCCCTCACCACGATGTTCTAGCGAACCACACTCGAAACATCCTTTCCCTCCTGGTCCAACATTCACCCCAATGAAACTTTCCACAACGGTTACACTAGGCCGGTCTTTGATTAGCAACTGTGGACCTCCCGCTGATCGACCCACTGCTGCCTAAATCTTTTACGAACATTACCACTGACCTGCACGATCCAAAGCCTCTCTTCAACTTGCTTCTATCATAACTTTGCCTCGCGGACTCCTTGATTCCTCCTTGGCTACCTTGGCCTTCTCCACCAAGACAAAGAAACTCACGTTCTTCTTTGTGGAGCAATCAGCGACCTTAACTCGCCTCTAAGTCCGTCTTCAAAATGAACACAACGATCATGTTCCGATGCCACTATTCCCCGAGCATAACGACTCGACCTTAGGAATTCCGCTTCATACTCCGAGACCGACTTATTCCCTTGCACTAACCCCGAAAAGCTTTCCTTTGAGCGCCAATGTAGCTTGATCCAACATACTTCTTCCGATATGTAGCTTTGAAGTACTCCCAAGTGAGATCATCTGCCGTAGCACCATCTCGGACCGTGAGCCACCATCGATATGACTCATCCTTGAGAAGCGACACCGCTCCTTTCGATTTCTCCTCATTTGTCAAATCTATCTCATCCATGATTCTTTCTTTCGATTCCAAACAATACTCACCGTGATTGGGCGCTACACTGCACACACCTCGGAAAAATTCAGCTCGTTAGCTCGAAGTCTCTCAGAACCGACTTCCGAGCTCCTCCACCTCCACCAATTCCACTACCCTTTCCGAACTCGAAGCATCGCTTGTGACACGTCATTGTCACCACGTCCGATCCTGCTCTTCACTCCAAAGGTTGGGGGTGGTGGTGGCGGTATCTCATTCTCGAGATCCTTGACCCGACCCGGCGGTGTTCCGATACGGCCATCCTACCCCTTCCGCGCCCACGACGGCCACGCCCTCTAAAGCTCATTCTAACTATCGCGCTTTAATCTGATTAGGAAAATTTTATGAAAAGAGTTTAATAGAGATTCTTTCGATCAAACAAGGTTTTAAGTCTTCTATCTTGGTTTACACAGAATAATACATCCATTCCCTATACCTTTCATACCTATGCACTCTTCGAGCATTACTGTCTGTTTCTAGCCTGTGGGTATTTCGTCATTTTTTCCTAAAGGGTATTTTTGTAATTTTGTCAATCAAGAATATTTTGAAAATTTTCAAGATAAATTTGTCCTACCATCTAAAAAAATAATTAATGATTTTAAAACCGGTTTTCCTTAAAACATGGCTAATCCTTTCGGGTTTTATTTAGGATTTTGCCTATGACCGAGTCCTCTTGGTTAGGGTGAACCGAAGCTACGCACTGTGTAGGAATCCCGCGAGGAGGTGAGTCACGAGGACCGCTAAGTACCAAGCTCTTCCGGATCCAATCCTAGACATGCGCACCAAGGTTACCACACCTAACTCAGCGACTTGGTCGTAGGTTGGTTTAATTAGGCTCTTAAAGTCTTATGTCTTTGTTTGGAGTAAACTAGTCCTAAAGTTTAAAATACTATCACTATCTACGTCCCATGCTTCCTACCATTCTACAAAGAAATAATTCATACAAAAAGTTAGTGGTACTTACAGGCGGATCGGTGTCGGAGACTCAGTGCCATGCTTATTCAAAACCATAATATTTCAAATAGACCTACTAAAACATTTTTGGGCCTTGGGCCCCACAAGGAAGCTTTGAACGGGCTCGATACCAATTTTGTAACACCCTGCACCTGCCCAAACATTACGACGAATTTGGTTTTGCGGCAGAGAAAAGTTTTTGAAAAATCATTTTAAAACTTAGTTGAATTGTCTTTCAATTTAAATTTTCTTTGTTAAAAACCAAACTTAAAATATTTGTCGAGTCGAGTTGTTTACAAATTTCGAATGTACCGATGGTACTTTAAAACATTTTGCGTTTAATTTGAGAAAAACATGTGCAACCGCTTTAACATCATCAAGTAATTTAAACCAAACATTCAAACATGCAAAGAATAATAAAATAATCCTAGGAGGCCTTATTACAATTAAACAACTTAAATCCAAAAGAAAGATAGATAAAATCTAAAATTCATTTATTAAAAACTCCACTGCATGGCCACCTCGAGTCCATCCGGCTCCTCACCCGCATGGTCTCTTAATCACTGAAAAATTAAAGGAGAAGGTGAGTCACCAAGACTCAATGTGTAACCCTTCCCCAATTTAATGTAATAACATACACAAATTATAACCAATTAACATGCATAAGTTTAAATGCACCCAACCTAACCATCCATACGCCTTTTTCTACCCCTTTGTGGTACCAAACCACCGGTGGTGCTAAACCACTTTGTGACGATAGTCACAAATGTGATACCAAATCACCGGAGATACCAAATCTCACGGTGTCCGAAGACACAATTGTGTTACCAAAACACTCGTGACCGAAGTCACAATTAGATGATGGGGCCAACCCATCGTGTGATACCAAATCACCGCGCACAATCCCATATCTCAAAGTGGGGCCAACCCACGGTGGTATTAACCACGGGACAAGTCACTATGAGGTGCCAAACCTCTGGAGGTACCAAACCTCTGTGACCGTAGTCACGATGTGTTACTAAAACACCGGTGTCCGCTCGACACGAATATCACCGCCCCTCCTCTCATCAACCCATAACAATCATTTATATGCATGTACCACAAATCATGTTGATAGATTTATTTAACAACATCCAATCGATTTATCATAAGCCATATATCAAATAATACACATACTAAATGTGTCATGCTTCCCAAAAGCATCAAATAATAACCACATAGTAATAAGAACTTACCCAAATCCTTGTTAATACCATGAAGGTATTACATCCCCTGTCTACACAAAAACGTTTAGGGATAAAATAACACTTAGCATATTAAAAGTTATAAGATGTGTATGTATACACACTGCACCAAAAAGAGTTCTAAATCCCAAATAGACAAATCGGCCACACAAGTATTCTTGCCCCTATATTCGGCCAAAAATGAATATTAGAACCATGGCCTATTCGCCAAACCAAAATAATTGAGAAAGGTTCCTTGTGAACCTAAAATCTTACCTAAAGCCTTCAACACTTATCCAACACACTCCTAAAAGAATCGGCCTCACTTCCTACAATCAACCATCATCAATAAGGTTTATTAGCCTTCTGGCTTAAACGAAAACTTAAAAGAGTAATCCATTGAAATAAGCCCTTACCACTTTACCAAACCGATTTCTAGAGAAGTCCCGATGAAAACTATCTTACCTTCAATATTCGGCCAAAGTTGATCAAGATAGGAGAAGAAAATTCGGTATACCCAAGAGAGTGGATTCGGCTATGATTTGCTCAACACAAACAACCAAGGTTCAACTTGTATGGAAAAAGATGAAGTAAGAAAGTGAACTAATAGTTTCAACTAAGTGCTTTTGAGAAGAGAAAAGAAAGAAATAGATAGAATATTATGATATAGGAGATTCGGCTAAGAAAGAAAGAAGAAAATGGACAAAAGAGATAAGTGTTTCGGCAATGGTTGAAGAAAATACTCAAGTTTCGGTTTTGAGAGAATGAAAAGGAGAAATAGAAAATGAGCCAAAAATGACCAAATGGTCAAAAGTATTAGGCTTATCAAAAGGTGAAATTCGGCTAACAAGAAAAGAGTTTGAGAGAGAATTGTTTTGTACTTTTGCACCAAATGAAAGAAATGACCAAAAATTCTTCCCAAGCCTTACCAACACTAGCATATTCGGCCAAATCCCCCCCCTTAGCCACATTGCCGTCCAAGTTCATGGCATAAAGGCCATGATTTTGTTTCCAAAACATAATCCTTGATACTAGCCCCATGTCTCCATATTTTCCTTAATTACTTGATTCCCTTCCATATGTTAACACTTGCCTTAAACCTATAGTCTACTAACCAAAAATTAACATGGTCAACCCTTATCTTAATTATCCTTGGCCGACACTTACCATACCAAAGCAAAAATAAAAGTTGTCCCAATGCTATTTAAGGGATTCGAACCTCTCCCCTCAAGCTAAACTCCATGCGCCATTACCAACTTGCCATGCACTCATCTTGTGTCACTTATTGCTACTTAAATTAACTTAAGTGCTAAGCTCATTTAATCCTCTTCTTTAAATAAGCCTTACTAAGAATTATTCTACTAAACCGAGCTTACTCAAGACCCCTAATTAAGCCTTATATCATCACGAATAATATCACAGAAATTCAAATACAAGAAAAATAATTCAATCACAAATAACCCCTATTTTGGGATGTTACAATTCCAGTGAAGAGGAGGTGAGTCACTAGGACTGCTTAAATACCAGGCTCTTCCGGATCCAATCCTAGACATGCGCATTGTGGGGTTACCACACTAACTAACTCTCGCGACTTAGCCATAGGTTTGTTTAGGCATTTAAGTCTTATGTATTTGTGTTTGAGTAGACTAGACCTACGGTTCAAGTACCTATCATACTATTCTACGTTTCATTACATTTCTACCCTTCTAGAGATCATATTAAAAATCACACAAGGGATAGGGGTACTCACCTGGTGGACCTCGGGTCGGAGACTTGGGTGCCATGCCAGAAAACCTGCTGATTTGATAAAATATTTTTGTAAAACTTATTTGGGCTCGATTTGAAAACATTTTGGGCCTTAAACCTCAGGCCGAGAGTTTGAAACGGCCTTTGATACCAAACTAAAACATCCCAAACCCAGCCTACGAGCCTTGACCGGATCTGGTATGTTCCTTGAAGAAAACCAGTTCACATTTCCTTTATTACTTTTGAAAAACTGTGGGTTTTGAAGAAAGTTTGTTTGTGGGTTGGGCTTGAGTTGAAAACAAGATTGTTTTATGTTAAAAACCCATTTACCTCGAGTGAAAAAATATTTAAAGTTTATTCTTAAACTAAATTGACTTAAGCTCTAATAAAATTTCACACATAGCAAATAGAATGTAAATTAACATAGTTCACTATGGCCTTATTACATCAAATAAAACCCAAAATAAAATTTATAAAGTGCTTAAATAAATTAAAATGTCCAAATTAAATAAAACTTCAAGTGAGCATGGCCACCACAAGTTCTGCTGCCTCGGTCCATCACTGCTCATCACTCAAACATGTTCCCACAACGGGGTGAGTCAACAGACTCAATGTGTACTACAACACTAAATCTTAATAACTTAGGCATACGTAATCACATCACATACCAATTCACATAATAGATCAAAATAATGATGCAATCCCAACCCAAACCTATATGCCATCCGCTACACATCCCCGTACCAACCTCGCACACACCGTAGGGACTACTAAGTCGACCCTCCATCCGCTACACACCATCGAAGGCGCCGCCGCAATCGACGTGCTCATCGCCTCTTATGAGTATTCGTGGTCTTAGGTCACCACACTCAGATATCGTGGTCTTAGGTCACCACATTCAGATTATCATGGTCTTAGGTCACCACCTTCACTTCCCCTTTTCAATACCCCATGTGCCCCATAACATATATTATGCATTAACATGGCATCTTTCACATTCTTATCACATATTAAATATAACATGTTTCATAATCCTAGTAGGAGTAGGATACGTGCACTGGTACTTTGTACCATTCACTAGACCTTAGCCATATTCTTGCACATTCTTATAGTCACATACAAATTAAATAATGCCATAAATAAATTAAGAAGTAGTGTGAGGTACACACTGATTAACTTAGCGTATTCCTTGAAATCCCGAAAAAAAGATAAACCGATCTATCGCTTTAGATCCTTAATCCCTACATTTGGTCAATCCCTTACTATTTAGTAAAAGCCTATTCGGCCATAAGACTGAATCCCGAAGGATTATTGTAACCAAAACTTACCTAGTGCCGATCAAATCCGAAAACTTGCTTGAGTTCCTTCTTGAAATCGGCTAGCCATTAAATCACTTAGCTATGTCAGTTTCCGGCTTTTGAATAAATAAGAAACAGTTCTAAATACCAAAAATAGGCCTTGGCCGAATACCTTATATGCTTACCTTGTGGATTCTAAAGTCCTGAAAAGATTCACTTGCTTAGGGAGTTGTCGAAATACCTATGGACTCATGTTAGATCCAATTTCATCCTTAAACATAATTAATGGCCTTTGGCCAAATATTCACATGTCTTACCTTGAAGCTTTAAATCCCGAAAAATCCTCCTTTTAGTCGCCTACTCTGATAATCCCAAAAGATCCTTCCATATTTCGGCCAAAATCAATAATAGGGATTAGTCCCTAAATTTCGATAAGTATACAATATAAAAGAATGGAAACCAAACTTGGATCTTACCCTTATTTGAAGAAATCGATTGCACCTTCACTTCAACCTTCAGGGATTCGGCTATGGCTAGATGATGATCTCACAACCTTCGGATTTTGGAAGGTTAAGAGAAAAAGAAAAAGGAAGAGAAGAAAGGTGAAGAAATCAGCTTGCTTTGCTAGAGATTTCGATTTTGACAAGATAGCAGAGAAGAGAGGATTTTGCTAGGAAAATTCAGCAGAGGGAAGAGAATGAATGAATGGCCTTAGTTCTCCTCCTTGTGCCGAAATTACTAGGCCAAGACTCCCTTACTTGGCCACCACTCTTCTATTTTGATAGCTTTATCCCTTTAACTTAAAATTAAAAGAAATAATCCTTTTAATTATACCAATAATTATCCCTCATTTATCCACCTATTTAACTAAATTTAAAGAGGATAAAACTCCTCTTTTAAGAGCCTTCATGCCGTCCCAACTCCTTGCTCCTTGTAGCAAAATAAAAATCTTTTATTTTGCTTCCTATGTGACTCCTAACCTTGGCCCTTTCTCTTTGGACATGGCGTCACTTGCTAGGCCCTAAGTGGTGCCTTGTAGCCATTTTACCAAGGCTATTTGTATGTCATATTTCACATACATTTTCTCTTAAGACCACCTTGCCTTAGTTTCCCCTTTTTGAACTTTAAAACTTAACATTTCTATGACATTTCCTTACATTTCCAAGTTTCCAAAAATTTTTATTTTCCTCTTTAAACTTGACATTTCCTTTCATTTCCAAGTTTGCAGAAATGTTCGCTTTCCTCTTTTGAATCATTTCCTTACATTTCCTAGTTTCCAAAAATATTCAGAATACATTCATAACACATAAGACATGTCATTTCGCACAATTAAACTGAAAATGCATAGGCCCTTTTCAGGATGTTACAGATATGGCCTAGTGGATTTGGTAAATGGGTTACACACTGAGTTCTAAGTAACTCACCCCGTTTTCTTACCCTTCTCAGGTAATGATAATTGATGGAGGCTTGGGCCGGGGATGACTTCGTGGAGGCCATACTTCAAATGATGGTTTTTATGAACTTTAAACTACTCTTTAGTATTTTTACTTAATTACTATTTTAGCGATGTAATAAGGCCTCTAGTATTGTTTTTATGGATTTTATTTCGTGGATGGATTTTAATATGTTTTAGATACTTAAAGTGGACTATTTTAAGTTTATAAATGTTTTCTTTAAATTACGCATAAAATGGGGTTTCTTAAATATCACTATCTCGTAAAAATTTCAGTGAAAACTCTTTTATAAATCTTGTTTCCAAATTCCTTTTGAACTCTTCTAAATTTCTTTAAAAAGTTAACCAATTATTTCTCTGAGATCAAATTTTAAAATCCTATGTTTTAAAATCATAGATTTCAAATTAACCTCAGTTTTTGATAAACTCCATCTCCAAAATAGCTTTTGAAAACCTGTTTTCTTTAAATCATTAGATGACTAGATGTATATTCGATTTGAGTAGCATACCAAATCTGGTCTTAACGCATAGACCGGGTTTGGGGTGTTACACCTAAAATGTTGGCCTATGTTATTTGATAGTTCATTTTGTATAAGACCATTGATGTTGGCTATTATTGATCAAGTTATATATTTATGATGATGCAATTTATGAGATGCATGACTAGGTTGAATGAGTGTGTGATGAAAATTGAAGAGTTTTAAATTTGGATGTAAATTTTATGTCTCGGTTTAGTACGACTGTATGTGTTTTGTTTCGGTAATGCCTCATACCCTGTTCCGACGTCGAACACAGATAAGGGGTGTTACATTACTTTAGTGTTATAGGTGTGTAAATGAGAATTAATACAAAGAAGGCATGATAGAGTAAAATTAGCAATAAAATAGTTTGGACAGCAGCAGTTGTATCACTTTGAAAAATCACCAAAAATGGTGGAAATCGAATTATAGGTTGAATAAGATATGAAATTAAATATTATTGAGTATATTTTCACATAAAAGAAACGGTGTAAGCGAAAGAATTTCATATTCTGAGATATTTGAATTTTTGTGAGACATAGTCAGAATGATTTCGGAATCCCCTATTCTAACTTGGGAAAATCATTAAACATATTACAAAAATACTTATGGGTTATAATTTACATTATTAAAATTATCAATGAGTCTACCTTCAAAAGAAATAAATGGGAGCATCATCCGAATCCCGTATGAGGAGATAATTAATTTTTCGTGAAGAAGGGTCGAAATTGTCAGATAGTAGAATAGGGGAGAATTTAAAGAATAAAATGTACTTATTGACTAAACCAAAAATTCTTAAAATTTTATGGTAAGAGGATATATGAGTCTAGTTTCAGGGAAAATTAATGGATCTTAATTTGGAGTTATGTAGCTCGAGATATAAATAATTTAGTGACTGTGACTCGAGTAGACAGCTTGAGATGAACATGAGTAAATAGTGGAACTATGTGCTGTTATGATTGTATTATCTTGAGAACATATTGTGAAGACTTATAAAAGCATGTTAATAAATTACTTATTATTTACATAATTACCTACTAAGCTAGAATGCTTACCCCCCTTCCTTTCCTTTTCCTATAGTGTCACAAATGATAGCTCGAGTTGGAGGTCGTCGGAGATTCTATCACACTAACAAGTTATTGATTGGTATTGTATCAACGATCTTCAAGTATTTTTAAGTCTATGGCATGTATAGAGACTTGATTATGTGTATATTTTATTATGACTTGGCCTAGAATGTTGGCCTATGCTATTTGATGGTTATTGTTGTATAAGACCATTTAATGTGGCCAATTTTTGTTATGTTATAAGTCTATGATGATGCATTTCAAGGATGTGTATGCTTGCATGTGAATGGTTAAGTGTATGTGTTCCGATAATGTCTCGTACCCTATTCCGGCGTCGAATACAGGTAAGGGGTGTTACAACACTTTTTATTAAAAGAAAAGACAAAGATTTATTAGTAGTTAAAATCCATGTTGATGATATTATTTTTGGTTCTACTAATGATATTCTTTGTCAAGAATTTTCTAAGCTATTGCAAGGTGAGTTTGATATGAGCATGATGGGAGAACTAAATTTCTTCTTGGGTCTCCAAATCAAGCAAAGAAAGGATGGTATCTTCATCAATTAAGCTAAATACACAAGGGACATGCTCAAAAAGTTTGGGATGGACACTCTCAAACCACAAGCTACTCCAATGAGCTCATCTACAAAGCTTGACAAAGTTGAGGAAGGTAAATGTGTTGATTTAAAATTATATAGGTCAGTTATTGGTTCTTTGATTTATCTTACTGCAAGTAGACCCGACATTATGTTTAGTGTATGTTTGTGTGCTAGATATCAATCTTGCCTTAAGGAATCACATTTACAAGCCATTAAGAGAATCTTTAGATACCTTAGAGGCACTCAAAATTTAGGTCTTTGGTACTCTAGAGACTCATCCTTTAGCTTGCATACTTACTCGGATGCAGATTTTGGAGGTTGTAAATTAGATAGGAAAAGTACCTTCGGTACTTGTCAATTTCTAGGCAACATGCTAATTTCATGGTTTTCAAAGAAATAAAATAGTGTTGCATTGTCCACCAACAAAGTGGAATATATTTCTACAGGTAGTTGTTGTGCTCAAATTTTATGGATGAAACAACAAATTAAGGACTATGGAATTGATATAGATACTGTTCCTATCAAGTGTGACAATACTAGTGTTATTTGTCTCACTAAAATTCCCATCCAACATTCTAGAACTAAACACATTGAAATGAGACATCATTTCATTAGAGATCATGTCAAAAAGGGTGAAATAGTTCTAGAGTATATTGACACATTAAACCAATTAGCTGACATTTTCAGAAAACCATCAGACAAAGAAAGATTTCGGACACTTAGGGGAGAACTAGGTTTAAAACCTTGCCTTAACTTTGTGTTACAATCTTCTTGTACCATATTTGATTATTTTATTGCTACATGCTTGTTGAGCATGGATTTCATGGCTTTTATATGCAAAAAGGTAGGGGGAGTTTTCTGTGAAAAAAATTGTTCTATTTTTATTCACATTTTAAAGAATTGGTACTAACTTAGTCATTTTTTTAACATATTCTTGCTTCATGCATTTAACTCACATTACATATCTTTATGCATATGAAATGTTTAGGAACTGTTTTGGAGTCATTTTAGGACACCAAAAGTCTTGTTTTTGTCGTTTTACTGCACTTAGAAAACAAAATACTAATTTGGTTTCGATACCAACTAAGAAATATCATTACTTTTGTAAAAATATTAATACTCATGTACAATTATCGATTCTACGAGGCTTTTAAAGCTGCTGCAGCTATTTTTTTAAACATAAAGAACCCTAAGTTGTTTTTCCCTCCTGTAACAGCTCGGTTTAGACCCTAGTCGGAACAGTGGTTTCAAGACCAAAAATCTGAGGTCAGAATAATATTTTAATATTATTCTTGGTGTTTATTATATGTGATATAGACTGTGTGAAAATTTGGTGTGAAAATTTGATCGATTATGTGTCGAATTGTGAGAAAGGACTTAATCGCATAAAGTGTAAACTGTTGTGTGCTAATTGTTGAATGCTTAATTGTTGTTGTTCTTATAATGTGGAGGTCTTATGAGGAAATTATCCCATTATTAAGTTAGTGGATGATTAAATGACATATTAACCTTAATGTATATTTGTCTCATATGATTAATAAAAGGACAAATTGGTAAAATGATAATTTAATTAATATTAAACAAAACAAAAAGATGAAACATGTTTATCTTTGCTTCTTTTCAACCGAAAATAGGAAAAATAGAAAGGGTTTGGGAGCTTTGTGATATTCGGCCACTTCAAGCTTCAATTGGTATGTGATTTTTGTTCGGTTTTTGATAATTTCTACGTTTTTATAATCGTTGCTTCGTGCTCTAGCTAACCCATGACTAAATTTTGTGAATTGGTAATGAATTTGAGATATGCCATTGATGAATATGTGAGCTTTATAATGTTAGTTGGTGAAATATGAAAACTTGGTGTTGGGTTAACATAGTTTGTATTTGGATTTTTGATGAAATTGGGTATTTTGGGCTAAATTGGAAAAAGTGTAAATTGAAGGACTAAAATGTGAAATAAATGAAATGTGTGGGCTTGTAATAGCATGGGAAGAATTCGGCTACGCATATGTGATTTGAAATCATGTGTAATTGGTGATTTGATGAATTAGGGACTAAAGTGTCGAAATGTGAAAATGTGAGGGCTATTTTGTAAAATGCCCTAAATATATGTGTTTGGATTGAATTGAATGAATTGGTGATTGAATGAGTTGAATTTGAATGTGTATAGACCAAGAGAGGAGAAGTTCGGATCGAGATCGAGGCAAAGATAAAGTACTCGATTAATCGACTGTTTCGATATTTCGACGTCCGAGGTAAGTTCGGACATAATACGTGTATTTAACTATGTTTAATGTTATGAAATGAATGGTGAGATATTATTGAATTGTGAATGCTATGTGAGGGCTCGAGTCATGTGGCACTAAGTGTGCGTATTCGGAAATGTGACCGAGATGATTAGCACTATGTGTGCGAAATAATATAAGCTTCGGCTATTGATTGGCACTGTGCGTACGATATCGATTTAAGATCAGTTTGATATAGATGCACTAAGTGTGCGATGTTATACAAGCTTCGGCTAATGATTTGGGCACTAAGTGTGCGATTGAATCGAAGAAGTGACGAAAGTTGATCGAAATGAAATATTGAGTATTGAGTGGCATAAGTGATCGATAACTAAGTGTTAGCTAAGGTACGTTCGGAACCTATGTGGTTGATGTGAATGTGAATGAGTTTATGGAAGGTTAATTGAACATATTAGCTTGGATGGTATGGTATATGTGATTGTGAATTAATCTATGTGATGGTTTGTTTTGGTATAATGTATTATGTTACGAACTTACTAAGCTTTTGAAAGCTTCTTTGTGTGATTTGTTTCTCTGCTTTATAGTGTCGAGAAAGCTAGTTGGGATCCGAGGATCGTCAAAGATCTCTATCACACTATCAAAGAATCTATTTTTGGTACTTTTGAAAAGATGTATATAGTTGAAGTATGGCATGTATAGGCTAGAATTTATGGTATGTTTTGAAATGCTTAATCCTTGCCATGTGATTTGGCTTGGAAGTTGAATGATGTTGAACTTATGAATGAGCTATAAATTTTGTATATTTCATGGTTAGGTAGTGGGTGAAAGATGTGGTTTGAAGATGAATTATGGCATGGATTACAAAATGCTAGATAAATATATGTTTTGGGATATACAAATGTTACTTTGAATGGACTCATTTGTGATGATATTAGGAATGGAATTAGATGGTATTGTTGATGATTAATTAGTGCATGAAATGGTATGTTTTGAAAGCATTTAGAAGTATGAATCGGTATTGCTTTGAAGTTTGTAGGTATGACCCAAGTGTGGGTGGCAAAATGGCTTTGCAAATGGCCTATTTTGCATACATGGTCAAGGGACACGGGCATGTGTCTCTGCCGTGTGGCTCAAGGACCACTTCGAGGTGTGTCTGGGCAGGTTACACGGTCGTGGTACACGGGCGTGCCTGGTAGCCGTGTAACCAAGTCAGTATCTAGCCTAAATTCACACGGCTATGGCACACGAGCGTGTTTAGTGGCCGTGGGGATAAGTCAGTATGTATGCTCTGTTTTGGCACGGCTTGGACACATGGACGTGTCTGGTAGCCATGTGAAGCACACGGCCTGACTGCACGGGCGTGTGACCTCTGCAGTTTGGAAAAATCTTTGAGTTTCTGGAAACTTTCGTAAGTGTTCGGTTTAGTCCCGACCTCTTTCTAACACGTGTTTAAGGTCTCAAAGACCTCGATAATGGACTATATACTCGTGTTTGAATATGTTTGATTGATATTTGACTTTGTGTCATGAAATGGATGTGAAATGTTTCGATTATTCGGTAATGCCTCTTAACCCTATTCCGGCGACGGTTTTGGGTTAGGGGTGTTACAATTTTATTTGTATCAGAGCTACAGTTTAGTCGATTCTCGGACTAACGTAGCGTGTGTAAGTCTAGTTATACATGCCATATATGAAATTGCGATAGTGTGATGAATCCTGACAGCTATAAATGTGTTTTCGTATAGTAATGGATCCCGATCGAGCAGTTGCTGACGATGTTGAGAGTAATGCACCTGCTCCCGCTCAAGGGACTGCGCCGGCCTCATCTAGGCCGAATGATAGTGGTGAGGGAGGAGAGGCTAAGCAACCTTCTTCCAAATGATGAGTGAGTGGTTTTCGGAGTTCGTTTGAAAGAATCCGGCTGCTCCACAACCTCCACCCCCATAAGTGCCTGTTGTACCACAAGTTACAGATCCGATCCGATTGAATAAACCTCCTATAGATAAGATCCGAAAGTACGGGGCCAAAGAGTTTAGGGCCACTGTTGATGATGATGCTGAGTGAGCTGAGTTTTGGCTCGAGAATACTATTCGAGTATTTGACGAGATGTCATTGACTCCTGATGAATGTATTAAATGTGTTGTCTCATTGTTGAGGGATACCTCGTATAATTGGTGGAAGACATTGATATCCGTGGTTTTGAGAGAGAGAATCACTTGGGATTTCTTTGAAGTTGAATTTAGAAAGAAGTATATCAGTCAACGATTCATAGATTAGAAACGTAAGGAGTTTCTAGAGCTGAAACAGGGTTGTATGTCCATTACTGAGTATGAACGAGAGTTTGTGAGATTGAGCCAATATGCATTGGAATGTGTTTCGACCGAAGCTACTATGTGTAAATGCTTTATGGAAGGGCTGAATGAAGATATTAAGTTGTTGGTCGGGATACTTGACATAAACAAATTTGTTGTGTTAGTTGAAAGAGCCTGTAAGGCCGATGAGCTCAGTAAAGAAAAGAAGAAAGCCGATTCTGAAGCTCGTGATGAAAGAAATAGATCGATGAATAAGTTGTCTCAACCTTCGACAAAAAGATTTAGAGATGCAAGCAACCGATCAAATACTTCATTTGGACATCTGTATAGAGACAGCGCAAGACTAAGTGTTGGTCCGAGAATTCAAGCTTCAATTGAATCAAGTGTTGAAAGTGCTAAAAGTAATAAACCTGAGTGTAGACAGTGTGGAAGACGACATGTGGGAGAATGCTGGGGCAAGTACAACAATAATGTTTGCTATAAATGTGGATCACGAGATCACTTCATTCGAGACTGCCCAAAGATGGCTGAAGAAGAAAATATTCAAAACGTGAGATCGAGTAATGTGACGGTTAGGGGTAGACCACCCAGAAACACTGAAAATGTTAGTGGAAGTCAGAGAGGGACTTTGGATACAACTGTGAGATCTGAGGCGAGAGCACCTGCCCGAGCCTATGCTATACATGCGCGAGAAGAAGCGGCATCTCCAGACATCATCACTGGTACTTTTACTCTATTTGATACTGATGTGATTGCATTGATAGATCCAGGTTCTACTTAGTCCTGTGTGTGAATCTAGTATCGAGTAAGACTCTACCTGTTGAGTCTACTGAATTTGTGATTAGATAATCGAACCCTTTAGGCAAGTGTGTCTTGGTGGATAAAGTGTGCAAGAATTGCCCATTGATGTTTCGGGATGCTTGTTTTTCGGCTAATTTGATGTTGCTACCATTCAATGAATTTGATATTATTCTGGGATTGGCTCACTTTGCATAATGCCACTGTGAATTGTAAAAGAAAGAGTATTGAATTGAGAAGTCAGAACGGTGAGATAGTTTGAATTGAATCCAGTGATATGAAAGGGTTATCAGCTGTTGTATCTGCGATGAAAGCTTTGAACTATGTGAGAAAGGGTTGCGAAGCTTATCTAGCATATGTGATTAATACAAAAGTGACAGAAAAGAAAGTTGAATCTCTGCCTGTGGTTTGTGAATTCCCTGATGTATTTCTTGAAGAACTACCGGGACTACCTCTGATACGGGAAGTTGAATTTGGCATTGAATTGGTGCCGGGAACAACTCCTATCTCAATAGCTCCGTATAGAATGGCACCAACAGAATTGAAAGAGTTGAAGTCTTAGTTGCAAGAGTTGACCGATAGAGGATTTGCACGACCGAGTTTCTCGTCCTTGGGTGCTCCTGTGTTGTTCGTGAAAAAGAAAGACGACACTATAAGAATGTGTATTGACTATCGACAGTTGAACAAAGTGACAATAGAGAATAAATATCCGTTGCCACATATTCATGATTTGTTTGATCAGCTGAAAGGAGCTACAGTGTTTTCTAAGATAGATTTGAGATTGGGATACTATCAGTTGAGAGTTAAAGAATCCGATGTACCAAAAACTGCTTTCAGAACGAGGTATGGACATTATGAATTTTTAATGATGCCTTTCGGACTAACGAATGCTCCTGTAATGTTTATGGATCTGATGAATCAGATATTCAGACCGTATTTGGATCTCTTTGTGGTGGTGTTTATTGATGACATTCTGATTTATTCATGTGATAAGACACAACATGCCGAGCATTTTAGAATTGCGCTACAGACTCTGCGTGAGAAGCAATTGTATGCAAAATTCAGCAAATGTGAGTTTTGGCTACATGAGGTTGGTTTTCTGGGGCATATTGTGTCAGCGACGGGAATCCGTGTTGATCAGAGTAAAATCTAAGCTATTTTGGAATGGAAACCTCCGGAAATGTGTCTGAAGTCTGTAGTTTTCTGGGACTAGCGGGATACTATTAACGGTTTGTGAAAGGTTTCTCGATGACTGCGACTCCGTTGAAGAAATTGCTGTAGAAAGATGTTAAATTCGAATGGTCAGAAAGGTGCCAGCAGAGTTTTAATCGGTTGAAAGCGTTCTTGATAGAGGCACCAGTATTAATTTAGTCTGAATCGGGCAAAGAATTCATAGTTTACAGTTATGCATCGTTGAATGGTTTGGGTTGTGTGCTGATGGAAGAAGGCAAAGTCATTGTTTATGTTTCGAGGTAGTTAAAGCCGCATGAAAAGAACTATCTGAACCACGACCTCGAATTAGCCGCAATTGTGTTTGAATTAAAGATTTGGCATCACTATTTATTTGGTGAGAAATGTCATATTTTCACAGATCACAAGAGTTTGAAGTACTTGATGACTCAGAAAGAGTTGAATTTGCGACAGAGAAGATGGTTAGAATTGTTAAAGGATTATGAACTTGTGATTGATTATCATCCGGGCAAAGCTAATGTTGTTGCTGATGCCTTGAGTCGAAAGTCTTTATGTGCTTTGAGAGCTATGAGTACTCAGATAGATCTGTGTGATGATTATTCAGTTTTGGCTGAGTTGAAAGTGAGGCCAATGTTCGTAAGTCAGATTTGCGATGCTCAGAAAAGTGATGAGGAGATAATAGCAAAACGAGCTCAATGTGATTTGAATTCTGATTAAAAATTTTGAATCGATAGTGATGATTGTCTGAGATTTAGAAATCGGATTTGTGTTTCGAAGAATTCAGAATTGATTCAGTTAATTTTGAACGAAGCTCACAATAGTCGCTTGACTGTTCATCCGGGGAGTACGAAAATGTATAATGATCTGAAGCAATTTTTTTGCTGGCATGGTATGAAAAGAGATATTTCTGACTTTGTGTCGAAATGTTTAGTTTGTCAGCAAGTTAAAGTTGAACATCAGGTTCCATCCGGTTTGTTACAACCGATTATGATTCCTGAGTGGAAATGGGAGAGAATCACGATGGACTTTGTGTCGGGATTGCCTTTATCTCCGGGAAAGAAAGATGCAATCTGGGTGATAGTTGACAGATTGACGAAATCAACTCATTTCATTCTGGTGAGAACAGATTATTCACTCAATAGATTGGCTGAATTGTATATTGATGAGATTGTGAGATTACACGGGGTGTCGTTATCCATTGTATCTGATAGAGATCCGAGATTTACCTCGCGATTTTGGAAGAAATTGCAAGAGGCTTTAGGCGCGAAATTGCATTTTAGTATTGCATTTCATCCACAAATGGATGGTCAGTCCGAGCGGATTATTCAGATTCTCAAAGATATGTTGAGATGCTGTATACTTGAGTTTGAAAGTATGTGGGAAAAACATTTGTTGTTGATTGAGTTTGTGTACAATAATAGTTTTTAAACTAGTATCAAAATGGTACCATATGAGGCTCTTTACGGTCGAAAATGCCGAACTCCATTGTATTGGACTGAGCTGAGTGAGAATAAGATTCACGGGATTGATTTGATAAAAGAGACTAAACAGAAAGTGAAAGTGATTCGTGACAGTTTGAAAGCGGCCTCAAATTGTCAGAAGTCTTATGCAGACTTGAAACGAAAAGATATTGAATTTGAACTTGGTGACAAAGTGTTTTTGAAAGTATCTCCGTGGAAGAAAATACTTCGATTTGGGCGAAAAGGCATGTTGAGTCCGAGGTTCATTGGGCCGTATGAGATCATTGAACGAGTTGGGCCGGTTGCTTATAAATTGATGTTGCCACCCGAGTTAGAAAAGATTCATAATGTGTTTCATGTGTCGATGCTTCGACGGTATAGATCTGATCCGTCTCATGTGATTACTCCTATTGAGGTTGAAATTCAGTCAGATTTGTCGTATAGTGAGGAACTGATTATAATTTTGGCACGAGACACCAAAGAGTTGAGAAATAAGAGAATATCCTTAGTGAAAGTGTTGTGGCACAAACACGGAGTAGAAGAGGCTACGTGGGAGCCTGAAAACATATTGAGAGAACAATATCCACACTTATTCACTAGTAAGACTTTGGGGACGAAAATCCCTAAGGGGGGAGAGTTATAACAGCCCAGTTTAGACCCTAGTCAGAACAGTGTTTTTGAGACCACAAACTCGAGGTCAGAATAATATTTTAATATTATTCTTCGTGTTTATTATATGTGATATAGCCTGTGTGAAAATTTGGTGTGAAAATTTGATCGACTGTGTGTCGAATTGTGAGAAAGGACTTAATCGCATAAAGTGTAAAATGTTGTGTGCTAATTGTTGAATGCTTAATTGTTGTTTTTCTTATAATGTGGAGGTCTTATGAGGCAATTAGCCCATTATTAAGTTAGTGGATGGTTAAATGAAATATTAACCTTAATGTATATTTGTCTCATATGATTAATAAAAGGACAAATTGGTAAAATGATAATTTAATTAATATTAAACAAAACAAAAACATGAAACATGTTCATCTTTGCTTCTTTTCAACCGAAAATAGGAAAAATAGAAAGGGTTTGGGAGCTTTGTGATATTCGGCAACTTCAAGCTTCAATTGGTATGTGATTTTTGTTTGATTTTTGATAATTTCTACGTTTTTGTAATCGTTGCTTCATGCTCTAGCTAACCCATGCTTAAATTTTGTGAATTGGCAATGAATGTGAGATATGCCATTGATGAATATGTGAGCTTTATGATGTTAGTTGGTGAAATATTAAAACTTGGTGTTGGGTTAACATAGTTTGTATTTGGATTTTTGATGAAATTGGGTATTTTGTGCTAAATTGGAAATAGTGTAAATTGAAGGACTAAAATGTGAAATAAAAATGTGTGGGCTTGTAATAGCATGGGAAGAATTCGGCTAAGCATATGTGAATTAAAATTATGGTTATTTGGTGATTTGATGAATTAGGGACTAAAGTGTCGAAATGTGAAAATGTGAGGGCTATTTTGTAAAATGCCCTAAATATACGTGTTTGGATTGAATTGAATGAATTGGTGATTGAATGAGTTGAATTTGTTTGTGTATAGACCAAGAGAAGAGAAGTTCAGATCGAGATCGAGGCAAAGATAAAGTACTCGATTAATCGACCATTTTGATATTTTGATGTCCGAGGTAAGTTCAGACATAATACGTGTATTTAACTATGTTTAATGTTATGAAATGAATGGTGAGATATTATTGAATTGTGAATGCTATATGAGGGCTCGAGTTATGTGGCACTAAGTGTGCGTATTCGGAAATGTGACCGAGATGATTAGCACTGTGTGTACGAAATAATATAAGCTTCGGCTTTTGATTGGCACTGTGTGTGCTATATTGATTTAAGATCGGTTTGATATAGATGCACTAAGTGTGTAATGTTAATATAAACTTTGGCTAATGATTTGGGAACTAAGTGTGCGATTGAATCGAAGAAGTGACGAAAGTTGATCGAAATGAAATATTGAGTATTGAATGGCATAAGTGATCGATAACTAAGTGTTAGCTAAGGTACGTTCGGAACCTATGTGGTTGATGTGAATGTGAATGAGTTTATGGAAGGTTAATTGAACATATTAGCTTGGATGGTATGGTATATTTGATTGTGAATTAATCTATGTGATGGTTTGTTTTGGTATATTGTATTATGTTACGAACTTACTAAGCTTTTGAAAGCTTACTGTGTGATTTGTTTCTCTGCTTTCTCTGCTTTCTGTGATGTCGATAAAAGCTAGTCGGGATCCGTGGATTGTCAAGATCTCTATCACACTATCGGCAATCTATTTTTGGGTACTTTTGAAAAGATGTATATAGTTGAAGTATGGCATGTATAGGCTAGAAGTTATGGTATGTTTTGAAATGCTTAATCCTTGCCATGTGATTTGGCTTGGAAGTTGAATGATGTTGAACTTATGAATGAGCTATAAATTTGGTATATTTCATGGTTAGGTAGTGGATGAAAGATGTAGTTTGTAGATGAATTATGGCATGGATTACAAAATGCTAGATAAATATATGTTTTGGGATGTACAAATGTTACTTTGAATGGACTCATTTGTGATGATATTAGGAATGGAAGTAGATGGTATTGTTGATGATTAATTGGTGCATGAAACGGTATGTTTTGAAAGCATATAGAAGTATGAATCGGTATTGCCTTGAAGTTTGTAGGTATTACCCAATTGTGGGTGGGAAAATGGCTTTGCAAATGGCCTATTTTGCATACATTGTCAAGGGACACGGGCGTGTGTCTCTGCCGTGTGGCTCAAGGACCACTTCGAGGTGTGTCTGGGAAGGTTACATAGTCGTGGTACACGGGCGTGCCTAGTAGCCGTGTGACCAAGTCAGTAGCTAGCCTAAATTCACACGGCCATGGGACACGGGGGTGTTTAGTGGCCGTAGGGATAAGTCAGTATGTATGCTTTGTTTTCGCAAGGCTTGGACACATGGGCGTGTCTAGTAGCCGTGTGAGGCACACGGCCTGACTGCACGGGCGTAAGTGTTCAGTTTAGTTCTGACCTCTTTCTAACACGTGTTTAAGGTCTCGAAGACCTCGATAAGGGACTATATACTCGTGTTTGAATATGTTTGATTGATATTTGACTTTGTGTCGTGAAATGGATGTGAAATGTTTCGATTGTTCGGTAATGCCTCTTAACGCTATTCCGGCGACAGTTTCGGGTTAGGGGTGTTACACCTCCACCGAAAAATCCTCTCTTCTCCTTTCAAAAGTTTCTCATTTTTCTTCATTTTTTCCACAAATCTTGGTTCTTTTCCATCTTCAAACTTCTTTATCACAAGATTTGATCCTCCTTTCTTGAAGATTTCTCCTTTTTAAACAATCTTGAGGTAAATTTCTAAAAATTTCAACTTGTTGATTTTGACAAATGTAGGTTGAAATCTTGTTTGTTGATGGTTATTGGGATGTTTTTGAACATATATATATTATGTTTCTTTGCAGGAGGTCACCTATTCTTAAAGATATTTATTAGACTCTCTTTCAAACCCTAACCCACCAAGTGTTTGACAAAATTCCTCAAAGAATTTTTTTTTGTTTTACTGTTTCTCTAAGTTGTTTCTAGCTATTATGGCCCCAAAGAAGCGTTCTAGGACTACTGCATCGTCTTCTAATCCGTCTAGTGAGCTGGATTCATCGTTTAGTGCTTGTTTTCAAGACAGACACTCTCGGTATATTTTTAACTCGTATTTTGCATCAAAACATGTATGGAAGGCTAGGAAAATTGATATAGCCATGTTAAAAGGCATAAGCTTTGCTTATCTCCCTATTTTGCAAAATTGGGGGTGGATGGATTTTTTAAATATTTCTTTGCCAACTTATTTAAATCTTGTTCGAGCTTTCTTTTCCAATGCCAAACTCGAACACGATGATTTGGTGAATCCGTTACTAGCATCACCTCATTTTTAATTGGAACTCCCATTTGCCTTACTCTCGAAGAGTTTGGCGATTATCTTCACTTACCTTTCGGAGGTTCCTCCGATGAAAAAGGGCATTTTGATCCCTCCCTTTTTATCCAGTTCGGATCGACATTCAAAATAAATCTCCATGATCGTGTCCTCCATTTAATTCTTACTTTGAATCTAAGACCTACCAAAAAGCATGCCAAGCTTTGAAACACCGATTATTGGTGGCTCGTTTGTTTTAAATCCGATAGGCGCCTTGATCTTGCACTTATCTTGTTTAATGACATTATGAAAGCTATTGGAAGAGGGATGAACACAAATATCACTATTCTCATGGTACGTATTTGTCATACGTTCTTAGGCGATTAGGTATTAGCACTCATGGAGACACCCCCGTTTCTTCTAATCAACCTATTAGTTATGGGGTTCTACATCATGCAGGATACCATTTCGATGTTGCCTCCAACACCTGGATGAAACATGATCAACTGGGGGAAAATGAAGATGACGATGTTGACGCTGCCTTTGTTGATATTCTGGCTCCAGACCTCGTTTCTCCACTGCCTTCTTCGTCATATGCTACTCAAACCTCCTACGAGGTTAATAGTGCTATCCTCGATGCTATACATTCTTTGAGCAACACATTCAAGGTCATCGAAAGGATGTTAACTCTTGTCTCTCGACCTTGGAGACATAAATGGCATCTCTATTAGCTCATTTCCCTTTTACGCTTCCTTTCTCTCCTCATCGTGATGATTAGATTGGCTCTAGACCATACATTTCATTTTCATAACATTGGCACATTTATTTTTTTTATGCCTATAACTTGTTCTTGCACATTATTGCTTTATTTTTATCCTAAGCTATTTTTTATGCTCATTTCACTTCTTCTATATTTTGATGAGCTAACTTGTCTCTTTAAGCCTTATTTGTCTTTTGATATAACAAAAAGGGGGAGAAGAAAAAGGTAAATTGATGATTGAGATTACTCTTTGTTGATAACTAAATGCAAATTTTTGTGACCAAAATTTTTTAAGTACGACTGAATGCCAACTTGTTTGAAAAATCTTATTTTGGCCTTAAATTTAAAATGTCTTTTATTAAAGGGGAGCAATTATTCAAAAACAAATTTACCAAATGTTTTGTTATATAAAAAATGAGGAGATTGTTAAATTAAGCTTTATTTGATAAAAGATTTTGATATAACAAATTAAAAGTGTTTTTAAATATAAGTTGAATTTGACAAAATAATTTTAAATTTGAATTCTAAGAAATAAAGTTTTTAATACTTACAATAAACTCTTAGAAAATTTTGAAACAATTTTAAAATCAAGTGAATTTTTTTTTAACCAAGTCAAAATGATCCCAATTAAGTTAAAATCATTTTAACACATCAAAATGATTTTCAAACAAATCAGAATTGCTCCAGGTTAAAAAGTATCAGTACCATTTGGCCTGGTATCAATAATTTTTTAAATAATAGATACCCTTAGTAAAATCGAGACCAAAATGCATTCTATCAAAAACCTAAAAATTATCGATACCATGATTTCGGTATCGATATTTTTTGAAAATAATCGATACCTCACTTAAAAACGATACCAAACTTGTATTTTGTTTCTCAAAAACCCTACAAGGTATCGATCCAGTATTGGTACCTCTGTCGGGAAGTATCAATAAAATATTTTTTCATTCCAACGGTCACTGAATTAGCATTTATGACAAAAAATATCGATACCCTTTTGAAAGGTATCGGTACTTGAAGTTACAGGTGAAATAAATGCTCTGGTTTTACAATCCTAACGACAATATTTACTTCTCCAACAGCATCAACGGTTGGAAGTCTATTAGGGGGTATAAATACAATCTTTTAAAGTCCTACAAAATCCAAGAAAAATACTTCAAGCAAAAATTATCAATCAAACAATCTTAGAGCTTAAATTTTCATATTCTTCTTGCATACACTTGTGAGCTTTATCTCGTTCATTTTACTCAAGTTTATTTCATTGTATTTGTGCTTCAATTTGCAAACAAGTTTATCTTGTAACGATTGTTTCTTTGTTTGCTAATTTGTATCTCTTTGAGAGGTTTTGAAACTTAAGATTTGGGGTAGAAATCTTAATGATTTGTAAGGTCAAACCTTTTCCTCAAAGGTTGAACAAATTAGTGAATTTGGGATAAATCCTTAGTGGTGGAAATCTAAGGTAGTGGAGTAGGCAATTGAGGCCGAACCACTCTAAATTCTTTGTGTTCTTTATTTCATCCTTGCCTTTGCTTTCACCAAAATTTTTAAAGGCCAATTCACCCCCTTCTTGGCATTTTCCATTTGCTTCATCTAACTTTCATTATCAATAGTATCCCCATCTATTCTAATCAGGTAAATTTTGAGACCGAAATTTCTTTTAAGGTGGGGAGAGTTGTCACATCCCAAATTTTTATTGATAACGTTGAATGGTTGTAGCAAGATTGAGTTGCTTGCAAGATGGTTAAGAGATGGTGAAATTATCCTTGAGACCCGAGTATGATTCCTCTTTCCCGTATAATTTTTATTTACTGTATTCTTGCAGAAAACCCTAGTGTGCCATCCCTACCTGGAAACCCTTGGTATAAATGTTATTTTTCTTTTTTTGTCAGCCTCATTTTGCTCATTTTACTTCCCTATTGTCACCCCTCTCATCTTCCTCCTCTTTGCTTCTTAATTTTTTCCTTTTCTTTCTTTTAATCCTCTATTGTGCCATCCCTAAGCCCTATATTCCTACCATAATTATTTTCTTTTTTTCCATTTGTTTCTATCGCCTAGTGAACTTTCCACCATTGCTATTGTCATACGCTAAAAAATCGTTCACCATTGCTTTTTTTTTCACACCTTTATCGCCCCCTTGGAGCTCTTCAATAACCCTTCTTTTATTATTTAATCATTTATTTACCCTTAAATCTTCATTCTAGTCATCATGAATCTAAATTGGGTAGTATAAGTGTTGTGTATACATCAGATCTATCATCAATTTATTTCCCTTTTATATTTTGTAATGGCCGAATTTCACATGCTAATTTTTGGTGTGTTAATTTTTTTGAAGGACCTAATCTGAACACATTGCATTAGTAGTAGCGTCGAAGGATAATCCGCACCTCCTGGTTAATCGTTAGAAGGGTAAGTAGCGATCCAAAATCAAAATTCGTTTAGTTTTTGCTAATCCTAGTTTCTGATGAACCCTATAGGGGAGTCAAAGATTGGTTCTAACTCACGATTTGTTTGTTTTGTGTTTAGATCTAGTTGATTGCTATCTAAATTAAGGTCGTAATAGTTGTGGGTCTGCGTTACTGCATCGAATCTGTGGAAAATAGGTGTGGGTCCTTAACAGGTGTGAAAATTGTTAATAGCATGAAATGTGATAATATGATGATTGGTCGAATAGCCATTTTTTATTGTGAATGGCCGAAAAGCAAAGTGTCATTCGAGAATTTGTGTAAATTGGTAAGGTGATTAAAGGTCATGGCCGAAAGTTCTAAGGCCTTAAGGATAATTATTCCATAGTGTGGGTAGCCAAATGTATGACCATTGTAATTGGGTGCTTTGTACTAATTTTACTTGACTCACAGCATCCTAGTTATTCTTGTGAAACTGATTGTATGTTTCACATGTTACTGATTGTACACTGAATATTTCCTTCATGAGAGCATGCCACTGATACTATTTACTAAATGTATGCAAAGCATACCACTAATATCGTTTTTACCGAATGCATGTATAGCATGCCACCATAGTCAAAATTGTTACCAATAAGGCATGATGTGCTACACTATTACATGTCATATTGCATTACACGGGTTTGGGATTTATTGGTGGTGGAGGAATTCCATGGAGTACGGACGACTTATCCATATTATTATTTAGCAGTATATCTGCGCCTCGGAGTGTTGTTGGGTACCGGCGACTTATCGCAACTTACTAGCAGCTTGTCTGCAAACTATTGGCAGTTCAACTGCATGGTGGTTTATCCAAATTGAGCTTTGGCTCTTATTGCTTTTTCTGTTTGGGAGATGGGTTCTGGGGAACTCGTGGCGTGTAGCGGATGGACAGGTAGGGTCTTTGCACCGATTCATATAAGCATGCCCATTTATTTAAAATCTATTTTCTATGTAATGCCATGCTTCACTGCAAATTATGACTGTTTGAATGTGATTATGTTGTTTATTTTGTTAAGACTCACACTAAGATTTTCAAGCTCACCCTCTTTGTAACGCCTTAAACCCGATCAAATTCTCCGAGTCCAAATCTTGGGTGTTAGTTCACAATAGTTGACAAAATATCAAAACAGTTGACAAATACTCTTTAATGAAATTATTTTTCTTATTGTTTTAACTAAAAGATTTAATATCTAAAAACAAAGGAAATTATTAATATAAAATAAAATATTACATCAGACCTTTTTCTAAAACTTTTACAATACAACATTTATTAAAGACGGTCTCTTGGGGTGAAAGCTCTATTCAAAAACATATGTGTTTGTTATATCAAAAAAAAAAATATCAAATAAAGCTAGTTTAACAATCTCCCCCTTTTTGATATAACAAAACATTTTGGAAAATATGTTTTTGAATTTGTTACTCCCCTTTTTAAATTTCTATTTGAATCAATGACTTGATTTTATGAATATAAACAAAGACTTGAGAGTGAAAAACTTGGTCACTTAGGTGATGGCATTAAAAGATTAGTCATAAAAAATAATCAATTAAATATCAATTAAATTTACTTTCCTATTCTTTTCTCCGCCTTTTTGTTATTTCAAAAATCAAAAAATAAAGCATAAGAGAGACTTTGTTAATTCAAGAATAGAAATTTAAAAATTTGAAAGAAAAAGAACTAACATTAAACTTTCAAGTATCTAGAAACAAAATACCAAAATAAGCATTAATGTTCTAACACATAAAGTTAGGTAAATGTGCAATGAAAATTATCATAATGCATGAAAAAAATTATATGCACTCTAGTTTTCTTAAGTTAGAGGAGGAGGAGGGAATTGATACATAAGATATGCTATATTTTTATCCATCCTAGACATCCTAGAATCTAAGCCCGTAAAATCATCCTATAAAGATCCAATCGTTGCAAGAATTGCAAGCGTGCCAGTTGAAAAATTTTGTTCTTGTGTGGGAGCAGAAAAAGTGGCATGGATATGACTTGGTTCAGATGAAAGAATATTGTCATGCTCTTCTTCAATGTCTTCATCATCAACCTCTTGAGAATTGGGTTGGTCATCCTTAACACAAAAGCTGATAAGAGGATCCAATTTGAATCCAGTACGATGAAGAGCAACAAAACTAATAGGTTGATGTTTAACGGACAAGGGAGGATCGACATGGGTAGAGATGTTTAGGCGTGTAAAGATATAAGACAAGTACATTCCAAAAGGTAAGGTGAGAGTGCTAGAGAGCTACTTGCCAGTGCTCTTGGTAATGTCATTAAACAAAATTAGAGCAAGATCGTGACGCCTATTTCTATGAAAACAATCAATCCACCAATAATCGATAGATCGAAGAACGACATGTTTTGATATTGGACACAATATCCATGTGATAATAAGTTACAAAACAATATCATGGGCATTGAGCTCGGATGTGCACGAGCATCGAACGTTCAAGGCCGGATTGTAAAGGCCTTTCTCATTCGATTCACCTCTGGGTGGAACTTCTAAAAATTCGCCAAAGATTTCCCAAGTGAAATGAATAGGTGTTTTCATAAGAAAAGAGTTAATGACAACTTAATTACAACAACGGTCTCACTCGTTTCATCATGTTCAAGTCAAGCATTCGAATAAAATGCTCAAACAAGATTAGCATACATTGGTGAATGAATTAAAAAAAAACAATCCAATGTCATTTTGCCAAAGTTTCAAGAAATTGAAAAGTAATTTTGGCTAAGAGATAAAAAATCAAGTGTCCGTGAAACGTTAACTTCGCATTTAGAAAAATAATGGTCAAAACGATAAGAATCATTGTCATCTATAAAGCAATCATTGAAAGAAATGGTTTGACCACTAGACATATTTAAAAATGTACCACCAGAACGGGGACATCTCTTTATAGACATTCAAACTAACTAGACTAGAGAAGACACTATTCGAACATAGAAATTTAGTTGGGGAATTTTATCAAACACCTTGTAGGCAAAGGTTTAAAGAAAAATTTCTAGATTTTGGTTAAGTTTCAGGCAACCTCCTGTAAGAAAATATAATTTATATGTTCCAAATCAACCAAAAAAACACAATTTTCAACCAATAATTTGACAAAAATTCAACAAAATTTCAAAATGTGAAAAATAAATTTTACCTAGAAATTGCTAAGAAGTTATGAAAATTGAAAGAACACTTGTTGGATCTTTGTATAAAATGGAAATGTTGGTTGTTTTGTGTCAAGATTTTAAAGAAAAAGCGAAGATTTTGAAGATTATGGAAGGTAGGGTTGAAAGGTTTTCAAAATTGGGTAAAAAAAATTTAGGGTTTTGTTAATCTATTTGAAAAACACGTTGTATGAGTCTTTAAAACCCAACGAGTATCGATACTTTTTAAAAAGTATCGATGAAATAGTACTGGTATCGATACCAAATGTTGAATTTGTTTTCCAAACTATAGAAAATTTTCCCAACTTGACTTTTTAGGTCTAATACGTTCTAAACTAACTTAGAATGACATAGTATCAAATTCTAATGATTTCATATACTTAAATATGTCAAATTTAAATATGATGCATATGAAACCTAGTGTAACACCCCTAACCCGTCTCCGTCGTCGGATTAGAGTTACGGAGTATTACAACACATATCAAAACAATTTACATCATTAAACTATTCATTTATTAATTAAATGCAAACATTAGAATCTATATTTCATCCATAGAACAATCATATTTACAGGCCTTAAAACGAGCTTACAGGACCCTAAAAATAGTTTTAAAATAATTAGGGACTAATTTGAATCAAAATAGAAAAATATGGAAAAACTTGAAAATTTTGGAAACGATTTCACACGGCCATGTAGCCAAGCCATGTGACAGATCCCAAATTGTGTGACCTAGAAACATGATCGTGAAGCCAAACCGTGTACAATTCAAAATATGGGTCACACGGCCGTGTCTCAGCCCATGTGCCCTGTAATACCCCTAACCCGTATCCGTCGCCGGACTAGGGTTACGAGGTATTACAGATAAAATCATAACCTTTAACCTCAAAGTTCATGCAACATTAAACCATAATCAATCAATGTCATTAAGTCCCTTAATATGGTCTACAAGACCTTAAACATGCATTAGAAAGGGGTCGGGATTAAACCGAGCACATACAAACTTTTTCTGAAAATCAAACATTTTTCAAAGTAACAAAGGCCACACACCCGTGAGGGTAGGCACACAGCCTCAGACACACCTGTGTGTCTAAGCCGTGTCAAAATAGGGCATACATACTGACTTGTCCACATGGCCGAGAACACACCCGTGTGCCTAACCCGTGGTCAACACTGACTTATTTCACACGGCCAGTCACACGCCCGTGTGTCCATCCCGCGTGCGAGTCTGACTTGTTTCAATTTGAAAACTCAAGAGACACGGTCGAGCCACATGCCCGTGTGTGGGCAAATATAGGCCATTTGCAAGGCCAATTTTCTACCCACACTTTTGGTCACTCCTACAAGCATCAAACCATATAAATTCACACCTCAAATGGCATCCAAAACATACCAATTTATGCACCAATTAACCTTCTACTATATCATTTATTTCCATACTCAATTCCAACTCAAGCATACCTATCCAAAGTATCAATTTCACATCCAAATAATATAACCCATTCATCATTCAATCCTTACCACATCTAAACATGAAACATATCATTTCCATTTCACTAATTCATATCATAGTGATAATTCACATAAAACACACATACACATAATAACCATTCATTTTACTTATCCAAAGCATAAACTAAAACCATTAACTATCAAGCCATATCATATGGCAAGATCTATACTTCTCAAAACATACCATAATCACTAGCCTATACATGCCATAGACGAAATATACAACTTCCAAAAGTACCAAAATAGATGGACGATAGTGTGATTGAGTTACTGACGATCTCCGGATCCGAGCTAGCTTTAATGACACTGTAAAACAGGGAAACACTTCACATAGTAAGCTTAAAAGCTTAGTAAGTTCGTAATATAACAATGTAACACCCCTTACCCGTAATCCCCGCCGGAACCGGGTCCGAGGCGTTACCAGATTAAAACTACTTGGTCGCTCAGTAACACCCTGCACTGCACCCGGATGCTATGGCCGAATCCGGGAATGTCACATCAAAGGCATAACTAAAACCGATTTTGCTAAGTAAAAATTTAAGGCCCAAAAGCCCAAATTTTAAGAAAACAATCATATGTTGAGTTATTTCGAGAACCATGTTATCTTTAGAAATGTTATGAAATTTATTAAGCGGATAGTTGAAACAATAATGATAAACCCAAAATCCAAAGTCAATTAGGAGTTACATGGCCTTATTACAATTCAATGAAAACAAAGTATTTAAAATAAATTCATTTGAACAAATTAAAAACATTTTATCGACTTGTAGTGTGGCCATCTCCGAGTCCTCTCCCACATCGAGTAGTCTATTCAGGATTACCTGAAACATTAAATTAAAGGGTGTGAGTTTCGAAACTCAGTGTGTGCAACCCTTGGCAATCAAATCACATACAAATATTCACATTGGGCCTAAGCCATAACAAAATCGGTGGTCTCGGGCCTTAGCCCACAGTGACCTCATATCATATCATATTGCATCATATACAAACAAGATAATGCAAAACCCCCCCCAAAAATCCATCCACTACACACACCATTTCCCTTCCAACCTTATGACTCCTGTGGGGAATTCTAGCTCGACCCACCCCTCCGCTTATACACCATGGGTAGCCCTATTGCGGTACTCAAATGTCGCGAGAAAGTCGCTAATCATACATTAGGCTTAAAGCCTCCGGTGGATCCATACCATACGGCCATGCGATCCACAAATCTTCCTCCGTACCATAATTCCCACCCATATGCATCCTAAGCAGAATATCATATGAATGCATCAAACACACAAGTGACATCCACAAACTCATATCCGTCACATAGGGGTATTTTCGTCATTTCACTACCCAGGGGTATTTTCGTAATTCTACCCTACAGGAGTATTTTGGTAGTTTGGCAAAATAGGGGTATCTTGGTAATTTTGCAAGACAGGGGTATTTTGGTACTTTTGCAAAACAGGGGTATTTTGGTAATTTACAAATCTAGGGGTATTATAGTAATTTACAAATCTAGGGGTATTTTAGTAATTTATAAAATCTAGGGGTATTTTAGTAATTTACAAATCTAGGGGTATTTTAGTAATTTTTACAGATATAAGGGTATTTTAGTAATTTTACAAATATAAGGGTATTTTAGTAATTTTACAAATATAAGGGTATTTGGTCCCTCTCGAGTTTTAGTTATAAACTTTGGCCCATAAACAAGTCCTCGCGGTTAAAGTGAACAAACACTATGCACTAGGTAGGATCTCAGAAAAGAGGAGGTGGGTCACTAGGACCGCTTAAGTACCAAGCTCTCACTAGATCCAATCCTAGACATGCATATGTCGGTTACCACACTCTAACTAATCGACTTTTCCACAGACATGTTTGATTATTAGATTAAGTCTTATGTGATTTAAGAGTTGTTCAGAACTAGGCCTAAAGTCCATTAAACCCTAGCATACTTGCCTACGTCCCCCATAAAGCCCATATTACATCCTTACGGCCCATTAGGCCCTAATCTCATTCATATGGCCTACTAGGCCCAAAAAAATTCCAAATCATGTAACATGCGTGACTAACTTAATACGTATGACCAAAACAACCAATTTCATCAAACTTAGCCTCAGGGCCCACCGGGCCCGTTTAGCCACTTTCGGCTTTTCAGTATTGCCGATATTGTGTGTGTAGTGTTTGTACACACCTGATCACTGTGACGTGCTATCCTATCCTTAGCCTTGATCCTACAACCAACCAACCTTCAATCAACCACTCATACTTAATCAAAAATATTTACTCAAAAGCTGAAACCTTACCGTAACCTTACCGTGTGCCCCCGGGTTCTAATGACCTTTCCTTAGCTGCTAATCACAAGTGTACCCTAGATCCTTGCTAATGATCCTACCATGCTTGCGATCTCTGAACCTTACCCTTGTTAATACAAGATCCACGACAATGAGAAATTAGATCGCCCTTCGGCTTTCAACAAAACGTACTAAGGGGAGTTAACAGAATACTTACCGAATCCAACCTTAGATCCTGCGGCCTACCAAATGAGATTCGGCTTTTAACCCTGACTGATAGTAGATACCAACTGATTTTTGATAGAGAAAAACAACAAAGATTCAGCACTAATGGGGAATTTTGGAAAGAGAAGATGATGGTAATTCGGCAATAGAAAAGTTTGGCTAAGAGAGAATTCGGCAAAAAGGAATGATGGTTTTTCGGCAATGGAAGATTTCGGCAACAGAAGAACAGAAAGAGGGGGAGGAAAGAAAAGATCAAATGTGCTTGTGTGAGGGTAACTACAGGATATTCGGTAAAGAAAAGAAAGACTAACTTATTTGCAAGACTCTCCAAATGCCGAAAGCCACAATTAAAATTCGTAATACCCCCTAAAAGACCCAAAAACGGCACTCATTTACCCTCATAAGCCGAATTTATACACTTCCCACTTCCCACAACGGCACCAACTCTTCACACTTCCCAGCTCCTAACTTTTCTCCCTGATAACTCTTCAATCTCATCCTAAATTTTCCCTAAGATAAGCTCCTTTATCCCTTCCTTAATTTTCTCTCATGAACACTTCCTTCAGAGTTCACATCCAACGCCACTACTAACCATCTAGAAGGAAAAAATTAAATCCCCAACAAAATACCATGCCACTACTCGAACCTTGGATTCCCTTGCCTGCTAATGACGCCGCCTCTCTGCTCCCTATGTGGCGCCACTTTGCCACTACACCACAAGCTCCTCTTGTGTCATTTTTCTTCTTCATTTATTTGAAAGGCCTACTAACTGAAGTCACAGTTCCCTTGGGCTAAAACTAAAATTTTTCCTATGCCTTTACTTGATCCCAGAACATCTCTAACACCCCTAGACACTCCAAATTCATTACCCTCAAAGCCCACATGCCAATTGTCTTTTTCTTGCTTACTAAAAAATTTTCTAAGATCTAAAGTGTAACACCCCAAACCCGATCAACACACCACGACCGAATCTGGCATGTCACAGAGTGAAAACGATTCGAAGAAAACAGGTTACCGGTTTATTTTCGGTGAAAACTCTTCGATTGCTTGTGTTTGGGGAAAACCGATGTAGGTATAGTGGAAAATGTTAAGTTGCTTTGAAATCATGTACCGTAATCTCAACAAAACGGACTTACCCGAAATCCTTGCTCACACCCATAAAGGTATCATATTGAAATCTACACAGTTTCGGCTTTTAACATAGTTTAGGTTATTAACAAGTTTACAACGATTATGAAGTGTGTAAGTTACACACCTGGTTACTAACGCGATCACTGAATCCCGAAGATCCCGATCTAACGCACTAGACCCCCTTTACCTACATTCGGCCAAACCAAGATCATTAGCAAAAGCTATTCGGCTTCACTTGTAAATCCCGAAAAGTTAACGCATCTAGCAACCCTCCTTACCTTAATGCTTTTCGAATACTAGCCACAACCCGAGATATGCGAGATCTCAGCCTTCCTCTACAATCGGCCAACATTCAACCACATAAAGCAATAGCCTTCAGCTTGACAAAAGAATAAAGGAAAGAATGAATCGGCATGAGACCTTACCACAGTCCTAACGAAACCGATTGGCAGAGAGAGTAGATGACCATGATCCACTGCTTCCAAATCCCGAAGAACCTAGGAGAATTTGATTTCACAGATGAATGAGAATCAAGACAAATGTCGAAATTTGACTTTTGTTTCCATGTGAGTAGACAGAGAAAAGAGAAGAAAATAGTAAAGATTCGGCCAAGAACACTTACCCACTCCAAAATCGACTAGAGTAGAAGACAAGAGAGATCTACAACGCAATGAGAGAAAAGAAAAGAGAGAAAGATCTTCAGTGGTTGATATTCGGCCAAAGTGTTGAAATAAGAAGAGAAAATAGAGAGAGATTTCGGCAATGGTGGTGAAATAATCAAGGGAGATTCGGCTAAAATGAAATAAGGGAATGGAAGGGAAGTATTCGGTTGAATGATGGTGAGAAGAAGATGAAAGAATCAATGGAAAAGAGTGTGGCTTGAGAAAGAAGAAGGTTCGGCCAACCAATAAGAATGGAGAGCAAAAAGAGATGAGATTTATGGAGAATAGTGTTTCGGATTCAAAGAAATAAGAGAGGAATTCAAATGGAGATTCGGCTCAATACCAAAGAAAGAAATCGACAAGAGCCTAAAGTGCTTTCGGCTTTTGGTTTCAAAGGAGGAAAAGAAAGAAAACTCAAATGGTTCTTTTTGGGATTCGGTTAGGTGCTTCAAAAGGGAATTCGACAAGTGCCAAAAGAGGTTTCGGTTCTGCTTCTCAACCGAATGTACTAAAGCTTTACTAGCCGAAAATGTCACTATGGAATTTCGGCACTCCTCCTAAGTCTTCCAGCCGAATACACCTCCTCACACAATTCAAATTTCGGCAAACTCTTCCAACTTCTCCTGGCCAACCATTCAAATGAGTTTGAATTGTTCAAACTCCTAAATTCTCTCTTCTCCACCCGTTCAAATCTGTTGACTTGTCCAACAGTTATCCATCAGAGTTTGAGCTGAGCACAACTCTTCCCCTCTCTGACGTCAAAAAGAATTAGTAGCAAGGGATTTCTATAGCTCGAACCCAAGCTCTCCTTCCCCTGCTTGTGGCGTCACTGCTTAAGGCCCTAAGTGACGCCTTCTTGCCACTTTACCAAGGTAATTCTTGTGCTAAAGTTTACCACAAAATATTCTTAACCCCTAGCTCCTTTAGCTCCCCTTAACCAAAGCTTAAAAATAAAAATTTTCCTATAGTTCGGGCCTACCCTTGGCTTCTCCCTAGACCCTAAAACACCTCACCTAAAATCACAACCAAGCCATACACATGCAAACAGTTCAAACATCATAGCCCCTACTTAAGGATGTTACAGTTCTACCCCCCCTTAAAAATAATTTCGGCCTCGAAATTACCTGGTCAAAAGAGTTGAGGGTATTGCTGTCTCATCACATCCTCTGGTTCCCACGTAGCTTCTTCCTCGCCATGGTTTCGCCACAACACCTTTACCCAAGAAACTGACTTCTTGCGCAAAACCTTCACATCCCGATCTAGAATCTGCACTGGTTCCTCTTCCATAGTCAAATCTGGGCTCACCTCTATCTCCCCCACCGATACAACATGCGATGGATCTGAACGGTAGCATCTAAGCATGGAGACGTGGAACACATCATGTATCTGACTCAGCTCTGCTGGCAAATCAAGCTGATAAGCTACTGGTCCTACTCGTCTCAACACCTTATACGGGCCAATGAACCTTGGACTTAGCTTGCCTTTTTTTCCAAATCTCAGCACTTTCTTCCACGGCGAGACCTTCAAAAAGACCTTGTCTCCCACGGAAAACTCTATATCTCTCCGCTTAAGATTGGCGTAGGACTTCTGCCGGTCCGAAGCTTCCTTCAAACGAGCCCGAATCAACTTGACCTTATCCTCAGTTTCCGTAACCAACTCTGGACCCAACATCTGATGCTCACCCAACTCTGTCTAGCATGTAGGTGTACGACACTTCCTACCATACAACGCCTCATATGGTGCCATCTTGATGCTTGCCTGGTAACTATTATTGTATGCAAATTCAGCTAACGGTAGAAATTCTTCCCAGCTGCCTCTGAAATCCAAAACACAGCCTCTCAACATATCTTCCAAAATCTTTATAACCCTTTCCGACTGTCCGTCTGTCTGCGGATGAAATGCCGTACTAAAATCCAACCGCGTACCCAACGCCTGATGCAACGCTTTCCAGAACCTTGACGTGAATCTGGGATCCCTATCCGAGATAATCGACACTGGCACACCGTGCAACCTCACTATCTCTGCCACATACAGCTTAGCTAACTTCTGAAGCGAGTAATCAACCCTTACCGGTATGAAATGAGCTGATTTCGTCAAACGGTCCACAATTACCCAGACTGAGTCCTTCTTACTAGGCGTAAGGGTAGGCCATCGACAAAGTCCATGGTAATCCTTTCCCACTTCCACATGGAATCTTCACCGGTGAAGTAAACTGACGGCAATCGATGTTTAGCCTTGACTTGTGACACGTCGACATTTACCCACAAACTCTTCGGTTATTTCCGTTTGCACTGCCACCAAAATCGCTCTCGCAAATCTCGATACATCTTGCTACCTCCGGGGCGCATAGCGTATGGGCTGCTATGTGCGTCTGAAGAATCCTCTGCCTTAACTCGGCGTCCTTCGCATACAAGCTTTCCCTTGAAAACACGATACTCTGCCACCGGACAAGTCAGTAACCTTCCAACCCACCATTCGAACTTGCAACCTCCGAGCATTCAAACCTCATCCACTAACTGTTTCTCCTTAATCGCTCTACCCAAGTCGGCTTAACTTTGCAGATTCGCCCAATAGACTCCGTCGTCATACAAGCTAAGATGAGCAAACATCGCTCTCAAGTCCGAGATACTACCTTACGGCTCAACGCGTCTGCCACCACGTTAGCCTTGCCAGGATAATACTCAATTGAACAGTCGTAGTCCTTCAACAGCTCAATCTATCTGCGTTGTCTCAAGTTCAAATCCTTCTGAGTCAAAAGGTACTTCAGACTCTTGTGATCCGTGTAGACTATCGACTTCTCTCCGTACAAATAGTGCCTCAATATTTTCAAGGCGAAAACCACTGCAGCTAATTCCAAGTCATGCGTCGGATAGTTAACCTCATGCGGTCTCAGCTGTCGAGATGCATATGCCACTACCTTCCCTTCCTTCATCAGCACACATCCCAAGCCAGTATGTGATGCATCACAGTAGACCGTGAATTCCTTTCCTGCCTCAGGCTGAATCAAGACCGGAGCTTCAGTTAGAATCTTCTTCAACTTGTCAAAACTTTCCTGTTGCTTCTCAGACCAGACAAATGGAACTCCTTTCCTCAGAAACTTGGTCAACGGTGCTGCGATCAGAGAAAATCCCTCTACAAATCTTCGGTAATATCCTGCCAGACCTAGAAAACTCCGAACTTCTGCCACTGACTTAGGCGGTTTCCTGTCCAATACTGCCTCAATCTTGCGAGGATCTACTCTAATCCCCTCAGTTGACACCACGTGACCCAAGAAAGTCACCTCCCTAAGCCAGAATTTGCACTTACTAAACTTGGCAAATAACTGCTTCTCCCTCAGAATCTGCAAAACTATCCGCAAATGCGCATCATGATCCTCACCAGACCTTGAGTACACCAAAATGTCGTCTATAAACACTACGACAAACTGGTCCAAATACTGCTGAAACACCCGATTCATCATGTCTATGAATGCTGTCGGCGCGTTAGTCAACCCAAACGGCATTACCAGAAACTTGTAGTGCCCATACCGAGTGCGAAACGCCGTCTTGTGGATATCAGCCTCTTTCACCTTTAGGCGATGATACCACGACCTTAAATCAATCTTGAGAAAATCGATGCACCCTTAAGCTGATCAGACAAGTCATCTATCCTGGGCAACGGATACTTGTTTTTGATCGTCAGCTTATTCAATTGGCGGTAGTCTATACACACCCGCATTGTACCATCATTCTTCTTAACAAAGAGCACTGGCGCTCCCCAAGGCGAAACACTTGGCCGGATAAAACCCCGGTCCAACAACTCCTGAATCTGAGCCTTCAGCTCTACCAATTCCTTCGGTGCCATCCTATACGGGGCGATAGACACTGGCGCAGTTCTGGGTAACAGATTTATACCAAATTCAACTTCCCGATCCGGAGGCAGACCCGGAAGTTCTTCTGGAAATACGTCGACAAATTCCTTCACCATTCAGACATTCTCTACAGCTGAATCCTTGGCCTCCAAGGCACACACATGAACCATAAACGCCTCATAACCCTTTCTGACCATTTTCTTAGCTTTCAAAGCAGATACCACGTTGGACAGATAATCTCTTCTATTACCTATCATCACCACTTCTTCACCCTCAACCGTTTTCAAAACCATGCGCTTAGCCGCGCAATCCAGACTTTCTTGGTACTTCACCAACCAGTCCATCCCAAGAATCAGATCGAACTCCCTAAACGGCAGTTCCATCAGATCAACCACAAACACTACCCCTTGGAGTTCTAGGGGTACATCCCTATACAGCTTATTTACTTCTACAGAGTCACCTAGAGGGCTAATTACTGTCATCTCCCTAGAAGTGGTCTCAAAGTCTAGGTTCATGGTTTCCACTATGCTACTAGCAACATACGGATACATCGAACCCACATCTATCAAAGCAGTATATGGCAATCCAAAGATTAAGAATGTACCGGTTATGACGTCCGGTGCGTCGCCCTCCTCTCGACGCCTCGCTGCATATACCAATCCCGGCTGTCTTGCCTCAGTGTTGCCTGCACCTCTACCCGGTGCTCCGCGACCCCGACCAAAACCATTACCTTCTCTACCAGAACCACGACCCCTCTGCGATTGTGGTCCCTCATTCCTAAACTGAGCACGACCCTGGCCCTCAGACTGAATCCTGGCTAACTTCCGTGGACAATCCCTCACACGATGATCCAACGAGCCACATTCAAAGCATCCTTTTCCACCAATCCAACATTCTCCCCAATGAGATTTCCCACACTGATTACACTGCGCTGGACCCTGATTAGCAGTAACAGGCCTCCCGGATTGATTTGGCCCACCATGCCTAGCCCTTTTCTGAGAATTACCGACCGACCCAGATGATCCAAAACCTCTCTTATGTCTATTCCTGTCCTGATTCTGCCTCACAGATTCCTTTACCCCTTCGGCTATCTTAGCCTTTTCTACTAACACGGTAAACTCTCGCTCCTGCTGTGGAGCAATCAGCAATCTCAGCTCATCCCTCAATCCGTCCTCAAACCTGACACATCGCTCGTGCTCCGTAGCCACGATACCTCGAGCATACCGGCTCAACCTTAAGAATTTTGCCTCATACTCCGATACGGACTTACTCCCCTGAACCAGTCTCAGAAATGCCTTTCGCTGCGCATCAATGTAACTGGACCTAATATACTTCTTCTGGTACGCTGCCTTAAAATAGTCCTAAGTGAGATCATCCGCTGCAGCACTATCCCGACCCGTGAGCCACCACTGGTAAGACTCATCCTGAAGGAGCGACACTATCCCTTTCAATTTATCTTCAGTAGTCAGATCCAAGTCGTCCATGATACGCTCCGTCGCCTCCAACCAATACTCAGCCGTATTGGGCGCCACACCAGAAACACCTCATAAAACTCGGCTCTATTGGCTCGGAGTCGCTCAGATACAGACTTACGAGCTCCCGTGCCTCCACCTGCTCCAGCCACCCTCTCAAGAACTCGTAGCATCGCCTGCGATACTGCATCATCCCCTGTCTGATCCTGGTACTCAACACAAGCAGCTGGTGGTGGTGGTGGCATCTCATTCTCTGACCCCTGACCAGATCCCACTGGTTCAGACACAGTCATCCTACCCCGACCTCGAGTGCTCATGTCTAACATCTCGACTTATCTGGTTTAAAAGTTTTATGCGTCAGTCTTTATTCCACTATTATTAAGGCACAGTCTTATGAACAGTTTCTATTACTGAGTTTTGTTTTCATGAGTCACGAGAGACCTATAGGTTTCAGGTCTCTAGGATAGTCCACTATCACTAGCCGTTCATAGCATATATCATCAAAATTCATAATCATATGCAAACATCGGTAGGGTACTTACAGGCGGATTGGTGCCGGAGACTCGGTGCCATGCATTTCAGACCGTACATTTTCCAGTAAAACTCTTTGAAACCTTATCTTAAAACATTTTAGGCCTCGGGCCCACAGCCGAGCTGTTGAACTTGGCTCTGATACCAAAATTGTAACACCCCAAACCCGGCCAACACACCACGACCGAATCTGGCATGTCACAGAGTGAAAACGATTCGAAGAAAATAGGTTACCAGTTTATTTTCGGTGAAAACTCTTCGATTGCTTGTGTTTGGGGAAAACCGATGTAGGTATAGTGGAAAATGTTAAGTTGCTTTGAAATCATGTACCTTAATCTCAACAAAACTGACTTACCCGAAATCCTTGCTCATACCCATAAAGGTATCATATCGAAATCTACACAGTTTCGGCTTTTAACATAGTTTAGGTTATTAACAAGTTTACAACGATTATGAAGTGTGTAAGTTACACACCTGGTTACTAACGCGATCTCTGAATCCCGAAGATCCCTATCTAACGCACTAGACCCCCTTTACCTACATTCAGCCAAACCAAGATCATTAGCAAAAGCCATTCGGCTTCACTTGTAAATCCTGAAAAGTTAACGCATCTAGCAACCCTCCTTACCTTAACGCTTTTCGAATACTAGCCACAACCCGAGATATGCGAGATCTCAGTCTTCCCCTACAATTTGCCAACATTCAACCACATAAAGCAATAGCCTTCGGCTTTTCAAAAGAATAAGGGAAAGAATGAATCGGCATGAGACCTTACCACAGTCCTAGCGAAACCGATTGGCAGAGAGAGTAGATGACCATGATCCACTGCTTCCAAATCCCGAAGAACCTAGGAGAATCCGATTTCATAGATGAATGAGAATCAAGAAAAATGCTGAAATTTGGCTTTTGTTTCCATGTGAGTCGATAGAGAAAAGACAAGAAAATAGTAAAGATTCGGCCAAGAACACTTACCCACTCCAAAATCGACTAGAGTAGAAGACAAGAGAGATCTACAATGCAACGAGAGAAAAGAAAAGAGAGAGAGATCTTCAGTGGTTGATATTCGGCCAAAGTGTTGAAATAAGAAGAGAAAATAGAGAGAGATTTCGGCAATGGTGGTGAAATAATCAAGGGAGATTCGGCTAAAATGAAATAAGGGAATGGAAGGGAAGTATTCGGTTGAATGATGGTGAGAAGAAGATGAAAGAATCAATGGAAAAGAGAGTGGCTTGAGAAAGAAGAAGGTTCGGCCAACCAATAAGAATGGAGAGTAAAAAGAGATGAGATTTAGGGAGAATAGTGTTTCGGCTTCAAAGAAATAAGAGAGGAATTCAAATAGAGATTCGGCTCAATACCAAAAAAAGAAATCGGCAAGAGCCTAAAGTGCTTTCGGCTTTCGGTTTCAAAGAATGAAAAGAAAGAAAACTCAAATGGTTCTTTTTGGAATTCGGCTAGGTGCTTCAAAAGGGAATTCGACAAGTGCCAAAAGAGGTTTCGGTTCTGCTTCTCAACCGAATGTATCAAACCTTGACTAGCCGAAAATGTCACTAAGGAATTTCGGCACTCCTCCTAAGTCTTCCAGCCGAATACACCTCCTCACACAATTCAAATTTTGGCAAACTCTTCAAACTTCTCCTGGCCAACCATTCAAATGAGTTTGAATTGTTCAAACTCCTAAATTCTCTCTTCTCCACCCGTTCAAATCTGTTGACTTGTCCAGCAGTTATCCATCACAGTTTGAGCTGAGCACAACTCTTCCCCTCTCTGACGTCAAAAAGAATTAGCAGCAAGGGATTTCTGCAGCTCGATCCCAAGCTCTCCTTCCCCTGCTTGTGGCGTCACTGCTTAAGGCCCTAAGTGGCGCCTTCTTGCAACTTTACCAAGGTAATTCTTGTGCTAAAGTTTACCACAAAATACTCTTAACCCCCAGCTCCTTCAACTCCCCTTAACCAAAGCATAAAAATAAAAATTTTCCTATAGTTCGAGCCTACCCTTGGCTTCTCCCTAGACCCTAAAACACCTCACCTAAAATCACAACCAAGCCATACACATGCAAATAGTTTAAACATCATAGCCCCTACTTAAGGATGTTACATAAAGCCCAAATCCCAATAGGCCTAATACTTCTAGGCCCAAACTCGGGGCGTTACATCGTCACTTAGACTCAACGTGACTACTCTCCTTAAGTCACCATGACAACCTCATTTTCGAGTTACGAGGCCTTACTCAAACACACGAGGGCTCTCGAGACCATATCAAAAATTCTTACTATCTCAAAAATTTTCTCCATCTAGACAGGGACTACACACTCGTGCTAGATAATACACGCCCGTGTGTAGTCACACACGCCCATGTCCACAACCCGTGCACAAAACTCAACCATTCTGCCAAAGTCCCATGGCTAGGTCACACACCCATGTTCACCACCTGTGGTACACACTGACTACTTCACACGGCCTTAAAATATAGACATACGTCCGTGTGGCTAGCCTGTGGCCAACACTGAATAACTCACACGTCCTAGGCACACGCCCGTGTGACTAGTCCGTGGTCTAATCTGACTGAAAATACTAACATGTAGGGGACACACGGCCAAGTCACACGCCCATGGGCTGACCGTGTGTCACACATGGTCTAGACACACGCCCGTGTGTCTACCCACATGGACAAGAACAAAGCTATTTGTCATGCCCCTTCTCACCCCCCTAGCATACACAACATGTACTCATTCAACACATCCATAATCAACTTAATTTGAAACACAATCTTACATGGATAACTACATCTTTTCATATAATAAAATAGCCAACAACTATGGCATTATACAAAATAGATTATCCATCTAAAGGCCAACATGACTTAGCCATTTACAACAAAAAATCACTAACTTGTCTATCCCCAATACATGCCATATACAAAACATTTAATCCAGTGTACCAGAGTGTGCTGATAGTGTGGGCGATCTTCCAATTGATCCACGTATCTCGATTCAACTCTATCACTCTATAAGACAAGGGAAAAGAAAAGGAGTAAGCTTTGAGCTTAGTGAGTTTACACATAAACAATTAAGCATCATAATATAAGCTAAACAACAATTAGCATTATACTAACATAATTAATTCACAACTATGCTTACTATTTCTATCCCTTACCACATTTCCAACACATCATGAGTCACATACTCATAACCATTGACATGCACCCCTGCATTCAATATCGCATTTACACAATATACAACACATCATTATTTCACAATAACACATCCACACATCTACACTACTCACTAATACATCCACACAGCTACTCTCTCGGTGGTTTCGCACTTAGCCTCCCACAATCAATACAATAAGGTGGTATCGCACTTAGCCTACCAATAAGGTAATCATAGAGGTCTCGCACTTAGCCCACTAAACAATATACTTAGCGATAGCATCGCACTTAGCTTACCATCAAGCATTATCACTACACATTCACATATCTACATTGTAGTTCATTCATTCATTCGTTCACTATAACTAACTCATTCATTCAACATGAACCATATAGGTTCTCAACCATGGTACACTCTAGCTAGCATTTACAAAGTATACGCATAATGCATCGTTTATACGTAAACTTACCTCGGTACTCAAAAAGTATAGAGATGTGCAATTTAGTCCACGACCTTGCCCTTGCCTCGATTTCAATCCAGGCTTCGTCTTTCTTGATCTATAATGAAAAATCAACACATTCAATACACACATTGACTAAATTGACCTTTATCTCATACTTTAGCAAAATCCTTATTTTGCCCCTAATCTTTCTCATATTTACACTTTTGCCCCAAGGCCCGTAAAGTGATTTTTATTCAACTTTCTAGCCTTTCATGCTTAGCCAAATCACTTACTCAATTAAAGCTATCATCAATTCTCACTAATTCTCACATGTATGACCAAACTCAAGACTTTCACAAACTAGTCCCTACATGCATTTTTCATGGAATTCACTTAGTAAAAGATGTTTCTACAACATCAAGCTTTCATATTCTTCCATAAAACAACAAAATACATGCATGTCATACATGGGTACATTTTTTAACATCCATTTTAGCTCATCATATAGCTAAAAATAGCTTACTCATTCTACTAGGACTTCAAAAATACGAAGAATATCAAAAACGGGCTAGAATACACTTACTAGCTAGCTTAAAAAGTTGAAGAGCCCTAACAATGGCTTCTCTCAAATTTTTGGCAGCCTTGGAGAAGAAGATGAATGAAATTTGTCATATTTTCTCCTATTTTAATCATTTAATTATCAAATGACCAAAATACCCTTTTTGACAAACTTCCTAATTTAACCCATCCATGCCAAAATTTGTCCAAAAATTAGAAATTGTGGAAATTACTCATTAAGGACTTCTAATTGATATTCTAAAGCAATTTCACACAAATAGCTTCTAGAATCTCACATTTTGCAACTTTTGCAACTTAGTCCTTTTAGACAGTTCAACCACAATTTAACAAATTGCTTCATGAAACTTTCACACTAGCATGCAAACATGGCATAGTCCTCAAAAACTCATACTTATGCCTCGGATTTGTGGTCTCGCACCACTATTCCGACTAGGCCCTAAATCGGGATGTTACAACTCTCCCCCCTTTTAGAGATTTTCGCCCCCGAAAATCTTACCAGTAAAGAGGTTTGGATGTTGCTCTCTCATAGCCTCTTCTGTTTCCCACGTAGCTTCTTCCACACCGTGTTTCTGCCATAACACTTTCACTAGTGCTATGCTCTTATTCCTCAAATGTTTCACTTCTCGAGCCAAGATCTTCATCGGCTCCTCTTCATAAGACATACCCTGTCTATCTCAATTTCCGTCGAAAGAATCACATGTGAAGGATCAGAGCGATACCGTCGCAACATCGACACATAGAACACATTATGAATCTTTTCCAATTCTACCGGCGAAGCCAACCGGTATGCTACTGGCCCAACTCTATCTGTAATCTCATATGGCCCTATGAACCTTGGACTCAATTTCCCTTTACATCCAAATCTCATGATTTTCTTCCATGGGGACACTTTTAAAAACACTTTGTCACCCACTTCAAACTCAATCTCTTTTCTTTTCAAATCCGCTGCACGACTTACGCCGGTCCGGCCCGCGACTTTCAGACTATTACGGATTACTTTCACTTTCTCTTCGGTTTCTTTCACTAGATCGACCCCATGGATCCACTTTTCACTAAGCTCAGTCCAATACAATGGAGTCTGACACTTACAACCATACAAGGCCTCATACGTAGCCATCCGTATACTTGACTGATAACTATTGTTGTAACCAAATTCGACCAAAGGTAGATATATTTCCCAACTACCTTCGAATTCTAACACACAACATCGAAGCATATCTTCAAGAACTTGAATCACTCTTTCAGACTGACCATCAGTTTGCGGATGGAACGCAATACTAAAATTTAACCTCGTACCCATGGCCTCTTGCAACTTCTTCCAAAACCTTGAAGTAAACCTCGGATATCTATCCAATATTATAGACATAGGCACACCATGTAACCTCACTATCTCTGCAACATACAATTCGACTAACTTTTCTAGTGAATAATCCACACGTACTGGAATAAAATGAGCCGACTTTGTCAATCTATCCACAACAACCCACACAACATCTTTCTTTTTCAGAGTCATAGGTAACCCCATCACAAAATCCATGGTAATCCGATCCCATTTCCACTCGGGAACCATCACTGGCTGAAGCAATCCCGAAGGCACTTGATGTTCAGCTTTCACTTGTTGACAAATCAGACACTTTGTCACAAACTCAGAGATATCTCTTTTCATATCCGGACACCAATAAAATTTCCTCAAGTCATTGTACATTTTCGTACTGCCCAGGTGTACTGACAAATAACCATTATGTGCCTCATGCAAAACCTTCCGGATCAATTCTTCATCTCTAGGTACACAAATTTGTCATGGTATAACAAACAACCATCCGAACCCACTCGAAAATCAGAGTCACTTTCTGATCCACACTTAGCTCTCTTAGTTTGCATCTCACTATCATTTTCTTGATCCTCACATATCTGTTAAACAAACAATGGCTTAGCTCTCAATTCTGCCAATATAGCACCATCATCAGACAATGCTAAACTCGTGCTCATAACTCTTAGAGCATACAAGGATTTCCTACTCAGGGCATCTGCAACCATATTTGCTTTTCCAGGATGGTAATCAATGACTAACTCATACTCTTTCAATAACTCGAGCCACTGCCTCTATCGTAAATTTAAATCCTTTTGATCCATCAAATACTTCAAACTCTTGTGATCCGTAAAGATTCGGCACTTCTCACCATATAAGTAATGTCGCCAAATCTTTAACATGAAAACAATCGCAGCCAACTCAAAATCATGAGTCGGATAATTCTTCTCGTGCGGTTTTAGCTATCTCGAGGCGTAAGTGACTACCTTACCCTCTTGCATCAACATGCAATCGAGACCATTAAGCGATGCGTCACTGAAAACAACAAACTCTTTCCCTGATTCTGGTTGAACCAAAACCGACGCCTCAGTCAACAATGTTTTCAATCTCTCAAAACTCTGTTGACATGCCTTCGTCCAATCATACTTGACATCCTTATGCAACAATTTCATCATTGGGGTAGCAATCACTAAGAACCCCTTTACGAAACGTCTGTAATATCCCGCTAGTCCCAAGAAGCTTCTAACTTCTGACACATTCCTCAACTGTTTCCAATCCATAATAGCCGAAATCTTACTCGAGTCGACTCGAATACCATCACCCGACACAATGTGTCCTAAAAATCCAACCTCTCGGAGCCAAAACTCACTCTTGCTAAACTTAGCATACAACTGCATATCTTTTAAAGTTTGCAAGACAAATCTCAAATGTTCCTCATGATCGTTCTCATCCCGATAATAGATCAATATGTCGTCAATGAAGACAGCCACAAACTTATCCACATACAGTCGAAAGACACGGTTCATCAAATCCATAAAAATCGCAGGTGCATTCTGATCGCTGTAAATCAGAGTTTTAAAATTTATAAAAGAATAATCAAACCTGGAAACTAACTCTGACAATGATTAAAGGCAAGTACACCTATCGAACAGTAGTATAGTTTAGGCAAGACCGGATTATCAAATCCAAAGGAACTAAAAGTACTAATACTAACATTCTTTTTATTATTTAGCCTAAAATAAGTGAAGTTTATTTATTAATCTAACTTAAATAACTACTAAACTAAAGACTCTAAGACAAAGAAGAATGAATTTGGAAAATAACTTTGGAAAAACTCAGTTGATTTCGACGATACCCTAAGAAGAATCCACCTAGACTTCGCTTGTTATCTAACACTGAACCATACGAATTAATTACTTAGTTTGATCCGTAAGACTCCCTAACGTATATTAAACCCTCTCTCGAGGCGAATAACGTCTAACCCTAGGTTAATTAGTGGAACTCTCGTTCTCTTATAATAAACCCCTAGAATAGCAGTAAATCGATCTGTGGATTCCCATATTAGGTTTCACCCTAATCCGACAAAATCTCGTCACCCTATCTCTAGGCGTGCGACCAACTCCGCTTAATTATGTTGGATCTACTCTTAGGTAGGGTCTATTCCTCCTCCACCTAAGCACATTAAATTTGGATTAAGCTCACATAATTAAGAACAAACTAAGTATTTATCATATAATTCAAATAATCAAATAACAAGATTCATCATATCCCCTTCGGGTATCCGAAGGGTTTAGTTCATAACAATAAAGGAAAACATCTCAAGAGAAAAGATAAAACAAAACATAAGAAATCCCTAAAACCCCTGAAGGAATTGAAGAGGAGATCCTCGAGTCTTGAGTATAACTCGCTTCTTGAGATGGATCAACGGCTATCCTCTGAGTGAATCCCCACAAATCGCCTTCTCTCGGCTTAGCACGACGCCCTAGACGATAGCTTTGGGCTCCCCCTTTCAGGTCATACTTAGAGGGTGTATTTATAGGCTTTTGAAATACGTTTCTTTCTCCCTAAGTATCCTTTTCCGAATGAAATTGCTCTTCCCCACGGTAGAGGCACGACCATGCCACACGCCCGTGTAAATCGTGGCCAGGCCGTGTTCAAATTTCTTTAATGAGACACGGCCGTGTGAGTCGGGGTTACACCGTGTTCTAGATGATCAGTGAGGCACGACCGTGTGATATTTGGTCCAGGCCGTGTCGATTTCATGCTTTGGCCCATTTGTCCCGTTTTAAGCATGTTTTGCGTTCTTTTCATCCCCTAGTGCTTTCCTGAGTATATATCATGAAAAGAAAGGATTAAGAGCACCAAATTACATAAAATAAGGGATAATTCATCCAAAAGCGTACTAAATGTGGGCCTAAAATATGTTACTATTTCGGTTTATCAAATACCCCCACACTTAAGCTTTTGCTTGTCCTCAAGCAAAATTCTCAACTTACAATTAAAACAAACTTTCTATAGTTCATAACAGTCATCGATAGTGTCTCATCATAATTCAGAGATAATTTATACATGGATAATTCAACTCAAAGTGTCCTAAAAATTCAAACAATATAAGTCTTATATTTTGTAGCACAAAACATAGGTGTTTCCCTTCATCTAAATAATTACCTTTAATTTGAAACCGACAAGGATTGACATCCTCACAAAAGATCCACTCAAATCACTCAAAGTGTTTAAGGTTCAAAATTTAGGCACTCAGAAGTCGAACATGAAGAGTTAATCCCATAGGCTTGCATAAAATCAAATCTCCACCACTGAAATATGAGATGAAACACAAATCAAAAGGTCTTTGTTAGGGTTGTAACGGGGCTAGGGTTAAGGTGTGGAGTAAGGCTGAATTAGAGGGTTAGAATCGAGATTGAATCGACAAATTACCTAACTAAGAACTAATGAACTAATAATAATTACATCAATTGAAAACTAATAATACTAACACTACGAGCTTCTTCTTCGAGATTTGGAATTTAAATAAATGTTTAAGCTTGTTTAATCACATAACTAATAATGAATATACTTCATCTTTTTTTTGGTTTTTTTTTGTAAGAACAATCATAAATACATAATAAAAGATAAATTACTGAAATAAAAACATAGTTAGGCTATTAATCAAATCAAATCTCGATATAAGGGTAATCAAATGGAATGGTGATAACAAAAACAAAGGGGTTCTGGGTTAATATTAGTGGGTGAGTCAATAAATGGGTTGTTAGGATTAAACGGGGTTCACTAGGGGTTAATTGTGAAGGTGGGTTTTTAGTGGAGTAAGTGGGTTAAATCCTAGGTGCCTTTATCATCTCTGCATATCAAATCAAAAAAATGTGGTCTCGACATGTATAATTGATGCAAGTTGTAGAATAACAGATCAATGTTGACATACTCATAATCAATAAAGTGAGCAAGAAAAAGAATTTATGCTCTATAAGGCTCAAAAAATCACAAAATTTATGGGTATTTTGATGTCAACCTCGTAAATTTCAAACTTCAAGATAATATTTAAACTCAGTTTGACAACCTAGCAAATTTTTAATTTCTAAAAAATAGACTTATCATGCTTGATTCTCTAGTATTCTTAGAATTTAATTATCAATGCACAATTATCAGTGACTTAATCTAAAACATATCAAAAAATCATAAATCATCAGAAATTCCATCCAAATTAGTAATATGAGTAATTTACTTTAAGAGAAGGCTAAATTCAGGCTTTGAGTTAGGTATCTTTTTAGGTTGTTCACCCCCCACACTTGAGATGTACATTGCCCTATATGTACAAAAATATATTATAACCTTGTAATAAAATCATCAGATATGGGGATAAGTGAAAACTTCCTGAATTTTTGGATGATTCCTTGAGAGGAGATTGTGCCTTTGGTGGTGGTGATGGGCCGTCTGGATGACGAACCTGCGCTAGATAAAGAAATTGGGAGGCTCGTGGAGAGTTAGCCAGGACATCTAGAGTAATATTAAAACTATACTAATAATGTAATTAAAGACAAGAAAGATAAAGAGAAGGAGACTAAGAAGAAAACTAAAATTAAAAGAAAAGATGAATGGACTGGGAGGTCCTTATTGTTGGGTGTGATTTCTAAGGCTGAGGTTATGGTGGTAGTGGTGGCGTGATTCCCAAGCAGCCTTAAGAACCTAAAAACAAGAAACTAAAACAAAATAAACTAAATTAAGTAGAAGAGAAGTAAAGATAAAGCAAATAAAGGAGAAGATAAAAATAAAAGAACAGATAATTGGTCTCAAAGACCCTTGGCTTGTTGTTTGGATGAAGCTGCCGGCATGAACTCAGGTGAATCGGTCTCCTTTGAGGAGATTGGCCTTTTACGCTTCTTTGCCATGGATATGGTTTTGTTCTAGCTCAAGAGTCTGAGGATTTATTAGGAAAAGGAAAAAAAAACAAAAGGGAGAAAAGAAAGAAAGGAAGAAGAAGAGAAGTAGGTAAGGAGAGAAAAGAAAGGGGCATGGTATTTAAATAGAATCTCAAGTCTGGCAATTTACCAGCCCGTGGGTTGAGGGTGTGTCGATTCACATAGCCGCATCGCACGACCGTGTCACAGGGTGTGTTGATTCTCTATGTTTGTTTTCGAGTCGCCCACGGTTGGAAGACACGGGCGTGTTCTGCCCGTGGTGGCAAGTTAGTAGCTTCGCACGGTCGTAAGGCACGGACGTGTTCTTCCCGTGGTTGGAAATTTAGTAGCTTCACACGATTATGGGTCACGGGTGTGTTCTTCCCGTGGTTGGAAACTCAGTAGCTTCACACGGTTATGGGGCAGGGCGTGCCCCTTTATCGGTGCTCGTGGTGTAGTGGTTGGATCTGTGATGTCGAAAGGTGGTTGGAATTGATTCGTACGGCCTCTGCTATGTCAGTACGGGGATTCTTATGGTCCACACGGCCACGGCCATGGCCGTTTATAAGGCCGTGTGTCCTGGAATTTTGCACCCCTTTTTAGTTTATAACTAAGTGTTCAGGAAGAAAAGAAGAAAAGAAAAATAAATTTAAAGCAAAATGTGAGAATAAATTATGTTAGTGCTCGGGTTGCCTCCCGAGAAGCGCTAGTTTATAGTCTTAAGCTAGACTCTCCTCTCATTTGCATTGTCAGGGTGGTTTGAGGAGTTAGAATTCCTTCCTCATGCTATCATTTTCGTCTTCGTGAAAAAATTTATGTCGAGATGTGTTTATAGTAAAAGTACCAAAAATAGGATTACTTACCTCGACTGTTCCGTGTGGGAAAACACTGGTTACCCTAAAAGATATTTCTTTGTTTGTACTAGGGTCCGGAGGAGATATTTGAGGATCTACCTGATCTAGCAGTACCTGGTCCCCTATTTTGTAGTGGTTTGTTGTTCCTATTAGCTCTTTTGGTGGCTCCTTCGATTTTGTCTTGTGTGGTTCAGGTTCTTCGTCGTGTATCCCTAATTTCTCCATGAAGTGTGTCTTCCACTCATCTAGATCATCGAACTGAATCCTTCGATCTTCATGAGTTATTTCTTTGTTGGCATGGGGTTTAGGATCGGGTTCAGTTGTATTCTTTGGTGGTGCTTCCTGAAAATAAGGGTTAACCGAATGGTTATCAGTAGAATTTACGTTCTCACCTTGATTACTCGATGTTCTAGCCGAATAGAGAGCCTTGATGGTAACTGTCTCATTACCTAAACAAAGTATGAGTCCTCCGAACTGTTCTTCTGTGTCGTCTCTTCTTAATGCCTCGAGGTAAGGTACGCGAGGTTGGTACTCCTTAATTACCGGTTTTGGCTTGTCTTGTGTTACCTCTACTTTACCTTTTTCTACCTCGTTTTCTTGTATTGGACTGGGTTCGTCTACTTCTTCGCTTTCTTGAGCTGTTATGGCTTGGATTTGCTCCTTTGGATTAATTTCAGTATTACTCGGTAGACGCCCTTGCGGTCATTCGGATAATAGCTTTGCAATTTCTCCGACTGACTGGGTAATTTCCCCGATTGCCTTTGTAAGTCCTCCAACTTGGTTCTTGATCTTTTTGATCGATGTTTGTTAGGTGTCGAGTGTTACCTCATTTTTTTGGAGACGAGATTCTGTGGATGCTATGAATTTGCTCAACGTCTCTTCAAGATTCGGCTTCTTTTCCTGTGGATAGGGCTGGTTTTGGAAATTTTGAGGAGGTTGTTGTCTTTGATTTCCTTGATTTCCTTGTCCTCCCCACGAAAAATTTGGGTTGTTCCTCCAGCCTGGATTATAATTATTACTATATGGGTTATTATTAGATCTGAAATTGTTACCTATATAGTTCATCTGCTCGCTCTCTGTGCTTGGTTGGTAGGGTGGGTACTCGAGGATTATCACAGTTCCACTTGCGTCATGCATCGCATGACCGGGATGTACTGCGAAGAACACAAACTATCAATCTTATTATTCATCAACTCTACCTGATTTGATAGCATGGTTACTGCATCGAGGTTGTAAACTCCGGCTGTTTTTGTTGGCCTGGTCCTTGTAACTTGCCACTGATAGTTATTCAGCGACATCTCTTCAATCAACTCGTAGGCTGCCTCAGGAGTTCTATTATTCAAGGTTCCACCGGCGGCTGAGACGATTAGTTGTCTCGTTGAAGGATTCACACCATTATAAAAAGTTTGGACTTGGAGCCACAAAGGTAAACCATGGTGCGGACACCTTCTCAAGAGATCCTTATATCTCTCCCATGCATCGTATAATGTCTCTAAATCCATCTGCACAAAAGAAGAGATATCATTACGTAATTTGGCCGTTTTGGCCGGTGGGAAATATTTTAATAAAAATTTTTCGGTCATTTGTTCCCATGTAGTGATTGACCCTCGTGGTAACGAGTTTAACCACTGTTTAGCTTTATTCTTTAATGAAAAGGGAAATAACTGAAGTCGTATGGCATCATTAGAAACGCCATTTATTTTGAAGGCATCACAGAATTCTAAAAAATTAGCTATATGAGCGTTTAGATCTTCGTCCTGTAAACCATCAAATTGAACAAACTGTTGAATCATTTGTATAGTGTTAGGCTTTAATTCAAAATTTTTAGCAGCTATAGCAGGCCTAACAATACTAGATTCGGCTCCTGTTAAATGTGGTTTAGCATAATCAAACATAGTACGAGGAGCATTATTTTCTTCCACATCTTGTGGTGGAAGATTATTTTAAATCCATCCCTTCAATAGGATTGGATTTGTCTTCTCGCTCTCCTTGGTAATTTAGGGCTCGCCTAATTTCCTGCGATTTCTCCGAGCGGTAGCTTCAATATCACTGTCGTATTCTAAAGGTCCTCTCGGGTTCCTTCTAGTCATAAACTAGAGGTACCTGCTAGGAAAAGAAAGAAAGAAAGTTTAGCAAATTTAAAATTAAAACTAAAAATAAAAATAAATTGCTAAAAATAAAAATAATGGCTAAAGTAATAAAAATACAGTTTTCTTAATATTTTAGTCCCCGGCAACGACGCCAAAAACTTGATCGCTGTAAATCAGAGTTTTAAAATTTATAAAAGAATGATCGAACTTGGAAACTAACTCTGACAACGATTAAAGGCAAGTGCACCTATCGAACAGTACTATAGTTTAGGCAAGACCGGATTATCGACCCAAAGGAACTAAAAGTACTAATACTAACATTATTTTTATTATTTAGCCTAAAATAAGTGAAGTTTGTTTATTAATCTAAATTAAATAACTACTAAACTAAAGACTCTAAGACAAAGAAGAATGAATTTGGAAAATAACTTTGGAAAAACTCAGTTGATTTCGACGATACCCTAAGAAGAATCCATCTAGACTTCACTTGTTATCTAACACTGAACCATACGATTTAATTACTTAGTTTGATCCGTAAGACTCCCTAACGTATATTAAACCCTCTCTCGAGGTGAATAACGTCTAACCCTAGGTTAATTAGTGGAACTCTCGTTCTCTTATAATAACCCCCTAGAATAGCAGTAAATCGATCTGTGGATTCCCATATTAGGTTTCACCCTAATCTGGCAAAATCTCGTCACCCTATCTCTAGGCGTGCGATCAACTCCACTTAATTATGTTGGATCTACTCTTAGGCAGGGTCTATTCCTCCTCCACCTAAGCACATTAAATTTGGATTAAGCTCACATAATTAAGAACAAACTAAGTATTTATCATATAATTCAAATAATCAAATAACAACATTCATCATATCCCCTTCGGGTATCCAAAGGGTTTAGTTCATAACAATAAAGGAAAACATCTCAAGAGAAAAGATAAAACAAAACATAAGAAATCCCGAAAACCCCCTGAAGGAATTGAAGAGGAGATCCTCTGTCTTGAGTATAACTTCGGCTTCTTGAGATGGATCAACTGGCTATCCCTGAGTGAATCCCCACAAATCTGCCTTCTCTAGCTTAGCACGACGCCCCTAGACGATAGCTTTGGGCTCTCCCCTTCAGGTCATACTTAGGGTGTATTTATAGGCTTTTGAAATACGTTTTTTTCTCCCTAAGTATCCTTTCCCGAATGAAATTTCTCTTCTCCACGGCAAAGGCACGGCCATGGCACACGCCCTTGTAAATCGTGGCCAGGCCGTGTTCAGATTTCTTTAATGAGACACGGCCGTGTGAGTCGGGGTTAGACCGTGTTCTAAATGATCAGTGAGGCATGGCCGTGTGATCTTTGGTCCAGGCCATGTCGATTTCATGCTTTGGCCCATTTGTCCCGTTTTAAGCCCGTTTTGCATTCTTTTCATCCCCTGGTGCTTTCCTGAGTATATATCATGAAAAGAAAGGATTAAGAGCACCAAATTACATAAAATAAGGGATAATTCATCCAAAAGCGTACTAAAAGTGGGCCTAAAATATGTTACTATTTCGGTTTATCACATTCGTTAAACCAAACGACATGACCAAAAAACTCATAATGGCCATACCTTGTTCGAAATACAGTTTTCAACACATCTTGCTCTTTCACTCTCAACTGCTAATAACCAGACCTCTGGTCGATCTTGGAGAACACTGTAGCTCCTTTCAGTTGATCAAAAAGATCATCAATTCTTGGTAAAGGATACTTATTCTTCACCGTCACTTTGTTAAGTTGCCTATAGTCTATACACAACCTCATAGACCCATCTTTCTTTTTCACAAATAGTACCAGAGCACCCCACGGTGAGTAGCTCGGTCTTGCAAAACCCTTATCTGTCAACTCTTGCAATTGAACCTTCAGTTCTTTCAACTATAAAGGTGCCATTCTATACAGGGCAATTGAAATAGGTGCCGTTCCCAGAACTAACTCAATCCCAAACTCGACCTCTCTCTCTTGAGGTAATCCGGGTAACTCTTCTGGAAATACATCTGAATACTCATATACCACCGGCACTGTATCAAACTTTACTCCAACCTCTTGAGTATTCAAAATAAAGGCGAGATAGGACTCACACCCTTTTCTCAAACATTTCTCAGCCACTAGGGAAGAAATCATTACTGGTAGACTATCCGATCCACCTGATTCAACCCTAACAACATCTCCACTCTCACATTTCAATTCGATAAACTTACTACCAAAGTTCACTAAGACACTATGGGTAGTCAACCAATCCATGCCAAGGATTAAGTCAAACTCATCAAAAGGAAACAACATAAGGTTTGCCGAAAAGCAATGACTCTTAATCAACAAAAGACAATTCTTACACACCTTGTCCACTAACACGTATTTTCCCAACGGGTTTGACACCTTAACCACAATGTCCGTAGACTCAACAGTCATACTCAAACTAGATGCTAATCTCATGCAAATATAAGAGTGAGTAGACTCCGGATCAATTAAAGCAATAACAAAGGTGTCATAGAGAGAAAAAGTACCCGTTATCACATCTGGGGATGATGCCTCTTCGCAGGCGCGAATGGCATAAGTCCTCGCAGGTGCCCGACCCTCCTGGTCTCACAAAGAGTCTCTCGGACGCACCTCTACCACTATTCCCACCTCTCGGGTTCCTTGGTGGTCTACCCCTTGTAGACACATCACTAGGTCTCATCTCTTGTTTCTCTTCCTTATCATCCCTCTTAGGGCAATTTCGGATAAAGTGGTCAGGGGAACCACACTTATAACATTTTCAGCTATTTCGCCAACACTCTTCGGTGTGATATCTACCACAATTTGGACACTCCGATTTGTTTTTCGCATTGCCCACACTTTCCATTGAGGTAGCTTGGACTCTCGAACCCGGACGAGTGTGGTCCAAGTCTCGATGTGAATATCCCACTGATGCTGTCATCCGAGGATTCACTTCCCTAGATCTTTTCGACTGGGCTTGGTACGACTTGCCCATTGGCCTCTTTCTCGCATCTCGGGCTTCACTCACAGCCCTTCTCTTTTCTTTACCCAACTCTTCGCCCTTACTTGCCCTCTCGACCAACACAACAAACTCTTTCAACTCCAAGATACCAACTAGGATTTTGATATCCTCATTCAGTCCATCTTCGAACCGCTTACACAGAATAGTCTCCGTCGACACATTCTTGGGCGTATTTGCTAAGCCTCACAAACTCACGCTCATATTCTGCTACTGACATTCTTCTTTGCTTCAACTCAAGGAATTCCTTCCTTTTTCGATCAGTAAATCGTTGGCTTATGTACTTCTTCCAAAACTCTTCCAGAAAGAAGTCCCACGTCACCCGCTCTCTCGGGACTACTGACGTCAACGTCTTCCACCAATGGTATGCTGAGTCCCTCATCAAAGACACAACACACTTCAAGCTCTCTTCAGGTGTACATGAGAGTTCATCAAACACTCTCATTGAGTTCTCTAGCCAGAACTCCGCCCTTTCAGGGTCATCATCTACCTTATCTCTAAACTCCTCAGCCCCGTGTTTCCTAATCTTATCCACCGGGGGTTTCGATATCCTCACTACATCATTACCTTGAGGAGTCACTGGATTTGGCTGAGGCATAGGAGGAGGTGGAGGAGGTTGAGCATTAGGGTTCGCTTGAACATAATCCGAGTACCAATTACTCATCATCTGGAGAAAGGCTTCACGAGCCTCTTCCCTTGACCCCTAACCTCGGGTCCACTCTCTCTGGTCACGGTTCCTGCGTAGGAGCCGCGCAGATTACTACCGCTTCTTCATCAGCGATCGATTGATCGGGATCCATATACTATTTAAAACAAGGTTTAAAATCATCAGAAACCACCACACTATCATTGTACATTTATGGCATGTATAGCTAGACTCTTACACCCGCTACGGTAGTCTTAGAATCGACTGAACCATAGCTCTAATACCACTAAATGTAAAACCCCTTACCCGTAATCCCCGCCGGAACTGGGTCCGAGGCATTATCGAATTAAAACTACTTGGTCGCCACTTAGGCTCAACGTGACTACTCTCCTTAAGTTACCACGACAACCTCATTTTTTGAGTTACGGGGCATTACTCAAATACACGAGGGCTCTCGAGACCATATCGGAAACTCTTACTGTCTCAAAATTTTTCTCCATCTAGACAGGGACTACACGCCCGTGCTAGATGATACACGCCCGTGTGTAGTCACACATGCCCATGTCCACAACCCGTGCACAAAACTCAACCATTCTGCCAAAGTCCCACGGCTAGGTCACACGCTCATGTTCACCACCCGTGGTGCACACTGACTACTTCACACGGCCTTAAAATCTAGAAATACGTCTGTGTGGCTAGCCCGTGGCCAACACTGAATAACTCACATGTCCTAGGCACACGCCCGTGTGACTAGTCCGTGGTCTAATCTGACTTAAAATACTAACATGCAGGGGACACACGGCTAAGTCACACGCCCATGGGCTGACCGTGTGTCACACATGGTCTAGACACACGCCCGTGTGTCTACCTACATGGACAAGAACAAAGCTATTTGTCATGCCCCTTCTCACCCCCTAGCATACACAACATGTACTCATTCAACACATCCATAATCAACTCAATTTCAAACACAATCTTACATGGATAACTACATCTTTTCATATAATAAAATAGCCAACAACTATGACATTATACAAAATAGATTATCCATCTAAAGGCCAACATGACTTAGCTATTTACAACCAAAAATCACTAACTTGTCTAGCCCCTATACATGCCATATACAAAACATTTAATCCAATGTACCAGAGTGTGCTGATAGTGTGGGCGATCTTCCAATTGATCCACGTATCTCGATTCAACTCTATCACTCTATAAGATAAGGGAAAAGAAAGGGAGTAAGCTTTGAACTTAGTGAGTTTACACATAAAAAATTAAGCATCATAATATAAGCTAAACAACAATTAGCACTATACTAACATAAGTAATTCACAACTATGCTTACTCTTTCTATCCTTTACCACATATCCAACACATCATGAGTCACATACTCATAAGCATTGACATGCACCCCTGCATTCAATATCGCATTTACACAATATGCAACACATCATTATTTCACAATAACACATCCACACATCTACACTACTCACTAATACATCCACACAGCTACTCTCTCGGTGGTTTCACACTTAGCCTACCACAATCGATATAATAAGGTGGTATCGCACTTAGCCTACCAATAAGGTAATCATAAAGGTCTCGCACTTAGCCCACTAAACAATATACTTAGCGATAGCATCGCACATAGCCCAGCTCATCATTGCTAAGTATTGGGGTAGCATCGCACTTAGCTTACCATCAAGCATTATCACTACACATTCACATATCTACTTTGTAGTTCATTCATTCATTCGTTCACTATAACTAACTCATTCATTCCACATGAACCATATAGGTTCTCAACCATGCTATACTCTAGCTAGCAATGACAAAGTATACGCATAATGCATTGTTTATACGTAAACTTACCTCGGTACTCAAAAAGTATGGAGATGTGGAATTTAGTCAACAACCTTGCCCTTGCCTCGGTTTCGATCCGGGCTTCGTCTTTCTTGATCCATAATGACAAATCAACACATTCAATACACACATTGACTAAATTGACCTTTATCTCATACTTTAGCAAAATCCCCATTTTTCCCCTAATCATTCTCATATTTACACTTTTGCCCCAAGGCCCATAAAGTGATTTTTATTCAACTTTCTAGCCTTTCATGCTTATCCAAATCACTTACTCAATTAAAGCTATCATCAATTCTCACTAATTCTCACATGTATGACCAAACTCAAGACTTTCACAAACTAGTCCTTACATGCATTTTTCATGGAATTCACTTAGTAAAAGATGTTTCTACAACATCAAGATTTCATATTCTTCCATAAAACATCAAAATACATGCATGTCATACATGGGTACATTTTTGAACATCCATTTTAGCTCATCATATAGCTAAAAATAGCTTACTCATGCTACTAGGGCTTCAAAAATACGAAGAATATCAAAAACGGGCTAGAATACACTTACTAGCTAGCTTGAAAAGTTGAAGAGCCCTAACAATGGCTTCTCTCAAATTTTTGGCAGTCTTGGAGAAGAAGATGAATGAATTTTGTCATCTTTTCTCCTATTTTAATCATTTAATTGTCAAATGACCAAAATACCCTTTTTTGACAAACTTCTTAATTTAACCCATCCATGCCCAAATTTGTCCAAAAATTAGAAGTTGTGAAAATTACTCATTAAGGACTTCTAATTGATATTCTAAAGCAATTTCACACAAATAGCTTCTAGAATGTCACATTTTGCAACTTTTGAAATTTAGTCCTTCTAGACAGTTCAATCACAATTTAACAAAATTGCTTCATGAAACTTTCACACTAGCATGCAAACATGGCATAGACCTCAAAAACTCATATTTATGCCTCGAATTTGTGGTCTCGCACCACTATTCCGACTAGGCCCTAAATCGAGATGTTACAAACACAATTAATTCAACAATTCAAATTCAATATACAAAATTATCAACACCTAGTTCAATTCTCTTCAATACTCAATTCTCATCCATAACAATTCCTCACTTTCATACATAACTATATGTTCAATGAACAAGCATTTACCAAGATACTTAATCTCAGTTTTTCCATCATTCATTCACATAACTATCCATTTATCTCATACACACTTCATCAACCACATAGGCTCAGTACGTACCTCTACCATCACGTATTTATCTACCATATTTACCATTCAATGCTCAATACCATTATTCGTTCAGTCCTCTTTCAACCTTCGATGATTTAGCAAACAGTGCAACTTAATTAGCCAAAGCTATAATAATTTCGCAGACTTAGTGCCATTTAAATTAGCCGAAGCTATAATATTATCGCACACTTAGTGCCATTTCTTAAAATCGAAGATATCTCAATATCGCACACACAGTGCCAACTATTTTAACCAAGGCATTCCTTTATCTCGCACACTTATAGTGCAATTCATTGTAATAACCTTTATAATTACGCACACATAGTGCTACATTTCTTTGAATTTACATTCCACATTTCTAGATCAACAATCACATTTCTATTCATTTCATAACAAATAAACATTGTTTAAACAATTTGTATTATACACAAACTTACCTCGGACATAAAATCACGATATAAGTCGATTAATTGAGCACCATGTTCTTGCCTCGATCTAAATCCGAGTTCCTCTTGTCTTGATCTAAACATATTCAAATTTAACTCTTTTATTCACCAAATCATTCAATTCAATCCAAAAACACACATTTAGGGCATTTTACAAAATAGCTCTCACATCTGCACATTTTGACATTTTAGTCCCTATTTCATAAAACCATCAAATACACATAATTTCCATTTATCCATGCTTTGCCGAATCTTCCTCATGTTCATACTAGTCCACATATTTCATTTATTTCACATTTTAGTCCTTAAATTTCTCATTTTCACAATTTAGCCCATTTTTGACATTTTTGCTAAAAATCACTTTACAAAAAATTAAAATCTATCAACAATTATTCATTATTCATCATTGACTACCACAAAGCTCAAACATTTATCAATGGCATCTTTCAAAATCACCAACAAATTTAAAAATTAAGACATGGGTTAGCTAGAGCAGAAAGCAACGATCACAAAAACGTAAAAAATCATCAAAAACCAAACAAAACTCGTACCTCAATCAAGCTATGCAAGTGCCGAATGTTCGGCATTAACTAGGATTAATGCTTTTATTTATGTTTTACTTAATTAAAAATATAACTTAAATCATCATTTACCATTTTGCCCTTAATGAATTAACCATTAAAACATATAATGGTTGTCCATATTAGTCCACTATCAATTATAATGGTATAATTACCATTTAAGGCCATCACATTCAAAAGCCAACTCATTTAAGCATATTAACAATTAGCACACAACTTTTTCATTTTATACGATTAAGTCCTTTTGCAAAGTAAGCATACAAACGATAAAATTTTCATACAAAATTTTCACACATGCTTAATCACATTCTGTAAGCACTAGAAATAATATTAAAATATTTTTCTGACCTCAAATTTGGGGTCCCGAAACTACTGTTCTGACTAGGGTCTAAACCGGGCTGTTACAACTCTCCCCCCTTAGGGATTTTCGTCCCCGAAAATCTTACCAGTGAATAGATTCGGATATTGCTCTCTCATAACATCTTCAGGATCCCACGTAGCCTCTTCAACTCCATGTTTGTGCCACAACACTTTCACTAAAGAAATTTTCTTATTTCTCAATTCTTTGATCTCACGTCCCAGAATTTGAATTGGTTCTTCATTATACGACAGATCAGACTGAATCTCAACCTCAATAGGAGCAATCACATGCGATGGATCAGATCTGTATTGTCGGAGCATCGATACATGAAACACATTATGAATCTTCTCTAGCTCAGGTGGCAACAATAATCTACAAGCAACCGGCCCGATATGTTCGATAATCTCATACGGCCTGATAAACCTCGGACTCAATTTGCCTTTTCTGCCGAAGCAAAGTATTTTCTTCCACGGAGATACTTTCAAGAACACTTTATCACCGATCTCAAACTCAATATCTTTTCGTTTCAAATCTGCATAAGACTTCTGACGATCTGATGCGGCTTTCAGACTGTCACGAATCACTTTCACTTTCTGCTCAGTTTCTTTTATCAAATCAACCCCGTGAATCTTATTCTCACTAAGCTCAGACCAATACAATGGAGTTCTGCATTTACGACTGTAAAGAGCCTCATATGGTGCCATTTTAATGCTAGATTGAAAACTATTATTTTACGCAAATTCAATCAATGGAAAATGCTTTTCCCATGTACTTTCAAACTCAAGAATAAAACATCTCAACATATCCTCGAGAATCTGAATGATCCTCTCAGATTGACCATCCGTTTGCGGATGAAATGCGGTACTGAATTGCAATTTTGTACCTAAAGCCTCATGCAGTTTCTTCCAAAACCGTGAAGTAAACCTCGGACCTCTGCCAGACACAATAGATAATGGCACTCCGTGCAATCTCACAATATCAGAAATATAAAGCTCAGCTAACTTATCAAGTGAGTAATCAAATCGTACCGGAATAAAATAAGCTGATTTCGTTAATCTGTCAACTATCACCCAGATTGCATCTTTCTTTCTCAGAGATAAAGGCAATCCCGACACAAAGTCCATTGTGATTCTCTCCCATTTCCACTCAGGAATCATGATTGGTTGTAACAAACCGGATGGAACCTGGTGTTCAGCTTTGACTTGTTAACAAACTAAGCATACCGAAACAAACTTTAAGATATCCCGTTTCATACCATGCCACCAATAAAACTATTTCAGATCATTATACATTCTCGTACTTCCCGGATGAACAGACATACGACTATTATGAGCTTCGTTCAAAATCAACTGGATCAACTCTGAATTTTTCAGAATACAAATCAGATCTCTGAATCTCAAAAAACCATCATCATCAACTCAAAATTTTGATTCAGAATTTAAACCACACTAAGCTCGTTTTGCCATCATCTCAGCATCACTTTTCTGGGCATCACAAATCTGATGTAAAAACATTGGCCTCACTTTCAACTCAGCCAAAATCGAACCATCATCACACAGATCTATTTGAGTACTCAGTGCTCGTAAAGCAAATAAAGACTTTCGGCTCAAAGCGTCAGCAACCACGTTAGCTTTTCCGGAATGATAATCTATTACTAATTCATAGTCTTTTAGTAATTCTAACCATCATCACTGTCTCAAATTCAATTCTTTCTGAGTCATCAAATATTTCAAGCTCTTGTGATCAGTATAAATGTGACACTTCTCACCAAATAAGTAGTGACGCCAAATCTTCAATGCGAATACAATAGCGGCTAATTCGAGATCGTGAGTCAGATAGTTCTTTTCATGCGGCTTTAACTGTCTTGAAGCATAAGCTATAACTTTGCCTTCTTGCATCAACATGCAGCCTAAACCATTCAACGACTGTAAACTATGAATTCTTTACCCGATTCAGGTTGAACTAACACTTGTGCTTCTGTTAATAATGCTTTCAACTGTTCAAAACTCTGCTGACACTTTTCTGACCATTCAAATTTAACATCTTTCTGTAGCAATTTCGTCAACGGAGTTGCAATCATCGAGAAGCCTTTCATAAATTTTATATAATATCCTGCTAATCCCAGAAAACTACGGACTTCAGATACATTTCTCGGAGGTTTCCAATCTAAAATTGCTGAAATCTTGTTCGGATCAACTCGTATTCTTGTAGCTGGCACTATATGTCCCAGAAAACCAACTTCGCGCAACCAGAACTCACATTTGCTAAACTTTGCATACAATTGCTTCTCACGCAGAGTCTGTAACACGATTCACAAATGATCGGCATGCTGCGTCTCGTCAAAAGAATAAATCAAAATATCATCAATAAACACCACAACAAATTGATCCAAATACGGTTTGAATATCTGATTCATCAAATCAATAAACACTACAGGAGCATTCGTTAGTCCGAAAGGCATAACTAAGAATTCATAATGTCCATACCTCGTTCTGAAAGCAGTTTTCAGTACATCTAATTCTTTGACTCTCAACTGATAATATCCTGATCTCAAATCTATTTTCAAAAACACTGTAGCTCCCTTTAACTGATCAAACAAATCATCAATTTGTGGTAGAGGATACGTATTATTTATCGTCACTTTATTCAACTGCCAATAATCAATACACATCCTCATAGTACCATCTTTCTTTTTCACAAACAACACTGGAGCACCCCAGGGCGAGAAACTCGGTCGTGCAAATTCTTTATCGATCAAATCTTGCAACTGAGATTTTAACTCTTTCAATTCTGTCGGTGCCATTCTATATGGAGCTATTGAGATAAGAGTCGTCCCCGGCACTAAGTCTGTAATACCCCTAACCCATAACCATCGCCGGTCTAGGGTTAAGAAGCATTACCGATCAATTCGAAACATTTTCTAACATTTTACATCACAAAGTCTATCATCATCCAAATATAACAAATTATATACATATAGTCCCTTAATGAGGTCTACGAAACCTTATACACCTGTTAGAAAGGGGTCGGGTGTAACACCCCAAACCCAACCTAGACGTTATGGTCGAATCAGGCGTGTCACATTGAAGTGTTTTTCGAAAATTATGTTTTCATTGAAAACCCTTCTTGAAATTTCAAACTTCTTGCCATTTAAAACTTGTACAAACCTCAGTTTGCATTTTTATATTTTCAATCGCGGTTTATTAAAGAGTTATTCTCTTTAAAAACGTTATTACCTTTAAAACCTTATTTCTTACAAGAGCTTAATTTAAAATAAATTATTTACGAAAACGTGATATTTAAAATTGAGTTGCGGAAAAATAGTGTTTGAAAATAGTTATTATTTTGGAAAACCGGTTCTACTTCTAGCAGATATAAATCACCATCAGTAAAATCCAAAATTTAAAATCCAGAATTTTTAGAGGCCTTATTACAACCCGAATCAAAACCAATAGCCCAATATAAAAGAAATATATAAGTCTAAAACAACCATCAGTGAACGTGTGGCCACCTCCGAGTCCCTCGCGGCTCCAAATCGTCTAAGGCTGGGGATTACCTGTACAGTTAAAAGAAAGGGTGAGTTTATAAAAACTCAGTGTGTAATCCCCTATCATTTAGTCCGTAATATATGCAGTAACAGTCTGGACTTGAGCCCTTTTCAGTAACAGGACACTGTGGGCTTTAACACAAAATAGTAACAGTGCAGTGTGGGCTTTAGCCCATTACAGTATCAGAATCAGAAACAGAATACATGTGGGCCTAAGCCCAATACAGTGACATTATCAGTAACAGAAATGCAACAATGCAATCATGCAACCCATCCCAATCCCGCCAACACACCACCCGTATCAATAAACACACCATGTGGGGATAAAATCAACCCACCCAGCCAACACACCAATATCGCACTCTGCCATGCGGCACTAATCGAGTGCGCAAAAAGTCGCGAAGAATCGTAATGGCTAAGAGCCATAAAAAAGATAGCTATAACGCCATGAGTATAGTAATATGATTGGCACAAAGCCATCGGTAGTAGTAATATGACCGCCACACAGCCATCAGTAACGGTAACATGATCAGCACACAGCCATCAGTAACGGTAATATGATCGACACACAGCCATTAGTAACGGTAATATGATCGGCACAAAGCCATCAGTAGCATCGTAACAAGCTGCCAGCAACGGTATCGTAGCAAAGCTACTAGTAACAGTATCGTAGCAAAGCTGCCATTAACAGTATATGTGGCAAAGCCACCAGTAATAGTGATTGTGGCAGAGCCACCGATCTGATGATTTCCCCATAGCAAAGATCCCAACCCCATGCAGTATGTCGTGTATGCAAAATGCCATGCTCAGAATCAGTCATACAAATCACGGACAAATCAATCATTTATCGCAGGCAAATCAATCATTTACCCTCGAGGGGTAAAATAGTCATTTTACCCTATGGGGGATATCGGTCAATTCACCTAACAGAGGAATTACAGTCATTTTACCTACAGGGGCATCACGATCATTCTACCTTACTAGGGGCATTACGGTCATTTTACCTTAACAGGGCATTACAGTCATTTTACCCTACAGGGGCATTACGATTATTTTACCCTACAAGGGTATTACGGTCATTTTACCCTACAAGGGCATTACGGTCATTTTACCCTACAGGGGTATTACAGTCATTTTACCCTACAGGGGTATTACGGTCATTTAACAACCATTCCAAAGGTCTACAGTCACCTCGAGCGACACATATAACATATTTGGTCAAAACAGTGTAAATGGGCCCAAAGCCCAATATTTGGCCCAAATGGGCCCACAAGCTCGTGTGGCCCATTTAGCCCAATTCAGTCACGGCTATGTGAACGTTATAGCCTAGTTCAGTAATTGCCACTTATCATGGATTTATTCTATATGGGGCCCACGAGCCCATTGGGCCTGCACGGTCCATTTTAGCCTAACGAAGCCCATAACGGCCCAAGAGCACGAGGATGCTCGAGGTGGCCTCTACAGTCTACCGCCCATGATTGTGGGCTCAGTTTACCATACGAACGATCGCACGCTCGTGAGGCCTCAAATGCCAAAGTTTTGGCTTTTTAGCTTTTCAGTTTTTGCCGACTCACAAAAATGATAGTGTGATTACACACCTTATTACGAAGTCGTTCCAAGATCTACGAGCACCCGACCTTGTTTGAATGAGGGCGACCTTAATCCCTCAACGAACGCTATTCAGAATGATCACACGCCTTCGCTGCTTTCTTAAAGTGCAGTCAAGAACCGATTAGTAAGTGGTAGGGCATATTCGGCCAACCCCAAGAAGCATGAGGTAACCTTATTATCTTACCGTACGTTTTGAGAACGAAAGTGTGACTCCTCCAAGCCGTTCACACTCCACCACTCCTGAAGGAAGACCCTAGAATCGAAATGTGTGCGGTACGAGAAGAATGAAATAACAATCGGTTAATGGGGTTATTTGGTTTTGGAAAAGAAAGGAAGAGCATAGGTGAATTCGGTTTTAAAAGTAAAGCAGAGAATAGATTTTGAACACTTACCGATTGTCAGAGGCGTTGCAAAATCCAAACAGAGAGGGGAGAACTTTCGGTCATAAGCCGAAAAAGAAGAAAGAGTCACAAGGCTAGAGAGAAAGGTTCAGCCGAAAGAATCAATAGACAAGAAGAGATGAAATAGGCAATTGGTCGAGACTTGAAAAGAATAGAGAAGAAAGGGAGTTTCAAAAGATGTTGGTGCAAAAGATAGGAGAGGAATGAACTTGAAAACAAAATTGTTTACTTTACCTAAATGGTCAGAGTTGAATGCCCAAAATGCACAAATGACCCCTTGCAAATTCGGCACAAGAGAGCAGAGAAAGAAAAACCTTAACAGTTTCAGAAAACCGGTGACAAACTGACCAAGACTGAGAGGAAACCCCCCAGCCAAATTCCTATCCCCCAATTCAGCACCCACACTCTTACACACTTTCACTTCCTTGATTCTCTCCAAATACTCTCCTTAATCCTCTCCATGATTTGCTCCTACAATCTCTCCATGACCAATTCAAACACCTCTTCAGCAGTGTTTCAGTCCAACTCTTCTACCTTCCCAGCTCAAGCAGCAAAATAAACACTCCATTGCTTATTCCAGGATTTGAACCTCAGACCTCATAGTTTCCCAACACGCCACTTGCCACTAGGCCACAAGCTCTTCTTGTGTCATAAACAAGCATTATTACTAATAAAGCCTATGTGCCAGTGTCTAGGTTCATTTAAGGTAAAAATAAAAATTTTGTAAGAGCCAAGACTTGAACCCAGGCTTCTCAAATACTCCCATACACACCCAAATTACTTAGCCATTAAAGCAAACAAGCAATTTGTGTCATTTCCTTACACACATAAACTTTTATGTGCAGTCTCCTAGCTGATCCCACACTCAAGGCCCATTCCTTCTAGGCCCAAATTCGGGGCGTTACAATTCACCCCTCCTTAAAGAAATTTTGTCCTCAAAATTTCCAACTGTCAGAATAGTCGCACAACATAGACTTTACCACCATGCTCCCGCTGCGCACTCTGATTTCAAAACATTTATACACCTTTAGCTTTATCTTGAAAGCTCTTACACACACCCAGAACATCTAACCATTGGAGTAAATAGATTACAATTTCTATACCAAAATCATCACATCCAACCATTTCCAAACACACACATGATAAATACCAAATTTAAACTCAAGTGTTTCAATTTACTCTAACTAGAGTAGTATAGTCTAATCTCTAAAACAATCATAGTATTTCCTAACCTATTGCATTTAAGTTTTAAACTAACAATGGTATTCAGAAAACTTAGGGATTCGGCACCGGAGACTCGGTGTTCCACACTTTCCAGAAGAGTATCTCAAAACACTTCACATATTCGAAAACAACCTTTTGAAATCCAAAAATTTTAAAATCCATTACATAGCCAAGTTTTACAACCGGGCTATGATACCACTAAATGTAACACCCCAAACCCGGCTTAGACGTTATGACCGAATCTGACGTGTCACATTGAATTATTTTTCAAAAACTATGTTTTCATTGAAAACCCTTCTTGAAATTTCAAACTTCTTGCCATTTAAAACTTGTACAAACTTTAGTTTACGTTTGTTTATTTTCAATCGCGGTTTATTAAAGAGTTATTCTCTTTTAAAAACGTTATTACATTTAAAACCTTATTTGTTGCAGAAGCTTAATTTAAAACAAATTATTTACGAAAACGTGGTATTTAAAATTGAGTTGCAGAAACGTAGCGTTTGAAAATAGTTATTGCTTTGGAAAACCGGTTCTACTTCTAGCAGATATAAATCACCATCAATAAAATCCCAAATTTAAAATCCAGAAATTATAGAGGCCTTATTACAACCCGAGTCAAAATCAATAGCCCAATATAAAAGAAATATATAAGTCTAAAACAACCATCAGCAAACGTGTGGCCACCTCCGAGTCCCTCGCCGCTCCAAATCGTCTAAGGCTGGGGATTACCTGTACAGTTAAAAGAAAGGATGAGTTTATGAAAACTCAGTGTGTAATCCCCTATCATTCAGTCCGTAATATATGTAGTAACAGTCTGGACCTGAGCCCTTTTTAGTAACAGAACACTGTGGGCTTTAACCCAAAATAGTAACAGTGTAGTGTGGGCTTTAGCCCATTACAGTATCAAAATTAGAAACAGAATACATGTGGGCCTAAGCCCAATATAGTGACAGTATCAGTAATAGAAATGCAACAATGCAATCATGCAACCCATCCCAATCTCGCCAACACACCACCCGTACCAACCAACACACCATGTGGGGATAATATCGACCCACCCAGCCAACACACCAATATCGCACTCTGGTTGCGGCACTAATCGATGACGCAAAGAAAGTCGCCAAGAATCAAAATGGCTAAGAGCCATAAACAGGATAGCTATAACGCCATGAGTACAGTAATATGATTGGCACAAAGCCATTAGTAGTAGTAATATGATCGGCACACAACCATCAGTAACGGTAATATGATCGGCACACAGCCATCAGTAACGGTAATATGATCGGCACATAGCCATCAGTAACAGTAATATGATCAGCACACACCCATCAGTAGCATCGCAGCAAGCTGCAAGCAACGGTATCACAGCAAAGCTGCCAGTAACAGTATCGCAGTAAAGCTGCCAATAACAATATATGTGGCAAAGCCACCAGTAACAGTGATTGTGGCAGAGCCACCAGTATAGTACTTCCTCCAAAGCAGTATCCCAACCCCATGCAGTATGTCGTGTATCCAAAATGCCATGCTCAGAATTAGTCATACAAATCATTTACAAATCAATCATTTTCATCGCAGACAAATCAATCATTTATCGCAGGCAAATCAATCATTTACCCTCGAGGGGCAAAATAGCAATTTTACCATTTGGGGGTATTTCAGTCAATTCATCTAATAGAGGTATTACAGTCATTTTACCTACAGGGGCATCACGGTCATTCTACCTTAACAGGGGCATTACGGTTATTTTACCTTAAAAGGGCATTACGGTCATTTTACCCTACATGTGTATTACGGTCATTTTACCGTACAGGGGCATTACGGTCATTTTACCATACAGGGGTATTACGGTTATTTTACCCTACAGGGGCATTACGGTCATTTAACCCTACAGGGGTATTACGGTCATTCTACCCTACAGAGGTATTACGGTCATTTAACAACCTTCCCAAAGGTGTAAATGCGCCCAAAGCCCAATATTCGGCCCAAATAGGCCCACAAGCTCGTGTGGCCCATTTAGCCCAATTCAGTCATGGCTATGTGAACGTTATAGCCCAGTTCAATAACTGCCACTTATCGTGGATTTATTCTGTGTGGGGCCCACGAGCCCATTGGGCCCACACGACCCATTTTGGCCCAACGAGGCACATAACGGCCCAAGAGCACGAGGACGCTCGAGGTGGCCTCTACAGTCTATCGCCCATTATTGTGGGCTCAATTTACCACACGATCGATTGTACGCTCGTGAGGCCTCAAATACCGAAGTTTTGGCTTTTTAGCTTTTCGGCTTTTGCTGACTCACAGAAATGATAGTGTGACTACACACCTTATTACGGAGTCGTTCCAAGATTTATGAGCACCCGACCTTGTTTGAATGAGGGCGACCTTAATCCCTCAACGAACGCTATTCAGAACGATCACACGCCTTCGTTGCTTTCCTAAAGTACAATCAAGAGCCAATTAGTAAGTGGTAGGGCATATTCGGCCAACCCCAAGAAACATGAGGTAACCTTATTACCTTACCGGACGTTTTGAGAACGAAAGTGTGACTCCTCCAAGCTGTTCACACTCCACCACTCCTGAAGGAAGACCCTAGAATCGCAATGAGTGCGGTACGAGAAGAATGAAATAACAATGGGTTAATGGGGTTATTCGGATTTGGAAAAGAAAGGAAGAGCATAGGTGCATTCAATTTTAAAAGTAAAGCAGAGAATGGATTTTGAACACTTACCGATTGTCAGAGCCGTTGCAGAATCCAAACAGAGAGGGGAGAACTTTCGGTCATAAGCCAAAAAAGAAGAAAGAGTCACAAGGCTAGAGTGAATGGTTCAGCCGAAAGAATCAGTAGACAAGAAAAGATGAAACAGACAGTTGGCTGAGACTTTAAAAGAATAGAGAAGAAAGGGGGTTTCGGAAGATGTTGGTGCAAAAGAGGGGAGAGGAATGCACTTGAAAACAAAATGGTTTACTTTACCAGAATGGTCGGAGTCGAATGCCCAAAATGCACAAATGACTCCTTGCAAATTCGGCACAAGAGAGCAGAGAAAGAAATACCTTAACAGTTTCAGAAAACCGGTGACAAACTTACCAAGACTGAGAGGAAACCCCCCAGCCGAATTCCTATCCCCCAATTCGGCACCCACACTCCTACACACTTCTACTTCCTTGATTCTCTCCACAATACTCTCCTTAATCCTCTCCACGATTTTCTCCTACAATCTCTCCATGACCAATTCAGACACCTCTTTAGCAGTGTTTCAGTCCAACTCTTCTACCTTCCCAGCTCAAGTAGCAAAATAAACACTCCATTACTTAACCCAGGATTTAAACCTCAGACCTCATAGTTGCCCAACATGCCACTTGCCACTAGGCCACAAGCTCTTCTTGTGTCATAAACAAGCATTATTACTAATAAAGCCTAAGTACCAGTGTCCAGGTTCATTTAAGGGAAAAATAAATTTTTTTTAAGAGCCAAGACTTGAACCCATGCTTTTCAAATACTCCCATACACACCCAAATTACTTAGACATTAAAGCAAACAAGAAATTTGTGTCATTTCCTTGCACACATAAACTTTTATGTGCAGTCTCCTAGCTGATCCCACACTCAAGGTCCATTCCTTCTTGGCCCAAATTTGGGGCGTTACATCGGGACTAAACCGAACACATACAAAAATTTCTGAAAATCAAACATTTTTCAAAGCTGCAGTGGTCACACGCCCATGTGGGCAGGCCGTGTGCCTCACACGGCCTCAGACATGTCCATGTGTCCGAGCCATGCAAAACAGGGCATACATACTGACTTGTCCACAAGGCCTGAGGCACGCCCTTGTGCCTCACCCGTGGTCGACATTGACTTGCACCACACGGCCAGTCACACGCCTGTGTGTCCAGCCCGTGGTCGAGTCTGACTTGTTTTGAAATGCAACCATGAAGGACATGGTCGACCCACACGCCCGTGTGTTCAATCGTGTGGGCAATTATAGGCCATTTGCAAGGCCAAACTTGCCATCCACACTTAGGATCACCTACAAGCATCTTAACATATGTATTTATACCTCAAATGGCAACCAAAACATACAATTATATGCACCAAATAATCATCAACCACACCATATACTTCCATGCTCAAATTCAACTCAAATAAGTCTATCTAAAATATCAATTCTACATCCCAAAACTTATATTCTATTCAACATTCATTCTTTACCATATCTATCATGAAACATACCATTTCCATCTTGCTATTTTATGCAATAATAATCACTCACATAGAGTATACACATACACTTATAAGTCATTCTTTTCACATGTTCAAAACATATACCAACCATCAAACTATTAAGCAAAATCACATGGCAAGGCTTAAACACTTCAAAACATGACATAATCACTAGCCTATACATGCCATATACCATATATATATACATCTTCCAAAAGTACCAAAATAGATACCCGATAGTGTGATTGAGTTGCTGACGATCCCCAGATCCGAGCTAGCTTTAAATACACTGTAAAACAGAGAAATATTTCATACAGTAAGCTCTAAAGCTTAGTAAGTTCGTAATATAATACATTTAACTCTATGATTCAAAATCAATATCCAAAATAAACCATCACATAGGTTATATTACAAGAATGCACAATCTCATTCTTAGTCATATGCTTACACAACTAAACATTTATCCATCAATGATATCATCAGCCACATAGGTTTCAAACATACCTTAGCCAACACTTAGTTAACAACCAATTTTGCTACTCAATGCTCGATACCACATTTCGATCAATCTTCATTATTCCATCTAATCAATCGCACACTTAGTGCCAATTTCATAATCAAAGCTTAAATATCATCGCACACTTAGTGCCTTTACATTAAACTGAATTTATCTCAGTATCGCACACACAGTGCCAATCAATAAAGCTGAGGCTTCCATTACTTTGCACACACAGTGCTATTCACCTCTGTTCCGATTCTAATTACGCACACTTAGTGTCACATTACTCAATTCCACATATAGCATTTCTAATTCAATACTCACATATTCATTCATTTCATAGCACTTAAACATAAATTTAACAACTTGTATTATATCCGAACTTACCTCGGACGTCGAAGTAACAAAACAAGTCAATTAATCGAGCACTTTCTCTTTGCCTCGATCTCGATCCAAATCCCTCTTTTCTTGATCTATACATATTCAAATTTAGCTCATTCAATCACCGAATCATTCAATTTAGTCCAAACACACATATTTAGGGCATTTTACAAAATAGCCCTCACATGTTCACATTTCGACACTTTAGTCCCTATTTCATAAATTCATCAAATTCTCATAATTTCACCTCACACATGCCTAGCCAAATTTTCCTTATGTTTATACACGCCCACATATTTCATTTATTTCACATTTTAGTCCCTCAAAATATTATTTTCACAATTTAGTCCAAATTACTCAAATTCACCAAAAATCCAATGACAAAACATGTTAATCTAACACATATCTTTCATATTTCATCATCAACTATCACAAAACCTACAAAATCATCAATGGCATATCTCAAAATCTTCATCAATTTCCAAAATTAAAGCATGGGTTTTGTAGTACTCGAAGCAACGATTACAAAAACGTAGAAATTATCAAAAACTGATCAAAATCCATACCTTAATCAAGCTTAGTAATGGCCGAACCCTATTTTGTTTATTTTCTCTCTTTTTTTTCTTTCAAATTCGGCTAGAATGGATGAACATGGATTTTTTTTTATGTTTGTTTTATTTTAATGTATATTACTAACTCAATTACCAATTTAACCTTATTATTAAACATATAAACTTATATAATGGTTGGTTATAAATGTCCATTAACCATCCACTTACTTATATAATGGCCTAATTACTTCATAAGGACACTACATTTATAGACACATAAAAATTAAACACTTAATCAAATAGAAGGCCACTTTTACCTTTGATGCGATTTAGTCCTTTTCTCTAATTAAGCATACAAACGAACAAATTAATTCACGAAACTTTCACACATTCCTATTCTCATATTGTAAGCATCGAAAATAATATTAAAAATATTTTTCTGACTCGGATTTGTGGTCCCGAAACCACTATTCCGACTAGGGTCTAAACTGGGCTGTTACAAAGTCAATACCAAACTCAACTTCTCGTATCGGAGGTAATCTCGGTAGTTCTTCAGGAAACACGTCAGGGAATTCACAAACCACAGGCACAGATTCAACTTTCTTTTCTGTCACTTTTGTATCTATCACATATGCAAGATAAGCTCCACACCCCTTTTTCACATAATTCAAAGCTTTCATTGAAGATATTACAGCCAGTAGCCCATTCAAATCACTGGATTCAATTCGAACTATCTCACCATTCTGACTTCTCAAATCAATACTCTTCCGTTTGCAATTCACAGTAGCATTATGTAGCGTTAACCAATCCATACCCAGAATTATATCAAATTCATCAAAGGTTTACAGCATCAAATTAGCCGGAAAACAAATATCCTGAAACATCAACGGACAATTCTTACATACTCTATCAACCAAAACACACTTGCCTAAGGGGTCCGATACTCTAATCACAAACTCAATAGACTCAATAGGTAGAGTCTTACTAGATACTAGATTTACACACACATATGAATGAGTAGACCCTGGATCTATCAATGCAATCACATCAGTATCAAAAAGAGTAAAAGTACCAGTTATAGTGTCTGGAGATGACGCTTCTTCTCGAGCACGAATAACATAGGCTCGGGCAGGTGCTCTTGCCTCGGATCTCACAGCTGTATCTATTGTCCCTCACTGACTACCACTTACATTTCTAGTGTTTCTGGGTGGTCTACCCCTAACTGTCATGTTACTCAGCCTCGCACTCTGAACATTATCTTTCTCAGCTACCTCTGGGCAATCTTGAATAAAGTGATCTTGTGGTCCACATTTTTAGCAATATTTATTATTATACTTGCCCCAGCATTCTCCAATATGACGTCTTCCACACTGTCTAAAATCAGGCTTATTACTTCTGACACTTCCAACACTTGATTCAATTGGAGTTTGAGTTTTAGAACCAGTATTCTGTTTCACTCGATCTTTACTCGAATGTCCAAACGAAACATTTGAGCGATTAGCTGCATCTCTAAATCTCTTTGACGAAGGTTGATATGACTTACTCATCGACATTTTTCTTTCATCTCTAGCTTCTGAATCCACTTTCTTCTTTTCTTTACTAAGCTCTTCGACTTTGCAGGCTCTTTCAACCAATACTACAAACTCATTCAAATCAAGTATTCCAACCAACAGTTTAATGTCTTCATTCAAACCTTTGACGAATCGTTTACACATAGTAGTTTCTGTCGAAACACATTCTCGCGCATACTGGTTCAATCTCACAAATTCCCGTTCGTATTTCGTAACTGAAAAACGGCCCTGTTTTAGCTCTAGAAACTCTTTTTGTTTCTGGTCTATAAACCGTTCACTGATGTATTTCTTCCAAAATTCAGCTTGAAAGAAATCCCAAGTGATTCTTTCTCTCGGAACCACAGATATCAATGTTTTTCACCAATTATACGCCATATCTCTCAACAGTGAAACAGCACATTTTAGGCATTCATCAAGAGTACATGATAATTCATCAAACACTCTTACGGTATTCTCAAGCCAGAATTCAGCTCGTTCAGCATCATCATCAATGGTGGCTCTGAACTCTTCAGCCCCGTACTTTCTTATTTTATCTACAGGAGGTTTATTCAATCAGATCGAATCTGAAGCTTGTGGCACTACAGAAACTTGCAGGGGTGGAGGTTGTTGAGCAGCCGGATTCATTCGAACGAACTCCATAAACCACTCACTCATCATTTTGAAGAAGGCTTGCTTTGCCTCTCCCTCGTGGCTACTAGCTATCGGCCTTGATTCAGCTGACGCTGTCCCTTGAGCGGGAGCAGGCGTATTACCCTCAACATCAACAGCAACTGCTCGATCGGGATCCATTTGCTATATAAAAACACATTTTTAACTGTCAGGAATCATCACACTATCGCAGGTACATATATATGGCATGTATAGCTAGACTATCACACGCTACGTTAGTCCTAGAATCGACTAAACCGTAGCTCTGATACCAATAAAATGTAACACCCCTAACCTGTATCCGTCATCGGACTAGGGTTACGAGGTATTACCGATCAAATCATAACCTTTAACCTCATAGCTCATGCAACATTAAACCATAATTAATAAATGTCATTAAGTCCCTTAATATGGTCTACGAGACCTTAAACATGCATTAGAAAGGGTTCAGGACTAAACCGAGCACATACAAACTTTTTCTAAAAATCAAACATTTTTCAAAGTTACAGAGGCCACACGCCCGCGTGGGTAGGCCGTGTGCCTCACACGGCCTCAGACACACCCGTGTGTCTAAGCCGTGTCAAAATAGGGCATACATACTGACTTGTCCACATAGCCGAGAACACGCCCGTGTGCCTAACCGTGGTCGACACTGACTTATTTCACATTGCCAGTCATACGCCTATGTGTCCAGCCCGTGTGCGAGTCTGACTTGTTTCAATTTGAAAACTCAAGAGACACGGTCGAGCCACACGCCCGTGTGCTCAACCGTGTGGGCAAATATAGGCCATTTGCAAGGCCAATTTTCTACCCACACTTTGGGTCACTCCTACAAGCACCAAACCATATAAATTCACACCTCAAATGGCATCCAAAAAATACCAATTTATGCACCAATTAACCTTCTACTATATAATTTATTTCCATACTCAATTCCAACTCAAGCATACCTATCCAAAGTATCAATTTCACATCTAAATAATATAACCCATTCATCATTCAATCCTTACCACATCTAAACATGAAACATATCATTTCCATTGCACTAATTCATACCATAGTGATAATTCACATAAAACACACATACACATAATAACCATTCATTTCACTTATCCAAAGCATAAACCAAAACCAATAACTATCAAGCCATATCACATGGCAAGATTTATACTTCTCAAAACATACCATAATCACTAGCCTATACATGCCATAGACTAAATATACAACTTCAAAAAGTACAAAAATAGATGGACGATAGTGTGATTGAGTCGCTGACGATCCCCGAATCCGAGCTAGCTTTAATGACATTGTAAAACAGAGAAACACTTCACACAGTAAGCTTAAAAGCTTAGTAAGTTCGTAATATAACACAATTAATTCAACAATTCAAATTCAATATACAAAATTATCAACACCTAGTTCAATTCTCTTCAATACTCAATTCTCATCCATAAAAATTCCTCACTTTCATACATAACTATATGTTCAATGAACAAGCATTTACCAAGATACTTAATCTCACTTTTTCCATCATTCATTCACATAACTACCCATTTATCTCATACACACTTCATCAACCACATAGGCTCAGTACGTACCTGTACCATCACGTATTTATCTACCATATTTACCATTCAATGCTCAATACCATAATTCGTTTAGTCCTCTTTCAACCTCCGATGAATTCACACACAGAGTGCCATTTTATTAGCCGAAGCTATAATAATATCGCACACTTAATGCTATTTTTTAAAATCGAAGATATCTCAATATCGCACACATAGTGCCAACTATTTTAACCAACGCATTCCTTTATCTTGCACACTTAGTGCAATTCATTGTAATAACCATTATAATTACGCACACATAGTGCTACATTTCTTTGAATTTACATTCAACATTTCTAGATCAACAATCACATTTCTATTCATTTCATAACAAATAAACATTGTTTAAACAATTTGTATTATACACAAACTTACCTCGGACGTAAAATCACGATATAAGTCGATTAATCGAGCACCTTGTTCTTGCCTCGGTCTAAATCTTAGTTCCTCTTTTCTTGATCTAAACATATTCAAATTTAACTCTTTTATTCACCAAATCATTCAATTCAATCCAAAAACACACATTTAGGGCATTTTACAAAATAGCCCTCACATCTGCATATTTTGACATTTTTGTCCCTATTTCATAAAACCATCAAATACACATAATTTCCATTTATCCATGATTTGCCGAATCTTCCTCATGTTCATACTAGTCCACATATTTCATTTATTTCACATTTTAGTCCTTAAATTTCTCATTTTCATAATTTAGCCCATTTTTCACATTTTTGCTAAAAATCACTTTACAAAACATTAAAATCTATCAACAATTATTCATTATTCATCATCAACTACCATAAAGCTCAAACATTTATCAATGGCATCTTTCAAAATCACCAACAAATTTAAAAATTAAGACATGGGTCAGCTAGAGCACAAAGCAATGATCCCAAAAACATAAAAAATCATCAAAAATCGAACAAAACTCGTACCTCAATCAAGCTATGGAAGTGCCGAATGTTTCAAGCCCTAAATCTTTCTTTTCTTCTTATATTTTCGGCATTAACAAGGATTAATGCTTTTATTTATGTTTAACTTAAATCATCATTTACCATTTTGCCCTTAATGAATTAACCATTAAAACATATAATGGTTGTCCATATTAGTCCACTATCAATTATAATGGTATAATTACCATTTAAGGCCATCACATTCAAAAGCCAACTCATTTAAGCACATTAACAATTAGCACACAACTTTTTCATTTTATGCGATTAAGTCCTTCTGCAAATTAAGCAAACAAATGATAAAATTTTCACACAAAATTTTCACACATGCTTAATCACATTCTGTAAGCACTAGAAATAATATTAAAATATTTTTTTGACCTCAGATTTTTTGTCTCAAAACCACTATTCTTACTAGGGTCTAAATCGGGCTGTTACAAGCCCACCCATGTGAGTATTCAAAATAAGGTCACGCGGTCGTGTCACAGATCGTGTGCCAGACTGTGTGTGTATTCGAAATAATGTCACATGACAGTGTCTCCAGGCCGTGTAACTCTTTAAGACCGTGTGAACAATCCTGCACCTAAAATCAAATAGACACACGGCCGTGTGGTAGCCCATGCTCAAGGCCGGGTGTAGCTAAATGACTTCATTTTCAAGCCAATACAACCAATCTTACTAAGACACCAAGCCATTCCATTTCTAACGAAAATCACATATTCAAAATCACATATATCACACCTAAAACTTATCAAATTCATACAACTTATGTGCCTAACCAATATGCCTTCATTAACACCACAAATTTTATGCATAACCAACAACAATTCACCTAAGATATCACCTCCATATACATGTTATTCAATCAAAAACAATGTTCCCAAATACCAAAACCACATGCCAAAGGCAAATCATACACGTCCATTGTCATACATTACCTACCAAATTGGCCATACCATATTTCAATCACTAAAAAATATACCAAACCAAAAACAATGCGTAAAAATATGTACAAAAAACATTACCATTCAAAATGAGATCAACATGAGACATAATTTGTCACTTCATAACCACATAAGCTTAATTACAAATTCAACTAACATGTTAACCTTGACAACTTCAAATCCTATGTACATGCCACAAACTAAAAACAATCCAAATCAATAGCTACCAAGAAAGAAGTCTAGATAGTGTGAGCTCTGAAGTTGATCCGTCCAACCAGTTCCACAAAATGTTAACTATAGAAAACAAAACAAAATAGGTAAGCTTGTGAAGCTTAGTAAGTCTATAGATAAAATTCAATTCTTCTTACCTTAAACTAAGTGAACTTAAACTATTAAAACCCTGACGACCATTTCCAAAATCACATATCATTAGTACCAAAACATTCAATTATATAATTCATAACTCACAAAGGCTCAAACTTGATTCGAACTCGTCTTGTGGGTGATTGAGTCGTAATAGTTGCCCGATCATAAATTTGAGTAAGAGGTTGTTTGGTCCAGTTTTGAGTTAGATTTTAGCAAGAATAAGCTGGAAAGAAAGAAAAATAGGTTTAAACAAAAGGTTTGCAAAAAGTTTAAGGAATAGATAGAAACGGTTAAGGCCAAAGAATGAACCAAAAAAAGATGAAAATTGTTGACCCGATTCTTATTAGGACACTTAGGTGATTTGGATTTAGGAAACAATGGATAAACCTTGACCCGCTATCAATGGTGATAGGAACCAAAGGTATACGAACGCCACACTCTAAAGTGATAAGTTCGGCTAAACAATGGAAAGGAAAAGACGCCACAAGCTATGCTTGATAAGTCAAATTAGTTCCGAAAGAAAAAGGAGAATTAGAAATCTCACTAGTTTCAAATTGATCATCCAATTGGTAAAAGACCATTACAATGAGCTGATTACAAGTATTTATAGTGCTAGATAAGGCCTAGCCGAAAAGTCACAATTGTTCAGCTTAAATGAGCTGAAATAAAACTTAATTACTAAGCACAAAATCTTTAAATTCTAGGCCTAAGTGACAACAACTTTTAACATGATTTAATGTTCCAATTCATCTGAATAAATGAGTTAATTACTTAGGCTGGAAGAGTTCAACATTTTGAACAGCCAAATGACTTCAATTCCTTTATTAAATCAGCCTTGTGTAGCCGAATAGACACCAGCAACATGTATAATGTTGTCCTTTAATTGTTGTCCAATACTATTCTTGAACAACTCCTTGGAGAAGATGGAGAGGCTGCCTAATTTTAATGATGCACATTACTCTCCTTTAAATGTTGTAACAACCCTTGTATGTAACCAATTCAGCTGAATAGTTGCAATTATCACTTTGTAACAGCCCCTTGTACATAACTGATTCCAATTGAATAGTCACCTACATGCATTTATTAACAAACACATTAAAACAAATTAAAGCACACTAAACTTAATAAGCCTAATTAATAAACTGTAAATAAACACATTTAAAACTTAACTTAATTTAAAAAACTGTAAATAAACTCATTTAATAATAAGTTATTCCAGCAATTAAATTAACTAAGATAAGCATTTATTCCAGCAATTAATAAACTAAAATGAGTTTAATAAAAATAAAGTCCAGCAACTCAATTATTAACTAAGATGAGTTTAACAAAAATTAAAGTTTAGCTTGCAATAAATTGCAAGGGACGCCTATTGAGCTGGTCCAAGCATGATCAATGGATTCAGCTACTTGCTCTCCCCAAGCTCGATCAACATAGCTTGTAAACACATCTTGAAACCTTTTAGCTCGTGACCGAGACATAGGTCCTTATGGTAGCTCAACGGGATCGATGGTAACTTCCCGATCTAGGGTCGCATCATCCCCCCTCTTCGAGGCGATTTATCCCCAAATCGTCACCTACATCAAAAAGGAATAAATTAGCAACATTAAAAGTAGCACTAACCCCATACTCACCAGGTAAGTCTAACTTATAGGCGTTATCGTTAATCCTTTCCAAAATTTGAAAAAGACCATCTCCCCTTGGCAAAAGTTTAGATCGTCTTTGAATTGGGAATCTCTCCTTACGCATGTGAATCTAAACCCAATCACTGGGTTCAAATATCACTTGTTTATGTCCCTTATTGACTTTACGAGCATATTACTCGGTTCTTCGTTCAAAATTAGCCCTAACTCGCTGATGCAATTGTTTCACAAAATCTGCCTTTTTCTTTCCATCTACATGCACCAACTTATCAGAAGGTAAAGGCAACAAATCTAATGGAGGTAAGGGATTAAATCCATACACTACCTCAATCGGTGAATACTTGGTAGCCGAGTGTACTGATCGGTTGTATGCGAATTCGATGTGTGGTAGACACTCCTCCCAAGTTTTTAGATTCTTTCGAATAATTGCATGCAGTAGTGTTGATAAAACACGATTAATGACCTCTATTTGGCTGTCGGTTTGGAGATGGCTTGTTGTTGAAAACAACAGTTTGGTGCCAAAATTTCCCCATAAGGTCCTCCAAAAATGGCTGAGAAACTTGGTGTTTCGGTCCGAAACGATGGTCCTTGGAACACCATGCAACCACACAATTTCCCTAAAAAATAGATTAGCAACATTTAAAGCATCGTCATTTTTGTTACACGCAATGAAATGAGCCATTTTTGAAAACCCGTCGACTACAACAAACACAGTCTTTTCCGTTCTTTCTTCTAGGAAGGCCTAGGATGAAATCCATAGAAATATCCATCCTTGGTGCTTTCGGGATCGGAAACGGAGTATAAAGTCCATGTGGCTGGATCCTTGATTTCGCCTTCTTGCAAGCAATACAACGCTCGCACACTTTAGCCATATCCTGTTTCATCTTCAGCCAATAGAAGTGTTCTTAAAGAACGGCCAAAGTTTTGGCAATGCCGAAATGACCCATTAAACCCCTACTGTGTGCTTCATGAACCAGCACGTTTCTAGTGGATCCTTGGGGTATGCACAACTTGTTTTCTCGAAAAAGGAATCCATTTTGCCGATAGTACCTATCATACGCACCTTGCACACATAACTTGTAAATTTCTCCAAAATCAGAGTCATCAGTATATAAATCCTTTAAATAAAAGAAACCAAGCAATTTAACATCCAAACGGTTTAAAAGAGCATACCTTCGGGACAGAGCATCCACAATGATATTTTCCTTACTTTGCTTATATTTAATCACATATGGGAAGGATTCTAAGAACTCGACCCATTTTGCGTGACGTTTGTTGAGCTTGGTTTGCCCTCTCAAATGCTTCAAAGCCTCATGGTCCGTGTGTATAATGAACTCCTTAGGCCAAAGGTAATGCTGCCATGTCTCTAATGCACGTATCAACGCGTATATTTCCTTGTCAAAGGTGGGGTAGTTGAGTGTATCTCCATTAAGTTTCTCACTGAAATAAGCCACCGGACGCCCATCTTGTGTTAAAACCACACCTATTCCTATACCAGAAGCATCACATTCCACTTCGAAAATTTTGTTAAAATCCGGTAAACACAAAAGTGGAGCATTAGTTAAACAATCTTTGATTTTAACAAAAGCAGATTCTTGTTCATCAGACCAAATGAAGGGAGAATTGGTTTTGATAATACCAGTCAGTGGGGCAGCAAGAGTTCTAAAGTTCAGTACAAATCTCCTATAGAAGCTTGCAAGGCCATGAAAGCTTCTAACTTGGCTGATGTTGGTCAGTCGTGGCCATTCTTGCATCGCTTTAATCTTGTCTTGATCCATCTCGAGACCAGTCGCACTTACAATGAAACCTAGAAAAATAACTTTGTCAGTACAAAAGTTACATTTCTTAAGGTTTGCATATAACACTTCCTTGCGTAAAACCTCCAAAACAGCATGCAAATGTTCAAGATGATCAGATAAAGATTTGTTATAAATTAAAATATCGTCAAAATAAACTACATAGAATCGACCGATGAAAGAGCTCAAAACGTGGTTCATCAACCTCATGAAAGTACTCGGGGCATTGGTGAGACTGATTGGCATCACTAGCCACTCATACAAACCGTATTTAGTCTTGAACGCAGTCTTCCACTCGTCCCCTTCCCGCATGCAAATTTGATGATAGCCGCTGTCGAAACCCTTTTTAAGTGTCCAAAAAACGGGGATCGACTGTTAAAATAACAAATGGAAATGGAGTCGCCACCAATCTTTTATTCGAGGTGTGATCGGGTCACCTTGAGATGGATTATTTTAATAAAACATTTTGATTTATTAAAACAATAATTTCAGTCTACGAAATCTAAGAGAATAGGTTCGGGAGTCGGTTACGTACGAGGAAGGATTAGTACCCTCGCAACGCCCAAAATTGGTACCAAATTGATTAATTAATGTCCTAATTTCGAAAACTTGAAAAGATTTTAAAATACGACCTTCTTTCACCCATTTAAAGATACTCGAGTTTGAATATTAAGATTCTCTAGTTCCGAAGGAGTGAAATATCACATCCAGCACGTTAGGATGCAACAATTTAAGTCTTCGAATTCCAGATCATCCCAAGATTCTCAAAACTCATGCATTGAGGTTTTGAAAGGGTATTTGGTTATTTGGTCAAACGAAAAACCGAAACCCAGCACGTTAGGGCACGATCTCTCGGATTTCCAAACACGAAACGTTGCCTCATTTTAAAGTTGAGAAAAACATGGATAAAGTCTTAAAAGGATATTTGGTTATTTGGTCAAACGAAAAATCGAAACCCAGCACGTTAGGGCACGACTTCTCAGATTTCCAAACACGAAACATTGCCTCGTTTTAAAGTTGAGAAAAACATGAATGAAATATTAAAAGGATATTTGGTTATTTGGTCAAACGAAAAACCGAAACCCAGCACGTTAGGGCACGAACTCTCTGATTTCCAAACACACAAATATTGCCTTATCTTGAAGAATTTTCAAATATGCGATTTTAAAATTGGCTCAAAATGCATTTTATTCGATCATTATTCGATAATGAAAAGCAAAATTATAATATCGAGTGCATATTAATAATATGGCAACAATAGCATATAAAGGAACAACATCACATGAAAATACCAAGAAACCAAACTAATACACATGCGATGGCAATACACATATACTTCACGAATATTAACAAATAAATCCATAAATTAAAGACAATTTTTGAAATAATATTAAACAAATTGGCATAATTCGAATGCACAAATATATAATAAAATGAATAACATAAAAGATTCTAAAATAAAATATTAAGTAAGGAGAAAATCAAAGTAATATATATAAAATAATATATGTTAATTTACATAAGTAATATACATGAAAATAAAAAGACTAAATTTAATAATTTATACATGAAAATAATATACCAAGGTTGTTAATATAAACAATATATATATTTATATAATAAAATAGGGAATAAAAATGAAATAAGTTAAATAAATAAATAGATTTAAAGAAAAATATACCTATACATATAAATAGATAAAAATATATACATATATATATATAAAATAATGTGAAAACAATGATATATACATAGTATAAAAATAGTTTTAATATAAATTATAGGTATATATATAAAAAGAATATATGTAAATAAAAAATTTAGTGAAAATAACATGGAAAAATAATATCTAGAACCATAGGAAATATATAGTATTTAGTATTAATTTTAAAAAGGATAATTAAAAAAACAGTAAACAAATAATCAAATAAAATAATTAAAGGACTATATTGAAAACATAACAAAATTGGAGAGCTAGAAGTAATAAATTAAAAAAGGAAACGAAAAAGACTAAACAGAAATGCACGCAAATGATCGGGGATTAAAAATGAAATATTCCCACTTCGGCAAAATGCTTCGTACAGATTGGATCAAATTGGAATCGCGCACAAACAACAAGGACTAAACGCGCAATTTGTCCATCATTACAGAAACGCGCGGGTCTTAGGATATCGGGTCGGGTCCAAGTCGGGTCACGCAATACTGTGTCGTTTTGAGGCTATGGAGATAAGCCCTAAACGACGCTGTTTCTTTAATAAGGAATAATTCCCTTAAAACCGAATTAAAAAAAACAAATCAGCCATTCTTCTTCTTTTTTTTTTAAACCTAGCCCTATTTTGTTCCCTCAGCCACAGCTAAGAAAGAAACCCCTTTCGACCACTACACCGCCACAGCCATCGGCGATTAATGGCCCGCTCAGGTCCGATCGACTGATCTCTTTCGAACTAGACCCAGACGCTTCACGTACGACTCGCTTCTAGGGACCGCTTTACTCGATTACGACGAAAGAAAGCAAATCCAGACGGTCCGTATATCGAAGGTAAATCCCTCCTCTCTTTTTTTTTCTTTCATACGAATGAGCCAAACAAAGATTTAAAAAAAGAAAGAACAAGCGTATCAAAAACTGGAAATCACCTTAAAAATTTATCTTTTGATTTCTCTGTATTCTTTTTATTCTATGTGTAAAAAACGTGAAGAGAATTACAGGGGTTGGTTTCGGGCTTTTTAAAGCCGAAATCGAAAATAAAATGAAAATACAATTGTTTTCTTTTTCTCTTTGCTGTGTTGTTCATCGATCCTTTGCTGCAGGTACAGAGGTACGGCGTGCGTGGGAAGAATCGCTAATGTGGCGGCGACGCAGACGGATGCGTGGCGCTGGAGCTTGCGTGTGTGAAGGCTTGCGGCGCCAAAGGGAAACCCTAGGGTTTCCTATTTGTTTTCTGTTGTGGGCTTGCTGGAATCGGGCTAGGTTGGGTAGTGGTTTATTTAATTTGGGCTATTAGGTTAAAATTTTGGGTCTGGGTTTAGTGGTTTAAGTTTGGGCTAGTGGCTTAGTGGATTTTAATTTGTAATGGGCTTTATTGGGCCTCTGTTTCCTTTTGTACATATTTTGTATTGGACTGTTTAAAAAATGGACTTTATTAATTTCTTTTTTTGTTTCTGATAAGTAGTGGGCCCGGGCAATATTTGGGCTCTACAGCTGCCACTCTTTGCTCATTGTCGTGTAACGAGAATAGAGCAAAGACTTCAAAAATGGCCAATTTTGCCCGGTCTTGCCAAGTCTTGCCCTCTTTCGATGCTTTTCTTCTTCGAGTAGCTTCATTCCATCCCACTGCATCTTCAAGGGCATAGGAACTAGCGCTTCGATCCACTCTGATGTAATTTCAGGGAGAAGAGATTTGTAACTTCGGTCTTCTTACTGAAACTTCTCGGAAATATAGTTTGATCCTCAATAACCTCAGGGAGAAGGGATTTGTAGCCTCCATCTACTCCATTGGGATTTTGAGGTGATAGGAATTCAGAGAGAAGAGATTTGTAACTTCAGTCTTCTTACTGAAACTTCTCGAAAATATAGTTTGATCCTCAAATACCTCAGGGAGAAGGGATTTGTAGCCTCCATCTACTCCACTGATACTTCGAGGTGATAGGAATGCAGAGAGAAGAGATTTGTATCTTCGATCTTCTTACTGAAACTTCTCGAAAATATAGGTTGATCCTCAAATACCTCAGGGAGAAGGGATTTGTAGCCTCCATCTACTCCACTGGGACTTCGAGGTGATAGGAATTCAGAGAGAAGAGATTTGTAGCTTCGATCTTCTTACTGAAACTTCTTGAAAATATAGGTTGATCCTCAATAACCTCAGGGAAAAGGGACTTGTAGCTTCAATCTACTCTACTGGGACTTCAAGGTGATAAGATTTGTATCTTCGATCACTTCGTTCAGGAATGCAAGATCTACTATCCTCAATCTACTCCACTGCAAACTCAGGGATGCCAAACTGGTAGCTTAAATCTGTTCCACTACTGCTTAGGGGGACAAGATTTGCCGTTCGATCTTGGTCCACTACTGCTTAGGGTGACAAGATCTACAATTTTTGACCTATTCCACTGCCGGTCAGGGAGATAGGGCTGGTGGCTTAAATCAGTTCCACTACTGCTTAGGGAGACCAGATTTTCCGTTTGATCTTGGTCCACTACTGCTTAGGGTGACAAGATCTACAATTTTTGACCTATTCCACTATTGGTCAGGGAAATAGGGCTGGTACCTTAAATCGGTTCCGCTAATGCTTAGGGAGACCAGATTTGCCGTTTGATCTTGGTCCGCTACTACTTAGGGTGACAAGATCTACAATCTTCAACCTATTCGACTGCTGGTCAGGGAGATAGGGCTGGTGGCTTAAATCTGCTCCACTACTGCTTAGGGAGATAAGATTTGCCGTTCGATCTTGATCCACTACTGCTTAGGGCGACAAGATCTACAATCTTTGACCAATTCCACTGCTGGTCAGGGAGATAGGGCTGTTGGCTTAAATCGGTTCCACTACTGCTTAGGGAGACCAGATGTACCGTTCGATCTTGGTCCGCTACTGCTTAGGGTGACAAGATCTACAATTTTTGACCTATTCCACTGTTGGTCAGGGAGATAGGGCTGGTGGCTTAAATCGGTTCCACTACTGCTTAGGGAGACCAGATTTGCCGTTCGATCTTGGTTCCCTACTGCTTAGGGTGACAAGATCTACAATCTTTGACCTATTCCACTGCTGGTCAGGGAGATAGGACTGATGTCTCTGATCTGCTCCTATAACTTCAGGATTGCCAGATCTACTATCTTCGATCTGCTTCGCTCAGAAAGGCAAGATCTTTGAATTCACCGATGTTGCAACAACATCCTCTAGGAGACCTGTTCTGTAAAATCAGTTTTGTGTTTATGCCTATGCAAAATGGTTAGGATGCAATGATTAGAATGAATCTAATGCTCCTAACAAAATATATTATGGACGACGTTTGTATGAATGCGGAATGTCATGAGAATGGTCAAAGATTAGGATGCAATGATCGGAATGAATCAAATGCCCCTAAATAGATGTGTCTTATGGATGACATTTGTATGAATGCAGAATGTCATGAGAATGATTTCTTACAATGATTAGGATGCAATGATCAGGTTGAATCAAATGCTCCTAACTAAATGTGTTTTGCATGAATACAGAATTTCATGAGAATGATCCCTTTTTAAAAGTTTAAGGTGTCATCGTTCATTTTTTATTAAGGCTTTATCACTGATGTATTATGCTGCCATCTTGTTCGGCTGGTATTCTCAATAGAAAACCCGAGAAAACAAATATCTTGCCCAACAGATTTGCCCCACTGTAACTTCAGGGTTCATCTTATTGTGACTTAGCGGTATAGGATCTGAATCTCTTCCCATCTATCCCATTGCGACCTCGAAGTGTAGGATTTGTTTCTTCTTCAATCCATCACATTGCTATTCAAAGGTATAAGATCTGTATTATCTTCCATCTATCCCACTATAACTGGGGGGTATAGGGCCTGTAGCTTGTTCCATCAACTGATCACTCTTCGGGTGACCCAACCAGATGTGTATGCATGATGCTCGCGTGAATGCAGAATATCAATTTTTCTCCGAAGAATGATTCCCATTTTACACTTGGGTTAATGATGCCCATTTTTCGTCAGGATTGTATTACTGACGCAATATCTTGTCATTTGTTCGACCACCATTTTGGCAAAAAAAATTCGGAGAGATAGTCTTAGTTTAGACTATTCCTCCACCAATATTTCCATCCCTCACACTTGGTGAGTTTTAAACAATAGTCCTCTTTCAGATTCTTGTATTATTTAGAAGCTTCCAGAGTAATATGAGAAACCCATTTCATGAAAGTATTATTAGTCCACTAATTGTTATTTCAATGCGAAATGCTTGAAAAAAGATCATAACTATGGATAAGAATGAAATTGATTGGGAGCATAGCTCGAAACAAGCAATTTAATCAAAGTTAGCAAATTCAAAATGGATAAGATGGAAAACTAGGTGCCCTGTATATCGCACTGAGAGCTTCTCTGTTCAAACTTCTTGAGGATCATTTTAAGCTCAATATGTGTTTAGGGGATCCGGAGTACTTTGTCAATGCCCCAAGACGTAGCATACTTCTTCATTGTTAATTCAGGCATAGCAAGACTTGTTGTATGGCCCCCTTTGATCAAAATTTGAGTCGCCCTTTTCGGGTTTTCAACTCAAATCCCCTTTGGCCTCAAAGCGCCCTTTGCGGGTTTTCGCCTTGGCCTCTCCTTTTTCTTTTTTCTTTTTTGCTGAAAATTTCTTCTTCTTTTTTTTTGGGGGGATACTTCTTGACTGAATTCACCAGATTTGGGCATATCCCTGCCATCCATTTTGGTCAATGTTTCCAGAATAGAATAAAGTCTTTTCTAGTTTGGCCTCCATTTTTCTCTGAAATCCTTTTGTATATGAAGGATCTTCTTCCATAGCAGGTCCCCCTTTGGGAATTTTCTAGGATGAACCTCTTTGTCGCAAACCCGCATCATCTGACTGTAGCGGATAGCTATTAACCCTTCCTCACAAATTTAATTGATCCCATCGGGATTGGATCCATTCTGCCTCTTCCAACTTCAGTTTTGATAAAACTCGAAGAAAGGAATTTCGACTTCAATGGGTGAAATCAATGAGAAATGTGTTGCCCCGGTGACAGTCCTGGCCAATTTTTGATAAGCATAGATGGGAAAATAGCAACTTCTGTATGCCAATCTTTACAAGTTTTGCTCTTTTTTATGATCTTTTGTTTTTCTTTTTGGTTGCTTTTGCTGCACTGATATGTAGCACCTGATCTTTGAACAGACCGCAGGCTTTTTGCATTGTGCGGTTAAATGTGATCTTTTTGACTTTCTTTTGTTGTCAGTATTCTTTCTTTATTTTTTCTCTTTTTCTCTCTTTTTTTTTGTTTTTTGGTCTAATGACTATCGACTTTATAATATTGACATATGAAGCGACCTTCACCCTCTTAGTGAAGAAATTGACGCCCATGAAGATAAATTGGTGTCGGCTAAATGCTCTTGACGAGATCGGCCTCATAACTTCTATGTCCCACATGTAGACAAAATGAAGGAGGCACATAAATCCTGTCTTCCTCAATTTAGCATTTGATGCAATTTCCCCTTTCTCGGTAGACCAGTAGCCTAAACCTCATGATTAGCCCAACTATTGTAGAACCATTAACATGGGTTCTTTAAACACAAATCTTAACAGCATACCCACGTTTTAGTAGCCTAGCGTGCCTTGATATGATCGCGCGAAAACATCTTGAATTCTTGAAAATAGCTCAATGATGTCTCGCCTTGTGGTGAATTAGGCTTCGATATTTGCCCCTTCTTAATCTCGCAACGTCCACTGACCTTTTGCAAGGTAGAGTCTATTTTCATCTTGTTTTACCACCATTAACAAATCAGAAGATAGACTGCAATCTCTGACATCTTCAAAGTCCTTCGATCCCTTAGATCCATATCTCATTCAAAAAGGGAGTTAGTAACAGCGTCGCTCATGTCATTGATATATGGGTACCTATTGTAGGTACGAAGGCAAATTCCAAAGAATAAATGATTCTAAGGATGATTATTTATGGTATGGTCATGAATAAAGAATGAAAGAATATTCTAAATCACCAAAGAATGTACAGTATAAGATGTAAAGAAAAAATATATATACTTAAAATGATGCATTTTATTGAAATAAAAATTCTGGACATAAGCCTATTTCACAAAAGGATTCACATTGCCTCTAGGCTTAAAGCAACAAGCATGTTTCGAAGATTGCTCTAGATCACTTCTAAAATACAGGGATCCCTTCCACAGTCCCATTGTTTAAAGTCTTCCCAAGTACGTAAAGGCAGAAGCTTGGAACAGTCTATTCATTGGTTCCCTCTTTGAATATGTCATTAATGTTTAGATTCCCCCAACGTTCCCACCGGGACTTTGATCAGGTCTTGCGCTAGGGCCCTGAGCTCAATGCATTCTTGGATCTCCTGCCCTATCCATCATGGAACTTACAAAGTTTACCCCTTTAATAGAAAGATTGGGTAACGGATTTTCTACACCAGAGGGATCATCGAATTTTACAATGCCCATTCTGATGAACTTTTCGACTAACTTCTTGAAAGCGGTGCAGTTTTCCATCGAGTACCCTGTAATTCCTGCATGGTATTTGCATTGGGCATTCACATCGTACCATTTAGGGTATGGGGGCTGTATTGGTTCCACGTAAAAAGGAGATACAACATGTGCTTCAAACAAAATTTGGTACAACTCCCTATACAAGATTGGAATGGGTGCGAACTGGGGTTTTTCTGAGTTCGGTCTTGGATCGGGTTCTTGCCTTGGGGAAACCTGACGGCTGGTAATTACAGTCCTTGGCTAGCCCACTGTGATTATCTTCAGGTGACTCTTGTTATACCTACTCGTACTATTCACTTCCCTTTCCTTCTTCTTCGGGGCCTTTGAAGTCCGCTCTCCTTTTTCTTTTGTTCATGCCAGAACAATCGGTTTGGCTTGATCATCTTCCGAGTTAAAACCTGAATCTATCGAGAAGTTTAACAATGCCGAGGTATCAATCAGAAATTGGGGTTTGATAATAATAGGTGCCCCCTGCGAATGCGTGTCTGGTTGAGTCGGGATGCTTATTGGGGAATAAACGATGTCTTGATCATCATCCACACTGTCGACCACTGGGCCACTCCTTTTTTCAAGCCCTCCGACTAGTAATTGGGTTAACTCTCGCATCGTATGTATTTGATCTCGCAGATCCTGTTGAATTTTGGCCAACTGCTCTTGCATCAGTATTTTCCTTTGCTCTAATCTTTCCAACCTTCGTTCCATGTTTTCTAGGTTAACTGAAATAATTTTACCTAATTAGGGACATTATGTGAAAATCTAATGCACAAAATTTAATGCAAATGATGTAATGCAAATGCATGAAATGAATGCAAGAAGAAAGAGAGACGTTGATTCTGAATTCAATTCCATTAGAAGAACTTTTCTAGAAAAAAAATATCTTTACATAAAACGAATTACATATGCGGTTTCGTCCTCATAGTCCAAGTGAGGACACCAATCTTTTTTTTCGTATCTGGACGTTATGGTTGTGTCCCATGGACTTTCTCAATAGATGTTTCTTCTAGCTCCTTGTTGCTTGATCCAGGCCGTGACCCTTTGCTCACTTATCCCTACGATGCTCGTTAGCTCCTTCAAGAAAATCAAGATGTGACGGCTTTTGAATAATTTTTGTCGACTTGAATCCTCGGGTCAAGTTTGTACTCTTCTGCAGACTATCAGCCTTCTCTTGTTGTTAACTTGGACTATATTAGGACGACTGCATTATAATCCACTTTATCAAGAAGTTTGTTACCTTATGACAAACTCCTCTATTTAGCAATCAAATATTAATCAACATCTCCTTTCTATGATTATGCAATGCGATGCAATCAAAACAAATGAAAACACGTTAGTACAAGAGAAATAAACAACACAGAACACCTGTCTGGGTGACCACTAGGGTTCGGCGTGGCTCTGTCTAGGGTAGGCTCCTAGGTCTCTCTATATGTGTTTTGGTTCTAAAGTTGAGGTACCTGAACCAGTAGATTCCTCGATCCTCACCAATTATAGGCTCATACGGACCGAGTTCAGTTCAGAGGGACACATTTCCCTATGGCTGCACGGAGATGAAAATCTCACGAAGACATAGGTACGGATGTATCCCGAAAGTGATTCACTATCCTGCACGGAGGTGAAAACCTCACGAAGGAGTAGCTTCTCACTCCCACTTACAAGAGTGTGACCCATCGGTCATGCAGTATGATGCCGAAGTATTCTTGAAACACCCCAAACCTGGCCCACGAGCCCAGACCGGATCTGGTATGTTCCTCGAGTAAAACGTTTTAATTTCATGCTTATTTCTTCGGGAAAGTTTAGGTGGTTTTAAAAAAATACCGAGTTGTTTTGGGGTTATCTTTAATTCAAAAATTGTTTGTGTTTAGGTGTCTAAACATTTAAAATTTTTTTTTTAGAAAAGTTACTTAAACTTTAATTTGATAAGAATCGTGTCATAATAAAATAATTAAAAGTGCATGCATAAACAGTTTCATACTAGTGGCCTTATTACATCAAAAGAAAACCCAAAATAAATTCGAAATACTAAAAACAATAAAAGTCCAAAATAAAATTAATCCTGTGCTGAGCATGGCCACCCCTAAGCTCCTGCCGACCCGGTCCGTTACTGAGTGTCACCTGAAAAAAATATCCCACAACGGGGTGAGTCAAACAGACTCAGTGTGCACAGCCAACACTAAATCCCAACGATTTAGGCATAACAATTCATACATATACAAATAGCAATTAAATATAATGATGCAATCCCGAACCCAAACCTAGATAACCATCCGCTACACATCACCCTTACCAACCATCACATCGTGGGGATTACTAAATCGACCCACCCATCCGCTACACATCATCGAAGGCCGTCGCTGCAGATGACTAGCACATCGCCCTTATAAATTCGTGGCATAGCCACCAGATAATATATTTTGTGACATAAGTCACCACATTCAGTTATTGTGACATGAGTCACCATATTCGGATTATGTGACCGAAGTCACCACATTCAGATATTGGGGTATAAAACCACCAATCACTTCCCCTTTCATAATCACCCATATGCCCCATGTCATACAAATCATGCAATTATCATGGCTTAGGCCTTATTTCACATTCTTATCAATGTTCACATACATGCCATATTCCACATGTTCATAACATTTATTAACATGATGTTAAGATTACGTACCTGAGTACTTTGTACCATTGCATGGTACCTTAGCCCACTTTTCATATTATTATTAACACATATATTAAAATAATACCGTAAATCAATCAAGATTCAGTGTGGGGTACACACCTGGTTTACTTAACGAGTTCACTGAAATCCCGAAAATCCCGATCTAATACTCTAGATCCTCAGTTCCTACATTCGGCCATCCTTAAGCATGTTAGCAACAAGCCATTCGGCTAGATAATCAAATCCCGAAGGATTATTGCAACCAAAATCCTTACCTTGTTGCCGATTTGATTACTAATCAAATCCCGAAACTCTGTGATATTCCCTCTTGCAATCGGCTAGACACCAATTCCCTTAACTAATTAGTTTTCGGCTTTTGAATAAATAAGAAACTGATCTAAGTCACTAAATAGGACCTTGGCCGAATATCACATGCACTTACCTTGTGGATCTAAATATCCAAAAATAGCTACTTGATTATGGTATCTGCCGAAATCCCCATAGACATGTGTTAGATCCAAAACTAACATTTAATCACAATACATGGCCTTTGGCCAAAAACCACATGACTTACCTTAAATCCCGAATGATCCTTGCTTGAAGTCGACAATAGGCAAATCCCGAAAACTTTTTCATAGTTTCGGCCAAAGAACAATAGTAGAGATTAGATCTTAGATTTCGACAAGCCTAAAAGAAAGAGAATGGAAACCCAATTTGATCTTACCCTCTCTCAAGAAATCGACAACACCCTTATGTCACCCACGAAAGATTCGGCTTTGGGATTCAATGAACAATCGGCTAGGATCTAACAAGTACTTAGTTTCGCTTTTATGAACTTAGTGAGAAGAAGGAGAGAAGGGTTGAGCAATTCGGCAATGGTGATAATCTTTGAAGAAGAAAAAGATGGAGAAGCCGGCTAGGCTTTCTTGAGTTTTCGGCTTTTGGCAAAATAAAAGAGAAGAGAAGTGTTGCTAAAGAATTCGGCAGAGGGGAAAAAGAGAAGAAAAGAATGAAGAATGGCCACCCTTTTCCCTTTTTGCCGAAATTACTCTACCTAGAGCCCCTATTCGGCCAACTCTCCCTATTCGATAACTTTATCTCTCACCTTTTCAAATTAATAAAAATAATCCAACATTTATCCCCTATCTTAATTAATTATCACCATTTATCTCTTAAAAATATTAAAAGGATTAAAGCTCCTAAAATTTAGCCTTAGTGCCGTCCCTTGCTGCTCATTTCTGCTGCAAAATAAAACCTTTATTTTGCTTCCCTTGTAACTCGATCCTTGGCCCTGCACTCATGCTTGTGGCGTCACTCACTGGGCTTTAAGTGGCGCATCCTTGCCACATTTCCAAGCCCATTTGTGTGTCATATTTTCCCTACAATTTCTCTTAAGGCTACTCTGCCTAGCTTCCTCTTTTAAATTTAAAATCTAATAATTTCTAAAGCATTCACTACACTCTAGGGTTCACAAAAATTCATAAAACACATTTAACACACACATAGACATGCTTTCACATTTATTTAAGCACCAATGCATAAACCCCAAAATCCAGGATGTTACAGTTCTACCCCCCTTAAAATAATTTCGTCCTCGAAATTACCTGGCTAAAATAAGTGAGGGTATTGCTGTCGCATTGCTTCTTCCGGCTCCCACGAAGCTTCTTCCGATCCATGATTGCGCCATAACACTTTGATTAAAAGAACTGACTTCCTTCGTTGCACTTTCACATCTCGTTCCAAAATCTGAATCGGCTCTTCCTCGTAGGACAAATCTGGTCTTAGCTCCACCTCCTCAACTGGTACTACATGAGATGGATCCGATCGATAGTGACGTAACATAGAAACATGGAATACGTCGTGCATTTGCTTCAACTCCGAAGGCAACTCTAACTGGTATGCCACTGGTCCAACTCGCTTTAATACCCGATAAGGTCCTATAAACCTTGGACTTAATTTCCCTTTGCGACCAAATCTCATAACCTTCTTCCAAGGCAATACCTTAAGAAACACTTGATCCCCCACATCAAATTCTATCTCCTTTCGCTTAAGATCTGCATACGACTTTTGTCTGTCAGACGCTTCCTTTAACCTTGCCCGAATTACTTCAACTTTCTCTTCAGATTCTGCCACAATCTCTGGGCCCAAAACTCGACGTTCTCCCAATTCCGTCCAACACGTAGGTGTGCGACACTTCCGTCCATACAACGCTTCATACGGTGCCATCCGAATACTGGCTTGATAGCTGTTGTTGTATGCAAATTCCGCTAACGGAAAATATTCTTCCCAACTTCCTCTGAAGTCTATCACACATCCCCTCAGCATATCCTCTAACAATTGGATTACTCGTTCGCATCGCCTCGTCCGATCGTGGATGAAAAGCCGTCATCAAGTCTAATCTCGGTGCCTAAAGCTTTGATGTAGTGCTTTCCGAACCGAGACGTAAACATTGGATCCCTATCCGAGATTATCGATACTGGCACTCCACGCAACCTCACAATCTCCGCCACATACAACTTCGCCAACTTCTGTAAAGAATAATCAACTCTTACTGGGATGAAATGCGCGGACTTTGTCAATCGGTCCACTATCACCCATACCGAGTCCTTCTTAGTAGGCGTAAGAGGAAACCCACTAACGAAGTCCATGGTGATTCTCTCCCACTTCCATCATGCGAAATCTTTATCGGTTTGAAGCAATCTCGACGGAACTTGGTGTTCAAATTTAACTTGCGACACGTCAAGCATTTCCCTACAAATTCGGTAACTTCCCGCTTAAGACCAGGCCACCAAAACTGTTCCCTTAGATCTCTATACAACTTAGTACCTCCAGGATGCATAGCATAGGGGCTACCATGCGATTCCTGAAGAATTCTCTGCCTTAAGTCCTCATTCTTCGGCATACAGACCTTGCCCTTGAAACATAATACTCCCTCGTCATTAATACCGTAATCTTCCAATTCTCCACTCTGCACTTGCCGTAGCTTAGCACTTAGATCCTCATCCATTAACTGACTTTCCTTCACCTCATTCAACCATGTCGGTTTGACTTGCAACTCTGCCAATAAACTTCCATCATCATACAAGCTAAGATGTGCAAACATTGCCTTCAGATCTGACACTACTTTCCGACTTAGGGCATCTGCCACTACATTTGCCTTGCTCGGATGATACTCTATGAACAATCATAATCCTTCAGTAATTCCACCCACCTTCGCTGTCTTAAATTCAACTCCTTCTGAGTCAGCAGATACTTAAGGCTCTTGTGGTCCGTGTAGATCACTGACTTTTCTCCATATAAATAATGCCTCCACACCTTAAGAGCAAAGACCACTGCCGCCAATTCCAAATCATGCGTCAGGTAGTTAACCTTGTGTGGCCTTAATTGTCGAGACGCATAAGCGACTACCTTCCCATCTTGCATCAATACGCATCCCAATCCTGTGTGAGATGCATCATAGTACACCACAAAGTCCTTTCCTGCCTCCGGTTGAATCAAGACCGGAGCTTCAGTCAAAACCCTCTTAAGCTTCTCAAAGCTCTCCTGTTGCTTATCTATCCATACGAAAGGTACTTCCTTTCTCAACAACTTCGTCAAAGGTGCGGCTATTGATGAAAATCCTTCTACAAACCTTCTGTAGTAACCTGCCAAGCCCAGAAAACTCCGAATCTCTGCAACCGACTTGGGTGGTTTCCAATCCAATACAGCCTCAATCTTCCTAGGATCCACTCTTATCCCTTCTGCCGACACTACATGCCCTAAGAATGCGACCTCCTTAAGCCAAAATTCACACTTGCTGAACTTGGCGTAGAGCTTCTTCTCCCTTAACACTTGCAACACAATCGGGAGATGCTCATCATGTTCCTCCTCAGACTTGGAGTATACTAGGATGTCGTCTATGAACACAACGACGAACCTATCCAAGTAAGGTTGAAAAACCCGGTTCATCATATCCATGAACGCGGTTGGGGCATTCGTCAACCCGAACGGCATTACTACGAACTCATAATGCCCGTATCTTGTTCAGAAAGCTGTCTTATGGATATCTGCTTCCTTCACCTTAAGTTGATGATATCCAGACCTTAGGTCTATCTTTGAGAATACCGCTGCCCCCTTAAGCTGATCGAACAAGACCGGTGCTCCCCATGGAGACACATTGGGTCGGATAAACCCACGATCAAGCAACTCTTGAATTTGAGCCTTGAGCTCAACCAACTCCTTCGGTGCCATTCTATACGGAGCGATAGATCTTGGCGCTGCTTCAGTGAAAGAAGTCAATTCCGAACTCCACCTCCCTATCAGGGGGTATTCCAAGTAATTCCTCCGGAAAGACATCCAAAAATTCCCTTATTGTTCTAACCCATTCAACACTTGTTTCCTTAGTGTCCAAGGCACTGACCCACATCAGAAAAGCCGGACATCCTTTCCTTACCATCTTCTCCGCCTTAAGAGCGGATACTACATTCGACAAATAGTTCTGTCTTTCGCCCATCACCACAACTTCCTTATCGTCGGGAGTTCTCAACGACATGCGTTTAGCGGCGCAATCCACATTCGTACGATACTTCACTAACCAATCCATGCCTAAGATTAGATCAAATTCCCCGAATGGTAGTTCCACTAAGTCAGCTGGGAACTGCATCCCCTGAACTTCTAAAGGCACTTCTTAAAGAGTTTATCTACTATCACATTCTGCCCTAAAGGACTAAGTACAGTCATCTTCCTAGGTACAGTCTCAAAGTTCACATGCAAAGTTTCGAATACTTTACTAGCAACATAGGAATGAGTTGACCCTATGTCTATCAAAGCAATAAAGGGTAACTCAAAATAAGGAACGTACTGCAGTTATAACATCAGGTGCATCGCCGTCTTCCCTCCGACAAACTGCATATACCAGTCCTGGCTGTCTAGCCTCCGTATTACCAACACCTCTACTTGGTGTTCCACGTCCTCTTCCAACACCATTCCCTCTGCCATTCAGACCACGACCCCGTTGAGGCTGCTGTCCCCCTCTTCCAGCCTGATTAGAACCTTGACCTGTTTGTCGACCCCCGTCTATTTTTATAGGACAGTCCTTAATCATGTGGTCCTTGGATCCACACTTAAAGCATCCTCCCGTCTTCTTCCATCACTCTCCTAGGTGCCTCTTCCCACACTGATCACAAGTACAATACTGCCCTCCTGTCACAACTTGCTGACCTTGCGGCCAATCAACTCTAGGCCTCTTCTGCGCATTCCCAGATGACCCTGATGACACAAAACCTCTCTTTTGCCTATTTCGGTCCGTATTCTGCCTTACAGATTCCTTAACTCCTTCAGCCACCTTAGCCTTTTCCACCAACACTGCAAACTCTCACTCCTGCTGTGGAGCTATCAACAACCTCAGGTTATCCCTAAGGCCATCCTCAAACCGAACACATCGCTCATGCTCTGTAGCCACGATACCTCGATCATACCGGCTCAACCTTAAGAATTCAGCCTCGTACTTCGCTACGGACTTGTTCCCTTGAACCACCCCGTAAATGCCTTCCTCATGCATCAAGATAACTAATTTCAACATACTTCTTCCGTACGCCACTTTAACATACTCCCAAGTGAGATCCTCAGCTGTGGCACCATCCCGAACTATAAGCCACCATTGATATGCCTCATCGCGAAGTAGCGACAACATTCCTTTCAGTTTCTCCTCAGCGGTCAGATCCAGCTCATCCATAATTCGCTCATGCTTCCAACCAATACTCACCGCGACTTGGGTGCCACACCGATACACCACGAAACACCTCACCCTATTGGCTCGTAGTCGCTCGGTCAGATTTCCGAGCTCCCATACCTCCACCGCTCCGGCCACCATCTCTCAAGAACTTACGGCATTGCCTACGATCATCGCATCATCCCCGTCCGATCTTGTCGCTCAACACCAACAAACCGGTGGTAGGGGTGGTGGTACCTCATTTTCGGACCCTTGTCCAGACCTAACGGGTTCTGATACGGTCATTCTGCCTCTACCACGTCCTCGCACATTACGACCACGTCCCCTAGAACTCATTTCTACGATCGTGCATTAATCTGTTTTAGAAAGTTTTATGCATTAGTCTTTGTTCCACTAATTATCCGCGAAGAAATTTTATGAAAAGAAGTTTAGAAGTAGTTCTTTCGATCGATCAAAGTTTCAAGTCTTCCATCCTAATTTAGAGGAGCACATTCATTCAACACACATTCATCATTCAAACATTTTCATCTTATTCCTATCCCAGGGGTATTTTCGTCATTTCACCTACAGGGGTATTTTGGTAATTTTAAAATCTGGGGGTATTTCAGAATTATTTTTTTTAACTAGGGTGGCTGGTCCCTTTCGGGTTTTAATTATAGGGTTTAGCCCATCAACGAGTCCTCATAACTAGGGTGAATAGTCACCACGCACTGTAGGATTCCAAATGAAGAGGAGGTGAGTCGCTAGGATCGCTTAAATACCAAGCTCTCCTGAATCCACTCCTAGGCATGCATCCGCCTATTGCCACACCCTAACTCGACTAAGGTGAGCAGTCACTACGCACTGGTAGGATTCCAGCGAAGAGGAGGTGAGTCACTAGGGATCGCTTAAATACTGTGCTCTTCCCGGATCCAATCCTAGACATGCGTATGACGGTTGCCACACCCTAGTCTTGCGGCTCGTTAACGGGTTTGTTCATGAAATTAAGTCTTATGAAAATTTAAGAAGTGGTTTAAACTAAGCCTATAGTCCATCGAGTCTATTTAAACTAGTCTACGTCCCATAAAGCCCATAAAGCCCACATGTATATCACACAATGGTTTAGGGTACTTGCCTGACGGACTTGGGCCGGAGACGCGGGTGGCATGCCGAGCTAACATACCTGTTATCCTTTAAAGAAAGCCCATTTTTAGAAAACATTTTGAGCCCAAAAACCCCAGAGCCGAGTTTTGAACTTGGCTCTGATACCAAATTGAAACACCCCAAACCCAGCCCACAAGCCCAGACCAGATCTGGTATGTTCCTCGAGTAAAATGTTTTAATTTCATGCTTATTTCTTAGGGAAAGTTTGGGTGGTTTTATAAAAATACCGAGTTGTTTTGGGGTTAATCTTTAATTCGAAAATCGTTTGTGTTTAGGTGTCTAAACATTTAAAATTTTTTTTTTAGAAAAGTTACTTAAACTTTAATTTGATAAGAATCGTGTCATAATAAAATAATTAAAAGTGCATGCATAAACAGTTTCATACTAGTAGCCTTATTACATCAAAACAAAACCCAAAATAAATTCGAAATACTAAAAACAATAAAAGTCCAAAATAAAATTAATCCTGTGCTGAGCATGGCCACCCCTAAGCTCCTGCCGACCCGGTCCGTTCATCGAGTGTCACCCAAAAAAATATCCCACAACGGGGTGAGTCAAACAGACTCGGTGTGCACGACCAACACTAAATCCCAACGATTTAGGCATAACAATTCATACATATACAAATAGCAATTAAATATAATGATGCAATCCCAACCCAAACCTAGATAACCATCCGCTACACATCACCCGTACCAACCATCACACCGTGGGGATTACTAAATCGACCCACCCATCCGCTACACATCATCGAAGGTCGCTGCGGCATTTACTAGCACATCGCCCTTATAAATTCGTGGCATAGCCACCAGATAATATATTTTGTGACATAAGTCACCACATTCAGTTATTGTGACATGAGTCACTATATTCGGATTATGTGACCGAAGTCACCACATTCAAGATATTGGGGTATAAAACCACCATTCATTTCCCTTTCATAATCACCCATATGCCCCATGTCATACAAATCATGCAATTATCATGGCTTAGGCCTTATTTCACATTCTTATCAATGTTCACATACATGCCATATTCCACATGTTCAAAACATTTATTAACATGATGTTAAGATTACGTACCTGAGTACTTTGTACCATTGCATGGTACCTTAGCCCACTTTTCATATTATTATTAACACATATATTAAAATAATACCGTAAATCAATCAAGATTCAGTGTGGGGTACACACACAGTTTTATAACGAGTTCACTTTGAAATCCACGAAAATCTGATCTAATACTCTAGATCCTCGGTTCCTACATTCGGCCATCCTTAAGCATGTTAGCAACAAGCCATTCGGCTAGATAATCAAATCCCGAAGGATTATTGCAACCAAAATCCTTACCTTGCTGCCGATTTGATTACTAATCAAATCCCAAAACTCTGTGATATTCCCTCTTGCAATCGGCTAGACACCAATTCCCTTAACTAGTTAGTTTTTGGCTATTGAATAAATAAGAAACAGATCTAAGTTACTAAATAGGAACTTGGCCGAATATCACATGCACTTACCTTGTGGATCTAAATATCCCGAAATAGCTACTTGATTATGGTATCTTCCGAAATCCCCATAGACATGTGTTAGATCCAAAACTAACATTTAATCACAATACATGGCCTTTGGCCGAAAACCACATGACTTACCTTAAATCCCGAATGATCCTTGCTTGAAGTCGACAATAGGCAAATCCCGAAACCTTTTTCATAGTTTCGGCCAAAGAAAAATAGTAGAGATTAGATCTTAGATTTCGACAAGCCTAAAAGAAAGAGAATGGAAACCCAATTTGATCTTACCCCTACTGAAGAATTCGACAACACCCTTGTCTGTCACCACAGAAGATTCGACTTTGGGATTCAATGAACAATCGGCTAGGATCTAGCAAGTACTTAGTTTCGGCTTTTATGAACTTGTGAGAAGAAGGAGAGAAGGGTTGAACAATTCGGCAATGGTGATAATCTTTGAAGAAGAAAAAGATGGAGAAGTCGGCTAGGCTTTCTTGAGTTTTCGGCTTTTGGCAAAATAAAAGAGAAGAGAAGTGTTACTAAAGAATTCGGCAGAGGGAAAAAGAGAAGAAAAGAATGAAGAATGGCCACCCTTTTCCCCTTTTTGCCGAAATTACTCTACCTAGAGCCCCCTATTCGGCCAACTCTCCCTATTCTGATAACTTTATCTCTCACCTTTTTAAAATTAATAAAAATAATCCTACATTTATCCCCTATCTTAATTAATTATCACCATTTATCTCTTAAAAATATTAAAAGGATTAAAGCTCCAAAAATTTAGCCTTAGTGCCGTCCCTTACTGCTCATTTTTGCTGCAAAATAAAACCTTTATTTTGCTTCCCTTGTAACTCGATCCTTGGCCCTGCACTCATGCTTGTGGCGTCACTCACTGGGCTTTAAGTGGCGCCTCCTTGCCACTTTTCCAAGCCCATTTGTGTGTCATATTTCCCCTACAATTTCTCTTAAGGCTACTCTGCCTAGCTTCCTCTTTTGAATTTAAAATCTAATAATTTCTAAAGCATTCACTACACTCTAGGGTTCACAAAAATTCATAAAACACATTTAACACACACATAGACATGCTTTCACATTTATTTAAGCACAAATGCATAAACCCCAAAATCCAGGATGTTACAATTCTACAAGATTCGAACCATAGCATTCAAGTGAAATGATGCAAGCGAATGCAATAAAAAGATCGTAATTTTCAAATCAAATTTTCAATTTTCAACAAAAGGACAAAAATTAATCGATTTATGGCCTGACTCTCAACCAGTCCCCAGTGGAGTTGCCAAGCTGTCGAAACCCTTTTTAAGTGTCGGAAAAACGGGGATTGACTGTTAAAATAACAAATGGAAATGGAGTCGCCACCGATCTTTTGTTCGAGGTGTGATCGAGTCACCTTGAGATGGATTATTTTAATAAAACATTTTAATTTATTAAAACAATAATTTTGGTCTACGAAATCTAAGAGAATAGGTTCGGGAGTCGGTTACGTACGAGGAAGGATTAGCACCCTCGCAACGCCCCAAATTGGTACCAAATTGATTAATTAATGTCCTAATGTCGAAAACTTGAAAAGATTTTAAAATACGACCTTCTTTCACCCATTTAAAGATACTCGAGTTTGAATATTAAGATTCTCTAGTTTCGAAGGAGTGAAATATCACATCCAGCACGTTAGGATGCAACAATTTAAGTCTTCGAATTCCAGATCATCCCAAGATTCTCAAAACTCATGCATTGAGGTTTTGAAAGGGTATTTGGTTATTTGGTCAAACGAAAAATTGAAACCAAGCACGTTAGGGCACGATCTCTCGGATTTCCAAACACGAAACGTTGCCTCGTTTTAAAGTTGAGAAAAACATGGATAAAGTCTTAAAAGGATATTTGGTTATTCGGTCAAACGAAAAACCGAAACCCAGCACGTTAGGGCACGATCTCTCAGATATCCAAACACGAAACATTGCCTCGTTTTAAAGTTGAGAAAAACATGAATGAAATCTTAAAAGGATATTTGGTTATTTGGTCAAACAAAAAACCGAAACCCAGCACGTTAGCGCACGATCTCTCGAATTTCCAAACACACAAATATTGCCTTATCTTGAAGAATTTTCAAATATGCGATTTTAAAATTGGCTCAAAATGCATTTTACTCGATCATTATTTGATAATGAAAAGCAAAATTATAATATCGAGCGCATATTAATAATATGGCAACAATAGCATATAAATGAACAACATCACATGAAAATACCAGGAATCCAAACTAATACACATGCGATGGCAATACACATATACTTCACAAATATTAACAGTCGAAATCCATAAATTAAAGACAATTTTTGAAATAATATTAAACAATTTGGCATAATTCAGATGCGACAAATATATAATAAAATGAATAACATAAAAGATTTTAAAATAAAATATTAAGTAAGGAGAAAATCAAAGTAATATATATATATATAAAATAATATGTGTTAATTTACATAAGTAATATACATGAAAATAAAAATACTAAATTTAATAATTTATACATGAAAATAATATATCAAGGTTGTTAAAATAAACAATATTTATATAATAAAATAGGGAATAAAAAGGAAATAAGTTAAATAAATAAATAGATTTAAAGAAAAATATACCTATACATATAAATAGATAAAAATATATACATATATATATAAAATAATGTGAAAACAATGATATATACATAGTATAAAAATAGTTTTAATATAAATTATAGGTATATATATAAAAAGAATATATGTATATAAAAAATTTAGTGAAAATAACATGGAAAAATAATATCTAGAACCATAGGAAATATATAGTATATAGTATTAATTTTAAAAATGATAATTAAAAAATAGTAAACAAATAATCAAATAAAATAATCAAAGGACTATATTGAAAACATAACAAAATTGGAGAGCTAGAAGTAATAACTTAAAAAAGAAAACGAAAAAGACTAAACAGAAATGCGTGCAAATGATCGGGGATTAAAAATGAAATATTCCCACTTCGGCAAAATGCTGCGTACAGATTGGATCAAATTGGAATCGCGCACAAACAACAAGGACTAAACGCGCAATTTGTCCATCATTACGAAAACGCGCGGGTCTTAGGATATCGGGTCGGGTCTAAGTCGGGTCACGTAATACTGTGTCGTTTTGAGGCTATAGAGATAAGCCCCAAACGACGCAGTTTCTTTAAGAAGGAATAATTCCCTTAAAACCGAATTAAAAAAAACAAATCAGCCATTCTTCTTTTTTTTTTTAAACCTAGCCCTATTATTTTCCCTTAGCCGCAGCTAAGAAAGAAACCCCTTTCGACCACTACACCGCCACAGCCATCGGCGATTAATGGCCCGCTCAGGTCCGATCGACTGATCTCTTTCGATCTAGACCTAGACGCTTCACGTTCTCCGCCCCTAGGGACCGGTTTACTCCGATTACGACGAAGAAAGCAGTCCGACGGTCCGTATATTGAAGGTAAATCCCACCTCTCTTTTTTTTTTTTGCTTTCATACGAATGAGCCAAACAAAGATTTAAAAAAAGAAAGAAGAAGCGTATCAAAAACTGGAAATCACCTTAAAATTTGTCTTTTGATTTCTCTGTATTCTTTGTATTCTGTGTGTAAAAAACGTGAAGAGAATTATAGGGGTTGGTTTCGGGCTTTTTAAAGCCGAAATCGAAAATAAAATGAAAATACAATTGTTTTCTTTTTCTTTTTCTTTGTCTTTGTTAAATCGATCCTTTGCTGCAGTGCGGAGTGCAGGCGTGCATGGGAAGAAGCGCTAACGTGCGGCGGCGCAGCGTGGGATGTGGGGGCGCCAGGGAGCTTTGCGGCGCCAAGGGGAAACCCTAGGGTTTCCTGTTTGTTTTCTGTTGTGGGCTTGCTGGAATCGGGCTAGGTTGGGTAGTGGTTTATTTAATTTGGGATATTAGGTTAAAATTTTGGGTCTAGGTTTAGTGGTTTAAGTTTGGGCTACTGGCTTAGTGGATTTTAATTTGTAATGGGCTTTATTGGGCCTCCGTTTCCTTTTGTACATATTTTGTATTGGACTATTTAAAAAATGGACTTTATTAATTTCTTATTTTGTTTCTGATAAGTAGTGGGCCCGGGCAATAATTGGGCTCTACAGCTGCTTTTCAGATCGATCTTAGAGAACAATTTAGCACCACTAAGCTCATCCAACATATCATCAAGTCTAAGGATGGGATGACGGTATTTGACGGTAATCTTATTGATAGCTCGGCAATCTACGCATATCCTCCTTGAACCATCCTTTTTAGGCACCAACCAAACGGGCACCGTGCATGGACTTAAACTCTCCCGTATGTATCCTTTCTCCATTAAACCATCTACTTGTCGTTGCAACTCCTTAGTTTCCTCGAGGTTGCTTCGGTAAGCTGGTCTATTCAGAATTGTAGCCCCGGGAACGAAGTCTATTTGGTGTTCAATACGTCGGATAGGAGGTAGCCCACTAGGCACTTCCTCCGGAAAAACGTCTTCGAATTCTTCAAGCAATAAAAAAACAGACAAAGGCAAAGAGTTATCAAGTTCGTTAGCATCGAATAAACACTCCTTGTACATAAGTACAAACACGGGCTGGCGCATCAACAAGGACTTTCTTATTTCTTTTTCCCCCGCAAATACGCTCATTTTACCACTCTCATTTTCTTTCTAACTTTCTTGTTCCTCTCGTATTTTTACCTCCACTCCCTCACTTTTTCCTTTCTTTTTTTCATTTTTCTTTTCTTTCTCTTTTTCAATATTTTTTTGTGTACTTTTTCTTTCTTTTCTTTCAATTTCAATTGATCTTGGTACACTTGTTTTGGAGTCAGTGGGGCTAAAGTTACATTTTTGCCTCGATGCTTGAATGTGTACCGATTTGTATATTCGTCATAGATCACGCGCCTATCAAACTGCCATGGACTCCCCAAAAGGAGATGTCCCGCGTGCATGGGAACTACATCGCACACCACTTCGTCTTGGTACTTCCCGATGGAAAATGCTACCACAGCTTGCTTTGTTACTTTAAGCTCGCCTACATCATTCAACCATTGCAGCTTGTATGGAGTTGGGTGTTTGGTCGTGGCCAAACCGAGCTTTTCCACCAGCATGTTGCTTCCTACATTAGTACAACTTCCACCGTCAATAATCATACTACATACCTTGCCTTGGATGTGGCATCGGGTGTGGAAAATATTCTCCCTTTGTTGATCAGTTTTAGCACTTTGGACGCTGAGGCTTCGCTTCACCACAAGGATTTATCCTACAACCGGTAACTCTAATTCTTCTTCTTCAACATCGGATGGCATTTCAGGCTCATTTTCATCCTCCTCCTCGGACTCGATTTCACTGTCGGCCCTTACCACCATAACACGTTGATTAGGACATTGGCTAGCTATGTGCCCCCAGCCTTGACACTTGAAACATTTTATGTCTCTCATGCAATTTGGCACTTTCTCGTTTTTATTCCAACTTGACTCACCAACGGGCTGGTTGGATTTAGCTGCTACAATCGGCTCCTTTGTTTGAATAGGGGGTTTGTTGACTCCTTGGCTCTATTTGTTAGGGGAGGGATTGGAATAGGATCGACTAACTCCTTTTCGCTTGAGTTGTTTTTAAAATTTTATCGCCATGTGGACCATGTCCATCAGTTCAACATAGTGTTGTAATTTAACTATGTTGGCGATGTCACGGTTTAAACCCACAAGGAACCTGGCCATTGTCGCTCCTCGATCCTCCTCGATCTCAGCTCGGATCATTGATATCTCCATCTCTTTATAATAGTCTTCAACGCTTCTATTACCTTGAATAAGGTTTTGGAGTCGTTGATAAAGATCCCGATGGTAGTACGAAGGGATAAATCATTTTCGCATGACTAATTTCATTTTAGCCCAAGTAGAGATGGCTCTTTCACCATTTCGTCTTCGGCTCGTCACTAGCTGGTCCCACCACACAATTGTATTTTCTGAAAACTCGATTGCCACAAGCTTCACCTTTTTAGTCTCTGAATAATTATGGGATTCGAAAATGAGCTCAATCTTCTTTTCCCACTCCAAATAAGCTTCAGGGTCATTCTTACCTTGGAATGGTGGAATCGTCATCTTAATATTCTTAAGGTTGTCATCTGGATGGTCTCGATCTCTAGGACCCCGATGTCGTTGGCGGCCTCGTTGTCGTACACTTCAGGCAAATGAATGATCACTTCTTGCTCACTCGCTTCATAGGGATCTTGGATTGGATGCCCGCGCTCTCGTCTTGAACCTTCCGGAGTTGCCTCGCGTTGTTCACGTGTCTCGACTCGAAATAATCGATCTTCGATTGGTTTGAGTTTATGATCGAATAACCGCTCCATCTCTCGCGTAAGTGCTTGAAGGGGGAGATCTGGCACGCCTCCTCCAATATTTCTTACAGGACAGAACCCGCCTTCCACGTTTGGATTTCTTTCCGGGCTTTGTGACATTCTAGGAACACACAACAAAGAACCTCACTCTCCAGTCACAAACAAATCACACTCACTTGGCTTTTACTCGCTCGAATAGTCTCACTCACTCTTGCCTTTTTCCGCTCACTCCTCCTCTCTAAGTTCTTAAGGGACAATTTAAACTTAGAAGCAGTTGTTGTGGGTCGGCTTGCAAAATTGATGTTCAGTTTTGGTAGGGAATGTTGTAGGACAAAGGGTACGCTTGAAACAAGAAATGGAAAAGGGTTGACTGTGGCCGAATGGTAGAATTGTAACACCCCAAACCCGACCTAGACGTTACGACCCGATTTGATGTGTCACATAAAAGAGTTGTTTGAAAACCGGCTAGTTAAAAAAAACTCAAGCCTAAATTTAAATCACTTTGAGAGGTGAGGGTTGTAAAATCATAAAACTCGATATTCCCCTATTGGTTATATCATTTATTAATATGGATTAAAAATCACGGAAGCATGTTCAAGTTGTAAATTTCCGGCATAATGCCGATCAACTGTCAAGATAGTACAACAAACGCACTTTTGGCTTTTCAACCGATCAACAATCAGAATAGTGTATACGGATACACACCTTATCACGTAGAGAACTAAATAATCACGAGCGCCGTCACCTATACAAAACATAACATACAATTAACTCCCTTAACAAAAGAATTGGGAGATCTCTAATCCAAACACCTAACCATGAGATTTACTATTACTTGCCTTCACTAGAGCGATCAACTGCGATTTGCCTAGTTAAACCAAAGTTTAATGTAGTCACCCTTCCGCATCCAGGCGGAAAGTCCCGAACAGCTGACACCCTACGCCGCTTAAACTTAGGAGTGGAGGCTACGCGCACAGTCTTAGCTGGCACCTTTGCCGCCACCTTATGGCTAGAATGCCTTTTGCTCATCAAGAACACGATCTTACAAAATCGGAGTCAACACCAATGCAAATAACAAGGTAAACTAAACTAAAAGAAATGGAACAGAGAAAGTAAGTAGAATTTGGACAAAGAAGAATTAAGAAAAAGAGAAAGAAAAAGGGTATATGATGATGACAAAGGCAGAAAAAATGGAACAAATCAGCAGAATAGGATTAGAAAGGAGTTGAATTCAGTCAAGAGAAAATTAGGATAGAGAGATGATAAATTTGGCCCTTAGGAAATTGTGAGAAGAAAAGAAGATGGGTAATTAGGCAAAGCAATAATCGGCTAGGGCTTAATAAAAAAAGAAGAGAGAGCAAAATCAGAATTAATGGTGGAAGTAGGAAGCATTCGGCCTACAAAAAGCAATAGTGTTGAGAGGGGATCTTAGCTATACGATGCAACCTGACAGAAGAGGGAAACAAGAAAAGCACTTGAGTTGAGACTTAAAGGAGAAGAAAAGATGCACTAAAGGTCTCTAACAACCAGTACCGTCAAAAGAATAAAGCAAAACAAATACCAAAAGAGAATTCGGATACCAAAAATGCTCAAAATGTCGAAATGCCTATTCCCCAATGCTCTTAGCCAAAATTTGCCTAATCAACTCCCCCCCATTCAGCTACCACATTCCCTCAAGCTCAACTCTCTGATTTCCTTCCTAGATTACTCTTTGATTTCCTCCAACCATTCATTCAAATTCAAAATCAACTTCCAACCACTATGACCAAGTCAATTCCCTTCTTTTACCAAGTCTTCAACCAACTCCAAGTGTTTGAATCTAAATCCACCTCTTACCATCCTCAGGTAGCAAAATAACAACTATTTGCTTGCAATGGGACTAGAACCCAAACCCCTTTCATTGATCAAATACGCCACTTGCCTCCTTGCCATCCAACTCCTTGTGTCACACTTTATCCTTAATTAAATATAAGGTATATAGGCCCTAGGTCTAGGTTCCTTTAAAAGTAAAAACAAAATAAATTGTAAGAGCCAAGACTTGAACCCAGACTCCCTTGTAACCTTAATGACGCCACAACCACTAAACCACATGCTTCCTTGTGTCATTTCCTTAACGCAATAATTCAAAAGGCTTACTTCCAAGCATCCAGGGCTTTTCCTACTTAAAGCAAAAAATTTACTTAAGCCTAGGTTTGAATCCAAGACTTCATGTAAGCCCCCTAACCTTCCGAAATCACTCACCTAATATGTCCAACATGCATTAGTGTCGTTCTCTTATTCTAAAAAATTTTAAACGCTCACATTCCCAAGGCCCAATAGGCCCAATTCTACTAGGCCCAAATTTAGGGTGTTACAATTCTACCCTCCTTAAAGAAATTTCGTCCCTAAAATTTCTAGCTAACAGGGTAGTCGTGTAACCACTACCCCACTTTGCCACCGCTACACACTCTCATCCCATCGTCTTTAACACACATCTAAAACATCACATCCAACATTTCTAAACACATAAAAAAAAACCAAAAAAATACCGTCCAATATCTAAGGAAACCATCGTATTCCTAACTCACTGACTTTAAATTTCTAAACAGCCAAAGGTATTCAGAAAACTTACGGATTTGGTGTCAGAGACTCGGTGTACCACACTTTCAGAAAAACGGTCAATACAACGTTTCAGAACTTCAAATTTTTTCATGCCTTTTTGAAACAACCCTTTCAGAAATTCAATTTTGAAAACCCAATCCACAGCCAAGTTTTGCAAACCTGGCTCTGATACCACAAAATGTAACACCCTAAACCCGGCCTAGACGTTACGACCGAATCTGACATGTCACATCAAGGAGTTATTTGAAAATCAGCAAGTTAAAAAAACTCACTCCTAAATTTAAATCACTTTGAGATGTGAGGGTTGCAAAATCATAAAAATCGATATTCCCCTATTGGTCATATCATTTATTAATCAGGATTAAAAATCACGGAAGCATGTTCAAGTTGTAAATTTTGATGAAATTCATAATTTGCTTTAGAAAACGTTATTGTTTTAAAAACCCGCATTTCCTAGTCTAGCAGATCGTAATTAAAAGAGATAGCAAATAAAAGTTAACCCCAAATGGCCTTATTACAAAAATACCAACCCAAAATAAGCTTTTAATAATTAATATAGCTAAGTCTAAGATTTTAAGCATATCGAGCGTGTGGCCACCTCCGAGTCCCTCGCAGCTCCAAATCATCTAAAGTTGGGGATTACCTGCACAGTTAAGGTAAAAGGGTGAGTTACGAGAACTTAGTGTGTAATCTCCTAACAGTCTGGGCTCAAGCTCTAGTCGGTAACAGATCAGTCTGGGCTTTAGCCCTATACAGTAATAAAGTGGGCCTAAGCCCAAAATCATAACGATGCAGAACAGAGATGCAACCCAACCCAGTCCAGCCAACACACCAATAACGCAGTCTAGCTGCTAATATTAATGCAGCCATGCTGCTAATAAAAATATACGTGGCTGAGCCACTAAAATCAATATACGTGGCTGAGCCACTAAAATCAATATACGTGGCTGAGCCACTAAAGTTAAGTTACGTGGCTGAGCCACTAAATCAATATACGTGGCTGAGGCACTAAAATCAAGATACGTGGCTGAGCCACCAATACAAAACTTCCTCCTCATACGAAACCCCAACCCAATGCAAAATGTCGTGTCATGCTCAATAATTACACGTGTATGTAAAATGACCATGCTCAGTAACAATCATTCAAACATGTGATAAAAGCATATCAGTCATACAACCACAGTCAAATTAGTCAACTCATAGTCTAAGTCAGTCATTTACCTACAAGGGCAAAGTAGTCATTTACCCTATAAGGGTATTTCAGTAGTTTTACAAATCAAGGGTATTTCAGTAATTTTACAAATTAGGGGTATTTTAGTAGTTTTACAAATTAGGGGTATTTCAGTGGTTTTACGACCTCCTAGAAAGTCTACAGTCACCTCGAGCGACCTAAGAAACCTAATTTGACTTAACGGTGAAAATGGGCCTGAGGCCCATTACCCTGCCCAAGTGGGCCCACACACTCGTGTGGCCCATTTAGCCTAGAAACAACCACGACTATTATAACATCCCGGCTTAGGGCCTAGTCAGAATAGTGGTGCGAGATCATAAATCTGAGGGTTATAAATGAGTTATTGAGGTTTATGCCTTGTATGCATGCTAGTGTGAAAGTTTCATGAAGCAATTTTGTGAAATTGTGGTTGAATTGTCCAAAAGGACTAAATTGCAAAAGTTGCAAAATGTGTGTTTCTAGAAGCTATATGTGTGAAATAGCTTTAGATTATTAATTAGAGGTCCTTAATGAGCAATTTTCCCAATTTTTAGTTTTTGGACAAAAATGGCCATGGATGAGTTAAATTAGAAAGTTTATCAAAAAGGGCATTTTAGTCATTTATCAATTAAGTGATTAAAAAGGAGAAAAGATGACAAAATTCACTCATCTTCTCCCCCAAGCTGTCGAAAATTCCAATAGCCATTGTTAGGGCTCTTTCAATTTTTCAAGCTTGCTAGTGAGTGCTCCTAAGCCTAGTTTTTGATATTCTTCGTATTTTTGAAGTCCTAGTAGCATGAGTAAGCTATTTTTAGCTATTTGGTGAGCTATTATGGATGTTCAAAAATGTACATATGTATGACATGCATGTATTTTGATGTTTTATGGAAGAATATGAAAGCTTGATGTAGTAGAAACATCTTTTGCTAAGTGATTTTCCATGAAAATGCAGGTAGGGACTAGTTTGTGAAAAACTTTAGTTTGGTCATACATATGTGATTTAGTGAGAATTGATGAATGCTTTAGTTGAGTAAGTGGTTCGGCTAAGCATGAAAGGATAGAAAGTTGAATAAAAATCACTTTACGAGCCTTGGGGCTAAAGTGTAAATATGAGAAAGTTTAGGGGCAAAATAGATTTTGCTAAAGTATGAAATGTGGGTCAATTTAGTCAATGTCTGTATTGAATAAGCTGATTTATTCATTATAGATCAAGAAACATGAAGCCCGGATAGTAACCGAGGCAAAACCAAGGTGGTGGACTAAATTGCATATTTTTATACTTTTGAGTATCGAGGTAAGTCTATGCATACATAATGCATTCATACTTACAATTTGTTAATCATGGCTAGTGTGTAGCATGCTTGAGAACCTATGTGGGATGAAGGTAGTAGAAATTGTGAATGAATGTATGATCGGGAATGATTGAGGACCTATGTGGTTTAAGTAGAATGATTAAGTAAGTAGACTTGTGCATGTGTTGTGATAATGCTAGATGGTGGGCTAAGTGCGATACCATCCTAATGCATATTGACGATGAGCTGGCTATGTGCGATGCTATCGTGAGGTATATCATTTAGTGGGCTAAGTGAGAAACCCCTATGATTACCTTTGTGGTAGGCTAAGTGTGATACCACCTTATTAATCGATTGTGGTGTGCTAAGTGCGAAACCACCGGGACATTTACTGTGTGGGTTAACTATGTGGATTAGCCATGTGATTGCATTATTGAGTAAAATAGCTGTGTGGATGTATTATTAAGTTAATTAGCTGTGTGGATGAATTATTGAGAAATAATGATGTGTTGTATATTGTGTAAATGTGACATTGAATGTAGGGGTGCATTTCGATGGTTACGAGTATGTGACTCATGATGTGTTGGAAATGTGGTAAGGGATAGAAAGAGTAAGCATAGTTGTGAATTACTTATGTTGGTATAATGCTAATTGTTGCTTAGCTTATACTATTTTGCTTAATTGTTTATGTGTAAACTTACCAAGCTCAAAGCTTACTCTCTTTCTTTTCCCTTGTCTTATAGATTAAAAGCGTTGAATCGAGATACGAGGATCATCAGAAGACAACCCACATATCAGCACACTTTGGTACATGAAACTTAATGTTTTGTATATGGCGTCTATAGGGGCTAGACAAGTTAGTGAATTTTTTTTTAAATGGCTAAGATGTGTTGGCCTTTAGATGGATAGCTTATTTTGTATAATGCCATGGTTGTTGGCTATTACATTATATGAAAGAAAGATGTAGTTTTCTATGTGAGATTGCACTTCAATTTGAGTTGATTATGATTGTGTTAGATGAGTATATGTTGTGTAAGCTATAACGGTGAGAAGAGCTTAACAAATAGCTTTGTTCTTGTCCATGTGGATAGACACACGGGCGTGTGTCTAGGCCATGTGTGACACATGGCCAGCCCACGGGCGTGTGACTCAGCCGTGTGTCCCCTGCATGTTAGTATTTGAAATCAGAATAGACCACGAACTAGCCACACGGGTGTGTGTCTAGGGTGTGTGGGATTAACCAGTGTTGGCCACGGGCGTGTGTCTAGACTCTAGGCCGTCTTAAGGTAGTCAGTGTGCACCACAGGTGGTAAGCACGGGCGTGTTCCTTGGCCGTGGGGCATTGGCAAAATGTTGGGTTTTTAGGCACAGTTTGGGGACATGGGCGTGTGTGTCCATGCACGGGCATGTCTAATCTTGCACGAGCATGTGAGACCTATATAAAAAAGGGAAATTTTAAGATTGGAAAAAATTTCGATTTAGTCTCGAGAGCCCTCTTGTGTATGAGTGAGGCCTCGTAAGTCGAGAATGAGGTTGTTGAGATGACTTCAGAGAGTAGTTACGATGAGCCTAAGTGGCGATCAAGTGGTTTGAGTTCGATAACGCCTCGGGCCGGTTCCGCGTAGAACCTGGTAAGGGTGTTACATTTAGTGGTATCGAGCTATGGTTTAGTCATTTCTAGGACTACCGTAGCGGGTGTAAGAGTCTAGCTATACATGCCATAAGTGTACAATGATAGTGTGGTGGTTTCTGATGATTTTAAATCTTGTTTTATATAGAATATGGATTCCGATCCATTTACTGCTGATGAAGCAGCTAGTAATGCACCGGCTCCTGCGCAAGGAACCGCGCCCGTTGAGAGTGGACCCAAGGTTAGGGGTCAAGAGGAAGAGGCACGAGAAGCCTTTCTCCAGATGACGAGTAATTGGTACTCGGATTATGTTCGAGCGAACCCTAATGCTCAACCTCCTCCACCTCCTCCTCCTATACTTCAGCCAAATCCAGTGGCTCCTCAAGGTATGGATGTAGTGAGGATATCGAAACCCCCGGTGGATAAGATTAGGAAACACGGGGCTGAGGAGTTTAGAGCTAAGGTAGATGATGACCCAGATAGGGCAGAGTTCTGGTTGGAGAACTCTATGAGGGTGTTCGATGAACTCTCATGTACGCCTGAAGAGAGTTTGAAGTGTGCCGTATCCTTGCTGAGAGATTCGGCATACCATTGGTGGAAAATGTTGACGCTAGTGGTCCCGAGAGAGTGGGTGACGTGGGACTTCTTTCTGGAAGAGTTCTGGAAGAAGTATATAAGCCAGAGTTTTACTGATCGAAAAAGGAAGGAATTCCTTGAGTTGAAACAAGGAAGAATGACAGTGGCGGAATATTAGCGTGAGTTTGTTAGGCTTAGCAAATACGCTCAAAAATGTGTATCGACTGAGACCATCTTGTGTAAGAGGTTCGAAGATGGGCTGAATGAGGACATCAAACTCCTAGTGGGCATTTTGGAGTTGAAAGGATTTGTGGTATTAGTTGAGAGGGCAAGTAAGGCCAAGAGCCGAGTTCGAGAAAGAGGAGGGCGTGAGTGAAGCCCGAGATGCTAGAAAGAGGTCGATGGGCAAGTCATACCAAGCCCAGTCGAAAAGATCCAAGGAAGTGAATCCTCGGATGACAGCACCAGTGGGTTATTCGCATCGAGACTTGGGCAATACTCGCTCGGGTTTGAGAGTCCAAGCTCCCTCGATGGAAAGTGTGGGCAATATAAAGAGTAAACCGGAGTGTACAAGTTGTGGTAGGTATCACACTGGAGAGTGTTGGGGAAATATTCGAAAATGTTATAAGTGTGGTTCCCCTGACCACTTTATTCGTAACTGTCCCGAGAGGGATGAAAAGGAAGAGAGGCAAGAGCTGAGAGCTAGTGATGTGTCTACGAGGGGTAGACCACCAAGGAACCCAAGAAGTGGGGCTAGTGGTAGAGGTGCGCCCAGAGATTCTGCTGTGAGACCAAAGGGTCGGGCACCTGCGAGGACGTATGCTATCCGCGCTCGCGAAGAAGCATCCTCCCCTGATGTGATAACGAGTACTTTTTCTCTCTATGACACCTTCGTTATTGCTTTAATAGATCCAGGGTCTACTCATTCTTATATTTGCATGAGGTTAGCATCTAGTTTGAGTATGACCGTTGAGTCTACGGACATAGTGGTTAAGGTGTCAAACCCGTTAGGGAAGCATGTGTTACTGGACAGAGTGTGTAAGAATTGTCCTTTATTGATTGAGAATCATTGTTTTTTGGCAAACCTTATGTTGTTGCCGTTTGATGAGTTTGATTTAATCCTAGGCATGGATTGGTTGACTACCCATAATGTCTTAGTGAACTGTGGTAGTAAGTTTATTGAATTGAAATGTGAGAGTGGAGATGTGGTTCGGGTTGAATCAAGTGGATCAGATAGTCTACCAGTGATTATTTCTTCCCTAGTGGCTGAAAAATGTTTGAGAAAAGGATGTGAGTCCTATCTTGCTTTTGTGTTGAATACTCGAGATGTTGGAGTAGAGTTTGGAACAGTGCCAGTGGTATGTGAGTATCCAGATGTATTTCTGGAAGGGTTACCTGGAATACCTCCAGTGAGAGAGGTCGAGTTTGGAATTGAGTTGGTTTTAGGAATGACACTGTAATATCCGGGATTTAAGGGTTATGCACCTTAACTTAAATGTATGTGGTAGCATGCCTATGTCAGGTTTGAATGTGTTTTGGGGGTTTCGGGAACCATAGAATGTAGGTGAATGCCTTAGAAAAATATTGGATTTTTAAGCTTAAGGGGAGCTAAGCAAGATAGGCCTTAAGAAAAATTGTGTGGGGTTTTAGACACAAGTAACCAGTTGGCAAAGTGGCAAGGGAGGCACCACTTAGGGCCTTGAAAGGTGATGCCACAAGCAGTAGAAGGGGGCTTACGTTCGAGCAGCAAGGGAAGCATTTGGAGCTTTTATTTTTGCAGCAAGGAGGAGAGGTAGTGGACGGCACTGGGACACTAAGTGGATGAGCATTTGATTAAGTCAAACTCATTCAAAATAAGGCTAAAGGGAGGAGATAAGTGTTGACTCATTCAAATTATTTTGAATGAGTAAAGAAGAGGAAAAGTAGGAGAAAAAGAAGGAAACCGATAGGGGAAGGAGAGTTGGCCGGCCAGGGGATTGATTTGATGACATTTTCGGTCATGTTGAAGGGGGGAGAAACCGAATATGCATGGTGGGGTTTAGGCATTTTTCTTGTGCGATTTCTTTTTTTTTTTTGAAAGCTTTTGTGTTTTTTTTCTTTTTAGACCGTAAACCAAGCAAGTGACCACTCGTGCACCTCTTTCTCTTTTGATCATTTATCCCTTCTCTTTATTTTGATTAGGCCGAACCTCTCATCCATTTTATTTCACCATTGCCGCAACTTCTAAGCCTCATCCTCTCCCTCTTCATTCTTTTGTTGTGGGCCTCACCATCATTTTCTCTTCTCTTCTCTTTTAACTTGTTCTAGATGAAACCTCTCTCTCTCAAAGACCACCATTGCCGCAAGCTTTTCAACCAAAATACCACCATTGCCGAATCTCTCTAAACTTCATCTCTTTTCTTCTTATTTGTTAAAGCCGAATCTTCCTTTGTCACCAATCCAAATCGCATCACACTCCATCTCTCTCTTCTTCTTTTCACAATCCATCAAAAGCCGAAAGCACAAGTAAGCCTTAGTCGATTGTTCATTAAACCCAAAGCCGAAACATATCAATCACCATCTAGCCGAATCTCTCTATGGTTTCAAGCAAGGGTGCAATCGATCTCAGCGTTAGGGGTAAGAATCAACTGTCATTCGATTTTCTTTCCTTATCTTTTGGATTAGCCGAAAATTAGGAATCTAATCCCATTTATTCTCTTTGGCCGAAACCTTGAAGGGGGGATTTCGGGATTTATTTGTAGCCGAATTCAAAGGGAGATCTTTTGGGATTTTGAGATCCAAGGTAAGTAAGTGTAATCTTGGGCTGAAGGCCTTATTGTCTATTAAGGTTGGCCGAATCTGACTATGGTCTTTTAGGGGCAGATCGACAGTGGTATTAAAGGAGTCTCGAGATTCTGATCTTCTCGGTAAGGGTGTTTAAGTTGTAGATTTTGTTCAATTAAGATCTCGTATGTTAGTTAACCGGGTTTTCTGATTAAGTGTGCCTCAATGGATGCGAATGCCAGTGGAAGGGAGAAAGGGGTAGTGCCTACCCCTAAGTTCAAGAAACGCTCAGTTTCTGCTGTTCGTGATTGGCTACCGGGGTGTGGGCCTGCGTCGGAAAGGGATAAACAGTTCATTGTTATCTCTGCTAGTGAGAGTGTCGGTATCGATAGTATTGTACTCACGGTCATCAGGTGTGTAGCCTACACTAAATTTCCGATAGATTGTTAGTATTAATGAAAGCATGTGTTAATAATTAATCTATATGATAATGGTCGCGGGTACCATTCAGTGGTACATGGTATTCAGGTACGTTAACCCCTAATACTTCGTTAATAATGCTATGAACATGGATACGAAATATGTATGTTCCGTTATGATTTTGGGGTATAATGCATAAAATCTGAATATTATGTGTGTTGCATGGGCATATGGGTGCTTTTGATAAAGGGGAAGTGTTCCGGTGGTTTTTACCACATTATCCGGTGACTTCGGTCACATATTATGAATCCAGTGACTCTGTCACAATTATCTGGTTGCCATGCCACAATTTATAAGGGCGATGTGCGATTGGATCGCAGATGGATCGCCGAGGGTGTGTAACGGATAGAGGGTTGATTTAGTAATCCCCACGGTGTGATTGGCAGGTACGAGTGGTGTGTAGAGGCTGCTTATCTAGGTGGGTTCGGGATTGCATTTCATTCTATATGTACACGAGATATAATCTGTCATTATCTGATTTGATATGTTATGGGCTTATGGCTAAATGTGATTAAAATGGGCTTTGCCAAAGTGTTATCGTTAAGGCTATGATCGATTGGGTTTTAGTGTCTTTGTTACACATTGAGTCTCATGACTCACCCTCGTGGGATATCTTTTCAGTGACACCTAGCGTGATGGACCCGGCGGCCAAGGACTAGGTGGTGGCCATGCTCAACTCGATTTTCGATTTTCTTTTAATTAAACTCATTTTACTTTTCCTTATTTTTTTAGGGATTTATTTTGGGTTATGTTTTGGTAATAAGGCCACCATTAGCTATGTTATTTATACGTTTTAAATTCTTATTACGATCGATCAACTTCACTAAATAACTAAACATTTTCGATAAATAACTTGAACTGCTTTTGACACCTAAACACCTAAGGTTTCCAAAATAATAATAAGTTTTAAACTTGGTTTCCTATTGACTTGTAAATTTTTCTAAAATCATACAGATAACGTTTTAATGTGACACAAACTTAAATCACAACACGGTTTTCAAAGAAGAACATACTTCAAATCTATTTTTCTTCGAATTAACATATTTTTCAAAAAAGGAAAAAAGAAAAAAAAACGAGTTCTACTCAAGGGGCATGCCAGATCCGGTCAGGGCTTGTGGGCCGGGTTTGGGGTGTTTCAACTTGGTATCAGAGCCAAGTTTTAAACACTCAGCCTTGGGTTTTGAAGCCCACAACGTTTCCAAAATTTGAGCCAAAATGGGTTTTTGAAAATTTTTGTTAAAATAGTCCTATGGAAGCATGGCACCCGAGTTCTCGGCCCAAGTTCGCCAGGTAAGTTCTTTAGATGATAAGTTGATTTGTATGTGCTAATATATGATACTATAGATGATAGGCTTAGGAAACTATACTATAGAGACATGAACCCTAGGTATATGTGTACTTCTACGGAGAAACCACTGACTAAAACTCTATTGCATAAAACTTCTCTTTAAACAAGAAGTGAAAAGATTCTAATGCATAAAAATTTCGAAAAAACAGATAAACCGCGACGGTAGAAATGAGTTCTAGGGGACGTGGTCGCAATACTCGTGGGCGCGGCAGAGGCAGAATGACTGTGTCGGAACCAGTCATGTCTGGTCAGGGTTCCAGAAATGAGGCGCCGCCACTAGCTGTAGGGGCGGAATTTCAGGAGCGACGGGAGGAGAGATGATGACGATGATCGCAAGCTATCTTCGCGAGTGTTAGAGCGGGTAGCTGGAGCTAACATGGGAAATGGGGCTCGAAAGTCAGTATTTGAGAGACTTAGAGAAAATGGAGTCGAGGTTTTTAGAGGAGTATCTAGGGTAGCTTCGAACGTAGCGGAGTATTGGTTAGAGGCAGTCGAGAGGATCATGGATGATTTGGACTGCACTGTTGAGGAGAAGCTGAAAGGTGTTGTTTCGTTGCTTCGGGATGAGGCCTACCAGTGGTGGCTCACTATCAGAGAGGGTACCCCTGCAGATCGAGTGGATTGGGGTTATTTTAAAATTAAATTCGAGGGAAAATACGTCGGAGCTAGCTACGTAGACTCACAGAGGAAGGCGTTTCTAAATTTAGTGCAAGGAAGCAAGTCGGTAGCGGAGTACGAAGCGAAGTTTTTGCGGCTAAGCCGGTATGCCAGAGGGATTGTAGCTACTGATTACGAGTGATGTGTCAGATTCGAGGATGGATTGCGAGATGAGCTGCGAGTGTTGATTGCCCCACAACGGGAAAGAGACTTTGCAATCTTAGTGGATAAAGCTCGGATAGCTGAAGAAGTTAAGCGGACCGAGAGACAGAACCGGGACAAAGGTAAGGGTAAGAATAAGAGGAGCTATGGGTCTTCAGGGTTATCCAGAAATTTTCAAAGGAGACCTAGAGTTGATGGGCCACGAGGTTAGTAGGTTGCTGCGGGAGGACAGTACCGTACTTGTGCTCAATGTGGGAAGATGCACCCGGGAGAATGTTGGAAAAGGACAGGGGATGTTTCAAGTGTGGGTCTAAGGATCACATGATTAGGGACTGTCCGGTGGAAATGGATAGGAGCCGACCAGCAGGTCAGGGTTTTAATCAGGTTGGTAGAGGTGGACAGCAGCCGCCGAGGGGTCGTGGTCCGATTGGCAGAGGTAATGGTTCTGGTAGAGGTCGCAGAACACCAGGAAGAAGAAGTGGTAACACGGAGGCGAGACAGCCAGGTCTGGTAAATGCGGTTCGTCGGAGGGAGGATGGTGACGCACCTGATGTCATAACGGGTACGTTCCTTATCTCTGGATTACCCTTTATTGCTCTGATAGATATAAGGTCAACTCATTCTTACATCGCAAGTAAGGTGTCTGGAACTCTGCATGTGAACTTTGAGACTGTACCTAGGAAGATGACTGTACTTAGTCCTTTAGGGCAATCAGTAGTAGTAGACAAGCTCTTTAAGGAGGTGCTTTTAGAAGTTCAGGGGATGCAGTTTCCGGCTGACTTAATGGAGTTGCCATTCAGGGAATTTGATCTAATCTTAGGCATGGACTGGTTAGAGAAGTACCGTGCGAAAGTGGATTGTGCTACTAAGCGCATGTCATTGAGAACCTCTAACGGCAATGAAGTTGTGGTGATGGGTGAGAGACGGAACTATTTGTCGGATGTAGTATCTGCCCTTAAGGCGGACAGGATGGTAAGGAAGGGATGTATGGCTTTTCTGATGCTTGTTAGTGCTTTAGAGGCTAAGGAAACAGCTGTGGAAGGGGTTAGGACGGTAAAAGAGTTTGTGGATGTCCTTCCGAAAGAACTTCTAGGGTTACCACCGGATCGTGAGGTGGAATTTGGGATTGACTTGTTGCTTGGTACAATGCCAGTATCTATTGCTCCGTACAGAATGGCACCGAAGGAGTTAGTTGAGCTCAAGGCTCAGATCCAAGAGTTGCTTGATTGTGGGTTTATCCGACCCAATGTGTCTCAATGGGGAGCACCGGTCCTATTCGTGAAGAAGAAGGACGGGACTATGCGTATGTGCATAGATTACCGGCAGTTGAATAAGTTGACCATCAAGAACAAGTACCCTTTGCCAAGGATAGACGACTTGTTCGATCGACCTTAAGGGAGCCGCAGATTTTCAAAGATAGATCTAAGGTCGGGATACCATCAGCTTAAGGTGAAGGAAGCAGATATCCATAAGACAGCTTTCCGGACAAGATACGGGCATTATGAGTTCTTAGTAATGCCGTTCGGATTGACAAAATCCCCAACTGCGTTCATGGATATGATGAATCGGGTTTTCCAACCCTACTTTGATCAGTTCATCGTTGTGTTTATAGACGACATCCTAGTGTATTCCAAGTCTGAGGAAGAACATGATGAGCATCTTCGGGTAGTATTGCAGGTGTTAAGGGAGAAGAAGTTATATGCCAAGTTTAGCAAGTGCGAATTTTGGTTGAAGGAAGTTGCGTTTTTGGGTCATGTGGTGTCTGCAGAAGGGATAAGAGTAGACCCTCGGAAGATTGAGGCAGTGCTAGACTGGAAACCACCTAAGTCTGTGGCTGAGGTTTGTAGTTTCTTGGGGTTAGCAGGCTACTATAGAAGGTTCGTAGAAGGGTTCTCATCAATAGCAGCACCTCTGACGAAGTTGTTGAGAAAGGAGGTACCTTTTGTATGGGCGGATAATCAGCAAGAAAGCTTTGAGAAGCTTAAGAGGGTTTTGATTGAAGCTCCGGTTTTGATTCAGCCTGAGGCAGGGAAGGATTTTGTGGTGTATTGTGATGCTTCTCACACAGGATTAAGATGTGTTCTGATGCAAGACGGGAAGGTAGTTGCTTATGCATCTCGGCAATTAAGGCCACATGAGGTTAACTATCCGACGCATGACTTGGAGTTGGCAGTGGTAGTCTTTGCTCTTAAGGTATGGAGGCATTATCTATATGGAGAGAAGTCAATGATTTACACAGACCACAAGAGCCTTAAGTATCTGCTGACTCAGAAGGAGTTGAACTTGAGGCAACGAAGGTGGGTGGAGTTACTGAAAGATTACGATTGTTCTATAGAGTATCACCCGGGCAAGGCAAATGTAGTGGCAGATGCCCTAAGTCAAAAAGTAGTGTCGGATTTGCGGGCAATGTTTGCACATCTTAGCTTGTATGATGATGGAAGTTTGCTAGCAGAGTTGCAGGTCAAGTCGACATGGTTGAATGAGGTGAAAGAGAAACAGTTGGTAGACGAGGATCTGAGTGCTAAGTTACGGCAAGTGCAAAATGGGAAATTGGAAGACTATGGTGTAAGCAGCGACGGAATATTGTGCTTCCAGGGTAGGGTATGTATGCCGAAGGATGAGGAACTAAGAGAATTCTTTGGGAATCGCATAGTAGTACTTATGCTATGCATCCTGGAGGAAGTAAGTTATACAGGGATCTGCGGGATCAGTTTTGGTGGCCTGGTCTTAAGCGGGAAGTTACAGAATTTGTAGGGAAGTGTTTAACGTGTCAGCAAGTCAAGGCTGAACACCAAGTACCTTCGGGGTTGCTTCAGCCAATAAAGATTTTGCAGTGGAAGTGGGAGAGAATTACCATGGACTTCGTTAGTGGGCTTCCCCTTACGCCTACTAAGAAAGACTCGGTATGGGTGATAGTGGATCGATTGACGAAGTCTGCACATTTCATACCAGTACGAGTTGATTATTCTTTGCAGAAGTTGGCGAAATTGTATGTGGCAGAAATTGTGAGGTTGCATGGAGTACCGGTGTCGATTATTTTAGATAGGGATCCGAGGTTTACGTCTTGATTCTGGAGAGCATTACATCAGGCTTTGGGCACCAGATTGGACTTCAGTACGGCATTTCATCCGCAGTCGGACGGTCAATCTGAGCGGGTAATCCAAGTATTAGAGGATATGTTGAGGGGCTGTGTGATAGATTTAAGAGGAAGATGGGAGGAGTTTTTGCCTTTAGCGGAGTTTGCGTACAATAACAGCTATCAAGCCAGTATTCAGATGGCACCGTATGAAGTGCTGTATCGACGGAAGTGTCGCACTCCTACGTGTTGGACAGAGTTAGGAGAATGTCAGGTTTTGGGTCCAGAGATTGTGGTAGAATCTAAAGCAAAGGTTAAGGCAATTCAGACACGGTTGAAGGAGGCTTCTGACAGGAAAAAGTCGTACGCAGATCTTAAGTGGAAGGAAATAGAGTTTGCTGTGGGGGATCAGGTGTTTTTAAGAGTTTCACCGTGGAAGAAGGTAATGAGATTTGGTCGCAAAGGAAAGTTAAGTCCCAGGTTTATAGGACCTTATAGGGTTTTGAAGAGGGTTGGACCAGTGGCATGTCAGTTTGAGTTGCCTTTGGAGTTGAAGCAGATGCACGACGTGTTTCATGTTTCGATGCTACGTCGTTACCGATCAGATCCATCTCATGTAGTGCCAGTTGAGGAGGTAGAGCTAAGACCGAATTTATCCTACGAGGAAGAGCCGATTCAGATTCTAGAGCGGGATGTGAAGGTGTTACGGAGGAAATCAATTCCTCTAGTCAAAGTGTTATGGCGTAACCATGGATCAGAAGAAGCTTCGTGGGAGCCAGAGGAGGCAATGCGACAGTAATACCCTCACTTGTTCTACCAGGTAATTTCGAGGTCGAAATTATTTTAAAGGGGGTAGAACTGTAATATCCAGGATTTAGGGGTTATGCACCTTAACTTAAATGTATGTGGTAGCATGCCTATGTGTGGTTTGAATGTGTTTTGGGGGTATCAGGAACCCTAGAATGTAGGTGAATGCCTTAGAAAAATATTGGATTTTTAAGCTTAAGGGGAGCTAAGCAAGATAGGCCTTAAGAAAAATTGTGTGGGGTTTTAGACACAAGTAACCAGTTGGCAAAGTGGCAAGGGAGGCGCCACTTAGGGCCTTGGAAGGTGACGCCACAAGCAGTAGAAGGGGGCTTAGGTTCGAGCAGCAAGGGAAGCATTTGGAGCTTTTATTTTTCTAGCAAGGAGGAGAGGTAGTGGACAGCATTGGGACACTAAGTGGATGAGCATTTGATTAAGTCAAACTCATTCAAAATAAGGCTAAAGGGAGGAGATAAGTGTTGACTCATTCAAATTATTTTGAATGAGTAAAGAAGAGGAAAAGTAGGAGAAAAAGAAGGAAACCGATAGGGGAAGGAGAGTTGGCCGGCTAGGGGATTATTTTGATGACATTTTCGGTCATGTTGAAGGGGGGAGAAACCGAATATGCATGGTGGGGTTTAGGCATTTTTCTTATGCGATTTCTTTTTTTTGAAAGCTTTTGTGTTCTTTTTCTTTTTAGACCGTAAACCAAGCAAGTGACCACTCGTGCACCTCTTTCTCTTTTGATCATTTATCCCTTCTCTTTATTTTGATTAGGCCGAACCTCTCATCCATTTTATTTCACCATTGCCGCAACTTCTAAGCCTCATCCTCTCCCTCTCCATTCTTTTGTTGTGGGCCTCACCATCATTTTCTCTTCTCTTCTCTTCTAACTTGTTCTAGATGAAACCTCTCTCTCTCAAAGACCTTCATTGCTACAACCTTTTCAACCAAAATACCACCATTGCCGAATCTCTCTAAACTTCATCTCTTTTTTTCTTATTTGTTAAAGCCAAATCTTCCTTTGTCACCAATCCAAATCGCATCACACTCCATCTCCCTCTTCTTCTTTTCACAATCCATCAAAAGCCAAAAGCACAAGTAAGCCTTAGTTGATTGTTCATTAAACCCAAAGCCGAAACATATCAATCACCATCTAGCCGAATCTCTCTGTGGTTTTAAGCAAGGGTGCAATCGATCTCAGCGTTAGGGGTAAGAATCAACTGTCATTCGATTTTCTTTCCTTATCTTTTGGATTAGCCGAAAATTAGGAATCTAATCCCATTTATTCTCTTTGGTCGAAACCTTGAAGGGGGGATTTTGGGATTTATTTGTAGCCGAATTCAAAGGGAGATCTTTCGGGATTTCGAGATCCAAGGTAAGTAAGTGTAATCTTGGGCCGAAGGCCATATTGTCTATTAAGGTTGGCCGAATCTGACTATGGTCTTTTAGGGGCAGATCGACAGTGGTATTAAAGGAGTCTCGGGATTCAGATCTTCTCGGTAAGGGTGTTTAAGTTGTAGATTTTGTTCAATTAAGATCTTGTATGTTAGTTAACCGGGTTTTCTTATTAAGTGTGCCTCAATGGATGCGAATGCCAGTGGAAGGGAGAAAGGGGTAGTGCCTACCCCTAAGTTCAAGAAATGCTCGGTTTTTGCTGTTCGTGATTGGCCACCGGGGTGTGGGCCAGCATTGGAAAGGGATAAACAGTTCATTGTTATCCCTGCTAGCGAGAGTGTCGGTATCGATAGTATTGTACTCACGGTTATCAGGTGTGTAGCCTACACTAAATTTCCGATAGATTGTTAGAATGAATGATAGCATGTGTTAATAATTAATCTGTATGATAATGGTCGCGGGTACCATTCAGTGGTACATGGTATTCAGGTACGTTAACCCCTAATACTTCGTTAATAATGCTATGAGCATGGATACAAAATATGTATGTTTCGTTATGATTTTGGGGTATAATGCATAAAATCTGAATATTATGTGTGTTGCATGGGCATATGGGTGATTTTGATAAAGGGAAGTGTTCCTGGTTTTACAACATTATCCGGTGACTTCGGTCACATATTATGAATCCGGTGACTCACACACAATTATCCGTGGCCATGCCACAATTTATAAGGCGATGTCCATTGACTACAAATGATCGCTTTCGAGGGTGTGTGTAACGGATGGAGGGTTGATTTAGTAATCCCCACGGTGTGATTGGCGAATGCACGAGTGGTGTGTAGCGGCCGGATATCTAGGTGGGTTCGGATTGCATTTCATTCTATATGTACACGAGATATAATCTATCATTATCTCGATTTGATATGTTATGGGCTTATGGCTAAATGTGATTAAAATGGGCTTTGCCAAAGTGTTATCGTTAAGGCTATGATCGATTGGGTTTTAGTGTCTCGTTACACATTGAGTCTCATTGACTCACCCTCGTGGGATATCTTTTCAGTGACACCTAGCGTGATGGACCAGTCACGAGGACTAGGTGGTGGCCATGCTCAACTCAAGATTTCGGTTTTCTTTTAATTAAACTCATTTCACTTTTCCTTATTTTTTTCGGGATTTATTTTGGGTTATGTTTTGGTAATAAGGCCACCATTAGCTATGTTATTTATACGTTTTAAATTCTTATTCTGATACGATCAACTTCAGCTAAATAACTAAACATTTTCGATAAATAACTTGAACTGTTTTGACACCTAAACACCTAAGGTTTCCAAAATAATAATAAGTTTTAAACTTGGTTTCCTATTGACTTGTAAATTTTTCTAAAATCATACAGATAACGTTTTAATGTGACACAAACTTAAATCACAACACGGTTTTCAGCAAGAACATACTTCAAATCTATTTTTCTTCAAAATCAACATATTTTTCAAAAAAAGAAAAAGAAAAAAAAGCGAGTTCTACTCAAGGGGCATGCCAGATCCGATCAGGGCTTGTGGGCCGGGTTTGGGGTGTTTTAGGCACCTATTTCAATTGCTCTATATAGAATGGCACCTGTGGAGTTGAAAGAACTGAAGGTTCAGTTGCAAGAGTTGACAGATAAAGGTTTTGCAAGACCGAGCTACTCGCCGTGGGGTGCTCCGATATTATTCGTGAAGAAGAAAGATGGGTCTATGAGGTTGTGTATAGATTATAGACAACTGAACAAGGTGACGGTGAAGAATAAGTATCCTTTACCAAGGATTGATGATCTCTTTGATCAACTAAAGGGAGCTACAGTGTTCTCCAAGATAGACTTGAGGTCCAAGTTATTATCACTTCGAGTAAAAGAGCAAGATGTGTTGAAAATCGCATTTTGGACAAGGTATGGCCATTATGAGTTTTTGTTATGCCGTTTGGTTTGACGAATGGACCTGCGATTTTTATGGATCTGATGAACTGTGTTTTCGGACCGTATGTGGACAAGTTTGTAGTTGTCTTCATTGATTTACATATTGATCTATTCTCGTGGATGAGAGCGATCATGAAGAGCATTTGAGAATTGTCTTGCAAACTTTGAGAGATAAGCGCTTTGTATGCTAAGTTTAGCAACAAAGTGAGTTTTGGCTCAGAGAGGTCGATTCCTAGGACACATGGTGTCGTGATGGTGTCGAGTTGACCCGGTAAGGTATCGGCTGTTGTGGATTGAAAACTTCCGAGGAACGTGTCAGAAATTAGAAGTTTCTTGGGATTAGTGGGATATTATAGACGTTTTGTAAAGGGGTTCTCTGTGATTGCCACCCCGATGACGAAACTATTGCATAAAGATGTCAACTTTGAATGGACTGAGACATGTCAACAGAGCTTCGAGAGACTGAAAACAATGTTGACTGAGGCACCGGTTTTGGTTCAACCAGAATCGGGGAAAGAGTTTGTGGTTTACAGTGATGCGCCGTTTAATGGTCTCGATTGTGTGTTGATGCAAGAGGGTAAGGTAGTCGCTTGCGCCTCGAGGCAGCTAAAGCCGTACGAGAAAAATTATCCGACTCATGATTTATAGTTGGCTGCGATTGTTTTTGCGTTAAAGATTTGGCGACATTACTTGTATGGTGAGAAGTGTCGAATCTTTACGGATCACAAGAGTTTAAAGTATTTGATGGATCAGAAGGATCTGAATCTGAGACAGAGACGGTGGCTTGAGTTGTTGAAAGACTATGAGTTAGTCATTGACTACCACCCGGGAAAAGCGAATGTGGTTGCGGCTGCCCTGAGTAGGAAATCCTTATATGCTCTAAGAGTTATGAGCACGAGTTTAGCATTGTCTGACGATGGTGCTATTTGGCAGAGTTGAGAGCTAAGCCGCTATTTGTTTAACAGATATGTGAGGCTCAGAAAAATGACAGTGAGATGCAAGCTAAGATAGCTAAGTGCGGATCAGAAAGTGATTCTAATTTTCGAGTGGATTTGAATGGTTGTCTGATGTATCGTGACATAATTTGTGTTCCTAAAGATGAGAAGTTGATTCGAAAAGTTTTGCATGAGGCCCACAGTGGATGTTTGTCAGTACATCCGGGCAGTACGAAAATGTACAACGACTTGAGGAAGTTGTATTGGTGGACGGGTATGAAAATATATATTTCAGAGTTTGTGATCAAGTGTTTAATTTGTCAACAAGTGAAAGCTGAGCATCAAGTGCCTTTGGGATTGCTTCAGCCGGTAATGGTACCCGAATGGAAGTGGGATCGGATTACCATGGATTTTGTAATGGGATTGCCAATGACTCCGAGAAAGAGAGATGCTGTGTGGGTTGTTGTGGATAGATTAACAAAGTCGGCTCACTTTATTCCAGTACGTGTTGATTATTCACTGGATAAGTTAGCTGAGTTGTATGTGGTAGAGATAGTGAGGTTGCATGGTGGACCTATGTCTATTATATCGGATAGAGATCCGAGGTTTACTTCGAGATTTTGGAAGAAGTTGCAAGAGGCCATGGGTACGAGATTGAATTTCAGCACTACGTTCCATCCGCAAATCGATGGTCAGTCTGAAAGAGTGATTCAAGTTCTTGAAGATATGCTTCGATGCTGTGTGTCAGAATTCGAAGGTAGTTGGGAGAGATATCTACCTTTGGTCGAATTCGCCTACAACAATAGTTATCAGTCGAGTATACAGATGGCACCGTATGAGGCTTTGTATGGTCGTAAGTGTCGGACTCCTTTTGTATTGGACCGAGCTTAGTGAGAAGCGGATCCATGGGGTCGATCTAGTGAAAGAAACTGAAGAGAAGGTGAAAGTAATCCGTAATAGTCTGAGAGATGCTTCGGACCGACAGAAGTCGTACGCAGATTTGAAAAGAAAAGAAATTAAGTTTAAAGTGGGCGACAAAGTGTTTTTGAAAGTGTCCCCGTGGAAGAAAATTATGAGATTTGGACGAAAAGGGAAATTGACTCCAAGATTCATAGGGCGCATGAGATTACTGCATGCATTGGGCACATAGCGTCTCGTTGGCTTTGCTTGGTAGAGAGTTGGAAAAGATTCATAATGTGTTCCATGTGTCGATATTACGACGGTATGCTCCGATCCTTCACATGTGATTTCTTCGACGGAAATTGAGATAAGACCGGATATGTCTTATGAAGAAGAGCCGATTAAGATCTTAGCTCGAGAAGTGAAACAGTTGAGAAAGAAGAACATAGAACTAGTGAAAGTGTTATGGCAGAAACATGGTGTGGAAGAGGCTACGTGGGAAACGGAAGAAGCTATGAGAGAGCAATATCCAAACCTCTTTACTGGTAACATTTTTGGGGACGAAAATCTCTAAAGGGGGGAGAGTTGTAACATCCCAATTTAGGCCTTAGTCGGAATAGTGGTGCGAGACCACAAATCCGAGCGTTATAAATGAGTTATTGAGGTTTATGCCTTGTATGCATGCTAGTGTGAAAGTTTCATGAAGCAATTTTGTGAAATTGTGGCTGAATTGTCCAAAAGGACTAAATTGCAAAAGTTGCAAAATGTGTGTTTCTAGAAGCTATATGTGTGAAATAGCTTTAGATTATTAATTAGAGGTCCTTAATGAGCAATTTTCCCAATTTTTAGTTTTTGGACAAAAATGGGCATGGATGAGTTAAATTAGAAAGTTTATCAAAAAGGGCATATTAGTTATTTATCAATTAAGTGATTAAAGAGGAGAAAAGATGACAAAATTCACTCATCTTCTCCCCCAAGCTGCCGAAAATTCCAATAGCTATTGTTAGGGCTCTTTCAATTTTTCAAGCTTGCTAGTAAGTGCTCCTAAGCCTGGTTTTTGATATTTTTCGTATTTTTGAAGTCCTAGTAGCATGAGTAAGCTATTTTTAGCTATTTGGTGAGCTATTATGGATGTTCAAAAATGTACATATGTATGGCATGCATGTATTTTGATGTTTTATGGAAGAATATGAAAGCTTAATGTAGTAGAAACATCTTTTGCTAAGTGATTTTCCATGAAAATGCATGTAGGGACTAGTTTGTGAAAAACTTTAGTTTGGTCATACTTATGTGATTTAGTGAGAATTGATGGATGCTTTAGTTGAGTAAGTGGTTCGGCTAAGCATGAAAGGATAGAAAGTTGAATAAAAATCAGTTTACGAGCCTTGGGGCTAAAGTGTAAATATGAGAAAGTTTAGGGGCAAAATAGTAATTTTGCTAAAGTATGAAATGTGGGTCAATTTAGTCAATGTGTGTATTGAATAAGCTGATTTATTCATTATAGATCAAGAAAGACGGCCCGATCGTAACTTAGAGGCAAAAGCAAGGTGGTGGACTAAATTGCATATTTCTATACTTTTGAGTATCGAGGTAAGTCTATGCATAGATAATGCAATCATACTTACAATTTGTTAATGCTGGCTAGTGTGTAGCATGTTTGAGAACCTATGTGGGATGAAGGTAGTAGAAATTGTGAATGAATGTATGATCGGGAATGATTGAAGACCTATGTGGTTTAAGTAGAATGATTAAGTAAGTAGACTTGTGCATGTGTTGTGATAATGCTAGATGGTGGGCTAAGTGCGATACCATCCTAATGCATATTGATGATGAGCTGGCTATGTGCGATGCTATCGTGAGGTATATCGTTTAGTATGCTAAGTGAGAAACCCCTATGATTACCTTTGTGGTAGGCTAAGTGCGATACCACCTTATTAATCGATTGTGGTGTGCTAAGTGCGAAACCGCCGGGACATTTGCTGTGTGGGTTAACTGTGTGGATTAGCCATGTGATTGCATTATTGAGTAAAATAGCTGTGTGGATGTATTATTAAGTTCATTAGCTGTGTGGATGAATTATTGAGAACTAATGATGTGTTGTATATTGTGTAAATGTGACATTGAATGCAGGGGTGCATTTCGATGGTTATGAGTATGTGACTCATGATGTGTTGGAAATGTGGTAAGGGATAGAAAGAGTAAGCATAGTTGTGAATTACTTATGTTAGTATAATGCTAATTGTTGCTTAGCTTATACTATGTTGCTTAATTGTTTATGTGTAAACTTACTAAGCTCAAAGCTTACTCTCTTTCTTTTCCCTTGTCTTATAGATTAAAAGCGTTGAATCGAGATACGAGGATCATCGGAAGATAGCCCATATATCAGCACACTTTGGTACATGAAACTTAATGTTTTGTATATGGCATGTATAGGGGCTAGACAAGTTAGTGAATTTTGTTGTAAATGGCTAAGATGTGTTGGCCTTTAGATGGATAGCTTATTTTGTATAATGCCATGGTTGTTGGCTATTACATTATATGAAAGAAAGATGTAGTTTTCTATGTGAGATTGCACTTCAATTTGAGTTGATTATGATTGTGTTAGATGAGTATATGTTGTGTAAGCTATAAGGGTGAGAAGAGCTTAGCAAATATCTTTGTTCTTGTCCATGTGGATAGACACACGGGCGTGTGTCTAGGCCATGTGTGACACACGGCCAGCCCACGGGCGTGTGACTCAGCCGTGTGTCCCCTACATGTTAGTATTTGAAATCATAATAGACCACGGACTAGCCACACGGGCGTGTGTCTAGGGCATGTGGGGTTAACCAATGTTGGCCACGGGCTAGCCACACGAGCGTGTGTCTAGACTCTAGGCCGTGTTAAGGTAGTCAGTGTGCACCACGGGTGGTAATTACGGGCGTGTGCCTTGGCCGTGAGGCATTGGCAAAATGCTGGGTTTTTAGGCACGGTTTGGGGACATGGGCGTGTGTGTCCATGCACAGGCGGGTCTAATCATGCACGGGCGTGTGAGACCTGTATAAAAGAGGAAAATTTTAAGATTGGAAAAACTTTCGGTTTAGTCTCGAGAGCCCTCGTGTGTATGAGTGAGGCCTCGTAAGTCGAGAATGAGGTTGTTGAGATGACTTCAGAGAGTAGTTTCGACGAGCCTAAGTGGCAATCAAGTGGTTTGAGTTCGGTAACGCCTCGGGCCCGGTTCCGGCGTAGAACCCGGGTAAGGGGTGTTACAGCTATGCGAACAGTACAACCCAAATAAATAACTAATCACATCATAGACATTTCATCTGTGTGGGCCCACAAGCCCATTAGGCCCACGTGACCCCTTTCGGCCTTACGCGGCCCAAACACCTAAGTCATGTGCGCGACATGACAAGCCTATCTATTTCCCACTTAACAGTGAGATTTATCCTAGTGGGCCCTCTCGGCCCATCGAAGCCCAGAACGGCCCATGCCACGTGTGTGTCTTGGCAAGCCTCCCAATCTCCCATTTGACAGTCTAACTTGTATTCGCGGCCACTATGGCCCATTGGGCCCATCGAGGCCCAAAACAGCCCAAGTGGCCCACTAGGGCCCCAGCCCATGAATTCGCTCATGGTGGCCTTTCTAATCACACGCTCACGCTCTGTGAGCTCGGTTCACCATACGCGCATTTGCACACTCGTATGGCATCATTCACCGGTATTTCTCCTTTCTGGCATAATGCCGATCAACTGTCAAGATAGTACAACAAACGCACCTTCGGCTTTTCAACTGATCAACAATCAGAACAGTGTATACGGATACACACCTTATAACGTAGAGTACTGAATAATCACGAGCGCCGTCACCTATACAAAACATAACATACAGTTAACTCACTTAACAAAAGAATTGGGAGATCTCTAATCCAAACACCTAACCATGAGATTTACTATTATTTGCCTTCACTAGGGAGATCAACTGCGATTTGCCTAGTTAAACCAAAGTTTAATGTAGTCACCCTTCTGCATCCAGGCGGAAAGTCCTGAACCGCTGACACCCTACGCCGCTTAAACTTGGGGTTGGAGGCTATGCGCACAGTCTCGGCTGGCACCTTTGCCGCCACCTTATGGCTAGAATCCCCTTTGCTCATCAAGAACACGATCTTACAAAACCAGAGTCAACATGAATGCAAATAGCAAGGTAAACTAAACTAAAAGAAATGGAACAGAGAAAGTAAGTAGAATTTGGCCAAAGAAGAATTAAGAAAAAGAGAGAAAGAAAAAGGGTATATGATGATGACAAAGGTAGAGAAAATGGCAGAAATCGGTAGAATAGTATTAGAAAGGAGTTGAATTTAGTCAAGAGAAAATTAGGATAGAGAGATGATAAATTTGGCCCTTAGGAAATTGTAAGAAGAAAAGAAGATGGGTAATCAAGCAAAGCAATAATCGGCTAAGGCTTAATAAAAAAAGAAGAGAGAGCGAAATCGGAATTAATGGTGAAATTAGGAAGCATTCGGCCTACAAGAAGCAATAGTGTTGAGAGGGGATCTTAGCTATACGATGCAACCTGACAGAAGAGGGAAACAAGAAAAGCACTTGAGTTGAGACTTGAAAGGAGAAGAAAAGATGCACTAAAGGTCCCCAACAACCAGTACCGTCAAAAGAAGAAAGCAAAACAAATACCAAAAGAGAATTTGGCTACCAAAAATTGTCAAAATGTCGAAATGCCTATTCCCCAATGCTCTTAGCTGAAATTTGCCTAATCAACTCCCCCTCATTCGGCTACCACATTCCCTCAAGCTCAACTCCCTGATTTCCTCCCTAGATTACTCCTTGATTTCCTCCAACCATTCATTCAAATTCAAAATCAACTTTGAACCACTATGACCAAGTCAATTCCCTTCTTTTACCAAGTCTTCAACCAACTCCAAGTGTTTGAATCTAAATCCACCTCTTACCATCCTCAGGTAGCAAAATAACAACTATTTGCTTGCAATGGGACTAGAACCCAAACCCCTTTCATTGATCAAATACGCCACTTGCCTCCTTGCCATCCAACTCCTTGTGTCACACTTTATCCTTAATTAAATATAAGGTATATAGGCCCTAGGTCTAGGTTCCTTTAAAAGTAAAAACAAAATAAATTGTAAGAGCCAAGACTTGCACCCAGGCTCCCTTGTAACCTTAATGACGCCACAACCACTAGACCACATGCTTCCTTGTGTCATTTCCTTAACGCAATAATTCAAAAGGCTTACTTCCAAGCATCCAGGGCTTTTCCTACTTAAAGCAAAAATTTTACTTAAGCCCAGGTTTGAACCCAAGACTTCATGTAAGCCCCCTAACCTTCCGAAATCACTCACTTAATAGGTCCAACCTGCATAAGTGCTGTTATCTTGTTCTCAAAAATTTTAAACGGTCCCATGCCCAAGGTCCAATAGGCCCAATTCTACTAGGCCCAAATTCAGGGTGTTACAAGAATATTGATTTTGGGCAGTAAGTAGAACTTTCAAAACTCAGTGACAAGAACTTGAACACTTTCTCTTCTTTTTTTTTCCACGAGATTTTTTTTTTGTAAAACTTGATATTCACTCATTGAATTTGAATGGAGGCTGATTTTTTTTTAATTCGAATTTTTTTTGAAATGAAATACAATATCGTAATGCCGAAAACGTTGATTCTTACCCCAAATTTGCTAGCTCTGATACCAAATGATACGAACTCGTCTCGTGGGTGATTGAGTCATAATAGTTGCCCGATCGTAAATTTGAGTTAGAGGTTGTTCGGTCCAAATTTGAGTTAGATTTTATCAAGAATAAGCTGGAAAGAAAGGAAAATAGGTTTAAACAAAAGGTTTGCAAAAAGTTTAAGGAATAGATAGAAATGATTAAGGCCAAAGAATGAACCAACAAAAGATGAAAATTGTTGACCCGATTCTTATTAGGACACTTAGGTGATTTCGGTTTAGGAAGCAATGAATAAACCTTGACCCGCTATCAATGGTTATAGGAACCAAAGGTATATGAATGCCACACTCTAAAGTGATAAGTTCGGCTAAACAATGGAAAGGAAAAGACGCCACAAGCTATGCTCGATAAGTCAAATCAGTTCCGAAATAACAAGGAGAATTGGAAATCTCACTAGTTTCAAATTGATCATCCAATTGGTAAAAGACCATTACAATGAGCTGATTACAAGTATATATAGTGCTAGATAAGGCCTAGCCGAAAAGTCACAATGTTCAGCTTAAATGAGCTAATAATGAGTTGAAATAAAACTTAATTACTAAGCAAAAACTCTTGAAACTCTAGGCCTAAGTAACATTAACTTTTAACATGATTTAATGTTCCAATTCAGCTGAATAAATGAGCCGATTACTTAGGCTGGAAGAGTTCAACGTTTTGAACAGCCAAATGACTTCAATTCCTTCATTAAATCAGCCTTGGGCAGCCGAATAGACACCAGCAATATGTATAATTCTTTCCTTTAATTGTTGTCTATTACTATTCTTGAACAACTCTTTGGAGAAGATGGAGAGGCTGCCTAATTTTAATGATGCACATTACTCTCCTTTTAATGTTGTAACAGCCCTTGTATGTAACCAATTCAGCTGAATAGTTGCATTTATCACTTTGTAATAGCCCCTTGTTGTAACACCCCAAACTCGGCCTAGACATTATGGCCGGATCTAGCATGCCACATCATAAGAAAGTTGAAAAGCTAAGTGACCGTTAAAAAAATGTTGCATCTCTTTTTGAAACTTCGAGTTTCGTTGTTTATTGGCAAAAACACGATTTGCTTAATGTCTATTCTTATAAAGTTGTTATTATTTTTAAAAACTATTTTTGTTGTGAAAAATCAAACTTGAACAGTTGCGGAATCGTGTTATTTTGAAAAGCGATTATTAATGTTTTAAGAAACCTAGTTTTTAAACGCTTAACAGTTTAGTAAATGCTGAAATGAAAGTTTAAAAAGTAAAATAAATCCAATGGCCTTATTACAAAATAATAACCCAAATTAAGTAATCTTAAAAATAAGATAAAAACCAGATTTACTGAGTTTCGTAAGGAACAACTCCGATGTATGGCCACCACCGAGTTCTCCGCAGCTCCCAAATCCTTTATCACTGGGGATTACCTGCAAGGTTATGGGAAAAAGGGGTGAGTTGCAAGAACTCAGTGTGTAATCCCATTTTCAGTCACAGTCTTAGTCTGGGCCTAAGCCCATGCAGTATCAGTTTGGGCCTACAGCCCCATAAACATGGTAATGCAAAAAGAGAATGCAGCCCACCCCAATCCAACCCTACACTCCACCCGTACCAGCCCTACACTCCATGTGGGGACCAAGTCAACCCACCTAGCCCTACACTCCAAGAATGCACCAGTCAGCCAAGATAAACGCAAAGAAAGCCGCCAAGAATCTAATATATATGGCTAAGCCACTAAAATCAGTATAATGTGGTATAGCCACCAATACAGTACTTCTTCCATAAATATAACCCAACCCAATGCAACATGTCATGGCATAATATTCCAGTGTATGCAATAATGTATCATCATGGCAATTAATTTGTTTTCACACAAACCAACTAAATTTCCTCCCAAGGGTATAACAGTAATTTTGCCCAACGAGGGCGTTTCAGTAATTAACCCATTAAGGGTATTTCAGTAATTTAATCGTCTAACTGTCTTTCTGGAGGCCTATTATCGCCTCGAGTGACATGGGACCCCTTTTTGGGTCTCTACAATACAGTTGGGCCTGAAATCCATTTCAGGCCCAAACGGGCCCATACGCTCGTGTGGCCCATTACACATGGTTTCGGTCACAGTTTTGCAGTTTTCGCAACCACATCTATCATTTGGTCATTTTCTATCAATTTTGCCCATACGGGCCCGTTAGCCCATCGGGCCTATTTAGCCCGTTTAGCCCGTTTCGGCTCGATCAGGCCCGTTACAGCCTCAATTTTGCGAGGGTGCTCGTGACACTCTCAATGATCTATTGCCATCATTCATGTTTTATTTTAACACCACGAGCTTTCACATGCTCGAGTGGTCACGGTTGCCGATTTTCCGGCTTTTCGACTTTTGGCCGTTCCATAGAACATCACATGCAATCATCAAAGTGGGTGTGAGATTACACACCTGTTAACGAGTTACGGTACTCAGCACTTTCCAAAACACCTGAGATCATAATTGACTAACAGTTAGTCTTAATCCACGATACTCCAAAATTTGAGATTGATAATACAATCCACAATACTTACCAACCACGACGACAACTCCTTGCTATACTAGAATGTTTGGTTACTCCCTTCGGTTACGAAATTGAGCCCCTAGTAAAAATCACAAGTTAGTAATGTTACTCCAAGTCCATAAAGAAATGGCTATTCGGCCCTAAGAAACTCATAAAATAATACAAGAACTGTCCACCCCCTATTCGGCCATAGCTTCACTTACCAAATACTTCCCGAAACCTGATTGTTTGAAGGAATAGAGAAGAAGGTAAGATCGATCCCCAACAAAATCAGCCTAAGCGAAGAGAATTGGAGTTAGGAATTTCGGTTTTGACTTAGTAAAGAGAGAGGAGAAGATGATGAGAAAAAGAAACCACTACCTTGATCGAAGAGAAACCGAATAGAAAAGAAAACTCGACAACTGAGAATAGCAACTATGAATTTAAGATGAACCCTTCGGCAATTGGCAGCCAAACGAAAGAACCAGACTCGGCTAAGGGGTTAAACCGAAATGAAAATTCAATGATAGTAAAGAAAAGAAAGAATCAATTAGAGACTAAAAGAAAAGGGGTAGAAATTTCGGCTATTGTCAAACACAAGAAAGAAAGGTGAGAAGAAAGTAGAAAATAACGTGTGAAAGGAGATGGAAAGGGGGAGTTTTGGCCAATAGATGTTTAGGTAACAAGTAGAGAAAACAATGTACGAGAACAAAACGAATGAGAGAAAGAATGAAACTGGAAAGAAAATTCGGCAACAAAGACAAGTTGAGGAAAAGAAAACCCGAAATCCTATAGTCAAAACACCAAAAAGCAACACTCTTCAAAATGAATTAGAAAAACGGCACTCCCTCCCCCACTGAAACCGAATATGCCTTCACAAGTGACCACTTCCCCCACACGACACCACTCCTTCACATACCCCACTCTTTGATTCACTCCCCCAATACTCTCCTTGAATTACTCTTCTCTACCAATTCAAACAATTTGACTGAGTCTCCACTCTCCCTTGCAGAGTTCTAACTGAACTCTACCTCTTCTCCTCCCAAAGCATAAAATAAAAACTCCCATATGCTGCTTGTGGGATTCGAACCCCTTCCCCCTTGCTCACCCTATTGACGCCACAACCTCCACACCACACACTTCACTTGTGTTAAAAACCACACTTTAATTCACTTAAACCCTACTTCCAACAGTCCTCTCCCCTAAAGTGCCCAAAAACAAAAAAAATTCCAAGGTTTGGCCTTGACCCTAGGCCTCCCTAGAGCCCCTAAACACCCTCAAATAACCCGCAGAGCAAGCATAACATGCAATTACATAGATATGACAAACCCTTAACTTTGGGATGTTACAATTCTACCCCCTTAAAAAAATTTCAGCCTCGAAATTTTACCTGATCAAAAGAGATGGGGGTATTGATGTCGCATTGCCTCCTCAGGCTCCCACGTGGGTTCCTCTGAATTGTGATTACGCCACAACACTTTGACCAATGGTACGGATTTTCTTCTCAACACTTTAACATCACGATCCAAAATCTGCACCGGTTTTTCTTCAAAAGACAGATCAGGTCTTATCTCAATTTCTTCTACCAGCACTATATGAGAAGGATCTGACCGATAGCGTCTCATTATAGAAACGTAGAATACATTATGTATCCGGTGTAACTCAGGAGGTAGTTCAAGTTGATAGGCGACTGGTCCAACACGTTTCGACACCCGGTAAGGTCCAATGAATCTGGGACTTAACTTGCCCTTCCGTCCAAATCTCAGAATCTTCTTCCAAGGTGAGACTTTCAAGAAGACAAAATCTCCCACAGAAAACTCTATCTCTTTACGCTTTAAGTTAGTATACGACTTTTGCCTATCAGAGGCTTCTTTTAACCGACCCCATATCAGCTTCACTTTTTCTTCTGTTTCATAAATTAACTCTGGACCCAACAGCCGTCGCGCACCCAATTCAGTCCAGCATGTAGGGGTATGACACCTACGACCATATAATGCCTTGTACGGTGCCATCTGAATGTTGGATTGGTAGCTGTTGTTATACGCAAATTCTGCCAAGGGTAAATAATCTTCCCAACTGCCCCTGAAATCAATCACACAGCTTCTCAACATGTCTTCCAAAATCTGGATTACCCTCTCCGACTGACCATCAGTCTGCGGATGAAACGCTGTACTGAAATCCAACCTTGTACCTAGAGATTCATGTAACACCTTCCAAAACTGAGATGTGAATCTAGGGTCCCTATATGAGATGATAGACACTGGCACCCCATGCAGCCTCACAATTTCTGCCACGTACAACTTGGCCAACTTCTGTAACGAGTAGTCAGTGCAAACCGGCATGAAATGAGCAGATTTAGTCAGCCGATCCACAATTACCCACAATGAATCTTTCTTAGTAGGCGTCAGGGGTAGCCCACTAACAAAATCCATTGTTATCCTCTCCCACTTTCAAAGTGGAATCTTTACAAGCTGTAGCAATCCTGAAGGGAGTTGACGCTCAGCCTTCACTTTATGGCATGTCAAACACTTACTTACGAGATCAGTCACCTCACGCTTATGTCCTGGCCACCAATGTAGTTCACGCTGATCTCAATATAATTTGTTCCCACCAGGATGCATAGCATATGGGCTACTATGCGCTTCCCGCAGAATCATCTGTCTTAACTCAGAATCCCTCGGAACACAGACCCTTCCACGAAAACATAATACGCCTTCACCATTCAATTCAAAATCCACAGTCTCTCCCTTCTCAACCTGCTGAAAATGAGAACTCAAAGAATCATCCAGCATCTGTTTCTCCTTAATCTTACTAATCCATGTTGGTTTTACTTGCAGTTCCGCCAACAAACTACCATCCTCAAATAGACTGAGCCGAGCGAACATTGCTCTCAAGTCAGATACCACCTTACGACTCAATGCATCTGCTACCACATTGGCTTTCCCCGGATGATACTCAATCGAGCAATCGTAATCCTTCAGCAACTCAATCCATCTCCGTTGCCTGAGATTCAACTCCTTTTGGGTAAGGAGATACTTCAGACTCTTATGGTCGGTGTAGATGATCAACTTTTCCCCATACAGATAATGTCTCCATATCTTTAGTGCGAACACTACTGCAGCTAGTTCCAAGTCATGAGTAGGGTAGTTCACCTCGTGTGTCCTAAGTTGACGGGATGCGTATGCCACCACCTTCCCTTCTTGCATCAACACACAAACCAATCCCATGTGCGACGCATCACAGTAGACAATAAATTCTTTCCTAGCCTCAGGCTGAATTAATACCGGTTCTTCAGCCAAAATCTTCTTCAGTTTTCAAAACTCTCTTGCTGCTTATCACCCACACAAACCTGTACTTCACGCGCGACAATTTAGTTAGAGGTGCGGCAACCAAAGAAAACCCCTCAACGAACCGTCTGTAGTACCCAGCTAAACCCAAAAAACTTCAGATCTCTGATACTGACTTCAGTGGCTTCCAATCAAATACAGCTTCGACCTTTCGAGGATCAACCCTAATCCCCTCGGCAGACACAACATGACCCAAAAATGTCACTTCCTTTAACCAAAACTCGCACTTACTGAATTTGGCGTAAAGTTGCTTTTCCTCAATATCTGCAGAACAACTCGAAGATGTGAATCATGCTCCTCCTCAGTTCTTGAATACACCAAAATGTCATCTATGAATACCACCACGAATCGGTCTAGATATGGTTGGAAGACTCGGTTCATCATATCCATGAAAGCAGCTGGTGCATTTGTTAATCCAAACGGCATGACCAGAAACTCGTAATGCCCATAACGAGTTCGGAATGTAGTCTTGTGTATATCTACCTCCTTGACCCTTAGCTGATGATATCCCAATCTTAAATCTATTTTCGAGAAGACCGAAGCTCCTCACAGCTGATCGAACAGATCGTCAATTCTTGGCAGTGAGTATTTGTTCTTAATGGTTAACTTGTTCAACTGACGATAGTCAATACACATACGCATTGATCCATCCTTCTTCTTCATGAACAATACTGGCGCTCCCTACGGAGATACACTTGGTGTGATAAATCCTCGATCCAACAGCTCTTGGGTCTGAGCCTTTAGTTCTACCAGTTCCTTCGGTGCCATCCTATAAGGGGCGATAGACACCGGAGCTGTTCCCGGTAGCAGCTCAATACCGAACTCAACCTCACGATTTGGGGGCAACCCTGGAAGCTCTTTTGGAAATACATCAGGAAATTCCTTTACAGTCCTGACATCCCCAACAGACAACTCTTTAGCATCAGATGTGCTGACAAAAGCTAGAAACGCCTCGCACCCCTTTCGAACTAGTTTTTCGGCTCTTAACGCGGAGATTACATTGGTCAGATAGTCCCTTCTCTCTCCTATCACCATCACTTCCTCGTCCTCTGACGTCTTTAGTATCATGCGCTTAGCAGCATAATCTAAGTTCGCACGGTGCTTCACCAACCAGTCCATGCCAAGAAAGAGGTCAAATTCGCCAAACGGTAGTTCCATCAAATCTGCCGAGAAGACCACCCCTTGAACCTCTAAAGGCACATCTCTAAATAGCTTATTCACTACGACAGACTGTCCTAAAGGACTAATAACTGATATTTCTTTTTCGGCATGTTAGAATTGTATATCCAACGTTCCAGACACATTACAAGCAACATACGAATGCGTTGACCCAATATCAATTAAAGCAAAACATGGTACATCATGAATAAAGAACGTACCAGTTATGACATCAGGTGCGTTGCTCTCCTCTCGATGCCGAGCAGCATAAACCAACGCTGGCTATCTTGCATCTCAGATTACAAAGACTCTTCCCGGTGCTCTATGACCTCGCCCAAACCCATTTCCCCTCGGTCAAGCACGACCTCTCGGTGGCTGCTGACCACCTCTCTCTGGCTGAACATACCCTGTCTCGCAACTGGCATCGGACCCAGTTTCAGCGTAAAGTCCTTAATTCTGCAGTCTCTTGACCCACACCTGAAGCAGGCCCTAACTTTCTTCCAACATTCATTCTGATGAGATAACCTGCACACTGCGTAAGGCTGCGGTCTGCCACCAGCAAACGGAACTCTAGTTCGGACCGGCCCATCAAATCTAGGCCTCTTTTGAAATCTATCTGAAGAACTGGAAGGCCTAAAATCTCTCTTATTCCTGCCCCTTTCCTTGTCATGGTTCTGACGCTCCGAGCGTTTCACCTCCTCAGTAATCTTGGCCTTCTCCACTAAAGCAGTAAAATCTCTCTTTCTTTGCGGGGCAATCAGTAGTCACAACTCATCTCGCAGCCCATCTTCAAACCGCACACAGCGCTCATAATCGGTTACGACTATTCCCTGAGCATACCGGCTCAGACGCAAAAACTCTGCCTCATACTTCGCCACAGATTTATTCCCCTGGACCAGATTGAAGAATTCTTTTCTCCGGGCGTCCACATAACTAGCCCTGACATATTTCCCCTGGAAGGCCATTTTAAAGAAATCCCAGGTTAATCGATCTGCTTGTGTGCCTTACCTCACAGTGAGCCACCACTGGTATGCCGCATCTCTCAGTAGGGATACTGCCCCTTTTAGCTTTTGCTCCACCGAGTAATCTAGGTCATCCATGATTCGTTCCACTGCCTCCAACCAATATTCTGCCACATTCGGGGCTACACAAGAGATGCCCCTAAAAACTTCGGCCCCGTTCAACCGGAGTCGCTCAGAAATAGACCCCCGAGCTGCCGACCCAGTACTTGCTCCAGCAACCCATTCTAAAACTTGCAACATTGCTTGGGACAAAGCATCGTCCCCACCAGCTCGATCGTGAGACCCTGTCTCAGTCACCGGTGATGTCGGTGCCTCCCTATCAGGCATATGCCCTGACGCTGAAGATCCAGCCCTAGCACCTCAGCCTCTACCACGGCCACGTGTACCTCTTTCGTGACCTCTTGTACTCATCTCGATGTAACGCGTTAATCTGTTTAAGATTTTTATGAATCAGTTTATAGTTCCCATGCTTATTAACAAGTGTTTTATGGATAACAGTTATAAGAGTTGTTTTTCGCAGATCGAGTTTACTACCGTCTTAGTCTCTACAGTCTCAGTTTCTATAGCTAAAGTATACTACCACTATCTCTAGTAGTTTATTACTACAGTCATTTCATCGTAAAATCTAGTATAAAGTAATGAAACTTACGGATTCGGTGCCGGAGACTCAGTGTGCCATACTTCTAGTAACACTATTTCTAAACCACATTTTGAACAGTTTTGGAAAAATTTTCAAACCCATTCAACAGCCGAGTTTTGCAACCTGGCTCTGATACCATAAAATGTAACACCCCAAACTCGGCCTAGACATTATGGCCGGATCTAGCATGCCACATCAAAAGAAATTTGAAAAGCTAAGTGACCGTTAAAAAAATGTTGCATCTCTTTTTGAAACTCTGAGTTTCGTTGTTTGTTGGCAAAAACACGATTTGCTTAATGTCTATTATAATAAAGTTGTTATTATTTTGAAAAATTATTTTTGTTGTGAAAAATCAAACTTGAACAGTTGCGAAATCATGTTATTTTGAAAAGCGATTATTAATGTTTTAATAAACCTAGTTTTTAAACGCTTAACAGTTTAGTAAATGCCGAAATGAAAGTTTAAAAAGTAAAATAAATCCAATGGCCTTATTACAAAACAATAACCCAAATTAAATAATCTTAAAATTAAGATAAAAACCAGATTTACTGAGTTTCATGAGGAACAACTCCGATGTATGGCCACCACCGAGTTCTCCGCAGCTCCCAAATCCTTTATCACTGGGGATTACCTGCAAGGTTATGGGAAAAAGGGGTGAGTTACAAGAACTCAGTGTGTAATCCCATTTTCAGTCATAGCCTTAGTCTGGGCCTAAGCCCATGCAGTATCAGTTTGGGCCTACAACCCCGTAATCATGGTAATGCAAAAAGAGAATGCAGCCCACCCCAATCCAACCCTACACTCCACTCGTACCAGCCCTACAGTCCATATGGGGACCAAGTCAACCCACCCAACCCTACACTCCAAGAATGTAGCCGAGTCACAAGATAAACGCAAAGAAAGCCGCGATAATTGTATATGTGGTCGAGCCACTAAAATCGATATAACGTGGCATAGCCACCAAGATGATATTTCCTCCATAAATATAACCCAACCCAATGCAACATGTCATGGCATAATATTCCAGTGTATGCAATAATGTATCATCATGTCAATTAATTTGTTTTCACACAAACCAGCTAAATATCCTCCCAAGGGTATAACAGTAATTTTGCCCAATGAGGGCGTTTTAGTAATTTACCCATTAAGGGTATTTCAGTAATTTACCCATTAAGGGTATTTTAGTAATTTAATCGTCTAACTGTCTTTCTGGAGGCCTATTGTCGCCTCGAGCGACATGGGACCCCTTTTTGGGTCTCTACAATACAGTTGGGCCTAAAATCCATTTCAGGCCCAAATGGGCCCATACGCTCGTGTAGCCCATTACGCATGGTTTCATTCTCAGTTTTGCAGTTTTCACAACCGCATCTATCATTCAGACGTTTTCTATCAATTTTGCCCATGTGGGCCCGTTAGCCCATCGGGCCCATTTAGCCCGTTTCGGCTCGATCAGGCCCATTATAGCCTCAATTTCGCGAGGGTGCTCATGACACTCTCAACGATCTATTGCCATCATTCGTGTCTCAATTTAACACCACGAGCTTTCGCATGCTCGAGTGGTCACGGTTGCCAGTTTTCTGGCTTTTTGGCTTTTGGCCGTTCCACAGAACATCACATGCAATCATCAAAGTGGGTGTGAGATTACACACTTGTTCACGAGTTATGGTACTCAGCACTTTCCAAAACACCTGAGATCATAATTGACTGACAGTTAGTCTTAATCCACGATACTCCCAAATTTGAGATTGATAATACAATTCACAATACTTACCAACCACGACGGCAACTCCTTGCTATACTAGAATGTTTGGTTACTCCCTTCGATTACGAAATTGAGCCCCTAGTAAAAATCACAAGTTAGCAATGTTGCTCCAAGTCCATAAAGAAATGGCTATTCAAATTTCTAAGAAACTCATAAAATAATACAAGAACTGTCCACCCCCTATTCGGCCACAGCTTCACTTACCAAATACTTCCCGAAACCTGAATCTTTGAAGGAATAGAGAAGAAGGTAAGATCGATCCCCAACAAAATCAGCCTAAGTAAAGAGAATTGGAGTTAGGAATTTCGGTTTTGACTTAGTAAAGAGAGAGGAGAAGAAGATGAGAAAAAGAAACCACTACCTTGATCAAAGAGAAACCGAATAGAAAACAAATCTCGGTAACTAAGAATAGCAACTATGAATTTAAGATGAACCCTTCGACAATTGGCAGCCAAACGAAAGAACCAGACTCGACTATGGGGTTAAACTAAAATGAAAATTCAATGATGGGAAAGAAAAGAAAGAATCAATTGGAGACTAAAAGAAAATGGGTAGAAATTTCGACTATTGTGAAACACAAGAAAGAAAGGTGAGAAGAAAGTAGAAAATAACGTGTGAAAGGAGATGGAAAGGGGGAGTTTCAGCCAATAGATGTTTAGGTAACAAGTAGAGAAAACAATGTACGAGAACAAAACGAATGAGAGAAAGAATGAAACTGGAAAGAAAATTCGGCAATAGCAAGTTGAGGAAAAGAAAACCCAAAATCCTATAGTCAAAACACCAAAAAGCAACACTCTTCAAAATGAATTAGAAAAACGACACTCCCTTCCCCACTCAAACCGAATATGCCTTCACAAGTGACCACTTCCCCCACACGGCACCACTCCTTCACACACCCCACTCATTGATTCACTCCTCCAATACTCTCCTTGAATTTCTCTCCTCCACCCGTTCAAATGATTTGACTAAGTCTCCACTCTCCCTTGCAGAGTTCTAACTGAACTCTACCTCTTCTCCTCCCAAAGCATAAAATAAAAACTCCCATATGCTGTTTGTGGGATTCAAACCCCTCCCCCCTTGCTCACCCTATTGACGCCACAACCTCCACACCACACACTTCACTTGTGTTAAAAACCACACTTTAATTCACTTAAACCCTGCTTCCAACAGTCCTCTCCCCTAAAGTGGCCAAAAACCAAAATTTTTCCAAGGTTTGGCCTTGACCCCAGGCCTCCCTAGAGCCCCTAAACACCCTCAAATAACCCGCAGAGCAAGCATAACATGCAATTACACAGATATGACAAACCCCTAACTTTGGGATGTTACACTTGTACATAACTGATTCCAATTGAATAGTCACCTACAAGCATTTATTAACAAACACATTAAAACAAATTAAAACACACTAAACTTAATAAGCTTAATTAATAAACTGTAAATAAACACATTTAACACTTAACTTAATTTAATAAACTATAAATAAACTCATTTAACAATAAGTTATTCAAGCAATTAAATTAACTAAGAAAAGCATTTATTCCAGCAATTAATTAACTAAAATGAGTTTAATAAAAATAAAGTCCAGCAGCTCAATTATTAACTAAGATGAGTTTAATAAAAATTAAAGTTCAGCTTGCAATAAATTGCAAGGGACGCCTATTGAGCTGGTCCAAGCATGATCAATGGATTCAGCTACTTGCTCTCCCCAAGCTCGATCAACATAGCTTGCTAACACATCTTGAAACCTTTTATCTCGTGATCGAGTTATAGGTCCTTGTGGCAGCTCAACGGGATCGGTGATAACTTCCCGATCTAGGGTCGCATCAAAACCAAAGCAATTCATACTCTCATATATATATACACAAACATTTTAATAAACATAAATCCAACTCAAAGAATAATTTAACCTTAAACATATATTTTCATAGCTCATTGAACTATAGCAACATGACTCGGATACTTAGGTTTCCCCAAAATACACCAGAGAGCATCAAAATGCTAACAGAGGCACCACAGTGTAGATATAGAGGCACCAAAGTGCAATCCCGTACAAGCACGTGTTCTAACCCTAATTGGCATGCCAATTGTATCCAAACTGCTAAATACATTCAACTGGGCATTATAATTAAATTCACAACATTAATAAATTAATCAATCAGATGCACTTCTTATTTCCGTACACATACTATAAATCTATTACATTCATTTCAATTTGTGCAATTACAAAATTCACCATTACCGAATATTTGTTTCCCATTTGTACTTAATTGTAACATTTAATAATTTACAAGTAAATAATGGATTTTAACATTAAGTACAATTAACTAGCAAAATTTAAGAAAACTATAAAGAAACACACATATACATATTCTTACACTAAGAACTTACCTAGATTATGCTTTTGGTTGACTCGTAGAGACTAATCTGCGATTTTCCCTTTTCACCGATTATCCTCCGTACGATTCAACTTTTGATATGCAAAGGATTAACAATGCCGAAAATTCAAAGTTCTACCATGGTGTTTCTATCGTCAATTTTCAGTGGCCAATTCCACTAAGGAAGATGATAACATTTTCTTATCATTATATTTAGGTTTAATTATTAAATTACAATTTTTCCCTTTAATATAACATTCAATTAAACCAAAACACAACCTAAAACTATCCATTTACTTATAACATGATATAATTACAATATAAAACCTCCTACCTTTATCCAATAATCCATTTAATCAAGTAATTCAATAATAATTAAACTTTTATGTCTATTACAATTTAGTCCTTTTTAAATAATTAACCAATCAAACATTTAAATTTCTAAACTAAACTTTCACATACCAAAATAATAACTCCATAAATATTAAATAAATATACTTACGGGCTTGGCTCGCAAAATGAGGTCTCGATGCCTCATTATCTGAAACCATTAAACTTTTGGAACAAACCACTTATACTTAACTATTTATTCAATCAATAGAATGTAATCAAACCAAATTCAATATAAAATTATAGTTGGCTCCTATGAATTAAATATTTATTATTACGGAATTACTCGTCGGATTTGTGGTCCCAAAATCATTATTTTCGACACCACTAAAAGTGGGCTGTTACACATAGAGCATTATAAGGCATGCAAAAATTGAATATTAATATCCAAAAAATTCTAGTTTAGCATATTCAAAGGCATTCAATAAACATGTAGGCTAGACCAAATAAGTCAAAAATAAACTAGACATGCAAAATCAAATCCCCTAACTAATTGCATATGAGAGCCATAGAAATAACTTTTTCATGTTCTATCAAACAATTTCAAGTTATAAAATATTTTGAAAACAACTAAGTGCATAATTTTATTTGAACACAAAATCAAGGCAAAGTAGTGATACCTAGTTCTCTCCAACGTGTCCAAAATCTTTCTTTATCTAATGGTTTTGTAAAAATGTCATCTAATTGTTACAAAGTAATTCAAACTTTTAGAGGGAATTCTGTAACACCCCTTATCCGGCCTGACTACCAACATGGATAATTGATGTCACGAGGGCACTTTCTTTACTTTTGCAAATTTTATTTTTATAAAAAAAAATCAAATGCTTAACTTAAAAAATATTTTAAAATCATTTCCAACAATTATGAAGCTTTAAATACATTTTAGATTCATTTTGAAACATTTCATAAGTGTTTGGACATGTACAATACATAAAATAAGGTACTGGTAGCTCTGCTAACGACTTAAAATATAAGTTTTGGAGGTGAAGTGTGCTAAGTCTCGATACTTGAGAGGAAAGTATTGATACTTGGCAAGTAAATTACGATATTTAGCCCACAAGTATCAATACTTAGCTTGTCTACTATAGCTTTTTAGCTACTAAAATGCAAGTATCGATACCAGAAGTGCCTAGTATCAAGCCTTGATGTAGAGGACCTTAAAATTGGTCCAAAAACACTTCAAATCATCCCTAAGCATCATCAAAACATGCCCATAAGTTTCAAATTACTTTAAATGAAATGCCCTAAATCTGAACCGATTCACCGAGTTTGGATCTCAAGTGTTACTACACACAATACTTAACAAAAATCATTGAAACAGTTGACATAAACTTCTTACTAAAAACATTTTTCTTATTTTTTAACTGACAGGCTTAATATCTGAGAGCAAGAGAAAGTATTAAAAGTAAAAAATTGCAACAAACTAGCTACGACTAATACAATTTAAAGGTTTGTTATAGACAGACTTTTAGGGCGTAACCCTAAACTACGCCATTTTTCCACTATATGCATAATAACCCACTTCGTAGTTACCTTGGCATACTCCTGGCATAGTCCCTCCTAGCACATTCTCTTTCCCTACACCTGAAAACAACAACAAGCATTATAAGTTCAAGAGAACTTAATGAGCTTTATCCCCAAAAAAATTACCTTGGCAAATACTTTATGTAACACCCCAAACCCGGCCCATTCGTTACGACCGAATTTGAGATGCCACTGCGGAAAAGCGTTTGAAGACTGATTTCACTATTGGGAAAAACATTAAAAATTTTGTCATTTGAAAACCAGGTCCAATTAAAAATTCTAAATAATATAAACTTGACAAAAATAGCCAAATTAAAAGCACTTCCAAATAATAATTTAATGGTCGTCTAGCTTAAACATAATAAAAATGCTCAAATAGAAATACTTAAACACTTTAACTGGGCCTTATTACAATAAATAATTAAACAAAAGTTCTTAGTAATAAACTGAATAAAATAAAGAAGATGTCTTCTGCATGGGCCACCTCGTATCCACTCCAACCCGGTCCAATCACCACGAATCATCTGCGATGTTTAATAAAAATTGGGTGAGTCATACGGACTCGGTGTGTAATTAGTCCACTGAATTCCACCCACATGTTAACCACATATTAACTCATATATCGATATCAATTATCAAATTCACATGTTATCACATTCTGGCTTGGCCCATATTCATATCACATTCATCTAATAGGGTAGTTAACCACATAATTTCCACATACTTGGCTTAGCCCATTTCCACACCGATCCACATTCATATACTTTGGGCTTTGCCCATTTCCACATTAATCCACATATCATATTGGGCTTGGCCCATTTCCACATATGTTCACATACGAAATCATGCAATTATGAAGCCCAACCCAAACCTAGGGTCCATCCGCTACACACCCCCTTATCCAGCCTACCACACACCAGGGGATTATCAAATCACCCTCTCCTTCTCACTGCAAAGGCAATCACTGCCGTCCACATGCAATTAAGCACAATAGTCCACAACGCGACCTCAGTCAGCGCCAATCCACGATGTAGCCGTAGCTAACACCAAAACCACGATGGGACACATAGTCACTCATCAACCACGATATGGCACATAGCCGATATCAACCACGATGAGGCACATAGCCACTCATCAAGCCACGTGAACTAAATCGCAATTACTCCACAACGTGACCTCAGTCAACGTCAATCCATGATGTAGCCGTAGGTAACACCAAAACCACGATGGGACACATAGTGACTCATCAACCAGGATATGGCACATAGCCTATATCAACCACGATGAGGCACATAGCCACTCATCAAGCCAAGCGAACTAAATCGCAATTAATCCACAACGTGACCTCAGTCAACGTCAATCCACGATGTAGCTCAAGGCTAACATTAAACCACGTACTCGAAGTACACCCGTACCTTCTTTCATATCATATCCCACCCATGCACATGCCACATAAAATAATGATACAATGTAATGATGCATGAGCATGTTCATCAAGCATATTATCACATATTCATATTAATAATCACATATCATCAGGTTTGGTACTTACCGGATTATCGACATACCCCTTGAGGGTATCCTTATCATAATTTCCACTTTGCACTAGTTAGCACATTCATAACACATACACATTTCACATACATATCATATACCCGAAAACGGTGGGTTAATCACACACCGATCACTTGGAGAACTATGCTTTTGATACTCGATGCTATCACTAGGCGATACTACGACTATTTGCCTACTTTCTTGTTCTCGACGGGTCCACACCCCGGTGGCCAATCCCTAACTCGCCGAGACAGATCTCTTCTTAAACTTCGGGATAGGGACCTTCCTTTCCCTTCTTGAATGGTATTCGCCTCCATCAACACACTTAATCGAACAATCGATTTAATCATCAATATACGAATTCTTAACCAAATATCCACAACTTATCATACTTACCAAAAGGGTCTTGAAATCCCGAAAAGCTTGATCTAATGCTTAGATCCTTAATCCCTACATTTGATTAATCACCTACTACTTTAATAAAAAGCCATTCGCCATAAATCCAAATCCTAGTAGGATTAGTATACTTAAACTTACCTTGTTGCCGTTTGACTTAAGAATCAAGTCTTGAAATCTACTGCTATACTATTCTTGCATTCGCCAAGCATTGAATTAATTAACTTGGTTAGTTTTCGCTTTTGAATAATTAATGAACACATATATTTACCAAACATGGCCTTGGCCGAATACTATAGACACTTACCTTGTGGATTTTAAATCCCAAAACTCACCAAATAACTAGGGAACACGTGGCCTATGGTGTACCTTCGGGAAAAGAACTTCTCCTTCCTTGTAGTCGACACTTAGTAAATCCCGAAAGATCTCTTCAAAGTTTCGGTAACAAGATATTAATGGGGTTAGTCCTAGATTTCGGCAAATCTTAAGAAAAAAGGATGAAACCGAATGAGATCTTACCCTTACTTGAAGAAATCGATTGCACCTTCACTTCAACCTTCAGAGATTCGGCTATGGCTAGATGATGATCTCACAACTTTCGGCTTTTGGAGGAATTAGAAAGAAAAGAGAAGGAAGAATAAAGATGGAGGATTCGGCTAGATCACAAGGTATTTCGGCTAGGCAAAAATAAAAGAAGAAGAAGATTTGGTGAAGAGAATTCGGCAGAGGCTTTCAAAGAACAAAAAATAATGCAGAATGGCCTCTCTTTTCCTTTTATAGTCGAAATTACTAACTTATAATCCCTTACTTGGCCATCACTCCTCTATCTGATAACTTTATCCTTTAATTATCATAAATAAAAGAGTTTAAATCCAACATTTATCTCTTCATAATAATCCAATTTTAAAAAAAATCCTTTATTTATCACCCTTTTTAATCGAATATTTATGAAAATAAAACACCTCCTTTCTAGAAGCATGTGCCGTCCACCTCAGTCTTCTGGAAGCAAAAATAAAACCTCCTTTATTTGCTTCCCAAGTGACTCGAACTTAGGCCCATTCCTCTTGCATATGGCGCCATTTCCATAGGCCCTAAGTGGCATCTTCAGACCACTTTTCCAAGCCTATTTGTGTGTCAAATTTCACAAACTTTTTCTTTTAAGGCCACCTTGCCTTAATTTCCCCTTTTAAACCTTAAAACTCGTCATTTCTAGGTCATTTCTAAGTTTCCAAAAATTTTCGATCGGCTCAGAAACTTGACATTTCCTTACATTTCCAAGTTTCCAAAAATGTTCACTTTCCATTTTCCTTACATTTCCTAGTTTCCAAAAATATTCACCTTCCATTTTTAAACTTAACATTTCCATACATTTTCAGTGTTTCCAAAAATGTTCATTTCTAACTTATTTTCACTCATTTCAGGTTTCCAAAAATATTCAAAATTTATTCATAATACTTAAAACATGTCACTTCATACAATTAAACCGAAAATGCATAGGCCTTATTTTAGGATGTTACAGTTCTACCCTCCTTAAAAATAATTTCGTCCTCGAAATTACTTATTAACGAATAATCGTACCTCCTAACTCACCGCACTACGCTTATGCTGCGCACTCTGATCTTAATAGAATCATCATACTTCCTAGGCACAATTTTTTAAGTTCACATCCAGGGTTTCAAGCATTTTACTAGCAACACAAGAATGAATTATCTCTAAAGAAATAAGTAATATTCCAAAACAAGGAACTTACCCGCTATCACATCCTTGGTTGCCTCGCATCCAAACCTTCAGCTCCTCTGTCGGGTGTTCCACGACCTTGGCCTCGAGCCCTATCCATCACTTGAGGACATTTCTTAACCAAATGAACCTTAGATCCACACCGAAAACATGCCTTACTATTTCCCCAACATTCTCCTGCATGAGCTCTTCCACATTGAGCACATAAACGACTTCGATTCTCAGAAACTGGCACAGGTGCCCGTACAGAATTCTCGATCTTTGGTCTTTTCCGAACATCTTCAAACGATGCTGACGGTCCAAAACTTCTCTTATTCCCGTTCCTTTCCTTATCTCAGTTTTCTCTTACAGTCTTCTTAACTTCTTCAGCGATCCGAGCTTTCTCCACTAGAATGGCGAAATCCCTTTCTCTTTGCGGAGCAATCAACATTCGCAACTCATCTCGTAATCCATCTTCAAACCGGACACACCTTTCGTAATCAGTGGTCACGATCCCTTTGGCGTACTGACTTAACCGCACAAATTTTGCTTCGTACTCTGCTATCGACTTACTTCCTTGTACCAAGTTAAGAAATGCCTTCCTTTGCGAGTCTAAATAACTAGCTCCAACATACTTCCCTTCGAATTTAACCTTAAAATAATTCCAATTCAATCGATCTGCCGGGACACCTTGTTTGACAGTGAGCCACCATCGATAAGCTTCGTCTCGGAGTAACGAGACAGCGCCTTTCAGCTTTTCCTCATCAGTACAGTCCAAATCGTCCATTATTCTTTCGACTGCTTCCAACCAATACTCCGCTATGTTCGGAGCTACTCCAGATACTCCTCTAAAAACTTCAGCCCCGTTGGACCTAAGCCTTTCTGATACCGACTTCCGAGCTCCACTTCTCATGCTAGCTCCTGCCACACGTTCTAGTACTCGCAACATAGCTCACGACACTGCTTCATCTTCTCCTATCGGATCTTGATCCTCCATGCCCACAGCTGGCGGCGGCACATCGTTTTCTAACCCATGGCCAGACCCTACTAGTTCTGATACTGCCATTCTACCTCTACCGCGTCCACGACGACCACGTCCCCTAGAACTCATTTCTAACGTTGCGACTTATCTGATTAAAAACTTTTACGTATCAGACTTTTGTTCCACTTATTAACCGCGAACAATTTTACGATATAAAGATATTTAGAAGTAGTTCTTTCGATCACACAAAGGTTCAGTTCAAGTTCACTACTCTAATTCAGAGAGTCACACTTACATTCATAGACAGAGACACATTCATTCATCAACAAGAACACATTCATTCAGTGGTATCTACCACACACATTCACTATCCAGACATTTCTGCCCGTTCCTATCCCAGGGGTATTTTCGTCATTTGACCTACAGGGGTATTTTGGTAATAAATCGGGGTCACTTGAAATTTTTTTACAAATCAAAGGTATTTCAGAATTTACAAAACCTCGGGGTTATCTTGAAAATTTGTTTTCCAAATCGAGAGTGTTGCAAAAATTCGAGAGATCGGAGTTATTTCGGTAATTTTGGAAGTTAGGGGCATTTTCGTAAATTTTCCAAATTAGGGTATCTTGTTATTTGTAAAATAGAAGTTTTTGATATCTTTGTAAGGTAGAAATATTGTAGCAAACGTCGAGGGTATTTTTGAAAATCTTAAGAACTAAGGGTATTTTAGTAATTTACAATACAGGGGCATTTTTGTAATTTTGTAAATCGGAGATATTTTGGAAAAAAATTTCACAATAATCTTTTACTACAATTAAAAGGGTAATTTAGGGATTTTAAAACTAGGGTTTTTATCATGGCTAGTCCCTTTCGGGTTTTAATTATCGGGTTTAGCTCGTGAATAAGTCCTCTTGGTTAGGGTGAACCGTAGCTACGAACCAGGTAGGATTCGAGTAAAGAGGAGGTGAGTCGCTAGGACTGCTTAAATAACAAGCTCTTACTGAATCCACTCCTAGACATGCGCACAACAAATTTGCCACACCCTAGCTCGGCGACTTACTTCACGAGTTTGTTTAATAGTCCTTAAGTCTTATGCATGTGTTTGAGTGCACTAGCCCTAGGGTTCAATAGCCCTAATATTCTAATCTACGAGCCCAAATAAGCCCATAATAGTTCACATAAACAAGTCACTTCAATAATTAGAAGTACTTACAGTGGACTTGGCCGAGATACAAAGTGCCATGCCGAGAAAAGTTTCAAAGTTTATGAAAGCCCATACTTTTGAAAAGCCCATCTTTGAAAAAAATATTTTTGGACCCAAAACCCTTAAGGCCGAGTTTTGAACCGGGCTCGATACTAAATTGTAACACCCCAAACCCGGCCCATTCGTTTCTGATCGAATTTGAGATGCCATCTGCGGAAAAAGCGTTTGAAGACCGATTTCACTTTTGGGAAAAACATTAAAAATTTTGTCATTTGAAAACCAGGTCGAATTAAAAATTCTAAATAATATATGCTTGACAAAAATATCCAAATTAAAAGCACTTCCAAATAATAATTTAATGGTCGTCTAGCTTAAACATAATAAAAATGCTCAAATAGAAATACTTAAATACTTTAACTGGGCCTTATTACAATAAATAATTAAACAAAAGTTCTTAGTAATAAACTGAATAAAATAAAGAAGATGTCTTCTGCATGGAGCCACCTCGTATCCACTCCAACCCGGTCCAATCACCACGAATCATCTGCGATGTTTAATAAAAATTGGGTGAGTCATACAGACTCAGTGTGTAATTAGTCCACTGAATTCCACCCACATGTTAACCACATATTAACTCATATATCAGATATCAATTATCAAATTCACATGTTATCACATTCTGGGCTTGGCCCATATTCATATCACATTCATCTAATAGGGTAGTTAACCACATAATTTCCACATATTGGGCTTAGCCCATTTCCACACTGATCCACATTCATATACTGGGCTTTGCCCATTTCCACATTAATCCACATATCATATTGGGCTTGGCCCATTTCCACATATGTTCACATACGAAATCATGCAATTATGAAGCCCAACCCAAACCTAGGGTCCATCCGCTACACACCCCCTTATCCAGCCTACCACACACCAAGGGATTATCAAATCACCCTCTCCTTTTCACTCCAAAGGCAATCACTGTTGTCCACGTGCAATTAAGCACAATAGTCCACAACGCGACCTCAGTCAGCGCCAATCCACGATGTAGCCGTAGCTAACACCAAAACCACGATCGGACACATAGTCACTCATCAACCATGATATGGCACATAGCCGATATCAACCACGATGAGGCACATAGCCACTCATCAAGCCACGTGAACTAAATCGCAATTAATCAACAATGTGACCTCAGTCAACGTCAATCCACGATGTAGCCGTAGCTAACACCAAAACCACGATGGGACACATAGTCACTCATCAACCACGATATGGCACATAGCCGATATCAACCACGATGAGGCACATAGCCACTCATCAAGCCACGCGAACTAAATCGCAATTAATCCACATCGTGACCTCGATCAACGTCAATCCACGATGTAGCTCAAGGCTAACATCAAACCACGTACTCGAAGTACACCCGTACCTTCTTTCATATCATATCCCACCCATGCACATGCCACATAAAATAATGATACAATGTAATGATGCATGAGCATGTTCATCAAGCATATTATCACATATTCATATTAATAATCACATATCATCGGGTTTGGTACTTACGGATTATCGACATACCCCTTGAGGGTATCCTTATCACAATTTCCACCGCACTAGTTAGCACATTCATAACACATACACATTTCACATACATATCATATACCCGGAAAACGGTGGGTTAATCACACACACGATCACTTGGAGAACTATGCTTTTGATATCACGATGCTATCACTAGGCGATACTACGACTATTTGCCTACTTTCTTGTTCGTGTTTGGTCCACACCCCGGTGGCCAATCCCTAACTACGAGACAGATCTCTTCTTAAACTTCGGGATAGGGACCTTCCCTTTCCCTTCTTGAATGGTATTCGCCTCCATCAACACACTTAATCGTAATAATCGATTTAATCATCAATATCTGAATTCTTAACCAAATATCCACAACTTATCATACTTACCGAAAAAGGTCTTGAAATCCCGAAAAGCTTGATCTAATGCTTAGATCCTTAATCCCTACATTTGATTAATCACCTACTACTTTAATAAAAAGCCATTCGGCCATAAATCCAAATCCTAGTAGGATTAGTATACTTAAACCTACCTTATTGCCGTTTGACTTAAGAATCAAGTCTTGAAATCTCTGCTATACTCTTCTTGCATTCGGCCAAGCATTGAATCAATTAACATGGTTAGTTTTCGGCTTTTGAATAATTAATGAACACATATATTTACCAAACATGGCCTTGGTCGAATACTATAGACACTTACCTTGTGGATTTTAAATCCCGAAACTCACCGAATAACTAGGGAACACGTGGCCTATGGTGTACCTTTGGGAAAAGAACTTCTCCTTCCTTGTAGTCGACAATTAGTAAATCCCGAAAGATCTCTTCAAAGTTTCGGCAACAAGATATTAATGGGGTTAGTCCTAGATTTCGGCAAATCTTAAGAAAAAAGGATGAAACCGAATGAGATCTTACCCTTACTTGAAGAAATCGATTGCAGCTTCACTTCAACCTTCAGAGATTCGGCTATGGCTAGATGATGATCTCACAACTTTCGGCTTTTGGAGGGATTAGAAAGAAAAGAGAAGGAAGAATAAAGATGGAGGATTCGGCTAGATCACAAGGTATTTCGGCTTGGCAAAAATAAAAAAAAGAAGAAGATTTGGTGAAGAGAATTCGGCAGAGGCTTTCAAAGAACATAAAATAATGCAGAATGGCCTCTCTTTTCCTTTTATAGCCGAAATTACTAACTTAGAATCCCTTACTTGGCCATCACTCCTCTATCTAATAACTTTATCCTTTAATTATCATAAATAAAAGAGTTTAAATCCAACATTTATCTCTTCATAATAATCCAATTTTAAAAAAATCCTTTATTTATCACCCTTTTTAATCGAATATTTATGAAAATAAAACACCTCCTTTCTAGAAGCATGTGCCGTCCACCTCAGTCTTCTGGAAGCAAAAATAAAACCTCCTTTATTTTCTTCCCAAGTGACTCGAACTCAGGCCCATTCCTCTTGCTTATGGCGCCATTTCCATAGGCCCTAAGTGGCATCTTCAGACCACTTTTCCAAGCCTGTTTGTGTGTCAAATTTCACAAACTTTTTCTTTTAAGGCCACCTTGCCTTAATTTCCCCTTTTAAACCTTAAAACTCGTCATTTCTAGGTCATTTCTAAGTTTCCAAAAATTTTCGATCGGCTCAGAAACTTGACATTTCCTTACATTTCCAAGTTTCCAAAAATGTTCACTTTCCATTTTCCTTACATTTCCTAGTTTCCAAAAATGTTCACCTTCCATTTTTAAACTTAACATTTCCATACATTTTCGTGTTTCCAAAATGTTCATTTCTAACTTATTTTCACTCATTTCGGGTTTCCAAAAATATTCAAAATTTATTCATAATACTTAAAACATGTCACTTCATACAATTAAACCGAAAATGCATAGGCCCTATTTTAGGATGTTACACTTTATATTATTTGAGGAACATCTGTGCGCCAATTAACCTTATGAACCAATTACTTCCATTTCGATTGGATACCATTATAGTTTCGGTATACACTTACGTGCCAACTTTCATACTCTTAACTTACCAATGTACCATTCAAAATAGTATATCTTTAGAACCCACTTCATATACATCCCATCACTCTAACTCTTAACCCAAAATGGTTATTCACATATACTGATCACTAGAGGGTACATAAACTTTTGGCAGACACACATACAGATTTGAATACTATCAATTTACTAATCAAATCATATATTTGTTCAATACCATACAATCTCTTACTAATAACGAACTATACCGAACATTTTGACGAATTCCACTGATCGTTATGTCTGAGTCTTAAAATTTATTTAATGAATGATCTAGCCTAGAAACTAACTGTGACAACGATTGAGGTAAGCACACCTATCGAACAGTAGTATAGTTTAGTGGCAAGACCGGAATGTCGAACCCAAATGAACCAAAAGTACTAATACTAACTTTCTTTCTATTATTTAGCCTAAGAAATGAAGTGAATTATTGTTTAGTCTAAAATTAACTAACTACTAAGCTAAAGACGCTAAGACAAAGAGAATGAATTGGGGAAATACTTGTGGGAAAAACCAATTGATTAAGACAATACCCAAGGAAGAATCCACCTAGACTTCACTTGTTATCTAACTCAACTGCACGATTTATTCACTTGACTTGATCCGTAGGATTCCTAATTTATATTAATACCTCTCTCGAGGCTACTAACGCCTAACCCTAGGTTGATTAATTGAAATCACTTTCTAATTAAAACCCCTAGAATTGCATTAACTCGATCTATAGACTTCCCATATTAGGTTTGACCTTAATCCGGCAGATTTTTGTCATCCTATCTCTAGTGTTGCGATCAACTCCGCTTAATTATGCTAGATCTACTCTTAGGCAGGGTCTATTCCTCCTCTGCCAAAGCACATCAATACTTGAATCAATATCCTGAAATATCAAAACAAGATTTAAGAACACATAATTAAGAACAAATCAAGTATTTATCGTATAGCTCAGAAAATAATAACAAGATCCGTCTTAGGTTTCATCCCCCTCAGGTATCTAAGGGTTTAGTTCATAATCATAAAAATATACATCTCAGAAGAAAAGATAAAACAAAACATAAGAAAAACCCTAAAACCCCCTGAAGGAATTGAAGAGAAGATCTTCCGTCTTGAGTATGACTTCGGCTTTTTTAGATGAATCAACTGGCTTTCTTTGAGTAAATCCCACGATTCTGACCTCTTCGGCTTGGCTCCTTAGCCTAGCTGGATGCCCCCCTAAAGGTTGGCCTTTAGGGTGTTTATATAGGCTTTTGGAATGTGTTTCTTTGCCTCTAAGTACCCTAATCTGAATAAAATTCTTCTTTTCCACGGCAGGGACACGCCCATGGCACACGCCTGTGTAAGTCGAGTTGTAGGCCGTGTTCGAGCCTGCTAAAGGGGCACGACCGTGTGGTGAAACCCCAGGCTGTGTCGATTTCTCTCTTTGGCCCATTTGGCCCTTTTTAAGTTCGTTTCTCGTTCATTTCATCCTCCTATGCTCTCCTGAGTATAAAACATGAAATTAAAGGATTAAGAGCACCAAATTCCATAATTTAATGGATAAACCATCCAAAAGCATGCTAAATGTGGGATTAAAATATGTTACTATTACGGTTTATCAAATACCCCCACACTTAAGCTTTTGCTTGTACTCAAGCAGAAATCTAAACTCACAATTAAAACGAAATTCTTCAATTCATAACCTTCATCAACAATGTTTCATCATAATTCATAGGTAATTCATACATTGATAACTTAACCAGAAAGTTCCTAAAGATTCAAACAATCAAAGTCATAGTTTTTATAGTAAGAAAAATAGGTGTTTCCCCTTACCTAAATAATTACCTTTAATTCAAAATCGACAAAAATTGACATCCTCACTAAAGATTCACTAAAATCACTCGAAGTGTTTAAGGTTCAAAAATAAGCACTCAGAAGTCAAACATGAAAAGTTAATCCCATAGGCTTGCATGAAAATCAAATCTCCACCACTATAATATGAGATGATACACAAATCAAAAGGTCTTTAAAAAGGGTCGTAACGAGGCTTAGGCTTAAAGGTGTTGATAAAGGCTGAATTAGAAGGTTAGAATCGAGGTTGAATTGACAAATTACCTAACTATAGACAACGAACTAAATAAAGAATAATTACATCAATTGAAATCTTTTAATACTAATACTAATAACACGAGCTTCTTCTAAAGCTGTGAATTTAACTGTATGAGCTCACTTAATCACAGAACTAATAATAAATATACTTCGAATTTTTTTCCTTTTTTTAAGAACAAATCAAGTACAATAATAATAAGATAGAATTTAATAATTGGAATAAAGAAAATAGTTAAGTAATCGATCAAATCAAATCTCGATATAGGGGTAGTCAAGAGAAATGGTGATAACAAATACAAAGTTGGTTTTGGGTTAATATTAATGGGTGAGTCAATAAGAGGGTGTTAGGATCAAAGGGGTTCACTAAGGCTTAATTGTGAGGGTAGGCTTTTTATGGAGTAAGTGGGTTAAATCCTAGGTGCCATTATCATCTTAGTATATCAAATCAAAGGTGTGGTCTCGACATGTATAATCGATACAAGTTCTAGAATAACAGATCAATGTTGACACACTCATAATCAATAGAGTGAGCACGAAAAGGAATGTATGCTCTAAAAAGCTCAAAATCTCACAAAAATTATGGGCTTTTTGATATCAACCTTGTAAATTTCAAACTTCAAAGTAATAATTAGATTCGGCTAGACAACCTAACAAAATTTTTAATTTCTGAAAATAGACTCATCATGCTTGATTCTCTAGTATCTTAAAAATTTAATCATCAATGCACAATTATCTATAACTTAATCCAAAACATATCAATCAAAATCATAAATCAGAGGAAATTCTATTCTAATAGTGATATGAGAAAATCATTTAAGAAATAATATATAATTCAGGATTTTAGAATAATGAAAAAAAATTAAGCATTTTTAAGATTCACCCCCAACACTTAAGATGTACATTGCCCTCAATGTACAAAGATACATAAAAACAATATAGTAGAAAATCAAAAGATAGGGATAGGGGTAAAACTCCCTGAATTCTGGATGGCTTCCTTGAGTTGGGAGTGGTCGTGGTATGGTGGCCACCCACTATTACTGCGCTAGATGAAGAAATTGGGTGGCCCGTGAAGAAATAGCCCGGAAATAGTAAGACACATTTAAAATAAACTAATTATTTATTTAAAGACAAGAAAGATAAAGAGAAAGAAAATAGAAAGTAAAATAAAATTAAAAGAATAAATAAATGGACTGAAAAGTCCTTATTGTTAGATGGTTCGCGAGGTGGGTGTGATTTCTAAGGCCGTGGTGTGTGATTCCCAAGCAGCCTGAAGAACCTAAAAATAAGAAACTAAATAAGATACACTAAATTTAGTGGAAGAGAAGTTAAGATAAGGAAAATAAAGGAGAAGAGAAAATAAAAATAAAAACTAAATGGCCTCAAATGTCCTTGGCTTGTCGAGTTAATGAAGCGGCCGGCATGAACTTATGTAGGTCAGTCTCGCAGAGGGAGACTGTGCTAGGATCCTTTCGCTTCTTTGACATGGATATGGTGTACATCTAGATTTTGGAAAAGGGCCAAGGAAGGAGAATATGGAAGGGGGGTCTGAAAATGTATGGAGGAAGGGGAATGGGGAGTAGTTGAGAAGAGGGGGGTGGTTTAAATAGAGTTTTGATGTCTGGTACATCCCCACGCCCGTGTACCATGGGCGTGTTGGGTCACACGGCCATATCGCACGGCCGTGTTGTGCTTCGTTCATTTCTCCCATGCCCGTTTTGTGGTCACCACGCCTATGTTTGATAAAACAGTGTCAACCACGACTGTATCGCACGGCCGTGGTGTTTAGTCAGAGCCCGTGTGACTTCCCTTAGTGTCGGCCACGGCCATATCGCACGGCCGTGGCAATTTATAATCGTCTGTGATCTGAGAATCTTTCATCATTGGCTCGTACTACCTCTGCTATGTCAGTACGGAAGTCCGTAGTATCCACACGGCCGTGTGCAAGGCCGTCTGGTATGGAAATCTACACTTTGGTTAGCTCATCGTTAGGTGCTAAAAAGGAAAAAAATAAAAGTAAAAATAGAAATGAAAAAGAATGAACTGAGTTAGTGATCGGGTTGCCTCCCGAGAAGCGCTCGTTTAGAGTCTTAAGCTAGACTCACCTCTCATTTGCATAATCAGGGTGGTTTGAAGAGTTAAACATCCTCTCTCATGCTATCAGTTCTACTATCATGATATAACTCGAGTCGAGTACCGTTTACTTTAAAAGTGCCGAAAATAGGGTTACTTACCTCGATTGTTCTGTATAGGAAAACATTGATTACCTTAAAAGAGATGTCTTCATTTGTATTCAGGTTTGATGTGGCGATTCGAGGGTCTCCCTTATTCAACAATACATGATCTCCTATTTTGAAGTGATTTGTCGTTCCTATAAGCTTGTCTGTAGGTTCCCTTGGTTTTACTTCGTGTGATTTTGGCTTCTCCTTAAAATGTGCCTTCCACTCATCTAGTTCATCAATATGAAGCCTTCAATCCTCATGAATTATTTCCTTGTTGTTATGAGGTATAGGATCGGGCTCGGGTGTGTAGTTCCGTAGTGCTTCCTGAAAAGAAGGTTTAACAAATTGGTTATCAATTGAATTTACTTTCTCACCTCTATCATTCGATGTCCTGGCAGAGTCAAGAGCTTGAAGAGTGACTGTCTCTGCCGCCTACACGCGCATATGAGTTCGCCTGTATCAATGTCAATTTTTGTTCTAGCAGTTGCTAAAAAGGGTCTTCCAAAAATTAAAGGGATCGTATTGTCCTCATCCATGTCTAAAACGACAAAGTCTACTGGGAATACAAATTTATCAATTTTTACGAGTACATCTTCGATTATACCCCTAGGAATAGTTTTATCAGCTAATTGAATGCTCATCCTAGTTTGTTTGGGTTTCCCTAGACCTAGCTGTTTAAACATTTTATAAGGCATGACATTTATGCTTGCCCCTAAATCAGCTAAAGCGTTATCAATAGATAAACTACCAATTCAACATGGAATCGTAAAACTCCCTGGATCTTTTAATATCTGTGGTAGTTTGTTTTGTAAAATCGCTGCGCACACTGCGTTCAGCTCCACATGCGATGCCTCGTCTAACCTCCGTTTGTTTATCAAAAGCTTTTTTAAAAATTTCCTTGAATCTGGCATCTACGAAAGAGCTTCCAGAAACGATAAGTTAATATGTAATTTCTTTAAAAGTTTAAGAAACTTACCGAACTGTTCCTCTGTGTTATCTTTCTTCATTGCTTCAGGATATGGTATGCGAGGTTGGTACTATTTGATTACCGGTTTTGATTCATCATGACTTACATCGACCTTACCTTCCTCTACCACATCCTCTTGCCTTAATTTGGGTTCATCTAACCCTTTACTATCATGAGCGGTCATGGCTTGAAGTTGCTCCTTTAGGTTAGTTTCAGTGTTGCTTGGCAATCTACCTTGTGGTCGTTCTGACATGATCTTGGTAAGTTGACCTACCTGATTCTTGACCTCTTGAATCGATGCTTGTTGATTTTTAAGTGTTGTTTCGGTGTTTTGGAAACGTGTTTCTGACACCGCTATGAATTTTGTCAACATCTCCTCAAGGTTCGGCTTCTTTTTCTTTGGGTAGGGCTGTTGTTGGAAGTTTAGAGGGGTTGCTGTCTCTGATTTCCTTGACCTCCCCATGAAAAATTGGGGTGGTTCCTCCAACCTGGATTATAATTGTTACTATAGGGGTTATTTTGAGATCTAAAATTATTACCCATATAGTTCATCTGCTCGCTTTCTACGCCCGGGTTGTAGGGTGGATATTCCGTATTGTTCGACCCTCCATTCGTATCACACTGCATAACTGGATGTACCTACGAAGAACTATACAAACCATCAATCTTTTATTTAAAAGTTCTACCTGATTTGATTGCATGGTTACTGCGTCGAGGTTGAAAACACTAGCGGCTGTTTTTGTTGGCCTTGTCCTTGTGACTTGCCACTGATAGTTGTTCAGTGACATCTCTTCTATAAACTCGTAGGCCGCTTCAGGAGTTTTGTTGTTCAGCATTCCGTCGGTGGCTGAGTCAATTAACTGCCTGGTTGAAAGGTTTACACCATTGTAAAAGGTTTGGACTTGTAGCCACAAGGGTAATCCATGGTGTGGGCACCTTCTCAATAGATCTTTGTATCTCTCCCATGCATCATAAAGTGTCTCTAAATCCATCTACACAAAAGAAGAGATATCATTCCTTAACTTAGCCATTTTAGCCGGCGGAAAATATTTTAATAAAAAATTTTCGATCATTTTCTCCCATGTAGTGATTGACCCCTGTGGAAGAGAATTCAACCACTGTTTGGCTTTATTCCTCAAAGAAAAGGGAAATAACCGAAGACGAATGGCATCATCAGAAACGCCATTTATTTTGAAGGTATCACAGAATTCAAGAAAATTTGCTAAGTGTGTGTTAGGATCCTCATCCTGCAAACCATCAAACTGAACAAAATGTTGTATCATCTGTATAGTGTTAGGTTTCAATTTGAAATTATTTGCAGCAATAGTAGGTCTAACAATACTTAATTCAGTACCAACTAAACTAGGCTTAGCATAATCATACATAGTACGAGGAGCATAATTTTTGGCCACCTCTAGAGGTAGCGGATTATTCTCAGCCATCTCTTAGGTAGTATTGTTCTTGTCTCCTTGCTCTTCTTCTATGTAAGTTAAGCTTCGCCTTATTTCTCTACGATTTCTGCGAACGGTTCCTTCAATATCACTGTCGTAAACTAAGGGTCCTGTCGGGTTCCTTCTAGTCATAAACTAGAGGTACCTACTAGGAACAAAATAAAAGAAAGAAAATTAGCAATGTTAAAAACAAAATAAAAGTAAATTGCAAAAATAAAAAAAAATGTCTAAAGTAAAAAAAATTAAGCGTTCTTAATATTTTGGGTCCCCGGCAACGGCGCCAAAAACTTGATCGTTATGTCAGAGTCTTAAAATTTATATAATGAATGATCTAGCCTAGAAACTAACTGTGACAACGATTGAGGCAAGCGAACCTATCTAACAGTAGTATAGTTTAGTGGCAAGACCAGAATGTCGAACCCAAAGGAATCAAAAGTACTAATACTAACTTTCTTTCTATTATTTAGCCTAAGAATTGAAGTGAATTATTGTTTAGTTTAAAATTAACTAACTACTAAGCTAAAGACGCTAAGAAAAAGAGAATGAATTGGGGAAATACTTGTGGGAAAAACCAATTGATTAAGACAATACCCAAGGAAGAATCCACCTAGACTTCACTTGTTATCTAACTCTGAACCAGACGATTTATTCACTTGACTTGATCCGTAGGATTCCCTAATTTATATTAATACCTCTCTCGAGGCTACTAACGTCTAACCCTAGGTTGATTAATTTAAATCTCTTTCTAATTAAAATTCCTAGAATTTCATTAACTCGATCTATGGACTTCCCATATTAGGTTTGACCCTAATCCGGCAGATTTTCGTCATCCTATCTCTAGGGTTGCGATCAACTCCGCTTAATTATGCTAGATCTACTCTTAGGCAGGGTCTATTCCTCCTCTGCCTAAGCACATCAATACTTGAATCAATATCCTAAAATATCAAAACAAGAATTAAGAATACATAATTAAGAACAAATCAAGTATTTATCATATAGCTCAGAAAACAATAACAAGATCCGTCTTAGGTTTCATCCCCCTCAGGTTTCTACGGGTTTAGTTCATAATCATAAAAATATACATCTCAGAAGAAAAGATAAAATAAAACATAAGAAAAACCCTAAAACCCCCTGAAGGAATTGAAGAGAAGATCTTTCGTCTTGAGTATGACTCCGGCTTCTTGAGATGAATCAACTGGCTTTCTTCGAGTAAATCCCACGATTCTGACCTCTCCAGCTTGGCTCCTTGGCCTAGCTGGACGCCCCCCCTATAGGTTGGCCTTTAGGGTGTTTATATAGGCTTTTGGAATGTGTTTCTTTGCCTCTAAGTACCCTAATCTGAATAAAATTCTTCTTTTCCACGGCAGGGACACGCCCATGGCACACGTCTGTGTAAGTCGAGTTGTAGGCCGTGTTGGAGCCTGCTAAAGGGGCACGGCATTGTGGTGAAACCCCAGGCCGTGTCGATTTCTCTCTTTGGCCCGTTTTAAGCCCGTTTCTCGTTCTTTTCATCCTTCTATGCTCTCCTGAGTATAAAACATGAAATTAAAGGATTAAGAGCACCAAATTCCATAATTCAAGGGATAAACCATCCAAAAGCATGCTAAATGTGGGATTAAAATATGTTACTGTTACAGTTTATCATCCACACAACTTTATTTCAAAACCCTAGATACTTAGGATAACAATAACTTAGATTCCATATGATTCTAGAAGAAGATATAATACAACTCAGATATGGCGAAATCTCGGATAACTTCATATTCAACCCTACATTTTATAGGCAAACTAAACTAATAGATACATATCTCATTCATATCTATGAATACGCTCAAATCCCAAACTAACAGATTATCATGGCAGATACTCTCTCTGAACATATAGATACACACTTCTTTCTAAGAAATTCCTATTAGACTTATTTAATTACATCACAAATCTTACACAACCACATTAACTTTAGACGTGTCATAACCTTATCATAGAGTTACTTACCAAATACTTACCAGAACATATATGGAACTTACCATAAGGGCGGATAATCACATTCCACTGTACAGACTTAGCAGAGTATGCCATAAGGGCCAAACAGAATACGCCATAAGGGAAACTTATGGAATACTCCACAAAGGTGCCATACAAATATGCCATAAATGCATCATACAGAATTACGTGTTTACTTTCCCTAAGGACTATCACAGAAGGTGCCATGTGTTTCTCCCTCATGGACTTATACGTAATTTCATGTATCATGATCTACCAATTCAATATACACATTATCAAAGGCTACACCATAAACATACATACAAACATATCTTGCCATGGGTCTCAACCATACGGACTTATACACACATTCATGTATCATAATATGCCAATCCAATCTTCATCTTACTGAAAGCTACACCATGAGTGTTTCCAAATCATATTAAAAGGCCATGGGTCTCAACCTCATGGACTTACGCTTGTTTTCATATCATTATCTGGTAGTATAATTAGCAATATAATTGCCCTACCAGAGGCTTCACAAAGGGACATTATTCAGCATTTACTTACCCAAATTTTCACCTTTTACTAATTCATAGATCTTGTATCTCAGACCTTACCTGCATACTTACCAAACATTATTCTTTTTATCATAACTTAATACATATAATCATATCACACATCTCATCTTTACTATACTCATACGTTTATCAATTACTTTAGATATCATTATCCGTTATATTTATATATATGCTTATACTTCAACATTTAACATTTAAGAGTTAAGGTAAAGACTTACCTACATCAGTTATAAGCTCCATACTACTTACAAAACATACGACCACTATTAAAACTCATTTTCAAACAATTTACTATCATCTCAAACTCTGACAACCCTCATGCAAAGCCTTATACCTACAACTTATTGTTCATATACGACATACAGACTCACTCTTTCAAAAACATCTAACATAAAGAACTGTAATAATTTCCTAAAGATGGAATGATCATTGATTAAACAAAGAATCCTTAACTTCCAACTTAATGAGAAAAAGATACCATTAGATTTAAGAAAAAGAATAGAAAATACTCTTGAAGGAAGAAGAAGAATCTCTCTCAGAACCCTTCTCACCCATATAAATATGACTCATCCTACCTAGTGGAACTTAACAAGTGTCATACATTTCAGAATTTGCCTTCTTAATGGTCTACAATTTCCAAGAGAAATATAAATAAGAATCTTGCATTATAAATATAATACTAGTATATCCAGTTGGTTCCTAACCAGGTTACTTTAAAACCTAGCTAGGATAATACTTTAGAAAAATAAGGCGTACTATACCTTTGGTGATAATTCATATCATACTTACACCTTTTTGCTTAACACTTTTCCTTTAAATAGCAAAATATCCTAAAATAAAATCTTCAGTTGCTTACATGAAAGTTACTACACGCCCACACCTATGCACCAAAAGAAACATATGGGCGGACTGCACTTCGCCAAACATATTATTTTTCCACTATAAACCAAAATCTTAGGTTCGCCAGACTTGGGGTGTGCTTATCAAAGCTCAATTAAGCACAATTTCATCACATGACCACTATTAAGTCAATTAAAGAACCATGACTTAACTTAAAAATACAACATAATTTCAAATAACATATGGAAACATAAGTCAATGTAATTACAAACACTTATGCTAGCTGTAACACCCCATACTCGGCCTGGTCCCCGAGCCCGAATATCAGGATGTCACACCACCGTCACACATCATACTAATAGTAAATTGTCACATTATTAAGAAATCATACTCTTTATCAGTGATCTTATGAATTTTCAGTCAAACATATATCAGTCATTAAAACACCAAACATACTTCAAATAAACTTATAATAATAATTGAACATGCATTAGGATCACTTAGCAAAATTTCCAAGACAATCATGTAGGTATCAGTACTAGAACATGGGTATCGGTATTTTCCTTGCACAGTATCGATATCGTATGGAAAATCGAAACCAAATCAGCATTCTATTTCTTGTCTAAAATCAAAACACAAGAAAATATATGTACAATTGAAAAAGTATCGACAAAATTACCCCGAGTATCGATACTCGTGATAGAGTATTGATACCAATTTACGATTATGACTTCCTGCACATTTCAAAATCACATAGGTATCATTTTCACAACATGAATATCGATACCTCAACTTCAAACTAGAAAAATACTACATACATAAGCATAAAGATCATTCTAACTTGTACCAAATCATCATGCTATTATATCATCATCAAATAAACGTCAAAACGGTCATAATAGTAGTCTCAAACAACGTAAATAAGTTCAAATGATAATCAGGATAATACAATTGAATTCTCAAAATCCTAAAGCAATTAAGCTATGGAACTTCGAAAACATCATGACAAATATCAATAAAAGTCTACCACATTGCCTTGTTCCCAAAACATAAACAATTAACAATAAAACCTATGGAAAAAAATAGAAACGGACTTGCTTGGATCACCCTTTGGAACCACACTGCTCACACCGACACTTAACTACTCTGCAAGGGTTTTAAGAAAGAATTGGGTGAGCTTAACATGCTTAGTGAATGTTCGGAATAACCACTATGTACACACAATATCAAAGTTTAAACAAGAGCATACTACAACGCGTTCACAACCATATTCTAATCAAGTCAAAATATCATATTCATGTTTCATTAAATCATAAAACTAACATATACTCCTACATGCAATTACACTCAACTCGCTTATATATAATTCATTGAACAACAATTCATCAAGACTAAATAACGTATACATGCTTGTATAACCAACAAGTATAGTTGATAAATTCACATGCATTCACAAGTTAAATGGAAATTATCCAAACCACAATTACATTCGCAATTTACTATAAGAACATACTAACATTTTCATGAAACTTAAATCGACTCATTTAGTATATTATTTGAAAGTTTTTTCATCCATCTCACATCATATTATCACAACATATAAGCTCACATTTAAATGATAATTTGGCACTTGAGCTATAAAACGTAAAAGTGGGCACTATCAGCACTAATCAAATACAAGGATCTCTAACACACCAAATGACTCATAGAGTCGAACATATCCCAAAAGTGAAGCATAAAGCTAACACTCTCCAACACACCAAACATGTCTCATTGAATGGAGCTTAGCTCACATTCCCTTATCTCTCCAACATGTCCTAGTGCCTCAACGCCCAAATCACAAAACACATATAGGTGAGTACTCACAATCCTATGGCATGCAAACTATATCCAATGGTCCCATAAGGTCACAAGGCCAAAATATCCACAATTACACAATTTTAATTATTGATTTAATGCACATCATCTTTGTTCATATTCATCAATTCACATCACAAACTTGTACGCGATGCATGCTTATCGAATTCACATTTAATTGCACTTAAAGTGCCACAATAATCTTCTTTGAGGCATCACATATCCAACCACATATGAGTGCATTAAAATCAGTTTATCACATACATAACTTGTTACATTAGCATTACATTCCATAATTCAACACATACGTACTTACTGATTTTTTGCAAACTTTCACTGCACATTTATATTGCTAATACAACATCATCACTATTATTCGACATATTTAATATGCCCACAACACAATAAAATTCACAACAGTCATTACATATTTCACATATCACAATATCACATCATAATAATCAATTCATGAATATTCTCGTAATAACATAATTTACCAAAAATAAACCAAGCAAAATAGAAAGCTTACACTCGGGACATAGGATAGGGGTATAGGCTATTCCTAAGCTCCCAATTAACATTATGAATCGTGTCTACTAGCAGTGATTCCAAACACTCATCGATTACGCTTTTCCTTGCCTTTCACCTTGCTCGAAGAAGGTCCTATCAATTCCAATGCTTCAACAAAGTAAATCACACAATATACACAATCAATATTTAGCCAAAGACTCACTTAAGCCAACCAAAAATTCAAGTCTAATCTATATTCCTCATGGAACTGAAATTTCGACTAACAAACTTGAAACTCAAATATCTTCCTCTATACTTAATCTTTTCACCTACAACTGATTATGTTCATCTAATTATTCACCTATGATTAATTCTCAACCTTTAAACTACACAAAACTACTCAATTCATGGTATTGAATTTTTTGACATGTTTATGGCTATTTTCACAAAAATCCATTAATCCTTAGAAATTCTTAACGAAACTTTAAAAGAAAGTTTAGAAACCTTCTAACACATCAAAACTAATTGAAAAACACTTTGAAACATCATTTTTATGCAAAAATCTTGAAATTCACCATAAACGACCAAATTTCTGGCTTTTTATTTTAAATGTGATTTAATGGCTAATAATTTTGTTTAAAAGACCATATATCATTTAAAACTAATTAGGAATTGAATCGTTACCTTAGTTGACAAAAAATTGAACGTTTGATCGAAAACTCAAAAAACTCACAAGCTTGAGAATGGAGGAATCTACGGTGTTTTTGGGTGTTTTTCTTTGATTTTATGGAGGTTTAATGATTTGGAAAGTGATAGGAATCAAAGAAATTTAGGCTTGACAAAGAAAATTGTATGGGAGGAGTTGGGAGAGCATGTGATGGACGACAAGAGCAAATAAAAGGGTGAAGTTAATGTGAAAATAAAACTAGGTGTAGGAAGATATAGGGTGATTTTTAAAATTTAGTTAAATTGCTTTATAAATACCCAAAGTTTTTACCCTTTTAAAAAGTAGTCATATTTTCAAAATTAAAGGTATTTAAAACTCATTTTCAAGAATTGATTTAATTTTCTAAAAATCATATTCAAAAACATAACCGATCTACCATGTCGCAAAATTTCGAACACTTTAAGGCTAAAATTCCTAAAATATCCCTAAAACTCCCAGGCCCTATTTTGGGATGCTACACTAGCCTAAGCCTTTATGTACATGTCATTACACTATCATAAGCTAATACGAAATCAACTACTTTACACTTTTTAAATCTCATATGGTGATGTGATCCCTCCAGGACATGATCTCAGACCTTTAAAAAAGGTCTTTCACCTACACATTTAAACAAGTAATAGGGTAATCTCAAAAACTTAGTAAGTACACAAGAAAATTTCCTACTTAACCTTATCCTATATCAATTTTTAGTCTTTTACAAGTATGAAGTCTGAAATTAGGTCACTTACCAATAAAGATTTAATTCCCTTTACTAATTGTTTCTTCATTAAGGCTAAAGACACTCAAGTATAGTTCATTTAATTTATTCATTTCACCTTTTTAATGTGATTACTGTAAACCTTTTTTTTCTAATTGGTTGAGCACTCACTTATGCTATATGATTGTAACACCCCAAACCCGGTCTAACCACTACAACTGAGTCTGGTGTGCTACGGGAAAGAAAATGTTTGAAAATCGACTTGTCAATTTTGTTTAAGGAGAAAACTGTTGAATAATTTTAGAGAAAATGAATTTGAATCTTGTGGTGTTCAAAACGTGTTAAATCTTGCTTTAGAAAAACTTAGTTGCTCAATTGTTACTCCATACTTATTACTTAATCAGTGAACATTTCAGAAAACACATTCTTATCGAGGTTTTAAAAACAACCAATTCACATTTACCAAGTATGCTTATCGAAAGTTATAAAAAAGAACAACCAAATAAAACATCACAGAAATAAAAGTTAGGCGGCCTTATTACAATGATGAAAACCCAAAATTTAAATAAAATAGCTAAGTCCAAACAGAAAACTTTGATATAAAACAAATGCTGAGCATGGCCACCTCAAGTCCACTCCGGCTCCATATCCACGATCTAAGTCTGATCTGCAAAATGTAAAGGAAGGGGTGAGTCACCTAGACTCAGTGTATAAATCCCCATCCCAAGAGAAGTTATGCTCTTACACAAATTCATTTACACATATGCATGTCATGCAACCCGTCAACCTAAGTATCCATCCATGTCTCCTAAATCTACCCCTTGTGGTACCAAACAACTGGTAACCGAAGTTACAAAAATAACATATGTGGTACAAAAACCACTGGTGGTGCAAAACCACTGAGACTTAGTCACAATTTTTACAATATGTGGGGCCAACCCACTGTTGTGATGCCAAATCACTGGTGACAGTCTGATAGATCATACTTTCCCCTCCTCTCATCACCCATAACACAGAGTTATGCTAACAATATCAGTATGATCATGCTTAACATACATAATTATGTATACAGAATATCATTCTCTCATAGATCACAATCAACGCGAGAAACATAACAACTTACCCTGCATCCTCGCCTTTTACCCACAAGGGTAATTTGATAACCATTGCCGTCATTCCGACTTTTAACAACACATAACATTTAACATAATAAGTAAAGAAAGTGTGTAAGAGTTACACACCTGGTTCTCGTACTAACGCTTTTACTGCTTCTATGCTACCGTCTCTCGAGACTACCACTATAGGCCTACAATCCAACTCCCGATACTTATTCATTTCTTGTACTTTAGCGTTGGATTTTACAGATCCAACCTCCACTGCTTGACTGTTCTTCGAGTTCAAAATAACCCCTTGGTCACTAAACCAATCAAACCGATGAGATCTAATAAATAATCATAGTGTTTAGACGAAACCCTTACCTAAACTGTCGAATCCCGAAAGTCTTTAAGAAAACGTCACCACCAACCTACATTCGGCTTTCCCACAAATCGGCACTACAGGCCACAGCACAACAAGATTCAACTTTTAAGAGCAGAGAGTGAAACCGATAGGGCCTTAGAACAAATGATTCGGATTAGAAACTTGATGAAAAATAGAGAAATCGCAGAGAAGAGAAATCCTGAAAACTCACCAATCTCCCTTGAAGACTATTCGGCTATGGTGCACCTTCGGGAAAACGAAACCACCCTTATAGATTCGGCTATGGGAGAAGGAGTATGAACAGAGGGGATTCGGCTTTTAGAAGAATTTTTGAGAGGGAAATAAGGCTAGGGAATTTCGGCTATATGAGAGAAAAGTATGAGAAAAGAAAGAAAAGAAGAAAACAACTTAAAGAAAAGATGGACCACTGGCTACTAATTTCGGCTACACACACACCCCTTCAGAGTTGGAGTTTCGGCCAACTCTCCCCTCTCCTGATAACTTTTATCCATCTATTATCACATCCATTATCCTTTCTTTAGATGAGACCACCTTAAAACCAACTCTTTCCCTTCCTTATTATCAGCATTTAATCTCTAAAATAAAAGAATTAAAGCTCCTAAAATGTAGCTCATGTGCCGTCCTTCCCTCCCCCCTAGGAGTGCCGAATTTTGGACCCCTTAAACTTGGGCCCCAAGTGGCCACACATGGCCCAATATCCCTCCTAAGTGACGCCACTTCTATGCTCACCCATAGCACCTCCAACCTTTGGGCCATGAGCCCAACTTACTACTAACATAATTACTTAACTCAACTTAACTTAAATTATAAACTAGCATTATTTTTAAGCAACTTAACCCAGATTTAAGTCCAAGCCTGAGCCCAATACATACCTCAAAGCCTCAACCTACCAACTTAGCCACCCAACCTACCAAATGCACAAACCCACCAAATCAGGATATTACAGTTCTACCCCCCTTAAAATAAATTTCGACCTCGAAATTTACCTGGTCAGAAGAGTTGAGGATATTACTGTCGCATGATATCCTCCGGCTCCCATGTTGCTTCCTCCGATCCATGGTTCCGGCATAATACCTTTACCAAAGGGACCGATTTCCTACGCAAAACCTTAACATCCCGACCTAGGATCTGTACTGGTTCCTCCTCAAAAGGCAAGTCTGGACTCACCTCAATCTCCTCCACTGGCCCCACATGAGACGGATCCGAGCGATAGCGTCTAAGCATGGAAACGTGAAATGCATTGTGAATTTGACTCAACTCTGGTGGCAACTCGAGCTGGTAAGCCACTGGTCCTACTCGCTTCAATACCCGATAAGGCCCAATAAACCTAGGGCTCAACTTGCCTTTCCTACCAAACCTCAGAACCTTCTTCCATGGCGACACTTTCAAGAAGACCCTGTCACCCTCTGCAAACTCTATATCCTTCCGTTTAAGGTCGGCATAAGACTTCTACCTATCTGAAGCTTCTTTCAACCGAGTTCTAATCACCTCCACCTTATCTTCTGTCTTAGCAACCAACTTCGGACCCAATAACTGCCGCTCCCCCAACTCCGTCCAGCACATAGGGGTACAACACTTCCGACCATGTAACGCTTCGTATGGTGCCATCTTAATACTCGCCTAATAACTATTGTTGTAGGCGAACTCCTCCAACGGTAACAATTCTTCCCAACTGCCTCTGAAATCCAAGACACAACCCCTTAGCATATCTTCCAAGACATGAATCACCCTCTCCGACTGTCCATCCGACTGGGGATGGAATACCGTACTGAAATCCAACCTTGTACCTAATGCTCGATGCAAAGCCTTCCAAACACGGATGTAAATCTAGGGTCTCATGCAAAATAATCGACACTTTGCACCCCATGCAACCTTACAATCTCCGCTATATATAGTCTCACTAGCTTCAAGAGAGAAATCCATACGTACAGGTATGAAATGAGTAGACTTCGTCAGACGGTCCACAATCACCCAAACCGAATCCTTTTTAGTGGGTGTGAGGGGTAACCCACTCACAAAATCCATTGTGATCCTTTCCCACTTCCACTATGGAATCTTAATCGGCTGTAACAAACCTGACGGTAACTGATGTTCAGCCTTGACTTGCTGACATGTCAGACACTTACCCACAAATTCCGTTACCTCACGCTTAAGACCCGGCCGCCAAAACTTCTCCCACAAATCCCGATACATCTTACTACCTCCCAGATGCATAGCATATGGACTGCTATGTGCCTATTGCAAAATTTTTTGCCGTAACTCCACATCCTTAGGCATACACACCTTTCCCTGAAAACATAATACTCCATCGCTGCTCAGACTATACCCCTCCAATCCACCATTCTGCACTTGCAAGCATCGAGCACTTAAGACTTCATCTACCAGCTCTTTCTCCTTAACCTGATCTACCCATGATGGCTTCACCTACAATTCCACTAACAGGCTTCCGTCCTCATACAAACTAAGAAGAGCGAACATCACCCTCAAATCCGAAGCCACTTTCCAACTTAGCGCATCCGCCACCACGTTTGCCTTTCCCGGGTGATACTCAATCGAGCAGTCGTAATCCTTTAATAATTCCACCCACCTTCGTTGCCTCAAATTCAGCTCCTTCTGAGTCAACAGATACTTCAAGCTCTTATGGTCCGTGTAGATCACCGAATTCTCCCCGTACAAATAATGCCTCCACACCTTCAAATCGAAGACCACAGCAGCCAACTCCAGATCATGCGTCGGATAGTTAACTTCATGCGGTCTCAACTACCGAGACGCATAAGCAACAACCTTCCCCTCCCGCATCAATACACAACCTAACCCCGTATGGGAAGCGTCACAATACACCACAAAATCTTTCCCTACCACAGGCTTAATCAAGACCGGAGCCTCAGTCAAAACCCTCTTCAGCTTCTCAAAACTCTCCTGCTACTTATCTGTCCATACAAAAGGTACCTCCTTCCTCAACAATTTTGTCAAAGGTGCCGCTATCGAAGAAAACCCTTCCACAAATCTCCTATAGTAGCCTGCTAACCCCAAGAAACTACGAATCTTTGCCACCGACTTGGATGGTTTCCAATCCAATACTACCTCAATCTTCTGAGGATCCACTCTTATCCCTTCTGCTGATACCACATGCCCCAGAAAAGTAACTTCCTTCAACAAAAACTCACACTTACTAAACTTGGCGTATAATTGCTTTTCCCTTAAAATCTGCAACACTACCCGCAAATGCGCGTCGTGTTCCTCTTCCGTCCTCGAGTACACCAGAATATCATCTATAAATACTATGACGAATCGATCCAAGTATGGCTGAAACACCTGATTCATCATATCCATAAACACCGCCAGGTCGTTACAACCCAAACAAAGATTACGAGAAATTCATAGTGCCCATATCGAGTACGAAATGCCGTCTTATGGATATCTACCTCCTTTACCTTAAGTTGGTGATACCCCGACCTCAAATCTATCTTGGAAAAGATCGATGCTCCCTTAAGCTGGTCGAACAGGTCATCTATCCTAGGCAACGGATACTTGTTCTTAATTGTCAATTTATTCAACTGACGGTAGTCTATGCACATTCGCATCGACCCGTCCTTTTTCTTAACAAAGAGCATTGGCGCTCCCCAAGGTGATACACTTGGTGAATGAAACCCGATCCAATAACTCCACGAATCACGTGCTTTCAACTCCACCAATTCCTTTGGCGCCATCCTATACGGAGCAATAGACACTGGCACTATTCCCGGTAGAAGGTCAATACCGAACTCCACCTCCCGATCCGGTGGTAAACCCAGAAGCTCCTCCGAAAAGACATCGACAAAGTCCTTCACCGTTCGAACACCTCCTACAGCCAAATCCTTAACTTCCAAGGCACAAACATAAACCACAAACGCCTCACATCCTTTCCTTACCATCTTTTCCACCTTCAACGCGGACACCACATTAGATAGGTAATTCCTTCTCTCACCTATCATCACCACCTCTTCACCCTCGGTCAATTTTAGCACCATGCGCTTAGCCGCACAGTCCAGTTCTGCCCGGTACTTAACCAACCAATCCATTCCTAAGATTAAATCGAACTCCCCGAAGGGTTGTTCCATCAAATCCGCTTGAAACACGACCCCTTGAAGTTCTAAGGGTACATCCCTATACAGTTTGTCTACTACCACAGAATGTCCTAGAGGGCTAACTACTGTCATCTTTCTAGTAGAAATCTAATAGGCTAAGTTCAGAGTTCCCACTATGCTACTAGCTACATATGAGTGTGTTGAACCAACGTCAATTAAAGCAGTATAAGGCAACCCAGAAATTAAAAACGTACCGGTTATGACATCCGGTGCGTCGCTCTCCTCTCGACGTTTAGCTGCATAGACCAACCCAGGTTGTCTAACATTAGCACCCCCAGCACCTCGGCCAGGTGCTGCACGGCCTCGTTCGTTACCATTACCACCCCTAACTGCACCTCGACCCCTCTGTGGTTGCTGGCCATCTCTCCTGAATTGACCACGTCCTTGACCCTCAGCTTGAGTCCTAGCTAACTTCCGCGGACAATCCCTTACCCGGTGCTCCATTGACCCACACTCAAAGCACCCTCTATTACCAGCCCAACACTCTCCCGAATGAGACTTCCGACATCTAACGCACTAAGGTGGCCACTGAGCAGTAGCAGGCTTTGCGGCTCGATCCGGTCTATCAAATCTAGCCCTTTTTTGAGTACTTCCACCAGACCCTGATGGCCCAAAACTCCTTTTATCCCTGCCTCTCTCCTGATTCCGTTTCTCGGTTCGCTTCACCTCCTCAGCTATTTTGGCCTTTTCCACGAGAACGGCGAATTCCCTTCCTTGCTGAGGTGCAATCAACACCCGCGGCTCATCTCTTAGCCCATCCTCGAACCTAACACAGCGCTCATGTTCTGTAGCCACCATACCCGAGCATACCTACTTAACCTCAAAAATTTTGCCTCGTACTCAGGTACCGACTTACTCCCCTGAACCAAATTTAGGAACGCCCTACTTTTTGCATCAGTATAACCAACTCCCACATACTTCCTCTGATAGGCTGCCTTAAAATAATCCCAGGTGATATCATCGGCCACTGCACCATCCCTGACCGTGAACCACCACTGATACGACTCATCCCGAAGAAGAGACACTATCCCCTTCAACTTCTCCTCAGTCGAGAAGTCTAAGTCATCCATTATACGTTCTGTTGCCTCTAACCAGTACTCAACAGTGTTGGGAGCTACACCGGACACCCCCTAAACACCTCTGATCCGTTAGCTCGAAGTCGCTCAGCCACCGATTTCTGGGCTCCTATACTCGCGCCTGCCCTGGCAACTCTCTCCAAAACTCGCAGTACTGCCTGGGATATTACATCATTATCACCAGTCTGATCCTGAAACTCAGCTTCCTCCGCCGGCAGATCTGGCAGCACATTCCCAGACCCATGGCCAGACCCTGCTGGCTATGAAAAGGTCATCCTACCCCTACCCGGCCACGCGGTGGACATCCACGACCTCGTGTACTCATTCTTCCCGTTCGCGTTTATCTGGTTAAGAATTTTATGTATTATTAATTCTATTCACTGTTTATCCACGAGTAATTTTTATGGAAAATAGTTTTAAAAGTGATTCTTTCGAAGTCGAATCTATCTATAGTTTCAGTTTCAGGCTTATCTCCTAGTTCTAAGTGCATTCATCACACAAACAACATCCACAGACCACATTCAACATGTAGGGGTATTTTCGTCATCTTCATTACCTGGGGGTATTTTCGTAATTTTTACCTACAGGGGTATTTTTAAAATTTTTCCAAAATAAAGTTTCGGGTTATTTTGCAAATTAAGGGTATTTTGGTAATTTCGTGAAGCAGGGATATTTTGGTAATTTTGCAACTCGGGGGTATCTTGGTAATTTTGTCAATCAAGGGTAGTTTGGTAATTTACAAACCAGGGGTACTTTGGTCTTTTTTCCAAATTCAGGGTAGTTTTCACAAATCAAGGGGTAATTTGATAATTTCAAAACTAGGGTTTTACAAAACAGTGTGTGGTGGTCCCCTCTGGGTTTTAATTATCAAATTTAGCTTTGTCAACAAGCCCTCATGGTCGAGTGAATAGTACTACGTGCTGTAGGATTCGGCGAAGAGGAGGTGAGTCACTAGGATCGCTTAAATACCAAGCTCTTCCCGAATCTAATCCTAGACATGCGCATGGCGGTTGCCACACCCTAACTCGGCGACTTACTCACAGGTTTGTTTGATTCGGCTTAAGTCTTATGTAATTAAGAAGTTGTGTAAACTAACCCTATGGTCCATCAGTTCTACCATGCTCAACTAAGTCTAAAGCCCCCAAATCCCACACATAAACATTAAATCAAAGGTTAGGTACTTACCTCGGTGGATCGTCAAATACAGAGACTCAAAGCCATGCTTTCCGAGATATTCATCTCCTTAAAAATCATTGTACACCCCTCAAAACATATTTTGGGCCTTAAACCCACAACCGAGCTTTTGAACCTGGCTCTGATACCAAAATGTAACACCCCAAACTCGATCTAACCACTACAACCGAGTCTGGCGTGCTACGGGAAAGAAAATGTTTGAAAATTGACTTGTCAATTTTGTTTAAGGAGAAAACTGTTGAATAATTTTAGAGAAAATGAATTTGAATCTTGTGGTGTTCAAAACGTGTTAAATCTTGCTTTAGAAAAACTTAGTTGCTCAATTGTTACTCCATACTTATTACTTAATCAGTGAACATTTCAGAAAACACATTCTTATCGAGTTTTTAAAAACAACCAATTCACATTTACCAAGTATGCTTATCAAAAGTTATAAAAAAAACAACCAAATAAAACATCACAGAAATAAAAGTTAGGCGGCCTTATTACAACGAGGAAAACCCAAAATTTAAATAAAACAGCTAAGTCCAAACAGAAAACTTTGATATAAAACAAATGCTGAGCATGGCCACCTCGAGTCCACTCCGGCTCCATATCCACGATCTAAGTCTGATCTGTAAAATGTAAAGGAAGGGGTGAGTCACCTAGACTCAGTGTATAAATCCACATCCCAAGAGAAGTTATGATCTTACACAAATCCATTTACACATATGCATGTCATGCAACCCGTCAACCTAAGTATCCATCCATGTCTCCCAAACTACCCCTTGTGGTACCAAACCACTGGTGGTACCAAACCACTGGTAACCGAAGTTACAAAAATGACATATGTGGTACCAAACCACTGGTGGTGCCAAACCACTGAGACTTAGTCACAATTTTTATAATATTTGGGGCCAACCCACTGTTGTGATGCCAAATCACTGGTGACAGTCTGATAGATCATACTTCCCCCTCCTCTCATCACCCATAACACAGAGTTATGCTAACAATATCAGTATGATCATGCTTAACATACATAATTATGTATACAGAATATCATGCTCTCATAGATCACAATCAATGCGAGAAACATAACAACTTACCCGGCATCCTCGCCTTTTACCCACAAGGGTAATTTGGTAACCATTGCCGTCATTCTGGCTTTTAACAACACATAACATTTAACATAATAAGTAAAGAAAGTGTGTAAGAGTTACACACTTGGTTCTCGTACTAACGCTTTTACTGCTTCTATGCTACCGTCTCTTAAGACTACCACTATAGGCCTACAATCCAACTCCCGATACTTATTCATTTCTTGTACTTTAGCGTTGGATTTACAGATCCAACCTCCACTGCTTGACTGTTCTTCGAGTTCAAAATAACCCCTTGGCCACTAAACCAATCAAACCGATGAGATCTAATATATAATCATAGTGTTTAGACGAAACCCTTACCTAAACTGTCGAATCCCGAAAGTCTTTAAGAAAACATCACAACCAACCTACATTCAGCTTTCCCACAAATCGGCACTACAGGGCACAACACAATAGGATTCAGCTTTCAAGAGCAGAGAGTGAAACCGATAGGGCCTTAGAACAAATGATTCGGATTAGAAACTTGATGAAAAATAGAGAAATCGCAGAGAAGAGAAATCCCGAAAACTCACCAATCTCCCTTGAAGACTATTCGGCTATGGTGCACCTTCGGGAAAATGAAACCACCCTTATAGATTCGGCTATGGGAGAAGGAGTATGAACAGAGGGGATTAGGCTTTTAGAAGAATTTTGGAGAGGGAAATAAGGCTAGGGAATTTCGGCTATAAGAGAGAAAAGTATGAGAAAAGAAAGAAAAGAAGAAAACAACTGAAAGAAAAGATGGACCACTGGCTACTAATTTCGGCTACACACACACACCTTCAGAGTTGGAGTTTCGGCCAACTCTCCCCTCTCCTGATAACTTTTATCCATCTATTATCACATCCATTATCCTTTCTTTAGATGAGACCACCTTAAAACCAACTCTTTCCCTTCCTTATTATCAGCATTTAATCTCTAAAATAAAAGAATTAAAGCTCCTAAAATGTAGCTCATGTGCCGTCCTTCCCTCCCCTATAAAAGTGCCGAATTTTGGACCCCTTAAACTTGGGCCCCAAGCGGCCACACATGGCCCAATCTCCCTCCTAAGTGATGCCACTTCTATGCTCACCCATAGTACCTCCAACCTTTGGGCCACGAGCCCAACTTACTACTAATATAATTACTTAACTCAACTTAACTTAAATTATAAACTAGCATTATTTTTAAGCAACTTAACCCAGATTTAAGTCCAAGCCTGAGCCCAATACATACCTCAAAGCCTCAATCTACCAACTTACCTACCAAATGCACAGACCCACCAAATCAGGATATTACAATGATCTTTAATTTCATCTCTAGATTATGTACATTTTCAATCAATCTCTTATTTCACAAGGCTTACATTTTCGATACTTAATCTCTCTATACAAATGTCATCTCATTAAATTTTCATTTAACTAACTTTTTATTATCATATTTATTCACATACAATACAACTTATGACCAAATATTCATTTAATTCACATTTTAGGTAAGCAACTTTAACATTTGTCATCTTTAAGTCAATAAATATTTCTTTATATATCTTTTATCAATATTCATGTTTATAGACCTTATTAAACTCTAGCAAAATAAGACTTGAACACTTAGGATTTCCATCCAAACACAACCAAACACATATTGCACCAATGGTGCTTCCAACCAAATACAACCAAGATTGCATATATATTGCACTAAAAATGCATTTCCTCCTAACACAACCAAGTTGCACATACGTGGTATGTCGTGAGGCATTGAATCATATCTCCATCAAGAGACATTTTCCCGTACACAAGTGCACGCCTAATCCTTATTATTGGCATGTCAATTGTATCCTCACTATTCCAATAAATGTACTGGGGACAATGAGTGTACCAACACATATTGTATACATGTCACATCACGATTTCCAAGCTTTCAATTATATGTAAATTTCTTATTTCACATATATCACATTTTTTTGCTTATTGGAAACCATTTACCACTTACTCTTATTCACATAATCACACCACCACTTAGGGACTTATATCGCCACATTCTCATTCTTACACAAACATATATGTTATTCAAAATTCATTTCTTATTATTCTATTTTTAGTTATCAACAAATTCTTCATGGTATCTTACCAAACATATTCCACTTTATAAGTTCTTTCACTTTATAGTATCACATTATTTTAACATTTTTCTTATTTGAAAAAATAATCTCATTTTATAAGTATCCATCAAGTATAACATTTTGTCATATAATTAAAGTTCTCATGACTCTTTTATATTCATTTTCCATTTATACAAAGCTAGGCTTTATTATTTCACTCTTTTAAATTACTAATTATTCCAACACATCAAACCATGATTTTCACATGTTCTAGTATACGTAATTACTCCAACCATTTATTACATTAATTATTTAACCTATAATCACACGCTTTAAGGAAAAGTTCAGAAAATCCAAAGGTAATTACCTTACCTCTTGAATGAACTAATATTTAATATGTCATCTTTTCTCATCATTAAAATATAAAAAATATATATCAATACACTAGTGCAAATAGCTTTCTCCTACCAAAATTCTCAAATATCAAAGGTAGAGATGATGGAACCATGATTTCTTATCTTGATTAAAGATTTCTCTCACTAGCCTAAACTTTCTCTCACTAAATCTTTGAAACCATAGGTTGAGGAAGATGAATTTGATGAGGGAATAAAGATTGAAAGCTCTCTCTTTGATTTTACCAAAAGAGCTAAATTTTGGGTAAGCTTTTTGCTTTGGTTTAAAGAAAAGTTTGAAAAAAAAGGAAAAGGAGAACTTTCTCTTCTGCTAGAGGGGCGGCATAAAGAAGGAGAAAGATGAAAAATTTTCTCAGCTTTTCCCTTGTTTTTTAATTCACTTAAAAGCCAAGTCAAAGTTTGGTCAAAGTCAACACTAAATGTGTAATCCGTATTTAATTTCCATGCTTTAATCGAATCTGATGGATCATAATTGATCCCCACAGTATAATATCTCATTATCATAATACTCCAAACACAATTTATTGCCGTCCAAAGCATGCTGGTAATGGTTCTAGGTAAAACTCAAAAGCCTCATTGGAAAGTGAAGAAGATTTACCACGCCTAGGAAGAGAAAACAACACATTTACCACGTCTAGGAAAAAGAAACCAATAGCTAGATGCCTTAATTGCTGTCCCAAGCCATGCACCAACACTTCAATAAATAATGTCTTAGCATGCTGCCGCCCAAGCATTTAATAGCGTCCAACAAGCACCTACACATTAATTTAAAGTCAGCTCATTAAATCATTAGAGACACATTAATTTCCAGCAACTAGAAACTCATTTAATACTTGTTTTGGAGCTAGGAAACATGACGTAAATGATGGCTTTTTGCTGTCTAAAATTCGGCTGAAACATAGGACACCATTAAAGGATGTTTCAGCTAGACATATTAAATGGGCAGCAACTCTTAATTATGTCCTAAGCTAAGCACATTAACTATTAATCATTAAATATGTAATAATTAAAATATAATGAAGTTTATTTAAATGCAACAAAATTAATTAAAACATATAATTAATTTGTCCAAATTTTATTTAATAATTTTAGCTAAATAATTAGCTAAGGTCGAATGGCCATAAGCAGCTCATTATGCTTGCATGAGCTAAAAACGAGCTAAGGTGAGCTCGTGAGCTGGTTTGTAGCTGGGATTGAGCTCGTTAGTTGAAGAGGAGCTAAGGATGAGCTTGTTTGATTGAGGTTGAGCCTGTAGGAGGGTGCGGCAATAACTCCTTAGGTTTCTATCAGCTTGTTCGAATGGGCTAGCATCGGTGTCTTTCCACACTTGCTAAACCATAGCACCAATAGCGTCTTTGAATTGCTTTGCATATGCCCTTGTGATCAGCACTCGAGGCAACACCATCAGATCTCGGCTCGGGCTGGTCTCATGATAGGGCGTGCCCGTATCATCCTCCCCCTCTTGAGAATGACTTGTCCTCAAGTCAGTACCAGCATCAAACAGAGTTAAGTTAGTCACATTGAAACTAGCACTGATGTTGTACTCACCTGGCAAATCAAGCTTATATGAGTTCTCATTGATTCGCTCAATGATTTGAAAGGGACCATCTCCTCGAGGTGACAACTTGGATCTACGATGAGCCGTAAATCTTTCCTTTCTCATGTGCACCTAGACCCAGTCTTCGGGTTCAAACACAACTTGCTTTCGCCCTTTGTTGGCTCCTTAGACGTATTTTTCAGTCCTTGCTTCAATATTCTCATGTACTTTTCGGTGTAATTCCTTGACATACTCCGCCTTTTTCCTAGCATCGGAATGAACAAACTTATCATTAGGTAAAGGTAATAAATCAAGAGGAGTGAGAGGATTAAACCCGTAAACAGTCTCAAAAGGAGAGAACTTAGTCGCTGAGTGGACGGATCGATTATAAGCAAACTCGATGTGGGGTAAACAGTCTTCCCACGTCTTGAGATTCTTTCGCACCAACGCTCGCAACAAGGTCGATAAGACTCGGTTCGCCACCTCAGTTTTTCCATCCGTCTAAGGATGACAAGTGGTCGAAAACACCAATTTTGTCCCGAGCTTTCCCCATAGAGTCCGCCAAAAATGACTTAGGAATTTTACGTCTCGATCGGATACAATCATCCTCAGGACTCCATGCAATCGAACAATTTCCCTAAAAAATAAATTGGCAATATGCACGGCATCGTCAGTCTTAGCACAAGAAATAAAATGAGACATTTTAGAGAAACGATCAACTACAACAAAGATTGAGTCCTTCCCTATTTTAGATCTCGGTAATCCTAGGATGAAATCCATGGATACGTCAGCCCAAGGAATGTCTAGAATAGGAAGGGGCGTGTATAAACCATGAGGTTGAACTCGTAATTTATCCCGTTTGCAGGCTATGCAATGCTCGCAGATCCGTTCAACATCCCTTCGCATCCCCGGCCAAAATAAATGTTCTTAAAGCGTTGACATCGTTTTGTCTCTTCTGAAGTGACCCATAAGGCCACCACTATGCGCCTCCAACACGAGCAACTCTCAAATCGATCCTCACGGTATACATAGCTTGTTCTCTTTGAAGAGAAATCCTTCGTACCTGTAAAACTTATCAAAGGCACCATTTTCGCAAGCATCGTATATATTTCCAAAATCATCATCATTAACATACAAGTCCTTCATATGATGGAAACCAAGCAGTTTAGAGTCAAGAAAAGTCAATAGAGTATACCTTCGTGATAGGGCATCAGCCACTACATTTTCTTTACATTTCTTGTACTTAATTACGTACGAAAATTACTCTAAGTACTCGATCCACTTTGCATGTCTTTTGTTGAGCTTATGCTGGCCTTTGATGTATTTGAGTGCTTCATGATCTGAGTGAATAATAACCTCTTTTGTCATCAAGTAATGTTGCCATGTTTCGAGCGATCTAATCAAGGCGTACATTTCCTTATCGTACATGGGATAGTTGAGGGTGGCCCCATGTAATTTCTCGCTAAAGTATTCCACCGGTCTTTCATCTTGAGTCAACACGACTCCGATCCCTACACCTGAAGCATCACACTCAATTTCAAACATTTTAGTAAAGTCAGGAAGGGATAATAAAGGGGCTTTTACAAGACACTCTTTAATCGAATTAAAAGACCGTTCTTGCTCGTCCGACCAATGGAATGATGAGTTCTTCTTAATCAAGCAGGTTAAAGGGGCGGCTATTTTGCTGAAGTTTGGCACCAATCGACGGTAGAAGCTAGCCAATCTATGGAAACTCCGGACTTGGCTGATAGTCGTTGGATGTGGCCATTCTTGGATTGCTCGTACCTTCTCTTGATCCACCTCCAAGCCTTTAGCACTCGCAACATAGCCTAAAAACACAACTTTATCAGTGCAAAATGAACACTTTATAAGATTAGCGTACAATACCTCTTTTCGTAAGGTTTCCAAGACCGCGCGCAAGTGTTGTACATGCTTTTCCAAAGTCTTGCTGTACACTAATATATCATCAAAGTAAACTACACATGATTTTCCAATAAAAGCTCGTAATACATGATTCATAAGACGCATGAAAGTACTTGGAGCATTCCTAAGCCCGAATGGCATTACCAACCATTCGTACAAACCTAGTTTTGTCTTGAAGGTCATTTTCCATTCATCATTTCCACGCATCTTGATCTGATGGTAGCCACTCTTAAGATCGATTTTCGTAAAGATTCGCGCTCCACTTAACTCCTCGAGCATATCGTTGAGACGTGGTATCAGATGTTGATACTTGATAGTAATCTTGTTGATGGCGCAACAAGCGACACACATATGCCACGATCTATCTTTCTTTGGCTCAAGTAACACTGGTACCGCACAAGGACTTAGACTCTCTCGGATGTATCCCTTTTCTAGTAATTCAGTGATTTACTTTTGAAGTTCCTTCGTTTCTTCAGGATTGCTCCGGTATACGGGGCGGCTGGGTAGAGCGACTCCGGGCACCAAGTCAATTTGGTGTTCTATGCCTCGGATGGGAGGCAAACCACTTGGTATCTCCTCCGGAAAGATATCTTCAAATTCCTGTATCAAAGACAACACAGAAGGAGGTAGGTTTTTGGGTACCGAGTTAGTATTCAAAAACGCTTCCTTGTACAAAAGTACATACATAGGTTATCTTAAGAACATTGCTCTCCGAATATCACTAGCCCTCGCAAAAACACTCATTTTACCACTCCCTTTTTCATCTCTATTTTTTTCTAACTCTTGTTTTCTTTCAATCTCTTTTGCATTTTTATTTTTCACTCGCTCATTTTTCTTGACTTTTTCTTTTGTATTCTTTTCTTTCTCTCTTGCTTGGTCGATAGAAAGCTTGAGTTTTTGTTGATCATCGAACACTTGTTTAGGAGTTAAGGGTGCAAGCGTCACATTCCTTCCAAGATGTTTGAAGGAATATCGATTGATGTAGCCATCGTACATCACCCGTCGGTCATACTGCCATGGTCGTCCTAGGAGTAGATGGCCCACGTGCATTGGCACCACATCGCATAGCACTTCATCGGAGTACTTTTCGATGCTAAAAGATACTAGGAATTGCTTTGTAACTTTCAACTCTCCTCCATCATTAAGCCACTGAAGTTTGTATGGAGTCGGGTGCTTTGTGGTTGTTAAGCCTAGCTTTTCCACCATGAGGGTGCTTGCTACGTTCGTGCAACTCCCACCATCGATTATAAGGCTACATACTTTTCCTTGCACTTGACATCTTGAATGGAAAATGTTTTCTCGTTGCTCCTCGTTTTCCACGCTTTGAAGACTGAGACTTCGCTTGACGACGAGCAACTGTCCTTCAACAGGTTGTTCTAAGTCCTCCTCATTCTCAGAATTTGATTCAGACTTATGTTCTTCTTCATCTTCCGTTTCAATCTCGCCATCAGCCTGCATCACCATGGTTCGTCTATTCAGGAATTGACTTGTGATATGTCCTCGGCCAAGGCACTTAAAGCATTTAATGTCCCTCGATCGAGTAGTGGAGCTTTCAGGAGCTTTGCCTTTGCTCATCTCGGCCAAAGCCTTGCTTGTCTTAGGGATGGTTGTAGACTCCTTCGACTTGTTCGTTGGCATTGGAGTAGCCTCGGGTTGCTCCTTTATGCTTCAATTGCTTCTCCACCTTGATGGCCATGTGGACCATATCTTCCACCTCAATGTAATGTTGTAATTCGACAACGTTTTCTATTTCCCGGTTGAGTCCGGCTAGGAATTGAGCCATTTTAGCTTCTCGTTCTTCTTGTATGTCGGCTCGGATCATTGCTACCTCCATTTTCTTGTAATAATCTTTGACGCTCTTCGTCCCTTGTGTGAGATTTTGGAGTTTTTGATGTAACTCCCGGTGGTAGTAGGAAGGAATGAATCATCGTCTCATGGCCGCCTTCATCTCGGTCCACGTGGTAATTGGACGTTCTCTATTACGCCTTCGACTTGTGGTCAAATGATCCCACCATATCATAGCGTAGTCTGAGAATTTGATTGCGGCGAGTTTGACTTTCTTGTTCTAGGAATAGTTATGACAATCGAACACAAGTTCGATTTTCTTCTCCCACTCCAAGTAGGCTTCAGGATCTGACCTACCTTGAAAAGGAGGGATAGAAAGGTTGATGTTCTTTAGATCGTCATCTTCCCGCCTTCGATCTCTTTGGCTACGATTTCGGGGCTCTCTTCTTCCAACACTTAGGTTGGACTCATGGTCACTTTCGCCTTCACTAAACTCGTTGATGTCATCGTCAGGATCCCTTTGTTGTTCACGCCGTTGGTTGGGACGTCCGCGCCTTTGTCTAGCAACTTCAAGAGTCACTTCTCGTGGCCTTTGTTCTTCTACTTGATAGAGTCTATCTTCAAGAGGGTTAAGTCTCCGATCAAGTATTATTTCCATCTCTCACAAGAGAGCTTGCATTTGCAAATTTGGAACATTTCTGACTGGTTTTCTTCCGGGTTTTTCTTCCACGTGTTGGCCGGTATTTTGTGACATTTTAATAAAAGTGAGTCCTCACAAACAAAGACCTCACAGTTCACTCGAAAAGAAAGAGTTCAATGGCTCTCACGCTCGTGTTTAACTCTCTTAGTTTGGCTTTTACCTCCCCTCGATTAGTATCACGCTCTCATGCCTTTTACCTCTCCACTTTTCTCGTGATTTCATTTTTGGACTCGCCAAGGCCTATTAGGGGCTTAGGGGTCGGTCACAAAAGGTTCAAGGGTCGTAACGTATTAGGTAATAGGGTAGGCTGAGCGAAGAAAAATTTTAGGTGGGTTTAGGACAAGGGTAAATAGAATTGGGTCGAGAAACAATGTAGTTCAAAGAAGAAGAAGAGAACTCGAAATTAGATCTAACTTGAAATTTTTTTTTAATCACGAAATTTTTTTTAATCACGAATTTTTTTTAAAAAAATTTTATATACGAATTTCTTTTTTTATATTTACGATTTTTTTTAAAACTTACTTCGAATCTTCACTAATCAGCTTCAAAATTGTCGTCGGGGTCTCGTACTTCTCAGTTTAACTAGCTCTGATACCAGATGATATAGTCCCAGCTTCGAGATGAAATCGAGATGTATTCATAGTTGCCCAATCGTAATCAAGAAGTAAGAAAGATGGAATAAAAAAGGATAAACGTAGTTGAAATTAGACTAAGTATAGAACGAAGTAAGAAGGTATGAAGTCAGAATTAGTCTAAGTAGGAGAAGTTCGGGTTTAGCTTGGGTTTGGAAAGAGTACTTGGAAAGTGATTTCGGTTTATGGGAGATTCGGGTAAATACGATTTGGTTCGAAAAGTTGGAAGTCGAATGTTAGTTACAAAATGGTATAGAGAATTGGTTCGGAAAAGGGTTGTTCGATTTAGCTAGGTAGGAAATGGTTTCGGTTTTAGAAGATGAATGAATTTAAAGGTAAATGTAAGTTGGTACGAAAAGGGATTTTAAGAATCAAACATGAACCAACACCAAATTGGTATCGACCCGAAATGTTTATACGACTCTTAAGGGTCGGGATAGATGGAAATTTGACCTCGACCCACTATCGGAAAAGGATAGGAACCTCGGTATAGGGATAGGTAACAAGGAAAGGTTGACGCCACTAGCTCGCTAGAAAAGCCAACAAGTCCTATTCAAAATTGGAGAAAAAAATGTCTCACAAATTCGGCAGAATAACATTAAGAAAATTGCCAAAAGTTTTTTTACAACTGAAAGTAACAAGCTATTTATAAGCTATAGGAGTTAGCCGAATAGGCATGCTTAAAAGCTAAGGAATGTTCAGCCATAATTGGCTTAGATTAATCTAGAAAAGAGCTCCTCATCTTGATGTCCACGTTTAGCCATTGGAACACAAACAATCTTTTTCTAGAAGACTATGTGCAGTCGAATTTAATGGAAAGAAAAGGGGGGGCTGAAATGCACTTAAAAATTCAGCCTTGGGACTTGAATGATGAGCCTTGGAAATCCGAACAGCCATGCATTGTTCTAGGATGCTTTGGGGACGTGAATAGCCTTCCCAAACTCCCATACCAGCCTTTAATTACTCCCACGCATGGAGAAGCAAACCAGCAGCATATTTAAGTCGGTCCTTTAATGCTGTGTCTTTTACATTCACGAAGCAATCAACCCTCTTTAAGTCCTTGTTATTCACGAAGAGAACCTTGAAGAGCTGAAGCATTCAGCCTATTTATTGCCGTCGAAAGCATGCTGGTAATGGTGCTTGGTAAAACTCAAAAGCCTCCTTGGAAAGTGAAAAACATTTACCACGCCTAGGAAGAGAAAACAGCACATTTGCCACGTCTAGGAAAAAGAAACCAGCAGCTCGATGCCTTAATTGCCATCCCAATCCATGCACCAACACTTCAATAAATAATTTCTTAGCATGCTGCCGCCCAAGCATTTAATAGCGTCCAACAAGCACCTGGACATTAATTTAAAGTCAGCTCATTAAATCATTAGAGACACATTAATTTCCAGCAGCTAGAAACTCATTTAATACTTGTTATGGAGCTAGGAAACATGAAGTAAATGATAGCTTTTTGTTGTCTAAAATTCGGCTGAAACATAGGACACCATTAAAGGTTGTTTCGGCTAGACATATTAAATTGGCAGCAACTCCTAATTACGTCCTAAGCTAAGCACATTAACTATTAATCATTAAATATGTAATAATTAAAACATAATGAAGTTTATTTAAATGCAACAAAATTAATTAAAACATATAATTAATTTGTCCAAATTTTATTTAATAATTTCAGCTAAATAATTAGCTAAGGCCGAATGGTCATAAGCAGCTCATTATGCTTGCATGAGCTAGAAACGAGCTAATGTGAGCTCGTGAGCTGGTTTGTAGCTGGGATTGAGCTCGTTAGTTGAAGAGGAGCTAAGGATGAGCTTGTTTGATTAAGGTTGAGCTTGTAGGAGGGTGCGGCAATGACTCCTTAGGTTTCCATCAGCTTGTTCGAATGGGCTAGCATCGGTGTCTTTCCACACTTGCTAAACCATAGCACCAATAGTGTCTTTGAATTGCTTTGCACGTGCCCTTGTGATCGGCCCTCGAGGCAACACCATCGGATCTCGGCTCGGGCTGGTCTCATGATAGGGCGTGCTCGTATCATCCTCCCCCTCTTGAGAATGACTTGTCCTCAAGTCAGTACCTGCATCGAACAGAGTTAAGTTAGTCACATTGAAACTAGCACTGATGTTGTACTCACCTGGAAAATCAAGCTTATATGAGTTCTCATTGATTCGCTTTAGGATTTGAAAGGGACCATCTCCTCGAGGTGACAACTTGGATCTACGATGAGCCAGAAATCCTTCCTTTCTCATGTGCACCCAGACCCAGTCTTCGGGTCCAAACACGACTTGCTTTTGCCCTTTGTTGGCTCGTTAGACGTATTTTTCGGTCCTTGCTTCAATATTCTCACGTACTTTTCGGTGTAATTCCTTGACATACTCCGCCTTTTTCCTAGCATCGAAATGAACAAACTTATCATTAGGTAAAGGTAATAAATCAAGAGGAGTGAGAGGATTAAACCCGTAAACAGTCTCAAAAGGAGAGAACTTAGTCGCTAAGTGGACGGATCGATTAAAAGTAAACTCGATGTGGGGTAAACCGTCTTCCCACATCTTGAGATTCTTTCGCACCAACACTCGCAACAAGGTCGATAAGACTCGGTTCACCACCTCAGTTTTTCCATCCGTCTGAGGATGACAAGTGGTCGAAAACATCAATTTTGTCCCGAGCTTTCCCCATAGAGTCCGCCAAAAATGACTTAGGAATTTTACGTCTCGATCGGATACAATTGTCCTCAGGACTCCATGCAATCGAAAAATTTCCCTAAAAAATAAATTGGCAATATGCACGGCATCGTCAGCCTTAGCACAAGAAATAAAATGAGACATCTTAGAGAAATGATCAACTACAACAAAGATTGAGTCCTTCCCTATTTTCGATCTCGGTAATCCTAGGATGAAATCCATGGATACGTCAGCGCAAGGAATGTCCGGAATAGGAAGGGGCGTGTATAAACCATGAGGTTGAACTCGTGATTTAGCCCGTTTGCAGGCTATGCAACGCTCGCAGATCCGTTCAACATCCTTTCGTATCCCCGGCCAAAAGAAATGTTCTTGAAGGGTTGACACCGTTTTGTCTCTTTTGAAGTGACCCATAAGGCCACCACCATGCGCCTCCAACACGAGCAACTCTCAAATCGATCCTCACGGTATACATAGCTTGTTCTCTTTGAAGAGAAATCCTTCGTACCTGTAAAACTTATCAAAGGCACCATTTTCGCAAGCATCGTATATATTTCCAAAATCATCATCATTAACATACAAGTCCTTCATATGATGGAAACCAAGCAGTTTAGAGTCAAGAAAAGTCAATAGAGTATACCTTCGTGATAGGGCATCAGCCACTACAATTTATTTACATTTCTTGTACTTAATTACGTACGGAAATTACTCTAAGTACTCAATCCACTTTGCATGTCTTTTGTTGAGCTTATGTTGGCCTTTGATGTATTTGAGTGCTTCATGATCTGAGTGAATAACAACCTCTTTTGGCCTCAAGTAATGTTGCCATGTTTCGATCAATCTAATCAAGGCGTACATTTCCTTATCATACAGGGGATAGTTGAGGGCGGCCCCATGTAATTTCTCACTAAAGTATGCCTCCGATCTTGAATCTTGAGTCAACACGGCTCCGATCCCTACACCTGAAGCATCACATTCAATTTCAAACATTTTAGTAAAGTCAGGAAGGGATAATTAAGGGGCTTTTACAAGACACTCTTTAATCGAATTAAAAGACCGTTCTTGCTCGTTAGACCAATGGAATGATGAGTTCTTCTTAATCACGTAGGTTAAAGGGGCGGCTATTGTGCTAAAATTTGGCACGAATCGATGGTAGAAGCTAGCCAATCTATGGAAACTCCGGACTTGGCTGATAGTCGTTGGACGTGGCCATTCTTGGATTGCTCATACCTTCTCTTGATCCACCTCCAAGCCTTTAGCACTCGCAACATAGCCTAAAAACATAACTTTATCAGTGCAAAATGAACACTTTATAAGATTAGCATACAATACCTCTTTTCGTAAGGTTTCCAAGACCGCGCGCAAGTGTTGTACATGCTCTTCCAAAGTCTTGCTGTACTCTAATATATCATCAAAGTAAACTACACATGATTTTCCAATAAAAGCTCGTAATACATGATTCATAAGACGCATGAAAGTACTTAGAGCATTAAATGGCTTCGAATGGCATTACCAACCATTCGTACAAACCTAGTTTTGTCTTGAAGGTCATTTTCCATTCATAATTTCCACGCATCCTGATCTGATGGTAGCCACTCTTAAGATCGATTTTCGTAAAGATTCGCGCTCCACTTAACTCCTCGAGCATATCGTCGAGACGTGGTATCGGATGTCGATACTTGATAGTAATCTTGTTGATGGCGCAACAATCGACACACATACGCCACGATCTGTCTTTCTTAGGCACAAGTAACACTGGTACCGCACAGGGACTTAGACTCTCTTGGATGTATCCCTTTTCTAGTAATTCAGTGATTTGCTTTTGAAGTTCCTTCGTTTCTTCGGGATTGCTCCGGTATGCGGGGCGGCGGGGTAGAGCGGCTCCGGGCACCAAGTCAATTTGGTGTTCTATGCCTCGGATGGGAGGCAAACCACTTGGTATCTCCTCCGGAAAGATATCTTCAAATTCCTGTATCAAAGACAACACAGAAGCAGGTAGGTTTTCGAGTAACTCGTTAGTATTCAAAAATGCTTCCTTGTACAAAAGTACATACATAGGTTGTCTTAAGAACATTCCTCTCTGAATATCACTAGCCCTCGCAAAAACACTCATTTTACCACTCTCTTTTCATATATATTTTTTTCTAACTCTTGTTTTCTTTCACTCTCTTTTGCATTTTTATATTTCACTCGCTCATTTTTCTTGACTTTTTCTTTTGTATTCTTTTCTTTTTCTCCTGCTTGGTCGATAGAAAGCTTGAGTTTTTGTTGATCATCGAACACTTGTTTAGGAGTTAAGGGTGCAAGCGTCACATTCCTTCCAAGATGTTTGAAGGAATATCGATTGGTGTAGCCATCGTGTATCACCCGTCGGTCATACTGCCATGGACGTCCTAGGAGTGGATGGCCCGCGTGCATTGGCACCACATCACATAGCACTTCATCGGAGTACTTCCTGATGCTAAAAGATACTAGGACTTGCTTTGTAACTTTCAACTCTCCTCCATCATTAAGCCACTGAAGTTTGTATGGAGTCGGGTGCTTTGTGGTTGTTAAGCCTAGCTTTTCCACCATGAAGGTGCTTGCTACGTTCGTGCAACTCACACCATCGATTATAAGGCTACATACTTTTCATTGCACTTGACATCTTGAATGGAAAATGTTATCTCGTTGCTCCTCGTTTTCCACGCTTTGAAGACTGAGACTTCGCTTGACGACGAGCAACTATCCTTCAACAGGTTTTTCTAAGTCCTCCTCATTCTCAGAATTTGATTCGGACTTATGTTCTTCTTCATCTTCCGTTTCAATCTCGCCATCAGGCCGCATCACCATGGTTCGTCTATTCAGGCATTGACTTGCGATATGTCCTCTGCCAAGGCACTTGAAGCATTTAATGTCCCTCGATCGATCAGTGGAGCTTTTAGGAGCTTTGCCTTTGCTCATCTCGGCCAAAGGCTTGCTTGTCTTAGGGGTGGTTGTGAACTCCTTCGACTTGTTCGTTGGAAATCCCTTGTTGATGTTTTGACCCCACTTAGAGGGTTTGGCATTGGAGTAGCCTCGAGTTGCTCCTTTACGCTTCAATTGCTTCTCCACCTTGATGGCCATGTGGACCATATCTTCCACCTCAATGTAATGTTTTAATTCGACAATGTTTTCTATTTCCCGGTTGAGTCTGGCTAGGAATCGAGCCATTTTAGCTTCTCGCTCTTCTTGTATGTCAGCTCGGATCATTGCCACCTCCATTTCCTTGTAATAATCTTCGACGCTCTGCGTCCCTTGTGTGAGATTTTGGAGTTTTTGATGTAACTCCCGGTGGTAGTAGGAAGGAATGAATCGTCGTCTCATGGTCGCCTTCATCTCGGTCTACGTGGTAATTGGATGTTCTCCGTTACGCCTTCGACTTGTGGTCAACTGATCCCACCATATCATAGCGTAGTCTGAGAACTTGATTGCGGCGAGTTTGACTTTCTTGTTCTTGGAATTGTTATGACAATCGAATACAAGTTCAGTTTTCTTCTCCCACTCCAAGTAGGCTTCAGGATCTGACCTACCTTGAAAAGGAGGGATAGTAAGCTTGATGTTCTTTAGATCGTCATCTTCCCGCCTTCGATCTCTTTGGCCGTGGTTTCGGGGCTCTCTTCTTCCAACACTTAGGTTGGACTCATGGTCACTTTCGCCTTTACTAAACTCGTTGATGTCATCGTCAGAATCCCTTTGTTGTTCATGCCGTTGGTTGGGACGCCCGCGCGTTTGTCTAGCAACTTCAGGAGTCACTTCTCGTGGCCTTTTTGCTTCTACTTGATAGAGTCGATCTTCAAGAGGGTTAAGCCTCCGATCAAGTATTATTTCCATCTCTCACAAGAGAGCTTGCATTTGCAAATCCGGAATATTTCTGACTGGTTGTCTTCTGGGTTGTTCTTCCACGTGTTGGCCGGTATTTTGTGATATTTTAATAAAAGTGAGTCCTCACAAACAAAGACCTCACAGTTCACTCGAAAAGAAAGAGTTCAATGGCTCTCACGCTCGTGTTTAACTGTCTTAGTTTCGCTTTTACCTCCCCTCGATTAGTCTCATGCTCTCATGCCTTTTACCTCTCCACTTTTCTCGTGATTTCATTTTTGGACTCGCCAAGGCCTATTAGGGGCTTAAGGGTCGGTCACAAAAAGGTTCAAGGGTCGTAACGTATTAGGTAATACGGTAGGCTGAGCGAAGAAAAATTTTAGGTGGGTTTAGGATGAGGGTAAATAGAATTGGGTCGAGAAACAATGTAGTTAAAAGAAGAAGAAGAGAACTCGAAATTAGATCGAACTTGAAATTTTTTTTTAATCACGAATTTTTTTTTAATCACGAATTTTTTTAATTTTTTTTTATATACGAATTTCTTTTTTTTATATTTACGATTTTTTTAAAACTTACTTTGAATCTTTACTAATCAGCTTTGAAATTATCGTCGGGGTCTCGTACTTCTCGGTTTAACTAGCTCTGATACCAGATGATACAGTCCCGGCTTCGAGATGAAATCGAGATGTATTCGTAGTTGCCCAATCGTAATCAAGAAGTAAGAAAGATGGAATAAAAAAGGATAAACGTAGTTGAAATTAGACTAAATACAGAATGAAGTAAGAAGGTATGAAGTCGGAATTAGTCTAAGTAGGAGAAGATCGGGTATAGCTCGGGTTTGGAAAGAGTAATTGGAAAGTGATTTCGGTTTATCGGAGATTCGGGTAAATACAATTTGGTTCGAAAAGTTGGAAGTCGAATGTTAGGTACGAAATGGTATAGAGAATTGGTTCGGAAAAGGGTTGTTCGATTTAGCTAGGTAGGAAATGGTTTCTGTTTTAGAAGATGAATGATTTTGAAGGTAAATGTAAGTTGGTACGAAAAGGGATTTTAAGAATCAAACATGAACCAACACCAAATTGGTATCGACCCGAAATGTTTATACGACTCTTAACGGTCGGGATAGATGGAAATTTGACCTGAACCCACTATCGAAAAAGGATAGGAACCTCGGTATAAGGATAGGTAATAAGGAAAGGTTGACGCCACTAGCTCACTAGATAAGCCAACGAGTCCTAATCAAAATTGGAGAAAAAAATTCTCACAAATTCGGCAGAATAACATTAAGAAAATTGCCAAAAGTTTTTTTACAACTGAAAGTAAAAAGCTATTTATAAGCTATAGGAGTTAGCCGAATAGGCATGCTTAAAAGCTAAGGAATGTTCAGCCATAATTGGCTTAGATTAATGTAGAAAAGAACTCCTCATCTTGATGTCCACGTTCAGCCATTGGAACACAAACAATCTTCTTCTAGAAGACTATGTGCAGTTGAATTTAATGGAAAGAAAATGGGGGCGGAAATGCACTTAAAAATTCAGCCTTGGGACTTGAATGATGAGCCTTGGAAATCCGAACAGCCATGCATTGTTCTAGGCTGCTTTGGGGACGTGAATAGCCTTCCCAAACTCCCATACCAGCCTTTAATTAGTCCCACGCATGGAGAAGCAAACCAGCAGCACATTTAATTCGGTCCTTTAATGCTGTGTCTTTTACAATCACGAAGCAATCAACCCTCTTTAATTCCTTGTTATTCACGAAGAGAACCTTGAAGAGCTGAAGCATTCAGCCTATTTATTACCGTCGAAAGCATGCTGGTAATGGTGCTTGGTAAAACTCAAAAGCCTCCTTGGAAAGTGAAAAACATTTACCATGCCTAGGAAGAGAAAACAGCACATTTACCACGTCTAGGAAAAAGAAACCAGTAGCTAGATGCCTTAATTGCCGTCCGAAGCCAAGCACCAACACTTCAATAAATAATTTCTTAGCATGCTGCCGCCCAAGCATTTAATAGCGTCCAACAAGCACCTGCACATTAATTTAAAGTCAGCTCATTAAATCATTAGAGACACTTTAATTTCCAGCAGCTAGAAACTCATTTAATACTTGTTTTGGAGCTAGGAAACATGAAGTAAATGATGGCTTTTTGTTGTCTAAAATTCGGCTGAAACATAGGACACCATTAAAGGTTGTTTCGGCTAGACATATTAAATGGGCAGCAACTCTTAATTACGTCCTAAGCTAAGCACATTAACTATTAATCATTAAATATGTAATAATTAAAACATAATGAAGTTTATTTAAATGCAACAAAATTAATTAAAACATATAATTAATTTGTCCAAATTTTATTTAATAATTTCAGCTAAAGAATTAGCTAAGGCCGAATGGCCATAAGCAGCTCATCATGCTTGCATGAGCTAGAAACGAGCTAAGGTGAGCTCGTGAGCTGGTTTGTACCTGGGAGTAAGCTCGTTAGTTGAAGAGGAGCTAAGGATGAGCTTGTTTGATTGAGGTTGAGCTTGTAGGAGGGTGCGACAATGACTCCTTAGGTTTCCATCAGCTTGTTCGAATGGGCTAGCATCGGTGTCTTTCCACACTTGCTAAACCATAGCACCAATAGCGTCTTTGAATTGCTTTGCACGTGCCCTTGTGATCGGCCCTCAAGGCAACACCATCGAATCTCAGCTTGGGCTGGTCTCATGATAGGGCGTGCCCGTATCATCCTCCCCCTCTTGAGAATGACTTGTCCTCAAGTCAGTACCTGCATCAAACGGAGTTAAGTTAAACACATTAAAACTAGCACTGATGTTGTACTCACCTGGCAAATCAAGCTTATATGAGTTCTCATTGATTCGCTCAAGGATTTGAAAGGGACCATCTCCTCGAGGTGACAACTTGGATCTACGATGAGCCGGAAATCTTTCCTTTCTCCTGTGCACCCAGACCCAGTCTTCGGGTCCAAATACGACTTGCTTTCACCCTTTGTTGGCTCGTTAGACATATTTTTCAGTCCTTGCTTCAATATTCTCACGTACTTTTCGGTGTAATTCCTTGACATACTCCGCCTTTTTCCTAGCATCGGAATGAACAAACTTATCATTAGGTAAAGGTAATAAATCAATAGGAGTGAGAGGATTAAACCCGTAAACAGTCTCAAAAGGAAAGAACTTAGTCGCTGAGTGGACGGATCGATTATAAACAAACTCGATGTGGGGTAAACAGTCTTCCCACGTCTTGAGATTCTTTCACACCAACGCTCGTAACAAGGTCAATAAGACTCGGTTCACCACCTCAGTTTTTCCATCCATCTAAGGATGACAAGTGGTCGAAAACATCAATTTTGTCCTCAGCTTTCCCCACAGAGTCCGCCAAAAATGACTTAGGAATTTTACGTCTCGATCGGATACAATCATCCTCAGGACTCCATGCAATCGAACAATTTTCATAAAAAATAAATTGGCAATATGCATGGCATCGTCAGTCTTAGCACAAGAAATAAAATGAGACATTTTAGTGAAACGATCAACTACAACAAAGATTGAGTCCTTCCCTATTTTAGATCTCGATAATCCTAGGATGAAATCCATGGATACGTTAGCCCAAGGAATGTCCGGAATAGGAAGGGGCATGTATAAACCATGAGGTTGAACTCGCGATTTAGCCCGTTTGCAGGCTATGCAATGCTCGCAGATCCGTTCAACATCCTTTCGCATCCCCGGCCAAAAGAAATGTTCTTGAAGGGTTGACATCGTTTTGTCTCTTCTGAAGTGACCCATAAGGCCACCACTATGCGCCTCCAACACGAGCAACTCTCGAATCGATCCTCGCGGTATACATAGCTTGTTCTCTTTGAAGAGAAATCCTTCGTACCTGTAAAACTTATCAAAGGCACCATTTTTGCAAGCATCGTATATATTTCCAAAATCATCATCATTAACATACAAGTCCTTCATATGATGGAAACCAAGCAGTTTAGAGTCAAGAAAAGTCAATAGAGTATACCTTCGTGATAAGGCATCAGCCACTACATTTTCTTTACCTTTCTTATACTTAATTACGTACGGAAATTACTATAAGTACTCGATCCACTTTGCATGTCTTTTGTTGAGCTTATGCTGGCCTTTGATGTATTTGAGTGCTTCATGATCTGAGTGAATAACAAACTCTTTTGGCCTCAAGTAATGTTGCCATGTTTCGAGCGATCTAATCAAGGCGTACATTTCCTTGTCGTACAGGGGATAGTTGAGGGTGGCCCTATGTAATTTCTCGCTAAAATATGCCACCAGTCTTTCATCTTGAGTCAACACGGCTCCGATCCCTACACCTGAAGCATCACACTCAATTTCAAATGTTTTAGTAAAGTCAGGAAGGGATAATAAAGGGGCTTTTACAAGACACTCTTTAATCGAATTAAAAGACCGTTCTTGCTCGTCAGACCAATGGAATGATGAGTTCTTCTTAATCACGCAGGTTAAAGGGGAGGCTATTGTGCTGAAGTTGGGCACGAATCGACGGTAGAAGCTAGCCAATCCATGGAAACTCTGGACTTGGCGGATAGTCGTTGGACGTGGCCATTCTTGGATTGCTCATACCTTCTCTTGATCCACCTCCAAGCCTTTAGCACTCGCAACATAGCCTAAAAACATAACTTTATCAGTGCAAAATGAACACTTTATAAGATTAGCATACAATACCTCTTTTCGTAAGGTTTCCAAGACCGCGCGCAAGTGTTGTACATGCTCTTCCAAAGTCTTGCTGTACACTAATATATCATCAAAGTAAACTACACATGATTTTCCAATAAAAGCTCGTAATACATGATTCATAAGACGCATGAAAGTACTTAGAGCATTTGTAAGCCCGAATGGCATTACCAACCATTCGTACAAACCTAGTTTTGTCTTGAAGGTCATTTTCCATTCATAATTTCCACGCATCCTGATCTGATGGTAGCCACTCTTAAGATCGATTTTCGTAAAGATTCGCGCTCCACTTAACTCCTCGAGCATATCGTCGAGACGTGGTATCGGATGTCGATACTTGATAGTAATCTTGTTGATGGCGCAACAATCGACACACATAAGCCACGATCTGTCTTTCTTAGGCACAAGTAACACTGGTACCGCACAGGGACTTAGACTCTCTCGGATGTATCCCTTTTCTTGTAATTCAGTGATTTCCTTTTGAAGTTCCTTCGTTTCTTCAGGATTGTTCCAGTATGCGGGGTGGCTGGGTAGAGCGGCTCTGGGCACCAAGTCGATATGGTGTTCTATGCCTCGGATGGGAGGCAAACCACTTGGTATCTCCTCCGGAAAGATATCTTCAAATTCCTGTATCAAAGACAACACAGAAGCAGGTAGGTTTTTGGGTAACTCGTTAGTATTAAAAAACGCTTCCTTGTACAAAAGTACATACATAGGTTGTCTTAAGAACATTGCTCTCCGAATATCACTAGCCCTCACAAAAACACTCATTTTACCACTCTCTTTTTCATCTCTATTTTTTTCTAACTCTTGTTTTCTTTCACTCTCTTTTCCATTTTTATTTTTCACTCGCTCATTTTTCTTGACTTTTTCTTTTGTATTCTTTTCTTTCTCTCTTGCTTGGTCGGTAGAAAGCTTGAGTTTTTGTTGATCATCGAACACTTTTTTAGGAGTTAAGGGTGCAAGCGTCACATTCCTTCCAAGATGTTTGAAGGAATATCGATTGGTGTCGTGCATCACCCGTCGGTCATACTGCCATGGTCGTCTTAGGAGTAGATGGCCCGCGTGCATTGGCACCACATCGCATAGCACTTCATCGGAGTACTTCCTGATGCTAAAAGATACTAGGACTTGCTTTGTAACTTTCAACTCTCCTCCATCATTAAGCCACTGAAGTTTGTATGGAGTCGGGTGCTTTGTGGTTGTTAAGCCTAGATTTTCCACCATGAGGGTGCTTGCTACGTTCGTGCAACTCCCACCATTGATTATAAGGCTACATACTTTTCCTTGCACTTGACATCTTGAAGGGAAAATGTTTTCTCGTTGCTCCTCATTTTCCATGCTTTGATGACTGAGACTTCGCTTGACGACAAGCAACTGTCCTTCAACAGGTTATTCTAAGTCCTCCTCATTCTCAGAATTTGATTCGGACTTATGTTCTTCTTCATCTTCCGTTTCAATCTCGCCATCAGCCTGCATCACCATGGTTCGTCTATTCGGGCATTGACTTACGATATGTCCTCGGCCAAGGCACTTGAAGCATTTAATGTCCCTCGATCGAGCAGTGGAGCTTTCAGGAGCTTTGCCTTTGCTCATCTTGGCCAAAGGCTTGCTTGTCTTAGGGGTGGTTGTGGACTCCTTCGACTTGTTCGTTGGAAATCCGTTGTTGATGTTTTGACCCCACTTAGAAGGGTTTGGCATTGGAGTAGCCTCGGGTTGCTCCTTTATGCTTCAATTGCTTCTCCACCTTGATTTCCATGTGGACCATATCTTCCACCTCAGTGTAATGTTGTAATTCAACAACGTTTTCTATTTCCCGGCTAAGTCCGGCTAAGAATCGAGCCATTTTAGCTTCTCGCTCTTCTTGTATGTCAGCTCGGATCATTGCCACCTCCATTTCCTTGTAATAATCTTCGATGCTCTTTGTCCCTTGTGTGAGATTTTGGAGTTTTTGATGTAACTCCCGGTGGTAGTAGGAAGGAATGAATCATCGTCTCATGGACGCCTTCATCTCGGTCCACGTGGTAATTGGACGTTCTCCGTTACGCCTTCGACTTGTGGTCAACTGATCCCACCATATCATAGCGTAGTCTGAGAATTTGATTGCGGTGAGTTTGACTTTCTTGTTCTCAGAATAGTTATTACAATCGAACACAAGTTCGGTTTTCTTCTCCCACTCCAAGTAGGCTTCAGGATCTGACCTACCTTGAAAAGGGGGGATAGTAAGCTTGATGTTCTTTAGATCGTCATCTTCCCGCCTTCGATCTCTTTGGCCATGGTTTCGGTGCTCACTTCTTCCAACACTTAGGTTGGACTCATGGTCACTTTCGCCTTCACTAAACTCATTGATGTCATCGTCAGGATCCCTTTGTTGTTCACGCCGTTGGTTGGGACGTCCGCGCCTTTGTCTAGCAACTTCAGGAGTCACTTCTCATGGCCTTTGTGCTTCTACTTGATAGAGTCGATCTTCAAGAGAGTTAAGTCTCCGATCAAGTAGTATTTCCATCTCTCACAACAGAGCTTGCATTTCCAAATCCGGAACATTTCTGACTGGTTGTCTTCCGGGTTGTTCTTCCACGTGTTGGTCGGTATTTTGTGACATTTTAATAAAAGTGAGTCCTCACAAACAAAGACCTCACAGTTCACTCGAAAAGAAAGAGTTCAATGGCTCTCACGCTCGTGTTTAACTCTCTTATTTTGGCTTTTACCTCCCCTCGATTAGTCTCACGCTCTCGTGCCTTTTACCTCTCCACTTTTCTCGTGATTTCATTTTTGGACTCGCCAAGGCCTATTAGGGGCTTAGGGGTCGGTCACAAAAGGGTTCAAGGGTCGTAACGTATTAGGTAATAGGGTAGGCTGAGCGAAGAAAAATTTTAGGTGGGTTTAGGACGAGGGTAAATAGAATTGGGTTGAGAAATAATGTGGTTCAAAGAAGAAGAAGAGAACTCGAAATTAGATCGAACTTGAATTTTTTTTAATCACGATTTTTTTTAATCACGATTTTTTAAAATTTTTTTTATATATGAATTTCTGTTTTTTTATATTTACGATTTTTTTTAAAACTTACTTCGAATCTTCACTAATCAGCTTCAGAATTATCGTCGGGGCCTCGTACTTCTCGGTTTAACTAGCTCTAATACCAGATGATACAGTCCCGGCTTCGAGATGAAATCGAGATGTATTCGTAGTTGCCCAATCGTAATCAAGAAGTAAGAAAGATGGAATAAAAAAGGATAAACGTAGTTCCAATTAGACTAAGTATAGAATGAAGTAAGAAGGTATGAAGTCGGAATTAGTCTAAGTAGGAGAAGTTCGGGTTTAGCTCGGGTTTGGAAAGAGTACTTGGAAAGTGATTTCGATTTATGGGAGATTCGGGTAAATACAATTTGGTTCGAAAAGTTGGAAGTCGAATGTTAGGTACGAAATGGTATAGAGAATTGGTTCGAAAAAGGGTAGTTCAATTTAGCTAGGTAGGAAATGGTTTAGGTTTTAAAAGATGAATGAATTTAAAGGTAAATGTAAGTTGGTACGAAAAGGGATTTTAAGAATCAAACATGAACCAACACCAAATTGGTATCGACCCGAAATGTTTATACGACTCTTAAGGGTCGGGATAGATGGAAATTTGACCTCGACCCACTATCGGAAAAGGATAGAAACCTCGGTATAAGGATAGGTAACAAGGAAAGGTTGACGCCACTAGCTCGCTAGATAATCCAACGAGTCCTAATCAAAATTGGAGAAAAAAATGTCTCACAAATTCGGCAGAATAACATTAAGAAAATCGCCAAAAGTTTTTTTACAACTGAAAGTAACAAGCTATTTATAAGCTATAGGAGTTAGCCGAATAGGCATGATTAAAATCTAAGGAATGTTCAGCCATAATTGGCTTAGATTAATCTAGAAAAGAACTCCTCATCTTGATGTCCACGTTCAGCCATTGGAACACAAACAATCTTCTTCTAGAAGACTATGTGTAGCCGAATTTAATGGAAAGAAAAGGGGGGCTGAAATGCACTTAAAAATTCAGCCTTGGGACTTGAATGATGAGCCTTGGAAATCCGAACAGCCATGCATTGTTCTAGGATGCTTTGGGGACGTGAATAGCCTTCCCAAACTCCCATACCAGCCTTTAATTACTCCCACGCATGGAGAAGCAAACCAGCAGCATATTTAATTCCGTCCTTTAATGCTGTGTCTTTTACATTCACGAAGCAATCAACCCTCTTTAAGTCCTTGTTATTCACGAATAGACCCTTGAAGAGCTGATGCATTCAGCCTATTTATTGCCGTCCAAAGCATGCTGGTAATGGTGCTTGGTAAAACTCAAAAGCCTCATTGGAAAGTGAAGAACATTTACCACACCTAGGAAGAGAAAATAGCACATTTACCACGTCTAGGAAAAAGAAACCAGCAGCTAGATGCCTTAATTGCCGTCCCAAGCCATGCACCAACACTTCAATAAATAATTTCTTAGCATGCTACCGCCCAAGCATTTAATAGCGTCCAACAAGTACCTGCACATTAATTTAAAGTCAACTCATTAAATCATTAGAGACACATTAATTTCCAGCAGCTAGAAACTCATTTAATACTTGTTTTGGAGCTAGGAAACATGAAGTAAATGATGGTTTTTTGTTGTCTAAAATTCAGCTGAAACATAGGACACCATTAAAGGCTATTTCGGCTAGACATATTTAATGGGCAGCAACTCTTTATTGCGTCCTAAGCTAAGCACATTAACTATTTATCATTGAATATGTAATAATTAAAACACAATGAAGCTTATTTAAATGCAGCAAAATTAATTAAAACATATAATTAATTTGTCCAAATTTTATTTAATAATTTTAGCTAAATAATTAGCTAAGGTCGAATGGCCATAAGCAGCTGATTATGCTTGCATGAGCTAGAAACGAGCTAAGGTGAGCTCGTGAGCTAGTTTGTAGCTGGGAGTAAGCTCGTTTGTTGAAGAGGAGCTAAGGATGAGCTTGTTTGATTGAGTTTGAGCTTGTAGGAGGGTGCGGTAATGACTTTTTAGGTAGCCATCAGCTTGTTCGAATGGGCTAGCATCGACGTCTTTCCACACTTGCTAAACCATAGCACCAATAGTGTAACATCCCGATTTAGGGCCTAGTTGGAACAGTGGTGCGAGACCACAAATTTGAAGTAGTAAAATGAGTTTTGAGGTTTAAGATATGTTTGCATGATAGTATGAAAGTTTCATGTAGAGATTTTATGAAATTGTCATTGAATGGTCCATTAGGACTAAATTGCAAAAGTTACATAATTTGAGATTCTAGAAGCTTTTAGTATGAAATAGCTTTCAAATATTAATTAGAAGTCCTTACATAGAAATTTTCCCAAATTATAATTTTTGGACAAAAATAGACATGAGTTAGAAATTTTGAAAGTTTAGTGAGAAGGGCATTTTGGTTATTTATCAATTAAATGATTAAAAGGGGAAAAAGATGACAAAAATCTTATTCATCTTCTTCCCCTTGTACCGAAAATTTGAGAGACTCATAGCTAGGGTTCTTCAAATTTTTGAAGCTTGCTAGTAAGTGCATCCTAGCCCCGTTTTTAATATTCTTCGTATTTTTGGAGTCCTCGTATTATGAATTAGCTATTTATAGCTATAAGTTGAGCTAGAATTCATGTTCATAAATCTACCCATGTATGACATGTTTGTAAAATGATGTTTTATGAAAGATTATGCGAGTTTGATGTTAGATAAACATCTTTTCCTAAATGAATTTCATGAAAAATGCTAGTAAGGACTAGTTTGTAAAAGTTGTGAAATTTGTCATACATGATAGAAATAGTGAGAATTGATTATTGCTATAGTTAAGAGAATGAATTAGCTAAGCATGAAGTTCACGAAAGTTGAATAAAAATCACTTTACGAGCCTTGGGGCAAACGTGTAATTATGAGGAAGTTTAGGGGCAAAATGGTAATTTTGCCGAAGCATGAGTTAAGAGTCAATTTAGTCAATGTGTGTATTAAATGAGCTAAATTATTGTTATAGATCAAGAAAAATGAAGCCAGGATCGAAACCAAGGCAAGAACAAAGTCGAGGACTAAATTGCATTTCTACATACATTTTGTACATTGAGGTAAGTTTGTATGATTTCTAAGATTTATGATTAATATCATTGAATTGCTTAGTATGATGTAGAATATATCTTAATTCCATGAGATTTTTGATGCTATGCTAAACAAAGAAATCAATAAGGTTAAGTATGAGAAAGTCCCGATTGAAGTTGAATTACTTAGGATACTTGATCTATCACATGAGACAAGGAAGTCCGTATAAGACCAAGCCAAGGCATGGCATCTGCATTCAAGCAAGTTATCATGTAAGACCAAGACAAGTCTTGGCATTGAAGAGTTATTATGAGATGAAGACCCATATAAGCCCAAGCCAAGGCATGGCATTGTTGAGTCTCCATGTAGAGATGTCATGTAAGTCCAAGACAAGTCTTGGCATTGAAAAGCTATCATGAGATAGAGATCCCATGTATGTCCAAGCCAAGGCATGGCATTGGTGAGTAAAAAGGAAGATTTCATGTAAGTCCAAGCCAAGGCTCGGCATTAACCCGTTCATGAGTAAAGATACCAAGTAAGACCATGTCAAGACATGGCAATGGTAAGTTCCCAATGGAACACACAAGGAAGACTTCGTGTAAGTCCATGTCAAGACATGGCATCGATACCAAGTTGAGAGATCCCATGTAAGACCATATCTAGGGTACCGCTTTGGCATCGAGATATTTGTGAGATGAGATTTAGTATCCTCGGTTATTCATAGTAGTTCATCGGGAAAATGAGTAAAGAATAAATGAGAAAGAAATAAAGTTAAACAAGTAAAGCTATCATCAAAGTATGTTAGTCATAGTGAACTAAGAGTACTATTCATGTTATGAGTGATGAAGTTAAGAACATGCTTATCTTAACAAAGTATGCTAATATATATGATTAAGTGATACAGGTACCTTGTTTACCTTACAAACACAAGACTAGTAAGTACCATGATAACTGTAAGAATCATTAAGAGTAAGTAAGCTCAAGCATGTGAACTTAGCAATGCCTTTGCTTATGATGAATGAGTATTTTAAGTATATATATTTATATACGTTGTTATATGCATTACATGCAAACTTACTAAGCGAAATGCTTACGTCTTTAATTCTTTCTTTCCATGTAGTCCCGCCAAGCTAATCTCGTGGATCATCGTCATCGGAGCTCGGAGCACACTACCAATTGCTATTTTGGTATAGCCAAGTTGTTTATATTAAGTATGGCATGTATAGGAGGCATTTCATTTTGAATTATGTTTTAGAATTAGCCAAAGTGTTGGCTATCAAGCTTAGTATTCTTTTGGTATATGGCCAAATAGATGGGTCATGAATGATTAAGTATGTATGTTTTTATCTATCAATGAAGTATGCATCCTTGTTCATGTTAGATGTAATACTTGAGTTATTGAATTGAGTATTGGATTGATCTTGATATCAGGGTGGCAATTGGCTTGGAAGATAGCCTCTAGGTGCCCACGGATAGACACACGGGCGTGTGTCTAAGCCGTGTGTCCCCTGCACATTAGTGTTTTAAGTCAGAATAGACCACGGGCTAATCACACGGCCATATGTTTAGGCCGTGTGTGACACACGGTTAGCACATGGGCGTGTGCCCTGGCCGTGTGAAGTCTGCACCTCGCACTTGTAAATTGGATTACCACAAGGCTGATGTACAAGGGCGTGTGTATGGACCGTGTGGATATGTCAGAATACCAAAGTTTAGCACACGGGCCAAAGCCACGGGCGTGCCAAGGCCGTGTGAAATTAGTCAGTGTCGACCACGGGTGAAAGACACGGGCATGTCTTAGGGGAACACGGGCGTGTCCCAAGTAACATGGGCATGTTTCGAGGAAAAGTTCCCGATTGAGTTCCGAAAGTTTCCGGATAGGTGTTTAAGGCCTCGTAGGCCCATGAAACATATATTTTTATTAAGAAAGAGAAGTTTCTGTTTCGAAACAAAATTTTACAGCTCGTAAGTACAAGTTTTCTTAAGTTCAAGTATGGTAATGTCTCGTATCCAGTCTCAGTCTCGGACTTGGGTATGGGGTGTTACATTTAGTGGTATCAGAGCTACAGTTTAGTCGGTTCTAGGACTAACGTAGCACGAGCATGAGTTTAGCTATACATGCCATACGTAAGAATGTTTTTATAATGATAGTGTGACGACTCCTGACGACTTAAATTATGTTTATACATATAGTAAATGGATTCCGAAAGAGCTGTAGCGGATGACGTAGAAAGTAACGCGCCGGCTCCCACTAAAGGGACGGTGCCTAACGAGAATGAGAATAGACCCACTACGGTGAGTCAAAGAGGAGGATAAGAGGCTAGAGAGGCCTTCCTCCATATGATGAACACGTGGTATACGGAGTTCATTCGTACGAACCCGAATGCTCAAACCCCTCCACCCCCGCCTATTCCTCAACCTATCCCAGTAACCCCTCAAGTAGTAGAGGTGGTAAGAGGAGAGAAGCCTCCGGTTGATAGGATCAGGAAACATGGGGCAGAAAAATTTCGGGCTAAAAAAGATGATGATCCAGAAAAGGTCGAGTTCTGGTTAGAGAATACCATCAGGGTATTCAATGAATTGCCATGCACGTCTGAGGAATGCATGAAGTGTGTAGTCTCTCTTTTAAGAGATTCTGCTTACCAATGGTGGAACACCTTAGTGTCATTGGTAGCACGAGAAAAGATCACGTGGGAGTTCTTTCAAGAAGAGTTCAGAAAGAAGTATGTCAGTCAAAGATTTGTCGATCGTAAGAAAATGAATTTCTAGAATCAAGCAAGGCAAGATGTTAAATCGATTATGAGCGTGAGTTTGTACGAATCAGTAAATACGCTCGAGAGTGTGTATCCACCGAGGCCATCATCAGCAAGAGATTCAAAGATGGACTAAATGAGGACATTAAGTTGTTTGTTGCTGTCCTACAATTAAAAGAATTTGTTGTGTTAGTGGAGCGGGCTTGTAAAGCCGAAGAGCTAGTAAAAGAGAAGAGAAAATCTGAAATGAAGTCTCGTGACTCGAGAAAGAGACAGTGGAATAAGTCATTCCAACCCTCTTCTAAGAAGTCAAGAGATTTCTCCACCCGATCGGCTTCATCCACAGGGTTTTCAAGTAGAAACAATGGTAAACAGTATTCGGGAAATAAGGCACAGACTACTTCAGTCGCTAGTGTGGGGAATGATAAACCGAAATAGTAACATATTCTAGGCCCACATTTAGTATGCTTTTGGATGAATTATCCCTTATTTTATATAAAAATGTGCTCTTAATCCTTTCTTTTGATGTCTTATACTCAGGAAAGCACCCAAGGACAAAAAGAACGAGAAACAGGCTCAAAACGGACCAAAACAGACTAATGAGGAAATCGACACGGCCTGGACTTGGACCCACACGGCCGTGCCAAGTTAATCATCTAGAACACGGTCTAACCCCGACTCACACGGCCGTGTCTCATTGAAGAAATCTGAACACGGCCTGGCCACGATTCACACGGGCGTGTGCCATGGCTGTGCCTCTGCCGTGGAGATTAGCAATTTCATTCGGGAAAGGATACTTAAGGAGAAAGAAACGTATTTCAAAAGCCTATAAATACACCCTAAGTATGACCTATGAAGGGAGCCCAAAGCCATCGTCTAGGGGCGTCGTGCTAGGCCAGAGAAGGGAGATTTTTGGGGATTCACTCGGGGATAGTCAGTTGATCCATCTCAAGAAGCCAGAATTATACTCAAGACGGAGGATCTCTCCTTCAATTCCTTCAGGGGGTTTTAGGGATTTCTTATGTTTTGTTTTATCTTTTCTCTTGAGATGTTTTCCTTTATTGTTAAGAACTAAACCTTTCGGATACCCGAAGGGGATGAAACCTATGATGAATCTTGTTATTGTTTTCTGAATTATATGATAAATACTTAGTTTGTTCTTAATTATGTGAGCTTAATCCAAATTTAATGTGCTTAGGTGGAGGAGGAATAGACCCTGCCTAAGAGTAGATCCAACATAATTAAGCGGAGTTGATCGCACGCCTAAAGATAGAGTGACGAGATTTTGCCGGATTAGGGTGAAACCTAATATGGGAATCCATAGATCGATTTCTTTGCTATTCTAGGGGGTTATTATAAGAGAACGAGAGTTCCACTAATTAACCTAGGGTTAGACGTTATTCGCCTCGAGAGAGGGTTTAATATACGTTAGGGAGTCTTACGGATCAAACTAAGTGAATAAATCATATGGTTCAGTGTTAGATAACAAGTGGAGTCTAGGTGGATTCTTCCTAGGGTATCGTCTAAATCAACTGAGTTTTTCCTAAGTTATTTTCCAAATTCATTCTTCTTTGTCTTAGAGTCTTTAGTTTAGTAGTTAATTAATTTAGATTAGATAAAAAATCTCTCTTTATTTTTAGGCTAGATAATAAAAAGAAAGTTAGTATTAGCACTTTTAGTTCCTTTGGGTTTGATAATCCGGTCTTGCCTAAGCTATACTACTGTTCGATAGGTGCACTTGCCTCAATCGTTGTCGAGTTAGTTTCGTGTTCGATCATTCTTTTATAAATTTTAAAGCTCTGATTCACAGCGATCAAGTTTTTGGCGCCGTTGCCGTGGAACTAAAATATTAAGAAAGCTCTATTTTTATTACTTTAGCCATTATTTTTATTTTTCGCAATTTATTTTTATTTTTAGTTTTAATTTTAAATTTGCTGAATTTTCGTTCTTTCTTTTCCTAGCAGGTACCTCTAGTTTTTGACTAGAAGGAACCCGAGAAGACCTTTAGAATACAACAGTGATATTGAAGCTACCGCTCGAAGAAATCGCAGAGAAATTAGGCGAGCCCTAAATTACCAAGAAGGAGAGCGAGAAGACAGATCGAATCCTACTGAAGGGATGGACGAAAATAATCTTCCACCTCAAGATGTGGCAGAAAATAATGCTCCTCGTACTATGTTTGATTATGCTAAACCTCATTTAACAGGAGCCGAATCAAGTATTGTTAGGCCTGCTATAGCTGTTAATAATTTTGAATTAAAGCCTAACACTATACAAATGATTCAACAGTTTGTTCAATTTGATGGTTTGTAGGACGAAGATCCAAACACTCATATAGCTAATTTTTTTAAAGTTCCGTGACACCTTTAAAATAAATGGCGTTTTTGATGATGCCATACGACTTCGGTTATTTCCATTTTCATTAAAGAATAATGCTAAATAGTGGTTAAACTCGTTACCACGAGGGTCAATCACTACATGGGAACAGATGACCGAAAATTTTTTATTAAAATATTTCCCACCGGCCAAAACGGCCAAATTATGTAATGAGATCTCTTCTTTTGTGCAGATGGATTTAGAGACATTATACGATGCATGGGAGAGATATAAGGATCTCTTGAGAAGGTGTCCACACCATGGTTTACCTTTGTGGCTCCAAGTTCAGACTCTCTATAACAGTGTAAACCCCTCAATGAGACAACTGATTGATTCAGCCGCCGGTGGAACCTTGAATAATAGAACTCATGAGGCAGCCTACGAATTTATAGAAGAGATGTCGCTGAATAACTATCAGTGGCAAGTTAGAAGAATAAGGCCAACAAAAACAGCCGGAGTTTACAACCTCGACGCAGTAACCATGCTATCAAATCATGTAGAGTTGATGAATAAAAAGCTTGATAGTTTGTGTTCTTCGCAACTACATCCAAATATGCAAAGCATGCGCGCAAGTGGAACTGTGGCGAATCCCGAGTACCCACCCTACTAATCGGGCACAGAGAGCGAGCAGATGAACTATATAGGTAATAATTTCGATCTAATAATAACCCATATAGTAATAATTATAATCCGTGTTGGAGGAACCACCCAAATTTTTCGTGGGGAGGACAAGGAAATCAAGGAAATCAAAGACAACAACCTCCTCAAAATTTCCAAAATCAGCCCTATCCACCAGAAAAGAAGCCGAATCTCGAAGAGACGTTGAACAAATTCATAGCATCCACAGAAGCCCGTCTCTAAAAAACTGAGGTAACACTCGACACTCAACAAACATCGATCAAAACGATCGAGAACCAAGTTGGAGGACTTACAAAGGCAATCGGGGAAATTACCCAGTCATTCGGACAAATTGCAAAGATATTATCCGAACGACCGCAAGGGCGTCTACCAAGTAATACTGAAATTAATCTGAAGGAGCAAATCCAAGCCATAACAGCTCAAAAAAATTGAAGTAGACGAACCCAGTCCAACACAAGGAAACGAGGCAGAAAAAGGTAAAGTTGAGGTAAAACAAGAAAAGCCAAAACCGGTAATCAAGGAGTACCAACCTCGCGTACCTTACCCTGAGGCATTAAGAAGAGACGACACAGAAGAACAGTTCGGTAAGTTTCTTAAACTTTTAAAGAAATTACATATTAACTTACCATTACTTGAAGCTATTTCCCAGATGCCAGATTCTAGGAAATTTTTAAAAAAGCCTCTGACAAACAAACGGAAGTTAGATGAGTTGTCACATGTGGAACTTAATGCAAAGTGCTCAGCAATTCTCCAAAATAGACTACCACAAAAGCTAAAAGATCCAGGGAGTTTTACAATTCCATGTTTAATTGGTAGACTAACTGTTGATAATACGTTAGCTGATTTAGGGGCAAGCATAAATGTCATGACTTATAAATTGTTTAAACAATTAGGTCTAGGGAAACCCAAACAAACTAGGATGAGCATTCAATTAGCTAATAGAACTGTTAGAATTCCTAGGGGTATTATCAAAGATGTTCTTGTAAAAATTGACAGATTCGTTTTCCCAGTAGACTTTGTTGTCTTAGACATGGGTGAGCATAATTCGATCCCCCTAATTTTAGGAAGACCCTTTTTAGCAGCTGCCAAGACTAAAATTGATGTTGATGCAGGAGAACTCATACTTTGCGTAGGTAATAAGATAGTCACCATCAAGGCTCTCGACTCGGCTAGAACATTGAGTAATCAAGGTGAGAACGTAAATTCTACTGATAACCATTCGGTTAATCCTTATTTTCAGGAAGCACCAACAAAGAATACCACTGAACCCGATCCTAAACCCCATACCAACAAAGAAATAACTTATGAAGAGGGATCCAGTTCGATGATCTAGACGAGTGGAAGACACACTTCAAGGAGAAATTAGGGATACACGACGAAGAAACGAAACCAAACAATGTAAAACCGAAAGAGCCGCCAGATGAGCTCATAGGAACAACAAACCACTTCAAAATAGGAGATCAAGTATTGATAGAAAAAACTGACCCTCGAATATCTCCTCCGGACCCTAGCACAAACAAAGAAATATCTTTTAGGGTAACCAGTGTTTTCCCACACGGAATAGTCGAGGTAAGTAATCCTATTTTTGGTACTTTTACTGTAAACAAATCTCGACTTCAACTCTTTCACGAAGACAAAATCGATAGCATGAGGAAGGATTTTCACCTCCTAAAACCACCTTGACCATACAAATGAGAGGTAAAGTCTAGCTTAAGACTATAAACTAGCGCTTCTCGGGAGGTAACCCGAGCACTAACATAATTTATTCTCACATTTTACTTTTCTTCTTTTCTTTCTGAACACTTAGTTATAAGCTAACAAGGGGTACAGAATTCCAGGACACACGGCCTTGCACACGGTCGTGTCCGTGGCCGTGTGGACCATAAGAATCCCTGTACTGACATAGCAGAGGCCGTGCAAATCAATTCCAACCACTTTTTGATGTCACGGATCCAACCACTACACCACGGGCACCGACAAAGGGGCACGGTGGTGTCTATAACAAAGGTGAAGCTCTCGACTTTCCAACCACGGCGTAACACGCGCGCGTGCCTTAAACCCGTGCCAACATACTGACTTGTCGAACGCAGGCTAGACACGAGCATGGGGTAACCAACACGCCCTAGAACACAGCCGTGCGAGGCGGTCGTGTGAATCGACACACCCTCTGTCCACGAGCGTGGGAGAGCCTCAGATACAAAATTTTATTTAAACCCCACAGCCCTCCCCCTTCACCCCACCTTCTTCCATCTTATTTTTCTTTCAAAAATCTCTCTCCTTTCCTTAGAAACAAAGCCTCTATCACTCTTGAGGTACAACAAAATCATATCCATGGCAAAGAAGCGTAAAAGGCCAATCTCCTCAAGGGAGACCGATTCACATGAGTTCATGCCAGTAGCTTCATCCAAACGACAAGCCAAGGATATTTGATGCTATCGATTTTTTATTTCATTTTTCTCTTTTGCTTCAATTTCCTTCCCTTTAACAATCTTATGCTTCATTTAGTTTATTTTATCTTAGTTTCTTAATTTTAGGTTCTAAAGGTCGCTAGGGAATCACGCCAGACCACCACCATATCCTCACTTTAGAAATCACATCCAACAATAAGGACTCTACGGTCCATCCATCTTTTCTTTTAATTTTAGTTTCATCTTTATTTTTCTCCACTTTAGCTTGCTTTTCCTTAAGTAGTTAATTAGTATAGTTTTAATTATTATTAGTATATCCTAGCTAATCTTGTATGACCTTCCCAATTTCTTCATCTAGCGCAGGATCGTCACCCAGACCGGCCCCTCCAACGTATTTTCCACATCCTCCAAGGATTCCATCCATAATTCAGGGAGTTTCACTTATCCTCATATCTTCTGATCTGAACATTACATTTATATTATCTATCTTTGTACATTGAGGGCAATGTACATCTTAAGTGTGGGGGGGTGAACAACCTAAAAAGGCACCTAACTTTTTTTCATTATTCTCAAATTTCTGAAATTAGGTGCCAAACTTTTTGCATTATTCTCAAAATCCCTGAATTTAGCCTTGTTTGAAAGTAATTTCTCATATTACTAATTAGGATGAAATTTCTGATGATTTATGATTTTTATTGATATGTTTTAGATTAAGTCATTGATAATTGTGCATTGATAATTAAATTCTATGAGTACTAGAGAATCAAGCATGATAAGTCTTTTTTAAAAAAAAAAATTAGGTTGTCAAACTAAGTTTAAATATTACTTTAAAGTTTGAAATTTACGAGGTTGACATCAAAATACCCATAATTTTTGTGAGTTTTTGAGCCTTATAGAGCATAAATTCTTTTTCTTGCTCACTTTATTGATTATGAGTATGTCAACACTGATTTGTTATTCTAGAACTTGCATCGATTATACATGTCGAGACCATATTTTTTTGATTTGATACACAGAGATGATAAAGGCACCTAGGATCTAACCCACTTACTCCATTAAAAGCCTACCTTTACAAATTAACCCCTAGTGAACCCCTTTTAATCCTAACAACCCTATTTATTGACTCACCCACTAATATTAACCCTAAACCCTTTGTTTTTGTTATCACCATTCCTTTTGACTACCCTTATATCGAGATTTAATTTGATTAATAGCCTAACTATGTTTTTTATTTCAGTTATGTATTTATGATTTGTTCTAAAAAAAGTATATTCATTATTAGTTATGTGATTAAACGAGCTTATACATTTTTAAAATTCCAAATATCGAAGAAAAAGCTCACATTATTAGTATTATTAGTTTTCAATTGATGTAATTATTATTATTGGTTCGTTAGTTCTTAGTTAGGTAATTTGTCAATTCAATCTTGATTCTAACCCTCTAATTCAGCCTTATTCCACACCTTAACCCTAGCCCCGTTACAACCCTAACAAAGACCTTTTGATTTGTGTTTCATCTCATATTTCAGTGGTGGAGATTTGATTTTCATGCAAGCCTATGGGATTAACTCTTCATGTTTGACTTTTGAGTGCCTAAATTTTTAACCTTAAACACTTTGAGTGATTTGAGTGAATCTTTAGTGAGGATGTCAACCCTTGAAAATTTTGAATCAGAGGTAATTTTTATAAAATGAAGGGAAACACCTATGTTTTGTGCTACAAAATATAAGGCTTATAGTGTTTGAATTTTTAGGACACTTTGAGTTGAATTATCCATGTATGAATTATCCCTGAATTATGGTGAAACACTATCAACAACTATTATGAATTGAGGGAAGTTTGTTTTAATTGTAAGTTGAGAATTTTGCTTGAGGACAAGCAAAAGCTTAAGTGTGGGGGTATTTGATAAACCAAAACAGTAACATATTCTAGGCCCACATTTAGTATGCTTTTGGATGAATTATCCCTTATTTTATATAAAAAGGTGCTCTTAATCCTTTCTGTTCATGTCTTATACTCAGGAAAGCACCCAAGGACAAAAAGAATGAGAAACGGGCTCAAAACGGACCAAAACGAGCTAATAAGGAAACTGACACGGCCTGGACTTGGACCCACACGACCATGCCAAGTCAATCATCTAGAACACGGTCTAACCCTGACTCACACGACCGTGTCTCATTAAATAAATCCGAACACGGCCTGGCCACGATTCACACGGGTGTGTGCCATGGCCGTGCCTCTACCGTGGAGAATAGCAATTTCATTCGGGAAAGGATACTTAGGGAGAAAGAAACATATTTCAAAAGCCTATAAATACACCCTAAGTATAACCTAAGAAAGGAGCCCAAAGCCATCGTCTAGGGGCATCGTGCTAGGCCAGAGAAGGCAGATTTATGGGGATTCACTCGGGGATAGCCAGTTGATCCATCTCAAGAAGCCAGAATTATACTCAAGACGGAGGATCTCTCCTTCAATTTTTTCAGGGGGTTTTAGGGATTTCTTAAGTTTTTTTTTATCTTTTCTCTTGAGATGTTTTTCTTTATAGTTATGAACTAAACCTTTCGGATACCCGAAGGGGATGAAACCTATGATGAATCTTGTTATTGTTTTCTGAATTATATGATAAATACTTAGTTTATTCTTAATTATGTGAGCTTAATCCAAATTTAATGTGCTTAGGTGGAGGAGGAATAGACCCTGCCTAAGAGTAGATCCAACATAATTAAACGGAGTTGATCGCACGCCTAGAGATAGGGTGACGAGATTTTCCCAGATTAGGGTGAAACCTAATATGGGAATCCATAGATCGATTTCTTGCTATTCTAGGGGTTATTATAATAGAACGGGAGTTCCACTAATTAACCTAGGGTTAGGCGTTATTCGCCTCGAGAGAGGGTTTAATATACGTTAGGGAGTCTTACGGATCAAACTAAGTGAATAAATCATATGGTTCAGTGTTAGATAACAAGTGAAGTCTAGGTGGATTCTTCCTAGGGTATCGTCTAAATCAACTGAGTTTTTCCCAAGTTATTTTCCAATTTCATTCTTCTTTGTCTTAGAGTCTTTAGTTTAGTAATTAATTAATTTAGATTAGATAAACAATCTCTTTTTATTTTTAGGCTAGATAATAAAAAGAAAGTTAGTATTAGCACTTTTAGTTCCTTTGGGTTCGATAATCCTGTCTTGCCTAATCTATACTACTGTTCGATAGGTGCACTTGTCTCAATCATTGTCAGAGTTAGTTTCTAGGTTTGATCATTCTTTTTATAAATTTTAAAGCTCTGATTCACAGCGATCAGGGAACATTCGATCTGTTAGACCAGAATGCCCACAATGCGATAGACGTCATCTTGGTGAGTGCCGAGCGCATGAAAATGTTTGTTTCAGATGTGGTTTCCAAGACCACTTTATAAAAGGTTACCCGGAGACGATGAAGGAAGAGAGAGCACAGAACTCGAGATCTGAGAGTATGGTCAGAGGAAGACCGTAGAAGAACCCGGGTAGTGGAGCAAGTGGTAGAGGTAACTCTAAAGAGCAGGTTGCGAGACCCGAGGGTAGGGCACCTGCAAGGACGTATGCCATTCGCGCTCGCGAAGAGGCATCTTCTCCTGATGTTATTACGGGTACCTTTTCTCTTCATGATATTAAAGTTATTGCTTTAATAGATCCCAGATCCACACACTCTTACATTTGCATGAAACTAATATCCAGTAATGATTGCCCATTGATGATTAGAGGTCATTATTTTAAAGCAAACCTTATGTTGTTACCATTTGATGAGTTTGACATCATTCTTGGTATGGACTGGTTGACCACTCATTATGTAATAGTAAATTGAGGGAAGAAATATATTGAGATGAGATGTGAGAATGAGGACACTCTCCATGTAGAATCAGACGAACAAGGTAGATCGGCGGTAATGATTTCTCATATGACGGCACGGAAATACATAAGAAAAGGGTATGAGGCATACTTGGCCTTTGTGATGAATGATAGAGAAACAGAGTTAAAGATTGAGTCAGTACCGATAGTATGTGAGTACTTGGATATTTTCCCTGAGGAATTACCAGGACTACCACCAGTTAGAGAGATTGAGTTCAGCATTGAGCTAGCTCCTGGTACTGTACCAATATCTATTACTCCTTATAGAATGGCTCCAACGGAGTTGAGAGAGTTGAAGTCACAGTTGCAAGACTTGACCGATAAAGGTTTTGCAAGATCAAGTTGTTCTCCATGGGGTGCTCCAGTTTTATTTGTGAAAAAGAAAGATGGCACCATGAGATTGTGTATAGATTACCGTCAGCTTAATAGAGTGACAGTAAAGAATAAGTACCCATTGCCAAGGATTGATGATTTGTTCGATCAATTGAAGGGGACCACTGTGTTCTCTAAGATAGACTTGAGATCTGGATACTACCAGTTGAGAGTAAAGGATTCAGATGTATCCAAGACCGCTTTTCGAACGAGGTATGGGCATTATGAATTTTTAGTCATGCCCTTTGGATTGACCAATGCTCCTGCAGTATTCATGGACTTAATGAACTGCATTTTCAGGCCATACCTCGACAAGTTTGTAGTCATTTTTATCGAAGACATATTGATTTATTCCTGAGATGGGAATGAGCATGGTGAGCATCTACGAACGGTCTTGCAGACTTTACGAGAAAATTATCTTTATGCCAAGTTCAGTAAAAGTGAATTTTGGCTCAATGAAGTAGGATTTCTGGGACATATTGTCTCGGGAGGTGGAGTCTGAGTAGATCCAAGTAAGATTTCGGCCATAATGGACTGGAATCCACTGAGGAATGTCTCTGAGATTAGAAATTTTCTAGGCCTAGCTAGCTATTATAAACGATTCATCAAGGGGTTTTCCATGATTGCAACTCCGATGACGAAATTGTTACAGAAAAATGTGAAGTTTGAGTGGATAGAAAGATGCCAACAAAGTTTCGAAAAACTAAAGGCATTATTGACAGAAGCTCCGGTTTATTACAACCTGAGCCAGGGAAAGAGTTCGTGATATACAGCGATGCATCCTTAAACGGATTAGGCTGTGTACTTATGCAAGAAGGCAAAGTGATTGCTTATGCCTCAAGACAGCTAAAGCCCCATGAGAAGAATTATCCGACGCAGGATTTAGAGTTGGCTGCCATAGTCTTCACATTGAAGATTTGGAAACACCATTTATATGGTGAAAGATGTCAGATTTTCATCGATCACAAAAGTTTGAAGTACTTGATGACGCAGAAAGAGTTGAACTTAAGGCAACGGAGATGGTTAGAGATGATAAAAGACTATGAGTTGGTCATTGACTACAATCCCGGAAAGGAGAATATGGTCGTTGATGCTTTGAGTAGAAAGTCCCTATTTGCATTAAGGGCAATGAATTCGCGGATGACTCTATCTGATGATAGTTCTCTTCTAGCTGAGTTGAGAGCTAGACCAATGTTTCTCTAGGAGATCATTAAAGCTCAAAAAGAAGATAGTGAATTGCAAGTCAAGAGAGCTCAGTGCGAGACAGATGTTGAGTCTGATTTCCAGATTAGTCCCAATGAAAGTTTGATGTTCAAAGATAGAACTTGTGTACCGAGAAAGGAGGAGCTTATTCAGAAAATTTTGTATGAGGCAAATAACGGATGTTTATCTGTACATCCGGGTAGTACCAAGATGTATAATGACCTGAAGCAACAGTATTGGTGGCCAAGAATGAAGAAAGATATTTCAGAGTTTGTTTCCAAATGCATGATTTGTCAGCAAGTAAAGGCTGAACACCAAGTACCTTCGGGTTTGCTTCAACCCATTTCAATTCCCGAATGGAAATGGGATCGTACCACCATGGATTTTGTAACGGGTTTACTGTTGTCACCAAGCAAGAAAGATGCTGTATGGGTTGTGGTTGATGACTTACGGCCGTCCCCATTTCATACACATGCAGTGGATTACTCACTCGACAAGTTGGCAAACTTGTATGTTTCAGAAATAGTAAGGCTACATGGAGTTCCTTTGTCAATCATATCGGATAGAGATCCGAGATTCACCTCTAGATTTTGGAAGAAGTTACAAGAGGCCTTAAGTACAAAATTGAGTTTTAGTACAGCTTTTCATCCTCAAACCGACGGTCAGTCAGAGAGGTTAATAAAGTACTCGAAGATATGATCCGGTGTTGTATTCTTGAATTCCAAGGCAGTTGGGAAAAGTTTCTCCCATTAGTAGAATTTGCCTACAATAATAGATTTCAGTCCAGCTTGAAGATGGCACCCTATGAGGTTATTTATGGCGTAAGTGTCGAATGCCGTTATATTGGACTGAACTCAAGGAAAACAAGATTCACGGGGTTGATTTGGTTAGAGAAACCGATCAGAAGGTGAAAGTAATTCGAGAAAGTCTAAAGGCTGCTTCTGACAGACAAAAATCCTACTCGGATTTAAAAAGAAAAGAGATAGAGTATCAGGTCGGGGATAAAGTTTTCTTGAAAGTGTCACCATGGAGAAAGGTTCTCAGATTTTTTCGTAAAGGCAAGTTGAGTCCACATTTTATCGGACCATACGAGATTACTGAGAGAGTTGGGCTGGTAGCTTATCGATTGGCTTTGCCATCAGAGTTAGAAAAGATACATGATGTGTTTCACTTGTCCATGTTGGGACGCTACCGATCAGACCCTTCACATATAATTGCCCCGTCAGAGATAGAGATTCATCTCGACATGACTTATGGTGAAGAACCAGTTAAGATTTTAGCTCGGGAAGTCAAACAGCTAAGAAATAAAAGTATTGCCCTAGTGAAAGTGTTGTGGAAAAGACATGGGATAGAGGAAGCTACGTGGGAACCAAAAGAGAGCATGAGAAACCAGTACCGAAACCTATTTGCTGGTAAAATTTTCGAGGACGAAAATTCCTAAGAGGGGGAGAATTGTAACATCCCGATTTAGGGCCTAGTCGGAATAGTGGTCCGAGACCACAAATCCGAAGTAGTAAAATGAGTTTTGAGGTTTAAGGTATGTTTGCATGATAGTATGAAAGTTTCATGTAGAGATTTTATGAAATTGTCATTGAATGGTCCATTAGGACTAAATTGCAAAAGTTGCAAAATTTGAGATTCTAGAAGCTTTTAGAATGAAATAGCTTTGGAATATTAATTAGAAGTCCTTAAATAGCAATTTGCCCAAATTATATTTTTTGGACAAAAATGGACATGAGTTAGAAATTTTGAAAATTTAGTGAGAAGGGCATTTTGGTCATTTATCAATTAAATAATTAAAAAGGGAAAAATATGACAAAAGTCTTATTCATCTTCTTCCCCTTGTGCCGAAAATTTGAGAGACTCCATAGCTAGGGTTCTTCAATTTTTTGAAGCTTTTTAGTAAGTGCATCCTAGCCCCGTTTTTAATATTCTTCGTATTTTTGGAGTCCTCGTATTATGAATTAGCTATTTATAGCTATAAGTTGAGCTAGAATTCATGTTCATAAATCTACCCATGTATGACATGTTTTTAAAATGATGTTTTATGAAAGATTATGAGAGTTTGATGTTAGATAACCATCTTTTCCTAAATGAATTTCATGAAAAATGCTAGTAAGGACTAGTTTGTAAAAGTTGTGAAATTTGTCATACATGATAGAAATAGTGAGAATTGATTGTTGCTATAGTTAAGAGAATGAATCAGCTAAGCATGAAGTTCACGAAAGTTGAATAAAAATCACTTTACGAGCCTTGGGGCAAAAGTGTAATTATGAGGAAGTTTAGGGGCAAAATGGTAATTTTGTCGAAGTATGAGTTAAGAGTCAATTTAGTCAATGTGTGTACTAAATGAGCTAAATTAATGTTATAGATCAAGAAAAAAGAAGCCTGGATCGAAACCGAGGCAAGAACAAAGTCGAGGACTAAATTGCATTTCTACATACATTTTGTACATTGAGGTAAGTTTGTATGATTTGTAAGCTTTATGATTAATATCATTGAATTGCTTAGTATGATGTAGAATATATCTTAATTCCATGAGATTTTTGATGCTATGCTAAACAAAGAAATCAATGAGATTAAGTATGAGAAAGTCCTGATTGAAGTTGAATTACTTAGGATACTTGATCTATCACATGAGACAAGGAAGTCTGTATAAGACCAAGCCAAGGCATGTCATCGGCAATCAAGCAAGTTATCATGTAAGACCAAGACAAGTCTTGGAATTGAAGAGTTATTATGAGATGAAGACCCATATAAGCCCAAGCCAAGGCATGGCATTGGTGAGTCTCCATGTAAAGATGTCATGTAAGTCCAAGACAAGTCTTGGCATTGAAAAGGTATCATGAGATAGAGATCCCATGTAAGTCCAAGCCAAGGCATGGCATTGGTGAGTAACAAGGAAGATTTCATGTAAGTCCAAGCCAAGGCTCAGCATTAACCCGTTCATGAGTAAAGATACCAAGTAAGACCATGTCACGACATGGCAATGGTAAGTTCCCAATGGAACACACAAGGAAGACTTCGTGTAAGTCCATGTCAAGACATGGCATCGATACCAAGTTGAGAGATCCCATGTAAGACCATATCTAGGGTACCGCTTTGGCATCGAGATATTTGTGAGATGAGATTCAGTATCCTCAGTTATTCATAGTAATTCATCAGGCAAATGAGTAAAGAATAAATGAGAAAGAAATAAAGTTAAACAAGTAAAGCTATCATCAAAGTATGTTAGTCATAGTGAACTAAGAGTATTATTCATGTTATGAATGATGAAGTTAAGATCATGCTTATCTTAACAAAGTATGCTAATCTATATGATTAAGTGATACAGGTACCTTGTTTACCTTATAAACACGAGACTAGTAAGTACCATGATAAGTGTAAGAATCATTAAGAGTAAGTAAGCTCAAGCATGTGAACTTAGCAATGCCTTTGCTTATGATGAATGAGTATTTTAAGTATATATATTTATATATGTTTTTATATGCATTACATGCAAACTTACTAAGCGAAATGCTTACGTCTTTAATTCTTTCTTTCCATGTAGTCGCGCCAAGCTAATCTCGTGGATCATCGTCATCGGAGCTCGGAGCACACTACCAATTGCTATTTTGGTATAGCCAAGTTGTTTATATTAAGTATGGCATGTATAGGAAGCATTTCATTTTGAATTATGTTTTAGAATTAGCCAAAGTGTTGGCTATCAAGCTTAGTACTCTTTTTGTATATGGCAAAAGAGATGGGTCATGAATGATTAAGTATGTATGTTTTTATCTATCAATGAAGTATGCATCCTTGTTCATGTTAGATGTAATACTTGAGTTATTGAATTGAGTATCGGATTGATCTTGATATCAGGGTGGCAATTGGCTTGGAAGATAGCCTCTAGGTGCCCACACGGATAGACACACGGGCATGTGTCTAAGTCGTGTGTCCCCTGCACATTAGTGTTTTAAGTCAGAATAGACCACGGGCTAATCACACGGCCATATGTTTAGGCCGTGTGTGACACACGGTTAGCACATGGGCGTTTGCCCTGGCCGTCTGAAGTCTGCACCTTGCACTTGTAAATTGAATTACCACACGGCTGAAGTACACGGGCATGTGTATGGACCGTGTGGATAAGTCAGAATGCCAAAGTATAGCACACGGGCCAAAGCCACGGGCGTGTCAAGGCCGTGTGAAATTAGTCAGTGTCGACCACGGGTGGAAGACACGGGCATGTCTTAGGGGTACACGGGTGTGTCCCAAGTCACATGGGCGTGTGTCCCCTGTTTCAAGGAAAAGTTCTCGATTGAGTTCCGAAAGTTTCCGGATAGGTGTTTAAGGCCTCGTAGGCCCATGAAACGTATATTTTGATTAAGAAAGAGAAGTTTCTGTTTCGAAACAAAATTTTACAGCCCGTAAGTACATGTTTCCTTAAGTTCAAGTATGGTAATGTCTCGTATCCAGTCTCAGTCTCGGACTTGGGTATGGGGTGTTACAAATAGCATCTTTGAATTGCTTTGCACGTGCCCTTGTGATTGGCCCTCGAGGCAACACCATCGGATCTCGGCTCGGGCTAGTCTCATGATAAGGCGTGCCCGTATCAACAGGCGTGGGAGAAACGAACAGAGCGTCACACGGCCGTGTGATATAACACGCCCAGGGCACACGGGCGTGGGCCGCATCTCTATTTAAACCCCCTTCTTCTGTTCACTTTCTTCCCCAAATATTCTTCCCCCAGACCCTAGCCACCGCACCCCTTTCCGAACACCGCCCTCCTCCTCCACTTTCTTACCCCCTCTTCTCTTCCCCAGCCCAAAACCCCTTTTTTTTCCTTTTCTTTTCATGTTATCTTTCTTCCTTCTTTTTTCCTTCTCCCCTTTCCCTTATTTCTTCTTTACACCGCCACCACACCAACCACCATCCTTACCACCATTGGTCACTCTTTTTCACATTTAATTTTGAATTCATATATATTTTCCATTATTTATTTTTATTTTTATTATCTTTATTATTTTGTTCTTATTCTTCATGCCATTTAGATTTATCTTAGGGTACCATAAGTTTATATTGTTAATTTAAAAATACTACTTTTAGTAGGAATATTTTGTTATTTAGGACTATTTAGATATTACCTATGGTGATGCTTGAACTATTACAAATCATTTTTAGGCACACAATGACTATTACTCGAGGCACGACCAAGGCCGCCATCCTTGCTTTAAAAAAGCGAAAGGATCCCGGCACGGTCTCCCCGTGCGTGACCTCTTTATAGCAGATATACCACAAATTCTTCATAAGTTCATGCCGACTGCTTCATTGACTCAATTCCAAAAAGTTCAAGGTGCTATCAGAGTATCCTCCCCCACCTTCACCGCTGACTACATGCAGCAGGTTTCTTTTCATTGACTCCATCCAAAATTCAAGAAGTTTCACTTCTCTCCATATCTTATGATTTTATTACTATATTACTATTATCTATCTTTGTACATTGAGGACAATGTACATCTTAAGTGTGGGGAGGTTATTTAATCGATTATTAGAAAATCCCTGAATCATGTCTTGTTATTAAGTAATATTCTCATATTACTATTAGAATGAAACTTTTATTGACTTATGATTTTTATTGATATGTTTTGGATTAAGTCATAGGTAATTGTGCATTGATGGTTTAAACTTTAAAGACATTAGAGAATCAAGCACGATAAGTCTATTTTCAGAATTAAAAATTTGTTAAGTTGTTTCCCTAAATTTAAATATTACTTTGAAGTTTGAAATTTGCAAGGTTGACATCAAAAACCATAATTTGTGTGAGATTTTGAGCCTTTTAGAGCATATATTTTTCTTTCTCACTTTATTGGTTATAAGTGTGTCAATATTGATTTGTTATTCTAGAACTTGCTTCGATTATGCATGTCGAGACCACACTTTTGATTTGATATACAGAGATGATAAAGGCACCTAGGATTTAACCCGCATACTCCATAAATAGCCTACCTTCACAATTAACCCCTAGTGAACCCCTTTGATCTTAATAAATCGTTTCTTGATTTACCCCTAATATTAACCCAAAACTCATTTTTTTTTCATTGAGAATTTTTCCCATTGTTTTAACTCCTTTTTGTCGAGATTTGATTTGAGCAGTTGCCTAACTATGTTCTTTATTTCAGTGTTAAATTCTTTCTATTTATTGTACTTGTTCTTATTCTTAAAAAAAACAAAAAAAAAAAAGTTGGAAATATATTCATTATTAGTTCGATGTATTTGAGCTTAAGCGATTCATTTTTACATTTTGAGAAGAAGCTCGTGTTATTAGTGATAAGTTGTAATTATTCAGTATTAGTTTATTTTTCTAGTTAGGTAAATTGTCCATTCAATCTCGATTCTAACCTTCTTTTTCAGCCTTTATCCACACCTTTAACCTAAGCCCCATTACAGCCCTTTTAAAGACCTTTTACAAACCTTTCACATGCTTATTCATATGCTTATATGCAAACTTTATAACTTCATCTATTTGAATCTCATACTTTACATGTACATACATGTACAATTTTCATAAAGAACTCATACCTTTTCGGAATACTATCGAATACTCGATATTTCACACACTGAGTGCCAATACGTACCCGAAGCTATTATAATCTCGCTCACTAAGTGCCATATATAGCCGAAGCTATTTCGAATTGCACACTAAGTGCCATACATAGCCAAAGCTATCTCGAATCGCACACTAAGTGCCATACATAGCCGATTTTTCATCGAACATGACTGTAGTCTCATATATACAATTTATGAAATATCAAAGCATTAAAAGCATAATTATAACAGTGCTTATTACATACGAACTTACCTCGGACGTAAAAACGATAACGCGGATCAACTAATCCGACACCTTGTTCTTCCCTCGATCTAGGTCCGAATTCCATTTTTCTTGATCTAAATATATTCAAAATTAACTTATTTAATCATCTATTCATTAAATTTAATCCAAAACTTACTTTAAAACACATTTATACTTTTGCCCCACATATTTCACATTTTTCACAATTTAGTCCTTATTGCATAAAATCACAAATTAGTGAAATTCACAATAGACCCATGCTAACCGAATTACCATAATGCCCCTAGAAGCCCATAATTTTCATTTATTTCACATTTTAACCAATAACTTTACACATTTCTCAATTTAACCCCTATTTTGTATTTTCACTAAAAATCACTTAACAAAACTTGTTTAACTAACATCAAATATTCATAATCTATCAGTAAACATCAAAATACTCATATATTCATCAATGGAAACATTCAAAATCTTTAACAGTTTTGCAAATTAGTCCCTAGGCTAGCTAGTACTAGCTACAACGATCTCAAAAACATAGAAATCATTAAAAACGGGACAAAAATTGTACCTTAATGAGCTAGGAAAGCTTGGCCGAATGAAAACCTAACCATGGCTACTCTACCCTTCAAAGTTTCGGCTAATGAAGATGATAATCTAATAAAATTAAGCTTTTGTTTTATTTAATTAACTTTTATTTACCAATTACCAAAAATAACCTAAAATGTACATTAAGTATTTCAAATTTACTAAGCCAATATCATCCACTATCATGTTAATGGTCTATTTACAACATAAGGACCTAAACTTTAATGTTCTATAGCTATTTGACACCTTTAGCTAATAGAACATGCATTTTACACTTTACGCTATTTAGTCCTTTCTATCAAATTGACCACTTAAACGATAAAATTTCTTCACGAAACTTTCACACATACATGCTATCATGCTATAAACACTTAAAATAATATTAAAATAAATTTTCAACCTCGGATTTGTGGTTCCAAAACCACTATTCCAATTTAACTAAAAACGGGCTGTTACAACTCTCCGCCCTTAAGGATTTTCGTCACCGAAAATCTTACCAATGAATAGGTTAGGGTACTATTTTCTCATAGCTTCTTCGGGCTCCCACGTAGCCTCTTTGATACCATGACATTGCCATAAGACTTTTACTAAAGCTATGCATTTATTTCTTAGCTCTTTGATCTCTCAACCTAGAATTCTGATCGATTCTTTGTTGTATGACATATCAGGTTGAATTTCGATCTCTGATGGTGAAATCACATGCGATGGATCAGATCTATATCGGCGCAACATCGATACATGAAATACATTGTGAATCTTTTCTAACTCTGATAGTAAAGCTAGTTGATATGCCACTGGCCCTATTCGTTCAATAATCTCATACGGCCCAATGAATCACGAAATTAATTTTCTTTTGCAACCAAAACGAAGTATTTTCTTCCACGGAGATACTTTTAAGAATACTTTATCACCTATTTGAAATTCAATACCTTTTTGTTTCAAATCCGCGTAGGCTTTCTGACGATCTGAAGCTGCTTTCAAACAGTTGCGAATTACTTTCACTTTCTCTTCAGTTTCTCTAACCAAATCAACCCCGTGAATCTGTTTCTCACTAAGCTCAGTTCAGTACAATGGAGTTCGGTATTTACGGCCATACAAAGCTTCGTACGGTGCCATCTTTATGCTCGATTGAAAACTATTATTATACGCAAATTCAACCAATGGAAAATATTTCTCCCATTTACCTTCAAACTCTAAAACACAACATCTGAGCATATCTTCAAGGATCTAAAATACTCTCTCTGACTAATCGTCAGTTTGTGGATGAAAAGCTGTACTAAAATTCAACTTCGTACCCAGAGCTTCTTGCAATTTCTTCCGAAATCGCGATGTGAATCTCGGATCTCTATCTGAAATAATCAAAATTGGTACCCCGTGAAATCTAACGATCTCAGCAATATACAATTCAGCTAGTCTATCGAGTGAGTAGTCAATACGTACCGGAATAAAATGTGTTGATTTTGTTAGTCGATCAACGACAACCCAAATTACATCTTTCTTTTTCGGAGATAGGAGTAATCTCTATACGAAATCCATAGTCACACTATCCCATTTCCACTCCTATATCATCACAGGCTGAAGCAAACCTGAAGGTACTTGATGCTCAGCTTTCACTTGCTGACAAATGAAACACTTTGATACAAACTCAGAAATATCTCATTTCATACCAGACCACCAATACAATTTCTTCAAATCATTGTACATTTTAGTACTCCCAGGATGAACAGATAAACAACCACTATTTGCCTCGTATAAAATTTTCTGAATCAACTTTGGATTTTTTGGCACACAAATTCTATCTCGGAACATCACACAATCATCAGATCCGATTTGGTACTCTGAATCACTAGTCAACTCGCATTGCACTCTTTTAGCTTGCAGTTCACTATCACATTTTTAAGCTTCGTAAATTTGCTGAAAAAATACTGGTTTAGCTTTTAACTCAGCTAAAATCAAACTGTCATCGGATAATGTCAACTATGTATTCATTGCCCTCAGGGCAAACAACGACTTTCTACTCAAAGCATCCACAACTACGTTCGCTTTCCCCAGATCGTAATCTTTCAATAACTCTAGCCATCTCCGTTGTCGCAAATTCAAATCTTTCTGAGTCATAATATACTTTAAACTTTTATGATCAGTGAAGATGTGACATTTTTCACCGTACAAATGATGACGCCAAATTTTTAGTGTAAACACTCTAACGGGCAACTCTAAATCGTGCGTCGGATAGTTCTTTTCATGCGGCTTTAACTGTCTGGAAGCATAAGCTATCACTTTTCCCTTTTGCATCAACACACAGCCCAAACCGTTCAATGACGCATCGCTGTAAATCACAAATTGTTTACCCGACTTAGGTTGAACCAACAATGGCGCCTCAGTTAACAATGCTTTCAATTGATCGAAGCTTTGTTGACATTTCTCGGACCATTCAAATTTACATCTCTCTATAATAATCTGGTCATCAGTGTAGCAATCATTGAGAACCCTTTAACGAAGCATCGATAGTAACCAGCCAATCCCAAAAAGCTTCTGACTTCAGATACATTTCTAGGTAGTTTCCAGTCAATAACTACAGATATCTTGCTCGGATCAACTCGAATGCCATCCGCCGAGACTATATGTCCCAAAAATCCAACTTCCCGGAGCCAGAACTCACATTTGCTAAATTTAGCATATAGCTGCTTATCTCACAAGGTTTGCAACACAATCCTCAAATGCTCGGCATGCTCAGACTCATCTCGTGAATAGATCAGAATATCATCAATGAACACAACAACAAATCTATCTAAATACGATCTAAAAATATGATTCATCAAATCCATAAAAATGGTAGGAGCATTAGTTAGTCCAAAAGGCATAACAAGGAATTCATAATGTCCGTACCTCGTTCTGAACGCAGTTTTCGGCACATCTGAGTCTTTAACTCACAACTGATAATAACCAGATCTCAAGTCAATCTTTGAAAACACTGTTGCACTTTTCAACTGATCAAACAAATCTTCTATTCTCGGCAATGGATACTTATTCTTTATTGTAACCTTATTCAGCTGACGATAATCAATACACATTCTCGTTGATCCATCTTTCTTCTTAACAAACAAGACTGGCACACCCCAAGGCGAAAAACTTGGTCGTGCAAAACCTCTATCTGTTAAATCTTGCAATTGAGCTTTCAACTCTTTCAACTCTATCGGAGCCATTCTATACGGAGCTATTGATATCGGTGAAGTTCCCGGTATTAACTCAATGGCAAACTCTACCTCTCTGACTGGTGGCAATCCCGGTAATTCTTCTGGAAATACATCTGGATATTCACAAACTACAGGCACTGATTCTATCTTCCTTTCAGACACTTTGGTATCTAAAACATATGCTAGATACGCGTCACAACCTTTTCTCACATATCTCTATGCCTACATTGATGAAATCACTATTGGCAATCCACCCGACTCATCAAATTCAATCCGAAGAATTTCATTATTCTAATAATTTAATTCTATAATCTTTCGTCTACAGTTTATAATAGCGTCATGTAGAGTTAACCAATCCATACCCAGAATTATATCGAACTCATCAAATGGCAAAAGCATCAAATCAGTCAAAAAACAGTAACCTCGAGTCATTAAAGGACAGTTCTTGCATACTTTGTCAACTAGAATATACTTGCCTAAGGGGTTCGATACTTTAATCATAAATTCAACCATTTCAACAAGCAATTTCTTACTAGACACTAAATTCTGACAAATATATGAATGTGTCGATCCAGGACCAATTAAAGTAATCACATTAGTGTCATAAAGAGAGAAGGTACCAGTAATAACATCTGGTGACGATGCTTCTTCGTGAGCGCGAATAGCGTAGGCTCTGGCAGTGCTCTAGGCTCAGATCTCACAATGGAGTCCATTGTCACTCCTCGACTACCACTCACATTCCCAGCATTTCTTTGTGGTCTTCCTCTAGTCGACATATTACTCGGTCTCACATTTTAAGGTCTATCTTTCTCAACCATCTCAGGATAGTCTTTAATAAAATGATCTCGTGAACCACAACTGTAACAACCTTTTTTATTATTTTTCACCCAACAATCTCCAAAATGTTGTCTTCCACACTGTTGACACTCGGGCTTGGTATCTTTTACATTGCCAACACTTGATACTGATGTAGCTTGAGCTTTAGGGCTGGTATATTGCCTTCTGCGATATCTATTGGAATATCCCGCTGAAGTGGTCGATCGGTTAAAATGATCTCTTGATTTCTTTGACGAGGAATTATAAGGTCTACTCATTGATCTCTTCCTCGAATCTCTTGCCTCTAAATCAGCCTTTCTCTTTTATCAATTAAAATCATCAGCTTTGCAAGCCCGATCGACTAACACAACAAACTCTTTCAAATCTAATATTCTGACTAAAAGTTTAATATCTTCGTTCAACCCATCAACAAAATGCTTGCACATAATCTCTTCGGTAGAAACATACTCTCGAGCATATTTACTTAATCGTACAAATTCTCTTTCATACTCTGTCACGGTCATTCGACCCTGTTTCAATTCTAGAAACTCTTTGTGTTTTTGATCCAAAAACCATTGACAGATGTATTTCTTCCGGAACTCGGTCTGAAAGAACTCCCAGGTGACTCTCTCTCTCGGTACCACTGATACTAACGTATTCCACCACTAATACGTAGAGTCTCTCAGAAGGGAAATAACACACTTTAAGCATTCAGCCGATGTACAAGAAAGTTGATCAAACACTCAGATCGTATTTTCAAGCCAAAACTCAGCTCTCTCAGGGTAATCATCAACATTAGCTCTGAACTCTTTAGCCCCGTGTTTGCGAATCTTATCAACTAGAGGTTTATTTAATCTTAAAAGCTCAACTCCTTGAGGAGCTACGGGTACAGGATGGGGATTAGGAAGGGGTGGAGGTTTTTGAGCAGCCGGGTTGGTTCGGATATACTACGTGAACCATTCGTTCATCATTTGGAAGAAGACTTCTTTAGCCTCTCCTCCCTGACTGCCCGTTACAGGTCTAGAATCAGACGGTGTTGTCCCTTGAGCGGAAGCAAGCGCATTACTCTCAACCTCATCAGCATTAGCTCGATTGGGATCCATTTGCTATATGAAAACACATTTTAAAATGTCAGGAGTCATCACATTATTACAGTTTATATATGGCATGCATAGCTAGACTGTCACAGGCGCTACGTTAGTCCTAGAATTGACTAAACCGTCGCTCTGATACTAATAAATGTAACACCTCTAACCCATATTCAACGTCAAAATAGGGTTACGGAGCATTACTGGACTTACAACACTTATAAACATACATTTCATATACTATTTATCAATTCAAATACAATTCAATCATAATCAATCATAGTGTCCCTTAAACGAGCCTACGAGGCCTTAAACATGCATTGAGAGTGGTTCGGGACTAAACTGATAACTCAGGAAATTTTTCAACACTTACAATTTTTTCTCTAAAATAGGGGACACACGCCCGTGTGACCAGGTCGTGTAAGACTAGACACGTCCGTGTCACAGACCATGTGGATAATCGAAAGGGGATCACATGGTCATGTCCCAGCCCGTGTCGTACCCCGTGTCCAAACAAGTGAGGTTACTGACTTGGGTCACACGGCCAACCACACGCCCGTGTGTCTAGCCCATGTGCCCTTGAAGTGGCACACACGCCGCGTGTGCGGGCCATGTGCTAGGCGTGTCAATCACATGCGATATACTGAATTATGCAACACGGCCAAGTCACACACCCGTGTGCTAGGACGTGTGCCAATTAGGGGGTATACTGACTTGTACCACACGGCCGATCACACGCACGTGTATGAGACCGTGTGGTGCATAGTGACTTCATTTCAATCTCAACACTACGGGACACACGGTCGTGTAACATGACCGTGTGTCACACATGGCTGAGACACACGCCCGTGTCTCTGTCCGTGTGGACAAAAATAGGCTATTTACCAAGCCAAATTGCCACCCAAATTGTGCTCACCTAAACCAAATTCCAGTGGCACCAAAAACATAACACTTAAAGGCATTATTGATAAACCGTAATAGTAACATATTTTAAGCCCACATTTAGTATGCTTTTGGATAAACTATCCTTTATTTTATGTCATTTGGTGCTTTTAATCCTTTCTTTTCATGTTATATACGCAGGAAAGCACCGGAGGATGAAAAGAACGAGAAACGGGCTTAAAACGGGCCAACTGGGCCAAAGCACGAAATCGACATGACCTGGACCCAAGACCACACGGTCGTGCCTCCTTTATAATCTCAAACACGGCCTAGCCATGATTTACACGGCCGTGCCTCATCAACGAAGTCCACACAGCCTGGCCACGACTTACACGGGCGTGTGCTAGAGGTCGTGTCCCTGCCGCGGGCAAGAGGAGTTTTACTCGTAATAGGATGCTTGGAGGCAAAGAAACACAATCCAAAGTCTATTTAAACACCTTAGTAAGAATCCTATTTGAATTAGGATACTTAGGGGCCAAGTAGGGTATCTTAAAGTCTATATAAACACCCAAGGAGGCAACTTGAAAGAGGAGTTCGGCAGAAGCCTTCTGCCAGGGCTTTAGTCGAGGGCGGTTAGCTTGGCCAAGGAGCCAAACCAAAAAGGTCAGATTTGTGGGAAACTCTTAAGGGATAGCCAGTTGATCCATCTCCAGAAGCCGGAATTCTACTCAAGACGGAGGATCTCTCCTTCAATTCCTTCAGGGAGTTTTAGGGATTTCTTATGTTTTGTTTTATCTTTTCTTCGGAGATGTTTTTCTTTATTATTATGAACTAAACCCTTCAGATACCTGAGGGGGATGAAACTTAGATGAATCTTGTTATCGTTTACTGAACTATATGATAAATATTTGACTTGTTCTTAATTATGTGTTCTTAATTCTTATGTTGATATTTCGCGGATATTGATTCAAGTTTGATGTGCTTAGGTGGAGGAGCAAAAATCCCTGCCTAAGAGTAGATCTAGCATTATTAAGCGGAGTTGATCGCGCGCCTAGAGATAGGGTGACGATATTTTGCTGGATTAGGGTGAAACCTAATAAGGGAGTCCATAGATCGAGTTAATGCAATTCTAAGGATTTTAATTAGAAAGAGATTTCAATTAATCAACCTAGGGTTAGACGTTATTCGCCACGAGAGAGGGTTTAATATACATTAGGGAATCTTACGGATCAAGTCAAGTGAATAAATCGTCTGGTTCAGAGTTAGATAACAAGTGAAGTCTAGGTGGATTCTTCCTAAGGGTATCGTCTTAATCAACTGAGTTTTTCCCAAGTATCTCCCCAATTCATTCTTTTTGTCTTTACGTCTTTAGCTTAGTAATTAGTTAATTTAGATTAATAAACAACTTCACTTATTTTAGGCTAAATAATAGAAAGAAAGTTAGTATTAGTACTTTTAGTTCCTTTGGGTTCGACAATCCGGTCTTGCCTAAGCTATACTACTATTCGATAGGTGCACTTGCCTCAATCGTTGTTATAGTTAGTTCCAGGATCGATCATTATAAATTTAAAACTCTGAAATACAACGATCAAGTTTTTGGCGCCGTTGCCGGGGAAGTAAAATATTAAGAACACTCTATTTTTATTACTTTAGCCATTTTTTTTTATTTTTGCAATTTACTTTTATTTTTATTTATTTTTTATCGTAGTTTTAACTTTTCTCATTTTCTTTCTTTCTTTTTCCTAGCAGGTACCTCTAGTTTATGACTAGAAGGAACCCGAGAAGACCACTAGTATCTGACAGTGATATTGAAGCTACCGCTCGTAGAAATGCGAGAGAAATTAGGCGAGCCTAAATTACACGTAAGAAGAGCGAGAAGACAGATCCAATCCTCTTTGAAGGGATGGACGAAAATAATCCTCAACCACAAGATGTGGGGAGAATAATGCTCACAGTACTATGTATGATTATGCTAAACCTCATTTAACAGGAGCGAAATCAAGTATTGTTAGGCTTCGCTATAGCCGCTAATAATTTTGAATTAAAGCCTAACACTATAAAAATGATTCAACAATTTGTTCAATTTGATGGTTTACGGGGATCGAAGACCCAAATACTCATATAGCTAATTTTTTAGAGTTACGTGATACCTTCAAAATAAATGGCGTTTCGATGATGCCATACGACTTGATTATTTCCCTTTTCATTAAGGAATAAAGCCAAACGATGGTTAAACTCGTTACCACGGGTCAATCACCACATGGGATCAAATGATGGAAAATTTTTTATTAAAATATTTCCCACCGCCAAAACGCCAAATTACGGAATGATATCTCTTCTTTTGTGCGGATGGATTTAGAGACATTATATGACGCATGGGAGAGATATAAGGATCTCTTGAGAAGGTGTGCGCACCATGGTTTACCCTTGTGGCTCCAAGTCCAAACTTTCTATAACGGTGTAAACCCCTCGACGAGGCAACTAATTGATTCACCACGGTGGAACCACGAACAATAAAACTCCACGAAGCGACCTATGAGTTTATTGAAGAGATGTCACCGAATAACTATCGGTGGCGAGTTACAAGGACCAAACCAAGAAAATCAGCGGAGTTTTCAACATCGATGCATAACCATGCTATCAAAGACAGGTAGAGATGATGAATAAAAAGCTTGATAGTTTGTGTTCTTCGCGGTACATCCATGTCTGCGGTCGACGTAAGTGGAACCGTGGCGAATCCTCGAGTACCCACACTACCAACCGACACGAGAGAGCGAAACAGATAAACTATATAGGTAACAATTTCAGATCTAATAATCCCTATAGTAATAATTATAACCCAGGGTTGGAGGAACCACCCAAATTTTTCGTGGGGAGGTCAAGGAAATCAAGGAATTCAAAGACAACAACCTCCTCAAAATTTCAAAAATCAGCCCTATCCGCAGGAGAAGAAGCTGAACCTTGAAGAGATGCTGACAAGATTCATGGCATCCACAGAAAACCGTCTCCAAGACACTGAAACCACCCTTAAGACCCAACAAGCATCGATCAAAGGGATCGACAGCCAAGTTAGGGAAGTCAATAAGTCAGTTGAGGAAGTTTCTAAGTCAGTTGGACAACTCACGAAGCTGATGTCTGAACGATCGCAAGGGCGTCTACCAAGCAACACTGAGATTAATCCAAATGAGCAAATCCAAGCCATAACAACTCAAGAAAGTGAAGGATTAAACGAACCCAGTCCAATACAAGGAAACGAGGTAGAAAAAGGTAAAGTTGAGGTAACACAAGAAAAACCAAAACCGGTAATCAAGGAGTACCAACCTCGCATACCATATCCCAAAGCATTAACGAGAGACGACACAGAGGAACAGTTCGGTAAGTTTCTTAAACTTTTAAAGAAACTACATATTAACTTACAGCTACTTGAAGCTCTTTCACAGATGTCAGATTCGAAGAAATTTTTAAAACATCTCTTGACAAACAAACGCAAATTAGACGAGGATCCACATGTGGAATTAAACGCAGTATGCTCAAAGAATGTTACAAAATAGACTACCACAAAAGCTAAAAGATCCAGGGAGTTTTACAATTCCATGTTTAATTGGTAGACTAACTGTTGATAATGCGTTAGCTGATTTAGAGGCAAGCATAAATTTCATGCCTTATAAATTGTTTAAACAATTAGGTCTAGGGAAACCCAAACAAACTAGGATGAGCATTCAATTAGTTGATAAAACTGTTAGAATTCCTAGGGGTATTATCGAAGATGTTCTTGTAAAAATTGACAAATTCATTTTCCCAGTAGATTTTGTTGTCTTAGACATGGATAAGGATAATTCGATTCCCTTAATTTTAGGAAAAACCTTTTTAGAAACTGCCAGGACTAAAATTGATGTTGATGCAGGAGAACTCATACTTCGTGTAGGTAATGAGACGGTCACCCTCAAGGCTCTCAACTCGACTAGAATATCGAGTAATCAAGGTGAGAACGTAAATTCTACAGATAACCATTCGGTTAACCCTTATTTTCAGGAAGCACCATAAAAGAATACAACTGAACCCGATCCTAAACCCCATTCCAACAGGGAAGTAGTTCATGAAGATCGAAGGATTCAGATCGATGATCTAGACGAGTGGAAGACACACTTTAAGGAAAAATTAGGGATACACGACGAAGAACCGAAACCACACAAGGTAAAACCGAAGGAGCCCCCAGAAGAGCTTATAGGGACAACAAACCACTTCAAAATAGGAGACCAGGTACTGTTAGATAAGGCAGATCCTCGAACATCTCCTCTGGACCCTAAAACAAACAAAGAAATACCTTTTAGGGTAACAAGTGTTTTCCCATATGAAACAGTCGAGGTAAGTAATCCTATTTTTGGTACTTTTACTATAAACGCATCTCGACTTAAACTTTTTCACGAGGATAAAACTGATAGCATGAGGAAGGACTTCCAACTCCTCAAACCACACTGATGATGCAAACGAGAGGAAAGACTAGCTTAAGACTATAAACGAGCGCTTCTCGGGAGGCAACCCGAGCACTAACCCCATTAACTTTTACATTTTTATTTTTTCTTATTTATTCTATTTTATTCTATTTTATCCTTTCTTTATAGTATCTAGCTTTAAACTAACCAAAAGTGCAGATTTCTAGGCCACACGGCCGTGGCCGTGTGGATGCCCCGGATCGCCGTACTGACATAGCAGAGGTGGTACGAGTCAGAGAGAATCAAATCTTTGAGTCACGGACTCCAACCACCGCCCCACGGGCACCGATAGATGCCACGACCGTGCGACGTGGCTGTGGAAGACACTGACTTATCACCAACGGGCGTGGCAATCTGTAAAACGGGCGTGGGTGAACCAACACACCTAGACACACAGTCGTGCGAGGCGGCCGTGTGAATCGACACGCCTAAGGCGCACGGGCGTGGGGTTGTACCAGGTTTGAAAATCTATTTAACCCCCCTCCCTTCCCTCTTCTCCTACTAACTTTCAACCTTCAACTTTTCATTTTTTTTCCTACTCCTTTTCTCTATACCCTTAAGCTACACCAAAACAATTCCAAAAAAGCGGAAGAAGCCAAGCAAAGCCTCCCTGAGGGAGACCGATTTATATAAGTTCATGCCGGCCGCTTCAATCACACGGCAAGCCAAGGAGGTTGAAGGCCATTTCATTTTTATCTCATTTTTCTCTTTTGCTTCAATTTCCTTATCTTTACTCCTCTTCTGCTTAACTTAGTTTATTTTACTTTAGTTTCTTAATTTTAGGATCTAAAGGTCACTACTCTGAAAGCACCACACCTCATACCACCGCCAAACACCTCCGCATGACCTTAGAGGTCATAACCACCTCGCGAACCATCCAACAATAAGGATCATACGGTCCATTTATCTTTTCTTTTAATTTTAGTTTCATCTTTATTTTTCTTCACTTTAGCTTGCTTTTCTTTAATTATTTAATTAGTATAGTTTTAATTATTATTATTATATCCTGGCTAATCCTCCATGAGCTACCCAATTTCTTCATCTAACGCAGGATCGTCATCAAGAACGCCCCTCCAACTTATCTTTCACCTCCAATTCAAGGATTTCATCCATAATTCAGGAAGTTTCACTTCTCTCCATATCTTTTGAATTTCTACTTAATTGTCTAATATATAACTTTGTACATTAACGGCAATGTACATCTTAAGTGTGGGGCGGTGAACAACCTAAAAAGGTGCCTAACTTTTTGCTTTATTCTCAAATCCCTGAATTTAGTCTTGTTTTTAAGTAATTTCCTCATATTACTAATTAAGAAGAAATTTCCATGGTTTATGATTTTTATTGATATGTTTTAGATTAAGTCATTGATAATTGTGAATTGATAATTAAATTTTAAGATACTAAAGAATCAAGCATGATAAGTCCATTTTTTTAAATTAAAATTTACTAGGTTGTCGAACTGAGTTTAAATATTACTTTGAAGTTTGAAATGTACGAGGTTGATGTAAAAAATACCCATAATTTTTGTGAGTTTTTGAGCCTTATAGAGCATATATTCTTTTTCATGCTCACTTTATTGATTATGAGTATGTCAACATTAATTTGTTATTCTAGAACTTGCCTCATTTATACATATCGAGACCACACCTATGATTTGATATACAGAGATGATTAAGGCACCTAGGTTTTAACCCATTAAAAGCCTACCTTCACAATTAACCCCTAGTGAACCCCTTTTAATCCTAACAACCCTTTTTATCGACATAACCACTAATATTAACCCAAAACCCTTTGTATTTGTTATCACCATTCTTTTTCGACTTCCCTTATATCGAGATTTGATTTGATTAAGCTACCTAATTATTTCATCTTAGTATATGAATAGATGTATTATAAAAAAAATATTCAGTATTAGTACAATGAAAGGCGAGCTTGTACAGTTAAAGTCTATTTATTGAAGAAGAAGCTCATATTATTAGTTTAAAGTTTCAATCCATTATGTAATTATTTTCAATCTCGATTCTAACCTTCTAATTTAGCCTCTATCCACACCTTAACCCTATCCCCGTTACAACCCTAACAAAGACCTTTTGATTTGTGCATCATCTCATATTATAGTGGTCGAGATTTGATTTTCAGGCAAGCCTATGGGATTAACTTTTCATGTTCGACTTTTGAGCGCTTTTTCCTGAACCTTAAACACTTTGAGAGATTTGAGTGAATCTCTAGTGAGGATGCCAATCCTTGTCGGTTTTGAATTAAAGGTAATTATTTAGATAAGGGGAGACGCCTATATTTTCGAGCTACAAATTAATGACTTAGATTGTTTGAATCTTTAGAACTCTTTGAGTTAAATTATCCATGTATAAATTATCCTTGAATTATGATGAAACATTATTAATGACTATTATGAATTATGGAAAGTTCGTTTTAATTCTAAGTTGAGAATTTTTCTTGAGGACAAGCAAAAACTTAAGTGTGGGGGTATTTGATAAACCGTAATCGTAACATATTTTAAGCCCACATTTAGTATGCTTTTGGATGAATTATCCCTTATTTTATGTCATTTGGTGCTCTTAATCCTTTCTTTTCATGTTATATACTCAGGAAAGCACTGGAGGATGAAAAGAACAAGAAACGAGCTTAAAATGATGGGCCAAAGCACAAAATCGACACGGCCTGGACCCAAGACCACACGGCCGTGCCTCCTTTAGAATCTCGAACATGGCCTGGCCACGATTTACATGGCGGTGCCTCATCAACGAAGTCCACACGGCCTGGCCACGACTTACACGGGCGTGTGCTAGAGGCTGTGTCCCTGCCGCGGCCAAGAGGAGTTTTACTCAGAATAGGATGCTTGGAGGCAAAGAAACACAATCCAAAGTATATTTAAATACCTTAGTAAGAATCCTATTTGAATTCGGATACTTAGGGGCCAAGTAGGGTATCTCAAAGTCTATATAAACACCCAAGGAGGCAACTTGAAAGGGGAGTTCGGCAGAAGCCTTTTGACAGGGCTTTAGTCGAGGGCGGTTAGCTAGGCCAAGGAGCCGAGCCAAAAAGGTCAGATTTGTGGGAAACTCTCAAGGGATAGCCAGTTGATCCATCTCCAGAAGCTGAAATTATACTCAAGACAGAGGATCTCTCCTTCAATTCCTTCAGGGAGTATTAGGGATTTCTTATGTTTTGTTTTATCTTTTCTTCGGAGATGTTTTTCTTTATTATTATGAACTAAACCCTTCAGATACCTGAGGGCGATGAAACTTAGATGAATCTTGTTATCGTTTACTGAACTATATAATAAATATTTGACTTGTTCTTAATTATGTGTTCTTAATTCTTGTGTTGATATTTCGCGGATATTGATTCAAGTTTGATGTGCTTAGGTAGAGGAGCAAAAGTCCCTGCCTAAGAGTAGATCTAGCATAGTTAAGCGGAGTTGATTGCGCGCCTAGAGATAGGTTGACGATATTTTGTCGGATTAGGGTGAAACCTAATAAGGGAGTCCATAGATCGAGTTAATGCAATTCTAGGGATTTTAATTAGAAAGAGATTTCAATTAATCAACCTAGGGTTAGACGTTATTCGCCTTGAGAGAGGGTTTAATATACATTAGGGAATTTTACGGATCAAGTCAAGTGAATAAATCGTCTGGTTCAGAGTTAGATAACAAGTGAAGTCTAGGTGGATTCTTCCTAAGGGTATCGTCTTAATCAACTGAGTTTTTCCCAAGTATCTCCCCAATTCATTCTTTTTGTCTTTGCATCTTTAGCTTAGTAATTAGTTAATTTAGATTAATAAACAACTTCACTTATTTTAGGCTAAATAATAGAAAGAAAGTTAGTATTAGTACTTTTAGTTCCTTTGGGTTCGACAATCCAGTCTTGCATAAGCTATACTACTGTTCGATAGGTGCACTTGCCTTAATCGTTGTTATAGTTAGTTCCAGGATCGATCATTATAAATTTAAAACTCTGAAATACAACGATCAATTATACAACCTCAATCATACATCATTCATACCAAAACACATATATCAATCAACTTACTAAGCCTTTACCCAAATTACAACACTTTGCACTAAATCACAAACATAGCCAATCTCAATTCATCAACCATTAGCTACCTTTAGAATTATATTAAACCAACCATTTTCAAACAAACATGAACCACATCACTAAGAAGTATTAGCACACATATATATATGCACATCACATAATAGCCAAAATAAGCCAAATCACATGGCTAACATACAACCAAATATATAATATAAACAAGCCAACACAAATGGCCAAAATCATGATACAATACCAAAATAACTCAAAGTCCCTATAAATGCCATATGACCAAACCATAAGTTCAAAAGTACCAAAGTGACGGTAGGATAGTGTAACGTATCCTCCGACGATCCTCGAATCTGAGCTAGCTTTGAAATCACTATAAGACATGGAAAAATAAACAAAGTAAGCTTTATAGCTTAGTAAGCTCGTATGATATAAACTTAACTAATCACAAATACACCATTCATCAATTTAAACATATTAACATGTAATTCATGATTACTAAATAACCTTTCACATGCTTATTCATATGCTTATATGCAAACTTTATAACTTCATCTATTTGAATCTCATACTTTACATGTACATACATGTACAATTTCGTAATGAACTCATACCTTTTTGGAATACTGTCGAATACTCGATATTTCGCACACTGAGTGCCAATATGTAGCCGAAGCTATTATAATCTCGCACACTAAGTGCCATATATAGCCGAAGCTATTCCGAATCGCACACTAAGTGCCATACATAGCCGAAGCTATCTCGAATCGCACACTAAGTGCCATAAATAGCCGATTTGTCGTCTAACATGACTGTAGTCTCATATATACACTTTATGCAATACCAAAGCATTAAAAGCATAATTATTATAGTGCTTATTACATACGAACTTACCTCGGACGTAAAAACGATAACGCGGATCAACTAACCCGACACCTTGTTCTTCCCTCGATCTAGGTCTGAATTCCATTTTTCTTGATCTAAATATATTCAAAATTAACTTATTCAATCATCTATTCATTCAATTTAATCCAAAACTTACTTTAAAACATATTTACACTTTTGCCCCACATTTTTCACAATTTAGTCCTTATTGCATAAAATCACAAATTAGTGAAATTCACAATAGACCCATGCTAGCCGAATTACCATAATGCCCCTAGCACCCCATAATTTTAATTTATTTCACATTTTACCCAATAACTTTACACATTTCTCAATTTAACCCCTATTTTGTATTTTCACTAAAAATCACTTACCAAAACTTTTTTAACTAACATCAAATATTCATAATCTATCATTAAACATCAAAATACTCATATATTTATCAATGGAAACATTCAAAATCTTTAAAAATTTTGCAAATTAGTCACTGGGCTAGATAGTACTAGCTGCAACGATCTCAAAAACTTAGAAATCATTAAAAACGGGACAAAAATCGTACCTTAATGAGCTAGGAAAGCTTGGCCGAATGAAAACTTAACCATGGCTACTCTTTCCTTCAAAGTTTCGGCTAATGAAGATGATAATCTAATAAAATTAAGCTTTTGTTTTATTTAATTAACTTTTATTTACCAATTACCAAAAATAACCTTAATGTACATTAAATATTTCAAATTTACCAAGCCAATATCATCCACTATCATGTTAATGGTCTATTTACAACATAAGGACCTAAAATTTAAGGTTCTATATCTATTTGACACCTTTAGCTAATAGAACATGCATTCTACACTTTACGCGATTTAGTCCTTTTTATCAAATTGACCATTTAAACGATAAAATTTATTGACGAAGCTTTCACACATACATGCTATCATGCTGTAAAACTTAAAATAATATTAAAATAATTTTTCAACCACGGATTTGTGGTTCTAAAACCACTGTTCCGATTTGAATAAAAATGGGCTGTTACATGAGTTTCCTGACATGGCTCACTTGAACTCTCTGTTACCTGATCCAGTGCTCCCTGATATTATCTCTTTGAAGATATTTGATAAGCTCTATGAGCTTTCTGAGTAAAATTCTTATGAGTTCCAGATTAGCCCGGATAAAAGTCCTGTTACATGGTTACATGGCTCTTCTGAGCATCCTGATATGTGGCTCGAGAGTGTGCTTCCTGATTAAGTACCTTAATAGGTACCCCTGATTAAGAATTGACGGTTTACTTATTTGTACACCTTGAGTGTACTTGTAATATCCCGGGTTAGGGGGCTATTTTGTTGTTGCATGATATTGCATGTGTTGGTGAGCTGTGTTGCAGTCGGTGTAGTGTCGGGGCTTAATTGTAGGCTAGGAGTGTGCCTGAGTAGGTAGGAAAATTTTAGTTTTTAGGCTTAGGTGAGAGGAGCTGAAGAAGCTGGGGTTAATAAGTATTCTTTGGTGAATCTTAGCACAAGAAAGGAGCTGGTGGAGTGGCAAGCTAGGCGCCACTAGGGGGTTTGGATTGGCGTCACTTGCAGGAGGGAGAGGTCCTGTGTTCAAGCTGTGGAATGCTCCCATTTTGGCATTCTTTTTGGACGGCATGAAGGGAGGAGTTGGTGGCAATTTGAACTCTGGTGATGACCTAGTCAATTGGTGGAATGGTGGGTGGAGAGTGATTTGTGGAGGAGGACTTGGTCAAGGTGATTTGAAATGGTGGCTTGGAGTGTTTAGGGGGATTTTGGCCGAATTTTAGGAGTTTTGGGGGGGAGTGTGGACGGCTGGTATGGGATTTTGGGTGTGCCGAATGTCATTTTGACATTATTGGTGATTTCGGTCTTGAGTTAGCAAGTTCTCTCTTTTTGTCAAAGTAAGCCGATTCTTCTAAGGCATTTCTCTCATTTTCTTCACTCCTTCAAGCCGAAATTCTAAGTGAGTTCTTCATACTTTCTTTTGCAAACCAAAAGCTCAATCTCTCTTTTGCCGATTGTGTTGCCTTTTGAGTTGGTGGCGAAAGTTCCCAACCATCTTCCTTTCTTTTATTCATTGGTTGAAACCAAAATTAGTAATCTTTCTTTCTCATATTTTCATTCTTCTACAACTCTTGTGCCGAATCCATATCTCCTCTTTAGCCAAAACTTCTAATTGTTCTTATCATTTCATTAAACCGAAACCTTATCATCTTGTTCCCTTAAACCTTCATTTTATTTTCTTTCTTTTCCCTATACCCTTAGCCGAAACTTTACCTATTTCTCATCTTCTCTCTTTGCTCTCAAAGCCGAACATAGGTGTGTTAAACACCTTGGCCGAATCCTCTTTTCTTTTGCTTAGTGTGTTAGCCGAATTTCCCCTCTCTCCTAGTGGTGTTCATCTTGGCCGAATTCTAGAGAAGTGTTGATCTTGTTGGGGTTTGTTTTCAATCGATTGGAGTTAGGTAAGTGCTTGGCCGAATGGCCATTTCTCCTCTCTCTTGTGCTTTATTATGTTGGGTTGGTTAAGAGCCGATTTTGGGTTCGATTGAAAGGAATTAATCTTTTGTTAATCATCGCATTATAGGGCCTTTGGATTTTGGAAGCAAGCAATAGGAGTCTTCTTTCTCTGTTAATCGTTGGTAAGTGGTGGCAAGAGTTGATGTTATCAAGTCTATTCTCTTAGTTCTCGTTTAGTCAAGTTACAAGAGACTAATATTTCTTCTTAATAGGGTGTGCCGTTTGCTTTAAGAGGAACCATTATTGGTTCGGGTTTGGTAGGAAACCAAATCAAGTGTAAGGTAAGGGTTAAGCGTTAACCCTCTTGATCTATTTGGTTTTGGCCGAATGGTATTGGTGACTAATCTATGTTTGGCCGATCATAGGAGCAAGGATTCGAGGCCCTAGATCGGTTCGTTGAGTTTTAAGCTTGTGTTTGAACAGTGTGTAACTAACACACCCACACTTGGTAATATTATTAATAACTCGATTGCTTTGTAAAACCAAAACAAGATGATGGATTAATTGGTACCCAAGTGGGGTATATGTACGGATCCGGTAAGTCCGTAGCATTACGAGTTCTCTTGATGTATACTCAATATTATGATCTATGTTATGTATACTATGAGATATAATGCTTGGCATGTTGGCATGATATGCATGACTTGTACGAGATGCATGATCACATGAGTAGGGCATGATGATGGGTATTATGAGTGGAGGGAGGATGATGATGATATCCGTGTCTTTGGGACACCGTGTCTTTGGGACACCAGAGGTTTGGCACCTCGGTGGTTTGGTACCACGATTGATTTTGTGACTACGGTCACCAAAGATTTAGTATCACATTTGTGTCTTTGGGACACCGAGGTTTGGCACCTCATTGCGACTCGTCCCCGTGGTTAACACCACCGTGGGTTGGCCCCACTTTGAGATATGGGATCGGATGTCGCTAGTGATTTGGTATCACACGATGGGTTGGCCCCATCATCGGATTTGTGATCGCGGTCACGGTGATTTGGTATCACATTTGTGTCTTTGCGAAACCAGAGGTTTGGCACCTCATTGCGACTTCGTCCCCGTGGTTAACACCACCACCGTGGGTTGGCCCCACTTTGAGATATGGGATCGTCTGCTAGTGATTTGGTATCACACGATGGGTTGGCCCCATCATTGGATTATTCGTGACTTTGGGTCACCAAAGTGGTTTGGCACCACACTTATGGATATCGTGACTTTGGGTCACCAGTGGTTTGGCACCACCAAAGGTGTTTGGTACCACACGGGTAGAAAAGGCGATATAGATGGTTAGGATCGGGTTGCATTAATCATGTTGCTATGTATGATGTGTGTTAGCATGTTGTTTCATCGGGAGCGGGATTTATGCACCGAGTCATTCGACTCACCCTCTCCTTTGACATTTCAGTGACACTTAGACGCGGACATGGAGCCGGGATGGACTCGGGGTGCTCATGCCACGCTTAATAAAGTTTTACTCGGACTTTATAAATTTGGGTACTTTTGCTTGTTTTTTTTTATTATTTGGGTTTGGTTTTGGATTGTAAAAGGCCTTTAATTTATGTTTTATGATGTTTATGCTTTAAATAGACTTTAATATGCCTTAACAAAATAAGTGGGTTGGAATTTTATTAAAATTTGGAAAGACAATGATTTAAAAAGTATAACGCAAAGAGTTTTAAACTATACCATCGGGTATCTCACCATGACTTGCATTAGAAACTATTTGAATAATGAAATGGAATAAACTCGTTTTAATTACATCTTTTGGTTAAGCTTTCAGATTTGGGTTTTAAATACACCACCGATTTCAAACAAGCCTACTCAAATTTTCCTCAAATACACTAGATAGTGAAGTGTTTACATCCCGCCTTTAAACGAAAAACCTAACCTAAACCTCTCAAGTACGTTTTCCTCGTAACATACCGTTCGGTCGTGGTGTATTGACCGGGTTTGGGGTGTTACAATTAATAATATCGAGCCAAGTTCAAAGGCTCATTTGTGGGCCCGAGGCCCAAAATGCTTTCAAAAGTCTGTTTTAAGTGTTTTGTTTGAAATAAATGGTTTGAAGGGCATGACACCGAGTCTCCTGCACTGATTCGCCCGTAAGTACCCACTTACTATTGCTTGTGATTTGTTGGATGTGAGGTGATTTGATGATTAGCAATAGTACATTACTTTAGAGATTGAAACTGATAGGATTACGTGAACTCGCGAGAACAAATCTCCTTAAATATTCATAAGATTTGCTTTAAAACAGTGGAATAAATACTTTGATGCATAAAACTCTTTAATCGAATCGTAGAGAATTTAGTCATGAGCGCTAGAGGTGGACGTGGTCGTGGGCGAGGTCGTGGTAGGATGACGGTTTACGAACCCGTAGGATGCAGTCGAAGTCGAGAAAATGAGATCCAGGTTCCACCACCGTGGAGGTGGTGAGTTCCAAGATCGGGCCCGGAGATGACGCAGCGTGTCACGAGCGATCTTTGCGAGTGTTGGAAAGGGTAGCTGGTGTAGGTGGTGGTGCGAGGAGTTAGGAAATCTGCTCTGAGTGACTCAACAAGCGGGGCCGAATTCTTTCGAGGTGTTTACGGTGTTGCTCCCGATCTTTGCTTTGAGTATTGGCCGGAGGCAACGGAGCGGATCATGGATGACTGGACTTGATCTGAAGAGAAGGCCGGAAGGGCATAGTATCGCTTCTGCGGGATGAGTCATATCGGTGGTGGCTCACGGTTCGGGACAGTGTGGCGTGAGAGGATCTGACATGAGATTATTTCGTGTGCGTATCAAAAGAAGTACATCGGGGCTAGTTATATTGACTCCCAATGAAAGGCATTTACGAGGCTTGTCCAAGGGAGTAAGTCATTTCCGAGTATGAGGTGAGTTCTTGAAGTGAGCCAGATGCGCTAGGGGTATTGTGGCTCACGAACATGAGAGGTGTGTTCGTTTTCGAGGATGGTGCGAGAGACGAGTTGAGGCTGCGATTGCTCCTCGGCGGGAGCGTGAGTTTGCCGTCTGGTTGAGAAGGCTAAGGTAGCCGAGGGTGTTAAGGAGTCCGTGAGGCGGGGTATGGGCGAGGAGCAGGCATAAGAGGAGCTTTGGGTCTTACGGATCGTCGGGTAATCCTCGAGAAAAGGGCTAGGCAGTGGGCGAATCGATGCTGGTAGGGTTGTTCTTTGCTAGTCGGGACCGCCATGCGGTGTAACCATTATGGGAGATATCATTGGGGGCCTTTGGACCGGTGGAAAAGGTTGTTTTGAGTGTGGTTCTCTGGATCACCGTGTGAGGACCGTCCGCGTAAGTTGGCGAGATTCGATCCCGAGAGTCGGGGCCGTGTCGGTTCAGAATAATGGACCGCCACCGCAGAGAGGCCGTGGTAATGGCGAGGCGGTAATGGTTTTGGTCGAGGCCGTGGAGCACCGCGCGAGGTGCGGGTAGTTCGAGGCACGACGGCTGGTTTGGTGTATCTTTGCGGCGCCGAGAGGAGGCGACGCACCGGGCGTCATCACCGGTACATTCTTGATCTTTGGTTCTCCTTTTACTGCTTTGATTGATGTGGGTTCGACGCACTCTTATGTTGCCAGTAGTATAGTAGAGACCATGGATCTAGACTCTGAGATATCTTCTCGGCAGATGACTGTGATTAGCCCTTTAGGTCACTCTGTGGTAGTAGATAAGTTGTTTAGAGACGTACCCCTAGAACTCCAAGGGGTAGTGTTTGCTGCTGATCTGATGGAACTGCCGTTTGGGGAGTTCGATTTGATTCTTGGGATGGACTGGTTGGTTAAGTACCAGGCGAAGTTGGATTGCGCGGCTAAGCGCATGGTTCTAAGGGCGGCCCGAGGGTGATGAAGTGGCTATGATAGGTAATAGGAGAGATTACTTATCAAATGTGGTATCCGCTCAAGAAGCGAGAAGATGGTCGAGAAGAAGGGTGTGAGGCGTATGTGGTTCATGTGTATGCCTTGGAGGCTAAAGAGTCTGCTGTAGAAAAAGTCCGAACTGTTAAGGAATTTGCTGATGTGTTTCCTGAGGAGCTTCCGGGTTTGCCGCCGGATCGTGAGGTAGAGTTTGGGATAGATCTATTACCCGGAACTGCGCCAGTGTCTATTGCTCCGTATAGGATGGCGCCAAAGGAATTGGTGGAGCTTAAGGCTCAGATTCAGGAATTATTGGATCGAGGTTTTATCAGGCCTAGTGTTTCGCCGTGGGGTGCGCCGGTACTCTTTGTTAAGAAGAAAGATGGTACGATGCGGATGTACATAGACTACCGCCAGTTGAATAAGCTGACGATCAAAAACAAGTATTCGTTGCCACGGATAGATGACTTGTTTGATCAGCTGAAGGGTGCTGCGGTATTCTCGAAGATCGACTTGAGGTCTGGGTATCACCAGTTAAAGGTTAAGGAGGCTGATATCCACAAGACAGCGTTTCGGACTCGGTATGGGCACTACGAATTTCTGGTAATGCCGTTCGGGTTGACTAACGCACCGGCAGCATTTATGGATATGATGAATAGGGTGTTTCAGCAGTATCTGGATCGGTTCGTCGTGGTTTTCATGAGACGACATCTTGGTGTATTCAAGAACAGAGGAAGAGCATGATGCGCATTTGAGAGTTGTCTCTGCAGATTTTGAGGAAAAGCGACTCTATGCTAAGTTCGATGAAGTGCGAGTTCGACTTAGAGAAGTGACTTTCTTGGGTCATGTAGTGTCGGTGAGGGGATTCGAGTAGATCCTCGTAAGATTGAGGCGCTTTTGGATTGGAAGCCGCCTAGATCGAGTGGGTGAGATTCGAGTTTTCTGGTTTGGCCGGATACTACCGAGGTTTGTTGAGGGTTTCTCGTTGATAGTAGCGCCAATGACCAAGTTGTTAAGGAAAGAGGTTCCGTTTGTTTGGGTGAGAAACAAAGCAGAGAGTTTCAACAAGCTTAAGAAGATTCTAACGAAGCTCGGTTTTAATTCAACTTTGAGGTGGTAAGGAATTCCACGATTGTGCTTCGCGATGCATCACATACTGAGATTGGGTTGTGTCTTGATGCAAGAAGGAAAGGTTGTGGCTTACATCTCGGTAGCTGAGGCCACATGAGGTCAACTATCCGACGCACGACCTGGAGTTAGCGGCTGTAGTCTTTGCGTTGAAGATTTGGAGGCACTACTTGTACGGAGAGAGATCAATAGTCTACACCGATCATAAGAGTCTGAAGTACCTCTTGACTCAGAAGGATTTGAATTTGAGGCAGCGTAGATGGGTTGAGTTGCTGAAAGACTACGACTGTTCGATTGAGTATCATCCGGGCAAGGCTAACGTGGTAGCAGACGCGTTGAGCCGTAAGGTTGTTTCGAACTTAATAGTGATGTTTGCCCATTTGAGTTTGTATGACGACGGAAGTATTCTGGCAGAGTTGTAGATTAAGCCTACTTGGGTTGAGCAGATCAGAGAGAGACAGTTAGGGGATGAGGTTACGAGTGCGCGAAGGTTGCAAGTGCGAGGATGGTGGTTTGGAGGGTTCTGACTTGTCTAGTGATGAGGTTCTGTGTTTCCAAGGTAAGGCTTGTATGCCTAAAGATGTTGAGTGAGACAGAAGATTCTTCAGACGCACATAGCGATCCTTATGCTATGCATCCCGGAGGTAGCAAGATGTATAGAGATCTTAGAGAGCGCTTTTGGTGGCTTTGGCTTGAAGAAGGAGGTGACAGAGTTTGTTGGGAAGTGCCCGACTTGTCGTGCAGTCAAGGTGAACATCGATTGCCGTCGGGTTTGCTTCACTGTGAAGATTCCTCGGTGGAAGTGGGAAAGGATAACCATGGATTTCGTCGGTGGGTTACCGCTTCGCCAAGCAAGAAGGATGCGATTTGGGTAATTGTGGATCGATCGACTAAATCAGCTCATTTCATTCCGGTGAGAGTTGACTACTCACTTGAGAGGTTGGCGGGCCGTATGTTTCGAGAGATAGTGAGGTTGCACGGTGTGCCATGATCGATCATCTCGGATAGGGATCCCGATTTTACGTCAAGTTCGAAAGCGTTGCATCGGGCTCTGGTACGCGGTTGGATTTCAACACGGCTTTTCACCGCAAATCGGCGGCGGTCGTGAAAAGAGTTATTCGGATCTTAGAGGATATCTTTGAGAGGTTGTGTCCTGGATTTTAGAGGTAGTTGGGAAGAGTTTCTCTGTTAGTGAGTTTGCCTACAACAACGATTACTGCCGAGCATCAAGATGGCACCATATGAGGCGTTATATGGTAGGAAGTGTCGATCACCTACGTGTTGGGCGGAGTTGGGTGAACGCCAGATTGTTAGGACCCGAGTTGGTTGGTCGAGACCAAAACAAGGTTAAGTTGATTCGAGCTCGGTTAAAGGAAGCTTGAGACAGCAAAAGTCTTATGCCGATCTTAAGCGGAGAGACATAGAGTTTTCTACGTGGGGATCAAGTGTTTCAAGGTCTCGCCATGGAAGAAGGTTTTGAGGTTCGGAAAGAAAGGCAAGCTAAGTCCGAGGTTTATTGGGCCGTATAAGGTTTTGAGACGAGTGGGACCAGTGGCGTATCAACTGGAGTTGCCAGCAGAGCTTAGTCAGATTCACGACGTATTTCACGTGTCGATGCTTCGACGTTATCGTTCGGATCCATCACATGTGGTAGCAATGGAAGAGATCGAGGTAAATCCAGATTTGACCATGGAAGAAGAACCTGTGCAGATTCTGGATCGGGAAGTGAAGGTTCTGCGTAGGAAGTCCGTGCCTTTGGTTAAGGTACTTTGGCGGAATCATGGCGTGGAAGAAGCCACGTGGGAACCCGAGGATATGATGAAACAGCAATACCCGCAACTCTTCTGATCAGGTAATTTCGAGGTCGAAATTATTTTTAAGGGGGGTAGAACTGTAATATCCCGGGTTAGGGGGCTATTTTGTTGTTGTATGATATTGCATGTGTTGGTGAGCTGTGTTGCAGTCGGTGTAATGTCGGGGCTTAATTGTAGGCTAGGAGTGTGCCTGAGTAGGTAGGAAAATTTCAGTTTTTAGGCTTAGGTGAGAGGAGCTGAAGAAGCTGGGGTTAATAAGTATTCTTTGGTGAATCTTAGCACAAGAAAGGAGCTGGTGGAGTGGCAAGCTAGGCGCCACTAGGGGGTTTGGATTGGCGTCACTTGCAGGAGGGAGAGGTCCTGTGTTCAAGCTGTGGAATGCTCCCATTTTTGCATTCTTTTTGGACGGCATGAAGGGAGGAGTTGGTGGCAATTTAAACTCGTGATGACCTAGTCAATTGGTGGAATGGTGGGTGGAGAGTGATTTGTGGAGGAGGACTTGGTCAAGGTGATTTGAAATGGTGGCTTGGAGTGTTTAGGGGATTTTGGCGAATTTTAGGAGTTTTGGGGGAGTGTGGGCGGGTGGTATGGGATTTTGGGTGTGCCAATGTCATTTTGACATTATTGGTGATTTCGGTCTTGAGTTAGCAAGTTCTCTCTTTTTGTCAAAGTAAGCCAGATTCTTCTAAGGCATTTCTCTCATTTTCTTCACTCCTTCAAGCCGAAATTCTAAGTGAGTTCTTCATACTTTCTTTTGCAAACCAAAAGCTCAATCTCTCTTTTGCCGAATTGTGTTGCCTTTTGAGTTGGTGGCCGAAAGTTCCCAACCATCTTCCTTTCTTTTATTCATTGGTTGAAACCGAAATTAGTAATCTTTCTTTCTCATATTTTCATTCTTCTACAACTCTTGTGCCGAATCCATGTCTCCTCTTTAGCCAAAACTTCTAATTGTTCTTATCATTTCATTAAACCGAAACCTTATCATCTTGTTCCCTTAAACCTTCATTTTATTTTCTTTCTTTTCCCTATACCCTTAGCCGAAACTTTACCTATTTCTCATCTTCTCTCTTTGCACTCAAAGCCAGAACATAGGTGTGTTAAACACCTTGGCCGAATCCTCTTTTCTTTTGCTTAGTGTGTTAGCCGAATTTCCCCTCTCCTAGTGGTGTTCATCTTGGCCGAATTCTAGAGAAGTGTTGATCTTGTTGGGGTTTGTTTTCAATCGATTGGAGTTAGGTAAGTGCTTGGCCGAATGGCCATTTCTCCTCTCTCTTGTGCTTTATTGTGTTGGGTTGGTTAAGAGCCGATTTTGGGTTCGGTTGAAAGGAATTAATCTTTTGTTAATCATCGCATTATAGGGCCTTTGGATTTTGGAAGCAAGCAAGAGGAGTCTTCTTTCTCTGTTAATCGTTGGTAAGTGGTGGCAAGAGTTGATGTTATCAAGTCTATTCTCTTAGTTCTCATTTAGTCAAGTTACAAGAGACTAATATTTCTTCTTAATAGGGTGTGCCGTTTGCTTTAGGAGGAACCATTATTGGTTCGGGTTTGGTAGGAAACCAAATCAAGTGTAAGGTAAGGGTTAAGCGTTAACCCTCTTGATCTATTTGGTTTTGGCCGAATGGTATTGGTGACTAATCTATGTTTGGCCGATCATAGGAGCAAGGATTCGAGGGCCCTAGATCGGTTCGTTGAGTTTTAAGCTTGTGTTTGAACAGGTGTGTAACTAACACACCCACACTTGGTAATATTATTAATAACTCGATTGCTTTGTAAAACCAAAACAAGATGATGGATTAATTGGTACCCAAGTGGGGTATATGTACGGATCCGGTAAGTCCGTAGCATTACGAGTTCTACTTGATGTATACTCAATATTATGATCTATGTTATGTATGCTATGAGATATAATGCTTGGCATGTTGGCATGATATGCATGACTTGTACGAGATGCATGATCACATGAGTAGGGCATGATGATGGGTATTATGAGTGGAGGGAGGATGATGATGATATCCGTGTCTTTGGGACACCGTGTCTTTGGGACACCGAGAGGTTTGGCACCTCCAAAGTGGTTTGGTACCACGCTTGATTTTGTGACTACGGTCACCAGTGATTTAGTATCACATTTGTGTCTTTGGGACACCAGAGGTTTGGCACCTCATTGCGACTCGTCCCTGTGGTTAACACCACCGTCCCACTTTGAGATATGGGATCGTCTGCTAGTGATTTGGTATCACACGATGGGTTGGCCCCATCATCGGATTTGTGATCACGGTCACCGGTGATGATTTGGTATCACATTTGTGTCTTTGGGACACTAGAGGTTTGGCACCTCATTGCGACTCGTCCCCGTGGTTAACACCACCGTGGGGTTGGCCCCACTTTGAGATATGGGATCGCTCGCTAGTGATTTGGTATCACACGATGGGTTGGCCCCATCATTGAATTATTCGTGACTTTGGGTCACCAAAGGGTTTGGCACCACACTTATGGATATCGTGACTTTGGGTCACCAAAGTGGTTTGGCACCACTAGTGGTTTGGTACCACACGGGGTAGAAAAGGCGATATGGATGGTTCGGATCGGGTTGCATTAATCATGTTGCTATGTATGATGTGTGTTAGCATGTTGTTTCATCGGAGCGGGATTTATGCACCGAGTCATTCGACTCACCCTCTCCTTTGACATTTCAGTGACACTTAGACGCGACATGGAGCCGGATGGACTCGGGGTGCTCATGCCACGCTTAATAAAGTTTTACTCAGACTTTATAAATTTGGGTACTTTTGCTTGTTTTTTATTATTATTTGGGTTTGGTTTTGGATTGTAAAAGGCCTTTAATTTATGTTTTATGATGTTTATGCTTTAAATAGACTTTAATATGCCTTAACAAAATAAGTGGGTTGGAATTTTATTAAAATTTGGAAAGACAATGATTTAAAAACTATAACGCAAAGAGTTTTAAACTATACCATCGGGTATCTCACCATGACTTGCATTAGAAACTATTTGAATAATGAAATGGAATAAACTCGTTTTAATTACATCTTTTGGTTAAGCTTTCAGATTTGGGTTTTCTGAATACACCACCTGATTTCAAACAAGCCTACTCAAATTTTCCTCAAATACACTAGATAGTGAAGTGTTTACATCCTGCCTTTAAACGAAAAACCTAAACCTCTCAAGTACGTTTTCCTCGTAACATACCAGATTCGGTCGTGGTGTATTGACCGGGTTTGGGGTGTTACAGTACTATTTGAGTATCTATCGATATTTAAATAATTCAATGGATAAAACTCTCGACACGAGAAAATGATGAGTTAAATAGAAATATGCCCTGAATGCTTCTGAATTATTTGATGAAGGGTTATATGATGAGCTCATCTATGCTTATTTGATGTGCAAATGTATTATATGACTAACTTGCTTGATTGAGTATATGTGTTTAGGTAAACTTGCCAAATTAATGAAAAGCATGTTAATTGTATGCTTAATATTAACAAATATGATTGTTAAGGTTTAATTCCTGTTATACGAACTTACTAAGCATTATATGCTTACTAGGTTTTATTTTCTTTGTTTTGTAGTGCACAAAACCTCACGAAGGTTGGAGATCGGTCGGAGCATCATCACACTATCCACTAGCTTGTTTTTGTATAAATAGTAAACTTATTTTGTTATAATGGCATGTATAGGTAACTTGGCCATTTTTGGCTTGTAAATGTTGTTTGTAATCTAGCCATTTGAATGGCTAGTAATGATTTGTTTTGGTATATTTATAAGGTTATATTTTGACAAATACCTATAACACCCCTTACCCAGGTTCTATGTCGGAACCGGGCCCGAGGCGTTACCGAAATCAAACCACTTGATCGCCGCTTAGGCTCGTCGTAACTACTCTCTGAAGTCATCTCAACAACCTCATTCTCAACTTACGAGGCCTCACTCATACACACGAGGGCTCTCGAGACTAAACCGGATCTTTTTCCAATCATAAAATTTTTCTCTTTTATACAGATCTCACATGCCCGTGCAAGATTACACACGCCCGTGCATGGACACACATGCCCATGTCCCCAAACCGTGCCTAAAAACCCCAGCATTCTGCCATTGCCCCACGGCCAAGGCACACGCCCGTGCTTACCACCCGTGGTGTACACTGACTACCTTAACACGGCCTAGAGTCTAGACACACGCCCGTGTGGCTAGCCCGTGGCCAACACTGATTAATCCCACATGCCCTAGACACACGCCCGTGTGGCTAGTCCGTGGTCTATTCTGATTTAAAATACTAACATGCAGGGGACACATGGCTGAGTCACACGCCTGTGGGCTGGCCGTGTGTCACACATGGCCTAGACACACGCCCGTGTGTCTATCCACATGGACAAGAACAAAGCTATGTGCCAAGTTATTTTCACCCCTCTAGCATACACAACATATACTCATCTAACATAATCATAATCAACTCAAATTGAATTGCAATCTCACATAGACAACTATAACTTTTCATATAACATAAAATAGCCAACGACTATGGCATTATACAAAATAAGCTATCCATCTAAAGTCCAACACATCTTAGCCATTTACAACAAAATTCACTAACTTGTCTAGCCCCTATACATGCCATATACAAAACATTGAGTCTCATGTACCAGAGTGTGCTGATAGTGTGGGCGATCTTCAAATTGATCCTCGTATCTCAGTTCAACACTTTTACTCTATACGACAAGGGAAAAGAAAAAGGAGTAAACTTTGAGCTTAGTAAGTTGACACATAAACAATTAAGCATCATAGTATAAGCTAAACGACAATTAGCATTATACTACCAAAGGTAATGAACAACTATGCTTACTCTTTCTAACCCTTACCACACTTCCAACACATCATGAGTCACATACTCATAACCATCGAAACGCACCCCTGCATTCAATGTCACATTTACACAATATACAACACATCATTATTTCTCAATAATTCATCCACACAGCTAATTAACTTAATAATGCATCCACACCGCTTCTTTACTCAATAATGCAATCACATGGCTAATCCACACAGTTAACCCACACAGCAAATGTCTCGGTGGTTTCGCACTTAGCACACCACAGTCGATCAATAAGGTGGTATCGTGACTTAGCCTACCACAAAGGTAATCATAGGGTTTCTCACTTAGCCCACTAAGCGATATACCTAACGATAGCATCGCATTATAGCCAGACTCATCGTCAATATGCATTAGGATGGTATCGCACTTAGCCTGCCATCTAGCATTATCACTACACATTCACATGTCTACTTACTCAATTAAACATCCATTCACAATTCTACTACATTCATTCTACTTGAACCACATAGGTTCTCAATCAATCTCGAACAAGCTACACACTAGCTATCATCAATAAATTGTAAGTATGAATGCATTGTTTATGCATAGACTTACCTCGGTACTCAAAAGTATTGAGACTTGCAATTTAGTCCACCACCTTGCTTTTGCCTCGGTTTCGATCCGGGCTTTGTCTTTCTTGATCTGTAATGAATAAATCAGCTTATTCAATACACACATTCACTAGATTGACCCTTATAACATACTTTAGTAAAATTACTATTTTGCCCCTAAACTTTCTTATATTTACACTTTAGCCCCAAAGGCTCGTAAAGTGATTTTTATTCAACTTTGTAGTCTTTCATGCTTAGTCGAACCACTTATTCAACTAAAGCTATCATTAATTCTCACTAAAACACACATGTATTACCAAACTTAAGATTTTCACAATCAAGTCCCTACATGCATTTTCATGGAAAATCACTTAACAAAAGATGTTTCTACTACATCAAGCTTTCATAATCTTCCATAAAATATCAACATACATGCATGTCATACATGACCACATTTTTGAACATCAATTTTAGCTCATCAAATAGCTAAAAATAGCTTACTCATGCTACTAGGACTTCAAAAATATAAAGAATATCAAAAATGAGGCTAGATGCACTTACTAGCAAGCTTGAAAATTTTGAAGAACCCTAACAATGGCTCTTGGAATTTCTAGACCTTGGGGGAAGAAGATGAATGAATTTTGTCATCTTTTCTCCTATTTTAAACACTTATTTGTTAAATGACCAAAATGCCCTTTTTGATAAACTTTAAATTTTAACTCATCCATGCCCAATTTTGTCGAAATATTAAAAATTGGAAAAATTGCTATTTAAGGACCTCTAATTACTAATCTAAAGCTATTTCACACATATAGCTTCTAGAAACACACATTTTGCAACTTTTGCAATTTAGTCCTTTTGGATAATTCAACAACAATTTCACAAATTTGCTTCATGAAACTTTCACACTAGCATGCATACATAGCGTAAACCTGAAAAACTCATTCATATACCTCAGATTTATGGTCTCGCACCACTATTCTAACTAGGCCCTAAACCGGGATGTTACAACTCTTCCCCCTTTAGAGATTTTCGCCCCCGAAAATCTTACCAGTAAAGAGGTTTAGATGTTGCTCTCTCATAGCTTCTTCTGTTTCCCACGTAGCCTCTTCCACACCATCTCTTCATAAGACATATCCGGTCTTATCTCAATTTCTGTCGAAGGAATCACATGTGAAGGATCAGAGCGATACCGTCGCAACATTGACACATGGAACACATTATGAATCTTTTCCAACTCTACTAATGCAAAGCCAACCGGTATACTACTGAGCCCAATTCTATCTCAGTAATCTCATACGGCCCTATGAACCTTGGACTCAATTTCCCTTTTTGTCTAAATCTCATAATCTTTTTCTACGGGGACACTTTTAAAAACACTTTATCGTCCATTTTGAACTCAATTTCTTTTCTTTTCAAATCCGCGTACAACTTCTGTCGGTGCGAAGCAGCTCTCAGACTATTACGGATTACTTTCACCTTCTCTTCGGTTTCCTTTACTAAATCGACCCCATGGATCCGCTTCTCACTAAGCTCGGTCCAATACAAAGGAGTCCGACACTTACGACCATAAAAAGCCTCATACGGTGCCATCTGTATACTCGACTGATAACTATTGTTGTAGGCGAATTCGACCAAAGGTAGATATCTCTACCAACTACCTTCGAATTCTAACACACAGCATCGAAGCATATCTTCAAGAACTTGAATCACTCTTTCAGACTGACCATCGGTTTGCGGATGGAACGCAAGATCTTGAAATTCAATCTCGTACCCATGGCCTCTTGCAACTTCTTCCAAAATCTCGAAGTAAACCTCGGATCTCTATCCGATATAATAGACACAGGCACACCATGCAACCTCACTCTCTCTGCCACATACATCTCAGCTAACTTGTCTAGTGAATAATCAACACGTACTGGAATAAGTGAGCCAACTTCGTCAATCTATCCACAACAACCCACACAGCATCTCTCTTTCTCAGAGTCATCGGCAACCCCGTTACAAAATCCATGGTAATCCAATCCCACTTCCATTCGGGTACCATTACTAGCTGAAGCAATCCCGAAGGCACTTGATGCTCAGCCTTCACCTGTTGGCAATTCAGACACTTTGTCACAAACTCTGAAATATCTATTTTCATACCCGGCCACCAATATAACTTCCTCAAGTCGTTGTACATTTTTGTACTGCCCAGATGTACTGACAAACATCCACTGTGGGCCTCATGCAAAACCTTTTGAATCAACTCCTCATCTTTAGGAACACAAATTCTGTCACGATACATCAGACAACCATTCAAATTCACTCGAAAATCAGAACCACTTTCTGATCCACACTTAGCTCTCTTAGCTTGCATCTCACTGTCATACTTCTGAGCCTCACATATCTATTGAACAAATAGCGGCTTAGCTCTCAATTCTGCCAAAATAGCACCATCGTCAGACAATGCTAAACTCGTGCTCATAACACTTAGAGCATACAAGGATTTCCTACTCAGGGCATCCGCAACCACATTCGCTTTTCCCGGGTGGTAGTCAATGACTAACTCATAGTCTTTCAACAACTCAAGCCACCGTCTCTGTCGCAAATTTAGATCCTTCTGATCCATCAAATACTTCAAACTCTTGTGATCCGTAAAGATTCGACACTTCTCACCATACAAGTAATGTCGCCAAATCTTTAATGCAAAAACAATCGTCGCTAACTCCAAATCATGAGTCAGATAATTATTCTCGTGCGGTTTTAGCTGCCTCGAGGCGTAAGCGACTACCTTACCCTCTTGCATCAACACGCAACTGAGACCATTAAACGATGCATCACTATAAACCACGAACTCCTTCCCTGATTCTTGTTGAACCAAAACCAGTGCCTCAGTCAACAATGTCTTTAGTCTCTCGAAACTCTGTTGATATTTCTCAGTCCTTTCAAATTTGACATCTTTGTGCAATAGTTTCGTCATCGGGGTAGCAATCATAGAGAGCCCTTTTACGAAACGTCTGTAATATCCTGCTAATCCCAAGAAACTTCTGATTTCAGACACGTTCCTCGGCAGTTTCCAATCCACAACAGCCGATATCTTACTCGGGTCAACTCTGACACCATCACCCGACACAATGTGTCCTAGGAATCTGACCTCTCGGAGCCAAAACTCACTCTTGCTAAACTTAGCATACAACTACTTATCTCTCAAAGTTTGCAAGACAATTCTCAAATGCTCTTCATGATCGTTCTCATCCCGAGAATAGATCAATATGTCATCAATGAAGACAACTACAAACTTGTCCACATACTGTCTGAAAACACGGTTCATCAGATCCATAAAAATCACAGGTGCATTCGTCAAACCAAACGGCATAACCAAAAACTCATAATGGCCATAGCTTGTCCGAAATGCAGTTTTCAACACATCTTGCTCTTTCTCTCGGTGAGCAATAACTGCACCTCAAGTCTATCTTGGAGAACATCAGTAGCTCCTTCGGTTGATCAAAAAGATCATCAATCCTTGGTAAAGGATACTTATTCTTCACCGTCACCTTGTTCAGTTGTTTATAGTCTATACACAACCTCATAGACCCATCTTTCTTCTTCACGAATAATACCGGAGCACCCCACAGTGAGTAGCTCAGTCTTGCAAAACCCTTATCTGTCAACTCTTGCAACTGAACCTTCAGTTCTTTCAACTCTACAGGTGCCATTCTATATGGAGCAATTGAAATAGGTGCCATTCCCAGAACCAACTCAATTCCAAACTCGACCTCTCTCACTGGAGGTAATCCGGGTAACTCTTCCAAAAATACGTCTGGATACTCACATACCACTGGCACTGTTTCAAACTCTACTCCAACCTCTCGATTATTCAACACAAAAGCAAGATAGGACTCACATCCTTTTCTCAAACATTTCTCAGCCACTAGGGAAGAAATCATCACTGGTAGACTATCCGATCCACCTGATTCAACCTGAACCACATCTCCACTCTCACATTTCAATTCAATAAACTTACTACCACAGTTCACTAAGATACTATGGGTAGTCAACCAATCCATGCCTAGGATTAAATCGAACTCACCAAACGACAACAACATTAGGTTTACCAGGAAATAATGATTCTCAATCAATAAAGGACAATTATTACACACTCTGTCCACTAACACAAGCTTTCCTAATGGGTTTGACACCTTAACCACTATGTCCGTAGACTCAACGGTCATACTCAAACTAGATGCTAATCTCATGCAAATATAAGAATGAGTAGACCCTGGATCTATTAAAGCAATAACAAAGGTGTCAAAGAGAGAAAAAGTACACATTATCACATCAGGGGATGATGCTTCTTTGCGAGCACGAATAGCATACGTCCTTGCAGGTGCCCGACCCTCCGGTCTCATAGCAGAGTCTCTGGACGCACCCCTACCACTATTCCCACCTCTAGGGTTTCTTGGTGGTCTACCCCTTACAGACACATCACTAGGTCTCATCTCTTGCTTCTCTTCCTTATCATCCATCTCGAGGCAGTTCCGGATAAAGTGGTCAGGGGAACCACACTTATAACATTTCCGGCTATTTCCCCAACACTCTCTGGTGTGATATCTACCACAACTTGGACACTCTGGTTTGCTCTTCGTATTGCCCACACTTTCCATTAATGCTTGGACTCTCGAACCCAAGCGAGTATTGCCCAAGTCTCGATGCGAATAACCCACTGGTGCCGTCATCTGAGGATTCACTTCCTTGGATCTTTTTGACTGGGCTATGTATGACTTGCCCATCGACCTCTTTCTAGCATCTCGGGCTTCACTCACAGCCCTCCTCTTTTCTGAACTCAGCTCTTCGGCCTTACTTGCCCTCTCAACTAATACCACAAATTCTTTCAACTCCAAAATTCCCACTAGGAGTTTGATGTCCTCATTCAGCCCATCTTCGAACCTCTTACACAAGATGGTCTCAGTCGATACAAATTCTTGAGCGTATTTGCTAAGCCTAACAAACTCACGCTCATACTCTGCTACTAACATCCTTCCTTGCTTCAACTCAAGGAATTCCTTCCTTTTTCGATCAGTAAATCATTGGCTTATATACTTCTTCCGGAACACTTCCAGAAAGAAGTCCCACGTCACCCGCTCTCTCGGGACTACCAACGTTAGTGTTTTCCACCAATGGTATGTCAAATCTCTCAGCAAGGATACGGTACACTTCAAGCTCTCCTCAGGCGTACATGAGAGTTCATCGAACACCCTTATCGAGTTCTCCAACCAGAACTCCGCCCTCTCTAGGTCATCATCTACCTTAGCTCTAAACTCCTCAGCCCTGTGTTTCCTCATCTTATCCACCGGGGGTTTCGATATCCTCACTACATCCATACCTTGAGGAGCCACTGGATTTGGCTGAGGTATAGGAGGAGGTGGAGGAGGTTGAGCAGTAGGGTTTGCTCGAACATAGTCCGAGTACCAATTACTCATCAACTGGAGAAAGGCTTTCCGTGCCTCTTCCCCTTGACCCCTGACCTCGGGTCCACTCTCAACGGGTGCGGTTCCTTGCGCAGGAGCCGGCGCATTACTAGCTGCTTCATCAGCAGTCAATGGATCAGAATCAATATACTATATAAAACAAGATTCAAAATAATCAGAAACCACCACACTATCATTGTACACTTATGGCATGTATAGCTAGACTCTTACACCCGCGACGGTAGTCCTAGAACCGACTAAACCATAGCTCTGATACCACTAAATGTAACACCCCTTACCAGAGTTCTACACCAGAACCGGGCCCGAGGCGTTACCAAACTCAAACCACTTGATCGCCACTTAGGCTCGTCATAACTACTCTCTGAAGTCATCTCAACAACCTCATTCTCGACTTACGAGGCCTCACTCATACACACGAGGGCTCTCGAGACTAAACCAGAACTTTTTCCAATCTTAATTTTTTTCTCTTTTATACAGATCTCACATGCCCGTGCTAGATTAGACACGCCCGTTCATGGACACACACGCCCATGTCCCCAAACCGTGCCTAAAAACCCCAGCATTCTGCCAATGCCCCATGGCCAAGGCACACGCCCGTGCTTACCACCCGTGGTGTACACTCACTACCTTAACACGGCCTAGAGTCTAGACACACGCCCGTGTGGCTAGCCCGTGGCCAACACTAATTAATCCCACACGCCCTAAACACACGCTAGTGTGGCTAGTCCGTGGTCTATTCTGATTTAAAATACTTACATGCAAGGGACCCATGGTTGAGTCACACGCCCGTGGGCTGGCCGTGTGTCACACATGGCCTAGATACACGCCCGTGTGTCTATCCACATGGACAAGAACAAAACTATGCGCCAAGTTCTTTTCACCGTTCAAGCATACAAAACATATACTCATCTAACACAATCATAATCAACTCAAATTGAATTGCAATCTCACATAGACAACTATAATTTTCATATTACATAAAATAGCCAACAACTATGGCATTATACAAAATAAGCTATCCATCTAAAGGCCAACACCTCTTAGCCATTTACAACAAAATTCACTAACTTGTCTAGCCCCTATACATGCCATATACAAAATATTGAGTCTCATGTACCATACTGTGCTGATAGTGTGGGTGATCTGCCAATTGATCCTCGTTTCTCGGTTCAACAGTTTTACTCTATAAGACAAGGGAAAAGGAAAGGAGTAAGCTTTGAGCTTAGTAAGTTAGTAAGTTTACACATAAACAATTAAGCATCATAGTATAAGCTAAACAACAATTAACATTATACTAACAAAGGTAATGAACAACTATGCTTACTCTTTCTAACCCTTACCACACTTCCAACACATCATTAGTCACATACTCATAACCATCAAAATGCACCCCTGCATTCAATGTCACATTTACACAATATACAACACATCATTATTTCTCAATAATTTATCCACACAGCTAATTAACTTAATAATGCATCCACACGCTTCTTTACTCAATAATGCAATCACATGGCTAATCCACACGCTTAACCCACACGCGACAAATGTCTCGGTGGTTTCGCACTTAGCACACCACAGTCGATCAATAAGGTGGTATCGCACTTAGCCTACCACAAAGCTAATCATAGGGGTTTCTCACTTAGCCCACTAAACGATATACCTAACGATAGCATCGCACATAGCCAGCTCATCGTCAATATGCATTAGGATGGTATCGCACTTAGCCTGCCATCTAGCATTATCACTACACATTCACATGTCTACTTACTCAATTAAACATCCATTCACAATTCTACTACATTCATTCTACTTGAACCACATAGGTTCTCAATCAATCTCGAACAAGCTAGCTATCATCAATAAATTGTAAGTATGAATGCATTGTTTATGCATAGACTTACCTCGGTACTCAAAAGTATTGAGACCTGCAATTTAGTCTACCACCTTGCTTTTGCCTCGGTTTTGATCCGGGCTTTGCCTTTCTTGATCTATAATGAATAAATCAGCTTATTTAATACACACATTGACTAGATTAACCCTTATCACATACTTTAGCAAAATTACTATTTTACCCCTAAACTTTCTCATATTTACACTTTAGCCCCAAAGGCTCGTAAAGTGATTTTTATTCAACTTTGTAGTCTTTCATGCTTAGTCGAACCACTTATTCAACTAAAATTATCATCAATTCTCACTAAAACATACATGTATGACCAAACTTAAGATTTTCACAATCAAGTCCCTATATGCATTTTCATGGAGAATCACTTAGCAAAAGATGTTTCTACTACATCAAGCTTTCATAATCTTCCATAAAATATCAACATACATGCATGTCATACGTGACCACATTTTTGAACATCCATTTTAGCTCATCAAATAGCTAAAAATAGCTTACTCGTGCTACTAGGACTTCAAAAATACAAAGAATATCAAAAACAAGGCTAGATGCACTTACTAGCAAGCTTGAAAAATTTGAAGAACCCTAACAATGGCTCTTGGAATTTTTGGCAGCCTTGGGGAAGAATATGACAGAATTTTGTCATCTTTTCTCCTATTTTAATCACTTATTTGTTAAATGACCAAAATGCCCTTTTTGATAAACTTTAAATTTTAACTCATCCATGCCCAATTTTGTCCAAATATTAGAAATTGGAAAAATTATTATTTAAGGACCTCTAATTAATAATCTAAAGCTATTTCACACATATAGCTTCTAGAAACACACATTTTGCAACTTTTGCAATTTAGTCCTCTTGGACAATTCAACCATAATTTCGCAAAATTGCTTCATGAAACTTTCACACTAGCATGCATACATAGCATAAACCTCAAAAACTTATTAATATACCTCAGATTTGTGGTCTCGCACCACTATTCTAACTAGGCCATAAATCGGGATGTTGCAATGCCTATGTGTTAAGTATATTAAATATGGTTGATCAAGTTATGCTTAACATATAAGTTAAAAAAGGTTAAGAGTATAAACATGAATGCATATGATAATATATCATATTAGATGTTAGAATTGGCTTGGATTTAATGCTTGAATTGGCTGGTATATACTTGTAAGTTTTGGTGTAGGTTATTGACAAATTTGGGTGAGAAATAAAGCTAGGAAATGGTTTTATTTTGTCCACACGGGTAGACACACGGGCGTGTGTCTTAACCGTGTGTGACACATGGCCTGGCACATGGGCTTGTGGTTTGGCCATGTGTCCCCTGCATATTAAATTTGAGAAACAGAATACTCATAATTGAGCACACGGGTGTGTGTCTTAGCTGTGTGTGCTGCACGGCCCAGACTACAAGCGTGTATCTTGGCCGTGTGAAACCTGTATTTAATTTTGGAAAAATTAAATTGACCACGTGGCCTAGCACACGGGCGTGTGGCTGGCCGTGTGGCATAAGTCAGAGAGTTACACGGGGTCGGACACGGCCTACAGCACGAGTGTGTCCTATGGTCACACGAGTGTGTGTGACCTATATTTAGGAAAAAAATTGAAATTTTGTGAAAAATTCTCTGAGTTCCCAATTTAGTCCCGACTTGATTCCAATGTTTATATTGGGCCTCGAGGGTCCATTCAAGGGACAATATGACCACTTTCAAAAATGAATAATAATTAACATGAATTATCTGTAATTGTTATGTAAACTCCGGTAATACTCTGTAACCTTATTCCGGCGACGGATACGGGTTAGGGGTGTTACATTTATTGGTATTAGAGCTACGGTTTAATCAATTCTCGGACTAATGTATCAAGTACGATTTTAGCTATACATACCATTATATAATTTGTGATAGCGTGATATCTCCTAACCATTTTAAATGTATTTTTCATATAGTAATGTCATCTAACCAAGCTAGAGCTGAACCCGAGAAAGCTGAGAGCAATGCTCCAGCTTCAGTTCAAAGATTTGCATCTAGTAGTAGAAGGCTCGTATCTAAAGGCCGAAGTGAGGAGGCAAAACAAGCCTTCTTCGAAATGATGAATGAGTGGTTCACTAAGTATTTGAGAACAGATCCTGCTGTACAACAACCTCCCCCACTTGCTCCTCAACCGTTTCCAGATATGCCACAGGGAGCTGAACTCATTAGAACTGGTAAGCCTCCAGTGGATAAAATCCCTAAATATGGGGCAGAAGAATTTAGAGCCACTGTTGATGATGATTCAGAAAGGGCTTAGTTTTGGTTAGAAAATACCATCAGGGTTTTAGATGAATTATCGTGTACACCAGCTGAGTGTTTGAAATGTACAATATCGTTATTAAAAGATACAACCTATCATTGGTGGAATACCATAACTTCTATTGTACCGAGAGAAAATGTTACCTGAGAGTTTTTACAGACTGAATTCAGAAAGAAGTATGTTAGTCAGAGGTTTCTGGATCAGAAAAAGAAAGAATTTTTAGAGCTCAAATAGGGAAACATGACTGTATCTGAATATGAGTGAGAATTTGTTAGGCTAAGCAAATATGCCAGAGAATGGGTTCCAACCGAGGCAAATATGTGCAAACCATTTGAAGAGGGCTTAAATGAAGACATCAAGCTGTTGATTGGAATCCTTGAATTGAGGGATTTGTGGTGTTAGTCGATCGAGCACACAAAGCTGAAGAATTGAGTAAAGAAAAGAAACAAGCTGAAAGAGAAGCTCAGGTTTCTGGTAAAAGATCTATGAGTAAGTCCCAATCGTTTGATTCAAAGAAATCAAATAAGTACCATGATCGTTCTATCACCTTTATGGGATATTCTGGAAAAGAGCGAGGCTCTCAAGGCTCTAACCCGAGGTCTTCATCTCCATCTGTAACCAGTGTTGGAAGTGTCGGTAATCCCAAACTAAAATGTAAATATTGCAACAAATTTCATTTTGGTGAATGCCGTTTGTGATGCGGAGCCTGTTACTGATGTGGTTCTCTTGACCATTTTCTTAAAGATTGCTCGAAAAGAATTAAAAAAGATTTTGATCAAACTTCAAAGCTTAGTAATCCCGCCTCGAGAGGCAGACCACCCCGTCACCCTGGTAATGTCAGTGGTAGTCGAGGTGCTAATAAAGATTCAACAGTTAAATCTGAAGCAATAGCACGGGCAAGGACATATGCTATTCATGCTAGAGAAGATGTTTCTGCACCAGACATCATTACTGGTACATTTTCTTTACTTGACACTGATATTACTGCTTTGACTGATCCTGGTTCCGCACATTCATATATATGCACAAATTTAGTGTCTATTAAAAAATTACCTGTTGAATTCACTGAATTTGTGGTTAAAGTTTCAAATCCCCTGGGCAAATATGTTATGGTGGATAAAGTTTGTAAAAACTGTCCATTGATGGTAAAGGGTTATTGCTTTTCGGCTGATTTGATGTTATTGCCATTTGATGAATTTGATGTAATTTTGGGTATGAATTGGCTAACTTAGCATGATGCAGTGGTAAATTATAAATAGAAATATATTGTGTTGAAATGTAAAAATGGTGAGTTCATGTTGAATCTGATAAACTAGACGGGTTATCTAATGTGATTTCAACAATATCAGCACATAAATATGTCAGACAGGGTTATGATGTTTATCTTGCATATGTGTTGGATACTAAAGTATCTGGTTCGAAGATTTAGTCAGTGCCGGTTGTTTGTGAATTTCTTGATGTATTTCCAGAGGAATTACCTGGTTTACCACGGTTAGAGAAGTGGAGTTCTCTATGGACCTTGTTTCGGGGACAACACCGATATCTATAACACCTTATAGAATGGATCCTACTGAATTGAAAGAGTTTAAAGCACAGTTGCAAGAGTTGATTGACAGAGGGTTTGCTCGACCTAGTTTTTCACCTTGGGGTGCACCGGTTCTGTTTGTAAAGAAGAAAGATGGATTGTTGAGGCTATGCATTGATTATAGACAGCTCAACAAGGTTACAATAAAGAACAAGTATCTATTGCCTCAAATTGATGATCTATTTGACCAGTTGAAAGGTGCCACTGTATTTTCATAGATTGATCTCTATTTTGGCTATTATCAGTTACAGGTGAAAGAATCAGATGTTCCAAAGACAGCTTTCAGAACCAGGTATAGGCACTATGAGTTTCTTGTGATGCCATTTGGTTTGAAAAATGCACTTACGGTATTTATGGATCTGATGAACAGAATTTTCAGACCTTATCTAGACAGGTTTGTGGTGGTATTTATAGATGATATTTTGGTTTACTCCCGAGATGAAAATGAACATGCTGAACATTTGGGAATAGTGTTGCAAACTCTGCGTGAGAAATAATTATATGCCAAATTCAGTAAATGTGAATTTTGGCTACGAGAAGTTGGTTTTCTCGAACATGTAGTTTCTGCTGAAGGTATTAGGGTGGATCCGAATAAAATTTTAGCTATTCTTAACTGGAAGCCACCAAAAATTTTGTCTGAAGTCAGAAGTTTTCTGGGATTAGTAGGATATTATCGGAGGTTTGTTAAAGGGTTCTCGATGATAGCTTCTCCGATGACTCAATTTTTACAGAAATATGTGAAATATGAGTGGTCTGATAAATGCCAGCAGAGTTTTGACAGATTGAAAACATTATTGACAGAAGCACCTGTGTTAGTTCAGCCTGAATCGGGTAAAGAATTTATAATTTACAGTGATTCATCATTAAATGGTTTAGGCTGTGTATTGATGCAAGAAGGTAAGGTAATAGCCTATGCTTCAAGACAGCTAAAACCACATGAAAAAAATTACCTGATACATGATCTTGAATTGGCAGCAATAGTGTTTGCATTGAAAATCTGGCGGCATTACTTATTTGGTGAAAAATGTCACATATTCACTGATCATAAAAGTTTGAAGTATTTGATGTCGCAGAAAGACTTGAATTTAAGACCCCGCAAGTGGCTTGAATTATTGAAAGATTATGATCTTGTTATTGATTATCATCCGGGGAAAGCTAATGTGGTTGCTGATGCTCTAAGCAGAAAGTCTTTATTTTCCTTGAGAGCAATGAATACCAAGTTATCTATGTATGATGATGGTTCAATCATAACTGAGTTAAATGCTATATCGACGTTTTTGCAACAGTTCTAATGCTTAGAAAATTGATGATAAATTGTGAGTTAAACGAGAACAGTGTGAGTTGAATTCTGATTCAGAATTTCAGATCGGGTCTGATGATTGTTTATTATTCAGAGGCAGAATATGTATACCGAAGAACTCGGAATTGGTACAGAAGATTTTACATGAAGCTCATAATAGTACCATGTCTATTAATCTTGGTAGTAACAAAATGTACAATGATCTGGAAAAGATGTACTGGTGGCCGGGAATGAAACGGGATATTTTTGAATATGTATCTAAATGTTTAATATGTCAGCAAGTAAAATCTGAACATCAGGTGCCTTCGGGATTATTACAGCCAGTTACGATACCGGAATGGAAATGGGAAAGAATTACCATGGACTTTGTATTGGGGTTACCTCTGTCTCCGAAAACAAAAAATGCCATTTGGAGGATACCATGAGGAATCAATACCCGAATCTTTTTACTTGTAAGATTTTCGAAGACGAAAATTCTTAAGAGGGAGAGTCATGAACCCGTTTTGATGAAATCAAAGCAAATGGTTTCGAGACAACAAATTCGAGCCGGAGAGAAAATTTATTTTACTATTATTGCATGATCTGGATTGTGATAGGAATGTCATATGAAAATTCTAATAAGAAAATTTCATCGATTATATGCTTAATTTTGGAAAAGACCAAATTGCATAAAATGCAAAAGTTGAATTCTAGTAGCTAGAAGGATCAAATAGCTATAGAATTCAAAACTTGAGGTCCTTATATGGTAATTAGACCATTAATGAAAAGTTAGTAGATATTTTAGGATGATTCATCCATGGAAATTAAAAAATAAGGGGCAATGACTAAATTGGAAATTAAATTAATTAAAATATGATAATAGAAAATATCATCTTATTTTCATCATCTTTCCCAATATTTGCATGGAAACCCTAGGAGAGAGAAAGGAAACTAATCAAGCTTAATTGGGTAAGTATTCTTGTCCCGTTTTTAGTAATTTTTATATTTTGAGATCGGGATAACCTAATCTATCTAGATTGGGGATCAATTTGAAAAGTTATCAAAGTATAGAAATTTTGCCATGGATGAATATGCTGAAATTTGAAATTTATGGTAGAAAATGAAAGGTTGTTGATAGACAAACAACTTTTACAAAGTGAATTTTTGATGAAATTGTGACTTAGGGACTAAATTGTAAAGTTGTGAAAATTGAAGAAAAATTCTAAAATTTATAGAATACATGTGCTATAAATGTTATACTGAAATTTCAGTTAGGCTTGGAATAAGGATTAAATTGCATGAATTTCATTTTCCGAGCCTAGTGACGAAATTGGAATTTATAAAAAGTTTAGGGGCAAAATGGTAATTTTGCCTAGAGTGCAAATTGAACTCAATGGAATATGAAATATGATAAATTGATGATTAAATTCATTTATATAGATCCGGACAACTCAAATTCAAAGCTAGATCGAGGAAAAGAAAAAGTTTTGGATTAGTAGAATTTCATGCACGAACGACTATTAAGGTAAGTTCGTGTAACTTAATTATGCATGTTAATATGTATCAATTGAATGTTGTATTTGATTTGAATGTGGTATATGTTTATGTGATTTATATGAATGTTATAAATACATGAAATGATCACATGATTGGAAATGTTATTAAAATGTTAAGTTTCGTTGGAATAACGAAAATCAATAGATACGTATGATTTCCCGTATGTGAATGTGATTATGCATATGTTGCAGACAGGATTTAGCTCGGACGAGTAATCCTGATATTACCCTCTCGAATCTTGATGTATAGTTCCTGCGAGCATCCTGATCGGTAGTGATTTAGCGTGTGTTGCGCACTACCGCAGCTCTTTGTGAGCATCCTGATATAAACTCTTATGAGTTTCCTGACATGGCTCTCTTGAACTCTTTGTTACCTTATTTGATGCTCCCTGATATTATCCCTTTGAAGATATTTGATAAGCTCTATGAGCTTCCTGAGTAAAACTCTTATGAGTTCCTGATTAGCCCGGATAAGAGTCATGTTACATGGTTACATTGCTCTTCTGAGCATCCTGATATATGGCTCGAGAGTGTGCTTTCTAATTAAGTACCTTAATAGGTATCCCTGATTAAGAATTGACATTTTACATATTTTTACACCTTGAGTGTACTATTTGAGTATCCATCGATATTTCAATAATTTAACGGATAAAACTCTCGACATGAGAAAATGATGAGATAAATAGAAATATGCCCTTAATGCTTCTGAATTATTTGATGAAGGGTTAGATGATGAGCTCATGTATGCTTATTTGATATGCAAGAGTATTATATGACTAACTTGCTTGATTGAGTATATGTGTTTAGGTAAACTTGCCAAATTAATGAAAAGCATGTTAATTGTATGCTTAACATTAATAAATGTGATTGGTAAGTTTTAAATAATGTTATATGAACTTACTAAGCATTATATGCTTACTAGGTTTTATTTTCTCTGTTTTATAATGCACAAAAGCTCGCGAAGGTTGGAGATCAGTCAGAGCATCATCACACTATCCACTAGCTTTTTTTGGTATAAATAGTAAACTTGTATTGGTATAATGGCATGTATAGGTAACTTGGCCATTGTTGGATTGTAAATGTTGTTTGTAATCTAGCCATTGGAATGGCTAGTAATGATTTGTTTTGGCATATTTATAAGGTTATATTATGACAAATACCTATGTGTTAAGTATATTAAGTATGGTTGATCAAGTTATGCTTAACATATAAGTTAAACAAGGGTAAGAGTATAAACATGAATGCATATGATAATATATCATATTAGATGTTAGAATTGGCTTGGATTTAATGCTTGAATTGGCTAGTATATACTTGTAAGTTTTGGTGTAAGTTATTGGCAAATTTGGGTGAGAAATAAAGTTAGGAAATGGTTTTATTTTGTCCACACGGGTAGACACACGGGCGTATGTCTTAACCATGTGTGACACACGGCCTGGCACATGGGCATGTGGTTTGGCCGTGTGTCCCCTGCATCTTAAATTTGAGAAACAGAATGCTCATAATTGAGCATACAAGCAGAGACACGGCCGTGTGTCTTAGCCGTGTGCTGCACGGCCCAGACACAGGCGTGTATCTTGGCCATATGAAACCTGCACTTAATTTTGGAAAAATTAAATTGACCACATGGCCTAGCACACGGGTGTGTGGCTGTCCGTGTGGCACAAGTCAGAGAGTTAAACGGGGTCAGACACGGCCTATAGCATGGGCATGTCCTATGGTCACACGGGCGTGTCCCTTGACCACACAGGCGTGTGTGCCCTGTATTTAGGAAAATTTTTGAAAATTTGCGAAAATTCTCTGAGTTCCCGATTTAGTCCCGACTCGATTCCAATGTTTATATTGGGCCTCAAGGGTCTATTCAAGGGACAATAAGACCACTTTCGGAAATGAATAATAATTAACATGAATTATCTGTAATTGTTCTGTAAACTTCGGTAATACTCTGTAACTGATAACATATTAATTTGCATGTTATTTTGTGTTTAATTTGGTTTCTTTCTGAATTGGTCCCTGTTAAATTGGTACTTTTATGTTTTAATATCTTCAGGGATGCAATTGGGACGCTAGGAGACAAAAGCGAGCAGAAAAGGACCAAATTAAAACAAAATCAACAAAATGAGGCCGAATCAAACATATGAAGAAAGCCAATGACTCATTAGAATTTTTTACTTTGTAAAAAGCCAAAAATAGAAAATCTTATTTTATTTTTATTTATTTTGTTTATTTTATTTTATTTTGATTTTATGTTAAATTAGCTAAGGACAGAAACAGTAAATTTTATGTATATAAATAGGGCCTTAGTGTTCTTTGGAAAATCATCCCTTAATTCTACATTCCTACTCCAATTTGGAATTGAATAGAATTAAATTGTTTCTTTCTTTTCTTTCAATTTGGATGTGGATATTCTGTTGTTCCATTTAGATTTCTTTATTCTTTTAAAATTGGCCTAATTGCTTTCCAAGTACTTTTTTTTCCCAACTTCCACCATCTTTCATACAAATCCAATCACCTTCTACAACCTATAAGCATGATTAAACCCATGCTACAATAAATTCCATCTTAGCTTTAGGCCGGTGTTCTTTCCGGTCGGGAATCGTGAGATAAGTATTCGTGCTAAAAATCCTTCCAATCGGTATTCATATTTTTCCTAAGTATCAGGATTGACAACTCATCCCTTAAGGTTAACTCGATTTCAAGTAAAAAAGTGCACGTTGGGTTGAAGTCGTGTTTGCTGACAGATGGAGAAACGAGTCAGTCGTGCTGTATTCAGATCTTTGAGAACAAATCGAGGAGGAAGTGATCGGGTTTAAATGACCCACGCGATTGTGGCCGTTAATTCCAGTTGGGTTCTTCAGAGCGCAAGGCTGCCGAAATCTTGAATCGGGAACACGTGCATCTCGGTTAGATAATCGGTAAGGGTTGGTTTGCAAGTCGTATCGGGACCAGCTACGAGAGGAAGAATTGGTGGTTAGGACATTCTTAACCGCTATAACCAGCTTATCGTTTGGAGGAGAAGATTAATTTTTCGAGGATCAATTCTTAACACGGAATTTACCAAATCTAAGGCTAAGGCTTATTATTTTTGTTTGCAAAATTCTGAATTTATTTCCAATTTACATTTATTTTCAATATTCATCAATTGTTTATTTAAGCTGATTAGATTATTTACTTTCTTAAAACATTCTCAAACCCCTGATTTACTTGTTTATTTTTGTTGCAGGTACGTTAGGAGTCGTGGGCACGACTCTTGCCATGACCCTTGACACGATGAATATTTTGTTCATAAGTGAACACAGAAGTTGATTACGATATCCAATCCCTATGGACTCGACCCTTCTACCACTCTTTACTACAATTTAGAGTTATTTTAGTAGGAATTATTCGACGCCCATCAAATTTTGGCGCCGTTGCCGAGGATTGGAGATATTTTTTCTAATTTCTGTTTGTTTACCTTATGACTAGATCAGAACTGGGAACTCTAGAGTTTGAACCAAAAATTGAGAAATTAGCCCGACAACTGCGGAGAGAAGCCATACGACGTGGTAAACGGCCAAATCCTGAATTCAAAACCATATCATACATCGAGGAAATTTTCTTGTTCGATGAACCAAACGAGATGGCTGAACAGACGATACGCCAACTCAATGCGACACCAGATGAACAATAACCCTTATGTATAACCTATCCGGCGGGAGGAACGCCATTTGAGTTAAGTCGGGTTTGATCCATTTACTACCCACTTTTCATGGATTACAAAATAAAAATTCGCACACCCACCTTAAAGAGTTCCATATGGTGTGCACAAGCATGAAGCCTCAGGGAGTAACCAAAGACCTAATCAAACTTCGTGCTTTTCCTTTCTCATTAGCCGACTCTGCTAGAGAGTGGCTATTTTATTTACCCACGGGATCTATCAACACATGGTCTAACATGTCTCGTTTGTTTCTTGATAGGTTCTTCCCTCTAACTCGAGCGGCCGAACTAAGGAGGGACATCGTAGGAATCCGTCAGAAGGAGACTGAATCGCTCTACGATTACTGGGAGTGACACAAAAATTTGTGTGCAAGTTGCCCGCAACATGGACTGACTGAACAGTCACACTTGCAGTATTTTTATAAGGGATTACTCCCGATGGAAATAAAGATGATAGATGCTGCAAGTGGGGGCACTTGTTAATATGACGCCACAAAGAGCGAGAGAGTTTATTTCAACCAGGGCTACTAACTCTCAACAATTCCGACCGTTCGTAGAACCCACGAGACGGGTTCACGGGTTAAGTTCTCTATCTCTAGAAGATAAAATCGATAAGCTAACTAACATTGTTCAAACTTTTCTTGCAGATAAAACAGGCCCAGCACGGTTGTGTGAAATTTGCGCAAAGCCAGACCATCCGACAGACTCATGTTCGATTTTACATGAGGATTCGATAGAACAAACAAATGTTGTCGGGAACTTTCCAGGACCGCCCCAAAGGCGATATAACCCCTACTCGAACTCGTATAATGTGGGGTGGAAAGATAACCCGAATCTAAGTTATGGTTCGAATCCTCAGTTCAATCAATCTTACCAACAAAGACCGCCTCCGAATCAACAATTACCACCCCCAAAGTCATCTTTGGAAGCCATAGTGGAAAGGCTAGCCAATAGTACTGAGAAGTTTCAGCTAAAAACTAAAATGCATTTGCAGGAGTTAGATAAGCAAGTGAGCAAGCTTACACTCACAGTTAGTCGTTTGGAGTCCCAAGGTAAGCTCCTGTCCCAAACTGAGCCTAAACCTCGACACAATGTAAGTGCTATGACGTTGAGAAGTAGGAAGGTTTTGGAGCCCGTACTTGGCACGAGTCGTGCCCACGACGTTGGTCGAGATAAGAAGAAACTTGACACAAAGGCTTTAGTGGAGTTAATATCACAAAAATCATTTGTAGTACCACCTCTATTTCCTGGAAGACTAGTCCAATGCAAGAAGGAGTGACAAGAGAAGGAGATCCTTGACACCTTTCGAAAGGTAGAAATCAACATACCTCTTCTTGATGCGATTAAACAAATTCCACGGTATGCAAAATTCTTAAAAGAATTATGCACAAGTAAGAGAAAGCTCCTGGGCAATGAAAAGGTGAGTGTCAGAGAAAATGTCTCCATTGTTTTACAAAGAAAAATACCACCTAAATGTAAGGACCAAGGTATGTTTTCCATATCTTGCAAAATAGGTAGTGTCAGTATTAAAAAAACCATGTATGACTTAGGCGCATCAATTAATGTTATGCCTTTGTCAATTTATAAACTACTTAATGCCGGTCCTTTGAAGGAAACAGGTGTAATTGTTCAGCTTGCAGATAGATCCGTAGTGCATCCGGAAGGAGTGCTGGGGGAGGTCTTGTTAAGGTAAACGAGCTAATATTTCCTACAGACTTCTACATTATCGACATGGAGGATGACAACTCGGCTAATTCGTCTGAGATACTTCTTGGGAGACCATTCTTGAGTACCGCGGGAACAAAAATTGATGTTTGAAGTGGAACACTCACCATGGAATTTGACGGTGAAGTGGTTAGGTTTAGTGTTTATGAGGATATGGGACATCCCAATGATAAGTTACAAATCGTACCTTGCAGAAATGTAGATCTTGATGTTAAGCAAGAGGAATTATCGATAAATCCAAAAACCAATAAGTGAAGCTGTCATGAAAGCCTCAAAATTAGATCTGAAACTGTTTCCAGAACGTACAAGGATTCCGATAAAGAATAATGCAAACTTGAATGGAGAAGCTCAAAGACACCTCAATCCACTAATGATAGGGGAATCCGGGAAGGGCTTTAAGGATAGTGGGCAAAGGTCGAAACTTTTCTGCAAGAACATCCTAGTGCACGAGATGGAAAAATTAATTCTCAATGAGCCAAACGGATAACATTTATGGTCGTCAAGCTAACGACGTTAAAAAAAAAGCGCTTTTTGGGAGGCAACCCAAATTTATTTTCATTTATTTAATTTTTAGTTTTAGTAAGATTTAGGTTGTAAATAAATAATTTTTTATTTAATCCAGTGAATTTTCTATTTTCAGGAACGTAATGGAGGTTATGAATTTTTCCAAAAGTCGGATAATGATGGTGGCGTGGGCACGCCGTGCTAAATGCTGGCATTTATTTCCCAACACCGACAACATTGATTGAAACACATGGGGAGTATTCTTAACCTTTCTCTTTCCTTGTTGTTTGAGTTAGTAAACTTTATTGCATATAAAACATGCTTGAGGACAAGCATAGATTAAGTGGGGCGGGATGAAAATGGTAAGTATGCATGGATGGTTGATTGATTTTGCCTGCATGTTTCTCTTTTGCATATGTTTAATCTTATACTAGATTTATTCGATAGTTTATTTGACGTTGAGCCTCTCATCTCATTACTTAGTCAATTTGAACAATTGGGCAAATTTTGACTTAAAGTGTTCAAAGTATCTAGATTAGTCGACATTTGTGTTTTAAGGTTGATATATGTAACTAGATTTTCCATATAAATTGATTGTTTGAAAAAAAATATTTGCTTGTACATAAATAATTTGCTTGTATATTAATGAATAAATAAATAAATAAAGGCTCAAGTTATGAGTGAAAGTTTCGAAAACGTGACCGAATTGAGTAATCGGGATAGGGTGCTTGGGTTTTCATTTTATCTCGCGTAAAAAGGTTCGAGTGACAAGTAGATAAACTTGCAAACATTCCGCTAACCGAAGCCTTCAAAAAAAATAATAAATAAATAAATAAATAAATAAAAAGACTGTTTGAACTGAGTAATCGGGATAGGGTGCTTGGGTTGTCATCCTAGTTCGCGTAAAAAGGTTTGACCATGTCTAATTTTTTTTTTAATAATGCCTTGCAAATTTTGGATTCAAACTCAATTTAGTGAAATTTATTAGCTCACATATTTCAATTTTATGACACTTGTTGATTAAACTATATATTCTGAGCATTTAGTTATTTTTGCCTATGCTGTTTACGTTGATTATGGATGTGGAAAAGAGGCTCAATTTGTAATAAATAGGAGAATAATTTCTAGTGTTTGAAGGAGCAATATGCTTGAGGACAAGCATAAGCTAAGTTGGGGGGATTTGATAACATATTAATTTACATGTTATTTTGTGTTTAATTTGGTTTATTTATGAATTGATCCCTGCTAAATTGGTACTTTTATGTTTTAATCTTGTCAGGGATGTAATTGGGACGCTAAGAGAAAAAGAGAGCAGAAAAGGACCAAATTAAAACAAAATCAACAAAATGAGGCCGAATCAGACATATGGAGAAAGCCAATGACTCAGTAGAATTTTTGACTTTGTAAAAAGCCAAAAATAGAAAATCTTATTTTATTTTTATTTATTTTATTTTTTATTTTATTTTGATTTTATGTTAAATTAGCTAAGTCCAAAAATAGTAAATTTTATGTATATAAATTGGGCGTTAGTGTTCTTTGGAAAATCATCCCTCAATTCTACATTCCTACTCCAATTTGGAATTGAATAGAATTAAATTGTTTCTTTCTTTTCTTTCAATTTGGGCGTGGATATTTTGTTGTTCCATTTAGATTTCTTTGTTCTTTTAAAATTGGCCTAATTGCTTTCCAAGTACTTTTTTTTCCCAACTTCCACTATCTTTCATACAAATCCAATCACCTTCCACAACCTACAAGCATGATTAAACCCATGCTACACTAAATTCCATCTTAGCTTTAGGCCGGTGTTCTTTCCGGTCGGGAATCATGAGATAAGTATTCGTGCTAAAAATCCTTCCAATCGGTATTCATATTTTTCCTAAGTATCGGGATTGACAACTCATCCCTTGAGGTTAACTCGATTTCAAGTCAAAAAATGCACGTTGGGTTGAAGTCGTGTTTGCTAACAGTTGGAGAAATGAGTCAGCTGTGCTATATTCGGATCTTCAAGAACAAATCGAGGAGGAAGTGATCGGGTTTAAACGACCCACGCGGTTGAGGCCATTAATTCCAGTTGGGTTTTTCAGAGCGCAAGGCTGCCGGAATCTTGAATCGGGAACACGTGTATCTCGGTTAGATAATCGGTAAGGGTTGGTTTGCAGGTCGTACCGTGACCAGCTATGAGAGGAAGAATTGGTGGTTAGGACGTTCTTAACTGCTATAACCAGCTTATCGTTTGGAGGAGAAGATTAATTTTTCGAGGACCGATTCTTAACACGGAATTTACCGAATCTAAGGCTAAGGCTTATTATTTTTGTTTCAAAATTCTGAATTTATTTCCAATTTACATTTATTTTCAATACTCATCAATTGTTTATTTAAGCTGATTAGATTATTTACTTTTATAAAACATTCTCAAACGCCCGATTTACTTGTTTATTTTTGTTGCAGGTACGTTTGGAGTCGTGGGCACAACTCTTGCCACGACCCTTGACACGTCGAATATTTTATTCATAAGTGAACACAGAAGTTGATTACGACATCCATTCCCTGTGGACTCGACCCTACTACCACTCTTTACTACTATTTAGAGTTATTTTAGTAGGAATTATTTTTGGTGGTTTCGACGCCCATCAGTAACCCTATTCCGGTGACGGATACGGGTTAGGGGTGTTACATTTCAGATCAATACCATTTATGGTACCGAAAAGTTTGGGTGTTACATGTTTGGTATGATGAAAAATTATCACTTTCTAATGAATTTAATTTGTTGAAATGTGATTTTAAGGTTTAGTATGCAAAAATTACTTACTCCCATTGGAATATAATGTTATCATGGTTACTTTCTTACAAGTAATGGAATCTTATTATCATCATAAAAAGCGGGAAAGTTATTTTTAGATGTAGATGAAAAGTAAAAATATTTAGAAAATGGTTATATGCATGAGTATATGTTAAAAAATATTTACGTGTTTATATGTTACATGAAAGATAAAATAGAGGATGATAAAAAAAAAATGTTGAAACAAGTTTCACTCGATAGCAAAAAGTTGAAATTAACATAACAAAAAATATAAGGATTAAAAATTATTATTAAATATTTAATGCAAATATTGATTAATTAATAAATATTAAAGTACATTAACATCAACGTCGGAGCCAAGTAGAGGCCTACGGGATACATGGCTCCCCAAAGTTTAATTTTTTTTTTAATTTAGCTCTTTGTAAATATACTTTGACCCTCTCAAAAATATAAGTAGGCCCCTAGAGATTTAAAATTTTTGCAATTTCCCACCAATATTTTTATAATTTTAAAAATAATATTTTAAAAAAATGTTGATTGTTACATAACACATCTAATTTTAGCTTGGCTCCTCAAGATTAACATCCTAGCTTTGCCACTCATCAACATTATCTTTTGATTAATATGGTAATTTCATAAATCATGTTATATTTCTAAGAAAATATTTAATAAACCGAATATTAATATAAACTTCCCAAAATTTTAAAATCGATACTTTTCGATTTTATACGAAACATTGTAAACAAACTAATCTTTTTAAAAATTACATTTTCATTAATTACATTCTAAAAATTATATTTCATTATAATCATAACATAGAAAAAGCACATATACTCTTCCAATATTATTAGCTTGTTGGCCTTGTTAGAGATGTAGAACGTGCGTGTAATCGTAAGAATGTCTTATGTTTATTTATCGCTTTGATTCATTTATAAGAAAATTTTACTCGGCTTTTGGTTTTAACGGTGTTAATGGATTTCTTAATTAAGCAAATTAGGTCGCCTCAAGTATAATTTGTAAGATACTTTCTAATTGTCTAAGATAAAATAGTTAATGCTTTTTTTATGACTATTACATATTCATTCTAAGGTTAATAAAAAACAATTCATTTAAAATTCATGATTATCTTTTCTAATAATATTATTATACCGTAAAATTTATTATTTTCAAGATTAATGTTTTGAAATTAGGGACAATAATTCATCTTGAAAAAAAAAAGCGTTGATTTAGCAAGTGTAAATTTGCTTATCTCTTTCCATTTATGGGGTGAAAGTATTGTAGAGGTCTTTGCCATTGCATTTTGCCCTTTCTACTAAAAAAAGAGTAAACTAATTATTGTATGTTAGATCAAAAAGTAAATTGGTCCTTGTATTAAAAATTTGATCCATTTTTTTATTAAAATTTGATCTCCATACATCAGCACGAGGTACATGTGACATACCACGTGTCATTGTTTGATTATTCTGTCGCTCAAGCTAGCTTGTAACAAGATAAATTAATGAAATTTTTAACAAAAAAACCAATTTATTTTTTAATCTAACATTTAATGACCCATATTTCAAATAAAAAAAAGAAGTAAAATACAATCTAATAACTTCCATGCTACTTTCACCTCCATTTATGTGACCATGAAACTAATTTTATATGGCGCTCTTCGTTAGTAGCACTACTGCCTTTAACGTGGTCCAGTTTTCTAAGAGATAATAAGCTCATTCCTTCCTTGCCTGTATGATAAGCAATTAGTTTTCTAAAACCACACATGGTTCTCTTCCATATCTATCCAATTAGTTCCTCCATTGTATCTCCAATTTATATATAAAATTGCAGCACTTTTAACTGTGTTTGATATTAATGTCTTGGAACTTTAAAATGATATTTTATCTACAGATCTTTTGGCTGTTCCATACATTTTCTGCGAAACAGATCAAGGACGGAGGTAGGCTAGACTAGCCGGCACCGGTATTGGCAGTCGCACTTCCTTGAATTTTCAGATCCATCAAAAAGGACGAGGACAACAAAGGGAAGGGCATGGTTTGCACCAATGGCAAAGATGAATCATGGGTCGCACGCACATTATGAAAAAAAAGAAAAGAATGAAATAGACGGGATTGGGGACCATCTTCACGTGCTAATGTGCACAGCACTTGAAATGGAGCCAAATTTGAGTTAAAATGAAGAAAGTGATTTGATAAAAGTATTATGGAAATTCTTGTATTAGGAATTACATTTTATTTTACCTATTCTACTTTAAAAAAATGGATAAATTAATTTTTGTACATTTGATCAAAGTGTAAACTGGTTTTTCTGTTCAAAATTTTATCTATTTCTACTATTAAAAATTGGTCTTTATATGTCAGTATGAGGTACACATGGCATGTAACATGTCAATGTCTTGTTATTTCGTTAACCATGCCAATTCTTAACAATACAAATGGATGAAATTTTTAACAAAAAGGACCAGTTTGCTTTTTAATCTAATGTACATTGACTAGGTTGCCAATTTTTTAAATAAAAGGGGCAAGATGTAATCCGGCTCTTAATATAGGGATCTCCATGGTACTTTTACCATTTCTTTGATAAATAAATTGTGTACAAATGTTCTATATTAATTTGGTTTTAATTATAATAAATTTAGTTATTAATATTTATAAAATTTTAGCTTGGTAAAGTAGAAAAAAAAATTGAAAAATTTGGGAAATAAAGGGATAGAAAGATGAAAAATATATTTTTTTCTTCCTATAAGTATACTCTGTAAGAAAGATAGAAAAATTGAAAAAGAAAATGTATTTTCTTTCAATCCATTGCCTCTTATGGTTGAAAAATGAGATAAAAGAAAATAAAACCTTTAAATATATATATTTTTAAACTAGCATATATCTCTTTCTCATTTTCTCTACCATTATTGGTAGGTTGTTGAGACCTCCAAAATTAAATCTTGCTCGAAAAGAAAGAAAAACAAACTTTTGTAGAGTGGTGAGCAATGTTGAATTCACAGGAAGTGGGATTAGACTAATTCCTAAAAAATAGATGAGAAAATAAAATTGTGGATGGTTTAATAGTTCAATTTGGAATAAAAACTAATAACAAATAATGCAGTCAAAATAGTAAGATTTAGGAAAATTCAATGCTTGATAAATATTCAGCCAAGGGAAATCGTAGTTTTTAATTCATGGATTGATCATTAATTTTGCAAATAATTTTCTAAACTTATTGAATAAATTGGTTATAGCTACTTGAGACGCTCTAATAGCCTAATCTCGCCTTAGTTCTCGGTAATTAAAGAGACGCTCAAATGGTTACTTCTCTTGTTGATAAACAGTCCCACAGAGACGCTCTTAGGATTTAACTTACCAACAGCCTTATGATTTAGAGGACACAATTCTAGCCAACCATCTCACACCAGCACGAATAATTTAAACTAGATTATACACCTTCGTAACCTGAGTTATTCACCACACAGATTAAACCTTTCCACAATTATGGATGAGAAGATCCCAATTGGTTGTATATTAATTTGAAAATTTGAAAAGTGGTCAGTTCATGCAATTCACAAATCAATAATAATATGAAGAACAAAAAATGTAAAAATATTCAAGAATCTAAAAACATGAAGAACGATAATCTCACAGTTCAATGAATCAAAAGCCTAGATAAAACCCTTTACTAGAATGAAGAAGTTAACAATTCATGAAGAGAAATAGAATATCAGAAGAAAATATGGAAGTCTTGTTCCCCTTTTTTCATGCCCCAAAGCCTTTTTAAATACCCTCTAAGATCTCCTAGATAAGAGTTCAAAATAAAGTTTAAACTTTAAAATATATCATAAAATCCTAATCAATCCCTGAAAATAGGGCTTTGAAGAATTCTTCCAAAAGGATAGAAGTTTGTTGAAAGCTGTAGAAAAATCATGCAATTTTGTTTTACTGAGCATAAGCCATGGGCACGTCTTATTTTATGACTTTTTCTGTCCATCTTCTTAGTCCACGAAAATTGATATAGCTTTTCTTCGAGCATAAGCCGTGGGCACGCCTTATTCTCCGACTTTTCCTACACGTCTTTTAGTCCACAAAATACTCAAATTTCATGTTATCCATAAAAACCTCCATATGACTTCCAAGTGATTCCAACTTCCTTTCTATCCTACAAAATACAAAATTCAACCAAAAGATGAGTTGACAAGCATATTAGGTCATCATAAAACATGGGAAACTTCTCAAAATATATGCAAAATTAAAATCTAGCAAATTCCCTCACACTTAAACAATGCTTTTCCTCAAGCATGCAATGGTTCAAAGTCTTAAATCCTAATAGTCAAGTAAAAAAAATGAAAATAAGAAACAATTCGTTCATAGCAGATGTCTTTACAAACCAACACAAATGAACAATCATCTCATCAATTTTTTGGAATCAAATTGAAGTAAGATTTGACACACTCACCATGGATTCCATCATTAACGTTCAAATTGTTTATGGTATTGACAACCCTCGAGTTATAACATAAAAAAAGTGTTTACCATAGGCTTGTAAATATATCACATCTCCACCACTAGAGTTAGAATCGGATGCAAAGATCAAAGGGTCTTTGTTAGGTTGTAACGGGGCTTGAGTCAAGGTATGAAAAGAAGAGAATTTTTGGGCTTATTGATCAAAGAAATACATATACTCTTTACTTGAAACTTGACGTTTTCGACTCAAGCTATAAGGAAGTATACAATGGGAGAGACAACTAATTAACCTGGGAATCTCACCATGATATCTATATATTTTATTTTTGTTCTTTTTTTTTATGTGAGAAAGTAGAGAAGGATCTCGGGATATTCGTAGCAATTACTATTCATTCTCCCATTCTTTTTTTTTTGTCTTCTTCTCTTCTTTTTTTTAATAAAGCTAGCTTGAGTGTAATGCGTTTCAAGTTAGGAGATCAATGTAAATCCTTTGATCCGGGGTACAAACATAGGAAATCAACAAAAACTGGTCAAATTGGCTTATAATGCACCTAATTTTCAAATAAAGGCTAAAGCTCAAATTGTCTTCTATTAGTCAATACAAATGTTGGCTTTTTAGGCTCAAAATGGTTATTCCTAAATGCCCTTTTCATTTCAATACATTCCAAATTCCAAGATGTGGTCTCAATATAAATAACAATGCAAGTTATAGAAACATCTAATTATGTTTGACAATCACTCAATGAAAAAAATGAAGCATATAATGATGCATGCTTATTGGCTCAAATAACTAATAGAAAGGGTTAAATTTTTTGTCAAATATTACTTCATTTCTCATTCAATTAATCAACAAAGAATAAATATCATCCCAAGCTTGACCCTTCCTAAACTCGAACCTTATCACTTTCTTAACTTGTCTCAAAGGATAAATATCATCAACTAAGTAAGAACCAAAGCAAACTTTTTTTTTTCAAAACTTAAGGTCAATAGAGAAAGTGTAACATTCTATTTTTCAATAGTGTTGAAAACAGTGGTTCTTGGACCATGATTCCGACTAGTAAGTAAGTATTTTTTATTTATTTAATATTCATAGAGTTTCTATAATGTCCTATTAAGACTTGATTAAGAAATTTTAACGTTTAATTAGTTAATTAAGTAAAAAGGACTAATTTGTAAAAGTTACAAAAGTTAGCTTCTATTAGTTAAAGGTGTTAAATAGTTAAAGTAATAAGAATTTATGGATTTCAGAGACAAATATACCACATAGATATATAGTGGACCATTATAGACATTATTTTGTTAGTTGTTAAGTAAAATTTCTAAAGGGTAAAAAGCTAATTTAGTAAATAAAACTAAAACAAAAAATAAACAAAGGGTTATCATCTTCCATAAGGAGCCACTACCGAAAATTGAAAAGGAAGACACCATTGTTGAAGCTTAGCATTCGTTTTAATAGATTGCTTTGCATGGTATGTAAATTTTTACCCGTTTTTAGTGATTTTTTGTATTTTTGTGATCGTATTAACTTAATCTAGCTAACCCGGGTGTAAATTTGTGATATTTCTAAATGTTTTTACATGTGCCATTGTTGAATCTATGAGATTGATGAAGTTTTGTAATGGTTTTGTAAGTTTGATAGTTAAATAATGTTAGTTTGTTAGCAAGTTTTAGTAATTTTTGAAGATTTGGGATTTAAATGTTAAATTAGTAAAAGTTCATGAGAATGTTGGAAAATAAAGAAATGTATGGGCTGTTCATGGGATATAGGAAATTTGGTCAGCATGAATTAAGCTTAATTGTGTTCATTTTGATAGTTTATGGTTTAATGACTAAATTGTATAAAAAGGAAGGTTTAAGGGTAGAATTGTAAATATAAAAAATGACTTAATTGTATTAATTGAGTATTTATAAGATTGGAATGGATTTAAATAAACTAAATTATACTTTAGATAAAAAATCTCAACGTGTTGAGGACGTGCGAGGAAAAGGGAAAATCACCAATTAGTCTCTGTTAGTCGAATCACACAACAAGTAAGTTTTTACGATTACTTTAGTATAATTTTAAAATAAACATTATTTTTATTAATGTTGGTTATATACTTTAGAAATTGTTGAATCAAAATGAGCTATGTAATTTTTATCAAACTTCTGAGATAATTTCGATGGATCGAGTAAAAGTTCTTACATGAGATTTCTATCTGAATTTCTAATCTGGACTGAGTTCCTCCATATGTTGCGGACTTGGATGTACATGTGACACGAATTTAACCTGAACTGGTAATCCGTTGTCATTTTACATGCATACCCTGTAACAGCCCTAACCCGTATCCGTCGCCGAAATAGGGTTACGGAGTATTACCGGAGTTTACAGAACAATTTCAAATAATTCGAGAAATTTACTATTTATATTCCGAGATTATGCATAACGTCCCTTAAATGGACCTTCGAGGCCCAACATGAACATTAGAATCAAATCGGGACTAAATCAGGATCATTAAAAAATTTTCGCAAAATATCAAAATTTCTTTTATAAACAGTATCCACACGCCCATGTGGTCTAGGGACACGCCCGTGTGATCAGGCCGTGTGGCTCAAACGGTCATAAGACATGTAACACCCCATACCCGAGTCCGAGGCTAAGACCGGATACGAGACATTACTATGCTTGAACTTTCTTAAACATGTACTTACGGCCAATAAAATTTCGTTCCGAATTAAAAACTTCACTTTCTTAGTCAAATCAGACGTTTCATGGGCCTACGAGGCCTCAGACTTATGTCCCAAAACTTTCAGAACTCATCTAGAAACTTTCTCTCGAAACAGGGGTCACACGTCCGTGTGACTTGGGACACGCCCGTGCACCCCTAAAACATGCCCGTGTCTTTCACCCGTGGAGGATACTGGCAAATTACACACGGCCTGGACACGCCCGTGGCCCTGGCCCGTGTGCCAAACCTTGGCATTCTGACTTATTCTCACGGTCTGTACACACGCCCGTGTGCGTCAGCCGTGTGACAATTGAATTTCTAAGTGTCAAGTGCAGACTTCACACGGCCTTGGCACACGCCCATGTGCCAACCGTGTGTATCACACGGCCTGAAAAAATGGCCGTGTGACCAGCTCGTGGTCTAATCTGACCTAAGATACTAAGGTGAAGGAGACACACGGCCTAGACACACGCCCGTGTGTCTATCCGTGTGGGCACTTAGAGGCTATCTTACCAAGCCTTTTACCATTCTTGTTTGCATACATCCATATACTACTTCAAAACATTCTCAAATCATCATTTAAAACACATGAATTAACACATTTAATCATTAAAGAGATAAGGTCTTTGTCCCACACACTAGGGAGAACTACTCCCAATACAATTACAACCAATTTAAGCCATCATCTATGGTCATACACAACCAACTCTAGATTCTCTTAGGCTAATACAATTTGGCTACATTGGTTAGAACTTAATCAACTTTAAAAGAATCCCTATACATGCCATGACTCATAAGGATTTGATACCTCATACCAAGGTTCTGCTCGATAGTGTGAAAACATCTCCGGCGGCCTCCAACCCGAGCTAAGTAATGAAACCTATAAGAGATGAGAAAAGTAATGTAGTAAGCAAAAATGCTTAGTAAGCTCATCTACATAATCTGTCAAATATTGATATTATTGAATGTACATAATTACAAAGTATCATGGAGAGTGTCTCTCATAAACTCATGGTTACTTGCTCAAATATTCTTGAAACTTACTCATTCAATCTCTTACCATATTCTTACCATGTCACTAGCCAATTGCTCGTTCAATCAGCATACATTCCTGCACTGATCACCACATGATCATATAAAACAATACATCAAGCATTTTCAATAAGCCGCTCATGCTACTAATATCTCGGTGGTTTCGCACTTAGCCCACCATTGAATCTCTAATAGGGTGGTATCGCACACAGCACAGCAATCATTTATACTTATGGTGATTTCGCACTTAGCACACCAATAGTTTATACTTACGGTGGTTTCTCACTTAGCACACCAATTGTTTATAAGCGATGGCATCGCACACAGCCTATCGATTACTAATTAATCAGGTGGTAACGCACATAGCCCATCGATATTAATATAATTGATGGTATCGTACCCAGCCCATCACTACCATCAATGAGGTGATATCGCACATAGGTCACCGTTATTTTACATTTATGGATAGTAAACCACAAGTATATCTCTATTTCAAATGTTCATCCGCGAACATCCTCACATACTTCAATTCTTACTTAACTTTCTACGATACTCATTCGCATTCACACAGTGCACCAATAAATCTATCTCATGCAACTAAGGTGCAATAATAACACATATCCCACTAGGGGTTCATCATATATTGAATTCATCTCCATTCAATTCTAACACATACTTGTCCTTCTCGTGGTACAACCACATACATTCAACATATCCGTTGAATCATTCAAATTGTTAACTAACTCTCTTGAGTCTCATACACATAGTTCTCATTGACATTATACCCCAATAGGGTCCTACATACATTAACATGTCGATGCCATGTCCCTGACATGGTCTTATACGAACTCTTACACCGAGGCCATATTCCAATATGGTCTTACTCGAGACTTTAACCATCATCATATCATGCTATACACATCTCAATTCTATTGACATTTCATCAAAAGATATTTCATGCATTCATATGGTAAATATAAATTCCCTACCACATTGGAACATTAAATTAACTCGTACGTAATTACAACGTTTGCACATGAACTTACCTCGATGCCGAAAGGGCCAAAAAGGGCCCTTTTTTCCCACATTTCTCTTTTCATCCGTTCTAGGTCCGAAACTCATTTTCTTTGATCTAGAACAATGAAATTTACTGATTTAATCACTTATAAATCGTATTACACCATAATATACACTTTAGGCAAAATTGACTATTTTGCCCCTACACTTTGGCAAAATTACGATTTTTCCCCTAGGCTCGTAAATAAATTTTCATCACATTTTCTTGTTAAACAAGCCTAGCTGAACATTTAATCCTCTTACAACTATCCACAATTTCAACTATTTCATGCTTTAATGAACAAATTACAACTTTTGCATTTTAGTCCCAAATAAGTGTTTTCATGACAACACCTTTCACAAAAGTTGTTTCTCATCATCCTATCATTCATTTTCTTCCATAAAACTCATCAAACAACATGAACTCTATCATGGAAAGTCCCTAGACTTTCAACCATATTGCAAACTAGTCCCCTCTTTAGAAAGCTTAAGCTTTGGGGACTCCAAAAGTACAATTTTCTTCAAGAAATACCATCAAAATCACTTACTTGAGTGCAGATTTGCTTGCTAAAATTTTAAGCTTCAAAAACCCCTCCCATGGTTGCTATTTTCGGTGGAGGAAGAGAAGAAATAAAAAAAGATGATAGCTTTTCTTTTTGTCATATTTTATTCATCTTTTCTCACCAAATTTGACTAAGCATTAAATGCTCTTGTCTCCCATAGCACATGGCCGGCCATCACACTCCAAAATGGCCTATTTTCACATTTGGGACCTCTAATTTATAAACCATAGCTTTTTGGTACCTCTAGCAATTAAAATAGAACTTTCACACTTTATGCGATTTAGTCCTTTTTCACAATTTAGCTAGAAATCGCTAAAATTAAGGCACCAAAATTTTCATGCATCCTTATAAACATGTTATAATACATAACATATCATGAAAATAATTTTCTCTAACCTCAAATTAGTGATTCTAAGATCACTATTTCGACTAGCCCCAAAATTGGGCTGTTACAATTCTCCCCTCCTTAGGAATTTTCGTCCCTGAAAATTTTATCAGGAGGAGTTGCTATCAGCATTCTTAAAACGTTTCCATCTACTCTTCAAAATCACGAATCCACTTATCCTCAAGTTTCTCTTGCCAACAACTCTTAAGCTGTGATACATAAGGTCGAAACGTAACTTGAGACCTAAGTTATTCTTCCTTTTGTTATATACTATATTCAGTAATCCACCAATTTGGAACTTTGTACATGTCCAAATGATCGTTCGGATCTTTACTGGTTGATTCCTTACAATTCGAATGACATCCCCCTCTTTGGGAATCTTATCAAACTAAATTTGAAATCTATAAGGTTTTATCTCGCTTTCTCATTAAAGCATTCACCGACTGTAATGGTTTTGACTTGTACGCTTTGGAAACTCAGCTTTTAGTGGTTAACTACTTCTGACCATAACTCCATCATATCATGAAATGTACTCTACTGTCAAAACATTTATCCATATAACTGTACTTCCTTATTCTTGCTTTATTAGATATGCTGCTACAAAATCTCATACTAAAGCTCTGTATAAGTTCTGGATTCATCATCAACAACGGAAAACTTATACAACCTATATTTACCATCTCAAATAAACTCATTCAGAGCTTATTTAAAATACCATTTACTATATCTCTTCTGAACCCTTTTTGTTCTGAAAAGAAGACTCGCTCTAGTCATTAACCTTGCTGAAACTAAGATGCTACCAACTGGGGTCAACCGAGTAACTAACTCGCATTGCTTAACATGGATCTTTTCATAACATCTAACTCACAACACAGACACAAAAGTGGTTGTCTCTGGATCACCAACCTGTCAACTCTTTCTCTTGATTCAGACTGATCTCAGTACTAGAACTTTCAAATAAACAGTTCTTTCAATAGCTTAGAACTCAACTATCATGGTTTGAACATTTCGATGAGCATATCTTTATATTATGCTCCCTACTCACGTACACAGAGAATTTTATTCTCTTTAGTGATTCATGCGTGAATATACACAGAACTTGAATCATATCTCAATACCTTAATCTACTCTTTTCTCCATACTGAGAACATATTTTAAGCACACTCTCATCTGAGTTTCTCTTGCTATGCCAATCTAGAACCTTTACGATCGTCATATCTCACGAGAGCAGGGACATCTCGATCGAATTCGTTAACTCTATTCGGCTTACCCGAAAACCCATCACACAACGTGAAACTTGTGATTTCACCTCTTATACACGAATCATCACCAATTTCCTCCTCAAGGTACCCAATTAAGGTTACGAGGGGGTAAAGGAAATGTTAATTTCAATTAACTAAATCGACAACCGTTTTGTCTGATTTTTACTATCAGCTAACATTCTCACACAATCATAATTTATGAAAAGAACAACTACATCATCCCTGAAGGGAAACATGTATTAGTACATAATACTAAATGAGATCATTATAATCTCATCCATGGCATTAACTAACCATGCACAAACCACAGGCTTCGAGCCAACTTACTCATACTTGCCATTTATTTAGCACATATCGTGCCACACATCGTACTAGTTTCTTCGTGATTCATTCACGAATATCTGCATTCACTCCTTCACATGACTTTAGTACTAATCTCATTTATACTTCTAGACTCATCTATTTGTCCCATTGATCACTAGGGATAATCAAAGACGCAAGTTCGTCGTCATTCATGTAGGCACGAAACCAATGCCACACCCCCGGGGTGGTCTTATATGGAGTCACCTCTAAATGCCAATGCCATATTCTAGATAAGGTCTTATATGGACTTCCACATCAAGTATCGATGCCATGTTCCGAATATGGTCTTACACGATTCTCATATTCATTACTGATGCCATATTCTAGATATGGTCTTATACAGAATCATAACTTGGTGCCGAGGCCATGCCTCGAACATGATCTTATATGGGACCTTGTCTATCTCATATCTCGATGATAACCTCATCATTTTAGTCCTCTAGGACTTCAACCTCATGTTCAACAACAGTTACTCTATTTAGTAGAGTATTATGCATCGATGTGATACAAACCATTCTAAAAATTCTAACATAAATATTTGCATTAATCACATATAAACTTACTCAATTTAACTCTCATAACATCTCATCATAATTCAACGATGGTAAGGGTGAGGTTGCAAAGTCCCTTAGCCTAACTCTCGTGACTACATACATATGATTTACTACTCATTGTCAATGAAATATCATCATAGTCACACAACTCGCCTCAGGCAAGTTTTCATACTTACTCAAGTTACAATGGTTTCTATCACCCATAATTTCGAACAGTGACTTCACTTACTCAAGTTCCACCTTAATGTCTACTCAAGTACTCAACATTAAGTTCTAATTCCTCTTACTATTTCTTATTAATCTAGAGAATGTCTTAAGGGTTTTGAGTATGTCGTTTACTTGATTGCCATAGTCCAACTATGGTCTTACTCGTATCACAACATCATAGCCCAGCTATTGCTTTACATGTCATCACGATGCCATAGCCTCGCTATGGTCTTACACGAAATCTCATATCAATACCAATGCCATATCCCATATACGGTCTTACATGGAAACTCATATCGATGTCGATGCCATATCCCAAATATGGTCTTACACGAAATCTTATACTGAAGCCAGGTCCCAGACGTGGTCTCACACGGGATTACTATTTGATGCCGATGCCATATCCCAGATATGGTCTTATACGGGATCATGTATCGATGCCAATGCCATGCCCCAGACATGGTCTTATATGGGATCACATATACTGCCATGGTCCAACCATGGTCTTATTCATCATTTTATCATTGAACGACCGTACTCATCTCCTGCATTTTACTTAGTCAAACTTTTCAGTTTTAACTTCCACACCATAATATGTGTGGCTTTATAACAGAGTCATAAAACAAAACATCATGCATTGTCTACTTTAACAGTCCCATGTGAGATTTAACCATGTGGTCATATTTATCATAAACAATGGCATCACAAATCTCAAATGCTTACTTACTCTTACTGCTTCTCACATACATCATGGTACTTACTAGTCTCATGTTTGTAAGGTAAACAAAGTACCTGTAACACTTGATCACATAGATCAGTATACTTTACTATAACAAGCATAATCTCTGATTCATCATTCATAACAAGAATAATACTCATTTTCAACATGATAATAACTTTGCTTACTCAACTTTCTTGCTATCGCACTTTAACTTTACTCATTTGCCCGATGAATTTTTGCGAATAACCGAGGATACTAAATCTCTTCACATGAACTTGATGCCAAAGCCATATCCTAGATACGGTCTTACATGGAATATCTAATCTTGGTTTCGAGGCCATGTCTTGACATGGACTTATACGAAGTCTTTCTTGTTCTCACCAATGACATGCCTTGGATTGGACTTACATGGGATCTCTTTCTCTTGATAGCCTTTCAATGCCAAGCTTGCCTTGGACTTACATGATAACTTGTTCAATGCCAAGCTTTCCTTGGACTTACATGATAACTTGTTCAATGCCAAGCTTGCCTTGGACTTACATGATAACTTGTTCAATGCCAAACTTGCCTTGGACTTACATGATATCTCTGCTTGATTGCCGATGCCATGCCTTGGCTTGGTCTTATACGGACTTTCTAATCTCATGTGGTAGATCGAGTATCCTGGGAAATTCCATCTTCAATCGGGACATGCTCGTATTCAATCACATTGATTTCTTTGTTTAGCAAAACATTAAGCATTCCATGATAATAATGTACATTATACTAAGCAATTCAATGATAGAAATCATAAAGCTTAGAAATCACACAAACTTACTGAAATTAGCTCGGTTGGGAATCATCTCTGTCTTAACAAAACAATTTCGTTAGAGCCGGGAGACATCACACTATCATTATCCACATATGGCATGTATAGCTAGTCTCTTACTCGTGCTAGGTTAGTCCGAGAACCGACTAAACCATGCTCTGATACCACTAAATGTAACACCCCATACCTGAGTCTAAGGCTAAGACTGGATACGAGACATTACTATGCTTGAACTTTCTTAAACATGTACTTACGGACTATAAAATTTTGTTCCGAATTAAAAACTTCTCTTTCTTATTCAAATCAGACGTTTCATGGGCCTACGAGGTCTTAGACTTACGTCCCGAAACTTTCAGAACTCATGTGGAAACTTTCTCTCGAAACAGGGGTCACACGTCCGTGTGACTTGGGACACGCCCGTGCACCCCTAAAACATGCCAGTGTCTTTCACCCATGGAGGATACTGGCAAATTACACACGGCCTGGACACGCTCGTGGCCCTGGCCCGTGTGCCAAACCTTGGCATTCTGACTTATTCACACGGTCTGTACACACGCCCGTGTGCGTCAGCCGTGTGACAATTGAATTCCTAAGTGTCAAGTGCAGACTTCACACGGCCTTGGCACATGCCCATGTGCCAACCGTGTGTATCACACGGCCTGAACAAACGGCCGTGTGACCAGCTCGTGGTCTAATCTGACTTAAGATACTAAAGTGCAGGAGACACACGGCCTAGACCCACGCCCGTGTGTCTATGCATGTGGGCACTTAGAGGCTATCTTACCAAGCCTTTTACCACTCCCGTTTGCATACATTCATATACTACTTCAAAACATTCTCAAATCATCATTTAAAACACATGAATTAACACATTTAATCATTAAAGAGATAAAGTCTTTGTCCCATACACTAGGGAGAACTACTTCCAATACCATTACAACCAATTTAAGCCATCATCTATGGTCATACACAACCAACTCTACATTCTCTTAGGCCAATACAATTTGGCTACATTGGTTAGAAGTTAATCAACTTTAAAAGAATCCCTATACATGCCATGACTCATAAGGATTTGGTACCTCATACCAAGGGTCTGCTCGATAGTGTGAAAACATCTCCGGCGGCCTCCAACCCGAGCTAAGTAATGAAACCTATAAGAGATGAGAAAAGTTAAGGAGTAAGCAAAAATGCTTAGTAAGCTCATCTACATAATCTGTCAAATATTGATATTCATTGGACGTACATAATTACAAAGTATCATGGAGAGTGTCTCTCATAAACTCATGGTTACTTGCTCAAATATTCTTGAAACTTACTCATTCAATCTCTTACCACATTCTTACCATGTCACAAGCCAATTGCTCGTTCAATTAGAATACATTCCTGCACTGATCACCACATGATCATATAAAACAATACATCAAGCATTTTCAATAAGCCGCTCATGCTACTAATATCTCAGTGGTTTCGCACTTAGCCCAACATTGAATCTCTAATAGGGTGGTATCGCACACAGACCAGCAATCATTTATACTTATGGTGATTTCGCACTTAGCACACCAATTGTTTATACTTACGGTGGTTTCTCACTTAGCACACCAATTGTTTATAAGCGATGGTATCGCACATAGCCCATCGGTTACTAATTAATTAGGTGGTAACGCACATAGCCCACCGATATTAATATAATTGATGGTATCTCACCCAGCCCATCACTACCATTAACAAGGTTATATCGCATAGAGCTCACCGTTATTTTACATTCATGGATAGTAATCCACAAGTATATCTCTATTTCAAATGTTCATCCAAGAACATCCTCACATACTTCTATTCTTACTTAACTTTCTATGATACTCGTTTGCATTCACACAGTGCATCAATAAATCTATCTCATGCAACTAAGGTGCAATAATAACACATATCCCACTAGGGGTTCATCATATATTGAATTCATCTCAATTCAATTCTAACACATACTTGTGCTTCTCGTGGTACAACCACATACATTCAACATATCCGTTGAATCATTCAAATTGTTAACTAACTCTCTTGAGTCTCATACACATAGTTCTCATTGACATTATACCCCAATAAGGTCCTACATACATTAACATGTCGATGCCATGTCCCTGACATGGTCTTATACGAACTCTTACACCGAGGCCATATTCTAATATGGTCTTACTCGAGACTTTAACCATCATCATATCATGCTATACACATTTCAATTCTATTGACATTTCATCAAAAGATATTTCATGCATTCATATGGTAAATATACATTCCCTACCACATTGGAATGTTAAATTAACTCGTATGTAATTACAACGTTTGCACATGAACTTACCTCGATGCCGAAAGGGCCAAAAAGGGACCTTTTTGCCCACATTTCTCTTTTCATCCGTTCTAGGTTCGAAACTCATTTTCTTTGATCTAGAACAATGAAATTTACTGATTTAATCACTTATAAATCATATTACACCATAATATACAAGTTAGGAAAAAATGACTATTTTGCCCCTACACTTTGGTAAAATTATGATTTTGCCCCTAGGCTCGTAAATAAATTTTCATCACATTTTCTTGTTAAACAAGCCTAGCTAAACATTTAATCCTCTTACAACTATCCAAAATTCCAACTATTTCATGCCTTAATGAACAAATTACAACTTTTGCATTTTAGTCCCAAATAGGTGTTTTCATGACAACACCTTTCACAAAAGTTGTTTCTCATCATCCTCTCATTCATTTTCTTCCATAAAACTCATCAAACAACATGAAATCTATCATGGCAAGTCCCTAGACTTTCAACCATATTGCAAACTAGTCCCCTCTTTAGAAAGCTTAAGCTTTGGGGACTCCAAAAATACAATTTTCTTCAAGAAATACCATCAAAATCACTTACTTGAGTGGAGAATTGCTTGCTAAAATTTTAAGCTTCAAAAACCCCTCCCATTGCTGCTATTTTCGGTGGAGGAAGAGAAGAAATAAAAAAAAAAGTTGATAGCTTTTCTTTTTGTCATATTTTATTCATCTTTTCTCACCAAATTTGACTAAGCATTAAATGCTCTTGTCTCCCATACCACATGGCCGGCCATCACACTCAAAAATGGCCTACTTGCACATTTGGGACCTCCAATTTATAAACCATAGCTTTTTGGTACCTCTACCAATTAAAATAGAACTTTCGCACTTTATGCGATTTAGTCCTTTTTTACAATTCAGCTAGAAATCGCTAAAATGAAGGCACCAAAATTTTCATGCATCCTTATAAACATGTTATAATACATAACATATCATGAAAGTAATTTTCTCTGACCTTGAATTAGTGATTCTGAGATCACTGTTCTGACTAGCCCCTAAATTGGGCTGTTACAAGACATGCCGATGTTGTAGGCCGTGTGGCTATACATGCCCGTGTCCCTAACCCGTGTAACTCTCTGACTTACAAGGCATGAAGAAATTGAAGTCACACGGCCAAGTCACACGCCCGTGTGCTAGGCCGTATGGTTAATTTAATTTTTACAAATTAGGTGCAGTTTTCACACGGCCGTATCGCACGTCTGTGTTCAAGGCCGTGTCTCACACACGGCTGAGACACACGCCCGTGTCTCTGCCCATGTGCTCAATTCTAAGCATTCTATTTTGCAAATTTGAAATACAGGGGACACACGGCCAGACCACATGCCCATGTACTAGGCCGTATATTACACACGGTCTAGACACACGCCCGTGTGTCTACCCGTGTGGACGAAATAAGGCCATTTCCTAGCCTCATTTCCCACCCAAACCTTGCCATTTTCCTGCACCAACACTTACAAATAAGTTCCAACAAATTCAAGCATAAATACAAAGCCATTATACCATTTGCTATTTTGTAAAATCACCTACCTTCATCATAAATTATTTACTTTACTTACCTCTTATGTAATTTGAGTTGTTCATTATAATTTTATACTTATATATGTATATAAACATGTGTTATTCTATATCCATCTACAACATCAAAACAAGTTTCTCTAGCCATTCCAATGGCTAGATTAGGTTCAACATATACAAACCATAATTTGGTCAAATTTGCCTATACATGCCATTATACCAAAACAAGATTTTCATTTATACTAAAATAACTAGAGGATAGTTTGATGTATGCTCCGACCGTTCTCCAACCTCCACGAGCTTTGAGCACTATAAAACAGGGAAAAATAAACCTAATAAGCATTATATGCTTAGTAAGCTCGTATAACCAAGATTTTAACTTACCTATCATATTTAACATTTAAACCATTCAAAAGCATACTTTCCATTCAATTTGGCATTTTACCTAACCACATGCATCCAATCAAACATGTTAATCACAAATATACCATAATGCATTTATAAGCTCATCATACCATATTACATCATGTTTTCCTCTTTTCATTTCATATTCCTCATGTCTCATTAATTGTTTTATCCGTTGAACTGTTGAATTTTCCAATGGATAATTTCGATAGTACATTCAAAGTGTACAATTCTATTATCCGTCAATTCATATCCATAGTACCTATTAAGGTACACTCTCGAGCCACATAACATACAGCAGAATTACCAGTCCAGGCTAAATTCTGTCTGTAACATACACTCAAAGAGCTTTGTCAGGATTACCAGTCCAGGCTAAATCCTTTTAGTGAGAAAGAATTCTCTATAGTGTTTATTTTGGATTACCAGTCCAGGCTAAATCCAGTCAATTAGGATTACCTGTCCAGGCTAAATCCTAATTGAAACATATACTCGAGAGGCTTATTTTGGATTACCCGTCCCGGCTAAATCCATTCTGCAACACATGCAGTTTTATCAGGGAAATCACCTTTATCCATCAGAATTCAATATTCACATGGAATTTAACCCTTTTCAATAAATTTCCAACATATACCATTTCATATATACAATCTCATATAACATATTCAATGTAATATAGCAATCAAAACAACACATTTCTATGCTTATTTAAGTTATACAAACTTACCTTGATATTTGTTCGTAACTAAAATCTACTAATCCGAAATCTTTTCCTTTCCACAATCTAACTCTTTGTTCGATCTTTCCGGATCTATATAATTGAATTTAATCATCAATTTAACACATTTCATATTCCATTGAACTCAATTTACACCCTAGGCAAAATTACCATTTTGCCCCCATACTTTTCATAAATTTAAAATTCGTCCCTAGGCTCGGAAAATGAAATTCATGCAATTTAATCCTTATTTCTAGCCTAGCCAAATTTCATTTACTATAGTAGCAGCCCATGAACTCCATAAAAATCAGAATTTTATCATGGGTTTTCACCATTTTTCAATTTAGTCCCTAAATCATGTTTTCATATAAATCCACTTTGTAAAAGTTGTTTATCTATCAACAACCTTTCATTTTCTACCATAAACTTTTAAATTTCAGCATATTCATCCATGGAAAATTTTCTATACTTTGATCTCTATTCAAATTAATCCCCCAAATAGATAAATTAAGCTTCCCCGATCTCAAAAATACAAAAATTACTAAAAACGAGACTTGGAAACTTACCCAATTAAGCTTGAAAAGTTCCTTTTCTCTCCTAGGGCTTCCATAAAATTTGGGGATGAAGATGATATGAAAATAAGATGATAATTCTATTTAATTAATTATCATCTTTTAATTATTTTGTTTTCCAATTTAGTCCTTAACCTTTTCTAATTTTTCCATGGATGATTCTCTAAAAATATCTACATACTTTTCTTTAATGGTCTAATTACCAAATAAGGACCTCAGATTTTGATTTCCATAGCTATTTAACCCATATAGTTACTAGAATTCAAATTTGACATTTTATGCAATTTAGTCATTTCTACAATTAAGCACATAATTGATAAAATTTTCTTATCAAAATTCTCATGCAACCTTTCTATCACATTACTAATCATTTCATAATATTAAAATATTTTATCTTTTCGACTCGGATTTGTGGTTACAAAACCACTGTCCCGACTTCACTGAAATTGGGCTGTTACAACTCTCCACCTTAAGGATTTTCGTCCTCAAAAATCTTACCAGTAAAAAGATTCGGGTACTGCTTTCTCATGGTATCCTCCGGCTCTCAGGTAGCTTCTTCTTTTCTGATAAACCGTAAAAGTAACATATTTTAAGCCCACATTTAGTATGCTTTTGGATGATTTAAGCCCTGAATTGTGTAAATTTGTGCTCTTAATCCTTTATTTTCATGTTTTATACTCAGGAGAGCACCCAAGGACGAAATGAACGGAAAATGGGCCCAAAACGGAGTAAATGGGCCATATCATGAAATCCACACGGCCTGGGCCCAAGACCACATGGCCGTGCCCCACTTAACAGCCTCGACACGGCCTGACCACGACCTACACGGGCATGTCCCATGGGCGTGTCCCTGCCGCGGCCAAGAGGAGTTTTACTCGGATTTGGATACTTGGAGGCAAAGAAACACATTCCAAAGCCTATTCAAACACCCAAATAAGAATCCTATTAGAATTAGGATACTTAGGGGCCAAGTAAGGCATCTCAAAGTCTATATAAACACCCAAGGGGGCAACTTGAAAGGGAGTTCGGCAGAAGCCGGAGCCCAAGTCTATCGTCTAGGGGCGTCTTGCTAGGCCAGAGAAGGCATATTTGTGGAGATTCACTCGAGGATAGCCAGTTTATTCATCTCAAGAAGTCGGAATCATACTAAAGACGGAGGATCTCTCCTTCAATTCCTTCAGGGGGTTTTAGGGATTTCTTGTGTTTTATTTTATCTTTTCTTCTGAGATGTTTTCTTTTATTATTATGAACTAAACCCTTCAGATACCTGAAGGGGATGAAACTTAGATTAATCTTGTTATCGTTTGCTGAACTATATGATAAATATTTGGCTTGTTCTTAATTATGTGTTCTTAATTCTTGTGTTGATATTTCAACGATATTGATTCAAGTTTGATGTACTTAGGTGGAGGAGCAAAAGTCCCTGCCTAAGAGTAGATCTAGCATAGTTAAGCGGAGTTGATCGCGCGCCTAGAGATAGGGTGACGAGATTTTGCCAGATTAGGGTGAAACCTAATATGGGATTCCATAGATCGAGTTAATGTAATTCTAGGGGTTTTAATTAGAAAGAGATTTCAATTAATCAACCTAGGGTTAGACGTTATTCACTTCGAGAGAGGGTTTAATAAACATTAGGGAATCTTACGGATCAAGTCAAATGAATAAATCATCGGGTTCAGAGTCAGATAACAAGTGAAGTCTAGGTGGATTCTTCCTTGGGTGTCGTCTTAATCAATTGGTTTTCCCTCAAGTTATTTTCCCCAAATTCATTCTTCTTTGTCTTAGAGTCTTTAGTTTAGTAGTTATTTAATTTAGATTAAATAAAAAATTCCCTTTATTTTAGGCTAGATAATAAAAAGAGAGTTAGTATTAGTACTTTTAGTTCCTTTGGGTTCGACATTCCGGTCTTGCCACTAAACTATACTACTTTTCGATAGGTGCGCTTGCCTCAAATCGTTGTCATAGTTAGTTTCCAGGTTTGATCATTCTTTTTTATAAATTTTAAGACTTTGACATTGCGAAAACAACGATCATATTCCCCATGTTTTTGCCAAAAAACTTTTATCAACGCTACCTTTTTATTTCTTAACTCTTTTGTCTCTCGTGCTAAGATTTTAATTGGTTCTTCACTATACATCATATCAGGCTGAATTTCAACTTCTGTTGGAGAGATAACATGTGAAGGACCCAATCAATACCGTCGCAACATTGATACCTGAAAGGCATTATGAATCTTATCAATCTCTGGTGGTAATGCCAACCGATATACAACCGGTCCAATTCTTTCAATAATTTCATATGGCCCGATGAATCTTGGACTGAATTTCCTTTTTCGACCAAATCGAAGAACTTTATTCCAAGGTGACACTTTTAAGAATACCTTATGGCCTATCTCAAATTCTATTTCTTTTCTTTTTAAATCGGCATAAGAATTTTGATGATCTGAGGCTGCTTTCAAACTGTCTCGTATCACCTTTACTTTTTCTTTTGTTTCACGGATTAGATCAACTCCATGAATCTTCTTTTCACTGAGCTCTGTCCAATACAATGGTGTTCTACATTTTCAATCATACAGAGCTTCATACGGTGCCATTTTAATACTAAATTGATAACTGTTGTCATAAGAAAATTCAATCAAAGGTAAATATTTTTCCTAATTACCTTCAAATTCAAGTACACAACACCGTAACATATCCTAAAAAAATTGTATAACACGTTCAGATTGGCTATCTATTTGTGGATGAAATGCAGTACTGAAATGCAATCGTGTACCCAGTGCTTCTTGTAATTTATTCCAAAATCGGGATGTAAATTGGGGATCTCTATCAGAAATAATAGAAACTGGCACTCCATGTAATCTAACAATCTCAGAGACATATAATTCAACCAATTTATCTATCCATACGTACCGGTATAAAGTGTGCAGACTTTGTTAATCGGTCAATAATTACCCAAATAGCATCCTTTTTCCTCGGAGTCAATGGTAATCCCGATACGAAATCCATTGCAATTCTTTCCCATTTCCATTTGGGAATAACCCGAAGGCACCTAATGTTCAGCTTTCACTTGCTGACATATCAAACATTTAGATACAAATTCAGAAATATCTTGTTTCATTCCTGGCCACCAGTACATCTTTTTCAGATCATTGTACATTTTATTGCTACCAGGATGAATAAACATTATACCATTGTGAGCTTCATGTAAAATCTTCTGTACCAACTCTAAATTCTTTAGTACACACAATCTGCCTCTGAACATTAAACATTCATCAGACCCAATTTGAAATTCCGAGTCAGAATTTAATTTGCATTGTTCTCGTTTTGCCTGTAGCTCAACATCATTCTTGTGAGCTTCACAAATTTGTTGCAAAAATGTTGGTCTAGCTTCTAATTCAGCTATGACAGAACCATCATCAGATAAAGATAATCGAGTATTCATTGCTCGCAGAGCAAATAAAGACTTTCTACTCAAAGAATCTGCAACTACATTAGCTTTGCCCGGATGATAATCAATAACAAGATCATAGTCTTTTAATAATTACAGCCACCTATGTTGTCTCAAGTTCAAATCTTTCTGTGTCATCAAGTATTTCAAACTTTTATGATCAGTGAAGATATGAAATTTTTCACCATATAAATAATGCCGCCATATTTTCAATGGAAACATAGTAGCTGCTAATTCAAGATAATGTATCGGGTAATTCTTTTCATATGGATTTAGTTGTCTTGAAGCATAGGCAATTACTTTACCTTCTTGCATCAAGACACAACCTAAACCATTCAAAGATGCATCACTATAAATCACAAATTCCTTACCCGATTCAGGTTGTACCAACACAGGAGCCTCAGTCAATAGAGCTTTTAACCTGTCAAAGCTTTGCTGACATTTATCATTCCACTCGAACTTCACATCTTTCTGCAACAGTCGAGTCATTGAAGAGGCTATCATCGAAAACCCTTTAACAAATCTCCGATAATATCAAGCTAGACCCAGGAAACTTCTGACTTCTTACACACCCTTTGGTGGATTCCAATTAACAATTGCTGAAATTTTACTCGAGTCTACCATGATACCTTCAGCAGACACATTATGTCCAAGAAATTCGACTTCCCGTAGCCAAAAATCACATTTACTGAACTTGGCATATAATTGTTTCTCCCGTAGAGTTTGCAATACAATTCTCAGATGATCAACATGCTCATTTTCATCTTGAGAAAAAACCAAAATGTCATCAATGAATACAACCACAAACTTGTCTAGGTTCGGTCTGAAGATTCGGTTCATCAAAATCGTAAATACTGTCGGTGCATTAGTCAACCCAAATGGCATCACTAAAAACTCATAGTGGCCATACCTAGTTCTGAAAGCCGTCTTCAGAACATCTGAATCTTTTACTCATAGCTGGTAGTAACTGGAACGAAGACAAATTTTCGAAAATACAGTGGCACCCTTCAATTGATCAAAGAAATCATCTATACGGGGCAACGAATACTTATTCTTTATTGTAACTTTATTAAGTTGTTTGTAATCAATACATAGCCTCAAAGATCCATCCTTCTTCTTTACAAATAATACCAGTGCACCCCTCGGTGAAAAACTAGGTCGAGCAAAGCCTCTATCAATTAATTCTTGTAATTTTGCTTTTAACTCTTTCAACTCAGTAGGAGTCATTCTATAAGGTGCTATTGATATTGGTGTTGTTCCCGGAATAAGGCCTATAGAGAACTCTACTTCTCTAATCGGTGGCAAACCAGACAATTCTTCTGAAAACACATCAGAAAATTCACACACTACCGGCATTGACTGAATCTTTGACTCAGTTACCTTTGTATCTAACACATATGAAAGATAAGCATCATATCCCTTTCTGATACATTTATGTGCTATTATGGCTGAAATTGCATTAGACAACCCATCCAATTTATCAGATTCAACGTGAAGTAATTCCCCATTTTGGCATTTAAGCACAATGTATTTCTGTTTACAATTCACTACCGCATCATGTTGAGTTAACCAGTCCATTCCCAAAATCACATCGAATTCATCAAAAGGAAGTAGCATTAAATCAGCCAAGAAGCATTTACCCTTTACCATCAATGGACAATTTTTACAAACTTTATCCACCACCACACATTGACCCAAGGGATTTGAAACTTCCACTACAAATTTAGTGAATTCGACTGGTAAATTTTTAACAGATACCAATTTTGTGCATATGTATAAGTGTGTGGAACCAGGATCAATTAAAGCAATAATATCAGTGCCAAGTAAATAAAATGTACCAGTAATGACGTCTGGAGTAGAGGCATCCTCTCTGGCACATATAGCATAGGTTCTCGCCGATGCTCGTGTCTCAGATTTAATTGTTGAGTCTTTTGTAGCGATTCGGCTACCACCAACATTTGCAGGGTATCGAGGTGGTCTACCTCTAGAGACAATATTACTCGGCTTTAAAATCTGTTCAACCTCTTTTTCCCCTCTTTTTGGACAATTTCTGAGAAAATGATAAAAAAACCACTTCTATAGCAATCATCGCTTCTTAGACGACATTCCCCAAAATGAAACTTATTACAATGTTTACATTTTTGTTTTGGATTGCCGACACTACCAACACTGGTTACTGATGGGGACGATGATCTCGGATTAAAGCGTTGAGAACCTTGATCTTTACCAGAATATCCCATAGATGCGGTAAAATGATCAGAGTATTTCTTTAATTTCTTTGAAGCAGATGATTAGGACTTTCCCATAGATCTCTTACCAGAAACCCGAGCTTCTCTTTCAGCTTGTTTCTTTTCTTTGCTCAATTCTTCTACTTTTAGTGCTCGGTCAGCTAGTACTGTAAATTCTTTTATTTCAAGAATACCAATCAACAGCTTAATATCTTCATTCAACCCTTCTTCAAATCGTTTGCACATTTCAGCCTCAGTTTGAACCCATTGTTGAGCATATTTACTCAGTCGAACAAAATCTCGTTCATATTCTGACACTGTCATGTTCCCTTGTTTAAGTTCTAAGAATTCTTTTCCTTTCTGGCCCAAGAATCTCTGACTGATATATTTCTTTCTAAATTCTGTTTAAAAGAACTCCCATGTAATGTTTTCTTTCGGAACAATAGAAGTTATAGTTTTCCACCAATGATAGGATGTGTCTTTTAGTAAAGAAACCGCACATTTCAGGCAGTTGGCTGGTGAACAAGACAATTCATCTAATACCCGGATAGTATTCTCCAGCCAAAACTCAGCTTTTTCTGCATCATCATCTGTAGTAGCTCTGAATTCCTCAGCCCCATATTTTTTGATTTTATCAACAGGAGCCTTACCAATTCTAACTGATTCAGTACCCTATGGTATCTCAGGAATCGATTGAGGAGTAGATGGGAGAGGTTGCTGAACAGCAGGATTTGTTTTTATATATTCTGTAAACCACTCATTCATTATTTGAAAGAATGCAGCTTTACCCTCATCATCTTGACCCTCAGACTCGGGCCTTCTAGTACTAGATGTAGCTCTTTGTACGGAAGCTTGAGCAGTACTCTCAGCTTCCCCAGGATCAGCTCTAGCTCGGTTGGAAGACATTTACTATATGAAAAATACATTTAAGAAATGGTCAAGAGATATCACACAGTCACAATTTATATAATGACATGTATAGCTAAACTCATACTTGCTACATCAGTCCGAGAACCGACTAAATCGTAGCTCTGATACCAATAAATATAACACCCTTAACCCGTATCTGTCGCCAGAACAGGGCTACAAAGAATTACTAGAGTTTATAGAATAATTTCAAATAGTTCGAGAAATTTACTATTCATATTTCGAGATTATGCATAACGTCCCTTAAATGGACCATCGAGGCCCAATATGAACATTAGAATCGAATCAGGACTAAATCGAGATAACTAATTTTTTTTTGCAAAATATCAAAATTTCTCTTATGAACAGTATCCACATGCCCGTGTGGTCTAGGGACACGCCCGTGTAATCAGGCTGTGTGGCTCACACGGTCATAAGACATGCCAATGTTGTAGGTTGTACACGCCCATGTCCCTAACCCGTGTAACTCTCTGACTTATAAGGCATGAAGAAATTGAAGTCACACAGCCAAGTCACACGCCCGTGTGCTAGGCCGTGTGGTTAATTTAATTTTTACAAATTAGGTGCAGTTTTCACACGGCCATATTGCACGCCTGTATTCAAGGTCGTGACTCACACACGGCCGAGACACACGCCCGTGTCTCTGCCCATGTGCTCAATTCTGAGCATTCTGTTTTGCAAATTTGAAATATAGGGGACACACGACCAGACCACATGCCCATGTACCAGGCCGTATATCACACGGTCTAGACACACGCCCGTGTGTCAACCCGTGTGGACGAAATAAGGCCATTTCCTAGCCTCATTTCTCACCCAAACCTTGCCATTTTCTTGCACCAACACTTACAAATAATTTCCAACCAATTCAAGCACAAATACAAAGCCATTATACTATTTGTTATTGTATAAAATCACTTACCTTCATCATAAATTATTTACTTTACTTACCTTTTATGTAATTTGAGTTGTTCATTATAATTTTATACTTATATATGTATATAAACATGTGTTATTCTATATCCATCTACAACATCAAAACAAGTTTCTCTAGCCATTCCAATGGCTAGAATAGGTTCAACATATACAAACCATAATTTAGTCAAATTTGCCTATACATGCCATTATACCAAAACAAGATTTTCATTTATACCAAAATAACTGGAGGATAGTGTGATGTATGCTCCGACCATTCTCCAACCTTCGCGAGCTTTGAGCACTATAAAACAGGGAAAACTAAACCTAATAAGCATTATATGCTTAGTAAGCTCGTATAACCAGAATTTAACTTACCTATCATATTTAACATTTAAACCATTCAAAAGCATACTTTCCATTCAATTTGGCATTTTACCTAACCACATGCATCTAATCAAACATGTTAATCACAACTATACCATAATGCATTGATGAGCTCATCATACCATATTCCATCAAGTTTTCCTCTTTTCATTTCATATTCCTCATGTCTCATTAATCGTTTTATCCATCGAACTATTGAATTTTCCGATGGATAATTTCGATAGTACATTCAAAGTGTACAATTCTATTATCCGTCAATTCATATCCAGTAGTACCTATTAAGGTACACTCTCGAGCCACATAACATACAGCAGAATTACCAGTCCTAGCTAAATTATATCTGTAACATACACTCTAAGAGCTTTGTCAGGATTACTCGTCCAGGCTAAATCCTTTTAGTGACAAAGAATTCTCTATAGAGTTTATTCTGGATTACCAGTCCAGGCTAAATCAAGTCAATTAGGATTACCAGTCCAGGCTAAATCCTAATTGAAACATATACTCAAGAGGCTTATTGTGGATTATCCATCCGGGCTAAATCCATTCTGCAACACATGTCGTTTTATCAGGGAAATCACCTTTATCCATCGGAATTCAATATTCACATGGAATTTAACCATTTTCAATAAATTTCCAACATATACCATTTCATATATACAATCTCATACAACATATTCAATGTAATATAGCAATCAAAACAATACATTTCTATGCTCATTTAAGTTATACGAACTTTTCTTGATATTTGTTCCTAACTGAAATCTACTAATCCAAAATCTTTTCCTTTCCACGATCTAACTCTTTGTTCAATCTTCTCGGATCTATATAATTGAATTTAATCATCAATTTAACACATTTCATATTCCATTGAACTCAATTTACACCTTAGGCAAAATTTGTAACACCCCATACCCGAGTCTGAGGCTTAGACCGGATACGAGAAGTTACTATGCTTGAAATTGCTCAATCAAGTACTTACGGTTATAAAATTTTGTTCTGAATTAAGAACTTATCTTTCTTAATAAATTTATACTTTTCCTGGGCCTACGAGGCCTTAAACTCACGTCCATAAACTTTCGAAACTCAATCGAAAACTTTTCATTGAAACAGGGGTCACACGCCCATGTGAGTTGGGACACGCCCGTGTCTCCTAACCGTGCTTAAAACTCGAGCTTACTGCCAAACTTCACACGGCCATGGCACGCCCGTGGTCCTGGCCCGTGTGAAAACCTTAGCATTCTGACTTATAACACACGGCCATGGCATGCCCGTGGACTTAGACCGTGTACTACAACTTGATATTCTGACTTAAGGTGCAATGGTGCAGGGTACACACGACTTAGACACGTGCTCGTGTGTCCGACCGAGTGGGCACTTAGAGACTATTTACCAAGCCAATTGCCACCCTGAAATCAAGAGCAAATTCATACTATCTCAACAACTCAAATCACTACAACTTTAATGAACAATATAACATGCTTTATTGATATCAATAACATACATACTTAGTCAATCTTGGCCAATCATTTAGCCATTTACAAAAGAATAATAATAAACTTGAAAGCCCATGCTTTTCCCTTTTCTAAGACATATACTCAAAATGAAATGTTTCCTATACATGCCATACTTAAATAAACAACTTGGCTATACCAAAATAGTGGTTGATGGTGTGATTCGAGCTCCGACTTCAACGATCCACAAGTTAGCTTGGCGGGACTACATAGAAAGAAATAATAAAAGACATAAGCATTTAGCTTAGTAAGTTTGCATAATGCACATAGCAACGTACTTTCTTAATATAAACCATTTGACATAAACAATGGCATCGTAAATTTCAGCTATAAAGCTTACTTACTCATACTTGATAGGCAAACAAAGTACTTGTATCACTAGATCACATTGATCAGCATACTTGAACATAATACTCATAATTACTAATTCATCATTCATAACATGAATAATATTCTTTATCACTTGATAATAACCTTACTTACTTAGCTTTCTTGTTATCTATTTGGAGCTTACTTGTTGCCCGATGAATTTATATGAATAACCGAGGATACTAAATCTCATCTAAATTTCGAGGCCATGAATTAACATGGACTTATACGAAGTGTTTCTTGTTCTCACCAATGCCATGCCTTAACTTGGACTTATATGGGATCTCTTTCCCTTGATAACTTTTCAATTCCAAGCTTGCCTTGGTCTTACATGATAACTTGTTCAATGCCAAGCTTGCCTTGGACTTACATGATAACTTACTCAATGCCAAGCTTGCCTTGGACTTACATGATAACTTACTCAATGCCAAGCTTGCCTTGGACTTACATGATATCTTATTCAATGCCAAGCTTGCCTTGGACTTGCATGATATCTTATTCAATGCCAAGCTTGCCTTGGACTTACATGATATCTTGCTTGCTTGCCGATGACATGCCTCGGCTTGGTCTTATACGGACTTTCTTGTTTCATGTGGTAGATCGAGTATCCTAAGTTATTCAACTTCAATCGGGGCTTTCTCATGCTTGATCTCATTAATTTCTTTGTTTAACATAACATTAAACATTTTTCATAATAACATTGTATATTATACTAAGCAATTCAATGATATAAATCATAAAGCTTAGAAATCATACAAACTTACCTCAATATACAAAATGTAGCTAGGTATGCAATTTAGTCCTCGACCTTGTTCTTGCCTTGGTTTCGATCCGGGCTTCATTTTTCTTGATCTATATTCATAAATAGATCATTTAATATTCACATTGACTAAATTGACCCTTTACTCATACTTGGGCAAAATTACTATTTTGCCCTTATCCTTTCTAATATTTGCACTTTTGCCCCAAGGCTCGTAAAATAATTTTCATTCAACTTTCTTAGACGACAAGCTTAGCCGATTCATTTTCTCTACTATAGCCATTATCAATTCTCATTATTTCTAATAGGTATGACAAATTTCAAAACTTTTACAAACTAGTCCATACTATCATATTTCATGAAATTCATTAAAGAAAAGATGTTTATTTAACATCAAACTCTCATAATCTTCCATAAAACATCATTTAACAAGCACGTCATTCATAGATGAATTTTTGAACATGCATCTTAGCTTATTTTATAGCTAAAAATAGCTAATTCATAATACGAGGACTTCAAAAACACGAAGAATATTAAAAACGGGGCTAAGATGAACTTACTAGCAAGCTTGAAAAAAATGAAGAACCCTAGCTATGGAGTCTTCAAATTTTCGGCAATGGAAGGAAGAAGATGAATGAAATTTTATCATCTTTTTTCCTATTTTAATCACTTATTAGACAAATGATCAAAATGCCCTTCTCTTTAAAAATTTCTATTTTAGTAACTCATGTCCATTTTTGTCCAAAATTTATAATTTGGGCAAATTGCTATTTAAGGACTCATAATTAATATTCTAAAGCTATTTCATACAAAATGCTTCTAGAAACTCACATTTTACAACTTTTGCAATTTGGTCCTTTTTGACCATTCAACTTCATTTTAGCAAAATTGCTTCATGAAACTTTCACACTAACATACAAACATGGCATGGACATTAAAAACTCATAAATTCACCTCGGATTCGTGGTCTCGCACCACTATTCCGACTAAGCCCTAAATTGGGCTATTACAATTCTCCCCCTTAGGGATTTTCGTCCTCGAAAATCTTACCAGTGAAAAGGTTTGGGTACTTGTTTCTCATACTCTCTTCTGGTTCCCATGTGGCTTCTTCTATTCCATGCCTTTGCCACAATACTTTCACTAAGGCAATACTTTTCTTTCTTAGCTGCTTCACTTCCCAAGCTAATATCTTGACTGGTTCTTCACCATAAGTCATGTCGGGACGAATCTCTACCTCTGACTGGGGAATTACATGTGAAGGGTCTGATCGGTAGCGTCTTAACATTGACACGTCAAACACATCATGTATCTTTTCTAACTCTGATGGCAAATCCAATATGTAAGCTACAGGCCCAACTTTCTCAGTAATCTCATACGGTCCAATAAAATGTGGACTCAACTTGCCTTTTCGACCAAATCTGAGAACTTTTCTCCAAGGTGACACTTTCAAGAAAACTTTATCTCCAACTTGATACTCTATCTCTTTTCTTTTTAAATCCGAGTAGGATTTTTGTCTGTCTGAAGCAGCTTTTAAGCACTCTCGTATCACTTTTACTTTCTCTTCAACTTATCTAACCAAATCAACCCCGTGAATTTGTTTTTTTTAGTTCAGTCCAAAATAAAGGCGTTCTGCACTTACGCCCATATAAAGCCTCATAAGGCGCCATCTTTAAACTCGACTGAAAACTATTATTGTAGGCAAACTCTACTAATGGGAGAAACTTTTCCCAACTGCCTCGGAACTCTAGAATACAACATCTGAGCATATCCACGAGCACTTGAATTAACCTCTCTGATTGACCGTCAGTTTGAGGATGAAAAGCGGTACTAAGGTTCAACTTTGTACCCAAGGCCTCCTGTAACTTCTTCCAAAACCTGGATGTGAATCTCGGAGCTCTATCCGATATGATTGACAAGGTAACTCCATGAAGTCTTACTATTTCTAAAACAATCAAGTTTGCCAACTTGTCTAGTGAGTAATCAACTCGTACATGTATAAAATGGGATGACTTCCTAAGTCTATCAACCACAACCCATACAGCATCTTTCTTGCTCGGAGACAACGGTAAACCCGTTACAAAATCCATAGTAATGCGGTCCCATTTCCACTTCGGAACTAAAATGGGTTGAAGCAAGCCTGAAGGTACTTGGTGTTCAGCTTTTACTTGCTGATAAATCATACATTTGGAAACAAATTCTGAAATGTCTTTCTTCATTTTCGGCCACCAATACTGTTGCTTCAAATCATTATACATTTTAGTACTACCCAGGTGTACAGACAAACACCCGTTATGTGCCTCATGCAAAATTCTCTAAATAAGCTCCTCTTTTCTTGGTACACAAATTCTACCTTTAAACATCAAATATCCTTCAGAACTAATCCGAAAGTCAAATTCAACATCTGACTCGCACTGAGCTCTTTTGACTTGTAATTCACTATCTTCTTTTGAGCCTCAAAAATCTCTTCGAGGAATACTAGTCTAGCTCTCAACTCAGCTATAATGAAACCATCATCAGATAAAATTATCCGTGAATTCATTGCTCATAATGCAAATAAGGACTTTCTGCTTAAAGCATCGGCGACAACATTCGCCTTTCCTGGATGGTAGTCAATGACTAACTCATAGTCTTTTATCAACTCTAACCATCTCCTTTGCCTTAAATTTAACTCTTTCTGCGTCATCAAGTACTTCGGACTTTTGTGATCGGTGAAGATCCGACATCTCTCACCATATAGATGATGTCTCCATATCTTCAATGCAAAGACTGTGGCAGCTAACTCTAGGTCGTGCGTCGGATAATTCTTCTCATGAGGCTTTAACTGTCTTGAGGCATAAGCAATCACTTTGCCTTCTTGCATAAGTACAAAACCTAATCCATTTAAGGATGCATCGCTATAAACTATGAACTCTTTCCCCGTCTCAGGTTGTACTAAAACTAGATCTTCTGTCAATAATGCTTTCAATTTTTCGAAACTTTGTTGGCATATATCTGTCCACTCGAACTTCACATTTTTCTATAACAACTTCGTCATCGGGGTTGCAATCATGGAAAACCCCTTGACAAATCATCTATAATAGCTGGCTAGGCCTAGGAAACTTCTAACCTCAGAGATATTTCTCGGTGGTTTCCAATCTGTAATAGCCGAAATCTTACTTGGGTCTACTCGAACCCCTTCTCCTGAGACAATCTGCCCCAGAAATCTTACTTCATTGAGGCAAAACTCACTTTTACTGAACTTGGCATACAACTAATTTTCTCAAAGAATCTGTAAAACCATCTGTAGGTGCTCAGCATGCTCATTCTCATCTCGGGAATAAATCAGTATGTCATCAATAAAAACGACTACAAACTTGTCGAGGTATGGTCTGAAGATGCTGTTCATTAAGTCCATGAATATCGCAGGAGCATTGGTCAAACCAAAAGGCATGACTAAAAATTCATAATTGCCATACCTTGTTCGAAAAGCAGTCTTGGATACATCTGACTCCTTTACTCTTAACTGGTAATACCCCGATCTCAAGTCTATCTTAGAGAACACGGTGGCCCCTTTCAATTGATCGAACAAATCATCGATCCTTGGCAATGGGTACTTGTTCTTTACTGTCACTTTATTAAGCTGACTGTAATCTATGCACAATCTCATAGTGCCATCCTTCTTTTTCACAAATAAAATTGGAGCACCCAGGGAGAACAACTTGACCTTGCAAAGCCTTTGTCTGTCAACTCTTGCAATTGTATCTTCAACTCTTTCAACTCTGTTGGAGCCATTCTGTAAGGAGTAATAGATATTGGTACAGTACCGAGAGCTAGCTCAATGCTAAACTCAACTTCTCCGATTGGAGGTAATCCCGGTAATTCCTCTGGAAAAACATCCATGTGCTCACATACTATCGGTACGGACTCAATCTTTAACTCTGTTTCTTTATCATTCATCACAAAGGCCAAATATGCCTCATACCCTTTTCTCATGTATTTCTGTGCCGTCATATGGGAAATCACAACCGGCAACCTACTCTGTTCATCTGATTATATGTGAAAGGTGTCCCTATTCTCACATCTCATCTCAATGTATTTCTTCCCACAATTAACTATTACATTATGGGCAGTCAACCAGTCCATACCGAGAATGAGGTCAAACTCATCAAATGGTAACAACATAAGGTTTGCTTTAAAACAATGACCTCTAATCATTAATGGACAATATTTACATACTTCATCAACTAACACACACTTGCCTAAAGGATTAGACACCTTAATCATAAATTCTGTAGAGTCTATAGGCATACTCAAATCGGATACTAATTTCATGCAAATGTAAGAGTGTGAAGATCTTGGATCTATTAAAGCAATAAATTTAACATCATGAAGAGAAAAGGTACCCGTGATAACATCATGGGAAGATGCCTCTTCGCGAGCGCGAATGGCATAAGTCCGTGCAGGCACCCTACCCTCGGGTCTCGCGGCCTGCTCTCTAGGGTTACCTCTTCCTCTTGCCCCACTTCCTGGGTTTCTCTGCGGTCTCCATCTGACCATACTCCCGGATCTCGGGTTCTGAGCTTTCTCTTCTTTCATTGTGTCTGGACAATCCTTTATGTGGTGGTCTTGGGAACCACATCTAAAACATGCATTTTCGTGCGCTCGGCATTCTCCAAGATGACGTCTGCCACACTGTGGGCATTCGGGTCTTTCAGATTAAAAGTTCCCCACACTAGCGACTGAAGTAGTCTGTGCTTTATTTCCCGAATACTGTTTACTCTTGTCTTTCTTTGAAAGCCCAATGGAAGTAGCCAATCAGGTGGGTAAATCTCTTGACTTCATGGATGAGGATTGGGATGACTTATTCCATTGTCTCTTTCTAGCGTCACGAGACTCAAGTTTAGACTTTTTCTTCTCTTTTACTAGCTCTTCGGCTTTACAAGCTCTCTCCACTAGCACAACAAATTCTTTAAATTCTAGTACAGCAACAAACAGTTTGATGTCTTCATTTAGCCCATCTTCAAATCTTTTGCTCATGATGGCCTCGGTGGACACGCATTCTCGAGCGTATTTGCTGAGTCGCACAAACTCACGCTCATAATCGGTCACCGTCATCTTGCCTTGCTTTAACTCTAAAATTTCTTTTCTTTTCTTATCTACAAATCTTAGACTGATATACTTTTTCTTGAACTCTTCTTGGAAGAATTCCCATGTGATCTTCTCCCTTGGTACCACTGATACAAAGGTGTTCCACCATTGATAGGCAGAATCTCTTAAAAGGGAGACTACACACTTCATGCTTTCCTCAGGTGTGCATGATAGCTCATTAAATACCCTGATGGTATTTTCTAACCAAAACTCGGCTTTTTCCGGATCATCCTCTCTTTTCGCCCAGAATTCTTCTGCCCCATGTTTCCTGATCCTATCAACTGGAGGTTTGTCTCCTCTTACCAACTCTACTACTTGAGGGGCTACTGGAATAGGTTGTGGAATAGGTAGGGGTGGAGGGGGTTGTATATTTGGGTTCATACAAATGAACTCTGAATACCACGTATTCATCATGTGGAGGAAGGCTTCTCTAGCCCCTTCTCCTCCTTCTTAACTCACCGTAGTGGGTCTATTCTCATTTTCGTTCAGCACCGTCCCTTCAGCGGGAGCCGGCGCATTACTTTCTACGTCATCCGCCATATCTCTTTCAAGAACCATTTACTATATATATAAACATAATTTAAGTCGTCAGGAGTCGTCACACTATCATTATAAAAATATTCTTACGTATGGCATGTATAGCTAGACTCGTGCTCATGCTACGTTAGTCTTAGAACCGACTAAATCGTAGCTCTGATACCATTAAATGTAACACCCTATACCCGAGTCTGAGGCTTAGACCGGATACAAGAAGTTACTATGCTTGAACTTGCTTAATCAAGTACTTACAGCTATAAATTTTGTTTCGAATTAAGAACTTATCTTTCTTAATCAACTTGTACTTTTCCTGGGCCTACGAGGCCTTAAACTCATGTCCGTAAACTTTCGAAACTCAATCGAAAACTTTTCATTGAAACAGGGGTCACACGACCATGTGAGTTGGGACACGCCCGTGTCTCCTAATCGTGCTTAAAACTCGAGCATACTGCCAAACTTCACACGGCCATGGCACGCCCGTGGTCCTGGCCCGTGTGAAAAACCTTAGCATTCTGACTTGTAACACACGGCCATGGCACGCCCGTGGACTTAGACCGTGTACTACAACTTGATATTCTGACTTAAGGTACAATGGTGCAGGGTACACACGGCTTAGACACACGCCCGTGTGTCCGACCGTGTGGGCACTTAGAGGCTATTTACCAAGCCAATTGCCACCCTGAAATCAAGAGCAAATTCATACTATCTCAACAACTCAAATCACTACAAATTTAATGAACAATATAACATGCTCCATTGATTTCAATAACATACATACTTAGTCAATCTTGGCAAATCATTTAGCCATTTACAAAAGAATAATAATAAACTTGATAGCCCATGCTTTTCCCTTTTCTAAGACATATACTCAAAATGAAATGTTTCCTATACATGCCATACTTAAATAAACAACTTGGCTATACCAAAATAGCGGTTGATGGTGTGATTCGAGCTCCGACTTCAACGATCCACAAGTTAGCTTGGCGGGACTACATAGAAACAAATAATAAAAGACGTAAGCATTTAGCTTAGTAAGTTTGCATAATGCACATAGCAACGTACTTGCTTAATATAAACCATTTGACATAAACAATGGCATCGTAAATTTCAGCTATAGAGCTTACTTATTCATATTTGATAGGCAAACAAAGTACCTGTATCACTAGATCACATTGATCAGCATACTTGAACATAATACTCATAATTTCTAATTCATCATTCATAACATGAATAATATTCTTTATCACTTGATAATAACCTTACTTACTTAGCTTTCTTGTTATCTCTTTGGAGCTTACTCGTTGCCCGATGAATTTATATGAATAACCGAGGATACTAAATCTCATCTAAATTTCGAGGCCATGACTTAACATGGACTTATACGAAGTTTTTCTTGTTCTCACCAATGCCATGCCTTAACTTGGACTTATATGGGATCTCTTTCCCTTGATAACTTTTCAATGCCAAGCTTGCCTTGGTCTTACATGATAACTTGTTCAATGCCAAGCGTGCCTTGGACTTACATGATAACTTACTCAATGCCAAGCTTGCCTTGGACTTACATGATAACTTACTCAATGCCAAGCTTGCCTTGGACTTACATGATATCTTATTCAATTCCAAGCTTGCCTTGGACTTACATGATATCTTATTCAATGCCAAGCTTGCCTTGGACATACATGATATCTTGCTTGCTTGCCGATGCCATGCCTCGGCTTGGTCTTATACGGACTTTCTTGTTTCATGTGGTAGATCGAGTATCCTAAGTTATTCAACTTCAATCGGGGCTTTCTCATGCTCGATCTCATTAATTTCTTTGTTTAACATAACATTAAACGTTTTTCATAATAACATTGTACATTATACTAAGCAATTCAATGACATAAATCGTAAAGCTTAGAAATCATACAAACTTACCTCAATATACAAAATGTATGTAGATATGCAATTTAGTCCTCAATTTTTTCCTTGCCTCGGTTTTGATCCGGGCTTCAATTTTCTTGATCTATAGTCATAAATAGATCATTTAATATTCACATTTACTAAATTGACCCTTTACTCATACTTGGGCAAAATTACTATTTTGCCCCTATACTTTCTCATATTTGCACTTTTACCCCAAGGCTCGTAAAATAATTTTCATTCAACTTTCTTAGACTACATGCTTAGCTGATTCATTTTCTCTACTATAGCAATTATCAATTCTCATTATTTTTAATAGGTATGACTAATTTCAAAACTTTTACAAATTAGTCCCTATGCTCATTTTTCATGAAATTCACTTAGAAAAAGATGTTTATCTAACATCAAACTCTCATAAACTTCCATAAAACATCATTTAGCATGCATGTAATTCATGGGTAGATTTTTGAACATGCATCTTAGCTCATCTTATTGCTAAAAATAGCTAATTCATAATACGAGGACTTCAAAAACACGAGGAATATTAAAAACGGGGCTAAGATGAACTTACTAGCAAGCTTGAAAAAAATGAAGAACCCTAGCTATGGAGTCTTCAAATTTTCGGCAATGGAAGGAAGAAGATGAATGAAATTTTATCATCTTTTTCCTATTTTAATAACTTATTAGACAAATGACCAAAATGCCATTCTCTTTAAAAATTTCTATTTTACTAACTCATGTCCATTTTTGTTCAAAATTTATAATTTGGGCAAATTGCTATTTAAGGACTCATAATTAATATTCTATAGCTATTTCATACAAAATGCTTCTAGAAACTCACATTTTACAACTTTTACAATTTGGTCCTTTTTGACCATTCAACTTCATTTTATCAAAATTGCTTCATGAAACATTCACACTAACATGCAAACATGGCATGAACCTTAAAAACTCATAAATTCACCTCGGATTTGTGGTCTCGCACAACTATTCTAACTAGGCCTTAAATCGGGCTGTTATAATTCTCCCCCTTAGGGATTTTCGTCCTCGAAAATCTTACCAGTGAAAAGGTTTGGGTACTTGTTTCTCATACTCTCTTCTGGTTCCCATGTGGCTTCTTCTATTCCATGCCTTTGCCACAATACTTTCACTAAGGCAATACTTTTCTTTCTTAGCTGCTTCACTTCCCGAGCTAATATCTTGACTGGTTCTTCACCATAAGTCATGTCGGGATGAATCTCTACCTCTGACTGGGGAATTACATGCGAAGGGTCTGATCGGTAGCGTCTTAACATTGACACGTGAAACACATCATGTATATTTTCTAACTCTGATGGCAAAGCCAATCTGTAAGCTACAGGCCCAACTTTCTCGGTAATCTCATACGGTCCAATAAAATGTGGACTCAACTTGCCTTTTCGGCCAAATCTGAGAACTTTTCTCCAAGGTGACACTTTCAAGAAAACTTTATCTCCAACTTGATACTCTATCCCTTTTCTTTTTAAATCCGAGTAGGATTTTTGTCTGTCTGAAGCAGCTTTTAAGCACTCTCGTATCACTCTTACTTTCTCTTCAGCTTCTCTAACCAAATCAACCCCGTGAATTTGGTTTTCTTTGAGTTCAGTCCAAAATAAAGGCGTTCTGCACTTACACCCATATAAAGCCTCATAAGGCGCCATCTTTAAACTCGACTGAAAACTATTATTGTAGGCAAACTCTACTAATGGGAGAAACTTTTCCCAACTGCCTCGGAACTCTAGAATACAACATCTGAGCATATCCTCGAGCACTTGAATTAACCTCTCTGATTGACCGTCAGTTTGAGGATGAAAAGCGGTACTAAGGTTCAACTTTGTACCCAAGGCCTCTTGTAACTTCTTCCAAAACCTGAATGTGAATCTCGGATCTCTATCCGATATGATTGACAAGGGAACTCCATGAAGTCTTACTATTTCTGAAACATACAAGTTTGGCAACTTGTCTAGTGAGTAATCAACTCGTATAGGTATAAAATGGGCTGACTTCGTAAGTCTATCAACCACAACCAATACAGCATCTTTCTTTCTCGGAGACAACGGTAAACCCGTTACAAAATCCATAGTAATGCGGTCCCATTTCCACTTTGGAACTAAAATGGGTTGAAGCAAGCCTGAAGGTACTTGGTGTTCAGCTTTTACTTGCTGACAAATCATACATTTGGAAACAAATTTCGAAATGTCTTTCTTCATTTTCGGCCACCAATACTGGTGCTTCAAATCATTATACATTTTAGTACTACCCGGATGTACAGACAAACACACGTTATGTGCCTCATGCAAAATTCTCTGAATAAGCTCCTCTTTTCTCGGTACACAAATTCTACCTTTAAACATCAAATATCCTTCAAAACTAATCCGAAAGTCGGATTCAACATCTGACTCGCACTGAGCTCTTTTGACTTGTAATTCGCTATCTTCTTTCTGAGCCTCAGAAATCTCTTCGAGGAATACTGGTCTAGCTCTCAACTCAACTATAATGGAACCATCATCAGATAAAATTATCCATGAATTCATTGCTCTTAATGCAAATAAGGACTTTCTGCTTAAAGCACCGGCGACAACATTCGCCTTTCCTGGATGGTAGTCAATGACTAACTCATAGTCTTTTATCAACTCTAACAATCTCTTTTGCCTTAAATTCAACTCTTTCTGCGTCATCAAGTATTTCAGACTTTTGTGATCGGTGAAGATCCGACATCTCTCACCATATAGATGATGTCTCCATATCTTCAATGCGAAGACTATGGCAGCTAACTCTAGGTCGTGCGTCGGATAATTCTTCTCATGAGGCTTTAACTGTCTTGAGGCATAAGCAATCACTTTGCCTTCTTGGATAAGTACACAACCTAATCCATTTAAGGATGCACCGCTGTAAACTATGAACTCTTTCCCCGTCTCAGGTTGTACTAAAACTGGAGCTTCTGTCAATAATGCTTTCAATTTTTCGAAACTTTGTTGGCATATATCTGTCCACTCGAACTTCACATTTTTCTGTAACAACTTCTTCATCGGGGTTACAATCATGGAAAACCCCTTGACAAATCGTCTATAATAGCCGGCTAGGCCTAGGAAACTTCTAACCTGAGAGATATTTCTCGGTGGTTTCCAATCCGTAATAGCCGAGATCTTACTTGGGTCTACTCGAACACCTTCTCCTGAGATAATATGCCCCAGAAATCCTACTTCATTGAGTCAAAACTCACTTTTACTGAACTTGGCATACAACTGATTTTCTCGAAGAATCTGTAAAACCATCCGTAGGCGCTTAGCATGCTCATTCTCATCTCGGGAATAAATCAGTATGTCGTCAATAAAAACGACTACAAACTTGTCGAGGTATGGTCTGAAGATGCGGTTCATTAAGTCCATGAATACCGCAGGAGCATTGGTCAAACCAAAAGGCATGACTAAAAATTCATAATGCCCATACCTTGTTTGAAAAGCAGTCTTGGATACATCTGACTCCTTTACTCTTAACTGGTAATACCCCGATCTCAAGTCTATCTTAGAGAACACGCTGGCCCCTTTCAATTGATCAAACAAATCATCGATCCTTGGCAATGGGTACTTGTTCTTTACTGTCACTTTATTAAGCTGACTGTAATCTATGCACAATCTCATAGTGCCATCCTTCTTTTTCACAAATAAAATTGGAGCACCCCAGGGAGAACAACTTGACCTTGCAATGCCTTTGTCTGTTAACTCTTGTAATTGTATCTTCAACTCTTTCAACTCCGTTGGAGCCATTCTGTAAGGAGTAATAGATATTGGTACAGTACCGAGAGCTAGCTCAATGCTAAACTCAACTTCTCTGATTGGAGGTAATCCCTGTAATTCCTCCGAAAAACATCCATGTGCTCACATACTATCGATGCAGACTCAATTTTTAACTCTGTTTCTTTATCATTCATCACAAAGGCCAAATATGCCTCATACCCTTTTCTCATGTATTTCTGTGCCGTCATATGGGAAATCACAACCGGCAACCTACTCTGTTCATCTGATTCTATGTGAAGGGTGTCCCCATTCTCACATCTCATCTCAATGTATTTCTTCCCACAATTAACTATTACATTATGGGCAGACAATCAGTCCATACCGAGAATGAGGTAAAACTCATCAAATGGTAACAACATAAGGTTTGCTTTAAAACAATGACCTCTAATCATTAATGGACAGTCTTTACATACTTCACCAACTAACACACCCTTGCCTAAAGGATTAGACACCTTAATCATAAATTATGTAGAGTCTATAGGTATACTCAAATCGGATACTAATTTCATGCAAATGTAAGAGTGTATAGATCCGGGATCTATTAAAGCAATAACTTTAACATCATGAAGAGAAAAGGTACCCGTGATAACATCATGGGAAAATGCCTCTTCGCGAGCGTGAATGGCATAAGTCCGTGCAGGCGCCCTACCCTCGGGTCTCGCGGCCTGCTCTCTGGGGTTACCTCTTCCTCTTGCCCCACTTCCTGGGTTTCTCTGCGGTCTCTCTCTGACCATACTCCCGGATCTCGGGTTTTGAGCTCTCTCTTCTTTTATTGTCTCTGGACAATCCTTTATGTGGTGGTCTTGGGAACCACATCTAAAACATGCATTTTCGTGTGCTCGGCATTCTCCAAGATGACGTCTGCCACACTGTGGGCATTCGGGTCTTTCAGATTGAAAGTTCCCCACACTAGTTACTTAAGTAGTCTATGCTTTATTTCCCGAATACTGTTTACTCTTGTCTTTCTTTGAAAGCCCAATGGAAGTAGCCGATCGGGTGGGTAAATCTCTTGACTTCTTGGATGCGGATTGGGATGACTTATTCCACTGTCTCTTTCTAGAGTCACGAGACTCAATTTCAGACTTTTTCTTCTCTTTTACTAGCTATTCGGCTTTACAAGCTCTCTCCAATAGCACAACAAATTCTTTCAATTCTAGTACAGCAACAAACAGCTTATGTCCTCATTTAGCCCATCTTCAAATCTTTTGCTCATGATGGCCTCGGTGGACACATATTCTCGAGCGTATTTGCTGAGTCGCACAAACCCACGCTCATAATCGGTCACCGACATCTTGCCTTACTTTAACTCTAAAAATTCTTTTCTTTTCTGATATACAAATCTTTGACTGATATACTTTTTCTTGAACTCTTCTTGGAAGAATTCCCATGTGATCTTCTCTCTTGGTACCACTGATACAAGGGTGTTCCACCATTGATAGGAAAAATCTCTTAAAAGGGAGACTACACACTTCATGCTTTCCTCAGGTGTGCATGATAGCTCATTAAATACCCTGATGGTATTTTCTAACCAAAACTCAGCTTTTTCCGGATCATCCTCTCTTTTCGCCTGGAATTCTTCTGCCTTATGTTTCCTGATCCTATCAACTGGAGGTTTGTCTCCTCTTACCACCTCTACTACTTGAGGGGCTACTGGAATAGGTTGTGGAACAGGTGGGGGTGGAGGGGCTTGTACATTTGGGTTCATATGAATGAACTCTGAATACCACGTATTCATCATGTGGAGGAAGGCTTCTCTAGCCCCTTCTCCTCCTTCTTGACTCACCGTAGTGGGTCTATTCTAATTCTTGTTCGGCACCGTCCCTTCAGCGGGAGCCGGCGCATTACTTTCTACGTCATCTGCCATATCTCTTTCAGGAACCATTTACTATATATATAAACATAATTTAAGTTGTCAGGTGTCGTCACACTATCATTATAAAAACATTCTTACGTATGGCATGTATAGCTAGACTCGTGCTCATGCTACGTTAGTCCTAGAATCGACTAAACCGTAGCTCTGATACCACTAAATGTAACACCCCATACCCGAGTCCGAGGCTTAGACCGGATACGAGAAGTTACTATACTTGAACTTGCTTAATCAAGTACTTACGACTATAAAATTTTGTTCCGAATTAAGAACTTATCTTTCTTAATCAACTTTTACTTTTCCTGGGCCTACGAGGCCTTAAAATCATGTCCATAAACTTTGGGAACTCAATCGAAAAATTTTCATTGAAACAGGGGTCACACGCCCATGTGAGTTGGGACACGCACTTGTCTCCTAACCGTGCTTAAAACTCGAGCTTACTGCCAAACTTCACACGGCCATGGCACGCCCGTGGTCCTGGCCCGTGTGAAGAACCTTAGCATTCTGACTTATAACACACGGCCATGGCACGCCCGTGGACTTAGACCGTGTACTACAACTTGATATTCTGACTTAAGGTGAAATGGTGCAGGGTACACGCGGCTTAGACACACGCCCGTGTGCCCGACCGTGTGGGCACTTAAAGGCTATTTACCAAGCCAATTGCCACCCTGAAATCAAGAGCAAATTCATACTATCTCAACAACTCAAATCACTACAACATTAATGAACAATATAACATGCTCCATTGATATCAATAACATACATACTTAGTCAATCTTGGCAAATCATTTAGCTATTTACAAAAGAATAATAATAAACTTGATAGCCCATGCTTTTCCCTTTTCTAAGACATATACTCAAAATGAAATGTTTCCTATACATGCCATACTTAAATAAACAACTTGGCTATACCAAAATAGTGGTTGATGGTGTGATTCGAGCTCCGACTTCAACGATCCACAAGTTAGCTTGGCGGGACTACATAGAAAAAAATAATAAAAGACGTAAGCATTTAGCTTAGTAAGTTTGCATAATGCACATAGCAACGTACTTGCTTAATATAAACCATTTGACATAAACAATGGCATCGTAAATTTCAGCTATAAAGCTTACTTACTCATACTTGATAGGCAAACAAAGTACCTGTATCACTAGATCACATTGATCAGCATACTTGAACATAATACTCATAATTTCTAATTCATCATTCATAACATGAATAATATTCTTTATCACTTGATAATAACCTTACTTACTTAGCTTTCTTGTTATCTCTTTGGAGCATACTCATTGCCCGATGAATTTATATGAATAACCGAGGATACTAAATCTCATCTAAATTTCGAGGCCATGACTTAACATGGACTTATACGAAGTCTTTCTTGTTCTCACCAATGCCATGCCTTAACTTGGACTTTTATGGGATCTCTTTCCCTTGATAACTTTTCAATGCCAAGCTTGCCTTGGTCTTACATGATAACTTGTTCAATGCCAAGCTTGCCTTGGACTTACATGATAACTTACTCAATGCCAAGCTTGCCTTGGACTTACATGATAACTTACTCAATGCCAAGCTTGCCTTGGACTTACATGATATCTTATTCAATGCCAAGCTTGCCTTGGACTTACATGATATCTTATTCAATGCCATGCTTGCCTTGGACTTACATGATATCTTGCTTGCTTGCCGATGACATGCCTCGGCTTGGTCTTATACGGACTTTCTTGTTTCATGTGGTAGATCGAGTATCCTAAGTTATTCAACTTCAATCGGGGCTTTCTCATGCTCGATCTCATTAATTTATTTGTTTAACATAACATTAAATGTTTTTCATAATAACATTGTACATTATACTAAGCAATTCAATGACAAAAATCGTAAAGCTTAGAAATCATACAAACTTACCTCAATATACAAAATGTATGTAGATATGCAATTTAGTCCTCAATTTTTTCCTTGCCTCGGTTTCGATCCGAGCTTCAATTTTCTTGATCTATAGTCGTAAATAGATCATTTAATATTCACATTTACTAAATTGACCCTTTACTCATACTTGGGCAAAATTACTATTTTGCCCCTATACTTTCTCATATTTGCACTTTTACCCCAAGGCTCGTAAAATAATTTTCATTCAACTTTCTTAGACTACATGCTTAGCTGATTCATTTTCTCTACTATAGCCATTATCAATTCTCATTATTTTTAATAGGTATGACTAATTTCAAAACTTTTACAAATTAGTCCCTATGCTCATTTTTCATGAAATTCACTTAGAAAAAGATGTTTATCTAACATCATTTGCAATTTGGTCCTTTTTGACCATTCAACTTCATTTTAGCAAAATTGCTTCATGAAACTTTCACACTAACATGCAAACATGGCATGAACCTTAAAAACTCATAAATTCACCTCGAATTTGTGGTCTCGTACCACTATTCCGACTAGGCCCTAAAATGGGCTGGTACAAAATTACCATTTTGCCCCCATAATTTTCATAAATTCCAATTGTAACACCCCATACCCGGCCTAGAAGTTAGGCCTGAATCTGGCATGTCACATGGAAGTGTTTTTCAAAACCATGTTTCTTGTTGTTAAAACTTGTTTGAGAGTTACAGCCTCTCTGTTAAAACTCAAAACACTTAAGCAATTGTTATCCACTTGCAAACGTAATTACTTTTAAAACTTTATTTGTTGCAGAAGCATATTTAAAATAAATAATTTACGAAAATGTAGTGTTTAAAAATTGAGTAGCAGAAGCATTTTGATAACATTGTGGAAACATAGTGTTTTGAAAACAGTTATCATTTTGGAAATCATATCCCACTTTTAGTAGTTAGAAAATATCAGAAATAATAAGTTAAATTTAGAGAGGCCCTATAACAACCTAAATAAAAATATTTAAAAGTAAATAATCAAAACAGCAAGCATAAACAGTGTGTGGTCTTCTCCGAGTCCCTCGCAGCTCCGATCCGTCTAAGGCTGAGGATTACCTGCACAGTTAAAAACGGGGTGAGTTTATGAAAACTCAGTGTGTAATCCCTTTACTAGAGTAGCAATCAAGATCTGAAAATAGAAATCGAATATGCAGGCCAAAGCCCTTTAAGAGTAATAGTACAGTCAGTTCAAAGCATACGTGAGTCAAAGCCCACTACAATATCATTTGGGTCACATCCCATAACAGAATCAACTAGGCCTAGCCCAAACCAATATCAGAACAAGTGGCCTAAGCCCCGTACAGTGACAGATCTCATAAACATATATGCAACAGTATGAGGATGCATCCGAACCCAGTCCAGCCAACACACCTCCCGTACCAACCAACACACCACGTGGGGACCAAGTCGACCCACCCACCAAAGACACCAATAACGTTGCCTAGTCGCTATTAATAACGCAAAGAAAGTCGCTAATAACGCGATATCGTGGTGAGCCACTAAAATCGACACGGGGTGATGCCACTATAACAGTAAAACGTGGCAAAGCCACTAGTACGTAGTACTAACGCAGCAGAGCTGCTAATAACAGTGAACGTGGCCAGCCACTAAAATCAGTATACATGGTGAAGCCACTAGAGCAGTAAAACGTGGCAGAGCCACTAGTACAATACTTCCTCCAAATACAAATCCCAACACCATGTAATATGTCGTGTATGTCATGCCCAATCATTACACGTGTATGCAAAATGGCCATGCCTAGTAACAGACATTTCAACACATATTAACAGCATTTCAGTCACACGCCCACAGTCAAGTCAGTTAAAACATAGTCATACGATCACAGTCAAATCGGTCAAATCATAGGACAAATCAGTCATTTTACCCTATAAGGGTATGTCGATAATCTTACCCCTCAGGGGTATTTCGGTAATTCTACCCTACGGGGTAATTCAGTGATTGTACCCTACAGGGGTAATTCGGTAATTCTACCCTATATGGTTATTTCAATAATTTCACAAATCAGAGTATTTCGGTAATTTTACAAATCGGGGTATTTCAGTAATTTATAAACTAAGGGTATTTTAGTAATTTCATAAATCACGAGTCTTTCGGTAATTTCACAAATCAGAGGTATTTCAGTAACTTTACAAACTGAGGGTATTTCAGCAATTTTACAAACTGAGGGTATTTTAGTAATTTCGCATACCAAGGGTATTTCGGTAATTTTACGACCTCCTAGAAGGTCTACAGTCGCCTCGAGCGGCTTAAGAAACCTAACTTGAATTAACGGTGGAAATGGCCTGAGGCCCATTACCCTTCCCAAGTGGGCCCACACACTCGTGTGGCCCATTTAGCCTAGAAACAACCACGGCTATGCGACGGCACAGCCAAAATATATAACTTATCACATCACAGACATTTCATCAGTGTGGGCCTACAAGCCCATTGAGCCCACACGACCTCCTTTCGGCCTTACGCGGCCCAAACACTTAAGTCATGTGTGCGACCTGATAAGCTTGTCTATTTCACATTTAACAGTGAGATTCAACCCAATGGGCCCACGGGCCCATCAGGCCTTCTTGGCCCATCAAGGCCCAGGACGGCCCATGCCATGTGCTTGTCATGACAAGCCTCCCTATCTCCCATTCGACGGTCTAAGTTGCATTTGCGGGCCCTACGGCCCATTGGGCCCATCGAGGCCAATTCCATCCCAAGTGGCCCACTACGGCCCAAGCCCATGAATTCGCTCATGGTGGCCTTCCTCATCACACGCTCATGCTCCGTGAGCTCGGTTCACCATACGCGCAATCGTACGCTCGTATGGCATCGTTCGCCGGTATTTTGGCTTTTCGGCATAATGCCGATCAACAGTCAAGATAATACAATATACGCACCTTCGACTTTTCAACCGATTAACAATCAGAACAGTGTATATGGATACACACCTTATCACATAGAGTACTAAATAATCACGAGCGCCGTCACCTTCACTAGAGCGATCAACTGTGATTTGCCCTGTTAAACCAAAGTATTCTAAATAGAGATAATGATGTGAATGGGCCTAGGGCCCATTCTCAGCCCAAATTGGCCCACACGCTCGTGTGGCCCATTCAGCCCAAATCTAGCCACAGATATGAGATTCACATAAACCAGTCCAATATCTACTATACAATCATACAATTTATTCACATGGGCCCACGGGCCCATTGGGCCCACGGGCCCATTGGGCCCACTCGGCCCAAGGCAGCCTAAACCCATGAGAACACTCATGAGGGCCTCAACTATCGCGTTGAGGCTCCCATACATGCGCTCGCACGCTCGTGTGGCTACCATTGCCTTGTGACTGGCATTTCGGTGTTTGTCGCTCTACAGCTAGAGTAGTGCGAATTACACACCTGATAGGAATCTGAAGTTAATCCGTGCTCTGAACATTGTTCTGCACAGAAGCCAACAATAATTGCACCGTTGACCCCCAAGGGGTGTGTCGATCAACTTCGGTCACCACCATCGCGTCCCAACGGCATACAGATCAACGAATGATCCAACGCCTAACCCAAACGATCATGCCACAAAGCGAAAGGGATAAGCCAAAAAAGCTATCCTTACTCTCCTCATGGTATGCTCTATTTAAAGCCAACTTCTCGCCTACTCTCACGCTAGCTTCCCGATGTTGGATCCCTCCATCAATCCTCAAAAATCGACTCCTTAGCAAAATAATCCACCTTTGTGTGCAAAGGGATTCAAACCAAAGTCCTCCTCAATAGCTCAACACGCCACTTGCCTCCTTGCCACAAGCTCTTTTGTGTCATAAGTCCAATACATTTAACTATAAAGCCTACCTACTCACTTCTAGATTTATTTAAAAGAGAAACAAAATAAATTTCAAGAGCCAAGACTTGAACCTTGGACCCCTTGCTTCCTCTATTGTGTCACTTCCTTTTCTCCCATGTGGCGCCATTTGCCACTAGACCACAACTCCTTTTGTGTCTTATTTTACCCTAATTTATTTATGAGTCATACCATTAGAGATCAGGGTTCCACTAAGGCTAAAAATCAAATTTTTTCCTATGGCCTAACTTGAACCCAGGACTTCATAGTACCCTCTAAGCACTCCAAAATCGCTCACCTAATAGGTCCAACTCGCGTTAGTGCCATTCTCTTGTTCTCAAAAAAAATTTAAACGCTCCCATGCCCAAGGCCCAATAGGCCCAATTCTACTAGGCCCAAAAATTTGGATCGTTACAATTCTACCCCCTTAAAGAAATTTCATCCTCGAAATTTCCAACTATAGGAACAGTCGCACATCCTAACCTAGCACACTACGCTCTCGCTGTGCACTCTGATCTTAATAACACAAGCACGCACCACACTATCTATCCATCAGAGCGGATGGATATCACTCGCAAATCATTTCTAGAATATACAAAGAATAAATACAAACTCTAAGTTTAAGTATAGCCATACAGTCTAATATCTAAGAAATCATAGTATCTTTATGTACTGCTTTTCAATGAAACCAACAACAATTTCAGAAACTTACAGATTCGGCGTCGGAGACTCGGTGTACCACACTTTAGGAAAATGATCAATACAATTTTAGAACTTTAAATCTTTTCAAGCCTTTTTGAAACAATGCTTTCAGAAATTCAATTTTGAAGACCCAATCCACAGCCGAGTTTTGCAACTGGGCTCTGATACCATTAAATGTAACACCCCAAACCCGGCCTAGAAGTTAGACCCGAATCTGGCGTGTCACATGGAAGTGTTTTTCAAAACCATGTTTCTTGTTGTTAAAACTTGTTTCAGAGTTACAACCTCTCTATTAAAACTCAAAACACTTAAGCAATTGTTATCCACTTGCAAATTTAATTACTTTTAAAACTTTATCTGTTGCGGAAGCATATTTAAAATAAATAATTTACGGAAATGTAGTGTTTAAAAATTGAGTAGCAGAAGCATATTGAAAACATTGCGAAAACGTAGTGTTTTGAAGACAGTTATCATTTTGGAAATCGTATCCCACTTTTAGCAGTTAGAAAACATCATAAATAAATATAAAAAATAATAAGTTAAAATTAGAGAGGCCCTATAACAACCTAAATAAAAATATTTAAAAGTAAATAATCAAAACAGCAAGCATAAGCAGTGTGTGGTCTTCTCCGAGTCCCTCGTAGCTCCGATCCGTCTAAGGCTGAGGATTACCTGCATAGTTAAAAGCGGGGTGAGTTTATGAAAACTCAATGTGTAATCCCCATACTAGAGTAACAATCAGTATACAATAACATAAACTGAAACAGTCTGGGCCAAAGCCCTTTAAGAGTAACAATACAGTCAGTTCAAAGCATACGTGAGTCAAAGCCCACTACAATATCTTTTGGGTCAGAGCCCATAACAGAATCAATTGGGCCTAGCCCAAACCAATATTAGAACAAGTGGCCTAAGCGCCGTACAGTGAAAGATCTCATAAATAGATATGCAACATTATGAGGATGCATCCGAAACCAGTCCAGCCAACACACCTCCCGTACCAACCAACACACCACGTGGGGACCAAGTCGACCCACCCACCAAAAGACACACAAAAAGCAAACTAGTCACTAATAATAACGCAGCAAAGTCGCTAATAACGATATAATGGGGTCGAGCCACTAAAATCAGATTACGCGGCGATGCCACTATAATAGTAAAACGTGGCAAAGCCACTAGTACGTAGCACTAACACAGCAGAGCTGCAAATAACAGTGGACGTGGCTAGGCCACTAAAATCAGTATACGTGGTGAAGCCACTAGAGCAGTAAAACGTGGCAGAGCCACTAGTACAGTACTTCCTCCAAATACAAATCCTAACACCATGCAATATGTCGTGTATGTCATGCCCAATCATTACACGTGTATGTAAAATGGCCATGCTTAGTAACAGACATTTCAACACATATTAACATCATTTCAGTCACACGCCCACAGTCAAGTCAGTTAAAACACAGTCATACGATCACATTCAAATCGGTCAAATCATAGCACAAGTCAGTCATTTTACCCTATAAGGGTATGTCGGTAATCTTAACCCTCAAGGGTATTTCGGTAATTCTACCCTACGGGGTAATTAAGTGATTCTACCCTATAGGGGTAATTCAATAATTCTACCCTACAGGGGTATTTCAATAATTTCACAAATCAGGGTATTTTGGTAATTTTGCAAATCGGGGTATTTCAGTAATTTATAAACTAAGGGTATTTCAGTAATTTCATAAACCACGAGTCTTTCGGTAATTTCACAAATCAAAGGTATTTCAATAACTTTACAAACCGAGGGTATTTCAATAATTTTACAAACCGAGGGTATTTCAGTAATTTCGCATACCAAGGGTATTTCGGTAATTTTACGACCTCCTAGAAGGTCTACAGTTGCCTCGAACGGCTTAAGAAACCTAATTTGACTTAACGGTGAAAATGGCCTGAGGCCCATTACCCTGCCTAAGTGGGCCCACACACTCGTCTGGCCCATTTAGCCTAGAAACAACCATGGCTGTGCGACGGCACAGCCCAAATTAATAAATTATCACATCACAGACATTTCATCAGTGTGGGCCCACAAGCCCATTGAGCTCACAAGGTCCCCTGTCGGCCTTACGCGGCCCAAACACCTAAGTCATGTGCGCGACCTGATAAGCTTGTCTATTTCACATTTAGCAGTGAGATTCAACCTAATGGGCCTACGGGCCCATCGGGCCCTCTCGACCCATCAAGGCCCAGGACGACCCATGCCATGTGCGTGTCATGACACGCCTCCCTATCTCCCATTCGACAGTCTAACTTGCATTCGTGGGCCCTATGTCCCATTGGGCCCATCGAGGCCCATTCCATCCCAAGTGGCCCACTACGGCCCAAGCCCATGAATTTGCTCATGGTGGCCTTCCTCATCACACGCTCATGCTCCGTGAGTTCGGTTCACCACATGTGCGATCGCACGCTCGTATGGCATTGTTCGCCAGTATTTCGGCTTTTCGGCATAATGTCGATCAACAGTCAAGCTAATACAATATACGTACCTTCAGCTTTTAAACCGATTAACAATCAGAACAGTGTATACGGATACACACCTTATCACGTAGAGTACTAAATAATCACGAGCACCGTCACCTTCTTTAGAGCGACCAACTACGATTTGCCCAGTTAAACCAAAATATTCTAAACAGAGATAATAATGCGAATGGGCCTAGGGCCCATTCTCAGCCCAAATGGGCCCACACGCTCGTGTGGCCCATTCAGCCCAAATCTAGCCACAGATATGAGATTCACATAGACCAGTCCAATATCTACTACACAATCAAACAATTTATTCACATGGGCCCATAGGCCCATTGGGCCCACTCGGCCCAAGGTAGCCTAAACCCATGAGAACACTCATGAGGTCCTCGACTATCGCGTCGAGGCTCCCACACGTGCACTCGCACGCTCGTGTGGCTACCATTGCCATGTGACCGGCATTTCGGCATTTGCCGCTCTACAGCTAGAGTAGTGCGAAATACACACCTGATAGGAATCTGAAGTTAATCCGCACTCTGAACACTGTTCTGCGTAGAAGCCAACAATAATTGCACCCTTGACCCCCAAGGGGTATGTCGATCAACTTTGGTCACCACCACCGCGACCCAACGGCATACAGATCAACGAATGATCCAACGCCTAACCCAAACGAGCACGCCACAAAGCGAAAGGGATAAGCCAATAAAGGTATCCTTACTCTCCTCATGGTTTGCTCTATTTAAAGCCAGCTTCTCGCCTACTCTCACGCTAGCTTCCCGATGTGGGATCCCTCCATCAATCCTCAAAAATCGACTCCTTAGCAAAATAATCCACCTTTGCGTGCCAAGGGATTCAAACCAAAGTCCTCCTCAATAGCTCAACGCGCCACTTGCCTCCTTGCCACAAGCTCTTTTGTGTCATAAGTCCAACACATTTAACTATAAAGCCTACCTACTCACTTCCAGATTTATTTAAAAGAGAAATAAAATAAATTTCAAGAGCCAAGACTTGAACCTTGGACCCCTTATTTCCTCTATGGCGTCAGTTCCTTGTCTCCCATGTGGCGCCATTTTCCACTAGACCAAAACTCCTTTTTGTTTCTTATTTTACCCTAATTTATTTATGAGTCATACCATTAGAGATCAGGGTTCCACTAAGGCTAAAAATAAAAAATTTTACTATGGCCTAACTTGAACCCAGGACTTCATAGTACCTTCTAAACACTCCAAAATCACTAACCTAATAGGTCCAACTCGCACTAGTGCCGTTCTCTTGTTCTCAAAAAAATTTTAAACGCTCCCATGCCCAAGGCCCAATAGGCCCAATTCTACTAGGCCCAAAAATTCGGGGCGTTACACCAATTTCGTCTCTAGGCTCGGAAAATGAAATTCATGCAATTTAATCCTTATTTTCATCCTAGTCGAATTTCATATACTATAATAGCATCCCATGAATTCCATAAAAATCAAAATTTTATCATGGGTTTTCACCATTTTCCAATTTAGTCCCTAAATCATGTTTTCATATAAATTCACTTTGTAAAAGTTGTTTATCTATCAACAACCTTTCATTTTCTACCATAAATGTTTAAATTTCAGCATATTCTTCCATGGAAAATTTTCTATACTTTGATATCTATTCAAATTAATCCCCCAAATAGATAAATTAAGCTTCCCCGATCTCAAAAATATAAAAATTACTAAAAACGGGACATGGAAACTTACCCAATTATTCTTGAAAAGTTCATTTTCTCTCTTCTAGGGCTTCCATAAAATTTGGGGATGAAGATGATATGAAAATAAGATGATAATTCTATTTAATTAATTATCATCTTCTAATTATTTTTTTTCCAATTTAGTCCTTAACCTTTTCTAAATTTTCCATGGATGATTCACTAAAAATATCTACATACTTTTCTTTAATGGTGTAATTACCAAATAAGGACCTCAAGTTTTGAATTCCATAGCTATTTAACCCATATAGCTACTAGAATTCAAATTTGACATTTTATGCAATTTAGTCCTTTCTCCAATTAAGCACAAAATTGATAAAATTTTCTTTCCAAAATTCTCATGCAACCTTTCTATCGCATTACTAATCATTTCATAATATTAAAATATTTTATCTTTCCGACTCGGATTTATGGTTACGAAACCACTGTTCTGACTTCACTAAAATTGGGTTGTTACATACCCAACCCTGGCCAGGCTAGTTTGTCTGTAATGTCATTGGTATAGCCCAACCGGGTAACCTAACATATTTAATTTGTATCTAAATAACTCATACAAGCATTATCCATTTCTAGACTCATGTAGTTGATTACTTTTACCAAGATCCATAGAAAGAATAAAAGTTATTTCATATGAATTACGATTATCTGTATAGTTTAACAATTCTGACATGAAATTTTTGAAGTGTTGTGATAAGGTTGAATTTTTTTATTATGTGCAAATGCCATTTAAAAGAATTCGATAAGTTATATGTTAAATTGTGGAAACTTTCTAAGTAGTTCACCTTCTTACTTCGTTGTTGTATTCTGTAGATTTTAAAGTTTTGGAGCGTGTTGATCGGATTGTCAGAGCTCACACATATCATCGTCTATCATCGGTAGATTTTTGAAGTCTTGGTTGATGGTTAGATGTGGCATGTATATAGGATGCTTATGTTGAACCAAGCTTTATTTTGATAAAAGATTTTTATATAACAAATTGAAGTGTTTTTTTGAATATAAGTTAAAATTGACAAAATGATTTTTAAATTTGAAGTCTAAGAAATAAAACTTTGAATATTTACATTAAAATCTTAGAAACTTTTTAAACAATTTTAAAATCAAGTGAAAATGATTTTAACCAAGTCAAAATTATTTCAATCAAGTTAAAAGCATTTTAACACATCAAAATGTTTTTCAAACAAGTCAGAATTGCTACAGGCCAAAATGTATCGATATCATTTGGCCGAGTATCGATATTTTTGGAATTATCTATATCCTTTAAAAAATCGAGACCAAAAATTCATTCTTTTTGCAAAAACCTTAAAAATTATTGATACCATTTTTTTGGTATCGGTAATTTCTGAAAAATAATCGATACCTTTCTTAAAAAAAAACACCAAAATAGCATTATGTTTCTTATAAACCCTACAAAGTATCGATCTGGTATCGATACCTATTTCAAAAAGTATCGATTTTTTTTTTGGTATCGATTAATAAATCCCAACGGTCACTGAATCAATATTTATTACAAAAATTATCGATAACCTTTTATTTGGTATCCATACTCGCAGTTATAGGTGAATTAAATCTTTTATTTTTGCATCCCCAATGGCCATATTCACTACACCAACAACCTCAACTGTAACGCCCCAAAACCTAAGAATTTATTTTTGTATGTTTGTAGCACAAAACATCTGCATGTCTTAGGGGTTAGGTGATTTGGGTGTGTTTGGGAGTGTCAGAGAAGTCCTGGGTTCAAGCTTGGGCTTGTGCAAAAAGTTTTGGTTTTAGGGAATAAACCATTGCCTATAGTTAGTAGGCTTTTAAATTATTTTGGGTAAAAGCAAGACATAAAAAGCCTGCTGGTCTAGGGGGTAAGTGGCGTGTCACCTATGCCAGTGGACTGAGGTTCGAATCTTGGTGGAGGCAAGGGAGTATTTATTTTGCTGCTGTGCCGTGGGGGGAGTTGGAGTTTAACTGAAACACTGAAGTGGTTGAGGAGAATTCAAATTGAGTGGTTGAGGGGAGGTGTGATCAGGTGGAGAGATTTGAGGAGGGATTTTAGGAGAAAATCAAGGGAAGTGAGGGGAGAGGGAGATTTGTGCCTAAGCTGGATTGTGAGCACTCAAGTATTTCGACAAGAGTGGTACTCCTCATTTGGTATGCCTCATTTCGGTTTTGTAGTGTTTTTCTCTCTTTGGCCGAATGCGGTAGGAGTTTTTGGCATATTGTTCTGTTCACTTTTCTTCGTTTTTGACAACCTTCCTTTTGGCTAAAATTACTCCAAGTGCCTCATTTCTTTTCTCTCGTTTGCAATTTCTTTCTCTGCTCAAGTCTACCGTGTCTCTCTTTCTTTCTTCTTGTTTTTCTGAATTGGGTAAGGTGTGTGTTCAGCTAGTCCTCTTCTCTTCTTTTTCTGTTGTTGGCCAAATATACCTTCTACCCTTCCTTCATTTTCTTTTCTCTTTCTCCCTTAAACCGATTTCTCTTGTCATCTTGGTATTTAGGCGGATTACTTCATTCCTCTATCGCTACTGTGTCTTCGGTGTAGCGACTATTTTCTGACAAATCGGTAAGAGCACTTGACTTCTTCTTGTTTTCTCTTAATCTGTAACAAGCCTCCTCTTTTCTTACACTAACAAGCCGAATACTCTTGTGTTCCTTTCGGTTTTTAGAACTTCTCGATGAGTGAAGGATTTGCAAGTGGTATTGAAGCATTCGAAACCTTTCTTTCATCACTCGGTCAAAGGTAAATTGTTGTGAGTATAACGATTGGGATAACTTATGCTTATTCGATCAAGTAACTGCTTAAGTGAATAATTGAGGATTGTTGGTCAAGTGTAGGTTTCAAAGGCGTGGGTGGTTTTCTCAGCAAATAGAACCCAGGTGTGTAACAACACTCTATAAACGATATCGGTGAAATGCCGAAAAGGGTGTGTAAACACTGCCTAAAGCGTGAATCAAAAAAAGCTAAAAAATATGACCATTGGCACTACACGAGCGTACACTCGCGCATGTGGTAACCTGAAAGCGTAAAACGTGGGCGTTCGACTGTTAAGACCACCATGAGTGATTTCATGGTCTTGGGCCATTTTGGGCTGAAATGGGTCGTGTGGGCCCAACGGGCTTGTGGGTCCCACAGGCGTGTGAAGGAAATTGAGCCAAACTGTGTAATTTTCATGACCGAGACCAATTCTGGGCTATGTGGGCCACACGGGCATATGGGCCCGCTTTATGGGCCTTGGGCCTATTTTCACTTTGTTTGATCAGAGTTGCACACGGCGAGCCCGGCACGCATCGTGAAACTACCGATGGGTCGATAAGTATACCTAGACCCTAAACTGATAAATGACTGTTATGCCCCTATGATAGAAAATGACTATTATGCCCGTATATTATAAAATGACTGTATGCCTTATGTTATGTATAATTGTATTTGAGCATGCCATGATATAGATATGTTGCATACATGTGTGATATGTTGCATGGGGATGGGATTATTATGATTGGAGGAAATGTACTGTAGTGACAGCTCTGCTGCAAATACTGTTTAGTGCTGCAACCGGTGCTAATTTTGGAGTGTAGGGATGGGTGGGTGATTTTATCCCCACATGGAGTGTAGGGCTGGACGGAGTGGAGTGTAGAGGCTGGTTGGGTAGGATCTCTGTTTGCATGATTGAACTGCTACTGTCACTGAAATGGGCTAAGGCCCACACAGAACTGAATTGTTAATGATTTGGGCTTAGGCCTAGACTGTACTTGCCTAAGGCATGATTGGCTATTTACATACATGGGGTTGCACACTGTGTTTTTGTAAACTCACCCCTCTGTTTATCTGTACAGGTAATCCCAGTCTTAGGCGGATCGATGTTGCGAGGGATTCGGAGGTGGCCGCACAACCGCACCTACTTTTATATTTGAGTTTTATTTTCAATAAATTTAATTTTGGTTTTGGTTATGTAATAAGGCCTCTTAAATTTTAACTTTTAATTTGGGATTTTACTTATTTAATTCATATATGAAAGAAGTAGGACGCGGATTTTCAAAAGATAAATGTTTTTCAAAACACCACGTTTTCGTAACATTCGATAAAAGCTTCTGCATCAAACATTGTTTTAAATATAGCAACAAACTAATATGATCGGCAAAATGATAAAAACTACTTGAGTTTTAAATGAACAAAATACCCTTAAATGTCCGTTATGATCATAAACGAGAATTAATATAGAACGGGTTTTTCCAATGAAAGTATGTTTTCAAAAAACACTTCAATGTGATATCGCCAGACTCGGCCATAACGTCTAGGCCGGGTTTGGGTTGTTACATCAACAGTTCGAAATCTATTAAGGGTATAAATACTATCTTCCAAAGACTTACAAGATAAGAAAAAGCACTTTCAAGCAAAAATCATCAATCAAACAACCTTAGAGCTTAATACTTTCACATTCTTCTTACATACACTTGTGAGCTTTATCTCTATACTCTTTCTCAAGTGTATTTTATTATTTTTGAGCTACATTTTGCAAATAACTTAATCTTGTAAGGATTGTTTCTTTGTTTGCTTATTTGTATCTCTTTGAGAGGGTTTGTAAATTAAGATTTGGGGTAGAAATCTTAAGGAGTTGTACGGTTAAATATTGTCCTCGAAGGTTGAATAAATTAGTGAATTTGGGAAAATCCTTAGTGGTGGAAAGCTAAGGTAGTGGAGTAGGCAATAGAGGTCGAACCACTCTAAATTCTTTGTGTTCGTTGTTTCATTTTTGTCTTTGCTTTCACCAAAATTTTTAAAGGTCAATTCACCCTTTTCTTAGCATTTCCAGTTAGTTCCATTGAGTTAATAATTTGTATCAGAGCTAGAACTCTAGAGACAGTTTTTCCACTGAGAGAGAAGATCTTCAAGATATCCAAGATGGAAGCCACAAGTCAAGAAATTTTCTTCATGGCATTGGAGCAAAATTCTACCATATTGGGCAAAGGGCATTCCACCATGAGGCCTCATTTATTCAATGCCACCAACTACTCATATTGGAGAACAAGAATGAAGCTATTTATCAAAGCTAATGACTATGAAGTTTGGAGGATAATTACTAATGGGTCATCCATTCAAATAAAGAGGGTAGAAAGTGTTATTGTCCCAAAGGAAGAGAGTGAATGAGATGATAATGATATCAAGAAGCTGCAATTAAACGCAAAAGCTATGCACACTCTATTTTGTGCTCTTGGTTCAAATGAGTACAATAGAGTCTCTTTGTGAGATAATGCAAAAAAAATATGGGACAAGCTTGAAGTCACCCATAAAGGGACAAGTAGAGTTAAGAAGTCCAAGATAAGTCTTCTCACCCTTGATTATGAGTTGTTTAAGGCAAAACTGGAAGAAGGAATCAATGAGACATCTGATTGCTTCACCCACATCATCAATGGTTTCAAAGCCCTTGGGAGGACCTATCTTAACAAGGAGATGGTGAATAAGATATTGAATAGTCTCCCAACATTTTGGGAAGCTAAAATGATAGAAATAGAAGAACCAAAGCATCTCAACTCACTCTTCATTGATGAGATCATCGGTTCCTTGTTGACATATGAACTGAAGATCAACCACAATGCATAAGAAATCAAAGAAGCTCCAAAGAAAGTGGGAGTTGCCTTTAAATAAAAAACTTGTGAGAAGAATGAAGACTCTAGTAATGATGATGATGATGATGAGATGGTAATGTTTGCAAGAATATTTAAGAGGTTCATGAGGTCCAACAAAGGAAGACAATTCCAAAAGAAGAATAGACTCAACATTGAATCAACCAAGGAGAAATATCCCATCATTTGTTATGAATGCAAGAAACTGGGACAAATCAAGTTTGATTGTCCTCAATGGAGGAAGAAGGTGTCTAGCAAACAAAAACACAAGGCCAATGTTGCTACTTGGAGTGATGAGGACTCATCCGATAAAGAAACTCAAGAAGTATACAACGTATGTCTCATGGCCATCTATGTGAATTAGTTGAAGAACTCTACTAGTTGATAAAAGAGTTTATTTTAAACCTATTAATGATGTATCAACTAGTAGATTTCTTCAACTAATTCAAATAGACTTGTTTGGTCAAATTAGGACAACTTGCTTGGGTGGAAAACAATATGCTTTGTGCTTGTTGATGACTATTATAAGTTTAGTTGGGTTCGTTTCTTAAGTACTAAAGATGAAGCTTTAGAAAAATTCATCACATTTTAAAAAAAACAAATCAAAATGAAAGGTTACTCTATCACTAGTGTTAGAAGTGACCATGGAACCGAATTTCAAAATCTTGGTTTTGAAAATTTTTGCAACTCAAATGGAATTAGCCATAATTTTTCTGCACCGAGAACCCCTCAACAAAATGGAGTTGTTGAGAGGAAAAAAAGAATTTTAGAAGAAATGGCTAGAACCATGCTTTGTGAAAGTAATTTACCAAAATATTTTTAGGCGGGAGCCACAAACACCGCTTGTTATATTGTTAATAGAGTAATGATTAGGCCTATTTTAAAGAAAACTCCATATGAACTTTTCAAAAATAAAAAGCCTAACATTAGCTATTTTCATCCTTTTGGATGCAAATGTTTTATTTAAAATAATGGCAAAGATAATCTTGGTAAATTCGATGCAAAAAGTGATGAAGGAATTTTTCTTAGTTATTCTTTAAATACTAAAGCTTATCGAGTTTTTAACAAAAGAACTTTAGTAGTGAATAGTCTATACATGTTATTTTTTATGACTCTAATCTTCCTCCTATAAAGGGTTCTTGTGTTGATGATGATAATCTAAGATTTTTTAACAATGATAAAGAGGATCAATCATCAAATGACAAAATTCAAGAACAAACACAATGTAATAGTCTGGTTTAGACCCTAGTCGGAACAGTGGTTTCGGGACCACATATCCGAGTCAGTAAAATATTTTAATATTATTTTCTGTGCCTTTGATATGTGATTAAGCATGTGATAAAGTTTCATAAGTTAATTTGTCCGTCTGTGTGCTTAATTTGAAAAAAAGGATTAAATCGCATAAACCGTAAAAGTAGCATTCTATTTGATTAATGGCCTGATTGATGTGGATTTTAAATGTGGAGCCCTTAAAAGGCAATTAGTCTATTATTTGGGTAAGTGGACGGCAATGGTCACAAATGACCTTGTGTGCATATGTTTTATACATTTAAATTAAAGGTTAGTTTTGTACATTGATAATTATGTTTAATTAATTAAACAAAAAGAATGAAATGGCCATCATTTTCTTCTTTGTTTCACCGAAATTAGAAAGAAAGAATAGGGATAAAACCTTTGAAGCATTCGGCCATGGTCTAAGCATAATCGGGTATGTGTTTTTGATCGGTTTTCGATAATTTCTACGTTTTTGCAATCGTTGCTTCGTAAACTTTGAAACCCATGTCTTAATTTTGAGAATTGATGATGTTTTTGAAATGAGACTTTGATGAACTCATGTGATTTGTGATGTTTTATAGTGAAATATGAAAAATATGTATATGATTATCATTGTTTGTCTTTGAGTTTTTGGTGAATTTGAGTATTTTGGAGTAAATTGAGAAAATAATATTTTGAGGGACTAATTTGTGAAATAAATGAAATATATGGACTAGTATGAAGCATGTGAAAATTTGGCTAGGCATGGGTAACTTGAAATTTGGTGTATTTTGTGATTTTGTGAAGTAGGGACTAAATTGTCTAAATGTGAAAATATGAGGGCTAATTTGCAAATTGCCCTAAATATGTGTTTTTGGATTGAATTGAATGAATTGTTGAATAAATGGGTTAAATTCGAATATGTATAGATCAAGAACCGAAGAAATCAGATTTAGATCGAGGGAAGTCGAAAGTTATTGAATAGCCGATTATTTTTGTTCTCCCTGTACGAGGTAAGTCGATATACAAATAAATGTATTTGAATTGACTTATTTAAGAATATATGAAATTTGAGTTGCTAGGAATAATACTCGAAATGATGAATATATGGATTCCGAGAAAATATCGAGAGATGGTTAATGTCCGAGAAGTCCCGTCTGAACCTAGGAATAGATAGGATTACATATGTCATGACATAGGTGTCCGATATGTGATATCATGTAACACCACGTCTGGGACGTTGGCATTGATTTGAGATTTCGTGTAAGACCACGTATGGGACGTTGGCATCGATATGAGATTTATGTGTAAGACCATGTCTGGGACATTGGCTGTAACATCCTTAAATCGGGGTCTCTGTATTTTGTATGTGTTTGCATGTGATGATATGCCTACTGTGCTAGTGTAGCATGTTTTGGGGACTAGGCATGACCTTGGGTTAGGCTTGGGTCATGGCCAAAAATTTTGTTTTAGTGCTTAGGAAGAGGGAGCTAGGAGAGTTAAGGGGTTAAAAGAATTTATTGAAGGGTTGGGACACAAACAACCTAGTGGCAAAGTTGCAAAAGAGGCGCCACTAAGGTGCCAGGTGGGTGACGCCACATGCACGGAAGGAGTGCTTGGGTTCGAGTAGCAGGAATCGCACTTTCTGCTTATTATTTTTTTGTCACGCCAGAAGCAGGGAAGAGGAGTGCTCAGGATGGACTCTGGAAGATAAGGATGGAAGGGGTCAAACAGATTTGAACTGATGTAGGGGAGGAAATTTAGGAGTTTGAATCTTTTCAAACTCATATGAAGGAGTTGGCCGAATTATGGACTTTGGGGAAGGAGGTATAATCGGTTTTGGGTTCTTTGGAGGGTGGCCGAATGTGCTATGGGAGCTAGCTAGAGTCGGCTAGCTTAGAAGGCTTCTTTATTTTTTTTGTTTGGTGTCAAAACTGAAACCCCTCTTGCTTTTCTCCTCATTTTGGTTTTTCTTTCGGCAACTTGGGCATTTGGCCGAACCAATTTTGCAACTCCCTTTGAAGAGCCGAAACTCAATTCTCTTCTTTTCTTTTCCTTTCGGTTTACTCATTGTTAGCCTACCTAGCCGAATCCATCTTAGTTCCCTTCTTTTCTTCCTATTTTGCTCAAAGCCGAAAGCAACTCTTTCCACTTCATCTTTTCTTTCTTTCAAATCTCCCTGTACCGAAATCTCTTGCTTTCTCCTTTGCCGAATCCTTTCATTCCCATTCCCTTTTCTTCTTCATCTCTACCACCTTCAAAAGCCGAAATCTTGTTGAGTTCTCTCCTCTCTTCTTTCAAGTATTTGGTCGAATACCCTTGGCCTTATTTTCTTCTCTTTTCACGTAATCTAGTCTCCATTGAAGTGCCGAATCTATCTCTTTCTTTTTGAGTCATTACCGAATCTCGTGCCGAAATCCCTAACATCACTTAGGGGTGCTGAACGTTGGTGCTTGGTAGCTGAATACACTGGGTCTTCGGGATTTGGTTGCCGATCTAGTGCTTGGCCGATTGCAAGGGAGGTGCATCACATAGCTTCGGGATTTGGTTGGAAACCAAATCGGCATTAAGTGTAGTGTGGACCGATTATAGGAAAGGGGGGAGGCAAATGTTTCGGGATTTCGTTAGTTTCGCGTAGTTTCGGGATTTCGCTTAGATCTACGAATAGTCAGGTGTGTAACGCTTACACACTTCGTTAGTATGATATGTTTATTATGTTACCGCATTAATAGCCATTGAAACCGTGAGTTATGCTTTGTGGCATGAGCGTGGACTCGGGTAAGTCCTCGATTATGGATCTCGATATATGCTATCATGTCATTGTTTCTTCGCTATGCCATATGTTATTTGCATCATCATACGTTATTATGCCACGATTGATATGGACATGATGGTGGGATTGTTGAGAGGAGGGGGAAGAATTAGTTGGATTGTCACCAAAGTGGTTTTGACCACACGACGGGTTGGCCCCGTCTTGATACTATTATTTGTGACTAAGTCCCGTGGTTTTGACCACCAAAGGTGGTTTTGACCACATATGGATATTGTGACTTGTCCCAGTGGTTTGGTACCACAGTGGGGTTGGCCCCACATGTTGATTACGGGATTGTCATCGCGTGGTTTTGACCACAAGATGGGTTGGCCCCATCACTTGATTTGTGACTACGGTCACCAGTGGTTTTGACCACACTTATATATTTGTGACTTCGGTCACCACTGGTTTTGACCACCAGTGGTTTTGACCACACGGGGTCGATAGAGGAGATCGGATGGTTAGGTTATGGGGTTGCATGATTTGCATGTTTTATTAATGACTTGTGTGAGTGCTATTCTATCGGGTTGGGGATTTATACACTGAGTCTCGGTGACTCACCCCTTCCCCTATATTTTGCAGATGAGGCTTAGATCGCAGATTTGGAGCCGGGAAGGACTCGAGGTGGCCATGCTACTTATTTTTGGTTTTTGACTTTAAATTTAAATTTTGGTTTTTATTTATTTACTTTAAATTTGGTTTTTGGTTTTGTAATAAGGCCGCTAAGTATTATTTTGGGTTTTTTTTTAATTACTTACTTTTATTTGATTTATATTATGCATGTGCTTAATAATTTGATTTGCTTAAATAACCGATAAAAAGCAACGTTTTCAAATTTAATTTCTTAAACAACTCCAAACACAAATGGTTCTTAACTCGACTATGCTTAACTCACTTGGTTTTTAATAAGTATCGAAAGGTTTTCCAAAACTATAAACAACAAATGGATTTCCAACAAAAGAGGGTTTTTTTGGGTTTTAAAGCAACCAAAAATGATTTCAACTATACTCTACACGGGGTTTTCTAATCTTTTAAACGGTAAAGGAGTTTTTAATATAAATAAATCGACAAACTTGTTTTACTCAAAACGTTTTTACTTCGTAAGATGCCAGGTTCGATCATGGTGTGTTGACCAGGTTTGGGGTGTTACAATTTTGGTATCAGAGCCAAGTTCAACAGCTCGGCTATGGGCTCGAGGCCTAAAAATGTCTTAAAATGTATTATGAAAGGCTTTATGGGAAAAAAGATGGTTGGGAAAGCATGGCACCGAGTCTCCGGCACCGATCCGCCCAGGTAAGTATCCCAAATTGTTGCTTATGATGTTATGATTATGATAATATGGGCATGACTAAATAGTTGTAGGAACTACTTTAGAGATCTGAATTGTAGGATGGTATGAACTTGCAAAACAATCCCTGTATTAAACTTCTCATAAGACTGTGCTTTAATAAACAGTGGAATAAAGTCTAATGCATAAAACTTGTAGTCAGATCAATTCATATCGGTACTCATGAGTGCATGTGGACGTGGGTGTAATACACGTGGACGCGGTAGGGGTAGGATGACAGTGTCGGAACCGGTAGGGTCTGGACATGGGTTAGAAAACGAGGTACCACCGCCGCCAGCTATGGGCACAGAATTTTAGGATCAGACGGGTGGTGATGATGCAGTGTCACAAGCGATGCTGCTGGTGCTAGAAAGGGTTGCGAGTGCAGGCGTCGGAGCAGGAGCTCAGAAATCTGTGTCCAAGCGACTCAAGGCTAATGGTGCAGAGGTATTCAGAGGTGTATCCGGCGTGGCACCTATTACGGCAAAATATTGGTTGGAGGCGACGGAATGCATCATGGATGATCTAGACTTCTCGGCTGAGGAGAAGCTGAAGGGTATAGTATCTCTTCTCCGGAATGAGTCGTATCAATGGTGGCTCACAGTTAGGGATGGAGCAATGGCTGACGACATCACTTGGGATTTCTTTAGAGAAGCCTATCAGAGGAAATAGATTGGGGCTAGTTACATCGATGCGCAGCGCAAGGCATTCCTGAACTTGGTTCAGGGAAATAAGACAGTATTAGAATATGAGGCGAAATTTCTTTGGCTGAGTCGGTATGCACGGGGTATTGTGGGCACGGAGCATGAGCGCTGTCAGTCGATTTGAGGATGGGCCGAGAGACGAGTCATGGATGTTAATTGCCCCACAAAGAGAAAGAGAGTTTGCGGTCTTAGTAGAGAAGGCCAAGGTTGCTTTGAGGAGGTAAAACAATCGGTGAGATGGAACCGGATAGTAGTTGGAATAAGAGGAGTTCCGGGGTCATCGTGGTCTACTGAGGAATCAGCAGAAAAGGGCTAGGTATGGTGGGTCAATGAATCAAGTGGCGAGGCTCACTGCTCGCTGCTACTTAGTGGCCGCCACGGTGTGCTCGATGTGGGAAGTCTCACACGGGGGAATGTTGGACTGGAAATAGAGGATGTTTCGAGTGTGGATCGATGGGGCATCGAGTGAGGGATTGTCCATAGAGATCGGCTAGGTCGCAGCACCGGGGATCGAGAATCGTACACGATCGGGAGGGGATGGTCGCGGCTACTACATAGGGGCCGTGGTTCACCCGGGGAGGTAATGGCTCTAGTAGAGGCCGTGGAGCACCGGCGAGGTGCAGTGGTGCTGAGGCGAGACAACTGGGATTGGTCTGCGCAATGAGGCGTCGAGAGGAGGGCGACGCACCGGACGTCATAATGAATGCGTTCTTAATCTTTGGTCTACCTTATAATGCTTTGATTGATGTGGGTTCGACGCACTCGTATGTTGCCAGTAGCATAGTGGAAACAATGAACTTAGACTCTGAGATTACTTCTAGGAAGATGACAGTGATAAGCCCTCTAGGTCACTCTGTAGAAGTAAATAAACTATATAGGGATGTACCCCTAGAACTTCAAGGGGTCGTGTTTTTGGCTGACTTGATGGAACTGCTGTTTGGGGAGTTTGATCTGATTCTCGGGATGGATTGGTTAGTGAAGTACCAGGCCAGTTTGGATTGCGCAGCTAAGCGCATGGTGTTGAAGATAATGGAAGGCGAAGAGGTGGTGATGATAGGTAATAGGAGAGATTACCTATCCAATGTTGTCTCTGCGCTGAAGGCTGTGAAAATTGTAAGGAAAGGTTGCGAGGCATTTATGGTGCATGTCTGTGCTCTAGAAACCAAGGATTTAGCTGTGGAGAGTGTCCGAACCGTGAGGGAATTTGCTGATGTATTCCCAGAGGAACTTCCGGGTTTGCCTCCTGACCGCGAGGTTGAGTTCGGTATAGATTTGTTACCCGGAATCGCGCCAGTATCTATTACCCCGTATAGGATGGCACCAAAAGAATTGGTGGAGTTAAAGGCTCAGATTCAAGAGTTGCTGGACAGAGGTTTCATCCGGCCGAGTGTATCACCTTGGGGAGCACCTGTGCTTTTTGTTAAGAAGAAAGACGGTACTATGCGGATATGTATAGACTACCGCCAGCTGAATAAGTTGACGATCAAAAACAAGTATCCGTTGCCCAGGATAGACGACTTGTTTGATCAGCTTAAGGGTGCATCGGTATTCTCTAAGATTGATCTTAGGTCAGGGTATCATCAACTCAAGGTGAAGGAGGCTGATATTCATAAAACGGCGTTTTGTACCCGGTATGGGCATTACGAGTTTCTGGTGATGCCATTCGGGTTGACCAATGCGCCGGTAGCATTCATGGACATGATGAATTGGGTGTTTCAGCCGTATTTAGATCGGTTTGTCGTAGTGTTTATAGACGACATTTTGGTGTACTCGAAATCTGAAGAGGAGCATGATGCGCATCTACGGGTGGTTCTACAGATTCTGAGGGAGAAGCAACTATTCGCTAAGTTTAGTAAGTGCGAGTTCTGGCTTAAGGAGGTAACTTTCTTGGGTCATGTGGTATCAGCTAAGGGGATTAGGGTGGATCCTCGAAAGATTGAGGCGGTGTTGGATTAGAAACCACCTAAGTCGGTTGCAGAGATTCGAAGTTTTCTGGGTTTGGCAGGATACTACAGAAGGTTCGTAGAGGGTTTTTCTTTGATCACAGCGTCGCTGACTAAGTTGTTGAGAAAAAGGGGTTTCGTTTGTGTGGTCCGAAAAATAGCAAGAGAGTTTCGACAAGTTAAAGAAGAATCTGACTGAAGCTCCGGTGTTGATACAACCTGAGGCAGGGAAGGAATTCACGGTCTATTGTGATGCATCACATACTTTGGCTTAGGTGTGTGTCTTTGATGCAAGATGGAAAGGTGGTCGCTTATGCGTCTCGGCAATTAAGGCCTCATGAGGGTAACTATCCGACACATGACTTGGAGTTGGCTGCAGTGGTTTTTGCCTTGAAGATTTAGAGGCATTACTTGTATGGGGAAAAGTCGATAGTCTACACGGATCACAAGAGTCTCAAGTACCTCTTGACTCGTAAAGATTTAAATTTGAGGCAAATGAAGGTGGATCGAGTTGTTGAAGGACTACGATCGCTCGATTGAGTACCATCCGGTAAGGCTAACGTAGTAGCCGGCGCGTTGAGCCGTAAGGTGGTAGCGAGATCTAAGGTCGATGTTTGCTCTCCTTAGTCTATATGACGACGGAGTCTGTTGGCGGAATTGCAAGTAAAGCCGACTTGGATTGATCGAGTTAAGGAGAAACAAATGGCTAATAGATGAGGTTTTGAGTGCTCGGAGGTTGCAAGTGCGTAAATGGTGAATTGGAGGGTTACTGATTTAGGCGTTGATGGAGTCTTGTGTTTTCAAGGGAAAGTATGTATGCCCAAGGACGTTGAGTTGAGACAGCGGATTCTTCAGGAAGCTCATAGCAGCCCATACGCTATGCATCCTGGAGGCAGTAAGATGTATCGCGATTTGAGAAACGATTACGTGGCGTGTCTTAAGCGGTAAATGGCGAGGTTGTGGGCAAGTGTTTGACATGCCAGCAAGTTTAGGCTGAGCATCAATTACCGTCAGGACTGTTGCAGTCGGTAAAGATTCCGCAGTGGCAATGGGAAAGGATTACAATGGACTTCGTTAGTAGGGTTCCCCTTACGCCTAGTAAGAAGGACTCAGTCTGGGTGATTGTGGATCGTCTGACCAAATCGGCTCATTTCATACCAGTCCGGGTTGATTATTCGCTCAAGAAGTTAGCCAAGTTGTATGTGGCCGAGATAGTAAGGTTGCATGGAGTGCCAGTGTCAATTATCTCGGATAGGGATCCCAGGTTCACGTCGAGGTTCTGGAAAGCTTTGCATCAGGCATTGGGTACGAGGTTGGATTTCAGCACGGCTTTTCACCCGCAGTCTGATGGACAGTCTGAGAGGGTAATCCAAATTTTGGAAGATATGTTAAGGGGCTGTGTTCTGGATTTCAGCGGTAGTTGGGAGGAGTATCTACCATTGGCAGAGTTCGCTTATAACAATATTTATCAAGCGAGTATTCAGATGGCACCATATGAGGCACTATATGGACGGAAATGTCGTACTCTGACGTGTTGGACAGAACTGGGTGAACGGCAGATGTTGGGTCCAGAGTTGGTGACAGAAACAGAGGATAAGGTTAAGGTGATTCGGACTCGTCTTAAGGAAGCGTCGGACAGGCAGAAGTCTTACGCTGATCTTAAGCGCAGGGATATAGAGTATGCGGTGGGTGACAAGGTCTTTCTGAAGGTATCGCCATGGAAAAAGGTGTTGAGATTTGGGCGAAAAGGTAAGCTAAGTCCTAGGTTTATCGGGCCGTATACGGTGTTGAAGCGAGTGGGACCGGTAGCTTATTAGCTCGAGTTACCGACAGAGTTAAGTCAGATTCACAATGTCTTTAATGTTTCAATGCTTAGGCGCTATCGGTCGGATCTGTCACATGTCGTGCCAGTTACGGAGATAGAGGTGAGCTCAGACTTGTCTTTGGAAGAGGAACCGGTACGGATTTTGGATCGGGATGTCAAGGTTCTGCGTAGGAAGTCAGTTCCCTTGGTGAAAGTATTATGGCAGAATCATGGTACGGAGGAGGCCACGTGGGAACTGGAGGATGCGATGCGGCAGCAATACCCTCAACTCTTCTGACCAGGTAATTTCGAGGCCAAAATTATTTTTAAGGGGGGTAGAACTGTAACATCCTTAAATCGGGGTCTCTGCATTTTGTATGTGTTTGCATGTGATGATATGCCTACTGTGCTAGTGTAGCATGTTTTGAGGTCTAGGCATGACCTCGGGTTAGGCCTGGGTCATGGCCAAAAATTTTGTTTTAGTGCTTAGGAAGAGGGAGCTAGGAGAGTTAGGGGGTTAAAAGAATTTATTGAAGGGTTGGGGCACAAACAACCTAGTGGCAAAGTGGCAAAGGAGGCGCCACTAAGGTGCCAGGTGGGTGACGCCACATGCGGGGAAGGAGTGCTTGGGTTCGAGCGGCAGGAATTGCACTTTCGCTTATTATTTTTGTCACACCGAGCGCGAGGGAAGAGGAGTGCTCGGGATGGACTCGGAAGATAAGGATGGAAGGGGTCAAACGGATTTGAAATGATGTAGGGAGGAAATTTAGGAGTTTGAATCTTTTCAAACTCATTTGAAGGAGTTGGCCGAATTATGGACTTTGGGGAAGGAGGTGCAATCGGTTTTGGGTTCTTTGGAGGGTGGTCGAATATGCTATGGGAGCTAGCTAGAGTCGGCTAGCTTAGAAGGCTTCTTTATTATTATTTTTTTGGTGTCAAAACCGAAACCCCTCTTGCTTTTCTCCTCGTTTTGGTTTTTCTTTCGGCAACTTGGGCATTTGGCCGAACCAATTTTGCAACTCCCTTTGAAGAGCCGAAACTCAATTCTCTTCTTTTCTTTTCCTTTCAATTCACTCATTGTTAGCCTACCTAGCCGAATCCATCTTAGTTCCCTTCTTTTCTTCCTATTTTGCTCAAAGTCGAGAGCAACTCTTTCCACTTCATCTTTTCTTTCTTTCAAATCTCCCTGTGCCGAAATCTCTTGCTTTCTCCTTTGCCGAATCCCTTCATTCCCATTCCCTTTTCTTCTTCATCTCTACCACCTTCAAAAGCCGAAATCTTGTTGAGTTCTCTCCTCTCTTCTTTCAAGTATTTGGCTGAATACCCTTGGCCTTATTTTCTTCTCTTTTCACGTGATCTAGTCTCCATTGAAGTGCCGAATCTATCTCTTTCTTTTTGAGTCATAGCCGAATCTCCTGCCAAAATCCCTAACATCACTTAGGGGTGCCGAACGTTGGTGCTTGGTAGCCAAATACAGTGGGTCTTCGGGATTTGGTTGCCGATCTAGTGCTTGGCCGATTGCAAGGGAGGTGCATCACATAGCTTCGGGATTTGGTTGAAAACCAAATTGGCATTAAGTGTAGTGTGGACCGATTGTAGGAAAAGGGGGAGGCAAAAGTTTCAGGATTTCGTTAGTTTCGCGTAGTTTCGGGATTTTGCTTAGATCTACGAGTAGTCAGGTGTGTAACGCTTACACACTTCATAGTATGATATGTTTATTATGTTACTGTTAATAGCCATTGAAACCGGTAGTTATGCTTTGTGGCATGAGCGTGGACTCCGGGTAAGTCCCCTGATTATGGATCTCGATATATGCTATCATGTCATTGTTTACTTCTATGCCATGTGTTATTTGCATCACCATACGTTATTATGCCACGATTGATATGGACATGATGGTGGGATTGTTGAGAGGAGGGGGAAGAATTAGTTGGACTGTCACCAGTGGTTTTGACCACACGACGGGTTGGCCCCGTCTTGATACTATTATTTGTGACTAAGTCCCAGTGGTTTTGACCACCAGTGGTTTTGACCACATATGGATATTGTGACTTGTCCCAGTGGTTTGGTACCACAGTGGGTTGGCCCCACATGTTGATTACGGGATTGTCATCAGTGGTTTTGACCACACGATGGGTTGGCCCCATCACTTGATTTGTGACTACGGTCACCAGTGGTTTTGACCACACTTATATATTTGTGACTTCGGTCACCAGTGGTTTTGACCACACGGGGTAGATAGAGGAGATCGGATGGTTAGGTTATGGGGTTGCATGATTTGCATGTTTTATTAATGACTTGTGTGAGTGCTATTCTATCGGGTTGGGGATTTATACACTGAGTCTTGGTGACTCACCCCTTCCCCTATATTTTGCAGATGAGGCTTAGATCGCGGATTTGGAGCCGGGGAGGACTCGAGGTGGCCATGCTACTTATTTTCGATTTTTGACTTTAAATTAAAATTCCGGTTTTTATTTATTTACTTTAAATTTGGTTTTTGTTTTGTAATAAGGCCGCTAAGTATTATTTTGGGGTTTTTTTTAATTACTTGCTTTTATTTGATTTATATTATGCATTTGCTTAATAATTTGATTTGCTTAAATAACCGGTAAAAAGCAACGTTTTCAAATTTAATTTCTTAAACAACTCCAAACACAAATGGTTCTTAACTCGACTATGCTTAACTCACTTGGTTTTTAATAAGTATCGAAAGGTTTTCCAAAACTATAAACAACAAATAGATTTCCAACAAAAAAGGGTTTTTTCGGGTTTTAAAGTAACCAAAAATGATTTCAACTATACTCTACACGGGGTTTTCTAATATTTTAAACAGTAAAGGAGTTTTCAATAGAAATAAATCGGCAAACTTGTTTTACTCAAAACATTTTTACTCCGTAAGACGCCAGGTTCGGTCATGGTGTGTTGACCAGGTTTGGGGTGTTACATTGGCATCGTATTTGATTCGTGTAAGACCTTGTCTAGGACAGTGTCATCGATATCTGAGTACATGTAAGACCTCGTCTGGGACGTTGGCATTGTACGACTATTCCAAGCAGTCTGGGTATCCTATTTTATTCCAAACGGTTCAACGGGAAAGTTCGAGAAATGAACGACTATGAGAGTTGTATATCCGTTTCAGGTACATTTGAAAAGTACACTATGTGTGTATGAAAAGTAAGTGCCTATATGAACTTACTAAGATGCATATGTGTATTGAAATGATGAGATAATATGTGAATATATGCTTGAATGAACTTAATGTATATGTGATAATTAAGTTGAAGAATGTGGCAAGCTATGGCTAAGTAAATGAGCCGAAGAATATGTGAGGAATTTTCATTGATGAACATTAATGTCATTATATCCATATGGTTATGAGCATTTGATGCTAAGTTTATTTGTATATGGCTTACTAAGCTTTTGAAAGCTTACTTTCTGTGTGTTTGTTCTGTTTTATAGATCGTTAAAGCTACAAGAGGCTCGGGGACCGTCGAGGATCATCACCACACTATCAAACGCAAATTTTGTACTTTTGAATGTGTAAAAAGCTAAATATGGCATGTATAGGCTAGTTATTTTGGAACATGTTTGAGATGTGTAAATAGCCATGAGATGTGGCTAGATAATGTTGGTAAAATGCATGAGTGATTTTGGTATATGATGCTTGATTTAGGTATGGACTCATGGTTTTGATATGGTCATATGAATGGTAAGTATAATGATGCAATATGAGTATATATGTTTGAACAATGAGATGGTTCTATGAATGTGGCAAATTGAAGATGAAACATGATTAGTTTTAAATGAGAATTGGTGGTGCAAATTAGTATACAAGTTGGTATGAATAGAAATGATATTGAATGAGATAATATGTTGTTCATTTGACATGATTTTGGTTGCCAATTGCGTATGGGTTATTGATTATTTGAGTTTGTAGGGATGACCCTTGTGTGGGTGGCAATTTGGCCTTGAAAATGGCCTATAATTGCCCACACGGTTGAGCACACGGGCGTGTGGCTCGACCGTGTCCCTCGTGGTTGTAATTCAAAACAAGTCAGTAGTGACCACGGGCTGGACACATGGGCGTGTGACTGGCCGTGTGGTGCTAGTTAGTATGTATGCCTTGTTTTGACACGGCTTAGACACACGGGCGTGTCTGAGGCCGTGGGAGGTACACGACCTGCCTACATGGGCGTGTGACCTCTGTAACTTAGAGAAATTTTTAAATTTCTGAGAATTTTCCGTATGTGTTCGGTTTAGTCCTGGCCCTATTCTAAAGCATGCTTGAGGTCTCGTAGACCTATTTAAGGGACACTTTGATTGCGTTTGAACCGATTTGTTGAGTTATTATCGAATGTCCGTAAAAGTCTCCGTTCATCCGGTAACGCCTCTCAACCCTATTCCGGCGAAAGATACGGGTTAGGGGTGTTACATTTGGTTGGTATCAGAGCTACGGTTTACTCAATTCTCGGACTAACGTAGCGTGTAAGAGTCTAGCTATACATGCCATATATCTGAACTGTGATAGTGTGATGAATCCTGACGTGTAAAATGTGATTTTCCTATAGTAAATGGATCCCAAAAGAGCCATAGCTGATGATGTAGAAAGCGATGCGCCTGCTCCCGCTCAAGGGACAGCGCCATCTGATTCGAGACCGGCTACGATTGGTCAAGAGGGAGAAGCTAAGCAATCTTTCTTCCAAATGATGAGTGAGTGGTTCACTCAGTTTGTAAGAAATAATCTGACTGTTTCACAACCTCTGCCCCCGCCTAGTCCCCCTCAGACTTCAGTTGTGCCTCCGGTAATAGGTTTAAATATGTTGAATAAGCCTCCGGTTGATAAAATCCGCAAGTATGGGGCTGAAGAGTTCAGGGCCACCAGTGATGACGGTGCTGAAAAAGCCGAGTTTTGGTTAGAAAACACTATCCGAGTATTTTATGATATGTCTTTGACTCCAGAAGAAAGTATTAAATGTGTTGTATCTCTGTTACGAGACGCGGCCTATCAATGGTGGAAAACTTTTATTTCTGTTGTTCCAAAAGAGCGGGTCACATGGGGTTTCTTTCATATTGAATTTCGGAAGAAATATATCAGTCAGAGATTTATTGATCAGAAACGAAAAGAATTTTTGGATTTGAAACAGGGCCGCATGTCTGTTACTGAATATGAAAGAGAATTCGTGAGATTAAGTCAGTATGCTCGAGAATCTGTATCAACCGAAGCAATAATGTGTAAGAGATTTGAACATGGCTTAAACAAAGACATCCGTTTGTTAGTCAGAATTCTGGAGATAAAAGAGTTCGTGGTACTTGTTGAACGAGCTTGTAAAGCCGATGTAATGCCCCTTACCCGAGTCCGACACCGGAAACGGATTTGAGGTGTTACCATGCATAAACTTGCTGGACATTACAGTTACGGTGATAAATTTTGTTTCAACTTAAAACCTTTCTTTCGTCATCTTAACATTCATATAATGGGCCCTCGGGGCCATAAACATACACCTGATAGTCTTCGGGGTTCAACCGGGAACTTTCACTCTCTTTGAAAATTTTTAACCTAAACAAGGGCTACACGCCTGTGGGGTTCAAGGGACACGCCCGTGTTCCCTTGAGACATGCTGTGCTCGACACCCGTGATCGACACTGATTAATTCACACGGCCTTGACACGTCCGTGGCCCTGGCCCGTGTGCTAAACCTTGGCATTCTGACTTATCCCCACGGCTTATACACACATCCGTGTGCTTCAGCCGTGTGGCGATTTAAATCCCAAGTGCAAGGTGCAGACTTCACACGGCCTGGACATATGCCCATGGGCTAGCCACGCCTCCCACACGGTCTAGACACACGCCCGTGTGTCTACCCATGTGGACAATTGGAAGGCTATCTACCAAGCCCTTTTGCCACCCTACATTGCACCCATACATACTACAATATAAAAGATGGCTAATTAGTATCTCTAGGAATTTAAGAAAATCGAGACATAAACGAGAGCATATACTTCATGAAATTCACCTTCATTAAGCAAAAGGTTTTACCAAGTATTGGCCTAACTCAAGACCATTTACAACATGACTTTAATAACATACATAACCAACACTTTGGCTAACAATTACAACTTAACAAAATACTCGAGTCCTATACATGCCATACTAAAAATAAGTATAAATTGTTATACCAAATTGATGTGGTAGTGTGATTTTAAAACTCCTACGTCCACGATCCTCGAGTTATCTTGGCAATACTACAAGGAAGAAGGGAAGAGAGAGGGGTAAGCATATAGCTTAGTAAGTTTGCATTAAACTTTAGAATAACAATTTACTCAAACTATAATCATTCATATCATAAAACAATGGCAACATAGCACCAATGAATAAAAGTGCTTACTCGTACTTATTCACACTTATCCTTACTTACTCTTATCAATCTCATGTCAATATGATCTGATAACCTTTACTTACTCATGATACTCGTATCACTGATTGATGTAGTTTAACACATTTGCTAACATAACCATAAACTCACTTCTCTACCATTCATACCATGAACAATACTCAAGGCCATCCATAAATAGATTTGGATCTAGGCCAACTCACATACTTAACTCTTTTGCTTATGAATTAATTAGATCATTATGAATTATGCACACATAACATGCAAAAGTTTTGATGCCAACGCCATATCCCGGATATGGTCTTACATGGGATCATTCCTAGGTGCCGATGCCATATCCCAGATATGGTCTTATACGGGGTCTCATAACTCGATGTCGATGCCATGTCCCAGACATGGTCTTATACGAGATCGTACATAGATGTTGTTGCCATATCCCAGATATGGTCTTACACGAGATCATTCTTCGGTGCCAAAGCCATGTCCCAGACAAGGTCTTACATAGGACCTTCCATTTCTCATATGCATACATGGGTAATATACTTTTTTCCGGAACTATAACCGGAACTACAATTTAGCCTATTCTCACCGTTTACTCATCGAGGCTTCATAGCTCGATTTCGTTCACAATAACATGCATTAACATAATAATGAGCGATTTCAAATATCGATCATTATGAAATACAAAATTTATACAAACTTACCTCGAATCTCAAAATGTGTCTCGGTGCTCGATTTAGTCTTCAACTTTGTTCTTGCTTTGGTTTCGATCCGGGCTTCGTGTTTCTTAATCTATAATAATAAATTTCTCTTGTTAAACACATGCATTGAGTAAATCGACTCATAATTCATATTTTGGCAAAATTACAATTTTTCTTCTAAACTTTCACATAATAACACTTTTGCCCCTAGGCTCGTAAAATGATTTTCATTCAACTTTCTTACTTTTCAAGCCTAGCCGAATCATTTTCTCAACTATAGCAGCATTCAATTTCCACTATTTCACTCATGTATGACCACTTCTATAACTTTAGAAATTGGTCCTTTTTATGCATCTTTCATGAAAATCATTTAGAAAAAGATGTTTATCATACATCCAACTTTCATATCCTTCCATAAAACATCAAAATACATGCATGTTATACATGGGTAAATTTTTGAACATAAACCCTAGCTCAAAATATGGCTAGAAATAGCTAAACCGAGCTACAAGGGTTTCAAAAATACGAAGAGCATTAAAAACGGGGCTAGGATGCACTTATTTTGAGCTTGAAAATAAACAAAACCCTAGCTATGGAGTCCTTGCAAATTTCAGCACTATGGGGAAGAAGATGGACATGATTTTTTGTCTTATTTTCCCTTTTTTATTCTTTAATTAACCAAATGACCAAAATGCCCTTAATGACCCTTTCTTAAGATTTTTACTTCCCATGTCCATTTTTGTCCATCATCACATATAATGGTCTAATTGCTAAATAAGGACCTCTAGTGATTTTCATAATTCAATTTCATACATGAATCTTCTAGAATTCTTATATTTTCTATTCTTTTCAATTTAGTCCTAATGGACAATTTAATCACTAATTAATAAAATTTCTTTCTGAAATTTTTACACAATCATATAGTCACCTCATAAGCCTTATCAAATCTTAAAACTCATATTTTTACCTCGGATTTGTGGTCTCGCACCACTATTCTGACTAGCCCCTAAGTTGGGCTATTACAATTCTCCCCCTTAGGGATTTTTGTCCCCAAAAATCTTACCAGTGAAGAGATTCGGATACTGGTTCCTCATAGCCTTCTCGAGCTCCAATGTAGCCTCTTCTACCCCGTATCTCTACCACAACACTTTCACAAGGGCTATACTTTTATTTCTTAACTGCTTAACTTCTCGGGCTAAAATCTTGACCGGTTCTTCCTTATATGTCATATCAGGTTGAATCTCAACCTCGATCGGCGTAATCACATGCGAAGGATCTGATCGGTAGCGTCGTAACATTGACACATGAAACACATCATGAATTTTCTCTAACTCAGATGGCAAAGCCAATCGATAGGCTACTGGCCCTATCCTCTCAGTGATCTCATATGGTCCGATAAAACGAGGACTCAATTTGCCTTTCTGGCCAAATCTAGGAACTTTTCTCCATGGTGACACTTTCAAGAATACTCTATCGCCGACTTGATACTCAATCTCTTTCCTTTTTAGGTCCGAGTAAGATTTCTGTCTGTCAAAAGCAGCCTTTAAACAGTTTTGAATCACCTTTACTTTTTCTTCGGTTTCCCCAACCAAATCAACCCCGTGAATCTGGTTTTCCTTAAGATCAGTCCAGTATAAAGGCGCTCGATACTTACGCCCATATAAAGCTTCATAAGGCGCCATCTTTAAGCTTGACCAAAAACTATTGTTGTAGGCAAATTATACCAACGGTATGTACTTTTCCCAGCTGCCTTGAAATTCAAGAACACAACATCGAAGAATATCCTCAAGTACTTGTATTAGCCTCTCCGACTGTCCGTCAGTTTGGGGGTGAAAGGCTGTACTAAAATTCAACTTTGTACCCAAGGCCTCTTGCAACTTTTTCCAAAATCTGGAAGTGAATCTCAGATCTCTATCCGATATAATCGATAAGGGCACTCCGTGTAATCTCACAATCTCAGAGATATACAAGTTTTCCAACATGTCTAGTGAATAACCGACACGCACCGGTATGAAATGGGCTGACTTTGTAAGTTTATCGACTACGACCCATACAGCATCTTTCTTGCTCGGTGTCAATGGGAAACCTATTACAAAGTCCATGGTAATTCAGTCCGACTTCCACTCGGGTACCATTATAGGTTGTAGCAAACCCGAGGGTACTTGATGTTCGGCTTTCACTTGTTGACAAATTAAGCATCTTGAGACAAACTCAAAAATATCTTTCTTCATACTCGGCCACCAATACCATTGCTTTAAGTCATTATACATTTTGGTGCTACCCGGATGCGCAGATAAGCATCCATTATGTGCTTCATGCAAAACTTTACGAATAAGCTCATCATTTCTAGGTACACATACTCGGTCCCTAAACATCAAACATCCATCCAGATTGATCCGAAAATTAGACTCGACACTCGACTCGCACTGAACCCTTCTGGCTTATAAGTCGCTATCATTCTTTTGAGCCTCGTAGATCTCTTGGATAAACATTGGTCTAGCCCTGAACTCAGCTAGAATGGAACCGTCCTCTGACACTGTCATCTGTGCATTCATTGCCCTCAAGGCAAATAAAGATTTCCTACTTAAAGCATCGGTGACTACATTCGCCTTTCCCGGATGGTAATCAATGACTAGCTCATAGTCTTTTATCAACTCCAACCACCTTCTTTTCCTTAAGTTCAATTCTTTCTGAGTCATCAAATACATTAAACTCTTGTTATCTGTGAATATTCGACATCTTTCACCATACAAATGGTGCCTCCAAATCTTCAATGCAAAAACAATGGTAGCCAACTCTAAGTAATGTGTCGGATAATTCTTCTCGTGGGGTTTTAGCTGTCTTGAAGCATATGCTATCACCTTGCCTTCTTGCATAAGTACACAGCCCAATCCGTTTAAGGATGCATCACTATAGATCACAAATTCTTTCCTCAACTCAGGTTGTACTAGGACTGGAGCCTCTGTCAACATTGTCTTTAACTTCTCAAAACTCCGTTGGCATTTTTCTGTCCATTCAAATTTTACACTTTTCTGTAATAATCTCGTCATCGTTGTAGCTATCATGGAAAATCCTTTGACGAATCGTCGATAATAGCCAGCTAAGCCCAAAAAGCTTCTAACCTCTGATACAATTTTTAGAGGTTTCCAGTCAACAATAGCTGAGATTTTACCTGGGTCAACTCGAACCCCATCTCCCGAGACAATGTGTCCCAAGAATCCAACTTGTTTTAGCCAAAACTAACTTTTCCTAAACTTGGCATACAGCTGATTATCTCGCAAAATCTGCAAAACTGTCCTTAAGTGTTCTACATGCTCATGTTCATCAGGGGAGTATATTAGTATATCATCAATAAATACCACAACAAACTTGTCTAATAATGGTCGAAAAATGCGGTTCATTAGGTCCATGAACACCGCAGGGGCATTTGTCAAATCGAATGGCATAACTAGAAATTCATAGTGCCCATACCTCGTTCGAAAAGCAGCCTTAGGCACGTCTGAGTCCTTCACTCTCAACTGGTAATATCCCGATCTCAAGTCTATCTTGGAAAACACGGTGGCTCCCTTCAATTGATTGAACAAGTCATCAATCCTTGGAAAAGGGTACTTGTTCTTCACGGTTACTTTATTAAGCTGACGGTAATCTATGCATAGCCTTATGGAACCATCTTTCTTTTTCACAAATAGCACTGGGGCACCCCTTGGTGAACTACTCAGTCTTGGAAAACCTTTATCTGTCAACTCTTACAACTGTGCCTTCAATTCTTTTAACTCAGTTGGAGCCATTCTGTAAGGTGCAATTGATATAGGTGCAGTGCCGGGAGATAATTCGATACCAAATTCAACCTCTCTAACCGGAGGTAACCCTGGAAACTCTTCTGGAAATACATCTGGGTATTCACATGCTACCGGAACTGATTCAATCTTTAATTCCATTTCTTTAGCATTCATCACAAAAGCTAGATAAGCCTCATACCCTTTCCTTATATACCTTTGAGCCTACATGTGAGATACCACTACTGGCGACTTGTCTTGATCATCTGATTCAACACGAAGAGTGTCCCCATTTTCACTTCTCAACTCAATATATATTCTTTCCACAATTTACAGTCACAACATGAGTGTTTAACCAATCCATACCAAGAATATCATTAGATTTGCCCTAAAATAATGACCTCTAATCATTAATGGGCAATCTTTGCATACTTTATCAACTAGCACACTTTTGCCTAAAGGATTAGACACCTTTATCATAAATTCTGTAGACTCTACGGGCATACTCATTCTAGATACTAATTTCATGCATATAAATGAATGGGTAGATCCCGGATCTATTAAAGCAATAACTTTAGTATCATAGAGAGAAAAGGTACCCGTGATCACGTCAGGAGACGATGCCTCTTCGCGAGCGCGAATGGCATAGGTCCTCGCAGGTGCTCTGCTCTCAGGTCTCGCAGCCTGCTCTTTGTAAGTAGTCTTACTACTTGCCCCGCTTACCGGGTTTCTCTGTGGTCTCCCTCTAGCAGTGCCTCCCGGTCTTGCCTCCTGAGGCTTCTCTTTCTCATCCATTTCTGGACAATCTCTAATAAATAGTCTAAAGACCCACACCTAAAGCAGGCTTTTTCATTCGCTCGACATTCGCCAAAGTGACATCTGCCACACTGTGGGCACTCCGGTCTATTGGGTCGGGGACTGCCAACACTAGCAACTGATGTAGTTTGAGCTTTAAACCCTGAGTACTGTTTACTTTTACTCTTATTTAAAAACCCGGCTGAAGTAGCTGATCGGGTTGAGAAGTCTCTTGACTTCTTAGATGAAGATTGAAATGTTTGAATCATCTGTCTCTTTCTCGAGTCACGAGACTCCATCTCAGCTTTTCTTTTCTCCTTGACTAGATCTTCATCCTTACAAGCTCTGTCTACTAACACAACAACTTCTTTCAATTTGAGGACACCAACGAATAACTTTATGTCTTTATTTAGCCCGTCCTCAAATCTCTTACACATAATGGCTTCCGAGGACACACACTCTCGAGCGTACTTACTGAGTCTCACAAAATCGTGCTCGTATTCAGTAACTGTCATCTTTCCTTGCTTTAGTTCAAGGAATTCCTTTCTCTTCTGATCAATGAATCTTTAACTTATGTATTTCTTCCTAAATTCCTCTTGGAAGAACTCCCATGTGATCCTTTCCCTTGGTACCACCGACACAAGGGTATTCCACCACTGGTAAGCGGAGTCTCTCAGAAGAGAAACCACGCACTTCATACACTCTTCGAGTGTGCACGACAATTCATCAAACACCCGAATGGTGTTTTCAAGCCAAAATTCGGCCCTTTCTGGGTCATCATCCTTGCTAGCCTTGAATTCTTCTGCCCCTTGTTTCTGGATTCTATCAACCGGAGGCTTTTCTCTTCTTACAACTTCTACCACTTGAGGCGCTACATGGGTAGGCTGAGGAATAGGCGGGGGTGGAGGAGGTGGAGCATTCAAATTTGCTTGAATGTACTCTCTGTACCAATTACTCATCATTTGGAGAAAGGCTTATCGGGCCTCTTCTCCTTGACCCAAAGTCTCGGGTCTACTTTCAACTGGCGCGGTCCCTTGCGCGGGATCTGGTGCATTACTTGCAGCATCATCAGCTGCAGCTCGGTCAGGATCAGGATCCATCAACTATATCAAATATAATTCAAAATGTCAGGAGTCGTCACACTATCATTACACAATCAATCTTACGTATCGCATGTACAGCTAGACTCATACTCACACTACGTTAGTCCGAGAACTGACTAAACTGTAGCTCTGATACCACTAAATATAACACCCCTTACCCGAGTTCAACGCCGAAAACGGATTTGAGGCGTTACCATGCATACACTTGCTGGACATTACAGTTACGGCGTTAAATTTTGTTTCAACTTAAAACCTTTTTTCCGTCATCTTAACATTCATATAATGGGCCCTCGGGGCCATAAACATACACTTGATAGTCTTCAGGGTTCAACTGGGAACTTTCACTCTTTGAAAATTTTTAACCTAAATCGGGGCTACACGCCCGTGGGGTTCAAGGGACACGTCCGTGTGCCCTTGAGACATGCCCGTGCTCGACACCCGTGATCGACACTGATTAATTCACACGGCCTTGACACGCCCGTGGCCCTAGCCCATATGCTAAACCTTGGCATTCTGACTTATCTCCACGGCCTATACACACGTCCATGTGCTTCAGCCGTGTTGCGATTTAAATCCCAAGTGCAAGGTGCAGACTTCACACGACCTGGGCATACGCCCATGGGCTAGCCGTGCCTCCCACACGGTCTAGACACATGCCCGTGTGTCTACCCATGTGGACAATTGGAAGGCTATCTACCAAGCCCTTTTGCCACCCTACATTGCACCCATACATACTCTAATATAAAAGATGGCCAATTAGTATCTCTAGGAATTTAAGAAAATCGAGACATACACGAGAGCATATACTTCATGAAATTCACTTTCATTAAGCAAAAGGATTTACCAAGTATTTACCAAGTCTGAAATATTTGATGACTCAGAAAGATTTGAATCTGAGACAGAGAAGATGGTTAGAGCTGTTGAAAGACTACGAGCTTGTGATAGATTATCACCCGGGTAATGCAAATGTTGTCGTCGATGCACTAAGTCAGAAGTCACTATTTTCATTGTGTGCAATGAATGCTCATTTAGACCTGTCTGATGATGGTTCAGTGCTAGCTGAATTGAAAGTGAAACCGTTATTTTTACAACAAATTGGTGATGCTCAGAAAGTTGATAATGAAATGATAGCAAAACGAGCTCAGTGTGATTCAAACTTTGATTCTGAATTTTGAGTGGATGTTGATGATTGCTTGAGATTTCGAGATTGAATTTATGTTCTGAGAAATTCAGAGTTGATAAAGTTAATTTTAAATGAAGCACATAATAGTCACCTATCTGTTCATCCAGGAAGCACTAAAATGTACCATGATCTAAAGCAACACTATTGGTGGTCTGGTATGAAAAGAGATATTTCTAATTTTGTCTCAAAATGTTTAGTCTGTCAGCAAGTTAAAGCTGAACATCAAGTTCTGTCTGGGTTGCTACAACTGATTCTGATTCCCGAGTGCAAGTGGGATAGAGTGATGATGGACTTTGTTACTGGATTGCCATTAACTCCGAGAAAGAAAGATGCGGTCTGGGATGTAGTTGATCGATTGACAAAATCTACCCATTTTATTCCGGTATGGTCTGATTACTCACTTGAAAAGTCAGCTGAGCTTTACATTTCTAATATTGTGAGATTGCACGAAGTGCCATTGTCTATTGTGTTAGATAGAGATCCGAGATTTACGTCACGATTCTGGAAGAAACTGCAAGAAGCTTTAGGTACTAAATTGCATTTTAGTACAGCATTTCATCCACAAACGGATGGTCAGTCTGAACGGATTATCCAGATTCTCGAGGATTTGTTGAGATGCTGCATTCTTGAGTTTGACGGTACGTGGGAACAGTACCTGCCAATGATTGAATTTACGTATAATAATAGTTTTCAGTCAAGCATCAGAATGGCACCTTATGAGGCTTTGTACGGACGCAAATGTCGAACACCTTTGTATTGGACTGAGCTCAGTGAAAATAATATACATGGGGTCGACTTGATAAAAGACACTGAACAGAGAGTGAAAATAATTTGTGACAGTCTGAAAGCAGCGTCTGATTGTCAGAAATCTTATGCAGATTTGAAACAAAAGGATACTGAGTTTGAGATCGGTGACAAAGTGTTTTTGAAAGTGTCTCCGTGGAAGAAAGTACTCAGGTTTTACCGTAAAGGAAAATTGAGTCCGAGGTTTATTGGCCCATATGAGATTTGTAACACCCCCAGACCCGGCCCAGACGTTATGGCCGAATCCGGGAATGTCACATTAAAGGCATAACTCAAAACAATTTTGCTAAGTAAAAATTTAAGTCCCAAAAAGCCCAAAATCCTTGAGTCTTGTTAAGTAATGATAAAAGCCCATTTTATTATTTTAAGTATTTCGGAAACCATGTTTAAACATAAGTAATTTACTCAGGTTTAATAATTAACTAAACAGTTGAAACAACAAAACCCAATATCTAAAGTCAAATCGGAGTACAAGGCCTTATTACATCCAACGAAAATAAAGTAATTAAAATCATGTCTTTTAAGACAAATAAATAAAACTTCTAAGTATCTTGTAGTGTGGCCGTCTCCGAGTCTTTGTAACAACTCGATTTAGGGCCTAGTCAGAATAGTGGTGCGAGACCACAAATCTGAGTTAGTAAATTGAGTTCTTAAGGTTTATGACATGTTTGCATGATAGTATTAAAGTTCCATGTAGAAATTTTGTGAAATTGACATGGAATGATCAAGTAGGACTAAATTGCAAAAGTTACAAAATATGAGTTTCTAGAAGCTTTTTGTATGAAATAGCTTTAGAATATTAATTAGAAGTCCTTAAATAGCAATTTCCCCAAATTATAAGTTTTGGACAAAAATGGACATGAGTTAGTAAATTGTAAAATTTTAAAGAGAAGGGTATTTTGGTCATTTACCAATTAAATGATTAAAATGGGAAAAAGATGATAAAAAATTCATTCATCTTCTTCCTTGTGCCGAAAATTGGGAGACTCCATAGCTAGGGTTCTTCAAATTTTTGAAGCTTGCAAGTAAGTCATCCTAGCCCCATTTTTAATATTCTTCGTATTTTTGGAGCCCTCGTATTATGAATTAGCTATTTTTAGCTATAAGATGAGCTAAGAAGCATGTTCAAAAATATACCCAATAGTGACATGCTTGTAAAATGACATTTTATGGAAGTTTATGAGAGTTTGATGTTAGATAATCATCTTTTCCTTAGTGAATTTCATGAAAAATGATAGTATGGACTAATTTGTAATAGTTATGAAATTGGTCATACCTATTAGAAATAGTGAGAATTGATGATTGTTATAGTAGAGAAAATGAATCAGCTAAGCATGATGTTTAAGAAAGTTAAATGAGAATCATTTTACGAGCCTAGGGGCAAAAGTGCAAATAAGAGAAAGTTTAGGGGCAAAATAGTAATTTTACCAAAGTATGAGTTAAGAGTCAATTTAGTCAATGTGAGTATTAAATGATCTAATTATTATTATAGATCAAGAAAAATGAAGCCCGGATCGAAACCGAGGCAAGAACAAAGTCGAGGACTAAATTACATATTTACATACATTTTGTATATTGAGGTAAGTTTGTATGATTTCTAAGCTTTATGATTATTATCATTGAATTGATTAGTATAATGTACATTATTACCATAGAAATGCTTATTGCTATGTTAAATAAAGAAATTAATGAGATTAAGCATGAGAAAGTCCCGATTAAAGTTGAATTACTTAGGATACTCGATCTACCACACGAGATAAGAAAGTCCGTATACGACCAAGCCAAGGCATGGCATCGGTAATCAAGCAAGTTATCATGTAAGTCCAAGACAAGTCTTGGCATTGAAGAGTTATTATGAGATGAAGACCCATTTAAGCCCAAGCCAAGGCATGGCATTGGTGAGTCTCCAAGTAAAGATGTCATGTAAGTCCAAGACAAGTCTTGGCATTGAAAAGCTATCATGAGGTAGAGATTCCATGTAAGTCCAAGCCAAGGCATGGCATTGGTGAGTAACAAGAAAGATTTCATGTAAGTCCAAGCCATGGCTCGGCATTGACCAGTTCATGAGTAAAGATACCAAGTAAGACCACGTCAAGACATGGCAATGGTAAGTTCCCAAGGGAACACACAAGGAAGACTTTGAGTATGTCCATGTCAAGACATGGCATCGATACCAAGATGAGAGATCCCATGTAAGACCATATCGAGGATATGGCTTTGGCATCGAGTTATGTGGGATGAGATTCAGTATCCTCGGTTATTCATAGAAATTCATTGGGCAAGAGAGTAAAGCTCAAATGATATAGTAAGAAAGTTAAGTAAGTAAAGTTATTATCAAGTTATGCTAGTTAAGAGTATTATTCTTGATATGAATGATGAAGTTGAGATTATACTTATCATAGTAAAGTATACTGATCTATATGATCAAGTGATACAGGTATATTGTTTACCGTACGAGCATGAGAATAGTAAGTACCATGAGATATGTAAGAATCAGTAAGAGTAAGTAAGCTTAAATACTTGAGATTCTTGATGCCATTGTTTATGATATATCGTTAATGTTAAGCAAATATATTGCTATGAGAATTACATGCAAACTTACTAAGCTAAATGCTTACGTCCTTTATTCTTTCTTTCCATGTAGTCCCACCTAGCTAATCTCGTGGATCATCGTCACCGGAGCTCAGAGCATACTATCAATCGCTATTTTGGTATAGCTAAGTTGTTTATATTATGTATGGCATGTATAGGTAACATTTCATCTTAAGTTATGTTTTAAAACTAGCCAAAGTGTTGGCTATGAAGCTTAGCATTCTTTTTGTATATGGCCAAAGAGATGAGTCATGAATGATTAAGTATGTATGTTGTAATCTATCAATGAAGTATGCATCCTTGTTCATGTTAGATGTAATACTTGAGTTGCTGAATTGAGCATGAGTTTGGTCTTGATTTCAGGGTGGCAATTGGCTTGGTAAATAGCCTCTAAGTGCCCACACAGATGGACACACGGGCGTGTGTCTAGGCCGTGTGCACCCTGCACCTTTGTATCTTAAGTCAGAATAGACCATGGACTAGTCACATGGGTGTGTGCCTAGGGCATGTGGGATTAATCAGTGTTGGCCACGGGCTAGCTACACGGGCGTGTGTCTAGACTCTAGGCCGTGTTAAGGTAGTCAGTGTGCACCACGGGTGGTAAGCACGAGCGTGTGCCTTGGCCGTGGGGCATTGGCAGAATGCTGGGGTTTTGGGCTCGGTTTGGGCCCATAGGTGTTTCTAGGCCGTGTGTAATTTGCCAGTATCCACCACGGGTGAAAGACACGGGCATGTTTTAGGGGTGCACGGGCGTGTCCCAAGCCACACGGACGTGTGACCCCTGTTTGGAGGGAAAGTTTCCAGATGAGTTCCGAAAGTTTTAGGACGTAAGTCTGAGGCCTCGTAGGCCCATGAAATGTCTGATTTGACTAAGAAAGAGAAGTTTTTAATTCGAAATGAAATTTTATAGCCCGTAAGTACATGTTTAAGTGAGTTCAAGCATGGTAATGTCTCATATCAAGTCTTAGTCTCGAACTCGGGTATGGGGTGTTACATTTAGTGGTATCAGAGCTACGGTTTAGTCAGTTTTAGGACTAACATAGCACGAGCACGAGTCTAGCTATACATGCCATACGTAAGAATGTTTTTATATTGATAGTGTGACGACTCCTGACGACTTAAATTATGTTTATATATTTAGTAAATGGATCCCGATAGAGCTGTGGCAGATGACGTAGAAAGTAACGTGTCGGCTCCCGCTGAAGGGACGGTGCCGAACGAGAATGAGAATAGACCTACTACGGTGAGTCAAGAAGGAGGAGAAGAGGCTAGAGAAGCCTTCCTCCACATGATGAACACATGGTATACGGAGTTCATTCGTACGAACCCGAATGCACAACCCCCTCTACCCCCACCTATTCCTCAACCTATCCCAGTAGCCCCTCAAGTTGTAGAGGTGGTAAGAGGAGAGAAGCCTCCGGTTGATAGGATTAGGAAACCTGAGGCAGAAGAATTCTGGGCTAGAAAAGATGATGATCCAGAAAAGGCTGAGTTCTTGTTAGAAAATACCATCAGGGTATTTAATGAGTTGTCATGCACACCTGAGGAATGCATGAAGTGTGTAGTCTCTCTTTTAAGAGATTCTGCTTACCAATGGTGGAACACCCTTGTGTCGGTGGTACCGAGGGAAAAGATCACATGGGAATTTTTCCAAGAATAGTGCAAGAAAAAGTATATCAGTCAAAGGTTCGTGGACAGAAAAGAAAGGAATTTCTAGAGTTAAAGTAAGGCAAGATGTCTGTGACTGATTATGAGCGTGAGTTTGTACGGCTCAGCAAATACGCTCGAGAATACGTGTCCACTGAGGCCATCATGAGTAAGAGATTTGAAGATGGGCTAAATGAGGACATCAAATTGTTTGTTGATGTCCTAGAACTGAAGGAATTTGTTGTGCTAGTAGAGAGGGCTTGTAAAGCCGAAGAACTAGAAAAGGAGAAGAGAAAGTCTGAAATAGAGTCTCGTGACTCTAAAAAGAGATAGTGGAATAAGTCATTCCAATCCTCATCCAAGAAGTCAAGAGATTTCTCCACCTGATCGACTACTTCCACTGGGTTTTCAAGGAAGGACAAGAGTAAGCAGTATTCGGGAAGTAAGGCACAGACGACCTCAGTTGCTAGTGTGGGGAACATCCAATCGGATAAACCCAAATGCCCACAGTGTGCCAGACGTCATCTTGGAGAATGTCGAGCACATGAAAATGCATGTTTCAGATGTGGTTCTCAGGACCACTACATAAAAGATTATCCAGAGACAATCAAAGAAGATAGAGGTCAGAACCCGAGATCCGGGAGTGTGGTCAGAGGAAGACCGCAGAGGAACCCAGGAAGTGGGGCAAGTGGAAGAGGTAACCCTAGAGAGCAGGCTGCGAGACCCGAAGGTAGGGCGCCTGCAAGGACTTATGCCATTCATGCTCGCGAAGAGGCATATTCTCCTGATGTTATTACGGGTACCTTTTCTCTTCATGATGTTAAAGTTATTGCTTTAATAGATCCTGGATCCACACACTCTTACATTTGTATGAAACTAGTATCCAGTATGAATATGCCTATAGATTCTACAGAATTTACGATTAAGGTTTCTAATCCTTTAGGCAAGAGTGTGTTAGTTGATGAAGTATGTAAAGATTGTCCATTAATGATTAGAGGTCATTACTTTAAAGCAAATCTTAGGTTGCTACCATTTGATGAGTTTGACATCATTCTTAGTATGGACTGGTTGACCACTCATGATGTAATAGTTAATTGTGGGAAGAAATATATTGAGATGAGATGTGAGAATTGGGATACTCTCCATATAGAATCAGATGAGCAAAGTAAATCACCGACAATGATTTTTCACATGACGGCACAGAGATACGTAAGAAAAGGGTATGAGGCATATTTGGCCTTTGTGATGAATGATAGAGAAACAGAGTTAAAGATTGAGTCAGTACCGATAGTATGTGAGTATGTGGATGTTTTTCCCGAAGAATTACCAGGACTACCACCAGTTAGAGAGGTTGAGTTCAGCATTGAGCTAGCTCCCGCTACTGTACCAATATCTATTACTCTTTACAGAATGGCTCCAACGGAGTTGAGAGAGTTGAAGTCACATTTGCAAGAGTTGACAGATAAAGGTTTTGCGAGATCAAGTTGTTCTCCCTGGGGTGCTTCCGTTTTATTTGTGAAAAAGAAAGATGGCACTATGAGATTGTGCATAAATTACCGTCAACTTAATAAAGTAACAGTGAAGAACAAGTACCCATTGCCTAGGATCGATGATTTGTTCGATCAATTGAAAGGAGCCACTGTGTTCTCCAAAATAGACTTGAGATCAGGGTACTATCAGTTAAGAGTAAAGGAATCAGATGTGTCTAAGACAGCTTTTCGAACGAGGTATGGGCATTATGAATTTTTAGTCACGCCTTTTGGTTTGACCAATGCTCTTGCGGTATTCATGGACTTAATGAACCGCATTTTTAGACCATACCTCGATAAGTTTGTAGTCATTTTCATTGACGACTTACTGATTTATTCCCGAGATGAGAATGAGCATGCTGAGCACCTACGGACAGTTTTACAGACTCTTCAAGAAAATCAATTATATGCCAAGTTCAGTAAAAGTGAATTTTGGCTCAAGGAAGTAGGATTTCTGGGACATATTGTCTCGGGAGATGGAGTCCGAGTAGATCCAAGTAAGATTTCGGCCATAATGGACTGGAATCTACCGAGAAATGTCTCTGAGGTTAGAAGTTTTCTAGGCCTAGCTGGCTATTATAGACGATTCGTCAAGGGGTTTTCTATGATTGCAACCCCGATGACTAAATTGTTACAGAAAAATGTGAAGTTTGAGTGGACAGAAAGATGCCAACAAAGTTTCGAGAAACTGAAAGCGATGTTGACAGAAGCTCCAGTTTTAGTACAACCTGAGAGAGGGAAAGAATTTGTGATTTACAGCGATGAATCCTTAAATGGATTAGGCTGTGTACTTATGCAAGAAGGCAAAGTGATTGCTTACGCCTCAAGACAGTTAAAGCCACATGAGAAGAATTATCCGACCCACGATCTAGAGTTGGTTGCCATAATCTTCGCATTGAAGATATGGAGACACCACCTATATTGTGAGAGATGTCGGATCTTCACCGATCACAAAAGTTTGAAGTACTTGATGACGCAGAAAGAGTTAAACTTAAGGCAGCGGAGATGGTTAGAGTTGATAAAAGACTATGAATTAGTCATTGACTACCATCCCGGGATGGCGAATATGGTCGCCGATGCTTTAAGTAGAAAGTCCCTATTTGCATTAAGGGCAATAAATTCACAGATGACTTTATCCGACGATGGTTCTATTCTAGCTGAGTTGAGAGCTAGAGCAATTTTCCTCTAAGAGATCATGGAAGCTCAAAAAGAAGATAGTGGATTGCAAGTCAAGAGAGCTCAGTGCGAGACAAATGTTGAGTCTGATTTCCGGGTTAGTCCCAATGGAAGTCTGATGTTCAAAGATAGAGTTTGTGTACCAGTATCCAAACCTGTTTGCTGGTAAGATTTTCGAGGACGAAATTTCCTAAGAGGGGGAGAATTGTAACAGCCCAATTTAGGGCCTAGTCGGAATAGTGGTGCGAGACCACAAATATGAGTTAGTAAATTGATTTCTTAAGGTTTATGACATGGTTGCATGATAGTATTAAAGTTTCATGTATAAATTTTGTGAAATTGACATGGAATGATCAAATAGGACTAAATTGCAAAAGTTGCAAAATATGAGTTTCTAGAAGCTTTTTATATGAAATAGCTTTATAATATTAATTTGAAGTCCTTAAATAGCAATTTGCCCAATTTATAAGTTTTGGACAAAAATGGACATGAGTTAGTAAATTGTAAAATTTTAAAGAGAAGGGCATTTTGGTCATTTACCAATTAAATGATTAAAATGGGAAAAAGATGATAAAAATTTCATTCATCTTCTTCCTTGTGCCGAAAATTGTGAGACTCCATAGCTAGAGTTCTTCAAATTTTTGAAGCTTGCAAGTAAGTCATCCTAGCCCCGTTTTTAATATTGTTCGTATTTTTGGAGTCCTCGTATTATGAATTAGCTATTTTTAGCTATAAGATGAGCTAAGAAGCATGTTCAAAAATCTACCCAATAGTGACATGCTTGTAAAATGATATTTTATGGAAGTTTATGAGAGTTTGATGTTAGATAAACATCTTTTCCTTAGTGAATTTCATGAAAAATGATAGTTTGGACTAATTTGTAATAGTTATGAAATTCGTCATACCTATTAGAAATAGTGAGAATTGATGATTGTTATAGTAGAGAAAATGAATCAGCTAAGCATGATGTTTAAGAAAGTTAAATGAGAATCATTTTACGAGTCTAGGGGCAAAAGTGCAAATAAGAGAAAGTTTAGGGGCAAAATAGTAATTTTTCCAAAGTATGAGTTAAGAGTCAATTTAGTCAATGTGAGTATTAAATGATCTAATTATTATTATAGATCAAGAAAAACGAAGCCCAGATCGAAATCGAGGCAAGAACAAAGTCGAGGACTAAATTGCATATCTACATACATTTTGTATATTGAGGTAAGTTTGTATGATTTCTAAGCTTTATGATTATTATCATTGAATTGCTTAGTATAATGTACATTATTACCATAGAAATGCTTATTGCTATGTTAAATAAAGAAATTAATGGGATTAAGCATGAGAAAGTCCCGATTGAAGTTGAATTACATAGGATACTCGATCTACCACACGAGATAAGAAAGTCCGTACAAGACCAAGCCAAGGCATCGCATCGGCAATCAAGCAAGTTATCATGTAAGTCCAAGACAAGTATTGGCATTGAAGAGTTATTATGAGATGAAGACCCATGTAAGCCCAAGCCAAGGCATGGCATTGGTGAGTCTCCAAGTAAAGATGTCATGTAAGTCCAAGACAAGTCTTGGCATTGAAAAGCTATCATGAGGTAGAGATTCCATGTAAGTCCAAGACAAGGCTCGACATTGACAAGTTCATGAGTAAAGATACCAAGTAAGACCATGTCAAGACATGGCAATGGTAAGTTCCCAAGGGAACACACAAGGAAGACTTTGAGTAAGTCCATATCAAGACAAGGCATCAATACCAAGATGAGAGATCCCATGTAAGACCATATCGAGGATATGGCTTTGGCATCGAGTTCTGTGGGATGAGATTCAGTATCCTCGATTATTCATAAAAATTCATCGGGCAAGAGAGTAAAGCTCAAATGATATAGTAAGAAAGTTAAGTAAGTAAAGTTATTATCAAGTTATGCTAGTTAAGAGTATTATTCATGATATGAATGATGAAGTTGAGATGATACTTATCATAGTAAAGTATACTGATCTATGTGATCAAGTGATACATGTATAATGTTTACCGTACGAGCGTGAGAATAGTAAGTGCCATGAGATATGTAAGAATCAGTAAGAGTAAGTAAGCTTAAATACTTGAGATTCATAATGCCATTGTTTATGATGAATGGTTAATGTTAAGCAAATATATTGCTATGAGAATTACATGCAAACTTACTAACCTAAATGCTTACGTCATTTATTCTTTCTTTCCATGTAGTCCCGCCTAGCTAATCTCGTGGATCATCGTCACCGGAGCTCGGAGCACACTATCAATCACTATTTTGGTATAGCCAAGTTGTTTATATTAAGTATGGCATGTATAGGAAACATTTCATCTTGAGTTATGTTTTAAAACTAGCCAAAGTGTTGGCTATCATGCTTAGCATTCTTTTTGTATATGGCCAAAGAGATGAGTCATGAATGATTAAGTATGCATGTTTTAATCTATCAATGAAGTATGCATCCTTGTTCATGTTAGATGTAATACTTGAGTTGCTGAATTGAGCATGAGTTTGGTCTTGATTTTAGGGTGGCAATTGGCTTGGTAAATAGCCTCTAAGTGCCCACACGGATGGACACACGGGCGTGTGTCTAGGTCGTGTGCACCCCGCACCTTTATATCTTATGTCAGAATAGACCACGGACTAGTCACACGGGCGTGTGCCTAGGTCGTGTGGGATTAATCAGTGTTGGCCACGGGCTAGCTACACGGGCGTGTGTCTAGACTCTAGGATGTGTTAAGGTAGTCAGTGTGCACCACGGGTTGTAAGCACGGGCGTGTGCCTTGGCCGTGGGGCATTGGAAGAATGCTGGGGTTTTAGGCACGGTTTGGGGCCACGGGCGTGTCCAGGCCGTGTGTATTTTGCCAGTATCCACCACGGGTGAAAGACACGGGCATGTTTTAGGGGTGCACGGGCGTGTCCCAAGCCACACGGACGTGTGACCCCTGTTTAGAGAGATAGTTTCCAGATGAGTTTCAAAAGTTTCGAGACGTAAGTCTGAGGCCTCGTAGGCCCATGAAATGTTTTATTTGACAAAGAAAGAGAAGTTTTTAATTCAGAACGAAATTTTATAGCCCGTAAGGACATGTTTAAGTGAGTTCAAGCATGGTAATGTCTCGTATCCAGTCTCGGACTCGGGTATGGGGTGTTACATTCCTCTCCCACGTCGAGCTGTTTTCTGAGGATCGCCTGAAACATTTAATAAAAAGGGGTGAGTTTCGAAACTCAGTGTGTACGACCCTTGGTAATCCAATCAACATACAATTATCATATTGGGCCTAAGCCCTATCAAAAACGGTGGTCTTGGGCCTTAGCCCATAACGACCTCATATCACATCAGTATCACATGAATGCAATGCACCCATCCCAAATCCAACCCTGCACACCATTTCCCTTCCAACCCTACACACCTGTGGGGATATAAATATCAACCCACCCATCCCTACACACCAAAGGTAGCACCAGCAGCGGCACTACTCAAACGTTGCAGCAAAGCTGCTATAATGGGCTTAAAGCAACCGGTGGATCCACGGTCGTCAAGTGACTATGCGATCCTCAAATCTTCCTCCGCATCATCAAAACCCACCCAAGTGCAACATATATTTCATGAATGCAGCATACACATTCTCACATATTCGGCACTTAGGGGTATTTTAGTCATTTCACTACCCAAGGGTATTTACGTAAATCTACTCTACATGGCTATTTAGTTAATTTTATAAATCAGGGATATTTTGGTGATTCCGCAAGTTAAGGGTATTCTGGTAATTTTACAATCAGGGGTATTTTAGTAATTTTTCAAATCTAAGGATATTTTGGTAAATATCAAATCAGGGATATTTGGTCCCTCTCGGGTTTTAGTTATGAACTTTGGCCCATAAACAAGTCCTCGCGGCTAAAGTGAAACGAGACACTATGCACCGTAGGATTCCGAGAAGATGAGGTGGGCCACTAGGACCGCTTAAGTACCAAGCTCTCCCTAGATCCACTCCTAGACATGCATATGTCTGTTGCCACACTCTAACCCAGCGACTTGTCCACGGACATGTTTAATTATTAGAATTAAGTTTTATGCAGTTTGAGAGTTGTTCAGAACTAGGCCTAAAGTCCATTAAACCCTAGCATACTTGTCTACGTCTTCATAAAGCCCATCAAGCCCATTTCACGTTCATATAACCAATTATGCCCAATTCACATCCTTATGGCCCATTAGACCCAAATCTCATTCATATGGCCCGTTAGGCCCAAAACAATTCAAGATCATGTAACATGCATGCCTAACTCAATTCATATAATCAAATAAATCAATTTCATCCAACTTAGCCTCAGGGCCCACTGGGCCCATTTAGCCACTTTCGGCTTTTCGGCTTTCTGGCATTGCCGATATCATGTGTGTGTAGTGTTTGTACACACCTGGTTATTGAGACGTGCTATACTATCCTTGGTCCTGAACCTACAACCAACCAACCTTCAATCAATCACCCATACTTAAACAAAATATCTACCAAAAGCCGAAACCCTACGGTAACCTTACCGTGTGCCGTCGGGTTCTAATAGCCCTTCCTTAGCTACTAATCAGGAGTATCCCCTAGATCTGCACTTACACACACACCATCAAGACTCGAGTGACTCATAATCCACACAAGTCACCCCAATAGATCAAACTCACATTCGGCCATTCACTTAAACCACAATCGAGTTGAGTACAATTGCCCTTTCTAACGATCCTACCACGCTTGCGATCTTTGATCCTTATCCTTGTTATCGCAGAGTTAACGATAGGACCGTTAGATAGCCTTTCAAATTTTAGCAAAACGTACAAAAGAGGTTAACCGAATACTTACCAAATCCCCCTTTTGATCCTGCGGCCTAGATAGCTATTAACTAGATTCGGCTTTCAACACTTGACTGAGAGTAGGTAACATTCGATTTGTGATGGAGGAACAACCACCAAGATTTGGAACTATTAGGAATTTCGGCAAGAGAAAATATTGTGGAAATTCGGCTATAGAAGAGTTTGGCTATGAGAGAATTCGGCACAAAGGAATTCGGCTTTAGGAGATTTCGGTAATGGGAGAGTTTGGCTATGGGAGGAACCGATTGAGGGGAAGAAAAGAAAGAAAAAGAATGGAAAATTTGGCATTACCTAGGACCCCAGATTCGGCACACACACATTTATATAGCCTATAGCCGAAACTTAGCCACCCCTAAAGTCCAATTCGGCACCACTTCATCCACTGCTCATCTCCTAATTTTTCTCCATGATATCTCCCTTATCCTTCTCCTAAATTCTCTCTACTGATCACTTCTCCTTATAGTCCCTCTACACACCACGTCAAGCCTTCTAGAAGCTGAAAATTAAATTCCAAAATAAAACTAAGCTAGCACTCGAACCTCAGACCTACCTGCATGCATATGTCGCCACCTCTCTACACCCTAGTGGCGTCACTTAGCCACTTCACCACAGTCTTCTTTTATGCCATTTTTCACTTATTTTTATTTAAAAGCCCACTACTCACAACCCTGATTCCTTAATTAATTAAATTAAGAATCCTCCACCACAAAACTCTAACCCAAAGCTTCTCCAACACACCTACACACTCTAAATTCATTAAACCTTTAAAGCCGTCATGTCATTTTTCATTTTCTTGCTCACTTAAAAATTTTCTAAAACCCAAAGCACAATGGGGCCAACTCTTCTAGGCCTAAATTCGGGGCGTTACAATTCTACCCCCTTAAAAAAATTTCGTCCTCGAAATTTCCAACTAACTACTAACGCACCGCTCAAGTCACACCACTATGCTTCCGCTGTGCACTCTGATTTAATAACACATAAACATTGCACGCATACAGTTTCTTTACCCAAAAATATCGTATCCCCACAAAACATACCCGACTTAATGGTGATTGAACAATCCCGAGCCTTATGCTCCTCAGACCAGCATCTTAAACATGCTCCTGACTTCCTCCAGCATTCACCCGGATGACGCCTTCTGCCATATTCACAAGCCAAAAAGTTTGGACGTACCTTAACATGCTTCACAGAACGAGACTGCAGCCCTAGAAAACTGCGATCTCTTTTTTTCTTACAGTCCACGCACCTAACCAAAAGTGTTTCACCAATTTCTTTAACCTCCTCCAGTACCTCCCTAACTAGATGAGTCAGCACATCAGCCCTAACACTTCCACAGCCTCTGCCACGACCCCTTGCACTTCTTCTAGCGCTCATCGCTGCGTGCGTATTTCTGGTTTAAAAGTTTTATGGAATTAGTTCATAGTTCCACTGTTTAAAACACATGTCTTATGCAAGTAACAATTTAAAAGTTGTTTCACAATCGAAGATCCACTACAGGATTAAGTTTCCTACGGGCTTTAGTCTCTAAAAACCTATTTTAAAGTAGCCCACATCTAGATATAGTTCCGTAATTTAAACAAAGGTAAACACAGAAAACTTACTTGGCTCGACGTCGAGGGCTCGGTGAACCACTCTTCAAAAATCCTGTAAAAACTTTTTAATTTACTAGTTTTAAAAACCAAAATCTAAGGCCCATTTCACAGCCCGAGCTTTGCAACTGGGCTTTGATACCACTAAATGTAACACCCCCAGACCCGGCCCAGACGTTATGGCCGAATTCGGGAATGTCACATCAAAGGCATAACTCAAAACGATTTTGCTAAGTAAAAATTTAGCACCCAAAAGCCCAAAATCCTTGAGTCTTGTTAAGTAATGATAAAAGCCCATTTTATTCTTTTAAGTATTTCGGAAACCATGTTTAAACATAAGAAATTTACTCAGGTTTAATAATTAAGTAAACAGTTGAAACAACAAAACCCAATATTTAAAGTCAAATCGGAGTACAAGGCCTTATTACATCCAACGAAAATAAAGAAATTAAAATCATGTCTTTTGAGACAAATAAATAAAACTTCTAAGTATCTTGTAGTGTGGCCGTCTCCGAGTCATCTCCCACGTCGAGCCGTTTACTGAGGATCGCCTGAAACATTTAATAAAAAGGGGTGAGTTTCGAAACTCAGTGTGTACGACCCTTTGTAATCCAATCAACATACAATTATCACATTGGGCCTAAGCCCTATCAAAAACGGTGGTCTTGGGCCTTAGCCCATAACGACCTCATATCACATCAGTATCACATGAATGCAATGCACCCATCCCAAATCCAACCCTGCACACCATTTCCCTTCCAACCCCACACACCTGTGCGGATATAAATATCAACCCACCCATCCCTACACACCAAAGGTAGCACCAGCAGTGGCACTACCTAAACGTTGCAGCAAAGCTGCTATAATGGGCTTAAAGTAATCGGTTGATCCACGGTCGTCAAGCGACTATGCGATCCTCAAATCTTCCTCCGTATCATCAAAACCCACCCAAGTGCAACATATATTTCATGAATGCAACATACACATTCTCACACATTCGACACTTAGGGGTATTTTAGTCATTTCACTACCAAAGGGTATTTCTGTAAATCTACTCTACAGGGGTATTTAGTTAATTTTGTAAATCAGGGATATTTTGGTGATTCCGCAAGTCAAGGGTATTCTGATAATTTTATAATCATGGGTATTTTAGTAATTTTTGAAATCTAAGGATATTTTGGTAAATTTCAAATCAGGGGTATTTGGTCCCTCTCGGGTTGTAGTTATGAACTTTGGCCCATAAACAAGTCCTCGCGGCTAAAATGAACAGACACTATGCACCAGGTAGGATTCCAGAGAAGAGGAGGTGGGCCACTAGGACCGCTTAAGTACCAAGCTCTCCCTAGATGCACTCCTAGACATGCATATGTCCGTTCCCACACTTTAACCCAGGGACTTGTCCACGAACATGTTTAATTATTAGAATTAAGTTTTATGCAGTTTGAGAGTTGTTCAGAACTAGGCCTAAAGTCCATTAAACCCTAGCATACTTGTCTACATCTTCATAAAGCCCATCAAGCCCATTTCACGTTCATATAACCCATTATGCCCAATTCATATCCTTATGGACCATTAGACCCAAATATCATTCATATGGCCCGTTAGGCCCAAAATAATTCCAGATCATGTAACATGCATGCCTAACTCAATTCATATGATCAAATCAATCAATTTCATCGAACTTAGCCTCAAGGCCCACCGGGCCCATTTAGCCACTTTTGACTTTTCGGCTTTCTGGCATTGCCGATATCATGTGTGTGTAGTGTTTGTACACACCTGGTTGCTGCGACGTGCTATACTATCCTTGGTCTTGAACTTACAACCAACCAACCTTCAATCAATCACCCATACTTAAACAAAATATCTACCAAAAGCCGAAATCTTACCGTAACCTTACCGTGTGCCACCGGGTTCTAATAGCCCTTCCTTAGCTACTAATCAGGAGTATCCCCTAGATCTGCACTCACACACACACCATCAAGATTCAAGTGACTCATAATCCACACAAGTCACCACTATAGATCAAACTCACATTCGGCCATTCACTTAAACCACAATCGAGTTGAGTACACTTACCCTTGCTAACGATCCTACCACGCTTGCGATCTTTGAACCTTATCCTTGTTATCACAGAGTTAACGATAGGACAAATAGATAGCCTTTCGGCTTTTAGCAAAACGTACAAAAGGGGATAACTGAATACTTACCGAATCCCCCTTTCGATCTGCGGCCTAGGTAGCTATTAACTAGATTCAGCTTTCAACACTTGTATGAGAGTAGGTAACAATCGATTTGTGATGGAGGAACAACCACCAAGATTCAGCACTATTAGGAATTTCAGCAAGACAAAAGATGGTGGCAATTCGGCTATAGAAGAGTTTGGCTATGAGAGAATTTGGCACAAAGGAATTCGGCTTTAGGAGATTTCAGCAATGGGAGAGTTTGTCTATGGGAGGAACCGATTGAGGGGAAGAAAAGAAAGAAAAAGAATGGAAAATTTGGCATTACCTAGGACCCAGTTCGGCACACACAGATTTATATAGCTTTGTGGCCAAAACTTAGCCACCCCCTAAAGTCCAATTCGGCACCACTTCATCCACTGCTCATCTCCTAATTTTTCTCCATGATATCTCCCTTATCCTTCTCCTAAATTCTCTCTACTGATCACTTCTCCTTAGAGTCCCTCTACATGCCACTTCCAGCCTTCTAGAACCCTAAAATTAAATTCCAAAATAAAACTAAGCTAGCACTAGAACCTCAGACCTCCCTGCATGCATATGTCGCCACCTCTCTACACCCTAGTGGCGTCACTTAGCCACTTCACCACAGGCTTTTTTTATGCCATTTTTCACTTATTTTTATTTAAAAGCCCACTACTCACAACCCTGATTCCTTAATTAATTAAATTAGGAATCTTCCACCACAAAACTCGAACCCTGAGCTTCTCCAACACACCTACACACTCCAAATTCATTAAACCTTTAAAGCCGTCATGTCATTTGTCATTTTCTTGCTCACTTAAAAATTTTCTAAAACCCAAAGCCCAATGGGCCCAACTCTTCTAGGCCCAAATTCAGGGCGTTATAAGATTATCAAACGTGTTGGGCCAGTGGCGTACAGATTGTTGTTGCCACCTGAGCTAGAAAAGATTCATAATTTATTTCATGTATCGATGCTTAGACGATATAGATCTGATCCGTCACATGTGATTACTCCGTCTGAGATTGAAATCCAATCTGATATGATATATGAAGAGGAACCGATCCGTATCTTAGTTCGTGAAGTGAAAGAATTGAGAAACAAGAAAATTTCGTTAGTGAAAGTGTTGTGGCATCGACACGGAGTGGAAGAGGCTACATGAGAGCCTAAGGATTCAATGAGACAACAATATCTGAATCTGTTTAACGGTAAGATTTTTGCGGACGAAATTCCCTAAGGGGGAGAATTGTAACAGTCTAATTTAGACCCTAGTCAGAACAGTGGTTTCGAGACCACAAATCCGAGTCAGTAAAATATTTGAATATTATTTTCTGTGCCTTTGATATGTGATTAAGCATGTGATGAAGTTCTGTAAGTTAATTTGTCCGTATGTGTGCTTAATTTGAAAAAAAGGATTAAATCGCATAAACCGTAAAAGTAGCATTCTATTTGATTAATGGCCAAATTAATGTGGCTTTTAAATGAGGAGCCCTTAAAAGGCAATTAGTCCATTATTTGGGTAAGTGGACGGCAATGGTCACAAATGACCTTGTGTGCATATGTTTTATACATTTAAATTAAAGGTTAGTTTTGTACATTGATAATTATGTTTAATTAATTAAACTAAAAGCATGAAATGGCCATCATTTTCTTCTTTGTTTCACTAAAATTAGAAAGAAAGAATAGGGATAAAACCTTTGAAGCATTTGGCCATGGTCTAAGCATAATCGGCTATGTTTTTTTTATCGGTTTTCGATAATTTCTACGTTTTTGCAATCGTTGCTTCGTAAACTTTGAAACCCATGTCTTAAATTTGAGAATTGATGATGTTTTTGAAATGAGACTTTGATGAACTCATGTGATTTGTGATGTTTTATAGTGAAATATGAAAAATATGTTTATGATTATCATAGTTTGTCTTTGAACTTTTGGTGAATTTGAGTATTTTGGAGTAAATTGAGTAAATAATATTTTGAGGGACTAATTTGTGAAATAAATGAAATATATGGACTAGTATGAAGCATGTTAAAAATTGGCTAGGCATGGGTAACTTGAAATTTGGTGTATTTTGTGATTTTGTGAAATAGGGACTAAATTGTCTAAATGTGAAAATATGAGGGCTAATTTGCAAATTGCCCTAAATATGTGTTTTTGGATTGAATTGAATGAATTATTGAATAAATGGGTTAAATTTGAATATGTATATATATCAAGAACCGAAGAAATCAGATTTAGATCGAGGGAAGTAGAAAGTTATTGAATAGCCGATTATTTTCGTTCTCCCTGTACGAGGTAAGTCGATATACAAATAAATGTATTTGAATTGACTTTTTTATGAATATATGAAATTTGAGTTGCTATGAATAATACTCGAAATGATGAATATATGGATTCCGAGAAAATATCGAGAGATGGTTAATGTCTGAGAAGTCCCGTCTGAACCTAGGAATTGATAGGATTACATATGTCATGACATAGGTGTCCGATATGTGATATCATGTAAGACCACGTCTGGGACGTTGGCATTGATTCAAGATTTCATGTAAGACCACGTCTGGGATGTTGGCATTGATATGAGATTTACGTGTAAGACCATGTCTGGGACATTGGCATCGTATTTAATTCGTGTAAGACCCTGTCTGGGACAGTGGCTTCGATATCTGAGTACATGTAAGACCTCGTCTAGGACGTTGGCATTGTATGACTATTTCGAGCACTCTTAGTATCCTATTTGATTCCAAACGGTTCAACGGGTAAGTTCGAGAAATGAATGACTATGAGAGTTGTATATCCATTTCAGGTACGTTTTAAAAGTACACTATGTGTGTATGAAAGGTAAGTTCCTATATGAACTTACTAAGATGCATATGTGTATTGAAATGATGAGATAATATGTGAATATATGCTTGAATGAGCTTTATGTATATGTGATAATTAAGTTGAAGAATGTGGAAAGCTATGGCTAAGTAAATGAGCCAAAGAATATGTGAGGAATTTGCATTGAGGAACACTAATGTCATTATATCCTTATGGTTATGTGCATTTGATGCTAAGTTTATTTGTATATGGCTTACAAAGCTTTTGAAAGCTTACTTTGTGTGTGTTTGTTCTGTTTTATAGATCGTTAAGGCTACGAGAGGCTCTGGGACTGTTGAGGATCATCACCACACTATCAAACGCAACTTTGGTACTTTTGAATGTGTAAATAGCTAAATATGGCATGTATTGGCTAGTTATTTTGGAACATGTTTGAGATGTGTAAATAGCCATGAGATGTGGCTACATAATGTTGATAAAATGCATGAGTGATTTTGGTACATAATGCTTGATTTAGGTATGGACTCATGGTTTTGATATGGTCATATGAATGGTAAGTATAATGATGCAATATGAGTATATATGTTTAAACAATGAGATGGTTCTATGAATGCGCCAAACTGAGGATGAAACATGATTAGTTTTAAATGAGAATTGGTGGTGCAAATTAGTATACAAGTTGGTATAAATAGAAATGATATTGAATGAGATGATATGTTGTTCATTTGACATGATTTTGGTTTCCAATTGTGTATGGGTTATTGATTATTTGAGTTTGTAGGGATGACCCTTGTGTGGGTGGCAATTTGGCCTTGAAAATGGCCTATAATTGCCCACACGGTTGAGCACACGGGCGTGTGGCTCGACCGTGTCCCTCGTGGTTGTAATTCAAAACAAGTCAGTTGTAACACCCCAATCCCGGCCTAGACGTTATGGCCGGATCTAGCATGTCACATCAAAAGGTTGTTTAAAAGCTATGCATGCGTCCATTAAACTTTGTTTCTTTTTTTTTGGAATCTCTGAATTTCATTGTTTGTAAAAAAAAATTTGCTTAATGTGTATTCTTGGAAAGATGTTTTTGTTATTTTTGAAGAAAACTTGTTTATTACAAAAAATTGACTTAATGAATTGCGGAAACGTGATATTTTGAAAATGGTTGTTATTGTTTTAAAAAAATTCGTGATTAACCGATTAACAATTTATAACTAGCAGAATTACAAACTGAAAGTTTAAAAAGAAAAATCCAATGGCCTTATTACACAAAATATTAACCCAAAATATTAACATAAAATAAATTAAAATCGACTTTACTAAGTTTCGTAGAAGGCAAATCCAACGTATGGCCACCTCCGAGTCCTCCGCAGCTCCAAATCCTCTAACACTGGGGGTTACCTGCATGGTTAAAAGAAAGCGGGTGAGTTACGAGAACTCAGTGTGTAATCCCTTATAACGGTCACTATCTGGGCCTGAGCCCGTACGGTATGTGTTTAGGCCTAAGCCCTATAATCATCTCAATGTATATGGATATGTGGATATGTGCCCACCCCAATCCTACCAGCCGTCTAACTCTCCACTCGTACTAACCAATCGCACCATGTGGGGACCATGTCAACCCACCCAGCCAATCCACACCAATATTGCAGTCAAGTTGCTAAAATCAACGCAGCAGAGCTGCCAGAATATAAGCGGCTTAAAGCCGTCGGTAGCTCCACAGTCGTCTCGAGCGACCTGTGCGACCCTAACAACTAAATCAGTGGGTCCACAGTCATCTCGGGCGACCCGTGCGACCCTAACAGATCAATCACTTCCTCTAATTACAAAATCCCAACCCCATGCAGAATGTCATGTATGCAAAGCACATATCAAAATGATGTATGAAATAAATTACCATCATAAACAATTAAATAGGTTACACATACAACACTAGATCTACCACTAGGGGTATAATGGTCATTTTGTCACATAAGGGTATAACGGTAATTTTCACCCCTTTGAGGGTGTTTCGATAATTTACCCATCAAGGGTATTTTGGTAATTTACCCCCTAGTGGTATTTCGGTAACTTACCCACTAAGGGTATTTTGGTAATTTACCCTCTACGAGTATTTCGGTAATTTGGCCATCTAACGGCCTTTCTGTCGACCCGAACGACTCGGAACCCCTTTCGGTCAAAACGGTGTAGTTGGGCCCAAAGCCCAATTTCGGCCCAAACGGGACCACCCGCTCGTGTGGCCCATTCTGCTCGTTTTCAGTCTCGGTTTTGCAAACTTCGCAGTCGCATCAGTCATTCGACAATTTTCCATCAATTTTGTTCGTGTGGGCCCGTTAGCCCATTGGGCCCACTTAGCCTATTCCGGCTCGATAAGGCCCGTTACGGCCTCAGTTTCACAAGAGTGCTCGTGATAGTCTTAACGATCTACCGCCATCATTAGTGACTCGATTTATCACTACGAGCACTCGCACGCTCGAGTGCCTCGGTTGTCGATACTCTGGCTTTTCGACATTTCGGCTTATGCCCAAATCACAGCACATCACATTATCACAAACAATGGTGTGAGATTACATACCTGATTACAAGTTGTGCTATCCAACGCTATCCAAAACACCTATAGTGATAGTTGACAATAATTTAGTCTCTACCTTGATAAACTTAACTTGAAACACTAACTAGGCTAACCTCACTTACCAAGAATGCGGTTTCCTTCTATGCACCAAGTCCTCGTCTCTATCCCTTGGCTATGGAAATCAAGACCCTAACATCCATTGATGAGCACAAGGGCGTTAGCACCCAACCAACATTCGACCCCCCCACAGAGAAAAAGAGAGACCAAAATCTGCTTGAATAAACATGAGCGATCCAACCATAATCGGGTTACAAGAACTATTAGTCTTATTACCCCCTTACCAAAATACCATAAAAATGGCAGATGCCCCACAAGAAGTTTCGGCCCTCACCACAAAAAATAAATGGATTCGAGATGAAGTGGGGTAAATAGATTCGGCCTAGACCATAAAAGTCAAGGTAAGAATTTCGGCTTTAGCAGAGCAAAGAGAGGAAAGAAAGAAAATAAAAGAGGAGCAACATTACCTTTGACCAGGGATGAGCCAAATGGGAAAGAAGGATTCGGTAACAATGAGTAGCACTACAGAATAACAGTGGACGAATAAGAGAAAATGGAAGAAGAGAGGCTCAATGGTGTAATAAACGGCTACCACAAATGAATGAAGAATTGGAGAGAACTAGAATGATTTCGGCAAAAAGTCAAGGAAAGAAAGAAGCAAGTGTATGAACCCAAATTATCACTCTGGAGAAAAAGATGACGAAATACCTAAAACGTCGCTTAAGAAAACACCCGAAATGAAAAAAAAAGAAGAAAAGAAAAGAAAAAAATGCACACACAAGGGAGTTTCGGTTTTCATTCCACACACCAAATGCCGAATTTGCTTCCCCAAAACCAACCTCTAGTCGAAATCACCCCCTAAGGTACACTCCAAAATTCGGCCACTACTCCCTCACTCCTCAACTCCCTGATTCTCTCCACTAACTCCTCCTACAATTACTCCTCTCCTTCCATTCAAATGATTTGACCTAGTCTCCAACTCTCCTTACAGAGTTCTAACCAAACTCTACTTCTTCCACTCACCTGACACAAACTAAAAGCCTTTAATTTGCCAATTGTGGGATTCGAACCCCTTCTCCCCTTGCTCTACCATTAGCGCCACAGCCACCTTACCACATAGCCAACTTATGCTTTCTAATACACACAAAATTACTTAAGTCCTGCTTCCAACAACCCTATCTACTAAAGAGTCAAAAACCAAAATTTTTCCAGGGCTCAGACTCGAAGCCAGACCTCCCTAGAACCCCCAAACTCCCTCAAACAACCAGTTGAGCAAGCACCACATGCAATTATGCCAAAAATTACAAACCCCTAATTTTTGGGATGTTACAATTCTACCCCCTTAAAGAAATTTCGTCCTCGAAATTTCCAACTACCCAATAATTGCACAACATAGGTTACACCATTACGCTTCTACTGCAAACTCTAATTCTGATTTCAAATTAGGTAAATAGTACACTATGGGTAATGTACGTACCAGTGTTCACATCTGGAGCGTCCCCGTCTTCTCAACGACGTGCTGCATAAATCAAAGCTGGCTGGCTCGCCTCCGTATGGCCAGCACCTCTGCCTGGAACTCCAAGACCCAAACCGTTTCCCTTTCTGGCCTGGCCACGGCCTCCCAATGGCTACTGACCACCCCTCAGTGGCTGCACATTACCTTTCCCCGTAGTTTGCATCCAATCTGGCCTTCTAGGACATTCTCTAACACGGTGCTCCGTTGATCCGTAACCCAAACAGGCTCCCATCCTTCTCCAGCATTTGCCCACATGGCATCTTCCACAACCAGCGCAAGGTGGCAACCCAAAAGTGCCAAAAGGGGGCCCAGCTCTGACTGGCCCATCAACTCTAGCCCTTTTCCTGGGCCTCTGCTCAGAACCGGTAGGCTCTGCATCCCTTCTATTTTTCCCTTTGTCTTCCTCACGATTCTGGCGCTCTGCGCGCTTTACTCCTCAGCAATCTTAGCCTTCTCTACTAACGTAGCAAAGTCCCTCTCCCTCTATGGAGCTATCAACACTCGGAGACTGTCTCTGAGGCCATCCTTAAACCGCACACTCGGAGATTGTCTCGCGACTATACCCCGAGCATACCGACTCAAGCGCAGAAACTCTGCTTCATACTCTGCTATGGACTTATTCCCCTGGACCAGATTCAAGAATTCCTTTCTCTGGGCATCCACATAACTTTCCCCGACATACTTCCCCTAGAAGGCCGCTTTGAAGAAATCCCAAGTCACACGGTCAGCTTGTGTACCCTCCCTTACTGTAAGCCACCATTGGTATGCCTCATCTCGCAGTAGGGACACTGCTCCTTTCAGTTTCTATTCTACTGTAAAGTCCAGGTCATCCATGATTCATTCTATCGCCTCTAACCAATATTCTGCTACATTCGGGGCTACACCAGAGATGCCCCTAAAGATTTCCGCCCCATTTGATCGAAGCCGCTCAGAAATAGACCCTCGGGCCACCGACCCAGTACTAGCTCCAGCCACTCTTTCCAAAACTCGTAGCATTACTTGAGACAAAGCATTATCCCCTCCAGCCAGGTCATGAGACCCCGTCTCAGTCACTGGTGATGCCGGCGCCTCCCTTTCGGGTATATGCCCTGATGCTGAGGATCCAGCCCTGGCACCCCGGCCTCTACCACGGCCACGTGTACCTCATCCGCGTCCTCTTGTACTCATATCAGTGTAACGTGTTAATCTATTTAAGAGCTTTATGCATCAGCTTATTGTTCTTGTAATTGTTAACAAATGTTTTATGAAAGAACAGTAATATGAGTAGTTTTTGCAGATCGATTTTACTAAAGTTTCAGTCTCTATAGTCTCAGTTTCTCTATCTAAGAGTTCGGTATACTACTACTATCCTTAGTAGTTTTTCAGTACAGTCACTATAGCATATAACCAAGTATAGGATTAGGGAACTTACGGATTTGGTGCCGGAGACTCGTTGTGCCATACTTCCAATAACACTATCACTTTTTCTAAACCACCATTTATTCAGATTTTGGAAAAATTTTCAAACCCATCCCACAGCCGAGTTTCGCAACCTGGCTCTGATACCATTAAATGTAACACCCTAAACCCGACCTAGACGTTATGGCTGGATCTAGCATGTCACATCAAAAGGTTGTTTAAAAGTTATGCATGCATTCGTTAAAAATTTTGTTTTTTTTTTGGAATCTTCGAATTTCATTGTTTGTAAAACAAAATTTGCTTAATGTGTATTCTTGGAAAGATGTTATTGTTATTTTCGAAGAAAACTTGTTTATTACAGAAATCTAACTTAATGAATTGCGAAAACGTGATATTTTGAAAACGATTGTTATTATTTTAAAAAAAACCGTGATTAACCGATTAACAATTTATAACTAGCAGAATTACCAACTGAAAGTTTAAAAAGAAAAATCCAATGGCCTTATTACACAAAATATTAACCAAAAATAATAACATAAAATAAATTAAAACCTACTTTACTAAGTTTCGTAGAAGGCAAATCCAACGTATGGCCACCTCTGAGTCCTCCGCAGCTCCGAATCCTCTAACGCTGGGGGTTACCTGCATGGTTAAAGGAAAGGGGGTGAGTTACGAGAACTCAGTGTGTAATCCCCTATAACGGTCACTATCTGGGCCTCAGCCCGTACGGTATCAGTTTGGGCCTAAGCCCTATAATCATCGCAATGTATATGGATATGTGGATATGTGCCCACCCCAATCCCACCAGCCGTCTAACTCTCCACCCGTACCAACCAATCGCACCATGTGGGGACCATGTCAACCCACCCAGCCAATCCACATCAATATTGCAGTCAAGCTGCTAAAATCAATGCAGGAAAGCTGCCAGAATATAAGCGGCTTAAACCCGTCGGTAGGTCCACAGTCGTCTCGGGCAACTCGTGCGACCCTAACAACCAAATCAGTGGGTCCACAGTCGTCTCGGGCGACCCGTGCGACCCTAACTGATCAATCACTTCCTCCAATTACAAAATCCCAACCCCATGCAGAATGTCATGTATGCAAAGCACATATCAAAATGATGTATGAAATAAATTACCATCATAAATAATTAAACAGGTTACACATACAACAATAGATCTACCACTAGGGGTATAATGGTCATTTTGTCACCTAAGGGTATAACGGTAATTTTCATCCCTTTGGGGGTGTTTCGGTAATTTACCCATCAAGGGTATTTTGGTAATTTACCCTCTAGGGGTATTTCGGTAACTTACCCACTAAGGGTATTTTCGTAATTTACCGTCTAGGGGTATTTTGGTAATTTGGCCATCTAACGGCCTTTCTGTCGCCCCGAGTGACTTGGAACCCCTTTTTGGTCAAAACAATGTAATTGGGCCCAAAGCCCAATTTCGGCCCAAACAGGCCCACCCGCTCGTGTGGCCCATTCTGCTCGTTTTCAGTCTCAATTTTGCAAACTTCGCAGTCGCTTCAGTCATTCAGCAATTTTCCATCGGTTTTGCTCATGTGGGCCCGTTAGCCCATTGGGCCCACTTAGCCCATTCCAGCTCGATAAGGCCCGTTACGGCATCAGTTTCGCGAGAGTGCTCGTGACAGTCTCAACGATCTACCGCCATCATTAGTGACTCAGTTTATCACTACGAGCGCCAGACGCTTCGAAAGTGCCTCGATTCTTAGATACTCCACTTTTTCGGTATTTCGCACTTATGCCCAAATCACAGCACATCACATTATCACAAACAATGGTGTGCGATTACACACCTGATTACGAGTTGTGCTATCGAACGCTTTCCAAAACACCTATAGTGATAGTTGACAATAAGTTAGTCTCTACCTTGATAAACTTAACTTGAAACACTAACTAGGCTAACCTCACTTACCATGAATGCGGTTTCCTTCCGTGCACCAAGTCCTCGTCTGTATCCCTTGGCTACGGAAATCAAGACCCTAACATCCATTGATGAGCACAAGGGCGTTAGTACCCAACCAACATTCGACCCCCCACAGAGAAAAAGAGAGACTGAAATCTGCTTGAATAAATATGAGCGATCCAACCATAACCGGGTTACAAGAACTATTAGTCTTATTACCCCCTTACCAAAACACCATAAAAATGATAGATGCCCCACAAGAAGTTTCGGCCCTCACCACAGAAAATAAAGGGATTCGAGATGAAGTGGGGTAAGTAGATTCGGCCTAGACCATAAAAGTCAAGGTAAGAATTTCAGCTTTAGCAGAGCAAAGAGAGGAAAGAAAGAAAATAAAAGAAGAGCAACATTACCTTTGACCAGGGATGAGCCGAATGAGAAAGAAGGATTCGGTAACAATGAGTAGCACTACGGAATAACGATGGACGAATAAGGGAAAGTCAAAGAAGAGAGGCTCAATGGTGCAATAAATGGCTACCACAAATGAATGAAGAATTGGAGAAAGCTAGAATGATTTCGACAAAAAGTCAAGGAAAGAAAGAAGCAAGTGTATGAACCCAAATTGTCACTCTGGAGAAAAAGATGACGAAATACCTAAAATGTTGCTTAAGAAAAGATCCGAAATGAAAAGAAAAGAAGAAGAAAACAAAAGAAAAAAAATGCACACACAAGGGAGTTTCGGTTTTCTTTCCACACACCAAATGCCAAATTTGCTTCCCCAAAACCAACCTCTAGCCGAAATCACCCCCTAAGGTACATTCCCAAATTCGGCCACTACTCCCTCACTCCTCAACTCCCTGATTCTCTCCACTAACTCCTCCTACAATTGCTCCCCTCCTTCCATTCAAATGATTTGACCCAGTCTCTAACTCTCCTTGCAGAGTTCTAACCAAACTCTACTTATTCCACTCACCTGACACAAAATAAAAGCCTTTAATTTGGCAATTGTGGGATTCGAACCCCTTCTCCCCTTACTCTACCATTGACGCCACAGCCACCTTACCACATAGCCAACTTGTGCTTCCTAATACACACAAAATTACTTAAGTCCTACTTCCAACAGCCCTATCCACAAAAGAGTCAAAAACAAAAATTTTTCCAGGGCTCAGACTCGAACCCAGACCTCCCTAGAACCCCCAAACTCCCTCAAACAACCCGCTGAGCAGGCACCACATGCAATTATGCCAAAATTTAAAAACCCCTAATTTTTGGGATGTTACATCAGTAGCGACCACGGGCTGGACACACGGGCGTGTGACTGGCCGTGGTGCTAGTCAGTATGTATGCCCTGTTTTGACACGGCTTAGACATACGGGCGTGTCTGAGGCCGTGGGAGGTACACGGCCTACCCACACGGGCGTGTGACCTCTGTAACTTAGAGAAATTTTTAAATTTCCAAGAAATTTTCATTTGTGTTCGGTTTAGTCCTGGCCCTATTCTAAAGCATGCTTAAGGTCTCGTTGACCTATTTAAGGGACACTTTGATTGTGTTTGAACTGATTTGTTGAGTTATTATGGAATGTCCGTAAAAGTCTCCGTTCATCCGGTAACGCCTCTCAACCCTATTCCGGCGACGGATAAGGGTTAGGGGTGTTACACACAAGATGCTCTAGAAGAACTTTCAATTGAGGAAAGGGAAGTCAATCATCCAAGAGAGTTCAACTATGTGAAGGATGGTATGATTTTTGGAGATCCATCCCAAGGGGTAATTACCAGATCTTCTCTTAGAAATACTTGTAATTATGTTGCATTTATCTCATGCATTTAGCCTAAAAATATCAAAGAAGAACTAAATAATGAACATTGGATATTGCCCATGCAAGATGAGTTAAATCAATTTGAGAAAAGTAAAGTATGGACCCTAATTGATAGACCTAGTGATAAATCTACTATAGGTACTCAATGGGTTTTTAGGAACAAGCTAGATGAGAGTGGTAACATAGTGAGGAACAAGGCTAGACTTGTTGCTCAAGGTTACACTCAAGAGGAAGGAATAGATTATGATGAAACTTATGCTCACGTAGCTAGGATGAAAGCCATTAAAATTCTTTTAGCTTTTGCATGCTTTAATGATTTCAAATTATATCCAATGGATGTGAAAACTTATTCTCTAAATGGTTTTATAACTGAAGAAGTGTATGTTGAACAACCACCCGGTTTTGAAGATCCAAAATTTCCAAACCATGTTTTCAAACTTTCAAAAGCTTTATATGGTTTGAAACAAGCTCCTAGAGCTTGGTATGAAAGATTATCAAATTTTCTTATTGAAAAATGCTTTTATAAAGGGAAGGTTGACACAACACTTTTTATTAAAAGAAAAGACAAAGATTTATTGGTAGTTCAAATTTATGTTGATGATATTATTTTTGGTTTTACTAATGATCTTCTTTGTAACACCCCAAACCCGGCCCATTCGATACGACCGAATTTGAAATGCCACTGCAGAAAACGTTTAAAAATATTCTCACTTAATAGTAAAAACCGTTAAAAATTTGTTACCTTGATAAAACATTTAAAACATTCTAAATAAAATTAAGTGGTGATAAAAACACCGGATTCAAAACTTTAATATGACTTTTAAGATATAAATAGCTTTTAAAATTAAACTAGCAAAATATTAACTTAATTACAAATCCAACTGAGACATAGCAAAATTCAAATACTTTAAGGACCTTATTACAACAAATAACTATTCAAAAATACTTAAAATACTGAAGTTAATAAATTCTATTATATAATGAAAACAACTTCTTCTGGCATGGGCCACCTCGTATCCACTCCAACCCGGTCCGATCATCATCCATCACTGCGATGTTGATAAAAATTTGGGTGAGTCATACATACTCGATGTGTAATTAATCCACTCGAATTCCACCCACATGTTAACCACATATTAACCCATATATCGATAACAAGATAACATATTCACATAATAACACATTCGGCTTGGCCCATATTCATGTCACTTATCGTGTAACGAGGTAATTAACCGCATAATTTCCACATATCGGGCTTAGCCCATTTCCGCACCGATCCACATTCATATCTGGGCTTGGCCCATTTTCACATTAATCCACATATCAATTGAAATGCAAAGTGCACCCAACCCAATCTAGGGTCCATCCTCTACACACCCCGTATCCAAATACCACACACCGGGGATTAACAAATCACCCTCTCCTTTTTACTCCAAAGGCAATCAATGCCGCCCACGTGCAATTAAGCACAATAATCCACAACGCGACCTCGGTCGGCGCCAATCCACGATGTATCCGTAGCTAACACCAAAACCACGATGGGACACATAGTCACTCATCAACCACGATATAGCACATAGCTTATATCAACCACGATGAGGCACAGAGCTACTCATCAAGCCACACGAACTAAATCACAATTAATCCACAACGTGACCTCGATCCAACGTCAATCCACGATGTAGCTCAAGGCTAACATCAAACCACGTACTCAAGTACACCCGCATCTTCTTTCATATCATATCCCACCCATGCACATGCAACATATAATAATGTCATGATAATAATGCATGTACAAAGTTGTTTAGTCATACACAGATCTCATTCATATAGGCACATTCACATTCTTTCAATAATCAACACTAACTCGGTATTCGATATACCCTCTAGGGTATCCATATCACATCACCATCCTTTGCACTAGTTAACCCATAAACATAATGTAGATACAAATATAGCATAAACCCGAAAACGGTGGGTTAATCACACACCTGATCACTTGGAGAACTATGCTTTCGATACTGATGCTATCACTAGGCGATACTACGGCTATTTGCCTACTTTCTTGTTTTGACGCTGGTCCACACCCCGGTGCCCAATCCCGGACCACAGAAATGGATCTTCTCTTAAACTTCGGGATAGGGGCTATCCCTTGTCCTCCTTGACTAGCATTCGCCTCCATAACGATACTTAATCAGATCAACCGGTTAATCACTACTACTTTAATATATCATATCAAATCTACATTTACTAAATATCCTTACCGAAATAAATCTTGAATCCCGAAGCTTGTCCTACATCTGTCGACTTGCCCCCTAATTAACCATGATACCAATCGGTCACATTTAAACCCTAAAGATGGCCCTTGGCCGAATGCCTTATTGGCCTACCTTGAAGAATCAAAAACTGATTACCAAAGGAGAATTCACTTACCACTATTACACGTTTGCTTTGAAGAGCCTAAAGTAAGTAGTCGGCAGCACCCTACTTTAAAGATTCGGCTTGGAGCACAACAATGATGGTTTCGGCACTTAATGGTGAAGAGAAAACGCAACAATGGAGAGGGTTTTATGCCCGGAGATTTCAGCAACAAAGAACAACGATAGAGGGTTTTAGCTTTTGACTTACTTGCGGCAAAACAAAGAGAATAGGCACTTTAAGCTTCCTGTTATGGCTTCAAAGAAATAGAAATAGATTTGGTGTTGGATGAAAGAAAAGAATGAGAGGTGAGTGGGAAGAAATTCGGCACAAAGAAATTTAAAGAAAAGATATCAAAGATGATTACTTCCCCTTATAAAGAATTCGGCTACTATATCCTTGCTATTATCAAACTCTTTGATAATCTCCTCTATTATCTCCTTAACAAATAAAATAAATTAATCCAACATTAATCCCTTATCAAACTCCTATATTATCTCTTATCACCTATTTAAACCAAAATAAATAAAATAAATCCTTATTTATCTCTTCTTCATCTTGCACAAAATAATTAAATCAACAATTATCCTACTTGAATAAATAAAACAACAATTATCTATTATCTACAAACTTAAAATAAAATAAAATAATCATCAATTATCCTACCTTAGCCGAAATTAATAGGAGAATAAGTTGAATCCTCATCCAATTAAAAGTCCCCTGTGTCGTCCACTTTCTTCCTACTCTACCTTGACGCAAAAGCAAAATAAAACACTCCCCTTGCTGCTCACCAACCTCGAACCCAAGACCTGATGGAGCCCTTGGATGCAAGCTGCAGATAACGCCCCAGGCCACTTTTCCAAGGCATTTTTTTGTGACATGATCCACCCAGAATTTCTTTTAAAACCTCTTTCACTAGGCGCCTTCTTGACGCAAAAATAAACACTCCTTCCTGCTTCCTTCGCAACTCGAACCAAGGCCCTTAACCCCACTGCACATGGCGTCCATTGCCACTTTACCACATGATTCCTTGTGTCATTAATTCCTAAAAAATTTCTTTAAAGCCTCCTTAGCCAGCCTCCCATTTTTGACGCAAAAATAAAAGTCTTTAATGCTTCCCACGATGCTCGAACCTTTTCCCCCCTGAACTTCCTTTTGACGCAACCTCCCAAGTACCTAAGGTAGCGTCCCAAGCCACTTTACCAAGCCCACTTTCATGTCCATAAACTCCTAAAAATTTTCCTTAAGGCCTCCTTCACCTAACTTCTCCTTTAAAAATAAAATTCCAATATTTTTCCAAGACTTCCTCCTACATCCTTGGATTCTCAAAACCCTTAAAACATGCTCAACCACACTTAAAGCCTACTAACACTTGAGTTATGCTCCAAACGCATAACCCCCAATTTAGGATATTACAGTTCTACCCTCCTTAAAAATAATTTCGTCCTCGAAATTACTTACTATCGTTCAATCGTGTATTCTTAACTCACCACACTACTCTACTGCTGCGCACTCTGATCTTAATAAAACTATCTTACCTTCTAGGAACAGTTTTAAAGTTCATATCCAAGGTTTCATACACTTCACTAGCAATACAACAATAAACTATCTCTAAAGCAACAAATAATACTCCAAAAACAAGGAACTTACCCGCTATCACATCCTTGGTTGTGTCACATCCAAACCTTCAGCTCCTCTGCCGGGTGTTCCACGACCTTGGCCTCGAGCCCTATCCATCACTTCCGGACATTTCTTAACCAAATGAGCCTTAGACCCACACCGAAAACATTCCTTACTATTTCCCCAACATTCTCCTGCATGAGCTCTTCCACACTGAGCACATGAACGACTCCGATTCTTAGAAATTGGCACAGGTGCACGTACAGAATTCTCGATCCTTGGTCTTTTCTGAATATCCTCAGATGGCACTGATGGTCTAAAACTCCTTTTGTTCGAATTCTTATTCTTCTCTCGGTTCTGCCTCGCAGTTTTCTTAACTTCTTCAGCTATCCGAGCTTTTTCCACTAGAATCGCAAAGTCCCTTTCTCTTTGCGGAGCAATCAACACTCGTAGCTCATCCCGTAACCCGTCTTGAATCGGAGACACCTTTAAATCGGTAGCCACGATCCCCTTGGCGCGTCTTGACTTAACCGCACAAATTCTCGCTTCATACTCACTCTCGACTTGCTTCCTTGAACCAAGTTTAGAAACGCTTTCCTTTGTGAGTCTAAGTAATCGGCTCCCACATACTTCCCTTCAAACTTAGCCTTAAAGAAATCCCAATCCAATCGATATGCCGGACACCTTGTTTGACAGTGAGCCACCATCGATAAGCTTCATCTCGTAGCAACGACCGCGCCTTTCAGCTTTTCCTCAAGATCATACTAGATCATCCATGATTCTTTCGATTGCTTCCGACCAATACTCCGCTACATTCGAGCCACTCCGGATACTCCTCTAAAAACTTCAGCTCCGTTGGTCCTAAGTCTCTCCGAAACTGACTTCCGAGCTCCACTACTCATTCCAACTCTTGCTACTTACTGTAGCACACGTAGCATAGCTTACGATACGGCGTCATCTCCTCCCGCTCGATCTCTTGATCCTCTGCGCCCATCGATGGCGGCGGCGGCACGTCACTTTCGACCCATGGCGGACCCTACTGTTCCGACATCGTCATTCGACCACGTCTCCTAGAGCTCATTTCTAACGTCGCGATTTTATCTGATTAAAAAGTTTTATGCATCAGAATTTTGTTCCACTTATTAACCGCGAACAATTTTATGAAGTAAAGTATTTAGAAGTCGTTCTTTCGATTACACAAAGGTTCAGTTCAAGTTCACTACTCTAATTCAGAGGGTCACATTCACATTCATAAACAGAGACACATTCATTCACTACACCTCTATGGTCATTTCAATCCTTTCCCAACCCAGGGGTAATTTCGTCATTCGTCCTATAAGGTTATTTTGGTAATAAACTAGGGTAAATTTGAAAATCCTTACAAATCAACGATATTTCAAAATTTACAAAAACTCGAGGTTATCTTGAAAATTTATTTTCCAAATCAATGATGTTATGAAATTTTAGAAATCGGGGTCATTTTGGTAATTTTTGTAAGTCAGGGGCATTTTCGTAATTTTTTTTAAAAAAATTAAATTTCGCAAAATAGAGATTTATTATTTTTGCAAAGTAGGAATATTTCAGTAAAAGTTGTGGTAGTGTGGAAATTTCAAAAAAAAAAATTTCAAACCAAGGGCATTTTAGTAATTTCACCACTAGGGGTATTTAGGTAATTTTACCAACCGGGAATAACTCGAAAAAAATATTTTTCCAAAGTCTAATTTAGTGTTTTCAAATCAGAAAGGGTAATTTGGAGATTTAGAAACTAAGTTTTTTGTAAATAGTAAGGCTAGTCCCTTTCTGGTTTTAATCATTGGTTTGGCCGGTGACTAAGTCCTCTTGGTTAGGGTGAACCGTAGCTACGCACCAGGTAGGATTCGAGTAAAGAGGAGGTGAGTCGCTAGGACTGCTTAAATACCAAGCTCTTACTAAATCCACTCCTAGACATTCGCACAATGGTTGCCACACCCTAGCTCGGCGACTTAGTCACGGGTTTGTTTAATGGTCCTTAAGTCTTATGCACTTGTGTTTGAGTAGACTAGTCCTAAGGTCCAATAGCCCTAATCTACTAATCTACGTTCCCATAAAAGCCCATATAGTTCACATATTCAAACTACTTCAATAGCCAGAAGTACTTACCTGGTGGACTTCGGGCCAGAAATACAGGTGCCATGCTAGAATAAACCGGAAATAAAAGCCCATATTTTGAAAAGCCCATTTTTTTTGAAAACTATTTTCGACCCAAAACCTCAAAGCCGAGTTTTGAACCGGGCTCTCGATACCAAATCAGTAACACCCCAAACCCGCCCATTCGATCGAATCAAATTTGAAATGCCACTGCAGAAAAACGTTTAAAAATATTCTTACTTAACAATAAAAACCGTTAAAAATTTGTTGCCCTTGATAAAACATTTAAAACATTGTAAATAAAATTAAGTGGTGATAAAAATACCGGATTCAAAACTTTAATATGACTTTTAAGATATAAATAGCTTTTAAATTAAACTACCAAAATATTAACTTAATTACAAATCCAACTGAGACATAGCAAAATTCAAATACTTTAAGGCCCTTATTACAACAAATAACTATTCAAAAATACTTAAAATAATCGAAGTTAATAAATTCTATTATATAATGAAAACAACTTCTTCTCGCATGGGCCACCTCGTATCCACTCCAACCCGGTCCGATCATCATCCATCACTGCGATGTTGATAAAAATTTGGGTGAGTCATACACTCGGTGTGTAATTAATCCACTTTGAATTCCACCCACATGTTAACCACATATTAACCCATATATCGAGATAACAAGATAACATATTCACATAATAACACATTCTCGGGCTTGGCCCATATTCATGTCACTTATCGTGTAACAGGGGGTAATTAGCGCATAATTTCCACATATCGGGCTTAGCCCATTTCCGCATGACCGATCCACATTCATATCTCGGGCTTGGCCCATTTTCACATTAATCCACATATCAATTGAAATGCAAAGTGCACCCAACCCAACCTAGGGTCCATCCTCTACACACCCCCGTATCCAGCCTACCACACACCAGGGGATTAACAAATCACCTTCTCCTTTTAACTCCAAAGGCAATCAATGCCGTCCACGTGCAATTAAGCACAATAATCCACAACGCGACCTCAGTCAGCGCCAATCCATGATGTAGCCGTAGCTAACACCAAAACCACGATTGGACACATAGTCACTCATCAACCACGATATAGCACATAGCTTATATCAACCACGATGAGGCACAGAGCTACTCATCAAGCCACGCGAACTAAATTGTAATTAATCCACAACGTGACCTCAGTCAACGTCAATCCACAATGTAGCTCAAGGCTAACATCAAACCACGTACTCAAAGTACACCCGTACCTTCTTTCATATCATATCCCATCCATGCACATGCAACTTATAATAATGTCATGTTAATAATGCATGTACAGGTTGCTCAGTCATACAATCTCATTCATATAGGCACATTCACATTCTTTCAATAATCAACACTAACCTAGTATTCGATATACCCCTCTAGGGTATCCATATCACATCACTGTCACTGCACTAGTTAACCCATAAACATAACACATACAAATATAGCATAAACCCTGAAACGGTGGGTTAATCACACACCGATCACTTGGAGAACTATGCTTTCGATACTGATGCTATCACTAGGCGATACTACGGCTATTCGCCTACTTTCTTATTCTGACGCTAGTCCACACCCTGGTGGCCAATCCCGGACCGCAGAAACAGATCTTCTCTTAAACTTCGGGATAGGGGCTATCCCTTGTCCTCCTTGACTAGCATTCGCCTCCATAACGATACTTAATCAGATCAACCGGTTAATCACTACTACTTTAATATATCAAATCAAATCTACATTTACTAAATATCCTTACGAAATAAATCTTGAATCCGAAGCTTGTCCTACTACACGACTTGCCCCCTAATTAACCATGATACCAATCGGTCACATTTAAACCCTAAAGATTGCCCTTGGCCGAATGCCTTATTGGCCTACCTTGAAGAATCAAAAACTGATTACCAAAGGAGAATTCACTTACCACTATTACACGTTCGCTTTGAAGAGCTTAAAGTAAGTAGTCGGCAGCACCCTCCTTTAAAGATTCGGCTTAGAGCACAACAATGATGGTTTCGGCACGTAATGGTGAAGAGAAAATGCAACAATGGAGAGGGTTTTATGCCTGGAGATTTCGGCAACAAAGAACAACGACAGAGGGGTTTTAGCTTTTGTGACTTGCGGCAAAACAAAGAGAATATGCACTTTAAGCTTCGGTTATGGCTTCAAAGAAATAGAAATAGATTTGGTGTTGGATGAAAGAAAAGAATGAGAGGTGTGAGTGGGAAGAAATTCGGCACAAAGAAATTTAAAGAAAAGATATCAAAGATGATTACTCCCCTTATAAAGAATTCGGCTACTATATCCTTGCTATTATAAAACTCTTTGATAATCTCCTCTATTATCTCCTTAACAAATAAAATAAATTAATCCAACATTAATCCCTTATCAAACTCCTATATTATCTCTTATCACCTATTTAAACCAAAATAAATAAAATAAATCCTTATTTATCTCTTCTTCATCTTGCACAAAATAATTAAATCAACAATTATCCTACTTGAATAAATAAAACAACAATTATCTATTATCTACCAACTTAAAATAAAATAAAATAATCATCAATTATCCTACCTTAGCCAAAATTAATAGGAGAATAAGCTGAATCCTCATCCAATTAAAAGTCCCCGTGTCGTCCACTTTCTTCCAACTCTACCTTGACGCAAAAGCAAAATAAAACACTCCCTTGCTTGCTCACTGACCTCGAACCCAAGACTGCTGGAGCCCTTGGGCAAGTCAGCAGATAACGCCTGAGCCACTTTGCCAAGGCATTTTTTTGTGACATGATTCACCCAGAATTTCTTTTAAAACCTCTTTCGCCAGGCGCCTTCTTGACGCAAAAATAAACACTCCTTCCTACTTCCTTCGCAACTCGAACCAAGGCCCTTAACCCCATTGCACATGGCGTCCATTGCCACTTTACCACATGATTCCTTGTGTCATTAATTCCCTAAAAATTTCTTTAAAGCCTCCTTAGCCCAGTTCCCCTTTTTGACGCAAAAATAAAAGTCTTTAATCCTTCCCACGATGCTCGAACCTTTTCCCCCCTGAACTCCTTTTTGACGCAACCTCCCAAGCACCTAAGGTAGCGTCCCAAGCCACTTTACCAAGCCCACTTTCATGTCCATAAACTCCTAAAAATTTTCCTTAAGGCCTCCTTCACCTAACTTCTCCTTTAAAAATAAAATTCCAATATTTTTCCAAGACTTCCTCCTACATCCTTGGATTCTCAAAACCCTTAAAACATGCTCAACCACACTTAAAGCCTACTAACACTTGAGTTATGCTCCAAACGCATAACCCCCAATTTAGGATATTACATTCTTTGTCAAGAATTTTCTAAGCTAATGCAAGGTGAGTTTGAGATAAGCATGATGGGAGAACTAAATTTATTTTTGGGACTCCAAATCAAGCAAAGAAAGAATGACATCTTCATAAATCAAGCTAAATACACAAAAGAAATGCTCAAGAAGTTTGGGATAGACACTCTCAAACCACAAACTACTCCTATGAGCCCTTCTACAAAGCTTGATAAAGATGAGAAAGGTAAATGTGTTGATTTAAAATTATATAGGTCAGTGATTGGTTCTTTGCTTTATCTTACAGCAAGTAGACCCGAAATTATGTTTAGTGTATGCTTGTGTGCTAGATATCAATCTTGTCCTAAGGAATCACATTTACATGGCCTTAAGATAATCTTTAGATACCTTAGAGACAATTCAAATTTAGGTATTTGAAATTCTAGAGACTCATCCTTTAGCTGGCATGCTTTCTCGGATGCGGATTTTGGAGGTTGCAAATTAGATAGGAAAAGCAACTCCAATACTTGTGAAATTTTAGGCAACATGCTAATTCCATGGTTTTATAAATTAGATAAGAAACAAAATAGTGTTGCATTGTCCACTACCGAAGCGGAATATATTTCTATCGGTAGTGTTGTGTTAAAGTTTTATGGATGAAACAACAACTTAAGGACTATGGAATTGATGTACATATCGTTCCTATCAAGTGTGACAATACTAGTGCTATTTTTCTTACTAAAAATCCCATCCAACATTCTAGAACTAAACACATTGAAATTAGACATCATTTCATTAGAGATCATGTCCAAAAGGTGAAATAGTTCTAGAATACGTAGACATCTTAAATCAATTAGCTGATATTTTTACAAAACCTTTAGATAAGGAAAGATTTTTGACACTAAGGAGAGAACTAGGTTTGACCACCTTGCATTGACTTTGTGTTAATTTTTTTTCTTCATGTACTTTTTTTGGTGCAAAAAACTTGATAAGTATGATATTCATGGCCATTATATGAAAAAAGATAGGGGGAGTTTTATATGAGAAGTTGATCTATTTTAACCTTATTTATCTAGCTTAAATTGGTTTTATGTTGTTTTTGCACTCATTGAATTATAAATTATATGCGTTATGCTTGTATATTGTATTTTCATCCATATAAAACATATAGGGGTGCCTTTAAAGTCATTTTAGGACCCTTAGAACTTCTACAAACTCAAAAGTCTTGATTTTACATTTTTCACTGCACTTGGAAAACATAATCACAAATTGGTATCGATACTGTTTTAAAAGTATCAATATTTTTAAAATAGCGATACTCGTGAAAAATATCGATACCATGGGCTATTTTTATGTACCTGCACCAGTTTTCTAACACATTCAAAACCTAAAATTTTCCCCCCACCGAAATCCTCTCAAATCCTCTTTAATTTTTTTAAATTTCTTCATTTTTTTCAACAAATCTTGGTCTTTTATCATCTTCTAACCTCATTTCCTCAAGATTTGTTCAACATTACTTGAAGATTTTACCTATTTCAACACTTTTGAGGTAAAAACCTACCACTTTCAATTTTTTAATTTTATAAAATGTAGGTTGAAATAGTGCTTATTGATGGATTATTGAGTTGTTTTGAACTCCAAATATCTTGTTTTATTGCAAGAGGTCACCTATTCTTAAAGGTTTTCTTAACTATTTTACCTAAAACCTTTCCCAGCAACTGTTTGTTAAAATTTCCTAAAGAGTTTTCCATTAAGTTATAGTGCTTCTAAGTGTCTTTTTAGCTAATATGGACCCTAAGAAAAGACCTAGAACTGGTACATCATCCTCTCATACATCTAGAGAGTTGGAGTCATCCTTTAGCGAATGTTTTCAAAACTCAAACTCTCTATCTCGTTTTAACTCACATTTTGCTTCAAAAAAAGGGTTTGGGAGTCTAGGAAAGTGGATTTAGCCATGTTAGAGGCTATTAATTTTTCTTATCTCCCTATTTTACAAATTTGGGGTTGGATGGAATTTTTAAATATTTCTTCATCGACTTACCTTAATCTTGTTTGTGCTTTCTTTTCAAATGCCAAACTCGAACATGATGAGTCTAACGATATCGTTTTAGCCATCACCTCATTTTTAATGAATATGCCTATACGCCTTACTGTCGAAGAGTTTTACGATTATCTTCATTTGCCTCCCAGAGGTAACTCTGCTGAAAAAGGTCATTTTAACCCCGCACTTTTTATCCAGTCCAGATCAACATCCAAACTTAATCTTCATGACCGTGTCTGCCATTTAATTCTCACTCGGAACCTTAGACCTATCAAAAAGCATGCCAAGCTTCGAAACCCCGATAATTTGTGGCTCGATTGCTTTAAATCTGATAGGCGTCTCGACCTTGCCCTAATAATGTTCAATGACATTACTAAAGCTATTGGAAGGGGGATGAATACAAATGTCACTCTTCTTCGTGGCACGTATTTGTCATACCTTTTTAGGTAATTAGGTATTAATACCCATGGAGACAGCCCCGTTACCTCAAACCAACCAATTAGTTACGGGGTCCATCATCATACAGGATATCATTTCGATGCCAACACTGATATGTGGATTAAGAGCGATCATCTAGTAGATAATGAAAATGACGACATCGACGCTGCTTTTGAAAATGTTCTGGCCCCCGAGCCCGCTCCTCCACCTACTTCTTAACATGCTGCTCAACCCTCTTTCGAGGTTAACAACGCCATACTCGGTGCTATCCATTCTTTGAGCAATAATGTTCGAGGTCTTCAAGAAGAGGTTTGATCTCATAGGGAAGACATGAACTCTAGGCTATCTACTTTAGAGTTTCAAATGGTGTCTCTCCTTGCATGTTTTCCTTCGATGCCTACTTTCTCCCCTCCTCATGATAATTGGAGTAACTCTAGGACATAAATTTCATTTTCATAACATTTGCACCTCCATTTCTATGTTTATGCCTATGTCTTTGTTTTTATTTCACTTTATTGCTTTCTTTGTATTTTGAGATATAATCTTTTTTTTTCTAATTCATTGCTCATTCACTTTTATCTATCTCTTGTGATGAACTAACTTCTTTTCTCCTTGAGATTTGTTTGATGTTTGATATAACAAAAAAGGCGAGAAGAAAAGGTAAATTAAGGTAAATTGATTTATTATTCTTTGATTATTCTTTGATGATAACTAAATGCATATTTTTGTGACCAATTTACCTTAAACTAAAAATAAATGTCAACTTGAATGACAAATTTTCTTTTGGCCTCAAATTTAGAATGCTTTTTTTTTATTAAAGGGGAGCAATTATTCAAAAACAAATTTACCAAATGTTTTGTTATATCAAAAAGGGGGAGATTGTTAAACCAAGCTTTATTTGATAAAAGATTTTGATATAACAAATTGAAGTGTTTTTTTTTAATATAAGTTAAAATTGACAAAATGATTTTTAAATTTGAAGTCTAAGAAATAAAACTTTGAATATTTATATTAAACTCTTATAAAATTTTGAAACCATTTTAAAATCAAGTGAAAATGATTTTAACTAAGTCAAAATGATTTCAGTCAAGTTAAACTCATTTTAACAAATCAAAATGTTTTTCAAACAATTCAGAATTACTCCAGGCCGAAACGTATCGATATCATTTGGTCAAGTATCAATTGTAACATCCCGAAATTGGGCCTAGTAGGATTGGGCCCAATGGGCCTTGATTTAAAATTTTTGAGAACAGCATTAATGCAAGTTAGACTTATTAGGTAAGTTATTTTGGAAGGTTAGAGGGCTTCTATGAAGTCCCGGGATCAAATATTAGCTTTGGGGAAATTTTGGTTTTAGGTGAAAAAAACCGAAGTTGGTAGGTAGGCCTTAAGAATAAAATGTGGGAAAAATGACACAAGTGGAGTGTGTGGTGTAGTGGCAAAGTGACGCCACTTAAGAGGCAAGGGGGATGACGCCACAAGGAAGGAAGGAGGTCCAAGGTTCAAGTCTTGGCTTTTGCATTTTGGTTTTCTTTTTACTTGGACCTCGAAATTTGGATATAGATTTATATTTAGTTGCGCATGGTTTAAGACACAAGAGGAGCTTGTGGCCAAGTGGCTAGCAGGCGTGGATTATGTTGCAAGGGAGCACAGGTTCGAATCTCATGAGAAGAAGCAAGGGAGTATTTATTTTATGATGCAGACGGCAAGAGTTTCATTGAATTTAAACTCTATCACGAAAGGATCCCACATCGGAAAGATACAAAGAAGGAAGGTGAAGAGCTAGCTATATAAAGAGCATTCCAGAGGAGGGTTGGCACACCTTGGAAGGCGTTTGGCACAGGAGTGGTCGGAGCGCGGATTAACACCGAGTCCTATCGGTGTGTAACTCTCTCTACTCTAGTCGTAGAGCGGCAAATGCCGGAAGTCGCCGATCACGGCAATAGTAGCCACGAGCGTCGCGGCGCACGTGTGGGGCTTCGGCGCGATAGTTGAGGCCATCGGTAGTATTCTTGTAGGTTGGGGTCGCTTGGGCGCGATGGGCCGAAGGGGGGCCCAATGGGCCCGTGGGCCCAATATAGTAAAATGTATGATGGTGTAGTATATAGTGAACTAGACTAGGTGGAACTTATATACATGGCTAGATTTGTGCTAGGTGGGCCACACGAGCGCAGTGTGGGCCTGATGGGCCGAAAATTGGGCTTTAGGCCCAATAGTCCATTTCGACCAAAAATGGTAGTTGGGTCGCTTTCGGGCGACATCGGGCCTTTGAATGGCCATTCCAGGTACGAAATTACTGAAATACCCTTAGTGGGTAAATTACGAAAATGCCCTTGGTGGGTAAATTATCGATATACCCTTGGTGGGTAAATTACGAAAATGCCCTTGGTGGGTAAATTACGAAAATGCCCTTGGTGGGTAAATTACCGATATACCCTTGGTGGGTAAATTACGAAAATGCCCTTGGTAGGTAAAATTACGGTTATACCCTTAGAGGTTGATTAGGGTGATTATGTTGTTTTATGTCTATCTGATTATGATGGTAATTCATGTTATACTTATATTTGATATATGTCTAGCATACATGACATACTACATACACGAATTATTGTGTCATATTGCATGGGTTATATGAGTGGAGGGGGCAGTGATATTCGTGTCGACGGGCACCGATGGTTTGGTACCACATTGTGACTACGGTCACGGAGAGGTTTGGCACCTCATAGCGACTGCGTCCCTGTGGTTAACACCACCGTGGGTTGGCCCCACTTTTGAGATATGGGATCGTCGCCAGTGATTTGGTGTCACACGTGGGTTGGCCCCACCGATGGATTATTAGTGACTTTGAGTCACCAAAGGATTTGGTATCACATTCGTGTCTCCGGACACCGAGGTTTGGCACCTCATAGCGCCTCGTCCCGGTTTTGGTACCACAATGGGTTGGCCCCACGAGATAATACAACGGGATTGACGCGGTGATTTGGTATCACACGATGGGTTGGCCCCACCACTATTATTCGTGACTTGAGTCACCAGTGGTTTGGCACCACAATATTGATGAATATCGTGTCCTTGGACACCGATGGTTTGGCACCACCGGTGGTTTGGTACCACACGGGTAGAAAAAAAGAGTTGCGGATGGCTAGGTTTGGGTGCATGATATGCATATTTTCATATGAAATTGTGTAAGGGCCTATTGGATGGGGATTTACACACTGAGTCTCGATGACTCACCCCTTAGTTAAATTTTGTAGGTAATCATTAGATCGCGGATTTGGGAGCTGAGGTGGACTCGTGGAGGCTATACATATGTTTACTCGTAAATTCATTTCTTTTATTTGGACTTATTTTTATTTGAGTTTTTATTATGTAATAAGGCCTTGGGTATTTTATTTGGTTTCAGCTTTCAATTTGTTTATTGCTTATTATTAAATGATCAATATGGGATTTTCTTAAAATGATAATAAACCATTTCTTATTCAAAATTTCTTAAACTCGATTTCTCACCACAACTATAAAGAATATGAGCTTTTTAACGAATGCACAGTTTTTAGACATTCCTTTCATGTGACATGCCAGATTCGGTCGTAACGTTTAGGCCGGGTTTGGGGTGTTACATCAATATTTTTGGAATTATCAATACCCTTTGAAAAATCAAGACCAAACATGCAATCTGTTTGTAGAATCCCTAAAAATTATCGATACCATTTTTTTTGTACCGATACTTTCTGAAAAAATAATCGGTACCTTTTTTAAAAACAATACCAAAATAGAATTATGTTTCTTATAAACTCTACAAAGTATCAATCTGGTATCGATACCTATTTCAAAAAGTATCGATAAAACTTTTTTTGGTATCGATTAATAAATCCCAATAGTTACTGAATCAACATTTATTACAAAAATTATCGATACCCTTTTATTTGGTATCAATACTCGCAGTTGTAGGTGTATTAAATACTTTGTTTTTACATCCCCAATGGCCATATTCATTACACCAACAACCTCAATAGTTGGAAATCTATTAGGGGGTATAAATACCATATTCCAAAGACCTAGAACATAAAAAAAAGCACTTTCAAGCAAAAATAATCAACCAAACAACCTTAGAGCTTAATAATTTCACATTCTTCTTACTAAACTTGTGAAATTTATCTTTATTCTCATTCTTAAGTGTATTTTATTGTATTTTAGCTTCATTTTGAAAACAACTTAATCTTATAAGGATTATTTCTTTGTTTGCTTTTTTGTATCTCTTTGAGAGGGTTTGTAACTTAAGATTTGGGGTAGAAATCTTAAGGAGTTGTAAGGTTAAACCTTGTTCTCAAAGGTTAAACAAATTAGTGAGTTTGAGAAAATCCTTAGTGGTGGAATGCTAAGGTAGTGGAGTAGGCAATTGGGGTCGAACCACTTTAAATTCTTTGTGTTCATTGTTTCATTTTTGTCTTTGCTTTCACCAAAATTTTTAAAGGCCAATTCACCTCCTCTTGGCATTTTTTGTTATTTCCATTGAGCTAACAACTTATTTTGTGAATGTTTGGAAATGTGTTGTATTAGGTTGTAAATGCTTATGTATATTATAAGTTGGTTATTTTGGAAGTGTATTAATGGTCATGTTGAATTGGTATTTAGGTTGATATATAGTGTGAAGTTGTGTTTATAATATTAGTAGTTCTTGATGTTTTAATGGATGGAATGTCTGAATTTGTTAAGGGTGAATGCAAATTTATTTGATATTTGAATTGTGGTGTCAATGAGGACACGTTGGTTTGGCACTTAGGTTGAATGTTTTGGTATGTGTTAGGCGTGTTTGAATGTGTTTTTAAAGTATCGAAATGGATGATTTTGATTTGGCTTGGAACCTAAGTGTTGGATGAAAGTTTTCGTTGTTTTGGAAGGTTTTTAAGGTGTACACGGCATGGGCTATTCCACACGGCCCGGCCATACGACCCTGTGTCTTATTAATTTTAGGTGCAGGATTTTTCACATGCTCACTGTTAGTTACACGGTCTGGCCACACGGGCGTGTGGGAAAACCATATGGGCATGTGGGGAAGCCACACAACCATGTTTGATGCTACACGACCTGGACTATTCCACATGGCCGTGTGTCCCTTGTTTCCAAAAATTTAAACTTTTTGCATATTTTTCTGTTTTCATTCAAATTAGTCTCGGATTATTCCTAAATCATTTTTAGAGCCTCGTAAGTTTGATTTAAGGTCGTAAATGTGATTTTTGATATAAATAAAATGTAATTTGAATGTGGTCATTTAATTTATTAAATAAGTAGTTTAATGATGTAAATAGCTTTAATATGTGTCATAATACTCTGTAACCCAAATTCGACGATGGAGACGGGTTAGGGGTGTTATAGAAGGAAACATGAAGCATATTAGAAGTAGATAAAAACAAAAACCAAATCTTTTTCCACAATGCACAATCAAAGACTCTCCCCCACACCCAAACCATACATTATCCTAAATGTAAAACAAATGGATGCACTTGGATTAAGTAGTTATGAGAGATAAGGAAAAGAAAGCTCCCTTGAGGACCATGAGCATTGATTCATGGAAGATATATTTCACTAAGGCGAGAGGAGAGTAAGCTGTTGGAAAATCTCGAACCACTGTACAATGCAAGATTTCGCATGAGAGTCGCATTGGCACGAGGTTGAGTTTGTTAGTCTTTCTCATTGGGTTTTGAATGACTCAACAAACTGGAAGCGAGAGGGCTATGCTTTATGATTGTTTGCAATATTACTGGTGTGAATTTCGTGAAGGATGGAGGTTCAAAATTTCAAGCTGCTCGTGTGGGAGGATTTTGGGTAAAGTTGCTTGAGCAGTTCGGATTCCTTTTATTAGTAGGGTTTGCTCTTTTTTTTTTCTATTTTCTTAAATGAAACAAATAAGAGAAAAGGCGTTGGGAATTTTATTTTTTTCAGAAGAAGTTTAAGAATAAGTTGTAGGCACACCTTATTCTAGAGTTTCTTCTGTGAATAAAAATGTTGTACTTACTGATGTTCTACAATAATAAGGCGTTTGCATGCCTTAATCTTGAATTTCTTATGTGAACAAAAATGTTGTACTTCTTAATGTTTAGTAATAATAAGGCGTGGGCATGCCTTATTCTTGAATTTTTTCTATGAACAAAAATGTTGTACTTCCTGATGTTTGGCAATAATAAGGCGTGGGCATGCCTTATTCTTGAATTTCTTCTATGAACAAAAATGTGTTACATCATGATATTCCGCAATAAGGCATAGGCATGCCTTATCCTTGATTCGCCCAAATCTCTCATCCCTCTCAACCTTTCCTAAAAACAAATCAAACATGAAAAATATATTGTAACCTCCCTAACCTGGCCTAGACGTATTGAGAAGGCTACATTAGCCACCGAAATGGCTAAGCTAACTTACGTTACTTTTGAAGACCATAAATAAACTCATTTTAGAGAAAATCGTAATTCTACTTTGAGATAGCGTAAAAGCATTCATTGATTATGTTATGTATTCTTAACCTGGCAGCTCGACGCTGAGCCCTATGGTTCTTCATTCTACAGTTGTTCATTATGTTCCCTGCAATCTTAAATTTGATCTACAATTTCAGAAAAAAAATAATCACTAGCTAACTTCAATCAATTTTCAGTTTCGTATCTTACAGTTTCAAATATAATATCAATACTAGAAATTTCAGTTCTATGTCTACAGAAATACACCTCAAGTGTTTACCTATAACTTAACAGTATCTTTTTTACAGCAACCGACATCAAACTCTCGGACCTGATTTTCTTTGTAGAATATCATTTTCAAAATTTTCTGTGGCTTGTTTTTCCAAATTTTTTCCTTTTTCATGTATGCATACAAGCAGACTTACTTAAGTAGATTTAGAAACTCAGTCTGAGGTTTTGAACCAAGGCTCTGATAACACTAAATGTAACCTCCCTAACCCGGCCTAAATGTTATAGCTAGATTAAGAAGGTTACATTAGCCACCGAAATGGCTAAGCTAACTTCCGTTACTTTTAAAGACCATAAATAAACTCATTTTAGAGAAAACCGTAGTTCTACTTTGAGTTAGCGTAAAAGCATTCATTCATTAGTTCATGTATACTTAGGATTCATTTCATTGTTGATAATGTTGTTTTAAAAAAACTGTTTGCTTGTCACTCTTCTTTAAAAAAAACTCGATGTTAAACTAATGCAGCGGAAAAACCATTTTTCAAGTCATTTTCGAAACTTAGTTGCCTTATTGATTTGTTTTTCAAAAATGGTTCCTTTGCAGTGGAATGGAAACTAGGGAACAATATCAAATTTTACTTAAGCTCGATATCATGCATTATTCGGTTATTATGCTTGAGTAATCCATGCATGCAAAAATCCCCAAAAGAAAAATTATCAAGCCACAGACCAGAAATAATTAAAAATTAAAAACTAAAACGAATAAAAACTTAATAATACTTATTAAGAATAGTATGAGGTCCAAGGTGATTCTTCGAATGCCAAATTTGGTCCTAATTTCGAGGTTTACCTAAAAAGTTAAACACTATTGGGGGTGAGCTTATGAAAAGCTCAGTGTGAGTCGAATAGTTATTTAAATAAACATAAATATCAAATACCGTGAAACATATTAACATTAAGAGAAAAAAACAGAACCATCATAGGAATTTTATATGATTACATAGCCTTTATCAAATTGATGTCAAACGGTGTATGAGCATGGGACATCATTCATTTGAGTAACAATCATTAATTTCGATACCATTCAATACAACACATATCATAAATCAATAACATCCAAAAATGTCGTAAGCATGATGCAATGCAAAAAGGTTCCTACCCATACCATCCGCTACACACCACGAGTTCCCTAGAACTCGTCATCCGAACTCCAAAACATTATGGGCTTAAGCCCGTTGTGGTTAAAACCACTGTTGACAATATGCAAAAAATTCTGCCAGTAAAAATGCAGACAAGGTGCCAATAAAAATGCGGTAAATCGTCATTCCCCTCGGTACTCTAGGTGCAGTGCACTAACTACGAATAATACGGACTTAATATGCCGCCGGTCCACGGAACTCTTCCGTCAACCACAAAATCTCAACCCAATGCATATGCAGTATGTCACACAATCTCATACCTAATCATATCTCAATACTTTTCACCATTCATTTGACATGCTCAGCATGTCCTCAATAATCACATACTTTCAGTAAATGGAAATAGTGTTCCAATCTTTCAAATTACCATTGTGTTGGTGTCAATCAATATCATTCAATTTCACATACTTTACAAATTTTCATTATGCATAAATAGCACCCTTTTTAGTACACAATATAACAAATATCTTATGCATTTAATTCATAAATAAGCTTAATATATCAACACATTATATCATTCAGTCAAACATTCTCATATCTCATAACTCAAATATGCAATTACAAACTCAATTAAACATTCATACTATCAAACTAGCAATTTTGCCAACATGTCAATCTTTTAAGGCTCGAAACATACCTGGTTCGGCCACTCACAAAATCAATAATTTGGCTATTAAGCCAATCTAATAAGCAAGCTAATTTATCAAATATAACATAATATTTAACATTTTCAAACGATTTTATGAGTTTAGGACTCACACCTTATTTTTCGCTTTCTCGCAACACCCTAGTGGATCTTTCAAATTTTCCTTAATAAACCTTTATACGATCCTAAACCAAACTTCAGTATAAATTCAATCAATTTACCACTTAACCATCTCACAATTACCCACTTAAGGATCAAACCAGTTGTCGAATTAATAACTATTTTACGAATTCAACTAGTTCGATTCCTTACCTTGTATCAATGCGAACCGTACATACAATCGTTCTTTGCCTTTACAGATGATTTGGGGTGTTTGGGTCAGCACCTAATTCAATAATATACTGGATAATAAGTATCCAATTAATGATTAATTTCTTTCATTTAATCACTTCATAACCTTTACCCAATAACTATGTCGAAATAACAAACTAGTTATCCTTAATTGCACTTATGTTTCACGATTTGTGGGATCCGATTGGGTAATTGATCAAGAACGTCTCTCCCTAATTAACATGCGATTAAAGGGTGATTAGGAGGGTTCAAGAACACAATTTAATGCTGGAAAAATATGGGCAAGACCCAAGAAACAAAACAACCCCCTTTCTTACACATAGGCGCATGCACCACCACCCATGGTGGCCAAAATTGGGGCTGAATTTTAAAATGGTTTGAGATCTCATTAAAATCTGGAAAAATACCTTTGAAATCATTTAAAATCCCCAAATTCCAAATATGGAAATTTTGGTTTTTAATTGACAAGACTAATCAAGATATTTAAGAGAAAAGAGATCTTACCCAAACTAGTTGAGAGAATAACACCTTCTTGGCAATGTTTGGGATCGATCATGGGATTCAAGATTTTAGATTTGGGGCTGATTTTAGATTTTAGAATAGGGTAGGGAAAATTTAATTAAAGGCTAAAAATATAATAAAAATTTGTATTTATACTTAGGGTTCAAGGGTATGGCTGGAACACATATTAAAAAAAGGATTTTGCAAAATTTAATTATTTCGCAAGGGAAATGATTCAAACTTGGGACCTCATTTAATTTTCATGCTTTTGCATTTATCAATTAACCACTAGGCTATTTCCATATTTTTTTTAAAATAATTTTGCAATGTTTATTTGAGGCAAAATTAGCAAAGTAATAAAAATTGTGACAGAGAAGGGATTTGAACTTGGGCTTCAAGGAATGGTTCACTAACACTTAACCCATGAGCCAATACCTCATTTATTCCTAAAAACGCATAGATAATCTCAAAAATTAGGGCATGACCACTCTCTCTCGATTCCTAAACCCGATTCTACTAACCCCTAATTTTTGGGATGCTATATGTATGAAATTAACAAGAAATTCCATCGGTTGCCTCCCATTAAGCGCCTTTCTTTAACGTCTTTGGCTAGACGTGACTCTGTCTTCACTCCTTGTATTTTTTACATTCTAATCGGATCGAGTCTAACTCATTAGTTTGAAAACCTTCATGAAAAGGATTCAAACGATGATCATTGACCTTGAAGATTTTATTGGTGTCCAGACTTTGAATTTCTACTGCACCGTGAGAAAACACGTTAGTGATAAGAAAAGGCCCTATCCATCTAGAGCATAATTTTCCAGGAAATAATCTCAAATGATATTTATAAAGCAACTATTTTTCCAAGATAGAATTTTTTCCTAGAAATCATTTGATCATGAAAGACCTTTCTCTTCTCTTTATAGATGGATGCATTTTCATATGCATTATCATATGCACACTTCAAGTGCTAGGGAAAAGGCTTCAAATCAAGTTTTGGTTCCTCAATTTTTTCTAATTCTTCAAGTTTGTAGCTCTTGTTGAGGATCACTCTCAAGTTATCTCCATTTGTCATTTCAGATACTTCCTACACCAAAGGGTCAATGACATCTAAATTAGATAAAGAACATGCATCACTAGGATATTTCGTGGCTTCATAAATATTAAATTTGATAACTTCCCTATCAAACTCCATAGAGAGAGTACCATTATGCACAATAATTATTTTTTTTTGATGTTTTAAAAAATTGCCTTCCTAGAAAAATCAAGTTAGGATTAGAAGAGTCTTCTTCTTCCATGTCTATGACGTAGAAATCTGTAGGAAAAACCAGTCCATTAATTTAAACCAAAACATCTTCCAAAACACTAGCTGGATACACATTTGATCTATCAACAAGTTGGATAATTACTTCAGTTTCTTTTAAATGGCCTATTCTATTAGCAGAATAAATAGAATGAGGCATAACATTAATAGAAGCACCTAAATCCAACATAGCGTTTTCAATTTTAACATTTCCAACTCGACATGGGATAGTGAACATTCTTGGATCCTTGGATTTTTTAGAGAGCTTCTGTAACACCCCTAACTAGTCTCTGTCGCTGGATTAGACTTACGGAGCATTACCAAACAATCAGGAATCAATTATCTATATAACATTAAAATAAATACATGAGATTTAAAACATATATATCATAGGCATTTCATCCCTAAATCGAGCCTTCAAGGCCCTAAAAATAGCTTTGAGGTAATTCGGGACTAATTTGAAACAAATCAAAAGTTTTAAGAAAAGTTGAAAAAAAAATTATAAAACAAGGGTCACACGACCGTGTGGTCAAGCCGTGTGAAATCACCCCAGGCCGTGTAACTTTCGAACAAGGGACACACAGCCGTGTTCCAGCCCGTGTAACTCATTAAGTAGCCCCACACGCCTGTGAGCTAGGTCATGTGCTAGGCCGTGTAACTCAGTGAGTAGCCCCACATGACCGCGTGCCAAGCTGTGTGCTAGGCCATGTAACTCACTAACTTGAACACAATGAATTCTGAAATGACACACAGCCGTGTGACAGCCCATGTCCCAAGCCGTGTGAACCTAAAATTTTACCTAAAATCAAACCATTTCATAACCAATTCAGGCATAACTACCCAATCCATTTATGCACACTTTCAAAGGACCTAATCATCATTTAAATACACATAACCATCCTATTTCAAACAACCGAAGTTGTAATAGCCCAATTTTTACCCTACTCGGAATAGTGGTTTCGGGACCACAAATTCGAGTTCAAAAATATTTTAATATTATTTTTCTGTGTTAATTATGTGTGAATTTACATGTGTGAAAGTTTCGTGAATTAATTTTATTGTTTGTGTGCTTAATTTAAGAAAAAGACTTAATCGCGTAAAATGTGAAATTGGCTAATTAATGTGTGAGTGCTAATTTGCTAATGTCTTTATCATGTGAAGTCCTTAATAGGTATATAGCCCACTATTAAAGTGAGTGCACGGCAATGGTCAAGAATGACCTTATAATATATGTTTCATATATTAATTACTAAAGGTTAATTAGGTAAAATAATAATGTTAATTTATGTCATAAAACATTAAAATAAACAAGCCATGTTCTCATCTTTCTTCACCGAAATTAGTAAATAAAAATTAGGTTTGAAAGCTTGAAACATTCGGCCATTTTTGAAGCTTGATTCAAGGTTAGTCTTTGTTCGGTTTTTGATAACTTTTACGTTTTTAAGATCGTTGCTTCGAGTACTACAAGACCAATGCTTGAAATTTTAAAATTGATGATGATTTTGTGTTTTTCCACTGATGATAGCTTGTGATTTTTTGTTGTTAGATGATAGATTATGAAAGATATGTTTTGAATTAACATGTTTTGTATTGGAAATTTTGATAATTTTGAGTAATTAGGACTAAATTGTAAAAATAATAAATTGAGAGACTAAAATGTGAAATAAATGAAATGTATGGACTTGTATGAGCATGGGTAACATTCGGCCTAAGCATGGTGTGTGCAAATTTTTCATGTTTTGTGTTTTATGCAATAGGGACTAAATTGCAAAAAGTGTAAAATGTCAGGGGCAAAATGGTAATTTTCCCATTTATGTGTTTTTAGACTAAATTGAATAGAATGGTGTTTAAATAAGTTTAATTTGAATATGTTTAGATCAAGAACCAAAGAAAACAGATTTGGACTGGGGGAAATAAAAAACAAACCAATAATCGTTTATTCCGTCCGTCGATATCCGAGGTAAGTCTATAAGCATTTCACATTGATAAAATTGAAATTATATAAATGTTATATGATGAATTGGAATTTTATGAATATATATATGTATTGCCGAATGTAATTAAGCTTGGGAGCTAAGTTACGAGTTCGATTCGATCGAGATTTGATGTCCGAAAGTCTCGTACGAACCATAGGAATAGCTAGGATACATATGTCATGGCATAGGATTTTCAATATGTGTTTTCGTGTAAGACCACGCCTGGGACGTTGGCATCAACTTGTGTTTACGTGTAAGACCATGTCTGGGACATTGGCATCGTATTTGATTCGTGTAAGACCCTGTCTGGGATAGTGGCATCGATATGTGATTACATGTAAGACCACGGCTGGGACGTTGGCATTGTACGAGCCTTCTGACTATCTGAGTATCCTTTTTTATTCCGAATGGTTCAACGGGCAATGATAATTTAAGATCGAGTGTAAATCAAGTTAAAAATGCTCAGGTATGTATTCATACTATGTTATGAAATTAAGGTAAGTTGGATACTTGAATTGATGATATGAGTTCATGTGAAATATGAATTATGAGATTGCGTAATTGAACATATATGTATTCGGCCTTTTTAATGTATATGTATTGAGGAAAGTGATGGTTAGCTATACTTCTAACACCCTAAATTTGGGCCTAGTAGAATTGGGCCTATTTGGCCTTGGGCATGGGAGCATTTAAAACTTTTGAGAATAAGAGAACTGCACAATTGCATGTTAGATCTGTTGGGTGGGTGATTTTAGAAGGTTAGGGGGCTTCTATGAAGTCCTGGGGTCAAGCCATATCATATGGAAAATTTTTATTTTTCGCATTAGGGGAACCATGACTCTTGGTTGTAAGCCTTTTAATTAATCGTGATTAAAAAGAGGCACAAAGAGGGCCTGATGTGGAGTGGTTGTGGCGTCACAGGTGTAGCAAGGAGAACAGAGGTTCAAGTCTTACTGCATGCAAAAGGGATTATTTATTTTACTCATGTGTGGGCAAGAGTTTGTGTTGGATTCGAACTCTGTGTTGGAGAGTTTGAATTGGTCAAGTGGGTGATTTAAGGAGTAGATTGTGAAGAGATAAGGGGTAGAAAATTGTGGACTTTGGGTGGGAAGAGTTGTGTTGTATAGGGACTTTGGGCACTCAGAAATTCAAAATTTTAGTGTGGTGGGGGAGTGAGTGCCGATTATTTCTCTCCATCTCGGCTTTTTAGCACTTTTTAGAGCCGGTTTTGCTAAGGGACTCTGGGGTTCTCTCGTTTCCTCTTTTGATTACTTATTCCGAGTCTATTTTTCTCCTTTTCATCTTGCTTCTTTATTCGAATATCTTTTTCTCTCAAGTCAGTCGATCTTAGCATTTTCCTCTCCTTGCATCTTGATTCTTCTTTTAGCCGAATGCATTTTCTTCCCTCCTTCGATTCTTTTTGTTAACGGATTTCCTTTCTCTCCATCTTGCTATTAAAACCGAATATTGCATCTTCTTCTCTCTGGTCGCCCTCAAACCGTTTCACCTATCATCTCTTCTTTTTGATAACCAGGACGAATTCTTCACCTCTCTCAAACTTTGTTCGGGTGGAGCAACTGTTTCTGGCAAATCGGTGAGTAGTTTGTTCAACTTCTGTTTGTTCTTTTTATTCTTTAAAGAGTATTACGTCTTCTATCTTCTGCGCTCTTCTAAGTCAATTCCTTCCTTCTTTTTATGGCCGAATCCTCCCTTCTCTTTGTAGGGTATGTTGATTCGTTTGATTCCTAGGTTTTCTCGTGGAATGAAGGAGTTGAGAGTGTTTTGAGATAGACGAAGCTTTTCTCTCATCACTCGATCAAGATACCCTTCAATGGGTTTGTTATCAATCTCCGTCAACGGTTTAAGCGGTCTAAACCGCGCTCGTTCAATCAAAGCAGGTATCGACATTGTTTGGTTTAAGTAATAGAAGAGAGTGTTTGGCTCTGTCATTAAGTGACTAATAGAATATCATTGTTAATTGTAGGTTCGGTGCTCGTGGGTTATTCACTCGATTTTGGTAAATAGGTGTGTAGCAATACCCTGTGACCGATAGTCGGAAAAAGAGACGAAAAGCGTGTGTACACACACACACCACTCCAAGTAGATCGATAAATGCCGAAAAGATGAAATATCAGAGAAAGATGCCACACGAGCGTTCGATCGCATGTGTGGTGGACCGAGCCCATGAATATGGGCATAAGATGGGTTGAAGCCACCATGAGCGTCCTCATGGGCTTAGGCCGTTTTTGGGCCAAATAGACCGGAATGGGCCGAGTGGGCCCAATGGGCCCGTGGGCCTTACGCGAGTAAATTTTATGGATGGATAGGAAATAATGAGCCGGCCATGACGATCACATGGCCAAAAGGCAGTTTTGGGTTAAATAGGCCACACAAGCATGTGGGCCCACTTGTGCCGAATATTGCGCTTTGGGCCCAAATACACCGTTTTGACCATATATGTTTTCTGTGTCGGTCGAGGCAACTGTAGACCTTCGAGAAGGTCATAAATTGACCGAAATACCCTCATAGGGTAAATGACCAAAATACCCGCATAGGGTAAATGACCGTTATGCCCCTGAAGGGCAAAATGACTAAAATGCCCCTACATGTTATATGATTGTAATTGTATGCTATTTATAGTATGTCTGCATTCATGTGATATTATGCTGCATGGAGGATGGGATTATTGATTTGGAGGAAGTGTATGATTTGTTAGGGTCGCATGGTCGCTGACGCATCGTGGATCCACCGATGGCTTTAAGCCGATTATGTGATTAGCGCTCTCTTTTGCAACATTGGTTAGTGTCGCAACCGGTGCTACATAAGGAGTGTAAGGATGGGAGGGTCGATTAAATTCCCACAGGAGTGCAGGGTTGGTATGGGCATTAATGCATTGCATACACTGGTTCTGTTATTGAGATGGGCTTAGGCCCAGATAGATGTGATCTGTGACATTGGATATGAGCTAAGGCCCAACTGAGGCTATTATGGGCTAAGGTTCAAATGCCATCGTTACTGTGTTGGGCTTAGGCCCACATTGATTACTGTAATGGGCTTAGGCCCGGATTGATGTGATGCATGGTTTATGATAGATGAGGGTTGTACACACTGATTTTTCATAAACTCACCCCCTTTTTTTATTTATTTTTTCATGTAATCCTCAGTAAGCGGTTCGACGTACTAGAGGACTCAGAGGTGGCCAGACTACGAACAACTTTACATTTTAGTATTCTATTTTACCTTACTTAAACTGCTTTCCTATTGGGTTGTAATAAGGCTTTTTTTAATTTCTGGTTTTTAATTTGGGATTTTCAGTTTAATGCGTTTTCTATCTGTTAAAAGTAGATCGCATTTTTCCAAAACAATAACTGTTTCCAAACACTACGCTCTACAACTTAATCTTTAAACATCACGTTTTCGTAAATCGGTTACTTTTAAACTTAGCTTCTGTAACTGGAAAGAAATTTTGGAATAAACTTAATAATTTTTCTATGTACCACGTTTTAAAAAAAACTAATAAAAAAACCAACGTAACTGAGATTTTACTCAAGCTTTTAATTAAGAAGGGTTTTCAATGAAAACATGGTTTTTGAAAAACACTCCAATGTGACACGCTAAATTCGAGCCTAACTTCTGGGTCGGGTTTGGGGTGTTACAATACTAATGTTTATTTAAGTTTTCAACCAAAGTGAAATTAATACAAAACATATATGTCTGGATATATGATATTAAGTTGGTAATGTGAATAAGTTGTTAATGATTTATTTTGGTTTGAATTGATTAATTTTAGTATAGATTTAAATGTTTCAATGCTTAAGACTTACTAAGCTGTGAAAGCTTACTGTGTGTATGTTTACTCTTTGTTTTATAGATTTTGGAAGTTGGTACGAGCTCGGGGATCGTTAGAGAAATCCGTCACACTATCGATCTCTATTTCGGTACCTTTAAAGCTTGAATTTTTGAACCTATGGCATGTATAGTCTAGAATTTGTTTTGGTTAGTTTTGAAGTTGTAATTATTAAGCCATGTGAAAATGGCTAAATATGATGTTTAAGTTTATGAAATTTTGGTCATGATATATATATGTGTGATATGCTTGGTATGATTTGCCATGGTGGTTTGATATAATTTGATTCAAGTAAATTAGGTATGGTTAATGAATGAGTTTTATTTTTTGGTTTATATACTTGAAATGATTGGTTTATAAGTAGGTATTGAGTAGTGAATGGTATTAAGGTTATTCAGCTATGTAATTAACTTATTTGGAAGTGCATTTTATGGTATAGTTTGTGTGTGAGGATGAACATATGTTTCGGTTTGAATAATATGATTTTGGTTGGACAAGTCTTGGATTTATGTTTCATGTAACTATAAGCTACGGGATAACTTTGATATGAATGGGGAAAATTAGTAAATATACATGAATCTTTTTTGATATGCTTTGATAAAGTATTGTTATGTGATTTGGTAAATGAGTGAATTCGGTTATGGCATCATAATGAAATGGTAAGTTTTGAAAAGTTTATACTTGGAAATACTAGTGTTGAGAATGAGATAAATGTGGCATAAGTTGTGTGTTTGATATGTTTATGTTTGGTTAGAAAATATGGAAATGTTGGTATGTTTTGGGTACTTTTGATGCTTATTTGTTCTTGTAGGTATAGCCTAATGTGTGGGTGGCAATTTGGCCTTGTAAATGACCTATAATTGCCCACACGGTTGAGCACAAGAACGTGTGGCTCAACCGTGTCCTTCGTGGTTAAAATTCGAAGCAAGTCAGGCTCGACCACGGGCTGGACACACGAACGTGTGACTGGCCTTGTGAAGCAGGTCAGGCTCGACCACGGGTGAGACACACGGGCGTGTCTGAGGCCGTGTGGTCAAGTCAGTATGTATGCCCTATTTTGGCACGGCTCGGGCACATGGGCGTGTCTGAGGCCGTGGGAGGCACACTACCTACCCACACGGGCGTGCGACCTCTATAACTTTGGAAAAAAATGTTTAATTTTCGAAAAAAAATTTATGATCCTAGTTTAGTCCCGACCCCTTTCTAATACATGATTAAGGTCTTGTAGACCTCATTAAGGGACTATATGTTTGTATTCTGCTATGATTTGACGATGATTTATATTATGATGTGAAATGTACATAAAAGTTTCTGATTGTTCGGTAATGCCTCTTAACCCTAAACCGGCAATGGTTATGGGTTAGGGGTGTTACATTTTATTGGTATCAGAGCTACAGTTTAGTCGATTCTAGGACTAACGTAGTGTAACACCCCATACACGATTCCGAGGCTAAAATTGGATACGAGACATTACTATGCTTGAACTTCCTTAAACATGTACTTACGGGCTATAAAATTTCGTTCCAAAAAAAAAACTTCTCTTTCTTAGTCAAATCATTCATATCGAGGGTCTATGAGGCCTTAAACTTGCATCCGGAAACTTTTATAGGCTAAAAGAAAATTTTCTTTAAAACAGGGGCCACACGCCCGTGTTGGTATAGGGACACGCCCGTGTACCCTTAAGACATGCCCGTGCCTTCTACCCGTGGTCGACACTGACTAATTCCACACGGCCTGGACACGCCCGTGCTTTCCACCCGTGGTCGGCACTGACTAAAATCACACTGCCATGGTACGCCCATGGCCCTAGCCCGTGTGTAAAACCTTAGCATTCTGACTTAACCACACGGCCTATACACACGCCCGTGTATCATGGCTGTGGGGAATTTATAATTTCATGAGTAAGGTGCAGAGTTCACACGGCCTGGGTACACGCCCATGGGCTAGCCGTGCCTCCCACACGGTTTAGACCCACGCCCGTGTGTCTAACTAAGTGGGCAATTAGTAGGCTATATACCAAGCCATTGCCACCTAAGGGTGCACACAAACATACCTCCACTCAGAACAATACAACTCCTAGCCCTTTTGCAAGTATAAGAACTCATCCAACATACACATTATTGAAATGAACATACAATTCATGAATTTCATCTTCATTAAACAAAAGAGTTGCCAAGTATTTGCCTAACTCATAGGGCCATTTACAAAATGACTTACATAACCAACACTTTAACTAACAATCACATCTTGACAAAATACACAAGTTCTATACATGCCATACTCAAAACAAGTCTAAGATTGTTATACCAAAGTGCTGTCGATAGTGTGATTTTCGAACTCCTGCAGTTACGATCCTCGAGTTACCATGGCAATACTACATGGAAGAAGGGCAATGAAAAAAAAGGGGTAAGCATAAAGCTTAGTAAGTTGCATGGAAATAAATAACAATTATAATACTCATAAAAATAATCCATCCACGGTATTGTCTAACCATACACAAATCAAGGATTCTTGCCATGCTTACTTACAATTGCCCTTATTTAGCACATACCGTGCCACACATCGCAATTGTTTCTTCGTGATCCAGTCACAAGTACCTGTATTCACTCATTCACATGACTTAAATATCATTCGCATCTCTACTTCTAAATTCATCTACTTATCCCACCACTCACAAGGGATAGTCAAAGACACGTGTTTATCGTCATTACTATAAACATAAAACTAATGCCACGTCCCCGAGGTGGTCTTACATAGAGTCTTCTCTAGATACCAATGTCATATCCCGGGCATGGTCTTATATGGAATTACCTCTAGGTGCCAATGCCATATCCCGGATATGGTCTAATATGGGATTACCTCTAGGTGTAACAATGCCATATCCCGGATATGGTCTTATACGATTTCCATGTTCATCACCAAAGCCATATCTCGAATATGGTCTTATACGGGATCTCAACTTGGTGCCGAGGCCATGTCCCGGACATGGTCTTATACGGGACCTTATTTATTTTATAATTCCATGATAGCATTTTCTATAATCAACATGGCCCAATTAGGACTCCAACATCTCATTCACATTAACTACTCAATTTAGTAATGCATTATGCTCTAATATAATGCCAAGCATTTCTCAACATGCTAATATGCATATTATTTAAGTCACATACAACTTACCTCGTTTTCAAAATGAGTTAGTTCTTCGATTCAGTCCACGACTTTATTCTTTCCCTGATCGAGGCGGATTCTCGTCTCCTCTTGCTATATAATAGAAAATTAGCTCATTTTAATCACTACATTAATATAAGCATCTCAATAATCATGCTTAAGCAAAATTACCATTTTGCCCCTAGACTTTAGCAAAATGACCATTTTTCCCCTAGGCTCGGAAATAAATTCTAATCACATTTCTACCTTCAACAAGCCTAGATAAAAATTTAATGCTCTTAAAGCTATCATCAAAAATTAATATTTCACATACTTACTACAAAATTTGTAACCTTTTCATCAAGGTCCTTATTAGTGTTTTCATGCTAACACCTTTCACAAAAGTTGTTCATGAAACAACTAAGACTCATTCTCTTCCATAAAAATGTAACAATAACTGAAATAGCTCTCATGGCAAAACCTTAAACTCTTTACCATATTTCACAATAGTCCCCTCATTTGAAAGCTTCAGCTTTAGGGGTTTCAAAAGTACAATTATTTTCAAGAAAAGTTCTCTAGAACACTTACTTGAATGGATGAGAGCTTGCTGAAATTTTGAGCATTCAAAACCCCTATTTGCTACAAATTTTTGGTGGAAGATGAAAGGAGAAAAGATGATATCTTTTTCTCTCCTTATTTTATTAATATTAGTGAAATAGGTCACCAACTATCACCAACTTTGACCAACATTGTCCATCTTTGTCTCCTATGGTCGGCCATGCTAAATTTGGGAGTATAATTGCCTTTTAAGGACCTCTAATTTACAATCTATGGCCATTTGGCACTTTTAGCTTATAGAATGGAACTTTTGCACTTTATGCGATTTAGTCCATTTTCGCGATTAAACACGAAATCACCAAAATTAAAGCATAAAAATTTTCATGTACATATGCTATCATGTTATAACTCATAATATATCATGAAAATAAATTTCTCAAATCTCAGATGAGTGATCCTGAGACCACTATTCTAACTATCCCCTAAATTGGGCTGTTACAAATCTCCCCCATTAAGGATTTTCGTCCTCGAAAATCTTACCAGTGAAGAGATTGGGGTATTGGTTTCTCATCGTTTCCTCGGACTCCCATGTAGCCTCTTCTATACCGTGCCTTTTCCAAAGGAATTTTACTATGGCTATGCTTTTGTTCCTTAACTGTTTGACTTCACGAGCCAAAATTCTAACTGGTTCCTCTCCATACGTTAAATCCAGTTGTATCTCTACCTCTGTCGGCTTTATAACATGTGAAGGGTCTGAACGGTATCGACGTAACATAGACACATGAAAGACGTTGTGGATTCTTTCCAGCTCAGGTGGAAAGGCTAACCGATAAGCTACCGGTCCTATCCTTTGGGTAACTTCGTAAGGTCCGATAAAACCCGGACTCAATTTGCCCTTCGGGCCAAATATGAGGACTTTCCTCCAAGGTGATACTTTCTAGAACACTTTATCACCGACTTTGAATTCTATTTCTTTCCTTTTTAAATCTGAATAGGACTTCTGTCTATCTGAGGTGACTTTCAAACAGTCACGTATCACTTTTACTTTATCTTTAGTTTCCTTAACCAAGTCAACCCGTGTATCTGTTTCTCTCTGAGTTCAGACCAATACAAGGGCGTTCGACATTTACGCCCATACAATGCCTCATAAGGTGCCATCTTCAAACTTGATTGAAAGCTGTTGTTGTAGGCAAATTCCACCAATGGTAAGTATTTCTCCCAATTACCATGGAATTCCAAAACACAACACCGAAGCATGTCTTCTAGTATCTGAATTACCCTCTCTCACTGTCCATCAATTTGTGGATGGAAAGCTGTACTGAAACTCAATTTCATGCCTAATCCTTCTTGTAGCTTTTTCTAAAACCGTGACGTGAATCTCGGATATCTATCTGAAATGATCGACAACGGTACACCATGAAGTCTTACTATCTCAGACATATACAAATCTGCCAATTTATCGAGCGAATAGTCGACTCACACTGGTATAAAGTGGGCTGACTTATTGAGTCTATCAACCACTACCCATACTGCATCTTTCTTCTTTGGAGTCAATGGTAAACCCGTCACGAAGTCCATAGCAATACGGTCCCATTTCCATTCAGGAACCATAATGGGCTGAAGTAAACCCGAAGGTACTTGATGTTTAGCCTTCACTTGTTGACAAATTAGGCATTTCAATACAAACTCGGAAATATCTTTCTTCATACCAAGCCACCAGTACCATTTCCTCAAATCATGGTACATCTTTGTACTGCCTGGGTGTACATTCAAACATCCGTTATGTGCTTCATGCAAAATTTTGCGAATAAGTTCATCATTCCTGGGTACACAGACTCTATCTCAAAATATTAGACATCCATCAAGATTTACTCGAAAGTCTGTCTCAACGCTCGACTCTCATAAAACTCTCTTGGCTTGCAAACTGTTATCATCCTTCTGAGCTTCACAAATCTCCTGGAGAAACAATGGTTTAGCCTCAACTCGCTAAAAACAGAACCATCATCTAGCAAGGTCATCTCGAGTATTCATGGCTTTTAGTACAAACAAAGATTTTCTGCTCAAAGCGTCGGCGACTACATTTGCTTTTCCCGGATTGTAGTCAATTACCAACTCATAATCTTTGATCAGCTCTAACCACCTTTGTTGCCTCAAATTCAATTCCTTTTGAGTCATCAAATATTCTAGGCTCTTGTGGTCAGTGAAAATCTGACACCTTTCACCATATAAATGATGTCTCCAAATTTTCAACACAAACACAATTGCGGCCAATTCTAAATCATGAGTCGGGTAGTTCTTCTCGTGCGACTTCAACTGTCTAGAGGCGTATGCAATCACTTTACCCTCTTGCATAAGTACACAACCCAACCCGTTCAAGGACGTATCACTATAAACCACAAATTCTTTTCCCGGTTCTGGTTGCACCAAAATAGGAGCCTCGATCAACAATGTGTCTTCGGGCTCAAAACTCATGTTGACACTTTTCCGTCCAGTTGAACTTTACATCTTTCTGCAAAAGTCTCGTCATCCGGGTAGCTATCATGGAAAACCCCTTGACAAAACACCTATAATAGCCTGCTAGGCCTAGAAAACTCCTCACTTCAGTTACGCTCATCGGCGATTTCCATTCGATAATTGCCGAAATCTTACTCGGGTCGACTCTAATCCCTTCTCCAGAGACAATATGCCCCAAAAATCCCACTTCCTTGAGCCAAAATTCACTCTTACTGAATTTGGCATACAATTGTTTTTCTCTCAAAACTTGTAGAACCATACTCAAATGCTCTGCATGATCGTTCTTATCTTGAGAGTAGATCAGTATGTCGTCGATAAAGACCACAACAAACCTATCCAACTACGGTCGAAAAATGCGATTCATCAAATCCATGAAAATAGCGGGGGCATTTGTTAGACCAAAAGGCATGACCAAAAATTCATAGTGGCCGTACCTAGTTCTAAATGTGGTTTTTGGCACATCCGAGTCCTTGACTCTCAACTGATAGTACCCTGACCTTAGATCTATCTTGGAAAATACTGTAGCTCCCTTCAATTGATCAAATAGATCGTCGATCCTCGGCAATGGGTATTTATTCTTCACTGTCACCTTGTTGAGTTGCCGATAGTCTATACATAATCTCATGGATCCATCTTTCTACTTCACAAATAGGACGGGTGCACCCCACGGAGAAAAACTCGGCCTCGCAAAACCTTTATCTGTTAATTCTTGCAATTGTGCTTTCAACTCTTTCAGTTCGGTTGGGGCCATTCTATAGGGAGCGATAGAAATAGGGGTAGTACTCGGAGCTAATTCAATCCTAAATTCAATCTCTCTATCCGGTGGTAGCCCAGGCAACTCTTTTGGGAAAACATCTAGGTACTCGTATACTATGGGTACTCACTCAATTTTCAACTCAGTCTCTTTAGTGTTCAACACAAAGGCAAGATAAGCCTCATACCCCTTCCTTAGGTACCTCTGAGCTGACAGGGTCGATACCACTATTGGTGACCTATCCGGCTTATCTGATTCAACACGAATAAAATTACCATTTTCATCTCTCAACTTGATATGCTTCGTCCCACAATTCACAATTACACTATTGGTAACTAACCAATCCATCCCGAGAATGACATCAAATTCATCAAACGGTAATAACATAAGATCGACCGGGAAACAATGACCCTTAATCATCAAAGGGCACCCTTTGCAAACTCTATCAACCAACACACACTTGCCTAGAGGATTAGACACTCTAATAATGAATTCGGTAGACTCTATAGGCATGCTCATGCCAGAGACTAATTTCATGCATATGTATGAGTGACTAGATCCCGGGTCAATTAAACCTATAACACGAGTATTATGGAGAGAAAAGATACCCGTGATCACGTCGGGGGAAGATGCCTCTTTACGAGCACGAATGGCATATGTCCTCGCCGATGCTCTACCCTCAACTTTAGCAGCTTGCTCTCTAGGTGGATTTTTTCTCCCCATCTCAATCCCTGGGTTTCTCAATGGTCTTCCCCTTGTGGTACTTCCCAATCTCGCATTCTGAGGCCTTCCTTTCACGTCTACCTCGGGACAGTTTCTGATAAAATGGTCTAAAGACCCACATCTAAAACAAGCTTTCTCATTAGCTCTACACTCACAAGAATGGTGCCTACCACACTGAGGGCATTCAGGTCTATTTGGTCAAACGTTGCCCACACTAGCAACTGATGTAGTGTGCCCTTTCGATCCGGAGAGTCGCTTGCCTTTATTTCGGGTTGAAAACCCCTCTGAAGTGACTAATCGAGTAGTGAAATCCCTTGATTTCTTAGATGAGGATTGGTGAGACTTGTTCAGTTGTCTCTTCCTCGAGTCACAAGACTCGTATTCAGCTCTTCTCTTCTCTTTAGCCAACTCTTTGGCTTTACAGGCCCTATCCACCAACACTACAAACTCCTTTAATTCGAGAACTCCCACGTACAGGCGGATATCTTCATTCAGTCCGTCCTCAAATCTCTTGCACATGATGGCTTCCGTAGGCACGCACTCTCGTGCATACTTGCTAAGCCTTACGAACTCCCGTTCGTAGTCGGTTACTAACATACGGCCTTGCTTCAATTCCAAGAACTCCTTTCTCTTGTGGTCGATGAATCGCTGGCTGATATACTTCTTCTTATATTCCTCTTGGAAGAGTTCCCAACTAACTCTCTCCCTTGGTACTACCGACACCAGGGTGTTCCACCATCGGTAGGCTGAATCTCTCAGGAGAGACACCACACACTTTAAGCACTCCTCAGGCGTGTAGGATAACTCATCAAATACCCGAATGGTATTCTCGAGCCAGAATTCCACTTTCTCTGGGTTATCATCCTTATTCGCCCGAAATTCCTTGGCTCCTTGCTTCTGGATCTTATCCACCGAAGGTCTTTCTCTTCTCACCACCTCAACTACTTGAGGGGCTACTGGAGCGGGTTGAGGAATTGGTGGGGGCGGAGGGGGTTGAGCGTTAGAATTTGCTCGGATATACTCAATATACCAGTTGCTCATCATATGGAGAAAGGCTTCTCAAGCCTCTTCCCCCTGACTCAAAGTCTCAGGTCTACTATTAGCTGGCGCGGTCCCTTGAGCGGGAGCCGGCGCATTACTCGCAGCGTCATCGGCTGCAGTTCGGTCTGGATCAGAATCCATCTACTACATAAAAAACAATTTTATACGTCAGGAGCTGTCACACCATCATTACTCATACACTCTTACATATGGCATGTATAGCTAGACTCATACTTACGCTACGTTAGTCCTAGAATCGGCTAAACCGTAGCTCTGATACCAATAAATGTAACACCCCATACCCGATTCTGAGGCTAAAATCATATACGAGACATTATTATGCTTGAGCTTCCTTAAACATGTACTTATGGGCTATAAAATTTCGTTCCAAAAAAAAACTTCTCTTTCTTAGTCAAATCATTCATATCGAGGTTCTATGAGGACTTAAACTTGCATCCAGTAACTTTTACAGGCTAAAAGAAACTTTTCTTTAAAATAGGGACCACACGCCCTATTGGTATAGGGACACGCCCGTGTACCCTTAAGACATGCCCGTGCCTTCTACCCGTGGTCGACACTGAATAAATCCACACGACCTAGACACGCCCGTGCTTTCCACCCATGGTCGGCACTAACTAAAATCACACGGCCATGGTACGCCCGTGGCCCTAGCCCGTGTGTAACACCTTAGCATTCTGACTTAACCACATGGCCTATACACACGCCCGTGCATCATGGCCGTGGGGAATTTAAAATTTCATGAGTAAGGTGCAGACTTCACACGGCCTGGGTACACGCCCATGGGCTAGCCGTGCCTCCCACACGGTTTAGACCCACGCCCGTGTGTCTAACTAAGTGGGCAATTAGTAGGCTACATACCAAGCCATTGCCACCTAAGGGTGCACACAAACATACCTCCACTCAGAACAATACAACTCCTAGCCCTTTTGCAAGTATAAGAACTCATCCAACATAAACATTATTGAAATGAACATACAATTCATGAATTTCATCTTCATTAAACAAAAGAGTTGCCAAGTATTTTCCTAACTCATAGGGCCACTTACAAAATGACTTACATAACCAACACTTTAACTAACAATCACATCTTGACAAAATACTCAAGTCCTATACATGCCATACTCAAAACAAGTCTAAGATTGTTATACCAAAGTGCTGTCGATAGTGTGATTTCTGAACCCCTGCAGTCACGATCCTCAAGTTACCTTGGCAATACTACAAGGAAGAAGGGCAATGAAAAAAAAGGGGTAAGCATAAAGCTTAGTAAGTTGCATGGAAATAAATAACAATTATAATACTCATAAAAATAATCCATCCACGGTATTATCTAACCATACACAAATCAAGGCTTCTTGCCATGCTTACTTACAATTGCCCTTATTTAGCACATACCGTGCCACACATCGCAATCGTTTCTTCGTGATCCAGTCACGAGTACCTGTATTCATTCATTCACATGACTTAAATATCATTCGCATCTCTACTTCTAAATTCATCTACTTATCCCACCACTCACAAGGGATAGTCAAAGACACGTGTTTATCGTCATTACTATGAACATAAAACCAATGCCACGTCCCCGAGGTGGTCTTACATGGAGTCTTCTCTAGATACCAATGCCATATCCTGGACATGGTCTTATATGGAATTACCTCTAGGTGCCAATGCCATATCCCGAATATGGTCTTATATGGGATTACCTCTAGGTGTAAAGATGCCATATCCCGAATATGGTCTTATACGATTTCCATGTTCATCACCGAAGCCATATACCGGATATGGTCTTATACGGGATCTCAACTTGGTACCGAGGCCATGTCTCGGACATGGTCTTAGACGGGACCTTATTTATTTCATAATTCAATGATAGCATTTTCTATAATCAACATGGCCCAATTAGGACTCCAACATCTCATTCACATTAACTACTCAATTTAGTAATGCATTATGCTCTAATATAATGCCAAGCATTTCTCAACATGCTAATATGCATATTATTTAAGTCACATACAACTTACCTCGTTTTCAAAATGAGTTAGTTCTTCGATTCAATCCACGACTTTATTCTTTCCTCGATCGAGGTGGATTCTCGTCTCCTCTTGCTCTATAATAGCAAATTAGCTCATTTTAATCATTACATTAATATAAGCATCTCAATAATCATGCTTAAGCAAAATTACCATTTTGCCCCTAGACTTTAGCAAAATGACCATTTTTCCCCTAGGCTCGGAAATAAATTCTAATCACATTTCTACCTTCAACAAGCCTAGATAAAAATTTAATGCTCTTAAAGCTATCATCAAAAATTAATATTTCACATACTTACTACAAAATTTGTAACCTTTTCATCAAGGTCCTTATTGGTGTTTTCATGCTAACACCTTTCACAAAAGTTGTTCATACAACAACTAAGACTCATTCTCTTCCATAAAAATGTAACAATAATTGAAATAGCTCTCATGGAAAAACCTTAAACTCTTTACCATATTGCACAATAGTCCCCTCATTTGAAAGCTTAAGCTTTAGGGGTTTCAAAAGTACAATTATTTTCAAGAAAAGTTCTCTAGAACACTTACTTGAATGGATGAGAGCTTGCTAAAATTTTGAGCATTTAAAACCCCTATTTGCTGCTAATTTTTGGTGGAATATGAAAGGAGAAAAGATGATATCTTTTTCTCTCCTTATTTTATTAATATTAGTCAAATAGGTCACCAACTATCACCAACTTTGACCAACATTGTCCATCTTTGTCTCCTATGGCCGACCATGCTAAATTTGGGGGTCTAATTGCCTTTTAAAGACCTCCAATTTACAATCTATGGCCATTTGGCACTTTTAGCTTATAGAATGGAACTTTCACACTTTATGCGATTTAGTCCATTTTCGCGATTAAACACGAAATCGCTAAAATTAAAGCATCAAAATTTTCATGTACATATGCTATCATGTTCTAACTCATAATATATCATGAAAATAAATTTCTTAAATCTTGGATGAGTGATCCCGAGACCACTATTCTGACTAGCCCCTAAATCGGGCTGTTACACGTAGCGCGTGTGAGTCTAGCTATACATGCCATATTTTATACTACGATAGTGTGATGATTCCTGACATTTGAAAATGTGTTTTCGAATAGTAAATGGATCCTGATTGAGTCGTAGCTGATGATGTCGAGAGTATAACGCTCGCTCCCGCTCAAGGGACAGCGCCGGTTGATTCTCGACTGACTTCGAGTAACCAAGAGGGAGAGGCTAAACATGCCTTTAACCAAATGATGAACAATTGGTTTACTCAGTATATCCGGATGAATCCGACTGTTCCACAACCTCCTACCCCACTGATTCCCCCTCAAATACCTATAATGCCGCAAGTTACTGATCCGGTGCGATTGAACAAGCCACCGGTTGATAAAGTCAGAAAATATGGGGCTGAAGAATTCAAAGCCACTAATGATGATGATGCTGAGCGAGCTGAATTCTGGCTCGATAATACTATCCGTGTGTTTGATGAGCTATCTTGTACCCCTGACGAGTGTTTAAAATGTGTTATATCTTTGTTACGGGCCACCGCATATCACTGGTGGAATATGCTAGTATCGGTGGTTCCGAAAGAGTGAGTGACCTGGGAATTCTTTCAGACTGAATTCTGTAAGAAATACATCAGCCAGAGATTTATCGACCATAAACGCAAAGAATTTCTTGAGTTGAAATAGGGTCGGATGACCGTGACAGAGTATGAGAGAAAATTTGTGAGACTCAGTCGGTATACCCGAGAGTGTGTTTCGACCAAAGCCATAATGTGTAAAATATTTGAAGATGGGCTGAACGAAGATATTAAACTGTTAGTTGGCATACTTGAGATAAAAGAGTTCGTTGTACTTATCGAGCGAGCATGCAAAGCCGAAGAGGTCGGGAAAGAGAAAAGAAAAGTTTATTTTGAAGCCAGAGATTCCCGTAAGAGATCATCGAGTAAGACATTTTAGTCAGTATGAAAGAGATCCAGAGATGATTTTATCCGTTCAAAGGCTACTGCGGGTTATTCTAGACGTGATCGGGATAGACCACCTGTGAGTTCGAGTGCTACCTCAGTAGCTAGTGTTGGTAATGTCAGATCGAATCAGCCTAAGTGCAAACACTATGGTAAATGACATCTCGGTAGCTGTAGATTGGTTGATCGGGCTTGTTTTAAATCTGGATTGATGGATCATTTCATTCGTGAGTGCCCAGAGTTAGCGGAGTAAAATACAGTACAGAATACGAGACTTAGTAACATGTCAGCTCGAGGTATACCACCCAGAAACACGGGTAATGTGAGTAGCGGTCAGAAAGGGACTAAAGACACAGCGGTTAGATCTGAGGCTCGCGCACCTGCCAGAGCTTATGCTATTCATGCTCGGGAGGAGGCTTCATCCCCAGACATTATTACTGGTACTTTCACTCTCTGTGATACTAGTGTTGTTGCATTGATTGATCCTATTTCGACTCATTCTTATGTATGTGAGACTTTAGTATCTAGTAAAACTTTTCCTGTAGAGTCCACTGAGTTTGTGATTAAAGTATCGAACCCCTTAGGCCAGTGTGTTTTGGTTGATATAGTGTGCAAGAATTGTCTTTTGATGATTCAAGATTCATGTTTTCTGGTTGATTTGATGTTGTTGCCATTCGATGAGTTTGATATAATTCTGGGTATGGATTGGCTAACTCTGCATGATGCTATTGTGAACTGCAAACGTAAGACTATTGATTTACGGTGCCAGAATGATGAGATTATTCGGATTGAATCTAATGATCTGAATGGTTTACTAGCAGTGATATCTTCGATGTTAGCTCAGAAATATGTAAGAAAAGGTTGTGAAGCTTACTTTGCATATGTGCTTGATAGTAAAGTAACCGAAAGAAAGATTGAATAAGTACCAATTGTGTGCGAGTATTCGGATGTGTTTTCTGAAGAATTACTGGGTTTGCCACTGATTCGAGAGGTAGAGTTTGGTATTGAGTTAGTTCCGGGGATGACTCTGATTTTGATAGCTCCATACATAATGGAACCTACGGAATTAAAAGAATTGAAAGCTCAGTTGCAAGAGTTGACAGATAGAGGTTTTGTGCGACCGAGTTTCTCTCCCTGGGGTGCACCAGTTTTATTTTTGCAAAAGAAAGACGGAACTATGAGAATGTGTATCAACTACATACAGCTCAATAAGGTGACTATAAAGAATAAGTATCCGTTGCCACGGATTGACGATCTGTTCGATCAGTTGAAAGGGGCTACAGTGTTTTCAAAAATAGATTTGAGATCAGGTTACTATCAGTTGCGAGTTAAAGACTCTGATGTGCCAAACACTGCTTTCCGAATGAGGTACGGACACTATGAGTTTTTGGTTATGCCTTTCGGACTTACTAATGCACCTGTTGTTTTCATGGATTTGATGAATCGGATCTTCAGACGGTATCTGGATCGATTTGTGGTAGTATTCATAGATGACATTTTGATCTACTTCCGTGATGAAACCGAGCATGCCGAACATCTGAGAGTTATGTTACAGACTTTGCGAGATAAACAGTTGCATGCAAAGTTTAGTAAATGTGAGTTCTAGTTACGAGAAGTCAGTTTTCTGGGACATATTGTATCAGCATCAGGTATTAGGGTTGACCCGAATAAGGTTTCAGTAATTCTAGATTGGTAGCCTCCTAAAAATGTATCCTAGGTCCGAAGCTTTCTGGGATTAGCTGGTTACTATAGACGGTTTGTAAAAGGTTTCTCTATGATTGTAACTCCGATGAAGCGACTACTTCAGAAAGATATTAAGTTCGAGTGGTCAGAAAAGTGCCAGAAAAGTTTTGATCAGTTGAAAACTTTGTTAACCGAAGCTCCAGTGCTAGTTCAGCCAGAATCGGGTATAGAATTTGTCATTTATAGTGATGCATCTTTGAATGGTCTGAGCTGTGTTTTAATGCTGGAAGGCAAAGTCATAGCTTATGCCTCGAGATAGTTAAAGCCGCACGAAAAGAACTATCCGACACACGATTTTGAATTGGCAGCTATTGTGTTTGCATTAAAGATTTGGCGCCACTATCTGTTTGGTGAGAAATGTCATGTTTATTCTGATCACAAAAGCCTGAAGTATTTGATGACTCAGAAAGATCTGAATTTGAGACAACGTCAATGGTTAGAGTTGTTAAAAGACTACGAGCTTGTGATTGACTATCATCCTGGAAAGGCTAATGTTGTTGCTGATGCTTTAAGCTGAAAATCAATGTTTGCTTTACGTGCAATGAATGCGTATATGACTATGTCTGATGATGGTTCGATAATAGCTGAATTAACAGCAAGACCATTATTTGTTTAACAAATTTGTGATGCTTAGAAAGTTGATAGTGATTTGTTAGCAAAGTGAGCTCAATGTGAATCGAATGTTGAATCTGAGTTTTGAGTTGATACTGATGGTTGTTTGAGGTTTAGAAATCGAATATGTGTTCCGAGAAATTCAGAGTTGATCCAGATGATTTTGAACGAAGCTCATAGTAGTCGATTATTTGTTCATCCGGGTAGTACGAAAATGTATAATGATTTGAAACAACTTTACTGGTGGCATGGTATGAAACGAGACATTTCTGAATTTGTTTCGAAATGTTTAGTCTGTCAGCAAGTAAAAGTCGAACATCAGGTACGTTCTGGATTGCTTCAACCGATCATGATACCTGAGTTGAAATGGGACAGAGTCACGATGGATTTTGTATCTGGTTTACCGTTGACACCGAGCAAGAAAGATGCAATCTGGGTTATTGTGGATAGATTGACTAAATCGGCTCACTTTATTCCGTTTCGTACAGATTTTTTGCTTGATAAGCTGGCTGAATTATATGTTTCTCAAATTGTGAGATTACACAGTGTGCCTATTTCTATTGTCTCAGAAAGAGATCCGAGATTTACATCACGGTTTTCGAAGAAATTGCAAGATGCACTAGGTACGAAATTACATTTTAGCACAGCTTTCCATCCGGAAACAGATGGTCAGTCTAAACGAATCATTCAGATACTTGAGGATATGTTGAGATGTTGCATTCTCGAGTTCGAAGGTACGTGGGAACGATACTTACCTTTGATTGAATTTACGTATAATAATAGTTTTCAATCGAGTATCAAAATGGCACCTTACGAGGCTTTGTACGGTCATAAATGTCTAACACCTTTGTATAGGACTGAGCTCAGTGAAAGTAAGATACACGGGGTCGATTTAATCAAAGAGACTGAACAGAAAGTGAAAGTGATTCGCGATAATTTGAAAGCCGCATCAGATCGTCAAAAGTCATACGCAGATTTAAAACGTAAGGATATTGAGTTTCAAATCGGGGATAAAGTGTTTTTGAAAGTCTCATAGTGGAAGAAGATACTGAGATTTGGTCGTAAAGGCAAGTTAAGTCTGAGATATATTGGGCCGTATGAGATTATAGAGCGTATCGGGGCGGTTGCTTACAAGTTTTTGTTGCCACCTGAGCTAGAAAAGATCCACAATGTATTCCATGTTTTGATGCTTCGTCAATATCGATCTGATCCCTCACATGTGATTAGTCTGACCGAGATTGAGATTAAGCCCGATATAACATATGAAGAAGAACTGATTCACATTCTGGCTCGCGAGGTTAAAGAATTGCAAAATAAGAAAATTTGGTTAGTTAAAGTACTGCGGCATAAACATGGAGTTGAGGAAGCAACTTGTAAGCCAGAGGATGCAATGAGAGAGCGTTATCCGAACCTATTCACCGGTAAGATTTTTGGGGACGAAAATCCCTAAGGGGGAGAGTTGTAACAGCCCGATTTTTTACCCTAATAAGAATAGTGGTTTCGGGACCACAAATCCAAGTTAAAAATATATTTTAATATTATTTTTTTATGTTAATTATGTGTGAATTTACATGTGTGAAAGTTTCATGATTTAATTTTATTGTTTGTATGCTTAATTTGAGAAAAAGACTTAATCGCGTAAAATGTGAAATTGGCTAATTAATGTGTAAGTGCTAATTTGCTAATGTCTTTATAATGTGAAGTCCTTAATAGGTATATAGCCCACTATTAAAGTGAGTGGACGGCAATGGTCAAGAATGACCTTATAATATATGTTTCATATATTAATTACTAAAGGTTAATTAGGTAAAATAATAATAATAATGTTAATTTATGTCATAAAACATTAAAAATAAACAAGCCATGTTCTCATCTTTCTTCACCGAAATTAGAAAAGAAAAATTAGGTTTGAAAGCTTGAAACATTCGACCATTTTTGAAGCTTGATTCAAGGTTTGTCTTTGTTCGATTTTTGATATTTTTTACATTTTTGAGATTGTTGCTTCGAGTACTACAAGACCCATACTTGAATTTTTAAAATTGATGATGATTTTGTTGTTTGCCATTGAGGATAGCTTCTGATTTTTTGTTGTTAGATGATAGATTATGAAAGATATGTTTTGAATTAACATGTTTTGTATTGGAATTTTTGATGATTTTGAGTAATTAGGACTAAATTGTAAAAATATTAAATTGAGGGACTAAAATGTAAAATAAATGAAATGTATGGACTTGTATGAGCATGGGTAACATTCGGCCTAAGCATGGTGTGTGCAAATTTTTCATGTTTTGTGTTTTATGCAATAGGGACTAAATTGCAAAAAGTGTAAAATGTCAGGGGCAAAATGGTAATTTGCCCATTTATGTGATTTAGACTAAATTGAATAGAATGGTGTTTAAATAAGTTTAATTTGAATATGTTTAGATCAAGAACCAAAGAAAATAGATTTGGATCGGGGGAAATAAAAAATAAACGAATAGTCGTTTATTCCATCCGTCGATATCCGAGGTAAGTCTATAAGCATTTCACGTTGATAAAATTGAAATTATATAAATGTTATATGATGAATTGGAATTTTATGAATATATATATATATATGTATTGCCGAATGTAATTAAGCTTGGGAGCTAAGTTACGAGTTCGATTCGATCGAGATTTGATGTCCGAAAGTCCCGTACGAACCTTAGGAATGGCTAGGATACATATGTCATGACATAGGATTTTCGATATGTGTTTTCGTGTAAGACCACATCTAGGACGTTGGCATCGACTTGTGTTTACGTGTAAGACCATGTCTGGGACATTGGCATCGTATTTGATTCATGTAAGACCCTGTCTGGGACAGTGGCATCGATATGTGATTACATGTAAGACCACGTTTCGGACGTTGGCATTGTACGAGCCTTCCGACTATCCGAGTATCCTTTTTAATTCTGAATGGTTCAACGGGCAATGATAAATTAAGATCGAGTGTAAATCAAGTTAAAAATGCTCAGGTATGGATTCATACTATGTTATGAAATTAAGGTAAGTTGCATACTTGAATTGATGATATGAGTTCATGTGAAATATGAATTATGAGATTGCCTAATTGAACATATATGTATTCGGCCTTTTTAATATATATGTATTGAGGAAAGTGATGGTTAGCTATACTTGTAACACCCTGAATTTGGGCCTAGTAGATTTGGGCCTATTGGGCCTTGAGCATGGGAGCGTTTAAAACTTTTGAGAATAAGAGAACGGCACAACTACATGTTAGATCTGTTGGGTGAGTTATTTTAGAAGGTTAGGGGGCTTCTATTAAGTCCTGGGGTCAAGCCATGTCAAATGGAAAATTTTTATTTTTAGCATTAGGGGAACCATGACTCCTGGTTGTAAGACTTTTAAGTAATTGTAATTAAAAGGAGACACAAAGAGAGCCTGTGGTGGAGTGGTTGTGGCATCACAGTTGTGGCAAGGAGAACAGAGGTTTAATTCTCACTGCATGCAAAAGGGATTATTTATTTTACTCATGTGTGGGCAAGAATTTGTGTTGTATTCGAACTCTGTGTTGGAGAGTTTGAATTGGTCAAGTGGGTGATTTAAGGAGTAGATTGTGGAGAGATAAGGGGGAGAAAATTGTGGACTTTGGGTGGGAAGAGTTGTGACGTATAGGGACTTTGGGCACTCGGAAATTCTGAATTTTAGTGTGGTGGGGGAGTGAGTGCCGATTCTTTCTCACCATCTCGGGTTTTTAGCACTTTTTGGAGCCAGTTTTGCTAAGGGACTCTAGGGTTCTCTCGTTTCCTCTTTTGATTGCTTATTCCGAGTCTATTTTTCCCCTTTTCATCTTGCTTCTTTAGTCGAATATCTTTTTCTCTCAAGTCTGTCGGTCTTAGCATTTTCCTCTCCTTGCATCTTTATTCTTCTTTTAGCCAAATGCACTTTCTTCCCTCCTTCTATTCTTTTTGTTAACGGATTTCCTTTCTCTCCATCTTGCTATTAGGACTGAATACTGCATCTTCTTCTCTCTGTTCGCCCTCAAACCGTTTTGTCTATCATCTCTTCTTTTTGATAACCAGGCTGAATTCTTCACCTCTCTCAAACTTTGTTCGGGTGGAGCAACTGTTTCTGGAAAATCGGTGAGTAGTTTGTTCAACTTCTGTTTTTTGTTTTCATTCTTTAAAGAGTATTACTTCTCCTCTCTTCTGCGCTCTTCTAAGCTGATTCCTTCCTTCTTTTTATGGCCGAATCCTCCCTTCTCTTTGTAGGGTATGTTGATTCGTTTGATTCCTAGGTTTTCTTGTGGAATGAAGGAGTTGTGAGTGTTCTGAGATAGGCGAAGCTTTTCTCTCATCACACGATCAAGATACCCTTCAAGGGGTTTGTTATCAATCTCTGTCAACGGTTTAAGCGGGCTAAACCGCGCTCGTTCAACCAAAACAGGTATCGACATTGTTTGGTTTAAGTAATAGAAGAGGGTGTTTGGCTCTGTCATTAAGTGACTAATAGAATATCGTCATTAATTGTAGGTTCGGTGCTCGTGGGTTATTCACTCGATTTTGGTAAACAGGTGTGCAGCAATACCCTGTGATCGATAGTCGACAAAAGAGCCGAAAAGTGTGTGTACACACACATACCCCACTCCAAGTAGATCGACAAATGCCGAAAAGCCGAAATATCAGAGAATGATGCCACACGAGTGTTCGATCGCACATGTGGTGGACCGAGCCCATGAATATGGGCGTAAGATGGATTGAGGCCACCATGAGCGTCCTCATGGGCTTAGGTCGTTTTTGGGCCAAATAGACCGGAATAGGTCGAGTGGGCCCAATGGACCCATGGGCCCTGCGCGAGTAAATTTTGTGGATGGATAGGAAATAATGAGCCGGCCATGACGATCACATGGCCAAAAGGCAGTTTTGGGTTAAATGGGCCACACGAGCGTGTGGTCCCACTTGGGCCGAATATTGGGCTTTGGGCCCAAATACACCGTTTTGACCATATATGTTATCTGTGTCGCTTGAGGCGACTCTAGACCTTCGGGAAGGTCATAAATTGACCGAAATACCCCCATAGGGTAAATCACCTAAATACCCGCATAGGGTAAATGACCGTTATGCCCCTGAAGGGCAAAATGACTAAAATACCCCTATATGTTATATGATTGTTATTGTATGCTATTTATAGTATGTTTGCATTCATGTGATATTATGCTGCATGGAGGATGGGATTATTGATTTGGAGGAAGTGTATAATTTGTTAGGGTCGCATGATCGCTTGACGACTGTGGATCCACCGATGGCTTTAAGCCGATTATGTGATTGGCAGCTCTGCTGCAACATTGGTTAGTGCCGCAACCGGTGCTAGATAAAGAGTGCAGGGTTGGACAGGAGACAGAGTGCACGGTTTGTATGGGCATTAATGCATTGCATACACTAGTTCTGTTATTGAGATGGGCTTAGGCCCAGATAGATGTGATCTATGACATTGGATATGGGCTAAGGCCCAACTGAGGCTATTATGGGCTAAGGCCCAAATGCCATCGTTACTGTGTTGGGCTTAGGCCCACATTGATTATTGTAATGGGCTTAGGCCCGGATTGATGTGATGCATGCTTTATGATCGATGAGCGTTGTACACACTGAGTTTTCATAAACTCACTCCCTTTTTTTATTTATTTTTTTCAAGTAATCCTCAGTAAGTGGTTTGACATACTGGAGGACTCGGAGGTGGCCACACTACGAACAGCTTTACATTTTAGTATTCTATTTTACCTTACGTAAACTGCTTTCCTATTGGGTTGTAATAAGGCCTCTTTTAATTTCTGGTTTTTAATTTGGGATTTTCAGTTTAATGCGTTTTCTATCTGTTAAAAGTAGATTGTGTTTTTCCAGAACAATAACTGTTTCCAAACACTACACTTCCACAACTTAATCTTTAAACATCACGTTTTCATAAATCGGTTACTTTTAAACTTAGCTTTCGCAACTGGAAAGAAATTTTGGAATAAACTTAATAATTTTTCTATGTACCACGTTTTAAAAAAACTAATAAAAAAACCAACGTAACTGAGATTTTACTCAAGCTTTTAATTAAGAAGGGTTTTCAATGAAAACATGGTTTTCGAAAAACACTCCAATGTGACATGCCAGATTCGGGCCTAACTTATGGGCTGGGTTTGGGGTGTTACAATACTAATGTTTATTTAAGTATTCAACCAAAGTGAAATTAATACAAAACATATATGTCTGGATATATGATATTAAGTTGGTAATGTGCATAAGTTGTTAATGATTTATTTTGGTTTGAATTGATTAATTTTAGTATATATTTAAATGTTTCAATGCTTAAGACTTACGAAGCTGCGAAAGCTTACTATGTGTATGTTTACTCTTCGTTTTATAGATTTTGGAAGTTGGTACGAGCTTGGGGATCGTCAGAGAAATCCGTCACACTATCGATTGCTATTTCGGTACCTTTTAAGCTTGAATTTTCGAACCTATGGCATGTATAGTCTAGAATTTGTTTTGGTTAGTTTTGAAGTTGTAATTATTAAGACATGCGAAAATGGCTAAATATGATGTTTAAGTTTATGAAATTTTGGTCATGATATATATATGTGTGATATGCTTGGTATGATTTGCCATGGTGGTTTGATATAATTTGATTCAAGTAAATTAGGTATGGTTAATGAATGAGTTTTATGTGTTGGTTTATATACTTGAAATGATTAGTTTATAAGTAGGTATTGAGTAGTGAATGGTAATAAGGTTATTCGGCTATGTAATTAACTTATTTGGAAGTGCATTTTATGGTATAGTTTGTGTGTGAGGATGAACATATGTTTCGGTTTGAATAAAATGATTTTGGTTGGACAAGTCTTGGATTTATGTTTCATGTAACTATAGGCTACGAGATAACTTTGATATAAACTGGGAAAATTAGTAAATATACGTGAATCTTGTTTGATATGCTTTGATAAAGTATTGTTATCTGATTTGATAAATGAGTGAAGTCGGTTATGGCATCATAATGAAATGGTAAGTTTTGAATAGTTTATATTTGGAAATACTTGTGTTGAGAATGAGATAAATGTGGCATAAGTTGGTGTGTTTGATATGTTTATGTTTGGTTAGAAAAGATGGAAATGTTGGTATGTTTTGGGTACTTTTGATGCTTATTTGCGCTTGTAGGTATAGCCTAATTTGTGGGTGGCAATTTGGCCTTGTAAATGACCTATAATTGCCCACACGGTTGAGCACAAGGGCGTGTGGCTCGACCATGTCCTTCGTGGTTGAAATTCGAAGCAAGTCAGGCTCGACCACGGGTGAGACACACGTGCGTGTCTCAGGCCGTGTGGTCAAGTCAGTATGTATGCCCTGTTTTGGCACGGCTCGGGCACATGGGCGTGTCTGAGGCCGTGGGAGGCACACGGCCTACCCACACGGGCGTGTGACTTGTGTAACTTTGGAAAAAATGTTTAATTTTTGGATTTTTTTTCTATGATTCCGGTTTAGTCCCGACCCCTTTCTAAGACATGATTAAGGTCTCGTAGACCTCATTAAGGGACTATATGTTTGTATTCTGCTATGATTTGACGATGATTTATATTATGAAGTGAAATGTACATAAAAGTTTCTGATTGTCTGGTAATGCCTCTTAACCCTAAACCGGCAATGGTTATGGGTTAGGGGTGTTACATGTTATTGCTGTCAGAGATATGGTTTAGTCAATTCTAGGACTAACGTAGTGCGTGTGAGTTTAGCTATACATGCCATATTTTATACTGTGATAGTGTGATGATTCTTGACATTTGAAAATGTGTTTTCGAATAGTAAATGGATCCCGATCGAGTCGTAGCTGATGATGTCGAGAGTATAGCGCCCGCTCCCGCTCAAGGGACAGCACCGATTGATTCTCGACCGACTTCGAGTAACCAAGAGGGAGAGGCTAAACAAGCCTTTTACCAAATGATGAACAATTGGTTTACTCAGTATATCCGAACGAATCCGTCTGTTCCACAACTTCCTACCCCATTGATTCCCCCTCAAATACCTGTAATGCTGCAAGTTACTGATCTGGTGCGATTGAACAAGCCACCGGTTGATAAAGTCAGAAAATACGGGGTTGAAGAATTCAGAGCCACTGATGATGATGATGCTGAGCGAGCTGAATTCTGGCTCGATAATACTATCCGTTTGTTTGATGAGCTATCTTGTACCCCTGACGAGTGCTTAAAATGTGCTATATCTTTGTTACGGGACACATCATTTCACTGGTGGAATACGCTAGTATATGTGGTTCCGAAAGAGTGAGTGACCTGGGAATTCTTTCAGACTGAGTTTCGTAAGAAATACATCAGCCAGAGATTTATTGACCAGAAACGCAAAGAATTTCTTGAGTTGAAACAGGGTCGGATGACCGTGACAGAGTATGAGCGAAAGTTCGTAAGACTCAGTCGGTATGCCCGAGAGTGTGTTTCGACCGAAGCCATAATGTGTAAAATATTTGAAGATGGGCTGAACGAAGATATTAAACTGTTAGTTGGCATACTTGAGATAAAAGAGTTCGTTGTACTTGTCAAGCGAGCATACAAAGCTGAAGAGCTCGGGAAAGAAAAAAGAAAAGCTGATTTTGAAGCCAGAGATTCCTGTAAGAGATCATCGAGTAAGACATTTTAGTCAGTATCAAAGAGATCCAGAGATGATTTTATCCGCTCAAAGGCTACTGCGGGTTATTCTAGACGTGATCGGGATAGACCACCTGTGAGTTCGAGAGCTACCTCAGTAGCTAGTGTTGGTAATGTCAGATCGAATCAGCCTAAGTGCAAACACTATGGTAAACGACATCCCGGTAGCTGTAGATTGGTTGATCGGGCCTGTTTTAAATGTGGATCGATGGATCATTTCATTTGTGAGTGCCCAGAGTTAGCGGACCAAAATACCGTACAGAATACGAGACCTAGTAACATGTCAGCTCGAGGTAGACCACCTAATAAGGCGTTGCTTGGCAAAACAACATTCCTTGAGTGTTTACGGAGCTAGGATTGTAGCAAGCACTTCCCTGCAATTAAACGAAACAAAGAGGTTGGTTTTAGACTTAAAAACACACGAAATTGAATAGATTTGAAGAAGAGAAAAAAAAATGTTGCTGGAATTTCTAGATAGATTTGAAGAAGGTAGACGATGAATGCTTCAAAATTCATCCATGGCAGCCTTGAACATTAAAAAAATATGGCAGAAATAACGCTGGAAACTGGCTGGGAATTTGAACAACGAAGAACTCGAAAGAACTCGCACAATTTGTTATGCAAACCCGAATTGAATCTGTTCTACGTCAATGGACTTGGACCCACTAGATAGTGATCTAGGAACTCGAAGTATCACAAGATTGACACAACAATTCAGAATTGAAATGTCAAGAAAGAAGTTCAAACAAAGAACCAAATTTGAGAGAAAACTCACAAAGTAATTTTTATTTCAAAATAAAAGTCTACCTTTTAACAATGTTTGAAGTACAAATATATAGTAGAATGAAGAGGTGACCAAATTACATTGTGTGGCTAACATTAAAGGAGTTTAAAATTTAAATTTAAATTGAAATAACTCCTTTTGGGCGGAATTAATTTGTAGCCAAGTAAAAAAAGAGTGAGTTGGCATGTTTATCACTTTAAATATGTGCTAATTTCGTTTGAAATTCAAACACACAACTTCCCTTGTTCTTATCTCTTCAATTGCCACGAAAATGCACAAGAATGGGCTGGTTTTGGTCACACATGTGCACCACATGTGTTCAAGGTCGGCACATGCACATCCACATGCTTGGGCGCCACCTAGGCTGCCACATGTGCACCGGTATACTCCCGACACGTAGGACACTATTCAGCTACTTCTAGACTCATCAGCTAAAGTTGAGCTAGTGGAGCTGGAGGTGAGCTGACTGGAGCTAAACTGAGCTGAATTCAGCTAGCTAGAAGTGAAATGAGCTGACATGAGCTAGTGTAGAGTGCTCTGAGCTTAGGTGAGCTGGGAAACAAGCCTCTGAGCTGACTTGAGTTGAAGATGAGCTGCATATACTATCTTAAGGTGGAGTCCTTTCTTGTACATGTTACAAAACAATATAACACTTATCAAAGCTTTGTAAACTTAACATAACATAGTCTAATAAGTTGTAAACAAGTGCACACTTATTCGTTAACACACAAACAACTTGAAGACAATACAAATACTATCGACCCAATCCAAAACATACTCAGAATAATATATACATGCTAAACACACCAATATAAGTAGTATGACATAAGTATGTCACATATCAGCATGCAACACACTATAAAACTTATCTTCTAAGGCACATTCACTTTCGAAAGAGTCAGAAACTTTAGCACAAGTGAAAGAAAGAACTTCCCTGAATTTCTTTGCCTTAGATCGTGTGATGGGTCCTAATGGAAAGACCTCTAGATTAGCCTCCTTGATTGGCTTGGATGTGCCCACATCAGCCCCCCTTCGTGAAAAGGATTTGTCCTCGAATCTGTAGAATTATCATAAGGGGTTAAGTCTGAAACATTAAATGTGGCACTTACATTATATTCACCCGGTAAGTCCAATTTGTAGGCGTTGTCATTCACTTTCTCCAACACTTGAAAAAGGACCATCTCCTTGCGGTAACAACTTAGACCGTCTTTGGACTGGAAAATGTTCCTTTCGGAAATGAACCCAAACCCAATCACCAACATCGAAGGTGACTCGCTTTCTTCCTTTGTTTGCTTGCTTTTCGCATCTTTGAGTCCTCCGCTTTAAGTTCTCCTTAACTCGTTGATGCAACTTCTTCACATATTCTCGCTTTAACTTACCGTCCTGCTTCATCACCTGCTCTTGTGGCAAAGGCAACATATCTAGAGGGGTAATAGGATTAAATCCATAAACAACCTCAAATGGTGACATCTTAGTAGCGAGAATGTACAGCGTGATTATATGCAAATTCAACATGTGGCAAACAATCTTCCCAAGTTTTTATGTTCTTTTTAATTATGGAACAAGTAAAGTAGATAAAACACATTAACAACCTCGGTTTGTCCATCATGCAGGGATGACAAGTACTAGAAAACATAATTTTCGTACCTAATTTGCTCCAAAGAGTCCTCCGTATGACTCAAAAACTTTACATCCTCTGTCGTAAACAATTGACATAGGAATACCATGTAAACGAACATCCCTAAAGAATAAGTTAGCCACATTTACAAAGATCATCGCTTTATGGCAAGCAATAAAATGTGCCATCTTCGAGAACCTATCAACCACAACAAACATACTATCTTTACCGGTCGTATTTCTAGGCAATCCCAAAACAAAATCCATCGAAATATCAGTCCAAGGGGAATCAGGAATAGGTAAAGGCAAGTACATACCATGTGGTGAAACCTTCGATTTTGCTTTCTTACATGTCACACAACGTTCACAGTACCGTTCAATGTCCCTATGCATTTTAGGACAAAATAGATGCTCCTTTAATGTCTGTAACATTTTGGTGACTCCAAAATGACCCATCAGTCCACCTTCATGTGCTTCATGGATCAATATACCACGCATGGATCCTTGTGGAATGCATATCCTGTTCTCTTTGAAAAGATAGCCATCATGCCTATAAAATTTTCCTTCTACACCTTTTGTGCAAGCATTAAACTTATCTCTAAAATCAGGATCATCAGCATATAGCTCACGAATATATGTAAATCCAATCAAATGAGAATTAAGATAATTTAAAAGTGCATACCTGCATGATAAAGCATCAGCAATGACATTGTCTTTACCTTTCTTGTAACGAATGACATAAGGGAAAGACTCAAGAAATTCAACCCATTTAGCATGTCGTTTATTTAATTTATGTTGACCTTTGATATATCGCAAAGCATCATGATCAGCGTGAATCACGAACTCCTTAGGCAACAAATAATGCTGCCAAGTTTCCAATGCCCGAATCAGTGCATACATCTCCTTATCATAGATAGGATAATTCAACGTCGCTCCACTAAGCTTCTCACTGAAATATGCAACGGGCCTCTTTTCCTGTGACAAAACAGCACCTATACCAACTCCAGAAGCATCATATTCAACTTCAAACATTTTATCAAAGTCAGGTAATGCTAAAACAGGTGCTTTTGTCAAACACTCCTTTATTTTCAAAAAGGCGTCCTCTTGTTCTTTACCCCATGAGAAGACTGAATTCTTCTTTATAATCCCGGTTAAGGGGCGGTAATAGAACTGAAATGGGGAACAAACAGATGGTAGAAACTAGCTAAACCATGAAACAATCTAACTTGACTAACCGATGTCGGTCGTGGCCACTCTTGAATCGCCTTAATCTTCTCAGGATCAACTTCAACTCCCTGAGAACTAACAATATAACCAAGAAATATAAGCTTATCAGTACAAAACACACATTTCTCCTTGTTACTAAACAATCTCTCTTCTCACAAAGTCTGCAAAATAGCTCGCAAATGTTTTACGTGATCCTGCAAAGTCTTGCTATAAATTAAAATGTCATCAAAGTACACAACACAAAACTTACCAATAAAAGATCGCAGAACATGATTCATCAAACGCATAAAAGTACTAGGAGCATTAGTTAAACCGAAAGGCATCACTAACCATTCATACAGTCCTAGCTTTGTCTTGAAGGTTGTCTTCCACTCGTCGCCTTCTTTCATGCGAATCTGATGATATCCACTCTTCAAATCAATTTTGGAGAAGATTGTCGCTCCGCACAACTCATCCAACATGCCATCAAGTCGAGGAATGGGATGTCGATACTTGATTGTAATCTGGTTCACTGCTCGACAATCAACACACATCCTCCAAGTTCCATCCTTTTTGGGTACCAACAACATCGCTACTGAAAGACACGGACTCAAACTCTCTCGAATGTACCCCTTGTCCAACAACTCGTAAATCTGTCTTTCAAGTTCCTTTGTCTCTTCGTGGTTACTTTGCGATATCTGGTCTATTCAGAATCGTGGCTCCTGGAATAAAGTCAATCTGATGTTCGATACCACGAATAGGGGGTGAACCCTTCGGTGTTTCATCAGGAAACACATCCTCGATTTCCTGCAAAAGAGATGAAATAGAAACAGGCAAACCACTAGGAATCTCAGCTAATAAACAATTATCTTTAAACAACAAAATAAGCATAGAATGCTTTGAGAGGAAAGACATTTCCGATTTCCTTCTTTCGCTAAGCGTATACATTCATCTTCTTTTTCCCTCGAGCTTCTTCGATATTCTTTCGCAATCTCACTTGGTCTTCTTGCACTTGGCTCGGAGTCAAAGGTGCTAAGATGATCTTTTTATCTGAATGAACAAAAGAATACATGTTTGTAAAGCCATCATGTACCGCCCTCTTGTCAAACTGCCATGGGCGTCCCAACAGTAAATGGCTCGCATCCATTGAAATGACATCGCAAAGTACTTCATCTTTGTACTTTCCAATGGCAAACGGCACAAGAACCTGCCTAGTAACTCTAATTTCTCCTCCGTTATTTAGCCACTATAACTTGTAAGGATTTGGATGCCGTCTCATCTTCAAACCCAACTTATCAACCATCACAGAACTAGCAACATTAGTGTAACTACCACCATCGATAATTACAACACATACCTTGTCATTGATGAGACATCTTGTGTGAAAGATGTTCTCTCGTTCTTTATTCATCCCGAATCGGTTGAGTATTGGACTCCTCTTGACAACAAGTGCTTCACCAGTGGAAAACGTCTGCATATTATCATCACCTTCTTGAACGTCCACTGTAGGGGGCTCCTGTTCGTCTTCTTCGGACTCAGATTCAATCTCGCCACTATCCAACAACATCATGGTCCGCTGATTTGGGCACTGACTGGCAACATGCCCTCGACCAAGGAACTTGAAACACGTAATGTCCTCGAACGTTCTTGTGTCACCACCGCTTGTCACGCCTATTTTCGATGTGAGGAGTCTTTGGTTTGCTTGACTCGCCTTATCTCGAATCAAGTGTTGCTTGTGGTGTAGGCTTCCCGATATTGTAATATCCCGGGTTAGGGGCTATTTTTTTTTCGTTGTTGCATGTTTTGCATGAGTTTGTTATGCTGCATTGTTGTTGGTGTTGTATCGGGGCTTAATTGTAGGATAGGTGTGTGCCTGAGTAGGTAAGAAATTTTAGTTTTTGAGCTAAGGCATTAGGAGCCGAGGAAGTTGGGGCTTTTAAATTTATTTTGGGAGTTTGTTAGCACAAGAAACAAGTTGGTGGAGTGGCAATGTAGGCGCCACTAAGGCTTGGAGTGGGTAACGCCTAAAGCAAGGTGGAGGCCTTGTGTTCGAGCCATGAGTGGCCACTTTTTGGCACTCATTTTGACGGCATGGAGGGAGGAGTTTGTAGGCGGTTCAAACTCGCTTTGACTTGGTCTTCACATTCGAATGGTGGGTGGAGAGGAATTTTAGGGTGTTGACTTGTTCAAAACAATTTGAACTTGTGGCTTGGAGTGTTTTGGGGATTCTAGCCGAATTTTAGGGAGTGGGAGGGGAGAAGTGGACGGCTTGGTGTGGTAAGTGGTAGTGCGAAACTCACTTTGCCAAGCTAGGCATTTTCGGTCATAGTCAATTCCAAGCAAAAGCTCTCCCTTGGTCTTTTGTTAGCCGATTCTTCCCTCAAAATAAGTCTCTCATTTTCTATTCCTCTTTGAAACCGAAAGCTTCAAGCAACCATACCTTGCCGACTTCTCTTTTGGGCATCTAGCCGATTGGGTGCAATTGCTTCTCTTAATCCCTTGCGTTGCGAAACTAGCTACCCATCTCTCCTCGTATTTTCATTCCTTCTCTTAAAACACTTGAGCCAAAACTCCACCTCTCCAAAACATTTCCATCTCTTCTCTTGCTAGCCAAAACCATATCAACTTGCCCCAAACGTTCTTCTATTTTTCTCAAATCCTAGTGCCGTAATCTCCATTTCTTCTCACCTATGTTCTTTCTTTCTCTTTTAATCCAAAACCGAAAACAAGAGTGTTAAACACCTAGTGCCGATTTCTCCTTTCTATTGTTTACAACTTAGCCGAATATTCCCCTCTCCTAGAAGTCCCGGTTTGGCGAATATTGGGTGTTGGTAAGTGCAAGGCCGAATGGCCATATCTTCTTTTGTTTTGGTTCTTTGTTGGTTATGGTTCGGTTAAGAGCCGATTCCAGTCTTTGCTAATAAGAGGAAATCGTCGGTTTGGAAACCGATTCTGTTTTAGGGCCTTTTGATCGTGGGGGTGTTAGAGGAGGCAGTCAATTGGAGCTTTGACCGCAAGTGGCCGATTGGTAAGTAAAAGGGTAAGCGGTTGGTATATTTGTGTCGAGACAATTAGTTGATTTCGAGTAAGGTTCAAGTGATTGATGATTCCATTTTCTTTTAGGTGGAGGCCGATTGTCAAAAAGAACCACTATTGGTTCGAGTTTTGGTTAGGAAGCAAACCAATAGCAAGGTTAGGGTTTGAAACTAACCCCTTTGGGTTTAGATGTCTTTGGTAGAATGGTCTTAGTACCTAACCCCTATGTTTGGTCGATTGTAGGAGTTAGCAATCGAGGGACGTAGATCGTTCGTTGGGATTTTAGACTCGTAGCTATCAGGTGTGTATACTAACACACTTATATTTAGTAATATCGTTAATAACCTGTGCAATGACTAATGAAACAGTGGTGACTATTATGATACCCTCATGGACGTGCAGTTTGGACTCGTAAGTCGATTGCTATTATTATGAGTTATTGATGATCTCAGTATGATACCATGGTTATGGATATGTGACATGGGGTATGAGATTAGACATATTGGCATGATATGCATGATAGTATGACATGCATGATAGCATGATATTCATGATTACATGAGTTTGGCATGTTGATGGGTGATACGAGAGGAGGAGCGGTGATGTATTGTGTCGACGAGCACCAGTGCTTTGGTAGCACACTTTGTGACTTTGGGTCACGAGGTTTGGCACCTCCGAGGTTTGGTACCTCGGCGTCTCGTCCCAGTGGCTCAGTACCACGGTGGGTTGGCCCCACAGATGATTATTACGGGATTGACGCCGTTGTTTTGGTAACACACGATGGGTTGGCCCCATCACCGATTTGTGACTACGGTCACCGGTGCTTTGGTAGCACATTGTGTCTTTGGGACACCGGAGGTTTGGCACCTCATTGCGACTTGTCCTCGTGGTTTAACCACCGTGGGTTGGCCCCACTTGAGATATGGGATCGTCTGCTAGTGTTTTGGTAACACACGATGGGTTGGCCCCATCATCATTGGATGCGTGACTTCGGTCACCAAAGTGCTTTATTAGCACAACCGTGTCTTTGGGACACCAGTGCTTTGGTAGCACATTGACGGATATTGTGTCTTTGGGACACCAAAGCTTTGGTAGCACATTGTGACTATATGTCACCAGTGGTTTGGCACCACCGGTGGTTTGGTACCACACGGGGTAGAAAAGGCGATATGGATGGTTAGGTTCGGGTTGCATTAATCATGTTGCTATGTATGATGTGTGTTAGCATGTTGATTCTTTGGGAGCGGGATTTACACATCGAGTCACTCGACTCACCCTCTCCTTTGACATTTCAGTGACTCGTGAGACGCGGACTTGGGCCGGGATGGACTCGAGGTGCTTATGCCATGTTGAATAAAGTCTTTACTCGGACTCTATATTTTGGGTACTTTAGTTATTTACTTTTATTTGGGTTTTTATTTGGGTTGTAAAAGGCCTCTAAATTTATGTCTTAAGTTGGTTGATGTTTTAATTAGATTTAATATGCCTTAACAAAATAAGCCGGTATAAGTTTTACTAAAACACGGAAAGATAATGTTTTCAAAATTATAACGCGACGTGTTTTTAACTATACCATCGGGTATCACATTAAGTCTTTGTGACAAACAAATTCAACTGGTTTCCAATTCTAACTTGTAATTCACCTAAGTTCAAAAGTGTTTTATGTATCATTAAGTAACCAATGAGGTTTTAAATGGTTTAAACTTCGTTTCAACTACAAATTTTGGCTAAGTTTTAAAAATCTCCGGTTTTAAATACATCAAAAGTTTTTCAAACAAGTCTACTCAAATCTGTTTCAAGCACACGGTGTTTTCACCCCACTTTTAAACGAAAAATCTAGTTTTCCCAAGACGTTTTCCCGTAGCATACCGTGTTCGGACGTGGTGTCTTGTCCGGTTTGGGGTGTTACATTTTTGGTATCGAGCCAAGTTCAAAGGCTCATTTGTGGGCTGAGGCCCAAAATGTTTTCAAAAGTCTGTTTAAGTGTTGTTTTGGAATATATGATTTTGAAAAGCATGGCACCGAGTCTCCTACACCAGATTCGCCTGGTAAGTACCTCCCTGACTATTCTTTGTGATTTGATTGGATGTTATATGATCGACGCGAATAGCTATAGTATGCTACCTTAGAGATTGAAACTGATAGGATTTTGTGAAACTTATGAGAACAATCCTCTTTAATATTCATAAGACTTGCTTTTTAAACAAGTGGAATAAATCTTGATGCATAAGATTCTTTAATCGAATCGTAGGAAGATTAGTCATGAGCACTCGAGGCGGACGTGGTCGTAATACTCGTGGTAGAGGTAGGGGTAGAATGACGGTTTACGAGCCCGTAGGATCCGGGCGGGGGTTCGAAAATGAGATACTGGGTTCGCCCACCACCGGAGGTGGTGAGTTCCAAGATCGACGGAGACGACGCAGCGTCACACGACGATCTTTGCGAGTGTTGGAAAGGGTAGCCGGGCTAGTGGTGGTGCAGGAGTTAGAAATCGGTTCTGAGCGACTCGGGCTAACGGAGCCGAATTCTTCCGAGGTGTATCCGTGTTGCTCCTAGCACCGCTGAATATTGGCCGGAGGCAACCGAGCGGATCATGGATGATCTGGACTCGACAATGAGAAGAGAAGTGAAGGGTATCGTGACGCTTCTCCGGGATGAGTCATATCGGTGGTGGCTCACGGTGCGAGACGATGTGGCGGTGAGGATTTGACATGGGATTATTTCGTGGTCGCTTATCAAAAGAAGTACATCGGAGCTAGTTATATCGACTCCCAAATGAAAGGCATTTCCGAGGCTTGTTCGGGGAGTAAATCATTTGCGAGTACGAGGTGAGTTCTGGTCGAGTAGGTATGCCGAGGGCATTGTGGCCACCGAGCATGAGAGGTGTGTTCGTTTGAGGATGGTCTCGAGAGCGAGTTGAGGTCACGATTGCTCCTCGCCAGGGGCGAGTTTGTTCTTTGTCTTAGTTGAGAAGGCTAAGGTGGCCGAGGGTGTTAAGGAGTCGGTGAGGCGAGCATGGACGGGAGTAGGCTTAAGAGGAGCTTTGGGTCTTCTCGTTCGTCCTGCAATCCGCAGAAGAGGGCTAGACCGAGTGGGCGTAATCGATCTGCTAGGTTTGTTCTTTGCTAGGCAAGGACCGCCGCAGATGTAACGATGTGGGAAATCTCATTGGGGTGGTTCTTTGGATGGAGGTAAAGGTTGCTTCGAGTGTGGTTCTCTGGAGCATCGCATTAGGGATTGTCCGCGTAGGATGGCCGTGGATTCGGCCCGAGAGTCGGGGCCGTGTCGGTTCGAGAGGTAATGGACCGCCACGCGCAGGGGCCGTGGTAATGGCGAGAGGTGGTTATGGATCCGGTCGGGGCCGTGGAGCACCGGCGAGAGGTGCGGGTAGTTACGAGGCCGAGCGGCTGGATTGGTGTATCTTTGCGAGACGCCGAGAGAGGCGACGACGCACCGGGCGTCATAACCGTGCGTTTTTGATTTTTGGTACTCCTTATCTTGCTTTAATCGATGTGGGTTCTACGCACTCTTATGTTGCCGTAGTATAGTAGAGACAATGGACTTAGACTCGAGATATCTTCTAGGCGGATGACCGTGATTAGTCCTCAGGTCACTCAGTAGTAGTAGATAAACTGTTTTTAGAGAGGTACCCTAGAACTCCAAGGGGTAGTGTTTGCTTCTTGATCCGATGGAACTGCCGTTTGGGGAGTTCGATCGATTCTCGGATGGATTGGCTAGTTAAGTACCAGGCGAGGTTGGATTGCGCGGCTAAGCGTATGGTTCTTAAGGCGGTTGATGGCGTTGAGGTGGCTATGATAGGTAATAGGAGGGATTACTTATCAAATGTGGTATCCGCTCAAAGCGGAGAAGATGGTCGGGAAGGGTCATAAGCATATGTGGTTCATGTGTATGCCTTGGAGGCTAAAGAGTCCGCCGTTGAGGAGGTTCGTCTTTGTTAGGGAATTTGCTGATGTGTTTCTGAAGAGCTTCCGGTTTGCCGCCAGATCGAGAGGTAGAGTTTGGGATTGATCTGCTGCCGGGGCGGCGCCAAAGTCTATTGCTCCGTATAGGATGGCACCAAAGGAACCGGTGGAGCTTAAGGCTCGAGATCCGGGAGTTATTGGATCGAGGTTTTATCAAAGCCGAGTGTTTCGCCGTAAGTGCGCCGGTACTCTTTGTTAAGAAGAAAGATGGTACGATGCGGATGTGTATAGACTACCGCCAATTGAACAAGTCGACGATTAAAAACAAGTATCCGCTGCCACGGATAGATGACTTGTTTGATCGGTGAAGGGTGCTGCGGTATTCTCGAAGATCGACTTGAGATCCGGGTACCATCGGCTAAAGGTTAAGGAGGTGATATCCATAAAACAAATAAGCCGGACTCGGTATGGGCACTACGAATTCTGGTAATGCCATTCGGGTTGACTAACGCACCGGCGGCGTTTATGGATATGATGAATAGGGTGTTTCAAAGCAGATCCGGATCGGTTCGTGGTGGTTTTTATAGACGACATCTTAGTATACTCAAGGTCGGAGGAAGAGCATGATAAGCATTTGAGGGTGGTGCTTTGCAGATTTTGAGGAAAAGCAACTCTATGCTAAGTTTAGTAAGTGTGAGTTCGGCTTAGGAAGTGACGTTCTTGGGGCATGTAGTGTCGGTGAGGGTATTCGAGTAGATCCTCGTAAGATTGAGGTCGTTCGGATTGGAAGCCACCTAGGTCGATGGTGAGATTCGTAGTTTTCTGGGTTTGCCGGATACTACGTAAGATTTGTTGAGGGTTTCTCGTTGATAGCAATACCGATGACTAAGTTGTTAAGGAAAGAGGTTCCGTTTGTTTGGACCGAAAACAACAGAAAGCTTCGATAAGTTAAAGAAGATCTTGACCGAGGCTCGGTTCTAATTCAACTTTGAGGTGGTAAGGAATACACAGTCTCTCGCGATGCATCACACACGGTGCAGGTTGTGTCTTTGATGCAGAAAGGGTAAGGTTGTGGCTTACGCTTCTAGGCGGTGAGGCCACATGAGGTCAACTATCCGACGACGCACGATCTGGAGCTAGCGGCCGTAGTTTTCGCCTTAAAGATTTGGAGGCACTACTTATATGGGGAGAGATCGATAGTCTACACGGATCATAAGAGCTTGAAGTATCTACTGACTCAGAAGGATTTGAATTTGAGGCAGCGTAGATGGGTTGAGTTGCTGAAGGATTACGACTGTTCTATTGAGTATCATCCGGGCAAGGCTAACGTGGTGGCAGACGCGTTGAGCCGTAAGGTTGTTTCGGACTTAAGAGCTTTGTTTGCCCATTTGAGCTTATATGACGACGGGAGTATTTTGGCAGAGCTGCAAGTTAAGCCTACTTGGGTTGAGCAGATCAGAGAGAAACAGTTAGAGGATGAGGTTCTGGGTGCGCGAAGGTTGCAAGTGCAGAATGGTGGTGTGGATGGTTACAGCTTGTCTAGTGACGAGGTTCTGTGTTTTCAAGGTAAGGCTTGTATGCCTAAAGATGTTGAGCTGAGGCAAAAGATTCTTCAGGACGCACATAGCGCCTCATGCTATGCATCCCGAGGTAGCAAGATGTATAAGGATCTTAGAGAGCGATTTTGGTGGCACAGTCTCAAGAAAGAGGTGACGGAGTTTGTTGGGAAATGTCCGACTTGTCGTAGTCAAGGCCGAACATCGATTGCCGCGCCGGGTTTGCTTCACCAGTAAAGATTCCTCGATGGAAGTGGGAAAGGATAACCATGGATTTTGTCAGTGGGTTACCGCTTACGCCAAGCAAGAAGGATTCAGTTTGGGTAGTGGTGGATCGTCTGACTAAATCAGCTCACTTTATTCCGGTGAGGGTTGACTACTCACTTGAAGCTAGCTGTCCGTATGTTTCGAGAGATCGTGAGGTTGCACGGTGTGCGCTTCGATAATCTCGGATAGGGATCCTGTGTTTACTTCAAGGTTCGGAAGGCATTGCATCGAAGTTCGGGTACTCGTTTGGATTTTAGCACGGCTTTTCACCCGCAAATCGACGGACAATCGAAAAGGGTCATTCGGATCTTAGAGGACATGCCGAGGGGTTGTGTCTTGGATTTCAGAGGTAGTTGGGAGGAGTTTCTACCGTTAATGAGTTTGCCTACAACAATAGTTACCAAGCGAGCATCAAGATGGCTCCGCATTTGAGGCGTTATATGGTAGGAAGTGTCGCTCACCTACGTGTTGGACGGAGTTAGGTGAACGTCGCTTGTTGGGACCCGAGTTGGTAGCCGAGGCGAGGACAAGGTTAAGTTGATTCGGGCTCGATTGAAGGAAGCTTGGACCGCGAAGTCTTATGCCGATCTTAAGCGAAGAGGTATAGAGTTTGCTTTGTTGGGGATCGAGTGTTTCAAGGTCTCGCCTTGGAAGAAAGTTCGAGGTTCGGAAAGAAAGGCAAGCTAAGTCCGAGGTTCATTGGGCCGTATGAGGTTTTGAGACGAGTTGGACCAAAGATGGCGTATCGCCTTGAGTTGCCGCAGAGCTTAGTCGATTCACGACGTTTTTCATGTTTCGATGCTTGGAGGTATCGTTCGAGATCCGTCGCGCATGTGTAGCGATGGAAGAGATCGAGGTGAATCCGGACTTGACTATGGAAGAAGAACCTGCATGATTCTTGATCGAGATGTAAAGGTTCTACGTAGGAAGTCCGTGCCTTTGGTTAAGGTACTTTGGCGGAATCATGGCGTAGAAGAAGCGACGTGGGAACCCGAGGATACGATGAGACAAAGAATACCCGCAACTCTTTTGACCGTGTAATTTTTCGAGGCCGAAATTATTTTTAAGGGGTAAGCCGTAATATCCCGGTTAGGGGCTATTTTTTTTCGTTGTTGCATGTTTTGCATGAGTTTGTTATGTTTGCGTTGTTGTTGGTGTTGTATCGGGGCTTAATTGTAGGATAGGTGTGTGCCCGAGTAGGTAAGAAATTTTAGTCTTTGAGCTAAGGCATTAGGAGCCGAGGAAGTGGGGCTTTTAAATTTATTTTGGGAGTTTGTTAGCACAAGAAACAAGTTGGTGGAGTGGCAATGTAGGCGCCACTAAGGCTTGGAGTGGGTAACGCCTAAAGCAAGGTGGAGGCCTTGTGTTCGAGCCATGAGAGTGGCCACTTTTGGCACTCATTTTGACGGCATGGAGGAGGGAGTTTGTAGGCGCTTCAAACTCGCCTTTGACTTGGTCTTCACATTCGAATGGTGGGTGGAGAGGAATTTTAGGGTGTTGACTTGTTCAAAACAATTTGAACTTGTGGCTTGGAGTGTTTTGGGGGATTCTAGCCGAATTTAGGGAGTGGGAGGGAGAGTGGACGGCTTGGTGTGGTAAGTGGTAGTGCCGAAACTCACTTTGCCAAGCTAGGCATTTTCGGTCATAGTCAATTCCAAGCAAAAGCTCTCCTTGGTCTTTTGTTAGCCGATTCTTCCTCAAAATAAGTCTCTCATTTTCTATTCCTCTTTGAAACCGAAAAGCTTCAAGCAACCATACCTTGCCGACTTCTCTTTTGGGCATCTAGCCGATTGGGTGCAATTGCTTCTCTTAATCCCTTGCGTTGTTAAAACTAGCTACCCATCTCTCCTCGTATTTTTCATTCCTTCTCTTAAAACACTTGAGCCGAAACTCCACCTCTCCAAAACATTTCCATCTCTTCTCTTGCTAGCCAAAACCATATCAACTTGCCCCAAACGTTCTTCTATTTTCTCAAATCCTAGTGCCGTAATCTCCATTTCTTCTCACCTATGTTCTTTCTTTCTCTTTTAATCCAAAACCGAAAACAAGAGTGTTAAACACCTAGTGCCGATTTCTCCTTTCTATTGTTTACAACTTAGCCGAATATTCCCTCTCCTAGAAGTCCCGGTTTGGCCGAATATTGGGTGTTGGTAAGTGCAAGGCCGAATGGCCATATCTTCTTTTGTTTTGGTTCTTTGTTGGTTATGGTTCGGTTAAGAGCCGATTCCATCTTTGCTAATAAGAGAAAATCGTCGGTTTGGAAACCGATTCTGCTTTAGGCCTTTTGATCGTGGGGTGTTAGAGGAGGCGATCAATTGGAGCTTTGACCGCAAGTGGCCGATTGGTAAGTAAAAGGGTAAGCAGCTGGTATATTTGTGTCGAGACAATTAGTTGATTTCGAGTAAGGTTCAAGTGATTGATGATTCCATTTTCTTTTAGGTGGAGGCCGATTGTCAAAAAGAACCACTACTGGTTCGAGTTTTGGTTAGGAAGCAAACCAATAGCAAGGTTAGGGTTTGAAACTAACCCCTTTGGGTTTAGATGTCTTTGGCCGAATGGTCTTAGTACCTAACCCCTATGTTTGGTCGATTGTAGGAGTTAGCAATCGAGGGACGTGATCGCTTCGTTGGGATTTTAGACTCGTAGCTATCAGGTGTGTATACTAACACACTTATATTTAGTAATATCGTTAATAACCTGCGTGCAATGACTAATGAAACAAAGGTGACTATTATGATACCCTCATGGGTACGAGTTTGGACTCGTAAAGTCGATTGCTATTATTATGAGTTATTGATGATCCGTATGATACCATGGTTATGGATATGTGACATGGGGTATGAGATTAGACATATTGGCATGATATGCATGATAGTATGACATGCATGATAGCATGATATTCATGATTACATGAGTTTGGCATGTTGATGGGTGATACGAGAGGAGGAGCAGATGATGTATTGTCTTGACGAGCACCGTGCTTTGGTAGCACACTTTGTGACTTTGGGTCACCAGAGGTTTGGCACCTCCAGAGGTTTGGTACCTCGCCTCTCGTCCCCAGGGCTCAGCACCACGATGGGTTGGCCCCACGATGATTATACTGGATTGACGCCGATGTTTTGGTAACACACGATGGGTTGGCCCCATCACCGATTTGTGACTACGGTCACCGTGCTTTGGTAGCACATTGTGTCTTTGGGACACCAGAGGTTTGGCACCTCATTGCGACTTGTCCACGTGGTTTAACCACCGTGGGTTGGCCCCACTTGAGATATGGGATCGTCTGCTAGTGTTTTGGTAACACACGATGGGTTGGCCCCATCATCATTGGATGCGTGACTTCGGTCACCAAAGTGCTTTGGTAGCACAACCGTGTCTTTGGGACACCAAAGTGCTTTGGTAGCACATTGACGGATATTGTGTCTTTGGGACACCAAATGCTTTGGTAGCACATTGTGACTATATGTCACCGGTGGTTTGGCACCACCGGTGGTTTGGTACCACACGGGTAGAAAAGGCGATATGGATGGTTAGGTTCGGTTGCATTAATCATGTTGCTATGTATGATGTGTGTTAGCATGTTGATTCTTTGGGAGCGGGATTTACACATCGAGTCACTCGACTCACCCTCTCCTTTGACATTTCAGTGACTCGTGAGACGCGGACTTGGAGCCGGATGGACTCGAGGTGCTTATGCCATGCTGAATAAAGTCTTTACTCGGACTCTATATTTTGGGTACTTTAGTTATTTACTTTTATTTGGGTTTTTATTTGGGTTGTAAAAGGCCTCTAAATTTATGTCTTAAGTTGGTTGATGTTTTAATTAGATTTAATATGCCTTAACAAAATAAGCCGGTATAAGTTTTACTAAAACTGGAAAGATAATGTTTTCAAAATTATAACGCGACGTGTTTTTAACTATACCATCGGGTATCACATTAAGTCTTTGTGACAAACAAATTCAACCGGTTTCCAATTCTAACTTGTAATTCACCTAAGTTCAAAAGTGTTTTATGTATCATTAAGTAACCAATGAGGTTTTAAATGGTTTAAACTCGTTTCAACTACAAATTCTGGCTAAGTTTTAAAAATCTCCGGGTTTTAAATACATCAAAAGTTTTTCAAACAAGTCTACTCAAATCTGTTTCAAGCACACGGTGTTTTCACCCCACTTTTAAACGAAAAATCTAGTTTTCCCAAGACGTTTTCCCCGTAGCATACCAGATTCGGACGTGGTGTCTTGTCCGGGTTTGGGGTGTTACAGATATTGTTAGGAGTAGATAAAGGATTTGAAAATGATTTAAATGGAGTATTACCTCGATTTGAAGACTTCCTACGTTGCTGTCGTTCAACTTTTATCGCCATATGCACCATGTCCTCTAAATCGACATAATGCTGCAACTCAACAACATTAGCAATCTCAGAATTCAAACCTGCAAGAAAATGTGCCATAGTTGCCTCTCGATCCTCAACAATGTTGGCTCGCATTATGGACACTTCCATTTCCTTGTAGTAGTCTTCAACACTCCTACTCCCCTGTTTCAATGTTTGCAACTTCTGGAATAAGTCACGATGGTAATGAGAAGGAACAAATCTTTTACGCATGATTTGTTTCATTTCATTCAACGTTCTCACTGGACCTTCACCAGTGCGTCTCTGACTAATTAGCAATTGATCCCACTAGATCAAAGCGTAATCAGTGAATTCCATCACAGCCAAACGAACCTTCTTCTGTTCTGAGTAATTGTAACACTCAAAAACATGTTCGACTTTGCTTTCCCAAGCGAGATAAGCATCAGGATCTGTTCGTCCCTGAAATGATGGAATAGCAACTTTAATGTTAGACAGATTATCATCAATTTGTATATGTCTTCTCAGATTCTGCCTCAAAGATTGATCAACTTAATTCTCATCATTTCCTTCATTAGGATCTGATTGGGAACCACCACCGTCAATTTTGTCCATCCTCGATTGTAAAGGTTCGAGTTCTTGTCTTAAAAGACGCTGAAGTTCACGTGTTATGGCCTGCATTTGCAAGTTTGGTTGCCGGCCATCCGGGTTGCTCTCATTAGAACCTGTAATTTTAAATAATAATAATAATAAAACACTATTAAAGGTTAGTGAAAATAAAGGAATGGACCTCACAGCACACTCAATACAGTCTCACAGATCGCTCCCAAAGAAAGAACACTCAATAATTTCACTCAGCGCTCGTGTTTCACTCGAGAGAATACTTTAAAGGCTCTTTTTGTTTCCCCTTCTGATCTCACACGCTCAATTTCCTTTTCCACTCAATCTCTCATAATCAATTCTTTAAAGGAACTAATTTTGATCTTTCGAATCACATTTCTTGTGTCAACTTGTATGAAACAACAAGGATAAAGAATCAAGGGTTAGAATGAAAATAGGGCTGAAAGAAAAGAGAAAAAAATATAAAGGCTGAAAACAATGAAATACAACGCTGGAAAATTAACAAACGAAATGAAGAAAATAAAGATGAAAATAAGAAGAAAAAAATCAACAACTTACTGCAACAGAAATGCTTACAACGACCCTATCACCGAAGAGACAAGAATAAGTTGTTTCGGTTGATTTCCAAGCATTTCATGGCATAACATGGCATAATATGAGCATCTTTTATCATTTCAACAAATTAGCACACTTTTTTTTTCTTTTGTTTCTGTTTTGTTGTTTCAAATCTGATTCTTTTTGTGTTTTTTTTTTTAAATTTTAAATTTTTTTTATTTTTATTTTGTTTTCTTGATTTTGAGTGAAGAATGTGCTAAAAAAATCCAACCTGGGCTCTGATAACATATGATAAGGCATTGCTTGGCAAAACAACATTCCTTGAGTGTTTACAGATCTAGGATTGTAGCAAGCACTTCCCTGCAATTAAACAAAATAAAGAGGTTGGTTTTAGACTTAAAAACACACAAAATTGAATAGATTTGAAGAAGAGAGAAAAAAATGTTGCTGGAATTTCTAGACAGATTTGAAGAAGGTAGAAGATGAATGCTTCAAAATTCATCCATGGCAGCCTTGAACATTCAAAAAAAATGGCAGAAATAACGCTGGAAACTGGCTGGGAATTTGAACAACGAAGAACTCGAAAGAACTCGCACAATATGTTATGCAAACCCGAATCAAATCTGTTCTACGTCAATGGACTTGGACCCACTAGATAGCGATTTAGGAACCCGAAGTATCACAAGATTGACACAACAATTTAGAATTGAAATGTCAAGAAAGAAGTTCAAACAAAGAACCAAATTTGAGAGAAAACTCACAAAGTAATTTTTTTTTTCAAAATAAAAGTCTACCTTTTAACAATGTTTGAAGTACAAATATATAGTAGAATGAAGAGGTGACCAAATTACCTTGTGTGGCTAACATTAAATGAGTTTAAAATTTAAATTTGAATTAAAATAACTCCTTTTGGGCGCAATTAATTTGTAGCCAAGTAAAAAAAAAGGGTGAGTTGGCATGTTTATCACTTTAAATATGTGCTAATTTCGTTTGAAATTCAAACACACAACTTCCCTTGTTCTTATCTCTTCAATTGCAACGCAAATGCACAAGAATGGGCTGGTTTTTGGTTACACATGTGCACCACATGTGTTCAAGGCTGGCACATGCACATCCACATGCTTGGACGCCACCTAGGCTGCCACATGTGCACTAGTATACTCCCAACATGTAGGACACTATTCAGCTACTTCTGGACTCATCAGCTAAAGTTGAGCTAGTGGAGCTGGAGGTGAGCTGACTGGAGCTAAACTAAGCTGAATTCAGCTAGCTAGAAGTGAAATGAGCTAACATGAGCTGGTATAGAGTGCTCTGAGCTGAGGTGAGCTGGGAAGCAAGCCTCTGAGCTGACTTGAGCTAAAGATGACCTGCATATACTTTCTTAAGGTGGAGTCCTTTCATGTACATGTTACAAAATAATATAACACTTATCAAAGCTATGTAAACTTAACATAACATAGTCTAATAAGTTGTAAACAAGTGCACACTTATTCGTTAACACACAAACAACTTGAAGACAATATAAATACTATCAACCCAACCCAAAACATACTTAGCATAATATATACATACTAAACACACCAATATAAGTAGTATGGCATAAGTATGCCACATATCAGCGTGCAACACACTATAAAACTTATATTCTAAGGCACATTCACTTTCGAAAGAGTCAGAAACTTTAGCACAAGTGAAAGAAAGAACTTCCCTGAATTTTTTTGCCTTAGATCGTGTGATGGGTCCTAATGGAAAGATCTCTGGATCAACCTCCTTGATTGGCTTGAATGTGCTCACATCACCACCCAGAAACACGGGTAATGTGAGTAGCGGTCAGAAAGGGACTAAAGACATAGCGGTTAGATCTGAGGCTCACGCACCTGCCACAGCTTATGCTATTCGTGCTCGAGAGGAGGCTTCATCCCCAGACGTTATTACTGGTACTTTCACTCTCTATGATACTAGTGTTGTTGCATTGATTGATCCTAGTTCGACTCATTCTTATGTATGTGAGACTTTAGTATCTAGTAAAACTTTGCCTGTAGAGTCTACTTAGTTTGTGATTAAAGTATCGAACCCCTTAGGCCGGTGTGTTTTGGTTGATAAAGTGTGCAGGAATTGTCCGTTGATGATTCGAGATTCATGTTTTCTGGCTGATTTGATGTTGTTTCCATTCGACGAGTTTGATATAATTCTGGGTATGGATTGGCTAACTCTGCATGATGCTATTGTGAACTGCAAATGAAAGACTATTGATTTACGGTGCCAGAATGATGAGATTATTCAGATTGAATCTAATGATCTGAATGGTTACCAGCAGTGATATCTTCGATGTTAGCTCAGAAATATGTAAGAAAAGGTTGTGAAGCTTACTTTGCATATGTGCTTGATAGTAAAGTAACCGAAAGAAAGATTGAATCAGTACCAATTGTGTGCGAGTATCCGGATGTATTTCCTGAAGAATTACCGTGTTTGCCACCGATCCGAGAGGTAGAGTTTGTTATTGAGTTAGTTCCGGGGATGACTCCGATTTTGATAGCTCCGTACAGAATGAAACCTACGGAATTAAAAGAATTGAAAGCTTAGTTGCAAGAGTTGACAGATAGAGGTTTTGTATGACCGAGTTTCTCTCCCTGGGGTGCACCAGTTTTATTTGTGAAAAAGAAAGACGGAACTATGAGAATGTGTATCGACTACAGACAGCTCAATAAGGTGACTATAAAGAATAAGTATCCATTGCCACAGATTGACGATATGTTCGATCAGTTGAAAGGGGCTACAGTGTTTTCAAAAATAGATTTGAGATCAGGTTACTATCAGTTGCAAGTTAAAGACTCTGATGTGCCAAACAATACTTTCCGGACGAGGTACAGACACTATGAGTTTCTGGTTATGCCTTTCGGACTTACTAATGCACCTGCTATTTTCATGGATTTGATAAATCAGATCTTCAGACGGTATCTGGATCGGTTTGTGGTAGTATTAATAGATTACATTTTGATCTACTTCCGTGATGAAACCGAGCATGCCGAACATCTGAGACTTGTGTTACAGACTTAGCGAAATAAACAGTTGTATGCAAAGTTTAGTAAATGTGAGTTCTTGTTACGAGAAGTCAGTTTTCTGGGACATGTTGTATCAGCATCAGGTATTAGAGTTGATCCGAATAAGGTTTCAGCAATTCTATATTGGTAGCCTCCTAAAAATGTATCCGAGGTCCGAAGCTTTCTGGGATTAGCTGGTTACTATAGACGGTTTGTAAAAGGTTTCTCTATGATTGCAACTCCGATGAAGTGACTACTTCAGAAAGGTGTTAAGCTCGAGTGGTCAGAAAAGTGCCAGAAAAGTTTTGATAAGTTGAAAACCTTGTTAACCGAAGCTCCAGTGCTAGTTCAGCCAGAATCGGGTAAAGAATTTGTTATTTATAGTGATGCATCTTTGAGTGGTCTGGGCTGTGTTTTAATGCAGGAAGGCAAAGTCATAGCTTATGCCTCGAGACAGTTAAAGCCGCACGAAAAGAACTATCCGACACACGATTTGGAATTGGCAGCTATTGTGTTTACATTGAAGATTTGGCGCCACTATCTGTTTGGTGAGAAATGTCATGTTTATTCTGATCACAAAAGCCTGAAGGATTTGATGACTCAGAAAGATCTGAATTTGAGACAACGTCAATGGTTAGAGTTGTTAAAAGACTACGAGCTTGTGATTGACTATCATCCTGGAAAGGCTAATGTTGTTGCTGATGCTTTAAGCTGAAAATCACTGTTTGCTTTACGTGCAATGAATGCGTATATGACTATGTCTGATGATGGTTCGATAATAGCTAAATTAAAAGCAAGACCATTATTTTTTCAACAAATTTGTGATGCTCAGAAAGTTGATAATGATTTGTTAGCAAAGCGAGCTCAATGTGAATCGAATGTTGAATCCGAGTTTTAAGTTGATACTGATGGTTGTTTGAGGTTTAGAAATCAAATATGTGTTCCGAGAAATTTAGAGTTGATCCAGATGATTTTGAACGAAGCTCATAGCATTCGATTATCTATTCATCCGGGTAGTACGAAAATGTATAATGATTTGAAACAGCTTTACTGGTGGCATGGTATGAAACGAGACATTTCTGAATTTATTTCGAAATGTTTAGTCTGTCAGCAAGTAAAAGCCAAACATCAGGTACCTTCTGGATTGCTTCAACCGATCATGATACTTGAGTGGAAATGGGACAGAGTCACGATGGATTTTGTATCTGGTTTACCGTTGACAACGAGCAAGAAAGATGCAATCTGGGTTATTGTGGATAGATTGACTAAGTCGGCTCACTATATTCTGGTTCGCACAGATTTTTCGCTTGATAAGCTGGCTAAATTATATGTTTCTCAGATTGTGAGATTACACGGTGTGCCTATTTCTATTGTCTTAGATAGAGATTCGAGATTTACATCACGGTTTTGGAAGAAATTGCAAGATGCACTAGGTACGAAATTACATTTCAGCACAGCTTTCCATCCGTAAACAGATGGTCAGTCCAAACGAATCATTCAGATACTTGAGGATATGTTGAGATGTTTCATTCTCGAGTTCGAAGGTACGTGGGAACGATACTTACCTTTGATTGAATTTGCATATAATAATAGTTTTCAATTGAATATCAAAATGGCACCTTACGAGGCTTTGTACGGTCGTAAATGTCGAACACCTTTGTATTGGACTGAGCTCAGTGAAAGTAAGATACACGGGGTCGATTTGATCAAAGAGACTGAACAGAAAGTGAAAGTGATTCGCGATAGTTTGAAAGCTGCATCAGATCGTCAAAAGTCATACGCAGATTTAAAACGTAAGGATATTGAGTTTCAAATCGGGGATAAAGTGTTTTTGAAAGTCTCATCGTGGAAGAAAATACTCAGATTTGGTCGTAAAGGCAAGTTAAGTCCGAGATATATTGGGCCGTATGGGATTATAGAGTGTATCGGGCCGATTGCTTACAGGTTTTTGTTGCCACCTGAGCTAGAAAAGATCCACAATGTATTCCATGTTTCGATGCTTCGTCGATATAGATCTGATCCCTCACATGTGATTAGTCCGATTGAGATTGAGATTAAGCCCGATATAACATATGAAGAAGAACCGATTCGCATTCTGGCTCGCGAGGTTAAAGAATTACGAAATAAGAAAATTTTGTTAGTTAAAGTACTGTGCATAACATGGAGTTGAGGAAGCAACTTGGGAGCCAGAGGATACAATGAGAGAGCGTTATCCGAACCTATTCACTGGTAAGATTTTCGGGGACGAAAATCTCTAAGGGGGGAGAGTTGTAACAGCCCGATTTTTGACCCTAATCAGAATAGTGGTTTCGGGACCACAAATCCGAGTTCAAAAAATATTTTAATATTATTTTTTTTGTGTTAATTATGTGTGAATTTACATGTGTGAAAGTTTCATGAATTAATTTTATTGTTTGTGTGCTTAATTTGAGAAAAAAACTTAATCGTGTAAAATGTGAAATTGGCTAATTAATTTGTAAGTGCTAATTTTCTAATATCTTTATAATGTGAAGTCCTTAATAGGTATATAGCCCACTATTAAAGTGAGTGGACGACAATGGTCAAGAATGACCTTATAATATATGTTTCATATATTAATTACTAAAGGTTAATTAGGTAAAATAATAATAATATTAATTTATGTCATAAAACATTAAAATAAACAAGCCATGTTCTCATCTTTCTTCACTGAAATTAGAAAAGAAAAATTAGGTTTGAAAGCTTGAAACATTCGACCATTTTTGAAGCTTGATTCAAGGTTAGTCTTTGTTCGGTTTTTGATAATTTTTACATTTTTGAGATCATTGCTTCGAGTACTACAAGACTGATACTTGAATTTTTAAAATTGATGATGATTTTGTGTTTTGCCATTGATGATAGCTTGTGATTTTTTGTTGTTAGATGATACATTATGAAAGATATGTTTTGAATTAACATGTTTTGTATTAATTTTGATGATGTTGAGTAATTAGGACTAAATTGTAAAAATAATAAATTGTGGGACTAAAATGTGAAATAAATGAAATGTATGGACTTGTATGAGCATGGGTAACATTCGACCTAAGCTTGGTGTGTGCAAATTTTTCATGTTTTGTGTTTTATGCAATAGGGACTAAATTGCAAAAAGTGTAAAATGTCAGGGGCAAAATGGTAATTTGCCCATTTATGTGTTTTTAGACTAAATTGAATAGAATGGTGTTTAAATCAGTTTAATTTGAATATGTTTAGATCAAGAACCAAAGAAAATGAATTTGGATCGGGGGAAATAAAAAATAAACGAATAGTCGTTTATTCTGTCCGTCGATATCCGAGGTAAGTCTATAAGCATTTCACATTGATAAAATTGAAATTATATAAATGTTATATGATGAATTTGAATTTTATGAATATATATATATGTATTGCTGAATGTAATTAAGCTTGGGAGCTAAGTTACGAGTTCGATTCGAATGAGATTTGATGTCCGAAAGTCCCGTACGAACCTTAGGAATAGCTAGGATACAAATGTCATGAAATAGAATTTTTGATATGTGTTTTCGTGTAAGACCACATCTGGGACGTTGGCATCGACTTGTGTTTACGTGTAAGACCATGTATGGGACATTTTCATTGTATTTGATTCATGTAAGACCCTGTCTGGGGCAGTGGCATCGATATGTGATTACATGTAAGACCATGTCTGGGACGTTGGCATTGTATGAGCCTTCCGACTATCCGAGTATCCTTTTTAATTTTGAATGGTTCAACGGGCAATGATAAATTAAGATCGAGTGTAAATCAAGTTAAAAATGCCCAGGTATGTATTCATATTATGTTATGAAATTAAGGTAAGTTGCATACTTGAATTAATGATATGAGTTCATGTGAAATATGAATTATGAGATTGCCTAATTGAACATATATGTATTCGGCCTTTTTAATGTATATGTATTGAGGAAAGTGATGGTTATCTATACTAATGTTTATTTAATTATTCAACCAATGTGAAATTAATACAAAACATATATGTCTAGATATATGATTTTAAGTTGGTAATGTGCATAAGTTGTTAATGATTTATTTTGGTTTGAATTGATTAATTTTAGTATATATTTAAATGTTTCAATGCTTAAGACTTACTAAGATGCGAAAGCTTACTTTGTGTATGTTTACTCATCGTTTTATAGATTTTGGAAGTTGGTACGAGCTCGAGGATCGTCAGAGAAATCCGTCACACTATCGATCGCTATTTCGGTACCTTTAAAGCTTGAATTTTCGAACCTATGGCATGTATAGTCTAGAATTTGTTTTGGTTAGTTTTGAAGTTGTAATTATTAAGCCATGCGAAAATGGCTAAATATGATGTTTAAGTTTATGAAATTTTGGTCATGATATATATATGTGTGATATGCTTGGTATGATTTGTAACATCCCGATTCAGGGCCTAGTTGGAATAGTGGTGCGAGACCACAAATCTGAGTCAGTAAATTGAGTTCTTATTGTTTATGACATGTTTGCATGATAGTATTAAAGTTCCATGTAGAAATTTTGTGAAATTGACATGGAATGATCAAATAGGACTAAATTGAAAATGTTGCAAAATTTGAGTTTCTAGAAGCTTTTTGTATAAAATAGCTTTAGAATATTAATTATGAGTCCTTAAATAGCAATTTTGCCAATTTATAAGTTTTGGACAAAAATGGACATGAGTTAGTAAAAGGGAAATTTTTTAGAGAAGGGCATTTTGGTCATTTGTCTAATAAATGATTAAAATAGGAAAAAGATGATAAAATTTCATTCATCTTCTTCCTCTTGTGCTGAAAATTTGGAGACTCCATAGTTAGGGTTCTTCATTTTTTTTCAAGCTTTCTAGTAAGTTCATCTTAGCCCCGTTTTTAATATTCTTCGTGTTTTTGAAGTTCTCGTATTATGAATTAGCTATTTTTAGCTATAAAATAAGCTAAGATGCATGTTCAAAAATCTACCCAAGAGTGACATGCTTGTAAAATGATATTTTATGGAAGTTTATGAGAGTTTGATGTTAGATAAACATCTTTTTCTAAGTGAATTTCATGAAAAATACTAGTAAGGACTAGTTTGTAAAAGTTATGAAATTGGTCATACCTATTAGAAATAATGGGAATTGATGATTGCTATAGTAGAGAAAATGAATCAGCTAAGCATGAAGTTTAAGAAAGTTGAATGAGATTCATTTTACGAGCCTTTGGGCAAAAGTGCAAATATGAGAAAGTATAGGGGCAAAATAGTAATTTTGCCAAAGTATGAGTTAAGAGTCAATTTAGTCAATGTGAGTATTAAATGATATATTTATGATTATAGATCAAGAAAAATGAAGCCCATATCGAAACCGAGGCAAGAACAAAGTCGAGGACTAAATTGCATACCTACATACATTTTGTATATCGAGGTAAGTTTGTATGATTTCTAAGCTTTATGATTAACATCATTGAATTGCTTAGTATAATGTACAATATTATTATGAAAAATTTTAATGTCATGTTAAACAAAGTAATCAATGAGATCAAGCATGAGAAAGCCCTGATTGAAGATGAATAGCTTAGGATACTCGATCTATCACATGAAATGAGAAAGTCCGTATAAGTCCAAGCCGAGGCATGGCATCGGCAATCAGACAAGTTACCATGTAAGACCAAGACAAGTCTTGGCATTGAAGAGTTGTTATGAGATGAAGACCCATGTAAGTCCAAGCCAAGGCATGGCATTGGTGAGTCTCCAAGCAAAGATGTCATGTAAGTCCAAGGCAAGCTTGGCATTGAAAAGCTATCAAGAGAAAGAGATTTCATGTAAGCCCAAGCCAAGGCTCGGCATTGACCAGTTCATGAGCAAAGATACCAAGTAAGACCATGTCAAGACATGGCAATGGTAAGTTCCAAAGGGACTCACGAGAAAGACTTCGTATAAGTCCATGTCAAGACATGGCCTCGAAACCAAGAAAGCTAAGTTCAAATGAGATAACAAGAAAGCTAAGTAAGCAAAGTTATTATCAAGTGAAAATGAGTATTGTTCATGATATCAATGATAAATTAGAGATTATGATTATTATGTCAAAGTATGTTGATCAATGTGATTAAGTGTGTAACAGTCCGAATTTGACCCTAATAGGAACAGTGGTTTCGGGACCACGAGTTCGAGTCCAAAAAATATTTAAATATTATTTTCTGTGTTTATTATATTTGAATTAAAGTGTGTGAAAGTTTCATAGAGAAATTTGATTATTTGCATGCTTAATTAAATAAAAAGGGCTTAATCGCGTAAATTATAAACTTGACAGTTTAAAGTGTAAGGACTAAGTTAAGGTTGTTTTTCTAATTGGGAGCATTTAAAATGCAAATTATCCAATTTAAAGGGTAGTGGACGGCAATGACTAATGTTATACAATTATATTATATGTTTATTTCATTTATTAATTAGTTAAAGTTATATTTCATTTATTTTATAAGTTATGTTAATAATATAATAAAAGAAACATAAAAGTGGTCTCATTTTCATTGTTCTTGCTGAAAAACACAAAAAGAAAATAAAAGAAAAAGAAGCTAGGTATTCGGCATTCATCAAGCTAAATTAAGGTAAATTTTTATTTCAGTTTTCGATAATTTCTACGTTTTTGTAATCGTTGCTTCAAGAGCTTTAAAACCCATGTCTTAATTTCATGAATTGATGATGTTCGAGAGCTAAATACCTGTGTTTAAATTACAGACCTCGGGTCTAGCAGGCTTAGTGTCGGTGTGTGATTCAGGCTGACGCCTAGCAGGTTTTATACCGGTGATTTACAATTCCGAGTTTAGACTACGAAATGATTAAGTTATGGAACAAATCGAGTAAGCCTAAGCTTATGCAAATGAATTTTGTTAATTCGATCGTAAGGTATGTATTTTCATACTTATATGTTATATGTGCGGTCATTGAACAAATAAAATGATGAAATAAATGTGTTGTATATTAGGTTGATAGAATATGTGGATAAATTATGTTATGTGGATGTTGTTTACTTGATAGCATGAGAGTTGTTTAAAGATGTTTATGTATGTATATCTATATATACAGATATGCATATATATGTATATATTCGGTTATATGAGATAATTTGTATTTTCATCGAGTCATGTGGAATATATGTATATGTGTGTTATCGAACATGTGGGATTGAATTTAGATGCTTTCGGTTATAGTTGCTTACTATATATGTACAGGGAAAATGATATTCAGTTATATATAGATATATATATATATAACTTTTATGTGATGTGTATTTGAAGAGTTCTACTTTTAAGTATATGGTGATAATAATTTTGCTATATATATGGATATTGATATTTGGCTAAGATAGCATATAAATGTCTTATCATTTTATAAATGTTAGGAATTTGTTCGGTTTAACTTGTTTTAAATAATTAGCCAAAATGTTGAAATTGCTTAAGACTTACTAAGCTAAGTTAGCTTACTCTACGTGTTTGTTGCTCTGTTTTATAGATTTTGATCAAGCTATGAGCTCAGGGGATCGTCAGAAAAGTCATCCACACTATCATCTTGTTGTGGTACTTATAAGCTTAGTTTTTGAACTAAAGGCATGTATAGGTTAGACAAGGTTTCTAAACTGATGAGTTTTGTCTTGTATATAAGTATAGCCATGCGAAAATGGATAAGTAAAGATACTTTGGTCTTGAATGTATATGGCAATGTTGTATGAACTTTATGCAGTATAATCGGCAATGTGAGTTGCATGAATGGATGTATAGTTAATTATCGTGATATTCATACGGTTTAACTTAAACGTTAAGTTAGTTATCGAATGAGGTTGATCATGCAAGGTCTTTGGTTTGTTGCTTATTATGGTTTGAATTATAAGAGTTACAATTGAGATGTTTACGGTTGCATTTATGTGAATGTGTTTGATTCATGGATTTAGGAAGAAGTGTTAGTGAAGCGTTTTATTCAAGTTTTTATGAAGTAGAAAATGTTATACTGTGCATAGTATGTTTGGTCAAATGTGAAGGCATAGGTTTAGAAATATGAAACGCATAAATAGGTATTTGACATGTTTTATATATCTTGATATTTGATGTAGTCAAATACGCATATGATTTTAATGATTAATGAAATGTGTTTGATCATAACCTGAAGTTGTTAATGCCTTAATTTCTTATGGTCACTAAGTCAAGTATAAGCATGAATAAAATTTTCAAGCAAAGTGTTTAATTTATGTTAAGTATTCGTATATTATTAAGATGATGAGTCTATGTTTGAGTATTGTGTTCGTAAAGGATGCATATATTATTTAGCTTTGTGGTATGTTCTTTTTTTGAAATTTGATTAGATATATGGTATGATTATGAGTAAATGTAGAGGCATGATCCATATGTTTAATATTTAATTAGCTACGAGTTTTATATATATTTATATATGAATATGACTTGGGTGAACGTTTGAATCTGTATATGTGTTCGGTAATACCTTCTGACCCCAATCCGGCGATGGATACGGGTTTAGGGTGTTACATTTGATTGGTATCAGAGCTTACGGTTTAGTCGATTCTAGGCCTACCGTAGCGCGTGTGAGTCTAGCTATACATGCCTTAATTTTATAATATGATAGTGTGGTGACTTCTGACATTTAAATTGTGTTTTATATAGTAAATGGATCCTGACAGAGCCGTAGCTGATGATGTAGAGAGCGTAGCCCCAGATCTCGCGCATGGGTCAGCGCCGGTAGACTCTCGACCTGTCTTGGGTAGCCATGAGGGGGAGGCTAAGCAAGCCTTCTACCATATGATGAATGAATGGTTTACCCAATTTATTCAGACTAATCCAGCTGTACAACAACCTCCACCCCCGAATAATCCAACTCTGATACCTTCAGCACCTATGATGATAGATCCGATGAGATCTAGCAGGCCTCCCGTTGATAAAATTAGGAAACACGGGGCCAAAGAATTTAAAGCTAATGATGATGACGACGCAGAACGAGCTGAGATGTGGCTTGATAATACTATCCGTGTGCTTGATGAGTATCATGTACTCCGCATTTAATGCTTGAAGTGTGCTATATCCTTATTACGGGACACGCATATCACCGGTGGAATACACTAGTATCGGTGGTTCCGAGGGAGAAAGTGACCTGGGAATTCTTTCAGATTGAATTTCGTAAAAAGTACATCAGTCAGAGATTCATTGATCAGAAACGAAAAGAATTTCTTGAATTGAAACAAGGTCGAATGACCGTGACTGAGCATGAAGGAAATTTGTCAGACTGAGCCGATATGCCCGTGAATGTGTGTCAACTGAAGCCATTATGTGTAAAAGATTTGAAGACGGTCTGAATGAAGATACTAAGTTGCTAGTCGACATTCTCGAGATTAAAGAGTTCGTGGTACTTGTCGAACGAGCTTGCAAAGCCTAAGAGCTTGGAAAAGAGAAAAGAAAAGCCGAGTTCGAAGCTAGAGACATTCGAAAAAGATCATCGAGTAAGACCTTTCATTTCGTATCAAAGAAGTTTAAAGATGAATCCAGTCGACATAAGGCTACTTCAGACTTCTCTAGACGAGATCGACCTCCTGTGGGTTCCCGAGCCACTTCGATGGCTAGTGTTGGTAATGTTCAGCAGAACTGGGCTGAGTGCAAGCATTGTAGAAAATGGCATTCTGGGAGTTGTAGATTTCGTGATCGGTCCTGCTTTAAATGTGGATCATAGGATCGTTTTATTCGAGAATGCCTGATGCTAGCCGAGCAAAATACGGCTCAGAATATAAGACCGAGCTATGCGTCAGCACGAGGCAGACCACCCAGGCATTTGGGAAATGTAAGTGGCGATCGAAAAGAACTAAAGACACTGCAGATTCGATCGAGGCTAGTGCACTGCTAGAGCATATCTTTATGCGTGCGAAAAGGATGCTTCTTCCTAGATGTTATCACCGGTACTTTCACTCTTTATGATACTCTTTGTGATTGCATTGATTGATCCGGGTTCGACTCATTCATATGTGTGTGAAACTTTAGTATCCGATGAGGACTCTACACCGTTGAGTCTCATCGAGTTTGTGATTTGTGTATCAAACCCCTTAGGTCGATGTGTTCGGTTGATAAAGTGTGTAAAAGTTGCCCGTTGATGATTCGAGATTCATGCTTCCCAGCTGATCTAATGTTGTTGCCTTTCAATGAGTTCGATATAATTTTGGGAATGGAGTGGTTAACTTTGCACGATGCTGTTGTTAATTGAAAAACAAATACCCTTGATTTGAGATGTCAGAATGGTGAAGCTATCCAAATTGAATCTAATGACCTGAATGGGTTACCGTCAGTAATCTCCTTGATATAAGCTCATAAGCATGTGAGAAAAGGGTGTGAAGCTTACTTGGCTTATGTGTTGGATAGTAAAGTTACTGAGAAGCAGATTGAATCCGTACCAGTTGTGTGCGAGTATCCAGATGTGTTTCCTGAAGAACTACCGGGTTTACCATCTGTTCGAGAAATAGAGTTTGGTATCGAATTAGTACCGGGGACGACTCTGATTTCAATAGCTCCGTATCGGATGGCACCTACAGAATTAATAGAGTTGAAAGCACAGTTGCAAGAGTTAACAGATAGGGGCTTTGTACGACCGAGTTTCTCTCCTTGGGGTGCACCAGTTTTATTTGTGAAAAAGAAAGATGGGACTATGCGAATGTGCATTGATTATCGGCGTTGAATAAGGTGACTATAAAGAATAAGTACCGTTGCCCGCAGTTGACGACTTGTTTGATCGGTAGAAAGGGGCTTGATGTTTTCAAAGATAGATTTGAGATCGGGTTATTATCGATTTGCAGTCGAGAGATTCCGATGTACCAAAGACTGCTTTTCGAACGAGGTACGGACATTATGAGTTTCTGGTTATGCCTTTTGAACTTACTAATGCACCTGTTGTTTTTATGGATCTGATGAATCAGATTTTTAGACAATATTTGGATCGGTTTGTGGTAGTGTTTATAGATGATATTCTGATCTACTCCAGAGATGAAACCGAGCATGCTGAGCATCTGAGATTAGTGCTACAAACTTTGCGAGATCAGTAGTTGTATGCAAAGTTTAGTAAGTGTGAGTTCTGGATGAATGAGGTCGATTTTAGGTCACGTTGTTTCAAATGTCGAGCATTGGGTTGATCCAAATAAAATATCGGCTATACTTGATTGGAAACCACCTAGGAATGTCTCTAAAATTTGAAGCTTCACAGGACTTGCTTTGGATACTACGACGATTCGTGAAAGGTTCTTCTATAATAGCCACACCTTTGACAAAGCTATTACAGAAGGATGTCAAGTTGGAATGGACAGAAACATGTCAGAAAATTTTGGATCAGTTGAAAGCTCTTTTGACCGAGGCTCCAGTGTTGGTTCAACCTGAATCGGGTAAAGAATTTGTTGTTTATAGTGATGCATCTTTGAATGGTTTGGGTTGCGTTTTAATGCAGGAAGGCAAAGTCGTAGCCTACGTTTCGAGACAATTGAAGCTGCATGAAAGAAATTACCCGACACATGATTTGGAGCTAGCAGCTATTGTATTCGCGTTGAAGATTTGGCGTCATTACTTGTTTGGGGAGAAATGTCATGTTTATTCAGATCACAAGAGTTTAAAGTACTTGATGACTTAGAAAGATTTGAACTTGAGACAACGCAGATGGTTAGAGTTGTTAAAAGATTACGAATTAGTGATTGACTACCATCCGGGGAAAGCCAATGTTGTTGCGGACGCCTTAAGTCGGAAATCATTATTTGCTCTTCGTGCGTTGAACGCACATATGGTTATGTCTAATGATGGTTCGATAATAGCCAAATTGAAAGTAAGACCGTTGTATATCCAACAAATTTGTGATGCTCAGAGAGTTGACAAAGATATTATGGCAAGACGAGTTCAGTGTGAAAGTGATGCAGAGTCAGAGTTTCGAATCGATGAAAATGACTGTTTGAACTTCAAAGGCCGAATATGTGTTCTGAGAAAAGAAGAATTGATTCAGATGATATTGAATGAAGCTCATAGTAGCTGATTGTCTGTACATCCGGGTAGCACGAAATTGTATAATGATTTGAAACAGTTCTATTGGTGGCCTGGTATGAAACGGGACATATCTGAATTCTTCTCAAAGTACTTAATTTGTCGACAAGTAAAAGCCGAACATCGTGCCTTCAGGTTACTTCAAATTCATCATGATACCGAATGGAAATGGGATAGAATTGCTATAGATCTTGTATCCAGGTTTGCCTCGACAATCGAGCAAGAAAGATGCGATGCAGGTTATAGTGGATAGACTAACCAAATCAGCTCACTTCATACCAGTTAAATGCGAACTATTCGCTCGATAAGCTTGCTTTGGGTTATATGTATCTCAAATTGTGAAATTGCATGGTGTGTCGATTTCCATTGTTTTGACAGAGACCCAAGATTCACGTCGCGGTTCGGAAGAAATTGCAAGATGCTTTAGGTACCAAACTACACTTTAGCACGACTTTTCTCATCCGCATGAGACGACGGTCACCGCGAACGAACCATTCAGATACTTGAGGATATGTTGAGATGTTACGTCCTAGAGTTTGAAGGTACGTTGGAACGATACTTACCTTTGATTGAATTTGCTTACAATAATAGCTTTCAATCTAGTATCAAAATGGCACCTTCACGAAGCTTTGTGCGGCGCAAGTGTCGCACACCATTATCTTTGGACCGAGCTCAGTGAAAACAAGATACACGGGGTTGATTTGATTAAAGAAACTGAACAGAAAGTGGGAGTAATCCGAGATAGTTTGAAAGTTGCATCAGATCGCCAAAAGTCATACGTGGATTTGAAACGTAAAGACATTGAGTTTCAGGTTGGAGACCGGGTATTTTTAAAAGTTTCTCCGTGGAAGAAAGTACTTCGATTTGGTCGAAAAGGCAAATTAAGTCCGAGGTTTATCGGACCGTATGAGATTATCGAACGTGTTGGGCCTGTTGCTTATAGATTAAAGTTGCCCTCTGAACTAGAAAAGATACACAACGTATTTCATGTTTCGATGCTTCGTAGATATAGATCAGATCCGTCACATGTGATCGCCCCGTCTGAGATTGAAATTCGATCCGATATGATGTACGAGGAAGAACCGATCTGTATCTTAGCTCGTGAAGTGAAAGAGTTGAGAAACAAGAAAATTCCGTTAGTAAAAGTACTATGGAATTGACATGTAGTAGAAGAGGCTACGTGGGAGCCTGAGGATTCAATGAGGCAACAATATCCAACTTTGCTTAATGGTAAGATTTTCGGGGACGAAAATCCCTAAGGGGGGAGAGTTGTAATTGTCTGAATTTGACCCTAATTGGAACAGTGGTTTCGGGACCACGAGTCTGAGTCCGAAAAATATTTAAATATTATTTTCTGTGTTTATTATATGTGAATTAAAGTGTGTGAAAGTTTCGTAGAGAAATTTGATTATTTGCATGCTTAATTAAATAAAAAGAGCTTAATCGCGTAAATTATAAACTTGACAGTTTAAAGTGTAAGGACTAAGTTAAGGTTTTTTTTCTAATTGGGAGCATTTAAAATGCAAATTACCCAATTTAAAGGGTAGTGGACGGCAATGACTAATGTTATACAATTATATTATATGTTTATTTCATTTACTAATTAGTTAAAGTTATATTTCATTTATTTTATAAGTTATATTTATAATATAATAAAAGAAACATAAAAGTGGTCTCATTTTCATTTTTCTTTCTGAAAAACACAAAAAAGAAAATAAAAGAAAAAGAAGCTAGGTATTCGGCATTCATCAAGCTAAATTAAGGTAAATTTTTATTTCAGTTTTCGATAATTTCTACGTTTTTGTAATCGCTGCTTCGAGAGCTTTAAAACCCATGTCTTAATTTCATGAATTGGTGATGTTTGTGTAAAATGCCATTGATGTTATGATGAATTTTGTGATGTTTTATGTGTTAAATGATAGATATGTAATTGATGAACATACTTTGTTCTTGAATTTTTGATGAATTTGGCTAAATAGGGCTAAATTGAGAAAATAAATTTTTGAGGGGTTAAAATGCAAAATAAATGAAATGTAGGGACTTGTATGACCATGGGAAAGATTCGGCCCTTAGGGAGTGAATTCAAATTATGTGTATTTTGTGTTTTGTGCAATAGAGACTAAATTGTAAAAGTTGTAAATGTCAGGGGTAAAATGGTAATTTGCCTATTTATGTGTTTTGGGACTAAATTGAGATGAAATGTGCTTGAATGAGCTTAATTTGATTATGTTTAGATCAAGAACAAAGAAAAACAGACTTGGATCGGGGAAAGGCGAAAGTTATCGAATAGCCGGTTCTTGTTGTCCGACGATATTCGAGGTAAGTTTTTAAGCAAGTTAATACCGTAAATATTGTTCGTAATCTAGTTTACATGCTGAATTTTGATTTATTGGATTGAAATGTTGATAAAGCCGAATGTGACATATTAATTCAGCAATGAAAGGTAGTTAAATCTAATTGAATTTATTATGTGAAAGTGACATGAATTATGTATTGTATATGTGATTTTGGTAATATATAATGTGTACAAGATGGTTGAATAATATTAATTCAGGCTTTGAGCCTAGCAGGCCTTGTGCCGGTGAACTATATCGGGCTTTGAGCCTAGCAGGCCTTGTGCCGGTGAATTATATCGGCCTTATTGCCTGCAGGCTAAATGCCAGTGTTTAAATTACAGACCTCGGGTCTAGCAGGCTTAGTGCCGGTGTGTGATTCAGGCTGACGCCTAGCAGGTTTTATACCAGTGATTTACAATTCCAAGTTTAGACTACGAAATTATTAAGTTATGGAACAAATCAAGTAAGCCTAAGCTTATGCAAATGAATTTGGTTAATTCGATCGTAAGGTATGTATTTTCATACTTATATGTTATATGTGTGGTCATTGAACAAATAAAACGATGAAATAAATGTGTTGTATATTAGTTTGATGGAATATGTGGATAAATTATGTTATGTGGATGTTGTTTACTTGATAGCATGAGAGTTGTTTAAAGATGTTTATGTATGTATATCTATATATACAGATATGCATATATATATATATATATATATATATTCGGTTATATGAGATAATTTGTATTTTCATCGAGTCATGTGGAATATATGTATATGTGTGTTATCGAACATGTGGGATTGAATTTAGATACTTTCGATTATAGTGGCTTACTATATATGTACAGGGAAAATGATATTCGGTTATATATAGATATATATATATATAACTTTTAAGTGATGTGTATTTGAAGAGTTCTACTTTTAAGTATATGGTGATAATAATTTTGCTATATATATGGATATTGATATTCGGCTAAGATAGCATATAAATGTCTTATTATTTTATAAATGTTAGGAATTTGTTCGGTTTAAGTTGTTTTAAATAATTAGCCGAATTGTTGAAATTGCTTAAGACTTACTAAGCTAAGTTAGCTTACTCTGCGTGTTTGTTGCTCTGTTTTATAGATTTTGATCAAGCTACGAGCTCAGGGGATCGTCAGAGAAGTCATCCACACTATCATCTTGTTGTGGTACTTATAAGCTTAGTTTTTGAACTAAAGGCATGTATAGGTTAGACTAGGTTTCTAAACCGATGAGTTTTGTCTTGTATATAAGTATAGCCATGCGAAAATGGCTAAGTTAAGATACTTTGGTCTTGAATGTATATGGCAATGTTGTATGAACTTTATGCAGTATAATCGGCAATGTGAGTTGCATGAATGGATGTATAGTTAATTATCGTGATATTCATACGGTTTAACTTAAACATTAAGTTAGTTATCGAATGAGGTTGATCATGCAAGGTCTTTGGTTTGTTGCTTATTATGGTTTGAATTATAAGAGTTAAAATTGAGATGTTTACGGTTGCATTTATGTGAATGTGTTTGATTCATGGATTTAGGAGTGTTAGTGAAGCGTTTTATTCAAGTTTTTATGAAGTAGAAAATGTTATAGTGTGCATAGTATGTTTGGTCAAATGTGAAGGCATAGGTTTGGAAATATGAAACGCATAAATAGGTATTTGACATGTTTTATATATCTTGATATTTGATATAGTCAAATACGCATATGATTTTAATGATTAATGAAATGTGTTTGATCATAACCTGAAGTTGTTAATGCCTTAATTTCTTATGGTCACTAAGTCAAGTATAAGCATGAATAAAATTTTCAAGCAAAGTGTTTAATTTATGTTAAGTATTCGTATATTATTAAGATGATGAGTCTATGTTTGAGTATTGTGTTCGTAAAGGATGCATATATTATTTAGCTTTGTGGTATGTTCTTTGTTTGAAATTTGATTAGATATATGGTATGGTTATGAGTAAATGTAGTGGCATGATCCATATGTTTAATATTTAATTAGCTACGAGTTTTATATATATTTATATATGAATATGACTTGGGTGAACGTTTGAATCTGTATATGTGTTTGGTAATACCTTGTGACCCCAATCCGGCGACGGATACGGGTTAGGGGTGTTACAAAGTGATACAGGTACCTTGTTTACCTCACAAGTATGAGACTAGTAAGTATCATGAGATATGTAAGAATCAAGTATGAGTAAGTAAGCTTTATAGCTGAAATTATGATACCATTGTTTATGTCAAATGGTTTAATTTAAGCAAGTATGTTGTTATGTGCATTATATGCAAACTTACTAGGCTAAATGCTTTCGTCTTTCACTCTTTCTTTCCATGTAGTCCCGCCAAGCTAATCTCGTGGATCATCGCCATCGGAGCTAGGAGCACACTATCAATCGCTATTTTGGTATAGCCAAGTTGTTTTATTAAGTATGGCATGTATAGGAAACACTTCATTTGAGTATATGTTTTAAGAAGAGCCAAAGTATAGGCTATCTTGTTCATTATCTTTTTTGTATATGGCTAGAGAAATTGGCCAACTTTGACTAAGTGTGTATGTTTATAGATATCAATGAAAGATGTAGTAATTTGAGTAATTGAATTGAGTATGAATGTGATCTCGATTTTAGGGTGGCAATTGGCTTGGTAAATAGCCTCTAAGTGCCCACACGGTTGGATACACGGCGTGTGTCTGGCCGTGCGTACCTCGCACTTTTATACTTGAAGTCGGGGATAGGCCACGAGCAGATCACACGACCGTTGGTTCAGGCCGTGTAACACACACGGTTGGCACATGGGCGTGTGCCAAGGCCGTGTGAAGTCTGCACTTTTCACTTAGAAATTTAATTGTCACATCGGCGATATACACGGGCGTGTTTACGCACCCGTGTGGATAAGTCGAAATACTAAGGTTTGCACACGGGCGGGCCACACGGGCGTGTCGGTAGTGTGTAACAAGTCGATGTCGACCACGGGTGGAAGACACGGGCATGTCGAGAGTACACGGGCGTGTTTCAAGTTACATGGGCGTGTGGTCCCTGCTTCGAGTAAAAGTTTTCAGATGAGTTCCGAAAGTTCCCGGATATGTGTTTAAGGCCTCATAGGCCCATGATATGTACGTTTTGACCTAGAAAGAAGAATTTCTATTTCGAGACAAAATCTTACAGCCCGTAAGTACATGTTTAAGCAAGTTAAAGCATGGTAATGTCTTGTATCCAGTCTTAGCCTCGGACTCGGGTATGGGGTGTTACATTTAGTGGTATCAGAGCTACGTTTTAGTCAGTTCTAGGACTAACGTAGCACAAGCACGAGTCTAGCTATACATGTCATACGTAAGATTGTTTTTATAATGATAGTGTGACGACTCCTGACGACTTAAAATTTGTTTATACATTTAGTAAATGGATCCCGATAGAGCTGTGGCAGATGACGTAGAAAGTAACGCGCCGGCTCCTGCCGAAGGGATGGTGCCGAACGAGAATGAGAATCGACCCACTACGGTGAGTCAAGAAGGAGGAGAAGAGGCTAGAGAAGCCTTCCTCCATATGATGAATACATGGTACACGGAGTTCGTTCGTATGAACCCGAATGCACAACTCCTTCCACCCCCACCTATTCCTCAACCTATCCCAGTAGCCCCTCAAGTAGTAGAGGTGGTAAGAGGAGAGAAGCCTCCGGTTGATAGAATCAGGAAACATGGGGTAGAAGAATTCCAGGCTAGAAAAGATGATGATCCGGAAAAGGCTGAGCTCTGGATAGAAAATACTATCAGGGTATTTAATGAGTTGTCGTGCACACCTGAGGAATGCATGAAGTGTGTAGTCTCTCTTCTAAGAGATTATGCTTACTAATGGTGGAACACCCTTGTGTCGGTGGTACCGAGGGAAAGGATCACATGGGAATTTTTCCAGGAAGAATTCAAGAAAAAGTATATCAGTCAAAGGTTTGTGGACCAGAAAAAGAAAGAATTCCTAGAACTGAAGCAAGGCAAGATGTCAGTGACTGACTATGAACGTGAGTTTGTACGACTTAGTAAGTACGCTCGCGAATGCGTGTCCACTGAGGCCATCATGAGTAAAAGATTTGAAGACGGGTTGAATGAAGACATCAAACTGTTTGTTGCTTTCCTAGAACTAAAGGAATTTGTTGTGCTAGTAGAGAGGGCTTGTAAAGCCGAGGAATTAGTAAAAGAGAAAAGAAAGTCTTAAATGGAGTCTCGTGATTCTAGGAAGAGACAGTGGAATAAGTCATTCCAATCTTCATCCAAGAAGTTAAGAGATTTCCCTACCCGATCTGCTACTTCCACTGGGTTTTCAAGGAAGGACAAGAGTAAGCAGTATTCGGGAAGTAAGGCACAGACGCCCTCAGTTGCTAGTGTGGGGAACATCCGGTCGGATAGACCTGAATGTCCACTGTGTGGCAGACGTCATCTTGGAGAATGCCGAATGCATAAAAATGCATGTTTTAGATGTGGTTCCCAAGACCATTATATAAAAGATTGTCCAGAGACGACAAAAGAAGAAATAACTCAGAACCTGAGATCTGGGAGTATGGTCAGAGGAAGACCGCAGGGGAACCCAGAAAGTGGGGCGAGAGGAAGAGGTAACCCTAGAGAGCAGGCTGCGAGACCCGAGGGTAGGGCGCCTGCGAGGACTTATGCCATTCGCGCTCGCGAAGAGGCATCTTCTCCTGATTTTATTACGGGTACCTTTTCTCTTCATGATGTTAAAGTTATTACTTTAATAGATCCCGGATCCACACACTCTAACATTTGTATGAAACTAGTATCCAGTATGAAAATGACTATAGATTCTACAGAATTTGCGATTAAAGTGTCTAATCCTTTAGGCAAGAGTGTGTTAGTGAATGAAGTATGTAGAGAATGTCCATTAATGATTAGAGGTCATTACTTTAAAGCAAATCTTATGTTACTACCATTTGATGAGTTCGACATCATTCTTGGTATGGACTGGTTGACCACTCATGGTGTAATAGTTAATTGTGGGAAGAAATATATTGAGATGAAATGTGAGAATGAGGATACTCTCCATGTAGAATCAGATGAGCAAAGTAAATCTCTGGCAATGATTTTTCACATGACGGCACAGAGATACGTAAGAAAGGGGTATGAGGCATATTTGGCCTTTGTGATGAATGATAAAGAAACAGAGTTAAATATTGAGTCAGTACCAATAGTATGTGAGTAAGTGGATGTTTTTCCCAAAGAATTACCAGGACTACCACCAGTTAGAGAAGTTGAGTTCAGCATTGAGCTAGCTCCTTGTACTGTGCCAATATCTATTACTCCTTATAGAATGGCTCCAACAGAGTTGAGAGAGTTGAAGTCACAGTTGCAAGAGTTGACAGATAAAGGTTTTGCAAGATCAAGTTTTTCTCCATGGGGTGCTCCGGTTTTATTTGTGAAAAAGAAAGATGGCACCATGAGATTGTGCATAGATTACCGTCAAATTAATAAAGTGACGGTAAAGAACAAGTACCCATTGCCTAGGATTGATGATTTGTTCGACCAATTGAAAGGAGCCACTGTGTTCTCTAAAATAGACTTGAGATCAGGGTACTACCAGCTGAGAGTAAGAGAATCAGATGCGTCCAAGACGGCTTTTCGAACAAGGTATGGGCATTATGAATTTTTAGTCATGCCTTTTGGTCTGTCCAATGCTCCTGCGGTGTTCATGGACTTAATGAACCGCATTTTTAGACCATACCTCGACAAGTTTGTAGCCGTTTTCATTGACGACATACTGATTTATTCCCGAGATAAGAATGAGTATGCTGAGCACCTACGGACAGTTTTACAAAAGAGCCATAGTATAGGCTATCTTGTTCATTATCCTTTTTGTATATGGCTAGAGAAATTGGCCAACTGTAACACCCCAAACTCGGACAAGACACCACGACCGAATCTGGTATGTTACGGGGAAAACGTCTTTGAGTGATCAGATTTTTTTCGTTTAAAAGCGGGGTGAAAACATAGTGAATTTGAGGAAAATTTGAGTAGGCTTGTTTGATTAGATTTTGAAACTTATCCAAAGTATATAGTTAAAACGAGTTAATTTCATTTAGCGTTTCCAATAGTTTCTTAGTGCTATTTTGAAACATTTTAGACTTAGTAGAAAATCGAGTTTGATTTGGAAATCATTTGAGTTTATTGTATAGCAAAACATAGTGAGATACCCGATGGTATAGATTAAAACACCTTGCGTTATAGTTTTAAAACATTATCTTACCAAATTTTTAGTGATATTTCATACCAAGTTATTTGTTAAGCAGGTTGAGAATCTAATTAAAACATAACCATCATAAAACATAATTTAAAGGCCTTTTACAAACCCAAATTAAATCTCAAATAAAAATAAATAAGCTAAAGTACCCAATGTGAATAGTCTGAGCGAAACTTTTATTAAAGCATGGCATGTGCACCCGAGAGTCCACCCCTACTCCATGTCCGCGTCTCACGAGTCACTGAAATGTCAAAGGAGAGGGTGAGTCGAATGACTCGATGCATAAATCCCGCTCCCGATGAAACAACATGCTAACACACATCATACATAGCAACATAATTAATGCAACCCGATCCTAACCATCCGTTTCTCCTTTTTCTACCCCGTGTGGTACCAAACCACCGGTGGTGCCAAACCACCGTGACATGTAGTCACAATGTGTTACCAAAACACCGGTGTCCCAAAGACACGTTTGTGCTACCCAAGCACCGGTGACCAAAGTCACAAATCCATTGATGGGGCCAACCCATCGTGTGATACCCAATCACTGCGACGATCCCATATCTCATGTGGGGCCAACCCACGGTGGTGTCAACCACGAGGGCGAGTCGCAATGAGGTGCCCAACCTCTGGTGTCCCAAAGACACAAATGTGCTACCAAAGCACTTTGGTGACCGTAGTCACAATAATCGAATGATGGGGCCAACCCATCGTGTGATACCCAATCACTAGCAGACGATCCCATATCTCAAAGTGGGGCCAACCCACGGTGGTGTCAACCACAGGGACGAGTCGCAATGAGGTGCCCAACCTCTGGTGTCCCAAAGACACAAATGTGCTACCAAAGCACTGGTGACCGTAGTCACAAAGTGTGTTACCAAAACACTTGGTGCTCAAATCGGCACAAAATATCACTGCTCCCTCCACTCATATCACCCATCAACATACCATACTCATGTAATCATGCATATCATACAAATCATGCATATCATGCCAACATGTCTAGCATTACATCTCATAGCATACATAACATAGATCATAATACCCAAGGTATCCATAATAGAACTTGTAATAAATTAGACTTACCGGATACGTACACATACCCGTTTGGGTATCCAATTATCCGTCATCTTGGTATAGTTTTTAACAGAAAAAGCAGGTTTATTAATAACATTACTAGATATCGGTGTGTTAGTTTACACACACTGTAATTACTGAGTCTAAAATCCCAACGAAACGATCTAAATCCCTCGAGTACTAGCTCCTACAATCGGTCAAACTTAGGGGTTAGTACATATAAACCATTCGGCCAACATCATTTAGACCAAAAGGGTTTGTCGAATCACCCTTACCTTGCTATTGGTTTGATTTCTTATCAAACCCGAACCTAAAAGGTTCTCCTTCCAACAATCGTCTACACCTTCAAAAGAGAATCTGTTAATCTTTTGTTACCCTTGCCTGTCGAACCTTAAAGATTGAAATAATAACAATACCAAATACTTACCCCTACTTACCAACCACCAAAAATTCGGCCACAAGAACCCCTAGGAGAAAAGGGAGATTCGGCTCAAGAGCTTTTGAAATGGAAGAAAGAAGAGAAAAAAAAATAGAAAATGGATGGGGACAAGTACTTACGGTTTTGAAAGAAAAAAAAGAGATAAAAATGTGTTTTGGGAACTAGTGTTTCGGCTTAATGAAATGGTAAGGCACAAATGAAAGATTCGGCTAGGATTATTGAGAAAAGAAAATGAGAGTTTGAGGGAAGAAGATGATATGGTTTCGGCTTACTAGCAATGGAGAAATAAAAATAGAGAACTTGGTTTAGAAGTAGTATGATTTCGGCACAAGTATGACAAAAGAAATGAATGAAAGTGTGAGAAGAAAGGATACCCGATTCAGCTTACACAAATGAAGAAAGAAGGATGGATGCAAGAGTGTATTCGGCTACACACAAACCATGTGAACAAGACAATTTCGGCAACTAAAGGGACTTGGTATCTCAGTTCAAGAAGTGAGAAAAAGATGAGAGAATTCTTTAGAATTTCGAAACACCCTTTGATAAAAGAATGAACTCCCTTTTACCCAATGTGACCGAAAATGCACCAAATGAAAAGTGCATTTCGGCACACCCCCCTCATGCACTCACCAAACCGGCCATTCCCCAAACTCTCTCCTAAAATTCAGCCACAATCCCCCTAAACACTCCAAGCCACCAATTCAAATCACCTTGACCAAGTCCTACTCCACAAATCACTCTCCACCTTTCATTTGAAAGTGAAGACCAAGTCAAAGGAGGAATTTGAACTTCATCCAACTCGCCTCCTCCTATGCCGTCCAAAATGAAGCCAAAATGTGAGGTCTTTGCAGCTCGAACACTAGACCTCCACCACAAGTAGATGACGCCACACCAAGCTCCCCAAGTAACGCATGCTTGCCACTAAGCTAGCTCCTTATTTGTGCAACAAAACACCAATTAAAACTCTTATATCCCAGCTCCATCGGCTCCCGACTTAGCCCTAAAACAAAAATTTTTCCTACCTACTCGGGCACACCCCTAGACCACAATTAAGCCCCAAAACATAGAAATAGCCACGCAACACTCTAAACACACGCAATTTCATGCAACAACAAAATAACCCCTAACCCGGATATTACGGTTCTACCCCCTTAAAAATAATTTCGACCCAAATTACACGATCAAAAGAGTTGCGGTATTGTTGTCTCATCATATCCTCGGGTCCCACGTAGCTTCCTCTACGCCATGATTCCGCCAAAGTACCTTAACCAAAGGCACAGATTTTCTCTGCGCAGAACCTTCACATCTCGATCAAGAATCTGCACAGGTTCCTCCTCCATGGTCAAATCTGGATTTACCTCGATCTCTTCCACTGCTACCACATGTGACGGATCGGAACGATAACGCCGAAGCATCGAAACGTGGAATACGTCGTGAATCTGACTAAGCTCTGCTGGCAACTCAAGCGATCGCCACCGATCCAACTCGTCTCAGTACCTTATACGGCCCAATAAACCTCGGACTTAGCTTGCCTTTCTTCCCGAATCTCAACACCTTTTTCCAAGGCGAGACCTTCAGAAAACTTGATCCCCACAAATAACTCTATATCTCTTCGCTTAAGATCGGCATAAGACTTCGCGCGGTCCAAGCTTCCTTCAATCTAGACCGAATCAACTTAACCTTGTCTTGGGTCTCAACAACCAACTCGGGTCCCAACAAGCGGCGTTCACCTAACTCCGTCCAACACGTGGGTGAGCGACATTTCCTACCATACAACGCCTCATACGGTGCCATCTTGATGCTCGCTTGGTAATCGTTGTTGTAGGCAAACTCACTAATGGTAGAAACTCCTCCCAACTACCTCTCGAAATCCAAGACACAACCTCTCGAAGATATCTTCCAAGATCCGAATGACCCTTTTCGATTGACCGTCGATTTGCGGGTGAAAAGCCGTCTTTGAAATCCAAACGAGTACCCGAGCTCGATGCAATGCTTTCCGAACCTTGGCGTGAATCTAGGATCCCTATCCGAGATTATCGAAACCGGCACACCATGCAACCTTACTATCTCGACACATACGGCTTAGCTAGCCGAGTGAGTAGTCAACCTCACCTAATAAAGTGAGTGATTTAGTCGATCGATCCACCACTACCCAAATCTGAATCCTTCTTGCTTGGCGTAGCGGTAACCCCACTCGACGAAATCCATGGTTATCCTTTCCCACTTCCATCGAGGAATCTTCACAGTGAAAAGCAAACTCGACAAGAAGCGATGTTCAGCCTTGACACATTGACATGTCGGACACTTTCCAAAGAAACTCTGTCACCTCTTTCTTCAAGCCAGGCCACCAAAATCGCTCACTAAGATCCCTATACATCTTGCAACCTCCAGGATGCATAGCATAAGGAGGCTGCTATGTGCGTCTGAAGAATCTTTGCCTCACCTCAACATCTTTAGGCATACAAGCCTTACCTTGAAAACACAGAACCCCATCACGGACAAAGTCAGTAACCCTCCAAACCACCATCCTGCACTTGCAACCTTCGCGCATTCGAACCTCATCCAATAAGCTGTTTCTCTCGATCGCTCCACCCGGTGTAGGCTTAACTTGCGTTTGCGCGAATACTCCCATCGTCATACAAACTCAAATGGGCAAACAAAGCTCTTAAGTCCGAAACAACCTTGCGGCTCAACGCGTCGACCACCACGTTAGCCTTGCCGGATGATACTCAATCGAGCGATCGTAATCTTTCAAAGAACTCAACCCATCTGCGGCGCCTCAAATTCAAATCCTTCGAGTTAGGAGATACTTTAGACTCTTGTGATGCAGTATAGACTATCGATCTTTCCCGCATACAAGTAGTGCCTCCAAATCTTTAAAGCGAAGACCACGGCCGCTAGCTCCAAGTCATGCGTCGGATAATTGACCTCATGTGGCCTCACCGCCGAGAAGCGTAAGCCACAACCTTACTTACCTTCTTGCATCAAAGACACAACCCAAACCCGTATGTGATGCGTCGCAATAGATGTAAATTCCTTACCGACCTCGGGTTGTATCAAACCGGAGCCTCGGTCAAAATCTTCTTTAACTTATCGAAGCTTTCCTGCGCTTCTCGGTCCATACAAACGGAACTTCTTTCCTCAAAGAATTTGGTTATCGGCGCGCTATCAACGAAAACCCTCAACAAACCTTGGTAGTATCCGGCCAAACCTGAAAACTCGAATCTCAACACTCGACTTAGGCGGCTTCCAATCCAAAATCGCCTCAATCTTACGAGGATCTACTCAATCCCCTCACCGACACTACATGACCCAAGAAAGTCACTTCCCTAAGCGAACTCACACTTACGAACTTAGCATGAGTCGCTTTTCCTCAAAATCGCAACACCACTCGCAAATGCTTATCATGCTCTTCCTCTGTCCCTGAGTACACCAAAATGTCGTCTATGAAAACCACGACGAATCGATCCAAATCTTTGTTGAAACACCCTATTCATCATATCCATAAACGCTGCCGGTCGTTAGTCAACCCGAACGGCATTACGAGTAAATTCGTAGTGCCCATACCGAGTCCAAACGCTTTGTTTTATGGATATCGACCTCCTTAACCTTTAATCGGTGATACCCGGATCTCAAGTCGATCTTGAAAATACTGCAATTTCTTCACCGGATCAAACAAGTCATCTATCCGTGGCAACGGATACTTGTTTTTAATCGTCGACTTGTTCAATCAAGCGCGTAGTCTATACACATCCGCATCGTGCCATCTTTCTTCTTAACAAAAATACGGCGCACTTACGGCGAAACACTAGGCCTAATAAAACCTCGATCCAATAACTCATGGATCTCGGGCCTTAAGCTCCACCAATTCCTTTGGCGCCATCCTATACGGAGCAATAGACACCGGCGCAGCTCCGGCAATGAATCTATCCCGAACTCCACCTCGCGATCTGGTGGCAAACCCTAAGCTCCTCGAAACACATCAGCAAATTCCTTAACTGCAGTGCGAACCTTCTCCACAAAGAGACTCCTTAGCCTCCAACGCATACACATGAACTACATATGCTTCACGACCTTTCACGACCATCTTCTCCGCTTTCGAGCGGATACCACATTTGATAAGTAATCCCTCCTATTACCTATCATAGCCACCTCTTCACCCTCAACCGTCTTAAGCACCATGCGCTTGGCGCGCAATCCAACCTTGCACGGTACTTGACCAACCAATCCATCCCAAGAATCGATCGAACTCCCCAAACGGCGGTTCCATCGGATCGGCGAAAACACTACCCCTTGGAGTTCTAAGGGTACCTCTCTAAGCAGGTTATCTACTACGACGAGTGACCTAGAGGGCTAATCACGGTCATCCGCCTAGAAGATATCTCGAGTCTAAATCCATGGTCTCTACTATACTACTGGCAACATAAGAGTGCGTTGAACCCACATCAATCAAAGCAGTATAAGAAGAACCAAAAATCAAAAACGTACCGGTTATGACGTCCGGTGCGTCGCCCTCCTCTCGGCGCCTCGCGAAGATACACCAATCCAGTGTCTAGTATCGTAAACTACCCGCACCTCTGCCCGGTGCTCCACGGCCCCAACTAGAACCATTACCACCTCTGCCATTACCACGGCCCCTTTTGCGGTGGCGGTCCACTACCTCTGAACTGATTACGGCCGACTCTCGGGCCCGAATCACCGCCAACCTACGCGGGCAGGTCCCTCACACGGTGCTCGAGAGAACCACACTCGAAGCAACCTTTTCCTCCGATCCAGCCACCACCCCAATGAGATTTCCCACACCGATCACATCTGCGGCGGTCCTTGCCTAGCAAAGAACAAACCTAGCGGTGGTTCGGCCCACTCGGTCTAGCTCTCTTCTGCGGATTACCCGACGATCCGAGAAGACCCAAAGCTCCTCTTATGCCTATTTACGTCCATGCCTGTCTCACGACTCCTTAACACCCTCGGCTACCTTAGCCTTCTCAACTAAGACAAACAAACTCGCTCCTGCCGAGGAGCAATCAGCGACCTCAACTCGTCTCGGACCATCCTCAAAACGAACACACCTCATGCTCGGTGGCCACAATGCCCCCGGCATACCTACTCGGCCGGGAACTCACCCTCGTGCTCGAAAGCAGATTTACCCCCAACAAGCCTCGAAATGCCTTCCGCTGGAGTCAATATAACTAGCTCCGATGTACTTCTTTTGATATGCGACCTGAAATAATCCCATGTCGGATCCTCTGCGCCACCTCGTCTCGAACCGTGAGCCACCACCGATATGACTCATCCCGAAGAAGCGATCGATGCCCTTCACTTCTCTTGGCCAGATCAAGTCGGATCGTCCATGATCCGCTCGGTTGCCTCCAGCCAATATTCGGCGATCTTTGGGAGCAACACCGAAACACCTCGGAAGAATTCGGCCCCATTGGCCCGAAGTCGCTCAGAACAGATTTCCTAACTCTGCATTACCACCTACACCACTACTCTTTCCAACACTCGCGGCATCGCTGTGACACTTTGCGTCCCGATCCGTCTTGGAACTCACCACCTCCACCGGTGGCGAATCCCGGTATCTCATTTTACGAACCACGACCCGGATCCTACGGGCTCGAAACTGTCATCCTACCACGACCTCGTCCCACGACCACGTCCACCTCTAGCGCTCATGACTAATCTTTCTACGTGTCGATTAAGAATTTTATGCATCGATATTTATTCCACTTGTTTAAAAGCAAGTCTTATGAATATTTTAAGGAGATTTGTTCTCGCGAGTTCACAAAATCCTATCACTTTCAATCTCTAAAGTAGTATACTATTGCTATTCATCAAATCATATCACATCCAATCAATTCACAAGCAATAGTGCGGTACTTACAGGCGGCCCAGTGCCGGAGACTCGGTGCCATGACTTTCAAACCATACTTTGAGAATAAAGACTAACAAAACAACCTTTTAAAAACATTTTGGGCCTCAGGCCCACAGCCGAGCTTTTGAACCTGGCTCTGATACCACAATTGTAACACCCCAAACTCGGACAAGACACCACGACCGAATCTGGTATGTTACGGGGAAAACGTCTTTGAGTGATCAGATTTTTTTCGTTTAAAAGCGGGGTGAAAACATAGTGAATTTGAGGAAAATTTGAGTAGGCTTGTTTGATTAGATTTTGAAACTTATCCAAAGTATATAGTTAAAACGAGTTAATTTCATTTAGCGTTTCCAATAGTTTCTTAGTGCTATTTTGAAACATTTTAGACTTAGTAGAAAATCGAGTTTGATTTGGAAATCATTTGAGTTTATTGTATAGCAAAACATAGTAAGATACCCGATGGTATAGATTAAAACACCTTGCGTTATAGTTTTAAAACATTATCTTACCAAATTTTTAGTGATATTTCATACCAAGTTATTTGTTAAGCAGGTTGAGAATCTAATTAAAACATAACCATCATAAAACATAATTTAAAGGCCTTTTACAAACCCAAATTAAATCTCAAATAAAAATAAATAAGCTAAAGTACCCAATGTGAATAGTCTGAGCGAAACTTTTATTAAAGCATGGCATGTGCACCCAGAGTCCACCAGGCTCCATGTCCGCGTCTCACGAGTCACCTGAAATGTCAAAGGAGAGGGTGAGTCGAATGACTCGATGCATAAATCCCGCTCCCGATGAAACAACATGCTAACACACATCATACATAGCAACATAATTAATGCAACCCGATCCTAACCATCCGTTTCTCCTTTTTCTACCCGTGTGGTACCAAACCACCGGTGGTGCCAAACCACTGGTGACATGTAGTCACAATGTGTTACCAAAACACCGGTGTCCCAAAGACACGTTTGTGCTACCCAAGCACTTGTGACCAAAGTCACAAATCCATTGATGGGGCCAACCCATCGTGTGATACCAATCACTAGCGACGATCCCATATCTCATGTGGGGCCAACCCACGGTGGTGTCAACCACGGGGGACGAGTCGCAATGAGGTGCCCAACCTCACGGTGTCCCAAAGACACAAATGTGCTACCAAAGCACCGGTGACCGTAGTCACAATAATCGAATGATGGGGCCAACCCATCGTGTGATACCCAATCACTAGCGATCGATCCCATATCTCAAAGTGGGGCCAACCCACGGTGGTGTCAACCACAGGGACGAGTCGCAATGAGGTGCCCAACCTCTGGTGTCCCAAAGACACAAATGTGCTACCAAAGCACTGGTGACCGTAGTCACAAAGTGTGTTACCAAAACACTGGTGCTCGTCAGCACAAAATATCACTGCTCCCTCCACTCATATCACCCATCAACATACCATACTCATGTAATCATGCATATCATACAAATCATGCATATCATGCCAACATGTCTAGCATTACATCTCATAGCATACATAACATAGATCATAATACCCAAGGTATCCATAATAGAACTTGTAATAAATTAGACTTACCCGGATACGTACACATACCCCGTTTGGGTATCCAATTATCCGTCATACTGGTATAGTTTTTAACAGGCAAACAGGTTTATTAATAACATTACTAGATATCAGTGTGTTAGTTTACACACCTGGTAATTACGAGTCTAAAATCCCAACGAAACGATCTAAATCCCTCGAGTACTAGCTCCTACAATCTGTCAAACTTAGGGGGTTAGTACATATAAACCATTCGGCCAACATCATTTAGACCAAAAGGGTTTGTCGAATCACCCTTACCTTGCTATTGGTTTGATTTCTTATCAAACCCGAACCACAAAGGTTCTCCTTCCAACAATCGTCTACACCTTCAAAAGAGAACTGTTAATCTTTTGTTACCTTTGCCTTAATCGAACCTAAAAGATTGAAATAATAACAATACCAAATACTTACCCCTACTTACCAACCACCAAAAATTCAGCCACAAGAACCCCTAGGAGAAAAGGGAGATTCGGCTCAAGAGCTTTTGAAATGGAAGAAAGAAGAGAAAAAAAATAGAAAATGGATGGGGACAAGTACTTACGGTTTTGAAAGAAAAAAAAGAGATAAAAATGTGTTTTGGGAACTAGTGTTTCGGCTTAATGAAATGGTAAGGCACAAATGAAAGATTCGGCTAGGATTATTGAGAAAAGAAAATGAGAGTTTGAGGGAAGAAGATGATATGGTTTCGGCTTACTAGCAATGGAGAAATAAAAATAGAGAACTTGGTTTAGAAGTAGTATGATTTTGGCACAGGTATGACAAAAGAAATGAATGAAAGTGTGAGAAGAAAGGATACCCGATTCAGCTTACACAAATGAAGAAAGAAGGATGGATGCAAGAGTGTATTCGGCTACACACAAACCATGTGAACAAGACAATTTCGGCAACTAAAGGGACTTGGTATCTCGGTTCAAGAAGTGAGAAAAGATGAGAGAATTCTTTAGAATTTCTGACACCCTTTGATAAAAGAATGAACTCCCTTTTACCCAATATGACCGAAAATGCACCAAATGAAAAGTGCATTTCGCACACCCCCTCATGCACTCACCAAACCGGCCATTCCCCAAACTCTCTCCTAAAATTCGCCACAATCCCCCTAAACACTCCAAGCCACCAATTCAAATCACCTTGACCAAGTCCTACTCCACAAATCACTCTCCACCTTTCATTTGAAAGTGAAGACCAAGTCAAAGGAGGAATTTGAACTTCATCCAACTCTTCCCTCCTATGCCGTCCAAAATGAAGCCAAAATGTGAGGTCTTTGCAGCTCGAACACTAGACCTCCACCACAAGTAGATGACGCCACACCAAGCTCCCCAAGTAACGCATGCTTGCCACTAAGCTAGCTCCTTATTTGTGCAACAAAACACCAATTAAAACTCTTATATCCCAGCTCCATCAGCTCCCCTGACTTAGGCCTAAAACAAAAATTTTTCCTACCTACTCAGGCACACCCCTAGACCACAATTAAGCCCCCAAAACATAGAAATAGCCACGCAGCACTCTAAACACACGCAATTTCATGCAACAACAAAATAACCCCTAACCCGGGATATTACACCAACTTTGACTAAGTGTGTATGTTTATAGATATCAATGAAAGATGTAGTAATTTGAGTAATTGAATTGAGTATGAATGTGATCTCGATTTCAGGGTGGCAATTGGCTTGGTAAATAGCCTCTAAGTGCCCACACGGTTGGATACACGGGAGTGTGTCTAGGCCGTGCGTACCCTGCACGTTTATACTTAAAGTCAGGATAGGCCACGAGCAGATCACACGGCCGTTGGTTCAGTCCGTGTAACACACACGGTTGGCACATGGGCGTGTGCCAAGGCCGTATGAAGTCTTCACTTCTCACTTAGAAATTTAATTGTCACACGGCTGATATACACAGGCATGTTTACAGACCGTGTGGATAAGTCAGAATACTAAGGTTTGGCACACGGGCCAAGGCCACGGGCGTGTCCAGGCCGTGTGTAACAAGTCAGTGTCGACCACGGGTGGAAGACACGGGCATGTCCGGGAGTACACGGGCGTGTTTCAAGTTACACGGGCGTGTGGTCCCTACTTCAAGTAAAAGTTTTCAGATGGGTTCTGAAAGTTCCCGGATATGTGTTTAAGGCCTTATAGGCCCATGATATGTACGTTTTGACCTAGAAAGAAGAATTTCTATTTCGGGACAAAATTTTACAGCTCGTAAGTACATGTTTAAGCAAGTTAAAGCATGGTAATCTCTTGTATCCAGTCTTAACCTCGGACTCGGGTATGGGGTGTTACATTTAGTGGTATCAGAGCTACGGTTTAGTCAGTTCTACGACTAACGTAGCAGAAGCTCGAGTCTAGCTATACATGCCATACGTAAAAATGTTTTAATAATGATAGTATGACGACTCCTGACGACTTAAATTTTGTTTATACATTTAGTAAATGGATCCTGATAGAGCTGTGGCGGATGACGTAGAAAGTAACGCGCCGGCTCCCACCAAAGGGACGATGCCAAACGAGAATGAGAATCGACCCACTACGGTGAGTCAAGACGGAGGAGAAGAGGCTAGTGAAGCCTTCCTCCATATGATGAATACATGGTACACGGAGTTCGTTCGTACGAACCCGAATGCACAACTCCCTCCACCCCTACCTATTCCTCAACCTATCCCAGTAGCCCCTCAAGTAGTAGAGGTGGTAAGAGGAGAGAAGCCTCCGGTTGATAGAATCAATAAACATGGGGCAGAAAAATTCTGGGCTAGAAAAGATGATGATCCGAAAAAGGCTGAGTTTTGGATAGAAAATACTATCAGGGTATTTAATGAGTTGTCGTGCACACCTGAGGAATGCATGAAGTGTGTATTCTCTCTTCTAAGAGATTCTTCTTACCAATGGTGGAACACCCTTGTGTCGGTGGTACCGAGGGAAAGGATCACATGGGAATTTTTCCAGGAAGAATTCAAGAAAAAGTATATCAGTCAAAGGTTTGTGGACCAGAAAAGGAAAGAATTCCTAGAACTGAAGCAAGGCAAGATGTCAGTGACTGACTATGAACGTGAGTTTGTACTACTCAGTAAGTACACTCGTGAATGCGTGTCCACTGAGGCCATCATTAGTAAAAGATTTGAAGACGGGTTGAATAAGGACATCAAACTGTTTGTTGCTGTCCTAGAACTAAAGGAATTTATTGTGCTAGTAAAGAGGGCTTGTAAAGCCGAGGAATTAGTTAAAGAGAAAAGAAAGTCTAAAATGGAGTCTCGTGACTCTAGGAAGAGACAGTGGAATAAGTCATTCCAATCTTCATCCAAGAAGTTAAGAGATTTCCCTACCCGATCTGCTACTTCCACTGGGTTTTCAAGGAAGGACAAGAGTAAGCAGTATTTGGGAAGTAAGGCACATACGACCTCAGTTGCTAGTGTGGGGAACATCTGGTCGGATAGACCCGAATGTCCACAGTGTGGCAGACGTCATCTTGGAGAATACCGAGCGCATGAAAATGCATGTTTTAAATGTGGTTCCCAAGACCACTATATAAAAGATTATCCAGAGACGACAAAAGAAGAAATAACTCAGAACCCGAGATCCAGGAGTGTGGTCAGAGGAAGATCGTAGGGGAACCCAGGAAGTGGGGCGAGAGGAAGAGGTAACCCTAGAGAGCAGGCTGCGAGATCTGAGGGTAAGGCACCTGCAAGGACTTATGCCATTCGCGCTCGCGAAGAGGCATCTTCTCCTGATGTTATTACGGGTACCTTTTCTCTTCATGATGTTAAAGTTATTGCTTTAATAGATCCCGGATCAACACACTCTTACATTTGTATGGAACTAGTATCCAGTATGAAAATGACTATAGATTCTACAGAATTTGCGATTAAAGTGTCTAATCCTTTAGGAAAGAGTGTGTTAGTGAATGAAGTATGTAGAGAATGTCCATTAATGATTAGAGGTAATTACTTTAAAGCAAATCTTATGTTACTACCATTTGATGAGTTTGACAACATTCTTGGTATGGACTAGTTGACCACTCATGGTGCAATAGTTAATTGTGGGAAGAAATATATTGAGATGAAATGTGAGAATGAGGATACTCTCCATGTAGAATCAGATGAGCAAAGTGAATCTCCGGCAATGATTTTTCACATGACGGCACAGAGATACGTAAGAAAGGGGTATGAGGTATATTTGGCCTTTGTGATGAATGATAAAGAAACAGAGTTAAATATTGAGTCAGTACCAATAGTATGTGAGTACGTGGATGTTTTTCCCGAAGAATTACCAGGACTACCACCAGTTAGAGAAGTTGAGTTCAGCATTGAGCTAGCTCCTGATACTGTGCCAATATCTATTACTCCTTATAGAATGGCTCCAACGGAGTTGAGAGAGTTGAAGTCACAGTTGCAAGAGTTGACAGATAAAGGTTTTGCGAGATCAAGTTGTTCTCCATGGGGTGCTCCGATTTTATTTGTGAAAAAGAAAGATGGCATCATGAGATTGTGCATAGATTACCGTCAAATTAATAAAGTGACGGTAAAGAACAAGTACCCATTGCCTAGGATCGATGATTTGTTCGACCAATTGAAAGGAGCCACTGTGTTCTCCAAAATAGACTTGAGATCAGGGTACTACCAGCTGAGAGTAAGAGAATCAGATGCGTCCAAGACGGCTTTTTGAACAAGGTATGGGCATTATGAATTTTTAGTCATGCCTTTTGGTCTGACCAATGCTCCTGCGGTGTTCATGGACTTAATAAACCGCATTTTTAGACCATACCTCGACAAGTTTGTAGTCGTTTTTGTTGAAGACATACTGATTTATTCTCGAGATAAGAATGAGCATGTTGAGCACCTACGGACAGTTTTACAGAAGAGCCATAGTATAGGCTATCTTGTTCATTATCCTTTTTGTATATGGCTAGAGAAATTGGCCAACTTTGACTAAGTGTGTATGTTTATAGATATTAATGAAAGATGTAGTAATTTGAGTAATTGAATTGAGTATGAATGTGATCTCGATTTGAGGGTGGCAATTGGCTTGGTAAATAGCCTCTAAGTGCCTACACGGTTGGATACACGGGCGTGTGTCTAGGCCGTGCGTACCCTGCACTTTTATACTTGAAGTCAGGATAGGCCACGAGTAGATCACACGGCCGTTGGTTCAGGCCGTGTAACACACACGATTGGCACATAGGCGTGTGCCAAGGCCGTTTGAAGTCTGCACTTTTCACTTAGAAATTTAATTATCACACGGCTGATATACACGAGCGTGTTTACAGACCGTGTGGATAAGTCAGAATACTAAGGTTTGGCACAAGGGCCAGGGCCACGGGCGTGTCCAGGCCGTGTGTAACAAGTCAGTGTCGACCACAGGTGGAAGACACAGGCATGTCAAGGAGTACACGGGCGTGTTTCAAGTTACACGGGCGTGTGGTCCCTGCTTCGAGTAAAAGTTTTTAGATGAGTTCTGAAATTTCCCGGATATGTGTTTAAGGCCTCATAGGCCCATGATATGTACATTTTGACCTAGAAAGAAGAATTTCTATTTCGGGACAAAATTTTATAGCCCGTAAGTACATGTTTAAGCAAGTTAAAGCATGGTAATGTCTTGTATCCAGTCTTAACCTCGGACTCGGGTATAGGGTGTTACATTTAGTGGTATCAGAGCTACGGTTTAGTCAGTTCTAGGACTAACATAGTAGAAGCTCGAGTCTAGCTATACATGCCATACATAAGAATGTTTTTATAATAATAGTGTGACGACTCCTGACGACTTAAATTTTCTTTATACATTTAGTAAATGGATCCCGATAGAGATGTGGCGGATGACGTAGAAAGTAACGTGCCGGCTCTTACCGAAAGGAAGGTGCCGAATAAGAATGAGAATCGACCCACTATGGTGAGTCAAGAAGGAGGAGAAGAGGCTAGAGAAGCCTTCCTCCATATGATGAATACATGGTACACGGAGTTCGTTCGTACAAACCCGAATGCACAACTCCCTCCACCCCACCTATTCCTCAACCTATCCCAGTAGCCCCTCAAGTAGTAGAGGTGGAAAGAAGAGAGAAGCCTCCAGTTGATAGAATCAGGAAACATGGGGCAGAAGAATTCCGGGCTAGAAAAGATGATGATCCAGAAAAGGCTGAGTTCTGGATAGAAAATACTATCTGGGTATTTAATAAGTTGTCGTGCACACCTGAGGAAGGCATGAAGTGTGTAGTCTCTCTTCTAAGAGATTCTGCTTACCAATGGTGGAACACCCTTGTGTCGGTGGTACCGAGGGAAAGGATCACATGGGAATTTTTCTTGGAAGAATTCAAGAAAAAGTATATCAGTCAAAGGTTTGTGGACCAGAAAAGGAAAGAATTCCTAGAACTAAAGCAAGGCAAGATGTCGGTGGATCGATCAGAACGTGAGTTTGTACGCGACTCGATGAGAAGTGCGCTTGCGAATGTGTGTCCACTGAGGCCATCATTAGTAAAAGATTTGAATACGGGTTGAATGAGGACATCAAACCACTGTATAAAAGATTGTCCAGAGACGACAAAAGTAGAAATAACTCAGAACCTGAGATCTGGGAGTGTGGTCAGAGGAAGACCGCAGGGGAACCCAGGAAGTGGGGGGAGAGGAAGAGGTAACCCTAGAGAGCAGGCTACGAGACCCGAGGGTAGGGCACCTGCGAGGAATTATGCCATTCGCGCTCGCGAAGAGGCATCTTCTCCTGATGTTATTACGGGTACCTTTTCTCTTCATGATGTTAAAGTTATTGCTTTAATAGATCCCAGATCAACACACTCTTACATTTGTATGAAACTAGTATCCAGTATGAAAATGCCTATAGATTCTACAGAATTTGCGATTAAAGTGTCTAATCCTTTAGGCAAGAGTGTGTTAGTGAATGAAGTATGTTGAGAATGTCCATTAATGATTAGAGGTCATTACTTTAAAGCAAATCTTATGTTACTACCATTTGATGAGTTTGACATCATTCTTGGTATGGACTGGTTGACCACTCATGGTGTAATAGTTAATTGTGGGAAGAAATATATTGAGATGAAATGTTAGAATGAGGATACTCTCCATGTAGAATCAGATGAGCAAAGTAAATCTCCGGTAATGATTTTGCACATGACGGCACAGAGATACGTAAGAAAGGGGTTTGAGGCATATTTTGCCTTTGTGATGAATGATAAAGAAATAGAGTTAAAGATTGAGTCAGTACCAATAGTATGTGAGTACGTGGATGTTTTTCCCGAAGAATTACCAGGACTACCACCAGTTAGAGAAGTTGAGTTCAACATTGAGCTAGCTCCTGGTACTGTGCCAATATATATTACTCCTTATAGAATGGCTCCAACGGAGTTGAGAGAGTTGAAGTCACAGTTGCAAGAGCTGACAGATAAAGGTTTTGCGAGATCAAGTTGTTCTCCATGGGGTGCTCCGATTTTATTTGTGAAAAAGAAAGATGGCACCATGAGATTGTGCATAGATTACCGTCAACTTAATAAAGTGACGGTAAAGAACAAGTACCCATTGCCTAGGATCGATTATTTGTTCGACCAATTGAAAGGAGCCACTGTGTTCTCCAAAATAGACTTGAGATCAGGGTACTACCAGCTGAGAGTAAGAGAATCAGATGCATCCAAGATGGCTTTTCAAACAAGGTATGGGCATTATGAATTTTTAGTCATGCCTTTTGGTCTGACCAATGCTCCTGCGGTGTTCATGGACTTAATGAACCGCATTTTTAGACCATACCTCGACAAGTTTGTAGTCGTTTTAGTTGACGACATACTTGATTTATTCCCGAGATAAGAATCGACATCTTTGAGCACCTACTTTACGCTTTTTCTGATCTCTACGAGAAAATCAATTATATACGAAGTTCAAGAAAAGTGAATTTTGGCTCAAGGAAGTAGGATTTAGGGACATATTGTCTCGGGAGAAGGAGTTCGAGTAGACCCCGGTAAGATTTCGACTATTATGGACTGGAAGCCACCAAAGAATATCTCTGAGATTAGAAGTTTTCTAGGCCTAGCTTGCTATTACAGACGATTCGTCAAGGGGTTTTCCATGATTGCAACCCCGATGACTAAATTGTTACAGAAAAATGTGAAGTTTGAGTGGACAGAACGATGCCACCAAAATTTCGAGAAGTTGAAAGCAATGTTGATAGAAGCCCCAGTTTTAGTACAACCTGAGACAAGGAAAGAATTTTTAATTTACAGTGATGCATCATTAAATGGATTTGGTTGTGTACTTATGCAAGAAGCCAAAGTGATTGCTTATGCCTCCAGACAGTTGAAGCCTCATGAGAAGAATTATCCGACGCATGATTTAGAGTTGGCTACCATAGTCTTCGCATTGAAGATATGGAGACATCAGCTATATGGTGAGAGATGTCGGATTTTCACTGATCATAAAAGTTTGAAGTACTTGATGACGCAGAAAGAGTTGAACTTAAGATAGCGGAGATGGTTAGAGTTGATAAAAGAGTATGAGATGGTCATTGACTACCATCCTGGGAAGGCGAATGTGGTTACCGACGCTTTGAGTAGAAAGTCCCTATTTGCATTAAGGGCAATGAATTCACGGATGACTTTATCCGACGATGGTTCTATTCTAGCCGAGTTGAGAGCTAGACCAACTTTCCTCCAAGAGATCATTGAAGCTCAAGAAGAAGATAGTGAATTGCAAGTCAAGAGAGCTCAGTGCGAGACAGATGTTGAATCTGACTTTCGGATTAGTCCCAATGGAATTCTGATGTTCAAAGATAGAGGTTGTGTACCGAGAAAAGAAGAGCTTATTCAGAAAATTTTGCATGAGGCCCATAATGGATGTTTTTCTGTACATCCGGATAGTACCAAGATGTATAATGACTTGAAACAACAGTATTGGTGGCCGAGAATGAAGAAAGATATTTCAGAGTTTGTTTCCAAATGCTTGATTTGTCAGCAAGTAAAGGCTGAACACCAAGTACCTTCGGGTTTACTTCAACCCATTTTAGTTCCGGAATGGAAATGGGACCGTATTACTATGGATTTTGTAATGGGTCTACCATTATCTCCGAGCAAGAAAGATGTCGTATGGGTTATAGTTGATAGACTCACGAAGTCAGCTCATTTTATACCTATTCGAGTTGACTACTCACTAGACAAGTTGGCAAACTTGTACATTTCAGAAATAGTAAGGCTTCACGGTGTTCCGTTGTCAATCATCTCGGATAGAGATCCGAGGTTTACATCCAAATTTTTGAAGAAGTTACAAGAGGCCTTGGGTACAAAGTTGAACTTTAGTACAAGCTTTTCATCCTCAAACCGACGGTCGATCGGAGAGGTTAATTCAAGTACTCAAAGATATGCTCAGATGTTGTATTCTTGAATTCCGAGGCAGTTGGGAAAAGTTTCTCCCATTGGTAGAGTTTGCCTACAATAATAGTTTTCAATCGAGTTTAAAGATGGCGCCTTATGAGGCTCTATTTGGGCGAAAGTGCAGAACGCCTTTATTTTTGACTAAACTCAAGGAAAACCAAATTCATGGGGTTGATTTGGTTAGAGAAGCTGAAGAGAAAGTGAAAGTGATACGAGAATGTTTAAAAGTTGCGTCAGACAAACAGAAGTCCTATTCAGACTTAAAAAGAAAAGAGATAGAGTATCAAGTCAGAGATAATGTTTTCTTGAAAGTGTCACCATGGAGAAAAGTTCTCAAATTTGGCCAGAAAGGCAAGTTGAGTCCACGTTTTATTGGACCGTATGAGATTACCGAGAAAGTTGGACCAGTAGCTTACAGATTGGCTCTACCATTAGAGTTAGAAAAGATACATGATGTGTTTCACGTGTTAATGTTGAGACGCTACCGATCAGATCCTTCACATGTAATTACCCCGTCAGAGATAGAGATTCATCCCGACATGACTTATGGTGAAGAACTAGTTAAGATTTTAGCTCGGGAAGTCAAGCAGCTAAGGAATAAAAGTATTGCCTTGGTAAAAGTATTGTGGCAAAGGCATGGAATAGAAGAAGCTACGTGGGAACCGAGAAGAAATCATGAGAAACCAAGACCCAAACACATTTTCTTTGGTAAGATTTTCGGGGACGAAAATTTCTAAGAGGGGGAGAATTGTAACATCCCGATTCAGGGCCTAGTCGGAATAGTGGTGCGAGACCACAAATCTGAGTTAGTAAATTGAGTTCTTAATGTTTATGACATGTTTCCATGATAGTATTAAAGTTCCATGTAGAAATTTTGTGAAATTGACATGGAATGATCAAATAGGACTAAATTGCAAATGTTGCAAAATATGAGTTTCTAGAAGCTTTTTGTATAAAATAGCTTTAGAATATTAATTATGAGTCCTTAAATAGCAATTTTCCCAAATTATAAGTTTTGGACAAAAATGGACATGAGTTAGTAAAAAGGAAATTTTTTTAGAGAATGGCATTTTGGTCATTTGTCTAATAAATGATTAAAATAGGAAAAAGATGATAAAATTTCATTCATCTTCTTCCTCTTGTGCCGAAAATTTGGAGACTCCATAGCTAGGGTTCTTCATTTTTTTTCAAGCTTGCTAGTAAGTTCATTTTAGCCCCGTTTTTAATATTCTTCGTGTTTTTGAAGTTCCCGTATTATGAATTAGCTATTTTTAGCTATAAAATAAGCTAAGATGCATGTTCAAAAATCTACCCAAGAGTGACATGCTTGTAAAATGATATTTTATGGAAGTTTATGAGAGTTTGATGTTAGATAAACATCTTTTTCTAAGTGAATATCATGAAAAATGCTAGTAAGGACTAGTTTGTAAAAGTTATGAAATTGGTCATACCTATTAGAAATAATGGGAATTGATGATTGCTATAGTAGATAAAATGAATCAGCTAAGCATGAAGTTTAAGAAAGTTGAATGAGATTCATTTTACGAGCCTTTGGGCAAAAATGCAAATATGAGAAAGTATAGGGGCAAAATAGTAATTTTGCCAAAGTATGAGTTAAGAGTCAATTTAGTCAATGTGAGTATTAAATGATCTATTTATGATTATAGATCAAGAAAAATGAAGCCCGAATCGAAATCGAGGCAAGAACAAAGTCGAGGACTAAATTGCATACCTACATACATTTTGTATATCGAGGTAAGTTTGTATGATTTCTAAGCTTTATGATTAACATCATTGAATTGCTTAGTATAATGTACAATATTATTGTGAAAATGTTTAATGTTATGTTAAACAAAGTAATCAATGAGATCAAGCATGAGAAAGCCCTGATTGAAGATGAATAGCTTAGGATACTCGATCTATCACATGAAATAAGAAAGTCCGTATAAGTCCAAACCGAGGCATGGCATTGGCAATCAAACAAGTTATCATGTAAGACCAAGACAAGTCTTGGCATTGAAGAGTTGTTATGAGATGAATACCCATGTAAGTCCAAGCCAAGGCATGGCATTGGTGAGTCTCCAAGCAAAGATGTCATGTAAGTCCAAGGCAAGCTTGGCATTGAAAAGCTATCAAGAGAAAGAGATTTCATGTAAGCCCAAGCCAAGGGTCGGCATTGACCAGTTCATGAGCAAAGATACCAAGTAAGACCATGTCAAGACATGGCAATGGTAAGTTCCAAAGGGACTCACGAGAAAGACTTCGTATAAGTCCATGTCAAGACATGGCCTCGAAACCAAGATGAGACATTCTATGTAAGACCGTATCTAGGATATGGCTTTGGTATTGAGTTATGTGAGATGAGATTTAGTATCCTCGTTTATTCATATAAATTCATCGGGCAAACGAGTAAGTTCAAATGAGATAACAAGAAAGCTAAGTAAGCAAAGTTATTATCAAGTGAAAATGAGTATTATTCATGTTATGAATGATAAATTAAAGATTATGATTATTATGTCAAATTATGTTGATCAATGTGATCAAGTGATACAAGTACCTTGTTTACCTCACAAGTATGAGACTAGTAAGTATCATGAGATATGTAAGAATCAAGTATGAGCAAGTAATCTTTATAGCTGAAATTATGATACCTTTGTTTATGTCAAATGGTTTAATTTGAGCAAGTATGTTGTTATGTGCATTATATGCAAACTTACTAAGCTAAATGCTTTCGTCTTTCACTCTTTCTTTCCATGTAGTCTCGCCAAGCTAATCTCGTGGATCATCGTCATCGGAGCTCAGAGCACACTATCAACCGTTATTTTGGTATAGCCAAGTTGTTTTATTAAGTATGGCATGTATAGGAAACACTTCATTTGAGTATATGTTTTAAGAAGAGCCATAGTATAGGCTATCTTGTTCATTATCCTTTTTGTATATGGCTAGAGAAATTGGCCAACTTTGACTAAGTGTGTATGTTTATAGATATCAATGAAAGATATAGTAATTTGAGTAATTGAATTGAGTATGAATGTGATCTCGATTTCAGGGTGGCAATTGGCTTGGTAAATAGCCTCTAAGTGCCCACACGGTTGGATACACGGCGTGTGTGTCTAGGCCGTCACGTACCTCGCACTTTTATACTTGAAGTCGGGATAGGCCATGAGCAGATCACACGGCCGTTGGTTCAGGCCGTGTAACACACACGGTTGGCACATGGGCGTGTGCCAAGGCCGTGTGAAGTCTGCACTTTTCACTTAGAAATTTAATTGTCACAGGGCTGATATACACGGGCGTGTTTACAGACCGTGTGGATAAGTTAGAATACTAAGGTTTGGCACACGGGCCAGGGCCACGAGCGTGTCTAGGCCGTGTGTAACAAGTCAGTGTCGACCACGGGTGGAAGACACGGGCATGTCAAGCAGTACACGGGTGTGTTTCAAGTTACACAGGCGTGTGGTCCTTGCTTCAAGTAAAAGTTTTCAGATGAGTTTCGAAAGTTCCCGGATATGTGTTTAAGGCCTCATAGGCCCATGATATGTACATTTTGACCTAGAAAGAAGAATTTCTATTTCGGGACAAAATTTTACAGCCCGTAAGTACATGTTTAATCAAGTTAAAGAATGGTAATGTCTTGTATCCAGTCTTAGCCTCGGACTCGGGTATGGGGTGTTACATGATTTGCCATGGTGGTTTGATATAATTTGATTCAAGTAAATTAGGTATGGTTAATGAATGAGTTTTATGTGTTGGTTTATATACTTGAAATGATTGGTTTATAAGTAGGTATTGAGTAGTGAATGGTATTAAGGTTATTCGGCTATGTAATTAACTTGTTTGGAAGTGTATTTTATGGTATAGTTTGTGTGTGAGGATGAACATATGTTTCGGTTTGAATAATATGATTTTGGTTGGACAAGTCTTGGATTTATGTTTCATGTAACTATAAGCTATAGGATAACTTTGATATGAATTGGGAAAATTAGTAAATATACGTGAATCTTGTTTGATATGCTTTGATAAAGTATTGTTATGTGATTTGGTAAATAAGTGAATTCGATTATGGCATCATAATGAAATGGTAAGTTTTGAATAGTTTATACTTGGAAATACTTGTGTTGAGAATGAGATAAATGTGGCATAAGTTGGTGTGTTTGATATGTTTATGTTTGGCTAGAAAAGATGGAAATGTTGGTATGTTTTGGGTACTTTTGATGCTTATTTGTGCTTGTAGGTATAGCCTAATGTGTGGGTGGAAATTTGGCCTTGTAAATGGCCTATAATTGCCCACACGGTTGAGCACACGGGCGTCTGGCTCGACCGTGTCCTTTGTGGTTGAAATTCAAAGTAAGTTAGGCTCGACCACGGGCTGGACACACGGGCGTATGAATGTCCATGTGATGCAAGTCAGGCTCAACCACGGGTGAGACACACGGGCGTGTCTCAGGCTGTATGGTCAAGTCAGTATGTATTCCCTATTTTGGCACAGCTCGGGCACATGGGCATGTTTGAGGCCGTGGGAGGCCCACGGCCTACCCACACGGGCGTGTGACCTATGTAACTTTGGAAAAAAAAATTTAATTTTCGAAAAAAAATTGTATGATCACGGTTTAGTCCCGACCCATTTCTAATACATGATTAAGGTTTCGTAGACCTCATTAAGGGACTATATGTTTGTTGTAACGCCCCAAACCCTACCTAGAAGTTAGGCCCGAATCTGGTGTGTCACATTGAAGTGTTTTTCAAAAACCATGTTTTTGTTGAAAACCCTTCTTAATAATTAAAAACTTCTTCCATTTAAACTTGTGTAAAACCTCAGCTTGTGTTTCATTTATTTTCAAAACGGGGTTCATTGAAAAAGGTTGTTCACTTTTAAAACGTTATTGATTTCCATCAAAGTCTCCTTCAACTGCGGAAGCTTTTTAAAAACGTTGCGAAAACGTGATAACCGAAAATAGTTGTTGTAACATAGTGTTTTGAAAACAGTAATCATTTAAAAAAAACCACGATTTACTTCTAACAGATATAAATTAAAATAAAACCAAACCTAAAATTTAAAATCCAAAAACTTTAAGAAGCCTTATTACAAACCAAACCAAAATAAAGTACTTATGAATAACTTAATAGAAAAATAGAAGCAGTTGTGTGGCCATCTCCGAGTCCCTCGCAGCTCCGATCTGTCTAAGGCTGGGGATTACCTGCACAGTTAAAAACGAGGTGAGTTTACGAAAACTTCGATGTGTAATCCCCAATAGAAAAAGCGATCGATCGGATAAGCGAGAATACGAAGAAGAAGGCTGGCTTGAGCCCTATTCGATCCACATGATAGTTTTAGTGGGCCTAAGCCCATTGCCATATTGTTTGGGTCTCGACCCATAACAGAATCGTTTGGGCCTAGCCCATATCCGTATCGGATCTCATAAACAGAAATACAATAGTGTAAGAATGTACCCCACCCCAATCCAGCCAGCACACCACCCTTACCAACCAACACACCATGTGGGGATAAAATCGACCCACCAAGCCAGCACACCAATGTTAGCACCGGTTGCAGAAATAATCGATATCGCAGCAGAGCTACCAGAATATAAGCGGCTTAAAGCTGTCGATAGGTTCACAGTCGTCTCGGGCGACCCGTGCGGCCCTAACAATCAAATTGGTGGGTCTACAGTCGTCCCCGGTGACCCGTGCAACCCTAACAATCAAATTGGTGGGTCCACAATCGTCTCGGGTGACCCGTGCAACCCTAACAATCAAATCAGTGGGTCCACAGTCATCTTGGGCGACCCGTGCAACCCTAACAATCAAATCGGTGGGTCCACAGTCGTCTCGGGCGACCCGTACAACCCTAACAATCAATCACTTCCTCCAATTCCAAAATCCTAATCCCATGCAGTATGTCATGTATGCAAAACACATATATATAAATCACATGGCATACTCTAGAAACACAGACAAATCATAGCTCAAGTCAGTCAAAACATAGCATAAAACAATCATTTACCCACGAGGGCAAAATAGTCATTTTAACCTTTAGGGGTATTTTGGTATTCCTACCTTACAGGGATATTTCGGTAATTTTGCAAATCAGGGGTATTTTTGTAATTTTGCAAACCAGGGGTATTTTGATAATTTCACAAATTGGGGGTATTTCGATAATTTAGCAAATCGAGGGTATTTCGGTAATTTTACAAATTGAGGGTATTTCGATAATTCACAAATCGAGGGTATTTCAGTAATTTTTCAAATCAAGGGTATTTCGGTAATTTTGCAAATCGGGGTCTCAACGACCCAACAGAAGGTCCACCGTCGTCTCGAGCGACTTAAGTAACCTAAACAGTCATAATGGTGTAAATGGGCCTAAGGCCCATTACTCGGCCCAAGTGGGTGTGGCCCATTTAGCCCAGAAACAGCCGCAGTTATGCAAACATCACAGTTCAAACCAATAGAAACCACCACATACATTATATTCGCGTGGGCCTACACAACCCACTTCGGCCCAACGAGGCCCAGAACTACCTAAGCCATGTGCGCGATATGACAAGTCTATCTACGTCTCACTTAACAGTGAAGTTTACCCACGCGGGCCCACGGGCCCATAGGGCCCTTACGGCCCATTCTAGCCCAAACCCATGAGATCGCTCATGGCGGCCTTCCTCGTCGTACGCCCATGTTTCGTGAGCTCGGTTGATCACATGGGCGTTCGCACACTCATGTGGCCCAAAAGCCCAATTCTTTCGGCTTTTCGGCTTTTTCTGATCTACAGTCCAATCAGTGTGGAATACACACTTTCGGCTTTTCCGCTGATCATCAACAGAGCACAAAGTTACGCACCCGCTGGTGAACACTTGGGCACTGCCTTCGAGCGCCAACCTATAATCATTCACAACACATGATTACATGCATATCAACAAAACATAACTAGCCTTAATCAACCAAACCTCATCACTCAAACCACAGTCACCTACCTGCTTGAACCAATGGATACTTGCAACTAAACTGCTGATTAAAAGTGATTACCCACTTGTTGATTAGTATCTACACACGAAACGCACCACTCATTAACAAAACTCGCAAACCCAAAAGCTTGAAACAAAACCCATTGTCCAACCAAGTCTCAAAACTAGAGATAGGGAGAAATGGCATTCGGTTTTAAGCAGAACCAAAGAGTGAGGTCTCTTAAAACAAAAAACAAAAAAAAAAATTAAAGAAACAGAGCAAGAGTCGATCATACTTACAATTACCAGAGAACCGTTGTCAAGCCAAAACGAGATGAATAGGTGGGGAGGAAGAGATTCGGTCAAAAACCTATGGCCAGAACTGAAGTAAATAATAGAGATGAAAAGAAGAGCAACAATCGGTCAACACAAAACCCAAGCTACAAGATGTGATATTCGGCCAACCGATTCAAAGTACTTAGGTGTAAGAAAGAAAAGAGTATCCGACTTAGGAGAAGAAAAGGAGAATAATTGATTCAGCAAAGAAAAGAAAGGGAAAAGAAAGGTATAATCGGTTTAGAAATATGAGAGGAGAAAGATAGAGATTCGGCCAACCCAGTGGAAAGAAAAGAAAGAAATGAGAAGCCGAAAGAAAGGAAAGATTCGGAAAAAGTAAGAAAGGAGAAATCGACCACTCATAAAATACCCAAAATGCAATATTCAGCCACCAGAAAAGAAAACGAGAGAAAAACGGTGCTAAAGGCTACCCCAAAAACACAATTCGGCACCTCAAAAGAACTTGAAGAGCACAAAACAAAATGCTAAAAACTAAACAAAGCAAAACGTAAGCACCTAAAACCTTCTAGCCAAATTTGCACATACTAGCACTCCCATTCGGCTACAACTTCTCCCCCTTTTCAAATTCCTTAAACTTCTCCATAAATCCCTCCTTCATTTGCTGCATAATCTTCTCCCAACAACTCAAGACCAATTCAAACTTTCTCCCCAACAGTCTTTCACTCAAATTCCACCACCTCACAGTAAAGGAGTAAAATAAATACTCCTTTGTGCATAGGGTGACTCGAACCCAAGTTCCCTTGCCATCATAATGACGCCACAACCACTAGACCACAAGGCACTTTTTGTGTCTCATTTTAATCTTAATTGTTCTTAAGGCCTACATACCAACATCCAGAATTTAATTCACCTAAAAACCAAAATTTTTGCTAAAGCCCAGGTTTGAACCCAGGACTTCTCCAAGACCCCAAACACTCCAATATTGTTAACCCAGCAGTACTAACATGCATTTGTGTCATTTTTTTTCTCTGAAGAATTTTAGGCGCTCCCAAGCCCAAGGCCCAATTCTTCTAGGCCCCAAAATTTGGGGCGTTACATTTGTATTCTGCTATGATTTGACGATGATTTATATTATGATGTGAAATGTACATAAAAGTTTCTGATTGTCCGGTAATCCCTCTTAACCCTAAATCGGCAATGATCATGGGTTAGGGGTGTTACAGAAGTACAAATAGGGGCACATATGTGCATTCAGGGGTATCGAAGTACAAACAGGGGCATGTATGTGCATCCAACAATAATTATCTATAATAATATTAACTAAAGAACAATAATATAATATTACAAGTCGAACATTATTTACATATTGAAATACTATGGACTTACCTACGATTTAATTTCGGTCAATACGTAGGGACTATTCCTCTATTTTCCCTTTTCCTCGGTTATTGTCTCTTTGATTCAAATCTTGATCTATATAATAATTAAACACAATACATTAATCTCATACACATTTCACATTCTATTCAATGCATATGACCCTTAACTTTTCATTAATTACAAATTTTCCCTAAACTTTTACAACTTTTGCAATTTAGTCCTCTAACCTGAAAATCATCAAATTAACCATTTTCTAAGAATCAAATTATAGCCGAATATACTAGGCCCTTTAACAGTCCATATTTACATCAAATTCACTATCAAACCTTGAAATTTTGACATTTTAACAATTCAATCCTTAAATCAAAATCTAGTAAAAATCACTTCACAAAATAACCAAATACCACAGTCAAAGCTTCAAACACATAGCTATAAAAAAAACATTCAATATTCATCAATGGCAACTTCTAAAATTCTTAACAGATTAAAAAAAACCAAGGTACGGGCTAGCTGGACCTAATTGCAACGATCTCAAAAACATAAAAATTATTCAAAACGGGATCAAATGCACATACCATGCAAGAAGAAATCAAAACCAAAGCTTTTCTCCTCTTCAATGGTGAATTTCAGTTCTTAAATGACAAAATCATGAAGATGATAACTCTGTTTTCATCTTTTCTTACTTAATTTTCTTTTTAATTGTTAAATTATCACTTTACCCTTATCATTAATCAATAATTTCAATAAAACCATGCCCATGCACATCCACTAACTCTTTAAATGGTATATTTACCATTTAGGTCCTTTAGTTTAAGATTTCAAAGCTATTGGATCCCTTTAACCAAGAGAACTCAACTTTTACCCTTTTTACGATTTAGTCATTTTCACTTAATAAACTATGTAAACTTCAAAATTTCTTAACCAAATTTTAACACAACTCTAATGACTCCATAAATATTCTATAAAATGTATTTACGAGTTGACACAATAGAAATTTGTGATCTTGAAACCACTATTCCGTCACCATTGAATAATGGGTTGTTACAACTCTCCCCTCTTAGGAAATTTCGTCCTCAAAATTATTACCTGGGATTAGATTCGAAAATTGTAATTTCATCGATTCCTTGGTTTCTCAGGTAGCCTCCTTAGTACCATGCCGATGGCATAAAACTTTCACCAACGGTACTCGTTTGTTCTGAAGTTCTTTGACTTCCCGAGCCAAAATTTTCATTAGTTCTTCAGAATATGTCAAATCTAACTATAATTATATTTCACTATGAGGAATCACGTGTGAAGGATCAGATCTATACCATCTTAGCATTGAAATGTGGAAAATGTTATGAATTTTCTCGAGTTTAGGAGGTAAAGCTAATTTGTAAGCTACATGACCAATTCTTTCAGTAATCTCGTATGGCTCGATAAATCTTGGGCTCAACTTTCCTTTCTACCCGAATCGCAACACTTTCTTCCACGGAGAAACTTTTAAAAATACCTAATTACCAACAACAAATTCTATATCTATTCTTTTCAAATTTACGTATGACTTCTAATGATCAGATGCAACTTTCAAACAATCTCGGATAATTCAAACTCTGTCTTCAGTTTCTCGAATCAAATCAATCCCTACCATTTTGGATTCGCTCAACTCAGACCAATACAATGGCATTTTACATTTTCTTCTGAATAAAGCTTCAAACGGTGCCATTTTAATACTAGTTTGATAAATGTAATTATAAGCGAACTCAGCTAATGATAGATATTTTTCCCAACTACCCTCGAACTCGAGAATACAACATCGTAGCGTGTCTTCTAGAATCTGAATTACTCGTTCTGATTACCCGTCCGTCTAAGGATGAAACACTGTACTGAAATTGAGTTTAGTGCCCAAAGCCTTGTAAAGTTTACTCCAAAATCTTGATGTAAACCGCGGATCATGATCAGAAATAATAGATGTCAGAATTTCGTGCTATCTCACAATCTATGACACATATAATTTCGCTAGCCTCCCAACTGAGTAATTTCTTCTAACTGGAATAAAGTGGGCCGACTTAGTCAATCTGTCAACAATCACCTAGATCAAATCTTTCTTTTTCGGTGTTACAGGCAAACGAGATACGAAGTTCGTCGTGACTCGCTCCCACCTCCACTCAAGAATCATAATAGGCTGTAGTAATCCCGACAGCACCTGATGCTCCGCTTTTACCTGCTGACAAATCAAACATTTAGCTACAAACTCACGAATCTCACGTTTCATACTCGGCCACCAGTACATCTGTTTCAAATCAAAATACATCTTCGTGCTACTAGGATGAATGGAATATGTACTATTGTGAGCTTCCGATAGAATGTAACTTTACAAATTTAAATTGTTCAGAACACAAATTCTATCGCGGTAATGTAATGTACCATCATCACCAATATTGTATTCAGTAGTTAAATTATCCTGAGCCAAGTTTCGTTTCATTATCAACTTCGGATCGCCATTTTGCAACTCTCGAATTCATTGTAGAAATAAGGGCTTAGTCCTTAATTATGCCAATACAGAACCATCGGCATTCAAAGCCAAATGAGCGCTCAACGCTCGAAGTGCAAACAATGATGACTTTCTGCTGAGTGCATCCGCAACTACATTAGCCTTTCACAGATGATAATTAATAACCAAATCATAGTCTTTCAGAAGCTCCAACCAACGTCGTTGTCTCAGATTCAGTTTCTTCTGGGTCATTAATTAATTTAAGCTTTTGTGATCATTATACATGTGACATTTCTCGCCATATAAATAGTGCATCCATATCTTCAAAGCGAAGACAATCGCGGCCAACTCAAGATCATGAGTAGGATAATTCTTTTCATGTGGTTTTAATTGTCGAGAAGATAAGCTACTACTTGACTGCATTAACACGAAACCTAAACCACTGAGAGACGCATCACTGTAAACAACATATGCCATTCCAAATTCGGGCTGAGTTAATACTGGAGCTTCTGTTAACATGTTTTTCAGCTGATCAAAACTCTGTTGACACTTATCAAACCAAACAAATTTGACATTTTTCTATAGTAACCTGGTCATAGGAGAAGCAATGATTGAGAAGTTTTTAACGAATCGTCGATAGCATCCAGCTAATCTTAAGAAACTTCAAACGTCAGAAACATTTTTCGAAATTTTCTAATAAAAAATCGTAGATACTTTATTCGAATCAACCCTGATTCCATTAGCAGATATAACATGTCCCAAAAAATCAACTTCTCATAGTCAAAATTCACATTTACTGAATTTCGCATACAGTTGTTTTTTATGAAAAGGTTGCATCACAACTCTTAAATGTTCGGCATAATCTGACTCGTTCAGTGAATAAATCAGTATGTCATCAATGAATATCACAACAAATCCATCTAAATATCGCTGAAATACCCGATTCATCAAGTTCATGAATGCCACAGGAGCATTGGTCAAACCAAATGGCATCACCAGAAATTCATAGTGACCATACTAGTTCTGAAGGTAGTTTTCGGTACATCTTGCTCTTTAACTCGCAGCTAATAATATCCGGATCTCAAGTCGATCTTTGAAAACACTGTAGCTCCTTTTAACTAATCGAATAAATCATCAATAAAAGGTAACATATATTTATTCTTGATGGTGGCTCTATTCAGCTGTCGATAATCAATACATAGTCTCATTGACCCATCTTTCTTCTTTATGAACAAAACTGGAGCACCCCATGGTGACACGCTCGGTCGAATGTGATCCAACAACTCTTGTAATTGTACTTTTAATTCTTTCAATTCTGTAGGGGTCATCCTATATGCTGTTATTGAAATTGGAGCTATTTCAGCATAAGTTCGATCCTAAATTCTACTTCTCAAGTCAACGGCAACCCATGCAGTTCTTTAGGAAAAACATCAGCATATTCTTTGACTACCGGCACTTGTTCCATTTTTTATTCAGCCACTTTCGAATCAAGAACGTAAGCTAAATAAGCTTCACATCCCTTTTTAATCAATTTCAGAGCTGACAATGTTAAAACTACCTTTATAATACAATCGGTCCCATCTGCCCCGCAATAATGTCTGGGGCAGTAGCTTCCTCACTAGCTCTGATTGCATAAGCTCTAGCTAGTGTTCTAGATTTAGATCGTTCATTCATCTAACTATTCTTCCCTCGACTAGAAGTAGTGTTTATAGCATTTCCAGATCGTCTACCTCTCTATGAGATTGCTTCAGGCTTGTTTGTTTGATCGCCAAAATAATTCTGCCTTTTCGGACAATCACGAAGGAAATGGTCAGTAGATCCACAACAGAAATAAGCTCTTGACTTTGATCGACACTCACCAAAATGCCTTTTGTTGTAATCATCACAAACAGGAACGATTCTATCAACATTCATTACACTTCCGACACTAACTGCTGGAGAATTAACAGACTTAAAATTATTTTTCCTCGATTTTTCTCTGCCAATAAAACTCTAAAGGGGCAGTCGGTTGACTTGTCTCATTTCTAAATTTCTTCGATGGAGACGTTTGAGCAGGCTTGAACGACCCTCTTTTCTTAAAATCTCAAAATTTTGAATCTGATTATCGTTTACATTTGCAAATTTCTTCAATTTTTTGGGCTTATTTTGAAAGTTCTACAAATTACCGTAACTTTAATGCAGCCACAGACATATGAATATCATCATTCAACTCATCTTCAAATCTAATACACATTTTCTCTTGATTTGACATTATATTACGTGCATACTTGCTTAACTGTATAAATTCCCATTCATACTCAGCTATAGACCGATTCTCCTGTTTTAATTCAAGAAATTCTTTCTTTTTCTTATCAATAAATAACCGACTTACATACTTCTTCTTGAATTCCATCTGAAATGAGTCCCAATTAATGCAATCATTTGTAGTCATCGTGCTCAAAGTGTCCCACCATAAGTACGCTTCATCTTTTAACAATGGTACAACACATCTCAAACAATCTTCAGGAGTGTATAACAATTATGTGAAGACTCTCTTCATATTTATTAACCAGTACTCGGCTTTTGCAGGATCATCATCAATCTTGCCTCTAAATTCTTCCACTCCACATTTTTGAATTTTATCTACAAATACTTGAGTATCTGTCACAGGTACAAGATTTTGAGGACCTAAGGGTGCCGGAGGAGGCATAGTAGGGGGTGGAGGTGGCGGAGTTGCAAGATTTGCTTGCTTGAGTTCATTGAACCACTAGTTCATCATTCCGAGAAACACATTTTTCATTTCATCACCAAAGGATTGTGGAATCGACGCTCTATTACTTGCTTCAAGATTCAAAGCTTGAACATCACTTTTAGCTTCATTAACTATAGCCTGGTTCGACTCAGCCGACATCTTGAATTAATAAGAAAATACAATATTAGAGCGGATCAAAAGCATCACACTATCACAGGGTATATGTGGCATGTATATACTAAACTCTACTTCGCTACGTTAGTCCTAGAATCGACTAAATCGTAGCTCTGATACCACTAAATGCAACACCCCTAACCCATCTCCGTTGCCAAATTAGGGTTACAAAGCATTACCAAAGAATCAAGAATCATTTATCTATATAACACTAAAATAAATACATTATATTTAAAACATATCAATCATAGGCACTTCATCCTTAAATTGAGCTTTCGAGGCCCTAAAAATAGCTTTGAGGTAATTCGGGACTAATTTGAAACAAATCAGATATTTTAAGGAAAGTTAGAAAAAAAAATAGAAAACAGGGGTCACACAACCGTGTGGCCAGGTCGTGTGAAATCACCCCAGACCGTGTAACTTTTTAACAAAGGACACACGGCCGTGTTCCAGCCCGTGTCCTCACCCATATAACTCACTTAGTAGCCCCACACGCCCGTGTGCTAGGCCGTGTGCTAGGACGTGTAACTCACTGGCTTGAACACAAGGAATTCACAAATGACACACTGTCGTGTCGCTAGGCCGTGTGTCTCACTCGGCCATGTGACAATTTATGTCCCAGGCTGTGTGAACCTAAAATTTTACCTAAAATCAAACCAATTCATGCATAACTAACACATCCATTTATGCACACTATCAAAGGACCTAAGCATCATTTAAATACACATAACCATGCTATTTCAAACAACCTAATTCATCTAACCAATGTGCCATTCAAAGGCACCACAAATACATCAAAACGTTACATACCAAAACAAGCCAATATTACCTTAGTTCATGCATAAAATCTAGTTCAAACACTTACTACAACTTATCATAAACAACCATTTTCAAGTCATCATAAAATACCAAAAAGAAACCTTATAAACAAGCATTTGAAAGTGCCCAAAATAACAATACTTGGTGAAACATTAAAGCACACCAAACCAAACATAATCTTCAAAGCATAACCTACCAAGACACCATTAAAAAATATCCTATACATTTCAAAACCACATATTTATCTATATATACATGCCACTACCCTAGGAGATACAAAAAACTACCAACTTAGATGGATAGTGTGAGCTGGTTGAATGATCCTTCCAAAACGTCAGCAACGATTATCTACAAAATAGTCCACAAGAACCGATATGTTTACATAACTTAGTAAGGTCATAGTATAACATTTAATCTAAATACAATTAGACATAGTCCATATACTATTTGATTTAGGGTTACCAAAGTATAAACAGGGCACGTATGTGCGTTTAGGGGTACCGAAGTATAATCAAGGGCACGTATATGCATTCAGGGGTACCGAAGTACAAACAGGGGCACGCATGTGCATTCAACAATAATTATCTATAAACATATTAACTAAAGAACAATAATATAAGATTACAAGTCGAACGTTATTTACATATTGAAATACTGTGGACTTACCTACGATTTAATTCCGGTCAATACGCAGAGACTATTCTGCTATTTTCCCTTTTCCTCGATTATTGTCTCTTTGATTCAAATCTTGATCTATATAATAATTAAACACAATACATTAATCTCATACACATTTCACATTCTATTCAATGCATATGACCCTTAACTTTTCATTAATTACACATTTTCCCTAAACTTTTACAGCTTTTGCAATTTAGTCCTCTAACCCGAAAATCATCAAATTAACCATTTTCCAATAATCTAATTACAGCTGAATATACTATGCCCTTGAACAGTCCATATTATACATAAAATTTACTATCAAACCTTGAAATTTTGACATTTTAACAATTCAATCCTTAAATCAAAATCTAACAAAAATCACTTCACAAAACAACAAAATACAATAATCAAAGCTTCAAACACATAGCTATCATAAAAAACATTCAATATTCATCAATGCCAACTTTTAAAATTTTTAACAGATTCAAAAACCAAGGTACGGGCTAGCTGGACCTAGTTGCAACGATATCAAAAACATAAAAATTATTCAAAACGGGATCAAATACACATACCATGCAAGAAGAAATAAAATCTGAAGCTTTTCTCCTCTTCAATGGTGAATTTCGGTTCTAAAATGATAAAATCATGAAGATCATAACTTTGTTTTCATCTTTTCTTACTTAATTTTATTTTTAATTATTAAATTACCACTTTACCCTTATCATTAATCAATAATTTCAATAAAACCATTCCCATGCACATCTACTAACTCTTTAAATAGTATATTTACCATTCAAGTCCTTTAGTTTAAGATTTCAAAGCGATTGGATCCCTTTAACTAATAGAACTCAACTTTTACCCTTTTTATGATTTAGTCCTTTTCACTTAATAAACTATGTAAACATCAAAATTTCTTAACCAAATTTTAATACAACTCTAATGAATCTGTAAGTATTCTATAAATAATATTCATGAGTCAACACAATAGAAATTAATGATCTTAAAACCACTGTTCTGTTACCACTGAAAAACAGGTTGTTACAGTTTCTTTTGGAGAACTGCAAATACATTTTCTCCCATTCTTATCTTTTCATTTCCTTTGAGTTTCTTCTTATTGGTGCACAACTCCTTGAGAAATTTTGCATAGCGAGGTACCTGTTTAATATCATCAAGTAATGGGATGTTTACCTCCACTTTGCGAAAAGTCTCAAAGATTTCCTTTTCTTGTGCATCTTTCTTGATTTTGGCTAATCTTTGAGGAAAAGGAGGTGGCGTCATCAACTTCTTTTGCACTTCATTAGAGGAACTTGGATATGTCACTTCTTTTTCAATTTATTTCTTCAAGATTTGGCTGCACGCTTTTGTTTCCTACAATTCTTTACCACTTCTCAAAGTAATCGCATTTACATTTTACTTTGGGTTAACAATAGTTTGCGAAGGTAGCTTACCTTGAGATTCCAATCGGCTAAGAGACAAGTCAAGTTGACTTGATTTTCCAGATTTTTGATGCTTGCCTTGGTATCTTGTGTTGCGTGCTAGTACCAAGAGAATGAACTATTTAATCAATGGACATGCTTGCCATTGATGATGAATGTTGATGAAATGACTCATGAGACAGTCCATGTTGAACTTGTGGGGTATTGTATTGCTTTGTCTGTTGCTCGTGTAAATACTACAAGCTTTGACTTGTTGTACGTCACCCATTGACATTGTTGCACAAGAGAGGTAAGATTAGAAATTTGACTTTGAAGAGTAGAGATACTTACCTCATTCACTCCCCTAAATATTGTGTCTTATTGCAAGCCAAATTGTTGTGAATTAGCGGCCATAACATTGATCAACTGATACGAACTGATGCAAACCCGGTCGCATCATGTTTCGACACAACTCGCCGACCTCAGAATTGGCCTAAACTTGAAGGGCCCAAGTGCAAGATGAAACATCTCATAGACCTGATTGATTATTGGGCCAATGTTTTAAGGACTTTTTAATTTAATTTAGTTTTATTTAAATTAATAAGTTTGCATATTTTTAATTTTAGATTTGCACTTTGTGTGTTCTGCATTTAACAAAGTTATGCATTATGTAACTTCCATGCTAGTTAAGTATGCATCATTAAATTAAGTCTTGCATTAAGTAACTCATTTGTTCATTTAGTTTTCATTTCAAACCATGCATTTAAGCATATTAGTTTAATAAATGAGTTGCAGGACATTTATTCAACTTATCTTAGTTTAATTAATAAGTGTTTTGTTGAACTTTATTTAATTGTTGCTCTTAATTAATCTAGTTACTAGGATTATTTAATGGAGTATGAGTTTAAGTTTATTTAGTTTATGCTTCTTTAATTAACTAGTTGCTGGAATAATTGATGCATATGTTTAGTTCATTCATTTAAGTTAAGTATTTATTTTTGATATGTTTAATTAGTGTTTGAATGTGTTTAATAAGTTCATTTTAATGTGTTTATTGCAGGTGTCTCTTCAGCTCACAACCGTTACATTTCAAGGTTGTTACAACTTAATTGAAGTGACTTTTTAGGTGATTTTCGGTTACAAATGAAGTGGTTGTTACAAGGGATGTTTAATACATCAATTAAGGAGTTTTAAGGAGCATCTTAACTCCTCTTACATTCAGCAACAACACCCTTTCACCTACCAGCAATTTTTGCTCATTTAAAGATGAAAACAAGCATTCAAAACACCATTTAGCTACTGGTGTCTTTTTGGGTAGCCAAGGGACAACTCAAGAGACATTTTAAGCATTCAAGGATGACCATTCAAGCTGAATTAAAGTGAATTCAAGCATGGAGTAAATTGTTACAAGAATATCAAAAGTCTTGAGTTTAATTTCAGTTTTAATTAGCACATTAAGATGTGAGCTTTCAGCTAGCTTTTCTATACTTATAAACATGTGTAACCAGCCATTTTGAAATGGACTTTTGGACTTTTGAACTTTGATAAAATTTTATGAACATTTTGTTCACGAGTGAGTTTACCTCCTCTCCTATTTCGTACAAGTCTTGTTTGACTTATCTAGCGTTGCTAGTGGCGTCTTCCCGACTTGTTTGAACTTATCACCAGCCTTGGTGTGGCGTTCATTCTACTATCTCCATCCTACCACCTTAACAACATAAGAAACGGGGTGACACTATGATATAGTGTTGAATCTTTTTCCGTTAAGTTCGTTATCCATCCCCATCAATTATTCCAAATTACCTATCTTTGTTATTTTTGTTAATCCAAGCCTATTATATCTTTCTAAACCTACCATTCTTTTCTAAACCACTTTATTAGCTTCCGCATATCTTAGCCAAACTTGCATTTTCAATGCACCGAACATTCTCCTCGTCGACGATCGGGCAACTACGTGAAACGACTAGATTAACCCGGGCCAGATCACATCATTTGGTATCAGAGCTTGCAAAATGAGGAGCACCGACGTTCGCATCAATCCCGAAAGTAGGTTCGTATTGAAAAAAATTCAAAATAAAAAATTTGAAATAAAAAAAAATCAAGTTGTATTTTATTTCTTTTGAAATCAGAATATTGTATTAGACGTAAAAAAACGAAAAAAAAAGTGCGAAATTGAAAGTTCTTATTTTGTTTTCATTCATTCTATTCCCGATCATCCCGTTGTCCATTCTTCTATCAATTTCTTCCCTTCCTAACGCCACACTTATTTCCGAAGTTTCTTTTTGTCCAACCTACCCTACACCATACACTTTATCCCTTGTAACCATTTGGAAACTGACCCCAAACAACAAATAGGTATTTCGAGATGAAATACAAAATCGTGAGACGAGGTTGAGTGGTAAAAGGCAAGAGAGTGTGAGATCATTCGAGAGAAAGAAAAGGCCTTGAAAACGAGTGCAAATACGAGTGAGAGTGAAAATCTGTTATTTCTTTTCGAGTGACTTTGTGATGTTGTAGTGAGGTATTTAATTTTCTGTTTTATTTTCTTTTTAACATTTTTTTCTCTTCATTAATTCACCATGTCTCGAGACGAGTTTCCAGCATTTGAGTTTCAATACTTGTTGAAAGAAATGGAGAATATGCTCGACCGAAAGATTAAGCCCATTCAAGACAAGCGAGAACCTCGAGAAATAACCCGACGGAAGCAAACTCCACCGAGTCGAGAAACAGAGTTAAGTTCATCACGAAGGCACCTTCCCGATGACTACCCAAGAAGAGATTCTTTTCAGAATTCCTATTCAACAAAGTCGTCGAGACCAAGAGAAGAAAGCTTCAAGATTGAGACTTTTCGAGATGATAAATGAGAAAGTACAAGTTATCCTTCATACGCCTCAAAGAAGTCCCTCCCGAAGAATCGTTCTTGAAGAGTTGATCGAGACATCTACGAGAATACTTTCTCTTTCTTTGAGCAAAACACTCATCTTTTCGATTTCTTTGTATCATCCTCAAGTTGTGATGAAATCGAAAAAGAAATAGAAAAAGAGGAAAAACAAAAAGAAATTGAAAAAGATAAAAAAGAAAAAGAAGATAAAAACGAGAAAGAAAATGAGAGTGAGAAAAAAAAGACGAGATTGAGATTGAACAAAAGTGTGAGGAAAAAGAGTTTGAGGGTAAAAAGAAAATTGAAAAAGAGATTGAAATTGAAGAGAGAAAAGATATTGAGCAAGAAACATGTGTTGTCGATGAAAAAGAAACGAGAGAAAAAGATGCAAGAGAACAAGAAAAAGTGAGGAATAACTTTGCTAACCAATGAGTGAGTTTTTCTCATGTTTTATCTTTTCAGGTTTCTAAAGGTTTATGTGGCGAGCTTCAACTTCATTACCTTCCAAACGAGAGACGGTTTCAATTGATCAAGAAAGGTATGGTCGAAGTTGACATTAAACCACAAGCGCATTAAGGTAAGCAAGGTAAAGAGTTTTTAGCCATTGAATCATGGCAATCACATTTGAATGTTGTTGAAAAAATTGCTGAAAACTTGGTTTGTGAAAGAGTTCTTCATTTCGATCGGATTACTTGCCATTCTATGACTAAAGTTGATGATTTGGCTCTAGCTAGTGCTATGACAAGTTTTTCTCATGATAAATTTTGCATTAGCAATTCTGTTGATGTCATGCGATTAAATCGGCATATACAAAATTTGATCTTGAATGATAAATATTATGCACATAAAAAGATTGAATTGTTTGATTGTAATGGTTTTGTGAATTCTACGAATTCTCATGCAAAACTTTTGTGTATTTGTATGCCTATTCGAATGAGATTTGCAAGATTTGATCGATCGAATGATTGTATGCTTAAATTCTTGTTGTTTAGCATGGGTGAATTCTTGGTAAAAATGAAATTTCTATTACATGAAGAAACGAGTGATCAAAATCATGTGTTCAAACCCGGAGCATGCTTTCCCAAGTTGTTGCCGAGTAAAGGTGAGCATCGTAATTCCATTCTGAATAAATGTATTGAACTTTCTCATCTTCTTCAAATTTTATCTTCATTTCTGAAAATAAAGCCTGTGAATGTTGTTATCTTGCAAAATCAAAATCTGATTTTTTATTCTGGAGGTTGTTCTATATTGTGGTACACGAGATTCTAACATGTTCTGCATGATAATGACTTTGAATTGTTTCGTGATCCTTTTATAGTGTCGACCATAAAACTCTCAAGTCAATTTAAAGTGATTAGAGAAAACCTTGTTTTTGACCCCGGAGACCTTTGTTCTATAGCTTTGTTCAAGAGGTTTGAGAATCAGAATGTTGTTAACTATCGAGTGTTCTGTGATTTTGGTTTGATTCCATTGGGGAACTTCTTGATTCAATATGGAAAGGTAAGTCCTATTTCTATTTTTGATCCCAGCATTATTTCATATGCTCAATTTTTGAATGAGATTTCAAGAGCTTCTTTTGAGCATATAAATTATCTTGTCACTAATTTCTTTCTTTATCATGTAGGTGACAAGTCGAGAGGGCATTCTCCTAAAGAGGGAGGGTATGTAACACCCCAAACTCGGACAGGACACCACGTCCGAATCTGGTATGTTACGGGGAAAAACGTTTTTGAGTGATCAGATTTTTCGTTTAAAAGCGGGGTGAAAACATAGTGAATTTGAGGAAAATTGGAGTAGGCTTGTTTGATTAGATTTTGAAAACTTATCCAAAGTATATAGTTAAAAACGAGTTGGTTTCATTTAGTAATTCCAATAGTTTCTTAGTGCTATTTTAAAACATTTTTGACTTAGTAGAAAATCGAGTTTGATTTGAAAATCATTTGAGTTTACTTTATAACAAAACATAGTGAGATACCCGATGGTATAGTTTAAAACACATTGCGTTATAGTTTTGAAAACATTATCCTTCCAAATTTTTAGTAAAATTTCATACCAAGTTATTTGTTAAGCAGGTTAAGAATCTAATTAAACCATAACCATCATAAAACATAAATCAAAGGCCTTTTACAAATCCAAACTAAAACCCAACTAAAAGTAAATAAGTTAAAGTACCCAAATTGAATAGTCTGAGCAAAACTTTTATTAAAGCATGGCATGTGCACCCCGAGTCCATCCTGGCTCCATGTCCGCGCTCACGAGTCACTGAAATATCAAAGGAGAGGGTGAGTCGAATGACTCAGTGTATAAATCCCGCTCCCGATAACACAACATGCTAACACACATCATACATAGCAACATAATTAATGCAACCCGATCCTAACCATCCGTATCGCCTTTTCTACCCCGTGTGGTACCAAACCACTGGTGGTGCCAAACCACTGGTGACATATAGTCACAATGTGTTACCAAAACACCGTGTCCCAAAGACACAATATCCATCAATGTGGTGCCAAACCACTGGTGTCCCAAAGACACGTTTGTGCTACCAAAGCACTGGTGACCGAAGTCACAAATCCAATGATGGGGCCAACCCATCGTGTGATACCCAATCACTAGCGAGACGATCCCGTATCTCAAGTGGGGCCAACCCACGGTGGTGTCAAACCACGGGGGCGAGTCGCAATGAGGTGCCCAACCTCGGTGTCCCAAAGACACAAATGTGGTACCAAACCACCGGTGGCCGTAGTCACAATAATCGAATGATGGGGCCAACCCATCGTGTGATACCCAATCACTAGCGAGACGATCCCATATCTCATGTGGGCCCAACCCACGGTGGTGTCAAACCACGGGGCGAGTCGCAATGAGGTGCCCAACCTCTGGTGTCCCAAAGACACAAATGTGGTACCAAACCACCGGTGACCGTAGTCACAATAATCGAATGATGGGGCCAACCCATCGTGTGATACCCAATCACTAGCGAGACGATCCCATATCTCATGTGGGGCCAACCCACGGTGGTGTTAACCACGGGGACGAGTCGCAATGAGGTGCCAAACCTCTGGAGGTGCCAAACCTCTGGTGACCCAAAGTCACAAAGTGTGTTACCAAAACACCGGTGCTCACAAGCACAAAATATCACCGCTCCCTCCACTCATATCACCCATCAACATACCATACTCATGTAATCATGCATATCATACAAATCATGCATATCATGCTAATATGCCTAACCTCATATCCCATGTCACATATATCCATAGCCATGGTATCATATAGATCATTAGTAAACTCATAACAATAATAATCTTGACTTACCCGAGTCCAAGATCATACCCATTAGGGTATCACATCAATCATCAACTGTTTCATTAATTATCACACAGTTATCAATCATATTACTAAACGGAAGTGTGTTAGTTTACACACTGGTAATACGAGTCTAAAATCCCAACGAAACGATCTAAATCCCTCGAGTACTAGCTCCTACAATCGGCCAAACATAAGGGTTAGGCATCCCTAACATTCGGCCAACATCAATTAACCAAAGGGGTTAATATCGAACCCTTACCTTTATATTAGATTTGATTTCCTACCAAATCTTGAACCAAGCAGATGGTTCTCCTTTAACAATCGGCCACCCTAAAAAGAGAACAGTTAAAACACTTGAAGCCTTATCTTATTGAAATCCAAAAGAATAAACTAACAGATAATCTTCTTACCACCACCTATCAAATGGTTAAGCAAAGGTAGAAAGTTCCACTTGATCGCTTCAAGTCCCCTTTGTCCTATGATGCAATCGGTTCCCACATAAGAGATAACACTCATCAATGGTTGTCATATACAACTCTTAACAAAACCCAAATCGATAGAGTACGAGTGAGAAAAGAAAGAAAATATTCGGCTAGCACTTACCTCAATCACCAACCCTTAATCGGCCAACATAAACACCACTAGAAGAGGGATAGATTCGGTCAAGGCTTCCAAAGAAAGAAGAAGAAAGAAAACGGCTTTAAGTGTTTATCACCTCTAGCGTTCGAAGCGAGTGGAAGAGAAAGAAAAGAAGTGTGAGAAAAATGTAGTTTCGGCAATGGCAATTGAGAAAGGGAGAAACGGATGGAATGAAAGTAGTTTCGGTTTGCCAAAAGAAGAAATGAGAAGAGAGTTTTGAAGGATGGGTTTCATTAAATGGTATGGAAAAGGGAAAAACGAAAATTAGAAGAACAAGGTAAGATGATTTCGCTTAACTCAAAAAATGAAAGAAAGAAGAAGAGTGGGGGGGGGCATTCGGCTAGCCAACACAAGATGTAGGAAACCACCTACAAAATTCGGCAATAGAGTTGCTTGGGATTTCGGTTTCAAGAAACAAAAGTGGGAGATTTTTACTTGAAATTCGGTTTAGGAAATTGACAAAAGAAAAAGAATTAGCTTACCACCTTGACCGAAACCAACCAAAATGCTAAAGTGGAATTCGGCACTCCTCCACAACACACTACCAAGCCGTCCCCCTTCCCCATACCTCTCCAAAAATTCGCCACAACCTCCAAAGACTCCCAACCACTCATTCAAACATGCATGACCAAGTCACCCTCCTACAAATGCTCTCCACCTTTCATTTGAAAAGTATGACTTGGTCCAAGGTAGAATTTCACTAGCCTTCTACCTCTCCTCCATGCCGTCCCCAAAATGTAGCCAAAATGAGGAATTCGCAGCTCGAACACTAGACCTCCACTCCCGGGTAGATGACGCCACACCAAGCTCCCCCATGTAGCGCATGCTTTGCCACTAAGCTAGCTCCTTACTTGTGCAACAAAACAACAAATTATTTTCTTAAACCCCACTTCCTCAGCTCCTTCACCTAGCACCCCAAAACCAAAATTTTCCTACCTACCTGTGCACACTCCTAGCCCACAATTAAGCCCCTAAAACACCGAAATAGCAACACAGCACACTAAACACATGCAATAACATGCAACAACAAAATAGCTCTTAACCCGGGATATTACAGGGTATGTAAATGACATATTTTCTTTTAGAGCCATATGTGATTTCCAGGTTATCGGCAGCAACTTTGCCAACTTTATCAACCAAGGGGGCTATGACTTTGAAAGATTCTTCGCGAGCAAGTGGCCCGATTTGAGGATAAATCGTCTTCAAGAGGGAGGGTATGATGTGAACCCGGTCGCATCATGTTTCGACACAACTCGCCGACCTCAGAATTGGCCTAAACTTGAAGGGTTCAAGTGCAAGATGAAACATCTCATAGACCTAATTGATTATTGGGCCAATGTTTTAAGGACTTTTTAATTTAATATAGTTTTATTTAAATTAATAAGTTTGCATATTTTTAATTTTAGATTTGCACTTTGTGTGTTCTGCATTTAATAAAGTTATGCATTATGTAACTTCCATGCTAGTTAAGTATGCATCATTAAATTAAGTCTTACATTAAGTAACTCATTTGTTCATTTAGTTTGCATTTCAAACCATGCATTTAAGCATATTAGTTTAATAAATGAGTTGCTGGACATTTATTCAACTCATCTTAGTTTAATTAATAAGTGTTTTGTTGAACTTTATTTAAGTGTTGCTCTTAATTAATCTAGTTACTAGGATTATTTAATGGAGCATGAGTTTAAGTTTATTTAGTTTATGCTTCTTTAATTAACTAGTTGCTGGAATAATTGATGCATATGTTTAGTTCATTCATTTAAGTTAAGTATTTATTTTTGATATGTTTAATTAGTGTTTAAATGTGTTTAATAAGTTCATTTTAATGTGTTTATTGCAGGTGTCTCTTCAGCTCACAACCGTTACATTTCAAGGCTGTTAAAACTTAATTGAAGTGACTTTTTAGGTGATTTTCGGTTACAAATGAAGTGGCTGTTACAAGGGATGTTTAATACATCAATTAAAGAGTTTTAAGAAGCATTTTAACTCCTCTTACATTTAGCAACAACACCCTTTGACCTACCAGCAATTTTTGCTCATTTAAAGATGAAAACAAGCATTCAAAACACCATTTAGCTGCTGGTGTCTTTTCGGGTAGCCAAGGGACAACTCAAGAGACATTTTAAGCATTCAAGGATGATCATTCAAGCTGAATTAAAGTGAATTCAAGCATGGAGTAAATTGTTACAAGAATATCAAAAGTCTTGAGTTTAATTTCAGTTTTAATTAGCACATTAAGATGTGAGCTTTCAGCTAGCTTTTCTATCCTTATAAACATGTGTAACCAGCCATTTTGAAAGGGACTTTTGGACTTTTGAACTTTGATAAAATTTTATGAACATTTTTTTCACGAGTGAGTTTACCTCCTCTCCTATTTCGTACAAGTATTGTTTGACTTATCTAGCGTTGCTAGTGGCATCTTCCCGACTTGTTTGAAACTTATCACCAGCCTTGGTGTGGCGTTCATTCTACTATCTCCATCCTACCACCTTAACGACATAAGAAACGGGGTGACACTACGATATAGTGTTGAATCTTTCTTTCGTTAAGTTCGTTATCCATCCCCATCAATTATTCCAAATTACCTATCTTTGTTATTTTTGTTAAACCGAGCCTACTACATCTTTCTAAACCTACCATTCTTTTCTAAACCACTATGTTAGCTTCCGCATATCTTAGCCAAACTTGCATTTTCAACGCACCGAACATTCTCCTCGTCGACGATCGAGCAACTACGTGAAACGACTCGATTAACCCAGGCTGGATCACATCACGAACTCGATTCGATGTTGATTCGAGTTGTTTAGATTGCCCGATCGAGAAATTTAGTAAGTTGTGCTTCGTTTTAAAACCCGCATACAAGTTAATAATCTGAAATTAAATTTCATTTTGCACTTGAGCCCCTCGTGTTTAGGCCAATCTCGGTGACGTCGAGTTGTGTCGTAACATGATGCGGCTGGGATGGCATCATCAACTCCCTAGCATCTCTAGGAGTTTTGTTAACAATTGCTCCACCACTTGATGCATCCATCATCTTCCTTTCCATGGGTAACAACCCCTCATAAAAGTATTGAATGAAAAGTTGTTCAGAGATCCCATGTTGAGGGCAATTCGCACACATTTGTTTAAATCTTTCCCAATATTCGTGGAGTGTCTCAATGTCTCTTTGTTTGGTGCCACAAATCTCTATACGAATGTTAGTGGCTTGTGAGGCGGGAGTATATTTGTCAAGGAAAAGCCCGTGTCCACACATGTGTTAATTGATCCAGGAGGCAAGTAGCACAACCAATCATTTGCATGGTCGGCTAATGAAAACGAAAAGGCACGTAGTTTGATTTGATCTTTAGTGACGCCTTGTGGTCTCATGCTCGAACAAACGACATGGAACTCCTTCAAATGTTTGTGAGGATTTTCATTCTCAAGTCAATGGAAGGTTGGGAGTAAATGGATAAGTCTAGACTTAAGTTCAAACGGCACCTCTGGATCACGATGATCAATGCATAATGGTTGTTGCGTAACATCTGGTGCATTCAATTGTCGTAAAGTTTGCTCGGCCATGACTTAATCTTCTTCAGAATTGCTAGTTGAATGAATTGATACTTCTTCTATAGTTTCCAAAAGAGGAATTAAGGACCAAGAAACTCGTTTGCGATGCGCAGCCTCTTTTCTTAATCTTCTTATAGTTTTCTCAATTTCAGGATCAAATTCAAGTTCACCTGCACATAAAGAACGGGGCATAAAAGTAACAAAGAAAATAGAAACTAATCTAATTGGATCCACTCCCCGGAAACGGCACCAAAATTTGGTAGGTTGTCAAGACCTCCAAAAATAAATTTTGCTCGAAAAGAAAGAAAAACAAACTTTTGTAGAGTGGTGAGTAAGGTTGAATCCACAAGAAGTGGGATTAGACTAATTCCTAGAAAATAGATTATAAAATAAAATTGAGGGGGGTTTAATAGTTCAATTTGGAATAAAAACTAATAATAAATAATGCAGTCAAAATAATAAGATTTAGGAAAATTTAATGTATGATAAAGATCTAGCCAAGGGAAAATTGTAATTTTTAATTCATGGATTGATCATTGATTTTGCAAAAAAAATTCTGAACTTCTTGAATAAATTAGTTATAGCTACTCGAGACACTCTAATAGCTCAATCTATCCTTAGTTCTCGGTAATCAAAGAGACGCTCAAATTATAACTTCTCTTGTTGATAAACAGTCCCGCGGAGACGCTCCTAGGATTTAACTTACCAACAGCCTTATGATTTAAAGGACCCAATTCTAGCCAACCATCTCACACCAGCGTGGATAATTTAAACTAGATTCTACACCTTTGTAACCTGAGTTATTCACCACATGGATTAAAACCTTCCCACAATTAGGGATGAGAAAGTCTCAATTGGTTGTATATTAATTTGAAAAAATTGAAGAATGGCCAGTTCATGCAATTCACTAATCAATAATAATATGAAGAATAGAAGATGTAAAAGTATTCAAGAATCTAAAAACATGAAGAACGATAATCTCACAGTTCGATGAATCAAAAACCTTGATAAAACCCTTGACTAGAACGAAGAAGTTAACTATCCATGAAGAGAAATAGAATAGCAGAAGAAAATATGAAAGTCTTGTCCCCCTTTTTCATGCCCCAAAGCCTTTTTAAATACCTTTCAGGATCTCCTAGATAAGAGTTCAAAATAAAGTTTAAAGTTTAAAATATCTCATAAAATCCTAATCAATCCCTGAAAATAGGGCTTTGAGGAGTTCTTTCAAAAAGATAGAGGTTTGTTGAAAGCTGTAGAAAAATCATGCAGCTTTGTTTCTCTGAGCATAAGCCGTGGGCACGCCTTATTCTCCGACTTTTTTTGCACATCTTTTAGTCCACAAAATACTCAAATTTCATTTTATCCATAAAAACCTCCATATGGCTTCTAAGTGATTCCAACTCTCTTTTTATCCTACAAAATACAAAATTCAACTAAAAGATGAGTTTACAAGCATATTAAGTCATCAAAACACATGGGAAACTTCTCAAAATATATGCAAAATTACACTCTAACAATTATCATTCCAATTTAGAAATATTAATTTTTATGCATAATTAAAATAAAAAATAATCATGTCTTATTTTCTTTCCTCTCATTTACATTTAAAATTTATTTTCCTTTTACTTTTTTGATCCCTCTTTTCATCCTTTTACCTTTCAATCCAACGGTCATACTCTTTTTAAGTTTTGACTATTCAAACCTGGCCCCAACTTACTCGATGGAAAGGAACTGAATTTCTTACTCGAATTTCCAAAGCCTTTTCTTTTGTTCTTCGATAAAAAACCATAAAACCAATTTATTTTTTTAAAGAAGTATTAGATTATTGCACACGTAGGTGATAAATTATATAAAAGAATATATTTATTATAAAATAAACAAATAAACAAATAATTTTTTTGTTGAAATAATAAAGTTGGAAATTTAATTATTATAGTGTCTTAAATTAAAATCTTAAAATGTGAAATTTTATTGATTTTATATAAAAAGATAAAAAAATAAAAGCAATATCATAATTATATAACTTTGTAAAATAATAGTTTCTAATCATATTTTAATTTATTTGTTGTACAATTAATTCATGCCATCAGCTCAATCAAAAGTTTTAAACATGGTATAAAAATATAGACAATTGGTTAATATATATTTTGTCCTCTGAACTTGTCCATTTGTATCTAGTTGATACCTATTTTATTGGACCTACTATATACCTGAACTTGTAATTTACCACACAGTTTGGTACCTCCGCATTAATGTGATTAGTTTGTACTGACCTGACACTGATAACCAATCTAACGATAATACATGACAACCTCTTAAGAAAATATAAATAAAGAAAAAAACCTTTTAAAAACATATAAATTAATAAAAATATATCATTTTTTTTTCTTATCATGTTCAACGTGGAAAAATGGTTGCCCGGACCAAATATGTTTTCTAGTAATTTTATATATTTTTAATTTTTTATAAAATATGAGTTTATTTATATTAATATTTTGAAATTAATCAATATATGAATATTTTTTAAAAAATTGAAAACATAAATTAATAAGAAAATATAAAATAAATATCTACATCTAAAATGAATTTGAATAGATGATTGTTCAAATTTAAGTTTGTCTGAACAAACATATATCAAATTTATTCTGGACCTACTTTTAGTAATTTTATATATTTTACCTTTCTTAAAAATTAGTCCATAGGCCATAATTCTAGTTTCTACTTCTCATCTAATTCTAAATTAAATGAAATATGAAACTAACCCAATACTTGTTCTCAGAAATTTTTTCCATTTGATTTCTCGAAACAATTTAAATTTCAAAACACCTACTTTCACGGGAAAATTTTGGAATGTTGCATAATTATTGGGTTGATAAAGATCAACCACATAGCTGAATAGCAGTGATTTTATGGGAAGGAATCTTTATGGATCAAATTCTAGTTTTCGTCTTTACACTAAAATTAAATTTGAGACATGACGTAAATATTTTATTATTATTAATAACATCTTTAACAAAAAACTATTAGATGTGAATCTTTTGTCCCAAACTATTATATTAATAACATCAGTTTGTCCCAAAACTTTTAAACTTTTAAAATTTTAATCTTAACTCAAACAGTAACCGTTAAACCCATTGATTAAAATACCAAGCTGACATGTCATTACACGTGTGATAATATATTTACATCATAAAATTTTAAAAATAATATAATTTAATTTAATGAAGTTAATAACTACCTATTGAATCACTACTAAAGTTCTAAAATTTAAAAAATATCAAATCAGTATAAAAAATTAAATCTACAATTTGCTATTAATAATAGACTTTGACCAATTTTAATGGTAAACATTAATAATAAAAAGAGGATCAAATTATACTAAATATTATTCTAAATTAAAGGGCATTGAAGTAAATCCCAAACGGAGTATTGTATAGAAATGAAAATCATAATTTGATATTTCTTACCTTTTGAAAAATTATTTATTTATTTGTTTATAGGTTTATAATTATGTGTTTGCGCATACATAGAAGCAATGGGGTCAGTAAGGTTGGAAAAGGTCAAGCACGTGTTGATGAGTTTGCACTCATTCAACCCCAAAGGAGATTAAACTGGCTACCAATGCCGCCGGTGGGGACTAGTTTTGTTAGGTCAATGGTGATTGGTTTGTTTTGTAGTTTAAGCAAAAGTGAATTTTTAGGGCTAATTTCACCAATTACCCAAAAACGACAATCCTATTTTTAAATTGGAAGCCAAACTTGAAAACATTCTAATTGAGTTTTTAAAGTTTTGATATCATATCAATTAGGTCATTCCATTAACCTAATCATTTGCTTAGTCATTAAATACCTTATTGGATCTCTAATTTGGGTGCTTTAATTTTAAATGTTTTATACTAGATCCAAGCTGACATTTAATGCCTATGCTGATAGCTAAATTGACGGAAGAACTTGATTGATATAATACATATACTTTGAAACTCAACTAGAATGTTTGAAATTTTAGTGACCAATGTAGAATCAAGCACATAGTTTGGAACACCAATCGCACTTAACCCAATTTTTTATCTTTTGATTTTTGCAGCTATGCTAACAGTGCACTGCGCTCTCTTGGGCCTTACTTTGTGGAGTCATCTCATTATTAAACACTTTAAGATCACAAAAAGGTATAAATTTTCAGTTAAAAATTGATCCAAGTGACTCCTGAAATGCATAGTACTGTAAGTTCTACAATGGTGGCTTGAAGAAGTAGAGAAACATATGCTCAAAATATAAACTATTTGCTCTGCTGCCTATGAAGATATAAAGTGGTCCATTAAAACATGAATTCCAGCAAAGAAGAAGAAAACTCCATGAAATATCGGATGTAAATGAGAACATTTTCAGAAAAAAAAAACGATGGTTTCTGATGGTGAATTTGTGTATTTCAAATTCATCATACTCTCATCACCGTATACCGATCTATTATGGCTATTTCATGCTCACGTGGCTGAAAATTACACATACAACCCTTTGCTTTTAGCCATGATCACTATGGAAAATAACCTTCTTTGTGGAAGAAATGTGGAAAATGACCACATTTTACTATTTGAAGTCCAAGTTTTCTTGTAAGGATGAAAAAAAAAAAAATGCTAAACCTCCCTGAATTCTTTTAAATTTTAAATTTAATTCCTATACTTTAATTTTGTGACATTGAGTCTTTATATTTTTTTTATTTTAAAATCTTAGACCTTCTGTTTAATTTTACCCTTAAGTTAACAATATCTAAAATAAAATAAATTTTTTAACCCTCAACATTTATAGTTTTTTTGTCAATTTGGTTATTATCCTTTAAAAGTGCATAAAAAGTTTTAAATTTTTTTATAATTTAAATAAAAAATTAAAAAAATATAATTTTTAAAAAATAAAAAAAATTATTTTTTTACAAGAAATATAATAAAAAATTATGAAAAAAAACTCTTTAAATTTCAAAAAATAAAAATGATTTTTTATTAAATAATAAAAATGGTTTTAAAAATATAAACAAAAATTTTAAAATTCAATGTTATCTAAATAAAACCAGACCAAATATCGATCACGATATCAGTCCAATGAGAGATAAAAAATCGATTGACCTAAGAACCAATACAAATTGGTTGAACTGAGCTTAAAACTCGGTTGAACCAACAGTTGAACTAGGGGTGTTCAAATGGTTAACCAAACTGAACAAGTGTTAACTGAATTAATCGAACTTTTTAATCATTTAACTGTTAACCGAACTGACCTTTTTTCAAAAAATTAGCCGAACCGAAATATTTCGATTAATTCGACCGGTTAACCGAAATTTATATGTTTTGCTTTTTCTTTTTTTTTTCTTTTTTTTGTTAAAACAAGTATAAACATATAAAAATATAAATTGATAATATTCATTTGACTGAATTATCCGAATTAGTAATAGCCTAATACATATAATATATAATATTTTTCGAAACCTTTTTTTGAAATCGACTTTTTATTTTAAAATGAAAATGGAGTCGCCACCAATCCTTTTTATTTAGGTGTGATCGGATCACCTCAAAACTTAGTCATTTTAATAAAAAGTTAGATTTATTAAAACGATAATTTTCGGTTCCTTTTTTATTTAGGTGTGATTGGATCACCTCAAAACTTGGTCATTTTAATAAAATGTTAGATTTATTAAAACGATAATTTTCGGTCTCTACAAATCCAAAAAATGGGTTCGGGAGTCAGTTACATATTGGGAAGGGTTTGCACCCTCATAACGCCCAAAATTAGTACCTAGTTGATTACTTAATATCTTGATGTCACAAATTGAAAATTTGAAGAGAATTTAAAATACGGTCCCTCTTTGTATGATGTTATTTGATGGTATTAAAAAATTCCTGATCTAAATTGAATTTTTTTAATGAGGAAACGCTCTCATTTTGGGTCGATCAAGAAGAAAAATCATGTCTCGTAAGTTGGGGCAAAAAAATCTCGAATTCTCGAAAATAAAAACGCTCACCATTTAATTATATTATATTTTTTAATTATTTTTTTTAAAAAAGAGAAGGAACGTTCGATTATTTCGATTCAAAGAGAAAATCGTACCCCGTAAGTTGGGGCACAATTTCTCAAATCCTCAAAATAAAAAATATCGCCTTGGTCTTAATTATTATTTTTTATGCGCTTATGCCGAAAATGGATGAGTGTATGTAGCAATTATTTACAATGTATGTTGATGGAAAAATTACGGTATTAAAAAAACATAAATAATAAAATAAAATGACAATAATATAATGAGTACAAATAAATAATAATAATAAATAAAAAATATTCAATTAATAATATTATATTATAATACTAATAGTGAAATAATATAAAAATGCATGATAATAATATAATTACATTCATAAAATATTGATTCTTTGAGCGAATTTTAACAACATTAATATTAATTAACAACAATGATTACTTAATAGCATTAATAGTATCAATAATTAAAAATAAAAGACCAAAATAAAACAATCGGGAGATTCATGGGCAAGAATATAAATAGCACAAATTATAAATGCTGGAAATTAAAAGAAGAAATAAATTGGCTAACTTTAATAAATAAAGGATTGAATTAAAATTTAAACAAAATTTAAAGCATGAATTAAGAAAAAACAAAGAAAAGGGAAATAAAGGATTAAATTTGAAAATATAACAAAATTAAAAGCCTAAATTACAAGGAAACAGAATATAAAGTATTAAATTAAAATGAGATAGAAATGTACAGGGACTCAGAGGACAATTATCCCGACCACATTAACACGTGTCATTCCCTCAGTGGGTCAATAGTGGGTCAAGGGACTAAATTGCCCAAGAATAAAATAAAAGGGCAAAAATAGAATAAAATAAAAAGGAAATAGGACGAAATTAAAAAAGGGTAAAAAAGTGGAATGACCAAAATGGCAAATAGACCATCAGTGCGAAAGCACGCGGACCCTAAGACTATTTGGATCGGATTTTCGGGTCGTGCCAAAACGGCGTCTTTTTGGGGGCTTATATAAATTAAAAAATTCCAAATAAAATCATTTGGTCTTAGTTTTTCAAAAAAAAAAAAAAAAAGAATTCTCATTTTCTTCTTTTTCTCTGAAACTCCCCCTTTCTCGCTTCGTCCACAAGGCCGCCGCACGCCACGGCTATCGGCGCTGGTGACCACCTCCTACAGGGGTCGAAAAATAAAAAAAGACCCTTTTTAGAATCCTTTCGAAACCCTAGAGTTAGATCTAGGGATGAAACCCCCAAAAAAGGCCGAGATCGGCGAAAAAAAAAAGGAAGAAGAAAAAAAAGCATATGATTTCTTCCCTCTCCGGCGAGGCCCTCAACGCTCTTAACAGGTAAAAATTTCAACTTTGTGTTTATTCTTATTTTTTCGAAATAAAAAAGCAAATAAAATAAACTATCTTCTTCTTTTTTTTTAAACTTCGTTTTTGTATTTGATTTCTTCTTCTTCTTTTTTGTTTACAATCTTCTTCGGCTTTTATAGCCAAACATATATTACAAAATATACATATTCTTTTCTTTCTCTCTGTTTTCCTGCTTCTATTTCTTTGCTTCTTGTTTTTGCTTTTTTCCTTTTTGCAGGTGTTTAAGACAGTAAACGGTAATGGAAAACCATGCCTTGCCATTTCGATGAAAGGAAGGTAGACCTCGGGAAACGCGCTTGCTAACGTGGAGAGGGGCGGCGGCGGCTGGTGAAGTCTTAGAGGTGGCTAGGGTTTCTTGTTTAGTTTTTAGGTTTTTGGCTTTGGGCTTTTAGGGTTTTTAAGTTAGCAGATTGGGCATTTAGGATTTTGGGCTTGTAAATGTACTTTTTGTTAATGGACTTTTATTATTTTTATTTATTTGTTTTTGTCTGTTTTTGTATGGGCCGGACAGATTTGGGCCATTACAGCTTCCCCTCTTTGCTCGTTGTCGTGTAACGGGAATGGAGCAAAGACCTTAAGAAGGGCCAATTTTGTCTGGTCCTATCGAATCTCGACTTCTTTGGTGCTCCTCTTTTTCAAGTAGGTCATTCTTTCAATCCATTGGTTACTCTACTTCACTGTATCTGCTTCGTTATAACTTTAGGAAGGTAGGATTTAGAGTTATAGTTTCATCTTGCTCCATTGCAACTTCAAGGAGATAAGATTTGTTGTTGTAGTTTTAATCCAACCTACTGCAACTTTAGGGGTATAAGATTTGTAACTTTAATCTACTCCACTGCAACTTCAGGGAGATAATATTCGGTATAGTAGAATCAATCTGACCCACTGAAAATTCAGGAGTATAGAAAGTGTAGCTTCAATCTGATCCACTGCAACTTTATGGATATAGGATTTGTAGCTTCATCTTGCTCCACTGCAACTTTAGGGAAATAATATTTGCTATCATAGTTTCATTCCAACCCACTGTAACTTCAGGGGTATATTATTTGTAGCTTCAATCTTCTCCACTGCAACTTCAGGGATATAAGATTCGCTATAGTAGAATCAATCCGACCCACTGCAACTTCAGGGGTATAGAAATTGTAGCTTCAATCCAATCCACTGCAACTTCAGGGATATAGGATTTGTAGCTTCATTTTGCTCCACTGCAACTTCAGGGAGATAAGATTTTCTATCGTAGTTTCATTCCAACCCACTACAACTTCAGGGGTATAAGATTTGTAGCTTCCTCTTGCTTCACTGCAACTTCAGGGAGATAAGATTCGCCCTCGTAGTTTCATTCTGACCCACTACAACTTCAGGGGTATAGGAATTGCAGCTTTAATCCGATCCACTACAACTTCAGGGAGATAAGATTTGCCATGGTAGGTTCAATCCGACCCACTACAACTTCAAGGGTATAGGATCTGTGGTTTTACTGATCTGTTACACTGTTCTCTAGGGAACAAGATCTATAGAATCCATTTCATAGGCCTATATTTTATTCCAAATGATTAGGATGTTATGATCAGAATGAATCAAATGCTCCTAGCTAGATGTATATGAATGATATTTGTATGAATGCAGAATGACATTTTTGAGAATGATCCCCTTTTTAGTGCTTAGGTTGACATTGCTCATTGTTTGTCAAGGCTCTATCACTGATATGTTACCATGCCTTCTTGTTCAGATCTGGTATCTTTGATAGGATACCCGAAGAGGTGATCACAATTTGGACTATTCGTTCCATGATCTTTCCAACCTTTAAATTTGGTTAGTTCTAACTAGCGGTCCTGTTTCAGGTCCCTGTACTATTTAGAGATCTTTCAGAGAAACATGTAGAAATCCTTTTAGTTTAACATTGTTAGTCCATTAATCGTTATTTCAGTGCAAAAATGCTTGAACAAGGTCGTAACAATGGACAAGACTGAAATTCATTAGGAGCAAGGCTCTAAATGAAACGATTAATCAGAGAAGTAAACATTGCTAAAACACAAAGTGGGTAAAAATGAGACTAGGTGCCCCAGATATCGCAGCATGAGCTTCTCCGCACAAACCTCTTAAGGACCATTTTGAGCCTAATATGTGTCTAGGAGGTCTAGAGTACTTCGTTGATGCTCCAAGATGCAAAGTTTTTCCTCCTTGTTACTTCTTAGGGGACAAGACTACCACATGCCCAATCTTCGATCAAAATTTGAGCTGTGCTTTTCAGGTTTTCAACTCAAAACTCCTTTGGTCTCAAGACACCCTTTGCGGGTTTTTCCCTTGGCCTCTCCTCTTTTTTTATTGTCGAAACCATTTTTTATTAGGTTTTAAAAAAACGGGGATCGACTTTAAAATGACAAATGGAAATGGAGTCGCCACCGATCTTTTATTCGAGGTGTGATCGGGTCACCTTGAGATGGATTATTTTAATAAAACATTTTGATTTATTAAAACAATAATTTTGGTCTACGAAATCTAAGAGAATAGGTTCGAGATTCGGTTACGTACGAGGAAGGATTAACACCCTCGCAACGCTAAAAATTGGTACCAAATTAATTAATTAATGTCCTAACGTCGAGAATTTGAAAGATTCTAAAATTACAACCTTCTTTGACCCATGTGAAGATACTCGAATTTGAATATTAAGATTCTCTGGTTCCGAAGGAATAAAATATCACATCCAGCACGTTAGGATGCAACAATTTAAGTCTTCGAATTCTAGATCATCCCAAAATTCTCAAAACTCATGTATTGAGATTTTGAAAGGGTATTTCGTTATTTGGGATCAACCGGAAAATCGAAACCCAGCACGTTAGGGCACGATTTCTCGAATTTCCAAATACAAAACATTGCCTCGTTTTTAATGATAAGAAATATGGATGAAATTTGGAAAGGATATTCAGTTATTTGGTCAAACGAAAAATCGAAACCCAGCACGTTAGGGCACGATCTCTTGAACTTCCAAACACGAAACATTGCCTTATTTTAGAACTAAGAAAACACGAATGAAATCTTGAAAGGATATTTGGTTATTTGGTCAAATGAAAAACCGAAACCCAGTATGTTAGGGCACGATCTCTCAGATTTCCAAACACGAAACATTGCCTTATTTTAAAAACCTTTGGATGGAATGATTTTAAAACTCTAATGATATTAAAACATGGTTTCTTTTTTGACAAATAAAATCGCAATGGAATGATAGTATACAAAGCAAAGTAGCAATATGTACACAAAACATTACATTAATGAATCACAAATAATCAATAAACACAAATTAAGAGAGGTAACACACATTATGGCATGAAAGGGTTTTAAATAATGAAAATAAGCATGAAATATATACATAATAGATTCAAAAGAAGAGAAAATATATATAAAAAAACAATATGAAATCAATGGTATATACATAAGAATAATTTAATAACAGCAAATAGAAATTAATAGTAAATTAATAAATGAATAAAATACTATAGACAATAGTTTGAAAATAGTGAAGCAACAATAATAATAATGATAACAAAAAATACAATGATATAATAAAAATATATTATTAAAATAATAACAATAATAAAAATAATACTAATGATACTAAAATTAATTAGTAGTAATAATAACAATAATAGTAAAAATAATATTCATAATAATATTAAAAATGACAATAGTAATATCAATAATAATATTTAAATAATGAAAATATAGCAAAAATAATTAAAGAAAATAAACAATAGAAAAAAAGGACTAAATTAAAATACGAATAAATAGTTAGGAATTAATCTAGCAAATATTTCAGTCTTGAAAACGCTGCGTTTAAGCGGGGACCAAAATGAAAATGGAATGTGCGTTAAAGGGGAAATTAAGAATAAAATAAAACTTGATTAAAAAGAAACAATAATGCGGAAGGACTAAAAGAATAAATATCCCAATTCCCTAAAACGCGCGGATCCTTCCTCGGGTCGGGACACTCGCGCGGGTATGGCCTCTGAACGATGCTGTTTTGGGCATTGAATTGTCGCTCCAAAACGACGTCGTATGGTTTACCCTTAAATACTAAAAATCAGTTTTAAAAAAACATTTTAACACTGTCTTTAAAAAAAACAAATAAAATTCTCTGAAAAACACTCTAGGGCTCTAACCTAGCCCCGTCACTGAGCCGTCGTACTCTGCCACTGTTCGCCGCCGTGCGCGGTGGTCAGAGACCCCAATAGTAGGCCATTTCAGACCTTTCAAGTACCCCAAGTCAGATCTAAACTCAAAATACCAGAAACCTTTCGAATTCGGGTTCTCCGATCAACACAAAAATGGGTAAAAGTTTCTATCTTTCTTTATCTATATATATGTACAGTATATTAAAAGCGAAAATGAGATGAAAAAATTGATGGGCTATTACCTCTGTTCTCTATTTTTTGTATTCAAAAAATGTCGTATACAATGTTTTTCCGGCTTTCTTTTATATCCGAAAAAGAAAGAACAGAAAAGAAAATAAAAATATAATCTTTTTCATTCTGTATTTGCTGTCGTTTCTGCTATTGCTGTTGTTCTTGTCATTGTTCGCAGGTCCGACGGTGATGTGGCACTGGTACGGAGGCCTTGCACGCGGACGTGGTTGGCTGAATGCACGCGCGCGTGGGGTGCACGACGGCTGGAAGCTTGCGGTGCTAAGGGGAAACCCTAGGGTTCCCTAATTCTGGCTTAAGTTTTTTGGCCTTTCGGGCTGGTTTTAGAATTGGGCTTGGGTAGTGTTTAGGCCTGCTGTTTTATTTTAATTGGGCTATTGTAAACGGATTGTTTTAACAGACTTGGTTTATTATTGTTTTATTTTTGTTTTGGTTGGTTAATGGGTTTCAAATGGGCCGGGCGAAATGGGCCTATTACAGCTGCCCCTCTTTGCTCATTGTCATGTAACGAGAATAGAGCAAAGACTTCAAAAAGGACCATTTTTGCCCGGTCTTCAAATCTTTTACTTCTTTCGGTGTTTCTTTGAGTAGCCTCATTCCATCCCACTGCATCTCCAAGGGCCTAGGAACTAGCACTTCGATCCAATTCAATGTAATTCCAGAGAAAAGAGATTTGTAGTTTCGATCTTCTTACTGGAACTTCTCGAAAATATAGTTTGATCCTTAATAACCTCAGGGAGAAGGGATTTGTAGCCTCCATCTACTCCACTGGGACTTTGGGGTGATAGGAATTTAGAGAGAAGAGATTTGTAACTTCGATCTTCTTACTGAAACTTCTCGAAAATATAGTTTGATCCTCAATAACATCAGGGAGAAGGGATTTGTAGCCCCCATCTACTCCACTGGGACTTCGAGGTGATAAGATTTGTATCTTCGATCCGCTTCGTTCAGGAAGGCAAGATCTGCTATCCTCAATCTGCTCCACTGCAAACTCAGGGATGGCAAACTGGTAGTTTAAATCTGTTCCACTACTGCTTAGGGCGACAAGATCTACAATTTTTGACCTATTCCACTGCTGGTCAGGGAGATAGGGCTGGTGGCTTAAATCGGTTCCACTACTACTTAGGGAGACAAGATTTGTCGTTCGATCTTGTCCACTACTGCTTAGGGCGACAAGATCTACAATTTTTGACCTATTCCACTTTCTTTGAGTCGGGAGATAGGGCTGGTGGCTTAAATCGGTTCCACTACTGCTTAGGGAGACCAGATTTGCCGTTCAATCTTGGTTCCCTACTGCTTAGGGTGACAAGATCTACAATCTTTGACCTATTCCACTTTGCTTTGGTCGTGGAGATAGACCCAGTGGCTTAAATCGCTCCACTCACTGCTTAGGGAGATAAGATTTACCGTTCGATCTTGGTCCACTCTTTGCTTAGGGCGACAAGATCTACAATCTTCGACCTATTCCACTGCTGGTCAGGGAGATAGGGCTGTTGGCTTAAATCGATTCCACTACTACTTAGGGAGACCAGATTTACCGTTCAATCTTTGTTCCTTACTGCTTAGGGTGACAAGATCTACAATTTTTGACCTATTCCACTCTGCTGTCGGGAGATAGGGCCCGATGTCTCGATCCGCTCTCAGTAACTTCAGGATTGCAAGATCTGTTATCTTCGATCCGCTTCGCTCAGAAAGGCAAGATCTTTGAATTCATCGATGTTGCAACAACGTCTTCTAGGAGACTTGTTCTGTAAAACTAGTTTTGTGTTTATGCCTATGCAAAATGGTTAGGATGCAATGATTAGAATAAATCTAATACTCCTAACGAAATGTATTATGGACGACATTTGTATGAATGCAGAATGTCATGACAATGGTCAAAGATTAGGATGCAATGATCGGAATGAATCAAATGCCCCTAAATAGATGTGTCTTATGGATGACATTTGTATGAATGCAGAATGTCATGAGAATGATTACTTACAATGATTAGGATGCAATGATCGGAATGAATCAAATGCTCCTAACTAAATGTGTTTTGCATGAATGCAGAATTTCATGAGAATGATCCCTTTTTAAAAGTTTAAGGTGGTCATCGCTCATTGTTTATCAGTATTATATCAGCGATGTCTTATGTCATGATCTTGTTCGACTGGTATTCTTGATAGAAAACCCGAGGAAACAAATATCTTGCTCAATAGATTTGCCCCACTGTAACTTCAGGGTTCATCTCATTGTGACTTAGTGGTATAGAATCTGAATCTTTTCCAATCCATCCCACTATAACTCAAGGGTACAGAATTTGTTTCATCTTCAATCCAACCTGCTGCAAATCAAAGATATAGGATCTGTAACTTGTTCTATCAATTGATCACTCCCCGGGTGACCTAACCAACTGTGTATGCATGATATTTGCATGAATGCAAAATATCATTTTTTTCTTTCGAGAATGATTCCAATTTTACACTTGGGTTAACATTGCCCATTTTTCATCAAGATTGTATCACTGACGCAATACCTTGTCATTTTGTTCAATCACCATTTTTGACAAAAATCCGAAGATAGTCTCAGTTTAGACTCTTCCTCCACCAATATTTCCATCCCTCACACTTGGTGAGTTTTAAACAATAGTCCTGTTTCAGTTTCTTGTATTATTTAGAAGCTTCCAGAGTAATATGCGAAACCCCTTTCATGAAAGTATTATTAGTCCACTAATCGTTATTTCAATGCGAAATGCTTGAAAAAGATCATAACTATGGATAAGAATGAAATTGATTGGGAGCATAGCTCGAAACAAGCAATTTAATCAAAGTTAGCAAATTCAAAATGGATAAGATGGAAAACTAGGTGCCCTAGATATCGCAGCCTGAGCTTCTCTGTTCAAACTTCTTGAGGACCATTTTAATCTCAATATGTGTTTAGGGGATCCGGAGTACTTTGTCGATGCCCCAAGACGTAGCATACTTCTTCATTGTTAATTCAGGCGTAGCAAGACTTGATGTATGCCCCCCTTTGATCAAAATTTGAGTCGCCCTTTTCGGGTTTTCAACTCAAATCCCCTTTGGTCTCAAAGCGCCCTTTACGAGTTTTCGCCTTGGGCTCTCATTTTTCTTTATTTTTCTTTCTTTCTTTCTTTCTTTTTTTTCCTTTTTTTACGGATATTTCTTGACTGAATTCACCGGATTGGGCATATCCCTACCACCCATTTAGTCAATGTTTCCAGAACAGAGTTTTTCACTTCATAAAGTCTTTTCTAGTTTGGCCTCCATTTTCTCTGAAATCCTTTTGTATATGAAGGATCTTCTTCAATATCAGGTCCCCCTTTGGGAATTTTCTAGGATGAACCTCTTTGTCGCAAACCCGCATCATCTGACTGTAATGGATAGCTATTAACTTTTCCTCACAAATTTGATTAATCATATCAGGATTGGATCCATTCTGGCTCATCCAACTTCAGTTCTGATAAAACTCGAAAAAAGGAATTTCGACTTCAATGGGTGAAACCAATGAGAAATGTGTTGCCCCGATGACAGTCCTGGCTAACGTTTGATAAGCATAGAGGGTAAATAGTAACTTCTGTATGCCAATCTTTACAAGTTTTGCTCTTTTTATGATCTTTTGTTTTTCTTTTTGGTTGCTTTTGCTGCACTGATATGTAGCACCTGATCTTTGAACAGACCGCAGGCTTTTGGCATTGTGCGATTAAATGTGATCTTTTTTACTTTTTTTTTGTCAGTATTCTTTCTTTCTTTTTTTTTATTTTTTCCTCTCTTTTTTTTTGTTTTTTGATCTAATGACTATCGACTTTGTAATATTGACATATGAAGCGACCTTCACCCTCTTAGTGAAGAAATTGACACCCACGAAGATGAATTGGTGTCGGCTAAATGCTCTTAACGAGATCGGCCTCATAACTTCTATGTCCCATGGAGGAGGCACATAAGTCCTGTCTTCCTCAATTTGGTATTTGATGCAATTTTCCCTTTCTGGGTAGACCAGTAGCCTAAACCTCATGATTAGCCCAACTATTGTAGAACCATTAACATGGGTTCTTTAAACACCAATCTTAATAGCATACCCACGTTTCAGTAGCCTAGCGTGCCTTGATATGATCGTGCAAAAACATCTTGAATTCTTGAAAATAGCTCAATGATGTCTCGCCTTGTGGTGAATTAGGCTTCGATTTTTGCCCCTTCTTAATCTCGCAACGCCCACTGACCTTTTGCAAGGTAGAGTCTATTTTCATCTTGTTTTACAACCATTAACAAATCAGAAGATAGACTGCAATCTCTGACATCTTCAAAGTCCTTAGATCCCTTAAATCCATATCTCATTCAAAAAGGGAGTTAGTAACAGCGTCGCTCATGTCATTGATATCTGGGTACCTATTGCAGGTATGAAGGCAAATTCCAAAGAATAAATGATTCTAAGGATGATTATTTATGGTATGGTCATGAATAAAGAATGAAAGAATATTTTAAATCACCAAAGAATGTACAGTATAAGATGTAAAGAAAAAAATATTTACTTAAAATGATGTATTTTATTGAAATAAAAATTCTGGACATAAGCCTATTTCACAAAAGGATTCTCATTGCCTCTAGGCTTAAAGCAACAAGCATGTTTCGAATATTACTCTAGATCACTTCTAAAATACAGGAATCCCTTCCACGGTCCCATTGTTTAAAGTCTTCCCAAGTACGTAAAGGCAGAAGCTTGGAAAAGTCTATTCATTGGTTCCCTCTTTGAATATGTCATTAATGTTTAGATTCCCCCAACGTTCCCACCGGGACTTTGATCAAGTCTTGCGCTAGGGCCCTGAGCTCGATGCATTCTTGGATCTCCTGCCCCTATCCATCATGGAACTTACAAAGTTTACCCCTTTAACAGAAAGATTGGGTAACGGATTTTCTGCACCAGAGGGATCATCGAATTTTACAATGCCCATTCTGATGAACTTTTCGACTAACTTCTTGAAAGCGGTGCAGTTTTCCATCGAATGCCCCGTAATTCCTACATGGTATTCGCATTGGGCATTCACATCGTACCATTTAGGGTATGGGGGCTGTATTGGTTCCATGTAAAAAGGAGATACAACATGTGCTTCAAACAAAATTTGGTACAACTCCCTATACGAGATTGGAATGGGCGCGAACTGGGGTTTTTCTGAGTTCGGTCTTGGATCGGGTTCTTGCCTTGGGGAAACCTGACGGCTGGTAATTACAGTCCTTGGCTGGCCCACTGTGATCAGCTTCAGGTGACTCTTGTTATACCTACTCGTACTATTCATTTCCCTTTCCTTCTTCTTCGGGGCCTTTGAAGTCCGCTCTCCTTTTTCTTTTGTTTCTGCCAGAACAACCGGTTTGGCTCGATCATCTTCTGGGTTAAAACCTGAATCCATCGGGAAGTTTAATAATGTCGAGGTATCAATCAGACATTGAGGTTTGATAATAACAGGTGCCACCTGCGAATGCGTGTCTGGTTGAGTCGGGATGCTTATTGGGGAATAAACGATGTCTTCATCATCATCCACACTGTCGACCACTGGGCCACTCCTTTTTTCAAGCCCTCCGACTAGTAATTGGGTTAACTTTCGCATCATATGTATTTGATCTCGCATATCCTGTTGAATTTTGGCCAACTGCTCTTGCATCGGTATTTGCCTTTGCTCTAATATTTCCAGCCTTCGTTCCATGTTTTCTAGGTTAACTAAAATAATTTTACCTAATTAGGGACCTTATGTGAAAATCTAATGCAAAAAATGCAATGCAAATGATGTAATGCAAATGCATGAAATGAATGCAAGAAGAAAGAGAGACGTTGATTCTAAATTAAATTCCATTAGAAGAACTTTTTTAGAAAACAAATATCTTTACATAAAATGAATTACATATGCGGTTTCGTCCTCATAGTCCAAGTGAGGACACCAATCTTTTTATTCGTATCCGGACGTTATGGTCGTGTCCCATGGACTTTCTCAATAGATGTTTCTTGTAGATCATTGTTGCTTGATCCAGGCCGTGACCCTTTGCTCACTTATCCCTACGATGCTCGTTAGCTCCTTTAAGAAAGTCAAGACGTGATGGCATTTGAATAATTTTTGTCGACTTGAATCCTCGGGCGAAGTCTTGTACTCTTCTGCAGACTATCAGCCTTCTCTTATTGTTTACTTGGACTATATTAAGACGACCATATTATAATCCACTTTATCAAGAAGTTCATTTCCTTATGACAAACTCCTCTATTTAGCAATCGAATATTAATCAACATCTCCTTTCTATGATTATGCAATGTGATGCAATCAAAAAAAAAGAAAACACGTTAGTACAAGAGAAATAAACAACACGAACACACATGCAGGTGACCACTAGGGTTCGGCTTGGCTCTGTCTAGGGTAGGCTCCTAGGTCTCTCTATATGTGATTTGGTTCTAAAGTTGAGGTACCTAAACCAGCAGATTCCTCGATCCTCACCCATTATAGGCTCATACGGACCGAGTTCAGTTCAGGGGGACACATTTCCCTATGGTGCATCGCGAGATGAAAATCTCACGAAGACATAGAAATGCGGATGTATCCCAAAGTGATTCACTATCACGCACGGAGGTGAAAACCTCACGAAGGAGTAGCTTCTCACTCCCACTTACAAGGGTGTGACCCATCGGTCATGCAGTATGATGCCGAAGTATTCTACAAGATTCGAACCATAGCATTCAAGCGAAATGATGCAAGCGAATACAATAAAAGGATCATAATTTTCAAATCAAATTTTCAATTTTCAACAAAAGGATAGAAATTAATCAATTTATGGCACGACTCTTAACTTGGTTCCCGATGGAGTCGCTAAAGTTATCGAAACCATTTTTTTATTAGGTTTGAAAAAAATGGGGATCGACTTTAAAATGACAAATGGAAATGGAGTCGCCATCGATCTTTTATTCGAGGTGTGATCGGGTCACCTTGAGATGGATTATTTTAATAAAACATTTTGATTTATTAAAACAATAATTTTGGTCTACGAAATATAAGAGAACATGTTCAGGAGTCGGTTACGTACGAGGAAGGATTAGCACCCTCGCAACGCCCAAAATTGGTACCAAATTGATTAATTAATGTCCTAACATCGAGAATTTGAAAGATTTTGAAATTACAACCCTCTTTGACCCATGTGAAGATACTCGAGTTTGAATATTAAGATTCTCTAGTTCCGAAGGAATAAAATATCACATCCAGCACGTTAGGATGCAACAATTTAAGTCTTCGAATTCTAGATCATCCCAAAATTCTCAAAACACATGTATTGAGATTTTGAAAGGGTATTTCGTTATTTGGGATCAATCGGAAAATCGAAACCCAGCACGTTAGGGCACGATTTCTCAAATTTCCAAATACAAAATATTGCCTCGTTTTTAATGATAAGAAATATGGATGAAATTTTGAAAGGATATTCAGTTATTTGGTCAAACGAAAAATCAAAACCCAGCACGTTAGGGCACGATCTCTCGAACTTCCAAACACGAAACATTACCTTATTTTAAAACTATGAAAACACGAATAAAATCTTGAAAGGATATTTGGTTATTTGGTCAAACGAAAAAATGAAACCCAGCACGTTAGGGCACGATCTCTCGGATTTCCAAACACAAAACATTGCCTTATTTTAAAAACCTTTGGATGGAATGATTTTAAACCTCGAATGATATTAAAACGTGGTTTCTTTTTTGACAAATAAAATCGCAATGGAATGATAGTATACAAAGCAAAGTAGCAATACGTACACAAAACATTACATTAATGAATCACAAATAATCAATAAACACAAATTAAGAGAGGTAATACAGATTATGGCATGAAAGGGTTTTAAATAATGAAAATAAGCATGAAATATATACATAATAGATTCAAAAGAAGAGAAAATAGATATAAAAAAACAATATGCAATCAATAGTATATACATAAGAATAATTTAATAACAGCAAATAGAAATTAATAGTAAATTAATAAATGAATAAAATACTATAGACAATAGTTTGAAAATAGTGAAGCAACAATAATAATAATGATAACAAAAAATACAATGATATAATGAAAATATATTATCAAAATAATAACAATAATAAAAATAATACTAATGATACTAAAATTAATTAGTAGTAATAATAACAATAATAGTAAAAATAATATTCATAATAATATTAAAAATGAAAATAGTAATATCAATAATAATAATATTTAAATAATGAAAATATAGAAAAAATAATTAAAGAAAATAAACAATAGAAAAAAGGACTAAATTAAAATACGCATAAATAGTTAGGGATTTATCTAGCAAATATTTCAGTCTTGAAAACGTTGCGTTTAAGCGGGGACCAAAATGAAAACGGAATGTGCGTTAAAGGGGAAATTAAGAATAAAATAAAACTTGATTAAAAAGAAACAATAATGCGGAAGGACTAAAAGAATAAATATCCCAATTCCCTAAAACGCGCGGATCCTTCCCCGGGTCGGGTCACTCGCACGGGTATGGCCTCTGAACGATGTCGTTTTGGGCATTGAATTGCCACTCCAAAACGACGTCGTATGGTTTACCCTTAAATACTAAAAATCAATTTTAAAAAAACATTTTAACACCGTCTTTAAAAAAAACAAAGAAAATTCTCTGAAAAACTCTCTAGGGCTCTGACCTAGCCCCGTCACCGAGCCGTCGTACTCCGCCACCATTCGCCACCTTACGCGGTGGTCGGAGACCCCAAAGGTAGGCCATGTTAGACCTTTCAAGCACCCCAAGTCAGATCTAAACTCAAAATACCAGAAACCCTCACCAAAATAAAATAAAAAAACAACCAGAAACCTTTCGAATTCGGGTTCTCCGATCAACACAAAAATGGGTAAAAGTTTCTATCTTTCTTTATCTATATATATGTACAGTATATTAAAAGCGAAGATGAGATGAAAAAATTGATGGGCAATATACCTCTGTTCTCTATTTTTTGTATTAAAAAAACGTCGTATACAATGCTTTTCCGGATTTCTTTTATATCCGAAAAAGAAAGAACAGAAAAGAAAATAAAAATATAATCTTTTTCATTTTGTAGTTGCTGTCGTTTCTGCTATTGCTGTTGTTCTTGTCATTGTTTGTAGGTACGACGGTGATGTGGCACTGGTACGGAAGCCGTGCGCGCGAACGTGGTTGGCTGAATGCACGCGCGTGGGGTGCTCGGCGGCTGGAAGCTTGCGGCGCTAAGGGGAAGCCCTAGGGTTCCCTAATTCTGGCTTAAGTTTTTGGGCCTTTCGGGCTGGTTTTAGAATTGGGCTTGGGTAGTGTTTAGGCTCTTTGTTTTATTTTAATTGGGCTATTATAAACTGATTTTTTAATGGACTTGGTTTATTATTGTTTTATTTTGGTTTTGGTTGGTTAATGGGTTTCAAATGGGCCGGGCGAAATGGGCCTATTACATTTATTTTTTAAAATTTTTTAGGTGAAGTATTTCTAGACTGAATCTGAATTCACAGGATTTGGCAGGTTTTTTGCCATCCATCTCGATCAAAATCAGCACTCTTCCAGAAAAAGGTCTTCTTTACCATATAAGGTCATTCCCAGTTTGGCATCCACTTTCCTCTGAAGTCCTTTTGTATGAGAAGGACCTTTTTCAATACCAGGTCCCCCTCATGGAATGCTCTGGGGTGAACCTTTTTGTCATAAACTCGTATAATTCGTTTTTGGTATATTTGACCATGACAGATAGCTTTTAGCCTATTCTTTTTGATCAAATTCAACTGATCATATCGAGATTGAATCCATTCTACTTCATCTAACTTTAACTTTGATAAAACTCGGAGAGAAGGAATCTCAACTTCAATGGGTAAAACTCCTTAAACTAATGAGAAAGGTGTTGCCCCGGTAGAGGTTCTGACAAACGTTCGATAAGCATAGAGGGAAAATGGTAATTTTTTATACCAATCTTTATAAGTCTCTGCCATTTTCCCCACGATCTTCTTAATGTTCTTATTAGCTGCCTCCACTGCATCGTTCATTTTTGGGCGATATGGTGATGAGTTGTGATGTTTGATCTTAAATTGATTGCAGAACTCCGATATTGTGTTGTTGTTCAAATTCAATGCATTGTCAGATATGATCCTTTCTGGCATTCCATATCGACATATGATTTCTTTCTTCAAGAATTTGTTAATTGTCAATTTTGTGACATTGGCACAATAAGTGGCTTCTACCCATTTGGTGAAGTAATCGATGACCACAAAGATGAAACGATGCCCATTAGAAGCTTTTGGCGATATCGGCCCAATAACATCCATGCCCCACATAGAAAAAGGCCATGGAAAAGTCATAACATGAAGAGGTGAGGGAGACACTTGAATTTTGCCTCCATAAATTTGGCATTTATGACACCTCTTGGCATAGTTGATAATATTCGAATCTCATTATTTGCCTAGCCATTGTAAAACCATGTAACACCTCAAACCCGGCCCGAACACCCCGACCGGATCCGGCATGTTACTAAGAAGATTTTAGAAAAACTTGTCGCACCTATTATTATTATTTTTTAAAACATAGTTTAAACGTTTATCGGAAAAACTTAATAATTTGAAAATTAAGTAAAAGAAATAAATTTTAATTAATGCCTTAATGAATAAAACCGAAGATTTTCCTTTGAGTTCTAGTATTTAAACACATGCCTTAATTTCAATTAATCATAAAATCTAAATGTATGGAAACCCGAAAACTGAAGCATAAAACCAATAAATGTGAGTGCTTGATGGCCTTATTACAATAAAATATAAAACCAAATAAATTGAAAATACTAAGGGAAAATAATAAAATCAACATCTTTTATTGAATCAAAATGAATCCATGCATGGCCACCTTGCGCTCCTCTCCAGCTCGGTCCTATGCACTAGGTGTTACCTGAAATATGTTAAACAATAGGGTGAGTCACGAGACTCAGTGTGCAACCCTCATGCACCATCAGATTGGGCCTTAGCCCACAGAACAGAATAACAGAATATCATACAACAGGAATTATGCAAAGCCCATCCCAATCCTAGACCCATCAGCTACACACCACCCTTTACCTGCCAATCACACCATTGGGGATTTCTACAATCAACCCACACTGCTACACACCATCGATGGTAGTCATCTGCGATTAATAGTCGCTCATCGTCGATTGTGACATAGTCACCAGAATGGATCGTGGCAGAGCCACTACAACAGATCGTGGCAGAGCCACCAGAATAGAACACTTCCCCTTTCATCAATCACCCAACCCCGTGCATACATAGAAATCAACATACATACAAAACATATCATCTCAACAGAAACATTCACTTATGAATGACAGAAATCACTAACCTGGTGATTCGCCTTTACCCTCCACGGGTTTTCAACAACCATGCCGGGATTTCGGCATTTAACAGAATATAGACAGATTCATGCATATATATATATGACAACAAAGATGGTGTGAGAAATTACACACCTGATTACGCTTAATGCTATGCTATCGAAATTGATGCTTTCCCTAGCCGGAATCGTGATTATCAGATCACTATGCTGCCGGTCAAAGACTCCACTTTAAGAGATTGATTTGAGTAACCACCCCACAAGGTTAAATGTCAGATTGGAGATAAACCGATTTAATAAAACGACGAATATAAATCTCCTTACCTAAATTGATTGAATCCCGAAAGTAGTATAATTCGAGTGCTACCGATTAGAATCCTAGGCGATTAAATCTCCTTCAAATCCCGAGATACCGCCCATGAAAGAAAACACAAAATCAGTCCACCATGTAGCCATTCGGCTATGGTCTCTAAAAGCCGGAGAAGATTGGAAAAAATATAGCACAATCGACACTTACCTCTACAGAAGGTTTCGGCTACCCCTTTGCAGAAAGATTCGGCAATCACAGAAGAAGATCGAAGCGTAGAAGGTTAGAGATCTAGGAATTTTGGCTTTTAAGAAAATCCCGAAAAAAGATGAACAAGAAGAATGCTGTCTTACAAGGGATATTCGGCCAATGTGTTTGAAAGAGAAGAGACAAAAAATAACAGTGTTTAGATTGATGAGACTTGGAGGGTTTTGACTAGAAGGAAAAAAAAGAAAGTGGAGAGGAGAATGAAGTCGTGATTTGGCAGAAAAGAAAAGATGAGAAGAACTCAGAGAGGCAAATTTTCAAGACACTCCTTGCCTATACTAAATCGATTCTTCCCCTCTCCTGTGTTTGATTTTCGGCCAACACTAGCCTCCTTGATAGATCCTCATCCTATCCCTTATCTTTCTCAAAACATCCATCCAAAAGTGTCCTACATCACACCACTTCCTCCCTCCTTTATCTGAATAATATCACATATTTTAAAACATTAAAAATCCCCTATATTTTAGCCTTGTTGCCGTCCCCCCCTAGCCTCCTTTAGGTGCCAAATTTGGCCCAAAACATGGGCTCCAAGTGGCCCAAAACTTGGACCCTTGGTGATGCCAACTCCCTTCCCTCTTAGTGGTGCCATTTTGCCACTGGGCCACAAGCCCACTTTGATATTTTAAACACAGATACCTATCTTAAATGCTCTAGAGTGTCTACCAAAGAATTTAGCCAAGGCCTCAGCCCATACCCGAGCTCAATCTGAACCCCTAACTCTTAAATTAACACATTAACACATAACACACCAAAATGCACAGGCCCATTAATTCGGGATGTTACAGTTCTGCCCCCCTTAAAATAAATTTTGGCCTCGAAATTTTCCTGCGAACTATTAATCGTACTACCTAAGTCTCACCACTATGCTTTCACTGCGAACTCTAATTCTAAAGTCAAAAGAAACACTTAGTATACTATGGTAGAGTACGCACCGGTATTCGCATCTAGAGCGTCCTCGTCCCCTTGGCGACGTGCTATATAGACCAAAGCTGGCTGCCTCGCCTCAGCATAACCTACACCTTCACGACCATGTCCTGTGCCATTGCCACCATTGACTTGACCACGGCCCCTTGGTGGTTGTTGACCACCTCTTCCTGGCTGTGCATTCCCTTGGCCCGTGGGCCCTTCAGTGCCCCGTTGTTGCGGATAGTTTCTAACTTGGTGGTCCGTAGATCCACACCTAAAGCACTTCTCACTACCTGCCCAACACTCGCCTACATGGAATTTACCACATCGAACACACTCTTGTGTCTGACCAACAGCAGCAGGTCTCTCTTCCCGCCTCGGTCCGTCTGACCTAGGCCTTTTTTGAGTACGCCCAGCTGCCTCTGACGATCCAAAATTCCTCTTACTTCCATCCCTATCTCTATCCCGATTTAGTTTCTCTGTTCGCTTCACCTCCTCAGCTATCTTAGCTTTCTCAACCAGGACGGCAAAGTCCCTTTCTCGCTGCGGTGCTACCAACACTCTCAACTCATCCCGCAATCCATCTTCGAACCATACACAGCGCTCATAGTCAGTCGCTATAATTCCCCGAGCGTAACGGCTCAAACACAGAAATTTCGCCTCATACTCGGACACAGATTTACTTCCCTGCACTAAATTCAGAAATGCCTTCCTCTGTGCATCCACATAGCTAGCCCCAACGTACTTTCCCTGAAATGATTCCTTAAAGAAATCACAGTCAATCCGGTCTGCGGCAGTACCCTCCTTTACTGTGAGCCACCACTGGTAAGCCTCGTCTCGCAGAAGAGACACGACCCCTTTCAACTTCTCCTCCACCGTGAAGTCGAGGTCATCCATTATGCGCTCACTCGCTTTCAACCAATACTCAGCTGTGTTAGGGGCTGCGCTAGAAACACCCCTAAACATCTCTGCTCCATTGGCTCAGAGTCGTTCCGACACAAATTTTTGAGCTCCTGAACCCGTGCCTGCCCCAGCAACTCTTTCGAGGACCCGTAACATTGCCTGAGATACCGCATCATCTCCGGGCGCCTGGTCCCAAAATTCTCCCTCCACACCGGTAGGCATATCCCAGGCATCTCGTTCTCGACCGTGGCGGACCACGTTGGCTCGACACGATAATCCTACCCCTACCACGACCTCGCAGCGGACGTCTACGACCCCTTGTACTCATTCTACCGATTTGCGTTTATCTGATTAGAAATTTTATGAATTAATAGGTTTCTTCCACTGATTAACCACGAACAGTCTTATGAACAGTAGTTTAAGAGTAGTTCTTTCGAATTCGAAATTACATCCACAAGTTTCAGTCTCAAGTTTGTCTCCTAGTTCTAGGAAACTACATACATTCAACAATCGACATACAGACAACATCTACGAACCCACATTCAACACATTGGGTATTTTCATTATTTTACTACCCAGGGGTTTTCCCGTAATTTCATCCTACAAGCTTTCTTTGTAATAAAGTATCTTGGGGGATTTTTGAAATAAAGGGATATATATATATTAAAAAAATAGGGGTATTCTGGAGAATTTGATTTCAAAAGAATAATAGTGGCGTTCAGGTGTTTGTGGTTTTTGGGTTATTGTTGTGTGTTGTATGTGTGTTTTTTTTTAAATCCGTTGACTTTGTAAATCGGGGTATTTTCGTAAATTTGGGGGTATACTTGCAAATCATGGGTATCTTGGTAGTTTTCAAAATAAGGGTATTTTGGTAATTTCGTGAAGTAGGGGTATTTTGATAATTTGGTAAACCGAGGGTATTTCGAAATTTTTGTAAACCAGGGGTATTTCAGTAATTTTGCAAATTTTGTTAATTTCCAAATCAAGGGCATTTTGGTAATTTTCTTTTCAAATCAATGGCATTTTGGTTGTTTTTCAAACCAAGGGCATTTTGGTAAATTTTTACAAAATTAGGACATTTTAGTAATTTTGTAAAAATAAGGTGGCTGATCCCTTTCGGGTTTTAGTTATAGATTTTAGCCTGACAACAAATCCTCGTGGCTAGGGTGAACAGTCACTATGCATCAGGTAGGATTCCAGCGAAGAGGAGGTGAGTCACTAGGACTGCTTAAGTACCAAGCTCTCCCTGAATCCAATCCTAGACATGCGTATGCCTGTTGCCACACCCTAGTCTTGTGACTTGTTTACAGGTTTGTTCGGTTGGATTAAGTCTTATGGAATTGAAGAGTTGTTTAACTAGGCCTAAGGTCCATCAAGCTCTAACTAGAATAATCTACGTCCCTTAAAGCCCATCAAGCCCACATAAATATATAACACACAGTGAGTTCTGAATACTTACCTGGCGGACTTAGGCCGGAAACGCAGGTGCCATGCCGGGAAAACCATCCTGTATTATTTATAAACATGCATGTTTACAAAACCCATCTTTAGAAAACGTTTTGAGCCCAAAATCCCCAAAGCTGAGTTTTGAACCCTGCTATGATACCAATTTGTAACACCCCAAACCCGGCCCGAACACCCCGACCAGATCTGGCATGTCACTAAGAAGATTTTAGAAAAACTTGTCGCACCTATTATTTTTTTTAAAAAAAACATAGTTTAAACGTTTATCGGGAAAACTTAATAATTTGAAAATTAAGTAAAAGAAATAAATTTTAATTAATGCCTTAATGAATAAAACCGAAATTTTGCCTCTGAGTTCTAGTATTTAAACACATGCCTTAATTTCAATTAATCATAAAATCTAAATGTATGGAAACCCAAAAATCGAAGCATAAAACCAATAAACAGTAGCCAGTGGCCTTATTACAATAAAATATAAAACCAGATAAATTGAAAATACTAAGGGAAAATAATAAAATCAACATCTTTTATTGAATCAAAATGAATCCATGCATGGCCACCTTGCGCTCCTCTCCAGCTCGGTCCTATGCACTAGGTGTTACCTGAAAAATGTTAAACAACGAGGTGAGTCACGAGACTCAGTGTGCAACCCTCATACACCATCAGATTGGGCCTTAGCCCATAGAACAGAATAACAGAATATCATACAACAGGAATTATGCAAAGCCCATCCCAATCCTAGACCCATCCGCTACACACCACCCTTTACCTACCAATCACACCATTGGGGATTTTTACAATCAACCCACGCCGCTACACACCATCGATGGCAGTCATGCTGCGCCGCAGATTAGTCGCTCATCGTCAGATTTGTGACATAGTCACCAGAACAGATCGTGGTAGAGCCACTACAACAGATCGTGGCAGAGCCACTAGAACAGAACACTTCCTCTTTCATCAATCACCCAACCCCGTGCATACATAGAAATCGGCATACATACAAAACATATCATCTCAACAGAAACATTCACTTATGAATGACCAAAATCACTAACTCAGTGATTCGCCTTTACCCTCCACGGGTTTTCAACAACCATGCCGGATTTCGGCATTTAACGAATATAGATGATTCATGCATATATATATATGACAACAAAGATGGTGTGAGAAATTACACACCTGATTACGCTTAATGCTATGCTATCGAAATTGATGCTTTCCCTAGCCGAAATCGTGATTATCAGATCACTATGCCACCGGTCAAAGACTCCACTTTAAGAGATTGATTTGAGTAACCACCCAACAAGGTTAAATGTCAGATTGGAGATAAATTGATTTAATAAATCGACGAATATAAATCTCCTTACCTAAATTGATTGAATCCCGAAAGTAGTATAATTCGAGTGCTACTGATTAGAATCCTAGGCGATTAAATCTCCTTCAAATCTCGGGATGCCGCCCATGAAAGAAAACACAAAATCAGTCTACCATGTAGCCATTCGGCTATGGTCTCTAAAAGCCGGAGAAGATTGGAAAAAATATAGCACAATCGACACTTACCTCTATAGAAGGTTTCGGCTACCCCTTTGCAGAAAGATTCAGCAATCATAGAAGAAGATCAAAGCATAGAAGATTAGAGATCTAGGAATTTTGGCTTTTAAGAAAATCCCAAAAAAAGATGAACAAGAAGAATGATGTCTTACAAGGGATATTCGGCCAATGTGTTTGAAAGAGAAGAGACAGAAAATAACAGTGTTTCGGTGATTGATGAGACTTCAGAAGGTTTTGACTAGAAGGAAAAAGAAAAGAAAGTGGAGAGGGGGAATGAAGTGGTGATTTCGGCAGAAAAGAAAAAGATGACAAGAACTCAGTAGGCAAATTTTTGGCACACTTCTTGCCTATACTAAACCGATTCTTCCCCTCTCCTTTGTTTGATTTTCGGCCAACACTAGCCTCCTTGATAGATCCTCATCCTATCCCTTATCTTTCTCAAAACACCCATCCAAAAGTGTCCTACATCACACCACTTCCTCCCTCATTTATCCGAATAATATCACATATTTTAAAACATTAAAAATCCCCTATATTTTAGCCTTGTTGCCGTCCCCCCTAGCCTACTTTAGGTGCCGAATTTGGCCCAAAACATGGGCTCCAAGTGGCCCAAAACTTGGACCCTTGGTGACGCCAACTCCCTTCCCTCTTAGTGGCGCCATTTTGCCACTGGGCCACAAGCCCACTTTGATATTTTAAACACAGAAACCTATCTTAAATGCTCTAGAGTGTCTACCCAAGAATTTAGCCAAGGCCTCAGCCCATACCCGAGCTCAATCTGAACCCCTAACTCTTAAATTAACACATTAACACATAACACACCAAAATGCACAGGCCCATTAATTCGGGATGTTACAAACCATTAGCATGTGTTCCGCAAACACCTTCATAGACTTCTTCCAAGATTTTCTTGGCTTCAACAGCATCTACAAACCTTAGTAGCACCTGATCCTTTCTTCTTTTGTATAGGATCTCCCCATCTAGGACGTACTCATTGGCTAGTCTTCTTAGTATCCTTTTTTCATTCTCGGATGCCCGCTCAGGATATTTTCAGTTCTTTACATATTGCAGTATGTCATGGTACCAAGGGTGATCATCCTTTTCTTCTCCTTCAATGTTGTAAAAATGGGCCGGAGCCTCATAAATACTCATCTAGACATGTTTTACATCCTATTGTTTGTTCACTTTGACCATGGAAGATAAGGTAGCCAAGGTGTCAGCCATCTGATTTTCATCTCGCGGGAGGTAGCAGAAGGTGATGCCATCAAGCTCCTTAATTAACTTAAGGACCAGCCTTCGATAATCGATCAACTTGGGATCTCTTGTCTCCCCTTCACATTTGAGTCAATAGATCACTAGTGCAGAATCGCCATATACCTCCAGCACCTTGATCTTGCGTTCTATAGCTACACGAATTCCTATGATGCATGCTTCGTATTCTGCCATATTATTTGTGCAATCAAAGTCAAGTTTACTGGTGAAAGGATAATGACTTCCACCTGGGATACCAGGACTGCCCCAATTTCGTTACCCATGGCGCTTGAGGCGCCATCAAAATTTAGCTTTCAGGGATATTCTCTTGGAGAACCTTCTTCAGTGGTTGCACCATAAATTAGATCCTTATTTGGGAACTCAAAATTTAAAGGTTCGTAATCCTCTAAAGCTCTGCTAGCTAGGAAATCTGCTATTGCACTCCCCTTTACTGCCTTCTGGTTTACATAGATTATATCAAATTAGAAGAGAAAAATTTGCCATCGAGCCATTCTTCTATTCATCACGGTCGACTCCATCATGTACTTTAAAGGATCAATCTCCGAGATGAGCCAAGTTGTATGGTACAACATGCATTGTCTCAGCCTTCGAGTTGTCCAAATTAAAGCACAACACAACTTCTCAATTGACGAGTATCTTGTCTCATAGTTAGTGAACTTCTTGTTGAGGTAATAGATTGCTCTTTCTTTCCTCCCCGACTCATCATGTTGGCCTAGTACGCATCCTATGGAATTTCCAAATACTGTGAGGTACAGTATCAATAGTTTATCTGGACTAAGTGGCATCAATGTTGGGGCATTGGACAAGTAATGTTTAACCTTGTCGAAGGTCTTCTGGCATTCCTGATCCCATACACCTGGGTCACGTTTCTTAAGGAGACAAAATATGGGGTCACACTTCTTATTTAGTTGTGAAATGAACCGGGCAATGTAATTTAATCTCCTTAAGAAACCCCGAACCTCTTTTTGGATATGCAGCGGTGGTAACTCCTGCATAGCCTTGACCTTATCTAGGTCAATCTCGATCCCTTTTTTGCTGACTACAAATCCTAGCAATTTTCTCGACATAGCCCTGAAGGTACATTTTACTGGATTGAGCTTTAGCTGGAATATTCTCAACCTCAAAAATAGTTTTCTCAAGACTTATACATGCTTCTTTTTTGTTAGGGATTTTGCGATCATATCGTTGACATAAACCTTGATTTCTTTGTGCATCATATCATGAACCAAAGTTACCATGGCTCTTTGATACGTCGCTCCCGCATTTTTCAGTCCGAATGGCATCACTTTAAATAAAAATGTTCCACAAATGGTTACGAATGTGGTCTTTTCTTTGTCTTCAGAATGCATCTTTATCTAGTTGTATCTGGAGAAGCCATCCATGAAGGAGAATAGTGAATAACCTATCATGTTGTCCACAAGGTGTCGATGTGAGGCAACGGGAAATTGTCCTTCGAGCTGGCTTTGTTTAAATCCTTGTAGTCTATACACATTCGTACTTTCCCATCTTTCTTAGGGACGGGGACTATATTGGCTACCCACTCTGAGTATTTAACCACTTGTAGGAAACCAACGTCAAATTATTTCTTGACATCTTCTTTTATTTTTAACAGGACATCCAAACTCATCCTTCGAAGTTTCTATTGAACCGGCTTGCATTCTTACTTTATGGGAAGTCGGTGTACCACAACATTAGTACTTAAACCGGGCATGTCCTAATAATACCATGCGAAGAAATCTTTGAATTCTCAGAGTAACTCTACGATGTCTCACCTTGTTTCTACAGTGATGCAAGTTTTGATTTTTATTTGTGAGGTAAGATTTGTTTCTCATCTTGCTTTACCATCCTTAAGAAATCAGGAGACAAGTTACAATCCTGATCATCTTCTAGGTTCTAAGGTTCTTCTAGACACATATCCTACTCAAAAGGTGACTCCGAGTTAACAGCCATGTCACACATGTCATTGATATCTGGAGACCTATTATAGGAATAAAAAAAGACCCGAGGAACAAATGAATTTAAGAATGATTAGTTGTGTGGTATGAGTATGAATGAAAGAGATAGTGAAGTGTTTGCCAAATGGGACATAAAAATGCATTGTTTTCATTAAAATAAAGATAATGGATATACGCCTTTTTCACAAAAGGATCCCTATTGTTCCCAAACTTAGAGCAATATGTATATTCTGAATATTACTCTGAAATGGTCCTAAAAACTACAGGGATCTCCTCCACAATCTAGTTGTTCAGAATACTTTCGAATATATGGGAACAAATTCCTGATAGGTTTTCCTCTCTTTTTTTAGTTCCCTCTTCAGAGGCACAAACATCTTTCCTTTCCAAACCCTCGATATCTTTAAAGAATTCCAACTCTTTGTTATCTATCAAGCTGTGTACTAGAGTCCTAAACTCGACGCACTATTGGATTTTATGAAATTTATTGCATGCAATGAAATGTAATTTTAATGAATAAAAAAGATGCATGCAAAAAGGCATTTATTCTAGTTCAATTCCATTAGAACAACTTTACTAGAAAATAAGTTTCTTTACATAAAACAGATACTTCCACTTTATCAAGAAACCCCATTTCCAATACAAACTCTCTATTGAACAATTGAATACAAATCAACACCTTTCCTCTAAGATGAAAATGTAATGCAGCCACAGCCAAAACAAAACGAAACATGTCAGTACATTTTGTATAAAGCTCAAATATAAAGGAAAGAATAACAATCAAAACATTCCTTCTTTGTAATCTATTCGGGTAAACGCTAAAGGTTTGACATAATTCTTCCCAGGGCTGGCTCTTAGGGTTTATTACATGCGATTTGGTTCTAAAGTAAAGGTACTTAAACATGCAGATTCCTCGATCCTCACCTATTATAGGCAGGGGAATACATTTCCCTATATCTGTGTAGAGGTGAAGACCTTACGAAGATATAGGTACGGATGTATCCCGAAAGCGATCCACTATCCTATGTGGAGGTGAAGACCTCACGAAGGAATAGCTTCTCACTCCCACTTAAGAAGGGTAAAATGGAACGATTATGCCATGCAATATATGTGGAAATATAGGAAGAGAAGCTCTCGAACCAACAAAAAAAATGTATATAACCCGAGATAATAAAGACATTATTTACCACTAAAATAAAACATGAAGGATGAAATACAAGGAGGGGATCATCGTCAATTTAAACCAAATTATCAATTTTCGACAAAAAGACCAAAGAGTAATCAACTCGCGGCTTGACTCTCTTATTTTGTCCCCAGTGGAGTCGCCAAACTGTCGAAACCTTTTTTTGAAATCGACATTTTATTTTAAAATGAAAATGCAATCGCCACCAATCCTTTTTATTTAGGTGTGATTAGATTACCTCAAAACTGGGTCATTTTAATAAACTGTTAGATTTATTAAAATGATAATTTTCTGTTCCTTTTTATTTAGGTTTGATTGGATCACCTCAAAACTTGGTTATTTTAATAAAATGTTAGATCTATTAAAACGATAAGTTTTGGTCTACAAAATCTAGAAAATGGGTTCGAGAGTCGGTTACGTATGAGGAAGGGTTTGCACCCTCATAATGCCCAAAATTGGTACCTAGTTGATTACTTAATATCTTGATGTCACAAATTGAAAATTTGAAGAGAATTTAAAATTCGGTCCCTCTTTGCATGATGTTATTTGATGGTATTAAAAAAAATCCCTATCTAAATTGAATTTTTTTTAATCAGGAAACGTTCTCATTTTGAATTGATCAATACGAAAAATCATGTCCCGTAAGTTGGGGCAAAAAAATCTCGAATTCTCGAAAATAAAAATGCTCACCATTTAATTATATTATATTTTTTAATTATTTTTTTAAAAAAAGAGAAGGGATGTTCGATTATTTCGATTCAAGGATAAAATTGTACCCCGTAAGTTGGGGCACAATTTCTCAAATCCTCAAAATAAAAAATATAGCCTTGATCTTAATTATTATTGTTTATATGCTTATGCCGAAAAATGGATGAGTGTATGTAGCAATTATTTACAATGTATGATGATGGAAAATTATGGTATTAACAAAATAACATAAATAATAAAATAAAATGACAATAATATAATGAGTACAAATAAAAAAATAAAAAAATAAAAAATATTCAATTAATAATATTATATAATAATACTGATAGTGAAATAATATAAAAATGCATGATAATAATATAATTAAATTCATAAAATATTGATTCTTTGAGCGAATTTTAACAAAATTAATATTAATTAACAACAATGATTACTTAATAACATTAATAGTATCAATAATTAAAAATAAAAGACCAAAATAAAACAATCAGGAGATTCATGGGCAAGAATATAAATAGCACAAATTATAAATGCTAGAAATTAAAAGATGAAATAAATGGGCTAACTTTAATAAATAAAGGATTGAATTAAAATTTAAACAAAATTTAAAGCATGAATTAAAAAAAAACAAAGAAAAGGGAAATAAAGGATTAAATTTGAAAATATAACAAAATTTAAAGCCTAAATTATAAGGAAACAGAATATAAAGGATTAAATTAAAATGAGATGGAAAAGTACAGGGACTCAGAGGACAATTATCCCAACCACATTAACACGTGTCATTCCCTCAGTGGGTCAATAGTGGGTCAATGGACTAAATTGTGCAAGAATAAAATAAAAGGGCAAAAATAGAATAAAATAAAAAGGAAATAGGACAAAATTAAAAAGGGTAAAAAAGCGAAAGGACCAAAATGACATATAGATCGTCAGTGCGAAAACACGCGGACCCTGAGACTATTTGGGTCAGAATATCGGGTCGTGCCAAAACGGCGTCATTTTGGGCGTTTGAAAGCCCAAAACGACGCCGTTTTAGGGGCCTATATAAATTAAAAAATTCCAAAAAAAATCATTTGGTCTTAGTTTTTCAAAAAAAAAAATTCCCTGTTCTTCTTTTTCTCTAAAACTCCCCCTCTCTCACTCGTGCCACAAGGCCGCCGCTCGCTGCCGCGGCCATCGGTGCCGGTGACCACCGCTTACGGTGGTCAAAAAATAAAAGACCCTTTTTAGTATCCTTTCAAAACCCTAGAGTTAGATCTAGGGATGAGACAACCAAAAAAGGCCGAGATCGACGAAGAAAAAAAGGAAGAAAAAAATCGATTTCTTCCCTCTCCGGCGAGGCCCTCAACGCTCTTAACAGCTAAAAATTCCAACTTTGTGTTTATTCTTATTTGTTCAAAATAAAAAAGCAAATAATATAAACTATCTTCTTCTTTTTTTTTAAAAAATTTTGTTTTTGTATTTGATTTCTTCTTTTTCTTTTTTGTTTACAACCGTCTTCGGCTTTTATAGCCAAACATATATTACAAAATATACATCTTCTTTTCTTTCTCTCTATTTTCCTACATCTGTTTCTCTACTTCTTGTTTCTATTTTTTTTCCTTTTTTGCAGGTGTTTGGGATAGTCAACAGCGATGGGAAACCACACTTTGCCATTTCAGTGAAAGGAAGGTAGACATCGGGCAACGCGCATGCTAACGTGGAGAGGGGTGGCGGCGGCTGATGAAGTCTTAGAGGTGGCTAGGGTTTCTTGTTTAGTTTTTAGGTTTTGGGATTTGAGCTTTTAGGGTTTTTAGGTTAGCAGATTAGGCATTTAGGGTTTTGGGCTTGTAAATGGACTTTTTGTTAATAGGCTTTTATTATTTTTATTTATTTGTTTTTGTTTGTTTTTGTCTGGGTCGGACAGATTTGGGCCATTACAATATTATTTATTAAGTTTGGTTAATTCGATTAGTTACCCGATTTTGAACTGAATTAACCGCTAACCAAAATTCTAAAAAACCTTTAACTGACGTCCAACCAAACTATATCGATTAATTGACTGATTAACCAAATTAGATTGGTTTGTTCGGTTAATTCGTTTGTAACCGAAGTTTAGACACCCCCAAGTTTAACCAATTCTCATCTGGTCTAACCAATTAGTTCCTAGAACGACCAATCTGACTGGTTCAAAGAAAATAAATTATTGAAAATAAAAATTATAAAAATCTCTAACAACCTATTTTTTAATGGTGTCGAAAACAGTGGTTTAAGATCACATTTTTGACCAATGATTCAGTAAATATTAATTAGTTAATATAATATTTACAAGGTTATTAAAGTGTTGTATTAAAGTTTGATTCGGAAATTTTGATGTTTGAATAGTTAATTAAAGAAAAAGGACTAAATCGTAAAAATGGATAAAATTAATCATTATTAGTATATTTGTGCTTAAAGGTTATAAAATCATGATTTAAGGGTTATATGTCGGAACTAGACCCTAGTGGTTATGGTGGACAGTTACGGTATGGTTATTTAATAAATTTAAGTTAATATTAAAGGGTAAAATAGTAATTAAATAATAAATAACAAAAACAAAATAGGTAAAACTGATCATCTTCTCCATTTATTTTCTTGGCAAACTCAATTCACCATTGTTGCATTAGGAAGAATCAGTCAAGCTTAGTTTTATTGCATGTATGTGATTTCTCTATCCATTTTTAGTAATTTTTATGTTTTTGATATCATTGTAGCTTAATCTAGTTAGTATAAGGACTATTTTGTAAAACTGTTATAGGTTTGAAAAATCACCATTGATGAATTTGAAGTTCTTAGATGTTAAATGGTTGAACTTGAAGAGTTAATTTGATATAGGATTATTTTGTAAAGTGAATTTGGTTAATTTTAAGTTTAGGGACTAAAACGATAAAATAATAATCTTAGCATGCAATTCTTGTAAAATTCCATTAATTATGTGCTGTAAATGAATAAGAGTAAATTCAACTAGCATATTTTGGGCTTAATTGTGATAAACGTGTAAGTTACGATTTTAGGGATTAAATTGAATAAAGGTAAAATTTTAGGGTAATAATGTAAAATGTTAGTAAAAGGTTAGATACAGGTATTTAGAAATTTTAAGGTATTGGAAATGGTTAATTAAATTAAATTATCATATAGATCAAGAAACGGGTCAACTGATCGATAATTGCGAAAAAGGAAAAGTCATCGAGTAGTATTTGGTGTAGTGCATCATGTTGTTTTGTTTAGGTAAGTTCGTACTAGCCTGATTTTTTTTTTATTAATTGTTTGAATTGAATTATGTATGGTATAACTGTGTAATTGTTGGTATAGTTTATTAATAAACTATTGATGTGGAATAAAGGGACTGAAATGAAAAGGGTAGCAATTATACATGTTTGAAATGAAATATATTGTTACAAGGTATGCAAATGATCATGTTGAATATGGTGATATGTTATAAAGATGGAGAGAATATTGGAAATAAGTTAAGGCCTGTGTGAGCTTCGTAAATGATTAGGATAAAAATAACATGTCATTAGGGTTTATCAAGCACTATGTGTCGATGATTACAGTTATCAGTTACTTTGTATCAGTGTTACAGTTATCAGGCACTCTGTGCCGGTGTTATATTTATCAGGTACTATGTATCGGTGGTGGATACCATATCAATGGCTAAAATCTAGCATTTTTTGTAAATTCTCGACAGCTTGTGTGAGCAACATCGAGTAATGGTTAATGTCCCAATTGTCAACTTGTGTGAGCATAAATTCCTCATGTATCCAAAGTTAATTTACTAAAGTTCTCCTAGAAAAATAAGTTAATGAATTGAAAGGAAATGTATTATTATGGCATGGAATGTGATTCATTGATTGAATATGAATTGGCAAATGTAATATGTTATCTAAATGTTTTAACACTAGTAAGTGTTCATGGCTAACCATTTGGCATGGTAGGAACATGAAACATGGCTAGAATTTCTAGGTTGTGTGTTAATTTCAATTGGTATGCTTATAAATGATAGGTATGTTATGTTTAAATTATATGAACTTACTAGCTTTAAATAAGCTTATCTCGTTTTGTTTTCTTCCTTGTAGATTGTTGGATTCAAGCTATCGATTGGATTGTGTTTGGAGATCACACTATCCATCAAATCTTTTGGTAGCTATTTGCTCATTTTGGCCTGGTTATAAGTGGCATGTAAATAAGGTTATGGTAATGGATGTGTATAAGTACCTTGGTTATATTTTGTGCCATTTTGAATAAGAATTATGTGTAATGATGCAATTTGGATGGTTGGTTTTGGTTGATTTTGGTTTGTCCTGGTAAAAGCATGATATAGTAACTGTGAGACATTTTGCTTGGTGAAATAGGTACTTATGTTTTAGGCTTTTTTGTCACATCCAAAAAACTGAATTAGTAAAAATTGAGTTGTTGAACCAAGAAGGGTCACGCCCTATTTTGGAATAATTGTTGTAGGAATCCTGTCAAGTAAAATTTATATGTTGTAGTGGTTAAGAGTTTTGTTTATGTGCCTGAGGTCCTGTATTCAAATCCCTTTCCTTGAATTTTTATATAATTTATGTTGCAACCCCTATCTTTGAACATCTAGCTTATTATTAAATTTGTTCAACTATTGGCAAGAATGAGCCTGTTGGTTTAGTGGTAAGGCTTCATCTTACCCTTAGGTCCCAAGTTCAAATCTTGTTTTGTGCAAAAGTGGAATTATTTTTTTTCCTCCCTGCTATGCCACCCAAAGTTGTCAGGAGTGGGATCAAATTTTGTAACAGCCTGATTTAGGGCCTAGTCGGAATAGTGGTTGCGAGACCACAAATTCGAAGTAGAAATATGTGTTTTGTGATTTTTATGAGGCTTATGATGTGGTTGCATGATTGTGTAAAAATTTCATGAGGAAATTTTATTAATTAGTGATCAATTTGTCCATTAGGACTAAATTGCAAAGATTAGAAAATATGAGATTCTAGAAGATTTAAGTATGAAATAGAATTATAAAAATTACTAGAGGTCCTTATTTAGCAATTACACCATTAAATGTCAAAATGGACAAAAATGGGCATGGGAAGGAAAAATCTCAAGAAAGGGCCTTAAAGGCATTTTTTTCATTTGGTTAATAAAAAAATTAAAAGGGAAAAAGAAGTCAAAATTCATGTCCATCTTCTTCTCCCTTGGTCGAAAATTTCAAGCTCTCCATAGCTAGGGTTTCTTCAACTTTCAAGCTTGATTGTAAGTGTTTCCTAGCCCCATTTTTAATGTTCTTCGTATTTTTGAGATTCTCGTAGCTCGATTTAGCTCTTTCTAGCTATATTTTGAGCTAGGGTTTAAGTTCAAAAATTTACCCATGTATGAAATGCATGTATTTTGATGTTTTAAGGAAGAATATGAAATTTTGATGCATGATAAACATCTTTTTCTAAGTGATTTTCATGAAAAATGCATAAAAGGACCAAATTGCAAAAGTTATGAAAGTGGTCATACATATGTGAAATAGTGGAAATTAGGGGTTGTTGTAGTTGAGAAAAATATTTGGCTAGGCTTAAAATACAAGAAAGTCGAATAAAAATCATTTTACGAGCCTAGGGGCAACAGTGTAATTATGTGAAAGTTTAGGGGTAAAATCATAATTTTGCCAAAGTATTATTCATGAGTCAATTTAGTCAATGTGAGTATTAAACAAGTGAAATTGTTATTATAGATCAAGAAACATGAAGCCTAGACCGAAACCGAGGCAAGAACAAAGTTGTGGACTAAATCGAATATCTACACACATTTTGAGTACCGAGGTAAGTTTGTATGAAATTGTAGTTACATAATGTTTTTATGTTTTAATTTACTTGATATTATGAGAAATGAATATTATTTCTATGAAATTAACTAATGGTGTCTCAATGACAATTTGATGAAAATGTGTTAAGATGAAGTCCCGGTTGAAGATTCAGAATAACGAGGATACCTATGTCACGACATGAGACAAGGAAGGTCTCGTATAAGACCATGTCTGGGACATGGCATCGGCACCGAATGTAGGTCCCGTATAAGACCATGTCTGGGATATGGCATCGGCACCGAATAAGGAAGGTCCCGTGTAAGACCATGTCTGGGATATGGCATCGGCACCAAATAAGGAAGGTCCCGTGTAAGACCATGTCTGGGACATGGCCTCGGCACCAAAGGAAGATCTCGTGTAAGACCATGTCTGGGACATGGCATCGACATCTATGTACGATCTCGTATAAGACCATGTCTGGGACATGGCATCGACATCGAGCTAAGAGATCCCGTGTAAGACCATATCTGGGATATGGCATCGGCATCAAGAGGTGATCCCATGTAAGACCATATCTGGGATATGGCATTGGCATCGTGATACATGTATGATGAGATTGAGTATCCTCCGATATTCCGAGTAGTTCAACGGGCAAAAGAGCTAAGTATGCAAAGGTGACTAAAGGCTAAGCTGTATAAAGATGAAAAAGAGTTACATTTAAGTTAAGGATGATTATGATTTAAGTTTATGTTCATGATAGCATAAGTGCTAAATTATGTGATGAAGTGACACAGGTACCATGAGTAAAATACGAGTTATGAAACCCTGATGCGATATGTGATGGGTAAGCGTAAGTATGAGTAAGTATGTCAAAGTACTTGAGAACTTGTGTTGTTATTGTTCTATGAGATGAACGGATTTTACCATGAGTATTTATGTTGCTAATTTAATTCATGCAAACTTACTAAGCTATATGCTTACCCCTTTCTTTTCCCTTTTCCTTGTAGTATCGCCAAGCTAGATCGGGGATCGTAGAACGTCGGAGTTTGGATAACACTATCAACTATTCTTTTGGTATAGTAAAGCTGATTCATTTTGAGTATGGCATGTATAGGAACTTGGTCATTTTGTGATATGTCATATTTGAAAGCCAAAGTGTTGGCTATTAATGTTATACACTCATTTTGTAAATGGCCATTAGGAATTGGCCGATATATGCCAAAATTCATATTTTTAATGATGATGAGTTTCATGAAGTGAACGTTCATGAAATTGATGGAGTAAAATGTAAAGTGTATGAATGATGATTAGTGATTCTTCATAGTGTATACTTGCCATGTTATGTGTTGATTTTGTTGGCATATGAGTGTTTATGTTTTAGTGTGGCAATTGGCTTGGTAGATAGCCTTCTAATTGTCCACACGGGTAGACACACGGGTGTGTGTCTAGGCCGTGTGTGACACACGGCCAGCCCCATGGGTGTGTTGATAGGTCGCGTGTCCCCTGCATAAGATTTGCGAGAATTCGATTCGCCACACGGGCCAGCACACGGGCATGTGCCTAGGCCATGTGCCCCTTAAGAGCCTGCTGACGTCATAAAAAGAATACCAAAGTTTTCACACACGAGTGAGGACACGGGTGTGTCTAGGCCGTGTGAGGGACACGGGCCACAGACACGGGCGTGTGTCCGGCCGTGTTAAAACCCCTGTAGGTTCGAAAGGAAAAATAAATTCCACACGGATTAGGAACATGGGCGTATGTAACCACACGGCCTGCCCACACGGGCGTGTGGCCCTATTTTAAGAAAAAATTCTCTAAGTGCGCAAAAGTTTCCAGTTTAATCTCGAAACCTCCCGAATGCATGTTTGGGGCCTCGTAGGTCCATAATGAGGATGTTATGAATATGAATGAAAAAGTTCAAAGTTGAAACAAAATTTTATAGCCGAGGATGTATGTTTAAGCAAGTTAAGTCTGGTAATGCCTCGTACCCCGTCCTGATGTCGGATATGGGTAAGGGGTGCTACAAATTCAAACCCGTATTCTATGCCAGAACAGGGTACGAGGCATTATCGGTCTCACATCACAAGCAATCATACAATTCCGAGTCATAAATTTGGGTCCAAATTTAAACCATTTGAAATTAATCATAAAGTCCCTAATACGAGCCTACGAGGCCCAAAACAGGATTTAGAAATGGTTCGGGACTAAACCGAGAACTTTAGAAATTTTTACAAAACTTAGAAAATTTTTGAAATAAACAGGGGTCACACACCTGTGTGGTTTGGGACACGCCCGTGTGGCCCTGGGACACGCCCGTGTTACAGGCCGTGTTCGATTTAGGTTGCCCTCTAACTTGTGCCACATGGCCATGCCACACACCCATGTGCTAGGCCGTGTTGTAAATTAATTAAATTCGAATTAGGTGCAATTTTCACACGGCCAAGACACACGCCCGTGTTCTAGGCCGTGTAGCACACACGGCTGAGGCACACGCTCGTGTCTCTGTCCGTGTGCTCAATTCTGGACATTCTGTTTCTCAAAATTAAGGTGCAGGGGACACACGGCTGGAACACATGCCCGTGGAACAGACCGTGTGTCACACACGGCCTAGACACACACCCGTGTGTCTACCCGTGTGGACAAAATAAAGGCTATTTACCAAGCCATTTGCCAACCTCATTTGCACACACTTGTACACAACTTCAATGGCATAATTCATAGCACAAGACAGCAACCAATTCCATCATAACTAAGGCTTAAACATGTCATTTAAAAGCCAACCTCTATCATGCTTAAAAACATCATACTTGTCAAACTCAAGCAATCCACAAGCACATCCACAAACATTCAATATGATTACTTTCAATATTCATAGTCTAGCCCAATTTCACTAACTTACCAACAAGCCAATTCTTTCCATTTAACACCTAAGTTATTTAGCCACAATCATTCATCCACCAAGCAAATAAAAGGCATATCACAAATAACATTAGCCCATGCATAACTCACATCAAAATTAACCAAGATAGGCCATCTTTCAAGGCCTTATACAAAATAAAACATTTACCAATTACAAGCCAATACTTTTGGCCAAAACATAATGACAAATATGAAAAAATGACCAATTCCCTATACATGCCATATACTCAAAATGCTAAATTTCATCAATACCCAAAATGATAGTTTTGATAGTTTGAGGCGAAAATCTGATGATCCCTAATCTCGAGCTAGCTTGGTGACACTATAAAACATTGAAAATAAAACAGAGTAAGCTATATAGCTTAGTAAGCTCGTATGCAAGAAATAAGCAACCCTTACCTCACATACAACATTCAAATAACATAACATGATTAAATGTAAATTTACCATAGTTTCATGATCATAATTCATTCCATCACAACTTACCTCATATTCATCAATTCACAAATCTAATAATCATTAGTTTTAAACACATACTTGTACCATCTCGTAATGGTTTTACACATATTCTCATATTTGACATACCCGTGAACCACTCGTAATAACAATGTCGGATACTTGGGAAATTTTTCACACTAACTGTCACATATGTAGCCAAAGCTACCCAAGTCTCATATCACATAATCGCTCACTCTCGAGCTGTCGACGGGTCTGCTCACACAAGCTGTCAGTCAAGACGTAGCTACACGGTGTTGTTCACACAAGCTATCAAGTATCCGTAACATATGCCGGTATACTCAACCACCGATAGGACGTACGAGACCAGCACCCGGATCACATAATCACATAATACATAGTAACCCTAGTGACATGTCACTTGTATCCTAACCTATTCCTAAGGTTCAACGAGATTTCTTGCTTATCGAATCATCGTCGGACTCGTCCATAGGATTAAACTCATCCACAAATCGAACATACAGTTTATGCAATATTAAAGCATTTAGATATAATTATTTTAAAGCTTATTTTTAACATATGAACTTACCTTGGTACAAAAATAGCGGAAATGTACCTAATCGTCAAACACTTTGTTTTTTCCCCGATCTAGGTCCGAACCTTGTTTGACTTGATCTATGATGTCAAATTCATCTCAATTAATCATCACATTATTCAATTCAGCCCAAAAAACACTTTATGAAAAAATTACATTTTTGCCCCTAAACTTTTGACATTTTACATTTTAGTCCCTAGGCTCGTAAAATGAGTTTCATTCAATTTATTCTCAACCCAAGCCTAGCTGAACCTTACTCGTACTCATACCAGCCCACAATGTTCATTTATTCACATTTTTACACACATTTTACAACTTTTACAAATAGGTTTGTATTTAACATTTTCATCAAAAATCACTTGGTAAATGTTGTTTATCTAACACCAAACATACATTTTATACCATTAAACATCAAAATACATGCATATTCAACATGGGTAAGATTTTAGACTTTGGTTTTCTTTCAAATTAGTCCTTGAAATAGCTAAATCAAGTTACAACATTCACAAAAACGTAAAAATCATTAAAAATGGGACAAAGACGGGCTTACAATCGAGCTTGGAAGCTTGGCCAAAACTCTAGCTATGGTTGCTTGAGAAATTCGGCTATGGGGAACTAAATTGGAGAAGATGACATCTTTTTATTAGTTAATTTGTCTTTATTTACCCTTTTACCAAAATGCCCTTAATGCCAAACTTCGAAATTTCACCTAACCATATCCATTTTTGTCCATCCTATGGTATAATGGTCTAATTACCATTTAAAGACTTCCAATTTAAGAATTCATTACAGTTAGACACCTCTAGCTTCTAGAACTCACATTTTGCACCTATTGCAATTTAGTCCTATTAGTCAAATTGGACACCCTGTCGATAAAATTTCTTAACGAATTTTTCACACAATCATTTAATCATACTGTAGACCTTAAAAAATAATAAAATTAGCATTTCTACTCGGGATTTGTTGTCCCAAAACCACTGTTCCAATTTATCCCAAAAATAGGCTGTTACATGTCACGCCCTATTTTGGAATAATTATTTTAGGAACCGTGTCAAGTAAAATTAATATGTTGTAGTGGTTAAGAGTTTTGTTTATGTGCCTGAGGTCCTGTGTTCAAATCCCTTTCCTTGAATTTTTATTTAATTTATGTTTCAACCCCTATCTTTGAACATCTAGCTTATTATTAAATCTGTTCAACTATTGGCAAGAATGAGCATGTTGGTTTAGTGGTAAGGCTTCATCTTACCCTTAGGTCCCAAGTTCAAATATTGTTTTGTGCAAAAGTGGAATTATTTTTTTCCTCCCTACTATGCGGCCCAAAGTTGTCAAGAGTGGGATCAAATTCAAATTCTTAGTAATTTGATTGGATAACTACTAATTTGTTTTATTAAAATATTAGCAATTGTTTTTTTTTAAAAAATATTTCTGTGAATTATCCCTTAAAAACACTCGTTTTGTTGTCGTTCCCCTCTTTCTCCTCTCTTTCCACTTTCTCCATTTTGTGTTTTGCTTCTTCCCATGTTAATTTTCTTTGAGTTGCCAAAAATTCTCCTTGTCGTCTCTTCTCTGTTGTTTTTCTCTTTCAGATTCTCTTTCGCTCTCTTTTGTTTCATTTATTACTTCTTCTATCACAAGTGATAACTTTAGTTCTTCACTACTTGTTCTTCTTGTTTTATTGATGTCATTTGGACGTTTTTGCCAAAGTTTTCGCCTCTTCTGGGTATAATTGTAGTTGTGTGAATCTGAGCATGAAGTTGGAGTGCTATTATCTAGGTAAGTGATCTCGTATTCTTTTTTGTTAATGGTGTCGTTTGTTTCTCTTTTCTGTTTCAAGAAAGGTATGTGAATCGTTGGTTTGATCTAAGAGTTTTGGATTAATCAATTTCGATGCTATTGGGTGAAATCTGTGTGACGAACAACCCTCCGGCGATTTGAGAGCATTGGCAATTGTTTCTTCTCTAGGTAAGTGGTCGGAAGCCTTATTTAGGGGGCTGGTTGATGTAAGATTTTGTAAGGGGCACAGGCCCTATTGTGTTTTGGTAGACTACTCAAACTGAGTTAAAGTTAAATAGTTGATTTGGTTTTAGTGTTCCTTGTTAATTGGTGTAGTTATGAGTGTTGTGTGCAAATTCTAGAAGTGTGTTGTAGTGTCGAGTTCAGAAAATCATTAGGTGTGTGTTTCAAACCCAAAACCACGGAAAACAATCATGAAAACCTGGAATTTCGTGAAAATTTCGACGCTGTAAGAGTGCGTCACACAACCATGTGGCAGACCGTGTGGGACACACAGCCATGTGGGTCACATGGTTGTGTGGTTGGCCATGTGGTAGGCTGTATGGGCCACACGGTCTGCACAAGTAAGGTGTGGGGTCCACATAGGCGTATGGGCCATTTTTGGCTGTTTGTTGGGCTCATTTTAGGCCGGAAGTGAGATTTTGAAATCAGATTTGTAGATACGCTGTAAGCATGTAAGACCATGAAATCTGTAATTTAAGCAGTTGCATGTTAGTAAAGCATGACTCTGATTAGTAAAAGTAAGTGTAGGCTATGTGACATAATTTGTTTTGATGACACTTATGTATTCATGTCATAAATTTGTTTTGCTATGATCATATGTAGCATGAGATGTTAGTATGTTTTTGCATGTGCATTGAGGTCGAATATGGATATATGATGGAGGAAGTGTGTTCTGGTAGTTTTACTGCAATTTTGGCGATATATATGCAATATATGTGTATTCTGGCAGCTTAGCTGCAAACTTTCTGAGTGGCATACGACTATATTCTGGTGTGATGGTTGGATGGGTTCTTGTAGCCCTAGTTGGTGTGATTGGTTGGATGGAGTGGTGTGTAACGAATGAGGGTAGGATTTTTCTATTCTAAGATATGCATTAATGCATGTGAAATCCTTGATCTATTGTTTTGACATTTGCCATGTTCCGATGTAATTTTTTCTTGTAGGCCAAGGCACACACTGGGCTTTTCAACTCACTCTGTTTATTTATCATTTTTCAGGTGATCCTCAGGCTTAGGATTTGGTGGTGCTCAGGAGCTCAGTTTGGTTTGCAATTTTTAAATTCTTTCAGAAACTTTTGTTTTGGATTTTATGGACTATCGAGCTGTTTCATTTTTTGGACATTAACTTTGGTTTGAAGTTTGTTACATATTTCTAATTAGTTGGTAAGTTTTGTTTTAACTAAGTTGATTTTTAATAATTCAAACCAAATAAACGATTTTAGAAATTCAAAACTCTAAGAGATTTTCAGCTGTAAAGATTTATTTGAAATAAAGTAACTAAAGCATTAAGGTTTTATCAAAATAAGTTTACAAGCAAATGTTTTCAAGATGCTCTCACATGTTTTGTGACAAACAATCTTACTAAAGATATAAGGTTAGTATTATTGTTTCATACTTTCGATTTACAACATAAGATTTCTTTGAAAAATAAATGGTCAAAGTTTTAAATATCAATGTAACGTTCATAATCTTGTCATAACGTCTAGGCCAGGTTTCAAGTGTTACACTTTTGGTGAATTTTGCTTAGTGGTAATCTAACTTAGTGATAATCTAACTAGGTTTAGGTATGAAAAATTTGGCATGAATGGTAATGAATGATTTATGTTTAGTGCTTGAATTGTGGTGCCAATGGTGGCTTATTGGTTAGACACTTAAGTTGAATGTTTCATGTTATGTTTTGGTATATTTATGAAGTTTTTGTACAGGTTGATAGATGGTCAATAGCTTGCTTGAGGCTTAAGTGAACCTAGAATGTCAATACTTGGTTTAGAAGTTATTTTTTGGTGTACAGATCTGTGACACGGTCTACTATGTGGCCGTGTGCCATACACAGGTGGACGGCCATGTGTTCTGTTGAACTTAGGTGTAGGTTGATCCATACAACCACATTTTGTTACACAGTCTAGCGACACAGCCGTGTGACATTAGATTAAACGACATTGATCTGTTACACGGTTTGAGAACATGACTGTGTGATAACACAACATGGCCTCGACCTTGGCACACGACTGTGTGACCCCCCTTTTCACTTTTTACATATCTTTTTGTAAAAGTGTCAGATTAGTCCAAATTTGATTTCGAGTTGGATTAAGAACTTTGTAAGCTCGACTAAGGCTTATATTTGGTTGTAAATCATAGTATAATTATGTTTTCGAATGATTGATGTTTTAACTTGCTTTTACTTGGAAATTGAGGTTGACAAATGTTGTAAACTGTCATAATACCATATAGCTTGGGTCTAGCGGCTGGACTAGGTATAGGTGTTACATTTAGTGGTATAAGAGCTACGATTTAATCATTTCTAGGACTGAACGTAGCATGTATCAAGTCTAGAAATACATGCCACTTTATAACCTGTGATAGTGTGATGATGACTCTTGATTAGTTTGACTTATTTTCTTATAGATAAAAGATGTCAACTAAATCCAATCAATTAGATCCTGACAAGGTACAAAGTAATTTTCTAGCCACCGATCAATGGGCTGCTTAAAGTGTTTCTGTGTCTCAAGGGCTTGGAGAAGAGGCTCACGGTGCCTTTCTCCGTATGATGAATGATATGTTAACAACCTATATGAGAGCCAATCCTACGGCTCAACAAGCTCTACCCCCACCTGTGCCTACCTCGAAACCCCCCTAATCCTCAAATTCCAATACGACAAAATGTTTACAGGCTTTCTATAGATAAAGCTTGAAAATTCGGAGCCGAAGAATTCTGTAGTAAAGTGGGTGATGATTTGGATAAAGATGAGTACTGGTTAGAGCATACACAGAGAGTTCTAGATGAGATGTTGTGTTCTTTTGAGGATTGTTTTAGATGCTCGGTATCATTGTTAAAAGAGGAAGCTTTCCACTGGTGGTCGACTTTATCAGTTGTGGTTGTAACGCCTCGATTTTCTTATTTCGGTTCTTGTAAAATTGACACACAACTGTTTATCTGCTTCAGTGGTTAAGTGTTCTAGGTGTGTGTGAGAAGTCCCAAGTTCAAGCCTTGACTTGGGAAAATTTTTATATTTTTATGAATAAAGCCCAAACTCTGGTTAGTAGGCTTATAAGTAAAAGTGTGTAAGTAATTAGCAGAATAGGCCTGCTGGTCTGATGGTTAAGTGGAGTGTTGGGGTGAAGGAGGTCTTGGGTTTGAGTCTATGGGATGGCAATGGCTTTAATTTTTGCTCCTAGTTTTGGCTAGAGTTGTGCCAAGATAGGAGACTGAGTGGTGGTTTGTGAATAGAATCAGTGGGAGGAAAATTAAAAGAGGATCAGACTTTCTGAGCAGTGGTGTTTTCCCAAAATCCCTCTCTGTCGAAAATTGAGTATCCTCCCCTCCCATAGCCGATTCTTCCTTCTTCCTTTTCCCCTTCCCCTTTTTGGTCGTTCTTTCTCTCTTCCTCTGTAACACTCCAAACCCGGCCTAGACGTTATGGTTGAATCTAGCGTGTCACATTGAAGTGTCTTTCAAAAATTGGACTTGTTGGTAAAAACTCATTTCTAAATTTAAAACCCCTTTATTATTATTTAACGAATCATCTAGTCAAAACGTTTGCCTTATTATCTGCTATTGTTATAATAGGTTGATTTAAAATCGCGGAAGCTTTTGGAAAATTTTAATGTTTAACTTTCATGTCTTGGAAAACAGTAATTATTTAAAAAATTCGCCTTCTCCTAAACTAGCAGTTTAAAGTAAATAAACAAAGCCCAATTAAAAATTTAAACAAACATAAATGGCCTTATTACAAAAACAAAACCCAACATAAACTTTAAATTTGAGTAAAACCAAGTGTAAAACAACTGCAGTTGTGTGGCCACCTCGGAGTCCCTCACAGCACCAAATCGCCTATGGCTGAGGATTACCTGTACAGTAAAAAGGAAAGGGTTAGTTTACGAAAACTCAGTGTGTAATCCCTTAGCAGTCAATCAATATATAACATGCAGTAATAGTACAGTGTGGGTCTTAGCCCAATACAGTAATAGTGTGGGCCTTAGCCCAGTACCATATCAGTATAATACAATAATGCAACCCATCCCAATCCAGCCAACACACCACTCCGTACCACCAACACACCATGTGGGGATAAAATAGACCCACCCAGCCAACACACCAATATTGTAGCAAAGTCGCCAAGAATGATATTGCGAAAAGAACCGCGATAACGACATATGTGGCAAAGCCACCAAGATCTGATATACTTCCTCCATAACCGTATCCCAACCCCTTGCAGTATGTCATGTCATAAATCATACATATATGTAGAATGTCATACTCAGTAACAATCATATACAAATCATGAACACATCAGTCAACCTACCCTTAGGGGTATAACGGTCATTTCCATCCAATAGGGTAAAATAGTCATTTCACCCTTTAGGGGTATTTTGGTCATTTTACCTACTTTGGGGTCTCTCTGCAGATATTGACCTCATGGAAGGTCCGCAGTCGCCTCGAGTGACTTCGGTAACCTAAATGGGCAAAACAGTGTAAATGGGCCTAAGGCCCATTGCTCGGCCCAAGTGGGCCCATACGCTCGTGCGGCCCGTTCAGCCCAGATTTCACCACGGGTATGAGACCTACATAGGCCAGTCCAATATTTTCCACAAATCATGGATTTCATTCGTGTGGGGGCCACAAGCCCATTGGGCCCACACTGCCCGTTTCGGCCCAACGTGGCCCATTACAGCCTAAGCCCATGAAAAGCTCATGGAGGCCTCTACTGTCATATGCCAGTGATTCATGGGCTCGGTTTGACCACACGAGCATTCGCACGCCCATGTGACCTCAAAGCCCAATCTTTCGGCTTTTCAGCTTTTCGACTTTTGTCGTTCTACAGTCAAACCAGTGTGAATACACACCTGTTTACGAAACCGCTCCAAGTTCCACGAGCACCCAACCTTGATTCAAACATGACACAATGTCAGTCCCTTAATCGTTAGAGTAAAACATCATCTTATTGACAATTAATCTAAAACCACCATCCTTACCTTACTTGAATGAGGCGACTTTAGTCCTCCAAGACCGCTACCCAGAAGTGATCACACGCCTTTATAGATTATCTGTACCACAACACTGATCTAATTAACCACGGTAGGCCATATAAGTGGCCTCAATCCACAAATGATCCCTACAAGAACATAATCAGTATATGGCCTAAACTCCAAAAGTGAGATAACGCATTCCCTTGATTGAATGCTGAGAACGAGGGTTGCGAGTATTTTGAAACCACTTACACTCCACCACTCCTCAAGGAAAACCCTAGAACCGCAACGAATAACCCACTGTGAAGAAGGAAGCAATAGTAGGTAATCAAAAGATGAATAAGAGGGTATTCGATTTTAAGAAAAAGAATAGAAAAGAATAGGTTTAATAACAAAGTGGGGAGTATAAAAACTTACCGATAATTAGAAACACTTGTAGCACTAGAACAGCAAGAAACAGTGAAGAGAAGATCGGCGCAGAGAGTGATAAAACAAAATGTGATATTCGGCCAAACTGGAACGTAAAAGGAGAAATATTCAGACAAGGTAAACCAATTGGAAGGAAAGGGTTATTCGGCCAAAAGAGAGTACAACTTGAGGAATAGAAAAATGGGGAAAAGAAAGGAAGAGTTGCTCACTAAATCGACCTATTGCCCGAAAAGAAAAGGGATGAATGAACCAAAAGCCGATGAATGGAAGGGAAGAAAAGGGAATTCGGCAGAGGAAAAGAAAGAGAAATGCAAAAAGTGAGCAGAGAAAAGTGTTAAAAGAGCCTACCACATTCGGCAGATGCTAACTCAATGCCGAAAAATGCCCAACATTCTCCCCCCAGCTGAATTCTCAAGGCTTGAGTTCCCCCAAAAGGCACAATTCCTCCCCTCACCCAAACTCCTTGATTTTCTCCTAGAATCTCTCCCATTATCCCTCCTTGAACCTCTCCATGACCAGTTCAAACTCCATTCAAAATCTATTCAAACTCCCCTTAGCTGTGTTTCAGTCCAACTCCACTACCTACACAGCTCAAGCAGCAAAATAATCATTCCATTGTGCAACCCAAGACTTGAACCTCAGACCCCATAGTTACACAACATACCACCTTCCAACTAGATCACCAGTTCTTTTTGTGTCATAAAACAAGCACTATTATTTATAAGGCCTAAATGCCAGCATCCAGATTCATTTAAGAGCAAAACTAAAAATTATGCAAAAGCCAGGATTTGAACCCAGGCTTCTCACACACCCCCATACACACCCAAATCACTTAGCCATTAAAGAAAACAAGCAATTTGTGTCATAACATGCAAAAATTAAAGACTTAAATTTTTGGGGCATTACATCCTCGCTACCATATTTTAATTTTGATCCTCTCTACAGTCGCCTCGTGTCTGTGCAACACTCGTTTCCCCCTTGTTTTGGTAAGATGAGTAGCGTAGTTTTACTTTTGTTGTTGGCTTATACTGATGTGCGTCATTAATGCTGGATATGGGAAGATTCAGAGACTCGTAAACGCTGTTTGAACACTTAGGTTCGGGGGATTTCGGTGGCTTGATTAAAGGTAAGGTTTTGGGAGATATTGGGTTTATCATCTCGAGTTAGTTTCGTTTTAAACAATGATTTGGATGTTGGAATATCAATTATTAGGTTCTGGAGTGCGCAATGATCGTCTTAGCTTCAATCGAGACCAGGTGTGTACCAGGAAACACAGAAAACGAGGTTTTAGCAAAAGCCAAAAATCTTACTATCGACGCCACACGGGCGTGTGGTCGCCCGTGTGGTAGGCCGTGTGCAAGACTGTAAGTCACCACATGGCCATGTAATCGACAGGCTCAGCCATGCGTGTGAGGGCCGAGCGAGGCCGTGTGTGACAGACGGGCTTGACCAATTGGGTCGTGTGGACCACACGTGTGTATGGGCCTACACGGGTGAACTACACGGGTGTGTGGAATTTTGGGCCAGGCCGTGTAATCCACACGGCCAAAGCTAATTTGGGCCATGTGGCCCACACGGGTGGGCCACATGGGCGTGTGGGCCTACACGAGTGGGCCACATGGGCGTGTGAGCCAATTTTTCTAAAAAACTCTGTAAGGTTGCACGGGTCGCCCAAGTCGACTGTGGACCTACCGTAGGGTCGGTAAGCAATACTTAGACCCCTAAATGTGTGATCTGTCTGTCTGATTTCTGTACTAAGCATGTATACTGATTTGAATATATGAGTTTTAATTGAATAACAACATGTCATTCTTGTATGTTGCATTGTATTGGGATGGGTTGATTATGATTGGAGGAAGTATCTGAAAGGCTCTTAAGCCTGTTATCTGGCAGCTCAGCTGTAAATTTCTAATTATGTGCCACATTTGGTACAACATGGTGTGTAGGGCTGGGTGGGTTGATTTTATCCCCACATGGTGTGTAGGGTTGGACGGAGATGGTGTGTAGAGGCTGGTGGGTAGGACTCTGTTTTCTATATATTCTGTCTGAAATGGGCTAAGGCCCTGTAATATGTCTAAATCTATATCTGAGTGGGCTAAGGTCCACACCATTTTTGTAATGGGCTCAGACCCGTACTGCGGAAGTATGTCTATTACCTGATAATTACTGTGTGTATGTTTTCTGTGAGGAGTACACACTGAGTTTGCAAAAACTCACCATTTTCTATTTAATATGTTCAGGTAATCCCTAGCAGTAGACGGATCGGTGCGGCGTAGGACTCGCGGTGACCACGGTTCTGGACATTTTATTATGGTTTTATTTTTAATTATGGTTTGGTCATATTTGGGTGATTTTTATGTAATAAGGCCTTTACGTTTTTTTTTGTTTGGGATTTGTGATGTTTATGGTATTACGACTAGAAGTAGGAAAACTCGAGTTTCAAAATAAACAAAGGTTTTATTAAAATACAAACAAATTCGCAAATTATTTTAAAAGCTTCCGTGAACGTATAGTGTTTTTAAATTGTATACTGAATGAATAAATGACACGTTTTGACGGTAATCTAAGATATCAAAAATGGCTTTATGGTAATTACATTTTCTAAAGCACTATCACATGACATCGCCAGATTCGGCCATAACGTCTAGGCCGGGTTTGAGGTGTTACATTTAGTGGTATCAAAGCCAGGTTGCAAAAATCGGCTATGGATTTGGGTTTTTGAAATGGTTTTTTCGAAATGATTTTAAAGGATTTAAAATATTTTGGACTGAGTATCTGGTACACTGAGTGTCCGACGCCGATCCCGTAAGTGTTCTGATATTTGTTTAAATTTGTCTGAAATACTACTTGCATGCTTAAAATAGCCTTAGGTAGTATATCATCATCAAAACACTTTAGGTAGTGTAAATCAAAATCAGTAGAAACTGAAAATCGTAGTAAAACTGCGATTCGCGATAACGAACTCTGAACTTCTGATACTATTCTGCATAAAACATTTGTTAATAAATATCAGAACTATAAACTAATGCATAAAACTGTTAATACAGATAAACTCCAAATTTACGATGAGCGCATGAGGTATCCACGGATGGGGTATTAGAGGCCTTGGTAGAGGCTGTAGGGGGCTCGAGCTAGGTCCTTCGCATCTGAGAATCTGCCCAATCTGGATACGAGCAAGACGCCAATCTCACCTGCTACAGAGACTGGGTCTCATGAACGTGAGGCTGGGGATGAAGGAATATCCCGAGCCATGCTACAAGTTTTAGAGAGGGTCGTTGGGCCCAACATCGGATTTGGGGGCTGTGGGTCGATTACGGAACGACTCCGGTCCAATGGGACTGAATTATTTAGGGGTGTCACTGGAGTCGCCCCTAGCATGGCTGAGTACAAGATGGAGGCCACAGAAGGAACTATGGACGATTTGGACTTTACTGCTGAGCAGAAGCTAAAGGGGGTTATCTATCTGCTTCACGATGAAGTGTATCAGTGGTGGCTGAGCCCGACCGTTTGACGTGGGACTACTTTAAGAAGGCTTTCCAGAGTAAGTATGTGGGAGCCAGCTACATTGATACTAGGAGGCTTGAGTTTCTTAATCTCACCTAGGGAGACCGTTCGGTGGCCGAGTATGAGGCCGAGTTCCTGAGATTTAGCTGGTATGCCCGGGGCATTGTGGCAATCGAGTATGAGTGATGTGTCTATTTTGAGGATGGACTCAGGGACAACTTACGGGTTCTGATACCTCTGCAAAGGGAGCGTGATTTTTCTGCTTTAGCGGAGAAGGTAAAGATCGCCGAGGAGGTTAAAAGCGTTGAGCGCCAAAACCGCGAGAAAGGAAAGAATAAGAGGGAATCAGAGCCCTCGAATTCTATGATGAGGCCTAAGAAAAAGGTCAGATTGGATGGGCCAGTGAGAGTTGGGCCTTGTGTTGTACCTACTGGGGTGGCGCTTTGTGGGCACTATGGTAGACGCCATCCGGGCGAGTGCTGGAGGACGACGGGGGACTGTTTGAGATGTGGGTCGACTGAGCATCGTGTCCGGAATTGTCCACTGAGAACTGATCAGATGCAAGCTGCGGGTATGGTACTGTGCAGCCACCGATAGTAGCTCAGCAGCCACCTAGAGGCCGAGGACAGGCCAGTGGTGGTAATGGCATGGGCCGCGGACAGAGAGCACCAGGCAGAGGTGGGGGAATGACTGAGGTGAGGCAGTCTGCACTGGTTTATGCTGTACGTCGCCGAGAGGATAGTGATGCTTCGGACGTCATTTTGGGTACGTTCTTAATTTTTAATGTACCCTACACTGCATTGATAGACATAGGCTCTACACACTCTTACGTAGCTAGCTCTGTGTTTGAAACTCTGGGGATTCCGGTTGAGAGTACTTCGAGTGAGGTAACTATTGTGAGTCCGTTGGGGAAATGTATCCGGGTTAGTAAATTATATAGAGACATCCCGTTAGAGGTTCAAGGGACAGTATTTTTGGCTGATCTGATGGAGCTTCCATTCGGGGAGTTCGATTTGATTCTTGGAATAGACTGGCTGGTCAAACACCGTGTAAGTCTAGACTTTGCGTCAAAAAAGGTGGTTTTGAGAATTGAGGAGGACAAAGATGTAGTGGTGATTGGGGAATGTCGAGACTACCTAACTAATGTGATTTTTGTGTTGGTGGCTAAAATGTTGGTACGAAAAGGATGTGAGGCATTCCTGGCCTACATCAGTGTTTCTAATTCTGGGGACTCTTCGATTAAAGACATCAGAATAGTAAGAGACTTTTCAGATGTTTTTCCTGAGGAATTACTGGGTCTGCCTCCGAGCCGAGAAGTGGAATTTTGGATTTGAGCTCATTCTAGGTACAGCTCCGGTGACTATTGTGCCCTACCGAATGGCACCAAAGGAGTTTCCAGAGTTTAAGGCTCAAATTCAAGAACTGTTAGATCGGGGATTCATTCGTCCCAGTGTGTCTCCATGGGGAGCACCGGTGTTGTTTGTAAAGAAGAAAGATGGGACAATGAGAATGTGTATCGACTACCGACAACTGAACAAGCTAACCAGTAAGAACAAGTACCCACTACCGAGAATAGATGATTTATTTGACCAGTTCAGAGGGGCTTCTGTGTTCTCCAAGATCGATTTGCGATCTGGATACCATCAACTAAAGGTTAAGGAGACCGATGTGCATAAGACGACATTTAGGACTCGGTATGGACATTACGAGTTCCTAGTAATGCCATTTGGACTGACGATTACACCAGCAGCTTTTATAGATCTGATGAACCGAGTGTTCTAGCCCTATCTGAATCGGTTTGTGGTAGTCTTCATTGACGACATTCTGGTGTATTCGAAGACTGAGGACGAGCACGGTGAGCATCTCCAAGTGGTATTACAAACTTTACGTGAGAAACAGTTGTATGCGAAGTTCAGTAAGTGTGAATTCTGGCTCCGAGAAGTAACCTTTCTGGGGCATGTAGTTTCTACGGAGAGGATTCGTGTTGATCCGCGTAAGATTGAGGCTGTGTTGGAGTGGAAACAGTCGAGGAATGTGTTTGAAATTCGTAGCTTTCTAGGGCTGGCGGGTTATTTTTGACGCTTCGTAGAAGGGTTCTCTTTGATCACAGCGCCATTAACCAAGCTTCTGCGTAAGGGAGTTCCTTTTGTCTGGACTGATAAGCAACAAGAGAGCTTCGAGAAGCTCAAATCTGTTCTGACACAGGCTCATGTCCTGATACAGCCTGAATCTGGGAAGGATTTCGTAGTATACAGTGATGCATCGCATGTGGGTCTGGGTTGCATTCTGATGCAGGATGGTAAAGTGGTAGCTTATGCGTCTCGTCACCTCAAGACGCATGAGGCTAACTATCATATGCACGATTTGGAGTTTGTAGCGGTAGTCTTCGCTTTGAAAATCTGGAGGAACTATCTGTACGGTGAGAAGTGTACTATCTACACTGATCACAAGAGCCTCAAGTATCTCCTCACTCAGAAAGAGTTAAACCTTAGGCAGCGTAGATGGGTTGAACTGCTTAAGGATTATGGCTGCACCATCGAGTACCATCTGGCTAAGGCTAATGTGGTGGCAAATGCTTTGAGCCGTAGGGCTATGACCGATCTGAGAGCGGTGTTCAGTCGACTCAGCTTATTCGACGATGGAAGTCTATTAACAGAACTTCAGTTTAAGCCCACATGGGTTGATCAGATCAAGAGTAAATAGTTGGTGGATGAGTCGCTTGAGCTGTGATTCCATCAGGTTGAGAATGGGGATACTACCAAGTTCGGGATTAATAGTGATGGGGTACTTTGTTTCCGCGGTCGGATTTGTGTACCAAAGGATGAGGATTTAAGACAGTCAATTTTGCGGGAAGCGTATAGTAGCCCTTAAGCTATGCATCCCGACGGGAATAAAATGTACCAAGATCTGCAAGAGTTGTACTGGTGGCCAGGATTGAAGCGTAAAGTCACGGATTTCGTTGCTCGCTGTCTAACTTGTCAGCAGGTTAAGGCTGAGCATCAGCTATCTTCGAGGTTGCTACAGCCTGTAAAGATTTCAATGTGGAAATGGGAGCGAGTAACGATGGTCTTCATTAGTGGGTTGCCATTAACACCCACTAAGAAGGATTTTGTCTGGGTCATCGTGGATCGATTGACCAAGTCCGCTCATTTCATTCCGGTCAGGATGGACTTCCCCCTCCAGAAGTTAGCTAAGCTGTACATATATGAAATTGTGAGTCTGCATGGGGTTCCTGTCTCGATCATCTATGATAGGGATCCTCGCTTCACGTTTCGGTTCTGGAAGAAATTGCACGAGGCTCTGGGTTCAAGGCTGGACTTTAGTACTGCTTTCCATCCTTAGACAGATGGTCAGTCGGAGAGGGTGATTCAAGTACTGGAGGATATGTTAAGGAGCTGCGTTATAGATTTTTGAGGCAGTTGGGAGGAGTACTTGCCGCTGGCAGAGCTCGCCTATAACAACAGCTATCAGCCTAACATCCAGATGGCACCTTACGAGGCCTTGTACGGTCGTAAGTGCCACACTCCCTTGTACTGGATTGAGTTGGGTGAGCGACGCATTCTGGGTCCGGAATTGGTTTCTGAAACTGAAGATAAGGTCTGATTGATACGAGATCGACTGAAAGCAGCATCTGATAGGCAGAAGTCCTATGCTGACATGAGGAGAAAGGATATTGAGCATTCTGTTGGGGACTTAGTGTTTCTCAAGGTCTCGCCATGGAAGAAAGTTTTGAGGTTCAGTCTCAAAGGTAAGCTGAGCCCTCAGTTTATTGGGTCGTACCGTATTCTAAAATGAGTGGGGCCAGTCGCATATCAGTTGGAGCTTCTTCTGGAGTTTGATCGCATACATGATGTGCTCCACGTCTCGATGTTGAGACGCTACCACTCTGATCCCACGCATGTTGTTCCTATTGAGGACATTGAGGTTAGACCAGATCTAACATTTGAGGAGGAGCCGGTCCAGATCTTGAATCGAGACATTAAGGTTCCCCGAAGGAAGTCTATCCCCTTAGTGAAAGTGCTGTGGCGAAATTATAGCACTGATGAGGCCACTTGGGAGCCAGAGGAGTCGATGCGGCAGCAGTATCCTCACCTTTTCTGATCAGGTAAAATTTCGAGGGTGAAATTTTCTTTTAAGGGGGTAGAGTTGTAACGCCCTGATTTTCTTATTTCGGCTTTTGTAAAATTGACACACAACTGGTTATATGCTTCAGTGGTTAAGTGTTCTGGGTGTGTGTTAGAGGTTCCAAGTTCAAGCCTTGACTTGGGAAAATTTTGGTATTTTTATGAATAAAGCCCAAACTCTAGTTAGTAGACTTATAAGTAAAAGTGTGTAAGTAATTAGCAGAACGGGCCTACTGGTCTGGTGGTTAAGTGGAGTGTTGAGGTTAAGGAGGTCTTGGGTTCGAGTCTATGGGACGGCAATGGCTTTAATTTTTGCTCCTAGTTTTGGCTAGATTTGTGCCAATATGGGAGACTGGGTGGTGGTTTGTGAATAGAATTAGTGGGAGGAAAATTAGGAGAGGATCAGACTTTCTAAGCAGTGGTGTTTTCCAAAAATCCCTCTCTGCCAAAAATTGAGTATCCTCCCCTCTTATAGCCGATTCTTCCATCTTCCTTTTCCCCTTCCCCTTTTTGGTCATTCTTTCTCTCTTCCTCGCTACCATATTTTAATTTTGATCCTCTCTGTAGTCGCCTCGTGTCTGTGCAACACTCGTTTCTGCCTTATTTCGATAAGATGAGTAGCGTAGTTTTACTTTCGTTGTTGGCTTATACTGATATGCGTCATTAATGCTGGATAGGGGAAGATTCAGAGACTCGTAAATGCTGTTTGAACACTTAGGTTCGGGGGATTTCGGTGGCTTGATTGAAGGTAAGGTTTTGAGAGATATTGGGTTTATCATCTCGATTTAGTTTCATTTTAAACATTGATTTGGATGTTGGACTATCAATTCTTAGGTTTTGGAGTGCGCAGTGATCGTTTTAGCTTCAATCGAGACCAGGTGTGTACCCGGAAACACAGAAAATGAGGTTTCAGTGAAAGCCAAAAACCTTACTGTTGACGCCATATGGGCGTGTGGTCGCCTGTGTGGTAGGGCGTGTGCAAGACTGTAAGTCACCATACGACAGTGTGATCGACGGGCCCATCTGTGCGTGTGAGGGCCGAGTGAGGCCGTGTGCGACACACGGGCTCGACCAATTGGGCCGTGTGGACCACACGGGCGTGTGGGCCCACACGGGTGAACCACATAGGCGTGTGGAATTCTGGGCCAGGCCGTGTAAACCACACGGCCATAGCCAATTTGGGTCGTGTGGGCCACACGGGTGTGTGGGCCCACACGGGCGGGCCACATGGGCGTGTGAGCCCATTTTTTTGAAAAACTCTGTAAGGTTGCACGGGTCACCCAAGTCAACTGTGGACCTACCGTAGGGTCGGTAAGCAATCGTTAGACCCCTAAATAAGTGATCTGTCTGTCTGATTTCTGTACTAAGCATGTATACTGATATGAATATATGAGTTTTAATTGCATAACAGCATGTCATTCTTGTATGTTACATTGCATCGGGGTGGGTTGATTATGATTGGAGGAAGTATCTGAAAGGCTCTTAAGCCTGTTATCTGGCAGCTCAGCTGTAAATTTCTGATTATGTACCGCATTCAGTACAACATGGTGTGTAGGGCTGGGTGGGTTGATTTTATCCCCACATGGTGTGTAGGGTTGGATGGAGTTGGTGTGTAGAGGTTGGTGGGTAGGACTCTGTTTTTTGCATATTCTATTTGAAATGGGCTAAGGCCCTATAATATGTCTGAATCTGTATCTGAGTGGGCTAAGGTCCACACCGTTTCTGTAATGGGCCTAGACCCGAACTGTGGAAGTATGCTTTTTATCTGATAATTATTGTGTGTATGTTTTCTGTGGGGAGTACACATTGAGTTTGCGAAAACTCACCCTTTTCTGTTTAATCTGTTCAGGTAATCCCTAGTAGTAGACAGATCGGTGTGGCGGAGGACTTGGCAGTGACCACGGTTCTGGACATTTTATTATGGTTTTATTTTTAATTATGGTTTGGTCATATTTTGGTGATTTTTATGTAATAAGGCCTTTACGTTTATTTTTTATTTTTTATTTGGGATTTGTGATGTTTATGGTATTACAACTAGAAGTAGGAAAACTCGAGTTTTCAAAATAAACAAAGGTTTTATTAAAATACATACAAATTCGCAAATTATTTTAAAACTTTCCGTGAACGTATAATGTTTTGAAATTGGATACTGAATGAATGAATGACACGTTTTGACGGTAACCTAAGATATCGAAAATGGCTTTATGGTAATTACATTTTCTAAAGCACTATCATGTGACATCGCCAGATTCGGCCATAACGTCTAGGCCGGGTTTGGGGTGTTACAGTGGTACTGAATGAGATGATTAACTGGGATTTCTTTCAAACAAATTTTGAAAGAAATATGTTAGTAAACATTATTTAGACAAGAAGAAAAAGGAATTCCTTGAGTTGAAGCAAGGAAACAGGTCGATTGTCGACTACAAGTGAGAGTTTATTCAGCTCAGTAAATATGCTCGTGAGATTGTGTTGACTGAGGAAGAAATGTGTATTGGCTTTGAAGATGGCTTTGAAAATGTCGGTGGGTGCAATGGAATTATGTGATTTCGTAATTTTATCTGATCAGGCTCAGAAAATGGAAGAAATTTGCAATAACAAGAAACAGAACGAGATGAGAATCTGAGACTTCAATAAGTGAAATGCATCCAAAGTGTTTCCTACTCCCCCACTGAAGAAAATGAAATAATCTAATAGCTTTTTTTCAGCACCGACAAGGTCTTCTGGCAGAGATCGAATTAAACAAAGCAATGTGAAACCACTTACCACTTCAGTGGCTAGTGCTGGTAGTGTACAAAATGTGAATAGAGTTGAATACTGTAACGCCTCCAATTTGGGCCTAGTAGAATTGGGCCTATTGGGCCTTGGGCATGGGAGCATTTAAAATTTTTGAGAACAAGAGAACAGCACTAATGCAAGTTGGACCTATTAGGTGAGTCATTTTGGAAGGTTAGGGGGCTTCCATGAAGTCCTGGCTTCAAACCTGGGCTTTAGGAAAAACTTTGGTTTTATGTGAATAAAGCCCTGGAGGTAAGTAAGTAGGCTTTAAGAATAAATTGTGGAAAAAAAAAGACACAAAAGGAGTTGTGGTCTAGTGGCAAATGGCGCCACATGGGAGACAAGGAAGTGACGCCATAGAGGAAGCAAGGGGTCCAAGGTTCAAGTCTTGGCGCTTTCAATTCATTTTGTTTTTCTTTTAAATGAACTTAGACTTTGGCCCATAGGCTTATATTTAGTTGCGCATGTTCTAAGTCACAAAAGGAGCTTGTGTTGTGGTGGCATGTAGCGTCTGGAGCATAGGAGAGGGCAAGGGTTCGAATCTTATGTCAAGCAAGGGAGTGTTTATTTTGCGGATTGGACGGCCAGAGTTTGTGTTGGATTTAAACTCTGCTGAAGGGGGGATCCCACATCGGGAAGCTAACATGAGAGTAGGCGAGAAGCTGGCTTTAAATAGAGCAAACCATGAGGAGAGTAAGCACACCTTTCTTGGCTTATCCCTTTCGCTTTGTGGCATGCTCGTTTGGGTTAGGTGTTGGATCATTCATTGATCTGTATGCCGTTGGGTCACGGTGGTGGTGACTGAAGTTGATCGACACACCCATTGGGGGTCAAGGGTACGATCATTTTTGGCTTCTGCGCAGAACAGTGTTCGGAGCGCGGATTAATTCCAGATTCCTATCAGGTGTGTATTTACACTACTCTAGCTGTAGAGCGGCAAATGCCGAAATGCCGGTCACACGACTATGGTAGCCACACGAGCATGCGAGCGTACGTGTGGGAGCTTCGACGCGATAGTTGAGGCCCTCATGAGTGTTCTCATGGGTTTGGGCTGCCTTCGGCCAAGTGGGCCCATATGAATAAATTGTATGATTGTGTAGTAGATATTGGACTGGACTATGTGAATCTCATATCTGTGGCAAGATTTGGGCTAAATGGGCCACACGAGCATGTGGACCCATTTGGGCCAAGAATGGGCCCTAGGCCCATTCGTATCGTTATCTCTGTTTAGAATACCTTGGTTTACAAAATTACTGAAATACCCTTGGTTTAAAAAAATTACTGAAATACCATTGGTTTACAAAATTACTGAAATACCCTTGGTTTACAAAATTATTGAAACACCCTCCACTTGTAAAATTACCGAAGTACCCCTGGTTTGTTTACCGAAGTACCCCCGATTTGTTAAATCACCAAAATACCCTCAGTTTGCGAAATTACCAAACTACCATTGATTTGCAAAATTACCGAAACACCCCCGATTTGTAAATTACCAAAATACCCTCGATTAATGAAATTATCGAAATACCCTTAATTTGCGAAATTACCGAAATACCCTTGATTTGCAAAATTACCGAAATACCCCCGATTTATGAAATAATCGAAGTACCCTTGATGGGTAAATTATCGAAATACCCTTGATGGGTAAATTACCAAAATACCCTTGATGGGTAAATTACCGAAATACCTCAAGGGGTGAAATTACCGTTTTACCCCTAAATGACAAAATGACCGTTATGCCCTTAGTGGTAGTTTAAATGATGTTTATGTGATATTTAAAAAACTGTATATGATTGTGATACACCGCATACATGACATATTGCATTGGGTTGGGTTTTTCTGATTTAGAGGAAGTACTGTTATAGTGGCTCAGCCACATACACCGTTGTTATAGTGGCATTGCCACGTATTCTGGTTCTAGTGGCACAGCCACGTATACCGTTGTTAGCAGCTAGACTGCACCATTGGAGAGTTTGGCTGGGTGGGTCGACATGGTCCCCACATGGAGAGTTTGGTTGGTACGGGTGGAGAGTTTCGTTTGTATGGGTTGGGTTACATGTCCATTGCATTGTTATGATATAGGGCTACCGTAATAGGGGATTACACACTGAGTTTTCATAAACTCACCCCGTTTTTAACTGTGCAGGTAATCCTCAGCCTTAGACGGATCGGAGCTACGAGGGACTCGGAGAAGACCACACACTGCTTATGCTTGCTGTTTTGATTATTTTTAAACATTTTCTTTTGGGTTGTTATAAGGCCTCTCTAATTTTAACTTATTATTTTTGATATTTATTCATGATGTTTTCTAACTGCTAAAAGTGGGATACGATTTCCAAAACGATAAACTGACTTCAAAACACTACGTTTCCGCAACGTTTTCAAAATGCTTCTGCTACTCAATTTTTAAACACCACGTTTTCGTATATTTTTTATTTTAAATATGCTTCCGCAACAGTTAAAGTTTTAAAAGTTACGTTTGCAAGTGGTTAACAATTGCTTAAGTGTTTTGAGTTTTAACAAAGAGGCTTTAACTCTTAAACAAGTTTTAACAAACAAGAAACATGGTTTTGAAAAACACTTCCATGTGACACGTCAGGTTCGGGCCTAACTTCTAGGCCAGGTTTGGGGTGTTACATTTAATGGTATCAGAGCCAGGTTGCAAAACTCGACTGTGGATTGAATTTTCAAAATTGAATTTCTGAAAGTATTATTTCAAAAAGGTTTGAAAAGAGTTGAAGTTTTGAAATGTTGTATTGACTATTTTTTTGAAAGTGTGCTTCACCGAGTCTCCGGCGCCGAATCTGTAAGTTTTCTGAAAACCTTTATCTGTTGTTATGCAATAGGAAACACTGTGATTACCTAGATATTAGACCGTACTGAGATGCTTAAATTTAGATTTGTATTTATTCTGTGTGATGTTGTGAATATGGAAATTGTATTTGTATGATAACTATCTGCTCTAGTGACTATGGATTTTGGGTGTGCGTAAGAGGTAATGTTTTGGAATTAGAGTGCGTAGCGGAAGCGCGATGGTGTAGTTTGGGTTGTGCGACTATTCTGAGAGTTGGAAATTTCGAGGAAGAAATTTCTTTAAGGAGGGTAGAATTGTAACGCCCCGAATTTGGGCCTAGTAGAATTGGGCCTATTGGGACTTGGGCATGGGAGCGTTTAAAATTTTTGAGAACAAGAGAACGGCACTAATGCAAGTTGGACCTATTAGGTGAGTGATTTTGGAAGGTTAGGGGGCTTCCATGAAGTCTCGGGTTCAAACCTGGGCTTTAGGAAAAATTTTAGTTTTAGGTGAATAAAGCCCTGGGGGTAAGTAAGTAGGCTTTAAGAATAAATTGTGGGAAAAAAAAGACACAAAAGGAGTTGTGGTCTAGTGGCAAATGGCGCCACATGGGAGACAAGGAAGTGACGCCATAGAGGAAGCAAGGGGTCCAAGGTTCAAGTCTTGGCGTTTGCAATTCATTTTGTTTTTCTTTTAAATGAACTTAGACTTTGGCCCATAGGCTTATATTTAGTTGCGCATGTTCTAAGTCACAAAAAAGAGCTTGTGTTGTGGTGGCATGTAGCGTCTGGAGCTTAGGAGAGGGCAAGGGTTCGAATCTCATGTCAAGCAAGGGAGTGTTTATTTTGCAGATTGGACGGCCAGAGTTTATGTTGGATTTAAACTCTGCTGAAGGGGGGATCCCACATCGGGAAGCTAACATGAGAGTAGGCGAGAAGCTGGCTTTAAATAGAGCAAACCATGATGAGAGTAAACACACCTTTCTTGGCTTATCCCTTTCACTTTGTGGCGTGCTCGTTTGGGTTAGGCGTTCGATCATTCGTTGATCTGTATGTCGTTGGGTCGCGGTGGTGGTGACCGAATTTGATCGACACACCCCTTGGGGGTCAAGGGTGCGATCATTGTTGGCTTCTGCGCAGAACAGTGTTCGGAGCGCGGATTAATTCCAGATTCCTATCAGGTGTGTATTTCGCACTACTCTAGCTGTAGAGCGACAAATACCGAAATGCTGGTCACACGGCGATGGTAGCCACACGAGCGTGCGAGCGCATGTGTGGGAGCTTCGACGCGATAGTTGAGGCCCTCATGACTGTTCTCATGGGTTTAGGCTGCCTTGGGCCAAGTGGGCCCAAGGGCCCATATGAATAAATTGTATGATTGTGTAGTAGATATTGGACTGGACTATGTGAATCTCATATCAGTGGCTAGATTTGGGCTAAATGGGCCACACGAGCGTGTGGGCCCATTTGGGCCGAGAATGGGCCCTAGGCCCATTCACATCGTTATCTTTGTTTAGAATACCTTGGTTTACAAAATTACTGAAATACCCTGTGTTTACAAAATTACTGAAATACCCTTGGTTTACAAAATTACTAAAATACCCTTAGTTTACAAAATTACTGAAACACCCTCCACTTGTAAAATTACCGAAGTACCCCTAGTTTGTAAAATTACTGAAGTACCCCCGATTTGTAAAATTACCAAAATACCCTTAGTTTGTGAAATTACCAAAGTACCCCTGATTTGCAAAATTACCGGAACACCCCCGATTTGTAAATTACTGAAATACCCCCGATTAATGAAATTATCGAAATACCCTCAATTTATGAAATTACCGAAATACCCTTGATTTGTAAAATTATCGAAATACCCCCAATTTATGAAATTACCGAAATACCCTTGATGGGTAAATTATCGAAATACCCTTAATGGGTAAATTACCGAAATACCCTTGATGGGTAAATTATCGAAATACCCCCGAGGGGTGAAATTACTGTTTTACCTCTAAATGACATAATGACCGTCATACCCTTAGTGGTAGTTTAAATGATGTTTATGTGATATTTAAATAACTGTATATGATTGTGATACACCGCATACATGACATATTGCATTGGGTTGGGTTTTTCTGATTTGGAGGAAGTACCATTATAGTGGCTCAGCCACATACACCGTTGTTATAGTGGCATTGCCACGTATTCTGATTCTAGTGGCACAACCACATATACCATTGTTAGCAGCTAGACTGCACCATTGGAGAGTTTTACTGGGTGGGTCGACATGGTCCCCACATGGAGAGTTTGGTTGGTACGGGTGGAGAGTTTGGTTGGTATGGGTTGGGTTACATGTCCATTGCATTGTTATGATATAGGGCTTAGGCCCAGATTGTTACCGAATAGGGCTTAGGCCCAGACTGTTACCGTAATAGGGGATTACACACTGAGTTTTCATAAACTCATCCTGTTTTTAACTGTGCAGGTAATTTCAGCCTTAGACGGATCGGAGGTGCGAGGGACTCGGAGAAAACCACACACTGCTTATGCTTGCTGTTTTTATTATTTTTAAACATTTTCTTTTGGGTTGTTATAAGGCCTCTCTAATTTTAACTTATTATTTCTGATATTTATTTATGATGTTTTCTAACTGCTAAAAGTGGGATACGATTTCCAAAACGATAAACTGACTTCAAAACACTACGTTTCCGCAACGTTTTCAAAATGCTTCTGCTACTCAATTTTTAAACATCACGTTTTCGTATATTATTTATTTTAAATATGCTTCTGCAACAGATAAAGTTGTAAAAGTTACGTTTGCAAGTGGTTAACAATTACTTAAGTGTTTTGAGTTTTAACAAAGAGGCTTTAACTCTCAAACAAGTTTTAACAAACAAGAAACATGGTTTTGAAAAACACTTCCATGTGACACGCCAGGTTTGGGCCTAACTTCTAGGTTGGGTTTGGGGTGTTACAAATACGACCATTGTGGTCGGAATCATTTTGGGGTGTGCAGATTAAAAGACAGGTCGTGCTTCTTTTGCGGATGTCTAGATCATTATAAGAAAGATTGTCCGAATCGAATTGATTTGAATAGAGATCAAAATGTGAAACTTGTTGTTACTCCTACGAGTGGCAGACAGCCAGAAAATAGTAGCATGACTGGAGTTATTGCTTGTACCTTGTAACAGTCTATTTTTCAGTGTTGTCGAAAATAATGGTTTCGAGACCACAAGTTCGACGAATAAGTTCGTATTATTATTTAATATTTCGAGTCAATTATAATATTATATTGAGTTTTGGCTTAATATTTTATTTTTATAAATTGAAGGAATAAATAAATATAAGTGGTTCAGTTTTAAAAGTCAAGTGGTTTTTGAAAATGAGGTATTGGGATCCAATTTCTGTAATTTAAGGCCGTAAATTTTTAAGAGTTGTATTATAGGTGAATTGAAGTTTGGTCCAGTAATTTTGATGATTGGTTGCTTAATTAAGGTAAAAGGATTAAATTGTAAAAGAGGTAAAAGTTAATTGCTATATTTTTAAAATAGTAATGGGACCAAAATGGTAAATAAACCATGGTCAAAAAGTCCAAGCAGTGGTGGATATGATTAATCCACTAACTTTTGGGCTATTTGCTCATTTAATCCTAATTAGTTTAGGGTTAAATTGAAATTAAATTTATTTAGTTGGAATTTAATATAATTGAAGGACCAATTGTGGAATTAAACCCTCCTTGAATGGAAAAGTTACCATTGAGGTATTAGTGGACGGTTTAAGTGATGGAATTCATGAAATTTCAATTGTTTATAAAGGTTAATTTTATACATAGGAAAAAAGGTAAGTTAAAATTAAAGAATAACAAAATTAAAAAGGCATCATCATCTTTATTTATTTCATCTAAAAATCGAAACTCCATTGCTAAGGGGGAAGCAAGCTTTGGTCACTTAGGGTTCCTTGCGTGGGTAGGTAAACCTTGCTCGTTTTTAGTAATTTTATGTTTTCAAGCTCGTATTAGCTTGATCTTGCTAACCTGGGGACTAATTTGCAAAACTGCCAAATGTTATGAGTTATGCCATTGATGAGTTTTGTATGCTCTTGAAGTTTTATGAAAAATTATTTAGTTTGGTTGCTAGATAGGACTATTTTGTGGAGTAGTTTTTCATGATTTTAACGTTTTAGGACTAAATTGTTAAAGTAATAAAATTACGTGTACTTGATGTGATATAATTGCAATTATTGGCTATAGAGAGGCCCTATAGAGTTTGACTAAACTTGGTTTTGTTTAAAATTGGTTAAATTTCATATTTTGGGCTTAGGGACTAAATTACATGAAAGTAAAATAATGGGGGCTATTTTATAAAAATGTCAAAAAGAACTTAATTGCAAAAAATGAGTTAATTTTGCTGTGGAATTAGTGAATTGGATGAAATTATTATTTTAGATAAAGAACGAGTAAAAAATCGAGGAAGAGAAATGTAACGCGTAGGTTTGTGCAAGTGTACACAGTCGTTATCAAGTAATAAGTAAGTATCGAGTTATCGTCTCCACAGGATTGTATTTGTGCTAAGTCACTTAATTTGTAAAATTATATTAACAATTTAGTAAATAAAAACACAATATAGTTTAGAAGTGGTGATTAAAATATATTAAACTAAATGCAATGATCCCTAATGCAAATTATCCTAAGTATGCAAACTATATGAATGAAATAGATTTTAGTAAAATTAAACACAATTTGCAACAATTATAACATAAATAAACTAGGACAATTACTTTAATAAACTCAATTTTATCAACATGCTTAATAACATTCGAAAAAACATTCCATGGCAACTCGATCTTTCATGAGTTTGGAAACCATATTAGGTCCTTTAGGAATCCTTTACTTCGTAAATACACATTTTATTAATCCTTATTTACTAAGGGTTTCCTAGCATTCGTGTGAGGTAACAGGGACGTGTCAAGTTTGAATAGTTTAGTCACACAAATCTAAAAACTATGCAGATAACAGAGCTTGGTCAAAGTTGTTATGCAACCAACAATTTAATCGGGTCAGGATCTAAATTGAGCAAGCACATTTCAATTATGTGTCCATTAGCTGTCATCTGGTCAGGATCCCTAAGCTAATTAAGGTTCATTTCAATCACGTATGAATGAAATACAGACTTGATCTTAATTGAAAACATGATCGATTGAGGCACAAACATTATAAGCATGAATCAAATAAATATCATTTAATCAAAGCAATCATCCTAGCTTAAATAAAATTAAGCTAACATTGTTGTAAACAAGAATAAAGAACACATAGCAAACATCTTTAGATTAAATTAAAGAAAAGAAAGATTAAACCTAATTCAGAGTGGCTGTCACCCAGGACTCTGACTGACGAGGCTCCTTCGTTCCTTTGCTTTGCTCCTTTGCTGATGGCTCTCCAAGGTGGCCGACCAAGGGTTCTTTAAGGGGCTTAATTGCTAAAATATCTATGAAGAGATGATTCTATGCGTGGAAATAGAAAAGGCTAAGAGAATTTGGAGAGAAGAGAGAATGATGAATGATGAGAATGAATGAGGAATGATTGAGGGATGATGAATGAGGGAATGAGAGGGTCTTATTTATAGGTGTGGAGAGGGGGATTGTTTGCTAAAAATAGTGGATGTTAACCTCTTCAAATCTCCTCAAATTGTGGCCAGCCATGCTTAGTGGCTTTTGACTTGATTTGTGCTTGATTTTTAAGCAATTTTGGATGCCACAAAACTCAGGACTGAGACTCGGTCAATCGTAAATCTTCGGGCAAATCTCTAATTTCTTTAACACTGCAAGGACCTTGTGTAATTAAACCAAAGAATGGTTTAAATGGACAGCCATGTGTAGCCGAATATTGGGTTGACTTGGTCTCCAATTTGAACGGTTTTGTAATCCAGCAAAGCTATCAGACCTGTCCAGAATAAATCAACAAGTTAGAGGACTAAAGAATAAAAATTATCCAAATTAATTAATTAATTAAAACCCAAATTATTAATGAAATATTTTAAAATGAATTGTTAAATATAATTTTATATTTTATTATTTAATTTAATCATGCATGGCCCACTTTATGTCTTAAAAAAATATAATATATTCAAATTAATATAAAATAAGCCATTTATTGCATGAAAACTATATAATAAAGCATAAAATCACATTTTAATAATTTATATGTCCTAACTTCATATTTTCACATATTTTATTATTTTATTAAACAATTACTTAGTTTTAACAATGGATTTAAGCAAAAAGGTGATAAATTACATAGGAAAAATCTTATATATTTTTCCATTTACACAGCCCCAAACTTAAATCATTGCTCGTCCCGAGTAATGTTTATGCACAGCAAAAGGTCTTGCTAAGGCAAAATTGCTAATTGTGTAAGCTGCATCAATCTTTGTCCCATAATCATGCATTAATAACTTCATGCTTATCGATCTTCTTTATTAACAAGTAATTCATATGCAAACATTCCTTAAGATTATACTAAGCTTCAAAATATGCCAACATGAATCATAGTTTGCATGTATGTCACAGCCATAGATAACATTCTTCATTCAACATAATTTCCTATCAATCAAGCAAACAATCACAAGGCTTATTTATGATCTTCATATGTTGAACTCAAGACTTCCTCTCCACTAATGTAGGTGACATAATCATCAAATCAATATGTCTTATATAAGGTTGTAATGGGGCTTGGTTAAAGGTAGGGATTTTAAGAGATGGAACATTTCGGTTTTAAAAATCTTAACCTTTAACTTTGTCTTGGTTTTCTCGTAATACAACCTTTTTCTTTAAGTGAACCTTTAGAACACCCCTAAACTTATTTTGAACTCAAGCTTATACATTTTTCCTTTTTGGAGACTGAGCAAACTTTTCTTCGCTCTTTTCTTTTTTTCCTTTTTCTTATATAAGCATGAGCACATACATCTTTATGAAACGTTCCTCAAGTGTTGATTCCCAAGACAACTTTAGTTAAGATAGGTGCACAAAATTAGGATAACTTTAAAAAGATGGTAATTGGCTTATAATGTAGGTTCATTGCAAAAATAAAAAAATAAAAAAAATAGGCCTTTAAGCTCAAAATTAAAGTTTCAAGGGTCTAATATCATAGGGTTGGCTTGAAAAGGCTCAAACGGTCCAAAGAAATAGTGCCTATATCATTTTAGGTTTTTATGTCCCCTAGGATTTCGCCTCAAGAAAGTTACTAAGTCAATTCTAAAGATATAAACCTTCATGCATGTCTAATCTCAAAAGAAACTAAGTTTTCATGGAAAACAATACTAAGGCTAAGATCATACAAGCATTCCATTCTTCATGATAGCATACTTTCACTTAGATAAAATCATTATTCATACTTGCATACAAACTATCTCAGTAACAAAAAAAATATCTCCAAACATTCATTTATTAAAACATACTTATGAAAGAAATGATTGGAACATACTTGAATTTAAAATTTTGAGCAATTTATTTGCCTTACCCCCCAATTTAAAAAGAAGCAATGTCTCATTGCAAGAAAAAAATAATGAATGAAAACTGAACACCAGGTAGGGTTGTAAAGAAAGAGAGGTAAGTCATTGAGACTACTTAAATACCAAGTCTTCCCTAATACCCCAATCCTAGACATGTTCATTCCCATTACCACATCACTTAGTCTTATTCTTTCTAAAGAAGTGTTAAGTTTGTTCATGCTTGCTATGTTTTATTCTGCAGAAATTAAATCCTAATTATGAAAGAAATAAATTCCTAAAAACCTAAAAATAATTAAATAAATAACAAGACAAGAATCCCCCTTTTATTTTTCTCGACTCATTCCCTTGTCTTCTTTAGCTCCATCTCTCGCTTGCATCACGAGATCTTCCGTCCATGTCTCAAAGATAGCATCCGGGAACTCAAGAACAAAAGTATTAGAGATACTCTTAAAAGTATTTTGAATTGAGTCAGCTCTAATTTTTGCATATTTCCAGTAAGTTTGTTGTTGATTATGGACGAACTTGCACATATCCATCAAAATTGACAACTCCGATTTCCTTGAAGTACTTGCAGAAGTTGGCATGGGAGTTGTATATTCAGGTTCAACACTTAGCTTGACTGGTTCTTCTTCTAGCTCAACCCTTAGTTTAGGAATGTTCGGTTCCTTATCAGATTCTTCCTCTTCAGTGTCTGTAACTGAATTAGCTTCAGTTTCAAATCCATCTGTTGACTCTTCGATATCCAGCTCAGTTGACTCTTCTTGCTCGCCTTGATTCAGCTCATGCACCCTCTCTACTAATCTTTCAAGATTATAATTTGTAATGCACCCTTGAACATATCGCCTCTTCAGATTTGCTTGTGTTTTAACATGGGCCCTTAAGCAAAGTGAAGTGATTAATGATGGGAAATAAGCACTTCCTGCCTTCTTTTTAGCACAATCGTGAATCTCCTTGAGGATAATTTTCCCAACATTAATGGACTTTTCTGTCAAAATTGCATATAACAAAAGCATCCGTTCCATCGAGATGGTGAAACTATGTGAGATAGGCATAAAACTGTAGCGAACAAAATAAAACCATACATTTGCTACTGGTTTTAAGTATTCTCTTTGACAAGAATGACTCCCATACTTTCTTATAATCCATTGGGATCTCGGATTTGTCACAACATCAAGCACTTGTTAAAGAAAATCCCAATTGATATTGTTCATCATAGGGTAGTACTCATCTTCTTCAACATCAGGTAAATTAAACAAATCATTGATGGGTTTAGAAGTAAGAGGTACCTTTTTCTTTCGAACGATGACTTCAGTAGCATCTTGCGTAGTCAAACTAGCATAGAATTCTCAAACTAGTTCATCATTGGGAAGTGAACGAGCATCACAAAATTGTTCCCACTTGATAGCATTGATTTTCTTTCTAATCGGTATAGGAACAACCATCAAATCATTATTCTTCAAGTCAAAACCTTTTTTCGGCATCATAGGTTGATGCTTGAAGATTGAATCAAATCTCTCTTTCACTTCTTCATCGATCAAAATCAGGTTTTTAGGAGTAGTCTTTGAAGATTTGGTTCTTTGTGAGATATGGTATCTTTTCCCAAAAATTCGGCAAATTTTCTGCACAAGAGAGAAAAGAGAAATCGACAAAGTGGGTAGAACTTGGTATGGAAAAAATCTTACGACGGTAAAGATGGTACGGCGACGACGACAACGTGCTACAGCAACGGCGGGGTGCGGCGACGATAACAGTGTGCGACAGCAACGGCGGTGATTCGGCAATCTCTTTGTGGCGGCAATAGGGAATTTTCAACCGAAAGGGAAGAGAACTAAGGTTTCTTTTGGGATTTGAGGTTGACGCCACAAAAGGGAGATTTAAGGATTTTTCGGGTGTAAGCAAATTGCTTTGAGGGATATGAAAATTAGTAGAATGGAGAGGGGTTTATATCCGGAAAAATTAGGGCAACATGTAGCAAAAATTTAGCTACATTAGGGTTACTTGGGCGGCAAGCAATGGGTGTGACGGTAAGGCATGGATTTTTCCCTCCTTTTTGCTGTCTTGGGCCTCAAACTCAGACTGTATCTTAAAAAAAATTTAATTAGTACTTGGGCCAAATTTGACCCCCTTTATTAACATAAAAATTAAAATTTAAACAAAACAAATGAAACTTAAAAATTTTAAATCTTAATTAGAAAATTTCTTCTTAACAAATTAAATTAAATTAATTCCCAGGAAAGGTTGGAGGGGTCACTACGGTCCCGCTCAAGTTTCAATCTCCTTAGACAGAATTAATTAAATGTAATAAGTTAAGAAAATAAGTTCTAATTATTTATTTATTTACAAAATGAGTTCATGAAAAATTAAGGGTCTGTTAATTTGAACGAGGCTTGAACTCGCTCAACTTCACCATCCCAGTAGTGTTTGAGCAGTTGACCATTAACTTTAAACGTACCTCCGTAATTGTTGTATAATTCAATAGCTCCATAAGGATAAACTCAGTAGATGGTATATGGTCCTTTCCATCGGGATTTAAGCTTCCCAGGAAATAACTTCAACCTTGAATTAAACAACAAAACCTTCTGACCTTCTTTAAACTCGCGAGGTTGTATATGACTATCGTGCCATCTCTTTAATCTTTCTTTACACATTTTGGCATTCTCATAGGAAAACAACCCCAGCTCTTCCAACTCATCAAATTGTAACATCTTTCTCTCACCGGCTTGCTTAAGATCAAAGTTCAACTGTTTCAACGCCCAGCGAGCTTTATTCTCCAACTCTAATGGCAAATGACATGCCTTTCCAAAGACTAACCAATAAGGAGTCATTCCTAACGGTGCCTTAAATGTTGTTCGATAGGCCCATAATGCATCATCGAGCCTTCGAGACCAATCTTTTCTGCTAGGGTGAACTACCTTTTCAAGGATACCTTTGATTTCACGGTTAACTCTCTCAACTTGCCCATTAGACTGGAGGTGATAGGCAGTAGCAATCTTGTGCTTCACATCATATTTGTCAAGCAACCACTTAAGCCATTTGTTCACAAAGTGAGAACCTTTGAAACACCCCAAACCCGGCCCACGAGCCCAGACCGGATCTGGTATGTTCCTTGAGTAAAACGTTTCAAATTCATGTTTATTACTTTGGAAAATTTGGGTGGTTTTATAAAAAAAATGCCGAGTTGTTTTGGAGTTAATCTTTAATTCGAAAATCGTTTGTGTTTAGGTGTCTAAACATTTAAAATTTATTTTTAAGAAAAGTTGCTTAACTTTAAATGGATAAAAATTGTATCATAATAAAATAAATAAACATACATGCATAATCTTTTTATAGCTATGGCCTTATTACATCAAAGCAAAACCCGAAATAAATCCAAAATACTTAGAAATAAAAAGTCCAAAATGAAAATAAAGTCTGAGTTGAACATGGCCACCACTAAGCTCCTGCCGACCCGGTCCATTACTGAGTGTCACCTGAAAAATATCCCACAACGGGGTGAGTCAAACAAACTCAGTGTGTATAACCAACACCAATCCCAACGATTTTAGGCACATCAAATCATACACATATAACGAATATAAGTAATGATGCAATCCCGAACCCAAACCTAGATAACCATCCGCTACACATCACCCGTACCAACCATCACACCGTGGGGACTACTAAGTCGACCCTCCATCCGCTACACATCATCGAGGCGATCATTGCATTTACTTGCTCATCGCCTCTTATAAATTTTGTGGCATAGCCACCAGATAATGTGACAAAGTCACCAGATAGTAATTTGTGACATAAGTCACCACATTCAAATTTCGTGACATGAGTCACCACATTCAGATATTGTGGTATAAACCACCAGATCACTTCCCCTTTTCATATAACCCATATGGCCCATGTCATACAAAATATGCAATATCATGCCATATCTCTTATTTCACATTCGTTACAATTTCACATGTGTGTCATATTCAGTGTTCATAAACATTATTAACATAGTAGTAGTAGTATGTTAACGTACCTGAATACTCTGTACCATTGAATGATACCTTTGGCCATATTTTCATATTTCCATTAACACATACATAATAATAATACCATAGATCTATTAGGAATTAGTGTAGGGCTACACACCTGTTTACTATTGTATTCACTGAATCCCAAAAGTCTACCGAAACAGATTGAACTCTTCCTTAAAAATCAAATTTAGAATTGGCCAATCACTAACACTTAAAAATGGCCTTGGCCGAATATTGATACTCTCTTACCACGCGGATCTAAATACCAAAAATCGTCACTTGGCTTTGAAGATGTCGAAATCCTACATGGTACATGTTAGGGTCAGCCTATTGCACAAGATCTATGAAAATGGCCCTTGGCCGAATACCACACATGGCTTACCTTGGATCTTTGAAATCCCGAAGATCTCCTCCTTGTAGTCGACAATAATCAGAATCCCAAAACCCTCCTTCAGAGTTTCGGCCATAGAGCAACAATTTGGTTAAAGTCTTGATTTCGACAGCCAAAGAAAGAAAAAGAATAGTAAATCGACATAGAAGAGGTCCTTACCGAAAAAGAAAGACCAAAACGCAAATGGTCACCACCCTCCAAGGGATCGACAGGAAGATCCTGAAGTAGCGAACTTGGTTCAAATGAGAAAGATGATAGGATCTTGGTGCTTAGGAGTAATCGGTTTCAATGGGTGTCAATGAAGTGAACTTTCGGCTTAGGAAAGAATAGCAAAGGGTTATAGGTTCGGCTTTATGAACACTAGGGAGATTCGGCTTCAACAAGTGAAAGAGAGGGAGAGTATGAGGCTTTAGGGAGAATCGGCAATGATGGGATTTTGAGAGAGGGATATTCGGCTTTGGTCAATTGAAGAGAAAAGGAAGTAGAAAGCAAAGAAAGCAAATTGAATTCCTAAGGATTTTTGGCACAAATGAGAAAGATGAGAAGAGCATCAATTTTCGGTACACCTATCCTATTATCATCAAACCGAAAATGCCATCCTCCAATGCCCCATATTCGCCAACTCCTCTTCCCCTTATCAGCTTCCTTCTTTTTCTCCTATTTCTTCTCTTCTTTACCCAATTAAAATAATTTAAATAAAACAACAATTATCTCCTCCCTTTAGCCGAATTTTAAAAGGAATTTGACCACATCTAGTGCTCATCTCCTTAGTGTTTTAATGCCGTCCAACTCCCCTCTTAGCTTGACGCAAAAAGTAGCTCAAAATTGCTCCCTTGCTGCTCGAACCTAGGCCCCCTTGTACCGCTTGTGGCGTCACTTACTAGGGCTTTAAGTGGCGCCTCCTTGCCACTTTAACAAGCCCATTTTTGTGTCTAAATTCTCCTACAAATTCTCTTAAGGCCTATCGGGCTTAACTCTCTCTTTGAAACTTAAAATCAAATAATTTCTAAGGCATTTTCCTACACTCTAAAGTTCTCATGATTCACAAAAACACATCAAAACACGCATAGGCATACTAGCACATTCAATTTAGCAAAAATGAACAAGCCCTAAATCCCGGATATTACAGATTCGCTTTTTAAAATAATTTCGACCTCGAAATTACCCGGCCAAAATAAGTGAGGGCATTGTTGTCGCATTGCTTCTTCTGGCTCCCACGAAGCTTCTTCCGATCCATGATTACGCCATAACACTTTGACTAAAGGAACTGATTTCCTTCGTAATACCTTCACATCTCGTTCCAAGATCTGGATCGGCTCCTCCTCATAGGACAAATCTGGCCTTAGCTCCACCTCCTCAACTGGCACCACATGAGATGAATCCGATCGATAACGACGTAGCATAGAAACATGGAATACATCGTGCATCGGCTGCAATTCCGAAGGCAACTCTAACTAGTATGCCACTGGACCAACTCGCTTCAATACCCGATAAGGTCCTATAAACCTTGGACTTAATTTCCCTTTGCGACCAAATCTCATCACCTTCTTCCAAGGCGAAACCTTAAGAAACACTCGATCTCCCACAAAGAAATTCTATTTCCTTTCGCTTAAGATCCGCATACGACTTACGCACATCGGATGCCTCCTTTAATCGTGCCCGAATTAACTTAACCTTTTCTTCGGATTCTGCCACAATCTCTGGTCCCAAAACTTAACGTTCTCCTAATTCTGTCCAACACGTAGGAGTGCGACACTTTCGTCCATATAGCGCTTCATACGGTGCCATCCGAATACTGGCTTGATAGCTGTTATTATATGCAAATTCTGCTAAAGGCAAGTATTCTTCCCAACTTCCTCTAAAGTCTATTACACAGCCTCTCAACATATCTTCCAACACTTGGATCACTCGCCGATCAGTTGACCGTCTGACGTGGATGAAATGTCGTAGTGAAATCCAATCTGGTGCCTAAAGCTTGATGTAGTGCTTTCCGAACCGAGACGTAAACCTTGGATCTCTATCTGAGATAATCGACATTGGCACTCCATGCAACCTCACAATTTCTGCCACATATAACTTCGCCAACTTCACGTAAAGAATAGTCAACCCGCACTTGCAGTAAGAAATGCGCGGACTTTGTCAATCGATCCACTATCACCCATACCGAGTCCTTCTTAGTAGGCGTAAGGGAAGCCCACTAATGAAGTCCATGGTGATTCTCTCCCACTTCCACCTTTGGGAATCTTTATCGGCTGAAGCAACCCTGACGGAACTTGGTGTTCAGCCTTCACTTGCTGACACGTTAAACACTTCCCTACGAATTCTGTAACTTCCCTCTTAAGACCAGGCCACCAAAACTGTTCCCTTAGATCTCTATACATCTTACTACCTCCAGGATGCATAGCATAGGGGCTACTATGCGATTCCCGAAGAATCCTCTGCCTTAACTCCTTGTTCTTCGGCATACAGACCTTACCCTTGAAACACAATACTCCCTCGTCATTAATACTATAATCTTCCAACTCTCCACTCTGCACTTGCCGTAGCTTAGCACTTAGATCATCATCCATTAACTGACTTTCCTTCACCTCATTCAACCATGTCGGTTTAACTTGCAACTCTGCCAATAAACTTCCATCATCATACAAGCTAAGATGTGCAAACATTGCCCTCAGATCCGACACTACTTTCCGACTTAGGGCATCTGCCACTACATTCGCCTTGCCCGGATGATACTCTATAGAACAATCGTAGCCTTTCAATAACTCCACCCACCTTGCTGTCTCGAGTTCGGCTCTTTCTCGAGTCGTGAGATACTTAAGGCTCTTGTGGTGCAGTGTAGATCACCGACTTCTCCCCATAAAGATAATGCCTCCATACCTTAAGAGCAAAGACTACCGCCGCTAATTCCAAATCATGCGTCGGGTAGTTAACCTCATGCGACCTTAATTGCCGAGACGCATAGCGACTACTTTCCCATCTTGCATTAGGACACATCCTAATCCTGTGTGGGAAGCATCACAATACACCACAAAATCCTTTCCGCGCCTCAGTGAATCAAGACTGAGCTTGACCAAGACCCTCTTAAGCTTCTCAAAGCTCTCCTGTTGCCTATCTGTCCATACGAAAGGTACTTCCTTTCTCAACAATTTTGTCAAAGGTGCGGGTATTGATGAGAACCCTTCTACAAACCTTATACTGCAGTAGTAGCTTTGCCATTCCCAAGAAACTACGAACCTCCGCCACAGACTTAGGTGGTTTCCAATCCAACACTGCCTCAATCTTCCTAGGATCCACTCTTATCCCTTCTGCAGACACTACATGCCCTAAGAATGCGACCTCCTTCAGCCAAAATTCACACTTGCTAAATTTCGCATAAAGCTTCTTCTCCCTTAATACTTGCAACACAACCCGGAGATGCTCATCATGCTCCTCTTCAGACTTGGAATATACTAAGATGTCGTCTATGAACACAACGATGAACCTATCCAAGTAAGGTTGAAAAACCCGGTTCATCATATCCATGAACGCGGCTGGGGCGTTCGTCAATCCGAACGGCATTACTAAGAACTCATAATGCCCGTATCTTGTTCAAAAGGCTGTCTTATGGATATCTGCTTCCCTCACCTTAAGTTGATGATATCCGGACCTTAGATCTATCTTCGAGAATATCTGCCGCCCTTCAGCTTGATCGAACAAGTCGCCTATCCTTGGCAAATGGTACTTGTTCTTGATGGTCGACTTATTCAATCGACGATAATCTATGCACATACGCATAGTTCCATCCTTCTTCTTCACAAACAAGACCGGTGCTCCCCATAGAGATACACTGGGTCGGATAAACCCACGATCAAGCAACTCTTGGATTTGAGCCTTAAGCTCAACCAATTCCTTTGGTGCCATTCTCATGCGGGCGATTGACACAGAGAGCTGCTTCCTGTAGCAAGTCAATTCCAAACTCCACCTCCCTATCCGGGGGTATTCTAGGTAATTCCTCCGGAAAGACATCCACAAATTCCCTTACCGTTCTAACCCCTTCCACACTTGTTTCCTTAGTGTCCAAGGCACTGACCCACATCAGAAAAATCGGACATCCTTTCCTTACCATCTTCTCCACCTTAAGGGCGGATACTACATTCGACAAATAGTTCTGTCTTTCGCCTATCACCACAACTTCCTTATCATCGGGAGTTCTCAACGACATGCGTTTAGCGGCGCAATCTACATTCGCACGGTACTTCACTAACCAATCCATGCCTAAGATTAGATCAAATTCCCCGAATGGTAGTTCCACTAAGTCAGCTGGGAACTACGTCACCTGAACTTCTAAAGGCACTTCCTTAAAGAGTTTATCTACTATCACAGTCTGCCCTAAAGGACTAAGTACAGTCATCTTCCTTGGTACAGTCTCAAAGTTCACATGCAAAGTTTCGGATACTTCACTAGCAACATAGGAATGAGTTGACCCTATGTCTATCAAAGCAATAAAGGGTAACTCCGAAATAAGGAACGTACCCGTTATAACATCAGGTGCATCGCTGTCTTCCCTCCGACGAACCGCATATACCAGTCCTGGCTATCTAGCCTCAGCATTACCAACACCTCTGCCTGGTCTTCCACGTCCTCTTCCAAAGACCGCTTTCCTCCGCCAATCGACCACGACCACCCCGAAAGGTCTGCCCCCCTCTTCCAGCCTGATTAGAACCCTGACCTGTTGGTCGACTCCCGTCTATCTTAATAGGACAGTCCTTAATCATGTGTTCCTTAAACCCACACTTAAAGCATCCCCCTGTCTTCTTCCAACACTCTTCTAGGTGCCTCTTCCCACACTGATCACAAGTACGATACTGCCTTCCTATCACAACCTGCTGACCTCGCGGCCCATCAACTCTACGCCTCTTCTGCGCATTCCCAGATGAACCTGACGATCCAAACCCTCTCTTATGCCTGTTCCGATCTGTATTCTGCCTTACAGATTCTTTAACCCCTTCGGCTACCTTAGCCTTTTCCACCAACACTGCAAATTCCCGCTCTTGCTGCGGAGCTATCAACAACCTTAGATCATCCCTAAGTCCGTCCTCAAACCGGACACATCGTTCATGCTCCGTATCCACGATACCTCGAGCATACCGGCTCAACCTTAAGAATTCAGCCTCGTACTCCGCTACAGACTTGTTCCCTTGAACTAGCCCCAGAAATGCCTTCCTCTGAGCATCAGTATAACTAGTTCCAACATACTTCTTCTGATATGCCGCTTTAACATACTCCCAAGTGAGATTCTCAGCTGTAGCACCATCCCAAACTGTGAGCCACCACTGATATGCCTCATCGCGAAGTAGCGACACCATTCCCTTCAGCTTCTCTTCAGCAGTCAGATCCAGCTCATCCATAATTCGCTCTGTCGCTTCCATCCAATATTCAGCCGTACTAGGTGCCACACCAGATACGCCACGGAATTTTCAGCTCCATTTGCCCGGAGTCGCTCGGGTACAGATTTCCGAGCTCCCTCACCTCCACCAGCTCCAACCACCATCTCAAGAACCCGCAGCATCGCCTGCGATACTGCATCATCCCCCGTCTGATCTTGCTGCTCAATACCAACAACTGGTGGTGGGGGTGGTGGTACCTCATTTTCGGACCCTTGTCCAGACCTAACGGGATCCGATACAGTCATTCTGCCTCTACCACGTCCTCGAACATTACGACCACGTCCCCTAGAACTCATTTCTACGATTGCTTTTTAATCTGATTTAAGAAATTTTATGCATTAGTATTTGTTCCACTGATTATTCGCGAAGAAATTTTATGAAAAGGAGCTTAGTAGTAGTGCTTTCAATCATTACATGGTTTTCATTTCAAGTCTTCTATCCTAGTTCAGAGAAAGATGCACCTTCATTCAGTAGTATCTACTACACACATGGCCTTATTACATCAAAGCAAAACCCGAAATAAATCCAAAATACTTAGAAATAAAAAGTCCAAAATTAAAATAAAGTCTGAGTTGAACATGGCCACCACTAAGCTCATGCCGACCCGGTCCGTTACTAAGTGTCACCTGAAAAATATCCCACAACGGGGTGAGTCAAACAGACTCAGTGTGTATAACCAACACCAATCCCAACGATATTAGGCACATCAAATCATACTCATATAACGAATATAAGTAATGATGCAATCCCGAACCCAAACCTAGATAACCATCCGCTACACATCACCCGTACCAACCATCACACCGCGGGGACTACTAAGTCGACCCTCCATCCGCTACACATCATCGAAGGCAGCCACTGCATTTACTTGCTCATCGCCCTTATAAATTTTGTGGCATAGCCACGAGATAATGTGACAAAGTCACCAGATAGTAATTTTTGACATAAGTCACCACATTCAGATTTCGTGACATGAGTCACCACATTCAGATATTGTGGTATAAACCACCAGATCACTTCCCCTTTTCATATAACCCATATGCCCCATGTCATACAAAATATGCAATATCATGCCATATCTCTTATTTCACATTCGTTACAATTTCAAATGTGTGTCATATTCAGTGTTCATAAACATTATTAACATAGTAGTAGTAGTATGTTAACGTACCTGAATACTCTGTACCATTGAATGATAACTTTGGCCATATTTTCATATTTCCATTAACACATACATAATAATAATACCATAGATCTATTAGGAATTAGTGTAGGGCTACACACCTGGTTACTATTGTATTCACTGAATCCCGAAAGTCTACCGAAACAGATTGAACTCTTCCCTAAAAATCAAAGTTAGAATCGGCCAATCACTAACACTTAAAAATGGCCTTGGCCGAATATTGATACTCTCTTACCTTGCGGATCTAAATCCCGAAAATCATCACTTGGCTTTGAAGATGTCGGAATCCTACATGGTACATGTTAGGGTCAACCTATTGCACAAGATCTATGAAAATGGCCCTTGGCCGAATATCACACATGGCTTACCTTGGATCTTTGAAATCCCGAAGATCTCCTCCTTGTAGTCGACAATAATCAGAATCCCGAAACTCTCCTTCAGAGTTTCGGCCATAGAGCAACAATGTGGTTAAAGTCTTGATTTCGACAGCCAAAGAAAGAAAAAGAATAGTAAATCGACATAGAAGAGGTCCTTACCGAAAAAGAAAGACCAAAACGCAAATGGTCACCACCCTCCAAGGGATCGACAAGAAGATCCTGAAGTAGCGAACTTGGTTCAAATGAGAAAGATGATAGGATCTTGGTGCTTAGGAGTAATCGGTTTCAATGGGTGTCAATGAAGTGAACTTTTGGCTTAGGAAAGAATAGCAAAGGGTTATAGGTTCGGCTTTATGAACATTAGGGAGATTCGGCTTCAACAAGTGAAAGAGAGGGAGAGTATGAGGCTTTAGGGAGAATCGGCAATGATGGGATTTTGAGGGAGGGATATTCGGCTTTGGTCAATTGAAGAGAAAAGGAAGTAGAAAGCAAAGAAAGCAAATTGAATTCCTAAGGATTTTTGGCACAAATGAGAAAGATGAGAAGAGCATCAATTTTCGGTACACCTATCCTATTATCATCAAACCGAAAATGCCATCCTCCAATGCCCCATATTCGGCCAACTCCTCTTCCCCCTTATCAGCTTCCTTCTTTTTCTCCTATTTCTTCTCTTCTTTACCCAATTAAAATAATTTAAATAAAACAACAATTATCTCCTCCCTTTAGCCGAATTTTAAAAGGAATTTGACCACATCTAGTGCTCATCTCCTTAGTGTTTTAATGCCGTCCAACTCCCCTCTTAGCTTGACGCAAAAAGTAGCTCAAAATTGCTCCCCTTGCTGCTCGAACCTAGGCCCCCTTGTACTGCTTGTGGCGTCACTTACTAGGGCTTTAAGTGGCGCCTCCTTGCCACTTTAACAAGCCCATTTTTGTGTCTAAATTCTCCTACAAATTCTCTTAAGGCCTATCAGGCTTAACTCTCTCTTTGAAACTTAAAATCAAATAATTTCTAAGGCATTTTCCTACACTCTAAAGTCCTCATGATTCACAAAAACACATCAAAACACACATAGGCATACTAGCACATTCAATTTAGCAAAAATGCACAAGCCCTAAATCCCAGATATTACAACCTTCATCACTAATAATAGCTCTTGGTGTCCCAAATCGTGTAAACACATACTTATGTAGGAATCGCATGACTACCTTATCATCATTTGTAGGGTATGCTTCAGCTTCAACCCACTTGGATACATAGTCCACAGTAACTAAGATGTATTTGTTCCCATACGAAGAAGGAAACGGGCCTAAGAAGTCAATGCCCCATACATCAAATAATTCAATCTCCAAAATCTTTGTCAAGGGCATATCATTCCTCCTTGTTATATTTCCAGTCCTTTGGCATTTATCACAGTTCTTCACATAACCATAAGCATCTTTAAATAGCATAGGCCAAAAAGAAACCTGCTTGCAAAATCTTAGCTGTAGTACGTGAACCACCAAAGTGTCCCTCACTTGGAGATGAATGTCAATGATACAAGATTTCAGCAATCTTGCTTTCAGCTACACACTTCCAAGTTATATTATCTGCACATTGTTTAAACAAAAATGGATCCTCCCAAAAATAATACCGACTATCATGAAGGAATTTTTTCTTTGTTGGTATGTCATTTCTTGAGGAATTATTCCACATGCAAGATAATTGGCAAAATCAGTAAACTAGGGTATTTCATGAATTCGATTTACCTCAAATAAGTGTTCATCTGGGAAATTCTCGTTGATAGGCACACCTGATCGAGTTACCTCATCTTGCTCCAACCTCGACAAGTGATCAACTATTTGATTTTTGACCCCTTTTTGTCTTGGATATTAAGGTCAAAATCTTGGAGTAAAAGTACCCAACGAATTAGCCTCAATTTTGCATCTTTTTTCGTGAGCAAGTATTTAATGGCCGCATGGTTAGTAAATACTGCAACTTTGGTACCTATAAGATATGAGCAGAATTTTTGAAAAGTAAAAACTATAGCAAAGAGTTCCTTTTTGGTTACTGTATAATTGAGTTGGGCTCCCGTCAAAGTTCTACTTGCATAGTAAATAGGGTGAAACACTTTGTTTCTTCTTTGACCCATCACAGCTCCAACGGCATAGTCACTTGCATCGCACATCAACTCAAAAGGTGAGTTCCAATCAGGTGTAACGATTATTGGGGCTGAGATTAACCGCTTCTTTAAATATTCAAAAGCTTCCAAATATGCTTTGTTGAAAACAAACATTGTATCTTTCTCTAACAATAAACACAACGGTTTAGAAATTTTTGAGAAATCTTTGATAAACCTTCGGTAAAAACCGACATGGCCTGAGAAACTTCTGACTCCTTTCACATTAATTGGGGCCTATAATCTTTCAATTACATTGACCTTTTCTTTATCAACTTCAATTCCTCTCTTTGAGATCTTATGACCTAAGACAATCCTTTCGTTGACCATAAAATGGCATTTTTCCCAATTAAGGACAAGATTCGTCTCTTCGCATCTCTTCAGTACCTTATCCGAATTACTCAAACATATATCATAAGTGTCACCAAAAACTGAAAAATCATCCATGAAAACCTCAACAAAATTTTCAACCATATCAGTAAATATTACCATCATGCATCGTTGAAAAGTTGCAAGTGCATTGCATAAACCAAAAGGCATTTGCCTAAAAGCAAACGTACCGTATGGACAAGTAAAGGTTTTGGGCTACAACTATTTGGTTATATCTTGAATAGCCATCTAAAAAACAATAGAATGTATTACCTGCCAGTCGATCTAACATCTGATCCATAAAAGGCAACAAAAAATGGTCATTCCGAGTGGCTTTGTTCAACTTTTTGTAATCAATACAGATTCTCCAACCGGTAACAGTTCTCGTTGGAATTAACTTGTTACGCTCATTTTCAACAATTGTGATTCCACCTTTCTTCGGCACACACTGCACCAGACTTACCCACGAACTATCTGAAATAGGATAGATGATTCCTATATCTAACCATTTGATCACTTCCTTTCTCACAACTTCTTTCATAATAGGATTGAGCCTCCTTTGCACATCAATTTTAGCTCTTTCACCTTCTTCTAAAATTATTTTATGCATGCAAAAAGAAGGGTTTATACCTCGAATATCAGCTATGGTCCAACCAATTGCTTTCTTAAATTTCTTTAGCACAACAATTAGTTGCTCGTCTTGATCTTTCGTCAGTTCCACTGAAATAATCACAGGCAAAGTAAAACAATCACCTAAATAAACATATTTCAAATGGGAAGGAAGTACCTTTAGTTCGAGTTTAGGTGGTTCTTCAACTGACAACTTGGGTTGCACAAATTCTCTGACTTCTAACTCCAACGATTCAAACCGTGTGGATTGAATAATTTTTTTTTGGATTGGCTTCCATCAAAGCCATGTTTTCTTCACCTTCTTCATCCTCTAAAGGGTCAAGATCTAAGGCTTTATCCAATGGATCTTCTTCAAAATTGCTTTCTATAGAAACCAAGGTTTCTATCTTTTCTATAACTTAACACTCTTCTGCCGGATAGGGAAATTTCATTGCTTTAAGAGTGTTAAAAGTTACCTGATCGTCTTCAACTCGCATGGTGAGTTCACCTTTATGCACATCAATCAACGTTCTTCCCGTGGCTAAGAAAGGTCTCCCAAGGATGATCGGCACTTCCGTGTCTACTTCAAAATTTAAGACAATGAAATCAGTAGGAAAAATAAATTTATCGACTCTTACCAAAACATCCTCGATCTTTCCTTCGGGATATGCTAAAGATTAATTCGCTAGCTGAAGCGTCACAGTTGTAGGTCATACTTCACCTATCCCTAACATCTTGAAAATAGACTTAGGCATCAAGTTGATACTCGCTCCTAAGTCACATAAAGCTTTACCACAGTAATATTCACCAATGTTATAGGGTATAGTAAAGCTTCTGGGGTTTTTGAATTTCGGTGGCAGTTTGTTCTGCAGGAACACACTGCACTCCTTTGTCAAGGCAACAGTCTCATACTCACTCAGTCGTTTCTTCTTGGACAGTATATCCTTCATAAACTTCACATAATTCAGCATTTGTTCTAAATCCTCCACCAACGGAATATTGATGTGTAACTGCTTCAGAACATCCAAAAACTTCTTGAATTGCACCTCTTGTTTCTACTTGTGTTGCTGCAATATTTGTGGATATGGAGGTGATCAAACTTTCGGTTGAATCGGACAACTTTTCTGAGTAGGTAAATCTGTATCCCAAGAAGATGTTAAAATATCTGAATTCACTAAGTCGGGGTTTACCTTGTCAGACTTTACAGATTCTGATTCCTTTGGTGTAGGAATTTCAATAGCTGGTTGATTCTTCTCAACAGGCTTATCTTCGACATCAATCAATCGGGGTTCCAGAATTTTACCACTTCGCAATGCCACTGCCTTGATATGTTCTTTACCCGAATTTCTTGGATTCCCATATCGCTCGTCAAGGTTCCTTGTGGTCTATTATGAAGCTCCGTAGCTAACTAAACCATTTGGTTTTCAAAATTTTTCAGTGTTGCGGCTTGGCTTTGGATCAAAGCATCACTCTTTGCCATGTACGCTTTCATCAAGTTCTCCAAACTGTTTTATGCCTCAGCTTGAGGTGGTTTTGGAGCTTGCTGATTAAACCCTTGAGATTGGTTTGGTCTTTGCTGTAATAAGTTGTTGTTCGGTCCATTTCCTTGGTTGCTCCAAGAAAGGTTAGGATGATTACGCCATGAAGGATTGTAGAAATTAGACTGGGGTCCTTGTCCACTTGTAACAGCCCGATTTAGACCCTAGTCAAAATACTGGTTTCGAGACCACAAATTTGAGGTTGAAATAATATTTTAATGTTATTTTTGGTGTTGTTTATATGTGATATAGCCTGTGTGAAAATTTTGTGTGGTAATTTTATCGACTGTGTGCCGAATTAAGAGAAAGGACTTAATCGCGTAAAGTGTAAAAGCTATGTGCTGATTTCTAAGTACCTAAGTGTTGATGTCTTTTTAATGTGGAGGTCTAATGAGGCAATTAAACCAATATTTAGCTAGTGGGTGGTTATGGTAAATAATGACCTTGAAAACTATGTTTTATAATTTTATTATATAAGGTTAATATAGTAAATAGATTAATAATAAGATTAATAAACAACAAAAGGTTAAAAATAAAGCCATAGTTATCATCTTGTGTCGAAATTGAAGAAAAGAAAAGAAAGAAAATTGAGCTAGGGCATTCGGCTAGCCTTTGATTCAATTTAAGGTATGTTTTGACTTTGGTTTTTGATGATTTTTATGTTTTTAAGATTGTTGCTTAGTCCACTATCAAGCCCATGTTGTAATTTAAAGAATTGATGATGTTTATGAGATGTGCCATTGAAGAACATGTGAGATTTGTGATGTTAATTAGTGAAATATGAAAGCTTGGTGTTGGGTTAACATAGTTTGTATTTGAATTTTTGGTGAAATCAAGTTTTTTGGGCTAAATTGAGAAAAGTGTAAATTAAAGGACTAAAATGTGAAATAAATGAAATGTGTGGGTTTGTATGAATACAAAGGAAATTCGGCTAGACTTATGTGAAAGGAAATTATGTGAATTTGATGATTTTGTGAATTAGGGACTAAAGTGTCGAAATGTGAAAATGTGAGGGCCATTATGTAAAATGCCCTAAATATGTGTGTTTAAACTAAAATGAATGATTTGGTGATTGAATGGATTGAATTTGAATGTGTATAGACCAAGAGAGGAGAGGTTCGGATCGAGATCGAGGCAAAGACAAAGTGCTCGATTAATCGACCGTTTCAGTATTTTGACGTCCGAGGTAAGTTCGGACATAATATTTGTGTTTAGTTATGTTTGATGTTGTGAAATGAATGGTATGATAGTATTGAAATGCGAATGCCATGTGACGGCTTGAGTTATGTGGCACTAAGTGTGCGTATTCGGAAATGTGACCGAGATGATTAGCACTGTGTGTGCGAAATAATATAAGCTTCGGCTATGTGAGTGGCACTGTGTGTGCGATATCAATTTAAGATTGGTTTGATATGGATGCACTATGTGTGCGATGCTAATTAAGCTTCGGCTAACTATTTCGGCACTAAGTGTGCGATTGAATTGAGGAAGGGACGAAAGTTGATCGAAATGAAATAGTGAGTATTGAGTAGCAAATGTAATCGACAACTAAGTGTTGGCTAAGGTACGTTCGGAACCTATGTGGTTGATGAACCTATGAATGAGTTAAGTAAGGTTGATTGAATATATTAGTTTGGATGGTATGATATATGTGATTGTGAAATAATCTATGTGATGATTTGTTTTAGTATAATATATTATGTTACGAACTTACTAAGCTTTTGAAAACTTACTGTGTGATTGTTTCTCTGTTTTATAGTGTCAGTAGAGCTAGCTCGGATCCGGGGATCGTCAGCATTCTCTATCACACTATCGGCAGTCTATTTTGGTACTTTTGGAAAGATGTATATAGATGAAGTATGGCATGTATAGGCTAGAAGTTATGGTATGTTTTGGAAATGTTTAAATCCTTGCCATGTGATTTGGCTTGGAAGTTGAATGATGTTGAACCAATGAATTTGATGTGAGTTTGGTATATCTTATGATTATGTAGTTGATGAAAGATGTGGTTTGAAGATGAATTTTGATATGAATTACGTGATGCTTGAATTACATATGTTTTGAGATGTATAATTGTCACTTTGAATGGACTTAGTTGTGATGATAATGAGCATAGAGGTAGATGGTATAGTTGGTGGTTGAATAATGCATGAAATTGTAACACCCCTAACCCGTATCCGTCGCTGGGTTAGGGTTAAAGGCGTTACCGAACAGATCGAAAACATTTTCAGAAGTTCATACATTCATCCATCAATCTCAAACATAATGTCCCTTAATACGGTCAATGAGACCTAAAACATGCTTATAAACCGGGTCGGGACTAAACCGGAACACATACGACATTTCACAAAAATTTAAAACTATTCTAAGTTTCAGGGGTTACACGCCCGTGTAGGCAAGCCGTGTGCCTCCCACGGCTGCTGGACACCCCCGTGTGTCCTCCCCGTGGTTGAATCTGACCTCACATCCACAGCCACCAAGCACGCCCATGTGCCTTAGCCGTGGTCGAAACTAACTTCACATCCACGGCCACCAAGCACGCCCGTGTGCCTTGGCCGTGGTCGAATCTGACTTTACACCCACGGCCACTCAGCACCCGTGTGCTAAGGCCGTGTACTCTTGGGCCATATACTGAGTTTCTCACACGGCTACTAGACACGCCTGTGTGTCTTAGCCATGTGCTATTAGGCTAGCTACTGACTTAGCCCCACGGTCACTAGGCACGCCCGTGTGCCACAACCGTGTGACAATATAGGCCATTTGCAAGGCCAAAATGTCACCCAAAGGGTCATACCTACTAGTAAAATCATCATGACATCTCATGCCTATTTGACAACCAAAATCATACCAAAATAACCATCCAAATTACAAGGCTAAAACTCATCTCATCACAAGCATAATTCATTCTTTTGCTTAATCAAAACTTGACCATTTCATGCATCAACTAATCATACCAAAAACATACTTCATATATCACATACATTCAAGCAAATTCTCAACCCATAGTTAGCCAAATCACATGGCTAAGTTCATATAACAAACTCATATCAAATACTAGCCTATACATGACATATCAAGCTATATACATATCCAAAGTGTACCAAAAATGAGTTTACTAGTGTGATGACGATCCTTGACGGTCCCGAGCCTTCAATAGCTTTAACGAACCTATAAAATAGAGAAAACACACACACAGAGTAAGCTTTCCAAAATCTTAGTAAGTCATAAATACAAACAAACTTAACAACTATCACATATATACTTTGGTCCATGTACTTGACCATATTTATCACATTAATCAATTCAAAGTCCTATATAAACATAGCTCATTCATGCTTACTCTCACATATCATACTGTTATTCCAATATACATAATCATCATAGTATGATCACATATGTACTTACCTTATATACACACTTAGTGTATAAATCAACGTACCTGAAACGGATATACCATTCACTTAACCATTCGTATCACAGACTTCCCATTGAACTGATAGGAACCTAATAGGATACTCAGAAAGCTCGGAATAGTTGTACAATTCCAACGTCCCAGACGAGGTCTTACATGTACTCATATAATGATGCCACTGTCCCAGACAGGGTCTTATACGAATCAAAATGATGCCGATGTCCCAGACATGGTCTTACACGAAAAGATAATATCGATGCCAATGTCCCAGACGTGGTCTTACACAAAAAGATAATATCGATGCCAACGTCCCAGACGTGGTCTTACACGAATGTCAAATCAATGCTAACATCCCAAACGTGGTCTTATATGATAAAACTAAACAGATACCTATGTATTCCTAGGTTCGTACGGGACTTCTCAGACATTGTCGCTAAGTCGATCTTATCTCGGAAATCATTTGCATTACAACTCATAAGCATTTAATATCGAAAATAGGCATATGAATATGCTCAACTCAATACAATTACATTTATTTCCAATATGACTTACCTCATATTCGATTTATCGAAAATGGAAACGGCTACTCGGTTACTTTCACCTTCCCTCGGTCTAAGTCCTTTTTCCTCGGTTCTTGATCTATAAATATTCAAAATTAACTCTTTTATTCACTAACTCATTCAATTCAATCCAAGGACACAAATTTAGGGCTATTTGCAATTTAATCCTCACATTTGCGCAATTTATCAATTTAGTCCATTTTTCTCAAAACATCAAATTCAAAAAATTAATACATACACATGCTTAGCCGAATATTCATAAATATCATACAAGCCCATATTTTCCATCAAATTTGTAATTTAGTCCTTCAAATTACCATTTTCTCAATTTAGCCCTATTTAGCTAAATTCATCAAAATTCCAAGAACAAAGTATGTTCATCTAGCTCAAATCTTTCATTTAACACCATAAATCAACACAAAGCTCAACATAACATCAATGGCATTTCTCATGGACAACATCATTACACAAAATTTAGACATGGGCTTGATAGTAGACCAAGCAAGGATTGTAAAAACGTAAAAATTATCAAAAAGCATATCAAAATCATACCTTAAATTGAGCTTGTTATTGCCGAAACCTAGCTCAACTTTCTTCTTTTTTTTTCTTTCAATTTCGGCTAGAATGGATGAACACATCCACTATCATATTCATTTGTTTTACTTAAATTAACATAATTATTCATTTACTATTTTACCCATTTATTAAACATATATGACAAAATAATACTATGGCCTTTATGTCATTTAAACTCCCACTATCTTATAATTGGCTTAATTTACACATAAAACCTCCATACTTTTAAAGACATGGAAAATAGGTATCTTTTCATGAAGCATGCTAATTTTGCATTCAATGCAATTTAATCCTTTGCTCAAATTAAACACACAAACGGACAAATTAATTTACAGAAATTTACCACATACTTAGTCATATATCAACGGCACAGAATATATGAAACACCCCAAACCCGGCCCACGAACCCTGACCGGATCTGGTATGTTCCTGGAGTAAAACAGTTCAAAACTTGTTGGTTTATTGGAAAACTTTGGGTGATTTAGGAGGAAAATTTGGATTGGGTTCAAATTGAAAACATCGTTATTCTCGAAGATTAGGCTTTATTAAGACTTTATTGTTATATTTCAAAACCATAAGTTAAAGGAAAAAGTCGAGTTTTTAGAGTTTACTATTTAAATTGAAAATCATTTGTGTTAGGTGTTAAAACATTTAAAGATTTATTTTTAAGAAAAGTTTCTTAAACTTTAATTTGATAAAAATTGTATCATAATAAAATAAATAAAATGATTGCATAATCAGTTTATAGCTATGGCCTTATTACATTAAAACAAAACCCGAATAAATCCAAAATACTTAGAAATAAAAAGTCCAAAATTAAAATAAAGTCTGAGTTGAACATGGCCACCACTATGCTCCTGCCGACCCGGTCCGTTCGAGTGTCACACAAAATATCCCACAACGGGATGAGTCAAACAGACTCAGTGTGTATAACCAACACTAAGCCCCAACGATTCAGGCATATCATATCATATCATACGTATATATAACAGATAGAAATAATGATGCAAACCCGAACCCATACCTAGATAACCATCCTCTACACATCACCCGTACCAACCATCACACCGTGGGGACTACTAAGTTGACCCTCCATCCGCTACACATCATCGAAGCGATCACTGCATTTACTTGCTCATCACCCTTATAAATTTTGTGGCATAGCCACCAGACATTATTTTGTGACATAAGTCACCACATTCGCATTTCGTGACATGAGTCACCACATTCGAGATATTGTGGTATAAACCACCGGATCACTTCCCTTTCATATAACCCATATGCCCCATGTCACACAGAATATGCAATATCATGCCTTATGCCTTATTCCACATTCTTATCGATATTCACATATGTACCATATTCCAAATATTCATATCATAATATTATTCATATCATTTATGAACATAATGTTAAGGTTACTTACCTGAGTACTTTGTACCATCACATGGTACCTTTGCCCACTTTTCACATTATTATAAACACATATATTAAATTGATGCCATAAATCTATTAAGAGTTAGTGTGGGGTACACACCTGGTTTACTTAATGCTTTCACTGAAATCCCAAAAGTCTATCGAATCGGATTGTATTCTTCCCTAAACAGTCAAAGTTAGAATCGGCCACTCACATAATCACTAAATATGGCCTTGGCCGAATATGCTTATCCACTTACCTTGCGAATCTCAAATCCTGAAATTGATACCTAGTTGTGGTATCTGTCGAAATCACTATAGTCATATGTTAGGTCCAATTCTATTATTTTATCACAATAAGTGGCCTTCGGCGTAAGACCCCATTCGCTTACCTTAGATCCTGAAATCCCGAATGATCTCCTCCTCGTAGTCGACAACAACCAAATCCCGAATTCCTCCTTCAAAGTTTCGGCCAAAGTGCATTAATGGGATTAGTTCCTAGATTTCGGCTAAAAGAAAAAGGAATGAAAATCGAATAACATTTGATCTTACCCCTAATGATGAAATCGACTGCACCCTTGCTTGAAATCACAAAGAGATTCGACTATATAGGCTAGATGTTGATCAATAGGTTTCGGCTTATGGAGTTTAATGAACAATCGGCTATGGCTAGGAAAATTTACTTTTGGCTTTTGGAGAGTTGCGAAAAGAAGAATGAAGGTTAAGATTGGATGCGATCCAACTTTTGTGTCAAGGGGAGGGTTCGGCCAACATAAACAAAAAGAAAAGAAGAGAAGTGAAGAGGAGTTTGAACTTAGAGAGTTGCGGCACTGATGAGGGTGAAGAAGTTTCGGCTATAGCAAAAATAAAAGAGAAAAGAAGAAGATAATTAGGGAGGAAAAGTGCACAAGAAAAATGCCTAAACTTTACTATGCATATTAGGTTTTCCGCCCCTTTCCCATGATCGAATATTGACATCCAAAGTATCCCTTGGCCGGCCAACTCTCCTTCCCTTATCAGCTTCCTCCTTTTTCTCCTATTTCTTCTCTTCTTTACCCATTCAAAATAATTTAAATAAATCAACAATTATCTTCCTACCTTAGCCGAATTTTGAATGCATTTGACTTGATCAAATGCTCATCCATCAAGTGTCCCATTGCCGTCCACCACCACCTCATCCCTTGCTGCAAAATAAAACTCCCATTTGTGTCCCTTACTCGCTCGAACCTAAGCCCTTTTACACCGCTTGTGGCGTCACTTACTAAGGCTCTAAGTGGCGCATCCTTGCCACTTTAACAAGCTGATTCTTATGTCCAATTTCCCTTACAATTTCTCTTAAGGCCTATCAAGCTTAGCTCCTCTTTAAAACTTAAAATACAATATTTTCTAAGGCATTCACCTACACTCTGAAGTTCCCAAAATTCATAAAACACATTCAACACACACAGGCATGCTACTTCACATAATTAAGCAATAATGCACAAGCCCTAAATCCCGGATATTACAATATAATATTAAAATATTATACGGACTCAGATTTGTGGTCCTGAAACCACTATTCCGACTAGGGTATAAACCGGACTGTTACAGAAATGGTATGTTTGAATGCATTTAGAAGCATGAATTAGCATTGTATTGAAGCTTGATTATTAAACCTTGTGTGGGTAGCAAATTGGCATTGCAAATGGCCTATTTTGCATACATGGCTAAGAGACACAAGCGTGTGTCTCTGCCATGTGGTTTAAGGATCACTTCTAGGTGTGTGTGGATAGGGTAAACAGACGAGGCCCACGGCCGTGCATGGTGGCCGTGTGATCAAGTCAATAGCTAACCTATTAACACACGACCATGGCACACGGGCGTGTCTAATGACCGTGGGGATAAGTCAGTATGTATGCTCTGTTTTGGCACGGCCTGGACACATGGGTGTGTCTGGTAGCCGTGTGAGGCACACGGCCTGATTGCACGGGCGTGTGACCTTAACAGTATTGAAGAATGTTTAAAGTTTAGAAAACTTTCATAAGTGATCGGTTCAGTCCCGACCTAATTATAAAGCATGTGTAAGGTCTCATAGACCTCGATAAGGAACTATATGTTTGTGATTGAAGTTGTATGATTTATGATTGACTTTGTGTCATGAAATGAATGTAATTGTATCGATGGTTCGGTAATGCCTCTTAACCCTAGTCCGGCGACGATTACGGGTTAGGGGTGTTACACCACTCCTATTTTGATATTGGTTCCCCACATAGTACACTGACTCGGGATTTGATGGACAATTCTCAAAAGAATGACCTTCCCCACAGTACACACAAGAAACTACTTCAAACGGACTTGGTGGCTGAGCTACAAAATTATTAGCACTATTAGTGGTAAACTGTTTTAACATAGAGGAAATAGACGATACCTGAGCTGATAACGAAGTGAGGGCGTCAACTTCATGAACTCTGGCTATACGTCTTCTTGAAGCTGCTCGATTTATTGGCCATTGATAGTTATTACTCGCGATCCTCTCGATGATCTCATAAGCCTCATTATAAGACTTAGACAAAATTGCACCATTCGTAGAAGCATCTACCATCAATCTTGTATGTGCATTGAGACCATTATAGAATGTCTCCAACTGGATACAATGAGGAATCCCATGATGAGGACACTTACGAAGCAACTCCTTGAATCGCTCCCAAGCCTCATACAAAGAATTGTCATCCAATTGTTGGAAAGTTGTGATCTCGTTCCTCAACTTTGCGTTTTTTCTAGGTGGGAAATACTTAACCAAAAATCTCTCTGCTAATTCTTGCCATGTAGATATAGAACTTGGTGGCAACAAATTGAGCCATGATTGTGCTCGATCTTGCAATGAGTACGGAAACAACTTCAGCCTCAGTGCGTCTTCAGTCACACCAGCAATCTTAAATGAATCACTCACCTCCATAAACAATCGAAGGTGGAGATGTGGATCTTTCGTGGGCATACCACTGAATTGGCCCACTGTTTGTAGCATTTGAAACATCACTGGTTTCAATTCAAATTGGGTAGCCTCAGTATTTAGCCTTCTAATTCCTGGATTTAACTCACTGAAAAGTGGCACAGCATATTGCCTGATGCATCGATCCCTATCATCGGCAATGAGGACTGGATTTCGTACATGATCGGCTTCATTACCTTGGTCTTGATTCTGATTTCCAAGGTCCATCTCGACTTGTCTTTGAGCTGTTCATTCACGTCTTCTTTGTCTGAAAGTTCACTCAATTTCAGGGTCTACAGGGAGTAAATCGATAATCCGATCTATGCTCATAAACACTTGAAAGGAAAATAAAAAAAATTAAAATAATAAGTTAGTAATGTTAGGAATGAATCAAATTTAAAATAAATAATTTCACCAAAGAAATGACTATGGCAACAGTTGACAATCCTCGGCAATGGCGCCAAAAACTTGTAACGCGTAGGTTTGTGCAAGTGCACACAGTCGTTATACAGTAATAAGTAAGTATTGAGTTATCGTCTCCACAGGGATTTTATTTGTGCTAAGTCACTTAATTTGTAAAATTATATTAACAATTTAGTAAATAAAAACACAATATAGTTGAGAAGTGGTGATTAAAATATATTAAACTAAATGCAATAATCCCTAATGCAAATTATCCTAAGTATGCAAACTATAGATTCTAGTAAAATTAAACACAATTTGCAACAATTATAACATAAATAAACTAGGACAATTACTTTAATTAAACTCAATTTATTATCAACATGCTTAATAACATTCGGAAAAACATTCCACGGAAACTCGATCTTTCATGAGTTTGGAAACCACATTAGGTCCTTTCGAAATACTTTACTTAGTAAATACACATTTTACTTATCCTTATTTACAAAGGGTTTCTTAGAATTCGTGTAAGGTAACAGGGACATGTCAGGTTTGAAACAGTTTAATCACACAAATCTAAAAACTATGCAGATAACAGAGCTTGGTCAGAGTTGTTATTCAACCTACAATTTAATCGGGTGAGGATCTAAATTGAGCATGCACATTTCAATTATGTGTCCATTAGTCGTCGTCTGGTCAGGATCACTCAGCTAATTCAGGTGCATTTCAATCACGTATGAACGAAATACAGACTTGATTTTAATTGAAAACATGATCGATTGAGGCACAAACATTATAAGCATGAATCAAATAATTATTATTTAATCAAAGCAATCATCCTAGCTTAAATAAAATTAAGCTAACATTATTGTAAATAAGAACAAAGAACACATAGCAAACATCTTTAGATTAAGTTAAAGAAAAGAAAGATTAAACCCAATTCAGAGGGGCTGTCCCAAGACTTTGACTGACGAGGCTCTTTCATTCCTTTGCTTTGCTCCTTTGTTGATGGCTCTCCAAGGTGGCCGACCAAGGGTTCTTTAAGAGGCTTAGTTGCTAAAATCTATATGAAGAGATGATGCTAGGCGTGGAAATGGAAAAGGCTAAGAGAATTTGGAGGGAAGAGAGAATGATGAATGATGAGAATGAATGAGGAATGATTGAGGGATGATGAATGAGGGAATGAGAGGGTCTTATTTATAGGTGTGGAGAGGGGGATAGTTTGCTAAAAATAGTGGATTTTAACCTCTTCAAATCTCCTCAAATTGAGGCCGGCCATGCTTAGTGGCTTTTGACTTGATTTTTGCTTGATTTTTAAGCAATTTTGGATGCCAGACAACTCAGGACTGAGACTCGGTCAATCGTAAATCTTCGAGCAAATATCTAATTTCTTTAACACTGCAAGGACCTTGTGTATTTAAACCAAAGAATGGTTTAAATGGACAACCATATGTAGCCAAATATTGGGTTGACTTGGTCTCCAATTTGAACGGTTTTGTAATCCAGCAAAGCTATCAGACCTGTCCAGAATAAATCAACAAGTTAGAGGACCAAAGAATAAAAAATTATCCAAATTAATTAATTAATAAAAACCCAAATTATTAATGAAATATTTTAAAATGAATTATTAAAAATAATTTTATATTTTATTATTTATTTTAATCATGCATGGCCCACTTTATGTCTTAAAAAAATATAATATATTCAAATTAATATAAAATAAGCCATTTATAGCATGAAAACTATATAATAAAGCATAAAATCACATTTTAATAATTTCTATGTCCTAATTTCATATTTTCACTTATTTCATTAATTTATTAAACAATTACTTAGTTTTAACAATGGATTTAAGTAAAAAGGTGATAAATTACATAGGAAAAATCCTATATATTTTTCCGTTTACAAGAAACTTTTAGAATAGTCCCTGTACTTTGTCGTTGTTGCAATTTAGTGGGTGGCAACCCAAGCAGTTCTTCAGGAAAATTTCAGCATATTCTTTGAATATCAGTACTTGCTCAATTTTTTACTTCACCACTTTCGGATCAAGAACGTAGGCTAAATAAGGTTCACATCCCTTTTTAATCAAATTTTGAGCTGACAGTGCTGAAACTACATTTGTAGTACAATCGGCCCCATTTGCCCTAACACAAATAAATTCACCATTTGGACGCTTCAAACTAACTTGTTTCCTTCGGTAACTCACTATTGCATCATCCTTAGACAACCAGTCCATTCCCAAAATGAGATCGAAATCTCCAAAAGGTAACAATATAAAAATTGCAGGAAAATCGTAACCCTTGACTTTGAGTGGACACGATTTGCAAATCTGATTAACTAAAACACACTTACAGAATGGATTCATTTCTTTGATAGTATATTCAGTGGACTCAATAGCTAAATTCTTTTTATATACTAATGCAGTACATATATACGAGTGAGTCGATCCAGGATCAATCAGTGCATACACATTAATATCAAAAAGAGAAAAAGTACCAGCAATAACATCTGGGGTAGTAGCTTCCTCACGAGCTCTGATTGCATGGGCTCTAGCTAGTATTCTCACTTCAGATCATTCATTCACATCCTTATTCTTCCCCCGGCCAGAAGTAGTATTTCTACCATTTCCAGATCATCTACCTCTCTGTGAGGTTTCTTCAAGCTTGTTTATTTGGTTGCCAAAATAATTTTCCTTTTTGGACAATCACAAAAAAAATGATCAATAGATCCACAACGGAAACAAGCTACCAACTTTGATTGACACTCGCCAAAATGACTTTTGTTACAATCCTCGCGAGTAGGAACAGTTCTCTTAATATTTCTTACAGTTCCAACACTAGCCACTGGGGAATTAACAGATTTTTGGTGACTCATCCATGGAAATTTAGAAAAAGGGCGAGGACTAAATTGGAATTTGAAAAACATTTAATAAATTAAAAGATGAAAAGAAAATATCATCTTATTTTCTCATCTTCTTCAACCCAAAGTACATGGAAACCCTAGGAGAGAGAGAAGAAACATTCATGGCTTAATTGGGTAAGTTTCCTTGTCCCGTTTTTAGTAATTTTGATATTTTTGAACCGGGATAGCTTAATCTATCTATTTGGGGGATTAATTTGAAAAGTTATCAAGGTGTGAAATTTGGGTCATGGATGAATATGCTGAAAATTAGAAATTTATGGTAGAAAATGAAAGGTTGTTGATAGATAAACAACTTTTACAAAGTAATTTTTGATGAAAACATGATTTAGGGACTAAAATGTAAAATTGTGAAATTGAAGAAAAATGCTGATTTTTTATGAATACATGTGCTGTAAATTTTGTAATGGGATTTTGGTTAGGCTTGGAATAGGGAGTAAATTGCAAAAAATTCATTTTTCGAGCTTAGGGGCGAAATTGGAATTTATGGAAAAGTTAGGGGCAAAATGGTAATTTTTCCTAGGACGTAAATTGAGTCCAAATGAGTATGAAATATGAGAAATTGATGATTAAAAGCTATTTACATAGATCCAGACAACACAAATTTTAGGTTCGACCGAGGAAAAGAAAAGGTTTCGGATTAGTAGATTACTTACGCGAACAAGTGTCGAAGTAAGTTCGTGTAACTTAATCGAGCATGTAAATATGTTTAATTGAATGTTGTGTTTGTATGGAATGTGACTTATATTGATGTACATTATTGGAATGCTATAATGAAAAATTTAATATATGCTTGAAATGGTGAAAAAGTGTAACACCCCTAACTCGTATCTATTGCCGGAATAGGGTTAAAAGGCATTACCGATCAAATCATAACATATAACCTTCATTATTCATACATCATTAAAACATAATCAATCAATGTCATTAAGTCCCTTAATATGGTCTACGAGCCCTTAAACATGCATTGGGAAGGGGTTGGGACTAAACCGATCACATATGAAATTTTTCCAAAAACTTAACATTTTTCAAAACCACAGAGGTCACATGACACGGCCTCAGACACACCTGTGTGTCCAAGCCGTGGAAAAATAGGGCATGCATACTGACTTGTCCACACGGCCGAAGACACGCCCGTGTGCCTAACCCGTGGTTGACACTGATTTATTTCACACGGCCAGTCACACGCCCGTGTGTCTAGCCCGTATGCGAGTTTGACTTGTTTCGATTTGCAAACTTGAGAGACACGGTCGAGCCACAGACCTGTGTGCTCAATCGTGCAGGCAAATATAGGCAACTTGCAAGGCCAATTTGCCACCCACACTTTGAGTCACACCTACAAGCATTGCAATTTCATACTCCAAACACATCCAAAACATACCAAAACATGCACAATTTTTGCTCTTAACATCATCAACCATTTCATATTCAAATCTAATTCAAATATACCAATCCAAAGTATCATATTCATAACCAAACATGTAATCCATTCATCATTTAATCCTTACCAATTCATAGCAAGAAACATACTACCACCATATTACCATTTAACTAACTTATGCCAAAATGACCATTTGCATGAAACACATATACACATATGAACCATCCTTTACACATACCCAAAACATATATCAAAACCATCAACTACCAAGACATATCACATGGCAAGACTTATACACTTCAAAACATGCCATATTCACTAGCCTATACATGCCATATACAAAATATATACAACTTCCAAAAGTACCAAAATAGATAGCCGATAGTGTGATTGAGTCGCTGACGATCCCCGGATCCGAGCTAGCTTTAATGACACTGTAAAATAGAGAAATACTTTACACAGTAAGCTTAAAAGCTTAGTAAGTTCATCATATAATACATTTAATTTAACCATTTGAATTCAATATACAAAATAAACTATCAAATGGTTCTATTCACAATGATATGCAATCTCATTCATAGTTATTACTCACATAATCATCCATTTATCCATACACGATATCATCAACCACATAGGTTCCATACATATCTGTTCCAACACTTAGTTAACAATCACTTTTGCTAATCAATGCTCAATACCACATTTCGTCCAATCTTCATTTACCATTCGATTTACTCGCACACTTAGTACCAATTCTTTAGCCGAAGTTTTAATATCATCGCACACTTAGTGCCTTTACATTAAACTAAATCTAACTCGGTATCGCACACACAGTGCCAATCAATATAGTCGATGCTTTCTTTATTTCACACACATAGTGCCGTTCACCACCATTTCAATTCTATTTCGCACACTTAGTTCCACATCTATCAAATCCACATATAGTATTACTAATTCATCAACCACATATTCATTCACTCCATAACACATGAATATAATTTAAACAATTCGCATTATACACGAACTTACCTCGGACGTAGAAACATGATATAAGTCGATCAATCGAGCACTTTGTCTTTGCCTCGATCTCGATCTCGATCAAAATCTCTCTTTTCTTGATCTATATAATATTAAACTCAACTCATTCAATCACCAATTCATTCAATTTAATCCAAACACACATATTTAGGGCATTTTACAAATTAGCCCTCACATTTTCACATTTTGACATTTTAGTCCATATTTCATAAAATCATCAAATACACATAATTTCCATTTACCCATGCTTAGCCAAATTTTACCCTAGTTCAAATAAGCCCACATATTTCATTTATTTCACATTTTAGTCCTTCAATTTCTCATTTTCACAATTTAGCCCAAATTACTCAAATTCATCAAAAATTCAAAGACAAAATATGTTAATCTATCACATATCTTTCATATTTCATCATCAAATATCACAAAACTCAAGCATTCATCAATGGCACATCTCAAAATCATCATCAAATTCTAAAATTAAGACATGGGCTTGATAGAACACAAAGCAACGATCACAAAAACGTAAAAATTATCAAAAATTAAGCTCAAAACATACCTTGATTGAGCTATGCAAGTGCCAAACCCTAGATTAATCCTTTTCTTTTCTTTTCTTTCTATTTTTGGCCAAAGATGATGAGAAATGGCCTTTAATTTCTTTTATTTTAATTATAACAACATTAATATGCCATTTACCATATTACCCTTAATGAATTTTAATAATAACACCAAATGGCATGCCATTATCATCCGTTAACTATCTAATGGTTTAATAACAACATAAGGACCTTTCCTTTAATAAGCCATGGCAATTAAGCACTTTTAACAACTAGCACACAGCTTTTGCATTTTCTGCTATTAAATCCTTTTTTCTCAATTCGGCACACAATCGATAAAATTTTTACACAGGACTTTCACACATGCTTAATCACATATTATAAACATAGAAAATAATATTAAAATATTTTTCTAACCTTGGATTTGGGGTCCCGAAACCACTACTCCGACTAGGGTCTAAACCGGGCTATTATAAAAAGGGTTAAGTCCTGATTGAATATTGAATTCTGATAAATATATGTGCTTTATCGAAATGAATAAGGTCCTTCATTTGTTGCGGACGGGATTTAGCTCGTACGAGTAATCCTATTGACATTATTATAGAAAGGATTTAGCCTGAACGGGTAATCCTGATATAATACCTCTCGAGTATACGTTACGATTAGGGTTTAGCTTGGACTGGTAATCCTAATTGAGCTCTTTTGAGCATACATTATATAAAGGATTTAGCCTAGACTGGTAATCCTATTATACGATATGTGGCACGAGAGTGTGTTCCTTGATTAAGTGCCCTAATGGGTACTCTTGAAAAAGAATTGACGGGTTATTGAATCGTACACCTCGAGTGTACCACTTGAGCATCCATCATAATTTCAATGATTCAACGTATATAAAACTCTTGACATGGTATGAGAATTTTTAGCTGAAATGATAATGTCTAGAAAGAATATTGCATGATGAGCTCATCTATCCTTACTTGATGTATATGTAAAGTTTGTGACTAACATGGTTGATTGAATGTTTTTATTTAGGCAATTTTTCCAAGTTGATGGAAAACATGTTATTGTATGATTACATTTAATAAACAGGATAGGTAAGTTTAGTTTTCCTTTATACGAACTTACTAAGCTTGTAATGCTTACTCCATTTGATTTTCCCCTGTTTTATAGTGTTCGAAAGCTCGCGAAGGATGGAGATCATTGGAGCATCGTCACACTATCAACTAGCTTATTTTGGTATATGTAGTAAAATCATTTTAGTATAATGGCATGTATAGGACAACTTGGCCTTTAGTGGCTTGATAATGATGTTTGTAATCTAGCCATTGGAATGGCTAGTTATGGTTGTTTTGATATACTTGTAATGTCATGCTATGGTAGCTATATATATATGTAACGACCAGAATTTGGGCCTAGTAGAATTGGGCCCAATGGGCCTTGGGCAAAGGAGCGTTTAAAATTTTTGAGAACAAGAGAACGGCATTAATGCAAGTTGGACCTACTAGGTGAGTGATTTTGGAAGGTTAGGGGGCTTCTATGAAGTCCTGGGATCAAACTTTGGCTTTAGGGAAATTTTGGTTTTAGGTGAGAAAAACCTTGCGAGTTAGTAGGTAGGCTTTAAGAATAAAATGTGGAGAAAAATAGCACAAGTGGAGTGTGTGGTGTAGTGGCAAAGTGACGCCACTTAGGGGACAATGGAATGACGCCACAAGGAAGCAAGGGGGTCCTAGGTTCAAGCCTTAGCGCTGGCATTTCATTTTGATTTATTTTTAAGTGAACTTGGAATTTGGCCCATAGATTTGTATTTAGTTGCGCATGATTTTAGACACAAGAGGAGCTTGTGGCTTAGTGGCAAGTGGCTTGAATTGGCTGATGGGAGAGCTTGGGTTTGAATCTCATGACAAGCAAGGGAGTATTTATTTTGCTAAGTTGGGGTGGCAAGAGTTTGAGTTGGATTTAAACTCTGCTGACGGAGGGATCCCACATCGAAAAGATAGCAAGAGGGAAGGTGAGAGGCTGGCTATATATGGAGCTGTGTATGAAGAGAGGAAGATACCTTGGTGGGCGTTTTGGCACAGGAGTGGTCGGAGCGCGGGTTAGCACCAAATTCCTATCAGGTGTGTATTTCTCTCTACTCTAGTTGTAGAGCGGCAAATGCTGAAATGCCAGTCACACGACGATAGTAGCCACACGAGCATGCGAGCGCACGTGTGGGGGCTTCGACGCGATAGTTGAGGCCTCATGAGTATTCTTGTGGGTTTAGATTGTTGGGCCAAGTGGGCCCAATGGGCCCATGGGCCCATAAGAATAAATTGTATGATTATGTAGTAGATATTGAACTGGTTTATGTGAATCTCATATCTGTGGCTAGTTTTGGGCTAAATGGGCCACACGAGCGTGTGGGCCCGCCTGGGCCAAAATTGGGCTTTAGACCCAATCGTACCGTTTCGATCAAAAAGGGAACCTATGTCGCTCGAGGCGACAGTGGGCCTCTGAAAAGTCCGTTAGATGATGAATTACCGAAATACCCTAGGTGGGTAAATTACTGTTATGCCCTTAGGGGTTGTTTAGCATGATTGTGTGTAATTCTCACATCATCGTTTGTTTGATTAACAATAAGTATGTGAATTGTTTGAAAGTCGAAACATCGGCAACGACTGTTGAGTTACCCTTGGGGGGTATAAACGGAGATGCCAGGTTAGTTACCATCTGATTGTGTCATGTAAATACTTGATCATGGATATATGTATACTCTGACTGTTCGATTTACATTGACATACGTTGCATTCATTGCATTATGATTATATGTTGCATGGGATTGGGATATGATATTGATTAAAAGGGGCAGTGTATATCGGTGACTCTGTCACATTGTTTCGGTGGCTAGGCCACATATATCGGTGACTCTGTCACATTATATTGGCTTTGAGCAGCATGATTGTCAGCATGACTACCAATGAGGAGTGTAGCGGATGGAGGGTTGATTATAGAAATCCCCACAAGTGTGTTGAGGTTGGACATATGGAGCAGAGTGTAGAGGATGGAATACTAGGTTGGGCTGGGTTGCATTGTATTCACTATCTGATATGCCATGTTGTTAGGGCTACGGCCCAATTCGATGCGTATGGGCTTCGGCCAAATTTGTTACTGTGAGGGCTAAGGCCCAATGTGCTTCTGTGGCCTTAGGCCCAGATTTTGTTCGTAAGGGGATTTACACACTGAGTCCTCGTGACTCACCGTTCTGCTTAATTTTGCAGGTAACCCCTAGTTTGAGTATTTGGAGCCGAGGTGGACTCTGTGGTGGCCAAGCATTACTTCTTTCATAAACTCCGTTTTCTTTATCTAAACTTATTTTTAATTTGGGAATTTGTTATGTAATAAGCCCTCTGGGATTTTAATTTGGTTTTTAATTTAATGCGGTTATTCTATATATTATGAAATGTTAAATATGGAGTTTTTCTAAAAATATAAACAATCTTTTTTCCAAAATATTAACAAACGGATCACAAGCAATAAATAGTTAAACTCGGGATTTTCTTAGAACTACAAAGATTATTTTCAAAAGGTCAATATTCTGAAGTCCACTAGTTTCGGTTGTTTGTATCACAAAACAAGTTTTTGATAATTGGTGTTATTAACTACATTTTGCAAGAAAACCATTAAGTAAATTCTATTTTTAAATGGAACCAAATCTTCGGAATTTTCAAACGAACACAAGTTTCTTTAACAACCTTTCCATGTGACATGCCAGATCCGGTCGTAACGTCTAGGCCGGGTTTGGGGTGTTACAATATATGTTAAGTAGTTGATCAAATCATGTTTAACACATGGATTGAACTAAGGTAAGATAGTAAACATGTATGCATGCAATTATATGCCATGTTGAATGATGGAAATTGCTTAATTTGAATCCTTGAAATGGTTGGAATGTGTTTGGTATGTTTTAGTGCAGGAAAATGGTAAATTTGGGTGATAAGTGAGGCTAGAAAATGGCTTTATTTTGTCTACACAGGCATGTGTCTAGACCGTGTGTGACACATGGCTGAGTACATGGGCGTGTAGTTAGGCCGTTTGTCCCCTGCACCTTAATTTTGAGAAACATAATGCTAAGAATTGAGCACACGGGCAAAGACACGGGCGTGTGTCTCAGCCGTGTGTGCGACACGGCCTGGAACATGGGTGTGTGCCTTGGCCATGTAAAACATGCACCTAATTTTGAAAGAATTTAATTAACCACACGGCCTAGCACACGGGAGTGTGGCATGGCCGTGTGCACAAGTCAAAGAGTTACACAGGTTCGAACACGGCCTGCAGCACGGGCGTGTCCCAGGATCACACGGGCGTGTCCCCTGGACCACATGGGCGTGTGAGCCCTACACATTGGAAAATTTTTGAAACTTCAAAAAAAATTCTTAGAACTTTCGATTAAGTCCCGACTAGACTCTAATGCTCGTATTGGGCCTCGAGGGTCCATTTAAGAGACGTTACGAATGATTTCAAAATTGAGTAGTAACTTGCATGAATTATCTATAAATGTTTCTTAATGTTTTGGTAATGCTCTGTAACCCTGTTTTGGCAATGAATACAGGTTAGGGGTGTTACATTTAGTGGTATCAGAGCTGCGGTTTAGCCGATTCTTTGATTTGACGTAGCAAACACGAGTTTAACTATACATGCCATTATATAAATTATGATAGCGTGATGACTCCTGATTATTTTAAATGTGTTTTTCATATAGTAATGTCATCCAACTGTGCTAGAGTTGAATCCGAGGAAGCTGAGAGCAATACTTCAGCTTCAGTTCAAAGAGTTGCTTCTGCGTCTGGTAGTGAAAGGCCTGTGTCTGAGGGCCGATGTGAGGAGGCAAATCAATCCTTCTTTCAAATTATGAATGAATGGTTTACACAGTATCTGAGAACAAACCCCACTGTACAACGACCTCCCCCACTTGCTCCTCAACCGATTCCAGAGGTACCATAGGGTGCTGAAACCGCTAGAACTGGTAAGCCCCCGGTAGATAAAATTCGTAAATACAGGGGGGAGAATTTAGAGCTACCGTGGATGATGATCCGGAAAGGGCTGAGTTTTGGCTAGAAAATGCTATTCGGGTTTTTGATGAATTATCTAGTACGTCTGCTGAATGTCTGAAATGTGTGATATCGTTACTGAAAGATACAGCTTATCATTGGTGGAATACCATAACTTCAGTGGTACCGAGGGAGAATGTTACATGGGAATTCTTATAGGCTGAATTCAGGAAAAAGTATGTGAGTCAGAAATTTATGGATCAAAAAAAAGAAAGAATTTTTAGAGCTCAAGCAGGAAAATATGACTGTGCCTGAATATGAACGAGAATTTGTTCGGCTGAGTAAATATGCCAGAGAATGGGTCCAGTCTGAGGCCGAGATGTGTAAACGCTTTGAAGAGGGTTTAAATGAAGACATCAAATTATTGATCGAAATTCTCAAAATAAGGGAATTTGTGGTACTTGGCGAATGAGCACATAAAGTTGAAGAATTGAGTAAAGAGAAGAAACAAGCTAAAAGAAAGGCTCGGGTTTCTGGAAAAAGAACTATGAGTAAGTCACGATCATTTGCTTTTAAGAAATTAAAGAAGTATTATTATCGTGTTACCACCTCTATGGGATATTCTCGAAGAGAGCGGGACTCTTAACGTTCTAACCCGAGGTCTTCATCTCCATCTGTGACCTGTGTGGGTCGTGTCGGTAATCCCAAACTGAAATGTAAACATTGTAACAAATTTCATCATGGGGAATGTTAGTCTAGAAGTGGAGCTTGTTTAGGATATGGTTCACTTGACCATTTTCTCAGAGATTATTCGGCAAGAGTTGAAAAAGAAATAGAACCAGCTCCAAAGCCTAGTAATCCTGTTTCAAGAGGCAGACCACCCCGTCACCCCGAAAATGTTAGTGGTAGTCGAGGTACTACCAGGGATACAGTAGTTAGATCTGAGGCACGAGCACCTGCAAGAACATATGATATTTGTGCTAGAGAAGATGCCTCTGTGCCCGATGTCATTACTAGTACATTTTCTCTACTTGATACTGATATTACTGCTTTTATTGACCCTGGTTCCACACATTCATACATATGCACGAACTTAGTGACTGTTAAAAATTTACTTGTTGAATTCACTGAATTTGTGGTTAAAGTTTCAAACCCCTTGCGCCAGTGTGTTATGGTGGATAAAGTTTGTAAGAACTGTCCATTGATCGTAAATGTAACACCCCTCACCCATATTCAACGCCGGAATAGGGTTAAGGAGCATTACCGGACTTACAACTTAATTATACATACTATTAGCATACATTTCATCAATTCAAACATTCGTCAATCAACCTCAATCAATATGTCTCTAATACGAGCGTACGAGGCCCTATTCATGCATTGGAAGTGGTTCGGGACTAAACCGATAACCTTTAAAACAATTTGAGCACTTAGAAATTTTTTCTCCAAATCAGGGGACACACGCCCATGTGACCAGGCCGACACGACCGTGTCACAGGTCGTGTGGACATTCGAAATGGGATCACATGGCTGTGTCCAAGCCCATGTCCTACCCCGTGTCCAAACAAGTGAGCTTACTGACTTGGGTCACACGGCCAACCACACGCCCGTGTGTCTAGCCTGTGTGCCCTTTGTAGTGGCCACACACGCCCGTGTGCTAGGCCGTGTGCTAGGCCGTGCCAAACGTGTAGGGTAAACTGACTTATGCAACATGGCCAAGTCACACGCCCGTGTGCTGAGCCGTGTGCCAATTAGGGGGTATATTGACTTGTGCCACATGGCCGATCACACGCCCGTGTGTGAGATCGTGTGGAGCATACTGACTTCTTTTCAATTTCAACACCAGGGAACACAAGGCCGTGTAACATAACCGTGTGCCACACATGGCTGATACATACGCCCGTGTCTCTGCTCGTGTGGACAAAAATAGGCTATTTACTAAGCTAATTTGCCACCCAAATTTGCATGTACCTACAAAACTCAAATGGTAGCATTTCAAGATACAATAAGCAGCCAAATATCATCAACCAATATTCAATTCGTACCATTTAATTACTAACCATTCCAAACATGCATTATCATGTACCATTTCACAAGCATAAAACTTCTCAAATACCAATCCTTTACCATTCAAATTACCTAATATCATTAGGCATCATAAACCCAACTTCAAACACACAATATAAGTTATATACCATAATCAAAACAATACCATTGGCACATCTATATACATTATCAAATTCATTATCATAAGCCAACTCAAAAGGGCCAAAATACATATTCATCAAACATACCAAAATGACTCAAGCCTATACATGCCATATACCATATTTACACACTTCAAAAGTACCAAAATAGATGTCTGATAGTGCGGTGAAGTCTCTGACGATCCCTGATTTCAAGCTAGCTTCGATATACTATAAAACATAAAATAAAATAAACAAAGTAAGCTATAAAGCTTAGTAAGTTCGTATGTAAATATGAAATAATCTCATCATTCATTAAAATTTCTAAATAGATAACATAAATTGCATTTAAAGCATCATTCAATGAGTTAACATAAAGTTTAACCACATAGTAACTCATAAGCTCTCACCTTCTTTTAATTCGATACTCGAATAGTTTTTCGTACGTACCTGTACCGGTATTTATCTATTTCTCAACAATTCTCTTATCAAACCACTCCGGCTTATAAATTCTTACGAAAAAAATACATTGATTTTTTGATGCCATAGTCCAACTATGGTCTTACACATACATTGCCAAGGCCCTGTCGTGGTCTTACATTCACATGCCATAACCCGGTTATGGTCTTATTCTCTAATTTTCCATAGCCCAACTATGGTCTTATTTATCAACTCGTCTCATTTAAACCGTACAATTAATTTAAGATTTCCAAATTTAACTAATAGAATAAATAAAATCTTAATTCCATCCATCAATTAAACAAATGCACAATTAAGTTCAATTATACAAACTTACCTCGTGTGCGGAATGACAGAACGAACCGACTATTCAATTACTTTGCTTTTTCCCCGATCTAAGTCTGAATTCCTCTTTTCTTGATCTATAAGTAATCACAATCAACTTATTTATTCTTTTGTTTATTCAATTTAGTCCAAAACACACTTTAAAATACATTTACACTTTTGCCCCACATTTTTCATATTTTTCACAATTTAGTCCTTATTTCATAAAATCACAAATTCATAAAATTTAACTAAAACCCATGCTAGCCGAATTTCTCTAGTACTCATATTAGCCCATATTTCTCATTTATTCACACTTTTAACCACCGCATTTTAGATTTTCTCAATTTAATCCCTTTTTGACATTTTTATCAAAAATCACTTTCAAAAGCTATTAATCTAACATTAAACCTTCCAAATATATCATAAATCATCAAATTACTCAAGCATTCAACAATGGCAACATGATAAATCTTTAACAGTTGTGAAATCTAGGGTACGGGCTAGCTAGAATACGAAGCAACGATCTCAAAAACATAGAAATCATTAAAAACCGAGTCAAAATGACTTACCAATTTAACTTCCAAGTGACCGAACCCTAGATGAAACAATATGACTTCTTTTCTTTTGATAAATGGTTGAAGTTAAAAGATGGACACATTTTATGATTTTGTTTTTATTAATATTAACTTATTTCATAATTTACTAAATTAACCTTGGTTTAAAACATTAAAATTCACTTGTTTTATGTCCATAAATATCCATTACCTATAATAATGGTTTAATTACCATTTAAGGCCACCATATTTAAAAGCCAAAGCTATTTGACACCTTAAACTAATAGAACATGCATTTTACACTTTACGCGATTTAGTCCTTTTTATCAAATTAACTACTCAAACGATAAAATTTCTTAACGAAATTTTCACACAAACATATTTTCATGCCATGGACATTAAAATAATAATAAAATAAATATTTTTACTTTGGATTTGTGGTTTCAAAACCACCATTCTGATTTGACTAAAAACAGGTTGTTACAGTAAAAGGTTATTGCTTTTCGGCTGACTTGATGTTATTGCCATTCGATGAATTTGATGTGATTTTTGGAATGGATTGGTTAACCCAATATGATGAAGTGGTGAATTGTAAACAGAAATATATTGTATTGAAATGTCAAAGTGGTGAATTACTTCTCATTGAATCTGATAAAATGGATGGATTACCTAATGTGATTTCAGCAATATCAGCACGGAAATATGTCAGAAAGGGTTATGATGCTTATCTTGCATATGTGTTGGATACTAAAGTATCTGAGTCGAAGATTCAGTCAGTGCCGTTCATATGTGAATTTCTTGATGTATTCCCAAAAGAATTACCTAGTTTACCTCCGGATAGAGAAGTGGAATTTTCTATAGATCTTGTTCCGGGTAAAACACTTATATCCATAGCACCTTATAGGATGGCTCCTACTGAACTAAAAGAATTGAAAGCACAGTTGCAAGAATTGATTGACAGAGGTTTTGCTCAACCTAGTTTCTCACCTTGGGGTGTGCTGGCTCTGTTTGTAAAGAAGAAAGATGGATCGTTGAGGCTGTGCATTGATTACAAACAAATCAACAAAGTTACAATAAAGAACAAGTATCCATTGCCTCGTATTGATGACTTGTTTGACCAGTTAAAATGTGCCACTATATTTTCAAAGACTGATCTACGTTCTGGTTATTATCAACTACGGGTAAAAGATCCAGATGTATCCAAGACAACTTTTAGAACCAGGTATGGACACTATAAGTTTCTTGTGATGCCATTCAGTTAAACAAATGCACCTGCAGTGTTTATGGATCTAATGAACAAATTTTTTAGCCCATATTTAGACAGGTTTGTGGTGGTATTTATAGATGATATTTTGGTTTACTCTTGAGATGAAAATGAACATGCTAAGCATTTGAGGATAGTGTTGCAAACTCTGTGAGAGAAACAATTATATGCCAAATTCAGTAAATGTGAATTTTGGCTACGGGAAGTTAGTTTTCTTGGGCACATAGTATCTGTTGAAGGTGTCAGGGTAGAACTGAATAAAATTTCAGCCATTGTTAATTGGATGCCACCGAAGAATGTGTCTGAAGTCTGAAGTTTTCTAGGACTAGCTGGATATTATCAGAGGTTTGTAAAAAGTTTTTCAATGATAACTTCTCCGATGACTCGTTTACTACAGAAAGATGTAAAGTTTGAGTTGACTGATAAATGCCAGCAGAGTTTTGTCAGATTAAAGGCTTTATTAACAGAAGCACCAGTGTTAGTTCTGCCTGAATCGGGTAAGGAGTTTATGATTTACAGTGATGCATCGTTAAATGGTTTAGGTTGCGTTTTGATGCAAGAAGGTAAAGTAGTAGCCTATGCTTCAAGATTGCTAAAACCACATGAAAGAAACTACCCGATACATGATCTTGAATTGGCAGCCATTGTGTTCGTGTTGAAAATCTGACGACGTTACTTGTTTGGTGAAAAATGCCACATATTCACTGATCATAAAAGTTTGAAATATTTGATGTCACAGAAAGATTTGAATTTGAGACAGCATAGATGGCTTGAATTACTGAAATATTATGATCTTGTTATTGACTAACATCCGAGAAAAGCCAATGTAGTGGCAAATGCTTTGAGCAGAATCCTGCATACTTTGCAAGCAATGAACACCCGATTGTCATTATCTGATGATGGTTCAATCATAGCTGAGTTAAAACCTAGACCAATGTTTTTGCAGTAGATCTCTGAAGCTCAGAAAAATGATAGTAAGTTGCAAGCAAAACGGATACAAAGTGAATCGACTCCTGACTCAGTATTTCAAGTCGGGACCGATGGTTGTTTGTTATTCAGAGGCATAGTATGTGTACCGAAAAGTTCAGAACTAATACAGAATATTCTGATTGAAGCTCATAAGGGTAACATGTCTATTCATCCTGGTAGTAATAAGATGTACAGCGATCTAAAAAAGATGTACTAGTGGCCGAGAATGAAACGGGATATTTTTGAGTTTGTATCCAAATGTCTGATATGTCAGCAAGTAAAAGCTAAGCATCAGTTGCCTTCTAGACTATTACAGCCGGTTAAAATACTGGAATGGAAATGGGAAAAAATTACTATGGACTTTGTATCGGGATTACCCCTGTCTCCAAAGAAGAGAGATGCCATTTGGGTAGTTGTCGATCAGTTGACAAAGTCAGCACACTTTATTCCCGTACGTATGGACTTTTCCTTGGATAGATTGGCTGAATTATATGTTTCTAAGATTGTCAGATTGTATGGAGTTCCTGTCTCCATTATTTCAGATATAGACCATCGGTTTAAATCTCGATTTTTGAGCAAATTACAATAAGCTCTGGGTACTCAGTAACACTTTAGCACTGCATTTCATCCCCAGACAGATGGTCAATCTGAACGGGTGATACAGATCTTGGAAGTTATGCTTCGATGTTGTATACTTGAGTTTGAAGGTAACTAGGAAAGGTATTTGCCTTTGGTTGAATTTTCTTATAATAATAGTTATCATTCTAGCATTAAAACGGCATCGTATGAAGCCTTGTATGGACGCAAATGTAGAACTCCATTATATTAGACAGAACTCAGTGAGAAAAAGTTACACAGAGTTGACTTAGTCAGTGAAACCGAGGAAAAAGTGAAAGTAATTCGGGACAGTTTGAAAGTAGCCTCTGATCATCAAAAGTCCTATGCTGATCTTAAACGAAAAGAAATAGAATTTCAAGTCAGTGACAAGGTATTTTTTAAAAGTATCGCATTGGAAGAAAGTTCTCTAGTTTGGTCGTAAAATAAAATTGAGTCCACGATTCATTGGGCCATATGAGATTACAGAAAGAATTAGATCGGTTGCATATCGGTTAGTTTTACCACCAGAACTTGATCGGATTCATAATGTTTTTCATGTGTAGCGATCCGATCCTTCACATGTTATTTTTTCCGACAGAGGTAGAGATTCATCCTGATATGACATATAGTGAAGAACCAATCAAAATCTTAGCTCGGGAAACAAAACAGTTAAGAAATAAAATGGTAGCATAAGTAAAAGTTCTTTGGCAACGACATGGTATTGAAGAAGCTACTTGGGAATCAAAGTGTAACATCCCGATTTAGGGCCTAGTCAGAATAGTGGTTCGAGACCACAAATTCGAGGGTCATGAATGAGTTTTTGAGGCTTATAATATGTATGCATTCTAGTGTGAAAGTTTTATGAAGCAATTTTGTGAAATTGTGGTTGAATTGTCCAAAAGGACTAAATTGCAAAAGTTGCAAAATGTGTGTTTCTAGAAGCTATATGTGTGAAATAGCTTTAGATTATTAATTAGAGGTCCTTAAATAGCAATTTATCCAAATTCTAATTTTTGGACAAAAATGGGCATAGATAAGTTAAAATTGAAAGTTTATCAAAAAGGGCATTTTGGTCATTTATTAATTAAGTGATTAAAACAGGTGAAAAGATGATAGAAATTCATTCATCTTCTTCCCATAGCTGTCGAAAATTTGAGAAGCCATTGTTAGGGTTCTTTCAATTTTTCAAGCTTGCTAGTAATTGCTCCTAAGCCCGGTTTTTGATATTCTTCGTATTTTTGAAGTCCCGGTAGCATGAGTAAGCTATTTATAGCTATTTGGTGAGCTATCATGGATGTTCAAAAATGTACATATGTATGACATGCATGTATTTTGATGTTTTATGGAAGAATATAAAGGCTTGATGTAGTAGAAACATCTTTTGCTAAGTGATTTTCCATGAAAATGCATGTAGGGACTTAGTTGTGAAAATCTTAAGTTTGGTCATACATGGGTGATTTAGTGAGATTTGATGAATGCTTTAGTTGAGTAAGTGGTTCGGCTAAGCATGAAAGAGTAGAAAGTTGAATAAAAATCACTTTACGAGCCTTTTGGACTAAAGTGTAAATATGAGAAAGTGTAGAGGCAAAATAGTAATTTTGCTAAACTATGAGATGTGGGTCAATTTAGTCAATGTGTGTATTGAATAAGCTAATTTATTCATTATAGATCAAGAAAGACGAAGCCCGGATCGAAACCGAGGCAAAAGCAAGGTGGTGGACTAAATTGCACATTTCAATACTTTTGAGTATCGAGGTAAGTCTATGCATAAACAATGCATTCATACTTACAATTTGTTGATGATAGCTAGTGTGTAGCTAATTCGAGATTGATTTAGAACCTATGTGGTTCAAGTAGAATGAATGTAGTAGAAATGGTGAATGAATGTATGATCGAGAATGATTGGGAATCTATGTGGTTTAAGTAGACTTGTGCATGTGTTGTGATAATGCTAGATGGTAGGCTAAGTGCGATACCATCCTAATGCATATTGACGATGAGCTAGCTATGTGCGATGCTATTGTGAGGTATATCATCTAGTGAGCTATGTGCTGAATCAATACGAATACCATTGTGGTAGGCTAAGTGCGATACCACCTTATTAATCAAATGTGGTGTGCTAAGTGCGAAACCACCGAGATATTGGCTGTGTGGATTGACTGTGTGTATTAACTGTGTGGATGAGTAGTGTGGATTAGTTATGTAAACTAGCTGTGTGGATGAGCTATGTGGATAAGTTATGTGGATTGACTGTGTGGATGTATTACGATAAATAATGATGTGTTGTATATTACGTAAATGTGATATTGAATGCAGGGGTGCATTTCAATGGTTATGAGTATGTGACTCATGATGTGTTGGAAATGTGGTAAGGGATAGAAAGAGTAAGCATAGTTGTGAATTACTTGTTGGTATAATGCTAATAGTTGCTTAGCTTATACTATGTTGCTTAATTGTTTATGTGTAAACTTACTAAGCTCAAAGCTTACTCTCTTTCTTTTCCCTTGTCTCATAGATTAAAAGCGCTGAACCGAGATACGAGGATCATCAGAAGATAGCCCACATATCAGCACACTTTGGTACATGAAACTTAATGTTTTGTATATGGCATGTATAAGGGCTAGATAAGTTAGTAAATTTTGTTGTAAATGGCTAAGATGTGTTGGCCTATAGATGGATAGCCTATTTTGTATAATGCCATGGTTGTTGGCTATTACATTATATGAAAGAAAGATGTAGTTTTCTATGTGAAAATGCACTTCAATTTGAGTTGATTATGATGGTGTTAGATGAGTATATGTTGTGTATGTTAGAAGGGTGAAAAGAACTTGACACTTAGTCTTGTTCCTGACCATGTGGGTAGACACACGGGCGTGTGTCTAGACCATGTGTGACACACGGGCAGCCCACGGGCGTACGCTGTGGCCGTGCGTCCTCTGCATGTTAATATTTGAAAATGGAATAGACCACGGACTAGTCACACGGGCGTGTGCCTAGAGCGTGTGGGATTCATCAGTGTTGGCCACGGGCTAGCCACACGGGCATGTGTCTAGACTCTAGGCCGTGCGAGGGAAGTCAGTGTTCGCCACGGTTGGGGAGCACGGGCGTGCCATGGCCGTGGGGCATTTGGCAGAATGCTTGGGTTTTTAGGCATGGTCTGGGGACATGGGCGTGTGTGCTCATGCACGGGCGTGTCTAATCTTGCACGGGCATGTGAGACCTGTATAAAAGAAAAAAATTTATGGATCGTAAAAGTTCCGGATTAGTCTCGAGAGTCCTCATGTGTATGAGTGAGGCCTCGTAAGTCGAGAATGAGGTTATAACGAGTAATGACGTTGAGCCTAAGTGGCGATTAAGCGGTTTGAGTTCGCTAACGCCTCGGGCCCAGTTCCCAGCGTAAAACCCGGGTAAGGGTTGTTACACAAAGGATACTATGAGGAAGCAATATCCAAATCTTTTTACTGGTAAGATTTTCGAGGACAAAAATCCTTAAGGGGGGAGAGTTGTAACAGCCCATTTTTCAGTGAAATCAGAACAGTGGTTTCAGGACCACAAATTAGACCCGAAAATAAAGTTTATTTTTATTTTATTATATGGTCCATATTATGATAGACATTTCGTGTGAAAATTTTGATAAGAAAATTTTACCGATTATGTGCTTAATTACGGGAAGGACTAAATCGCATAAAATGCAAAAGTTAAATTCTAATAGCTAGAAGGATTAAATAGCTATGGAATTCAAAACTTGAGGTCCTTATATGGTAATTAGACCATTAAATAAAAGTATGTAAATTTTTGGTGACTCATCCATGGAAATTTAGAAAAAGGGCAAGGACTAAATTGGAATTTGAAAAACATTTAATTAATTAAAAGATGAAAAGAAAATATCATCTTATTTTCTCATCTTCTCCAACCTAAAATACATGGAAACCCTAGGAGAGAGAAAAGAAACTTTCATGGCTTAATTAGGTAAGTTTACTTGTCCCGTTTTTAGTAATTTTGATATTTTTGAAACTGAGATAGCTTAATCTATCTATTTGGGGGATTAATTTGAAAAGTTATCAAGGTATGAAATTTGGGTCATGGATGAATATGCTGAAAATTAGAAATTTATGGTAGAAAATGGAAGGTTTTTGATAGATAAACAACTTTTACAAAGTAATTTTTGATGAAAACATGATTTAGGGACTAAAATGTAAAATTGTGAAATTGAAGAAAAATGTTGAATTTTTATGAATACATGTGCTGTAAATTTTGTAATGGGATTTTGGTTAGGCTTGGAATAGGGAGTAAATTGCACAAACTTCATTTTCCGAGCTTAGGGACGAAATTGGAATTTATGGAAAAGTTAGGGGCAAAATGGTAATTTTTCCTAGGATGTAAATTGAGTCTAAATGAGTATGAAATATGAGAAATTGATTATTAAAATATTTTTATATAGATCCGGACAACACAAATTCTAGGTTAGACCGAGGAAAAGAAAAGGTTTTGGATTAGTAGATTACTTACGAGAACAAGTGTCGAGGTAAGTTCGTGTAACTTAATCGAGCATGTAACTATGTTTAATTGAATGTTGTGTTCGTATGGAATGTGACTTATATTGATGTACATTATTGGAATGCTATAATGAAAAATTGAATATCTACTTGAAATGGTGAAAAAGGGTTAAGTCCCAATTGAATATTGAATTCCGATGAATATATGTGCTTTCCCGAAATGAATAAGGTCCTGCATTTGTTGTGGGCGGGATTTAGCTCAAACGAGTAATCCTATTGACCTCATTATAGAAAGTATTTAGCCTGGACGGGTAATCTTGATATAATACCTTTCGAGTATACGTTACGATTAGGGTTTAGCCTTGACTGGTAATCCTCATTGAGCTCTTCTGAGCATACGTTATATAAGGGATTTAGCCTGGACTGGTAATCCTGTTATACGATATGTGGCTCGAGAGTGTGTTCCTTGATTAAGTGTCCTAATGGGTACTCATGAAAAAGAATTGACGGGTTATTGAATCGTACACCTCAAGTGTACCACTTAAGCATCCATTGAAATTCCAATGGTTCAACGGACATAAAACTCTTGACATGGTATGAAAATTTTGAGATGAAATGATAATTTCTAGAAAGAATATTGCATGACGAGCTCATCTATCCTTACTTGATGTATATGTACAGTTTGTGACTTACATGTTTGATTGAATGTTTGTATTTAGGCAATTTTGCCAAGTTGATGGAAAACATGTTATTGCATGCTTACATTTAATAAACAGGATCGATGAGTTTAGTTTTCCATTATATGAACTTACGAAGCATGTAATGCTGACTCCATTTTATTTTCCCCTGTTTTATAGTGTTCGGAAGCTCGCGAAGGTTGGAGATCATTGGAGCATCGTCACACTATCAACTAGCTTATTTTGGTATATGTAGTAAAATCATTTTGATATAATGGCATGTATAGGACAACTTGGCCTTTAGTGGCTTGATAATGATGTTTGTAATCTAGCCATTGGAATGGCTAGTTATGGTTGTTTTGATATACTTGTAATGTCACGCTAGGGTAGCTATATATATATGTTAAGTAGTTAATCAAATCATGTTTAACACATGGATTGAACCAAGGTAAGATAGTAAACATGTATGCATGCAATGATATGCCATGTTGAATGATGGAAATTGCTTAATTTGAATGCTTCAAATGGTTGGAATGTGTTTGGTATGTTTTAGTGTAGGAAAATGGTAAATTTGGGTGACAAATAAGGTTAGGAAATGACTTTATTTTTTCCACACAGGTAGACACACGGGCGTTTGTCAAGACCGTGTGTGACACACGGCCAGGTACATGGGCGTGTAGTTAGGCCGTGTGTCCCCTGCACCTTAATTTTGAGAAACAGAATGCTCAGAATTGAGCACACGGGTAGAGACACGGGCGTGTGTCTCAGCCTTGTGTCCGAAACGACCTAGAACATGGGCGTGTGCCTTGGCCGTGTGAAACCTGCACCTAATTTTGAAAGAATTTAATTAACCACACGGCCTAGCACACGGGCGTGTGGCATGGACGTGTGCACAAGTCAGAGAGTTACACGGGGTCGAACACGGCCTGCAGCACGGGCGTGTCCCAGGGTCACATGGGCGTGTCCCCTTGACCACACGGACGTGTGAACCCTGTACCTTGGAAAACTTTTGGAATTTCGCGAAAAAATTCTTAGAGGTTCCTAATGAGTCACGACTCAATTCTAATACTCGTATTGGGGCTTGAGGGTCCATTTAAGGGACATTTCAAATGATTTCGGAATTTGAATAGTAACTTGCATGAATTATCTGTCAATGTTTCTGAATGTTTCAGTAATACTCCGTAATCCTGTTAAAGCGACGGATATAGGTTAGAGGTGTTACAGATGGAGACATTTGGTTAGACTTAAACTACCCTTTTTTGTTAAAATCTCAAAATTTCAAATTTGATTGTCGTTTACTTTTGCAAATTTCTTCAATTTTCTACACTCGTTCAGAAAGATCTACAAATTCTTATAACTGTAATGCTACCACAAACATACGAATATCATCATTCAACCCATCTTCAAATCTAAAACAAATTTATTCTTTATTTGACCCTATATTACGGGCATATTTGCTTAGCTGCTTAAATTCCCGTTCATACTCAGCTACAGATTGAGTCCCTTGTTTTAATTCAAGAAATTCTTTCTTTTTCTTGTCAATAAACAATTGACTAACATAATTTTTCTTGAATTCAATCTGAAAGAACTCCCAATTAATGCGATCATTTGATTTCATCGTGCTCAAAGTGTCCCACCATAAGTACGCTTCGTCTTTTAACAACGACACAGCACATCTCAAACAATCTTCAAGAGTGCACATTAATTCCATGAAGAATCTCTTCATATTCATTAACCAGTACTCGGCTTTTGCAAGATTATCATCAACCTTGCGTCTAAATTATTCTGCTCCACATTTCCATATTTTATCCATGAACACTCGAGTAACTGACACAGGTACAGGATTTTGAGGACCCAGGGGTGCCAGAGGAGGAACAGTAGGGTGTGCAGGTTGCGGAGTTGAAGGACCCATTTGCTTAAATTCATTGAACCATTGGTTCATCATCTCAAGAAACACATTTCTCATTTCATCACCAAAGGACTATGGAATCGATACACTGTTACTTGCTTCAAGATTCAAAGCTTGAACAGTACATTCAACTTTGTTAACTACAGCCCTGATTCGACTCAGCTGACATTTTGAATCAATGAGGAAATACAATATTAGAGTGGATCAAAAGCATCACACTATCACAGGGTATATGTGACATGTATATACTAAACTCTACTCCGCTATGTTGTTCTTAGAATCGACTAAACCGTAGCTTTGATACCACTAAATGTAACACCCCTAATTCGTATTTGTCGCTGGATTAGAGTTTCAGAGTATTACCAAACAATTCCACATAATTTATATCAAAATATGACATTATTATCATTCAATATTAATTAACGAAAAATCATTAAGAACCTATTAAAAATATGCAATTTGGGCCTTATATCGGGCCTTTGAGGCCTAAAAATAGTTTAGAAACAATTCAGGACTAATTTGAAACAAAATAGAGGTTTTGAAAAAACGTTGCAATAATGTGAAAATAGGGGACACACAGCATAGTGGCCAAGCCGTGTGACATAGCTTAGGCCATGTAACACTAGAGCAAGGGACACAAAGTCGTGTCCCAGCCCGTGTCTTCACCCGTGTAACTCACTGAGTAGGATCACATAGACGTGTCACAAGCCGTGTAACTCTCTGATTTGCAAAACACAGTTGTGTGCCAGGCCGTGTAACTCACTGACTTAAAATACTACGAATTCACAAGTGACACACGGTCGTGTCTTCACCCGTGTAACTCACTGAGTAGGGTCACACGGCTATGTCACAGGCCATGTAACCTGTAACACCCCTTAACCCGTCTTCATCGCCAGACTAAGGTTATGAGGCATTACTAACAAAAACACAACTTAGAAATAATATTTCATAAGCTGAATATCAAATATATAACTTTTGTACACAAGCATTTAAAAACCAAAACATCTATGGATATAAAGAACAATTCATAGCATACCAAGTTCGCTTGCTTTATAATCAATCTAAAGAACATATACCAAACTTGAACACATATATCCATTAATAATTCACTTATTACGAATAATCTAATAGCATAATTATAATATGCACATTCCAAAATAAATTATTTACAAAGTTGAATAACTTCAACATTTTCATTACTTAAAAATTTGTCTAGACCAACCATCTCAAGAAAACAACCATGAAGCATGCTTTACAACAATTCGAATCGTGACCCAATACATATAAAGATTAACCCTCAAATGAAATTCAACCATTAACCTAATGCCAAAATACATAACTAAATTAACTCAAACATTAGTATCATAAACAAGCAATTATGTCGAATGCATATCACATATACTTGACTAAAAGAAATAGATCGTAGCCGAATTATTGAAATCAAACACACCATACACATGGCCAAAAACAAATAAAACCAACTTAAACAAAATGATTAAGCCATTTTTGCATGGCTATATATATATGTAAATAGAACATCTTTCAAACGTTTATATAGCCTATACATGCCTTTAATTCAAAAACAACTAGCTTCAAAGTACCAAAAGGGGATGATAGTGTGGTTGACTTCCCCAATGATCCTTTGAGCCCGTAGCTTGACCAAAATCTATAAAACGAACAGCGAACACACAAAGTAAGCTCACTAGCTTAGTAAGTCTCAAGCAAATATAACCGTAATGAACATACATGTAAGCATTGTAATTTCCAAGCTTATAATATTGAACGTAAATATTTCAATATGTAAAATGTACATAGCCGAATACTAGGGACACACTTGATTTAAATATTATCACTATGTCAACATGAACATGTACATTATCAAATCACATGAATATATTATATCGCATATTCCGAATCACATGAACCATCATTAGGCATCGATCTTCTATATCTACTTATACACATATGCAAAATACTTTCGACTCTTTCGCCATTGATCTTTTCCATTTTATAACCGAGTTCTCACTATGACATACATGTACATAACCCGATTTCACATATAAATAATATTCATACACATTAATGATAAGCTCAAAATTATAAAATAAAGTACTTATAGAATTGTTAATTTCATCACATCGTATTTAACTAAAACGATAAGAAATTAGCTCACTTCGTTCCTTACTAATAAAGTAGGCTAACTCTTACCTGAGCTGTTAACACATAGTACTATATATGACTCACCGTGTTTGATTCTCAGATTCTCCGTTTATAGCAAATCACCGGCATTAAGCCTGCTAGACCCGAAGTCTGAAGTTTGAACACCGACATTAAGCCTGCTAGGCAATAAGCCCGAAATAATTCACCGTCACAAGGCCTGCTAGGCTCGAAGCCCGATATAACTCACCGGCACAAGGCCTGGTAGGCTCGAAGCCCGAATTATTAACACTATTAACCATTCATATCACATTACTTAGTGCTAAATTCACAAACATTTCGTATACTTCGTATTTCTTTCACATATCAAACTGAACTTACTTTAAACAAAATAAAGTCAATCCAATAATACATACTACCACATTCGGCCATCACATGGATTTATACTTAAAATTATCAAATATTATCATTTAATATGTTCATAAATAATTCTTTGACATATACTTGCTTAAGGACTTACCTCGACTATCGACGGGCGACTTAAACCGGCTATTCAATAACCTTCGCATTCCCCCGATCAAAATCCGTTTTTCTTTGTTCTTGATCTAAACACATTAAAATTTAGCTCATTCAAGCACAATTCATCTCAATTTAGTCCCAAAACACAATAATGGGCAAATTACCATTTTACCCCTAATGTTTCACATTTTTACAATTTAGTCCTATTTGCACAAAACACAAAATACACAAAATTTCACTAAACCATACAAGGGCCGAATGTTCATAGGGACCTAAATAGTCCATTTATTTCATTTATTTTGCATTTTAACCCCCTCAAAAATTCATTTTTGCAATTTAGCCCAAATACTCAAATTTACCAAAAATCCTAAGACAAAACATATTAATCTAACATATATCTTTCCTAATTCATCAACTATCATCATAAAACTCATAAACTCATCAAGGGCATATTTCAAAATATTCACCAAAATAAAAAATTCAAGCATGGGTCTTAAAATATTCGAAGCAACGATCACAAAAACGTAAAAATTATCGAAAACCGAAATCAAACTAACCTTTAATTTTAGCTCACAAGTGCCGAATTTTGAAAGCTTAAAAACCTATATTTCTTCTTTACACATTCGGCTTCATGAACAAAAAGATGATAATGGTTTTTATTATGTTTTATTTAACATATATCATGACATTAATTAATTACCTATTTAACCTTATATCATAAAATTATGTAATATAAAACTTAAGGTTAATCTTGTCATATACCACCCACTAACTTGGAAATGGATTATTTACCCATTTAATACCTCATTTTAAAAATCCATTATCATTCTAGCACTTTACACTATAGTATGCAACTTTTTCACTTTACGCGATTTAGTCCTTTTTGTTAAATCGAACACACAAACGATTAAATTTTTCTACGAAACTTTCACACACAATAAATCACATATAATAAGCACAGAATATATCATTTAAAAATATTTTAGACTCGGATTCATGGTCCCAAAACCATCGTTCCGATTAAGGTCAAATTCGGACTGTTACAACTCTCCCCCCTTAGGGATTTTCGTCCCCAAAAATCTTACCGTTAAACAAAGTCGGATATTGTTGCCTCATTGAATCCTCAGGCTCCCACGTAGCCTCTTCAACTCTGTGCCGATTCCATAGTACTTTCACTAATGGAATTCTCTTGTTTCTCAACTCTTTCATTTCCCGAGCTAAAATACGGATTGGTTCTTCCTCATACGTTATATCGAATCGGATTTCAATCTCAGACGGAGCGATTACATGTGACGGATCTGATCTATATCTACGAAGCATCGAAACGTGAAATACGTTGTGTATCTTTTCTAATTCAGAGGGCAACTTCAATCTATAAGCAACAGGCCAATACGTTCGATGATCTCGTACGGTCCGATGAACCTCAGACTTAGTTTGCCTTTCCGACCAAATCAGAGTGCCTTCTTCCACGGAGAAACTTTCAAGAATACCCGATCTCTGACCTGAAACTCAATATCTTTGCGCTTCGAATCAGCATAGGACTTTTGACGATCCGAGGCAGCTTTCAAACTAACTCTGATCACAGCCACTTTCTGTTCAGTCTCTTTAATCAAATCAACTCCGTGTATCTTGCTTTCACCAAGCTCAGTCCAATACAATGGTGTACGACATTTGCGACCATAAAGAGCTTCGTAAGGTGCCATTTTGATACTTGATTGAAAACTGTTATTATAAGCAAATTTGATCAAAGGTAAGTATCTTTCCCACGTACCTTCAAACTCGAGGACGCAACATCTCAACATGTCCTCAAGTATCTGAATGGTTCGTTCAGACTGACCGTCTATCTGCTGATGAAAGGCTGTGCTAAAGTGGAGTTTAGTACCTAAAGCATCTTGCAACTTCTTCCAAAACCGCGATGTGAATCTCGGGTCTCTATCTAAAACAATAGAACTCTGCAGACCATGTAATCTCACAATTTGAGATACATACAACTCAGCAAGTTTATCGAGCGAATAGTCTGTACGAACTGGCACAAAGTGAGCTGATTTGGTCGGTCTATCTACTATAACCCAGACTGCATCTTTCTTGCTCGGTGTCATAGGCAAACCGGATACAAAATCCATAGCGATTCTATCCCATTTCCATTCAGGTATCATGATTGGCTGAAGTAATCCAGAAGGCACTTGATGCTCGGCTTTTACTTGCTGACAAATTAAACACTTTGAAACAAATTCAGATATATCCCGCTTCATGCCAGGCCACTAATAGAACTGTTTCACATCATTATACATTTTCGTACTACCCGGATGTATCGATAGTCGACTACTATAAGCCTCGTCCAAAATCATCTGAATCAAATTCATATTCCTCGAAACACATATTCGGCCTTTGAAGTTCAAGCAATCATTTACATCGATTCGAAACTCTGACTCTGCATCATTTTCACACTGAACTCGTCTAGCAATCATATCTTTGTCAATTTTCTATGCATCACAAATTTGCTGAAAAAACATCGGTCTTGCTTTCAACTCGGCTATGATCGAACCATCACCAGACATAACCATATGTGCGTTCAACGCACGAAGAGCAAACAATGATTTTTGACTTAATGCATCTGCGACAACATTAGCTTTCCCCAGATGGTAGTCAATCACTAATTCATAGTCTTTCAGCAGCTCTAACCATCTGCATTTTCTCAAGTTCAAATCTTTCTGAGTCATCAAATACTTCAGACTTTTGTGATCTGAGTAAACATGACATTTCTCACCGAATAAGTAGTGACGCCAAATTTTCAATGCGAAAACGATGGCTGCTAATTCCAGATCGTGAGTCGGATAATTTCTTTCGTGAGGCTTCAATTGTCTCGAAGCGTAGGCTATGACTTTGCCTTCCTGCATCAAAACTCAACCCAAACCATTCAAAGAAGCATCACTATAAACAATAAATTCTTTACCCGATTCAGGCTGAGCTAACACTGGAGCTTCGGTCAAAAGGGCTTTCAACTGATCGAAACTTTTCTGACACTTTTCTGACCACTCAAACTTGACATCTTTCTGTAATAACTTTGTCAAAGGTGTAGCTATCATAGAAAAACCTTTCACAAACTATCTGTAGTATCCCGTAAGTCCCAGAAAACTTCAAATTTCAGAAACATTCTTTGGTGGTTTCCAATCAAGTATAGCCGATATTTTGTTCGGATCAACCTGAATACCTGATGCTGAAATGACGTGACCCAAAAAGCTGACTTCCTTCATCCAGAATTCAGACTTACTAAACTTTGCATACAACTGTTGATCTCGTAAAGTTTGTAGCAAAGTTTGTAGCACCAATCTCAAATGCTCGGCATGCTCGGTTTCATCTCTGGAGTAGATCAGATATCATCTATAAATACTACCACAAACCGATCCAAATACTGTCTGAAAACTCGATTTCATCAAATCCATAAAAACAGCAGGTGCATTAGTAAGTCCAAAAGGCATGACTAGGAACTCAAAATGTCCGTACCTCGCTCGAATGCGCCTTTGGCACATCGTAATATCGACTCATGAATCGATAATAGCCCGATCTTAAATCAATCTTCGAAAACACTGAAGCCCCTTTCAACTGATCAAACAAGTCATCAATCCGAGGCAACGGGTATTTATTAGTTGCCGATAATCAATACACATTCGCATAGTTCCATCTTTCTTTTTCACAAATAGAACTGGTGCACCCCAAGCAGAAAAGCTCGGTCGTGCAAAGCCTCTATCTGTCAACTCTTGCAACTGTGCTTTCAACTCTTTCAATTCAGTAGGTGCCATCCGATAAGGAGCTATCAAAATCGGAGTCGTCCCCGGTATTAATTCAATACCAAATTCTATCTCTCGAACTGGCGGTAAACCCGGCAATTCTTCAGGGAACACCTCTGGGTATTCACATACAACTGGTACGGATTCAATCTACTTTTCGGACACTTTATTATCCAACAAATATGCCAAGTAAGCTTCACATCCTTTTCTCACATACTTACAAGCTAACATCGAGGATATTACTGTCGGTAACCCACTTAGATCATTAGATTCAACCCGGATGATCTCACCGTTCTGACATCTCAAATCAATAATCTTTTTTTTACAATTCACCACTGCATCATGCAAAGTTAACCAGTCCATTCCCAAAATTATATCGAACTTGTCGAAAGGCAACAACATTAAATCAGCTGGGAAGCATGAATCCTGAATCATCAACGGGCAACCTTTACATATTTTATCAACAAGAACACATCTACCCAAAGGGTTGGGCACACGGATCACAAACTCGTGAGACTCAACAGCGTAGTCTTCATCGGATACTAGAGTTTCACACACATATGAATGAGTCGAACCAGGATCAATCAATGCAATCACAGTAGTATCATAAAGTGTGAAAGTACTGGTAATGACATCTGGGGAAGAAGCATCCTCTCTGGCTCGTATAGAATAAGCTCTAGCTGGTGCTCGAGCCTCAGATCGAACTGCAGTGTCCTACATTGCCTGAATGTCTGGGTGGTCTGCCTCATACTGACGCATTGCTCGGTTTAATGTTCTGAACCGTGTTTTACTCAGCTAGAATAGGACACTCTCGAATAAAATGGTCCGACGATCCACATTTAAAGCAGGACCGATCACAGAATCTACAACTCCCAGAATGCCACTTTCCACAATGCTTGCACTTAGCCCTGTTCTGCTGAACATTACCAACACTAGCCATCGAAGTGGCTCGGGAACTCACTGGAGGTCGATCTCATATAGATAGGTCTGAAGTAGCTATATGTCGACTGAAGTCATCTTTGAACTTCTTAGGCGTTGAATGGAAAGTCTTACTCGATGATCTTTTACGAGTGTCTCTAGCTTTTATTTTAGCCTTTCTTTTCTCTTTTTCGAGCTCTTCAGCTTTGCAAGCTTGCTCGACAAGTACTACGAACTCTTTGATTTCAAGAATGCCAACAAGCAACTTTATGTCTTCATTCAGACCATCTTCAAATCTTTTGCACATAATGGCTTCAGTTGATACACACTCTCGGGCATATCGGCTCAATCTGACAAACTTCCGCTCATATTCCGTCACAGTCATACGACCCTATTTTAGTTCCAAAAATTCTTTTCGTTTCTGATCTATGAATCTCTGACTGATATATTTCTTACGAAACTCGATCTGGAAGAAATCCCAAGTCACTTTTTCTTTCGGAACCACTGATACTAGTGTATTCTACCAGTGATATGCAGTGTCTCGAAGTAGAGATATAGCACATTTCAGGAATTCATCTGGAGTACAGGATAGCTCGTCAAGTACTCGAATAGTGTTATCAAGCCACATCTCGGCTCGCTCTGCATCATCATCATCATTGGCTTTGAATTCTTCAGCCCCATATTTCCTGATTTTATCAACGGAAGGCCTACTAGATCTCATCGGATCTATCATCGGAGGTGCTGGAGGTATCGGAGTTGGATTATTCGGGGTGGAGGTTGTTGTACAGCCGGGTTATTCTCAACAAACTGGGTAAACCATTCATTCATCATTTGGTAGAAGGCTTGTTTAGCCTCCCCCTCATGGCTACCCGAAACTGGTCGAAAGTCTATCGGCACTGATCCGCGTGCACGATCAGGCGCTACACTCTCTACATCATCTGCTACGGCTCTGTCAGGATCAGAATCCATTTACTATATAAAACACATTGGAAATGTCAGAAGTCACCACACTATCGTATATACAATAAAGGCATGTATAGCTAGACTCTTATGCGCTACGGTAGTCCTAGAATCGACTAAACTGTAAGCTCTGATACTAATGTAACACCCCTTAACCCGTCTTTGTCTCCAGACTAAGGTTATGAGGCATTACTAACAAAAACACAACTTAGAACTAATATTTCATAAGCTGAATATCAAATATATCACTTTTGTACACACGCATTTAAAAACCAAAACATCTATGGACATAAAGAACAATTCATAGCATACCAAGTTCGCTTGCTTTATAATCAATCTAAAGAACATATACCAAACTTGAACACATATATCCATTAATAATTCACTTATTACGAATAATCTAATAGCATAATTATAATATGCACATTCCCAAATAAATTATTTACAAAGTTGAATAACTTCAACATTTTCATTACTTAAAAATTTATCTAGACCAACCATCTCAAGAAAACAACCATGAAGCATGCTTTACAACAATTCGAATCGTGACCCAATACATATAAAGATTAACCTTCAAATGAAATTCAATCATTAACCTAATGCCAAAATACATAACTAAATTAACTCAAACATTAGTATCATAAACAAGCAATTATGTCGAGTGCATATCACATATACTTGACTAAAAGAAATCGATCGTAGCCAAATTATTGAAATCAAACACACCATACACATAGCCAAAAACAAATAAAACCAACTTAAACAAAATGATTAAGCCATTTTTGCATGGCTATATATATATGTAAATAGAACATCTTTCAAACGTTTATCTAGCCTATACATGCCTTTAATTCGAAAACAACTAGCTCGAAAGTACCAAAAGGGGATGATAGTGTGGTTGACTTCACCAACGATCCTTCGAGCCCGTAGCTTGACCAAAATCTATAAAACGAACAGCGAACACACAAAGTAAGCTCACTAGCTTAGTAAGTCTCAAGCAAATATAACCGTAATGAACATACATGTAAGCATTGTAATTTCCAAGCTTATAGTATTGAACGTAAATATTTCAATATGTAAAATGTACATAGCCGAATACTAGTGACACACTTGATTTAAATATTATCACTATGTCAACATGAACATGTACATTATCAAATCACATGAATATATTACATCGCATATTCCGAATCACATGAACCATCCTTAGGCATCGATCTTCTATATCTACTTATACACATATGCAAAATACTTTCGACTCTTTCGCCATTGATCTTTTCCATTTTATAACCGAGTTCTCACTATGACATACATGTACATAACCCGATTTCACATATAAATAATATTCATACACATTAATGATAAGCTCAACATTATAAAATAAAGTACTTATTGAATTGTTCATTTCATCACATCGTATTTAACTAAAACGATAAGAAATTAGCTCACTTCGTTCCTTACTAATAAAGTAGGCTAACTTTTACCCGAGCTGTTAACACATAGTACTATATATGACTCACCGTGTTTGATTCTCAGATTCTCCGTTTATAGCAAATCACCGGCATTAAGCCTGCTAGACCCGAAGTCTGAAGTTTGAACACCGACATTAAGCCTGCTAGGTAATAAGCCCAAAATAATTCACCAGCACAAGGCCTGCTAGGCTCGAAGCCCGATATAACTCACCGGCACAAGGCCTGCTAGGCTCGAAGCCTGAATTATCAACACTATTAACCATTCATATCACATTACTTAGTGCTAAATTCACAAACATTTCGTATACTTCGTATTTCTTTCACATATCAAACCGAACTTACTTTAAACAAAATAAAGTCAATCCAATAATACATACTACCACATTCGGCCATCACATGGATTTATACTTAAAATTATCAAATATTATCATTTATTATGTTCATAAATAATTCTTTGACATATACTTGCTTAAGGACTTACCTCGACTATCGACGGACGACTTAAACCGGCTATTCAATAACCTTCGCCTTCCCCCGATCCAAATCCATTTTTCTTTGTTCTTGATCTAAACACATTAAAATTTAGCTCATTCAAGCACAATTTATCTCAATTTAGTCCCAAAACACAATAATGGGCAAATTACCATTTTACCCCTAATGTTTCACATTTTTACAATTTAGTCCTATTTGCACAAAATACAAAATACACAAAATTTCACTAAACCATACAGGGGCCGAATGTTCATAGGGACCTCACTAGTCCATTTATTTCATTTATTTTGCATTTTAACCCCCTCAAAAATTCATTTTTTCAATTTAGCCCAAATACTCAAATTTACCAAAAATCCTAAGACAAAACATATTAATCTAACATATATCTTTCGCAATTCATCAACTATCATCATAAAACTCATAAACTCATCAGTGGCATATTTCAAAATACTCACCAAAATCAAAAATTCAAGTATGGGTATTGAAGTATTCGAAGCAACGATCACAAAAATGTAAAAATTATCGAAAACCGAAATTAAACTAACCTTGAATTTTAGCTCACAAGTGCCGAATTTTGAAAGCTTAAAAACCTATCTTTCTTCTTTACACATTTGGCTTCATGAACAAAAAGATGATAATGGTTTTTATTATGTTTTATTTAACATATATCATGACATTTAATTAATTACCTATTTAACCTTATATCATAAAATTATGTAATATAAAACTTAAGGTTACTCTTGTCATATACCACCCACTAACTTGGAAATGGATTATTTACCCATTTAATACCTCATTTTAAAAAGCCATTATCATTCTAGCACTTTACACTATAGTATGCAACTTTTTCACTTTACGCGATTTTGTTCTTTTTGTTAAATCAAACACACAAACTATTAAATTTTTCTACGAAACTTTCACACACAATAAATCAAATATAATAAGCACAGAATATATCATTTAAAAATATTTCAGACTCAGATTCGCGGTCCCGAAACCACTGTTCCGATTAAGGTCAAATTCAGACTGTTACATAACCCTCTGACTTGCCACACACAGCCGTGTGACAGCCTGTGTCCCAAGCCGTGTGCACCCAATTTTGACCCAAAAATCATGCCATTTAAAGACCAAACCAAACCTATTCCACCTCTGCAATTATGCACACATTCAATAAACCTAGGCACTACTCCAACACACCTAATTATACCAAATCAATCAACCTATCATCCAACCAATATGCCATTCAAAGGAACCACATATATACACTAAAAATTTAGTCTAAAAAATGATCAAAAGACCTACTTTATAAGACATTAAGCAAATAAGTATTTCACTATGGTTAAAACCACTTCATTCAACAACTAGACATCAAGGTGTTCATTTATGCATTATATATATATACTTGTTTCATCAATAAAAACACATATCTTAAGCAAAACACACATATCATTCATGAACTACATCTATCAACATTTCAAAACCGCATATTTATCTATATATACATGCCACTACCCAAAGATACAAAGACTACCAACTTAGATGGATAGTGTGAGTCGGTTGGTTGATCCTTCAAAAGAGTCAGCAACGTTTATCTACAAAACAATCCAAAAAAATCTCGTAAGCTTACATAGCTTAGTAAGGACATAGTATAAATTTTAATCTAAATACAATTAGACATTATTCACATATTATTTAATTCCTAAAGTTTCAAGAACACAATTGTTGAGATTATGCAATGGTATAATGTTCTCAAACATACCAAAATAAAAATCAGGAGCATGTATATGCCTTTAGGAGTACTGAAGCACTAACAAGAGCACGAATGTGCATTCAGGGGTACCGAAGTACAAACTAGGGCATGAATGTGCATTCAGGGGTAACGAAGTACAAACAGGGGCATGAATGTGCATTCAGGAAATATATATATATATATATAAACACATTAGCTAAAAAATAATAATATAAGATTACAAGAAAATTTTCATTTATATATTGAAATACTATGAAGTTACCTCTAAAACACTTCCGGTTTAAACATAGAGACTATTCCGTAATTTTTCCTTTCCCTCTGTTATTATGTTTTTGAATCAAATCTTGATCTATACTGTAATTAAATACAATCTATTAAATTCACATACAATTCAATGCATATGTGTAACAACCCATTTTTAGTCAAACTGGAATAGTGATTTTGGGACCACAAATCCAAAGTTGAAATAATTATTTTATTATTATTTTAATGTCTACAGCATGATAATATGATTGTGTGAAAATTTTGTCAAGAAATTTTATCGTTTGATTAGTTAATTGGATAAAAAGTACTAAATCGCGTAAAGTGCAAAAGTGTTGTTCTAATAGTTAAAAGTATCTACTAGCTATGGAATATAAAAATGAATGTCCTTATGTTGTAATTAAACCACTATAAGGGTGAGTGGACAATTATGGGCACATAATTAGGTGTTTTTAAATGTTTAATTAAAGGTGAATTTTGTAATTTGGTTATTAAACATAAAATAAATAAAACAAATTTGTCATCATCTTCAACTATCATCTTTCACCTATTTTCACAAGGGAGAGAAGCCATTTTAGGGCTTTATAATTGGCCAAACTTCCTAGCTCAATTGTAAGTTCGTTTTTGTCCCGTTTTTAATGATTTCTATGTTTTTGAGATCGTTGCAACTAGGTCTAGCTAGCCCAGGGACTAATTTGAAAAATTGTTAAAGGTTTAGGATGTTGCCATTGATGAATATGTATGAGTTTTGAAGCTTCTTGATAGATTATGAATGTTTGTTGTGAATTATACAAGTTTTGTTAAGTAATTTTTAGTAAAAATGTAAATTAGTGATTAATTTGTGAAAAGTGTAAAATTCATGGTTAAAATGTGAAATAAATGAAAAATATGGGCTGTTAGGGACACAATGGCAATTCGGCTAGCATTGGTTAGTATTGAATTTCATGAATTTGTGTTTTTATGAAATAAGGACTAAATTGTAAAAGATGTGAAACATTGGGGGCAATTGTGTAAAAACGCCTTAAAGTGAATTTTGGACTAAATTGAATAGAGAGATGATTAAATAAGTTAATTTTGATTACATATAGATCAAGAAAAGTGAAACTTAGATCTAGATCGAGGGAAAAATAAAGTTCTCGACTAATCGACTCGTTTCGTCGTTTTTGCATCCGATGTAAGTTCGTATGTAATAAGCATTATTATAATTATGTTTTTAATGCTTTGATATTGCGTGTGGGTTGGCTGTGTGACCCAAGTCAGAGAGTTACACAGGGTTGGACACGGGCTGGGACACGGCCATGTGCTCCCATTTCGAATTTCCACATGGCTTGTGACACGGGTGTGTCTGTTGGCCGTGTGAGACACACAGTCGGGCCATACGGGCGTGTGTCCCCTACTTTTGCGAAAATTTTATAAATGTTCAAAAAGTTTCCAAAGTTATCAGTTTAGTCCCGAACCACTTCTAATACATGTTTAGAGCCTCGTAGGCTTATATTAGGGACAATGTGATTGAAATAAATGATGTTTGTTATGCAATTGAGCAATGTATGTGAAATGTATGGATATTGTGTTATAAGTCTGATAATGCTCCAAAACCCTATTCCGGTGTTGAATACGGGTAAAGGGTGTTACATTTATTGGTATCAGAGCTACGATTTAGTCGATTCTAAGACGAACGTAGCGTGTGTGAGAGTCTAGCTATACATGCCATATTGAACTTGTGATAGTGTGATGACTCTTGACAATTTAAACTATATTTTCATATAGTAAATGGATCCCAATCGAGCTGTAGCTGATGATGTCGAGAGTAATGCGCCAGCTCCCGCTCAAAGGACAGCGCCGTCTGAATCTAGAAATGTATCGAGTAGTTGTAGAGGAGAGGTTAAAGAAGCCTCTTTCCAAAGGATGAGTGAATGGTTCACAGAGTTTGTTCAGACAAATCCAACTGCTCAACAACCTCCACCCCCACCTAATCCCCAACCAGTTCCTGCTTCTCCTCAAGTTGTGGAACTTCAATGACTGAATAAGCCTCAAGTTGATAAGATTTGAAAGTACGAGGCCAAAGAGTTCATAGCTACCGTTGATGATGATCCTGAGAGAGCTGAATTTTGGCTTGAAAACATTATTCGGGTATTTGATGAACTTTCTTGCACACCAAGTGAGTGTTTAAAATGTGCTGTATCACTTATGAGGGACATTGCATATCAATGGTGGAATACTTTGGTGTCTGTAGTACCGAGAGAGAGAGAGTTACATGAGAATTCTTTCAGACGTAGTTCCAGAAGAAATATATAAGTAAGAGATTCCTCGATCAAAAGCACAAAGAATTTTTAGAACTGAAACAGGGTCGTATGACTGTGACTGAGTACGAAAGAGAATTTGTCCGGTTGAGTAAGTATGCTCGGGAATATGTTTCTACCGAAGAAATCATGTGTAAATAGTTTGTTGACGGGTTGAATGAGGATATTAAACTTCTATTCGAAATCCTAGAATTGAAAGAATTTTTCCTGGTTGATAGAGCTTGCAAAGCCGATGAGCTTAGGAAAGAAAAGAGAAAAGCAGATTTAGAGGCTAAAGACTCTAGAAAAAGATCGATGAGTAAGCCATATCAATCTTCATCAAATAAATCTAGAGATTCGTACACTCGTCCAAATGCTTCAATCGGGTATTCGAATAGAGATCGTGGAAAATAGTACTCAAGTCCTAAAACTCAAGCTACATCGGTATCGAGTGTTGGCAGTGTGAGAAATGATAGACCTGAATGTCAGCAATGCGGAAGACGACATCCTGGTGAATGTAGAATGAATAACCGAGCTTGTTTCAAATGTGGTTCACAAGATCACTTTATTCGAGATTGTCTTAAGTTAAATGAAAAAGATAAATCTCAGAATGCAAGATCAGGCAATACAATTACTAGAGGGAGGCCACCAAGAAATGCGGGAAATGCGAGTGGTAATCGCGGTACTACAAGAGATTCTATTGTGAGATCTGAGGCCAGAGCACCTTCTAGAGCTTACGCTATTTGCGCTCGCGAAGACGCGTCATCACCAGATGTTATCACCAGTACATTTTCTCTTTACAACACTAATGTTATTGCATTGATTGATCCTGGATCTACACATTCATATGTTTGTGAGAATTTAGTGTCTAGTAAGAAATTTCCTATTGAATCTACTGAGTTTGTGATTAAAGTATCGAACCCCTTAGGCAAGTATGTTTTAGTTGATAAAGTTTGCAGGAACTGTCCTTTAATGACTCGGGGTTACTATTTTCTGGTTGATTTGATGCTTTTGCCATTTGATGAGTTCGATATAATTCTCGGTATGGTTTGGCTGACTCTGCAGGATGCTCTTGTGAATTGTAGACAAAAGACTATTGAATTGAAATGTCAGAACAGTGAAATTCTTCGAATTGAATCAGATGAATAGAGTGAATTGCCTATAGTGATTTCGTTTATGTCAGCTCAGAAATGTGTGAGAAAAGGGTGTGAAGCTTATCTTGCTTATGTTTTAGATAAAAAAGTGTTTGAATCTAAGATTGAATCATTGCCAGTTGTCTGTGAATATCCGGATGTGTTTCCTGAAGAATTACCGGGCTTGCCACCAATCAGAGAGGTTGAATTTGCTATTGAGTTAGTATCGGGAACTTCACCGATATCGATAGCTTCGTACAGAATGGCTCCAACAGGGTTGAAAGAGATGAAAGCTCAGTTGCAAGAATTAAAAGATAGAGGTTTTGCACGACCTAGTTTTTCGCCCTGGGGTGCGCCAGTGTTATTCATAAAGAAGAAAGACGGGTCAATGAGAATGTGTATTGACTATTGAAACGACGGAAATGTGCAAGTGTACACAATCGCAACAAGTAATAAAGTGACAAGTAAATGTCGAGTTATCGTACCCACAGGGACTGTGAAAAGAATTATTTATGAATGCAATTAAAAACACTTTGGTGAAGAAAAATATTTTGATTTGAAAGGGTGATTAAAAACTAGGATTTTAACAACATAAAATAAATAATAAATAAAATAAAAGTTCTAATGCACAATTTCAAAAGATGATTTTAATCAAGATGACATAATTGTGCTAGGTTAATTACATTTCTTAACTTAGAATTATTAAACTCATGTTTATGTTGTTACGAATAAATTCACGGCAACTCGGTAATTTTCTAACTTATGAATATACTTACCTGCCAAAATCCATTCATCTCTTGACTATATCTATATGTCAATTCAACCGATTAAACAAATTTTAGTAGACAAATATATTAATGCACATACATACTTATGAAATCAAAATAATTTATTGTACATATCTCTATGTCAATTCAAACAATTAATTCAATCTCATAAACACATAAAAGATTAAGTGAGGTAACAATGTATTCCTACCTTGAAGCAGTTTAATCACAATAATCTTGCAAGTTATGCGATATTGTTGCTAATTTAACCCTCAGCTACCTGAGATGAATAAACATGCACAGATTAAGTATCATGTCAATTAATTACAATTCCAATCCATTTAAATAATTAATTCATTAGTTACCTTACAATTTTAATGCAAGAATAACTTAGTCATGGTTTTACTTAATCAAACATCTTACCGAGGCCTATAACAACACAAACACAATTTTAATAAATTAAGTAGACGAAATGCAATCAACCTAACACAAATTAAATTTAAGCCATATCAATTAAATTAAACATATCAACATCACAAATATTCAAAGACATGTTCATCATAACAACAACATAATTAAAAAGGATAGGGAACAAGAAGCAAATCTGGTGTTTCTCCGTGGCTTGACTGGTTTGCTCCACTCTTCCTTCTTCACTTGTTCTTGTCGAACCGAGGCTTCTATGAACACTTGAGTGCTACTCCAAATGATGGATGAATGACTCTTTTTCAAGAGGTGAAATCGGCAAGAGGACAAAGGAAAATGGATGGGAAATAAAGAGAGAAATTTGAGAGAGAAGAGAAAAGATGAGAATATTGTGGTGTGTTGAAATGAGCAGCCAATGGGGGTTTTTATAGGGTGAGAGGGCTGCTAAAAATAGCCAAAATCAGTAGCCAAAGATCCCTCCCATGGCCGGCCACACATGTGGCAAGTTTGAAGCTTTCAAACTTGCTATATTAAGGCTGGGGCAAATCTAGAAAGCCGCTTAAAGATGAGGGGTTTGTTTGCAGTTTGACGAAGTCTTCAAGGGCCTTTTTGCAAGGAAATGAATCAGACAAGCAAGCTGATTGGTTCAGCATGCTGGATGGTTTTGGGCTGCCCATAGCTTGGTTGGTTCAGTTTTCTCGGTTCAGCTCAACTGGGCCACTTTTCATAATTAATTAATAATAATTTATTTAACCCAAATTAAATTAGATTAAAATTAAAATTAATTATATTATGAATTAATACACATAATTTGGACCGTTTTTAGCTAAAAAATTCATTCGTCTTGATGCTTCAAAAATTGCTTCTCGGTTTTGCGCTTCTAGTAGTGTCTGTTGAGCCAATTTTTGCCCTTTGTGCGAATCTGTCAAAAATAATCAAAATTAATCAAAAATATTAATAAAATTAATTAAAATTCATTATTTTAATAATTTAAGTACAAAATAATTATTTTATAATAATTATATATTTTTCGACAATAACTTTACCGAAACTTCATGAATTTGAGTTAAAAAGGGCATGAAAAAGTGTGTATGTTTTCGTGTTTCCACACCCCCAAACTTAATACATTGCTCGTCCCGAGTAATGCACAAATTGAAAATAATTTCTCAGAAACACCTTTGAAAAATTCCTTCAGAACAACATTCTTCCTAAAATTATGAATTTGGTATACTTATGCTCAAAAATAGGAAATTTGATATTTAGGCTACTTATGTATACATATCATTCAAATTAATCTCAATCATTCTTATGATAGAAAAAATAGACTAAATGCTTCCTAATAGAGGCATGTTAAATCCCTACCAATTTGATTTTATTCCCTTATTCGAGATTAAGGTGCAATGATTAAGTTTAACTTATGCCTTCATATGTTGAACATAGCAATTTCTCTCCACTAATGTAGGTGGCATAGAAACTTGAATCAATAGGTCTTTAAATAGGTTGTAATGTTGCTAGTCTAGGGGTAGGCAAAAGATAGATAAACTTAGGCTAAAAGCCTATAGACTCAGCTTCAATCGGACTTTCGAAATAATTACCTTCAATGCGCCAACTTACTTTGCTTTCACCTGCTCTTTTGTACATCTATTTTCTTTCAAGTACATGTAACAGCCCGGTTTAGACCCTAGTCAGAACAGTGGTTTTGAGACCCTAAATTTGAGGCCGAAAAAATATTTTAATATTATTTTTGGTGTTTACACTATGTGATTGAGAATGTGTGAAAATTTTGTGTGAAAATTTTATCGATTGTGTGCTTAATTTGCGAAAAGGACTTAATCGCATAAAATGAAAAAGTTGTGTGCTGATTATTAAAGTTCTTATTTGGCATGGCTTTTTAAATGAGGAGTCCTTATGTTGTTATTAAGCCATTAATAGATTGGATGGACATAAATAGGCATACAATTTTTGATTAAATGGTTTAATAAACAAAGGTAAAATGGTAAATACTGTATTAAGTAAATATTAATAAAACAAAACATAAAATAAAGGCATTCATCTTTGTTAATGCCAAAAATTGAAGAAGAAAAGAAAGAGTTAGGGCTTGAAATATTTGGCTACTCCAAGGTTTAATTGTAAGTTTGATTTTGCTCGGTTTTTGATAATTTTTATATTTTTTAGATCGTTGCTTTGTGCTTTAGCTAGCCCATACTTTAATTTTAGAATTTGATGAAGATTTTGAGATGTGCCATTGATGAATATTTGATTTTTGAGATAGTTGGTGATGAAATATGAAAGATATGTGATAGATTAACATATTTTGTCTTTGAATTTTTGGTGAATTTGAGTAATTTGGACTAAATTGTGAAAGTAATATTTTGAGGGACTAAAATTTCAAATAAATGAAATATATGGGCTTGTGTGGACATGAAGAATATTCGGCCAAGCATGGGAATATTGAAATTATGTGTATTTTGTGATTTTATGAAAAGGGACTAAAGTGTCGAAATATGAAAATGTGAGGGCTATTTTGTAAAATGCCCTAAATATGTGTGTTTGGACTAAATTGAATGATTTGGTGATTGAATGAGCTAAATTTGAATATGTATAGATCAAGAAAAGAGGGATTTGGATCGAGATCGAGGCAAAGATAATGTGCTCGATTAATCGACTCATTTTGTTACTTCGACGTCCGAGGTAAGTTCGGATATAATACGAGTTGTTAAATTTATATCTAAGTGCTATGAAATGAATGAATATGTGATTATTGAATTAGAAATGCTATGTGTGGAATTGAGAAATGTGGCACTAAGTGTGCGTAATTAGAATCGGGACAGAGGTGAATAGCACTGTGTGTGCAAAGTAATGGAAGCCTCGGTTTAATTGATTGGCACTGTGTGTGCGATACTGAGATAAATTTGGTTTAATGTAAAGGCACTAAGTGTGAGATGATATTTAAGCTTCGGCTATGAAATGGGCACTAAGTGTGCGATTAAATCGAATGAATGATGAAGATAGATCGAAACATGGTAATGAGCATTGAGTAGCAAGAATGTTCATAACTAATGTTGGCAAAGGTATGTACGAAACCTATGTGGTTGATGATTTGGATGTGGATGAATGGTTGGTAATGTGAATATTGATTATGGATGAAATTGTGCATTCTTGTAAAATAATCTATGTGATGGTTTAATTTGTATATTGATTTTTAAATCATTGAGTTAATTGTATTATATTACAAACTTACTAAGCTTTAAAGCTTACTGTGTGAAGTGTTTCTTTGTTTTACATTATCTTTAAGGTTAGCTCAAATCAGGGGATCGTCAGTGACTAAATCACACTATCGGCTATCTATTTTGGTATTTTTGGAAGTTGTATATAATTGGTATATGGCATGTATAGGCTAGTGATTATGACATGTTTTGAAGTGTATAAGCCTTGCCATGTGATTTGGCTTAGTAGTTTGATGGTTGTGATATATTTTGAATATGTGAAATGAATGACTTATAAGTGTATGTGTATACTCTATGTGAGTGATTATTATTGCATAAATTAGTAAGATGGAAATGGTATGTTTCATGATAGAATTGGTAAGGAATGAATGTTGAATAGATTATAAGTTTTGGGATGTGAAATTGATATTTTTGATGGACTTGTTTGAGTTGAATTTGAGCACAGAAGTAAATGGTATGGTTGATGATTATTTGGTGCATATATTGGTATGTTTTGGTTGCCATTTGAGGTATAAATGCATATGCTATGATGCTAGTAGGTGATCCTAAGTGTGGGTGGCAAGTTTGGCTTTGCAAATGGCCTATAATTGCCCACACGGTTGAGCACACGGGCGTGTGGCTTGACCGTGTCATATGAGGTTGCAAATTGAAACAAGTCAGACTCGACCACGGGCTAGACACACGGGCGTGTCTCAGGCCGTGTGGTGCAAGTTAGTGTCGACCACGGGTGAGACACACGGGCATGTCTCAGGCCGTGTGGACAAGTCAGTATGTATGCCCTGTTTTGCCACGGCTTGGACGCACGAGCGTGTCCGAGGCCGTGTGAGGCAGACGGCCTACCCACACGGGCGTGTGACCCCTGTAGCTTGGAAAAATGTTTAATTTTTGGAAAATTTTGTATGTGTTTGGTTTAGTCCTGACCCCTTTCTAACTCGTGTTTAAGGTCGCGTAGACCTCATTAAAAGACTATATGTATATATATTGATATGTTTGAATGATGTTATACTTTGTGTTGAGAAATGATTGTAAATGTTCCAATTGTTCGGTAATGCCTCTTAACCTTATTTCGGCGACGGTTACGAGTTAGGGGTGTTGCATTTTATTGGTATCAGTGCTATGGTTTAGTCGATTCTAGGACTAACGTAGCGCGTGTGAGTCTAGCTATACATGCCATATATATAATTGCGATAGTGTGATGAATCCTAACAGTTAAAAATGTGTTTTCATATAGTAAATGGATCCCGACGGAGTAGTTGCTAATGATGTTGAGAGCAATACGCCTGCTCCCGCTCAAGGGATAGCGCCGGCCAAATCTAGGCCGAATGCTATTAGCCGAGAGAGAGAGGCTAAGCAAGCCTTCTTTCGAATGATGAGTGAGTGGTTTTCGGAGTTCGTTCGAACGAATTCGGTTGCTCAACAACCTCCACCCCTGCAAGTACCTGTAGTGCCACAAGTGATAGATCCAATCCGATTGAGTAAGCCTCCTGTGGATAAAATTCGAAAGTATGGGGCCGAAGAGTTTAGAGCCACCGTTAAGATGATGCCGAGCGAGCTGAGTTTTGGCTCGAGAATACAATCCGATTGTTTGATGAGATGTCATTGACTCCTGATGAATGCTTGAAATGTGTTGTTTCATTGTTGAGGGATACGTTATATAATTGGTGGAAAACATTGATATCTGTGGTTCCGAGAGAGAGAATCACCTGGGATTTCTTTCAAGTTGAATTTCGGAAGAAATATATCAGTCAACGATTCATAGATCAGAAACGTAAAGAATTCTTTGAGCTGAAATAGGGCCGTATGTCAATTACTGAATATGCACGAGAATGTGTTTCGATCGAAGCTACTATGTGTAAACGTTTCATTGAAGGGCTGAATAAAGACATTAAATTGTTGGTTGGAATACTTGATTTGAATGAATTTGTAGTGTTAGTTGAAAGAGCCTGCAAAGCTGAAGAACTGAGCAAAGAAAAGAAGAAAGTAGAATCCGAAGCTAGAGATGAAAGAAAAAGGTCGATGAGTAAGTCGTATCAACCTCCATCAAAGAGATTCAAAGATGTAAGCAATCGTTCAAATGTTTCGTTTGGACATTCAAGTAGAGATCGTGTGAGACAAAGTGTTGGTCGAAGAACTCAAATTTCGATTGAATCAAGTGTTGGAAGTGTCAAAAGCAACAAGCCTTAGTGTAGAAAGTGTGGGAGATGACATGTTGGAGAATGTTGGGGCAAGTATAATAATAGAGCTTGCTATAAATGTGGATCATGAGATCATTTCATTCGAGATTGCCCAGAGTTAGCTGAGAAAGAAAATGTTCAGAGTGCGAGGCCGAGTAATATGACAGCTAGGGGTAGACCACCCAGAAACACCAAAAATATGAGTGGAAGTCAGAGAGGGACTACCGATACAACTGTGAGATCCGAGGCAAGAGCACCTGCCCGAGCTTATGCTATCCGTGCTTGTAACACCCCAAACCCGGCCCAAACACCATGACTGGATCTGGCATGTCACTTAGGGAGATTTTAAAAGATGTCGCAATTTCAAAAAATATTTTTCTTGAGTTTAACACTTTATTCGAGAAAACTAAATGGTTGGACGATTTGTAAAAGATATACATTTTATATTTATGCCTTATTGGATTAAAAATCGAAATTTGATACATGCCTTAACTTAATTAAAACGTAAAATGTAAATGTCTAATAATAATAAAAGCCCAAAACAAACGAAAATATGAAGCTAGTGGCCCATGGCCTTATTACAATGAAATTTAAACCCACTGATTAAAAATATTAAAAATAAATAAACTAGTAAAGTCTTTTGCTGAATCAAAATAATCCCTCGCATGGCCACCTTGCGCTCTTCTCCAACTCGGTCCGATGCACTAGGTGCTACCTGAAAGATGTTAAATAATGGGGTGAGTCGCGAGACTTAGTGTACAACTCTCGTGCACCATCAGATTGGGCCTTAGCCCCACAGAACAGATAACAGAGTATAATATATTAGAAAATATGCAAAGCCCAACCAAATCCTAGGTTTCCATCCTCTACACACCACCCTTACCTGCCAATCACACCATTGGGGATTTCTACAATCAACCCACACCGCTACACACCATCGATGGCAGTCATGCTGCAGATAGCTGCTCATCATCAGATCATGGCAATAGCCACTACAACAGATCATGGCATTAGCCACTACAACAGATCATGGCAAAAGCCACTACAACAGATCATGGCAAAAGCCACTACAACAGACCACTTCCCCTTTCATCAAACACCTAACCCCATGCAATCACAGAAACCGACATACATTTTCATCATACCAAATCGATAGAAACATTCACTTTAGAATGACAGAGATCACTAACCTGGTGATTCGCCTTTACCCTCCTAGGGTTTTCAACAGCCATGCCGGTATTTTGGCATTTAGAAGAATATAACAGATTTATAAACATATACTAACAAGCAATCCAAATGGTGTGAGAATGTTACACACCTGATTAATACGTAGGACTACCCTCTATGTCGATACCCTCACTAATCGGATCTCTCGCCTTTGGCTGACTTTGCTCAAAAGCCGGAAGAACGCGAAGATAAGGCCTCTCCTTGAAATCCCGAAAGTGATACGATCCAAGGGCTACTGAACTCTGGCTTAGAAATCTAAGCGATTGAATCCCCTTCAAATCCCGAAATGCCGCAAACGATAGAAAACACCTGATTAGTTAACCATATAGCCATTCGGCTAAGATCTCTAAAAGCCAGAAAATAATACACAAATTGACATTTACCTCTACAGATGATTTCGGCTACCCCCTAGCAGAAAGATTCGACAATCACAGAAGAAGATCGAAGCGTAGAAGAGTATAGATCTAGGAATTTCGGCTTTTAAAAAAATCCCGAAAAGATGAACTAGATGTGTTTTTTTTTTGGATTTTTAGAAGAACTGAGTGAAGAGTTTCAGTTTCTAGAAAAAGAGAAGAAGAAAAGAAATCAAGAGATAAGCTTGGAGATTTTGGCTAGGAAGAAAAAGAATGGAAAGGATTTCGTCAACTGATAAGGCTTCAGAGGGTTTCGGTTCTTAATGAATGGAAGAAGAGATGAACAAATGGGTAGGGAGAATTCAGCTTTTTAGAGAAATCAGCACAAGAGGAAAAGAATGAAAAAGAGAGTGAAGGGAGATGTTTCGACTTTTGAAGAAATTAAAGAAAAGAAATTGTAGAGGGAGACTGAGGATTTTGGTACAGGAAGAGAAGAAAAGGGTAGGGTTCAAATGCCAGAATTGATGAGCTATCCCCCCTATTTATAGAAATTTCGGCACACCTTTAGCCTATACTCAACCGATTTTCCCTCCTCTCCTGTGTTTGATTTTTGGCCAACACTAGCCTTCCTGATAGATCCTCATCCTATCCCTTATCCCTATCAAAACACCCATCCAAAAGTGGCTTAATTATCTCCAACTCTTCCCTCCTTTATCAGCTGTAACTATCCACATATTAAAATAATAAAATCCCCTAAATAATAGCCTTGTTGCCGTCCAACCTACTCCTCCTTATAAGTGTCGAATTTGGCCCAAAAACATGGGCTCCAAACGGCCACAAATTGGGCCTCTCCTTGCCTATTGACGCCAACTCCCTTCCCTCTTAGTGGCGCCATTTTGCCACTGGGCTACAAGCCCATTTTGCCATTTAAGCTACCAAAACTTTATTTTAAGCCCTAGAGTATCTAAACAGAATATTTAATCAAGGTCTCAGCCCAAGCCGGAGACCAATTTGCACCTCTAATTCTCAAATTAACCCATTAAACACATCCAAACCCTAAACGCATAGGCCCAAAAATTTAGGATGTTACAGTTCTACCCCCCTTAAAGAAATTTCGTCCTCGAAATTTCCAATTAACTATTAATCGTACTACCCTAGTCTCACCACTATGCTTTTGCTGCGCACTCTAATTCTAAAGACAAAAGAAACACTTAGTATACTATGGTAGAGTACGCACCGGTATTCGCATCTGGAGCGTCCTCGTCCCCTTGTACTCATTCTTCCGATTGACGTTTATCTGATTAGAAATTTTTATGAATTAATAGGTTTCTTCCACTAATTAACCACGAACAGTCTTATGATCAGTAGTTTAAGAGTAGTTCTTTCGAATTCGAAATTACATCTACAAGTTTCAGTCTCAAGTTTGTCTCCTAGTTCTAGGACCCACACACATCAACCATCAACATATAGACGACATCCACGAACCCACATTCAGCACATAGGGTATTTTCGTCATTTCACTACCCAGGGGTATTTTCATAATTTTATCCTACAGGGTATTTTTGTAATTTTCTGAAATAGGGTTCCTTGGTGATTTTGTGAAAGAGGGTATTTTGGTAATTTTACAATCCGAGGGTATTTTGGTAATTTTAAAAATTAGGGATATTTTGGTAATTTTACAAATCAGGGGTAATTTAGTAGTTTTACAAAATAGAATGGCTGGTCCCTTTCGGGTTTTAGTTATAAATTTTGGCCCATCAACAAGTCCTCATGACTAAGGTGAATAAATCCTCACGCACTGGTAGGATTCCAGTGAAGAGGAGGTGAGTCACTAGGACCACTTAAATACCAAGCTCTCCCTGAATCCAATCCTAGACATACGTATGCCTGTTGCCACACCCTAATCTCGCCACTCGTTCACAGGTTTGTTTAGTGAAATTAAGTCTTATGAGATGGAAGGAGTTGTTTCAGCTAAGCCTAGAGTCCATCAAGTTCTAATCTAGATAGTCTACGTCCCATAAAGCCCATCAAGCCCACATATATATATAACACACAGCGAGTTCAGAATACTTACTTGGCGGACTTGGGCTGGAGACGCAGGTGCCATGCCGAGAAAACCATCCTGTATTATTTATAAACATGCATGTTTTCAAAAACCCAACTTTAGAAAACATTTTGAGCCCAAAACCCCAAAGTCAAGTTTTGAACTTGGCTCTGATACCAATTTGTAACACCCCAAACCCGGCCCAAACACCATTACCGGATCTGGCATGTCACTTAGGGAGATTTTAAAAGATGTCACAATTTCGGAAAATGTTTTTTCTTGAGTTTAACACTTTATTCGAGAAAACTAAATGGTTAGACGATTTGTAAAAGATATACATTTTATATTTATGCCTTAGTGGATTAAAAACTAAAATTTGATACATGCCTTAATTAAAACGTAAAACGTAAATGTCTAATAATAGTAAAAGCCCAAAACAAACGAAAATATGAAGCTAGTGGCCCATGGCCTTATTACAATGAAATTTAAACCCACTGATTAAAAATATTAAAAATAAATAAACTAGTAAAGTCTTTTGCTGAATTAAAATAATCCCTCGCATGGCCACCTTGCGCTCTTCTCCAACCCGGTCCGATGCACTAGGTGCTACTTGAAAGATGTTAAATAATGGGGTGAGTCGCGAGACTCAGTGTACAACCCTCGTGCACCATCAGATTGGGCCTTAGCCCCACAGAACAGATAACAGAGTATAATATATCAGAAAATATGCAAAGCCCAAACCAATCCTAGGTTTCCATCCTCTACACACCACCCTTACCTGCCAATCACACCATTGGGGATTTCTACAATCAACCCACACCGCTACACACCATCGATGGCAGTCATGCTGCAGATAGCTGCTCATCGTTAGATCATGGCAATAGCCACTACAACAGATCATGGCATTAGCCACTACAACAGATCATGGCAAAAGCCACTACAACAGATCATGGCAAAAGCCACTGCAACAGATCATGGCAAAAGGCACTACAACAGAACACTTCCCCTTTCATCAATCACCCAACCCCATGGAATCACAGAAACCGGCATACATGTTCATCATACCAAAGCCACAGAAACATTCACTTTAGAATGACAGAGATCACTAACCTGGTGATTCGCCTTTACCCTCCACGGGTTTTCAACAACCATGCCGGTATTTCAGCATTTAGCAGAATATAACAGATTTATAAACATATACTAACAAGCAATCCAAATGGTGTGAGAATGTTACACACCTGATTAATACGTAGGACTACCCTCTATGTCGATACCCTCGCTAATCGGATCTACTGCCCTTTGGCTACAGCTTTGCTTAAAAGCCGGAAGAACGCGAAGTTAAGGCCTCTCCTTGAAATCCCGAAAGTGATACGATCCAAGGGCTACTAAACTCTGGCTTAGAAATCTAAGCGATTGAATCACCTTTACATCTCGAAATGCCGCAAACGATAGAAAACACCCGATTAGTTAACCATATAGCCATTCGGCTAAGATCTCTAAAAGCCAAAAAAGAATACACAAATCGACATTTACCTCTACAGATGATTTCGGCTACCCCACTGCAGAAAGATTTGGCAATCACAGAAGAAGATTGAAGCGTAGAAGAGTATAGATCTAGGAATTTTGGCTTTTAAGAAAATCCCAAAAAGATGAACTAGATGTGTTTTTTTCGGCTTTTTAGAAGAACTGAGTGAAGAGTTTCAGTTTCTAGAAAAAGAGAAGAAGAAAAGAAATCAAGAGAGAAGCTTGGAGATTTCGGCTAGGAAGAAAAAGAATGGAAAGGATTTCGTCAACTGATAAGGCTTCAGAGGGTTTCGGTTCTTAATGAATGGAAGAAGAGATGAACAAATGGGTAGGGAGAATTCGGCTTTTTAGAGAAATCAGTACAAGAGGAAAAGAATGGAAAAAAGAGTGAAGGGAGAGGTTTCGGCTTTTGAAGAAATTAAAGAAAAGAAATTGTAGAGGGAGACTGAGGATTTTGGCACAGGAAGAGAAGAAAAGGGTAGGGTTCAAATGCCGAAATTGATGAGCTATCCCCTCCTATTTATAAAAATTTCGGCACACCTTTAGCCTATACTCAACCGATTTTTCCCCCCTTTCCTGTGTTTGATTTTCGGCCAACACTAGCCTTCCTGATAGATCCTCATCCTATCCCTTATCCCTATCAAAACACCCATCCAAAAGAGGCTTAATTATCTCCAACTCTTCCCTCCTTTATCACCAGACTATCCACATATTAAAACAATAAAATCCCCTAAATAATAGCCTTGTTACCGTCCAAATACTCCTCCTTATAAGTGTCGAATTTGGCCCAAAAACATGGGCTCCAAACGGCCACAAATTGGGCCTCTCCTTGCCTATTGACACCAACTCCCTTCCTCTTAGTGGCGCCATTTTGCCACTCGGGCTACAAGCCCATTTTGCCATTTAAGCTACCAAAACTTTATTTTAAGCCGTAGAGTATCTAAATGTAAATATTTAATCAAGGCCTCACCCAAGCCGGAGCCCAATTTGCACCTCTAATTCTCAATTTAACCCATTAAACACATCCACACCCTAAACGCATAGGCCCAAAAATTCAGGATGTTCACGGCAGCATGTGTGAAGAAGCGACATCTCCAGACGTCATTACTGGTACTTTTGCTCTATTTGATACTGATGTTATTGCATTGATAGATCCAGGATCTACTCATTCATATGTGTGTGTGAATCTAGTATCTAGTAAGACTCTGCCTGTTGAGTCTACTGAATTTGTAATTAGAGTATCGAACCCCTTAGGTAAGTGTGTTTTCGTTGATAAAGTGTGCAAGAACTGTCCGTTGATGATTTGGGATTTTTTTTCGGCTAATTTGATGCTACTACCATTCGATGAATTTGATATAATTATGGGTATGGATTGGCTCACTTTGCATAATGCTGTTGTGAATTGTAAACGAAAGAGTATTGATTTCAGAAGTCAGAATGGTGAGATAGTTTGAATTGAATCTAGTGATTTGAATGGGTTATCGGTTGTTGTATCTTCAATGAAAGCATTGAATTATGTGAAAAAGGGTTACGAAGCCTATCTTGCGTATGTGATAGATACAAAAGTGACTGAAAAGAAAGTTAAATTTGTACCTGGAGTTTGCGAGTTCCCAGATGTATTTCCTAAAGAACTACCTAGATTACCTCCAATACGAGATGTTGAGTTTGGCATTGACTTAGTGCTGGGAACAACTCCTATCTCAATAGCGCCGTATAGAATGGCACCGACAGAATTGAAAGAGTTGAAGTCTCATTTACAAGAGTTGACAGATAGAGGATTTGCACGACCAAGTTTCTCGCCCTGGGGTGCTCCTGTGTTGTTTGTGAAAAAGAAAGATGGAACTATGAGGATGTGTATCGATAACCGACAGTTGAATAAAGTGACGATAGAGAATAAATATCCTCTACCACGAATTGATGATTTGTTTGATCAGGTGAAAGGAGCTACAGTGTTTTCTAAGATAGATTTGAGATCGGACTATTATCAGCTACGAGTTAAAGAATCAGATGTGCTGAAAACTACTTTTAGAACGAGGTACGGACATTATGAATTCTTAGTTATGCCTTTTGGACTAACGAATGCTCCTGCATTGTTTATGGATTTGATAAATCAAATATTCAGACCGTATTTGGATCGATTTATCGTGGTGTTTATTGATGACATTCTTATTTATTCTTGTGATGAGATGCAATATGCCGAGCATTTGAGAATCGTGTTACAGACTCTACATGAAAAGCAATTGTATGCGAAGTTTAGTAAATGTGAGTTTTGGTTGCGTGAGGTGGGTTTTCTGGGAATACGAGTTGATCCGAACAAGATTTCAGTAATTTTAGAGTGGAAGCCTCCGAGAAATGTGTCTAAAGTTCGTAGTTTTCTAGGACTAGTGGGATATTGTAGACGGTTTGTGAAAGGATTCTTGATGATAGCGACTTCATTGATGAAATTGTGACAGAAAGATGTTAAATTTGAATGGTCAGAAAAGTGTCAGCAGAGTTTTGAACAATTGAAAGCATTGTTGATAGAAGCACCAATGTTAGTTCAGCCAGAATCGAGTAAAGAATTTATAGTTTACAGCGATGCATCGTTGAATGGTTTGGGCTGTGTGCTGATGCAAGAGGGAAAAGTTATAGCTTATGCTTTGAGACAGTTAAAGCGCATGAAAAGAACTACCCGACGCACGATCTTGAATTAGCTGCGATTGTATTTGCATTGAAGATTTGGCATCATTATCTATTTGGTGAGAAATGTCACATTTGTACTGATCACAAAAGTTTGAAATATTTGATGACTCAGAAAGAATTAAATTTGAGACAGAAGAGATGGTTAGAATTACTAAAAGACTATGAATTAGTGATTCATTATCATCCGGGTAAAGCCAATATTGTTGCTGATGCTTTGAGCCGAAAGACTTTATTTGCTTTGCGAGCAATGATTACTCAAATAGATCTGTGTGATGATGGTTCGGTTTTGGCTGAGTTGAAAGTGAGGCCAATGTTTATACGTCAGATCTGTGATGCCCAGAAAAGTGATAAAGAGATGATGACAAAACGAGCTCAATGTGGTTTGAATTCTGATTCAGAATTTTGAGTGGATAATGATGATTGTTTGAGATTTAGAAATCGGATTTGTATTCTGAGGAATTCAAAGTTGATTCAGTTGATTTTGAATGAAGCTCCTAATAGTCATTTGTCCATTCATCTGGGAAGTACAAAAATGTATAATGATCTAAAACAGTTCTATTGGTGGCATAGTATGAAACAGGATATCTCAAAGTTTGTTTCAAAATGTTTAATATGTCAGCAAGTTAAAGCTGAACATCAGGTTCCATCCAGTTTGTTACAACCGATTATGATTCCTGAGTGTAAATGGGAGAGAATCACGATGGACTTTGTGCCGGGACTACCTTTATCTACGAGAAAGAAAGATGCAATCTGGGTGATAGTTGACAGATTGACGAAATCAGCTCATTTTTTTCGGTGAGAACTGATTATTCACTTCATAAATTAGCTGAATTGTATATTTCTGAGATTGTGAGATTGCACGGGGTGCCACTATCTATTGTATCTGACAGAGATCCGAGATTTACCTCGCAATTTTGGAAGAAGTTATGAGAGGCTTTAGGCACAAAGCAGCATTTCAGTACTGCATTTCATCCGCAAACGGATGGTTAATCCGAGCGGATCATTCAGATTCTTGAAGATATGTTGAGATGTTGTATACTTGTATACAATAATAGTTTTTAATTTAGCATCAAAATGGCACTATATGAGGCTCTTTACGGTCGAAAATGCCGAACTCCATTATATTGGACTGAGCTTAGTGAGAATAAGATTTACAGGGTTGATTTAATCAAAGAGACTGAACAGAAAGTGAAAGCGATTCGTAACAGTTTGAAAGCAGCTTCAGATCGTCAAAAGTCTTACGCAGATTTGAAACGGAAAGATATTGAATTTGAGGTCGGCGATAAAGTGTTTTTGAAAGTGTCTCCGTGGAAGAAAATACTTCATTTCGGCAGGAAAGGCAAATTGAGTCTGAGGTTCATCGGGTCGTATATGATCATCGAACGAATTGGGCTGGTTGCTTATAAATTATTGTTGCCACCTGAGTTAGAAAAGATTCATAATGTGTTTCACGTATCAATGCTTCGATGATACAGATCTGATCCATCTCATCTGATTGCTCCTACTGAGGTCGAGATTCAGTCAGATTTATCGTATAGTGAAGAACCGATTCGAATTTTGGCACGTGAGATCAAAGAGTTGAGAAATAAGAAGATTTCTTTAGTGAAAGTGTTGTGGCACAAACACGGAGTTGAAGAGGCTATGTGGGAGCCTGAAGATGTTATGAAAGAGCAATATCTGAACCTATTCACTGGTAAGATTTTCGGGGACGAAAATCCCTAAGGGGAAGAGTTGTAACAGCCCGGTTTAGACCCTAGTCGGAATAGTTGATTCGAGACCACAAATCCGAGGTCAGAAAAATATTTTAATATTATTTTTGGTGTTTACAATATGTGATTGAGCATGTGTGAAAATTTTATCGATTGTGTGCTTAATTTGCAAAAAGGACTTAATCGCATAAAATGCAAAAGTTGTGTGCTGATTGTTAAAGTGCTTATTTGGCATGGATTTTTAAATAAGGAGTCCTTATGGTGTTATTAAGCTATTAATAGATTAGATGGACATAAATAAGCATAAAATTTTTGATTAAATGGTTTAATAAACAAGGGTAAAATGGTAAATAATGTATTAAGTTAATATTAATAAAACAAAACATAAACTAAAGGCATTCATCTTTGTTAATGCAGAAAATTGAAGAAGAAAAGAAAGAGTTAGGGCTTGAAATATTCGGCTACTCCAAGGTTTAATTGTAAGTTTGATTTTACTCGGTTTTTGATAATTTTTATGTTTTTGAGATCTTTGCTTTGTGCTTTAGCTAGCCCATGCTTTAATTTTAGAATTTGATGAAGATTTTGAGATGTGCCATTGATGAATATTTGAGTTTTGAGATAGTTGGTGATGAAATATGAAAGATATGTGATAGATTAACATATTTTGTCTTTGAATTTTTGGTGAATTTGAGTAATTTGGACTAAATTGTGAAAGTAATATTTTGAGGGACTAAAATGTAAAATAAATGAAATATATGGGCTTTTGTGGACATGAAGAATATTCGGCCAAGCATGGAAATATTGAAATTATGTGTATTTTGTGATTTTATGAAATAGGGACTAAAGTGTTGAAATGTGAAAATGTGAGGGCTATTTTGTAAAATGCCCTAAATATGTGTGTTTGGACTAAATTGAATGATTTGGTGATTGAATGAGCTAAATTTGAATATGTATAGATCAAGAAAAGAGGGATTTGGATCGAGATCGAGGCAAAGATAATGTGCTCGATTAATCGACTCATTTTGTTACTTCGACGTCCGAGGTAAGTTAGGATATAATACGAGTTGTTAAATTTATATCTAAGTGCTATGAAATTAATGAATATGTGATTATTGAATTAGAAATGCTATATGTGGAATTGAGAAATGTGGCACTAAGTGTGCGTAATTAGAATCGGGACAGATGTGAATAGCACTGTGTATGCGAAGTAATGGAAGCCTCGGTTTAATTTATTGGCACTGTGTGTGCGATATCGAGATAAATTCGGTTTAAAGTAAATGCACTAAGTGTGCGATGATATTTAAGCTTCGGCTATGAAATGGGCACTAAGTGTGCGATTAAATCAAATGAATGATGAAGATAGATCGAAACATGGTAATTAGCATTGAGTAGTAAGAATGTTCATAACTAATGTTGGCAAAGGTATGTACGGAACCTATGTGGTTGATGATTTTGATATGGATGAATGGTTGGTTATGTGAAAAGTTATTATGGATGAAATTGTGCATTCTTGTAAAATAATCTATGTGATGGTTTAATTTTTATATTGATTTTTAAATCATTGAGATAAATGTATTATATTACGAACTTACTAAGCTTTAAAGCTTACTATGTGAAGTGTTTCTCTGTTTTACAATATCTTTAAAGCTAGCTCGGATCAGGGGATTGTCAGCGACTAAATCACACTATCGGCTATCTATTTTGGTACTTTTGGAAGTTGTATATAATTGGTATATGGCATGTATAGGCTAGTGATTATGACATGTTTTGAAGTGTATAAGCCTTGCCATGTGATTTGGCTTAGTAGTTTGATGGTTGTGATATATTTTGAATATGTGAAATGAATGACTTATAAATGTATGTGTATACTCTATGTGAATGATTATTATTGCATAAATTAGCAAGATGGAAATGGTATGTTTCATGATAGAAAACGTAAAGAATGAATGTTGAATAGATTATAAGTTTTGGGATGTGAAATTGATATTTTTGATGGACTTGTTTGAGTTGAATTTGAGCATAGAAGTAAATGGTGTGGTTGATGATTATTTGGTGCATGTATTGGTATGTTTTGGTTGCCATTTGAGGTATAAATGCATATGCTATGATGCTAGTAGGTGATCCTAAGTGTGGGTGGAAAGTTTGGCTTTGCAAATGGCCTATAATTGCCCACACGGTTGAGCACATGGGCGTGTGGCTCAACCGTGTCATATGAGGTTTCAAATTGAAACAAGTCAGACTCGACCACGGGCTAGACACACGGGCGTGTCTTAGGCCGTGTGGTGCAAGTCAGTGTCGGCCACGGGTGAGTCACACGGGCGTGTCTTAGACCGTGTGGACAAGTCAGTATGTATGCCTTGTTTTGCCACGACTTGGACGCACGGGTGTGTCCGAGGCCGTGTGCCTCACATGGCCTACCCATACGGGCGTGTGACCCTTGTAGCTTGGAAAAATGTTTAATTTTTTGAAAATTTTGTATGTGTTTGGTTTAGTCCCGACCCCTTTCTAACTCGTGTTTAAGGTCGCGTAGACCTCATTAAGGGACTATATGTATATATATTGATATGTTTGAATGATTTTATACTTTGTGTTCAGAAATGATGGTAAATGTTTCAATTGTTCGGTAATGCCTCTTAACCCTATTCCGGCGACGGTTATGGGTTAGGGGTGTTGCAGTACATATACTCTTCCATTTTTTTTACGAGCATTTTGCTTATGTACTATAAATTTTTTGAGCATTTGATACTTCTTTTCAACTCCCCCAAACTTAGTTTCAAATAATATTCTAAATAGTACTGAGTCTAGTGTTTGGAAAAATATAAAGATAATTAAGAGAGATGTGATGGCTAAATATTGCAAGGGTTCAAATAAAATTAGGCTATATAGTCTCAAAGTTGGGTTTCAAATAATAAAATTTCATCATGGTTAGCTTGAAAGGCTCAAATGGTCCAAACAAAAGTTTCCTAAATCATTTTCAACATTCCATGCTTCCTAGGATTTCGCCTCAAGAAACTACGAAGTTAATTCTAGAGACTTAAACTTTCATGCATGCCTAACTTTCTTAAGGAACTAACAACTTTATGGTATGATTTGCATGCTTTATTAAAAATACATTTATGTCATATTTCAGTTAACATAACAATTTTTGAAATAATCGAACTTTATTCATACTGAAGTTTAGCATACTTAACAAAATTTCAAATTTATTAAACAAAATATATCCTAATCATAATTAAAAGAAAAAATTATTCTGAGTGGAAACAATTTCAATTTTTTGGTCCCCCTACTTAAGATGAACAATGTTCTCATTGTTAAAAGTGAATAGATACTATACACCAGGTAGGATTCTAGAAGAGAGGAGGTGAGTCAATTTGACTCCTTAAGTACCAAGCTCTCTCTAGATCCAATCCTAGACATGTAGATATCTATTGCCACACTTTTATACTTTGCAACTTGTTAATTTTTATTTATGATTTCCACCTCTTGTTTTATTATGCGAAAATAAAAATTCTTAATTAAACCTAATCCTAAAATAACCTAAGAACGGAAATAAAATAAAGTCAAGATCCCCCATATTTATTTATCTGCAGATTCCTCTGAATTCGACTCGTCTTTTGCTCCATCATCTTTGTTTTTGCATGAATCGCTTTGCTCCCTCTTCGATAGTGGACTCCATGGTTCGAATATGAAATCTAGAAACTCAGGCACAAAAAATAAACGGGTCATTGTATATTTTTGTAAAAGCTCTTCTCATGAAGTCATCCCTTATTTTTGAATATCTCCAATAAGCTTGTTGCTGCCACTGCATATGTTGCATTAAGTCCATCAATTTTGACAGCTCATCTCAAAAATCTGGGCGAGGCGATTGAGTTCTGAATATTAAAGTTGCGACATCGAGTTCAAACCACGTTCCATTGGTTACTGCTGATCGAGGATTTCAACTGATTGCATTGGTTCGATCTCTGTGGGATCTTCTTCTTCTTCTTCTTCTTCGGGATCCTCACTTTCTTCAACTCATTGCTGTAGAACAGAGTCTCCAGCTATTCTGTAGAGCCCCAAATCTTTGATTACGCCCTGGCTATAGCCTGTCTTCTTTACGTTTGCAAGAATTTTAGCTTTTAAGCACAAAATTGTTATCGTGAAGGGGAAGTGACCTGGGCCAGAACGTCTAGCAGCACAATTCCGCATCTCTCTCAAGACGATTTTTCCCACATCAATGGTATTTCAAGTTAAAATCGAGTATAAAAAGACCATTCGCTCTAATGAAATTGTAGTCCCATGTGAACTAGGCATAAGGTTGAATCGGACGAAATAGAACCATACCTTTGCTAGTGGTGTTAAATATTCTATTCAACAAGTGTGAATTCCTTGTTTTGACACAGTCCACTTGGAATATGGAACTGTAAGTTCCTCGAGAATTTCTTGCAAATTTTCAGGCTCAATATCGCTCAGAAAGGAAGAATATCCGTTGTTTTCAAAATCAGGAAGTTCAAATATTTCATTAATAGCATTTAAGGTTATTGGTACATTGATTCTGCAAACAGAAACTTTTGTCAACTCGCTTGAGGTTAAATTCGCATAAAATTCACGAACTAATTCCTCATCCACACTAGGACTTTTCTCACAAAACAACTCCCAATTGAGAGTTTCATCAACTTGACGAATGTGCGCCATGAAATCAATATAATTGCTTTCTTTCAATGTGAAGCCTTTCTCTGGATGCATTCTTGAAGATACTTTCGTATCTTGCTTTGGCTTCTTCACAGAGGAATTTGTTTTGTGATTCATCAATTTGGGCAGAGGCACAAGTTCTTTTGCGAGGCATGATTAACCCTTTTTATGAGAATTAAGAACTCCTAAATAAAATTATAAATCAAAAGAGGTCAATTTAGGGAAGGTTGGAGGGTTATTGGCTAAGGATGTTGGTGCGAGGCTAGTGTGAGTAATAGGGCTAATGTGCCGCACAGATGCTAGGCAGTAGCGGATGCATCGAGCAGGAGCGAGAAGCGGCACAACCTGGCGTGAGCAACTACACGGGGCAGCAGCTTGGGCGTACGTGAACTGGGGCTGGAAACAGCGCGAGGTGCGCGGATCCTTGCGAGCAGGCCTGTCGAGCGCTAGAGCTGGAGCTGGTGTAGCGCCAAGGAGCAGCTGCTAGGTCCACACGGAGGCAAAAAGTGTGCGAGGGGTGAGCTGCTGGTTGAATGGCTATCGGGCGGTGTTGTGGCTAAGGATTTGGAGGCTTGCGGCACTTATGTGTTTCGGTATTTGGTGGGAATGGAGTTTTGAGTGATGAATGATGGAGAAGGTTGGTGGTATTTATAATTAGGGGAATATGAGTTAAAGTAGAATTCTTAGAAAAATTTTATAATTAAAAAATTCTAAGTTCTAATCCTAAAAAAAAGTTAACAACAATTAATAATTAATATAATGCATATTAAATTATTATTTGCTACTAATTTATTAAAATAAAAGCTTATCAAATAATACATGATTAAATTTAAACTAATCCTAACTCTATGTAAAGTTGATAATGATTAATATATATTATGATGGATATAATTATATATTAATAATTATCATTTTTTTAAATTAAAAACATTTATTCTAGATGCCTTTTGAAAATATTTACAAAAAGAGGCATCTAATTTTTAATATTTACAAAAAGAGCAACCAAATTTTGGAAATAATTCAATTAAGTACCTAGACTTAAAGAAAATTTGAAATTAAGTTGCAATTTAAAAATTGGATCAAAATTGACCCTCCTATTTGAAAACTAAAAATTTATTTTGCCATTTAGGGGATAATTTCTCGGAAGATTATGTTAAAATCAATTTCCAGGAAAGATTGGAGGGGTCACAAACGGTCTCGCTTAAATTCCAATCTCCTTGACAGAATTTATTTAAACATACTAATCCCGAAAATATACCTTAAATCTCTTATTTAAAAAGATAAACAAGGAAAATTAAATATCCGATAAAATGAACGAGATTTGATGCAGTTCAATTTTATCCCCCAGTAATGTTTCAAGCGCTAAGCATTGACTTGGAAATTACCTCTGTTACCTTGAAGTTCGACAACTCCGTATGGATAAACTCGGTGAATCGTAAATGGACCAGACCAACGTGATTTTAACTTACCTGGAAAGAACTTTAATCTGGAATTAAATAACAAAACTAGCTTACCTGCTTCAAATTCTCGAACTCGAATGTTCTTGTCATGCCATTTCTTAAGTCTCTCTTGGAGTAATTTGGAATTCTCGTATGAGAACATTCAGAATTCTTCTAACTCATTGATCTGGATCATTCGACTCTCTTTAGCAAGCTTAATATCCAAGTTGAGTTGCTGGAGAGCCCAGTAAGCTTTATGCTTTAACTCCTAGGGCAGATGACAGGCTTTCCCAAAGACTAACCTATAGGGTGACATCCCTAAAGGTGTCTTGTATGTTGTCCTGTAAGCCCATAAAGCATCATCCAGTCTTTTGGACCAATCTCGTCGGTTCGGGCAAACTACCTTCTCAAGTATGCCTTTGATTTCTTTATTTGCCAGTTCAGCTTTCCCATTTGTCTGCGGATGGTAAGCTGTGGCAACCTTGTGCTTCACTCTGTGTTTGTCGAGTAACCATTTCAACCACTTGTTCACAAAATGGGACCCTTCATCACTAATGATGCCTCTTGGGGTTCCAAACCTTGTGAACACATGCTTCTGCAAAAACTTCATCACAACTTTAGCATCGTTTTTTGGATATGCCTCGGCCTCAACCCACTTAGACACATAGACTACTGCTACCAATATATACTTGTGGCCGAAAGACGGAGGGAAAGGACCGAGAAAGTCAATACCCCAAACATCAAATAATTCTACCTCAATGATGTTTGTTTGAGGCATCTCATTTCTGTTGGTGACATTTCCAACCCTTTGACATCGGTCACAACTCTTTACGTAAGCATATGCATCTTTAAATAGTGTTGGCCAAAAGAATCTGGCTTGCAATACTTTGGCCATGGTACGTGTACCTCCGAAGTGTCCCCCACTCGGAGCTGAGTGATAATGATATAGAATCTTATGTAATTCATCTTCTGCCACGCATCTCCTGATCATTTGATCTGCACACTTTTTAAACAAGTATGGTTCTTCCCAAAAATAGTACTTCACATCGTGAAGAAACTTTTTCCTTTTATGATACGTCTTATCAATCGGCATCAAACCACAAGCTAAATAGTTAGCAATATCAGCAAACCAAGGGGTATTATAGACATGATTTACCTTCAGTATATGTTCATCTGGAAATGTCTCCTAAATTGGTATAAGTGGAGAATTCCCTTCTTGTAGCTCTAATATTGACAAGTGGTCTGCTACTTGATTTTCTACTCCCTTTCTATCTTGAATTTCTAGATCGAACTCTTTAAGTAGAAGTACCCATCGGATCAGTCTCGACTTAGCGTCTTCCTTAGCAAGTAAATACTTAATTACCGAATGGTCCGTATAGACAATCACCTTGGTACCTACAAGATATGATTAAAACTTGTCAAAAGCAAACACAATAGCAAGTAACTCTTTCTCTGTTACTGTATAATTTAGTTGAGCTCCTGTCAGAGTCCAACTTGCGTAGTAGATTGGATGAAAAACTTTGTTCCTTCACTGGCCCATGACAGCTCCTATCACGTAGTCACTTGCGTCACACATCAATTCAAATGGAAAATCCCAGTCTGGTGTGACGTTTATGGGTACCGAAACTAGTCGACTCATCAAATCTTTGAAAGCTCTTAAGCACTCTTCATCAAATTTGATTATTGCGTCCTTCTCCAGTAACTTGCATAAGGGTTTAGCAATTTTGGAGAAGTCTTTGATAAATCTTCGATAGAAACCAGCATGGCCCAAAAAACTCCTAAAACCCTTTACAGATGTTGGAGGTGGGAGTTTCTCAATAATGTCTACCTTTGCTTTATCTACCTCCATTCCATGTCTCGTTATCCGATGCCCTAGAACAATACCTTCTCGTACCATGAAATGGCACTTTTCCCAGTTGAGTACGAGGTTTGTTTCTTCGCATCGCCTTAGTCCCTTGGCTAGATTGGCTAGGCAATCATCATATGCATCTCCAAATACTAAAAAATCATCCATAAAGACTTCCAAGTATTTTTCAACCATGTCAGTAAAAATAGACACCATACATATTTGAAATGTAGCAGGTGCATTGCATAAACCAAAAGGCATACGTCTAAATGCGAATGTACCATACGGGCAGGTGAATGTTGTCTTGTGTTGATCTTCTGGTGCTACTGTAATATGATTATACCCCGAGTATCCATCGAGAAAACAGTAATAGTCTCACCCTGCGAGTCTATCCAGCATCTAGTCCAAGAACTGCAAGGGAAAGTGATATTTCCTAGTCTCCTTGTTCAGCTTTCGGTAATCGATGCAAATTCTCCATCCCGTAACCGTTCTAGTCGGTATCAACTCGTTATTCTCATTTTGAATGACCGTAATACATCCTTTCTTTGGCACGCACTGGACTGGACTTACCCACAAACTATCTAAGATGGGGTAAATTATACCCGCATCTAACCACTTGATGATTTCTTTCTTGATTACGTCCTTCATGATGGGGTTCAGTCTTTGTTGTCCATCAATCGTCCCTTTTTCGCCATCTTCCAAGATGATCTTGTGCATGCATACAAACAGATTAATGCCACATATATCGGCTATGGTCCATCTGATAGCCTTCTTTAATTGTTTCAATACCAAGATGAGTTTCTCTTCTTGCTCAATAGTTAATTCTGCTGAAACAATCACAGGCAGAGTAGAAGTGTTACCTAAATAAACATATTTTAAATGTGAGGGAAGTACCTTCAGATCTAATTTAGATGGCTCTTCGATTGACGCTTTTGGTTGGGCATAATCCTTATCCTCTAACTCCAAAGATTTAAAACGAGATTGCAGATTAAATCCCTTTTGATTAGCTTCTTACAAAGCTAAGTATTCATCCTCCTCTTCATCATTTGGAAGGTCTGATGTCAAAATTTTTTCCAATGGGTCCTCAACATAGTTGAGTTCCTTTTCCATGATGAACTCCTCTAAATTGGAAATTGTAGAACAATCATCAATTGTGTCAGGAAATCGCATAGACTTAAAAACATTAAATGTTACCTGATCATCCTAAATACGCATAGTAAACTCACCCTTCTGCACACCAATAAAGGTCCTTCTAGTTGCTAGGAAAGGCTTTCCTAGGATGATTAGCACTTCTTTGTCTACTTCAAAGTCTAGAACCACAAAGTAAACAGGAAAAATAAATTTTTCTACACGTACCAATATGTCCTCGATTTTTCCTTTTGGGTGTGCTAAGGATCGATCTGCTAGTTGAAGTGTAATCGTAGTAGGTCTAGCATCACTTATCCCAAACTTCCAAAATATTGACATGGGCATCAAGTTGATACTCGCACCCAAGTCACATAGTGTTTTACCATAATATGTTACTCCAATATTGCAAGGTATGGTGAAACATCCATGATCCTTCAATTTTGGGGGTAGTTTGTCTTGAAGATATGCACTACATTCCTTCGTCAGGGCTACCGTATCAAATTCTCCAAGCCTTCATTTTTTTGACAGGATATCCTTCATGAATTTGATGTAGTTCGACATTTGTTTAAGTGCTTCAACCAATGGGATTTTGATATAAAGTTGCTTGAGTATGTCTAGGAACTTCTTGAATTGAATTTCCTGCTTCTGCTTCTGAAGTCTTTGAGGGCAGGGTGGTGGAGGCTTTTTTACTGAAACTGGTTGATTTGTCTTCTGTGGCAATTCTGTATCTAACAAAGTTGTTAGTTGATCAAAATTAGCCGGTTTTGAAGTTACATTGTCAGATTTTACAGGTTCTGGTTCCGGTGAAACTAGAATTTCAACACTTGGTTGAACTTCCTTTGAGTCTTGAGCTTTAGCTGGCTCCTTTTCAACTTCGATGGTGTTGGGCTCTAATGTCTTTCCACTCCTCAATGCCAATGCTTTATAATGCTCCTTCCCTAAATTCCTCGGATTCTCCGTATCACTAGGTAAGGCACCTTATGGCCAGTTTCTGAGTTCAGTTTCAAGTTGGCCCACTTGATTCTCCAAATTCCTTAGAGTGGCATTATTCTTTGCCATGTATGCCTTCAATAAATTCTCTAAGCTATTGGACGGTTCAGATTGGGTTGGTTTCTGAGCTTGTTGGGAAAAACCAGGTGGTTGGGTCGGTCTAGGTTGGGCATAAGTGTTACTCGTTCTCACCCCTTGGTTACTCCAAGAAAAATTTGGGTGGTTTCGCCATGATGGGTTATAGAAATTGGATTGCAGTCCTTGCCTTCCTTGATTTTGGTTCTAGTTACCCATGTAATACACAGATTCTAGGTTCGATGGACATTCTTCAAACAAATGTCCTTCCCCATAATAGACACAGGCTACATTTTCAAATTGATTTGGTGGCTGTGCTGCAAAACTATTAAACCCATTACTGGTAAAATTTTTAAGCATTGAGGATATTGAGGATACGTGAGATGCGAGTGAAGTGAGAGCGTCTACTTCATGTATTCTAGCGACTCATATTCCTGACATTGCTCGATTGGTCGGCCATTGATAATTGTTGCTGCAAATCCTCTCAATGATTTCATAAGCCTCATTATAAGACTTAGAAAGGAGAGCAGCATTAGCAGAGGCGTCCACTACCATCCTCGTGTGGGCAGTTTTTTAATAACTCTTTCTACCTTTCCCATGCCTCATACAAGGACTCATCATCCATTTGTTGGAAAGTAGTGATCTCGTTCCTCAACTTAGCTTTCTTGCTAGGCGGGAAATATTTCATGAGGAATCTTTCTGCTAACTCTTGCCATGTGGTAATTGAATTTGGTGGGAATGAGTTCAACCAGGCTCGAGCTCTGTCCCTTAGTGAATATGGGAACAACTTCAATCGCAATGCATCTTCGGGTACTCCAGCTAACTTGAAAGAATCGCTCACCTCCATAAACAATCTTAAGTGTAGGTGAGGATCTTTGGTAGGCATTCCACTGAATTGGCCCTCTGTCTGAAGCATCTGGAACATGACTGGCTTCAGCTCAAACTGTTGTGCCTCGATTTTGGGTCTCCTAATATCCAAATTAAGATCATGAAACACTTGCACGGCATACTGTCTTAGAGCTCTATCCCTATCATCAGCAATAAGGATAGGATTTTGAGCAGGGTCTGCTCCGTTTCCTTGATTCGAATTTTTGAAGTTCATCTCTTTGGTCCTTCTCTGACTTGCTTGTCTTCTTCGCTGTCGAAAAGTTTGTTCAATCTCATGGTCTACAGGGAGTAAATCAATAATTCGGTCAATAATCATAAACACCTAAAATAATCACAGAAAAATTAATTAAGTAAAATTGAACAGAAAAATAAACCAAAATGAAAAATTAACAAATTCACAAATAATTACTTTTTAAAATAGTCCCCGGCAACGACGTTAAAAACTTGGAATGACGGAAATGTGCAAGTGTACACAATCGCAACAAGTAATAAAGTGACAAGCAAATGTCGAGTTATCGTATCCACAGGGACTGTGAAAAGAATTATTTATGAATGCAATTAATGACACTTTGGTGAAGAAAAATATTTTGATTTGAAAGGGTGATTAAAAACTAGGATTTTAACAACGTAAAATAAACAAAAAGTAAAATAAAAGTTCTAATGCACGATTTCAAAAGATGATTTTAATCAAGATGACATAATTGTGCTAGGTTAATTACATTTCTTAACTTAGAATTATTAAACTCATGTTTATGTTGTTACGAATAAATTCACGGCAACTCGGTAATTTGCTAACTTATGAACATACTTACCTACCAAAATCCATTCATCTCTTGACTATATCTCTATGTCAATTCAACCGATTAAACAAATTTTAGTAGACAAATATATTAATACATATGCATACTTATGAAATTAAAATAATCTCTTGTACATATCTCTATGTCAATTCAAACAATTAATTCAATCTCATAAGCACATAGGAGATTAAGTGGGGTAACAATGTATTCCTACCTTGAAACAATTTAATCACAATAATCTTGCAAGTTATACAAGGCAATTGTATCTCTCGATACCGTTGCTAATTTAACCCTCATCTACCTTAGATGATTAAACATGCACAGATTAAGTATCGTGTCAATTAATTACAATTTCAATCCGTTTAAATAATTAATTCATTAGTTACCTTACAATTGTAATGCAAGAATAACTTAGTCATGGTTTTACTTAATCAAACATCTTACCGAGGCCTATAACAACACAAACACAATTTTAATAAATTAAGTAGACGAAATGCAATCAACCTAACACGAATTAAATTTAGGCCATATCAATTAAATTAAACATATCAACATCACAAATATTCAAAGACATGTTCATCATAACAACAGAAGAATAAAAAAGGATAGGGAACAAGAAGCAAATCCGGTGTTTCTCCGTGGCTTGACTGTTTTGCTCCACTCTTCCTTCTTCACTTATTCTTGTTGAACCGAGGCTTCTGTGAACACTTGAGTGCTGCTCCAAATGAGGGATGAATGAATCTTTTTCAAGAGGTGAAATCGGCAAGAGGACAAAGGAAAATGGATGGGATATAAAAAGAGAAAGTTGAGAGAGGAGAGAAGAGGTGAGAATGTTATGGTGTGTTAAAATGAGCAGCCAAGGGGGGTTTTTATAGGGTGAGAGGGCTGCTAAAAATAGCCAAAATCAGCAGCAAAAGAGCCCCCCCATGGCCGGCCACACATGTGGCAAGTTTGAAGCTTTCAAACTTGCTATATTAAGGCTAGGGCAAATCTAGAAAGGCACTAAAAGTGTAACACCCTTATCCCGTGTCCGTCGCCAGATTAGGGTTAAAAGCGTTACCGAACAAATCGGAAACAATTTATAGAAATTCATACACGCATTCATCATTCTCAAGCATAGTGTCCCTTAATACGGTTATCGAGACCTTAAACATGCTTATAAACCGGGTCGGGACTAAATTGAATCACTTACAAAATTTCATTGAAAATTAAAACTTTTCTAAAGTACAGGGGATACACACATGTGGGAGGAAACCGTGTGCCCTCCACGACTGCTAGACACCCCCGTGTGTCCTCCCCGTGGTCGAATCTGACTTAAGTTCCACGGCCACCAAGCACGCCCGTATGCCATGGCCGTGTTCGAAACTGACTTACCTTCCACGGCCACCAAGCACGCCCGTGTGCTCAGGCTGTGGTCGATTCTGCCAAAAATCACACGGCTACTAGGCAAAAGGCACGCCCGTGTACCCTGGCCGTGGTCTATTCTGTTGAAATCCACACGACTACTAGACACGTTCGTGTGCCAAGGCCGTATGCCTTTAAGCTAGCTACTGACTTCCTCACACGGTCACTAGGCATGCCCGTGTACCCTGACCATGTGACATTATAGGCCATTTTCAAGGCCAAAATGCCACCCATTTAGGTCTCACCTATAAGAAACATTTACTAAGACTTCTCTTGCATATTTCACAACCAATAACACACCAAACAACCATTCTATCAATACATACAATACTCATTTCATTCATGCCAACTTTCAAGACAAAACATATATATAACTAAGGCATATTTCATTCATTTACCTACCCAAAAATCTTGACCATTTCATGAGCATTAAACCATACCAAAATAACTACACATAACACATTCATCAAGGCATAATATGAACCAATAATTAGCCACATCTCATGACCAAGTCTATACATCAACTTATAACAAAAACTAGCCTATACATGCCATATCTATATATATATATATATACATTTCCAAAGTGTACCAAAATGATTTTAGAAGTGTGATGACGATCCGTGATGGTCCCGAGCCTTCAGTAGCTTTGACGACCTATAAAACAGAGAAAACACACACAGAGTAAGCTTTCCAAAAGCTTAGTAAGTCATATACAAATGAACATAACATGAAAGACATATATGTACACATAAGTACATTGTTCCATTTAAAGTTTTTAACAACAATCACATAATGCTTTGATTTCATGTACTTGGCCATATTTACCACATTCATCAACTTAAAAATTCTTACAAATACAAGGCTCTTTCATGCTTATTTCCACATATCATATCATTATCCCAACATACATTCTCATCATAGTAAGATCATCTAGATACTTACCTTATATACACACTTGGTGTATAAGTCAACGTACCTGAAACGGATTCTCTATTTACATAACCATTCGGATCATAGACTTGCCCGTTGAACCGTAAGGAATCTAGTCGGATGCTCAGAAACTCAGAATAGTCATGCAATGCCAACATCCCAGATGAGGTCTTATATGCACTCGGATATCGATGCCACTGTCCCAGATGGGGTCTTACACGAATCAATATGATGCCGATGTCCCAGACATGGTCTTACACGTAAAGCTCATAACGATGCAAACGTCCTAGACATTGTCTTACACATAAAGCTCATATCGATGCCGACGTCCCAGACGTGGTCTTACACGAAATCTCAAATCAATGCCAAGTCCCAGACGTGGTCTTACATGATAAAACATAACAGATACCTATGTCATGACATAGCTAATACTATCTATTCCTAGGCTCACACGGGACTTTTCGAACATTGTCGTTATATCGACCTTATCTCGGAATTCATATGCATAACCTCTCATAAGTATCCATCGTCAACATTAGTCATATGAACAAATATAATTTCATACAAGTATGTTTATTTGCATAGTGACTTACCTCGGATTCGATTTATCGGGAATAGAAACGGCTACTCGATTACTTTCGCTTTCCCCAGATCTAAGTCCGTTTTCTTCGGTTCTTGATCTAAACATATTTAGAATTAACCCTTTTATTCACTATTTCATTCAATTCAATCCATACACACATATTTAGGGCTATTTACAAATTAACCCTCACATTTTCACATTCAGACAATTTAGTCCAATTTTCTCAAAACATCAAATATACACAATTTGTTCACACATATGCATAGCCGAACTTCCCTAGGGACAATATAAATCCAACTATTTCATCAAATTCACAATTTAGTCCTCCAAAATAATATTTTCACAATTTAGCCCTATTTAGCTAAATTCACCAAAACTTCAAGAATAAAACATGTTCATCTAGCTCAAATATTTCATTTATCAACTAAACTCATTTTAAAACTCAACATATCAACAATGACATCTCACAAAAACATCACCAATACTCAAAATTAGTACATGGGTTTGATAGCTCTCGAAGCAACGATTACAAAAACATAGAAATTATTAAAAACGGATCGAAATCTAACCTTGAATTTAAGCTTGAATGTGCCGAAAATACAAAGCTTCAAAGCTTTCTTTTTTCTTTCCAAAATTCGGTGGAAAATGCATGAATGAGTGCTTATTTTCATGCCAATTTTTATTAATAATACATTAATAAACAATTTCCCATTTTAGCCATATAAAACAAAATTTTTATAACATAAATAACAAGGTCATTTTTTACCATAACCACCCACTATCTAAATAGTGGTTCAATTGCCATTTAAGTCCATAACTTTAAAAAGCCACAACACATTAGTACTTAAACAAATAGCTTACAACTTTCACATTTAATGCAAATCAATCCTTTGCTCAAATTAAACACACAAACGAACAAATTAACTTATGAAAATTTAACACATGCTTAATCACTCATCGATGTCCCAGAAATTAATAATAAAATATTATACGGACTCAAATTTTTGGTCCCGAAACCACTGTTCCGACTAGGGTATAAACCGAACTGTTACAAAAAGAGGAGGGGTTTGTTTGCAGTTTGACGAAGTCTTCAAGGGCCTTTTTGCAAACCAATTAATCAGCCAAGCAAGCTGATTGGGTCAGCATGCTGAACGGTTTTGGGCTTCCCATAGCTTGGTTGGTTTGGTTTTCTCGGTTCAGCTCAACTGGGCCACTTTTCATAATTAATTAATAATAATTTATTTAACCCAAATTAAATTGGATTAAAATTAAAATTAATTATATTATGAATTAATACACATAATTTGGACCGTATTTAGCTGAAAAATTCATTCGTCCAAAAATTGCTTCTCGGTTCTGCGCTTCTAGCAGTGTCTGCCAAGCCAATTTTCACCCTTTGTGCGAATCTGTCGAAAATGATCAAAATTAATCAAAATTTATTATAAAATTAATTAAAATTCATTATGTTAATAATTTAAGTACAAAATAATTATTTTTTCATAATTATATATTTTTTGACAATAATTTTACCGAAACTCCAAACGTCAGCCCTCCTTTTCAGCTGATTGCTTAATGAAGCAAAGATGCCCATTAATTTGCTCAAGGCGTCACATTGAATGGCGTCCCATGCTTGAAGAAATCAGCAGCATATTAAATGGCGTCCATGCATGGGGAAATCAAAACCCAACAGCTCATTTTAATGCCATCCCTTTACCATTCACGAAGCAGCTCATTTAATTCAATTTGTGCCATCCAAGGGACTTGTTCATGTAGCAGATTAATGCACCAACTTCTCATTAAATTCGTCCACCAACATCTCATTAAATTTGTTCCATGCTTGTCCCAACATTTCATTAAATTCATCCACCAGCATGCCTCTTAAATGGCTGTTCACGCATGGAGAAGCAAACACCCAACAACTCTTTTAATTTTGTTGTCCTTTGGTGGCCGAATGGTTACTTGGAAACTTCAAAAGGCAGCAGCCATTAATATCCCAAATCAGCTTGACGAAATAAGCATCAAAGGACTTCAACTTCCTCCATTAATTCGGCCTTGGGTAGAGTAAAAGGCTCCAGCAACTCAATTAATGTTGTTCCATGTACAAACAGCTCAATTAATGTGCTGCCCATGCCTTGTACATGAATTAATTTGGCTATAGCAAGAGGCATATTAAACTCGGCATGCTTGCTTCTTTAATGCCGAAAATAGCTGCACATTTAAACCACAAATAATCAGCTTGGAACACATTAAATTGGCAGCAAATTATTAAACCACATTCGGCTGAACAAAAGTTAAATGTGTCCTAACATTGACAAATTAAATTCGGTAGACTCAAAGACACATTTAAAACATGTCTAGGCTAAGACATTAGTACCTGCACATTACCTCTTGAATTAAAACCATGTAATAAAATATGAAAAATTAAATTAGACCTAGACAAATTAAATCCGACACTAAATAAAATATTTAGACACATTTAATTTGCTATAGGAAAATTAATAAATAAAATGTTCAATTTATTTAAAGCATTAAATTTAAATAATCAGCTCAATGAGCTGGAGTGAGCTCGAATGAGCTCAAATCGAGCTCAAATGGACTAATGAGGCTCAATTTGGAAGTGCACCATAGTGCACATTAGCTCCACGACACTTGGGTCATTTGATCCGAGCTCCATTAATTTGTAATTCGTTGGTGCCCCGGGCATGCCTGTATCATCCCCCCTCTTCAAGACGATTCGTCCTCGAATCGACCCGTTGATTTTCTCGAACAAAATTTCTTTTGCTCAACTTTCCTCGATCAAACGGGACGGATGATAATCGTGACATCTGAAAAAGATAACCATGAGTTAGCAAGAGTTGTTTCAAACATACTTGCAAACCAAATGTAAGCAGCACCAAACAAATAAATCGCATGGAACGGGCAAAATCAAATTATCAAATGTAACACCCTTAACCCATATCCGTCGCTGAATTAGGGTTAAAGGGCATTACTAAGCATAATACAAGCCATATCAAATATTTACGACTCAAGCAGACATAATCGAATACATAAAGTGTACTGTAATTCCATTAAATACTTAACATTTATAAATATATATTATAAATTATTTAGCCAAATTCACATAGAAGCATGTTTCAACAAATATCTTTATACTAATCAATTGGTCACCTAATCTTCAATGACTGAATATGCACATATCCATTACTACTAAACCTGAACAAAATAACAAATATCAAAACTAAGTATGCGTGTATATATATATTGACATACTAAATCTTGTGTAATCAAATTTAACATTTATCAATCATAGTCTCTATTAATGTAATTGCGCATGTACCAATTTCCCCAATGCAATCTCTTTTGTTTCAAAAAATGCATAATAAGATCAACTTCTAAAATAACAATATACTAAACCAAAGGCATGACATAATAGATACGAAATTCAAATGAATTACCAACACATGCATACATACATTACCGATTGTACTTTTATAAAGATCAAGAATCATGGCCGAATACCATCAAGACCATATTACCATAATTTGGCCATTTCACTACCAAATCACATAAATTGAATTTGATACACATGCACCAATGCCATTCATAACCGAATATGCTATTCAATTACATATCCATTAATGACACATATTGCCGAATACAAAGTTTATAAGGTGGATTCATGTTTTTATACTACCCATCAAAAGCAATGTATACCAAATCTCATTCCATACTTAATAAACCACCACATATGTTCACTTTCCAAAAGTTAGCAATAATTCATATATAATGATTTCATATCAAACATACATATACAAACTTTCATACTTGGCATGATTTATAACACATCCATACTCTTCATCCAAGCAAAACTTACACACATAATTTAATCAAGACTTGCATAACTTTAGATTATTTAATAATAAGACAAGCCATTTTCGCATGGCTTATATACTTTCAACAAAATGTTATTCAAGCATTAAGCTAGCCTATACATGCCTTAAGTTTAAAAATTCACCTTTTAAGAGTACCCAAAATAAGACGATAGTCTGGATGTCTTCAATGACGATTCCCCGAGCTCGTAGCTTGATCAAAATCTATAAAACAGAGTAGAAACATATCACACAAAGTAAGCTAACTAGCTTAGTAAGTCTTAAGAAAAAGTATTAAATTAAATAATCATTCAAGCATTTTCAACTCAAAAATTAATATCATAAAATTTCAAAACTTAGTACTTATATGATCTATTTATGTCGAATGCTAATACCCTTTTCTTTAACAACATCAAAATAGCCTTATTTCACCCTAAATGTGCAAACTCACCGAATACACATAAATTTTATATGTATCCACTTATAACCAAATCAAGTAAGTACAATATACATATTGACCACATATAATTGATTATACACATATGTACATATATACATTTATCCCCACATTTTGCATTTACACATATGGCCGAATCTCAAAAAGATAACCAAAATCAAATTTCAATATATTACACTCATTATTTGTAAAGCCGAATGCACACATTAAAATCTTACAAATATACCTCAACTATATCACATATTACTAGCATTGAATAGTAATATATCATCTTACCTTATTCCTTGCAACTATGAGGCTTATACGTACCTGAACATTCAGCTTATTTGTTGTCATTAAATTCCACATTGATAATAATCCACAAACCCTCTATTTATAATAAATCACCGGCATTAAGCCTGCTAGGTAACAAAGCCCGAAACACACACCGGCACTAAGCCTGCTAGACCCAAGGTCTAAAATTTAGTCACCAGCATTTAGCCTGCTAGGCAATAAGCTTGATACACTTCACCGGCACAAGGCCTGCTAGGCTCGAAGCCCGAATATCGATATTGAAACACCCCAAACCCGGCCCACGAGCCTTGACCGGATCTGGTATGTTCCTCGAGTAAAACGTTTCAATTTCATGTTTATTACTTTGGAAAATTTGGGGTGGATTTATAAAAATACCGAGTTATTTTGGGGTTAATCTTTAATTTGAAAATCATTTGTGTTTAGGTGTCTAAACATTTAAACTTTATTTTTAAGAAAGGATGCTTAAACTTTAAATTGATAAAATTCGTATCATACTAAATAATTAAAATGCATTCATAAACAGTTTCATACTAGTGGCCTTATTACATCAAAGAAAACCCGAAATAAATCCAAAATACTTGAAAATAGAAAGTCCAAGATAAAATAAATTTTGAGTGAGCATGGCCACCATCGAGCTCCTGCCGACCCGGTCCATTCTTGAGTGTCACTGAAAAGATATCCCACAACGGGTGAGTCAAACAGACTCGGTGTGTATAACCAACGAGAAGTCCCAACGATTCGGGCATATCATACCATATCATACATATATAACAGATAGAGATAATGATGCAAACCCGATCCCAAACCTAGATAGCCATCCTCTACACATCACCGTACCAACCATCACACCATGGGGACTACTAAGTCGACCCTCCATCCGCTACACATCATCGAAGGCGATCACGCAAAACGACTAGCTCATCGCCTCTTATAATTTTGTGGCGTAGCCACCAGATAATAATTTTGTGACATAAGTCACCACATTCGAATATTGTGACATGAGTCACCACATTTGGATTATGTGACCGAAGTCACCACATTCGATATTGTGGTATAAACCACCGATCACTTCCCTTTCCATATAACCCATATGCCCCATGTCATACAAATCATGCAATTATCATGGCTTAGGCCTTATTTCACATTCTTATCAATGTTCACATTTGTGCCACAACAGATATTCATAATATCATAACTACAGTAGTAGTAAGTTAACGTACCTGAGTACTTTGTACCATTGCATGGTACCCTTAGCCACATCTTACTTATTCTTACTAACACATTCAATAAAACATAACCATAAATCTATTAAGGCTTAGTGCGGGGTACACACCTGGTTTACTTAACGCTTCCACTGAAATCCCGAAAATCCCGATCTAACGCTTTAGATCTCAAATTCCTACATTCGGCCAACCCTTAGTATTTTAGCAAAAGCCTATTTGGCTATAAAGTCAATTCCCGAAGGATTATTGTAACCAAAAATCCTTACCTTGCCGATTTGATTACTAGTCAAATCCCGAAACTGTCACTTGCTCCTTGGGTAGTCGAAATCCTCGCCTACTAATCGTCGAGAATCGAAACATGCATAAACCTATGGAAAATGGCCCTTGGCCGAATACTACATATCACTTACCTTGATCACTTCAAATCTCGAAAGATTCTTTCTTAAAATCGGCTACAAGAGAAATCCCGGAAGACCCTTCAAAGTTTCGGCCAAAGAATTCTAATGGGATTAGTGCTTTGATTTCGGCCACAAGAAAAAGAAATAAAACGATGATGGTAGAATCTTTACCCTTAATATTGAAATCGACAACACCTTTACCTGAACCCACAGGGCTATCCGGCTATGGCTTAGATGTTAATTGATTTCGGCTTTTGATGAACACTAGAGGGTTTCAGCTTCAACAAAGGAAAGAAAAAAAAGAGTATGAGGCTTAGGGAGAATCGGCTATGGTGGGATTTTGAGAGGAGGATGTTTGGCCTTTGATGGGAAGAAGAAGAAAGTGTGGCTCGACAAAATTCGGCTTATGGAAGTGAGTAGCAAAAAGGAATAAAAGAAAAGGGACACAAGCTAATCTTTTTGAGAATTTCGGCACAAATGAAAAGATGAGAAGAGAAGAATTTTTGGCACACCTACCTTGCTTGTAACATCCTGAAAAGGGCCTATGCATTTTTGGTTTAATTGTACGAAATGACATATCTTATGTGTTATGAATATATTTTGAACACTTTTGGAAATGTCTTGGAAATGTAAGGAAATGTCTTGTAAGGAAATGTCATGGAAATGTAAGGAAATGTCTTGGAAATGTAAGGAAATGTTGTAACACCCTGGTTTTAGGGGTTAGGCGTTTGGTGCTTAGCTCGGGTGTTGGCACACTCTAGGGTGTGGTTGGGTAAGTTTTAGGGGTCCTGAGAACCCTAGGTGGTGGTAGATTGCTTTGGTAAATTTTTAGTTTTAGGGGCTAAAAGGGGGAGTTTGGATGGAGAGGGCCTTAAGAGAATTTTTGGTGGGGTTTTGGCACAAAGATTGGTGTGGCAGAGTGGCAAGGAGGCGCCACTTAGAGCATGGAGAAGTGACGCCACTTGAAGGGGAAGGGGGCCAGTGTTCGAGTTGCAAGGATGGCATTGTGGGTTGTTTTTTTTGGTGTCATGGAGGAGGGGTATTGGACGGTTTTGGGAGGCTTGAAAGGTGGAGGAAGACTTGGTCATCTTTTTTTTAAATTTGGCTAGTTAGGTTTGACTTTTTCAAAGCATTTTGAATGGATGGAAGGGAGGTGTTTTAGGAGAGTTTTGAGGGATTTTTGTGGGAGGTTGGAGCTAGGCCGTATAGTATAAATAGGGGGAGGGGAGGTGCTCATTTTCATTCACCATTTGCTTTCTCCCTTACCAAAAAGTTCTTCCCTTTGTTTTTATTTATTTTCCCTTGTCCATTGCCGAAAGTTAGTCCAAGCAAACCCCTTTTTCATCTTATTTCTTTGTAGCCGAAAGTAGCAGAGGGCTTAACCTTTTATGAACCTATATCCCTCTCCCTTCTCACCTTTTTCTTTTAAACCTTGCTTAAACTATAGCCATCCATAGAAAACTACCATTGCTGAATATCCCAAACCATCTAAGGTGCCTTGCCGAATCTTTTGTTCTCCTATTTTCTCCATTTTGGTTACAAGTCCACTGAGCCGAACTTCCTGGTGGTGGTGGATTCTTGTTAGAGCAAAGGGTAGTGGTTAGCAAGGTAAGGGCGTGTTAGTTTTCTTTGTGCTATAGTTTTTGTCTTGGCCGAATGGCCTAAGTGTTCATTGTTTTTATGCCAAGGCCAATTGTAGGGAAGAAGAGCACATCATTGGGAACCTTTTGTAAGTCCGTTAGTCTGCAGTGCGAGCGCAGTAGCGTTTGGGTTTTGGTATCATTTAGGTGCGTAATCATCGCACTATTTCGTGGTTTGGTTTGCTAACATGTTTATATGTGTATTATGTGTAATAGCCGTTTATAATGGCATAAGTGATGAGTAATCGGTGATGGTAAGTTAATCTTGATATACATTTATATATGTACAATGTGGTAGTGATAAGTGATAAATACTCATTCTATATGATATTCTTGCATGATTTATTGACACATGGGCATGGGATTGGATTGAAGAAGGAAGAAGTGTACACAGGGATACGTGGTCTAATGATAGCTCGAGGCTACATTAGCGCTTGAAGGCTAGCTTTGTGCTACCTCAAAGGGAGGTGTGGCTCGGTGCCCATCTCGGCGGTTGATGGCTATGTGCGTCCACCGTGAGACGATTATTGATGTTGAGATCATTTTGGTTGATCGGTGGCTCACCACGGCCTTGTGCAAATAATTGCCAAGGTAAGAGTTATGGATCACGATGTGATCGGTGGTGGGTTAGCCACGGCCTTAGGCGAAGTCCGCTAAGGTTGGTGTCACGCTGGATAGTAGGTTGGGCTGAGATGCATTCTTGCATGATTTGTTTCGATGGTTTGTGTGGGTATGGGCCAAGCCCATACGGATGGGAATATGTGTTGTGGTTATGCACTCGAGTCGGTGGACTCACTCTTTTCATTAACCATTTCGGTGTGGCGTAGTTGGATCGGGTTCGGAGAGGACACATGGTGGCCCATGCGAGAAAGAAGAGTTTAAACGTTTTAGGCTTACTTTAAGTATCTTGTTTTAAATAGAATATGTAATAAAGGCCTTTTGACTCTTATTTATTTTTGTTATTATTTTATTAGTATTTATTATGGTTTGAAGAATTTGAAACACTATGTGAAGATGATTATGTTTTTCCAACCTACTTATTCAATTTGGCTTGAATATATTAATCTTTTAGTATGAGTATATTTTAATAACAAAGTTTTACTCATAAGTTTAAATAAACATGGATTTTTCAAAAGGTAGCAAGTTTTACTAAATTTTTCTAAGTAAAGAAAGATATTTTCACTAACATAACCAGACTTGGTCGTAGTGAATGGGCCGGGTTTGGGGTTGTTACAGTTTGGTATCAGAGCCCGGTTCAAAACTCGGCTTCGAGGGTTTGGGCCCGAAATAGTTTTCAAAATCGGTTTTTGAAATGTGGGCTTTTATAAAAAGTTTTCAGGTTATTCTGGCATGGCACCCGTATCTCCGGCCCGAAGTCCACCAGGTAAGTACTTCGGACTTTCTGGAAGTGAATTGTTTACATGAATTAATTTGGGCTTAGTTGGGCTCGTAGAATAGAATAATAGGATCTGTTGGACCCTAGGATTAGACTACTCAAACAATGGCATAAGACTTAAAGCTCTTAAACAAACCTGTGAAATAGGTCGCCGAGTTAAGGTGTGGCAACTTTGTGTGCGCATGTCTAGGAGTGGTATTCGGTGGGAGCTTGGTATTTAAGCGATCCGCGTGACTCACCTCCTCTCCACTTGAATCCTACAGTGCGTAGCTACTACTGTTCACCTTAACCAAGAGGACTTGTTCATAGGCTAAACCAGATTATTAAAACCGAAAAGGGATAGCCTTCTTTGTTTTAAAATTTTCTGTTTTAAAATTTTTCAAACTTACCCCTTTGGTTTGTGAAACTCTAAATCAGATTTTGAAAGATGTTTTCTCAATTTATAAAATTACCAAAATGCCCTAGTGGCAAAATTACAAAAATGCCCTGTGTTATAAAATTACCGTTTTACCCTCAATTTTTGATAAAATGCTTTTTACTTGGTAAAATACCAAAATCTCGAGTTTTCAAAATTAAGATACTTTGGTTGCGAAATTTACGAAAATACCCTGGTTGATAAAATTACCGAAATGCCCTCGGTACTAAGTTTTCAAATTTCTCTCGATCTTTCTTTGAAATATTCCTATTTTACTAAATATCGAAAAATCTTATTTTGTGAAATATTGTGATATCTCGATTTTGAGAATTTACGAAAATGCCCATGATTTCAAAAAAAAAAATTACAAAAATAACCCTGATTTCCGAAATTTTTGCGATACCTCGGGTTTGAACAAAATTTTCAAGATGACCCCTGTGATTTTGTAAATTTTGAAATATCTTTAAGTTGGAAAACTATTTTTCAAAATTGACCCTGAGTTATTACCGATATACCTCTTATAGGAAAATGACAAAATTACCCCTGGGTAGGGAAGGGAACTTTGATTGCTCGAAAGAACGACTTCTAGAAACTTCTGTTCATAAAATTGCTCGTGGATAAAACAGTGAAACAAGAATTTCTAATGCATAAAACTTGTTAATCAGAGTTGCGCAGCATAAGCGAAGGTGGTAAGATAGGTTGTACAGATGTTCGTTAGCTAAGTAATTTCGGGGATGAAATTATTTTAAGGAGGGTAGAATTGTAACACCCTGGTTTTAGGGGTTAGGCGTTTGGTGCTTAGCTCGGGTGTTGGCACACTCTAGGGTGTGGTTGGGTAAGTTTTAGGGGTCTTGAGAACCCTAGGTGGTGGTAGATTGCTTTGGTAAATTTTTAGTTTTAGGGGCTAAAAGGGGGAGTTTGGATGGAGAGGGCCTTAAGAGAATTTTTGGTGGGGTTTTGGCACAAAGATTGGTGTGGCAGAGTGGCAAGGAGGCGCCACTTAGAGCATGCAGAAGTGACGCCACTTGAAGGGGAAGGGGGCCAGTGTTCGAGTTGCAAGGATGGCATTGTGGGTTGTTTTTTTTGGCGTCATGGAGGAGGGGTATTGGACGATTTTGGGAGGCTTGAAAGGTGGAGGAAGACTTGGTCATCTTTTTTTTAAATTTGGCTAGTTAGGTTTGACTTTTTCAAAGCATTTTGAATGGATGGAAGGGAGGTGTTTTAGGAGAGTTTTGAGGGATTTTTGTGGGAGGTTGGAGCTAGGCCGTATAGTATAAATAGGGGGAGGGGAGGTGCTCATTTTCATTCACCATTTACTTTCTCCCTTACCAAAAAGTTCTTCCCTTTGTTTTTATTTATTTTCCCTTGTCCATTGCCGAAAGTTAGTCCAAGCAAACCCCTTTTTCATCTTATTTCTTTGTAGCCGAAAGTAGCAGAGGGCTTAACCTTTTATGAACCTATATCCCTCTCCCTTCTCACCTTTTTCTTTTAAACCTTGCTTAAACTGTAGCCATCCATAGAAAATTACCATTGCTGAATATCCCAAACCATCTAAGGAGCCTTGCCGAATCTTTTGTTCTCCTATTTTCTCCATTTTGGTTACAAGTCCCTGAAGCCGAACTTCCTGGTGGTGGTGGATTCTTGTTAGAGCAAAGGGTAGTGGTTAGCAAGGTAAGGGCGTGTTAGTTTTCTTTGTGCTATAGTTTTTGTCTTGGCCGAATGGCCTAAGTGTTCATTGTTTTTATGCCAAGGCCGATTGTAGGGAAGAAGAGCCTGTCGCTGGGAACCTTTTGTAAGTCCGTTAGTCTGCATGTGCGAGAAGCAAAGTAAGCGTTTGGGTTTTGGTATCATTTAGGTGCGTAATCATCGCACTATTTCTGTGGTTTGGTTTGCTAACATGTTTATATGTGTATTATGTGTAATAGCCGTTTATAATGGCATAAGTGATGAGTAACTGGTGATGGTAAGTTAATCTTGATATACATTTATATATGTACAATGTGGTAGTGATAAGTGATAAATACTCATTCTATATGATATTCTTGCATGATTTATTGACACATGGGCATGGGATTGGATTGAAGAAGGAAGAAGTGTACACAGGATGTACGTGGTCTAATGATAGCTCAGGCTACATTAGCGCTTGAAGGCTAGCTTTGTACTACCTCAAGGGAGGTGTGGCTCGGTGCCCATCTCGGCGGTTGATGGCTATGTGCGTCACCGTAGACAGTTATTGATGTTGAGATCATTTTGGTTGATCGGTGGCTCAGCCACGGCCTTGTGCAGCGAATTGCCAAGGTAAGAGTTATGGATCACGATGTGATCAGTGGTGGGTTAGCCACGGCCTTAGGCAGGGAGTCTGCTAAGGTTGGTGTCACGGTTGGATAGTAGGTTGGGCTGAGATGCATTCTTGCATGATTTGTTTCGATGGTTTGTGTGTGGTATGGGCCAAGCCCATACGGATGGGAATATGTGTTGTGGTTATGCACTGAGTCAGTGGACTCACTCTTTTCATTAACCATTTCAGGTGACGCGTAGTTGGATCGGGTTCGGAGAGGACACATGGTGGCCCATGCAGAAAGAAGAGTTTAAACGTTTTAGGCTTACTTTAAGTATCTTGTTTTAAATAGAATATGTAATAAAGGCCTTTTGACTCTTATTTATTTTTGTTATTATTTTATTAGTATTTATTATGGTTTGAAGAATTTGAAACACTATGTGAAGATGATTATGTTTTTCCAACCTACTTATTCAATTTGGCTTGAATATGTTAATCTTTTAGTATGAGTATATTTTAATAACAAAGTTTTACTCATAAGTTTAAATAAACATGGATTTTTCAAAAGGTAGCAAGTTTTACTAAATTTTTCTAAGTAAAGAAAGATATTTTCACTAACATAACCAGACTTGGTCGTAGTGAATGGGCCGGGTTTGGGGTTGTTACAAATGTCTTGTAAGGAAATGTCATGGAAATGTAAGGAAATGTCAAGTTTACAGAGTCGATCGAAAATTTTTGGAAACTTAGAAATGACCTAGAAATGACGAGTTTTAAGGTTTAAAAGGGGAAATTAAGGCAAGGTGGCCTTAAAAGAAAAAGTTTGTGGAATTTGACACACAAACAGGCTTGGAAAAGTGGCCTGAAGATGCCACTTAGGGCCTATGGAAATGGCGCCATATGCAAGAGGAATGGGCCTAAGTTCGAGTCACATGGGAAGCAAATAAAAGAAATTTTATTTTGCTACAAGGAGCAGAGAGGTGGACGGCACATTGCTATAAATTAGGAGCTTTTATTCTTTTATAAATAGTGGATAAATAAGGGATTTATTTATCATTATTTTCAAGAGATAATTGTTGGATTAAATTCTTTTAATTTGAATAAAGAGATGAAGAGGAAAATAAGGGAGAAGTGATGGCCAAGTAAGGGACTTTGAGTTTAATAATTTCGGCTAAGTAAGGATAGTTGCTGAATTATCTTTTATTTTAAGTGATAATTAAAGGATAAAGTTATCAGATAGAGGAGTGGTGGCCAAGTAAGGGACTCCTTAGATGATAATTTCGGCTATAAAAGGAAGGAAGGAGGGCTACTCATCAATTTGTGCTTCCTCCTTTCTCTGCCGAATTCTCTTCACCAAATCTTCTTCTTCTTTTATTTTTTTGCCAAGCCGAAATACCTTGTGTTCTAGCCGAATCCTCCATCTTTATTCTTCCTTTTCTTTTCTTTCCAATCCATCAAAAGCCGAATCTTGGAAGGGCTTCAAGCATAGGTGCTGTCGATTTCTTCAAAGGTAAGAACAAGTTTGATTCCCTTTCTTTTCTTTTAGATTAGCCGAGAGATAATCTAACCCCATACATATTATGGTTGCCGAATATGGAAGGACCTTTCGGGATTATCGTGAGTAGTCGACTAAAAGGAGGAGTATTCGGGATTTCTAAGATTAAGGTAAGACATGTGAATATTCGGCCAAAGGCCTTGATTTATGTTTGATGATTAAGATTAAGTCTAACGTAAGGTTTTAGGGATTTTGACATTCCTAGTGAAACAAGGAACAGTTTCAGGATTTGTTGGTGTTCCAATCGGCAACAAGGTAAGAATACTAATCCTACTAGGATTTGGAGTTTTGGCCGAATGGCTTTTTATTAAGGTAATAAGTGATAAATCAATGTAGGGATTAAGGATCTAAGCATTAGATCAAGCTTTTCGGGATCTCAAGGAAATTTTAAGCGAATCAGGTGTGTACCCCACACTAATTCTTAATATGTTTTATGGCTGTGCTTAATTAAAATGTGTGATAATAAGAATATGAAAGTGGCTAAGGTACCATGATATGGTACAAAGTACTCAGGTACGTTTCCTACTTCCACTAGGATTATGAAATATGTTATTTATAACATGTGAAAATTTATAAGAATGAGAATTTAAGTATGATATGCATGATATGAATAATATGGGTCATTCGGGATATATGAAAAAGGGGAAGTGAATGTGATGACTACGGTCTCACTATCTGAATGTCGTGACTTCGGTCACATTATCTGAATGTGGTGACTTTAGTCACATTATCTGAATGTGGTAACTTCGGTTACATTATCTGAATGTGGTGCCTCATGACACAATTATCTGGTGGCTATGCCACAAATTTTATATGGGCGATGAGCACGCCGATCGCAGCTGATCGCGCCGATGGTGTGTAGCGGATGGAGGGTTGACTTAGTAGTCCCCACGGTGTGACCGGCGGTGCACGGGGTGTGTAGTGGATGGACAACTAGGTTTGGGTTTGGGAATGCATCATAACCTGTATTCTATGTTTTGAATGTGTAATATGTGATATGCCTGATTCTATTATGATTTAGTGTCGTGTACACATTGAGTCTGTTTGACTCACCCTGTTGGGGAACATTTTTCAGGTGATGAACAGTGATGGACCGGGACAATGAGAACTTGTGGTGGCCATGCTCAACATGAAGTTTATATTTTTGAGGACTCTTGAATTTATTTTAGTACTTTGAATTATTTTGGGAATTATTTGATGTAATAAGGCCATAAGGCCATAGTTGAATTACTTTACACTTATTTTTATTTATTATGATTATGAATTTTATCTATTAAAATTTAATTAAAATTTCTTTTAAACTAAACCCTAAATATTTTGTCACTTAAGATAAAAGGGATTTCAATATAAAACGAACCTGTTTTCAACACAAGCCCAACCCAAAACAATATTTTTCTTAAAATCACACAAATTTTCCTAAGAACAAAAGAATTTTGAACCGGTTTACTTGAGAAACATACTAGATTCGGTCCAGGCTCGTGGGCCAGGTGTGGGGTGTTTCAATTTGGTATCAGAGCCCAGTTTTAAACTCTCGGTCTGTGGGCTAAGGTCCAAAACGTTTTCAAATCGAGCCAAGTAAGCTTTTTGAAAGGATTTTATGAAATAAACAGGTTTTCTGGCATGGCTCCTAAGTCTCCGACCCGCAGTCCACCAGGTAAGTACCCCTAACCATTTGTGTGATTACGTGTAATGAATATTAGAAGGGTAGAAAAGGAATGGAACGTAGAATAGCATGATAGGAACTTGAACCCTAAGACTAGTTTACTCAAACACAAACACATAAGACTTAAGGAACGTTAAACAAACCCATGGCTAAGTCACTAAGTTTGGGTGTGGTAACCCCTGTGCGCATGTCTAGGATTGGATCCGGAAGAGCCTGGTATTTAAGCAGTCCTAGCGACTCACCTCCTCTTTACTCGAATCCTACCTGGTGCGTAGCTACGATTCACCCTAACCAAGAGGACTTATTCACGGGCTAAACCCGATAATTAAAACCCGAAAGGGACTAGCCATGATAAAAACCCTAGTTTTAAAATCCCTAAATTACCCTTTTAATTGTAGTAAAAGATTATTGTGAAATTTTTTCCAAAATATCTCCGATTTACAAAATTACAAAAATGCCCCTGTATTGTAAATTACTAAAATACCCTTAGTGCTTAAGATTTTCAAAAATACCCTCGACGTTTGCTACAATATTTCTAGTTTACAAAGATATCAAAACTTCATTTTACAAATAACAAGATACCCTGATTTGGAAAATTTACTGAATCGCTTACGACTTCCAAAATTACCGAAATAACCTCGATTTAAAAAATTTTTGCAACACCTCCGATTTGGAAAACAAAATAACCTGAGATTTTGTAAATTCTGAAATACCTTTAATTTATATTTTCGAATTGACCCGATTTATTACCAAAATACCCTAGTAGGAAAATGACGAAATTACCCTCAGGTAGGGAAATGGATGGAATGGCCATAAAAGTGTAGTGAATGATGTGGTGAATGAATGTGACTTCATGGAGAAATGAATATGTCTCTGCTTATGAATGTGAATGTGACTCCCTGAGTTAGAGTAGTGAACTTGAACTGAACCTTTGTGTGATCGAAAGAACTACTTCTAAATACTTTACTTCATAAAATTGTTCGCGGTTAATAAGTGGAACAAAATTCAGATGCATAAAACTTCTTAATCAGATAAGTCGCGACATTAGAAATGAGTTCTAGGGGACGTGAACTTAAAAAAATTGTGCCTAGGAAGTATGATGGTTCTATTAAGATCAGAGTGCGCAGCATAAGCGTAGTGCGGTGAGTTAAGATGTACGATTATTCGTTAGTAAGTAATTTCGAGGACGAAATTATTTTTAAGGAGGGTAGAACTGTAACATCCTAAAAAGGGCCTATGCATTTTTGGTTTAATTGTACGAAATGGCATATCTTATGTGTTACGAATATATTTTGAACACTTTTGGAAATGTCTTGGAAATGTAAGGAAATGTCTTGTAAGGAAATGTCATGGAAATGTAAGGAAATGTCAAGTTTACAGAGCCGATCGAAAATTTTTGGAAACTTAGAAATGACCTAGAAATGACGAGTTTTAAGGTTTAAAAGGGGAAATTAAGGCAAGGTGGCCTTAAAAGAAAAAGTTTGTGGAATTTGACACACAAACAGGCTTGGAAAAGTGGCCTGAAGATGCCACTTAGGGCCTATGGAAATGGCGCCATATGCAAGAGGAATGGGCCTAAGTTCGAGTCACATGGGAAGCAAATAAAAGAAATTTTATTTTGCTACAAGGAGCAGAGAGGTGGACGGCACATGGCTATAAATTAGGAGCTTTTATTCTTTTATAAATAGTGGATAAATAAGGGATTTATTTATCATTATTTTCAAGAGATAATTGTTGGATTAAATTCTTTTAATTTGAATAAAGAGATGAAGAGGAAAATAAGGGAAAGTGATGGCCAAGTAAGGGACTTTGAGTTTAATAATTTCGCCTAAGTAAGGATAGTTGCTGAATTATCTTTTATTTTAAGTGATAATTAAAGGATAAAGTTATCAGATAGAGGAGTGGTGGCCAAGTAAGGGACTCCTTAGATGATAATTTCGGCTATAAAAGGAAGGAAGGAGGGCTACTCATCAATTTGTGCTTCCTCCTTTCTCTGTAATACTCTTCACCAAATCTTCTTCTTCTTTTATTTTTTTTTGCCAAGCCGAAATACCTTGTGTTCTAGCCAAATCCTCCATCTTTATTCTTCCTTTTCTTTTCTTTCCAATCCATCAAAAGCCGAATCTTGGAAGGGCTTCAAGCATAGGTGCTTTGTCGATTTCTTCAAAGGTAAGAACAAGTTTGATTCCCTTTCTTTTCTTTTAGATTAGCCGAGAGATAATCTAACCCCATACATATTATGGTTGCTTAATATGGAAGGACCTTTCGGGATTATCAGAGTAGTCGACTAAAAGGAGGAGTATTCGGGATTTCTAAGATTAAGGTAAGACATGTGAATATTCGGCCAAAGGCCTTGATTTATGTTTGATGATTAAGATTAAGTCTAACGTAAGGTTTTAGGGATTTTGACATTCCTAGTGAAACAAGGAACAGTTTCGGGATTTGTTGGTGTTCCAATCGGCAACAAGGTAAGAATACTAATCCTACTAGGATTTGGAGTTTTGGCCAATGGCTTTTTATTAAGGTAATAAGTGATAAATCAATGTAGGGATTAAGGATCCAAGCATTAGATCAAGCTTTTCGGGATCTCAAGGAAATTTTAAGCGAATCAGGTGTGTACCCCACACTAATTCTTAATATGTTTTATGGTCATGCTTAATTAAAATATGTGATAATAAGAATATGAAAGTGGCTAAGGTACCATGATATGGTACAAAGTACTCAGGTACGTTTCCTACTTCCACTAGGATTATGAAATATGTTATTTATAACATGTGAAAATTTATAAGAATGAGAATTTAAGTATGATATCCATGATATGAATAATATGGGTCATTCGGGATATATGAAAAAGGGGAAGTGAATGTGATGACTACGGTCTCACTATCCAATGTCGTGACTTCGGTCACATTATCTGAATGTGGTGACTTTAGTCACATTATCTGAATGTGGTAACTTCGGTTACATTATCTGAATGTGGTGCCTCATGACACAATTATCTGGTGGCTATGCCACAAATTTTATATGGGCGATGAGCACGTCGATCGCAGCGATCGCCTTCGATGGTGTGTAGCGGATGGAGGGTTGACTTAGTAGTCCCACGGTGTGACCGCGGTGCAGGGGTGTGTAGCGGATGGACAACTAGGTTTGGGTTTGGGAATGCATCATAACATGTATTCTATGTTTTGAATGTGTAATATGTGATATGCCTGATTCTATTATGATTTAGTGTCGTGTACACATTGAGTCTGTTTGACTCACCCCGTTGGGGAACATTTTTCGGTGATGAACAAAGATGGACCTGGACTGCGAGAACTTGTGGTGGCCATGCTCAACATGAAGTTTATATTTTTGAGGACTCTTGAATTTATTTTAGTACTTTGAATTATTTTTGGAATTATTTGATGTAATAAGGCCATAAGGCCATAGTTGAATTACTTTACACTTATTTTTATTTATTATGATTATGAATTTTATCTATTAAAATTTAATTAAAATTTCTTTTAAACTAAACCCTAAATATTTTGTCACTTAAGATAAAAGGGATTTCAATATAAAACGAACCTGTTTTCAACACAAGCCCAACCCAAAACAATATTTTTCTTAAAATCACACAAGTTTTCCTAAGAACAAAAGAATTTTGAACCGGTTTACTTGAGGAACATACCAGATCCGGTCCAGGCTCGTGGGCTGGGTGTGGGGTGTTTCATTGCTATCATTAAACCGAAAATACCATCCCTTGTACCCCATATTCGGCCAACTCCTCATCCCTTATCTAATCCCTTGTTTTTCTCTTTATCACTTCATTCAAAAATTAATAAAAATAATCCATCATTTATCCCTTATCTTAGCCGAATTTTTAAAAAGGATTAAACTCATCCCTTTAGTGCCTTAATGCCATCAACTCATCGTTTCACTCCTCAGAGCAAAATAAAACCCTTTTATTTGCTTCCCTTGCAGCTTGAACCTAGCCCCTTGCCCACTGCATAAGGCGTCACTTACAGAGGCTTTAAGTGGTGCCTCCAAGCCACTTTAACAAGCTGATTTTTGTGTTGTGTTTTCCCTACAATTTCTCTTAGGGCCTCCTCTGCCTAGCTTTCTCTTTTAAGCTTAAAATCGAATAATTTCTAAGGCATTTTCCTACATTCTAAGGTTCTCAAAAATTCATAAAACACATTTATCACACACATAGACATAATTTCACATTTATTTAAGCACAAATGCATAAACCCAAAAATCCAGGATATTACAGTTCTACCCCCCTTAAAATAATTTCGACCTCGAAATTTCCTGGCTAAAATAAGTGAGGGTATTGCTGTCGCATTGCTTCTTCTAGCTCCCACGAAGCTTCCTCCGTCCCATGATTGCGCCATAATACTTTAACTAGAGGAACTGATTTCCTCCGTAGTACGTTCACATCTCGTTCCAAAATCTGAGCCGGCTCTTCCCTGTTGGACAAATCTGGTCTTAGTTCCACTTCCTCAACTGGTACTACATGAGATGGATCCGATCGATAACGACGTAGCATAGAAACATGGAATACGTCGTGCATCTGCTTCAACTCCGAGGCAACTCTAATCGGTATGCCATCGGTCCAACTCGCTTTAATACGATAAGGTCCTATAAACACAGGACTTAGCTTCCTTTGCGACCAAATCTCACCACCTTCTTCCACGGCGACACCTTAAGAAACATTTGATCCCCTACATCAAATTCTATTTCCTTCCGCTTAAGATCTGCGTACGACTTCTGCCTGTCAGATGCTTCCTTTAACCGTGCCCGAATTACCTCAACTTTCTCTTCAGATTCTGCCACAATATCTGGACCCAAAACTCGTCGTTCCCCTAATTCCGTCCAACACGTCGGTGTGCGACACTTTTGTCCATACAGCGCTTCATACGGTGCCATTCGAATACTAGCTTGATAGATGTTATTGTAAGCAAATTCCGCTAAAGGCAAGTATTCTTCCCAACTTCCTCTAAAGTCTATTACACAGCCCCTCAACATATCTTCCAACACTTGGATCACTCGTTCCGATCGATCGTCCGATCATGGATGAAAAGCCGTAGTGAAATCCAATCTGGTGCCTAAAGCTTGATGCAGAGCTTTCCAAAACCGAGACGTAAACCTTGGATCCCTATCTGAAACAATTGACACCGGTACTCCATGCAACCTTACAATCTCCGCCACATACAACTTTGCCAACTTCTGCAAAGAATAATCAACCCGCACTGGAATGAAATGCGCGGACTTTGTCAACCGATCCACTATTACCCATACCGAGTCCTTCTTAGTAGGCGTAAGGGGAAGCCCACTAACGAAGTCCATGGTGATTCTCTCCCACTTCCACTGCGGAATCTTTATCGGCTGAAGCAATCCTGACGGAACTTGGTGCTCAGCCTTGACTTGCTGACACGTCAAGCACTTCCCTACAAATTCTGTAACTTCCCGCTTAAGACCAGGCCACAAAAAATGTTCCCTTAGGTCTCTATACAACTTAGTACCTCCAGGATGCATAGCATAGGGGCTACCATGCGATTCCTGAAGAATTCTCTGCCTTAAGTCCTCATTCTTCGGCATACAGACCTTGCCCTTGAAACATAATACTCTCTCGTCATTAATACCGTAATCTTCCAACTCCCCACTCTGCACTTGCTGCAACTTAGCACTGAAATCCTCATCCACTAACTGACTTTCCTTCACCTCATTCAGCCATGTCGGCTTAACTTGCAACTCTGCCAGCAGACTTCCATCGTCATACAAGCTCAGATGTGCAAACATCGCCCTCAGATCCGATACTACTTTCTGACTTAGAGCATCTGCTACCATATTCGCCTTCCCTGGGTGATACTCTATGGAATAATCATAATCCTTCAGTAATTCCACCCACCTTCGCTGTCTCAAGTTCAACTCCTTCTGAGTCAGCAGATACTTAAGGCTCTTGTGGTCCGTGTAGATCACTGACTTTTCTCCATAAAGATAATGCCTCCACACCTTAAGAGCAAAGACCACCGCCGCCAATTCCAAATCATGCGTCGGGTAGTTAACCTCATGTGGCCTTAATTACCGAGACGCATAATCGACTACCTTCCCATCTTGCATCAATACGCATCCCAATCCTGTGTGAGAAGCATCACAGTACACCACAAAGTCCTTCCCCGCCTCCGGCTGAATCAAACCAGAGCTTCACAAAACCCCTCTTAAGCTTCTCAAAGTCATCCCCGTTGCTTATCTGTCCAAACGAAAGGTACCTCCTTTCTCAACAAATTTGTCAAAGGTGCGGCTATTGATGAAAACCCTTCTACAAACCTTCAGTAGTAGCCTGGCTAATCCCAAGAAATCTGCGAACCTCACCCACGGACTTAGGTGGTTTCCAATCTATCTCGCCTCAATCTTTCGAGGATCCACCCTTATTCCTTCAAGCAGACACCACATGCCCTAAGAATGTGACCTCTTTCACCAAAATTCACACTTCACTGAATTTGGCATAGAGCTTCTTCTCCTTAATACTTGCAACACAATCCGAGAGATGCTCATCATGTTCCTCCTCGGACTTGGAGTATACTAGGATATCGTCTATGAACACAATGACGAACCTATCCAAGTAAGGTTGAAAACCCGGTTCATCATATCCATGAACGCGGTTTGGCGTTCGTCAATCCGAACGGCATTACTACGAACTCATAGTGCCCGTATCTTGTTCGAAAGGTCATCTTATGGATATCCGCTTCCTTCACCTTAAGTGATGATATCCGGACCTTAGATCTATCTTCAAAATACCACGCCCCTTAAGGTGATCGAACAAGTCGTCTATCCTCGGCAATGGGTACTTGTTCTTGATGGTCAGCTTATTCAACTGACGATAATCTATGCACATACGCATAGTTCCGTCCTTCTTCTTCACAAACAAGACCGGTGCTCCCCATGGAGACACACTGGGTCAGATAAACCCACGATCAAGCAACTCTTGGATTTGAGCCTTGAGCTCAACCAACTCCTTCGGTGCCATTCTATACAGAGCGATAGATACTGGCGTCGTTCCAGGCAGCAAGTCAATTCCAAACTCCACCTCCCTGTCCGGGGGTATTCCAGGTAACTCCTCTAGAAAAATATCCACAAACTCCTTTACTATTCTAACTCCACTAACTCCCCCTTCTTTGGCATCCAACGCCCTAACAAAAGTCAGAAATGCCTTGCACCCTTTCCGAACCATCTTATCAGCCTTTAAGGCAGAGACTACGTTAGATAAGTAGTTCCTTCTTTCTCCTATCATAATTATCGCCTCATCCTCCGACGTCCTTAACTCCATTCGCTTAGCTGCACAATCCAATATAGCCCGGTGTTCTACTAGCCAGTCCATGCCAAGTATGAGGTCAAATTCTCCGAAGGGAAGTTCCATTAAGTCGGTAAAAAATATCACTCCCTGAATTTCTAAGGGTACACTCTGAAAGATCTTATTCACCACTACAGTTTGGCCTAATGGGCTTACTACAGTCATCTCCCTATTAGATAGTTCAGAGTCTATGCTTAGTGTTTCAACTACACTACATACAACATAGGAATGGGTCGAGCCCACATCAATCAGAGCAAAATAAGACTTGTCAGCTATAAGGAACGTACCGGTTATGACGTCCGGTGCGTCTCCCTTTTCCCTCCGGTGAACCGCATACACTAGACCTGGCTGTCTAGCCTCTGTATTACCAACACCTCTGCCCGGGGTCCCACGTCCTCTTCCAGCACCATTACCTCTGTTATTCGGACCACGACCCCGCTGAGGCTGCTGTCCACCTCTTCCAGCCTGATTATAGCCCTGACCTATTGGTCGACTACCGTCTATCATTATTGGACAGTCCTTAATCATATGATCCTTAGATCCACACTTGAAACATCCTCCTGTCTTTTTCCAACACTCTCCTAGGTGCCTCTTCCCTCACTCAGCACAAGTACGGTACTGCCCTCCGGTACCAACTTGCTGACCTCGCTGCCCATCAACCCTAGGCCTCTTCTACACATTTCCCGATGACTCTGATGATCCAAACCCTCTCTTTTGCCTTTTCCGGTCAGTATTCTGCCTTACAGAGTCCTTAACTCCTTCGGCTACTTTAGCCTTCTCTACTAACACGACAAATTCCCGTTCCTGCTGCGAAGCTATCAAAAACCTTAGATCATCTCTAAGTCTATCCTCAAACCGGACACATCGCTCATGCTCCGTGGCCACCATTCCTTGAGCATACCGGCTCAACCTTAAGAATTCAGCCTCGTACTCCGCTACGGACTTATTCCCTTGAACCAACCCCAGAAATGCCTTCCTCTGCGCATCAATATAATTTGTACCAACATACTTCTTCTGGTATGCCGCCTTAACATAGTCCCAAGTGAGTTCCTCAGCCGTAGCACCATCCCGAACTGTGAGCCACCATTGATATGACTCATCACGAAGAAGCGACACCATTCCGTTCAGTTTCTCCTCAGCAGTTAAATTGAGCTCATCCATGATTCGCTCTGTCGCCTTCAACCAATACTCAACCGTACTGGGTGCAACAACAGATACACCACGAAACACCTCAGCCCCATTGGCTCGGAGTTGCTCGGGTACAGATTTTCGAGCTCCCATATTTCCTCCTGCTCCAGCCACCATTTCAAGAACTGGCAGTACAGCCTACGATACGACATCATCCCCTGTCTGATCTTGCTGCTCACCACCAACAGCTGGTGGTGGGGGTGGTGGTACCTCATTCTCAGATCCTTGACCCGATCTAACGGGTTCTGATACGGCTATTTTGCCTCTACCACGTCCTCGTACATTACGACCACGTCCCCTAGAACTCATTTCTACAATCGCGCTTTAATCTGATTATAAAGTTTTATGTATTAGCCTTTGTTCCACTGATTACTCGCGAAGAAATTTTATGAAAAGAAGATTAATAGAGGTTCTTTCGATCATTCAGAGTTTTCGTTCCAAGTTTTCTATCCTAATTCAGAGAAACACAATCATTCAGTAGTACCTACCGCACACATTCCACTATTCAAACATTTTCGTCCGTTCCTATCCCAGGGGTATTTTCATCATTTCTCCTACAGGGGTATTTTTGGGTAATAAAACGGGGTCAATTTAAAAATCTTAATAAATCAGGGTACTTTGAAATTTTCAAAACTCGATGGTACTTTTGAAAATTTTCTCAAATCAGAGGTATGGCAGAAATTTTGAAAATCGGGGCCATTTTGGTAATTTTGTAAATCAGGGGTAATTTCGTAAATTTTCCAATTCAGGGTATCTTAATATTTTGCAAAATAGGGGTTTCTAGTATTTTGAAAAGTATCTTAGTAAAAATCGAGGGTAGTATGGTACTTTAAATTCTTTTCAACCAAAACTTTTTAGTAAATTTCACAACCAGGGGAATTTAAGTAATTTTGTAAATTGGGAATATTTTGGAAAAAATTTCAAAATAATTCCGCTATGAATCAAAGGGGTAATTTGTTGATTTTTAAAACTAGGGTTTTTATAAAAATACGGCTAGTCCCTTTCAGGTTTTAATTATTGAGTTTAGCCTGTGAATGAGTCCTCTTGGTTAGGGTGAACCGTAGCTACACACCAGGTAGGATTCGAGCGAAGAGGAGGTGAGTCACTAGGACTGCTTAAATACCAGGCTCTTCCTGAATCCAATCCTAGACACGCGCACAATGGTTGCCACACCCTAACTCGACGACTTAGTCACAGGTTTGTTTAGTTAGGCATTAAGTCTTATGTAATTCTTATGTTGGGGTAAACTAATCCTAGGGCTCAAGTACTTAATATACTAATCTACGTTCCCGATATACCCTTCTACAAATCATACTATAATTCACACAACAGTTAGGAGTACTTACAGTGGACTTGGTCGGAGACTTAGGTGCCATGCCAGAAAACCTGCTCATGTCACAAAAATTTTCACAAAATTTATTTGGGCCAAATCTTGAAAATATTGTGGGCTTCAAACCCAAGGCCGAGATTTTTACAACTGGGCTCTGATACCAAACTGAAACACCCCAAACCCGGCCCACGAGCCTTGATCGGATCTGGTATGTTCCTCGAGTAAAACGTTTCAATTTCATGTTTATTACTTTGGAAAATTTGGGGTGGTTTTATAAAAATACCGAGTTGTTTTGGGGTTAATCTTTAATTCAAAAATCGTTTGTGTTTAGGTGTCTAAACATTTAAACTTTATTTTTAAGAAAGGTTGCTTAAACTTTAAATTGATAAAATTAAGTATCATACTAAATAATGAAAATGCATGCATAAATGATTTCATACTAGTGGCCTTATTACATCAAAGAAAACCCGAAATAAATCCAAAATACTTGAAAATAGAAAGTCCAAGATAAAATAAATTTTGAGCTGAGCATGGCCACCACTGAGCTCCTGCTGACCCATCCATCACTGAGTGTCACCTGAAAAGATATCCCACAACGGGGTGAGTCAAACAGACTCAGTGTGTATAACCAACACTAAGTCCTAATGATTCAGGCATATCATACCATATCATACATATATAACAGATAGAGATAATGATGTAAACCCGATCCCAAACCTAGATAGCCATCCTCTACACATCACCCGTACCAACCATCACACCGTGGGGACTACTAAGTCGACCCTCCATCCGCTACACATCATCGAAGGCAGTCGCTGCAGACGACTAGCTCATCGCCCTTATAATTTTGTGGCGTAGCCACCAGATAATAATTTTGTGACATAAGTCACCACATTCAGATATTGTGACATGAGTCACCATATTCGAATTATGTGACCAAGTCACCACATTCGAATATTGTGGTATAAACCACGGATCACTTCCCTTTCCATATAACCCATATGCCCCATGTCATACAAATCATGCAATTATCATGGCTTAGGCCTTATTTCACATTCTTATCAATGTTCACATATGTGCCACAATGAGATATTCATAATATCATAACTACATAGTAGTAAGTTAACGTGCTGAGTACTTTGTACCATTGCATGGTACCCTTAGCCACATCTTACTTATTCTTACTAACACATTCAATAAAACATAACCATAAATCTATTAAGGCTTAGTGCGGGTACACACTGGTTTATTAACGCTTCCACCGAAATCCGAAAATCCCGATCTAACGCTTTAGATCTCAAATTCCTACATTCGGCCAACCCTTAGTATTTTAGCAAAAGCCTATTTGGCTATAAAGTCAATTCCCGAAGGATTATTGTAACCAAAAATCCTTACCTTGCCGATTTGATTACTAGTCAAATCCCGAAACTGTCACTTACTCCTTGGGTAGTCGAAATCCTTGCCTACTAACTGTCGAAATCGGCTTATGCATAAACCTATGGAAAATGGCCCTTGGCCGAATACTACATATCACTTACCTTGATCACTTCAAATCTCGAAAGATTCTTTCTTGAAATCGGCTACAAGAGAAATCCCGGAAGACCCTTCAAAGTTTCGGCCAAAGACTTCTAATGGGATTAGTGCTTTGATTTCGGCCACAAGAAAAAGAAATAAAATGATGATGGTAGAATCCTTACCCTTAATATTGAAATCGGCAACACCTTTACCTGAACCCACAGGGCTATCCGGCTATGGCTTAGATGTTAATTGATTTCAGCTTTTGATGAACACTAGAGGGTTTCGGCTTCAACAAAGAAAAGAAAAGAAAGAGTATGAGGCTTAGGGAGAATCGGCTATGGTGGGATTTTGAGAGGAGGATGTTCGGCCTTTAATGGGAAGAAGAAGAAAGTGTGGCTCGACGAAATTCGGGTTATGGAAGTGAGTAGCAAAAAGGAATAAAAGAAAAGGGACACAAGCTGATCTTTTTGAGAATTTCGGCACAAATGAAAAGATGAGAAGAGAAGAATTTTCGGTACACCTACCTTGCTATCATTAAACCGAAAATACCATCCCTTGTACCCCATATTCGGCCAACTCCTCATCCCTTATCTAATCCCTTATTTTTCTCTTTATCACTTCATTCAAAAATTAATAAAAATAATCCATCATTTATACCTTATCTTAGCCAAATTTTTTAAAAGGATTAAACTCATCCCTTTAGTGCCTTAATTCCGTCCACTACTGTTCACTCCTGCAGCAAAATAAAACCCTTTTATTTGCTTCCCTTGCAGCTCGAACCTAGCCCCTTGCCCACTGCATAAGGCGTCACTTACAGAGGCTTTAAGTGGCGCCTCCAAGCCACTTTAACAAGCTGATTTTTGTGTTGTGTTTTCCCTACAATTTCTCTTAGGGCCTCCTCTACCTAGCTTTCTCTTTTAAGCTTAAAATCGAATAATTTCTAAGGCATTTTCCTACATTCTAAGGTTCTCAAAAATTCATAAAACACATTTATCACACACATAGACATAATTTCACATTTATTTAAGCACAAATGCATAAACCCAAAAATCCAGGATATTACAGATATTATTAAACCATCTCATACACATTACATATTACCAAAATCACATATATCACACATAATTCCTATCACTTTAACATATCAACTCAATTAAATTTAACTACATTTCATTACTAAATCACTTACCACCTTCGGATTTGGCCAAATTCACATTTATAAAATTCATAATTCAGCATGTAATCAAGGTTATAACCGATATTAACGGTATTAAATTGCTTATAGACTTACCTCGGATATCGTCGGACGGCAAAAACCGGCTATTCTATAATTTTCGCTTTTCCCCGATCCAAGTCTGTTTTTCTTTGTTCTTGATCTAAATATATTCAAATTAAGCTCATTCAAATACATTTCATTTCAATTTAATCCAAAAACACCTAAATGGGCAAATTACCATTTTGCCCCTAATATTTCACACTTTTACAATTTAGCCCTATTTGCACAAAACACAAAATATGCAAAATCTCCCAACAACATAGCTAGGCCGAATCTTCCATATAATCATATAAGTCCATACATTTCATTTATTTTGCAATCTAGCCCCTCAAAAATTTATTTTCTCAATTTAGCCCTATTTAGCTAAATTTATCAAAAATTCAAGAACAAAGTATGTTCATCAATTACATATCTATCATTTAACACCATAAAACATCACAAAACTCAACATAGCATCAATGGAATTTTACACAAACATCATCAATTCATGAAATTGGTACATGGGTTTCAAAGCTTTCGAAGCAACGATTACAAAAACGTAGAAATTATCGAAAATCGATCAAAAACTAACCTTTAATCTCAAATTTTCTCCTTGGCCGAATGTTAGGCTTTGTTTCTTCTTTTTCTTTATAACTTTCGGCTAAATAAAATAAAGATGATAACATGCATATCATGTTTTATTTTTAACATATATTTGTTTATTACTAATTTACCTTATTAACCTTATAATATATTATTTTATAACAAAATTTCCAAGGCCATTATTGACCATGTACCGTCCACTATCTTTTAAATGGGTTAATTGCCCCTTAGGGACCCCATATAATAAAGCCACAATCAAAAGGGTACTTTACACTTTAATTAGTAACTTTTATAATTTACGCGATTAAGTCCTTTTATTTAATCGGACACCTACACGGAAAAAATTAAATCATGAAAATTTAACACAAACAAATTCACACATAATAAACATGAAAATAATTTAAAAAATATTTTTCAGACTCGAATTTGTGTCCGAAACCACTATTCCAATTAAGGTCAAAATCAGACTGTTACAACTCTCCCCCTTAGGAATTTTCATCCCCGAAAATCTTACCGTTAAACAGAGTCGGATATTGTTGTCTCATTGAATCCTCAGGCTCCCACGTAGCCTCTTCTATACCGTGTCGATTCCATAATACTTTTACTAACGGAATCTTCTTGTTTCTCAACTCTTTCACTTTGCAAGCTAAGATACTGATCAGTTCCTCTTCGTATGTCATATTAGATCGGATTTCAATCTCAGACGGGGCAATCACATGTGATGGATCAGATCTATATCTACGAAGCATCGAAACATGAAATACATTGTGTATCTTTTCTAGTTCAGCAGGCAACCTTAATCTATAAGCAATAGGCCCGACACGTTCGATGATCTCATATGGTCCGATGAACCTCGGACTTAATTTGCCCTTACGTCCAAATCGAAGCACTTTCTTCCACGAAAAAACTTTTAGAAATACCTGATCTCCGACCTGAAACTCAATGTCTTTACGTTTTAAATCTGTGTATGACTTTTGGCGATCTGATGCAACTTTCAAACTATCACGAATCACTGCCACTTTCTGTTCAGTCTCTTTAATCAAGTCAACCCCGTGTATCTTGTTTTCACCGAGCTCTGTCCAGTACAATGGTGTACGACATTTACGACCGTACAAAGCTTCGTAGGGTGCCATTTTGATACTAGATTGAAAACTGTTATTATAAGCAAATTCAATCAAAGGTAAGTATCGTTCCCACGCACCTTCAAACTCGAGGATGCAACATCTCAACATATCCTCAAGTATCTGAATGATTCGTTTGGATTGACCATCCGTCATGTAATTTGGAAAGTCATGCTAAAATGTAGTTTAGTACCTAAAGCATCTTGCAATTTCTTCCAAAACCGCGACGTAAATCTCAGGTATCTGTCCGAAATAATGGAAATCGGCACACCATGTAATCTCACAATTTGAGATACATACAACTCAGGAAGCTTATTGAGCGAATAGTCCATACGAACTGGAACAAAGTGAGCTGATTTGGTTAGTCTATCCACTATAACCCAAATTGCATCTTTCTTGCTCGGTGTTGTAGGCAAACCGGATACAAAATCCATAGCAATTCTGTCCCATTTCCATTCAGGTATCATGATCGGTTGAAGTAATCCAGAAGGCACTTGATGTTCGGCCTTTACCTCCTGACAAACTAAGCACTTCGAGACAAATTCAGATATGTCCCATTTCATACCAGGCAACCAATAGAACTGTTTCAAATCATTATACATTTTTGTGCTACCCGGATGTACAGACAATCGGCTACTGTGAGCTTTATTCAATATCATATGAATCAAATATAAATTTCTCGGAACACACAGTCGGTCTTTGAACTTCAAACAATCATTCTCATCTATTCGAAACTCTGACTCAACACTGTTCTCACACTGAACTCGTCTTGCTAACAAATCTTTGTCAACTTTCTGGGCGTCACTAATTTGTTGAATAAATAATGGTTTTGCTTTTAATTCAGCTACTATCGAACCATCATCAGATGTAGCCATATGCGCGTTCAACGCACAAAGAGCAAATAATGATTTTCGACTTAGAGCATCCGCAACAACATTGGCTTTCCCCGGATGGTAGTCAATCACTAATTCGTAATCTTTCAACAGCTCTAACCATCTGCGTTGTCTCAGGTTCAGATCTTTCTGAGTCATCAAATACTTCAAACTTTTGTGATCTGAATAGACATGACATTTCTTCCCGAACAGATAATGACGCCAAATCTTTAATGTGAACACAATGGCTGCTAGCTCTAAATCATGTGTCGGGTAATTTCTTTCGTGTGGCTTCAATTGTCTCAAAGCATAAGCTATGGCTTTGCCTTCCTGCATCAAAACGCAACCCAAACCATTCAAAGATGCATCACTATAAGCAACAAATTCTTTACCCGATTCAGGTTGGACTAACACTGGAGTTTCGGTCAAAAGAGCTTTCAACTGATCGAAACTTTTCTGACACTTTTCCGACCATTCAAACTTAACATCTTTCTGTAATAGCTTTGTCAACGGGGTAGCTATCATAGAAAAACCTTCCACAAAACGTCTGTAGTGACCAGTAAGTCCCAGAAAGCTTCGAATTTTGGAAACATTTTTCGGTGGTTTCCAATCGAGTATAGCCGATATTTTATTCGGATCAACCCGAATACCTAATGCTGAAACAACGTGACCCAGAAAACTAACTTCACTCAGCCAAAACTCGCATTTACTAAACTTTGCATACAACTGTTTATCTCGCAAAGTTTGTAGCACAAGCCTCAGATGCTCGGCATGCTCGGTTTCATTTTTGGAGTAGATCAGAATATCATCTATAAACACTACCACAAACCGATCCAAATACTGACTGAAAATCTGATTCATGAGACCCATAAAAATAGCAGGTGCATTAGTGAGTCCGAAAGGAATAACCAAAAACTCGTAGTGTCTGTACCTCGTCCGGAAAGCAGTCTTTGGTACATCTGAATCTCTGACTCGCAACTGATAATATCCCGACCTCAAATCTATCTTTGAGAACACTGAAGCCCCTTTCAACTGATCAAACAAGTCATCAATCTGAGGCAACGAATATTTATTCTTTATGGTTACCTTATTTAGCTGTCGATAATTAATGCACATTCGCATAGTCCCGTCTTTCTTTTTCACAAATAGAACTAGTGCTCCCCAAAGAGAAAAACTCAGTCGTGCAAAGCCCCTATCTGTTAACTCTTGCAACTGTGCTTTCAACTCTTTTAATTCTATAGGTGCCATCCGATACGGAGCTATTGAAATCGGAGTCGTCCCCGGTACTAATTCAATGCCAAACTCTATTTCTCAAACTAGTGGTAAACCCGGTAATTCTTCAGGAAACACATCTGGGTATTCGCACACAACTAGTACGGATTCAATCTGCTTCTCAGTCACTTTACTATCCAGCACATAAGCCAAGTAAGCTTCATACCCTTTTCTCATATACTTTTGAGCTAACATCGAAGATATAACCGCTGATAACCCATTCAGATCATTAGATTCAATCCGAATAATTTCACCATTCTGACATCTCAAATCAAGGGTCTTTCTTTTGCAATTAACAACAGCATCATGCAAAGTTAACCAGTCCATTCCCAGAATTATATCGAATTCATCGAAAGGCAACAACATCAAATCGGCTAGAAAACATGAATCCCGAATCATTAACGGGCAACTTTTACACACTTTGTTAACCAGAACACACCAGCCCAGGGGGTTGGATACTCGAATTACAAACTCAGTAGACTCAACAGGCAGAGTCTTACTGGATACTAATGTTTCACACACATAGGAATGAGTTGAACCAGGATCAATCAACGCAATAACTCTAGTACCATAAAGAGTGAAAGTACCGGTAATGACATCTGGGGAAGAAGCATCCTCACAGTGCGTATAGCATATGCTCTAGCAGGTGCACGAGCCTCCAATCGAACCGCTGTATCTTTTGTTCCCCTCTGGCTGCCACCTACATCACCCGAATGTCTGGGTGGTCTACCTCGTGCTGACACGTTGCTCTGTCTCACATTCTGAATAATGTTTTGCTCGACTAACATCGGGCACTCTCTAATAAAGTGATCCATCGATCCACACTTAAAACAGGACCGATCATGAAATCTACAACTCCCAGAATGTCATTTTCAACAATGTTTATACTCAACCCGGTTCTGCTGAACATTACCAACACTAGCCATTGAAGTGGCTCGAGAACCCGCAGGTGGTCGGTCTCGGTCCCGTCTAGGAAAGTCTGAAGTGGCTTTGTGTCGACTGGATTCATCTTTAAACTTCTTTGGTGCTGAATGAAAAGTCTTACTCGATGATCTTTTCCGAACATCTCTAGCTTCAAACTCAGCTTTTCTTTTTCTCTTTTCCAAGCTCTTCAGCTTTACAAGCTCGTTCAACAAGTACCACGAACTCTTTAATCTCCAATATGCCGACCAGCAGCTTAATGTCTTCATTCAAACCGTCTTCAAATCTTTTACACATAATAGCCTCGGTTGAAACACGTTCACGAGCATATCGGCTCAATCTCACAAATTTCTATTCGTATTCAGTCACGGTCATACGACCCTGTTTCAATTCTAGAAATTCTTTACGCTTTTGATCGATGAATCTCTGACTGATATACTTTTTACGGAATTCAGTCTGAAAGAATTCCCAGGTTACGTTCTCCTTCGGAACCACCGATACTAGTGTATTCCACCAGTGATATGCGGTGTCCCTCAATAGTGATATTGCACATTTTACACATTCCTCCGGAGTACATGATAACTCATCAAACACTCGGATAGTATTTTCAAGCCACAGCTCAGCTCGTTCTGCATCATCATCGTCATTAGCCTTAAACTCTTCAGCCCCGTGTTTCCTAATTTTATCTACAGGAGGCCTGCAAAATCTCATCGGATCTACTATCGGAGGTACCATAGGTATCGGAGATGGATTATTCGGGGGTGGAGGTTGTTGCACAGCCGGGTTAGTCCAGATATATTGGGTGAACCATTCATTCATCATCTGGTAGAAGGCTTGCTTAGCCTCCCCCTCATGGCTACTCGAGATAGGTTGAGAGTCTACCGGCGCTGGCCCATGTGCCAGATCAGGCGCTACGCTCTCAACATCATCAGCTATAGCTCTGTCGGGATCCATTTCTATATAAAATTCACAATTCAAATGTCAGAAGTCACCACACTATCGCATTATAATTTAACGCATGTATAGCTAGACTCACACGTGCTACGGTAGTCCTAGAATCGACTAAATCGTAAGCTCTGATACCAATCAAATGTAACACCCTTAACCCATATCCGTCGCTGAATTAGGGTTAAAGAGCATTACTAAGCATAATACAAGCCATATCAAATATTTACGACTCAAGCAGACATAATCGAATACATAAAGTGTACTGTAATTCCATTAAATACTTAACATTTACTAATATATATTATAAATTATTTAGACAAATTCACATAGAAGCATGTTTCAACAAATATCTTTATCACTAATCAATTGGTCACCTAATCTTCAATGACTGAATATGCACATATCCATTACTACTAAACCTGAACAAAATAAAAAAATATCAAAACTAAGTATGCGTGTATATATATATTGGCATACTAAATCTTGTGTAATCAAATTTAACATTTATCAATCATAGTCCCTATTAATGTAATTGCGCATGTACCAATTTCCCCAATGCAATTTCTTTTGTTTCAAAAATTGCATAATAAGATCAACTTCTAAAATAACAATATACTAAACCAAAGGCATGACATAATAGATACGAATTTCAAATGAATTACCAACACATGCATACATACATTACTGATTGTACTTTTATAAATATCAAGCATCATGGCCGAATACCATCAAGACCATATTACCATAAATTGGCCATTTCACTACCAAATCACTTAAATTGAATTTGATACGCATGCACCAATGCCATTCATAACCGAATATGCTATACAATTACATATCCATTAATGACACATATTGCCGAATACAAAGTTTATAAGGTGGATTCATGTTTTTATACTACCCATCAAAAGCAATGTATACCAAATCTCATTCCATACTTAATAAACCACCACATATGTTCACTTTCCAAAAGTTAGCAATAATTCATATATAATGATTTCATATCAAACATACATATACAAACTTTCATACTTGGCATGATTTATAACACATCCATACTCTTCATCCAAGCAAAACTTACACACTTAATTTAATCAAGACTTGCATAACTTTAGATTATTTAATAATAAGAAAAACCATTTTCGCATGGCTTATATACTTTCAACAAAATGTTATTCAAGCATTAAGCTAGCCTATACATGCCTTAAGTTCAAAAATTCAACTTTTAAGAGTACCCAAAATAAGACGATAGTGTGGATGTCTTCAATGACGATTCCCCGAGCTCGTAGCTTGATCAAAATCTATAAAACAGAGTAGAAACATATCACACAAAGAAAGCTAACTAGCTTAGTAAGTCTTAAGCAAAAGTATTAAATCAAATAATCATTCAAGCATTTTCAACTCCAAAATTAATATCATAAAATTTCAAAACTTAGTACTTATATGATCTATTTATGTCGAATGCTAATACCCTTTTCTTTAACAACATCAAAATAACCTTATTTCACCCTAAATGTGCAAACTCACCGAATACACATAAATTTAATATGTATCCACTTATAACCAAATCAAGTAAGTACAATATACATATTGACCACATATAATCGATTATACACATATGTACATATATACATTTATCCCCACATTTTGCATTTACACATATGGCCGAATCTCAAAAACATAACCAAAATCGAATTTCAATATATTACACTCATTATTTGTAAAGCCGAATGCACACATTAAAATCTTACAAATGTACCTCAACTATATCACATATTACTAGCATTGAATAGTAATATATCATCTTACCTTATTCCTTGCAACTATGAGGCTTATACGTACCTGAACATTCAGCTTATTTGCTGTAATTAAATTCCACATTGATAATAATCCACGAACCCTCTATTTATAATCAATCACCGGCATTAAGCCTGCTAGGCAACAAAGCCCGAAACACACACAGGCACTAAGCACCGCTAGACCCGAGTCCGAAATTTAGTCACCGGCATTTAGCACGCTGGCAATAAGCCCGATACACTTCACCGCAGACAAGGCTTGCTAGGCTCGAAGCCCGAATATCGATATTATTAAACCATCTCATACACATTACATATTACCAAACTCACATATATCACACATAATTCCTATCACTTTAACATATCAACTCAATTAAATTTCACTACATTTCATTACTAAATCACTTACCACATTCGGCTTTGGCCAAATTCACATTTATAAAATTCATAATTCAGCATGTAATCAAGGTTATAACCGATATTAACGGTATTAAATTGCTTATAGACTTACCTCGGATATCGTCGGACGGCAAAAACTGGCTATTCGATAATTTTCGCTTTTCCCCGATCCAAGTCCGTTTTTCTTTGTTCTTGATCTAAATATATTCAAATTAAGCTCATTCAAATACATTTCATTTCAATTTAATCCAAAAACACCTAAATGGGCAAATTACCATTTTGCCCCTAATATATCACACTTTTACAATTTAGCCCTATTTGCACAAAACACAAAATATGCAAAATCTCCCAACAACATAGCTAGGCCGAATCTTCCATATAATCATATAAGTCCATAAATTTCATTTATTTTGCAATCTAGCCCCTCAAAATTTTATTTTCTCAATTTAGCCCTATTTAGCTTATTTTATCAAAAATTCAAGAACAAAGTATGTTCATCAATTACATATCTATCATTTAACACCATAAAACATCACAAAACTCAACATAGCATCAATGGCATTTTACACAAACATCATCAATTCATGAAATTGGTACATGGGTTTTAAAGCTTTCAAAGCAACGATAACAAAAACGTAGAAATTATCGAAAACCGATCAAAAACTAACCTTTAATCACAAATTTTCTCCTTGGCCGAATGTTAGGCTTTGTTTCTTCTTTTCTTTATGACTTTCGGCTCAATAAAATAAAGATGATAACATGCATGTCATGTTTTATTTTTAAAATATATTTGTTTATTACTAATTTACCTTATTAACCTTATAATATAATATTTTATAACAAAATTTCCAAGGCCATTATTGACCATGTACCGTCCACTATCTTTTAAATGGGTTAATTGCCCCTTAGGGACCCCATATAATAAAGCCACAATCAAAAGGGTACTTTACACTTTAATTAGTAACTTTTATAATTTATGCGATTAAGTCCTTTTATTTAATCGGACACCTAAACGGCAAAAATTAAATCACGAAAATTTAACACAAACAAATTCACACATGATAAACATGAAAATAATTTAAAAAATATTTTTCATACTCAGATTTGTGGTCCCGAAACCACTATTCCGATTAGGGTCAAAATCAGACTGTTACAATCATACAAAAGATTTAATGCCTTGTCAAATTTTTGAGTCACGATGGAATAGGTTTCAAGGCATGCATTCGATTTAGATGGATTCCTCAAGACAAATTTATCATGCGAGTAACATATCAAATCATAGATATAATCGTCACAAGCAGTTATTTGAAATGTTTCACATAACTCACGAATGTGCACAATAATATCATGCATGGTACGATGTATGGACTCTTTCACACGAGAATTAACAAAATTATCAAACATAAGAATCCTTTCATCAATCATCAAGACAGATAGATCACAAACAGGCAAAATAGAATGATTAAGCATATCATGATCTAAATGTTTTGCAAAAACCAGTTCATCAACACAAAACCTATCACCATTCGAAGAAAGCACAAATGTATCAACAAATGTTTCATGACACTTATCGAAAACAACTATCTTTTTGTCAATAACCAAAGCAGATAGTCATTATCAAACAGGATAGAACAATTAAGCACATTACGATTTAAGGACTTTACAAAAATGAAATCAGCAACGTGATGCTTGTCACCATCCGAGGAGAACAAAATCGGTTCATAAGTTTCAAGTGTCGTACCTTTGGGAGTAAAAAGAAAAAGTTCGACTTTACCTTTCTCCGTTAGCACAAACCTTCGATCCTCAGAAATATATTGTAGTCAAAGCTTCGCAGTTGAATTGACCTTTTCCAAACGATATGTGAACTCCATGTACAACCACAAAACTTGCTTAAGGAACGAATAAAATTTGAACAAAAAGTGGGCAAAGTTCGTTACCTTATTCAAAAGCCAAGTATCGAAACAATAGGACTTTCTCACACGTAATTGATGATACTTGATTTTTCCACAAAATGAACCAGAAACTATTCCCGGTTTAAAAACATGTGTTTGATTATTCAAGTCAAGAAGTAGCAACAGTTTCGACAAATCAAACATGTTAAACCAATAGGACTTATGCATACTTCAGATCGAGCAATCAAAACTCTTGACATGTTTTAAAATAAATTTGCAAAAACTCAAAGATTTCGCATAGAACAATGAACAAATCTCGTAATTATCACAATCAAGCACGTTGGGATTAAAAGAAAATTCATCGTCATATCTAATCGAGTCTTGCATTTTCTGGATATACGTGACTCCACTTGCACACTTTGCAACACAATGATTGTTATGAGATAAACTCGTCTTACCATCGTTTAAAACATCACAATTAATCAAAGAATGGCAATTAGCGATGCTATCCACATAATCACAATCATTCAAATGCGTTGGTAGAGACAAACACGCTTTAGGACACTTACCTTCCTTACCTTCCGGCTCATGTGATTCAACTTCATTTTCAACCTTACCTTTTTCGATCATATGAAAACGTCTTTCGTCGAGAAGGTACTGGAGTTGAAAGTCATCGTACGATATATCGGGAACCTGAAATGAAGAAACAGAAGAAGAGCAAACTTCAAATGGGTTACTTGAACCAACTCTCTCTTTTTCTCGCTCATCTTGTTTTTTTGTTTCTTTTTCAGCATCTTTTTCCTTTTCACTTTTTTCTCAATCTCGATTTATTTTTAAATTTTTCTTTCTTCGATCTCGATTTCTTTTTCTCCCTTTTCAAGCTCTTTTTCTTTTTCTTCTCTCTCATTTTCTTTTTTTTTATTTCTTTCTCTTTTTCTTTTTCTTTTCTTTCGTATTCTTTTTCAATTGGATTACAACGAGATAATGATACAAAAGAATCAAAAAGAGAAGGGTTTGACTCAAAGAAAGAAATCATTTTCTCATAGAAATCACGTTTGTTCCTTCGTGTAAGATTCTTCGTGCGGAACACCCTTGAAGCGTTCGACGAGTAGCTCGTGCTTTCTCATTCGTCACCATAATAGGGTTCAAACTCGAAATTTTATTCGCTTCGCCTTGAATTCCTCATCGAATAGGAATCATGATTTGAACCACTTCGATAATGATCTTTCGTGGACGAATACTTGGACACATATGCACCACGTTCACTTCCTCGTTGGTAACCTTGAGAGGGCTCAAATTCGCGGTTTGATTCATACCATTTCAAAATTCTTAAGGAATAAAAATCTCGATCAAAATCTCTTCTCGGATGATCTACGAATGCGTGTCTTTGAGACGATCTTGACTCCATCCTTCAACTTGAAAAAAGTCATTCTTGTTGGTCTCGTTCCTCGATTTGATCCAATCGCTTATGCAACTTGTCAAACTTGGTGTTCACGATTCTTCTCATCCCGTTCAACAAGTATTGATAATCAGATTCTGACAACGCTTCTTGATTCATGTTTTTTTTTCTGAAAAGAAAGATTGTTAAGACAAAACAAAGATAATACCTTACCACAAAACTCACAGGTCACTCACAAAGAAAAAAAATTCACTTCACTCGTGTTTCACTCATTTTATGGCTTTTTCTCTAATGAGGACACTCGTGCCTTTTACCACTCAACCTTACTCTCACAAATTCGTACTTTGTTTTGAAAGACTTATTTGCTGCTTGAGGGTCGGCATCAAAGTGGTTACAAAGGTTAATGTTTGGGTATCGGGTAGGTTAAAAAAATGAAAAGGCAAATGGGTGGCGTTGGGGTATAGATAAAAAATAACCGAATGATGGTAGGGGTTTTGAAGATCGGGTAGAAGGGATGAGAAACAAAGAACCAAGAACTTTGCAAATCTTTCAAAATAAAACTTCACTCTCTTTTTTTTTGATTTTTTTCAGCTTACGAACCTATTCTGGCTTCACAAATGTCATCGGTGCTCCTCGTTTTGCATCTCTAATACCAGATGATACGGTCTGCCTCGGGATGAGTCGAGTCGCATGCGGATTGCCCAATCATCTACGAGGAGAAAAATGTGTCTTCAAAAAATAATAGAAAATATAGTTAAATTGGCGGAAGCTATTGAATGAACTTGTTTAGAAAAGAGAATTAAGTTAGGAATGGAGGTTTGAACAAATGATGGAAACTATTTAGTAGATGGAAGGATAGGTTCGGTGTAGGTAGGATGAAGAATGATGGATATTCAATTGGTTCGGTTTAGAAAGAAATAGTAAAGGTAGAATAGGATAGTAGGATAATAAAATAGGAATGAAAAATAGAACTTAAACGAGAAACGATTTAACACTAATAAGTGTCACCCCGGTTTCTATAATGTTTAAGGTGGAAGATAAAAATCGATGATGGACCACGACCCGTTATCTAGAAAGATAAGAACCGATGGTATAATAGAATGGAAGAGTACGATTGACACCACAAGCAAGCTTGATAAGTCAGAATCGAAACTCACACGAAAATGAAGAGGAGATAAAACTCACTCGATGAACAAAAGTTCATATATTTTAATCAAAGTTCAAAAGTTAACTAATTGCAAATGAAAATAGCAAGTATTTATAGGCTATCAAGGAGCTAGCCGAATGGTCACTAACATAGCTTAAAAACTAAGTAAATTTCAGCTAGAAAAGACTAGAAAATTTTGGACAGAAAACCATTGAACTCCTTGGAAAAATTCGGCTGAATTTGGCCTTCAAGTTGCTTGCAAAATTTGGCTGAATGTAAAGGGGAGAGTCTCCTTCTAGATGGATCAAATCCAGCTGCTTTGGAAAGTGAAACATCAGTTCTTAAATAACTTGTTGTTTGGTCGAATGCAAGCAACTAGCTGGTGGTGCTTTGTTGAGCTGAACGGTCATGGGAAAGTATTAGCTTAGCTTAGAAAACTCCAAACGTTAGCCCTCCTTTTTAGCTGATTGCTTAATGAAGCAAAGATGCCCTTTACTTTTCTCAAGGCGTCACATTGAATGGTGTCCCATGCTTGAAGAAATCAGCAGCATATTAAATGGCGTCCATGCATGGGGAAATCAAAACCCAACAGCTCCTTGTAATGCCATCCCTTTACCATTCACAAAGCAGCTCATTAATTTCAATTTGTGCCGTCCAAGGGACTTGTTCATGCAGCAGATTAATGCACCAACTTCTCATCAAATTCGTCCACCAACATCTCATTAAATCCGTTCCATGCTTGTCCCAACATTTCATTAAATTCGTCAACCAGCATGCCTCATAAATGGCTGTTCACGCATGGAGAAGTAAACACCCAGTAACTCTTTTAATTTTGCTGTCCTTTGGTGGCCGAATGGTTGCTTGGAAACTTCAAAAGGCAGCAGCCATTAATATCCCAAATCAGCTTGACGAAATAAGCATCAAAGGACTTCAATTTCCTCCATTAATTCGGCCTTGGGTAGAGTAAAAGGCTCCAGCAACTCAATTAATGTTGTTCCATGTACCAACAGCTCAATTAATGTGCCGCCCATGCCTTGTACATGAATTAATTTGGCTATAGCAAGAGACATATTAAACTCGGCATGCTTACTTCTTTAATGCCAAAAATAGCTGCACATTTAAACCATAAATAATCAGCTTGGAACACATTAAATTGGCCGCAAATTGTTAAACCACATTCAGCTGAACAAAAGTTAAATGTGTCCTAACATTGACAAATTAAATTCAGCAGACTCAAAGACACATTTAAAACATGTCTAGGCTAAGACATTAGTACCTGCCATTAATTCTTGAATTAAAACTAGTTAAAACCATGTAATAAAATATGACAAATTAAATTAGACCTAGACAAATTAAATCCGACACTAAATAAAATATTTAGACACATTTAATTTGCTGTAGGAAAATTAATAAATAAAATGTTCAATTTATTTAAAGCATTAAATTTAAATAATCAACTCAATGAGCTGGAGTGAGCTCGAATGAGCTCAAATCAAGCTCAAATGGACTAATCCGGCTCAATTTGGAAGTGTAACATCTTGGAATTAGGGGTTCAGCATTTTTTTTATGTTTCCCGTGTGTTTGGTTTGTTCTGCTTGTTGATTTGGTATGTTTGGGGGTCCCCGGGATGGTTTGGGGTCAAGCTTGAGCCTTGGTAAAAACTTTGTTTTTAGGCACTTTAGGGGAGAGCGGGTTGAGACAAGTTTTAAGGGTAATTTCTTGTGTTTGATTGACACAAAAAGAGGTGTGGTGGAGTGGTAAGAAGATGCCACCTAAAGTGCAGGGGTGTGGCGGCACAAGGGAGCAGCAGGGGGAAGGAGTTCGAGTCGCGTCAACAGCATTCAGAAGCTTTATTTTTGCGCTTAGGGAGCTAAGGTGGTGGTTTCGGCAAGGACTCTTCAAGGGTGGGTGTTGAATGAGTCAAGGTGTTTGAATGAGTGGCCATGAGGAGGGGGTGGAGTTTGAATTGGTCAAACTGATTCAAATGATTAAAGGGGAGTGAAAGTAGGAGGAAATTGTGGGATTTGGTGTTGGTTGTGGAGTTGGCCGAATTTGAGGAGCTTGGAGGGGGAATTTTGGCCATGTGTGTTTTTGGGGCTAGGAAGTGGCGGCATTGGATGTGTGTTGGCAAAACCGAGAGCTTGGAGCAGTGTGTGTGCCGAATTTGTGAGTGTGTGAGCTTTTGTTTTCTTTTCGTGTTGCTTAGCTTTTGTGTGCCAAAACTCCCTATGTACATTTAGGGTCTCTCCTCATTTCTTTTCGTTTCTCAATATTTTTCTTATCTTTTTCTCTTGTTGGCGAATCTCTCCATTCGTGCACTTTTTTTTCTCCAAGGTTACCAAGACACCTTTGGCCGAATCTCTCTTTACCATCCACCTTCACATTCTAGCTCGTTTTCTTTTGCTATCTCCTTCACAAGCCGAAACTTTCCTTCTCCTCTACCATTTTCTTTCTTAGCTGAATCATCTCTCAAACTCATATTCTTTTTTAGCCAAAACCTTGCACCATCTCTATTAACACTTTTCCTTTTCTTTTTTCTCTTTAGCCGAATTTTCTGGTGTGTCAATCAGTATCTCTGCTTAGGGTAAGGTTCTCTTTTATTTTCTTATGATCAATCTATCCATTCTTTCTTTTCAAGGTGAAGCCGAACCTATTCTGTTAAGCAACTAAGCCCATTTCTTCATTCTCTGCCTGTAGACCGAACCTCTGTTTCTCTCAAGACTCATCTCTGATTCGAGGACGAATCAGGACTTGTGCGGTTCATTGTTTATCAAGGTAAGGAGTCACTTCTTTCCGGGTTCTTTACTATTATTTCCTTTTCGTGTAGTCTGCCTTAACCAAATTCCATTATTAGACAATCGACATTTCACTCTGAGTACTGATCAAGTCTTGTCATGGATGCGAGTGCCAGTCAATCTAAGGAGGGGAGTGTACTCGTAGTCTCTAATCCGTCTTTCAAACGTCGTGCGGTGTCGGCGGTTCGAGACTTTTCGCCAGGCTGTGGTAGGGAGTCAACATCTGCCTGGGATAGATAAATAGCTGTTATCCCTGCTAGTGAAAGCGTCAACGTAGAGAGTCTAGTTTTGCGCGTAATCAGGTGTGTAATGTTCACACTTTAATTTGTTAAACAATTCATGTTAATAATCGTGTTGGTGAAAGCCAAACGATCGTTTGATAGACGGGATACCCTTGTGGGTAAAGTTGGAGACATCAGGTAAATTCCGCTGTAACGTTACTTTTGTGTTCATGTATGTATGAGTTGATTATACGTTATACATTCAAAGTATGTTGCATTCATCTCATTATGTTCATATGTGCATGGTTTTGGGATGTGATGACAAAAGGGGAAGTGTGATTCTAAGACTATCACAATGGTTTGGTACCACAGTGGGTTGGCCCCACATAATTTATCCAGTGACTATGTCTCAGTGGTTTGGTACCACAGTGGTTCGGCACCACATATATATTATTTCAGTGACCCGTCCCAGTGGTTTGGTACCACAGTGGGTTGGCCCCACATATGTTTATCAGGGATTGTCACCAGTGGTTTCGTACCACAGTGGGTTGGCCCCACATATTATATTTAGTGACTCTGTCACCAGTGGTTTGAAACCACCAGTGGTTTGGTACCACAATGGCTTGGTGCCACAGGCGTTTGGATGATTCAGGTGTGTAGAGGATGGAAAACTAGGTTGGGCTAGGCTGCATTGCATACATGTGATATATGCTATATTGAGTGGGCTAAGGCCCAATGTGCATCTGGGGGCTTCAGGCCCGATTGTGTTGTAAAGGGAATTACACACTGAGTCTTGGTGACTCACCCCTCTGCTTAATTTTGCAGATAATCCCTATTTCGAGGATTTGGAGCCAAGAAGGACTTTGCGGTGGCCATACAGTATTTCTTTCGTAAATACATTTTCTTTATTTGAAACTTATTTTAGATTTGGGAATTTGTTATGTAATAAGGCCTTCAGGATTTTTTTTTTGTTTTAATTTTAACTCTGTTATTATCTATTGCTGATTGTTCAAACGGGGTTTTCCTCAAACATTAATAGCTGTTTTCTAAAATATTAACAAATGGATCACAAGCTATAAATAACTAAACTTGAAATTTTTAAACGATTACAAAGTTTCTGTAACGACCTTTCCATGTAACATGCCAGATACGGTCGTAATGTTTAGGCCGGGCTTGGGGTGTTACAATTGTGGTATCAGAGCCGTGTTGCAAAACTCGGCGGTGGAATGGGTTCAAAAATGTTTTCAAAGTTGGTTTGAAATATGGTTTAGAAAAATACATGTTTTCTGGAAGTATGGCACCCGAGTCTACCGGCACCAAATCTGAATGGTAAGTCTTCTGACTGTTGGTTGATTTGTATGAAATTGCTAGTATTAAGAGATCAAACCTTAGAGACTGAGACCCTTAGACATATGATTGCGAGAACCACTCTTAGATCTGAACTCATAAGATACCTATTAATGAAACAGTGGAATAAATTATAAATACATAAAACTTGTAATCAGATTAAGTCGAATCGATAGTCATGAGCGCTAGAGGATGTGGACGTGGTATGCGCGGCCGTGGTAGAGGTCGGCGTGTCGGGTCTGAACCTTCGGAATTAGGGCATGGGCCGGAGGATGAAGTACCAGCACCACCAGTTGCAGAGGCTAAATTTCAGGATCAAACTGGTGGAGACGATGCTGTGTCTCAAGCTATGTTACGTGTTTTGGAGTGGGTTGCTGGAGCGAGCTTGGGATCATGTATAGGCTAGTGATTATGACATGTTTTGAAGTGTATAAGCCTTGCCATGTGATTTGGCTTAGTAGTTTGATGGTTGTGATATATTTTGAATATGTGAAATGAATGACTTATAAATGTATGTGTATACTCTATGTGAGTGATTATTATTGCATAAATTAGTAAGATGGAAATGGTATGTTTCATGATAGAAAATGTAAGGAATGAATGTTGAATAGATTATAAGTTTTAGGATGTGAAATTGATATTTTAGATGGACTTGTTTGAGTTGAATTTGAGCATAGAAGTAAATGGTGTGGTTGATGATTATTTGGTGCATGTATTGGTATGTTTTGGTTGCCATTTGAGGTATAAATGCATATGCTATGATGCTAGTAGGTGATCCTAAGTGTGGGTAGAAAGTTTGGCTTTGCAAATGGCCTATAATTGCCCACACAGTTGAGCACACGGGCGTGTGGCTCAACCGTGTCATATGAGGTTTCAAATTGAAACAAGTTAGACTCGACCACGGGCTAGACACACGGGCGTGTCTCAGGCCGTGTGGTGCAAGTCAGTGTCGACCACGGGTGAGACACACGGGCGTGTCTTAGGCCGTGTGGACAAGTCAGTATGTATGCATTGTTTTGCCATGGCTTGGACGCACGAGTGTGTCCGAGGCCGTGTGCCTCACACGGCCTACCCATATGGGCGTGTGACCCCTGTAGCTTGGAAAAATGTTTAATTTTTGGAAAATTTTGTATGTGTTTGGTTTAGTCCCGACCCCTTTCTAACTCGTGTTTAAGGTCACGTAGACCTCATTAAGGGACTATATGTATATATATTGATATGTTTGAATGATGTTATACTTTGTGTTTAGAAATGATTGTAAATGTTCCGATTGTTCGGTAATGCCTCTTAACCCTATTCCGGCGACGGTTATGGGTTAGGGGTGTTGCAGTACATATGCTCTTCCATTTTTTTACGAGCATTTTGCTTATGTACTATAAATTTTTTGAGCATCTGATACTTCTTTTCAACTCCCCCAAACTTATTTTCAAATAATATTCTAAATAGTACTGAGTCTAGTGTTTGGGAAAATTTAAAGATAATTAAGAGAGATGTGATGGCTAAATATTGCAAGGGTTCAAATAAAATTAGGCCATATAGTCTCAAAGTTGGGTTTCAAATAATAAAATTTCATCATGGTTGGCTTGAAAGGCTCAAATGGTCCAAACAAAAGTTGCCTAAATCATTTTCAACATTCCATGCTTCCTAGGATTTTGCCTCAAGAAACTATGAAGTCAATTCTAGAGACTTAAACTTTCATGCATGCCTAACTTTCTTAAGGAACTAACAACTTTATGGTATGATTTGCATGCTTTATTAAAAATACATTTGTCATATTTCAGTTAACATAACAATTTTTGAAATAATCGAACTTTATTCATACTGAAGTTTAGCATACTTAACAAAATTTCAAATTTATTAAACAAAATATATCCTAATCATAATTAAAAGAAAATTTTATTCTGAGTGGAAACAATTTCAATTTTTCGGTCCCCCTACTTAAGATGAACAATGTCCTCATTGTTAAAAGTGAATAGATACTATACACCAGGTAGGATTCTAGAAGAGAGGAGGTGAGTCAATTTGACTGCTTAAGTACCAAGCTCTCTCTAGATCCAATCCTAGACATGTAGATATCTATTGCCACACTTTTATACTTTGCAACTTGTTCATTTTTATTTATGATTTCCACCTCTTGTTTTATTATGCAAAAATAAAAATTCCTAATTAAACCTAATCCTAAAATAACCTAAGAACGAAAATAAAATAAAGTCAAGATCCCCTATATTTATTTATCTGCAGATTCCTCTGAATTCGACTCGTCTTTTGCTCCATCATCTTTGTTTTTGCATGAATCGCTTTGCTCCCTCTTCGATAGTGGACTCCATGGTTCGAATATGAAATCTGGAAACTCAGGCACAAAAATAAACGAGCCATTGTATATTTTTGTAAAAGCTCTTCTCATGGAGTCATCCCTTATTTTTGAATATCTCCAATAAGCTTGTTGTCGCTTAATCGCATATGTTGCATTAAGTCCATCAATTTTGACAAATCATCTAAAAATCAAGCGAGGCGATTGAGTTCTGAATATTGAAGTTGCGACATCAGGTTTGGTTTCTGGTTCCATTGGTTCTGCCTTATCAGGGATTTCAACTGATTGCATTGGTTCGATCTCTGTGGGATCTTCTTCTTCTTCTTCTTCTTCGGGATCCTCACTTTCTTCCACTCATTGTTGTAGAACAGAGTCTCCAGCTATTCTGTAGAGCCCCAAATCTATGATTATGCCCTGGCTATAGCCTGTCTTCTTTACGTTTGCAAGAATTTTAGCTTTTAAGCACAAATTTGTTATCGTAAGGGGGAACTGACCTGGGCCAGAACGTCTAGCAGCACAATTCTGCATCTCTCTCGAGACAATTTTTCCCACATCAATGGTATTTCAAGTTAAAATCGAGTATAAAAAGATCATTCGCTCTAATGAAATCGTAGTCCCATGTGAACTAGGCATAAGGTTGAATCGGACGAAATAGAACCATACATTCGCTAGTGGTGTTAAATATTCTATTCGACAAGTGTGAATTCCTTGTTTTGACACAGTCCGCTTGGAATATGGAACTGTAAGTTCCTCGAGAATTTCTTGCAAATTTTCAGGCTCAATATCGCTCATAAAGGAAGAATATCCATTGTTTTCAAAATCAGGAAGTTCAAATATTTCATTAATAGAATTTAAGGTTATTGGTACATTGATTCTGCAAACAGAAACTTTTGTCAACTCGCTTGAGGTTAAATTCGCATAAAATTCACGAACTAATTCCTCATCCACACTAGGTCTTCACAAAACAACTCCCAATTGAGAGTTTCATCAACTTGACGAATGCGCGCCATGAAATCAATATAATTGCTTTCTTTCAATGTAAAGCCTTTCTCTGGATGCATTCTTGAAGATATTTTCGTATCTTGCTTTGGCTTCTTCACAGTGGAATTTGTTTTGTGATTCATCAATTTGGGCAGAGGCACGAGTTCTTTTGCGAGGCATTATTAACCCTTATTATGAGAATTAAGAACTTCTAAATAAAATTATAAATCAAAAGAGGTCAATTTAGGGAAGGTTGGAGGGTTATTGGCTAAGGATGTTGGTGCGAGGCTAGTGTGAGTAATAGGGCTAATGTGCCGCACGGATGCTGGGCAGTAGCGGACGCATCGAGCAGGAGCGAGGACCGGCACAACCTGGCGTGAGCAAGTACGCGGTGCAGCAGCTTGGACGTACGTGAGCTGGGGCTGGAAAAAGCGCGAGGTGCGCGGATCCTTGCGAGCAGGCCTATCGAGCGCTAGAGCTGGAGCTGGTGTGGCGCCAAGGAGCAGCTGCTAGGTGCGCACGGAGGCAGAAAGTGTGCACGGGGTGAGCTGCTGGTCGAATGGCTATCGGGCGGTGTTGTGGCTAAGGAGTTGGAGGCTTGCGGCACTTATGTGTTTCGGTATTTGGTGGGAATGGAGTTTTGAGTGATGAATGATGGAGAAGGTTGGTGGTATTTATAATGAGGGGAATATGAGTTAAAGTAGAATTCTTAGAAAAATTTAATAATTAAAAAATTCTAAGTTCTAATCCTAAAAAAAGTTAACAACAATTAATAATTAATATAATGCATATTAAATTATTATTTGCTATTAATTTATTAAAATAAAAGCTTATCAAATAATACATGATTAAATTTAAACTAATCCTAACTCTATGTAAAGTTGATAATGATTAATATATATTATGATGGATATAATTATATATTAATAATTATCATTTTTTTTAAATTAAAAACATTTATTCTAGATGCCTTTTGAAAATATTTAAAAAAAGAGGCATCTAATTTTTAATATTTACAAAAAGAGCAACCAAATTTTGGAAATAATTCAATTAAGTACCTAGACTTAAAGAAAATTTGAAATTAAGTTGCAATTTAAAAAATTGGATCAAAATTGACCCTCTTATTTGAAAACTAAAAATTTATTTTGCCATTTAGGGGATAATTTATCGGAAGATTATGTTAATATCAATTTCCAGGAAAGATTGGAGGGGTCACAAACAGTCTCGCTTAAATTCCAATCTCCTTGACAGAATTTATTTAAACATACTAATCCCTAAAATATACCTTAAATCTCTTATTTAAAAAGATAAACAAGGAAAATTAAATATCCGATAAAATGAACGAGATTTGATCCCATTCAATTTTATCCCCCAGTAATGTTTCAAGCGCTAAGCATTGACTTGGAAATTACGTCTGTTACCTTGAAGTTCGACAACTCCATATGGATAAACTCGGTGAATCGCAAATGGAACAGACTAACGTGATTTTAACTTACCTGGAAAGAACTTTAATCTGGAATTAAATAACAAAACTAGCTTACCTGCTTCAAATTCTCAAACTCGAATGTTCTTGTCATGCCATTTCTTAAGTCTCTCTTGGAGTAATTTGGAATTCTCGTATGAGAACATTTAGAATTCTTCTAACTCATTGATCTGGATCATTCGACTCTCTTTAGCAAGCTTAATATCCAAGTTGAGTTGTTGGAGAGCCCAGTAAGCTTTATGCTTTAACTCCTAGGGCAGATGACAGGCTTTCCCAAAGACCAACCTATAGGGTGACATCCCTAGAGGTGTCTTGTATGCTGTCCTGTAAGCCCATAAAGCATCATCCAGTCTTTTGGACCAATCTCGTCGGTTCGGGCAAACTACCTTCTCAAGTATGCCTTTGATTTCTTTATTTGCCAATTCAGCTTTCCCATTTGTCTGTGGATGGTAAGCTGTGGCAACCTTGTGCTTCACTCTGTGTTTGTCGAGTAACCATTTCAACCACTTGTTCACAAAATGGGACCCTTCATCACTGATGATGCCTCTTGGGGTTCCAAACCTTGTGAACACATGCTTCTGCAAAAACTTCATCACAACTTTAGCGTTGTTTGTTGGATATGCCTCGGCCTCAACCCACTTAGACACATAGACTACTGCTACCAATATATACTTGTGACCGAAAGACGGAGGGAAAGGACCGAGAAAGTCAATACCCCAAACATCAAATAATTCTACCTCAATGATGTTTGTTTGAGGCATCTCATTTCTGTTGGTGACATTTCCAACCCTTTGACATCGGTCAAAACTCTTTACGTAAGCATATGCATCTTTAAATAGTGTTGGCCAAAAGAATCTGGCTTGCAATACTTTGGCCGTGGTACGTATACCTCCGAAGTGTCCCCCACTCGGAGCTGAGTGATAATGATATAGAATCTTATGTAATTCATCTTCTGCCATGCATCTCCTGATCATTTGATCTGCATACTTTTTAAACAAGTATGGTTCTTCCCAGAAATAGTACTTCACATTGTGAAGAAACTTTTTCCTTTTATGATACGTCTTATCAATCGGCATCAAACCACAAGCTAAATAGTTAGCAATATCAGCAAACCAAGGGGTATTATAGACAAGATTTACCTTCAGTATATGTTCATCTGGAAATGTCTCCTAAATTGGTATAAGTGGAGAATTCCCTTCTTGTAGCTCTAATCTGGACAAGTGGCCTGCTACTTGATTTTCTACTCCCTTTCGATCTTGAATTTCTAGATCGAACTCTTGAAGTAGAAGTACCCATCGAATCAGTCTCGCCTTAGCGTCTTCCTTAGCAAGTAAATACTTAATTGTCGAATGGTCCGTATAGAAAATCACCTTGGTACCTACAAGATATGATTGAAACTTGTCAAAAGCAAACACAATAGCAAGTAACTCTTTCTCTGTTACTGTATAATTTAGGTGAGCTCCTGTCAGAGTCCAACTTGCGCAGTAGATTGGATGAAAAACTTTGTTCCTTCGCTGGCCCATGACAGCTCCTATCACGTAGTCACTTGCGTCACACATCAATTCAAATGGCAAATCCCAGTCTGGTGTGACGATTATGGGTACCGAAACTAGTCGACTCATCAAATCTTTGAAAGCTCTTAAGCACTCTTCATCAAATTTGATTATTGTGTCCTTCTCCAGTAACTTGCATAAGGGTTTAGCAATTTTGGAGAAGTCTTTGATAAATCTTCGATAGAAACCGGCATGGCCCAAAAAATTCCTAAAACCCTTTACAGATGTTGGAGGTGGTTCTCAATAACGTATACCTTTGCTTTATCTACCTCGATTCCATGTCTCGTTATCCGATGCCCTAGAACAATACCTTCTTGTACCATGAAATGGCACTTTTCCCAGTTGAGTACGAGGTTTGTTTCTTCGCATCGCCTTAGTCCATTAGCTAGATTGGCTAGGCAATCATCATATGTATCTCCAAATACTGAAAAATCATCCATAAAGACTTCCAAGTATTTTTCAACCATGTCAGTAAAAATAGACACCATACATCTTTGAAATGTAGCAGGTGCATTACATAAACCAAAAGGCATGCGTCTAAATGCGAATGTACCATACGGGCAGGTGAATGTTGTCTTGTGTTGATCTTCTGGTGCTACTGTAATATGATTATACCCCGAGTATCCATCAAGAAAACAGTAATAGTCTCACCCCGCGAGTCTATCCAGCATCTAGTCCAAGAACGGTAAGGGAAAGTTATCTTTCCTAGTTGCCTTGTTCAGCTTCCGATAATCGATGCAAATTCTCCATCCCGTAACCGTTCTAGTCGGTATCAACTCGTTATTCTCATTTTCAATGATCGTAATACCTCCTTTCTTTGGCACGCACTGGACTGGACTTACCCACGAACTGTCTGAGATGGGGTAAATTATACCCGTATCTAACCACTTGATGATTTCTTTCTTGATTATGTCCTTCATGATGGGGTTCTGTCTTTGTTGTCCATCAATCGTCCCTTTTTTGCCATCTTCCAATATGATCTTGTGCATGCATACAAACAGATTAATGCCACGTATATCGGCTATGGTCCATCTGATAGCCTTCTTTAATTGTTTCAATACCAAGATGAGTTTCTCTTCTAACTCAATAGTTAATTCTGTTGAAACAATCACAGGCAGAGTAGAAGCGTTACCTAAATAAACATATTTTAAATGTGAGGGAAGTACCTTCAGATCTAATTTAGATGGCTCTTCGATTGACGCTTTTGGTTGGGCATAATCCTTATCCTCTAACTCCAAAGATTCAAAACGGGATTGCAGATTAAATCCCTTTTGATTAGCTTCTTACAAAGCTAAGTATTCATCCTCCTCTTCATCATTTGGAAGGTCTGATGTCAAAATTTTTTCCAATGGGTCCTCAACATAGTTGAGTTCCTTTTCCATGATGAACTCCTCTAAATTGGAAATTGTAGAACAATCATCAATTGTGTCAGGAAATCGCATAGACTTAAAAACATTAAATGTTACCTGATCATCCTGAATACGCATAGTAAACTCGCCCTTCTGCACACCAATAAAGGTCCTTCCAGTTGCTAGGAAAGGCTTTCCTAGAATGATTAGCACTTTTTTGTCTACTTCAAAGTCTAGAACCACAAAGTAAACAGGAAAAATAAATTTGTCTACGCGTACCAATATGTCCTCGATTTTTCCTTCTGGGTGTGCTAAGGATCGATCTGCTAGTTGAAGTGTAATCGTAGTAGGTCTAACTTCACTTATCCCAAACTTCCTAAATATTGACATGGGCATCAAGCTGATACTCGCACCCAAGTCACATAGTGTTTTACCATAATATGTTGCTCCAATATTGCAAGCTATGGTGAAACATCCACGATCCTTCAATTTTGGGGGTAGTTTCTCTTGAAGATATGCACTACATTCCTTCGTCAGGGCTATCGTATCAAATTCTCCAAGCCTTCATTTTTTTTGACAGGATATCCTTCATGAATTTGACGTAGTTCAGCATTTGTTTAAGTGCTTCAACCAACGGGATTTTGATATGAAGTTGCTTGAGTATGTCTAGGAACTTCTTGAATTGAATTTCCTTCTTCTGCTTCTGAAGTCTTTGAGGGCAGGGTGGTGGAGGCTTTTTTACTGAAACTGGTTTGTAACACCCCAAACTCGGACAAGACACCACGACCGAATCTGGTATGTTACGGGGAAAACGTCTTTGAGTGATCAGATTTTTTTCGTTTAAAAACGGGGTGAAAGCATAGTGAACTTGAAGAAAATTTGAGTAGGCTTGTTTGATTAGATTTTGAAAACTTATCCCAAGTATATAGTTAAAACGAGTTGATTTCATATAGCATTTCCAATAGTTTCTTAGTGCTATTTTGAAACCTTTCTGACTTAGTCGAATATCGAGTTTGGTTTGAAAATCACTTGAGTTTACTTTATAGCAAAACATAGTGAGATACCCGATGGTATGTTTTAAAACACATTGCGATATAATTTTGAAAACGTTGTCTTTCCAAGTTTTAGTAAAATTTCATGCCAAGTTATTTGTTAAGCAGGTTGAGAATCTAATTAAAACATAACCATCATAAAACATAATTTAAAGGCCTTTTACAAACCCAAATTAAATCTCAAATAAAAATAAGTAATTAAATTAAAGTACCCAAATGATAGAGTTGGAGTAAAACTTTGTTAAGCATGGCATGAGCACCCCGAGTCCATCCCGGCTCCATGTCCGCGTCTACGAGTCACCTGAAATGTCAAAGGAGAGGGTGAGTCGAATGACTCAGTGCATAAATCCCGCTCCCGAAGAAACAACATGCTAGCACACATCATACATAGCAACATGATTAATGCAACCCAATCCTAACCATCCGTATCTCCTTTTCTACCCCGTGTGGTACCAAACCACTGGTGGTGCTAAACCACCGGTGACATATAGTCACAATGTGTTACCAAAACACTGGTGTCCCAAAGACACAATGTGCTACCTAAGCACTGGTGACCGTAGTCACGATAATCGAATGATGGGGCCAACCCATCGTGTGATACCCAATCACTAGCGATTTATCCCATATCTCATGTTGGGCCAACCCACGGTGGTGTTAACCACGGGGACAAGTCGCAATGAGGTGCCCAACCTCCGGTGTCCCAAAGACACAAATGTGCTACCAAAGCACCGGTGACCGTAGTCACAATAATCGAATGATGGGGCCAACCCATCGTGTGATACCCAATCACTAGCGCACGATCCCATATCTCAAAGTGGGGCCAACCCACGGTGGTGTTAACCACGGGGACAAGTCGCAATGAGGTGCCCAACCTCCGGTGTCCCAAAGACACAAATGTGCTACCAAAGCACCGTGACCCAAAGTCACAAAGTGTGTTACCAAAACACCGGTGCTCGTCAAGACAAAATATCACCGCTCCCTCTACTCATATCACCCATCAACAAACCAACTCATGTAATCATGCATATCATACAAATTATGCATATCATGCTAATATGTTTGACTCATGCCCCATATCACATACATACATAGTCATGATACCATATAGATCATCAAGAATCTAGTAACAATACCGACTTACCCGGATACGTACACATACCCCGTTTGGGTATCCAATAATCCATCATATTGTCATGATTTTAATAGGCAAACAGGTTTAATAACAATATCACTAAGTCCGTGTGTTAGTTACACACCGGTAATCACGCAGTCTAAAATCCCAACGAAACGATCTAAGTCCCTCGATTACTAGCTCCTACACTCGGCCAACACATAGGGTTAGGCATCTATAACATTCGGCCATCATCAATTAACCAAAGGGGGTCAATATCCATCCCTTACCTTGAAGATGATTTGGTTTCCAACCAAACCTCGAACCAACAGTGGTTCTTTTGATAATCGGCCACCACCTAATAAGAAGAACCATTAATTCTTAATAGCTTGACTAAAAGAAACTAAACAAAAGACTAATGAGACACCTTCTTACCCAAATGACTACCCAACAATGGAGACTCCGCTTGACTGCCTTGAAGTCCCCGATGCCCTATAACACAATCGGTTCCATCACCAAAAGATTAGCACTCACAACAAGGCCACATTCGGCTCTTAATTAACCAACATCGGCAATGCATAAAGAAGAAGGGAAATGACCATTCGGCCAATCACTTACCAGATTCCAAACGATTGAAACAAGGCCCCCAAATACCCCACTAATATTCGGCCAAGTAAACCACTAGAAGAAGGGACAGATTCGGCCAACACCTTGATCAAAAGAAGGAAAGAATTCGGCCAACAAAACACTAAGAGAAGGGAGGTATTCGGCTTAGAACTCGTATACAACAAAGAAAAATATGGTTTAAGAGATGAGAAGAAATCGCCAACAGATGAGAAGGGTTCGGCTTGAGTGTTTAACACCCCTACTTTCGGCTTTGTATGAGAATAAAAGAGAGTCTAGCAGAGGAGAAATGGAAAGAATGTATGGAGATTTTGGTTTAGGAACAAGGTAAGTTTCGGCTTGCACAATTAAAGAAAGAAGAAGAAAGTGTGAGAAAAAGTGATATAGGTTTCGCTTATACAAAATGAAGAGAAGAAGAAAATAGGAGAAAAGCATTCGCCAACAACACCAAGTGTAGAAAACAAAAGCAAAAATTCGACAAGTATGCCTTTGGACTTACGGTTTGCAAAAGAAAGAAGGAGAACTCACTAGCAATTTCGGGTTTGCCTTTTTGCTACCTCCCAAGACCGATTGTGCACCCAAAATTCCCAAAAGAGTTTCGGCACAACCCCAATGCCACACTACCAACCCAAGCCGTCCACTTCCCACTCCAACACCCCACAAATTCGGCCATATTCCCAAACACACTCACCACCACTCATTTCAAATGAGTGGACCAAGTCCTCCTCCACATTTTGCTCTCCACCTTACACTTGAAAGTGAAGACCAAGTCCAAGGAAGAATTCGAATTGCCTTCTAACTCTTCCTCCATGCCGTCCAAAATGAGAGCCAAAATGGGCAACTCTGCGACTTGAACTCGTGGATCTCTCCCCTTGTAGTTGACGCCACACTCAAGCCCCAAGTGGCACCTACTTTGCCACTTTGCCGCCTCCTCATTTGTGCAACCAAACACCAAATAATATTCTTAAACCCCACTTTCCTCAGCTCCTCTCCTATAAAGCCTAAAAACAAAAATTCTCCTACCTACTCAGGCACACTCCTAACCTACAATTAAGCCCCGAAACTACACAAACAACAACACAGCACACTAAACACATGCAAAACATGCAACCACAAAATAGCCCCTAACCCGGGATATTACAGGGTTGATTTGTCTTCTGTGGCAATTCTGTATCTAACGAAGTTGTTAGTTGATCAAAATTAGCTGGTTTTGAAGTTACATTGTCAGATTTTATAGGTTCTGGTTCCGGTGAAACTGGAATTTCAACACTTGGTTGAACTTCCTCTGAGTCTTGAGCTTTAGCTGGCTCCTTTTCAACTTCGATGGTGTTGGGCTCTAATGTCTTTCCACTCCTCAATGCCAATGCTTTATAATGCTCCTTCCCTGGATTCCTCGAATTCTCCGTATCACTAGGTAAGGCACCTTGTGGTCAGTTTCTGAGTTTAGTTGCAAGTTGGCCCACTTGATTCTCCAAATTCCTTAGAGTGGCATCATTCTTTACCATGTATGCCTTCAATAAATTCTCTAAGCTATTGGACGGTTCAGATTGGGTTGGTTTCTGAGCTTGTTGGGAAAAACTAGGTGGTTGGGTCGGTCTAGGTTGGGCATAAGTGTTACTCGTTCTCACCCCTTGGTTACTCCAAGAAAAATTTGGGTGGTTTCGCCATGATGGGTTATAGAAATTGGATTGCAGTCCTTGCCTTCCTCGATTTTGGTTCTAGTTACCCATGTAAGACAAAGATCCTGGGTTCGATGGACATTCTTCAAACAAATGTCCTTCCCCACAATAGACACAGGCTACATTTTCAAATTGATTTGGTGGCTGTGATGCAAAACTATTAAACCCATTAGTGGTAAAAATTTTAAGCATTGAGGATATTAAGGATACCTGAGATGCGAGTGAAGTGAGAGCGTCTAATTCATGTATTCTAGCGACTCGTATTCCTGACATTGCTCGATTGGTCGGCCATTGATAATTGTTGCTGCCAATCCTCTCAATGATTTCCTAAGCCTCATTATAAGACTTAGAAAGGAGAGCAGCATTAGCAGAGGCGTCCACTACCATCCTCATGTGGGCAGTTTTTTAATAACTCTTTGTACCTTTCCCATGCCTCATACAAGGACTCATCATCCATTTGTTGGAAAGTAGTGATCTCGTTCCTCAACTTAGCTTTCTTGCTAGGCGGGAAATATTTCATGAGGAATCTTTCTGCTAACTCTTGCCATGTGGTAATTGAATTTGGTGGGAGTGAGTTCAACCAGGCTCGAGCTCTGTCCCTTAGTGAATATGGGAACAACTTCAATCGCAATGCATCTTCAGGTACTCCAGCTAACTTGAAAGAATCGCTCACCTCCACAAACAATCTTAAGTGTAGGTGAGGATCTTCTGTAGGCATTCCACCGAATTGGCCTTCATGCTCAAGCATCTGAACATGACCAAGCTTCACTCAAATCACAGTGCCTCGATTTTGGGTCTCCTAATACCCAAATTAAGATCATGAAACACTTGCACGGCATACTGTCTTAGAGCTCTATCCCTATCATAAGCAATAAGGATAGGATTTTGAGCAGGGTCTGCTCCGTTTCCTTGATTCAAATTTTTGAAGTTCATCTCTTTGGTCCTTCTCTGACTTGCTTGTCTTCTTCGCTGTCGAAAAGTTTGTTCAATCTCATGGTCTACAGGGAGTAAATCAATAATTCGGTCAATAATCATAAACACCTAAAATAATCATAGAAAAATTAATTAAGTAAAATTGAATAGAAAAATAAACCAAAATGAAAAATTAACAAATTCACAAATAATTACTTTTTAAAACAGTCCCCGGAAATGACGTTAAAAACTTAGAATGACGGAAATGTGCAAGTGTACACAATCGCAACAAGTAATAAAGTGACAAGCAAATGTCGAGTTATCGTACCCACAGGGACTGTGAAAAGAATTATTTATGAATGCAATTAAAGACACTTTGGTGAAGAAAAATATTTTGATTTGAAAGGGTGATTAAAAACTAGGATTTTAACAACGTAAAATAAATAAAAAATAAAATAAAAGTTCTAATGCACGATTTCAAAAGATGATTTTAATCAAGATGACATAATTGTGCTAGGTTAATTACATTTCTTAACTTAGAATTATTAAACTCATGTTTATGTTGTTACGAATAAATTCACTAACAACTCGGTAATTTGCTAACTTATGAACATACTTACCTACCAAAATCCATTCATCTCTTGACTATATCTCTATGTCAATTCAACCGATTAAACAAATTTTAGTAGACAAATATATTAATGCATATACATACTTATGAAATCAAAATAATCTCTTGTACATATCTCTATGTCAATTCAAACAATTAATTCAATCTCATAAGCACATAAAAGATTAAGTGGGGTAACAATGTATTCCTACCTTGAAACAGTTTAATCACAATAATCTTGCAAGTTATACAAGGCAATTGTATCTCTCGATACCGTTGCTAATTTAACCCTCATCTACCTTAGATGATTAAACATGCACAGATTAAGTATCGTGTCAATTAATTACAATTTCAATCCGTTTAAATAATTAATTCATTAGTTACCTTACAATTGTAATGCAAGAATAACTTAGTCATGGTTTTACTTAATCAAACATCTTACCGAGGCCTATAACAACACAAACACAATTTTAATAAATTAAGTAGACGAAATGCAACCAACCTAACACGAATTAAATTTAGGCCATATCAATTAAATTAAACATATCAACATCAAAAATATTCAAAGACATGTTCATCATAACAACAACAGAATAAAAAAGGATAGGGAACAAGAAGCAAATCCAATGTTTCTCCGTGGCTTGACTGTTTTGCTCCACTCTTCCTTCTTCACTTATTCTTGTTGAACTGAGGCTTCTGTGAACACTTGAGTGCTGCTACAAATGATGGATGAATGAATCTTTTTCAAGAGGTGAAATCGGCAAGAGGACAAAGGAAAATGGATGGGATATAAAAAGAGAAAGTTGAGAGAGGAGAGAAGAGATGAGAATGTTGTGGTGTGTTAAAATGAGCAGCCAATGCGAGTTTTATAGGGTGGAGGGCTGCTAAAAATAGCCAAAATCAGCAGCAAAAGAGCCCTCCCATGGCCGGCCACACATGTGGCAAGTTTGAAGCTTTCAAACTTGCTATATTAAGGCTAGGGCAAATCTAGAAAGGCACTAAAAGTGTAACACCCCTATCCCGTGTCCGTCGTCGGATTAGGGTTAAGAGCATTACCGAACAAATCGGAAACAATTTATAGAAATTCATACACGCATTCATCATTCTCAAGCATTGTGTCCCTTAATACGGTCATCGAGACATTCAACATGCTTATAAATCGGGTCGGGACTAAATTGAATCACTTACAAAATTTCATGGAAAATTAAAACTTTTCTAAAGTACAGGGGATACACGCCCGTGGGAGGAAACCGTGTGCCCTCCACGACTGCTAGACACCCCCGTGTGTCCTCTCCGTGGTCAAATATGACTTGAGTTCCACGGCCACCAAGCACGCCCGTATGCCATGGCCATGGTCGAAATTGACTTACCTTCCACGGCCACCAAGCACGCCCGTGTGCTCAGGCTGTGGTCGATTCTGCCAAAAATCACACGGCTACTAGGCAAAAGGCACGCTCGTGTACCCTGGCCGTGGTCTATTCTGTTGAAATCCACACGGCTACTAGACACATTCGTGTGCCAAGGCCGTGTGCCCTTAAGCTAGCTACTGACTTCCTCACACGGTCACTAGGCATGCCCGTGTACCCTGACCATGTGACATTATAGGCCATTTTCAAGGCCAAAATGCCACCCATTTAGGTCTCACCTATAAGCAACATTTACTAACACTTCTCTTGCATATTTCACAACCAATAACACACCAAACAACCATTCTATCAATACATACAATACTCATTTCATTCATGCCAACTTTCAAGACAAAACATATATATAACTAAGGCATATTTCATTTATTTACCTACCCAAAAATCTTGACCATTTCATGAGCATTAAACCATACCAAAATAACTACACATATCACATTCATCAAGGCATAATATGAACTAATAATTAGCCACATCTCATGACCAAGTCTATACATCAACTTATAACAAAAACTAGCCTATACATGCCATATCTATATATATATACATTTCCAAAGTGTACCAAATTGATTTTAGAAGTGTGATGACGATCCGTGACGGTCCCGAGCCTTCAGTAGCTTTGACGACCTATAAAATAGAGAAAACGCACACAGAGTAAGCTTTCCAAAAGCTTAGTAAGTCATATACAAAACATAACATGAAAGACATATATGTACACATAAGTACATTGTTCCATTTAAAGTTTTTAACAACAATCACATAATGCTTTGATTTCATGTACTTGGCCATATTTACCACATTCATCAACTTAAAAATTCTTACAAATACAAGGCTCTTTCATGCTTTTTTCCACATATCATATCATTATCCCAACATACATTCTCATCATAGTAAGATCATATAGATACTTACCTTATATACACACTTGGTGTATAAGTCAACGTACCTGAAACAGATTCTCTATTTACATAACCATTCGGATCATAGACTTGCCCGTTGAACCGTAAGGAATCTAGTAGGATGCTCGAAACTTGGAATAGTCATACAATGCCAACATCCTGCATTTGGGTCTTATATGCACTCGGATATCGATGCCACTTTGTCCCGCATGGTCTCTTACACGAATCAATATGATGCCGATGTCCCAGACATGGTCTTACACGTAAAGCTCATAACGATGCCAACGTCCCAGATGTTGTCTTACACATAAAGCTCATATCAATGTCGACGTCCCAGACGTGGTCTTACACGAAATCTCAAATCAATGCCAACGTCCCAGACGTGGTCTTACATGATAAAACATAACAGATACGTATGTCATGACATAGCTAATACTATCTATTCCTAGGCTCACACGGGACTTTTCGAACATTGTCGTTATATTGACCTTATCTCGGAATTTATATGCATAACCTCTCATAAGTATCCATCGTCAACATTAGTCATATGACCAAATATAATTTCATACAAGTATGTTTATTTGCATAGTGACTTACCTCGGATTTGATTTATCGGGAATGGAAACGGCTACTCGATTACTTTCGCTTTCCCGCGATCTAAGTCCGTTTTCCTCGGTTCTTGATCTAAACATATTTAGAATTAACCCTTTTATTCACTATTTCATTCAATTCAATCCATACACACATATTTAGGGCTATTTACAAATTAACCCTCACATTTTCACATTCAGACAATTTAGTCTAATTTTCTCAAAACATCAAATATACACAATTTGTTCAAACATATGCATAGCCGAACTTCCCTAGGGACTATATAAGTCCAACTATTTCATCAAATTCACAATTTAGTCCTCTAAAATAATATTTTCACAATTTAGCCCTATTTAGCTAAATTCACCAAAACTTCAAGAATAAAACATGTTCATCTAGCTCAAATCTTTCATTTATAAACTAAACTCATTTTAAAACTCAACATATCAACAATGACATCTCACACAAACATCATCAATAGTCAAAATTAGTACATGGGTTTGATAGCTCTCGAAGCAACGATTACAAAAACATAGAAATTATTAAAAACGGATCGAAATTTAACCTTGAATTTAAGCTTGAATGTGCCGAAAATACAAAGATTCAAAGCTTTCTTTTTTCTTTCCAAAATTCGGTGGAAAATGCATGAATGAGTGCTTATTTTCATGCCAATTTTTATTAATAATACATTAATAAACAATTTCCCATTTTAGCCATATAAAACAAAATTTGTATAACATAAATAACAAGGTCATTTTTTACCATAACCACCCACTATCTAAATAGTGGTTCAATTTCCATTTAAGGCCATAACTTTAAAAAGCCACAACACATTAGTACTTAAACAAATAGCATACAACTTTCACATTTAATGCAAATCAATCCTTTGCTCAAATTAAACACACAAACGAACAAATTAGCTTATGAAACTTTAAAAAATGCTTAATCACTCATCGATGTCACAGAAATTAATAATAAAATATTATACGGACTCGGATTTGTGGTCCCGAAACCACTCTTCCGACTAGGGTATAAACCGGACTGTTACAAAAAGAGGAGGGGTTTGTTTACAGTTTGGCGAAGTCTTCAAGGGCCTTTTTGCAAACCAATTAATCAGCCAAGCAAGCTGATTGGGTCAGCATGCTGGACGGTTTTGGGCTTCCCATAGCTTGGTTGGTTTGGTTTTCTCGGTTCACCTCAACTGGGCCACTTTTCATAATTAATTAATAATAATTTATTTAACCAAAATTAAATTGGATTAAAATTAAAATTAATTATATTATGAATTAATACACATAATTTGGACCGTATTTAGCTGAAAAATTCATTTGTCCAAAAATTGCTTCTCGGTTCTGCGCTTCTAGCAGTGTCTGCCAAGCCAATTTTCACCCTTTGTGCGAATCTGTCGAAAATGATCAAAATTAATCAAAATTTATTGTAAAATTAATTAAAATTCATTATGTTAATAATTTAAGTACAAAATAATTATTTTATAATAATTATATATTTTTCGACAATAATTTTACTGAAACTGCATGAATTTGAGTTAAAAAGGGTATGAAAAAGTGTGTATATTTTCGTGTTTCCAACTATAGATAGCTTAATAAGGTGATACGGTCCGCCTCGGGATGAGTCGAGTCGTATTCAAATTTCCCAATCATCTATGAGGAGAAAAATGTGTCTTCGAAAAATAATAGAAAATATAGTTAAATTGGCGGAAGCTATTGAATGTACTTGTTTAGAAAAGAGAATTAAGTTAGGAATGAAGGTTTGAAAAAATGATGGAAACGATTTAGTAGATGAAAGGATAGGTTCGGTGTAGGTAGGATGAAGAACGATGGATATTCAGTTGGTTCGGTTTAGAAAGAAATAGTAAAGGTAGAATAGGATAGTAGGATAATAAAATGGAAATGGAAAATAGAACTTAAACAAGAAACGATTTAACACTAATAAGTTTCTATAATGTTTAAGGTGGAAGATGGAAATCGATGATGGACCACGACCCGTTATCTAGAAAGATAAGAACCGATGGTATAATAGAATGGAAGAGTATGATTGACACCACAAGCAAGCTTGATAAGTCAGAATCGAAATCGTACAAAAATGAAGAGGAGATAAAACTCACTCGATGAACAAAAGTTCATATATTTTAATCAAAGTTCAAAAGTTAACTAATTACAAATGAAAATAGCAAGTATTTATAGGCTATCAAGGAGCTAGCCGAATGGTCACTAACATAGCTTAAAAACTAAGTAAATTTCAGCTAGAAAAGACTAGAAAATTCTGGACAGAAAACCATTGAACTCCTTGGCAAAATTCGGCTGAATTTGGCCTTCAAGTTGCTTGCAAAATTCGGCTGAATGTGGAGGGGAGAGTCTCCTTCTAGATGGATCAAATTCAGCTGCTTTGGAAAGCGAAACATCAATTCTTGAACAACTTGTTGTTTGGCTCAATGCAAGCAACCAGCTGCTGGTGCTTTGTTGAGCTGAATATTAATTTAGCTTGGAAAACTCCAAACGTCAACCCTCCTTTCCAGCTGATTGCTTAATGAAGCAAAGATGCCCTTTACTTTGCTCAAGGCGTCACATTGAATGGCGTCCCATGCTTGAAGAAATCAACAGCATATTAAATGGCGTCCATGCATGGGGAAATCAAAACCCAACAGCTCATTTTAATGCCATCCCTTTACCATTCACGAAGCAGCTCATTTAATTCAATTTGTGCCGTCCAAGGGACTTGTTCATGTAGCAGATTAATGCACCAACTTCTCATTAAATTTGTCCACCAACATCTCATTAAATCCGTTCCATGCTTGTCCCAACATTTCATTAAATTCGTCCACCAGCATGCCTCTTAAATGGCTGTTCACGCATGGAGAAGCAACCACCCAGCAACTCTTTTAATTTTGTTGTCCTTTGGTGGCCGAATGGTTGCTTGGAATCTTCAAAAGACAGCAGCCATTAATATCCCAAATCAGCTTGACGAAATAAGCATCAAAGGACTTCAATTTCCTCAATTAATTCGGCCTTGGGTAGAGTAAAAGGCTCCAGCAACTCAATTAATGTTGTTCCATGTACAAACAGCTCAATTAATGTGCTGCCCATGCCTTGTACATGAATTAATTTGGCTATAGCAAGAGGCATATTAAACTCGTCATGCTTGCTTCTTTAATGCCGAAAATAGCTACACATTTAAACCACAAATAATCAGCTTGGAACACATTAGATTGGCAGCAAATTATTAAACCACATTCGGCTGAACAAAAGTTAAATGTGTCCTAACATTGACAAATTAAATTTGGCAGACTCAAAGACACATTTAAAACATGTCTAGGCTAAGACATTAGTACCTGCACATTACCTCTTCAATTAAAACTAATTAAAACCATGTAATAAAATATGACAAATTAAATTAGACCTAGACAAATTAAATCCGACACTAAATAAAATATTTAGACACATTTAATTTGTTGTAGGAAAATTAATAAATAAAATTTTCAATTTATTTAAAGCATTAAATTTAAATAATCAGCTCAATGAGCTGGAGTGAGCTCGAATGAGCTCAAATCGAGCTCAAATGGACTAATGCGGCTCAATTTGGAAGTGCACCATAGTGCACATTAGCTCCACGACACTTGGGTCATTTGATCCGAGCTCTATTAATTTGTAATTCATTGGTGCCCTGGGCGTGCCCGTATCATCCCCCCCTCATCAAGACGATTCATCCTCGAATCGACCCATTTATTTTCTCAAACAAAATTCCTTTTGCTCAACTTTCCTCGATCAAACGGGACGGATGATAATCGCGACATCTGAAAAAGATAACCATGAGTTAGCAAGAGTTGTTTCAAACATACTTGCAAACCAAATGTAAGCAGCACCAAACAAATAAATCGCATGTGAACAGGCAAAATCAAATTATCAAATGTAACACCCTTAACCCGTATCCGTCGCCGAATTAGGGTTAAAGGGCATTACTAAGCATAATACAAGCCATATCAAATATTTACGACTCAAGCAGACATAATCGAATACATAAAGTGTACTATAATTCCATTAAATACTTAACATTTATAAATATATATTATAAATTATTTAGCCAAATTCACATAGAAGCATGTTTCAACAAATATCTTTATCACTAATCAATTGGTCACCTAATCTTCAATGACTGAATATGCACATATCCATTACTACTAAACCTGAACAAAATAACAAATATCAAAACTAAGTATGCGTGTATATATATATTGGCATACTAAATCTTGTGTAATCAAATTTAACATTTATCAATCATAGTCCCTATTAATGTAATTGCGCATGTACCAATTTCCCCAATGCAATCTCTTTTGTTTCAAAAAATGCATCAACTTCTAAAATAACAATATACTAAACCAAAGGCATGACATAATAGATACGAAATTCAAATGAATTACCAACACATGCATACATACATTACCGATTGTACTTTTATAAAGATCAAGCATCATGGCCGAATACCATCAAGACCATATTACCATAATTTGGCCATTTCACTACCAAATCACATAAATTGAATTTGATACACATGCACCAATGCCATTCATAACTGAATATGCTATTCAATTACATATCCATTAATGACACATATTGCCGAATACAAAGTTTATAAGGTGGATTCATGTTTTTATACTACCCATCAAAAGCAATGTATACCAAATCTCATTCCATACTTAATAAACCACCACATATGTTCACTTTCCAAAAGTTAGCAATAATTCATATATAATGATTTCATATCAAACATACATATACAAACTTTCATACTTGGCATGATTTATAACACATCCATACTCTTCATCCAAGCAAAACTTACACACTTAATTTAATCAAGACTTGCATAACTTTAGATTATTTAATAATAAGACAAACCATTTTCGCATGGCTTATATACTTTCAACAAAATGTTATTCAAGCATTAAGCTAGCCTATACATGCCTTAAGTTCAAAAATTCAACTTTTAAGAGTACCCAAAATAAGACGATAGTATGGATGTCTTCAATGACGATTCCCCGAGCTCGTAGCTTGATCAAAATCTATAAAACAGAGTAGAAACATATCACACAAAGAAAGCTAACTAGCTTAGTAAGTCTTAAGCAAAAGTATTAAATCAAATAATCATTCAAGCATTTTCAACTCCAAAATTAATATCATAAAATTTCAAAACTTAGTACTTATATGATCTATTTATGTCGAATGCTAATACCCTTTTCTTTAACAACATCAAAATAGCCTTATTTCACCCTAAATGTGCAAACTCACCGAATACACATAAATTTAATATGTATCCACTTATAACCAAATCAAGTAAGTACAATATACATATTGACCACATATAATCGATTATACACATATGTACATATATACATTTATCCCCACATTTTGCATTTACACATATGGCCGAATCTCAAAAACATAACCAAAATCGAATTTCAATATATTACACTCATTATTTGTAAAGCCGAATGCACACATTAAAATCTTACAAATATACCTCAACTATATCACATATTACTAGCATTGAATAGTAATATATCATCTTACCTTATTCCTTGCAACTATGAGGCTTATACGTACCTGAACATTCAGCTTATTTGCTGTAATTAAATTCCACATTGATAATAATCCATTAACCCTCTATTTATAATAAATCACCGGCATTAAGCCTGCTAGGCAACAAAGCCCGAAACACACACCGACACTAAGCCTGCTAGACCCGAGGTCTAAAATTTAGTCACTGGCATTTAGCCTGCTAGGCAATAAGCTTGATACACTTCACCGGCACAAGGCTTGCTAGGCTCGAAGCCCAAATATCGATATTATTAAACCATCTCATACACATTACACATTACCAAAATCACATATATCACACATAATTCCTATCACATTAACATATCAACTCAATTAAATTTAACTACGTTTCATTACTAAATCACTTACCACATTCGGCTTAGGCCAAATTCACATTTATAAAATTCATAATTCAGCATGTAATCAAGGTTATAACCGATATTAACGGTATTAAATTGCTTAAAGACTTACCTCGGATATCGTCGGACGGTAAAAACTGGCTATTCGATAATTTTCACTTTTCCCCGATCCAAGTCCATTTTTCTTTGTTCTTGATCTAAATATATTCAAATTAAGCTCATTCAAATAAATTTCATTTCAATTTAATCTAAAAACACCTAAATGGGCAAATTACCATTTTGCCCCTAATATTTCACACTTTTACAATTTAGCCCTATTTGCACAAAACACAAAATATGCAAAATCTCCCAACAACATAGCTAGGCTGAATCTTCCATATAATCATATAAGTCCATACATTTCATTTATTTTGCAATCTAGCCCCTCAAAAATTTATTTTCTCAATTTAGCCCTATTTAGCTAAATTTATCAAAAACTCAAGAACAAAGTATGTTCATCAATTACATATCTATCATTTAACACCATAAAACATCACAAAACTCAACATAGCATCAATGGCATTTTACACAAACATCATCAATTCATGAAATTGGTACATGGGTTTTAAAGCTTTCGAAGCAACGATTACAAAAACGTAGAAATTATCGAAAATCGATCAAAAACTAACCTTTAATCACAAATTTTCTCCTTGGCCGAATGTTAGGCTTTGTTTCTTCTTTTCTTTATGACTTTCAGATAAATAAAATAAAGATGATAACATGCATATCATGTTTTATTTTTAACATATATTTGTTTATTACTAATTTACCTTATTAACCTTATAATATAATATTTTATAACAAAATTTCCAAGGCCATTATTGACCATGTACCGTCCACTATCTTTTAAATGGGTTAATTCCCCCTTAGGGACCCCATATAATAAAGCCACAATCAAAAGGGTACTTTACACTTTAATTAGTAACTTTTATAATTTATGCGATTAAGTCCTTTTATTTAATCGGACACCTAAACGGCAAAAATTAAATCACAAAAATTTAACACAAACAAATTCACACATAATAAACATGAAAATAATTTAAAAAATATTTTTCAGACTCAGATTTGTGGTCCCAAAACAACTATTCCGATTAGGGTCAAAATCAGACTGTTACAATCATACAAAAGATATAATGCCTTGTCAAATTTTTGAGTCACGATGGAATAGGTTTCAAGGCATGCATTCGATTTAGATGGATTCCTCAAGACAAAATTATCATGCGAGTAACACATCAAATCATAGATATAATCGTCACAAGCAGTTATTTGAATTGTTTCACATAACTCACGAATGTGCACAATAATATCATGCATGGTACGATGTATGGACTCTTTCACATGAGAATTAACAAAATTATCAAACATAAGAATCCTTTCATCAATCATCAAGACAGATAGATCACAAACAGGCAAAATAGAATGATTAAGCATATCATGATCTAAATGTTTTGCAAAAACCAGTTCATCAACACAAAGCCTATCACCATTCGAAGAAAGCACAAATGTATCAACTAATTTTTCATGACACTTATCGAAAACAACTATCTTTTTGTTAATAACCAAAGCAGATAGTCATTATCAAACAGGATAGAACAATTAAGCACATTATGATTTAACGACTTTACAAAAATGAAATCCGCAACGTGATGCTTGTCACCATCCGAGGAGAACAAAATCGGTTCATAAGTTTCAAGTGTCGTACCTTTGGGAGAAAAAATAAAAAGTTTGACTTTACCTTTCTCTGTTAGCACAAACCTTCGATCCTTAGAAATATATTGTAGTCGAAGCTTCGCAGTTGAATTGACCTTTTCCAAATGATATGTGAACTCCATGTACAACCACAAAACTTGCTTAAGGAACGAATAAAATTTGAACAAAAATTGGGCAAAGTTCGTTACCTTATTCAAAAGCCAAGTATCGAAACAATAGGACTTTCTCACACGTAATTGATGATACTTGATTTTTCCACAAAATGAATCAGAAACTATTCCCGATTTAAAAACATGTGTTTGATTATTCAAGTCAAGAAGTAGCAACAGTTTCGAAAAATCAAACATGTTAAACCAATAGGACTTATGCATACTTAAGATCGAGCAATCAAAACTCTTGACATGTTTTAAAAAGATTTGCAAAAACTCAAAGATTTCGCATAGAACAATGAACAAATCTCGTAATTATCACAATCAAGCAAGTTGGGATTAAAAGAAAATTCATCATCATATCTAATCGAGTCTTGCATTTTCCGGATATACGTGACTCCACCTGCACACTTTGCAACGCAATGATTGTTATGAGATAAACTCGTCTTACCATCGTTTAAAACATCACAATTAATCAAAGAATGGCAATTAGCGATGCTATCCACATAATCACAGTCATTCAAATGAGTTGGTAGAGACAAACACGCTTTAGGACACTTACCTTCCTTACCTTCCGGCTCATGTGATTCAACTTCATTTTCAACCTTACCTTTTTCGATCATATGAAAACGTCTTTCGTCGAGAAGGTATTGGAGTTGAAAGTCATCGTGCGATATATCGGGAACCTAAAATGAAGAAACAGAAGAAGAGAAAACTTCAAATGGGTTAGTTGAACCAACTCTCTCTTTTTCTTGCTCATCTTGTTTTTTTGTTTCTTTTTCAGCATCTTTTTCCTTTTCACTTTTTTTCTCAATCTCGATTTATTTTTGAATTTTTCTTTCTTCGATCTCGATTTCTTTTTCTCCCTTTTCAAGCTCTTTTTCTTTTTCTTCTCTCTCATTTTCTTTTTTTATTTCTTTCTCTTTTTCTTTTTCTTTTCTTTCGTATTCTTTTTCAATTGGATTACAACAAGATGATGATACAAAAGAATCAAAAAGAGAAGGGTTTGACTCAAAGAAAGAAATCATTTTCTCATAGAAATCATGTTTGTTCCTTCGTGTAAGATTCTTCGTGCGGAACATCCTTGAAGCGTTCGAAGAGTAGCTCGTGCTTTCTCATTCGACACCATAATATGGTTCAAACTCGAAATTTTCTTCGCTTCGCCTTGAATTCCTCGTCGAATAGGAATCATGATTTGAACCACTTCGATAATGATCTTTCATGGATGAATACTTGGACACATATGCACCACGTTCACTTCCTCGTTGGTAACCTTGAGAGGGCTTAAATTCGCGGTTTGATTCATACCGTTTCAAACTTCTTGAGGAATAAAAATCTCGGTCAAAATCTCTTCCCAGATGATCTACGAATGCGTGACTTTGAGACGATCTTGACTTTCTCCTTCAACTTGAAGAAAGTCGTTCTTGTTGGTCTCGTTCCTCGATTTGATCCAATCGCTTATGCAACTTGTCAAACTTGGTGTTCACGATTCTTCTTATCCCGTTCAACATGTATTGATAATCAGATTCTGACAACGCTTCTTGATTCATGTTTATTTTCTGAAAAGAAAGATTGTTAATACAAAACAAAGATAATACCTTACCACAAAACTCACAGGTCACTCACAAAGAAAAAAAATTCACTCGACTCGTGTTTCACTCGTTTTATGGCTTTTTCTCTAATAAGGACACTCATGCCTTTTACCACTCAACCTTACTCTCACAAATTCGTACTTTGTTTCGAAAGACTTATTTGCTACTTGAGGGTCAGCTTCAAAGTGGTTACAAAGGTTAATGTTTGGGTATCGGGTAGGTTAAAACAAGGAAAAGGCAAATGGGTGGCGTTGGGGTATAGATAAAAAGGAACCGAATGATGGTAGGGGTTTTGAAGATTGGGTAGAAGGGATGAGAATCAAAGAGCCAAGAACTTTGCAAATCTTTCAAAATAAAACTTCACTCTCTTTTTTTTTATTTTTTTTCAACTTACGATCCTATTTTGGCTTCATGAATGTCATCGGTGCTCCTCGTTTTGTAGCTCTAATACCAGATGATACGGTCTGCCTCGGGATGAGTCGAGTCGTATGCGAATTGCCCAATCATCTACGAGGATAAAAATGTTTCTTCGAAAAATAATAGAAAATATAGTTAAATTGGCGGAAGCTATTGAATGAACTTGTTTAGAAAAGAGAATTAAGTTAGGAATGGAGGTTTGAAAAAATGATGGAAATGATTTAGTAGATGGAAGGATAGGTTTGGTATAGGTAGGATGAAGAACGATGGATATTTGATTGGTTCGGTTTAGAAAGAAATAGTAAAGGTAGAATAGGATAGTAGGATGATAAAATAGGAATGAAAAATAGAACTTAAATTAGAAACAATTTAACACTAATAAGTGTCACCCCGGTTTCTATAATGTTTAAGGTGGAAGATGGAAATCGATGATGGAACACGACCCGTTATCTAGAAAGATAAGAACCGATGGTATAATAGAATGGAAGAGTACGATTGACACCGTAAGCAAGCTTGATAAGTCAGAATCGAAACTCGTACGAAAATGAAGAGGAGATAAAACTCACTCGATGAACAAAAGTTCATATATTTTAATCAAAGTTCAAAAGTTAACTAATTGCAAATGAAAATAGCAAGTATTTATAGGCTATCAAGGAGCTAGTCGAATTGTCACTAACATAGCTTAAAAACTAAGTAAATTTCAGCTAGAAAAGACTAGAAAATTTTGGACAGAAAACCATTGAACTCCTTGGCAAAATTTGGCTGAATTTGGCCTTCAAGTTGCTTGCAAAATTTGGCTGAATGTAAAGGGGAGAGTCTCCTTCTAGATGGATCAAATTCAGCTGCTTTAGAAAGCGAAACATCAGTTCTTAAATAACTTGTTGTTTGGTCGAATGCAAGCAACCAGCTGGTGGTGCTTTGTTGAGCTGAACGGTCATGGGAAATTATTAGTTTAGCTTAGAAAACTCCAAACGTCAGCCCTCCTTTTCAGCTGATTGCTTAATGAAGCAAAGATGCCCTTTACTTTGCTCAAGGCGTCATATTGAATGGCGTCCCATGCTTGAAGAAATCAGCAACATATTAAATGGCATCCATGCATGGGGAAATCAAAACCCAACAGCTCCTTGTAATGCCATCCCTTTACTATTCACAAAGCAGCTCATTAAATTCAATTTGTGCCGTCCAAGGGACTTGTTCATGCAGCAGATTAATGCACCAACTTCTCATTAAATTTGTCCACCAACATCTCATTAAATCCGTTCCATGCTTGTCCCAACATTTCATTAAATTCGTCAACCAGCATGCCTCATAAATGGTTGTTCACGCAAACACCCAGTAACTCTTTTAATTTTGCTGTCCTTTGGTGGCTGAATGGTTGCTTGGAAACTTCAAAAGGCAGTAGCCATTAATATCCCAAATCAGCTTGACAAAATAAGCATCAAAGGACTTCAATTTCCTCCATTAATTCGGCCTTGGGTAGAGTAAAAGGCTCCAGCAACTCAATTAATGTTGTTCCATGTACCAACAGCTCAATTAATGTGCCGCCCATGCCTTGTACATGAATTAATTTGGCTATAGCAAGAGGCATATTAAACTCGGCATGCTTGCTTCTTTAATGCCGAAAATAGCTGCAGATTTAAACCATAAATAATCAGCTTGGAACACATTAAATTGGCAGCAAATTGTTAAACCACATTCAGCTGAACAAAAGTTAAATGTGTCCTAACATTGACAAATTAAATTCGGCAGACTCAAAGACATATTTAAAACATGTCTAGGCTAAGACATTAGTACCTGCACATTAATTCTTGAATTAAAACTAATTAAAACCATGTAATAAAATATGACAAATTAAATTAGACCTAGACAAATTAAATCTGACACTAAATAAAATATTTAGACACATTTAATTCACTGTAGGAAAATTAATAAATAAAATGTTCAATTTATTTAAAGCATTAAATTTAAATAATCAACTCAATGAGCTGGAGTGAGCTCGAATGAGCTCAAATCGAGCTCAAATGGACTAATCCGGCTCAATTTAGAAGTGTAACATCCTGGAATTAGGGGTTCGGCTTTTTTTTATGTTTCTTGTGTGTTTGGTTTGTTCTGCTTGTTGATTTGGTGTGTCTGAGGGTCCCCAAAAAGGTTTGGGGTCAAGCTTGAGCCTTGGTAAAAACTTTGTTTTTAGGCACTTTAGGGGAGAGCGGGTTGAGGCAGGTTTTAAGGGTAATTTCTTGTGTTTGATTGACATAAAAAGAGGTGTGGTGGAGTGGCAAGAAGATGCCACTTAAAGTGCAGAGGTGTGGCGGCACAAGGGAGCAGCAGGGGGAAGGAGTTCGAGTCGCGTCAACAGCATTCAGAAGCTTTATTTTTGCGCTTAGGGAGCTAAGGTGGTGGTTTCGGCAAGGACTCTTCAAGGGTGGGTGTTGAATGAGTCAAGGTGTTTGAATGAGTGGCCATGAGGAGGGGGTGGAGTTTGAATTGGTCAAACTGATTTAAATGATTGAAGGGGAGTGAAAGTAGGAGGAAATTGTGGGATTTGGTGTTGGTTGTGGAGTTGGCCAAATTTGGGGAGCTTGGAGGGGGAATTTTGGCCATGTGTGTTGTTGGGGCTAGGAAGTGGCGGCATTGGATGTGTGTTGGCAAAACCGAGAGATTGGAGCAGTGTGTGTGCCGAATTAGTGAGTGTGTGAGCTTTTGTTTTCTTTTCGTGTTGCTTAGCTTTTGTGTGCCGAAACTCCCTATGTACATCTAGGGTCTCTCCTAATTTCTTTTCGTTTCTCAATATTTTTCCTATCTTTTTCTCTTGTTGGCAAATCTCTACATTCGTGCACTTTTTTTTTCTCCAATGTTACCAAGACAACTTTGGCCGAATCTCTCTTCACCATCTACCCTTCACATTCTAGCTCGTTTTCTTTTGCTATCTCCTTCACATGCTGAAACTTTCTTTCTCGTCTACCATTTTCTTTCTTAGCCGAATCATCTCTCAAACTCATCTTCTTTTTTAGCCAAAACCTTGCACCATCTCTATTGACACTTTTCCTTTTCTTTTTTCTCTTTAGCCGAATTTTCTGGTGTGTCAATTGGTATCTCTGCTTAGGGTAAGGTTCTCTTTTATTTTTTTATGATCAATCTATCCATTCTTTCTTTTCAAGGTGAAGCTGAACCTATTCTGTTAAGCAACTAAGCCCGTTTCTTCATTCTCTGCCAGTAGACTGAACCTCTGTTTCTCTCAAGACTCATCTCTGATTCGAGGACGAATCAGGAGTTGTACAGTTCATCATTTATCAAGGTAAGGAGTCACTTCTTTTCGGGTTTTTACTATTATTTCCTTTTCGTGTAGTCTGCCTTAACCGAATTCCATTATTAGACAATCGACATTTCACTCTGAGTACTGATCAAGTCTTGTCATGGATGCGAGTACCAGTCAATCTAAGGAGGGGAGTGTACTCGTAGTCTCTAATTCGTCTTTCAAACGTTGTGCGGTGTTAGCGGTTCGAGACCTTCCGCTAGGCTATGGTAGGGAGCCAACATCTGCCTGGGATAGACAAATAGCTGGTATCCCTGCTAGTGAAAGCGTCAACGAAGAGAGTCTAGTTTTGCGCGTAATCAGGTGTGTAATGTTCACACTTTAATTTGTTAAACAATTCATGTTAATAATCGTGTTATTGAAAGTCAAAACGATCGCTTTCGATAGACGAGATACCCTTGTGGGTAAAGTTGGAGACGTCGGGTAAATTTCGCTGTAACGTTACTTTTGTGTTAATGTATGTATGAGTTGATTATACGTTATACATTCAAAGTATGTTGCATTCATCTCATTATGTTAATATGTGCATGGGTTTTGGGATGTGGTGACAAAAGGGGAAGTGTGATTCTAAGACTATCATAGTGTTCTGGTACCACAGTGGGTTGGCCCCACATAATTTATCCAGTGACTATGTCTCAGTGGTTTGGTACCACAGTGGGTCGGTACCACATATATATTATTTCAGTGACCCGTCCCAGTGGTTTGGTACCACAGTGGGTTGGCCCCACATATGTTTATCATGGATTGTCACCAGTGGTTTGGTACCATAGTGGGTTGGCCCCACATATTATATTTAGTGACTCTGTCACCAGTGGTTTGGTACCACAATGGCTTGGTGCCACAGGCGTTTGGATGATTCAGGTGTGTAGAGGATGGAAAACTAGGTTGGGCTGGGCTACATTGCATACATGTGATATATGCTATATTGAGTGGGCTAAGGCCCAATTTGCATCTGGGGGCTTCAGGCCCAATTGTGTTGTAAGGGGAATTACACACTGAGTCTTGGTGACTCACCCCTCTGCTTAATTTTGCAGATAATCCCTAGTTCGAGAATTTGGAGCCAAGGAGGACTTTGCGGTGGCCATACCGTATTTCTTTCGTAAATATATTTTCTTTATTTGAAACTTATTTTAGATTTGGGAATTTATTATGTAATAAGGCCTTTGGGATTTTATTTTGGTTTTAATTTTAACTCGGTTATTATCTATTGCTGATTGTTCAAACGGGGTTTTCCTCAAACATTAATAGCTATTTTCTAAAATATTAACAAATGGATCACAAGCTATAAATAACTAAACTTGAAATTTTTAAACGATCAAAAAGTTTCTGTAACGACATTTCCATGTGACATGCCAGATGCGGTCGTAACGTTTAGGCCGAGTTTGGGGTGTTACAATTGTGGTATCAGAGCCAAGTTGCAAAACTCGGCGGTAGAATGGGTTCAAAAATGTTTTCAAAGTTAGTTTGAAATATGGTTTAGAAAAATACATGTTTTCTAGAAGTATGGCACCCGAGTCTACCGGCACCAAATCTGAATGGTAAGTCTTCTGACTGTTGGTTGATTTGTATGAAATTGCTAGTATTAAGAGATCAAACCTTAGAGACTGAGACCTTTAGACATATGATTGCGAGAACCACTCTTAGATCTGAACTCATAAGATACCTATTATTGAAACAGTGTAATAAATTACAAATACATAAAACTTGTAATCAGATTAAGTCGAATCAGTAGTCATGAGCGCAAGAGGACGTAGACATTGTATGTACGACCGTGGTAGAGGCCGAGGTGTCGGGTCTGAACCTTCGGAATCAGGGCATGGGCCGGTGGATGAAGTGCCAGCACCACCAGTTACGGAGGCTAAATTTCAGGATCAAACTGGTGGAGACGATGCCGTATCTCAAGCTATGTGACGTGTTTTGGAGTGGGTTGCTGAAGCGAGCTCGGGATCAGTAGCTCAAAAATCTGTGTCGGAGCGACTTTGAGCTAATGGGGCTGAAATGTTTAGGGGCGTTTCTGGGGTGGCTCCTAACGTGGCGTAGCAATCGGTTAGAATCATGAACGGATCGTGGGCGATCTTGATTGTACCGCAGAGGAAAAATTGAAAGGAGTGGTGTCTCTTCTCCGAGATGAGGCATACCAGTGGTGGCTTACAGTAAGGGATGATACAGCGGTAGACCGAATTACCTGGGACTTCTTTAAGTCAGCGTTTCATGGAAAGTATATTGGGACGAGTTATGTGGACGCTCAGAGGAAGGCATTTCTAAACTTGGTCCAGGGGAATAAGTCAGTGGCCGAGTATGAGGCAGAATTCTTACGTCTAAGCCGTTATGCCCGGGGTATTGTTTCAACGGATCACGAGCGTTGTGTCCGATTTGAGGATGGTCTAAAGGACGAGTTGCGAGTACTGATAGCTCCGCAACAGCAAAGAGAATTTGTTGTTTTAGTGGAGAAGGCTAAGATAGCCGAGGAGATGAAGCGGTCCGAAAAGTTGAATCAGGACAGGGACAGAGGTAGGAATAAAAGGAATTTTGGGTCGTCAGGAGCTGTTGGGGGTTTCCAGAAGAGGCCTAGGTTAGATGGGCTGAGTCGTATTGCGAAGCCTATTACTGTTAGTTGGCCTTCGCAGTGTGCTCGATGTGGGAAATATCATTTGGGGGAGTGTTGGGCAGGTAACAGAGGATGCTTTAGATGTGGATCTATGGATCATCGGATAAAGGATTGTCCACAAGAGCCAGTCAGAGCGCGGTCAGAAGGTCAAGGATATGCACAATTCGAAAGAGGTGGGCAGCAACCACCGAGGGGTCGCGGTCTGGCCAGAGGATGAAATGGCTTTGGTCGAGGGCGTGGAGCACCGGGCAGAGGTGTTGGGAATGCAAATGCGAGACAGCTTGGGTTGGTCTATGCAGCTAGACGTCGAGAGGATAGCGATGCACCGGACATCATAACCGGTACGTTCCTCATTTTTGGTTTGCCCTTTATAGCACTGATAGATATTGGGTCTACACATTCGTATGTTACTAGTACTGTGTCTGAAACTTTGAATATAGAATCTGAGGTTACTTCTAGGGAGATGACTGTGATTAGCCCTTTAGGACATTCTGTGGTGGTAAACAGACTTTTTAGGAATGTGCCTTTAGAAGTTCAAGGGATAGTCTTTTCGGCTGACTTGATGGAACTGGCATTTGGCGAGTTCGATTTGATCTTAGGCATGGACTGGTTAGTTAGGTATCGAGCAAATTTGGATTGTGCTGCTAAGCGCATGGTGTTGAAAACTCCCGAGGATAATGAGGTGCTAGTGATAGGCGAAAGAAGGAATTATCTGTCGAATGTGGTGTCTGCTCTTAAGGTTGGAAAGATGGTGAGAAAAGGATGCGAGGCTTTCCTAACTTTTGTCAGTGCGTTGGAAGTTAAGGAATTGTCGGTAGGAGATGTTAGAACAGTGAAAGAATTCTCTGATGTTTTTCATGAAGAGCTTCCAGGGTCACCTCCAGATCGCGAGGTGGAGTTCGATATTGATCTTCTTCCGGCGACAGCGCCAGTGTCTATTGCCCCATATAGGATGGCGCCGAAGGAGTTGGTAGAACTCAAAGCCCAGATTCAGGAATTATTGGAAAGGGGTTTTATCCGACCAAGTGTATCTCCATTGGGAGCTCCGTTGTTGTTCGTCAAGAAGAAGGACGGGTTGATGCGAATGTGCATTGACTATAGGCAATTGAACAAGTTGACGATCAAAAACAAGTACCCATTGCCAAGGATAGACGATCTGTTCGATCAGCTGCGAGGCGCTTCAGTCTTCTCGAAGATAGACTTGAGGTCAGGTTACCAACAGCTTAAGGTCAAGGAGGCGGACATTCAAAAGACATCTTTTCAAACTCGTTATGGTCACTACGAGTTCTTGGTGATGCCGTTCGGGTTGATGAATGGACCAACTGCGTTTATGGATATGATGAACCGGGTATTCCAACCCTATTTGGATCGGTTTGTCGTAGTGTTCATAGACGATATTTTGGTTTATTCAAGGACTGAAGAGGAGCATGATTCGCATCTTCGGGTGGTTCTGCAGGTTTTGAGAGAAAAGCAGATGTATGCCAAATTCAGTAAGTGTGAATTTTGGTTGAGGGAAGTTACTTTTCTGGGGCATGTTGTGTCTGCTGAGGGGATTAGGGTTGATCCCCAAAAGATTGAAGCCGTATTGGACTGGAAACCGCCGAAGTCTGTAGTAGAAATTTAGAGTTTTCTTAGGTTAGCTGGGTACTACAGAAGGTTTGTTGAGGGGTTCTCGTTAATAGCTGCACCATTAACCAAGTCGCACGGAAGGGGTACCGCTCGCTTGGTCGATAAGCAAGCAGAAAAGCTTTGAGAAGTTAAAAAGGATTTTGACAGAAACACCAGTATTGATTCAACCTGAGGCTGGGAAGGAATTTGTCGTCTATTGTGATGCGTCGCACACAGGGTTGGGATGTGTGTTAATGCAAGAAGGGAAGGTAGAAGCATATGCGTCTAGGCAATTGAGACCGCATGAGGTGAACTATCCCACGCATGATCTAGAGTTAGTTGCGGTAGTGTTTGCTCTGAAGATTTCGAGACACTACCTGTATGGGGAGAAGTCGATTATCTACACCGACCACAAGAGCCTAAAATATCTCCTTACCCAGAAGGAGTTGAATTTAAGGCAGCGGAGGTGGATCGAGTTGCTGAAGGAGTATGACTACTCGATCGAGTACCACCCAGGTAAAGCTAACGTAGTGGCGGATGCATTGATCCGTAAGGTAATATCGGACTTGAGGGCGATGTTCGCTCATCTCAACTTGTATAATGATGGAATTTTGCTAGCGAAACTTCAAGTGAAGCCTTCTTGGGTCAGTTAGATTAAAGAGAAGCAGTTGTCAGATGCATCACTAAGTTTTAAATTTTAGCTAGTGGCAGGTGGTGAGACAGAAGATTTCAGTTTGAACAGTGATGGGGTTTTGTGCTTTCGAGGAAGGGCTTGTATGCCAAAGGATTCTGAGTTAAGGCAGAAGATTCTGCAAGAAGTGCATAGTAGTCCATACGCTATGCATCCCGTGGGGAGTAAGATGTATCGGGATTTGCGTGAACGCTTCGTGGCCGTGTCTAAAGAAAGAAGTTACCGAGTTTGTGGGTAAGTGCTTAACATGTCAGCAGGTGAAGGCAGAACATCAGTTTCCTTCGGGGTTACTGCAGCCAGTGAAGATTCCACTTTGGAAGTGGGAGAGGATAACGATGGATTTTGTTAGTGGGCTACCTTTTATGCCTACTAAGAAAGATTCATTGTGGGTAATTGTCGATCGGTTGACAAAGTCCACCCATTTCATACCCGTTCGTGTCGATTATTCATTGCAGAGGTTAGCTAAGCTGTATGTAGCAGAGATTGTGAGGTTGTATGGGGTACCCGTGTCTATCATATTAGACAAAGACCCTAGGTTTACGTCACGATTTTGGAAGGCATTTCAGAAAGCGTTGGGTACAAGACTGGATTTTAGCACAGTGATTCATCCTCAGACTGATGGTCAGTCAGAGAGGGTAATTCAGATTTTAGAAGACATGCTAAGGGGCTAGAGGTAGTTGGGAAGATTTTCTACCGTTGGCAGAATTCACATACAACAATAGCTATCAATCCAGTATTCAGATGGCACCCTATGAAGCGTTATATGGTCGTAAGTGTCGTACTCCTACCTCTCGGATGTAATTGGATGAGCGACGGTTGTTGGGTCCTAATTGATCACGAGATAGAGGAGAAGGTTAGGTTGATTCAGCTCGGTTGAAAGAAGCTTCTGACAGGCGGAAATCTTATGCGGATTTGAAGCGTCGAGAAATATAGTTCTCAATGGGTGATCGGGTTTTTCTAAAAGTCTCTCCTTGGAAGAAGGTCCTAATATTTGGATGGAAGGGTAAGTTGAGCCCCAGGTTCATCGGGCCTTATCGGGTGTTGAAACGCGTGGGGACCAAAGGCGTGACGGCCTTGAATTACGTCCGAATTGAGGCGAATACATGATGTATTTCATGTCTCGATGTTAAGGCGTTATCATTCGAATCCATCTCACATAGTGCCAGTGGAGGAAATAGAAGTGAGACATGATTTATCTTTTGAGGAAAAACCAATTCAGATCTTAGGCCGAGATGTTAAAGTTTTGAGGAAGAAGACAGTTCCGTTGGTTAAAGTTTTGTGGTGGAATCACGGTTCAGAGGAAGCCACGTGGGAGCCAGAGGATGTGATGCGTCAATAATACCCTCACCTCTTTTGACCAGGTAAATTTCAAGGCCGAAATTTCTTTAAGGGGGGTAGAATTGTAACATCCTTGAATTAGGGGTTTGACATTTTTTTTTATGTTTCCCGTGTGTTTGGTTTGTTCTGCTTGTTGATTTGGTGTGTTTGGGGGTCCCCGGGAAGGTTTGGGGTCAAGCTTGAGCCTTGGTAAAAATTTTGTTTTTAGGCACTTTAGGGAAGAGCGGGTTGAGGCAGGTTTTAAGGGTAATTTCTTGTGTTTGATTGACACAAAAAGAGGTATGGTGGAGTGGCAAGAAGACACCACTTAAAGTGCAGGGGTGTGGCGTCACAAGGGAGCAGTAGGGGGAAGGAGTTCGAGTCGCGTCAACAGCATTCAGAAGCTTTATTTTTGCGCTTAGGGAGCTAAGGTGGTGGTTTCGACAAGGACTCTTCAAGGGTGGGTGTTGAATGAGTCAAGGTATTTCAATGAGTGTCCATGAGGAGGGGTGGAGTTTGAATTGGTCAAACTGATTCAAATGATTGGAGGGGAGTGAAAGTAGGATGAAATTGTGGGATTTGGTGTTGGTTGTGGAGTTGGCCAAATTTGGGGAGCTTGGAGGGGGAATTTAGGCTATGTATGTTGTTGGGGCTAGGAAGTGGCTGCGTTGGATGTGTGTTGGCAAAACCGAGAGCTTGGAGCAGTGGGTGTGCCGAATTAGTGAGTGTGTGAGCTTTTGTTTTCTTTTCGTGTTGCTTAGCTTTTGTGTGCCGAAACTCCCTAAGTACATCTAGGGTCTCTCCTCATTTCTTTTCGTTTCTCGATATTTTTCTTATCTTTTTCTCTTGTTGGCAAATCTCTCCATTCGTGCACTTTTTTTTCTCCAAGGTTACCAAGACACCTTTGGCCGAATTTGTCTTCACCATCCACCCTTCACATTCTAGCTCGTTTTCTTTTGCTATCTCCTTCACAAGCTGAAACTTTCCTTCTCCTCTACCATTTTCTTTCTTAGCCGAATCATCTCCTAAACTCATCTTCTTCTTTAGCCAAAACCTTGCACCATATCTATTGACACTTTTCCTTTTCTTTTTTTCTCTTTAGCCGAATTTTCTGGTGTGTCAATCGGTATCTCTGCTCAGGGTAAGGTTCTCTTTTATTTTCTTATGATCAATCTATCCATTCTTTCTTTTCAAGGTGAAGTCGAACCTATTCTGTTAAGCAACTAAGCTCGTTTCTTCATTCCATGCCTGTAGACCAAACCTCCGTTTCTCTCAAGACTCATCTCTGATTCGAGGACGAATCAAGAGTTGTGCGGTTCATCGTTTATCAAGGTAAGGAGTCACTTCTTTCCAGGTTCTTTACTGTTATTTCCTTTTCGTGTAGTCTTCCTTAATCGAATTCCATTATTAGACAATCAACATTTCACTCTGAGTACTGATCAAGTCTTGTCATGGATGCGAGTGCCAGTCAATCTAAGAAGGGGAGTGTACTCGTAGTCTCTAATCCGTCTTTCAAACGTCATGCAGTGTCGACGGTTCGAGACTTTCCGCCAGGCTGTGGTAGGGAGCTAACATCTGCCTGGGATAGACAAATAGCTGTTACCCTGCTAGTGAAAGCGTCAACGTAGAGAGTCTAGTTTTGCACGTAATCAGGTGTGTAATGTTCACACTTTAATTTGTTAAACAATTCATGTTAATAACTGTGTTGGCTGAAATACGAAATGACTGTTTCGATAGACGAGATACCCTTGTGGGCAAAGTTGGAGACGTCGAGTAAATTCCGCTGTAATGTTACTTTCGTGTTAATAAATGTATGAGTTGATTATACGTTATACATTCAAAGTATGTTGCATTCATCTCATTATGTTAATATGTGCATGGGTTTTGGGATGTGATGACAAAAGGGGAAGTGTGATCCTAAGACTCATCCACAGTGGTTTGGTACCACAATGGGTTGGCCCCACATAATTTATCCAGTGACTATGTCTCGGTGGTTTGGTACCACGATGGTTCGGCACCGCATATATATTATTTCAAAGGACCCATCCCAAAGGTTTGGTACCACAGATGGGTTGGCCCCACATATTATATTTAGTGACTCTGTCACGAGTGGTTTGGAACCACCAAAGGTTTGGTACCACAAAGGCTTGGTGCTACTGAGCATTTTGATGATTCAGTGTGTAGAGGATGGAAAACTAGGTTGGGTCAACAGTATTGCATACATGTGATATATGCTATATTGAGTGGGCTAAGGCCCAATGTGTATCCTGGGGCTTACAAATTTCGATTGTGTTGTAAGGGGAATTACACACTCGAGTCTTGGTGACTCACCCTCTGCTTAATTTTACGCAGATAATCCCTAGTTCGAGGATTTGGAGCCGAAGAAGAGTTTACGGTGGCCATACAGTATTTCTTTCGTAAATACATTTTCTTTATTTGAAACTTATTTTAGATTTGGGAATTTGTTATGTAATAAGGCCTCGGGGATTTTATTTTGGTTTTAAATTTTAACTCGGTTATTATCTATTGCTTATTGTTCAAACGGGGTTTTCTTCAAACATTAATAAATGTTTTCTAAAATATTAACAAATGGATCACAAGCTATAAATAACTAAACTTGAAATTTTTAAACGATCACAAAGTTTCTTTAACGACCTTTCCATGTGACATGCCAGATCCGGTCATAACGTCTAGGCCGAGTTTGGGGTGTTACAATTGGGGGTACTACAGAAGGTTTGTTGAGGGGTTCTCGTTAATAGCTGCACCATTAACCAAGCTGTTACGGAAAGGGGTACCGTTCGTTTGGTCAGATAAGCAGCAGGAAAGCTTTGAGAAGTTAAAAAGGATTTTGACAGAAGCACCAGTATTGATTCAACCTGAGGATGGGAAGGAATTTGTCGTCTATTGTGATACGTCGCACACAGGGTTGGGATGTGTGTTAATGCAAGAAGGGAAGGTAGTAGCATATGCGTCTAGGCAATTGAGACCGCATAAGGTGAACTATCCCACGCATGATCTAGAGTTAGCTGCGGTAGTGTTTGCTCCGAAGATTTGGAGACACTACCTGTATGGGGAGAAGTCGATTATCTACATCGACCACAAGAGCTCGAAATATCTCCTTACCCGAAGGAGTTGAATTTAAGGCGCCGGAGGTGGATCGAGTTGTTGAAGGATTATGACTTGCTTTCGATCGAGTACCACCCGGTAAAGCTAACGAGTGGCGGATGCGTTGAGCCGTAAGGTAATATCGGACTTGAGGGCGATGTTCGCTCATCTCAGCTTCTATAATGATGGAATTTTGCTAGCGGAACTTCAAGTGAAGCCTTCTTGGGTCAGTCAGATTAAAGAGAAGCAGTTGTCGGATGCATCACTAAGTTCTAAATTTCAGCTAGTGGCAGGTGGTGAGACAGAAGATTTTAGTTTGAATAGTGATGGGGTTTTGTGCTTTCGAAGAAGGGCTTGTATGCCAAAGGATTTTAAGTTAAGGCAGAAGATTCTACAAGAAGCGCATAGTAGTCCATACGCTATGCATCCTGGTGGGAGTAAGATGTATCAAGATTTGCGTGAACAGTTCTGGTGGCCAAGTCTAAAGAAAAAAGTTACCGAGTTTGTGGGTAAGTGCTTAACGTGTCAGCAGGTGAAGGCGGAACATCAGTTGCCTTCGGGGTTGCTGCAGCCAGTGAACATTCCACTTTGGAAGTGGGAGAGGATAACGATGGATTTTGTTAGTGGGCTACCTCTTACGCCTACTAAGAAAGATTCAGTGTGGGTAATTGTCGATCGGTTGACGAAGTCCACCCATTTCATACCCGTTCGTGTCGATTATACGTTGTAGAGGTTAGCTAAGCTGTATGTAGCAGAGATTGTGAGGTTGCATGGGGTACCCGTGTCTATCATATCAGACAGAGACCCTAGGTTTACGTCACGATTTTGGAAGGCATTTCAGCAAGCGTTGGGTACAAGACTGGATTTCAGGACAGCGTTTCATCCTCAAACTGACGGTCAATCAGAGAGGGTAATTCATATTTTAGAAGACATGCTAAGGGGCTGTGTAATTGACTTCAGAGGTAGTTGGGAAGATTTTCTACCGTTGGCAGAATTCGCATACAACAATAGCTATCAATCCAGTATTCAGATGGCACCCTATGAAGCGTTATATGGTCGTAAGTGTCGTACTCCTACCTACTTGACAGAATTGGATGAGTGACGGTTGTTGGGTCCGGAATTGATCACAGAGACAAAGGAGAAGGTTAGGTTGATTCGGGCTCGGTTGAAAGAAGCTTCTGACAGGCAGAAATCTTATGCGGATTTGAAGCGTAGAGAAATAGAGTTCTCAGTGGATGATGGGTTTTTCTAAAAGTCTCACCTTGGAAGAAGGTCCTAATATTTGGATGGAAGGGTAAGTTGAGCCCCAGGTTCATCGGGCCTTATCGGGTGTTGAAACGTGTGGGACCAGTGGTGTATCAGCTTGTATTACCTCCGGAATTGAGGCAAATACATGATGTATTTCATGTCTCGATGTTAAGGTGTTATCATTCGGATCCATCTCACATAGTGCCAGTGGAGGAAATAGAAGTGAGACCTGATTTATCTTTTGAGGAAGAACCAATTCAGATCTTAGGCCGAGATGTTAAAGTTTTGAGGAAGAAGACAGTTCCGTTGGTTAAAGTTTTGTGGCGGAATCACGGTTCAGAGGAAGCCACGTGGGAGCCAGAGGATGTGATGCGTCAGCAATACCCTCACCTCTTTTGACCAGGTAAATTTTAAGGCCGAAATTTCTTTAAGGGGGTAGAATTGTAACATCCTGGAATTAAGGGTTCGACATTTTTTTTATGTTTCCCGTGTGTTTGGTTTGTTCTATTTGTTGATTTGGTGTGTTTAGGGGTCCCCGGGAAGGTTTGGAGTCAAGCTTGAGCCTTGGTAAAAAATTTGTTTTTAGGTACTTTAGGGGAAAGCGGGTTGAGGCAGGTTTTAAGGGTAATTTCTTGTGTTTGATTGACACAAAAAGAGGTGTGGTGGAGTGGCAAGAAGATGCCACTTAAAGTGTAGGGGTGTGGCGTCACAAGAGAGCAGCAGGGGGAAGGAGTTCGAGTCGCGTCAACAGCTTTCATAAGCTTTATTTTTGCGCTTAGGGAGCTAAGGTGGTGGTTTCGGCAAGGACTCTTCAAGGGTGGGTGTTGAATGAGTCAAGGTGTTTGAATGAGTGGCCATGAGGAAAAGTGGAGTTTGAATTGGTCAAACTGATTCAAATGATTGAAGGGGAGTGAAAGTAGGAGGAAATTGTGGGATTTGGTGTTAGTTGTGGAGTTGGCCGAATTTGGGGAACTTGGTGGGGGGAATTTTGGCTATGTGTGTTGTTGGGGCTAGGAAGTGGCGGCATTGGATGTATGTTGGCAAAACTGAGAGCTTGGAGCAGTGTGTGTGCCGAATTAGTGAGTGTGTGAGCTTTTGTTTTCTTTTCGTGTTGCTTAGCTTTTGTGTGTCGAAACTCCCAATGTACATCTAGGGTCTCTCCTCATTTCTTTTTGTTTCTCAATATTTTTCTTATCTTTTTCTCTTGTTGGCAAATCTCTCCATTCGTGCACTTTTTTTTTTCTCCAAGGATACCAAGACACCTTTGGCGAATCTCTCTTCACCATCCACCCTTCACATTCTAGCCCGTTTTCTTTTGCTATCTCCTTCACAAGCCGAAACTTTCCTTCTCCTCTACCATTTTCTTTCTTAGCCGAATCATCTCTCAAACTCATCTTTTTCTTTAGCCAAAACCTTGCACCATCCCTATTAACACTTTCCCTTTCTTTTTTCTCTTTAGTTGAATTTTCTGGTGTGTCAATCGGTATCTCTGCTCAGGGTAAGGTTCTCTTTTATTTTCTTATGATCAATCTATCCATTCTTTCTTTTCAAGGTGAAGTCAACCTATTCTCATTAAGCAACTAAGCCCGCTTTCTTCATTCTGCTGTGGGCCAGAGACCGAACCTCTGCTTTCTCTCAAGATTTCATCTCCGATTCGAGGACGAATCGGGAGTTGTGCGTGTTCATCGCTTATCAAGGTAAGGAGACACTTCTTTCCGGGTTCTTTACTGTTATTTCCTTTTCATGTAGTCTACCTTAACCGAATTCCATTATTAGACAATCGACATTTCACTCTGAGTACTGATCAAGTCTTGTCATGGATGTGAGTGCCAGTCAATCTATAGAGGGGAGTGTACTCGTAGTCTCTAATCCGTCTTTCAAACATCGTGTGGTGTTGGCGGTTCGAGACTTTCCGCCAAACTGTGGTAGGGAGCCAACATCTGCCTAGGATAGAGAAATAGTTGTTATCCCTGCTAGTGAAAGCGTCGACATAGAGAGTCTAGTTTTGCGCGTAATCAGGTGTGTAATGTTCACACTTTAATTTGTTAAACAATTCATGTTAATAACTGTGTTAGCTGAAAGCCGAAACGACTGTTTCGATAGACGAGATACCCTTGTGGTTAAAGTTTGAGACGTTGGGTAAATTCAGATGTAACGTTACTTTCGTGTTAATGTATGTATGAGTTGATTATACGTTATACATTCAAAGTATGTTGCATTCATCTCATTATGTTAATATGTGCATGGGTTTTGGGATGTGATGACAAAAGGAGAAGTGTGATGCTAAGACTGTCACAGTGGTTTGGTACCACAAATGGGGTTGGCCCCAAATAATTTATCCAAAGGACTATGTCTCGGTGGTTTGGTACCACAAATGGTTCGGCACCACATATATATTATTTCAGTGACCCGTCCCAGCGGTTTGGTACCACAAAGGGGTTGGCCCCACATATGTTTATCGTGGATTGTCACCGGTGGTTTGGTACCACGCAGTGGGTTGGCCCCACATATTATATTTAGTGACTCTGTCACCAGTGGTTTGGAACCACCAGTGGTTTGGTACCACAGTGGCTTGGTGCCACAGGCATTTGGATGATTCAGGTGTGTAGAGGATGGAAAACTAGGTTAGGCTGGGCTGCATTGCATACATGTGATATATGCTATATTGAGTGGGCTAAGGCCCAACGTGCATCTGGGGGCTTAAGGCCTGATTGTGTTGTAAGGGGAATTACACACTGAGTCTTGGTGACTCACCCCTCTTCTTAAATTTTTAGATAATCCCTAGTTCGAGGATTTGGAGCCGATGAGGACTTTGCAGTGGCCATACAGTATTTCTTTCGTTAATACGTTTTCTTTATTTGAAACTTATTTTAGATTTGGGAATTTGTTATGTAATAAGGCCTCTGGGATTTTATTTTGGTTTTAATTTTAACTCGGTTATTATCTATTGCTAATTGTTCAAATGGGGTTTTCCTCAAACATTAATAGTGTTTTCTAAAATATTAACAAATGGATCACAAGCTATAAATAACTAAACTTGAAATTTTTAAACGATCACAAAGTTTCTGTAACAACCTTTCCATGTGACATGCCAGATCCGGTCGTAACGTTTAGGCCGGGTTTGGGGTGTTACAGGAACTGCACAATAGTGCACATTAGCTCCACGACACTTGGGTCCTTTGATCCGAGCTCCATTAATTTGTAATTCGTTGGTGCCCCGAGCGTGCCCGTATCATAAGGTTACGATAAAGAATAAGTATCCATTGCCGAGAATAGATGATTTGTTTGATCAGTTGAAAGGGGCAACAGTGTTTTTGAAGATTTATTTGAGATCTGGCTATTATCAGTTGCGAGTGAAAGATTCAGATGTGCCGAAAACTACGTTCAGAACGAGGTACGGACATTATGAATTTCTTTTTATGCCTTTCGGATTGACTAATGTTCCTGCGGTCTTTATGGATTTGATGAATCGGATCTATAGACCATATTTAGACAGATTCGTTGTTGTGTTCATTGTCGACATTCTGATCTAGTCATGAGATGAATCTGATCACGCCGAGCATTTGAGAATTGTGCTACAAACTTTGAGAGATAAGAAATTATTTGCTAAATTCAGTAAATGTGAATTTTGCCTCCGAGAAGTTGGATTTTTGGGACATATTGTTTCAGCTGAAGGCATACGAGTTGACCCGAGCAAGATTTCTGCAGTTGTTGACTGGAAACCACCGAGAAATGTATTTGAAGTTAGAAGTTTTCTAGGGTTAGCTGGTTATTATTGACGTTTTGTTAAAGGATTCTCGATGATTGCTACACCAATGACTAGATTGCTACAGAAAGATGTGAAGTTTGAGTGGTCAGAGAAATGTCAATAGAGTTTTGATCAGTTGAAAGAATTGTTAACTGAGGCACAAGTTTTGGTTCAACCTGAGTCGGGTAAAGAGTTTGTGATATACAGCGACGTGTCATTAAATTGTTTGGGTTGCGTTTTGATGCAAGAAGGAAAAGTTATAGCTTATGCCTCTAGACAGTTAAAGCCGCATGAAAAGAATTATCCGACGCATGATTTAGAATTGGCCGCCATTTATTTGCATTGAAAATTTGGCGACATCATTTATACGGCGAGAAGTGCCATATCTTTACTGACCACAAAAGCTTGAAGTATTTAATGACCTAGAAAGATCTGAATTTGCAACAACAAAGATGACTCGAGTTGCTTAAAGACTATGAGTTAGTGATTGATTATCATCCTGGGAAAGCAAATGTAGTTGTAGATGCTTTGAGTAGAAAATCCTTGTTTGCTTTGAGAGCGATGAATATAAGACTAATGTTGTCTGATGATGGTTCGATTCCAGCAGAATTAAAAGCTAAACTGGTATTTCTTCAGCAAATTTGCGAAGCTCAGAAATATGATAATGAATTGCAAGCCAAAAGAGTGCAACGTTAGTCGACTAGTGATTCTGACTTTCAGATCAGATTCGATGATTGTTTAATGTTCCGAGGTAGAATCTGTGTACCAAAGAATTCTGAGCTCATTTAGAAAATTTTGCACGAAGCACACAGTGGTTGTTTATCTATTCACCCAGGGAGTATTAAAATGTACAATGATTTGAAACAGTTGTATTGGTGGTCAGGCATGAAACGAGACATTTCAGAGCTTGTGTTAAGATGTTTAGTTTGTCAACAAGTAAAAGCTGAGCATCAGGTGCCTTCGGGATTACTACAACCAGTAATGATACCTGAGTGGAAATGGGATAGAGTTACGATGGATTTCGTATCGAGATTACCCTTGTCTCCAAAGAAAAAAGATGCTATTTGGGTTGTCGCTGATCAACTGACAAAATCTACACACTTCATTCCAGTGCGTACAGATTATTCACTTGAAAAATTGGTTGAATTGTACATACCTGAAATTGTTTGATCGCACGGGGTGCCAGTTTCGATTATTTCGAATAGAGATTCGAGGTTTACATCACGATTTTGGAAGAAGTTACAAGAAGCTATGGGTACGAGATTGAATTTTAGTACAACATTTCATCCGTAAACTGATGGCCAGTTTGAGAGAGTAATACAAATTTTCAAAGATATGCTTCATTGTTGTGTGTTAGAATTCGAAGGTAACTAGGAGAGATATTTTCCGTTGGTTGAATTTGTGTATAACAACAGCTTTCAATCGAGTATAAAGATGGCACCGTACGAAGCTTTATATGGTCACAAATGCCAAACTTCGTTGTACTAGACTAAGCTGAGTGAGAAAAAGATTCACAGGGTTGATTTGATTCGAGAGACTGAAGAAAAAGTGAATGTAATTTGCGACAGCCTGAAAGCAGCTTAAAATCGACAGAAATCGTACACGAATTTGAAACGAAAAGACATTGAATTTAAGATCGGCAACAAAGTATTTCTAAAAGTATCTCCGTGGAAGAAAATCCTTTGATTTTGTCATAAAGGTAAACTAAGTCCGCATTTCATCGGGCCATACGAGATCATTGAACGAATAGGGCCAGTAGCTTATCGCCTAGCTTTACCATCAGAGTTAGAAAAGATCCACATGTGTCGATGTTGCGTCGATATAGATCAGATCCATCACATGTAATTTCTCCGGCAGAGATTGAAATTCAATCGATATGACATACAACGAAGAACCGATCAGTATTTTAGCTCGAGAGGTTAAACAGTTGAGAGATAAACACATAGCTTTAGTAAAAGTTTTGTGGCAATGACATGGTGTTGAAGAGGCTACGTGGGAACCCGAGGAAGCTATGAGAAAATAGTACCCTAACCTCTTTGCTAGTAAGATTTCCGGGGACGAAAATCCTTAAGGGGGGAGAGTTGTAACAGGCCGTTTTTAGTCAAATCAAAACAGTGGTTTTGGGACCACAAATCTGAAGTCAAAATAATTATTTTATTATTATTTTAAAGTCTACATCATGATAATATGTTTGTGTGAAAATTTCGTTAAGAAATTTATCGTTTGATTAGTTAATTGGATAAAAAGGACTAAATCGCGTAAAGTGCAAAAGTGTTGTTCTAATAGTTAAAGGTATCTATTAGCTACGGATTATAAAAATGAAGGTCCTTATGTTGTAATTAAACCACTATAAGGGTGAGTGGACAATTATGGACACATAATTAGGTGTTTTTAAATGTTTAATTAAAGGTTAATTTTGTAATTTGGTTATTAAACGAAAAATAAATAAAACAAATTTGTCATCATCTTCAACTATCATCTTCCACCGATTTTCATAAGGGAGAGAAGCCATTTTAGGGCTTTATAATCGGCCAAGCTTCCTAGCTCAAATGTAAGCCCATTTTTGTCTCGTTTTTAATGATTTCTATGTTTTTGTGATCGTTGCAACTAGGTCTAGCTAGCCCAGAGACTAATTTGCAAAACTGTTAAAGGTTTAGGATGTTGCCATTGATTAATATGTATGAGTTTTGAATTTTCTTGATAGATTATGAATGTTTGTTGTGAATTATACAAGTTTTGTTAAGTAATTTTTAGTAAAAATGCAAATTAGGGATTAATTTTTGAAAAGTGTATAATTCATGGTGAAAATGTGAAATAAATGGAAAATATGGGCTGTTAGGGACATAATGGTAATTCAGCTAGCATGGGTTAGTATTGAATTTCATGAATTTGTGTTTTTATGAAATAAGGACTAAATTGTAAAAGATGTGAAACATTAGGGGCAATTGTGTAAAAATACCTTAAAGTGAATTTTGGACTAAATTGAATAGAGGGATGATTAAATAAGTTAATTTTGATTACGTATAGATCAAGAAAAGAGAAACTCGGATCTAGATCGAGGGAAAAACAAAGTTCTCGACTAATCGACTCATTTCGTCGTTTTTGCGTCCGAGGTAAGTTCGTATGTAATAAGCATTATTATAATTATGTTTTTATTGCTTTGATATTGCATAAACTGTGAATATGAGACTACGGACATGTTCGACAATGATTCGACGACGATTCGGCAAGTGTGAAATCCCAGTTGAACCTTAGGAATAGATTTGGATACTAGTGACATGTCATTAGGGGATTATTGTGATTATGTGATCCGAGTGCTGGTCCTGTATGTCCTACCGGTGGCTGAGTATACTGGCATGTGTTGCGGTTACTTGACAGCTTGTGTAAGCAGCACTTTGTAGCTACGTCTTGACCCACAGCTTGTGTGAGCAGGCCCGTTGATAGCTCGAGAGTAAGCATTTATGTGATATGTGATAGCTTCAGCTATATATGTAGCACTTTGGGTGCGAGTTCCCTTGTATCCGTTAGTATTCTGAATGGTTCAACGGGTAAATGAAAGACATGGTTGAATATGAGAATGATACGATATGGCACAGGTACGTACATGAATTGTATAAGTTTAAATCGAAGAAGTTGTGAAGTTCATACACGAGATTATGATTGAAAATGTGAAAGGTTTGTTATTTTAATGAATTACATGTTGATATGTTCAAATTTAATAGTTGTATATATTTTTGTTAAGATTGAGTTTATTTCATACGAGCTTACTAAGCTATAAAGCTTACTTTTTTTTATTTTTCCATGTCTTATAGTGATTTTAAAGCTAGCTTGTATTCCGGGATTGTTGGAGACTACGTCACACTATCTAACTATCGATTTGGTACTTTTAAGCTTATGTTTTGAGTATATGGCATGTATAAGGACTTTGGTCATTTTGGCATATGTTTTGTTAATGTATTTAGCCATTTGAATTGGCCTGTAAATGTATTTAGTTTGGTTTTGTTTTGCCATTTGAGTTGGTTTAATTTTGGTTGGTATGCTTATGTGTATGAAAGAGTGCATATGGTTTATATTATGTGGTTAAGTTTGCCCTTGTGATTCTTATTGATAATAGATGTTGTGATTGTCAAATGGTTGAGTTATGAATATTGGTATGCTAGTGAATCTAGGCATTAATGCATATTTGAGATTGGTCATTGTTGATGTACTATGAAAGTAAAGTTTGGTATGAATTCGGATGACATATTGTGGTATTATGTTTTGTATTGGTTGGTGTTGGAAATTGTATGAAATATGCTTGAATGAGGTTGATTGAATGCCTATTGTATGCTATGTTTTGTGCCATTTGAGTTCGTTGTAGGTGTGCTCAAGTTTGGGTGGCAAATTGGCTTGGTAAATAGCCTATTTTTGTCCACACAGGCAGAGACACGGGCGTGTGTCTCAGCCGTGTGTGGCACATGGTTATGTTACACGGCCGTGTGTCCCCTGGTGTTGAATTAGAAATCAAGTCAGTATGATCCACACAGCCTCACACACGTGCGTGTGACTTGGCCGTGTGGCATAAGTCAGTATACCCTACAGGTTTGACACGGCCTAGCACACGGCCTGGCACACGGGCGTGTATGGCCATTTGTAGGGCACATGGGCTAGCCACACGGGCATGTGTGTTGGCCATGTGACCCAAGTCAGAGAGTTACACGGGGTCAGACACGGGCTGGGACACGGCCATGTGCTCCCATTTCGAATGTTCACACGGCTTCTGACACTGCGTGTCTTTTGGCCGTGTGAGACACACGGGCGTGTGTCCCCTGCTTTTGAGAAAATTTTATAAATGTTCAAAAAGTTTCCAAAATTATCGATTTAGTCCCGAACCACTTCTAATACATGTTTAGAGCCTCATAGGCTCATATTAGGGACAATGTGGTTGAAATAAATGATGTTTGCTATGCAATTGAGCAATGTATGTGAAATGTAGGAATATTGTGTTATAAGTCTAGTAATGTTCTGAAACCCTATTCCAGCGTTGAATACGGGTAAGGGGTGTTACAATATGACCCTTAACTTTTCATTAATCACACATTTTCCAACTTTACATTTTTCACAATTTAGTCCTTAAACTTAAAATCTCAAATTTTAGCAATATTTGCCTTTCAATCATGTTAGCTGAATATATATCCTTGTTTCTAGTCCAAACATATTCCAAATTCCACACATTTACCTATGAATTCTAGCATTTAACCAATTCAACCCTTCAATCAAAACTAACAAAAATCACATTACAAAACAATCCAAAATCACTGGCAAGACTTCACACTCATCATTATCATCAAGAATAATCAATATTCACCAATGGCAACATTTAAAATTTTTAACAGTTTCAAAAATGAAGGTTCAGGTTAGCTGGACTTAGTTGCAACGATTTTAAAAAAATAAAAATCATTAAAAATGAAACACAAAATCATACCATGCAAGGGATTTTGACCTAGCCGAACTTCAAGCTTCCCCTTCCCTGGAGAATTCGGTTGAAGCAAAAAATAATAGGAGGAAGATGATAGTATTTTAACATTTATTTGGTTATTATTTAATAATTACTAATTTACCTTTACTAATTTAAATTTAAAAACAACTAAATCATGTCCATTTTTGTCCACTAACATTAAGGATGGTATAATTACTATTTAGATCTTTTAGATTTCCTTTCCATAGCCATTTAGCCTTTTAAACTAATAGATACTTACTTTTGCAACTTTTACGATTTACTCCTTTTTACCTAATTAACCATTTAAACATCAAAAGTTTCATAACAAAATTTTAATACGACCTTAATATAATCCTATAGACATTAAATTAATATTAAAATAATAATTCACTTGTCAGAATTATGGTCCCGAAACCACTGTTTTCGACACCACTGAAAACAGGCTGTTACAACTCTCTTCCCTTTAGGAAATTTCGTCCTCGAATTTGTTACCTGGGAATAAATTTGGATACTGTTGTTTCATCGATTCCTCAGTTTTCCAGGTAGCCTCTTTAGTACCATGCCAATGCCACAAGGATTTTACCAACGATACTAGTTTATTCCGAAGTTCTTTGACTTCTCTAGCCAAAATTTTTACTACTTCTGTAACAACCCGTTTTAATATTTACGAGTCAAATATGGTTCAGAAATAGTGGTTTTGGGGCCACAAATCTGACAAGTATGTAACACCCCTCACCCGTATCCGTCGCCAGACTAGGGTTATGGAGCATTACTGGACTTATTACACAATCAAACATACATTTCTCATATAATTATCAAATTCAAATACAAATCATTCATAATCATTCATCAAGTCCCTAATACGAGCCTACGAGGCCTAAAACATGCTTTAGAAGTGGCTAAAGACTAAACCGATATCTCAGGAAATTTTTGGAAAACTTAGAAAAAATTTCAATATACAGGGGACACACGCCCGTATGGCCAGGCCATGTGCCTACACGGCCAAAGACACGCCCGTGTCATAGGCCGTGTGGACATTCGAAATGGGATCACATGGCCATGTCCCAGCCCGTGTCTGACCCCGTGTAACTCTCTGACTTGAGTCACACGGCCAACCACACGCCTGTGTGACCAGCCCGTGTGCCCTTTGAAATGTCCTCACACACCCGTGTGCCAAGCCGTGTGTTTGGCCGTGCCAAACCTGTAGGGTATACTGGCTTATACCATACGGCCAAGTCAAACGCCCGTGGGCGAGACCGTGTGGAGCATACTGACTTGATTTCTAATTAAACACCAGGGGACACACGGCCATGTCACCTGACCATGTGTCACACACGATTGAGACACACGCCCGTGTCTCTACCCATGTGGACAAAAATAGGCTATTTATCAAGCTATCTTTCTCACCCAAAATGCAACCACCTAAAAACATCAATTGGCATATAACATAGCATCAATAGACATTCAAACCAATCTCAACCAAGAATAATTCATGCCGTTTCAATACCATCAAATACAAGGCACACAAATACAACAATATGCTATTCAATTTCATACCAAATTCACATTATCACTTAACTAGTTAACTTCATATATGCATTTTCTTACCTCTAATCACATGCATACCAAATCTTCAAATTTCAACCATATGGTGCTCCAAAATACCAATTCACAACAAACATATAAATTGCAATATTACACAACATAACAAAGGCTATTTGCACAAATATATACATCACCAAATATACCAAAATAAGCCAACTCTCATGGCTATACACAAAACCAAACACTTAACATTTACAAGCCAACTCAAACGGCTAAATTCATTACCAAACTATATACCAAAACGACCATAATTCCTATACATGCCATGTAACCAAATACATAAGCTCAGAAGTACCAAAGTAGAAGCTCGATAGTGTGATGCAATCTCCGACAACTCCCAATCCGAGCTAGCTTCGATATTCACTAAAAATACAAAAAAACCAAACAGAGTAAGCTATAAAACTTAGTAAGTTCGTATAGTAATAAATTCAACATGCCATAAATACACCATTCACACAATTGAATATAACAATATACAACTCATATTAATCCACAAACCTATCACAAGATCATTTACAAGGTTAGATGTGAAATTCAAAAATTTCTTCGATTCAAAGCTTATACGGTTCATGTACATACCTGTACCATCTCGTACTAATCTCAAACTCATCCATATCTTTGACATACCCGTTGAACCATTTGGAATACTATCGGATACTCGGGAATCTCGCACCCTAAGTGCCAATACATAGCCGAAGCTATCTCAATCTCATATCACATATAATGCTCACTCTCGAGCTATCAATGGGTCTCCTCACACAAGCTAACGGTCATGACGTAGCTACACGGTGCTGCTCACACAAGCTGACGAGAATCCGCAACTCATGCTAGATAACTCAGCCACTGGTAGGACGTACGGACCAGCACCCAAATCACATAACCCCTAATGACATGTCATTCGTATCCTAAACTATTCCTAAGGTTCAACTGGGATTTCTCATTTGCTGAATCGTCGTCGAACATATCCGAAAGGTCGTATTCACAAGTAATTCAATATTAAAGCATTTAGAACACAATTATATTAATGCTTATTAACATATGAACTTAACTCGAATGCAAAAACGATGAAATGAGTCGATTAGTCCAACACTTTATTTTTCCCCCGATCTAAATCTGAACTTCGCTTTTCTTGATATATATATGTAATCAAATTTAGCTTATTTAATTATCATTCTACTCAATTTAGCCCAAATTGCATATTATAGCAACTTTACACTTTTTCCCCTAATATTTCAACATTTTTTACAATTTAGTCCTTAGCTCATAAAAATAAAAATTCATGCAATTTAGTCCCTACCCATGCTAGCCGAATTTCATATAGACCCATAGCAGCCCATATTTTTCATTTATTTCATAAATTAACCACCAAATTTCCACATTTCTCAATTTAATCCTTAATTGACAATTTTACTAAAAATCACTTTACAAATGTTGTTTATCTAACAACAACCATACATTTTCTATCATCAAACATCAAAATACCCCTATATTCATCAATGGCAGAACCCTAAACCTTTAACATTTTTGCAAATTAGTCCCTGGGCTAGCTAGATTAAGATGCAACAATCTCAAAAACATAGAAATCATTAAAAATGGGACAAAAAATCATACCTAAATAGAAAATGGAAGCTTGGCCGAATGAAAACCCTAGCTATGGCTTTTTCTCCCCTCTAATTCCGGCAATGAAGAAGATGAATGAAACAAAATTTACATTTGTTTTATTTAATTAACTTTTATTTACTAAATACCAAAATTAACCTTTAAAAATATCACAAATTTCAAAATTACCAAGTCATTATCATCCACTATCATATTATTGGGCTATTTACCACATAAGGACCTTTAATTTAAGATTCCATAGCTATTAAACACCTTTAACTAATAGAACCCCACTTTTACACTTTACGCGATTTAGTCCTTTTTATCAAATTAAGCATTCAAATGATAAAATTTCTTAACAAAATTTTCACACAATCACACAATCATGTTGTAAACATTAAAATAATAATAAAATAATTATTTTGACCTCATATTTGTGGTCCCAAAACCACTGTTTTGATTTGACTAAAAACGGGCTGTTACAGAGCAGGTTCGTAAATATTATCATTTAATATTTACGAGTCAAATATGGTATTAAAATAAAATTTTAATTGAAAATTTATGCTATTTTTAAGAATAATTAGGTTCAAGTGGTATGACCCTAAAGTCAAGTGGTTTTATAAAATGAGGTATCAGGACCTCGTTTCTATAAATCAAGCTTTGAATATTTTTATAAATATTTTTAGAGTGTTATTAAGGTTGTATTAAATTTTGGTTAAGAAACTTTAATGTTTAGATAGTTAATTAATTAAAAAGGACTAAATCGTAAAAAGTGTAAAAGTTGAGTTCTATTCGTTAAAGGGGTCAAATGGCTATCGAAATGAAAATAAATGGACTTGAATGGTAAATTAACCATTTAAAGGGTTAGTGGACATTCATGGGTAAGGTATTAATGAAATTATGATGATTTTTAAGGGGTAAAATGGTAAAAAAGGTAAATTAAACCTAAAATAAACTAATTAAAGGTTATCATCTTTTCTAATTTCTCATTGGTTGGCCGAATGCTCCATTGTTGAAGGGGGGGAGCTTTGTTTTTGAAATTCTTCTTGCATGGTATGGTTTTGATGCCCGTTTCTTGTAATTTTTATGTTTTTGATATCGTTGCAATTAGGTCCAATAGCCCGTACCTTCGTTTTTGAAACTGTTAAAGATTTTGAATCTTACCATTGATGAATATTTGTGATTTTAGATGTTAAATGATGAATTTTAAGTATTAGTTGTTATTTATAAGTATTTTGTTAAGTGATTTTGATGAATTTAACAATTAGGGATTAAATTATTAAAATAGTAAAAATACAAGGGCTTGGTGTGAAATTGTTACAAATGTGGGCTGTAATGGATGCTATTAGCATTCAGCTGGTATGAATTTTCAATAAAATCAGTTTATTTGCATGATTAGGACATAGGGACTGAGTTGAATAAAAATGAAAAGTTGAGGGTAATTTTGTAAAAATGTCAAAAAGGACTAAATTGCAAAAATGAATTGGTTTTACTGTCAAAATTAATGAATTGAATGAAATCATTAATTTAGATCTAGAACGAGTGAAAAATTGAGGAGAACAGAAAATTACCAAATAACCCTTATACCTAGTCTTTGATGCAAATTAGCCAGGTAAGTTCGTATGAAGTATAACCACTTAAATGTTGACTAAATTGAATGTTTAATGTGTTGTTCTATTGTAAATCAATCAATATATATTTTATTATGCAATTTAACATGTACTGAATTGAAGGAAATCCAGCGACGTACGATGGTTATCGAGCCCAGTTTGAACCCTAGGAATATATAGGATACAAATGAAATGTCATTAGGGTTTCCATGTTTTAGGTGCTAGTCTTGAATGTCCTACCGATGGCTGAGTTTTGGCATTTTTTGTGGATACTCGTAAACTTGTGTGAGCGGCATCGTGTAGCTACATTATGACCGCCAGCTTATGTGATTAGACCAATTTATGGCTCGAGTGAGCAATGATGTAAAGGAAAATGAAAGGAATGGTTTCAACCATATGTTTAACACACTTTGTGTGAGCTTCTCGCGTATCCGATATTATTCTAAGTGGTTCAACGGGCATGTAAAAGGAAGGAACGGTAAGTGTTCCAATCGACTATGTTATGAAATTATGGAAAGGTATGAAATGATATTGATCAAAGTATGTATAACCAAGTTTCGTTGAAAGTATGATATGTTAAGGAAATTGATGAATTCAAATGAATTAAGTTCATGTGTAATGGCTTACCTATGTTAAATTCATGTGAATTGTGTTTGAATATGCTAACATGTGTTGTTGTTGGTGCTTAGGCTTGTGCTGAGCTTAAGGTTGGATTATATCATGCTTAATCTTAATCTTATACATTGAAATGGTAAGTGTCCAAATGAAAATATACTTTTGTTCATAAAAAGGTTGTACACCCCTAGTCCCTATCCATCGCCGGAACAGGGTCACATGGCATTACCGAAGTTTATAGATCAATTATAGAAAAATTCATATAATTTACTATTCATATCTGAAATCAATCATATTGTCCCTTAAATGGGCCCTCGAGGCCCAAAATATGCATTTAGATCAAATCGGGACTAAACTCGGAACTCAGAGAATTTTTCGCGAAATTTCAAAATTTTTCTTAGGTGCAAGGGACACACGCTCGTGTGGCCAGGCCGTGTGGCTCACACAGCCAAGTGACACGCCAGTGTCCCAGACTGTGTGGGCATTCAATGTGAGGCACACGGTCGTGTCCTAACCCATGTTCAAATTAAAGTAGTAACTGACTTGGGTCACACAACCAAGCCATACGCCCTTGTGCTAGGCCGTGTGAACAATTTATTTTACATTAGTTAGGTGCAGGGGTCACATAACCAAGTCACACGCCCGTATCCTAGGCTGTGTGTCACTCACGGTTGAGACACACGCCCGTGTCTCTGCTCATGTGAAAATACCTGGGCATTCTGTTTCTAAATTTTAAAGATGCAGGGGACATACGGCGAAACCACATGCCCGTGCGCATGACCGTGTGTCACACATGGTTGAGACACAGCCCGTGTGTCTGCCCGTATGGACAAAAATAGGCCATTTTCAAGGCCACTTTTCTCACTCAAATTTGCCTTCAACCTACAACAGCACTTGAATACATTCACCAACCAATTCAAGACATTAAAACCAAGCCACAACCAATCTTATGCATGATATATCATCACATGTAGTCATGTATTCAAACTTATCTATTTGTATAAACATATAAATTTACCAAAATTTAATCTAATCATACCAAACACATATTTATATTAATCATATTAAACCCTCATACATTTACATCAAACAAGCCATCACTAGCAATTCCAATGGCTAGTTACAACCAACCATATATATGCCATCATTGGCCAACTTATACATGCCATTATACTAAAATAAGTTTGTTCTTTATACCAAAACGAACTGAAGGATAGTGTGATGATGCTCCGACCGGTTCCAACCTTTATGAGCTTTCGAGCACTATAAAACAGAGGAAATAAAACAAAGTAAACTTTTAAGCTTAGTAAGTTCGTATAACGGAAAATAACCTTACCATTTATTCGCTTTTAAAATAATCATTCAAGTGCATCCAAATCAATTAAATCAATATCTAAATACACATACATCCTCATCAAACATGTTAGTTATGTAATTCACATAAGTTTCAAGAGACAAGAATGAGCTCATCCTTATTCAATTTCCACATACAAGTATTTATCATATCAAGTATACAATAACCACATACATATTATATCTTTATATTTCAAGTATTTCTCATAGTAATTCATCTTGAAATTCATATCATCTCATATTAGAACTTTACCCGTTGAATCATTTAAAATATCGATGGATACATGAGCAATACACACGAAGTGTACAATACGGTAAATCCGTTGTAACACCCCAAACCCGGCCCACAAGCCCTGACCGGATCTGGTATGCCACTGCGGAAAAACGTTTGAGAAGATTCGACCTAAAGATAAAATCATGACAACTTGTTGAGTTTGTAAAACGGTGACCATTTAAAATCTTAAGTAAAGTGTGGCGTTTATAAAAATGTCCTGGTTAAAACTTTATGATACATTTTAGGATATAGTTTTGCCGAAAATAAACCGGTTTCAAAATAATAATTCAATCGTCACTTTGCTTTAACATAATAAAAATACTCAAATAGAAATACTTAAATACTTTAACTGGTCCTTATTACAACAAATAATTAAACAAAAGTTCTTAGTAATAAATCAATAAAATAAAGAAGATGTCTTACAGATGGGCCACCTCGTATCCACTCCAACCCGGTCCAATCACTACGAATCATCTGCGATGTTTAATAAAAATTGGGTGAGTCATACAGCACTCGGTGTGTAATTAATCCACCGAATTCCACCCACATGTTAACCACATATTAACCCATATATCGATATCAATTATCAAATTCACATGTTATCACATTCAGGCTTGGCCCATATTCATATCACATTCATCTAATAGGGTAGTTAACCACATAATTTCCACATACTGGGCTTGGCCCATTTCATCATCAACCCATATGACAGATAATGAGTTTATGCAAAGTGCACCCAACCCAACCTAGGGTCCATCCGTTTCACCTACCTTAGCAGACCCCCTGCTCAAGGCCGTGGCTAATCCACCGATCAACTAAGTGATCCCACATATCTTACCTTGGAGACTTGCTGCTCAAGGCCGTGGCTGAGCCACCGATCACCTAAGTGATTCCACATATCTTACCTTGGCAGACTTGCTGCTCAAGGCCGTGGCTGAGCCACCGATCACCTAAGTGATCCCACATATCATTCAGTCCACGGTGATGCACACAGCTATCATCCGCCGAGGTGGGCACCTAGCCAACACCTCCCTTGATGAAGCACATAGCTAACATCAAGTGCTAACGTAGCACAAGGCTAACATTAGACCACGTACATAAAGTACACCCGTACCTTCTTTCATATCCCAACCCGTGCACATGCCACATAAAATAATGATACAATGTAATGATGCATGAGCATGTTCAGCAAGCATATTATCGTATATTCATATTAATAATCACATATCATCAGGTTTGGTACTTACCGGATTATCGACATACCCCTTGAGGGTATCCTTATCACAATTTCCACTGCACTAGTTAGCACATTCATAACACATACACATTTCACATACATATCATATACCCGGAAAACGGTGGATTAATCACACACCTGATCACTTGGAGAACTATGCTTTCGATACTGATGCTATCACTAGGCGATACTATGGCTATTTGCCTACTTTCTTGTTCTGATGCTGGTCCACACTCCGGTGGCCAATCCCTAACTACCGAGACAGATCTCCCCAAGCCCGGCCCACGAGCTTTGACCAGATTTGGTATGTTCCTCAAGTAAACCGGTTCAAAATTCTTTTGTTCTTAGGAAAACTTGTGTGATTTTAAGAAAAATATTGTTTTGGGTTGGGCTTGTGTTGAAAACAGGTTTGTTTTATATTGAAATCCCTTTTATCTTAAGTGACAAAATATTTAGGGTTTAGTTTAAAAGAAATTTTAATTAAATTTTAATAGATAAAATTCATAATCATAATAAATAAAAATAAGTGTAAAGTAATTCAACTATGGCCTTATGGCCTTATTACATCAAATAATTCCCAAAATAATTCAAAGTACTAAAATAAATTCAAGAGTCCTCAAAATATAAACTTCATGTTGAGCATGGCCACCACAAGTTCTCGCTGTCCCGGTCCATCACTGCTTCATCACCAAAAAATGTTCTCAACGGGTGAGTCAAACAGACTCAATGTGTACACGACACTAAATCATAATAGAATCGGGCATATCACATATTACACATTCAAAACATAGAATACAGGTTATGATGCATTCCCAAACCCAAACCTAGTTGTCCATCCGCTACACACCCCGCACTGCGCCAATCACACCGTGGGGACTACTAAGTCGACCCTCCATCCGCTAGACACCATCAAAGGCAACACTGCGATCGACGTGCTCATCGCCCATATAAAATTTGTGGCATAGCCACCAGATAATTTTGTCATGAGACACCACATTCAGATAATGTAACCGGTTACCACATTCAGATAATGTGATCGAAGTCACCACATTCAGATAGTGAGACCGTAGTCATCACCTTCACTTCCCCTTTTTCATATATCCCGAGTGACCCATATTATTCATATCATGCATATCATACTTAAATTCACACTCTTATAAATTTTCACATGTTATAAATAACATATTTCATAATCCTAGTGGAAGTAGGAAACGTACTTGAGTACTTTGTACCATATTATGGTACCTTAGCCACATTCTTATAAACATGCATATATTACGTATTACCATAAATCTTTTTAAAAGTTAGTGTGGGGTACACACCTGATTCGCTTAAAATTTCCTTGAGATCCCGAAAAGCTTGATCTAATGCTTAGATCCTTAATCCCTACATTGATTTATCACTTATTACCTTAATAAAAAGCCATTCGACCATAAATCCAAATCCTAGTAGGATTAGTATACTTAAACTTACCTTGTGGATTTTAAATCCCGAAACTCACCGAATAACTAGGGAACACGTGGCCTATGGTGTACCTTCGGGAAAAGAACTTCTCCTTCCTTGTAGTCGACACTTAGTAAATCCCGAAAGATCTCTTCAAAGTTTCGGCAATAAGATATTAATGGGGTTAGTCCTATATTTCGGTAAATCTTAAGAAAAAAGGATGAAACTGAATGAGATCTTACCCTTACTTGAAGAAATCGATTGCACATTCACTTCAACTTCAGAGATTCGGCTATGGCTAGATGATGATCTCACAACATTCGGCTTTTGGAGGGATTAGAAAGAAAAGAGAATGAAGAATAAAGATGGAGGATTCAGCTAGATCACAAGGTATTTCGGCTTGGCAAAAATAAAAGAAGAAGAAGATTTGGTGAAGAGAATTCGGCAGAGGCTTTCAAAGAACAGATAATAATGCAGAATGGCCTCTCTTTTCCTTTTATAGCCGAAATTATCATCTAAGGAGTCCCTTACTTGGCCATCACTCTTCTATTTTAATAGCTTTATCTCTTTAATTATCACTAAAAGATAATTCAAAGAACTATCCTTACTTAGCCGAAAATTATTAAACTCAAAGTCCCTTACTTGGCCATCACTTCTCCCTTATTTTCCTCTTTATCTCTTTATTCAAATTAAAAGAATTTAATCCAACAATTATCTCTTGAAAATAATGATAAATAAATCCCTTATTTATCCACTATATATAAAATAATAAAAGCTCCTAATTTATAGCCATGTGCCGTCCACCTCTCTCTGCTCCTTGTAGCAAAATAAAATTTCTTTTATTTGCTTCCCATGTGACTCGAACTTAGGCCCATTCCTCTTGCATATGGTGCCATTTCCATAGGCCCTAAGTGGCATCTTCAGACCACTTTTCCAAGCCTGTTTGTGTGTCAAATTCCACAAACTTTTTCTTTTAAGGCCACCTTGCCTTAATTTCCCTTTTAAACCTTAAAACTCGACATTTCTAAGTCATTTCTAAGTTTCCAAAATTTTCGTTCGGCTCAGTAAACTTGACATTTTCTTACATTTCCAAGTTTCCAGAAATGTTCACTTTCCTCTTTTGAATCATTTCTAAATCATTTCCATACATTTCCTAGTTTCCAAAAATGTTCACTTTGAACTTAACATTTCCATACATTTCCGTGTTTCCAAAATGTTCAAAATACATTCATAACACATAAGACATGTCATTTAAATGCAGTTAAACCGAAAATGCATAGGCCCACTTTCGGATGTTACAGCTTCTACCCTCCTTAAAAATAATTTCGTCCTCGAAATTACTTACTAACAGTCGTACAATCCTTCTCACCGCACTATGCTTACGCTGCACACTCTGATCTTAATAGAACCATCATACTTTCTAGGCACAATCTCTAAGTTCACATCCCTTAGAACTCATTTCTAACGTCGCGATTTAATCCGATTAAAGAGTTTAATGCATCAGAATTTTTTTGTTCCACTTATTAACCGCGAACAGTTTTATGAAAAGAGATGTTTAAAAGTGGTTCTTTCGATCAAACAAAGTTCTCAACTCAAATTCACTATTCAGAAAGTCACGTTCACATTCATCAACCAATTATGAACTTTCGTTCATTCAGAGAAATGTGGTAGTTTTCATTGTTGTTGTTTTTCCACTACCCAGGGGTATTTTCGTAATTTTCCCTACAGGGGTATTTTGGTAATAAATCGGGGTCAATTCGAAAATATTTTTCAAATTAGAGGTATTTCAGAATTTACAAAATCTCTGGGTTATTTTGTTTTCCAAATCAGAGGTGTTGTAAAAATTTCAGAAATCGAGGTTATTTCGGTAATTTTGGAAGTCGAAGCGATTCAGTAAATTTTCCAAATCGGGGTATCTTGTTATTTGTAAAATGTAAGTTTTGATATCTTTGTAAAGTAGAAATATTTTAACAAAAGTCGAGGGTATTTTTGAAAATCTTAAAAACTAAGGGTATTTTAGTAATTTACAATACAGTGGCATTTTTATAATTTTGTAAATCGGAGATATTTTGGAAAAATTTTCACAATAATCTTCTACTACAATTAAAAGGGTAATTTAGGGATTTTAAAACTAGGAATTTTATAAAACTTCATGGCTAGTCCCTTTCGGGTTTTAATGATTGGTTTAGCCCGTGAATAAGTCCTCTTGGTTAGGGTGAACGGTTACTACGCACCAGGTAGGATTCGAGTAAAGAGGAGGTGAGTCACTAGGACTACTTAAATACCAAGCTCTTACTGAATCCACTCCTAGACATGCGCACAACAGCTTGATTGCCACACCCTTGCTCGTGACTTACTTCACGAGTTTGTTTAATAGTCCTTAAGTCTTATGCATGTGTTTGAGTAAACTAGTCCTAGGGTTCAAGTTCCTATCATGCTATTCTACGTTCCATTCCTCTTCTACCCTTCCATAATTCATAACATAAACCACATAATCACACAAATGGTTAGGGTACTTACAGTGGATCATGGTCTGAGACTTAGGTGCCATGCCGAAAACCTGCTCATTTTCTAAAATACTTTCATAAAACTCATTTGGGCTCGATTTGAAAATGTTTTGGGCCTTAGCCCACAAGCCGAGAGTTTAAAATTGGGCACTGATACCAAACTGAAACACCCCAAACCCGGCCCACGAGCTTTGACCAGATTTGGTATGTTCCTCAAGTAAACCGGTTCAAAATTCTTTTGTTCTTAGGAAAACTTGTGTGATTTTAAGAAAAATATTGTTTTGGGTTTGGCTTGTGTTGAAAACAGGTTCGTTTTATATTGAAATCCCTTTTATCTTAAGTGACAAAATATTTAGGGTTTAGTTTAAAAGAAATTTTAATTAAATTTTAATAGATAAAATTCATAATCATAATAAGTAAAAATAAGTGTAAAGTAATTCAACTATGGCCTTATGGCCTTATTACATCAAATAATTCCCAAAATAATTCAAAGTACTAAAATAAATTCAAGAGTACTCAAAAATATAAACTTCATGTTGAGCATGGCCACCACAAGTTCTCGCTGTCCCGGTCCATCACTGCTCATCACAAAAAAATGTTCCCAACGGGTGAGAGTCAAACAGACTCAATGTGTACACGACACTAAATCATAATAGAATCAGGCATATCACATATTACACATTCAAAACATAGAATACAGGTTATGATGCATTCCCAAACCCAAACCTAGTTGTCCATCCGCTACACACCCCGCACACCGGTCACCTTTGTGGGGACTACTAAGTCAACCCTCCATCCGCTACACACCATCGAAGCGCGATTGTTGCGATCGACGTGCTCATCGCCCATATAAAATTTGTGGCATAGCCACTCAGATAATTGTGTCATGAGACACCACATTCAGATCATGTAACCGAAGTTACCACATTCAGATAATGTGACCGAAGTCACCACATTCAGATAGTGAGACCGTAGTCATCACCTTCACTTCCCCTTTTTCATATATCCCGAATGACCCATATTATTCATATCATGCATATCATACTTAAATTCACATTCTTATAAATTTTTACATGTTATAAATAACATATTTCATAATCCTAGTGGAAGTAGGAAACGTACCTGAGTACTTTGTACCATATTATGGTACCTTAGCCACATTCTTATAAACATGCATATATTACGTATTACCATAAATCTTATTAAAAGTTAGTGTGGGGTACACACCTGATTCGCTTAAAATTTCCTTGATATCCCGAAAAGCTTGATCTAATGCTTAGATCCTTAATCCCTACATTGATTTTTCACTTATTACCTTTATAAAAAGCCATTCGGCCATAAAACCAAATCCTAGTAGGATTAGTATACTTAAACTTACCTTGTGGATTTTAAATCCCGAAACTCACCGAATAACTAGGGAACACGTGGCCTATGGTGTACCTTCGGGAAAAGAACTTCTCCTTCCTTGTAGTCGACACTTAGTAAATCCCGAAAGATCTCTTCAAAGTTTCAGCAACAAGATATTAATGGGGTTAGTCCTAGATTTCGGCAAATCTTAAGAAAAAAGGATGAAACCGAATGAGATCTTACCCTTACTTGAAGAAATCGATTGCACCTTCACTTCAACCTTCAGAGATTCAGCTATGGCTAGATGATGATCTCACAACTTTCGGCTTTTGGAGGGATTACAAAGAAAAGAGAAGGAAGAATAAAGATGGAGGATTCGGCTAGATCACAAGGTGTTTCGGCTTGGCAAAAATAAAAGAAGAAGAAGATTTGGTGAAGAGAATTCAGCAGAGGCTTTCAAAGAACAGATAATAATGCAGAATGGCCTCTCTTTTCCTTTTATAGCCGAAATTATCATCTAAGGAGTCCCTTACTTGGCCATCACTCTTCTATTTTAATAGCTTTATCTCTTTAATTATCACTAAAAGATAATTCAGCAACTATCCTTACTTAGCCGAAATTATTAAACTCAAAGTCCCTTACTTGGCCATCACTTCTCCCTTATTTTCCTCTTTATCTCTTTATTCAAATTAAAAGAATTTAATCCAACAATTATCTCTTGAAAATAATGATAAATAAATCCCTTATTTATCCACTATTTATAAAATAATAAAAGCTCCTAATTTATAGCCATGTGCCGTCCACCTCTCTGCTCCTTGTAGCAAAATAAAATTTCTTTTATTTGCTTCCCATGTGACTCGAACTTAGGCCCATTCCTCTTGCATATGGTGCCATTTCCATAGGCCCTAAGTGGCATCTTCAGACCACTTTTCCAAGCCTGTTTGTGTGTCAAATTCCACAAACTTTTTCTTTTAAGGCCACCTTGCCTTAATTTCCCCTTTTAAACCTTAAAACTCGACATTTCTAAGTCATTTCTAAGTTTCCAAAAATTTTCGTTCGGCTCTGTAAACTTGACATTTTCTTACATTTCCAAGTTTCCAGAAATGTTCACTTTCCTCTTTTGAATCATTTCTAAATCATTTCCATACATTTCCTAGATTCCAAAAATGTTCACTTTGAACTCAACATTTCCATACATTTCCAGGTTTCCAAAAATGTTCAAAATACATTCATAACACATAAGACATGTCATTTCGTACAGTTAAACCGAAAATGCATAGGCCCACTTTCAGGATGTTACATCCGTCAACTCATATTCAGGAGTGTTTATAAAAGCACATAAACAAGAAGCTTATCTGGGCTAAAACAGGAAGATCATAAGAGCAATATTCATGAAGCTCGTGCGAGCTTATAACGAGTAGCTCCGAAGAGCCATTAACTGGGGAGTTCCGAATAGCCATATCTCGGGAAGTTCAAGCGAGCCATATCGGGAAGCTCACAAAGAGCCAATTAAGGGGAAACTCAAGAAGAGCCGTAATCGGGAAGCTCATAAGAGCTAAGGTGTGTCCACAGCACATGTAGGATCACAACCAATCAGGACACTCCAAAGAGCTATAACGGGAAGCCCGCAAGAACCATCATACGGGAAGCTCAGGAGAGCTAATAACGGGACGCTCTTTCGAGCTATGGTGTGTTTGCAACATATGTAAGACCACAACCAATACAGGAGCCCAGTATCCAATCGAATTTCATGTATTCAAACGTGATTTAATATTTATTGGGCATTATCGGATTTATGAATTTATTTCCTAAACATACCAAATTCATAATTCAAAATTCACATATACAACATGTCACTCAAACATGTAAATATACACAATTTAGTTACACGAACTTACCTCGACACTTTTCGTACACGAGAATCTACTAATCCGATACTTTTTATTTTCCTCGATCCAACTCCGTACTAGGTCTATCCGGATCTATATGAGTAAATTTAACTAAATTTAATACAATTCATATTAAATTCAATCCAACTCACATCCTAGGCAAAATTACCATTTTGCCTCTAAACTTTTTAATTAATGACGATTTCGTCCCTAGGCTCAGAAAATGAAATTCATGCAATTTAATCCTTGTTCCAAGCCTAGCCAATTTTTACATATAACATTTACAGCCCATGTATTTCACAAAAATTAGAAATTTTCCATGAATTTTTCATCTTTTCAATTTAGTCCCTAAATCATAATTTCATGAAAATTTCCTTTACAAAAGTTGTTTACCTATCAACAACCTTTCATTTTCTACCATAAATTTCAAAATTTCAGCATACACATCCATGGAAAAATTTTGATACTTTGATAACTTTGCAAAGAAATTCCCCAAAATAGCTAGATTAGGTTATTACGATCTTGAAAATATAGAAATTACTAAAAACGGGACAAGATTACTTACCTAATTAAGCTTGCTTGAATTTCTTTCTCTTAGCTAGGGTTGCCATAGAAAATTTGGGGAAGATGATAATAAAATGATATTTTCTTTTATTTAATTAACTTATCATCTTTTAATTTTTCAACTTTCTAATTTCATCCTTTTCTTTAATTAATTTTCCATGGATGACTAAGCATGCTTATCTACTAACTACATTTAATGGTATAATTACCATATAAGGACCTCTAGTTTTGAGTTCCATAGCTATTTGATCCCTCTAGCTACTATAATTCAACTTTTGCATTTTATGCAATTTGGTCCTTTTATCAAGTAATCATGTAATCAGTAAAATTTCCTAACAAATTTTTTGTATACGATATTCCTAACATACAGTAGACCATAAAATAATTTTTAAATGATATTTCTTACGGACTCAGATTTGTGGTCCCGAAACCACTATTCCGATTTCACTGAAAATGGGTTGTTACAACTCTTCACCATTAAAGAATTTTCGTCCTCGAAAATCTTACCAGTAAAGAAGTTCGGATATTGCTTTCTCATTGTTTCCTCTGATTCCCAGGTAGCTTCTTCTATTCCATGTCGTTGCCATAGAACTTTCACTAAAGCTACCTTTTTTTTCCTTAACTCTTTCGTCTCATGTGCCAGAATTTTGATCAGTTCCTCACTGTAAGTCATGACAGGCTGAATCTCAACTTTTGACGGAGAAATAACATATGAAGGATCTGACCGATACCGTCGTAACATAGATATGTGGAAAACATTATGAATTCTGTCAAGCTCTGGTGGTAATGCTAATTGATACGCAACAGGTCTGATTCTTTCAATGATCTCGTATGGTCGATGAACCGTGGGCTCAATTTTTCTTTACGGCCAAATTGAAGGACTTTCTTCCAAGGTGATACTTTCAAGAATACCTTGTCTCTGACTTGAAATTCTATCTCTTTTTGTTTAAGATCGGCATAAGACTTTTGACGATCAGAGGTTGCTTTTAAACTATCCCGAATCACTTTCACCTTTTCTTCAGTCTCACATATTATATCAACTCGATGTATCTTTTTCTCACTAAGTTCAGTCCAGTACAACAGATTTTTACATTTACGACCATACAGAGCTTCTTACGGTGCCATTTTAATGCTTGACTGATAGCTGTTATTGTACTCAAATTCAGCTAAAGGTAAATACTTTTCCCAGTTACCTTCGAATTCTAGCACACAATATCGAAGCATATCTTCTAAATCTGTATCACACATTCGGATTGACCATTAGTCTGAGTTATGGAATACAGTACTAAAAAGTAATTGCATACCCAAAGCTTATTACAATTCGTTCTAAAATCGAGATGTAAACCGAGGATCTTTGTTTGAAATAATAGAGACCAGCACTCCATGCAATCTGACAATCTCAGCAACATATAACTTTGTTAATCTGTCCAGGGAGAAATCCATACGTACTGGAATAAAGTGTGCAGACTTTTTCAAACGATCAATGATTACCCAAACAACATATTTCTTTTTCGGAGATAAAGGTAATCCTGACACAGAGTCCATGGTAATTCTTTCCCATTTCCATTCCGGTATCGTAACTAGCTGTAATCATCCTGAAGGTACCTGATGTTCAGCTTTAACTTGCTGACATATCAAACATTTAGATACAAATTTAGAAATATCTCGTTTCATTCCCAGCCACCAGTACATCTTTTTCAAATCATTATACATTTTGTTACTCCCCGGATGAACAGACATAGTACCACTATGAGCTTCATGTAGAATCTTCTATACTAGCTCTGAATTCCACGATACATATACTCGACCCTTGAACATAAGTCAATCACTAGATCCAATCTAAAATTCTTGAATCAGAAATTGACTCACATTGTACACGTTTAGCTTGTAATTCATCATCATTTTTCTGAGCCTCGCAGATCTGTTGCAGAAATGTCGGTTTAGTGTAACATCCCAAAATTGGGCCTAGTAGAATTGGACCTATTGGGCCCATTGGGCCTTGAGTGTAGAAGCGTTTTAAAAATTTTAGAGAATAAGAGAACGGCATTATTTCAAGTTGGACTTATTAGGAAGGTGATTTTAGAAAGTTACGGGGTTCTATGAAGTTCTGGTTTCAAGTTGGGCTTTAGTAAAATTTTGTGTTTTAGCACTTTAAGGAGAGGTAGTAAGTGGCATCAAGGCTTATGGAAATAAGAGAGCAATTTGCTTGCATAATTGAGCATATGGTAAAGAGGTTATGGAGTCACATGAAGGACTTTGAGGGAGGAGGTTCAAATCCCATCAAGTGCAAAATTTTGACTATTTTTTTTTGTACTCTTTCCCAAAGTGTCAGCCAAGCTTGTAAATAAGGCAAGTTGGACTTTTTAATTTTGGCAAGATGGCTAAGGAAATATGGTAAGGAAGAGTGGATGGAAAGGAGTAAAAGAAAAGGGAAGGAATAGGGAACATGTTGGCATTTTTTGTGGGGGATGTTTTGGAAAGGTTTTATTTGGCCTATGTTCATCTTTTGGTAAAGATGATAATGGTTTGGGAAAGGGAGAGGGTAGCCGAATTTTGATGGGAGCATTTTAATAGTTTTGGTGTTGGTTAGGCCTAATTCCTTTTGGCATCCCTTGTGTTCATTCTTTCAACTTCTCCTCTCATTGCCGCAACTTCAAGACAATAGTGGGAATTTTCTCTTTTCTTTCTTGTCTTGCCGAAAACACCTAGCCTTTGTGACCAATTATTTTCACTCATCTTCGCTTGAAAATTGAAACTACCGATCCTTCTTTATTGTCTTGCTACTAGTGCCAAACCGTGTTCTTCATTTCAGTTCATCCCTATTATTAAGATAAAGGTTCTTTCTTCTTATTCATGGTGTTTGTTCTTCCTTCTCTTGACTTGCCTAAGCCGAAACTCTCATCCCTTGGCTAGGCCGAATCAAGCCATCCTTTGCTGCTACTTATCTTTCTTTTAGCCTTTGTTTCGAAACTTGATTGGGACTCGTTGCAATAGCCAAGGTGCAAGACCGGATTTTAGAATCTAGTAGGGAAGGATCACGATTGTGGTAAGTGACTCTTGTGAGTGAGTACTTTTGGAATTTTGGAACTTTTAAGAAATCGAGGCTAACTTTTGATCGATTTTATTTTTAGGGGGCAACGAAGAGTGGTTCTTTAGGGAATCCTTATCAGGTGTGTAATCCCGTACCCTTCCGTATACATATTTGACATGGTGTGTAATCTCACACTTCTCTGAAAGTTTGCATGAAATATTCTGTGATTCGGTCAAAATACCGAAGAAAACTAAAAACCGGCATCCGTGATCACTTGGGAGTGCGTATGTCCGTAGTGGTAACCATAGTTTGCAAGGAAACAGTTTTTGGTCAGCAACAGTGATGTGATTTTGAAAAATCACGGAAAATAGGAGAAAAGGGATTAATAAGTGAATAAGATAACAAATTAAAGCTTACTGTGTCTATTTTGATATGGAAGAAACGGAGAAGGAAAAAGAATTTTATATTCTGAGATATCTTAATTTTAGTGAGACTGGTTCTGAATGACTTTGTGGTTTCCTGATCTGTATTGGTAAAATCGTATAAAATTGTAAAAAGTGAATAATGAGTTATAATTTATATGTATAAATTCCTTAGTGAGCCTATTTTCAATAGAAACAAGTGGGAACAGTATATGAAAACCGCACAGTGAGATATTTGAAATTAAGGTAAGAGAGGTCAGAATCGTTGGACAGTGAAACAAGGGAAAATTTAAGGAATAAACTGTACTAAACAGCTAAGCCAAAAATTCTGTAAAAATTGTAGTAAGAAGATATATGAGTCTAGTTTCAAGGAAAATTTACGAATTTAAATTTCAAATGTTCTAACTCGAGTTATAGTCAATTTTGTCAGTATGACGCAGATGGACAATTTCAAATTTTTATGCCCAAATTAATAGTTAAGTCCGGGGTTGCGAAATTACCCTTGAAGTGTAAATTACCGAAATACCCTTGAAGTGTAAATTACCGAAATACCCCTGGGTTGCGAGATTACTGAATTACCCTTAGTGGGTAAAATTATCGATTTACCGAAATGCCCCTATGGGCCGATTTGATAGATTATTATAATGGGCCAAATGTCCTTATGGACCGAATTACCGAAATGCCCCTATGGGCCGAATGATCGTATTGCTTTAATGGGCTGATTCATAAAAAGTATTCAATAGGTTAATGGATGTTATTTTTATATGGATGTTTTACGATTATGTATGATGCATCTTTACATATTGCATGGGATGGGAAAATTTGAATGAAGAGAAGTATAGACCGGTGGCATTGCAACAAATTCTGATAATGGCTATGTGCCTAACATATGAATTAACGACTCTGTGTCGATCATTTTACCATATATGAATCTGGTGGCTCAGCCACAAATAGTATAAATGGCAACTTGACTGCAAATTGGAGAGATCAAGGGGTGGGTTGACTTGATCCCCACAGAGAGAGACTGGTGGTACGGGGGAGATTGGATGGACGGGTTGGGTTGCATACTTTGCATTCATATATACATACTGTTTTGTAATTGGGCTTCGGCCCAAGATTATCTTAAATGGGCTTAGGCCCAAGATATTTCTAAGCGGGTTCAGGCCCAGTGGATGATGGTAAGGGGATTTCACACTCAGTTCTTGTAACTCACCCCCCTTTTTCTTAACCCTTGCAGGTAACGCTCAGTGACGAGGACTTGGGCCCATGGATGACTCGGTGGAGGCCATACTTCAGAAACGGTGTTTTATTTTGAACTTTAGATTTTTAATTCCATTCACTTTACTATTTTAGGTTTTTATGTTGTAATAAGGCCTCTGGAGTGTTTTATTATTTGCTTTATGGTTGATATACTTATTATTTTGCTTAAATTGTTTTAACGGGGATTTTCTAAAATCATAAATAATGGTTTTCCAAAATTGATTAATAAATGGATTTTATAACAAACCTTTACAAATATTTTAACTCGGAAGTTTTCTCTCGAATTATCAACAATATTTTTAAAAGCCACGGTTTTAAAGCTCATTACCTCGATTTTCAACTCATCAAACGATCTCTCAAAAATACTTGTATTTTATCTACATTTCCGCAACGATATCAAAATACTTCTGCAGCTCTTTTTCTAGACATCAGATTTTTGTAAATTGTTTATTTGAAATATGCTTTCGCCGCTAAAAAGGTTTTTAAAGATTATTACGTTTTCAAGTAGTTAACAATTGCTTAAGTATTTTTGGTTTTAACAAAGAGGCTGTATTTCTCAAGCATGTTTTTAATAATTGCAAAGATGGTTTTTACTTCCATGTGACACACCAGATTCGGGCCTAACTTCTAGGCCGGGTTTGGGGTGTTACATTTTATGGTATTAGAGCCTAGGTTGGGTTCAAAAGCGTTTTCCAAAGCTGTTTAAAATTTTTATTTATACATACATGTTCCAAAGGAAGTATGGCACCACGGGTATCCGGCACCAAGTCAAGTAAGTATATGTTATCATTTTATGATTATGATTATTGTGGTATGACTGTAGAAATACTCTAGAACTCTTAGCTATAGGAGCTGAAATTATAGAGATTGAGATTTTAGGATACGTTGTGCGAAAACAACTTTACTTCCTATACTCTATAAAACATTGTTTAATAAACACTGAAATAGCATAATGATTCATAAAACTCTTAATCAGATTATATCAACTTAGTGAACATGAGCGCTAGAAGACGTGGACGCAGTAGACGTGGACGTGCTAGAGGCCGAGGTACTGGGACTAGATCTTCAGCATTGGGGCGTGTTTCCAAAAGGGAGGTGTTGGCATCGCCAGTAGTTGAGACGGGGTCTCATGACCGAGTTGGGGTTGTCGAGCTGATTTAGATAGTTAAGGAGGTATTGGAGGAGGTTAAAGGAATCGGTGAAACGCTTCGAGTTGGGTTTGTGAGCTGTAAGAAGAAATTAGATCGCGATTCTTTTGGGTTGCAGTCTTGTTCTGTAAAGCATGTCAAGGCACGACCAAACTTTCCGGCTTGTGATTTTTGCAAGAGGCGTCATCCGGGAGAATGTTGGAGGAGGTCAGGAGCATGCTTGAGATGCGGGTCTAAGGAGCATAAGGCTTGGGATTGTTTCATCACCATCAAGTCAGGTATGTTTTGGTTGGACGTGATGATTGAATATAGAAAATTCTATGTATAAATGGTAGATAACTGTTTGCTTTTGTGGTTAGATGATTGGTTGTGTGAAAAAGGATTCAAGATTATGTTAAAAGTACATTGTGGTTATTAAGATCAGAGTGCGCAGCGGAAGCATAGTTGTGTGATTTGAGCGATGCGTTTAGTAGTAGGATGGAAATTTCGAGGACGAAATTTCTTTAAGGGGGTGGAATTGTAACATCCCAAAATTGGGCCTAGTAGAATTGGACCTATTGGGCCCATTGGGCCTTGAGCGTAGAAGCGTTTTAAAAATTTTAGAGAATAAGAGAACGGTATTATTTCAAGTTGGACTTATTAGGAAGGTGATTTTAGAAAGTTACGGGGTTCTATGAAGTTCTGGGTTCAAGTTGGGCTTTAGAAAAATTTTGTGTTTTAGCACTTTAAGGAGAGGTAGTAAGTGGCATCAAGGCTTATGGAAATAAGAGAGCAATTTTCTTGCATAATTGAGCATATGGTAAAGAGGTTATGGCGCCACATGAAGGACTTTGAGGGAGGAGGTTCAAATCCCATCAAGTGCAAAATTTTGACTATTTTTTTGTACTCTTTCCCAAAGTGTCGACCAAGCTTGTAAATAAGGCAAGTTGGACTTTTTAATTTTGGCAAGATGGCTAAGGAAATATGGTAAGGAAGAGTGGATGGAAAGGAGTAAAAGAAAAGGGAAGGAATAGGGAACATGTTGGCATTTTTCGTGGGGGATGTTTTGGAAAGGTTTTATTTGGTCTATGTTCATCTTTTGGTAAAGATGATAATGGATTGGGAAAGGGAGAGGGTAGCTGAATTTTGATGGGAGCATTTTGATAGTTTTGGTGTTGGTTAGGCCTAATTCCTTTTGGCATCCCTTGTGTTCATTCTTTCAACTTCTCCTCTCATTGCCGCAACCTCAAGACAATAGTGGGCATTTTCTCTTTTCTTTCTTGTCTTGCCGACAACACCTAGCCTTTGTGACCAATTATTTTCACTCATCTTCTCTTGAAAACCGAAACTACCGATCCTTCTTTGTTGTCTTGCTACTAGTGCCAAACCGTGTTCTTCATTTCGGTTCATCCCTATTATTATGGTAGAGGTTATTTCTTCTTATTCATGTTGTTTGTTCTTTCTTCTCTTGACTTGCCTAAGCCGAAACTCTCATCCCTTGGCTAGGCCGAATCAAGCCATCCTTTGCTGCTACTTATCTTTCTCTTAGCCTTGGTTTCGAAAGTTTATTGGGACTCGTTGCAATAGCCAAGGTGCAAGACCGAATTTTAGAATCTAGTAGGGAAGGATCGCGATTGTGGTAAGTGACTCTTGTGAGTGAGTACTTTTGGACTTTTGGAACTTTTAAGAAATCGAGGCTAACTTTTGATCAATTTTATTTTTAGGGGGCAACGAAGAGTGGTTCTTTAGGGAATCCTTATCAGGTGTGTAATCCCGTACCCTTCCATATACATATTTGAAATGGTGTGTAATCTCAAACTTCTCTGAAAGTTTGCATGAAAAATTCTGTGATTTGGTCGAAATACCGAAGAAAACTGAAAACCGGCATCCGTGATCACTTGGGCGTGCGTATGTCCGTAGTGGTAACCATAGTTTGCAAGGAAACAGTATTTGGTTAGCAACAGTGACGTGATTTTGAAAAAATCACGGAAAATATGAGAAAAGGGATTAATAAGTGAATAAGATAATGAATTAAAGCTTACTGTGTCTATTTTGATATGGAAGAAACGGAGAAGGAAAAGGAATTTTATATTCTGAGATATCTTAATTTTAGTGAGACTGGTTCTGAATGACTTCGTGGTTTCCTGACCTTTCTTGGTAAAATCGTATACAATTGTACAAAGTGAATAATGAGTTATAATTTATATGTATAAATTCCGTAGTGAGCCTATTTTCAATAGCAACAAGTGGGAACAGTATATGAAAACCGTACTGTGAGATATTTGAAATTAAGGTAAGTGAGGTCAGAATCGTTGGACAGTGAAACAAGGGAAAATTTAAGGAATAAACTGTACTAAACGGCTAAGCAAAAAATTTTGTAAAAATTCTAGTAAGAAGATATATGAGTCTAGTTTCAAGGAAAATTTACGGATTTAAATTTCGAGTTTTCTAACTCGAGTTAGAGTCAATTTAGTCGGTATGACGCAGATGGAAAGTTTCAAATTTTTATGCCCAAATTAGTAGTTAAGTCCGGGGTTGCGAAATTACCAAAATACCCTTGGAGTGTAAATTATCGAAATACCCCTAGGTTGCGAGATTACAGAATTACCCTTAGTGGGTAAAATTACCGATTTACTGAAATTCCCCTATGGGCTGATTTGATAGGTTATTATAATGGGCCGATTTACCGACATGTCCTTATGGACCGAATTACCGAAACGCCCCTATGGGCCGAATGATCGTATTGCTTTAATGGGCTGATTCATAAAAAGTATTCAATAGGTTAATGGATGTTATTTTTATATGGATGTTTTACGATTATGTATGATGCATCTTTACATATTGAATGGGATGGGAAAATTTGAATTAACAGAAGTATAGACCGGTGGCATTGCCACAAATTCTGATAATGGCTATGTGCCTAACATATGAATTAACGACTCTGTGTCGATTATTTTACCGTATATGAATCTGGTGGCTCAGCCACAATTAGTATAAAAGGCAGCTTGACTGCAAATTGGAGAGACTATCAGGGTGGGTTGACTTGATCCCCACAGGAGAGACTGGCTGGTACGGGGGAGAGATTGGATGGATGGGTTGGGTTGCATACTTTGCATTCATATATATATATATTGTTTTGTAATTCAGCTTCGGCCCAAGATTTTCTTAAATGGGCTTAGGCCCAAGATATTTCTAAGCGGGTTCAGGCCCAGTGGATGACGGTAAGGGGATTTCACACTGTGTTCTTGTAACTCACCCCCCCTTTTTCTTAACCCTTGCAGGTAATGCTCAGTGATGAGGACTTGGGCCCATGGATGACTCGGTGGAGGCCGTACTTCAGAAACAGTGTTTTATTTTGAACTTTAGATTTTTAATTCCATTCACTTTACTATTTTAGGTTTTTATGTTGTAATAAGGCCTCTGGAGTGTTTTATGATTTGCTTTATGGTTGATATACTTATTATTTTGCTTAAATTATTTTAACGGGGATTTTCTAAAATCATAAATAATTGTTTTCCAAAATTGATTAATAAATGGATTTTATAACAAACTTTTACAAATATTTTAACTCGGAAGTTTTCTCTCGAATTATCAACAATATTTTCAAAAGCCACGGTTTGAAAGCTCACTACCTCAATTTTCAACTCATCAAACGATATCTCAAAAATACTTGTATTTTATCTACGTTTCCGCAACGATTTCAAAATACTTCTGCAGCACTTTTTCTAGACATCACATTTTTGTAAATTGTATATTTCAAATATGCTTTCACTGCTAAAAAGGTTTTTAAAGATTATTACGTTTTCAAGTAATTAACAATTGCTTAAGTGTTTTTGGTTTTAACAAAGAGGCTGTATTTCTCAAGCAAGTTTTTAATAATCGCAAAGATGGTTTTTACTTCCATGTGACACACCAGATTCGGGCCTAACTTCTAGTCCGGGTTTGGGGTGTTACATTTTATGGTATCAGAGCCTAGGTTGCAAAACTTGACTGTGGTTTGGGTTCAAAAGCGTTTTCCAAAGCTGTTTAAAATTTTTATTTATACATACATGTTCTAAAGGAAGTATGGCACCACGGGTATCCGGCACCAAGTCAAGTAAGTATATGTTATCATTTTATGATTATGATTATTATGGTATGACAGTAGAAATACTCTAGAACTCTTAGCTATAGGAGCTGAAATTACAGAGATTGAGATTTTAGGATACGTTGTGCGAAAACAACTTTACTTCCTATACTCCATAAAACATTGTTTAATAAACACTGAAATAGCATAATGATTCATAAAACTCTTAATCAGATTATATCCACTTAGTGAACATGAGCGCTAGAAGACGTGGACGCAGTAGACGTGGACGTGCTAGAGGCCGAGGTACTGGGACTAGATCTTCAGCATCGGGGCGTGTTTACAAAAGGGAGGTGTTGCAATTGCCAGTAGTTGAGACGGGGTCTCATGACCGAGCTGGGGTTGTCGAGCTGATTCAGATAGTTAAGGAGGTATTGGAAGAGGTTAAAGGAATCGATGAAGCACTTCGAGTTGGGTCTGTGAGCTGTAAGAAGAAATTAGATCGCGATTCTTTTGGGTCGCAGTCTCGTTCTGTAAAGCATGTCAAGGCACGACAAAACTTTTCGGCTTGTGATTTTTGCAAGAGGCGTCATTCGAGAGAATGCTGGAGGATGTCAGGAGCATGCTTGAGATGCGGGTCTAAGGAGCATAAGGCTTGGGATTGTTTCATCACCACCAAGTCAGGTATGTTTTGGTTGGATGTGATGATTGAATATAGAAAATTCTTTGTATAAATGGTAGATAACTGTTTGCTTTTGTGGTTAGATGATTGGTTGCGTGAAAAAGGATTCAAGATTATGTTAAAAGTACATTGTGGTTATTAAGATCAGAGTGCGCAGCGGAAGCATAGTGGTGTGATTTGAGCGATGCGTTTAGTAGTAGGATGGAAATTTCGAGGACGAAATTTCTTTAAGGGGGTAGATTTGTAACATCCCAAAATTGGGCCTAGTAGAATTGGACCTATTGGGCCCATTGGGCCTTGAGCGTAGAAGCGTTTTAAAAATTTTAGAGAATAAGAGAACGGCATTATTTCAAGTTGGACTTATTAGGAAGGTGATTTTAGAAAGTTACAGGGTTCTATGAAGTTCTGGGTTTAAGTTGGGCTTTAGTAAAATTTTGTGTTTTAGCACTTTAAGGAGAGGTAGTAACTGGCATCAAGGCTTATGGAAATAAGAGAGCAATTTGCTTGCATAATTGAGCATATGGTAAAGAGGTTATGGCGCCACATGAAGGACTTTGAGGGAGGAGGTTCAAATCCCATCAAGTGCAAAATTTTGACTATTTTTTTTATACTCATTCCCAAAGTGTCGGCCAAGCTTGTAAATAAGGCAAGTTGGACTTTTTAATTTTGGCAAGATGGCTGAGGAAATATGGTAAGGAAGAGTGGATGGAAAGGAGTAAAAGAAAAGGGAAGGAATAGGGAACATGTTGGCATTTTTCGTGGGGGATGTTTTGGAAAGGTTTTATTTGGTCTATGTTCATCTTTTGGTAAAGATGATAATGGTTTGGGAAAGGGAGAGGGTAGCCGAATTTTGATGGGAGCATTTTTGTAACACCCCAAACCCGGACAAGACACCACGTCCGAATCTGGTATGCTACAGGGAAAACGTTTTGGGAAAACTAGATTTTTCGTTTAAAAGTGGAGTGAAAACACAGTGTGTTTGAAACAAATTTGAGTAGTCTTGTTTGGAAAACAGTTGATGTATTTGAAACCCGGAGATTTTGAAAACTTAGCTAGAATTTGTAGTTAAAACAAGTTAAAACCATTTAAAACCTCCTTAGTTTCTTAGTGATACATAAAACGCTTCTAGACTTAAATGAACTACAAGTTTGGTTTGGGAACCAGCTTGTATTTGTTTGTCAAAAGACTTAGTGTGATACCCGATGGTATAGTTTAAAAACACGTCAAGCGTTATAATTTTGAAAACATTATCTTTCCAGCTTTTTAGTAAAATTTATTCCGGCTTATTTTGTTAAGGCATATTAAAATCAGCTTAAAATATAAACAACATAAAACATAACTTTAAAGGCCTTTTACAAACCGAAAAAAACCCAAATAAAAGTAAATAACTAAAGTACCCAAAATATAGAGTCCGAGTAAAGACTTTATTCAAAGCATGGCATAAGCACCTCGAGTCCATCCTGGCTCCAAGTCCGCGTCTTCACGAGTCACCCGAAATGTCAAAGGAGAGGGTGAGTCGAGTGACTCAGTGTGTAAATCCCGCTCCCAAAGAATCAACATGCTAACACACATCATACATAGCAACATGATTAATGCAACCCAACCTAACCATCCATATCGCCTTTTCTACCCCGTGTGGTACCAAACCACTGTGGTGGTGCCAAACCACCGGTGACATATAGTCACAATGTGCTACCAAAGCACCGGTGTCCCAAAGACACAATATCCGTCAATGTGCTACCAAAGCACTGGTGTCCCAAAGACACGGTTGTGCTACCAAAGCACCGTGACCAAGTCACGAATCCAATGATGATGGGGCCAACCCATCGTGTGTTACCAAAACACTAGCGCACGATCCCATATCTCAAGTGGGGCCAACTCACGGTGGTTAAACCACGGTGGACAAGTCGCAATGAGGTGCCAAACCTCTGTGTCCCAAAGACACAATGTGCTACCAAAGCACCGTGACCGTAGTCACAAATCGGTGATGGGGCCAACCCATCGTGTGTTACCAAAACACCGCGTCAATCCCGTATAATCATCTGTGGGGCCAACCCACGTGGTACTCGAGCCATCTGGGACGAGACGCCGAGGTACCAAACCTCTGGAGGTGCCAAACCTCTGTGACCCAAAGTCACAAAGTGTGCTACCAAAGCACCGTGCTCGCCAAATCGACAATACATCACCGCTCCTCCTCTCGTATCACCCATCAACATGCCAAACTCATGTAATCATGAATATCATGCTATCATGCATGTCATACTATCATGCATATCATGCCAATATGTCTAATCTCATACCCCATGTCACATATCCATAACCATGGTATCATACAGATCATCAATAACTCATAATAATAGCACCGACTTACCCGAGTCCAAACTCGTACCCATGAGGGTATCATAATAGTCACCACTGTTTCATTAGTCATTGCACGTGTTATTAACGATATTACTAAATATAAGTGTGTTAGTTTACACACCGATAGCTACGAGTCTAAAATCCCAACGAACGATCTCGTCCCTCGATTGCTAACTCCTACAATCGACCAAACATAGGGTTAGGTACTAAGACCATTCGGCCAAAGACATCTAAACCCAAAGGGGTTAGTTTCAAACCCTAACCTTGCTATTGGTTTGCTTCCTAACCAATACTCGAACCAAAAGAGTGGTTCTTTTTGACAATCGGCCTCCACCTAAAAGAAAATGGAATCATCAATCACTTGAACCTTACTCAAATCAACTAATTGTATGCGACACAAATATACCAACTGCTTACCCTTTTACTTACCAATCGGCCACTTGCAATCAAAGCTCCAATTGATCGCCTCCTCTAACACCCCCACGATCAAAAGGCCTAAAAAAGAATCGGTTTCCAAACCGACGATTTTCTCTTATTAGCAAAAGACTGGAATCGGCTCTTAACCGAACCATAACCAACAAAGAACCAAAACAAAAGAAGATATGGCCATTCGGCCTTGCACTTACCAACACCCAATATTCGGCCAAACCAGGACTTCTAGGAGAGGGAATATTCGGCTAAGTTGTAAACAATAGAAAGGAGAAATCGGCACTAGGTGTTTAACACTCTTGTTTTCGGTTTTGGATTAAAAGAGAAAGAAAGAACATAGGTGAGAAGAAATGGAGATTACGGCACTAGGATTTGAGAAAATAGAAGAACGTTTGGGGCAAGTTGATATGGTTTCGCTAGCAAGAGAAGAGATGGAAATGTTTTGGAGAGGTGGAGTTTCGGCTCAAGTGTTTTAAGAGAAGGAATGAAAAATACGAGGAGAGATGGGTAGCTAGTTTCGACAACGCAAGGGATTAAGAGAAGCAATTGCACCCAATCGGCTAGATGCCCAAAAGAGAAGTCGGCAAGGTATGGTTGCTTGAAGCTTTCGGTTTCAAAGAGGAATAGAAAATGAGAGACTTATTTTGAGGAAGAATCGGCTAACAAAAGACCAAGGAGAGCTTTTGCTTGGAATTGACTATGACCGAAAATGCCTAGCTTGGCAAAGTGAGTTTCGCACTACCACTTACCACACCAAGCCGCCCACTTCTCCCCTCCCACTCCCTAAAATTCGGCTAGAATCCCCCAAAACACTCCAAGCCACAAGTTCAAATTGTTTTGAACAAGTCAACACCCTAAAATTCCTCTCCACCCACCATTCGAATGTGAAGACCAAGTCAAAGCGAGTTTGAACCGCCTACAAACTCCTCCCTCCATGCCGTCAAAATGAGTGCCAAAAAGTGGCCACTCATGACTCGAACACAAGGCCTCCACCTTGCTTTAGGCGTTACCCACTCCAAGCCTTAGTGGCGCCTACATTGCCACTCCACCAACTTGTTTCTTGTGCTAACAAACTCCCAAAATAAATTTAAAAGCCCCACTTCCTCGGCTCCTAATGCCTTAGCTCAAAAACTAAAATTTCTTACCTACTCAGCACACACACCTATCCTACAATTAAGCCCCGATACAACACCAACAACAACGCAAAGATAACAAACTCATGCAAAACATGCAACAACGAAAAAATAGCCCCTAACCCGGATATTACAGGTTCTACCCCCTTAAAAATAATTTCGGCCTCGAAATTACACCGTCAAAAGAGTTGCGGGTATTGCTTGTCTCATCGTATCCTCGGGTTCCCACGCCGCTTCTTCTACGCCATGATTCCGCCAAAGTACCTTAACCAAAGGCACAGACTTCCTCGTAGAACCTTTACATCTCGATCAAGAATCATGCATGAGTTCTTCTTCCATAGTCAAGTCCGGATTCACCTCGATCTCTTCCATCGCTACCACATGCGACGGATCTCAACGATACCTCCAAGCATCGAAACATGAAAAACGTCGTGAATCGACTAAGCTCTGCGCAACTCAAGCCGATACGCTCATCGGTCCAACTCGTCTCAAAACCTCATACGGCCCAATGAACCTCGGACTTAGCTTGCCTTTCTTTCCGAACCTCGAACTTTCTTCCAAGGCGAGACCTTCGTAAACACTCGATCCCCAACAAAGAAACTCTATACCTCTTCGCTTAAGATCGGCATAAGACTTCTCGCGGTGCGAAGCTTCCTTCAATCGAGCCCGAATCAACTTAACCTTGTCCTCGGTCTCGGCTACCAACTCGGGTCCCAACAACCGACGTTCACCTAACTCCGCCCAACACGTAGGTGAGCGACACTTCCTACCATATAACGCCTCGTGCGGAGCCATCTTGATGCTCGCTTGGTAACTATTGTTGTAGGCAAACTCAATAACGGTAGAAACTCCTCCCAACTACCTCTGAAATCCAAGACACAACCCTCAAAGATGTCCTCTAAGATCCGAATGACCCTTCTCGATTGTCCGTCCGATCATGGGTGAAAAGCCGTGCTAAAATCCAAACGAGTACCCAGAGCCCGATGCAATGCCTTCCGAACCTTGAAGTAAACTCGGGATCCCTATCCGAGATTATCGAACCGCGGCACACCGTGCAACCTCACGATCTCAAAACATACAGCTTCGCTAAGCTTCAAGTGAGTAGTCAACCCTCACCGGAATAAAGTGAGCTGATTTAGTCGAGACGATCCACCACTACCCAAATCTGATCCTTCTTGCTTGGCGTAGCGGTAACCCACCGACAAAATCCATGGTTATCCTTTCCCACTTCCATCGAGGAATCTTTACAGTGAAAGCAAACCCGACGGCAACTGATGATGTTCAACCTTGACCTGTGACAAGTCGACATTTCCCAACAAACTCCGTCACCTCTTTCTTCGCACCAGGCCACCAAAATCGCTCTCTAAGATCCTTATACATCTTGCTACCTCCGGGATGCATAGCATGAGGACTCGCTATGTGCGTCTGAAGAATCTTTTGCCTCACTCAACATCTTTAGGCATACAAGCCTTACCTTGAAAACACGTAACCTCGTCACTAGACAAGCCAGAACCATCCACACCACCATTCTCGCACTTGCAACCTTCGCGCACCTGAACCTCATCCTCTAATCTGTTTCTCTCGATCCGCTCAACCCAAGTAGGCTTAACTTGCACTCGCCAAAATACTCCGTCGTCATATAAGCTCAAATGGGCAAACAAAGCTCTTAAGTCCGAAACAACCTTACGGCTCAACGCGTCGCCACCACGTTAGCCTTGCCCTGATGATACTCAATAGAACGATCGTAATCCTTCAAAACTCTCAACCCATCTACGCCGCCTCAAATTCAAATCCTTCGAGTCGGTAGATACTTCAAGCTCTTATGATCCGTGTAGACTATCGATCTCTCCCCATATAAGTAGTGCCTCCAAATCTTTAAGGCGAAAACTACGGCCGCTAGCTCCAGATCGTGCGTCGGATAGTTGACCTCATGTGGCCTCACCGCCTAGAAGCGTAAGCCACAACCTTACCTTCTGCATCAAAGACACAACCTGCACCGTGTGTGATGCATCGCGATGAGACTGTGTATTCCTTACCACCTCGGGTTGAATTAGAACCGGAGCCTCGGTCAAGATCTTCTTTAACTTATCGAAGCTTTCTGTTGTTTCTCGGTCAAACAAACGGAACCTCTTTCCTTAACAACTTAGTCATCGGCACACTATATCAACGAGAAACCCTCAACAAATCTTCTCGTAGTATCCAAACAAACCCGAGAAACTACGAATCTCGACCCATCGACCTAGGTGGCTTCCAATCCGAAACGACCTCAATCTTACGAGGATCTACTCGAATACCCTCACCGACACTACATGCCCCAAGAACGTCACTTCCTAAGCCGAACTCACACTTACTAAACTTAGCATAGAGTTGCTTTTCCTCAAAATCTGCAGCACCACCCTCAAATGCTTATCATGCTCTTCCTCCGACCTTGAGTATACTAAGATGTCGTCTATAAAACCACCACGAACCGATCCAGATCTCTGAAAACACCCTATTCATCATATCCATAAACGCCGCCGGTCGTTAGTCAACCCGAATGGCATTACCAGAATTCGTAGTGCCCATACCGAGTCCGAGCGCTGTTTTATGGATATCGACCTCCTTAACCTTTAGGCGATGGTACCCGGATCTCAAGTCGATCTTCGAGAATACCGCAGCACCCTTCACCGATCAAACAAGTCATCTATCCGTGGCAACGGATACTTGTTTTTAATCGTCGACTTGTTCAATTGGCGGTAGTCTATACACATCCGCATCGTACCATCTTTCTTCTTAACAAAGAGTACCGGCGCACTTACGGCGAAACACTCGGCTGATAAAACCTCGATCCAATAACTCCCGGATCTCGAGCCTTAAGCTCCACCAGCCTTTGGTGCCATCCTATACGGAGCAATAGACACCGCGCCGTCCCGGCAAATGATCAATCCCAAACTCTACCTCTCGATCGGGCGGCAAACCCTAAGCTCTTCAGAAACACATCAACAAATTCCCTAACAAAGACACGAACCTCCTCAACAAAGCAGACTCTTTAGCCTCCAAGGCATACACATGAACCACATATGCTTCGCGACCCTTCCCGACCATCTTCTCCGCTTTCAGAGCAGATACCACATTTGATAAGTAATCCCTCCTATTACCTATCATAGCCACCTCAACGCCATCAACCGCCTTAAGAACCATACGCTTAGCCGCGCAATCCAACCTCGCCTGGTACTTAACTAGCCAATCCATCCCGAGAATCAGATCGAACTCCCCAAACGGCAGTTCCATCAGATCAGCAGCAAACACTACCCCTTGGAGTTCTAGGGGTACCTCTCTAAACAGTTTATCTACTACTACAGAGTGACCCAGAGGACTAATCACAGTCATCTGCCTAGAAGATATCTCAGAGTCTAAGTCCATTGTCTCTACTATACTACTGGCAACATAAGAGTGCGTAGAACCCACATCGATTAAAGCAGTATAAGGAGTACCAAAAATCAAAACGTGCCGGGTTATGACGTCCGGTGCGTCGCCTCCTCTCGGCGTCTCGCGATATACACCAATCCAGCCGCTGCCTCCTCGAGAACTACCGCACCTCTGCGGTGCTCCACGGCCCCGACGGATCCATAACCACCTGCTGCCATTACCACGGCCCCTCTGCCGTGGCGGTCCATTACCTCTGAATCGATTACGGCCCGACTCTCGGGATCAATCTCGGCCATCCTACGCGGACAATCCCTAATGCGATGCTCCAGAGAACCACACTCGAAGCAACCTTTACCTCGATCCAAAGAACCACCCCAATGAGATTTCCCACATCGTTACATCATGCGGCGGTCCCTGCCTAGCAAAGAACAAACCTAGCGGGATCGATTACGCCCACTCGGTCTAGCCCTCTTCTCGCTGGATTGCCGGACGAACGTAAGACCCAAAGCTCCTCTTAAGCCTACTCCCTGTCCATGCTCGCCTCACGACTCCTTAACACCCTCACCACCTTAGCCTTCTCAACTAAGACAACAAACTCGCTCTCTGGCGAGGAGCAATCAAGACCTCAACTCGTCTCGCCGCGACCATCCTCGAAACGAACACACCTCTCATGCTCATTGGCCACAATGCCCCTGGCATACCTACTCACCAGAACTCACCTCGTACTCTGCATAATGATTTACTCCCGAACAAGCCTCGAAAATGCCTTTACACTGGAGTCGATATAACTAGCTCAGATGTACTTCTTTTGATAAGCGACCACGAAATAATCCCATGTCAAATCCTCACCGCCACACTGTCTCGCACCGTGAGCCACCACTGATATGACTCATCCCGGAGAAGCGATACGATACCCTTCAGCTTCTCTTCTGCTGTCAGGTCCAGATCATCCATGATCCGCTCAGTTGCCTCCAGCCAATATTCAGCAGTGCTAGGAGCAACACCAGATACACCTCGGAAGAATTCGGCTCCGTTAGCCCGGAGTCGCTCAGGAACTGATTTCCTAACTCCTGCACCACCACTAGCCCCAGCTACCCTTTCCAACACTCGCAGCATCGCCTGTGACACTGCGTCGTCTCCCGTCTGATCTTGGAACTCACCACCTCCAGCTGGTGGCGGAACCGGTATCTCATTTTCTGAACCCTGCCCAGATCCTACGGGCTCAGAAACTGTCATTCTACCCCTACCTCTACCACGAGTATTACGACCACGTCCGCCTCGAGTGCTCATGACTAATCTTCCTACGTATCTGATTAAAGAATCTTATGCATCAGTATTTATTCCACTTGTTTAAAAAGCAAGTCTTATGAATATTAAAGAGGATTGTTCTCGCAAGTTTCACAAAATCCTATCAGTTTCAATCTCTAAGGTAGCATACTATAGCTATTCGTCGATCATATAACATCCAATCAAATCACAAAGAATAGTCCGGTACTTACAGGCGAATCAGTGCCGGAGACTCGGTGCCATGCCTTTCAAAATCATATATTCCAAAACAACACTTAAAACAGACTTTTGAAAACATTTTGGGCCTCAGGCCCACAGTAAAACCTTTGAACTTGGCTCGATACAAAAATGTAACACCCCAAACCCGGACAAGACACCACGTCCGAATCTGTATGCTACGGGAAAACGTTTTGGGAAAACTAGATTTTTCGTTTAAAAGTGGAGTGAAAACACGCGTGTGTGTTTGAAACAAATTTGAGTAGTCTTGTTTGGAAAACAGTTGATGTATTTGAAACCCGGAGATTTTGAAAACTTAGCTAGAATTTGTAGTTAAAACAAGTTAAAACCATTTAAAACCTCCTTAGTTTCTTAGTGATACATAAAACGCTTCTAGACTTAAATGAACTACAAGTTTGGTTTGGGAACCATTGTATTTGTTTGTCAAAAGACTTAGTGTGATACCCGATGGTATAGTTTAAAAACACGTCAGCGTTATAATTTTGAAAACATTATCTTTCCAGTTTTTAGTAAAATTTATTCTGGCTTATTTTGTTAAGGCATATTAAAATCAGCTTAAAATATAAACAACATAAAACATAACTTTAAAGGCCTTTTACAAACCGAAAAAAACCCAAATAAAAGTAAATAACTAAAGTACCCAAAATATAGAGTCTGAGTAAAGACTTTATTCAAATGGCATAAGCACCTCGAGTCCATCCCGCTCCAAGTCCGCGTCTCACGAGTCACCCGAAATGTCAAAGGAGAGGGTGAGTCGAGTGACTCAAAGGTGTAAATCCCGCTCCCCAAAGAATCAACATGCTAACACACATCATACATAGCAACATGATTAATGCAACCCGAACCTAACCATCCATATCGCTTTTTCTACCCCCGTGTGGTACCAAACCCACCGGTGGTGCCAAACCACCGTGACATATAGTCACAATGTGCTACCAAAGCACCGGTGTCCCAAAGACACAATATCCGTCAATGTGCTACCAAAGCACCGTGTCCCAAAGACACGGTTGTGCTACCAAAGCACCGGTGACCGAAATCACGAATCCAATGATGATGGGGCCAACCCATCGTGTGTTACCAAAACACTAGCGAGATTTATCCCATATCTCAAGTGGGGCCAACCCACGGTGGTTAAACCACGGACAAGTCGCAATGAGGTGCCAAACCTCTGGTGTCCCAAAGACACAATGTGCTACCAAAGCACCGTGGTGACGTAGTCACAAATCGGTGATGGGGCCAACCCATCGTGTGTTACCAAAACACTGGCGTCAATCCCGTATAATCATCTGTGGGGCCAACCCACTGTGGTACTGAGCCACTGGGACGAGACGCTGAGGTACCAAACCTCTGGAGGTGCCAAACCTCTGGTGACCCAAAGTCACAAAGTGTGCTACCAAAGCACTGGTGCTCGTCAGCACAATACATCACTGCTCCCTCCTCTCGTATCACCCATCAACATGCCAAACTCATGTAATCATGAATATCATGCTATCATGCATGTCATACTATCATGCATATCATGCCAATATGTCTAATCTCATACCCCATGTCACATATCCATAACCATGGTATCATCTGAGATCATCAATAACTCATAATAATAGCACTTGACTTACGAGTCCAAACTCGTACCCATGAGGGTATCATAATAGTCACCACTGTTTCATTAGTCATTGCACGGGTTATTAACGATATTACTAAATATAAGTGTGTTAGTTTACACACACGATAGCTACGAGTCTAAAATCCCAACGAGCGATCTCGTCCTCGATTGCTAACTCCTACAATCGACCAAACATAGGGGTTAGGTACTAAGACCATTCGGCCAAAGACATCTAAACCCAAAGGGGTTAGTTTCAAACCCTAACCTTGCTATTGGTTTGCTTCCTAACCAATACTCGAACCAAAGAGTGGTTCTTTTTTGACAATCGGCCTCCACCTAAAAGAAAATGGAATCATCAATCACTTGAACCTTACTCAAATCAACTAATTGTAATCGACACAAATATACCAACCGCTTACCCTTTTACTTACCAATCGGCCACTTGCGGTCAAAGCTCCAATTGATCGCCTCTCTAACACCCCCACGATCAAAAGGCCTAAAAATGTAATCGGTTTCCAAACCGACGATTTTCTCTTATTAGCAAAGACTGGAATCGGCTCTTAACCGAACCATAACCAACAAAGAACCAAAACAAAAGAAGATATGGCCATTCGGCCTTGCACTTACCAACACCCAATATTCGGCCAAACCAGGACTTCTAGGAGAGGGGAATATTCGGCTAAGTTGTAAACAATAGAAAGGAGAAATCGGCACTAGGTGTTTAACACTCTTGTTTTCGGTTTTGGATTAAAAGAGAAAGAAAGAACATAGGTGAGAAGAAATGGAGATTACGGCACTAGGATTTGAGAAAATAGAAGAACGTTTGGGGCAAGTTGATATGGTTTCGGCTAGCAAGAGAAGAGATGGAAATGTTTTGGAGAGGTGGAGTTTCGGCTCAAGTGTTTTAAGAGAAGGAATGAAAAATACGAGGAGAGATGGGTAGCTAGTTTCGAACAGCATGGGATTAAGAGAAGCAATTGCACCCAATCGGCTAGATGCCCAAAAGAGAAGTCGGCAAGGTATGGTTGCTTGAAGCTTTCGGTTTCAAAGAGGAATAGAAAATGAGAGACTTATTTTGAGGGAAGAATCGGCTAACAAAAGACCAAGGGAGAGCTTTTGCTTGGAATTGACTATGACCGAAAATGCCTAGCTTGGCAAAGTGAGTTTCGGCACTACCACTTACCACACCAAGCCGTCCACTTCTCCCCCTCCCACTCCCCTAAAATTCGGCTAGAATCCCCCAAAACACTCCAAGCCACAAGTTCAAATTGTTTTGAACAAGTCAACACCCTAAAATTCCTCTCCACCCACCATTCGAATGTGAAGACCAAGTCAAAGCGAGTTTGAACGCCTACAAACTCCTCCCTCCATGCCGTCAAAATGAGTGCCAAAAGTGGCCACTCCATGGCTCGAACACAAGGCCTCCACCTTGCTTTAGGCGTTACCCACTCCAAGCCTTAGTGGCGCCTACATTGCCACTCCACCAACTTGTTTCTTGTGCTAACAAACTCCCAAAATAAATTTAAAAGCCCCAGCTTCCTCAGCTCCTAATGCCTTAGCTCAAAAACTAAAATTTCTTACCTACTCAGGCACACACCTATCCTACAATTAAGCCCCGATACAACACCAACAACAACGCAGCATAACAAACTCATGCAAAACATGCAACAACGAAAAAAAAATAGCCCCTAACCCGGGATATTACAATTTTGATAGTTTTGGTGTTGGTTAGGCCTAATTCCTTTTGGCATCCCTTGTGTTCATTCTTTCAACTTCTCCTCTCATTGCCGCAACTTCAAGACAATAGTGGGCATTTTCTCTTTTCTTTCTTGTCTTGCCGAATAGCCTTTGTGACCAATTATTTTCACTCATCTTCTCTTGAAAACTGAAACTACCGTTCCTTCTTTGTTTTCTTGCTACTAGTGCCAAACCGTGTTCTTCATTTTGGTTCATCCCTATTATTAAGGTAAAGGTTATTTCTTCTTATTCATGTTGTTTGTTCTTTCTTATCTTGACTTGGCTAAGCCGAAAATCTCATCCCTTGGCTAGGCCTAATCAAGCCATCCTTTGCTGCTACTTATCTTTCTCTTAGCCTTGGTTTCGAAAGTTTATTGGGACTCGTTGCAATAGCCAAGGTGCAAGACCGGATTTTAGAATCTAGTAGGGAAGGATCGCGATTGTGGTAAGTGACTCTTGTGAGTGAGTACTTTTGGACTTTTGGAACTTTTAAGAAATCGAGGCTAACTTTTGATCGATTTTATTTTTAGGGGGCAACGAAGAGTGGTTCTTTAGGGAATCCTTATCAGGTGTGTAATCTCGTACCCTTCCGTATACATATTTGAAATGGTGTGTAATCTCACACTTCTCTGAAAGTTTGCATGAAACATTCTGTGATTCGGTCGAAATACCGAAAAAACCAAAAATCGCCATCCATGATCACTTGGGCGTGCGTATGTCCGCAGTGGTAACCATAACTTGCAAGGAAACAGTATTTGGTCAGCAAGAGTGACGTGATTTTGAAAAATCACAGAAAATAGGAGAAAAGGGATTAATAAGTGAATAAGATAAGAAATTAAAGCTTACTGTGTCTATTTTGATATGGAAGAAACGGAGAAGGAAAAGGAATTTTATATTCTGAGATATCTTAATTTTAGTGAGACTGGTTCTGAATGACTTTGTGGTTTCCTGATCTGTCTTGGTAAAATCGTATAAAATTGTACAAAGTGAATAATGAGTTATAATTTATATGTATAAATTTCTTTAGTGAGCCTATTTTCAATAGAAACAAGTGGGAACAGTATATGAAAACCGTACTGTGAGATATTTGAAATTAAGGTAAGAGAGGTCAGAATCGTTGGACAGTGAAACAAGGGAAACTTTAAGGAATAAACTGTACTAAACGGCTAAGCAAAAAATTTTGTAAAAATTGTAGTAAGAAAATATATGAGTCTAGTTTCAAGAAAAATTTACGGATTTAAATTTCAAGTTTTCTAACTCGAGTTATAGTCAATTTAGTCAGTATGACGCAGATGGAAAGTTTCAAATTTTTATGCCCAAATTAGTAGTTAAGTCCGGGGTTGCGAAATTACCAAAATACCCTTGGAGTGTAAATTATCGAAATACCCCTAGGTTGCGAGATTACTGAATTACCCTTTGTGGGTAAAATTATCGATTTACCAAAATTCCCCTATGGGCTGATTTGATAGATTGTTATAATGGGCCGATTTACCGAAATGTCCTTATAGACCGAATTACCGAAATGCCCCTATGGGCCGAATGATCGTATCGCTTTAATGGGCTGATTCGTAAAAAGTATTCAATAGGTTAATGGATGTTATTTTTATATGGATGTTTTATGATTATGTATGATGCATCTTTACATATTGCATGGGATGGGAAAATTTGAATTAAGAGAAGTATAGACCGGTGGCATTGCCACAAATTCTGATAATGGCTATGTGCCTAACATATGAATTAACGACTCTGTGTCGATCATTTTACCGTATATGAATCGTGGCTCAGCCACAAATAGTATGAATGGTAGCTTGACCGCAAATTGGAGAGGCCAAGCGGGGTGGGTTGACTTGATCCCCACGGAGAGAGACCGGCTGAGTACGGGGAGAGATTGGATGGATGGGTTGGGTTGCATACTTTGCATTCATATATATATATACTGTTTTTTAATTCAGCTTCGGCCCAAGATTATCTTAAATGGGCTTAGGCCCAAGACATTTCTAAGCTGGTTCAGGTCCAGTGGATGACGGTAAGGGGATTTCACACTGAGTTCTTGTAACTCAGCCCCCCTTTTTCTTAACCCTTGCAGGTAATGCTCAGTGACGAGGACTTGGGCCCATGGATGACTCGGTGGAGGCCGTACTTCAGAAACGGTGTTTTATTTTGAACTTTAGATTTTTAATTCCATTCACTTTACTATTTTAGGTTTTTATGTTGTAATAAGGCCTCTGGAGTGTTTTATTATTTGCTTTATGGTTGATATACTTATTATTTTGCTTAAATTGTTTTTAACGGGGATTTTCTAAAATCATAAATAATGGTTTTCCAAAAATGATTAATAAATGGATTTTATAACAAACTTTTACAAATATTTTAACTCGGATGTTTTCTCTCGAATTATCAACAATATTTTTAAAAGCCACGGTTTTAAAGCTCACTACCTCGATTTTCAACTCATCAAACGATCTCTCAAAAATACTTGTATTTTATCTATGTTTCCGCAACAATTTCAAAATACTTCTGCAGCTCTTTTTCTAGACATCACATTTTTGTAAATTGTTTATTTCAAATATGCTTTCGCTGTTAAAAAGGTTTTTAAAGATTATTACGTTTTCAAGTAGTTAACAATTGCTTAAGTGTTTTTGGTTTTAACAAAGAGGTTGTATTTCTCAAGCAAGTTTTTAATAATTGCAAAGATGGTTTTTACTTCCATGTGACACACTAGATTCGGGCCTAACTTTTAGGCCGAGTTTGGGGTGTTACATTTTATGGTATCAGAGCCTAGGTTGGAAAACTCGACTGTGGTTTGGGTTCAAAAGCGTTTTCCAAAGCTGTTTAAAATTTTTATTTATACATACACGTTCTAAAGGAAGTATGGAACCACTGGTATCCGGCACCATGTCAAGTAAATATATGTTATCATTTTATGATTATAATTAATGTGGTATGACAGTAGAAATACTCTAGAACTCTTAGCTATAGGAGCTGAAATTATAGAGATTGAGATTTTAGGATACGTTGTGCGAAAACAACTTTACTTCCTATACTCCATAAAACATTGTTTAATAAACACTGAAATAGCATAATGATTCATAAAACTCTTAATCAGATTATATCCACTTAGTGAACATGAGCACTAGAAGACCTGGACGCAGTAGACGTGGACGTGCTAGAGGCCGAGGTACTAGGACTAGATCTTCAGCATCGGGGCGTGTTTCCGAAAGGGAGCTGTTGGCATTGCCAGTAGTTGAGACGGGGTCTCATGACCGAGCTGGGGTTGTCGAGCTGATTCAGATAGTTAAGGAGGTATTGGAGGAGGTTAAAGGAATCGGTGAAGCGCTTCGAGTTGGGTCTGTGAGCTGTAAGAAGAAATTAGATCGCGGTTCTTTTGGGTCGCAGTCCCGTTCTGTAAAGCATGTCAAGGCACGACCAAACTTTCCGGCTTATGATTTTTGCAAGAGGCGTCATCCGGGAGAATGCTGGAGGAGGTCAGGAGCATGCTTGAGATGCGGGTCTAAGGAGCATAAGGCTTGGGATTGTTTCATCACCATCAAGTCAGGTATGTTTTGGTTGGACGTGATGATTGAATATAGAAAATTCTATGTATAAACTGTAGATAACTGTTTGCTTTTGTGGTTATATGATTGGTTGTGTGAAAAAGGATTCAAGATTATGTTAAAAGTACATTGTGGTTATTAAGATCAGAGTGCGTAGCGGAAGCATAGTGGTGTGATTTGAGCGATGCGTTTAGTAGTAGGATAGAAATTTCGAGGACGAAATTTCTTTAAGGGGGTAGAATTGTAACATCCCAAAATTGGGCCTAGTAGAATTGGACCTATTGGGCCCATTGGGCCTTAAGCGTAGAAGCGTTTTAAAAATTTTAAAGAATAAGAGAACGGCATTATTTCAAGTTGGACTTATTAGGAAGGTGATTTTAGAAAGTTACGGGGTTTTATGAAGTTCTGGGTTCAAGTTGGGCTTTAGTAAAATTTTGTGTTTTAGCACTTTAAGGAGAGGTAGTAACTGGCATCAAGGCTTATGGAAATAAGAGAGCAATTTGCTTGCATAATTGAGCATATGGTAAAGAGGTTATGGCACCACATGAAGGACTTTGAGGGAGGAGGCTCAAATCCCATTAAGTGCAAAATTTTGACTACTTTTTTTGTACTCTTTCCCAAAGTGTCGGCCAAGCTTGTAAATAAGGCAAGTTGGACTTTTTAATTTTGGCAAGATGGCTAAGGAAATATGGTAAGGAAGAGTGGATGGAAAGGAGTAAAAGAAAAGGGAAGGAATAGGGAACATGTTGGCATTTTTCGTGGGAGATGTTTTGGAAAGGTTTTATTTGGTCTATGTTCATCTTTTGGTAAAGATGATAATGGTTTGGGAAAGGAAGAGGGTAGTCGAATTTTGATGGGAGCATTTTGATAGTTTTGGTGTTGGTTAGGCCTAATTCCTTTTGGCATCCCGTGTGTTCATTCTTTCAACTTCTCCTCTCATCGCCACAACTTCAAGACAATAGTGGGCATTTTCTCTTTTCTTTCTTGTCTTGCCGAAAACACCTAGCCTTTGTGACCAATTATTTTCACTCATCTTCTCTTGAAAACCGAAACTACCGATCCTTCTTTGTTGTCTTGCTACTAGTGCCAAACCGTGTTCTTCATTTCGGTTCATCCCTATTATTAAGATAAAGGTTCTTTCTTCTTATTCATGGTGTTTGTTCTTTCTTCTCTTGACTTGGCTAAGCCGAAACTCTCATCCCTTGGCTAGGCCGAATCAAGCCATCCTTTGCTGCTACTTATCTTTCTCTTAGCCTTGGTTTCAAAAGTTGATTGGGACTCGTTGCAATAGCCAAGGTGCAAGACCGGATTTTAGAATCTAGTAGGGAAGGATCGCGATTGTGGTAAGTGACTCTTGTGAGTGAGTACTTTTGGACTTTTGGAACTTTTAAGAAATTGAGGCTAACTTTTGATCGATTTTATTTTTAGGGGGCAACGAAGAGTGGTTCTTTAGGGAATCCTTATCATGTGTGTAATCCCGTACCCTTCCGTATACATATTTGAAATGGTGTTTAATCTCACACTTCTCTAAAAGTTTGCATGAAATATTCTGTGATTCGGTCAAAATATCGAAGAAAACTAAAAACCGGCATCCGTGATCACTTGGGCGTGCGTATGTCCGTAGTGGTAACCATAGTTTGCAAGGAAACAGTATTTGGTTAGCAACAGTGACGCGATTTTGAATAATCATGGAAAATAGGAGAAAAGGGATTAATAAGTGAATAAGATAACGAATTAAATCTTACTGTGTCTATTTTGAAATGGAAGAAACGGAGAAGGAAAAGGAATTTTATATTCTGAGATATCTTAATTTTAGTGAGACTGGTTCTGAATGACTTTGTGGTTTCCTGATCTGTCTTGGTAAAATCGTATAAAATTATACAAAGTGAATAATGAGTTATAATTTATATTTATAAATTCCTTAGTGAGCCTATTTTCAATAGAAACAAGTGGGAACAGTATATGAAAACCGTACAGTGAGATATTTGGAATTAAGTTAAGAGAGGTCAGAATAGTTAGACAGTGAAACAAGGGAAACTTTAAGGAATAAACTGTACTAAACGGCTAATCAAAAAAATTTTGAAAAATTGTAGTAAGAAGATATACGAGTCTAGTTTCAAGGAAAATTTACGAATTAAAAATTTCGAGTTTTCTACCTCAAGTTATAGTCAATTTAGTTAGTATGATGCAGATGGACAATTTCAAATCTTTATGCCCAAATTAGTAGTTAAGTCTGGGGTTGTGAAATTACAAAAATACCCTTGGAGTGTAAATTACCGAAATACCCCTGGTTTGCGAGATTACCGAATTACCCTTAGTGGGTAAAATTACCGATTTACTAAAATGCCCCTATGGGCCGATTTGATAGATTGTTATAATGGGCCGAGTTATCGAAATGTCCTTATGGACCGAATTTCTGAAATGCCCCTATGGGCCGAATGATCGTATTGCTTTAATGGGCTGGTTCATAAAAAGTATTCAATAGGTTAATGGATGTTATTTTTATATGGATGTTTTACGATTATGTATGATGCATCTTTACATATTGCATGGGATGGGAAAATTTGAATGAAGAGAAGTATAGACCGGTGGCATTGCCACAAATTCTGATAATGGCTATGTGCCTAACATATGAATTAACGACTGCAGTGTGTCGATCATTTTACCGTATATATGAATCTGGTGGCTCAACCACAAATAGTATAAATGGCGACTTGACTGCAAATTGGAGAGACTGGCGGGGTGGGTTGACTTGATCCCCACAGGAGAGACTGGCTAGTACGGGGGAGAGATTGGATGGATGGGTTGGGTTGCGTACTTTGCATTCATATATATATATACTATTTTGTAATTCAGCTTCGGCCCAAGATTATCTTAAATGGGCTTAGGCCCAAGATATTTCTAAGCGGGTTCAGGCCCAATGGATGACGGTAAGGGGATTTCACACTGAGTTCTTGTAACTCACCCCCCCTTTTTCCTAACCCTTGCAGGTAATGCTCAGTGACGAGGACTTAGGCCCATAGATGACTCGGTGGAGGCCATACTTCAGAAACGGTGTTTTATTTTGAACTTTAGATTTTTAATTCCGTTCACTTTACTATTTTGGGTTTTTATGTTGTAATAAGGCCTCTGGAGTGTTTTATTATTTGCTTTATGGTTGATATACTTATTATTTTGCTTAAATTGTTTTAACGGGGATTTTCTAAAATCATAAATAATGGTTTTCCAAAATTGATTAATAAATGGATTTTATAACAAACTTTTACAAATATTTTAACTCGGAAGTTTTCTCTTGAATTATCAACAATATTTTCAAAAGCCACGGTTTTAAAGCTCACTACCTCGATTTTCAACTCATCAAACGATCTCTCAAAAATACTTGTATTTTATCTACGTTTCCGCAACGATTTCAAAATACTTCTGCAGCTCTTTTTCTAGACATCACATTTTTGTAAATTGTTTATTTCAAATATGCTTTCGCTACTAAAAAGGTTTTTAAAGATTATTACGTTTTCAAGTAGTTAATAATTGCTTAAGTGTTTTTGGTTTTAACAAAGAGGCTGTATTTCTCAAGCAAGTTTTTAATAATCGGAAAGATGGTTTTTACTTCCATGTGACACACCAGATTCGGGCCTAATTTCTAGGCTGGGTTTGGGGTGTTACATTTAGCTTTTAACTCAGCTATGATTGAACCATCATCAGAAAAAGATAACTGGGTATTCATTGCTTGCAAAGCAAATAGAGATTTTCTGCTTAAAGCATCTGCAACCACAATGGCTTTTCTTGGATGATAATCAATAACCAAATCATAATCTTTTATTAGTTCAAGCCACCTACGCTCTCTCGGTTCAAATCTTTTTGCGTCATCAGATATTTCAAACTTTTATTATCGGTGAATATATGACACTTTTCACAAAACAGATAGTGTCGCCAAATTTTTAATGCAAAAACAATGGCTGCCAATTCTAAATCATGTATCGGGTAATTCTTTTCATGTGGTTTTAACTGTCTAGAAGCATAGGCTATTTCTTTACCTTCTTGCATCAAGACACAGCCAAACAATTCAATGATACATCATTGGAAGTTACAAATTCTTTACCCAATTTAGGTTGAACTAGTACGGGTGCTTCTGTCAATAAAGCTTTCAATATGTCAAAACTTTGCTGGCATTTATCAGTCCATTCAAACTTTACATCTTTCTGCAACAATCATGTCATCGAAGAAGCTATAATCGAAAATCCTTGTACAAATCTCCGATAGTAACCAGCTAATCCCAAAAAACTTCTAACTTCAGACCAATTTTTCGGTGGTTTCCAATTAACAATAGCTAAAATTTTATTCGGATCCACTCTGATACCTTCTGCAGATACTATATGTCCAAGGAAACCGGCTTCTCGAAGCCAAAATTTAGATTTACTAAATTTGGCATACAGTTGTTTCTAACACAAAGTTTGCAGCACAATTCTCAAATGATCAGCATGTTCAATTTCATTCCGAGAATATACCAGGATATCATCAATGAATACCACCACAAATCTATCCAAGTATGGTCTAAAAACTCTGTACATTAGATCCATAAATACTGCAGGTGCATTTGTTAAGCCAAATGGCATTACAAGAAATTCATAGTGCCTATACCTGGTTCTGAAAGTTGTTTTTGGCACATTCGAGTCTTTTACCTATAACTGATAGTAACTGGAACGAAGATCAATCTTTGAAAAAATAGTAGCACCTTTCAACTTATCAAAGAAGTCATCAATACGAGGCAGTGGATACTTGTTCTTTATTATAACTTTGTCGAGCGGCCAGTAGTCCATACATAATCTCAACAACCCATCTTTCTTTTTAACAAATAGAACTGGTGCACCCCAAGGTGAAAAACTAGGTTGAGCAAATCCTCTGTCAGTTAATTCTTGCAACTGTTCTTTCAACTCTTTTAACTCTGTAGGGGCCATTATGTAAGGTGTTATAGATATAGGAGTTGTCCCCAGAACAAGATCTATAGAAAATTCCACCTCTCTAACCGGCGGTAATCCGAGTAATTCCTCTGGAAACACATTAGGAAACTCACAAACAACCGGTACTAACTTAATCTTTGATTCAGATACTTTAGTGTAACGCCCCAAAAATCTATGTTTTGATTTTATGTGTTTTGATTTAAATAATGGACTGTTTGAATTGTTTAGGAGTGGTTGTGTAACACCCCAAACCCGGCCCAAACACTACGGCCGGATTTGGCATGTCACTAGGAAGAAGTTTAGGAAGTTTGACAGGTTTCAGAAAATTCTAAGTCATTTTAAAATCTCGAATTTTGTGGTTCAGTTGACAACCCGTTGTTTAGTTAACTTTAAAAATTCAGTTAGTCTAGCCCTTGCGATTAGGTGACATTTGAAAACACTTACCAATTATTCGTTTATCAGATTTTCAATGAAAATGTCTTTTATTGTATGAAACGTTATTGGGCAGGTTATAAGAAAACTTTAGTTTGCAGTTTTAAAAACGTCCCACTGAGCAGTCTATAATTAACATGTCCAAAATTAAAACTCGAAAGTAAATTCCAAGTTTTGTATTGGCCTTATTACAAATCAAAGAAAAATACCCAAAAGTTATAAACGATATATAAAATAAAGTTTACTAGTAACCCATGCGTGGCCACCTCGGGTTCCCTCCATTGATCCATCATGCTAAGAATTACCTGCAATTGTTTAAACAAAAGAGTGAGTCACAAGACTCAGTGTGAAATTAGTCCACATACCCCACAATTGGGCCTAAGCCCCCAAAACACCATCGGTCGAAGCCCAATCATACAGCACAAACAAATAATTAACATGCTAGCCCAACCCAGCCTAGTTTTTCCATCCTCTACAGTCCACTTAATATGTCCAACCTCAACACAGCTGGGGATTTCTACAATCAACCCTCCATCCTCTACACTCCACTTTGGCAGTCATGCTGACAGACACACTGCTCAAAGATAATAAAACGTGGCCTAGCCACCGATCACTATGTGACCAAATCACTGATACAATAATGTACCATCAATAGGTGTGACATTGTCACCCATAAGCACTTCCCCTTCATATCATAACATCCCGATATCCCATGCATATGCAACATAGTATAATAAACAGGTTATATGTAATGTCACACACAATCATGCTATCGAAATTTTAAGGTTTAACCAATATACACTAACCTGATGTTTCGGTTTTACCCAACAGGGATAACTCAATCACCATTGCCAGGATTTCCAGCTTTCATAACCCATACACGATTATTACAACAAACAAAAGGGGTAGTGTGATAATTACACACCTGTGAACACGCAAGACTACACTATCGATCTTGCTAACGTCCTTACTTGCAGGGATCACAGCGATCTGTTTATCCCTTTCAGAAGCCGGCTCACAACCCGGTGGCCAATCTCGAACGACAGACACTGCACATCTCTTAACTTAGGGGTTGGGTTTACGGGTCCAACCCCTTCCTTTGCCTAAGTCGATAGAGTCCAGAGATTAGAAGGCTTGGATTAAGAAGTCGATCAAGCACTAAAACCAAAAGATGCCCCCCAAAGATTCGGCACAAGTTGACAAGGCAGAGAAGATTCAATTTGGAGATGATACCTCTAGGAGCAGAAAAGGGAACAATAAATAGAAATTCGGCTATAAGGGGGAGAAGAATGAAAACAAAACTCAAAAAGGCTTTAAGGGAAAAGATTCGGCCTAAAGGAGAAAAGAAAAGAAAGGAGAATAACAGAGAACTTACCAAAACATGGGGTGACGATTCGGCTTGAGTGACAAACAGAAGAGAGGTTTCAAACCAGAGTTTTGAGGGATGGATTCGGCTATGATGAACAATTAGGGAAAGAAAGAATGGAGTGGTGTTGAAGTTGAGAGGTTTTGATTAAGAGGGAAAATGAGGGGTGTGATTCAGCTTTTAGTGAATGAGGCAAGAAGCACAAGAAAAGAAGAATAATGGGTGCTAAGAGAATTCGGCAAGAGGGGGGTACATGAGAAGAAGAAGAAAGAAATAGAAAGGGAAAAGAGTGCCCTGTAGGTTTCGGCCTTACTAAGCACTATGATGAAGAGGAAATGGTTGAGGAATTTCGACAAACTAAAGAGAATGGTTGCCAAATAGAGGAACACCGAATGCCTATACTCTTACAAGGCTCCACAAGACCGATTTTTCTTCCCCAACACCCTTGAAAAATTCGGCCAAACTACCTCTCACCTTAATCCCCAAGCTTTCTCCTTGAAACACTCCTTAATTCCCTCTCCTCCACTCATTTAATCTAGTTTGAATAATTCAAACTCCCCAAATAGCTCTCCACCACTTGTTTAAACTATTTGACCAAGTCTTGTCTCTCTCCTCCAGAGTTTGATTACCATCCAGCTGCCTCCCTAGCTTGAGCCAAAAATAATACTCCCTTGTGCTGCTTGAGAGATTCGAACCTTCTCCCTCTCAGCTTCTCCTTGTGATGCCACCTTTCTGCTTGTTATGTGACGTCTCCCTGCCACTACACCACCTTAATTCTTATGTCCCCAAACACAAATAATAAACCTTAAGTCTTGCCCCAACCAGCTTCCCTCCTGAAGTGCCCAAAATTTAAAATTTTGGTCAAGGTTCCAGCTTAACCCCGGGCCTTCCCGAAGGCTCCAAACACACCCAAACAACATACAAAGTATACCAAACACACAAAAACAAGATAAATGTGGAGCCCCTAAATCTCGGATGTTACAATTCTACCCCTTCAAGAAATTTCGGCCTCGAAATTACCTGATTAAAAGAGATGCAGGTACTGCTGACGTATCGCATCCTCTGGCTCCCATGTTGCCTCTTCCATTCCATGATTCCGCCATAAGACTTTAACCAATGGGAGCGATTTCCTTCTTAGCACCTTGACGTATCGTTCCAAGATCTAGATTGGTTCCTCCTCATAGGACAAGTCTGGTCTTACTTCAATTTCCTCCACTAGCACGATGTGAGACGGATCCGAATGGTAGCGTCTTAACATTGAAACATGGAACACATCATGCATCTGTTTCAATTCTGAAGGTAACTCCAATTGATGCGCCACTGGTCCCACACGTTTCAAAATCTGATAAGGCCCGATGAACCTAGGACTTAGCTTGCCCTGCCGTCCAAACCTCATCACCTTCTTTCAAGGTGAAACTTTCAAGAAAACCTGATCACCCACTGCAAACTCTATCTCCTTCTGCTTCAGATCTACATATGATTTCTACCTATCGGACACTTCCTTCAAACAAGTCCTAATTAACTTAACCTTTTCCTCTGTCTCTGCAACTAATTCTGGACCCAAAATCTTACGTTCACCCAATTCTGTCCAAAAGGTAGGAGTACGACACCTCCGCCCATACAACGCTTCATAGGGCGCCATCTAAATACTAGATTGGTAGCTGTTGTTGTAAGCGAATTCTGCCAACGGTAGAAACTCCTCCCAGCTACCCCTGAAGTCAATGACACAACCCCTCAACATGTCCTCCAAGATCTGAATTACTCTCTCAGACTGACCATCAGTCTGTGGATAAAAAGCTGTGCTGAAGTCCAATTTCGTACCCAATGCCTGCTGCAGTGCCCTCCAGAATTGTGACGTAAACCTAGGGTCTCTATCTGATATGATCGATACAGGTACCCCATGCAACCTCACAATTTCTGCCACATACAGCTTAGCCAACCTCTAAAGAGAATAGTCGACACGAACAGGTATGAAATGGGCAGACTTCGTCAACCGATCCATAATCACCCATACCGAGTCTTTCTTAGTAGGCGTGAGAGGTAGCCCACTAACAAAATCCATAGTGATCCTTTCCCATTTCCACTGTGGAATCTTCACCAGCTGCAACTACCCTGAAGGCAACTGATGCTCCACTTTAACCTGCTGACAAGTTAAACACTTTCCCACAAACTCTGTAACCTCCTGCTTCAATCCAGGCTACCAAAACTGTTCACGCAGATCCCGGTACATCTTACTCCCTCTAGGATGCATAGCGTAAGGGCTACTATGCGCTTCCTGAAGAATCATCTGCCTCAACTCTACATCCTTTGGCATGCAAACCTTCCCACGAAAGCACAAAACCCCATCACTGTTCAAATTATAATCTTCTACCCCACCATTTTGTACTTGCAAAAGTCGAGCGCTCAAGACATCATCCGATAACTGTTTCTCTTTAATCTGATTCACCCACGTCGGTTTCACTTGGAGTTCAGCCAACAGACTTCCGTTCTCATATAAACTGAGATGAGCGAACATCGCTCTCAAATCCGCTATTACTTTCTGGCTTAACGTCCGCCACCACATTAGCCTTACCCGGATGATATTCAATCGAGCAGTCATAATCCTTCAACAGCTCAATCCACCTTCGCTGCCTTAAATTCAACTCTTTCTGAGTTAGAAGATATTTCAAACTCTTATGGTCGGTGTAGATAACAGACTTCTCTCTATACAAATAATGTCTCCAGATTTTCAGAGTGAAAACTACCGCAGCCAACTCCAGATCATGCGTAAGATAGTTAATCTCATGCGGTCTTAACTGCCGAGATGCATCTGCAACCACCTTCCCATCCTGCATCAATACACACCCTAACCCCGTGTGTGAAGCATCACAATATACTACAAACTCTTTCCCAGCCTCAGGCTGAATTAAAACCGGAGCCTCTGTCAAAATTTTCTTCAACATCTCAAAGCTTTCCTGTTGCTTGTCAGCCCAAACAAAAGGTACCCCTTTCCTCAACAACTTGGTTAAAGGTGCTGTAATTAATGAGAACCCTTCAATAAACCTTCGGTAATACCCAGCCAGACCAAGGAAACTCCGAATCTCTGCCACAGACTTAGGCGGTTTCCAATCCAACACCGCTTCAATCTTCCGGGGATCCACCCTAATCCCTTCTGCAGATACCACAAGACCCAGAAATGTAACTTCCTTCAACCAAAACTCACACTTGCTAAATTTGGTGTACAACTGCTTCTCCCTCAAAATATCCAGAACCACTCGAAGATGCAAATCGTGCTCCTTCTCAGTCTTGGAATATACCAAAATGTCGTCTATGAACACAACGACGAACAGGTCCAGATAGGGCTAAAAAATCGTGTTCATCATATCCATGAACGCAGCTGGTGCATTTGTCAACCCAAACAGCATTACCAGGAACTCATAGTGACCATAGCAAGTCCGAAAAGCCGTTTTACAGATATCCGCTTCCTTGACCTTAAGCTGATGATATCCCGACCTCAAATCTATCTTTGAAAAGACCGAGGCCCCTTTGAGCTGATCAAACAGGTCATCTATCCTCAGCATCAGGTACTTGTTCTTGATAGTCAGCTTGTTCAACTGGCGGTAGTCAATGCACATTCGCATGGACCCGTCTTTCTTCTTCACAAACAACACCGGCGCTCCCTACGGAGATACAATGGGTCGGAAAAAACAACGGTCTAACAACTCTTGGATTTGAGCTTTAAGTTCAACCAGCTCCTTCGGTGCCATCCTGTAAGGGGCAATAGACACCAGAGCCGTTCCCGGAAATAGCTCAATTCCAAACTCCACCTCACGATACGGAGGCAACCCTGGAAGTTCTTCAGGAAAGACATCTACAAATTCCTTTACTGTTCTAACCTCATCCACGGTCACTTCCTTTGCATCTAAGGCACTGACAAAAGTTAAGAAAGACATGCACCCTTTTCTCACCATTCTTTCCGCCTTAAGAGCAGACACTACATTGGACAAGTAGTCTCTTCTCTTGCCTATAACCAAAACTTCATCATCCTCAGGAGTCCTTAACACCATGCGCTTAGCAGTACAATCCAAGTTTGCATGATATCTTACCAACCAATCCATGCCTAAGATCAAATCGAACTCCCCAAACGGTAGTTCCATCAAATCAGTCGAGAAAACCAACCCTTGTACTTCTAGAGGCACATTCTTAAAAAGTTTATTTACTACTACAGATTGCCCTAGAGGACTAAGTACCGTCATCTCCCTAGAAGTAGTTTTAGAGTTCATGTTCAAGGTTCCAGACACCACACTAGCAACATAGGAATGCGTCGACCCAATATCAATTAATGCAGTAAAGGGTAAACCAAAAATGAGGAACGTACCCGTTATAACATCTAGTACATCCCCCTCTTCTCGGCGTCTGGCTGTATAGACTAACCCGGGCTGTCTCGCATCTGTGCTCCCAGTACCTCTGCCCGGTGCTCTACGACCCCGACTGGCACCATTCCCTCCTCTGTTCGGAGCACGACCCCTCGACATCTACTGTCCACCTCTACCTGGCTGCACATATCCCTGACCTACCATCCGAGCCCTGTTCCTTTCTAACGGACAGTCCCTGATCAGATGATCCTTTGACTCGCACCTGAAACATACCTTATCTCTTCCCCAACACTCTCCAGTATGTGACCTCCCACACTGAGCACACTTTCGAAAAACAGCGGCTGGCGTTGCAACGCGACTCGGCCTATCAACCCTGGGCCTCTTCTGGAAACCCCCAGATGATCCTGACGGTCCATAGCTCCTCTTATTTCTGGCCTTATCCTTGTCCTTATTTTGCCTTTCAGTTCGCGTCACCTCCTCGGCTATTTTAGCTTTTTCCACTAGAATAGCGAAATCCCTCTCCCGCTATGGAGCTATCAACACTCGCAGCTCATCTCGTAGCCCATCTTTGAACTGTACGCAACGCTCATGATCAGTCGCAACTATGCCTCGAGCATACCGGCTCAACCGCAGGAATTCTGCCTCATACTCAGCTACCAACTTACCCCCTTGAACTAAATTCAAGAATGATTTCCTCTGAGCATCCACGTAACTGGCCCCAACATACTTTCCTTGGAACGTCATCTTAAAGAAATCCCAATCAACTCGGCCCGCCGGAGTACCCTCTCTCACGTTAAGCCACCACTGATATGCCTCATCTCGAAGAAGAGACACAGCTCCTTTCAGCTTCTCTTCCACCGTGCAGTCCAAGTCATCCATGATTCTCTCGACTGCCTCTAGCCAATACTCACCACGTTTGGAGCTACTCGGAGATACCTCTAAACATTTCGGCTCCATTCATTCGAAGTCGCCAGAGGATAGACTTCGAGTTCTTCATTCAACTTCCCCGCCTGACTACTCGTTCCAACACACGCAACATTGCCTGAGACAGGGCATCATCTCCACCAGTTCTGTCTTGTAATCCCGCTTCCGCCACAGGTGATGCGGGTACTTCACCCTCAGGCTCATATCCTGCTTCCGAGAACTCAGCTTCAACACCTCGGCCTCTACCACGGTCACGTGCGCGACGTCTACGTCTAGCACTCATGTCTAATGTTTTGTCTTATCTGATTACAAATTTTATGAATTAGTATTTCTTCCACTATTTATTACCGAGTAGTTTTATGAAGATAAGATTATAAGTAGTTTTTCCGCAAGTATGTGTATACCTAAAGGTTTTCATCTCTACAGCAAAGTTTCTTAATTCCATCATCCATAACAACACATTCACATAATACATCAACTTTATGCAATCACTTAGCCATCAGAAAACTTCCCTGGCAGACTTGGGCCGGAGACTCGGGTGTCACACTTCAAAAATGGATCCATATATTTTTTTTCTCAAAAACGAAATTTGTAAAATGTTTTGTACCCAAAACCCAAGGGCGAGTTTTTTTTTAAACCTGGCTCTGATACCAAACTATAACACCCTAAACCTGGCCCAAACACTAGGACCGAATTTGGCATGTCCCTAGGAAGAAGTTTAGGAAGTTTGATAGGTTTCGAAAAATTCTAAGTCATTTTAAAATCTCAAATTTCGTGGTTCAGTTGACAACCTGTTGTTTAGTTAACTTTAAAAATTCAGTTAGTCGAGCCCTTGCGATTAGGTGACATTTGAAAACACTTACTAATTATTCGTTTATCAGATTTTCAATGAAAATGTCTTTTATTGTATGAAACGTTATTGGGCAGGTTATAAGAAAACTTTAGTTTGCAGTTTTAAAAACGTCCCACTGAGCAGTCTATAATTAACATGTCCAAAATTAAAACCCGAAAGTAAATTCCAAGTTTTGTAGTGGCCTTATTACAAAACAAAGAAAAATACCCAAAAGTTATAAACGATATATAAAATAAAGTTTACTAGTAACCCATGCGTGGCCACCTCGGGTTCCCTCATTGATCCATCATGCTAAGAATTACACCAGTAATTGTTTAAACAAAAGAGTGAGTCACAAGACTCGGTGTGCAATTAGTCCACATACTCCACAATTGGGCCTAAGCCCCCAAAACACCATCACCAAGCCCAATCATACAGCACAAACAAATAATTAACATGCTAGCCCAACCTAGCCTAGTTTTTCCATCCTCTACACTCCACTTCATATGTCCAACCTCAACACAGCTGGGGATTTCTACAATCAAACCTCCATCCTCTACACTCCACTTTGGCAGTCATGCTGACAGACACACTGCTCAAAGACAATAAAACGTGGCCTAGCCACCGATCACTATGTGACCAAATCACCGATACAATAATGTACCATCAATAGGTGTGACATTGTCACCCATAAGCACTTCCCCTTCATATCATAACATCCCGATATCCCATGCATATGCAACATAGTATAATAAATAGGTTATATGTAATGTCACACACAATCATGCTATCGAAATGTTAAGGTTTAACCAAGATACACTAACCTGATGTTTCGATTTTACCCAACAGGGATAACTCAATCACCATTGCCGGGATTTTCGGCTTTCATAACACATACACGATTATTACAACAAACAAAAGGGGTAGTGTGATAATTACACACCTGTGAACATGCAAAACTACACTATCGATCTTGCTAACGTCATCACTTGCAAGGATCACAGCGATCTGTTTATCCCTTTTAGAAGCTGACCCACAACCTGGTGGCCAATCTCGAACGGTAGACACCGCACGTCTCTTAACTTAGGGGCTGGGTTTACGGGTCTAACCCCTTCCTTTACCTAAGTCGATAGAGTCCAGAGATTGGAAGGCTTGGATTAAGAAGTTGATCGAGTACAGAAACCAAAAGATGCCCCCCAAAGATTCGGCACAAGTTGACAAGGCAGAGAAGATTCAATTTGGAGATGATACCTGTAGGAGCAGAAAAGGGAACAATAATTAGAAATTCGGCTATAAGGGGGAGAAGAATGAAAACAAAACTCAAAAGGGTTCTAAGGGAAAAGATTTGGCCTAAAGGAGAAAAGAAAAGAAAGGAGAATAACAGAGAACTTACCAAAACATGGGGTGAGGATTCGGCTTGAGTGACAAACAGAAGAGAGGTTTCAAACCAGAGTTTTGAGGGATGGATTCGGCTATGATGAACAATTAGGGAAAGAAAGAATGGAGTGGTGTTGAAGTTGAGAGGTATCGATTAAGAGGGAAAATGAGGGGTGTGATTTGACTTTTAGTGAATGAGGGAAGAAGCACAAGAAAAGAAGAATAATGGGTGCTAAGAGAATTCGGCAAGAGGGGGTACATGAGAAGAAGAAGAAAGAAATAGAAAGGGAAAAGAGTGCCCTGTAGGTTTCGGCCTTACTAAGCACTATGATGAAGAGGAAATGGTTGAAGAATTTCGATAAACTAAAGAGAATGGTTGCCAAATAGAGGAACACCGAATGCCTACCCCCCTTTCAAGGCTCCACAAGACCGATTTTTCTTCCCCAACACCCTTAAAAAATTCGGCCAAACTGCCTCTCACCTTAATCCCTAAGCTTTCTCCTTGAAACACTCATTAATTCCCTCTCCTCCACTCATTTAATCTAGTTTGAATAATTCAAACTCCCCAAGTAGCTCTCCACCACTTATTTAAACTATTTGACCAAGTCTTGTCTCTCTCCTCCAGAGTTTGATTACCATCCAGCTGCCTCCCTAGCTTGAGCCAAAAATAATACTCCCTTGTGCTGCTTGAGAGATTCGAACCTTCTCCCTCTCAGCTTCTCATTGTGACGCCACCTCCCTGCTTGTTATGTGGCGTCTCCCTGCCTCTACACCACCTTAATTCTTATGTCCCCAAACACAAATAATAAACCTTAAGTCCTGCCCCAGCCAGCTTCCCTCCTGAAGTGTCCAAAATTTAAAATTTTGGTCAAGGTTCTGGCTTAACCCCAAGCCTTCTCGAAGGATCCAAACACACCCAAACAACATACAAAGTATACCAAACACACAGAAACAAGATAAATGCAGAGCCCCTAAATCCCGGATGTTACAGGTTGAGAGTCTCTGAGAAACTCTGGGCTCGAGCTTTGTCTTTAGAAAAAAATATTTTTCTTAATTAATGGGGCTGAGAATTAGCAGGTAGGCTTTATAAATAATTGTAGGGGGAAGGAGACACAAATGAGCTGGTGGCCTAGTGGTGATGGCATGAAGTGGCTGATGTGAGAGCTTGGGTTCGAATCCCTTGGCATGCAAATGAGTATTTATTTTATTTCCTTGTAGCATGAGAAGTGGAGTTAGACTGAAACTCTGTCAAGTGAAGTTTGAATTGGTCTTGGAGTTGTTATAGAGTAAATCAAGGAGGGATAAGGGGAGTGATTTGTGGAGATTTTCAAGGAATTTGAAGTGTGAGGGGAGTTGTGGCCGATTGGGACTCTAAGGCTTTAGTGGAATTCGACTAGGGGGAAAATAGGGAGCATTTTTGGCACTAGGCATTTCTTTGTGGTTTTGTGAGTGTTGATAGGAGAGCTGCCGAATTTCCTTGCTAACAGTTTAGGTTTTCGCACTTTTTGCATTTCGGGTTCTCTCTAATTCTCTTTGTGCTACGGAATTGACCATTCGTGTCATTCCTTCTCTGCATCTTTGCTATTCTCTTCCTCTCCTCTTGGCCGAACCTAACATCTACTTTTCCTTACCCCTTTTCTTCTTCAATCGGATTCTTTCATAGCCTAGCCGAACCTTCCCTTTCTCTTCTTTTAACTTCTGTTCATCTTCTACTCTGCTTTTCTTTTAAAAACCGAATACAACATGCTCTTCTTTTTCTTTTTCCAAAAACCGAATACCCTTTTTTTGCTAACCAATTATCATTTCCTCCTTCACGTACTGTACTCGTTGCGATTCTAGGGTCTTCTTCAAGGAGTGGTGAAGTGTGAACGGTTTAGAGGAGTCACACTTTCGTCCTCAACGTACAGGTAAGGTAAAAGTGTTACCTTAGGTTCTTTGGGGTTGGCCGAAGGCACCCCATCATTTACTAATCAGATTTTGATTGTACTATAGGAAACCAACAAGGGCGTGCGATTGTTTCTGAACAGCGATCGTAGAGGGACGAAGGTCACCCTCATTCAAACAAGGTAAGAAGGGTGTTTCGGATTAAGCGTCAATAAGAGGGTACTTTACCCTATTGGTTAAAGGACTAACTTTGGATCTTGTTTGAATCTAGGTTGGGTGCTCGTAGAGCGTAGAGCAATATCGTAATCAGGTGTGTAATCACACTATCTCCTCTATGAATCGGCAAAAGCTGAAAAGCTAAAACTGCGACATATGAGGCCTCATGAGCGTGCGATCGCTCGTGTGGTAAACTGAGCCCACAATCATGGGTGATAGACTGTAGAAGCCACCTCAAGCGTTCTCGTGCTCTTGGGCTATTATGGGCCTCGTTTGGCTGAAATAGGTCGTATGGGCCCAATGGGCTTTTGGGCCCCACGCGGATAAAATCCTCGATAATTGGCAAATACTAGACTGGGCTATAGAGTTCACATAGCCGTGACTGAGTTTGGGCTACATGGGCCACATGAGCGTGTGGGCCCACTTGGGTCAAATATTGGGCTTTGGGCCTATTTACACCGTTATGACCATTTAGATTATCTGTGTCACTCAAGGCGACTGTAGACCTTTGGAAAGGTCATTATCTGCACCGACACCCCTAAAGAGTAAAATGACCGAAATACCCCCATTGGATAAAATGACCGTTATACCCCTAGAGGTAGGTTGACTGATGTATGTATATTATTTGTATATGATTGTTACTGAGTATGACATTCTGTATACATGTATGATTTATGACATGACATATTGCATGGGGTTGGGATACTGTTACAAAGGAAGTATCTTTGTCTTGGTGGCTCGCCACATATATCATTCTTGCGCGCTTTTTTGTCAGATTCATTCTTGGCGACTTTGCTCACGATATCATTACTAGCAGACTCTGTTGCATTCATCGCGCCTATCTTTGCACTATTGGTGTGGTGGCTAGGTGGGTCAATTTTATCCCCACATGATGTGTTGGTTAGTACAGGTGGTGTGTTAGATGGATTGGGGTGGGTTTTATATTTGCACAAGATCGACATCAGTATTGGGCTTCACCCACACTCATATTCTTGTAATGAGCTAAGGCCCATCTTGCACTATTTACGAATAGGGCTCGTGCCCGCATCATTCTTTGTATGATAGGGGATTACACACTGAGTTCTCGTAACTCACCCTTTTTCTTTTAACTGTGCAGGTAATCCCCAGCCTTAGACGATTTGGAGCTGCGAGGGACTCGGAGGTGGCCACATGTTTGCTAATATTTTATTCTAAACCTAGTTATTTAAAGTTTTATATTGGGTTGATATTTATGTAATAAGGCCTTTGGTGGTTTTAATTTCTTTTAATTGGGTTTAATTTCTTATTTTGAAACTGCCAAACTGATACAAGTAAGTTTTCAAAAATGATAACTGTTTTAAAAGAAAAACACACATTTTCAAAATTCAAAATGACATCAATTAGAGTAGCTTCCGCGGGTTTTTAATCAACTAAGAAACCAACAGTAACAAACATAGCAATCGTTTAAAAATAGTTTTCTCTCAACAAGCCTGATTTTGAAAAACACTTCGATGTGACACGTCAGATTCGGTCGCAACGTCTAGGCTGGGTTTGGGGTGTTACATTTAGTGGTATCAGAGCCAGGTTACAAAACTCGGCTGTGGAATGGGTTTTGAAAAAGTCTTTCTGAAAGTAGATTTTAAAGATTTGAAACATTTTTTTAAAGATGTACAAGTGTGGCACACTGAGTCTCCGGTGCAAAATCTATAAGTTTTCTAATTCTGGTTATTGATATACTGTGAAATTCTAGATAGAGGAAATTGAGACCGTAGGAGACTGTAAACTGTAATGAGACCTCGATCAGCAAAAAAAAAACCCCTAATGACTATTTTTCATAATACATTTGTTAATAATTACTGAAACTATAATATGATGCAGAAGACTTTTTAGACAGATAAAGCGTATATCGAATTACACACAAGAGGTACTCGCGAAAGGGGTACAGGGGGCCGCGGTAGGGGCCTAGGAAGTGCTCATGCTGGGTCGTCGACATCGGGCCATATGCCTGCTGGGGAAGCACCAGCCTCACCAGTAACTGAGACGTGGTCTTATGATCGAGCAGCTGGGGATGATACTCTATCCCAAGCGATGCTCCGCGTTTTAGAGAGGGTTGCTGGAGCTAGTACTAGAATAGTGGGCCGAAGGTCAATTTCAAAGTGACTTCAGTCTAATGGGGCAAAAATTTTCAGGGGTATTTCTGGGGTAGCCCCAAATATGGCGGAGTGCTGGCTAGAGGCTAGCAAACGAATAATGGATGACCTTGAATGTACTACGGAGCAAAAATTAAAAGGGGCAGTGTCCCTACTGCGAGATGAGGCCTACCAAATGTGGCTCACTGTGAGAGAGGGTACGCAGACTGGCCGAATGACATGGGATTTCTTTAAGGTGGTCTTCCAAGGGAAATATGTGGGCGCAAGTTATGTGGACGCCCGAAGAAGGGAATTTCTGAATCTGATCCAAGGGAATAAGTCAGTGGTAGAATATGAGGCAGAATTCTTACAATTGAGTCGGTATGCTTGTAGGATAGTTGCAACTGAGTATGAATGCTGTGTGCATTTTGAGGATGGCCTTCGAGACGATTTGAGGGTATTGATAGCTCCACAAAGGGAGCAAGATTTTGCTACTCTTTTAGAAAAGGCAAAGATTGCTGAGGATGTGAAGCGCTCTGAGCGCCAGAACCGTGAAAAAGATAAGGGCAGAAATAAGAGGGATTTTGGGCCCTTAAATTCTTCTGGGAGGCCTATTAAGAAGGCCAGATTTGATGGGCCGGTTTGGAGTGGAGTTCCTGTTGCTATTGCTAGACCGTAGCCTTGCGCTGATTATGGGAGATCTCACCAGGGTGAGTGCTGGAAGAGGATTGGGGCGTGCTTCAGATGCGGATCCATAGATCATCAGGTTAAGAATTGTCCTCAGAGGCTTGTTCAGATGGAGGCAGTAGGACAGGGTTACGTTCAGCCAGTGAGAGGTGGTCAGCAGCCACTAAGAGGCCGTGGGCAGGCTAGAGGTGGTAATGATAGGGGACGAGGTCGAGGAGCACCAAGAAGAGGTGCTGGTAACACCAAGGTGAGGCAACCAGCGTTGGTCTATGCTGCTCGTCGCCGAGAGGAAGGTGACGCCCTTGACGTCATAATCGGTACGTTTCTAATTTACAATGTACCTTACACTACTTTAATTGATATTGGGTCTACACATTCGTACGTTACATGCACTGTGTCGGGAACTTTGGGTATTTAGTTTGAAAATACTGTTAGTGAGATGACTGTGATAAGTCCACTGGGACAGTCGATTAGGGTAGACAAATTATTCAGAAATGTGCCCCTAGAGGTTCAAGGGGTTGTCTTTCTGGCGGACTTGATGGAATTGTTGTTTGGTGAATTTGAACTTATGTTGGGTATGGATTGGCTGGTGAAACACCGTGCAAGTTTGGATTGTGTTGCTAAACGTATGGTGTTGAGAACTACTGAGGATGAGGAAGTGGCGGTAATTGGGGAACGAAGGGACTTCCTGTCTCTGCACTAAGGGTCGAAAAACTAGTTCGCAAGGGTTGTGAGGCGTTTCTAGACTATGTTGGTGTATCTGATTCTGAAGGTCCTTCTGTCGGAGATATTAGAACTGTTAAGGATTTTCCAGATGTATTTCCTAATGAGCTCCCTGGGTTGCCTCCGAACCGCGAAGTTGAATTTGGTATTGAGCTCTTACCTGGAATAGCTCCAGTGTCCATCGCCCCATATAGGATGGCACCGAAGGAGCTGGTGGAGTTAAAGTCTCAAATTCAAGAGCTTCTGGATCGAGGATTCATTCGACCGAGTGTGTCTCCGTGGGGAGCACCAGTGTTGTTTGTGAAGAAAAAGGATGGATCCATGCGTATGTACATTGATTATCGGCAATTAAACAAACTGACTATCCAGAACAAGTATCCCTTGCCAAGAATTGACGATCTTTTTGATCAGCTATGAGGAGCTTCGGTTTTCTCCAAAATAGATCTTCGCTCTGGGTACCATCAGCTTAGAGTTAAGGAGGCTGATGTGTATAAGACTGCGTTTAGGACTCGGTATGGTCATTACGAGTTCCTAGTGATGCCGTTTGGGCTGATGAATACACCAGCTGCTTTCATGGATCTGATGAACCGAGTATTTCAGCCCTACATGGATCGGTTCTAGTGGTGTTTATAGATGATATCCTGGTATATTCAAGAACCGAGGAAGATCATGATGCACATCTCCGAATTGTTCTGCAGATTTTAAGGGAGAAATAATTGTACGCTAAGTTCAGCAAGTGTGAGTTATGGCTGCGAGAAGTGACATTTCTTGGTCATGTGGTATCTGCCGAGGGGATTAGGGTCGATCCTCGAAAAATTGAAGCCTTACTGGATTGGAAACCACCTAAGATTGTTTTTTGAGATTCGAAGCTTTCTGGGTCTGGCAGGGTATTACAGACGTTTTGTGGAGGGGTTTTCCTTGATTGTTGCACCACTGACTAAGTTATTGCGTAAAGGGGTACCATTTAACTGGACTAATAAGCAGCAAGAAAGTTTTGAGAACTGAAGAAAGTTCTGACTGAGGCCCCTGTCTTGATACAGCCAGAGTCTGGGAAGGAATTTATTGTCTACAGTGATGCATCACACATTGGATTGGGTTGTGTGCTGATGCAGGAGAGTAAGGTGGTTGCATATGTGTCTCGCCATCTTAGCCTCACGAGGCGAATTACCCAAGTCATGACTTGGAGTTAGCTACAGTGATATTTGCACTGAAAATTTGGAGGCATTATTTATATGGTGAGAAGTGTATTATCTACACAGATCACAAGAGGCTCAAGTACCTCCTCACTTAAAAGGAGCTGAATCTTAGGCAACAAAGATGGATGGAGCTCCTTAAGGATTATGACTGCTCGATTGAGTATCTCCCTGGTAAGGCTAACGTGGTAGCTGACGCACTGAGCCGTAGGGCTGTATCTGATTTAAGAGCAATGTTTGCTCGTGTCAGCTTGTATGATGATGGAAGCTTGTTAGCTAAGCTTCAGGTGAGAATGACATAGACTGGGACAGTTGTTGGATGATTCACTAGTTTCTCGTTTCCGACAAGTTGAGAATGGAGAGACTGCAGATTTTGGGTTGAATGGTGAGGGAGTACTGTGTTTCCGTGGGAGAGTCTGTGTACCAAGGGATTCCGATCTAAGGTAGTCTATACTGCGATAGGCGCATAGTAGTCCATACGCTATGAATCCTGGCAGAAACAAGTTATACCTAGATCTTCGTGAGCTATACTGGTGGCCAGGACTGAAACGCAAAGTTACTGATTTGGTGGGTAAGTGCTTGACGTGCCAGCAAGTTAAAGTTGAACATCAACTGCCTTCAGGGTTACTGCAGCCAGTTAAGATTCCACTTTGGAAGTGGGAGAGAGTTACCATGGATTTTATGAGTGGGCTGCCCTTAACGCCTACAAAAAAGGATTCGGTATGGGTCATTGTAGACCGGTTGACTAAATCTTCCCATTTTATACCAGTCCGCACTAATTACTTGTTACAGAAGCTGGCAAAGTTGTATGTGGCTGAGATTGTGAGACTGCATAGGGTACCGGTTTCCATCATATCTGACAGATACCCTCGATTCACATCTCAATTCTGGAAGAGATTACACGAGGCTTTGGGTACTAGGTTGGACTTCAATACTACTTTCCATCCTTAGACAGATGGTCAGTCAGAGAGGGTGATTCAGATACTGGAGGACATGTTAAGAAGTTGTATCATCGATTTTCGAGGCAGCTGGGAAGACTATTTGCCGCTAGCAGAGTTCGCATATAATAACAGCTATCAGTCCAGTATTGAAATGGCACCGTACGAGGTGTTGTATGGTCGTAGGTATCGTACTCCTACCTATTGGACTGAGTTGCGCGATCGGCGAATTTTAGGGCTAGAGTTAGTTTCTGATACCGAAGAAAAGGTAAAATTGATTCGAGACCGGTTAAAGGAAGCGTCTGATAGGTAGAAGACTTGCGCAGATCTTAAACACCGAGAGATTGAGTATTCCATGGGAGACTTTGTATTTCTTAAGGTCTCTCCATGGAAAAAGATACTGAGGTTTGGGCGAAAGGGTAAGCTTAGCCCTAGGTTCATTGGGCTTTACCATATACTGAAGCGTATGGGACCAGTCACCTATCAACTTGAGTTGCCTCCAGAATTAAATCGGATTCACGATGTGTTCCATGTCTCCATGCTAAGGCGTTATCGCTGTAACACCCCTAACCCCTATATCCGTCACCGGATTACGGTTACGAGGAATAACTGATCTAAACTCAACCCGTAATAGGCATTAATGTACATATATTATACTTCTTTAGTACAAGTTTGAATCAAATGAACTTTCAGCACATAATTATTGAATGCCTAATTCTTTATCAGACCTACTTCAATCATATCATATTTCATGAAAGATGAACAAACTTCATTAATAATCATATCATACACACTTGTACATAATTACATTTAAAACATATACCTATCATTTGTTCTATCAAAAGTAGAAACCAACTAACATGCATCACAACTAAACTACATATGTAACAGCCCGATTTAGGGGCTAGTCAAAATAGTGATCTCAGAATCACTAATTCGAGGTTAGATAAAGTTATTTTCATGTTATGTTATGTGTTATAACATGTTTATAAGGATGCATGGAAATTTTGGTGCTTTAATTTTAGCGATTTCAAGTTTAATCGCTAAAAAGGACTAAATCGCATAAAGTGCGAAAGTTCTATTTTATTTGCTAGAGGTGCCAAATAGTTATGGAGCATAATGTGGAGGTCTTTAATGGGAAAATAGGACAACTTTAAAGTGATGGCCGGCCAAGAAGAAAATAAAAGGTTGAAAAGTCAAAATTTGGTATGGGTTGGTACATGGTGACATAAGCAAAGGTTAATTAAAATATTAAGTGGTCATCTTCCTTCCCTATTTTTCCTTTCTCTGCCGAATTGAAGATGGAAAACCCCCATGGAAGCTAAAATTTGCAGCCACTTCTCATCCCCTCAAGTAAGTGATATTGCTAGTGTAATATCCGGGATTTTGGGCTTATGAATTATTGCTGAATTTTACGTGAAAGCATGCCTATGTGTATTATAAGTATGTTTTATGAATTTTGTGAACCCTAGTGTGTAGTCAAATGCCTTAGAAATTATTTGAATTTAAGTCTAAAAAGGGGAAGCTAAGCTTGATAGTCCCTAAGAGAAATTGTAGGTGAAATTAGACACAGAAATGGTCTTGGTAAAGTGGCAAGGAGGCGCCACTTAAAGCCTCTATAAGTGACGCCACAAGCTTGTACAAGTGGGCCAAGGTTCGAGTCACAAGGGGAGCAAAATAAGAGCTTTAATTTTGGGGCAAAAGGAAGTAGTAGTGGGCGGCAATGGGGCACTGAGTGGATGAGTGTAGATCAAGTTAGATCATTTTAAAACTTCGGCTAAGCAAGGGATAATTATTGGTTTATTTCAATTATTTTTTGAATAGGTGATAAAGGGAAAAATAAGGAGAAAAATAAGGGATTTGATAGGGAAGGATGTAGTGGTCGAATGTGGGGCTCTTTTGGTGGTATTTTCGGCCAAGGAAGGAGAGCAAGGCCATTATTCATTCTTTTCTCTTCTTCTGTGTCTCTGCCGAATTCTCTAGGAAACCTTCTCTTTTCTCTTTTATTTTGCCAAGCTGAGATAACCTTCTCTTCTTCTCATCATCTCTTCTTCTCATAGTTTCTCAAAAGCCGAAATACACTTGAGATAGTCGAATATTCTATCTCCATTAGGAGCCATAGCCGAATCTCAAGGAGGCCTTATTCTTCTCTCTTTGTCGCAAGTTTCAAAAGTCGAAAGCAAGTTCGTTCTAGCCATAGCCGAATTTCTCTATGGATTGAAGCAAGGGAGCAGTCGACTACAGCATTAAGGGTAAGATCAAATGCTATTCAATTTCCTTTCTTTTCTTTTTAGCCGAAACTTAGGAACTAATCCCAATATTACTCTTTGGCCAAAACTATGAAGGATCTTTTCGGATTTTGGTGTAGCCGACTTCTAGGGAGATCATTCGGGATTTGATTCTTCAAGGTATGTAAAGTGCAATATTAGGCCGAAGGCCATGTATGGTGTCCATTTAGTATTGGAAGTCAGATCTAACATGAGCTTATAGGTATTTCAACAGTTACCAACCAAGGGACACTTTTCGGGATTTAGATCCACAAGGTAAGTGAATCTGACATTCGGCTAAGGCCATATTTGGTGATTCAAATCTATTTCTTATTTATTCAAAAGCCGAAATTAACCAAATCAAGTGATCTAGCATTGGCCGATTGGAAGGAAGAAGTACCACGGAGTTTCGGGATTTGATTAGTGATCAAATCGGCAGCAAGGTAAGAATTTAAGTTGTGATAATCCTTCGGGATTTGATTGTATAAGCCGATTGGGTTTTGCTAAGAAACTTAGTGTTGGCCGAATGTAGGAACTAAGGATCTAAAGCGCTAGATCGGGATTTTCGGGATTTCGATTGGGCGTTATAAACCAGTGTGTATCCCACACTTTGAATCTTGATTGATTTACGGTATTATTTTAATATATGTGTTAATAATAATATGAAAAGTGGGCTAAGATACCATGCAATGGTACAAAGTACTCAGGTACGTAATCTTAACATCATGTTAATAAATGTTATGAACATGTGGAATATGGCATGTATGTGAATATTGATAAGAATGTGAAATAAGGCCTAAGCCATGATATTTTGCGTGATTGTATGACATGGGGCATATGGGTTATATGGAAAGGGAAGTGATCTCGTGGTTTATACCACAATATCGAATGTGGTGACTAATGTCACGATATCCGAATGTGGTGACTTCGGTCAAATAATCTGAATGTGGTGACTTCACACAAAATATATTATCTCGGTGGCTATGCCACGAACTTATAAGGGCGATGTGCTAGTCGTCCGCAAATGACGGCGCCTTCGATGATGTGTAGCGGATGGGTGGGTCGATTTAGTAATCCCCACGGTGTGATGGTTGGTACGGTGATGTGTAGCGGATGGTTATCTAGGTATGGGTTCGGGTTTGCATCATTATCTCTATCTCATTATGTATATGTATGATATGATATGCCCGAATCGTTGGGAATTAGTGTTGGTTATACACACTGAGTCTGTTTGACTCACCCCGTTGTGGGATATTTTTCAGTGACACTCAAGAACGGACCGGGGTCGGCAGGAGCTCATGGTGGCCATGCTCACTCAAAATTTATTTTATCTTGGACTTTCTATTTTCAAGTATTTTGGATTTATTTCGGGTTTTCTTTGATGTAATAAGGCCACTAGTGTGAAACCATTTTATGCATGCATTTTAATTATTTAGTATGATCTGAATTTTATCAATTTAAAGTTTAAGCAACCTTTCTTAAAAAAAGTTTAAATGTTTAGACACCTAAACACAAACGATTTTTGAATTAAAGATTAACCCCAAAACAACTCGGTATTTTTATAAAACCACCCCAAATTTTCCAAAGTAATAAACATGAAATGGAAACGTTTTACTCGAGGAACATGCCAGATCCGGTCAAGGCTCGTGGGCCGGGTTTGGGGTGTTTCAGCTAGCTTCTCTTAATAAAATTTGTACTTTTGCAACCCTTGTGACATGGGCTAGCTATTTGGGGGGACTATTTTGAAGAAGGGTGAAGGGTTGATGGTTTTTCCATAAGGGAAAAAGTCTTGGTTGCTGAATTTTTATGAAAGAAAATGAATCCTAGTTGTTTGATAAACAACTTTTGTGAAAGGATTTTCATGAAAAATACCTAAAATGGTTTAAGATGCAAATGTTTTAATTTGTTCATTAAGGCTTGAAATAGATGGAATTATGGATAGTTTTAAGAGGATTAAATGTTTAGCTAGGCTTTTTTATCGAGAAAATGTGATAAATATTTATTTACGAGCCTAGGGGCAAAATCGTAATTTTGCAAAAGTGTAGGGGCAAAATAGTCATTTTTGCCTAAAGTGTAGATTATAATGTTTTATGATTTATAAGTGATTAAATCAAAAAATTTCATTGTTCTAGATCAAGGAAAACGAGTTTCGGACCTAGAACGAATGAAAAGAGAAATGTGGACAAAAAGTCCCTTCCGGCCTTTTTGACATCGAGGTAAGTTCATGTGCAAACATTGTAATTACGTACGAGTTAATTTAACGCTCCAATGTGGCATGGAATTTATATTTACCATATGAATGCATGAAATATCTTTAGATGAAATTGTCAATAGAATTGAAATGTGTATAGCATGATATGATAATGGTTAAAGTCTCGAGTAAGACCATATGGGAAAATGACCTCGGCGTAAGAGATCGTATAAGACCATGTCAGGGACGCATCGGCATGTCAAATGTATGTGGTTGTACCACGAGAAGCACAAGTATGTGTTAAATTTGAATGGAGATGAATTCAATATATGATGAACCCCTAGTGGAATATGTGTAATTAATGCACCTTAGTTGCATGAGATAGATTTACGGATGCATTGTGTGAATGCGAACGAGTATTGTAGAAAGTTAAGTAAGAATGATAGTGAGTGAGGATGTTTACGAATGAACGTTTGAATTAGAGAAAATGTATGTGGATAAGTATTTGTGAATGTATAATATCGGTGGGCTGTGTGCGTTACCACCTGATAAATTAGTAATTCATGGGCTGTGTGCAATACCATCAACTATGTTATTATCAATGGGCTGTGTGCGTTACCACCTGATAAATTATTAATCGATCGACTGTGTGCGATACCATCGCATATAAACGATTGGTGAGCTAAGTGCGAAATCACCATAAGTATTAATGAATGGTGAGCTTTGTGCGATACCACGCTATAAGAGATTCAATGATGGGCTAAGTACGTAACCACCGAGAGATTTGTAGTATGAGTGTCTCATTGAAAATGCTTGATGTGTTGCTTTATATATGATCTTGTGGTGATCAGTGCAGGATTGTGTACTAATTAAATGAGCAATTGGCTTGTGGCATGATAAGAATGTGGTAAGTGATAGAATGAGTAAACTTCAAGAGGGGTTGAGTAAGTAGCCATAAGTTAAGGGAAAAACTCGGTACAATACTTGTGGTTATCTTTATTCAGTGAATATCAGTATTTGTTAGTTTATGCAGATGAACTTACTAACCTTAATTGCTTACTCCTTTCCTTTTTCCATCTCTTATAGGATATTTTATCTAGCTCGGGTTGGAGGCCATCGGAGATGTTTTCACACTATTGGATAGATGTTTGGTATGATGTTTCAAGTTCTTATGAGTCATGGCATGTATAGGGGCTAGACAAGTTAGGGAATTTTGTTGTAAATGGCTAGGATGTGTTAGCCTATAGTTGAATAATCTATTTTGTATAATGCCATAATTGTTGGCTATTATTTTATATGAAAAAGATGTAGTTATCCATGTGAAATTGTGATTTCTTTTAAGTTAATTATGGATGTGTTTGATGAGTGCATGATGGGTATGTTGTAGGGGTGAGAAGAGCTTAGCATATAGCTTTGTTCTTGTCCATATGGATAGACACACGGGCATGTGTCTAGACCATGTGTGACACACGGTCAACCCATGGCCGTGTGTCTTGGCCGTGTGCCCACTGCAAATTGATCCTTTTAAGTCAGGATAGACCACGGGCTAGTCACACGGGCGTGTGACTAAGCTTTGAGGTCGTGTGGGTAAAGTCAGTGTTCACCACGGTTGGGAGGCACGGGCGTGTGCCTTAGCCGTGTGGCATTGGCAGAATACTTGGGTTTTCAGACACGGGTTGAAGGCATGGGCGTGTTTGTTTACACACGAGTGTGTCTCATTCTACAGGGGCGTGTGAGCCCCGTATAAAAGAGAAAATTTTTAAGATTCGAAAAAGTTTCGATATAGTCTCGAGAGCTCTTAAGGGTATGAGCGAGGCGTCGTAAGTCGAGAATGAGGTTGATGAGGTGACTTAAGAGAGTAGTCATGATGATCCTAAGTGGTGATCATGAGATTTTATTACAGTGACGCCTCGGGCCCGGTTCTGGCGTAGAACCCGAGTAAGGGGTGTTACATTTATTGGTATCAGAGCATGGTTTAGTCGGTTCTCGGGCTAACCTAGCGTGAGTAAGAGTCTAGCTATACATGCCATAGGTGGACTGTGATAGTGTGATATCTCCCGGCTCTAACGAAATTGTTTTGTTAAGATAGGGATGGTTCCCAACCGAGCTAAATTCAATAATGTTGTAAGTGATAATGAGGTAATTGAAATGCTCTCAAGCACTGATGAGATTCAAAGAGGTATGAATAGAAGTATGTGACATATGTGTGAAAATGCATGAAATGAGAGTTACAAAGTGGTAAGCTTATCTGTATTGGCGGGATGTGCACAGGTGTTATATACTCAACCTATTGGGTTAGGTGCATATAGTGAGTAAATTTATCCAGAGAATGGGGTATATGTGTATGTATGATTGTTTGAATGATGAATGATCAATATGTCCACATAGTTGAATCTCATGTGCGACTATTAATGTAGATGATGTATAATATTTTATTTCGTGGCTTTGTATGAAATTACGAGTATTATGGTGTGAGAGTTAAGCTGGGAAGTTTGACTAAGTAGAATGCAGGGATGATTACGGTCGTTCAATGATAAAATGCTGAATAAGACCATGGTTGGACCATGGCGATACATGAGATCCCGTATAAGACCATATCTGGGATATGGCATCGGCATCGACATGAGTCCCATGTAAGACCATATCAGGGATATGGCATTGGTACTGATATGAGATTTCATGTAAGACCATAGCGAGGCTATGGCATCGTGATGACATGTAAAGAAATAGCTGGGCTATGATGTTGTGATACGAGTAAGACCATAGTTGGACTATGGCAATCAGGTAAACGACGTACTCAAACCTGTAAGACATTCTTTAATTGATTAGTAATAGTAAGAGAAATTAGGGTGAAATGTTGAGTACGCGAGTAGATGTTAATGTGAAACATGAGTATGTGAAAGTCTCGATTTAAGTTGAACTACTTAGGATACTCAGTCGCTCACATGAGATAAGAAAGTTCGTATAAGACCAAGTTAAGGCATGGCATCGGCAAACAGGCAAAGATACTAAATAAGTCCATGTCAAGACATGGCGTTGAGGGCGAAATAAAAAAAATCCAAAGTAAGACTATATCTAGGATATAGAAATGGCATCGAGATATATGTGAGATGAGATTCAGTATCCTCGGTCATTCATAGTACTTCATCGGGTAAAAGAGTGAAGATTGAATGAGAAAGCAAAGAAGTCAAGTGAGTAAAGCTGTTATTAAGTTATGCTAATTAGAACTGACTAAGAGTATTACGCATGTTATGAATAATGAAGTCGAGATTATGTTTACCATATCAAAGTATGCTGATATGTGTGATTAATACAATATTTATGATAGCATAACTGAGAATGCTTTGTATCACGTTGATACATAATACTCTACTAGATAGAGTAATTGTTTAACATGAGGTTGAAGTCCTAGAGGACTAAAATGAAAAGGTTATCAGTGAGATATGAAATAGATAAGGTCCCATATAAGACCATGCCTGAGACATGGCCTCGGGACCGAGTTGAGGTTCTGTATAAGACCATATTTGTAATATGGCATCGGTAATGAATATGAGAATCGTGTAAGACTATGTTCAGAATATGGCATCGATACTTGATGTGGAAGTCCATATAAGACCACCTCGGGGATGTGGAATTGGTTTCGTACCTACATGAATGATGATGAATATGCACCTTTGACTATCCCTAGTGATCAATGGGACAGATAGATGAGTGTAGAGGTAGAGATGAGAATTGTACTAAAGTCATGTGAATGAGTGAATACAGGCACTCGTGAACGAGTCACAAGGAAATGAGTATAGAGTGTGGCACGGTATGTGCTTAATAAAGGCAATTGTAAGAAGTATGTATGAATGCTTTAACGATTGTATTGATTATACAATGTTAAGAGCAAAGAAAAAGTTAGCCTAAGCTATTTGACTCAAGTGAGTAGGAAGCCTAACGTTTATGATTATCGAGATCCTCTTAAATTGATGTTCATTAATGAAAGGAATTGTTAAGGAGTTTTGAGGACGGAAATGGTTAAAGAAACAATGTTTGAATTGTGAGAGTGTTCAATTATGATAACCATAGTTGTATGGGTCTTAATGATCTCTCTCTAAGTATTACGTGTTAATATCTTTTGCCTTTCAGGGGCGATGTAGTTGTTTATCTCACGAATCGAGATCGTGCGAGAATGTTAGCTAATTGTGTAATCAGATTAAATGGTTGTCGATTTAGTAATTGGAATTGACATTCCTTTATCTCCTCGTAACCTTATTCGGGTACTTTGAGGAGGAAGTTGGTGATGATTCAGGTATAAGGAGTGAAATCATGAGTTTCACGTTGTGTGATGAGTTTTCGGGCAAGCCGAATAGAGTTAATGAATCCGATAGAGATGTCCCTGCTATCGTGAGATATAACGATAGTAAAGGTTTTAGATTAGCATAGCAAGAGAAACTCAGATGAGAATGTGCTTGAAATATGTTTTCAGTGTGGAGAAAAGAATAGATTAATGTATTGAGATATGATTCGAGTTCTATGTATATTCACGCATGAACCAATAAAGAGAATAAATTTCTGTGTGTTCGTGAGTAGAGAGCATGATACAAAGATATGCTCATGGAAATGTTCAAACCATGATGGTTGAGTTGAAAGCTATAAAAGGAACTACTAATTGAAAGTTCTGGTACTGAGTTCAGTCTGAATTGAGAAAAAGAGTTGACAGGTTGGTGATCTAGAGACGATCGCTTTTGTGTCTGTGTTGTGGGTTAGATATTATGTATGGATCCATGGGAAAATCGATATGTATTTTTTGATTTTTAATGAGTGAGAGTATCATATGCTACAGAAGATTTTGAAAATGAAATAGTGGAGATGGCTTGAACTATTACAATGGCGAATATAGTTATTGTAATATTTCCCAGATAGTAGACATAGTACAGGTGTCTGAATGAAAGATCCATGTTAAGCAATGCAAGCTAGTTACTCGGTTGATCTTAGTTGGTAATATTCTTGTTACAGCAAGGTTAATGACTAGAGTGAGTCTTCCTTTCAGAACAAGGGTTCAGAAATGAGACAGTAAATGATATTTTAAATAAGCTCTGAATGAGTTTATTGAGATGATAAAATACAGGTTGTATATGTTTTCTGTTGTTAATGATTTCTCGAGATAGAAAGGGAATAATGATGAATCCAGAACTTATACAAAAGTTTTGGTATGAGATTTAGTAGTAGAATATCCACTAATGCAAGAATAAGGAAATGCAGTTATGTGCATAAATGTTTTTACAATAGAGTGCATTTCACGACATGATTGAGTTTATGGTCAGAGGTAGTGACCACTAAAAGCTGAGTTTCCAAAACGTACAAGTCAAGATTTCTATTGCCGGTGAATGCTTTAATGAGAAAGTGTGATGAAACCTTATAGATTTCAGATTTGATTTGACAAATTCCCAAGAAGGGGAATGTCATTCAAATTGTAGTGAATCAGCCAATAAATATCCGAATGATCATTCGGACATGTACAGAGTTCCCAATTGGTGGATTACTAGATATAGTATATGCCCCAGAGGAAGAATAACCTAGGTCTCAAATTACATTTCGACCTCATGTATCACAGCTTAAGAGTTATTGGCAAGAGAAACTTGAGGATAAGTGGATTCACGATTTTGAAGAGTTTATGGAAACGTTTTGAGAATGATAATAGCAGCTCCACCTGATAAGATTTTCGAGGACAAAAATCCCTAATGGGAGAATTGTAACAGCCCGATTTAGGGGCTAGTCAGAATAGTGATCTCGGAATCACTAATTCGAGGTTAGAGAAAATTATTTTCATGTTATGTTATGTTTTATAACATGTTTATAAGGATGCATGGAAATTTTGGTGCTTTAATTTTAGCAATTTCAAGTTTAATCGCTAAAAAGGACTAAATCGCATAAAGTGCAAAAGTTCTATTTTATTTGCTAGAGGTGCCAAATAGTTATGGAGCATAATGTGGGGGTCTTTAATGGGCAAATAGGCCAACTTTAAAGTGATGGCCGGCCAAGAAGAAAATAAAAGGTTGAAAAGTCAAAATTTGGTATGGGTTGGTACATGGTGACATAAGCAAAGGTTAATTAAAATATTAAGTGGTCATCTTCCTTCCCCATTTTTCCTTTCTCTGCCGAATTGAAGAAAGAAAACCCCCATGGAAGCTGAAATTTTCAGCCACTTCTCATCCCCTCAAGTAAGTGATATTGCTAGCTTCTCTTAATAAAATTTGTACTTTTGGAACCCTTGTGGCATGGGCTAGCTATTTGGGGGGACTATTTTGAAGAAGGGTGAAGGGTTGATGGTTTTTCCATGAGGGAAAAAGTCTTGGTTGCTGAATTTTTATGAAAGAAAATGAATCATAGTTGTTTGATAAACAACTTTTGTGAAAGGATTTTCATGAAAAATACCTAAAATGGTTTAAGATGCAAATGTTGTAATTTGTTCATTAAGGCTTGAAATAGATGGAATTATGGATAGTTGTAAGAGGATTAAATGTTCATCTAGGCTTGTTTATCGAGAAAATGTGATAAAAATTTATTTACGAGCCTAGGGGCAAAATCGTAATTTTGCCAAAGTGTAGGGGCAAAATAGTCATTTTTGCCTAAAGTGTAGATTATAATGTTTTATGATTTATAAGTGATTAAATAAGTAAATTTCATTGTTCTAGATCAAGGAAAATGAGTTTCGGACCTAGAACGGATGAAAAGAGAAATGTGGACAAAAAGCCCTTTCTACTTTTCGACATCGAGGTAAGTTCATGTGCAAACATTGTAATTACGTACGAGTTAATTTAACGCTCCAATGTGGTATGGAATGTATATTTACCATATGAATGCATGAAATATCTTTTGATGAAATTGTCAACAGAATTAAAATGTGTATAGCATGATATGATAATGGTTAAAGTCTCGAGTAAGACCATATGGGAATATGACCTCGGCGTAAGAGTTCGTATAAGACCATGTCAGGGACATGGCATCGACATGTCGAATGTATGTGGTTGTACCACGAGAAGCACAAGTATGTGTTAAAATTGAATGGAGTTGAATTCAATATATGATGAACTCCTAGTGGGATATGTGTAATTAATGCACCTTAGTTGCATGAGATAGATTTACGGATGCATTGTGTGAATGCGAACGAGTATCATAGAAAGTTAAGTAAGAATGATAGTGAGTGAGGATGTTTACGGATGAATGTTTGAATTAGAGAAAATGTATGTGGATAAGTATTTGCGAATGTATAATATCGGTGGGTTGTGTGCGTTACCACCTGATAAATTAGTAATTGATGGGCTGTGTGCGATACCATAAACTATGTTATTATCGGTGGGCTGTGTGCATTACCACCTGATAAATTAGTAATCGATGGGCTGTGCGTGATACCATCGCTTATAAATGATTTGTGAGATAAGTGCGAAATCACCATAAGTATTAATGAATGGTGGGCTTTGTGCGATACCACCCCATAAGAGATTCAATGGTGGGCTAAGTGCGTAACCACCGAGAGATTTGTAGTATGAGTGTCTCATTGAAAATGCTTGATGTGTTGCTTTATATATGATCTTGTGGTGATCAGTGCAGGATTGTGTACTAATTAAACGAGCAATTGGCTTGTGGCATGATAAGAATGTGGTAAGAGATAGAATGAGTAAACTTCAAGAGGGGTTGAGTAAGTAGCCATAAGTTAAGGGAAAAACTTAGTACAATACTTGTGGTTATCTTTATTCAGTGAATATCAGTATTTGTTAGTTTATGCAGATGAAATTACTAAGCTTTATTGCTTTCTCCTTTCCTTTTTCCATCTCTTATAGGATATTTTATCTAGCTCGGGTTAGAGGCCGTCGAAGATGTTTGCACACTATCGGATAGACGTTTGGTATGATGTTTCAAGTTCCTATGAGTCATGGCATGTATAGGGGCTAGACAAGTTAGGAATTTTGTTGTAAATGGCTAGGATGTGTTAGCCTATAGTTGAATAATCTATTTTGTATAATGCCATAGTAGTTGGCTGTTATTTTATATGAAAAAGATGTAGTTATCCATGTGAAATTGTGATTTGTTTTAAGTTAATTATGGATGTGTTTGATGAGTGCATGATGGGTATGTTGTAGGGGTGAGAAGAGCTTAGCATATAGCTTTGTTCTTGTCCATATGGATAGACACACGGGCGTGTGTCTAGACCATGTGTGACACACGATCAACCCACGGGCGTGTGTCTTGGCCGTGTGTCCCCTGCAAGTTGATCATTTTAAGTCAAGATAGACCACGGGCTAGTCACACGGGCGTGTGACTAAGCTTTGAGGCCGTGTGGGTAAAGTTAGTGCTCACCACGGTTGGGAGGCACGGGCATGTGCCTTAGCCGTGTGGCATGGCAGAATGCTTGGGTTTTCAGACACGGGTTGAAGGCATGGGCGTGTGTGTCTACACATGGGCGTGTCTCATTCTACACGAGCGTGTGAGCCCTGTATAAAAGAGAAAATTTTTAAGATTCGAAAAAGTTTCGATATAGTCTTAAGAGCTCTTAAGGGTATGAGCGAGGCCTCGTAAGTCAAGAATGAGGTTGATAAGGTGACTTAAGAGAGTAGTCATGATGATCCTAAGTGGTGATCATGAGGTTTTATTACGGTGACGCCTCGGGCCCAGTTCCGGCGTAGAACCCGAGTAAGGGGTGTTACAACATATTTTTAATATACATCAAGATTGAAATATACAAATATTTCTTGCATAATATTCGCTATTCATATGGTCATAGCCGAATGTAACATAGGTAATAATGTACTTTCATAACATGCTTTAAACATTAACTTACATATCACTAATCCATATAAGTAAATTCACATAAAAGGCATTTTTAAGCAAATAGCAAAGTTACTATTCATTTGGTCACAAAATATAAAAGCCCAATATGCACATGTTTATAAACATTTTACCAAAACGAATTATCTAATGCCAAAACCAATATACATATATGTCAAAACCTTGCTTATCCGAATCTAGGGTACACCAAATTTTATACCAATGGCCGAAAACATCCATACATATCAATAATCACATCTCTTATAATTAACATAGCCAAATTTTAATGTTTGATGCATATCTTACCATAACCTAAACATATAAATCAATCTTCATACATATACATATACATGTTATGTTCGAATATACACAACCCAAAGACATAACCTACATTGCTATTCATACCAATCATGTAAGTGTACCTACTTTATCCTACAAATACCATGACCGAATATTCACAATTATGATTAACTCGATTCATTTAATTCTCATATCCAAATACCAAACATAACACATTAAGATATATACACCAAAATAAGTTAATACCATAGCCGAATCTATATAAAACCATGATACCATAATTTAGCCATTTTCGCATGGCATTTTGCATATACACACCATTCAAAATCAACTCAAAAATGACATAGCCTATACATGCCATAATTTTCAAAAGAAGTGCAACTTATAAGGTACCAAAGTTAGTTTATAGTGTGATAGACTTGACGATGATCCCCGAGCTCTAAACCGGGCTTCAAAACCTAATAAACAACACAACAACCACATAGAGTAAGCTATCATAGCTTAGTAAGTTATAATCAATTACAAAACCATGTATTAAACATTATAATAGTCAACTCACACATTTTATAACCCATAATGACGAATACTCAAACATTTCATATTAAGTTTCACATTGAACTATAAACCATTTTCTCATCTCAAAACAAATTTATAAGCAAACAAATACATCACATTTCATTAATTTCATATGCAAATTTTACTTACCGAATTTGTACTTAATTTTCAAACCATCATGAATCACATACCTGATCATTTTATTTTTGTTTAACACATTTCACTATTCGATATTCTTAGAGGATCTGCAAACCCGCACACTCGATGCCAAACCATGTAACGTATCGCACACTTAGTACCGTCACCTTAACATATCGCACACATAGTGCCAAATATTTGTAATGTATCGCACACTTAGTGCTATTACATTAATATTCCACACACTTAGTGCCAAATGACCGATTTCGCACACATAGTGCTCGGTGTTTAGATTCGCACACTTAGTGCTTTACTTGAACCAATTAATTCACTTCAGTAACCACATATTTACAATCAATTTAGCTTATTACATCTATATTTCAACATCACATTCGGCTATACTAAATATATACAAATATACATCACATTCGGCCAAATTCATCTCTTAAATCAATATCTCACATAGCTATATCACTAACATAAACGTATACTTCACATTCAACTAAATTCGTCTCCTAACCAATATTTTCATTCGGCATTATCATATTGTACATATTTACCTCTATTAAATACATGTACATCATTATAGGTAAAAATTCAATTCAACCCAATTGCTTAAAAACTTACCTCGAATATCGACGGACTTTGTTTTTCGACTATTCAATTAACTTCTCCTTTCCCCGATCCAATCCCGATCCTTTTTATTCTTGATATAAATCAATTTCAAATTAATATCATTCAACATATTTTCATTCAATTTAGTCCAAAAACACAAAATCGGGCAAATTATAACTTTACCCTTGACATTTTACACTTTTTGCAATTTAGTCCCCATTGCACAAAACACAAAATACTCAAAATTTAACCACACTTCTTTAGGACCGAATCTTCATCATCTTACTACAAGTTCATACAATTCATTTATTTCGCAATTTGACCCACACAATTTTCAAATTTCACAATTTAGTCCTATTTAACATTTCTACCAAAAACGTCTTAATTAAACTTAACAATCCAACATCCTATATTTATTTTCCATCACTAAACATCAATTTCATCAAGCTATCAACAATGGCATTTCATGAAATCATCATCAAATTCGAAAATTCCAACTTGGGCTATCTAGTACTCAAAGCAACGATTTCAAAAACGTAAAAATGATCAAAAACCGAACTCAAATTCATACCTTAATTGATCTTGCAAAGGCCGAAAGTTTCAAAGCTCAAGCTCTTTCTTTTCTTCTCTAGTTTCGGCAATGGTGAAAATAAAATGATAGAAATGATGTTCATCCACTTAGTTATGTTTTATTATTATTAAAACATTATAATTTATCAAATTTACCAAAATTCAATTAATAAAATAATTTAATAACTCATTTACTATTACACGCAAATCATGACCGGCCACTATGTCCATTCTATGGTCAAATTGCTACTTTAAACCTCCAATTTATAAAGACATCATCAATTCAGTACTTACACATTTAACCACCAAATTTTCTTTTTTACGCGATTAAGCCCTTTTTAACAATTAAGCACTAAAACGATCAAATTTTAATACGAAATTTTCACACACACCAATTCACACATAATGAGCATAGAAAATAATATTAAAATATTTTTCCAACTCAGATTCGTGGTCCAAAAACCACCGTTCTGATTAGGGTCAAAATCGGGCTGTTACAACTCTCCCCCTTAAGGATTTTCATCCTCGAAAATCTTACCGGTGAATAGGTTAGGATAACGTTCTTTCATTGAATCCTCAAGCTCCCAAGTTGCTTCCTCGACCCCGTGCTTATGCCACAGTACTTTCACCAACGAAATTTTCTTATTACACAACTCTTTCACTTCGTGAGCCAAAATACGAACCGGTTCTTCCTCATAGGTGAAATCAGACTAAATCTCGATTTCTAACAGACTAATCACATGAGAAGGATCGGATCTATATCGTCGAAGCATCGAAACATGGAAAACATTGTGGATCATTTCTAACTCAGGTGGCAACATCAACCTGTATGCAACCGGCCCAATATGCTCAATAATCTCGTACGGCCCAATAAATCTCGGACTCAGCTTGCCCTTGCGACCAAATCTAAGTATTTTCTTCTACGGCGAGACTTTCAAAAATACTCGGTCACCAATCTAAAACTCTATGTCTTTACGTTTCAAATCCGTATATGATTTCTGCCGATTTGACGCTGCTTTCAAACTTTCGCGGATCACTTTTACTTTCTGTTCAGTCTCTTCAATTAGATCAACCCCGTGTATCTTGCTTTCACTTAGCTCAGTCCAATACAAAGGTGTACGACATTTACGACCGTACAAAGCTTCGTAAGGTGCCATTTTGATACTCGATTGAAAACTATTATTGTACGCAAATTCAATCAAAGATAAGTATCGTTCCCACATACCCTCAAACTCGAGAACACAACATCTCAACATATCCTCAAGTATTTGAATGATTCTCTCGGATTGACCATCCGTTTGAGGGTGGAAAGCAGTGCTAAAATGCAATTTAGTACCTAATGCATCTTGTAGTTTCTTCCAAAACCGTGATGTAAACCTCGCATCTCTATCCGAAACAATAGAAATAGGTACTCCATGTAATCGTACGATTTGAGAAATATACAATCCAGCTAGCTTATCGAGCGAGTAATCTATACGGATCGGAATAAAGTGAGCCGACTTAGTCAATCTATCAACAATAACCCAGATTTCATCTTTCTTGCTCGGTGTCAATGGTAACCCAGATACGAAATCCATCGTGACTCGATCCCATTTCCATTCGAGTATCATAATCGACTGAAGTAATCCCGATGGCACTTGATGCTCGGCTTTTACTTGCTGACATATCAAACATTTCAACACGAAATCTGAAATATCTCGTTTCATACTGTGCCACCAGTAGTGCTATTTCAAATCATTATACATCTTCGTGCTACCCGGGTGAACAAACAATCTACTATTATGACCTTCATTACAAATCATTAGAATCAACTCAGGATCCTTTGGTACACATATTTGGTTTCTAAACCGCAAACATCCCTCAGCATCAATTTGAAATTTCGAGTCAGCATTCGAACCACAATGATTCCTTTTTGCTATCAAACTATCATCACCCCTTTGAGCTTCACAAATCTATTGAACAAATAACGATCTTACTTGCAATTCTGCTATAATTGCACCATTGTCAGTCATTGCCATATCTGCGTTCATCGCGCATAAAGCAGACAGTGATTTTCGGCTTAATGCATCGGCAACCACATTAGCCTTCCCCGGGTGATAATCAATCACAATCTCGTAGTCTTTTAATAATTCCAACCACCGTCGTTGTCTCAGATTCAGATCCTTCTGAGTCATTAAGTACTTTAAACTTTTGTGATCTGAATAAACATGACATTTTTTACCAAACAGATAGTGGCGCCATATCTTCAGAGCAAAAACTATAGCGGCTAATTTGAGATCGTGCGTCGGATAATTCCTTTCATGTGGTCTTAATTGTCTCGAGGCTAGGCTACAACCTTACCCTCCTGCATCAATACACATCCCAAACCATTCAAGGATGCATCACTGAAGATAACGAACTCTTTACTCGACTCTGACTGAACTAGCACTGGAGCTTCAGTCAACAAAGTTTTCAGCCGATCAAAACTCTTCTAGCACTCCTCCGTCAACTCGAATTTAACATCTTTTTGAAGTAGCTTTGTCATCGGAGTTGCAATCATTGAGAAACCTTTCACGAAGCGTCTATAATAACCGGCAAGTCCCAAAAAGCTCTGAACTTCAGTAATATTCCGCGGAGGTCTTCAATCAAGTATAGCTGAAATCTTACTCGGATCAACCCGAATACCTGATGCTGAAACAACATGCCCCAAAAAGCTAACTTCGCGTAACCAGAACTCACATTTACTAAATTTTACGTACAGCTGCTTATCACGCAAAATCTGTAACACAAGTCTCAAGTGTTCGGCATGCTCGGTTTCATTGCGCGAATAGATCAGAATGTCATCCATAAACACAACTACAAACTGATCCAAATACTGTCTGAATACCCGATTCATCAAATCCATGAAAATAGCAGGGGCGTTAGTGAGTCCGAACGGCATCACCAAAAACTCGTAATGGCTGTATCTCATCCGGAAGCGCTTTGGCACATCGTAATCTCGACTCGCAATCGATAATAACCCGATCTCAAATCTATCTTTGAAAACACTGAACCCCTTTCACCGATCGAATAGATCATCAATGCGCGGCAACGGGTATTTATTCTTTATGGTAACTTTATTAAGCTGTCGATAATCGATGCACATCCTCAAAGTTCTGTCTTTCTTCTTCACAAATAACACTGGCGCACCCCAGGGAGAAAAACTCGATCGAGCGAAACCTCTATCTGTCAACTCTTGCAACTGGGCTTTCAACTCTTTTAATTTAGTCGGTGCCATTCTATACAGAGCTATCGAGATCGGGGTCGTCCCTGGTACTAATTCAATACCAAACTCTACCTCTCGAACAGGTGGTAATCCCGGTAATTCTTCTAGAAACACATCCGAATACTCACATACAACAGGTACAGATTCAATCTTCTTTTCGATCACTTTATTTTCAATCACATAAGCAAGGTAAGCTTCGCAACCCTTTCTCATATACTTTCGAGCTAACATCGAAGATATCACTGCTGGTAGCCCATTTAAATCTGCAGATTCAATCCGAATTATCTCATTATTCTGGCACCGCAGATCAATAGTCTTTCATCTGCAATTCACTACGGCATCGTGCACAGTTAACCAATCCATACCGAGGATGATATCAAACTCATCAAATGGTTGTGACATCAAATCAGCCAGAAAACATGAATCTCGAATCATCAAAGGGAAAATCTTGCACATCTTATCAACTAGCACACACCGGCCTAGGGGGTTCGAAACTCGAATCACAAATTCAGTAGACTCAACAGGTAAAGTCTTACTGAATACTAATGTTTCACACAAATAGGAATGAGTTGAACCGGGGTCAATCAGAGCAATTACAATAGTATTAAAGAGAGTAAATATACCAGTGATGACATCTGGAGATGAAGCCTCCTCTCGGGCACAAATGGCATAGGCTCTAGATGGCACACGAGCCTCTGATCGAATAGTTGTATCTGAAGTCCCCCTCTGAGTGCCACTCCTACCTCCCGCATTTCGGGGTGGTCTACCTCTAGCTACAGTACCGCTCGGTCTTGCACTCTGAGCATTATCCTTCTCAGCTAACTTCGGGCAATCCCGAATGAAGTGATCCTGCGAACCACACTTGTAGCAAGCTCGGTTGTTCGACTTGCCCCAACATTCACCAAAATGTCGCCTACCACACTGTTGACACTTGGGTTTATTCGGTTGAGTATTGCCAACACTAGCAATCGAGGTAGCTCGTGAACTCACTGGTAGTTGCTCTCGTATGAAAATCCCAGCATTAGTCTTAGATCAGCTACTTTCATTTCGGAACTTCTTTGATGCCATCTGAGAAGTTTTACTTACTGATCTCTTGTGAAAATCTCTAGCTTCGAATTCAGTTTTTCTTTTCTCTTTTCTGAGGTCTTCGGCCTTGCAAGCTCGTTCGACAGGTACTACGAACTCTTTTATTTTAAGTATGTCGACAAGCAATTTTATGTCTTCATTCAGTCCTTCCTCAAATCTTTTACACATAGCATCCTCGGTTGCGACACACTCTCGGGCATATCGGTGAGTCTCACAAACTCACGCTCATAATCGAATCACGGTCATACGACCTATTTTAACTCAAGAAATTCTTTGCGTTTCTGATCAATGAATCGCTGACTGATATACTTTTTGTGAAACTCCGTCTGAAAGAAATCCCAAGTAACCCTTTCCTTCGAAACAACCGAAACCAAAGTATTCCACCAATAGTATGTAGAATCCCGTAATAAAGATATAGCACACTTCAAGCACTCTTCGGGTGTACAAGATAGTTCATCAAAGACACGACGAATAATATTATCGAGCCAAAATTCAGCCCGCCAAAGATCATCGATGAGTCATGGCCCTAAACTCTTCACTCGTATTTTCTCGATTTTATCAACATGAGGCTTATTTAATCTCTCGGGATTAATGATCGAAGGTACCACAGGCACTACAGGTGGATTATTCGAATTTAGGGGTTGTTGAACAGTCAGATTGGTCTGGATATATTGGTTAAACAAATCATTCATTATACTAAAGAAGGCTTGCTTAGCCCCCTCATCTTGATTACTCGTAGCTGGTCGAGATTCAACCGGCGCGGTCCCTTGCGCGGGAGCAGGCGCCACACTCTCGACATCATCAGCTACAACCCGCTCGGGATCAGGAACCATTTACTTTTTAAAAAGAGAAAACATGTTTCATTGTCAGAAGTCATCACACTATCATAATAAGGATATTTATGGCATGTATAGCTAGACTCACACCCGCTATGTTAGTCCGAGAACCGACTAAACCCCTATATCCGTCACCGAATTAGGGTTACGAGGTATTACCGATCTAAACTCAACCCGGAATAGGCATTAATGTACATATATTATACTTCTTTAGTACAAGTTTGAATCAAATGAACTTTCAGCACATAATTATTAAAAGCCTAATTCTTTGTCAGACCTACTTCAATCATATCATATTTCATCAAAGATGAACAAACTTCATTAATAATCATATCATACACACTTGCACATAATTACATGTAAAACTTATACCTATCATTTGTTCTATCAAAAGTAGAAACCAACTAACATGCATCACAACTAAACTACATATTTTTAATATACATCAATATTGAAATATACAAATATTTCATGCATAGTATTTGCTATTCATATGGTCATAGCCGAATGTAACATAGGTAATAATGTACTTTCATAACATGCTTTAAACATTAACTTACATATCACTAATCCATATAAGTAAATTCACATAAAAGGCATTTTTAAGCAAATAACAAAGTTACTATTCATTTGGTCACAAAATATAAAAGCCCAATATGCACATGTTTATAAACATTTTACCAAAACGAATTATCTAATGCCAAAACCAATATACATATATGTCAAAACCTTGCTTATCCGAATCTAGGGTACACCAAATTTTATACCAATGGCCGAAAACATCCATTCATATCCATAATCACATCTCTTATAATTAACATAGCCAAATTTTAAAGTTTGATACATATCTTACCATAACCTAAACATATAAATCAATCTTCATACATATACATATACATGTTATGTTCGAATATACACAACCCAAAGACATAACCTACATTGCCATTCATACCAATCATGTAAGTATACCTACTTTATCCTACAAATACCATGACCGAATATTCACAATTATGATTAACTCGATTCATTTAATTCTCATATCCAAATACCAAACATAATGTAACACCCAAACCCGGTCAATATGTTACGACCGAATCTGGTATGTTACAAGAAAGGTAGTTTTGAAATTTTCAACAAAACATCGTAATTTGGAAAACATTTCGTTTAGTGATTCAATCTTAAAGATAATTTAAAATTTTGGTTGAAGATTTTCTTACCAACTTCTATTTAAAAGTGAACTAAAAAGGTCGTAAACAGTTTTTTTTCACGAAGGCCGAAATTAGGAAATTCCATAAACGTGACATTTGAAATTGATGTTGAGGTTTTAAGAAAATCTCCAGATCATTTAGCTTAAACCTTTAATCGCTTTTCATCTTTTGTTAATACTTTAAAAATATGATTGTTTATATTTTTATTTTAGTAAACTCCTTATTTGATGATTCATAAGATATGCAATAACTAATTTAAAGCAAAAACCCAAATTAAAGTTATGGAGGCCTTATTACATTGCAAAAACCCATAAATAAAAAAAAAGTAAGTTTAAATAAGAACCAAAAGTTTACGAGAAAGTAATGCATGGCCACCTCAAGCCCACCTCAGCTCCAAATTTGTAACTAGGGGTTACCTGCAAAATTAAGCAGAGGGGTGAGTCACCGAGACTCAGTGTGTAATTCCCCTTATAACGCAATTGGGGTTTAAGCCCACGGATTCACATTGGGCCTTAGCCCTCACAATATAGCATATTAAAAATGTATGCAATGGAGCCCAGCCCAACCTAGTTTTCCATCCTCTAGGTCACCTGAATCAGCCAAACACCCGTGGCATCAAGCCACTGTGGTTCCAAACCACTGTGGTCCCAGACCACTTGTGACAGAGTCACAGAATATATAAACGTAAGGCCAACCCACTATAGTCCCAGACCACTGTGACAATCTCTGATAAGTATATGTGGGGCCAACCCACTGTGGTACCAAACCACTGAGATAAGTCACTGATAAATATATATATACGTGGTTCCAAACCACTGTGGTCCCAGACTACTATGAAAGACGTCACTAAATCACACTTCCCCCTGTCAATCATATCCCAAAGCCCATGCAACATATTATCATATTGAGATGAATGCAAACATACTTGCCATGTACAACAGACAATTAATTCATACATACATATCTTCGAAAGTAAAATCATAGTGGTACTTACCCAGTGTCTCTAACCTTACCCACAAGGGTATCTCGACTATCTATACAGTCGTTTCGGCTTTCAGCCAACACAGTTACTAACGCAAATAATAAAGAAAAGTGTGAGCGTTACACACCTGATTATGCGTAAAACTATACACTCTAGATCGCCGACACTCTCACTAGAAGAAACAACCGCGATTTGTCTATCCAAAGCAGAAGTCAGCTCCCTACCACAACCCGGTGGAATGTCTCGAACCGCCGACACAACACGTCGTTTAAACTTAGGAGCAGAGACTACGGGTCAACTCCCCTCCTTAGATTAACTGGCACTTGCATCCATGAAGAGCCTTGATCAGTACTCCAAGAGAAACGTTTGGTTGGCTAACCAAAAGATTTGATTAAGGCAGAGTGAAATGGAAGAGAGTCTAATCGTATAAGACTAAAGAAAACTCCTTACCTTAAGGAAAACGAGGAATTGCACCACCACGAATTTGGTTGTAGTATGCTCGGCTTATCTAACGACAATCTATCACGAATCATAGGAAAAGTAAGATCACAATGTGATGAAGTAACTAGATACGAGGGATAAAAATCACATTCGGTTTAACGATAAGAAGATGAGTGTTTGGCTTCTTTAGGAGAAGTAACAGAAATGGAAAGATTAATAAAAAGAAGAGAACATTACCTTGAATAGGGAGAGGCCGAATGGAACCCAAGGCAAATCGGCTCTGGCTTGAATAATAGAAGAAATCAAAAATTGACTATGATAGACACACAAGTAAGGAGTCGGTTTAGAAAGGGGTAACAAGAAAGACTCGATTTTTGATGATGGAAACCACTTGCAATAGATGAACAAGAAGAATTCGGCCTAAGGAAATTAAATGAAAAGACAGTAAAAGGAGAGCAGGTTTCGGCTAGAAGAATAGAACAAATAGGAGAAAAATGAAAAAGAAAGGCAAGTGGGTAACCTGAGGTTCGGCCATGGAGAAAAAGAGTGTAGAAGAGGAAGTGAATAGAAATAAAAAGAGAGAGATGATCTCGATGAGGTAAGGTTCGGTTATGGTGATAATCGAAAGAGAATGGTAAGAGGGTGATTCGGCAAGGAGTGGCTTCAAGAGAATTCAGCTTGTGAAGAATTGGAGAAAGGGATGATGAAAATGACCAAAAAGAAATCCCGAAAGCACTTAAGAAGGAAATGTAAAAAGAAGTAAAAGAACCAAGATGCACTTATGGACTTTTCGGCACTTACAAAGAATAGGCAAACCCGAAATGGAATCAAAAGAGCTCTCTCTCACATTCGGCACACACTCACCTCCTATGACCGAAAATACCAAAATGGGAAAAGCCTAAGACTAATGAGAATTTCGGCACACACCTCTAGCAACTAAACCAAAATTCTCCCCTCCAAGATCCCCACATTCGGCCAACAACTCCACCACCCACCAAATCCCTTGATTTGCTCCACCAAATACTCCCCATCACTCTTTCAAATTGGTTTGACCAATTCAAAGTCCATCCATTTAAACTTGTTGACTCATTCAAACACCACCTTTGAAGAGTCCCAGCCGAAACCACCACTACTCCACCTTGGCACAAAAATAAAGCTCCATAATGAGGCTTATGGGATTCGAACTCCTCCCCTTCTGCTCCTACAAGTGACGCCACCTCCACTTTGACACAAGCTCCTTTTGTGTCATCAAGCACGCACAAATAACCTTAAAGCCTGCTCCTACTAGCTCTCCCCCCTTAGATGCCAAAAAAGAAAAAATTCACCAAGGCTCTGGCTTGAACCCGGGCCTCCCCAGGACCCCCAAGCACACCTAAATAACAAGCAGCACACGCCAAGCACACAAAAAAGCATAAAATGCAGAACCCCTAATTCTAGGATGTTACAGTTCTACCCCCTTAAAGAAATTTTGGCCTCAAAATTTACTTGACCAAAAGAGGTGAGGGTATTGCTGTCGCATCACATCCTCTGTCTCCCACGTGGCTTCCGCTGAACCGTGATTCCGCCATAAGACTTTAACCAACGGAACTGACTTCCTTCTCAACACTTTAACATCTCGATCTAAGATTAGAATTGGTTCTTCTTCAAAAGACAAATCAGGTCTTATTTTAATTTCCTCTACCGGCACTATGTGAGATGGATCCGAATGATAGTGTCTTAACATTGAAACATGAAATACATCATGTATCCGATTCAACTCCGGTGATAAATCAAGCTGATACGCTACTGGTCCCACACGTTTCAACACTCGATAAGGCCCGATGAATCTAGGGTTCAACTTGCCCTTTAGTCCAAACCTTAAAACCTTCTTCCAAGGTGAGACTTTCAGAAAAACTTGATCACCCACTGAGAACTCTATCTCCTTACGCTTCAGATCTGCATACGATTTCTACCCGTCGGAAGCTTCTTTCAACCGAGACCGAATCAACTTAACCTTTTCCTCCGTCTCTGAAACCAATTCTGGACCCAACAACTATCGCTCACCTAACTCTGTCCAACAGGTAGGAGTACGACACTTATGACCATATAACGCTTCATAGGGTGCCATCTGAATACTGGATTGATAGCTATTGTTGTATGCGAATTCTGCCAATGGTAAGAAATCCTCCCAACTACCCCTGAAGTCGATAACACAACCTCTCAACATATCTTCCAGAATCTGAATTACCCTCTCTGACTGACCATCAGTCTGTGGATGAAACGCCGTGCTAAAATCCAGTCTTGTACCCAACGCTTTATGTAATGCCTTCCAAAACCGCGATGTAAACCTAGGGTCTCTGTCTGATATGATAGATACTGGTACCCCATGTAACCTCACAATCTCTGCTACATACAGCTTGGTGAACTTCTGTAGTGAGTAATCAACACGAATCGGTATGAAGTGAGCGGACTTCGCCAACCGATCGACAATTACCCACACTGAATCTTTCGTAGTTGGCGTAAGAGGTAGCCCACTAACAAAATCCATTGCTATCCTCTCCCACTTCCAAAGTGGAATCTTCACTGGCTGTAGCAACCCTGAAGGCAACTGATGTTCCACCTTCACCTGCTGACACGTCAAGCACTTACTCACAAACTCGGTAACTTCTTTCTTCAGACCTGGCCACCAAAATTGTTCACGCAAATCTCGATACATCTTACTCCCACCGGGATGCATAGCGTATGGACTACTATGTGCCTCCTGCAGAATATTCTGTCTCAACTCGAAATCCTTTGGCATACAAACCTTTCCACAAAAACTCAATACCCCATCACTGTTCAAACTAGAATCTTCTGTCTCACCACCTTCTACTTGCTGAAATCTAGAACTTAACAATTCATCTGACAACTGCTTCTCTTTAATCTGACTTACCCATGAAGGCTTCACTTGAAGTTCGGCTAATAAACTTCCATCATGATACAAACTGAGATGAGCAAACATTACCCTCAAATCCGCTATTACCTTACGGCTCAATGCATCCACCACTATGTTAGCTTTACCCGGGTGATACTCGATCGAGCAATCGTAGTCTTTTAATAATTTAATCCACCTCCGCTACCTTAAATTCAACTCCTTCTGGGTAAGGAGATATTTCAGGCTCTTATGATCTGTGTAGATAATAGACTTCTCCCCATACAGGTAATGTCACTAAATCTTCAGAGCAAACACTACCGCAGCTAACTCCAGATCATGAGTGGGATAGTTCACTTCATGCGGTCTTAGTTGCCGAGACGCATACGCTACCACTTTCCCCTCTTGCATCAACACACAACCTAACCCTGTGTGCGACGCATCACAATAGATGACAAACTCATTCCTCCCACTCAGTCGAATCAACACCGTGCCTCCGTCAGAATCTTCTTCAACTTCTCAAAGCTTTCCTGCTGTTTATCTGTCCATACAAACGGTACCCCTTTTTGTAATAACTTGGTTAAAGGTACAACGATCAACGAGAATCCCTCAACAAACCTTCTGTAATACCCAGCTAACCCAAGGAAACTTCAAATTTTTGCTACAGACTTCGGTGGTTTCCAATCCAAAACAGCTTCAATCTTTGGGGGATCAACCCTAATCCCCTCGGCAGACACAACATGCCCCAGAAAAGTAACTTCCCTCAACCAAAATTCACACTTGCTGAATTTGGCATACAGTTGCTTCTCTCTCAAAATCTGCAGAATAATCTGAAGATGCAAATCATGTTCCTCTTCCGTCCTTGAATATACCAAGATATCATCTATGAACACGACGACAAATCGGTCCTGATAGGGTTGAAATACCCGGTTCATTATATCCATAAATGCGTCTGGTGCATTCGTCAACCCAAATGGCATCACTAAGAACTCATAGTGACCATAACGAGTTCGAAAAGCAGTCTTATGAATATCCACCTCCTTGACCTTAAGCTGATTGTACCCTAACCTCAAGTCTATCTTCGAGAAGACTGAAGCGCATCACAGCTGATCGAACAGGTCGTCAATTCTTGGCAACAGGTACTTGTTCTTAATCGTCAACTTGTTCAATTGCCTGTAGTCAATGCACATCCGCATCGACCCATCCTTTTTCTTGACAAATAACACCGGTGCTCTCCACGGAGACACACTTGGCCGAATAAAACCACGATCCAAAAATTCATGAATCTGAGCTTTAAGTTCTACTAGCTCCTTCGGCGCCATCCTATATGGGGCAACGGACACCGGAGCTATTCCTGGAAGAAGATCAATGCCAAACTCTACCTCGCGATCCGGAGGTAACCTTGGAAGTTCTTCTGGAAAAACATCCGAGAACTCTTTCACCGTTCTAACATCTCTTACAGACAATTCCTTGGCCTCCAAAGCACTAATGAAAGCTAAGAAAGCCTCACACCCTTTTCGTACCATCCTTTCACCTTTTTAATGCATAACCACATTGGGCAGGTAATTCCTTCTCTCACCTATTACCAACACCTCCTTATCCTCGAGAGTCTTCAAAATCATGCACTTAGCAGCACAATCCAAGTTTGCTCGATACTTAACTAGTCAGTCCATGCCTAAAATCAAATCAAACTCGCCGAACGGCAATTCCATCAAGTCAACCGAGAAAACAACCCATTGTACTTCTAAAGGCACACTCCTAAATAGTTTGTTTACCACTACAGATTGTCCTAAAGGGCTAATCACAATCATTTTCTCTAGAAGCAACCTCAGATTCTATATTCAAAGTTCCAGACATAGTACCAGCAACATATGAATGTGTAGACCCAATATCTATCAGTGCTGTAAAGGGCAAACCAAAAATAAGGAACGTAATGATTATGACGTCCGTGCATCGCCATCCTCTCGGCGTCTAGTCAGATAAACCAATCCAGCCGCCTTGCATCCAGATTCCCAAAGACTCTCGCCCGGTGCTCCACGCCCGACCAAAACCATTTCCTCCTCCGCCGGGATTCCACAACCTCTCGGTGGTTGCCGCCCACCTCTTCCGCATCAGTACATATCCCCGACCCATCGGCCGTGCCCCTCGCTCGGCTCTTGTGGGATGATCCCTTACTGAATGATCTACAGATCCACACCAGTAACATCCTTTACTTCTTGCCCAACACTCCCCCGAATGATAATTCCCACATCTAGCACATAGTTGAGACCTACCAACAGTAACAGGCTTCACAACTCGACCCGGCCCATCAAACTTAGGCCTCTTTTGGAAACTCCCAGCAGATCCTGACGACCCAAAATTCCTTTTATTCCTACCCCTATCCTTATCCCGATTCTGCCTCTCAGACCGCTTGACCTCTTTAGCTATCTTAGCCTTCTCAACTAGAGTAGCAAACTCTCTTTCCCGCTGCAGAGCTATCAGTACTCGTAACTCGTCTCTCAGACCATCCTCAAATCGAGCACAACGCTCGTGATCTGTTGCAACGATACTCCGGGCCTCATATTCAGCCACTGACTTATTCCTCTGAACCAAGTTTAAAAATGCCCTACTCTGAGCGTCCACGTAACTTGTCTCAACATACTTTCCTTGGAATGCTGACTTAAAGAAGTCCCAGGTAATACGGTCCGCTGACGTACCATCTCTTATCGTGAGCCACAATTGGTATGCCTCATCTCGAAGGAGGGACACTACTCCTTTCAACTCTTCCTCCACAGTACAATCAAGATCGTCCATGATTCGTTTAACCACTTCCAGCCAGTACTCAGCTATGTTATGAGCCACACCAGAAATGCCCCTAAATATCTCAGCCCCATTAGCTCGGAGTCGCTCAGAAATAGATTTTTGAGCTACTGATCCCGTGCTTGCTCCAGGAACCCACTTCAAAACATGCAACATAGCTTGAGACACATCATCGTCTCCACCAGTTTGGTCCTGAAATCTCGCTCCCGCAATTGGTGATGCTGGCACTTCACCTTTCGGCCCATGCCCTGATTTCGAGGGTTCAGCCTCAACAACTCGGCCTCTACCACGGCCGCGCATACCACGTCCACGTCCTCTAGTGCTCATGATTACGAATTTGACTTAATCTGATTACAATTTTATGAGTTAGCATTTCTTTCACTGTTTATTATCGGACAGTCTTATAGAAATAGCATTAGAAGTAGTTTTCGCAAAAACATATTTCTAAAGGTCTCAGCTTCTAAAGTTGAATTTCTTAGAACTATCTATCATATTAAAAAATTTTCATAAGAATTCAAACAATAATCAGAAAACTTACAGTGTGGATTGGTGCCGGAGACTCGGGTGCCATACTTCAAGAAAACATGTATTTTTCTAAACCATATTCCAAACCAAGTTTTGAAAACATTTTTAAACCCCAAACCCACAGTCGAGTTTTGCAACCTAGGCTCTGATACCATAATTGTAACACCCAAACCCGGTCAATACGTTACGACCAAATCTGGTATGTTACAAGAAAGGTAGTTTTGAAATTTTCAACAGAACATCGTAATTTGGAAAACTTTTCGTTTAGTGATTCAATCTTAAATATAATTTAAAATTTTGGTTGAAGATTTTCTTACCAACTTCTATTTAAAAGTGAACTAAAAAGGTCGTAAATAATTTTGTTTCATGAAGGCCGAAATCAGGAAATTCCATAAACGTGACATTTGAAATTGATGTTGAGGTTTTAAGAAAATCTCCAGATCATTTAGCTTAAACCTTTAATCACTTGTCATCTTTTGTTAATATTTTAAAAATATGATTGTTTATATTTTTATTTTAGGAAACTTCTTATTTGACGATTCATAAGATATGTAATAACCAATTTAAAGCAAAAACCCAAATTAAAGTTATGGAGGCCTTATTACATTGCAAAAACCCATAAATAAAAAAAGTAAGTTTAAATAAGAACCAAAAGTTTACGAGAAAGTAATGCATGGCCACCTCAAGCCCACCTTGGATCCAAATCTGCAACTAGGGGTTACCTGTAAAATTAAGCAAAGGGGTGAGTCACTGAGACTCAGTGTGTAATTCCCCTTATAACGCAATCGAGCTTTAAGCCCACGGATGAACATTGGGCCTTAACCCTCACAATATAGCATATTAAAAATGTATGCAATGCAAATTTCACCCAACCTAGTTTTCCATCCTCTAGGTCACCTGAATCGCCTAAACACCCGTGGCATCAAGCCACTATGGTTCCAAGCCACTGTGGTCCCAGACCACTTGTGACAGAGTCACATAATATATAAACGTGGGGCCAACCCACTTGTGGTCCTGCACCACTGTGAATAATCTCTCGATAAGTATATGTGGGGCCAACCCACTGTGGTACCAAACCACCGAGATAAGTCACCGATAAATATATGTATATGTGGTTCCAAACCACTGTGGTCCCACCACCACTGTGATGTACATCACTAAATCACACTTCCCCGCACAATCATATCCCAAAGCCCATGCAACATATTATCATATTGAGATGAATGCAAACATACTTGCCATGTACAATGCATACAATTAATTCATACATACATATCTTCGAAAGTAAAATCATAGTGGTACTTACCCGGTGTCTCCAACCTTACCCACGAGGGTATCTCGACTATCTATACAGTCGTTTCGGCTTTCAGCCAACACAGTTACTAACGCAAATAATATAGAAAAGTGTGAGCGTTACACACTTGATTACGCGTAAAACTATAAACTCTAGATCGTCGACACTCTCACTAGAAGAAACAACCGCGATTTGTCTATCCCAAGTTAAAGTCGGCTCCCTACCACAACCCAGTGGAAAGTCTCGAACCGCCGACACAGCACGTCGTTTAAACTTAGGAACGAAGACTACGGGTCCACTCCCCTCCTTAGATTGACTGGTACTCGCATCCTTGAAGAGCCTTGATCAGTACCCAAAGAGAAACGTTTGGTTGGCTAACAAAAAGATTTGATTAAGGCAGAGTGAAATAGAAGAGAGTCTAATCGTATAAGACTAAAGAAAACTCCTTACCTTAAGGAAAATGAGGAATTGCACCACCACGAATTTGGTTGTAGTATGCTCGGCTTATCTAACGATAATCTATCAAGAATCGTAGGAAAAGCAAGAACACAATGTGATGAAGTAACCAGATACGAGAGATAAAAATCACATTTGGTTTAACGATTAGAAGATGAGTGTTCGGCTTCTTTTGGAGAAGTAACGGAATTGGACAGATTAATAAAAAGAAGAGAACTTTACCTTGAACAGTGAGAGGCCGAATGGAACCCAAGGAAAATCGGCTTTGGCTTGAATAATAGAAGAAATCCTAAATTGACTATGATAGACACACAGTAAGGAGTCGGCTTAGAAAGGGGTAACAAGAAAGATTCGATTTTTGGTGATGGAAACAACTTGCAGTAGATGAACAAGAAGAATTAGGCCTAAGCAAATTAAATGAAAAGACAGTAAAATGAGAGCAGGTTTCGGCTAGAAGAATAGAACAAAGAGGAGAAAAATGAAAAAGAAAGGCAAGTGGGTAACCTGAGGTTCGACTCTAGAGAAAAAGAGTGTAGAAGAGAAAGTGAGTAGAAATAAAAAGAGAGAGATGATCTCAGTGAGGTAAGGTTCAGTCACGGTGATAATCGAAAGAGAATGGTAAGAGGGTGATTCGGCAAGGAGTGACTTCAAGAGAATTCGGCTTGCGAAGAATTGGAGAAAGAGATAATGAAAATGACCAAAAAGAAAACCCGAAAGCACTTAAAAAGGAAATGTAAAAAGAAGTAAAAGAAACAATATGCACTTATGGACTTTTCGACACTTATAAAGAATAGGCAAACCCGAAATGGAATCAAAAGAGCTCTCTCTCACATTCGGCACACACTCACCTCCTATGACCGAAAATACCAAAATGGGATATGCATAAGACTAATGAGAATTTCGGCATACACCTCTAGCAACTAAACCGAAATTCTCCCCTCCAAGATCCCCACATTCGGCCAACAACTCCACCACCCACCAAATCCCTTGATTTGATCCACCAAATACTCCCCATCACTCTTTTAAATTGGTTTGACCAATTCAAACTCCTTCAAGCTCTCTTGTCCATCCATTTGAACTTGTTGACTCATTAAAACACCACCTTTGAAGAGTCCGAGCCGAAACCACCACTCCTCCACCTTGGCACAAAAATAAAGCTCCATAATGAGGCTTATGGGATTCGAACTCCTCCCCTTCTGCTCCTACATGTGACGCCACCTCCACTTGGACACAAGCTCCTTTTGTGTCATCAAGCACATGCAAATAACCTTAAAGCCTGCTCCTACTAGCTCTCCCCCCTTAGATGCCCAAAACTAAAAAAATTTACCAAGGCTCTGGCTTGAACCTGGGCCTCCCCAGGACCCCCAAGCACACCTAAATAACAAGCAGCACAAGCCAAGCACACAGAAAAGCATAAAATGCAGAACCCCTAAATCTAGGATGTTACACATAACACATTAAGATATATACACCAAAAAAACTTAATACCATAGCCGAATCTATATAAAACCATGATACCATAATTTAGCCATTTTCGCATGGCATTTTGCATATACAAACCATTCAAAATCAACTCAAAAGTGACATAGCCTATATATGCCATAATTTTCAAAAGAAGTACAACTTATAAGGTACCAAAGTTAGTTGATAGTGTGATAGACTTGACGATGATCCTCGAGCTCTAAACCGGGCTTCAAAACATAATAAACAACACAACAACCACATAGAGTAAGCTATCATAGCTTAGTAAGTTATAAGCAATTACAAAACCATGTATTAAACATTATAATAGTCAACTCAAACATTTTATAACCCATAATGTCGAATACTCAAACATTTCATATTAAGTTTCACCTTTAACTATAAACCATTTTCTCATCTCAAAACAAATTTATAAGCAAACAAATACATCACATTTCATTAATTTCATATGCAAATTTTACTTACCGAATTTGTACTTAATTTTCAAACCATCATGAATCACATACATGATCATTTTATTTTTGTTTAACACATTTCACTAATCGATTTTCTTGGAGGATCCACAAACCCGCACACTCGATGCCAAACTATGTAACGTATCGCACACTTAGTGCCGTCACCTTAACATATCGCACACATAGTGCCAAATATTTGTAATGTATCACACACTTAGTGCTATTACATTAATATTCCGCACACTTAGTGCCAAATGACCGATTTCGCACACACAGTGCTTGGTGTTTAGATTCGCACACTTAGTGCTTTACTTGAACCAGTTAATTCACTTCAGTAACCACATATTTACAATCAATTTAGCTTATTACATCTATATTTCAACATCACATTCGGCTATACTAAATATATACAAATATACATCACATTCGACCAAATTCATCTCTTAAATCCATATCTCACATAGCTATATCACTAACATATACGTATACTTCGCATTCAACTAAATTCATCTCCTAACCAATATTTTCATTCGGCATTATCATGTTGTACATATTTACCTCTATTAAATACATGTACATCATTATAGGTAAAAATTCAATTCAACCCAACTGCTTAAAAACTTACCTCGAATATCGACGGACTTTGTTTTTCGACTATTCAATTAACTTCTCCTTTCCCTGATCCAATCCCGATCCTTTTTGTTCTTGATCTAAATCAATTTCAAATTAAGCTCATTCAACATATTTTCATTCAATTTAGTCCAAAAAACACAAAATCGGGCAAATTACAACTTTACCCCTGACATTTTACACTTTTTACAATTTAGTCCCCATTGCACAAAACACAAAATACTCAAAATTTAACAACACTTCTTTAGGGACGAATCTTCATCATCTTACTACAAGTTCATACAATTCATTTATTTCGTAATTTGATCCCAACAATTTTCAAATTTCATAATTTAATCCTACTTAACATTTCTACCAAAAATGTTTTAATTAAACTTAACAATCCAACATCCTATATTTATTTTCCATCACTAAACATCAATTTTATCAAGCTATCAACAATGGCATTTCATGAAATCATCATCAAATTTGAAAATTCCAACTTGGGATAGCTAGTATTCAAAGTAACGATTTCAAAAATGTAAAAATTATCAAAAACCGAACTCAAATTCATACCTCAATTGATCTTGCAAAGGCCGAAAGTTTCAAAGCTCAAGCTCTTTCTTTTCTTCTCTAGTTTCGGTAATGGTGAAAATAAAATGATAGAAATGATGTTCATCCACTTAGTTATGTTTTATTATTATTAAAACATTATAATTTATCAAATTTACCAAAATTCAATTAATAAAATAATTTAATAACTCATTTACTATTACATGCAAATCATGAACGGCCACTATGTCCATTCTATGGTCAAATTGCTACTTTAAACCTCCAATTTATAAAGACATCATCAATTCAGTACTTACACATTTAACCACCAAATTTTCTTTTTTACGCGATTAAACCCTTTTTCACAATTAAGCCCTAAAACAATCAAATTTTAATATGAAATTTTCACACACACCAATTCACACATAATGAGCATAGAAAATAATATTAAAATATTTTTCTGGCTCGTATTCGTGATCCTGAAACCACCATTCCGATTAGGGTCAAAATCGAGCTGTTACAATCGCTCTGATCCCACACACATAGTACCTGTCGAGGAGATCGAAGTTAGGCCAGATCTGACCTTCGAGGAAGAACCAGTACAAATATTGGACCGTGAGGTTAAGGTACTAAGCAAGAAATCGATCCCACTGGTTAAAGTGCTTTGGCAAAATCATGGTATCGAGGAAGCCACGTGGGAACCTGAGGAGGCGATGCGATAACAATACCCTCACCTATTCTGACCAGGTAAATTTCGAGGCCGAAATTTATTTTAGGGGTAGAATTGTAACGCCCTAAAAATCCATGTTTTGATTTTATGTGTTTTGACTTGAATAATGGACTGTTTGAATGGTTTAGGAGTGGTTGAGAATCTCTGAGAAACTCTGGGCTCGAGCTTTGTCTTTAGAAAAAAAATCTATTTTTCTTAATTAAAGGGGCTGAGCATTAGCAGGTAGGCTTTATAAATAAATGTAGGGGAAAGGAGACACAAATGAGCTGGTGGCCTAGTGGTGATAGCGTGAAATGGCTGATGTGAGAGCTTGGGTTCGAATCCTTTGGCATGCAAAGGAGTATTTATTTTATTTCCTTGCAGCATGAGAAGTGGAGTTAGACTGAAACTCTGTAAGGTGAAGTTTGAATTGGTCTTGGAGTTGCTATAGAGTAAATCAATGAGGGATAAGAGGAGTGATTTGTGGAGATTTTCAAGGAATTTGAAGTGTGAGGGGAGTTGTGGCCGATTGGGACTCTAAGGCTTTAGTGGAATTCGGCTAGGGGGAAAATAGGGAGCATATTCGGCACTAGGCATTTCCTTGTGGTTTTGTGAGTGTTGATAGGAGAGCTGCCGAATTTCCTTGCTGGCAGTTTAGGTTTTTGAACTTTTTGCATTTTGGGTTCTCTCTAGTTCTCTTTGTGCTACGAAATTGACCATTCGTGTCATTCCTTCTCTGCATCTTTTCTATTCTCTTCCTCTCATCTTGGCCGAACCTAACATTTATTTTTCCTTACCCTTTTTCTTCTACAATTGGATTATTTCATAGCCTAGACGAACCTTCCCTTTCTCTTCTTTTAACTTCTGTTCATCTTCTACTCTAGTCTGGCCGAATATCACTGCTGTTAATCCCTCTCTACGTCGATCTACTGCAAAGGTTCTGACTATCGGTAAGTGTTCAAAATCTATCCTCTACTTTTCTTTTTAAAACTGAATACAACATGCTCTTTTTTTTTCTTTTTTGAAAAATCGAATACCCTCTTCTTCTAATCGATTGTCATTTCCTCTTTCACGTACTATACTTGTTGCGATTTTAGGGTCTTCCCCAAGGAGTGGTGAAGTGTGAACGGTTTGGAGGAGTCACACTTTCATCTTCAACGTACAAGTAAGGTAAAAGTGTTACCTTAGGTACTTTGGGGTTGGCCGAAGGCACCCTATCATTTACTAATCAGATTTTGATTGTACTATAGGAAACCAACAAGGGCGTGTGATTGTTTCTGAACAACGATCGTAGAGGGACTAAGGTCACCCTCATTCAAACAAGGTAAGAAGGGTGTTTCAGATTAAGCGTCAATAAGAGGGTGCTTTACCCTATCGGTTAAAGGACTAACTTTGGATCTTGTTTGAATCTAGGTTGGGTGCTCGTGGAGCATAGAGCAATATCATAATCAGGTGTGTAATCACACTATCTCCTCTTCGAATCGGAAAAAGTAGAAAAGCCGAACCCTCAGCATATGAGGCCTCACGAGCGTACGATCGCTCATGTAGTAAACCGAGCCCACAATCATGAGCGATAGACTGTAGAAGCCACCTCGAGCGTTCTCATACTCTTAGGTCGTTATGGGCCTCGTTTGGCTGAAATGGGCCGTGTGGGCCCCATAGGCTTGTGAGCCCCACACGGATAAAATCCTCTATAATTGGAAAATACTAGACTGGGCTATGGAGTTCACATAGCCGTGACTGAGTTTGGGCTACTCGTGTGGCCCCACTTAGGTTGAATATTAGGCTTTGGGCCCATTTACACCGTTAAGACCATTTAGGTTATTTGTGTCGCTTGAGGCGACTGTAGACCTTCGAAAAGGTCATTATCTGCATCGACACCCTTAAAGAGTAAATGACCAAAATACCCCCATAGGATAAAATGACAGTTATACCCCTAGAGGTAGGTTGACTGATGTATGTATATTATTTGTATATGACTGTTACTGAGTATGACTTTCTTTATACACGTATGATTTATGACATGACATACTGCATGGGGTTGGGATACTGTTACGGAGGAAGTATACTGTACGGGTGGCTCTACCACATATATCAGCATCGCGCTTTGCCGCATTACGCTTCTCGGGTCGCTTTTCTGCGATATCATATCGCATCGGCTCTCTGCTGCGTTATTATTATTGGTAGCTATGCTATGCTATTGGTGTGCTGGCTGGGTGGGTCGATTTTATCCCCACATGGTGTGTTGGTTGGTACGGGTGGTGTGTTGGCTGGATTGGGGTGGGTTGCATATTTGCACCGTCATCGATCATCAGTATTGGGCTTAGGCCCACATCGCATTCTGATAATGGGCTAAGGCCCATACTTTCATATCGAATAGGGCTCAGTGCCCGCATCATTATCGCATGATAAGGGATTACACACTGAGTTCTCGTAACTCACCCTTTTCTTTTAACTGTGCAAGTAATCCCCAGCCTTAGACGATTTGGAGCTGCGAGGGACTCGGAGGTGGCCACACGTTCGCTAATATTTTATTCTAGACCTAGTTATTTAAATTTTTATATTGGGTTGATATTTATGTAATAAGGCCTTTGGTGGTTTTAATTTCTTTTGGTTGGGTTTAATTTCTTATTTTGAAACTGCCAAACTGATACAAGTAAGTTTTCAAAAATAATAATATTTTTTAAAAGACAAACACACATTTTCAAACTTCAAAATGACATTAATTAGAGTAGCTTCCGCGGGTTTTTAATTAACTAGGAAACCAACAGTAACAAACATGGCAATCGTTTAAAAACGGTTTTCTCTCAACAAGCCTGATTTCGAAAAACACTTTGATGTGACACATTAGATTCGGTCGTAACGTCTAGGCTGGGTTTGGGGTGTTACATTTAGTGTCCAACACATTTGCAAGATATGCCACATACCCTTTTCTGATATATTTTTGTGCTAACACAGCTGATATCACATTAGACAACCCATCCAGTTTATCAGATTCAATACGGAGTAATTCACCATTCTGACATTTTAATACAATATGCTTTTGTTTACAATTTACCACTGCATAATGCTGGTTAGCCAGTACATACCCAAAATTACATCAAATTCATCAAATGGCAACAACATTCAATCTGCCGAGAAACAATAACTCCATACCATTAACCGACAATATTTATAAATTTTATCTACCATCACAAACTGGCCCAATGGGTTTGAAACTTTAACCAAAAATTCAGTGGACTCAACAGGTAAATTGTTAAAAGATACTAAATTTGTGCATATGTATGAATGTGTTGAACCAGGATCAATCAAAGTAATAATATCAGTATCAAGAAGAGAAAAAGTACCAGTAATAACGTCAGGTGCAGAAGCCTCTTCACTTGCACGTATAGCATATGTCATTGCCAGTGCTCGTGCTTCGTATTTGACAGTTGAATCTTTTGTCACTCCTCGGCTACCACTAACATTACCGAGGTTACGAGGTGGCCTAGCTCTCGAAGCAGGGTTGTTCGGCCTTGAAGTCTGATTAGTATCTTTTTTAGGCTTTTCTGGGTAGTCTCTGAGATAATGATCAAGAGAACCACATCTAAAGCATGCCTCGCTTCTCATGTGACATTCCCCAAAATGTAATTTATTACAATATTTGCATCTGGGTTTGGGGTTACCAACACTTCCTACACTTGCTGCGGATGGAATCGGAGATCTCGGATTTAAGCGTTGAGTACCTCGATCTCTCCCAGAATACCCCGGAGATGTGATAGAACGATCATGATATTTCTTCAATTTCTTTGGAGCTGATGATTGTGACTTCCCCATAAATCTTTTACTCGAAGTCCGGACTTCTATCTCTGCTTGCTTTTTTTCTTTTCTTAGCTCTTCGGCTTTATGTGCCCGATCAACCAACACCACAAATTCCTTTAGTTCCAGAATCCCAACCAATAACTTATTGTCTTCGTTAAATTCTTCTTCAAAATGTTTACACATGGCAACTTCAGTCGGAACACACTCTCTGGCATACTTGCTCATTTTGACAAATTTGTTCATACTCATATACTGTCATATTTCCCTGTTTAAGCTCTAAAAATTATTTTCTTTTCCGATCCAAAAATCTCTGAGTAATATACTTCATTCTGAATTTTGTTTGGAAAAATTCCCATGTAATATTTTCCTTTGATACAACAAAAGTCAGGGTATTCCACCACTGATAAGCTGAGTCTTTTAATAGTGATACAGCACATTTCAGACACTCGGTCAGTGTACATGATAATTCATCTAAAACCCTGATGGTATTCTCTAACCAAAATTTTTCCCTTTCTGGATCGTCTTCAACAGTAGCCCTAAATTCTTCTGTCCCATATTTACAAATTTTATCTACCGGAGGCTTACCAGTTCTAACAGGTTCTGTACCTGGTGGTATATCAAGAACTAGTGGAGGGACAGGAGGGGGAGGTTGTTGTACAACAGGATTTGTTCTCAAGAATTCAGTGAACCACTCGTTCATCATTTTAAAGAAGGCTTCTTTTATGTCCTCACCTCGGCCCTCAGATACGGTTTTTCTACTGCTTGAAGTAGCTCCTTGAACTGAAGCTTGATCATTGCTCTAAACTTCCTCGGATTCAGCTCGGTTGAACGACATTACTATATGAAAAACATGATTAAAACGGTCAAGAATTATCACACTATCACAAATTATATAATGGCATGTAAAACTAAACTCGTACTTGCTACATTAGTCTGAGAATCAGCTAAAAAATAGCTCTGATACATGTAACACCCCTAATCCCTATCCGTCGTCAGAATAGGGTCACGGGGCATTACCAGAGTTTACAGATCAATTACAAAAAAATTCATATCATTTACTATTAATATCCGAAATCAAACATATTGTCCCTTAAATGGGCCCTCGAGGCCCAAAATATGTATTTAGATCAAATCAAGACTAAACCGAGAACTCAGAGAATTTTTTGCAAAATTTCAAAATTTTTCTTAGGTGCAGGGGGCACAGGCCCGTGTGGCCAGACCATGTGGCTCACACGGCCAAGTGACACGCCAGTGTCCCAAACAATATGGGCATTCGATGTGAGGCACACGGTCGTGTCCTAGCCCGTGTTCAAATTAGGGTAGTTACTGACTTTGGTCACACAGCCAAGCCACACACCCGTGTGCTAGGCCGTGTGAACAATTTATTTTACATTAATTAGGTACAGGGGTCACACGGCCAAGTCACACACCCGTATGCTAGGCCGTGTATCACACACAGCTGAGACACACGCCCGTGTCTTTGCTCCTATGAAAATACCTGGGCATTCTGTTTCTAAATTTTAAAGATGCAGGGGACACACGGCCAAACCACACGCCCGTGCGCATGACCGTGTGTCACACACGGCTGAGACACCCGCCCGTGTGTCTGCCCATATGGACGAAAATAGGCCATTTTCAAGTCCACTTTTCTCACTCAAATTTGCCTTCAACCTACAACAACACTTGAATACATTCACCAACCAATTCAAGACATTAAAACCAAGCCACAACTAATCTTATGCATGATAGATCATCACATGTATTCATGTATTCAAACTTATATATTTGTATAAACATATAAATTTTACCAAAATTCAATCTAATCATACCAAACACATATTTATATTAATCATATTAAACCCTCATACATTTACATCAAACAAGCCATCACTAGCCATTGCAATGGCTAGTTACAACCAACCATATATATGCCATCATTGGCCAACTTATACATGCCATTATACTAAAATAAGTTTGTTCTTTATACCAAAACGAACTGAAGGATAGTGTGATGATGCTCCGACCGATTCCAACCTTTATGAGCTTTCGAGCACAATAAAACAGAGGAAATAAAACAAAGTAAACTTTTAAGCTTAGTAAGTTCGTATAACGGAAAATAACCTTACCATTTATTTGCTTTTAAAATAATCATACAAGTGCATCCAAATCAATTAAATCAATATCTAAATACACATACATCCTCATCAAACATGTTAGTTATGTAATTCACATAAGTTTCAAGAGACAAGAATGAGCTCATCCTTATTCAATTTCCACATTGTAACATCCTAAAAGTGGGGTTATTTGTGATTGAATTATTTTCTTGTGTTTGTATTGCTGTGATATTAATTGTGGTGTAGTAAGGCTTAATTAGGGGTCTTGAGTAGGCTCGAAATAATGGGAAAATATTTTTATAAGCTTTAAAGGTAGGGAGCCTTAGCAAGTAGGGGTTACAAGGTTAAAAGAGGGAACTTTTGACACAGAAATGGCCTTGGAAAAGTGGCAAAAGGAAGGCCACTTAAGAGTTGGAGTTGACGCCACAGGGAGAGCAAGGAGCTTGTGTTCGAGTCATGAAATCCCTTTTTGCTCTTAATTGGGACGGCATAGGGGGGAGATTTTCTCTCTTCAAACTCTTTTTGATAATAAGGATAATGAGGATATTATTTAGATATTAATTGGATTTTATTTTGATTAATTCCAAAAAGATGGCAAAGAGAAAATATAGGCATGTGATTAGTTCAAATTATTTTGGATATTTTTTTAAACAATTGGCCAAGAGGAATTTTAGGTGATTGCCAAAAATTTGAACTCCTTGATTGATAGGAGTGGACGGCAAGTTAGGGGGGAGAGTGCCAAAATCCTTCATTTGATTCCTAAACTCTCTCATCTTCCATCTTTTCTCTTTCTCTTTTCATTCTCTCTCAAACTAAAAATACCATTTGCCATCTACCTCTCTTATTCTTTTTGACCCTTAGCCGAAACACCTACCCTCTTTCCCTCTCTTTGCCTTCCTCATCTTCTCAAAACCGAAACTCCTATTCCCCTTTTCCATTATTTTCTTTCTTCCACTATAGCCGAATCTCTCCTTCTTGGTGTGCCGAAATTCCCTTCTTCTTTTAGCTTTCATCTTGGCCGAATATTAGTGCGGTGTGGATCTCTTCTAGTTTGGTTCCAATCGGGTTTGGTGGAAGGTAGGTGGTTTGGCCGAATGGCTATTTCTTCCTCTCTGTTCTCATCGACGACTTTTACAAAGGTAAGAGTTGGTTTCGCAATTGTTGTTAAGGGTGCTAATCACTTGTTTCAAATTGATTGGTTATAGGGCCTTCTGGATTTGGAAGCGAGCAAGTGAATCCATCATCTTTGATCAATCGGTTTTGGTAAGGTGGTAAGGATCTACTTTATTTATTCAAGATTCGATTAAGCCAAGGCTAGTAATATTGATGATGGCCGATTGTAGGAGGTGAAGCGTAATCGTATATCGTGTCTTTGAAGTTAGTACTCAAAGGCGTTAGGTAAGGTTTTCGGGTTCAAATATTAACCCTTGAGATTATTTTGGTTTGGCCGAATAGTCCATGGCACTAACCTTGTGGTTGGCCGAATATAGGGACAAGAAAGCAAAGGTGGCCGATTGACTCTTTGGGGGTTTAGAGTTAGCGTTTGAATTAGGTGTGTACATACACACTTTATAACTAATTAATGTGCTAAGTATTTTGTGTATGCTAAATCTGATTTGTGTAGATATGGGATTTAATACCATAAAGGTATGAGCAAGGATCCGTAAGTCCTTGTTGTTATGATGCTTTTGGGAAGCATGACATATTTGGTATATGTGGTTATAGCTAACTGTAAACTCTATGTATGTTGCTAAATAAACCTATTAGCATGATTTCTCGTGATATGCATATAGTTGATTGATGTGGGTTGATGAGAGGAGGGGGCAAAGTGATATTCGTGTCGACGGACACCAAGTGGTTTGGTACCACATTGTGACTACGGTCACCGAGAGGTTTGGCACCTCATAGCGCCTCGTCCCAAATGGTTTGGTACCACAAAGGGTTGGCCCCACGCTTTACATTATGGGATTGACGCCAGTGATTTGGTATCACACGATGGGTTGGCCCCATCATTTGATTTGTGACTACGGTCACCAAAGTGGTTTGGCACCACCAAAGTGGTTTGGCACCACAATATGACGGATTTCGTGACTATAAGTCACCAGTGGTTTGGCACCACCAAAGGGTTTGGTGCCACACGTGGTAGAGAAAGGTGTTTGGATGGCTAGGTTGGGTGCATGATTTAGTGCATGTTAATTTGTTATAAATTGTGTATGTTGTTGCACTAAATTAGGAAGGGTTACACATTGAGTCTTGGTGACTCACCTTCTCCTTTAACATTTTTTCAGTGACTCGTAGATGGCGGTTGAGGAGCCGGTTGGACTCGAGGTGGCCATGCAGTGGAATTTGAATTTAATGAACTTGGATTTTAGTTATTTTATTTTATTGTTGGTTTTGTTTTAATCAAGTTGTAATAAGGCCTCCTAGGAATATTTTTATTATCTTTACATGTTTTGAATATTTTGTTTAAACTATTTAATAATATTAAAATGGGTGCACATGTTTTCTCAAATCAAACGCAAAATGTTTTAAAGTGCCATCGGGTACATTTGAAACCTGTAACAACTTGACTTAATAAATATATATATATAGTTTTTAAACAAACCAAGTATGGTTTTAGCAAGATAATTTAAAATGAAGATGTTTTCATCAAAACTCAAATCGGCTAAAGGGATTTTCAAAATGGTTTTCTCTGTGACATACCAAATTCGGTCGTAATGTTTGGGCCGGGTTTGGGGTGTTACACACATACAAGTATTTATCATATCAAGTATACAATAACCACGTACATATTATATCTTTATAGTTCACATATTTCCCATAGTAATTCATCTTGAAATTCATATCATCTCATATCAGAACTTTACTCGTTGAATCATTTAAAATATTGATGGACACATGAGCAATACACACGAAGTGTACAATACAATAAATTCGTCAACTCATATTCAGGAGTGCTTATAAAAGCACTTAAATGGGAAGCTTATCCGGGCTAAAACAAGAAGCTTATAAGAGCAATATTCAGGAAGCTCGTGCGAGCCTATAATGGGTAGCTCTGAAGAGCCATTAATCAGGGAGTTCCAAATAGCCATATATCGAGAAGTTCAAGCGAGCCATATCAGGAAGCTCAGAAAGAGCCAATTAAGGGGAAACTCATGAAGAGCCGTAATCAGAAAGCTCATAAGAGCTAAGGAGTGTCCACAACAAATGTAGGATCACAACCTATCGGGACGCTCCGAAGAGCTATAATGGGAAGCCCCCAAGAACCATCATACGGGAAACTCAGGAGAGCTAATAACGGGACACTCTTTCGAGCTATGGTGTGTCTGCAACATATGCAAGACCACAACTAATACAGGAGGCCAGTATCCAATCGAATTTCATGTATTCAAACGGGATTTAATATTTACCAGGCATTATCGGATTTATGAATTTATTTCCATAACATACCAAATTCATAATTCAACATTCACATATACAAAATTTCACTCAAACATGTAAATATACACAATTTAGTTACACGAACTTACCTCGACAATAGTTAGTACACGAGAATCTACTAATTCGATACTTTTTGTTTTCCTCGATCCAACTCCGTACTAGGTCTATCCGGATCTATATGAGTAAATTTATCTAAATTTAATACAATTCATATTAAATTCAATCCAGTTCACATCCTAGGCAAAATTATCATTTTGCCCCTAAACTTTTAATTAATGACGATTTCCTCCCTAGGCTCGGAAAATGAAATTCATGTAATTTAATCCTTGTTCCAGGCCTAGCTAATTTTTACTTATAACATTTACAGCCCATGTATTTCACAAAAATCAGAAATTTTCCATGAATTTTTCATCTTTTCAATTTAGTCCCGAAATCACAATTTCATGAAAATTTCTTTTACAAAAGTTGTTTATCTATCAATAACCTTTCATTTTCTACCATAAATTTTAAATTTTCAGCATACACATCCATGGCAATTTTTTGATACTTTGATAACTTTGCAAATAAATCCCCAAAATAGCTAGATTAGGTTATTACGATCTCAGAAATATAGAAATTACTAAAAACGGGACAAGATTACTTACCCAATTAAGCTTGCTTGAATTTCTTTCTCTTAGCTAGGGTTTCCATAGAAAATTTGAGGAAGATGATAATAAAATGATATTTTATTTTTTTTAATTAACTTATCATGTTTTAATATTTCAACTTTCCAATTTCATCCTTTTCTTTAATTAATTTTCCTTGGATGACTAAGCATGCTTATCTACTAACTACATATAATGGAATAATTACCATATAAGGACCTTTAGTTTTGAGTTTCATAGCTATTTGATCCCTCTAGCTACTAGAATTTAACTTTTGCATTTTATGCAATTTGGTTATTTTATCAATTAATCATGTAATCAGTAAAATTTCATAACAAAATTTTTTTTATACGATATTCCTAACATAAAGTAGACCATAAAATAATTTAAAAATAATTTTTCTTACGGACTCGGATTTGTGGTCCCGAAACCACTATTCCAATTTCACTGAAAACAAGTTGTTACAAAGGTGGTATGAATAAAAAGATGTATTTTCTTATGAAATGGTTTATCATGTGGTTGATTGGAAACACAAAAATATACACACTTTTTCATGCCCTTTTTAACCCAAATTCATGCAAGTTCGGTAAAATTCTTGTCAAAAAATATATAATTATTATAAAATAATTATTTTGTACTTAAATTATTGACATTATGAATTTAATTAATTTTATAATTAATTTTGATTAATTTTGATTATTTTTGATAGATTTGCACAAACGGCGAAAAACAGCTTGGTAGACACTACTAGAAGTGCAATATCGAGAAGCAATTCTGAAGCATCAAGGCAAATTAATTATTCAACTTAAGATGGTCCAAATTATGTGTATTAATTCATAATATAATTAATTTTAATCTATATCCAATTTAATTTGGGTTAAATAAATTATTATTAATTAATTATGAAAAATGGCCCAGCTGAGCTGAACCGAGAAAAAATCGAACCGACCGATTGCTGGGCAGCCCAAAATCGTCCCAGATGCTGACCCAATCAGCTTGTTTGGCTAATTAATTAGCTTACAAAATGGCCCTTGAAGACTTGTTCAAATTGCAAACAAACCCCTCCACTATTTGTGCCTTTCTAGATTTGCCCCTACCTTAATGTAGCAAGTTTGAAAACTTCAAACTTGCCACATGTGTGGCCAGCCATGGGAGGGCTCTTTGGCTGCGGATTTTGGCTATTTTTAGCAGCTCTCTCAACCTATAAAAAACCCCCTTGGCTGCTCATTTGAAACACACCTCAACTTTTCATCTCTTCTCTTCACTCTCAATTTTCTCTCTTCATTTCCCATCCATTTACCTTTATTCTCTTGCCGATTTCGCCTCTTGAAAAAGAGTCATTCATCCATCATTTGGAGCAACATTAAAGTGTTTTTAGCAGCCTCAATTTGACAAGAATAAGAGGAGAAGGAAGAGTGGAGCAAACCAGTCAAGCCACGGAGAAACACCGGATTTGATTCTTGTTCCCTATCCTTTTAATTTTTGTTGTTGTTATGATGAACATGTCTATGAATATTTGTGAAGTTGAAATGTTTAAATTAATTGATATGTCTTAAATTTAATTCGTGTTAGGTTGATTGCATTTCGTCTACTTAATTTATTAAAATTGTGTTTGTGTTGTTATAGGCCTCGATCAGATGTTTGATTAAGTAAAATCATGACTAAGTCATTCTTGCATTAAAATTGTAAGGTAACTAATGAATTAATTGTTTAAACGGATTGAAATTGTAATTAATTGGCACGATACTTAATCAGTGCATGTTTAATCATCTAAGGTAGCTGAGGGTTATATTAGCAACGGTATCTAACGATACATTTGCCTTGCATAACTTGCAAGATTATTGTGATTAAACTGTTTCAAGGTAGAAATACTTTGTTACCTCACGTAATCATTTATGTGCTTATGAGATTGAATTAATTGTTTGAATTGGCATAGAGATATGTACAAGAGATTATTTTAATTTCATAAGTATGTATGTGCATTAACACATTTGCTTATTAAAATATGTTTAATCGGTTGAATTGACATAGAGATATAGTCAAGAGATAAAAGGATTTTTGTAGGTAAGTATGTTCATAAGTTAGCAAATTACCGAGTTGCCGTGAATCTGTTCATAACAACATATACATGAGTTTAATAATTCTAAGTTAAGAAATGTAATTAATCTAACACAATTATGTCATCTTGATTAAAATTAGCTTTTGAAATCGTGCATTAGAACTTATTTTATTTTATTTATCTTACTTTGTATTTTTTTGTTTTTAATCACCTTTCAAATCAAAATACTATTCTTCACCAAAGCGTTTTAAATTGCATTCATAAATAATTCTTTTCATAGTCCCTGTAGGTATGATAACTCGACATTTACTTGTCACTTTATTACTTGTTACGATTGTGTACACTTGCACATTTTCGTCGTTCCAAGTTTTTGGCGCCGTTGCCGGGGACTATTTTAAAAATTTATTATTTTTGAATTTGTTAATTTTACATTCTGGTTTATTTTTCTGTTCAATTTTAACTTAACTAATTTTTCTGTGATTATTTCAGGTGTTTATGAGTATTGACTGAATTATTGATTTACTCCCTGTAGACCCTGAGATTGAACGAATTTTTCAACAGCAAAGAAGACAAGCAAGTCAGAGAAGGACTGTAACACCCTGGTTCTAGGGGTTAGGCTTTTGGTGCATAGCTCAGGTGTTGGCACACTTCAGTGTGTGGTTGGGTAGTTTTAGGGGTCCTGAGAACCCTAGGTGGTGGTGGAATGCCTTGGAAAATTTTTAGTTTTAGGGGTTAAGAAGGGAGCTTGGATGGAGGAGGCCTTAGGAGTTTTATTTGGGGAGGTTTAGACACAAAGAATGGCTTGGCAGAGTGGCAAGGAGGCGCCACATAAGGCATGGAGAAGTGACGCCTCAAGGGGGAGCTGGAAGGGGTCTCAAGTTCGATTCGCAAAGGCAACAGGTGGGCCTTTGTTTTTGCGTCAATATGGTAAGGTGTTGGGCGGTTTTTGAATGCTAAAAAGATGGAGGAAGACTTGGTCTTCCATTTTGAATTCGGCTAGGAAGGTGGGTTGTTGGGTGGACTTATTCAAATCTTTTTGAATGAGTGTTAGGGAGGTGATTTAGGAGAGAATTGTGGGATTTTGTGGGGAGGTTGGGTTGTTGGCCGAATCTTGCTTTCTTCTAGGGGGGAGCTTTGGCCGAATGTTATAAATAGGGGAGGTGCTCACCTTTGGTCACTTTTCCACCATTTGTTTTCTCCCTTGCCGAAAGTTGTGCTTCCCTTTTTCTTCCTAGTCTATTGCCGTAAGTGAGTCAAAGAAAACCCCTTTCTATCTTATTTCTTTGTAGCCAAAACCGAAAGTGGGCATAACCCTTTGTGCACCTATTTCCCTCTCCCTTCATGCTTTTCTTTTAAACCTTACTTAAACCGAAATCACCTTTAAAGCCTGCCATTGCCGAATATCCCAGCACCATCTGGGAGCCTTGCCGAATCTTTCGTTCTCCTATTTTCTCTACGTTGGTTACAAGTCCCTGAAGCCGAACCTTACTTCCTTGTAGTGGCTGATTCTTGTTAGGGCAAAAGGTAGTGGTGAGCAAGGCCGATTGTAGGGGAGAAGAGCTTAACGCAGGAGACCTTTCTCGGGAGTCATTTAGTCAGCAGTTACAGTGGCATAAAGTAGCGTTCGGGATTCAAGTTGAGTAGGTAAGAAATATTTATTAAGATTTGTTACTTAGTTTGTGATTTGGAGGGTTAACCCGTTTATCTGATTAAGTGTGTTGATGGAGGCCAACACCAGTCAAGGTGGGCAGGAGAAAACCCCTATCTCGAAGTTCAAGAAGAGAGCCGTCTCGTAGCTTCGAGACCGCCACCGGGGTGTGGGCGATGTGTGGGGATAGTTATAGGCAGATAGCTGTTGTCTCGTTGAGCGATAGCATTGGGGTCGAGAGTCTAGACCTCCAAGTGATTAGGTGCGTAATCATCGCACTATTTCTTCGGTTTTTGGTTTGCTAAACTTGTTTACATATGCGTGATGTGTGATGGCCGATTATAATGGCTTGAATGGTGAGTTATTTATGATATATACATGATATGATAATCAACATGTGATGCTTACTCTTTTGTTATAATCTGACATGTTATACTTATGCATACATACATGGGAGGTGGATTTGATCGATGAAGGAAGGAGTGTACATATGATGTACGTGGTCTAATGTTAGCCTCGGCTACATTAGCGCTTGATGGTTAGCTTTGTGCTACCTCAAGGGAGATGTTGGCTAGGTGCCCATCTCGGCGGTTGATGGCTATGTGCGTCACCGTAGACGGCTTATGATGTTGTTGGATCACTTTGATTGATCGGTGGCTCAGCCACGGCCTTGAGCAGCGAGCTTGCCAAGGTAAGGTTTATGGGTCACGATGTGATCAGTGGTGGATTAGCCACGGCCTTAGGCGGGGAGAGTCCGCTAAGGTTGGTGTTACAGTTGGATTGTAGGTTGGGCTGAGATGCATATTTGCATGACTTGTTATGAGAACGGTATGGTTATGGGCCAAGCCCATACGTATGGAATACGTGTTATGATTATGCACTGAGTCTGTGGACTCACCCGATTATTTTCCTAACCATTTCAGGTGACTCATGAGTTGGACCGGGTACGGAGAGGATGCAAGGTGGGCCATGCACCAGAGGATGTTTTTAGATATTTTTATGTTAAGTATTGGTTTTAGATAAAAGATGTAATAAGGGCCTTTCTATTTTTTATTTATTTTGGGAACTATTTTATTATTATTTTAAATTATGGTTGGATTATATTAAATTACCATGTGGAGATGAATTTTTCCTAACAACGTGATTATTCAAATTGGTTTGATATATTCACTAAGGTTGATTTAGACATTTTATAACAATTAAGTTTTAGTTATGTTTTCGAAAGAACTTGGTTTCAAAAAGATGATTAATTTCCATGTTTATTTCAAAGTCAAAAATACATCCAACTGCCTTTCTGCAGTGACATAACCAGATTCGGTCGTAGTGAATGGGCCGGGTTTGGGGATGTTACAAGGACCGAAGAGATGAATTTCAAAAATTTGAATCAAGGAAACGGAGCAAACCCTACACAAAATCTTATCCTTGTTGCTGATGATAGGGTGTAACGCCCTGAATTTTGGGCCTAGTAGAATTGGGCCTATAGGGCTTTGGGCTTTGGGTCTCAGAAATTATTTTAAGTGAGCAAGAAAATGACAAATGACATGTTGGCTTTAAGGGTTTAATAAACTTGGAGTGTCTAGGGATGTTGGAGAAGTGCTGGGTTCAAACTTTGAGGAGAAGGAATTTTTAATTAATTATTAAAGGAACCAGGGCGGTGAGTAGTTGGGCTTTTAGATAAAAATAGGGAAAAATGGAATCAAAGAGCCTTGTGGTAGAGTGGCTAAGTGACGCCACTTAGGGTATATGAAGGTGGCGTTATGGGCCAGCAAGGAGATCCTTGGTTCGAATCCTAGCTTAGTATTTTTTTTAGGAGTTTAATTTTGGCCTTCTAGAAGGTTGGAAGTGGTGTGGTAATGGACTCTAAGGAGAGTGATCAGAAGAGAAAATTTAGGAAAAGGATTGGGGAGTTATCAGGGAGAAAAATGAGGAGATGAGATGGGGAAGAGTTGGAGCTGATTGGGACTTTGGGGGGAGGTAGGCAGAGTTTTAGTTTTGTGTATAAATAGGGGGTGTTGAATTCCCTCTGAGCTATTTCGGCAATTGGAATTCCCTTTGAGCTATTTCGACAACTATAGTGCTCTACCGAATTCTCCACTTTTTCTGTTCTAAACCTCGCCTCTTCCTTATGTGTTTTCTTTTCTTCTCTCCTAAAGCCTTAAATCGAATATCATTCTCTTCTTTCTCCATAGCTTGTGCCATCCCACATTCATCTCAATTGTTGGGGACCAAATATTCATGACTTCAAAAGCCGAAAACCTGTGCTCTTGAAGCCGATTTCTTCATCGCCCCAAACCTTGTGCTGAATACTCTAGTGACAAAACCTCTATCGTGCTGTCATCATTCCTTTGATTTTTGGTGGACCGGATCTTGGAAAAATCAGAATCAAGCTTGGTTCTACAAGTCTCTGCCGAAAAGCTATCCATACGTTTCGGCTTTTGGGTAAGTGTTCTTGATTTTGGGATAAGTTGGCCGAATAGTCTATAGTAAGGGAAAGGGTGACTTAAGTGGATACGAGTCACCTATTATTTTGTCTTTAATGAATAAGATTGGTGTAGATCTAGGAGATATTCGTGAGTAGTAGCTAAGAAAGGGCTATTAGGACTGGTGGCACATGGTAAGGTTATGGTAAGGCTTCGATTTTTGGTAAATATTGCGGTTAAGTGTGTGATTGATTGGAGGTTGGTATTGGTTGTAGGTTCAAGGCTGGGGATAGTGTAACACGTCTCATTTACCAGGTGTGTACATACACTTCACACACGAAAAATCGGCAAAAGCTGAAATACTGAAAAATCGGAATGCCAAAATGCCGAAAAGCTGAAAGGTTGGCGCCGAAAACCACACGAGCGTGTGAACATTCATGTGGGAACACCGATACGATTACTGGGACCAAGAGAGCGATCTCATGGTCTCGGGCCACTGTTTGGCCAACCGGGCCAGAAGGGGCTAAATGGGCTTGCCGAGCTCGTGGGCCAATTCGGCAAGAGTTAATATGTGAAATTGAATGATGGATTGATATGGATGGGTGTATGATTTGATTATGATCGGGCCTAATGGGCTACATATACATGATTGGGCTTAATGGGCTATATGGACATGATTGGGCTTAGTGGGCCTTATGGGATTTTAGAAATGCATGTTAGGGTTTTAATGGACTCTAGGTTTAGTTCTGATGAATTCTTAAACAGCATAAAACTCAACTTAATAATCAAACATGTCTGTGGAAGAGTCGCTAGGGTAGAGTGTGGCAATGGACCTATGCATGTCTAGGACTGGATCTAGGGAGATCTTGGTACTTAAGCGGTCCTGGTGACCTACCTCCTCTTCTCTGGAATCCTACCTGGTGCGTAGTGCCTGTTCACTTTACCCGCGAGGACTTGTTGACGGGCCAAGGTTCATAGTTAAGACCCATACTGTTAAGAATTACTGAAATACCCCTGTAGGGTAGAATTACCAAAATACCCTTGATTTGTGAAATAACTAAAATACCCTATGTGTTGAATGTAAGATTTATGGATATTACATGTAAATTTGCTGCATTCATATGATATTCTATTTAGGTTGCATATGGGGTGGGAATTATGGAACGGAGGAAGTATATGAGGATCGCATGGTTGCTTGACAACTGTAGATCCACCGATGGCTTTTTAAGCCTAGTATATGATAAGTAGCTTTGCTGCAACGTTTGGTAGTACCGCAACTGGGCTACCCTTGATATGTATCGGATGGGTAGGTCGATTTAGAAATCCCCACAGATGTGTTTCGGTTGGACGGAGACGATGTGTATCGGATGGATTATTTGGGGAGGGTTTGCATTGCATTGCATGTATGATACTATTATGTTATTAGTATGATATATATGTTATTTGTTTGACGGGGTCCTACACACTGAGTTTTCGAAAACTCACTCCCTCTTTTATTTTTCTCAGGTGATCCTCAGTAGGCGGTTCGACGGATGGAGGGACTCAGAGGTGGCCAACTAGCAAGACGATTAGACTTGTTTTCCTTAATATCTAAATTCTGGATTTTAAGTTGTTTATTTTAAGTTATTTCAGATTGTATAAGGCTTTCCCTCTAGTTATTATTCCATTATTTTCACTATGCATTGAAATTTTGAAACGAAACCTAGATTATTTTCTTTAAAACGTATTTTAAGGTTTTTTTGAAAATAATTGTGTTTTAAGATCGAGCTTCCGTTGTCAAAGGAAATTTTTACATAGTAACAAGGAAATGGTTTTTTGGCTACACCTCATTTTGAAAGCAAACTGGATTTTACTTAACTTTTCTCTAAAAGGGTTTTCAATGAAAATAAGTTTTTCGCAAAAACACTTCAATGTGACATGCTGGATTCGAGCCTAACTTCTAGGCTGGGTTTGGGGTGTTACATTTAGTGGTATCAGAGCCCGATTGCAAAGCTCGGGATGTGAAATGGGCCTTATTACTTGTGTAAAAAAACTACTTTTGGATTGGATCGAAATCTTTTAGAAATTCTTGTTGTATGGCACACCGAGTCTTCGACGTCGAACCAAGTAAGTTTTTCTATTATTACACTTGTTTAAATTACTGAACTGTCTTTAGATATTGGGCTACTTTAAATAATAGGTTCTTAGAGACTATAGCCCATAGGAAACATAAGCCTGTAGAGGATTTACGACTGCAAAACAAATTTTAAACTATTACTTGCATAAGACATGTGCTTTTAACAGTGGAACTATGAACTAATTTCATAAAAATTCCTAATTCAGATAATACGAGAATCAACGATGAGCGCTGGGAAGACGGGGATGCCCAAATGTGATAACGGGTATGTTTTGTGTCGATGTGATATTTTGGTTATAGAAACTGTATGCATGTTTTTTTGGGTAAGTGTGAGAAGGTTTAATTAGAGCTAAAGTGTGTTAGTGTTATTAAAATTAGAGTGCACGGCAAAAATATAGTGGTGTGATTTGAGCGGTGCGATTAATAGTTAGTTGGAAATTTTGAGGACGAAATTTCTTTAATGGGGTAGAATTGTAACGCCCCAATTTTGGGCCTAGTAGAATTGGGCCTATTGGGCTTTGGGCTTTGGGTCTTAGAAATTTTTTTTAAGTGAGTAAGAAAATGACAAATGATATGTTGGCTTTAAGGGTTTAATAAACTTGGAGTGTCTAGGGGTGTTGGAGAAGTGCTGGGTTCGAACTTTGAGGACAAGGAATTTTTAATTAATTATTAAAGGAACCAGGGCGGTGAGTAGTTGGGCTTTTAGATAAAAATAGGAAAAATTGGCATCAAAGAGCCTTGTGGTGGAGTGGCTAAGTGACGCCACTTAGGGTATAGGAAGGTGGCGTTATGGGCCAGCAAGGAGATCCTTGGTTCAAATCCTAGCTTAGTGTTTTTTTAGGAGTTTAATTTTGGCCTTCTAGAAGGTTGGAAGTGGTGTGGTAATGGACTCTAAGGATAGTGATCAGAAGAGAAAATTTAGGAAAATGATTGGAGAGTTATCAGGGAGAAAAACGAGGAGATGAGATGGGGAAGAGTTGGAGCCGATTGGGACTTTGGGGGGGGTAGGAAATGTTTCGATTTTGTGTATAAATAGGGGGTGCCGAATTCCCTCTGTGCTATTTTGGCAATTGGAATTCCCTTTGAGTAATTTCGGCAACTATAGTGCTCTGCCGAATTCTCCTTCACTTTTTCTGTTCTAAACCTCGCCTCTTCCTTATGTGTTTTCTTTTCTTCTCTCCTAAAGCCTTAAATCGAATATCATTCTCTTCTTTCTCTATAGCTTGTGCCGTCCCACCTTCATCTCACTTGTTGGGGACCAAATATTCGTGACATCAAAAGCCAAAAACCTGTGCTCTTGAAGCCGATTTCTTCATCGCCCCAAACCTTGTGCCGAATACTCTAGTGACCAAACCTCTATCGTGCTGTCATCATTCCTTTGATTTTTGGTGGACCGGATCCTGGAAAAATCGAGACCAAGCTTGGATCTACAAGTCTCTGCCGAAAAGCTATCCATACGTTTCGGCTTTTGGGTAAGTGTTCTTGATTTTGGGATAAGTTGGCCAAATATTCTATAGTAAGGGAAAGGGTGACTTAAGTGGATACAAGTCACCTATTATTTTGTCTTTAACGATTAAGATTGATGCTGATCTAGGGGATATTCGTGAGTAGTAGCTAAGAAAGGGCTATTAGGACTGGTGGCACACGGTAAGGTTATGGTAAGGCTTCGATTTTTGGTAAATATTGTGGTTAAGTGTGTGATTGATTCGAGGTTGGTATTGGTTGTAGGTTCAAGGCTGAGGATAGTGTAACACGTCTCATTTACCAGGTGTGTAGATACACTTCACACACGACAAATCGGCAAAAGCCGAAATACCAAAAAACCGGAATGTTGAAAAGCCGAAAAGCCGAAAGGTTGCCGCCGGCAACCACACGAGGGTGCGAACATTCGTGTGGGAACACCGATATGATTACTGGGACCAAGAGAGCAGTCTCATTGTCTCGGGCCATGTTTGGCCAATCAGGCCAGAAAGGGATAAAAGGGCTTGCCGAGCTCGTGGGCCCAATTCGGCAAGAGTTGATATGTGAAATTGAATGATGGATTGATATGGATGGTTGTATGATTCGATTACGATCGGGCCTAATGGGCTACATATACATGATTGGGCTTAATTGGCTATATGGAAATGATTGGGCTTAGTGGGCCTTATGGGATTTTAGAAATGCATGCTAGGGTTTTAGTGGACTCTAGGTTTAGTTCTGATTAATTCTTAAACAGCATAAAACTCAACTTAATAATTAAACATGTCTGTGGACAAGTCGCTAGGGTAGAATGTGGCAATGGACATATGCTTGTCTAGGATTGGATCTAGGGAGAGCTTGGTACTTAAGCGGTCTTGGTGACCTACCTCCTCTTCTCTGGAATCTTACCTGGTGCGTATTGTCTGTTCACTTTAGCCGCAAGGACTTGTTGACGGGCCAAGGTTCGTAATTAAGACCCATACTGTTAAGAATCACTGAAATAACCCTGTAGGGTAGAATTACTGAAATACCCTTGATTTGTGAAATGACTAAAATACCCCTATGTGTTGAATGTAAGATTTATGGATGTTACATGTACATTTGCTGCATTCATATGATATTCTGTTTAGGTTGCATATGGGGTGGGAATTATGGAACGGAGGAAGTATATGAGGATCGCATGGTTGCTTGACAACTGTGGATCCACCGATGGCTTTTTAAGCCTAGTATATGATAAGCAGCTTTGCTGGCAACATTTGGTAGAACCGCAACCGGCTACCCTTTATGTGTATCGGATGGGTGGGTTGATTTAGAAATCCCCACGCATGTGTGTTTTGCTGGACTGGAGATGATGTGTATCGGATGGATTATTTGGGGAGGGTTTGCATTGCATTGCATGTATGATACTATTATGTTATTATTATGATATGTATGCTATTTGTTTGACAGTGTCGTACACACCGAGTTTTCAAAACTCACTCCCTCTTTATTTTTCTCAGTGATCCTCGTGAGGCGGTTCGACGGATGGAGGGACTCGTAGGTGGCCAACTAGCAAGACAATTAGACTTGTTTTCCTTAATATCTAAATTCTAGATTTTAAGCTGTTTATTTTAAGTTATTTCGGACTGTATAAGGCTTTCCCTCTAGTTATTATTCCATTACTTTCACTATGCATTGAAATTTTGAAACGGAACCTGGATTTATTTCTTTTAAACGTATTTTAAGGTTTTTTTAAAATAATTATGTTTTAAGATCGAGCTTCCGCTGTCAAAGGAAATGGTTTTTTGGCTACGCCTCGTTTTGAAAGCAAACTGGATTTTACTTAACTTTTCTCTAGAAGGGTTTTCAATGAAAACAAGGTTTTCACAAAAACACTTCAATGTGACACGTCGGATTTGGGCCTAACTTCTAGGCCAGGTTTGGGGTGTTACATAGGGATAGAGCTTAAAGGTAGTATGACGTGCCAGTATTTCATGATCTTAATCTGGGTATTAGGAGACCCGAAATTAATGCACAACAATTCGAGCTGAAGCCAGTCATGTTTCAGATGCTTCAGATAATGGGCCAATTCAGTGGAATGCCTACTGAAAATCCTCACCTGCACTTAAGACTGTTTATGGAGGTGAGTGATTCTTTCAAGTTCGTCGGAGTACCCAAAGATTCATTACGATTGAAGCTGTTCCCATATTCGCTAAGGGATAGAGCTCGAGCCTGGTTGAACTCATTGCCACCAAATTCAATTTCCACATGGCAAGAGTTAGCAGAAAGATTCCTTATGAAGTATTTCCCGCCTAGCAAGAATGCTAAGTTGAGGAATGAGATCACTTCTTTCCAACAAATGGATGATGAGTCCTTGTATGAGGCATGGGAAAGGTACAAAGAATTATTATGGAAGTGCCATCATCACAGAATCCCACATTGCATCCAACTTGAGACATTTTATAATGGCCTCAATGCACACACGAGGATGGTAGTGGACGCTTCTGCGAATGGTTCTCTCCTTTCTAAGTCTTATAATGAGGCTTATGAAATCATTGAAAGGATTGCCAGCAACAGTTATCAATGGCCAACCAATCGAGCAGCGTCAGGAAGATGAGTCACTAGAATACATGAAGTGGACGCTCTCACTTCACTCGCATCTCAGGTATCATCCATATCACCAATGCTTAAAACTTTTACCGCTAATGGGTTTAATAGTTTTGCAGCTCAGCCACCAAGTAAAGTTGAAAATGTAGCCTGTGTCTATTGTGGGGAAGGACATTTGTTCAAAGAATGTCCATTGAACCCAGAATCCGTGTATTACATGGGTAACCAGAACAAAAATCGAGGAAGGCAAGGACTGCAATCCAATTTCTATAACCCAGCGTGGTGAAACCACCCGAATTTTTCCTGGAGTAATCAAGGGGCTGGACCCAGTAACACATATGCCCAAACTAGATCGACCCATCCACCTATTTTTACCCAACAAGTTTAGAAACAACCTCAAGCTGAACCATCCAATAGCTTAGAAAACTTGTTGAAGGCATACGTGGCCAAGAATGATGCCTTAATCCAAAGCCAAGCAGCTACATTGAGAAACCTGGAAAACCAAATGGGCCAGCTTGCAACTGAACTCAGAAACTGACCACAAGGAGCTTTACCTAGTGATACGGAGAATCTAAGGAATCCAGGGAAGGAGCATTGTAAAGCATTAACATTCAGGAGCGGAAAGACATTAGAACCCAGCATTGTTGAAGTTGAAAAGAAGCCAACTGATGCTCAAAACTCAGAGGAAGTTCAACCGAGTGCTGAAATTCCAGCTCCACCAGAACTAGAATCTGTAAAATTCGATAAGGTAACTTCAGAACCAACTAAATCTGATCAACTAACAACTTCGTTAGATGCAAAATTGCCACAGAGGACAAAACAACCAGTTCCAGTAAAGAAACCTCCACCACCCTACCCTCAGAGACTTCAGAAGCAGAAGCAGGAAATTCAATTTAAGAAGTTCCTAGACGTACTCTAGCAACTTCATATCAACATCCCATTCATTGAAACACTTGATCAAATGCTGAACTACGTCAAATTCATGAAGGATATCCTGTCAAAAAAATGAAGACTTGGAGAATTTGATACAGTGGCCCTTACGAAGGAATACAGAGCATATCTTCAAGACAAACTACCCCCAAAGTTAAAGCATCACGGATGTTTTACCATACCTTGCAACATTGGAGCAACATATTATGGTAAGGCACTATGTGACTTGGGTGCGAGTATCAACTTGATGCCCATGTCAATATTTAGGAAGTTGGGGATAGGTGAAGTTAGACCTACTACGGTTACACTTCAATTAGTAGATCGATCCTTAGCACATCCAGAAGGAAAAATTGAGGACGTATTGGTACGTGTAGACAAATTTATTTTCCTACTGACTTTGTTGTTCTAGACTTTGAAGCAGACAAAGAAGTGCCAATAATCCTAGGAAGGCTTGACCTAGCAACTAGAAGGACCCTTATTGATGTGCAGAAGGGCGAGCTTACTATGCGTGTTCAGGATGATCAGGTAAAATTTAATGTTTTTAAGTTTGTGCGATGTCCTGACACAATTGATGATTATTCTACAGTGTCTAATTTAGAGGATTTAATCGTGGAAAAGGAACTCAACTATGTTGAGGACCCATTGGAATAAATTTTGACATCAGACCCTCCAAATATTGAAGAGGAGGATGAATACTTAGCTTTGCTAGAAGCTAATCAAAGGGGATTTAATCCACAATCCTGTTTTGAATCTTTGGAGTTAGAGAATAGGGATTATGCCCAACCAAAAGCGTCAATCGAGGAGCCACCTAAATTAGAACTCAATGTACTTCTTTCACATTTAAAATATGTTTATTTAGGTAACACTTCTACTCTGCTTGTGATTGTTTCAGCAGAATTAACTATTGAGCAAGAAGAGAAACTAATCCTTGTATTGAAACAATTCAAGAAGGCTATCGGATGGACCATAGCCGATATTCGCGGTATTAGTCCGTCTGTATGCATGCACAAGATTATCCTGGAAGATGGTGAAAAGGGGATGATTGATGGACAACGAAGACTGAACCCCATCATAAAGGACATGGTGAAAAATTAAATCATCAAGTGGTTAGATGTAGGTATAATTTACCCCATCTCAGACAGTTCATGGGTAAGTCCGGTCCAGTGCATGCCAAAGAAGGGAGGTATTACGGTCATTGAGAACAAGAATAACGAGTTGATACCGACTAGAACAGTTACGGGATGGACAATTTGCATCGATTACCAGAAGCTGAACAAGGCGACTAAGAAAGATCACTTTCCTTTGCCATTTTTAGACCAGATGCTGGATAGACTCGCGGGGCGAGACTATGATTGTTTTCTTGATGGATACTCGGGGTATAACAAAATTACAGTAGCACTGGAAGATCAACACAAGACAACATTCACCTACCCGTACGGTACATTTGCATTTAGACTCATGTCATTTGGTTTATGTAATGCACCTGCTACATTTCAAAGATGTATGATGTCTATTTACTGACATAGTTGAAAAATACTTGGAAGTCTTTATGGATGATTTTTCAGTATTTGGAGATACATATGATGATTGGCTAGCCAATCTAGCCAAGGTACTAAGGCGATGTGAAGAAACAAACCTCGTACTCAACTGGGAAAAGTGCCATTTCATGGTACGAGAGGGTATTGTTCTAGGGCATCGGATAACGAGACATGGAATCAAGGTAGATAAATAAAAGGTAGGCGTCATTGAGAAACTCTAACCTCCAACATCTGTAAAAGGGTGTTAGGAGCTTTTTGGGCCATGTCGGTTTCTATCGAAGATTTATAAAGGACTTCTCTAAAATTGCTAAACCCTTATGCAAATTATTGGAGAAGGATACAACGTTCAAATTTAATGAGGAGTGCTTAAGAGCTTTTCATGATTTGAAGAGTCGGCTAGTTTCGGTACCCATAAACGTCACACCAAACTGGGATTTACCATTTGAATTGATGTGTGACGCAAGTGACTTTGCGATAGGAGCTGTCATGGTCCAGTGAAGGAACAAAGTTTTTCATCCCATCTGCTACGCAAGTCGGACTCTGACAGGAGCTTAATTGAATTATATGGTAACAGAGAAAGAGTTACTTGCTATTGTGTTTACTTTTGACAAGTTTCGATCTTATCTTGTAGGTACCAAAGTGACTGTCTATACGGACCACTCGGTGATTAATTATTTACTTGCCAAGAAAGACGGTAAGTCGAGACTGATCTGATGGGTACTTCTACTTCAAGAGTTCGATCTAGAAATTCAAGATCGAAAGGGAGTAGAAAACTAAGTAGCAGATCACTTGTCCAGATTGGAGCTGCAAGAAGGGAATTCTCCTCCTATACCAATTCAGGAGACATTTCCAGATGAACACATACTGAAGGTAAATCATGTCCATAATACCCCTTGGTTTGCTAATATTGCTAACTATTTAGCTTGTGGTTTGATGCCGATTGATGAGACGTATCATCAAAAGAAAAAGTTTCTTCACGATGTGAAGTACTATTTCTGGGAAGAGCCATATTTGTTTAAAAAGTGTGCAGATCAAATGATCAGGAGATACGTGGCAAAATATGAAGTATATAAGTTTCTATACCATTGCCACTCAGCTCCGAGTGGGGGACACTTTGGAGGCACACATACTGCGGCCAAGGTATTGCAAGCCGGATTCTTTTGGCCGACACTATTTAAAGACGCATATGCTAACGTAACGAGTTGTGATCGATGTCAAAGGGTTGGAAATGTCACCAATAGAAATGAAATGCCTCGAACAAACATCATTGAGGTAGAATTATTCGATGTTTGGGGTATTGACTTTCTCAGTCCTTTCCCTTCGTGTTTTGGTCACAAGTACATATTGGTAGCAGTAGACTATGTGTCTAAGTGGGTTGAGGCTAAGGCATATCTGACAAACGATGCTAAGGTTGTTATGAAGTTTTTGCAGAAGCATGTGTTCACAAGGTTTGGAACCCCAAGAGCCATCATCAGTGATGAAGGGTCCCATTTTGTGAACAAGTGGTTGAAATGGCTACTCGACAAACACGAAGTGAAGCACAAGGTTGCCATAGCTTACCATCTCCAGATGAACGGGCAAGTTGAACTGGCAAATAATGAAATCAAAGGCATACTTGAGAAGGTAGTTTGCCCGAACTGACAAGATTGGTCCAAAAGACTGGATGATGCATTATGGGCCTACAGGGCAGCATACAAGACACCTTTAGGGATGTCACCTTATAGGTTGGTCTTTGGGAAAGCCTTTCATCTGCCCTTGGAGATAGAGCACAAAACTTACTGGGCTCTTCAACAACTCAACTTGGATCGTAAGCTTGCTAAAGAGAAATAGATGCTCCAACTCAACGAGTTAGAAGAATTCTTAATGTCCTCGTACGAGAATGCCAAATTACTCAAGGAGAGACTTAAAAAATAGCATGACAAGCACATTCGAGTTCGAGAATTTGAAGCAGGTCAGCAAGTCTTGTTATTCAATTCCAGATTAAGGTTCTTTCCAGGTAAGTTAAAATCACATTGGTCCGGCCCATTTACGTTTCAACGAGTTTATCCATACGGAGTTGTTGAACTTCAAAGTAAGGGAGGTAATTTTCGAGTCAATGCTCAGCGCTTGAAACATTACTAGGGGGATAAAATTGATCGGGATCAAATCTCATTCATTTTATCAGATATTTAATATTTCTTGTTTTTCTTTTCAGATAAATGATTTAAGGTATATTTTTGGGATTAGTATGTTTAAATAAATTCTGTCTAGGAGATTGGAAATTAAGCGGGACTACTTGTGACCCCTCCAATCTTTCCTGGGAATTGAGTTTAACATAATATTCCGAGAAATTATCCCCTAAATGACAAAATAAATTTTTATTTTTTCAAATAAAAGGGTCAATTTTGATCCAAGTTTTAGATTGCAACTCAATTTCAAATTTTCTTTAAGTCTAGGTACTTAATTGAATTATTTTCAAAATTTGGTTGCTCTTTTTGTAAATATTAAAAATTAGATGCCTTTTTTGTAAATATTTTCAAAAGGCATCTAGAATAAATGTTTTTAATTTAATAAAAAAAGAGAGATGATAATCATTAATATATAATTATATCCATTATAATATATATTAATTATTATCAACTTTGCATAGAATTAGGATTAGTTTAAAATTTAATCATATTTTATTTACTCAGTTTTTATCTTTAATAAATTAATAACAAATAACAATTTAAAATGCATTATATTAATTATTAATTGTTGTTAACTTTGTATAGGATTAGAACTTAGAATATTTTAATTATTAAATTGTTCTAAGAATTCTACTTTAACTCCTACTCCCCTCACTATAAATTTCACCCACCTTTTCCATTATTCATCACTCAAATTCCATCCTCACCAAATACCAAATCACCTAAATGCCGCAAGCCCCCAATTCCTTAGCCACAACACTGCCCGAGAGTCATTCGGCCAGCAACTCACCCCGCGCACCTGCCCTCATCGCGCGCTGCACGTCCTGCTCCGCGCACCTTGTGCTGCTCATAGCTCCAGCTCGGGCATGCCTACGCTACTGCCCACTCAGTGTTGTTGCTTGTGGCTCGCATAGCTTCCCACGCCAAGCCTCACTGCTCCCACGCACATCTGCCCGCACGCCCAGTAGCATCCTAGCATCCGTGTGGCACACCAGCCTTGCTACTCCCACCAACATCCCTAGCTGATAACCCTCCAACCATTCCTAAATTGACCTCGTTTGATTTATAATTATTTCTTTTACGAGTTCTTGATTTTTATAAAAAGGGTGGTAAGACAAATTTTCCTCCTAAATATTAATTTTATTTAATTATTTAATTTTTCAATTTATTGAATTATTAATAGTTTATACTAATTATTTTTTTAAGAAAAATTGTTTCCATCTTATGTTCAGGTTAATCATGCCTCGCAAGAGAACTCATGCCTCTGCCCAAATTGACGAATCACAAAACAAATTCCATTGTGATGAAGCCAAAGCGAGATACGAAAGTATTTTCAAGAATCAACAGATGCATCCAGAGAAAGGCTTTACACTGAAAGAAAGCAATTATATTGATTTCATGGCGCGCATTCGTCAGGTTGCTGAAACTATTAATTGGGAGTTGTTTTGTGAGGAAAGACCTAGTGTGGATGAGGAATTAGTTCGTGAATTTCATGAAAATTAAATCTCAAGCGAGTTGACAGAAGTTTCTGTTCGCGGAATCAAGGTACCAATAACCTCCAACGCTATTAATGAATTCTTTGAATTACCTAATTTTGAAAACGACGAATATTCTTCCTTGATGAGACATATTGAGCATGAAAATCTGCAAGAACTTCTCGAGGAACTTACAGTTCTAGGTTCTAAGTTGACTATGTCAAAACAAGGAATTCACACTTGTCGAAGAGAATATTTGACACCACTCGCGAAGGTATGGTTCTATTTCATTCAATTCAGCCTTATGCCTATCTCACATAGGAATACAATTTCATTAGAGCGAAGGTTTTATTATACTTGATTTTAACTGGAAAGACCATTGATGTGGGAATGTAACACCCCAAACTCGGACAAGACACCACGCCCGAATCTGGTATGTTACGGGGAAAAACGTCTTTGAGTGATCAGATTTTTGAAGCTTATCCAAGTATATAGTAGAAACGAGTTGATTTCATTTAGCACTTCCAATAGTTTCTTAGTGCCATTTTGACACATTTTAGACTTAGTAGAAAAACAAGTTTGATTCGGAAATCAATTGAGTTGATTGTATAGTAAAACATAGCGAGATACCCGATGGTATAGTTTGAAACACATTGCGATATAATTTTGAAAACGTTGTCTTTCCAAGTTTTAGTAAATTTCATGCCAAGTTATCTCATTAGCGGTTGAGAATCTAATTAAAACATACCCACCATAAAACATAATTTTAAAGGCCTTTTACAAATCCAAATTAAATCTCAAATCGAAATAAGTAAGCTAAAGTACCCAAATGATAGAGTTTGAGTAAAACTTTATTAAGCATGGCATGAGCACCCCGAGTCCATCCCGGCCCATGTCCGCGCTCACGAGTCACCCGAAATGTCAAAGGAGAGGGTGAGTCGAACGACTCAAAGGCATAAATCCCGCTCCCGATGAAACAACATGCTAACACACATCATACATAGCAACATAATTAATGCAACCCGATCCTAACCATCCGTATCTCCTTTTCTACCCCGTGGTACCAAACCACCGGTGGTGCCAAACCACCGTGACATATAGTCACAATGTGTTACCAAAACACCGGTGTCCCAAAGACACAAATGTGCTACCAAAGCACCGTGACCGTAGTCACAAATCAATTGATGGGGCCAACCCATCGTGTGATACCCAATCACTAGCGCATTTATCCCATATCTCATGTGGGGCCAACCCACGCAGTGGTGTTAACCACGGGGACAAGTCGCAATGAGGTGCCCAACCTCTGGTGTCCCAAAGACACAAATGTGCTACCAAAGCACCGGTGACCGTAGTCACAATAATCGAATGATGGGGCCAACCCATCGTGTGATACCCAATCACTAGCGACATTTATCCCATATCTCAAAGTGGGGCCAACCCACGGTGGTGTTAACCACGTGGGACAAGTCGCAATGAGGTGCCCAACCTCCGGTGTCCCAAAGACACAAATGTGCTACCAAAGCATTGGTGACCCAAAGTCACAAAGTGTGTTACCAAAACACTGGTGCTCACAAAGACAAATCATCACCGCCCCCTCCACTCATATCACCCATCAACAAACCAACTCATGTGATCATGCATATCATACAAATTATGCATATCATGCTAATATGTTTGACTCATACCCCATATCACATACATACATAGTCATGATACCATATAGATCATCAAGAATCTAGTAACAATACTTGACTTACCCTTGGATACGCATACACATACCCCGCTTGGGTATCCAATAATCCATCATAATCACATGATTTTAATAGGCAAACAGGTTTAATAACAATATCACTAAGTATGGGTGTGTTAGTTACACACCGTAAATACGAGTTCGTAAACCCAACGAAAACGATCTAAGTCCCTCGATTACTAGCTCCTACACTCGCCAACACATAGGGTTAGGCATCTAAGACCATTCGGCCAAAGACATATAAACCCAAAGGGGTTAATTTCAATCCCCTACCTCGAAGATGATTTGGTTTCCTACCCAATCCGAATCAAGCGATGATTCCTCTTCCAACAATCGGCACCCTAATAAACAAATAGTTAATCACCAATCACCTTTAACTTAATCAAATCTAAGGATTGAACTCACAATAATATACCAATTACTTACCCTCCACCTACCAATCGCCTAACAAAAGAATGACGGTTCCTCTTGCGTGCTTCCACACTCCAGGTGACCCTATAATGAAGAGATTAAAACCCTTCCAAAATGACCATAATCGGCCCTTACCCCAAACCATAACCAATAAAGAACAAAAGAGGGAAATATGGCCATTCGGCCACCCCACTTACCCTGCTCAAAGATTGAACATCCACCAATTCCACCCTACACCGATATTCGGCCAAGAGAGCTACAAGGGAGAGGAGAGATTTGGCCTTGGCCAAAAAAAAACGCAAGCAAAAGATGAGGAAAAAGATTGATATTCGGCCAAAATGAGAACACACAGCTAGAAGGAAATTTCTGGCTACCACCAAGGAGGGTTCGGCTAAAATCTTAAAATGAAGCAAAATAAAAGATATGTTCAAGAAGAAGAGAAAGCACCCAAGGTTCAGAGAGGAAAAGAAAAGGTGCACAAGGGTAGATGCTTTTCGGTTTAAGAAGAAAGGAATGGAGAAGGTATTTTTGGGAGGGTAAGATTCGGCCACCACTTATTTCAAGAAGAGGAAAAAGAATGTTGGAGAGGAGAGAGTTCTGGTTTTAACACAATTAAGCAAAAGAAGAAGAAATGGGGTTGAACATTCGCCCACACACAAGAATTAAGGAAAAGAATGCAAATTTCTGCAAGGCTATAGGGGTTTGGTCATTCAGCTTTGAAGAAATGAGAGAAACTTTTGAAGCTTGGGGTTGTTTTGACAAAAAGAAAATGTTGGCTTCAAAATGCCTTTTGGCCGAAAATGCACAAAGTGAGAAGTGCATTTCGCACACCACACTTCCCATCACCAAACCGTCCCACACTCCCCCCAAACCTCACCAACATTCGGCCATATCCCCTAATTCACTCCCAACCACAAATTCAAATAAGTTTGAACAAGTCACCCTCCACTTTTTGCTCTCCACCAACCAAGTCACCACTTGACCAAGTCCAAGGAGGAATTTGAACTCCATCCAACTCCTCCCTCCCTTGCCGTCCAAAATGGGAACCAAAAAGGGAGCTCTACGACTTGAACTCGGACCTCCTCACCAGATGACGCCACACCAAGCTCCTCCCTTGCCACTTTGCCACTCTTCACTTGTGCAATAAAACACCAAAGAAAACCCTTATACCCTAGCTCCAACAAATCCCGACTTAACACCCAAACCAAAATTTTCCCATTCACTCGTGGCATACACCTAGGCTACAATCAAACCCCAAAACACCGAAATAGCAACACAAAGACACTAAACACATGCAATAACATGCAACAAAGAAAATAGCCCCTAACCCGGGATATTACAGCTTCTACCCCCTTAAAAATAATTTCTACTCAAATTACCGATCAAAAGAGTTGCGGGTATTGTTGTCTCATCATATCCTCGGGTTCCCACGTAGCTTCTTCTACGCCATGATTCCGCCAAAGTACCTTAACCAAAGGCACAGACTTTCTACGCAGGACCTTCACATCCCGATCAAGAATCTGCACAGGTTCCTCCTCCATGGTCAAGTCCGGATTTACCTCGACCTTTTCCATCGCTACCACATGCGACGGATCCGAACGATACCTCCAAGCATCGAAACATGGAAAACGCCGTGAATCGACTAAGCTCACGGGCAACTCAAGCTAATACGCCATCGGTCCAACTCGCCTCGGTACCTTATACGGTCCAATGAACCTCGGACTTAGCTTACCTTTCTTCCCGAACCTCAACACCTTCTTCCAAGGCGAGACCTTCAGGAACACACGATCCCCCACAGCGAACTCTATATCTCTTCGCTTAAGATCGGCATAAGACTTCTGCCGTCCAAGCTTCCTTCAATCTAGATGAATCAACTTAACCTTGTCTTCGGTCTCACCCACCAACTCGGGTCCCAACAACCGACGCGTTCACCTAACTCCGCCCAACATGTAGGTGAGCGACACTTCCTACCATACAACGCCTCATACGGTGCCATCTTGATGCTCGCTTGGTAATCGTTGTTGTAAGCAAACTCACGACTAATGGTAGAAACTCCTCCCAATCGCCTCAAATCCAGGATACAACCTCAAAGATATCCTCTAAGACTGAATGACCTTTCTCGATTGACCGCCGATCATGGGTGAAAAGCGTCGTTTGAAATCCAAACGAGTACCCGTGAGCTTGATGCAACGCTTTCCGTAACCTTGACGTGAATCGGGATCCCTATCCGAGATTATCGAAATCGCACGCCGTGCAACCTCACTATCTCGACACATATAGCTTCGCTAGCTTCAAGTGAGTAGTCAACCCTCACCGAATAAAGTGAGCTGATTTAGTCGGTCGATCCACCACTACCCAAATCGAATCCTTCTTGCTTGGCGTAGCGGTAACCCACCGACGAAATCCATGGTTATTCTTTCCCACTTCCATCGAGGAATCTTCACAGTCAAGCAAACCCGACGGCAAATCGATGTTCACCTTGACTCACGACAAGTCGACACTTCCCAACAAACTCGCTCACCTCTTTCTTCAAGCCGTGCCACCAAAATCGCTTCTCTAAGATCCCTATACATCTTACTACCTCCGTGGATGCATAGCATAAGGATCGCTATGTGCGTCCGAAGAATCTTCTCGCCTCACTCAACATCTTTAGGCATACAAGCCTTACCACGAAAACACGTAACCTCATCACTAGACAGTCAGTAACCATCCACACCACCATTCTCGCACTTGCAACCTTCGCGCACTTAGAATCACATCCTCTCAAGCTTTCTCTCTGATCGCTCAACCCAAGTAGGCTTAACTCGCAACTCGCTGCGAGAATACTCCCGTCGTCATACAAACTCAAATGGGCAAACAAAGCTCTTAAGTCCGAAACAACCTTACGGCTCAACGCTGTCGCCACCACGTTAGCCTTGCCCTGATGATACTCAATCGAATAGTCCATAATCTTTCAAAGAACTCAACCCACTGCGCGCCTCAAATTCAAATCCTTCGAGTCAAGTGATACTTCGACTCTTATGATCCTGTGTAGACTATCGATCTCTCCCGTATAAGTAGTGCCTCCAAATCTTTAAGGCGAAGACCACGGCCGCTAGCTCCAAATCGTAAGCGCTTGATAGTTGACCTCATGTGGCCTCACTGCCGAGAAGCGTAAGCCACAACCTTACCTTCTTGCATCAAAGACACAACCCAAGCCCGTATGTGATGCATCGCAATAGATCTGTGAATTCCTTACCAAACCTCAAAGTTGAATTAGAACCGGAGCCTCGGTCAAATCTTCTTTAACTTATCGGCTTTCTCATTGTTTCTCGGTCCATACAAACGGAACTTCTTTCCTCAAAGAATTTGGTCATCGGCGCCGCTATCAACGAGAAACCCTCAACAAACCTTCTGTAGAGTATCCCACCAAACCTAAAACTCCGAATCTCACCCACCGACCTAGGCGGCTTCCAATCCAAAATCGCCTCAATCTTACGAGGATCTACTCGAATCCCCTCACCGACACTACATGACCCAAGAAAGTCACTTCTCTAAGCGTAACTCGCACTTACCGAACTTAGCATAGAGCCGCTTTTCCTCAAAATCTGCAACACCACTCGCAAATGCTTATCATGCTCTTCCTCTGTCCTTGAGTACACTAAGATGTCGCCTATGAAAACCACGACACGAACCGATCCAGATATCTCGTTGAAACACCCTATTCATCATATCCATAAACGCCGCCGGTCGTTAGTCAACCCGAACGGCATTACGTAAATTCGTGAGTGCCCATACCGAGTCCGAAACGCTGCTTTATGGATATCACCTCCTTAACCTTCAATCGATGATACCTGGATCTCAAGTCGATCTTGAAAATACCGCAGCAGACCCTTCAAATGATCAAACAAGTCATCTATCCGTGGCAACGGATACTTGTTTTTAATCGCCGACTTGTTCAATCAAGGTAGTCTATACACATCCGCATTGTGCCATCTTTCTTCTTGACTAAGAGTACCGGCGCACTTACCGCGCGAAACACTTGGCCCGATGAAACCTCTATCCAATAACTCCCGGATCTCGAGCCTTAAGCTCCACCAACTCCTTTGGCGCCATCCTATACGGAGCAATAGACCGGCGCAGCCTCCGGTAATAGATCTATTCCGAACTCTACCTCGCGACTGGCGGCAAACCCTAAGCTTCTCGAGAAACACATCAAAGAAAATCCTTAACAAGATTTAACCTTCTCCACAGCTGACCTCTTTAGCCTCCAAGGCATACACATGAACCACATACGCTTCACACCCTTCCTGACCATCTTCTCTGCGCTTTCAAGCAGATACCACATTTGATAAGTAATCTCTCCTATTACCTATCATAGCCACCTCATCACCCTCAACCGTCTTAAGAACCATGCGCTTGGCGCGCAATCCAACCTCGCCTGGTACTTGACCAACCAATCCATCCCAAGAATCGATCGAACTCCCAAAGCGGCGGTTCCATCGGATCGCAGAAGAAACACTACCCCTTGGAGTTCTAAGGGTACCTCTCTAAACAGCTTTATCTACTACTACAGAGTGACCTAGAGGGCTAATCACGCTCATCCGCCTAGAAGATATCTCGAGTCTAAATCCATGGTCTCTACTATACTACATGGCAACATAAGAGTGCGTTGAACCCACATCAATCAAAGCAAGATAAGGAGAACCAAAAATCAAAAACGTCACGGTTATGGCGTCCGTGCAAGCCGCTCCTCTCTGGCGCCTCGCGACATACACTAATCCAGTGCCGCGGCATCGTAACTACCGCACCTCGCGGTGCTCCACGGCCCCGACTGAACCATTACCGCCTCGCCATTACCACGGCCCCTCGCGGTGGCGGTCCATTACCTCTGACCGATTACGGCCCGCCTCTCGATCAATCCTAGCCAACCTACGCGGACAATCCCTCACACGATGCTCCGAGAACCACACTCGGCAACCTTTTCCTCCACCCAAAGACCACCCCAATGAGATTTCCCACACCGATCACATCACGGCGGTCCTCGCTAGCAAAGAACAAACCTAGCAGGTGGTTCGGCCCACTCGCCTAGCCCTCTCGCGGATTACCCGACGATCCGTAAGACCCAAAGCTCCTCTTATGCCTATTTCTATCCATGCCCCCGCCTCACCGACTCCTTAACACCCTCGGCTACCTTAGCCTTCTCAACTAAGACAATGAACTCGCGCTCCTGCTGAGGAGCAATCAGCGATCTCAAGTCGCCTCTGCACCATCCTCGAAACAAACACACCTCTCATGCTCAATGGCCACAATGCCCCGGCATACCTACTCACCTTCAGAACTCACCTCGTGCAAGAACCGATTTACTCCCGAACAAGCCTCAAAAAGCCTTTCACGGGGAGTCGATATAACTAGCTCCGATGTATTTCCTTTGATATGCCGCCTCGAAATAATCCCATGTTAGATCCTCTGCCACCACAATGCTCTCGAACCGTGAGCCACCACCGATATGACTCATCACGGAGAAGCGATACGATGCCCTTCGCTTTCTCTTCACCGTCAAGTCCGATCATCCATGATCCGCTTCGGTTGCCTCCACCAATACTCGGCAGATCTTTGAGCAACACCGAAACACCTCGGAAGAATTCGCCCCATTTGCCCAAGTCGCCAGAATGCATTTCCTAACTCCCGCGCCACCACCAACTCCTCGCTACTCTTTTCCAACACTCGCAAAGATCGCTCGTGACATCGCGTCGTCCCTCCCGATCTTGGAACTCACCACCTCCACCGGTGGCGGACCCAGTATCTCATTTTCTCGAACCACGACTGATCCTACGGGCTCGTAAACAGCTCATCCTACCACGACCTCGCCCACGACCACGTCCACCTCTAGCGCTCATGACTAATCTTTCTACGTATCTGATTAAGAATTTTTATGCATCAGTATTTATTCCACTTGTTTAAAAGCAAGTCTTATGAATATTTTAAGAGGATTTGTTCTCGCGAGTTCACGTAATCCTATCGCTTTCAATCTCTAAAGTAGTATACTATTGCTATTCATCAAATCATATCACATCCAATCAATTCACCAGCAATAGTACGGGGTACTTACCTGGGCGAACTGGTGCCGGAGACTCGGTGCCATGCCTTTCAAACCATTCTTTAAGAATAAAGACTAACAAAACCACCTTTTGAAAATATTTTGGGCCTCAGGCCCACAGCCGAGCCTTTGAACTTAGCTCTGATACCACAATTGTAACACCCCAAACTCGGAAAAGACACCACGCCCGAATCTGGTATGTTACGGGGAAAAACGTCTTTGAGTGATCAGATTTTTGAAGCTTATCCAAGTATATAGTAGAAACGAGTTGATTTCATTTAGCACTTCCAATAGTTTCTTAGTGCCATTTTGACACATTTTAGACTTAGTAGAAAAACAAGTTTGATTCGGAAATCAATTGAGTTGATTGTATAGTAAAACATAGCGAGATACCCGATGGTATAGTTTGAAACACATTGCGATATAATTTTGAAAACGTTGTCTTTCCAAGTTTTAGTAAATTTCATGCCAAGTTATCTCATTAAGCGTGTTGAGAATCTAATTAAAACATACCCACCATAAAACATAATTTTAAAGGCCTTTTACAAATCCAAATTAAATCTCAAATCGAAATAAGTAAGCTAAAGTACCCAAATGATAGAGTTTGAGTAAAACTTTATTAAGCATGGCATGAGCACCCCGAGTCCATCCCTACTCCATGTCCGCGTCTCACGAGTCACCTGAAATGTCAAAGGAGAGGGTGAGTCAAACGACTCAGTGCATAAATCCCGCTCCCGATGAAACAACATGCTAACACACATCATACATAGCAACATAATTAATGCAACCCGATCCTAACCATCCGTATCTCCTTTTCTACCCCGTGTGGTACCAAACCACTGGTGGTGCCAAACCACCGGTGACATATAGTCACAATGTGTTACCAAAACACCGTGTCCCAAAGACACAAATGTGCTACCAAAGCACCGTGACCGTAGTCACAAATCAATTGATGGGGCCAACCCATCGTGTGATACCCAATCACTAGCAGACGATCCCATATCTCATGTGGGGCCAACCCACGGTGGTGTTAACCACAGGGACAAGTCGCAATGAGGTGCCCAACCTCTCGGTGTCCCAAAGACACAAATGTGCTACCAAAGCACCGGTGACCGTAGTCACAATAATCGAATGATGGGGCCAACCCATCGTGTGATACCCAATCACTAGCGACGATCCCATATCTCAAAGTGGGGCCAACCCACGGTGGTGTTAACCACGGGGACAAGTCGCAATGAGGTGCCCAACCTCTGGTGTCCCAAAGACACAAATGTGCTACCAAAGCGCTGGTGACCCAAAGTCACAAAGTGTGTTACCAAAACACCGGTGCTCACAAAGACAAAATCATCACCGCCTCCACTCATATCACCCATCAACAAACCAACTCATGTGATCATGCATATCATACAAATTATGCATATCATGCTAATATGTTTGACTCATACCCCATATCACATACATACATAGTCATGATACCATATAGATCATCGTGAATCTAGTAACAATACCGACTTACCCGGATACGTACACATACCCCGTTTGGGTATCCAATAATCCATCATAATCACATGATTTTAATAGGCAAACAGTTTAATAACAATATCACTAAGTATGGGTGTGTTAGTTACACACCTGGTAAATACGAGTTCAGAAACCCAACGAAAACGATCTAAGTCCCTCGATTACTAGCTCCTACACTCGGCCAACACATAGGGGTTAGGCATCTAAGACCATTCGGCCAAAGACATATAAACCCAAAGGGGTTAATTTCAATCCCCTACCTCGAAGATGATTTGATTTCCTACCCAATCCGAATCAAGCAGTGATTCCTCTTCTAACAATCGACACCCTAATAAACAAATAGTTAATCACCAATCACCTTTAACTTAACCGAAATCTAAGGATTGAACTCACAATAATATACCAATTACTTACCCTCCACCTACCAATCGCCTAACAAAAGAATGACGGTTCCTCTTGCGTGCTTCCACACTCCAGTGACCCTATAATGAAGAGATTAAAACCCTTCCAAAATGACCATAATCGGCCCTTACCCCAAACCATAACCAATAAAGAACAAAAGAGGGAAATATGGCCATTCGGCCACCCCACTTACCCTGTTCAAAGATTGAACATCCACCAATTCCACCCTACACCGATATTCGGCCAAGAGAGCTACAAGGAGAGGGAGAGATTTGGCCTTGGCCAAAAAGAAAACGCAAGCAAAAGATGAGGAAAAGATTGATATTCGGCCAAAATGAGAACACAGGCTAGAAGGAAATTTCTGGCTACCACCAAGGGAGGGTTCGGCTAAAATCTTAAAATGAAGCAAAATAAAAGATATGTTCAAGAAGAAGAGAAACACCAAGGTTCAGAGAGGAAAAGAAAAGGTGCACAAGGGTAGATGCTTTTCGGTTTAAGAAGAAAGGAATGGAGAAGGTATTTTTGGGAGGGTAAGATTCGGCCACCACTTATTTCAAGAAGAGGAAAAAGAATGTTGGAGAGGAGAGAGTTCGGTTTTAACACAATTAAGCAAAAGAAGAAGAAATGGGGTTGAACATTCGGCCACACACAAGAATTAAGGAAAAGAATGCAAATTTCGGCAAGGCTATAGGGGTTTGGTCATTCAGATTTGAAGAAATGAGAGAAACTCTTGAAGCTTGGGGTTGTTTTGACAAAAAGAAAATGTTGGCTTCAAAATGCCTTTTGGCCGAAAATGCACAAAGTGAGAAGTGCATTTCGGCACACCACACTTCCCATCACCAAACCGTCCACACCCCCCCCCAAACCTCACCAACATTCGGCCATATCCCCTAATTCACTCCCAACCACAAATTCAAATAAGTTTGAACAAGTCACCCTCCACTTTTTGCTCTCCACCAACCAAGTCACCACTTGACCAAGTCCAAGGAGGAATTTGAACTCCATCCAACTCCTCCCTCCTTGCCGTCAAAATGGGAACCAAAAAGGGAGCTCTACGACTTGAACTCTGGACCTCCCTCACCTGTAGATGACGCCACACCAAGCTCCTCCCTTGCCACTTTGCCAGCTCTTCACTTGTGCAATAAAACACCAAAGAAAACCCTTATACCCTAGCTCCAACAGCTCCCCTGACTTAACACCCAAACCAAAATTTTCCCATTCACTCAGGCATACACCTAGGCTACAATCAAACCCCCAAAACACCGAAATAGCAACACAGCACACTAAACACATGCAATAACATGCAACAGCAAAATAGCCCCTAACCCGGGATATTACAGGGAAAAATCATCCTGAGAGAAATGTGGAATTGTGCCGCTAGACATTTTGGCCCAGCTTACTTCCCTTTTACGATAACAATTTTGTGCTTGAAAGCTAAAATTCTTGCAAACGTAAAGAAGACAGGGTATAGCCAAGGCACAATCACAGATTTGGACCTCTACCGAATAGCTGGAGACTCTGTTCTGCAGCAACGAGTGGAAGAAAGTGAGGATCTCGAGGAAGATGAAGAAGATCCCACAGAGATCAAACTGATGCAATCAGCTGAAATCCCTAATAACGCATAACCAATGGAACTAGAAGCCGAACCTGATGTCGCAACTTCAATGATCATAACTCAATTGCCTCGCCCAGATCTTCGAGATGAGCTATCAAAGTTGATGAACATAATGCAACATATGCAGTGGCAGCAACAAGCTTACTGGAGATATTCAAAAATAATGGATGACTCAATGAGAAACGCTCTTACGAAAATATACAATGACCCATTTATTTTTGTGCCTGAGTTTCCAGATTTCATATTTGAACCATGGAGCTCACTATCGAAGATGGATCGAAGCGATTCATGCAAAGATGATGGAGCAAAAGATGAGTCGAATTCAGAAGGATCTGCAAATAAATAAAAAGGGAGGATCTTGAGTTTATTTTTCCGTTCTTAGGTTATTTTAGGATTAAGTTTAATTAAAAAATTTTATTTTCGCATAATAAAACAAGAGGTGGAAATCATTACTAAAAATGAAAAAGTCGTAAAGTATAAAGTGTGGCAATATATATATACATGTCTAGGATTGGATTTAGAGAGAGCTTGGTACTTAAGCAGCCAAATTGACTAACCTCCTCTTTTCTAGACTCCTACCTGGTGTATAGTATCTATTCACTTTTAACAATGAGGACATTGTTCATCTTAAGTAGGGGGGACCAAAAAATTGAAATTATTTCCACTCAGAATAAATTTTTCTTTCAGTTATGATTAGGATATATTTTGTTCAATAATTTGAAATTCTGTTAAGTGTGCTAAACTTCAGTATAGATAAAGTTCAATTATTTCAATAAATTGTTATGTTAGCTTAATAATGACATGAATGTATTTTTAATAAAGCATACAAATTGTACCATAAAATTTTTAGTTTCTTAGGAAAGTTAGGCATGCATGAAAGTTTAAGTCTCTAGAATTGACTTAGTAGTTTCTTGAGGCGAAATCCTAGGAAGCATGGAACGTTGAAAAAGATTTAGGCAACTTTTGTTTGGACTGTTTGAGCCTTTCAAGCCAACCTTGATGAAATTTTATCCTTTGAAACCCAACTTTGAGACTATATGGCCTAATTTATTTGAACCCTTGCAATAATTAGCCATCACTTCTCTCTTAATTATCTTTAAATTATCCCAAACACTAAACTCAGTACTATTCAGAACATTCTTTGAAAATAAGTTTGGGGGAGTTGAAAAGAAGTATCAAATGCTCAAAAAATTGTAGTACATACAAAAAAATGCTCGTAAAGAGAGAGAAAGAGAGAGCATGTGTACTTGAAAGAAGATAGATGTACAAAAGAGCATGTGAAACAAAGTAAGTTGGTGTATTGAAGGTAAATATTCCGAAGGTTCGATTGAAGCTGAGTCTAGGGTTTTTAGCCTAAATTTATCTTTTACCTACCGTTAGCCTAGCCACGTTACAACCGTGTTAAAGACCTATTGATTCAAGTTTCTATGCTACCTACATTAGTGGAGAGAAATTGCTATGTTCAACATATGAAGGCATAAGTTAAACTTAATGATTGCAGCTTAATCTTGAATAAGGTAATAAAATCAAATTGGTAAGGGTTAACATGTCTTTATTAGGAAGCATTTTAGTCTAATTTTTGCTTTCATAAGAATGATTGAGATTAATTTGAATGATATGTATACATAAGTAGCATAAATATCAAATTTCTTGTTCTTGAGCATAAGTATACCAAATTCATTATTGTTGGGAAGAATGTTGTTCTGAAGGAATTTTTCAAATGTGTTTCCAAGAAATTCTTTTCAAATTTGTGCATTACTCGGGACGAGCAATGAATTAAGTTTGGGGGTGTGGAAACACAAAAATATACACCTTTCCATACCCTTTTTAACCCAAATTCATGCAAGTTCGGTAAAATTCTTGTCGAAAAATATATAATTATTATAAAATAATAATATTGTACTTAAATTATTAACATAATGAATTTTAATTAATTTTATAATTAATTTTGATTAATTTTGATTATTTTCGATAGATTTGCACAAAGGGCGAAAAATGGCTCGACAAACACTACTAGAAGAGCAAAATCGAGAAGCATCAAGGCGAATTAATTATTCAGCTTAAGACGATCCAAATTATGTGTATTAATTCATAATATAATTAATTTTAATTTATATCCAATTTAATTTGGGTTAAATAAATTATTACTAATTAATTATGAAAAGTGGCCCAGTTGAGCTGAACCGAGAAAAAACTGAACCGACCGATTACTGGGCAGCCCAAAACCGTCCCACATTGTAACATCCCAAAATAGGGGTTATTTGTGATTGAATTATTTTTCTTGTATTTGAATTTCTGTGATATTATGCGTGATGATATAAGGCTTAATTAGGGGTCTTGAGTAAGCTCGGTTTAGTAGAATAATTCTTAGTAAGGCTTATTTAAAGAAGAGGATTAAATGAGCTTAGCACTTAAGTTAATTTAAGTAGCAATAAGTGACACAAGATGAGTGCATGGCAAGTTGGTAATGGCGCATGGAGTTTAGCTTGAGGAGAGGTTCGAATCCCTTAAATAGCATTGGGACAACTTTTATTTTTGCTTTGGTATGGTAAGTGTCGGCCAAGGATAATTAAGATAAGGGTTGACCATGTTAATTTTTGGTTAGTAGACTATAGGTTTAAGGCAAGTGTTAACATATGGAAGGGAATCAAGTAATTAAGGAAAATATGGAGACATGGGGCTAGTATCAAGGATTATGTTTTGGAAACAAAATCATGGCCTTTATGCCATGAACTTGGACGGCAATGTGGCTAAGGGGGGGGGATTTGGCCGAATATGCTAGTGTTGGTAAGGCTTAGGAAGATTTTTGGTCATTTCTTTCATTTGGTGCAATAGTTGCAAAACAATTCTCTCTCAAACTCTTTTCTTTCTAGCCGAATTTTACCATTTGCTAAGCTTAATACTTTTTGACCATTTGGTCATTTTATGCCCAATTTCTATTTTCTTCATCTCAATCTCTCAAAACCGAAACCTTCATCAACCTTTTGTTCTCCCATTTGTTTTGATTAAACATCAAAAACCTCCTATACTTACTTCTTGCCGAAACTCTATTTCTTTTCTTATTCTTTTCTTTTTGTCATAAAGCCGAATATACCTCTTTGTTGTGCCGAAAATATTCTTCTCCTATCTTGATCAACTTTGGCCGAATATTGAAGGTAAGATAGTTTTCATCGGGACTTCTCTAGAAATCGGTTTTAGTAAAGTGGTAAGGGCTTATTTCAATGGATTACTCTTTTAAGTTTTCGTTTAAGCCAAAGGCTAATAAACCTTATTGATGATGGTTGATTGTAGGGAAGTGAGGCCGATTCTTTTAGGAGTGTGTTGGATAAGTGTTCAAGGCTTTGGGTAAGATTTTAGGTTCACAAGGAACCTTTCTCAATTATTTTGGTTTGGCCGAATAGGCCATGGTTCTAATATTCATTTTTGGCCGAATATAGGGGCAAGAATACTTGTGTGGCCGATTTGTCTATTTGGGATTTAGAACTCTTTTGGTGCCAGGTGTGTATACATACACATCTTATAACTTTTTAATATGCTAAGTGTTATTTTATGCCTAAACGTTTTGTGTAGACATGGATGAAATACCTTCATGGTATTAACAAGGATTTGGGTAAGTTCTTATTACTATGTGATTATTATTTGATGCTTTTGGGAAGCATGACACATTTGGTATGTGTATTATTTGATATATGGCTTATGATAAATCGATTGGATGTTGTTAAATAAATCTATCAACATGAATTGTGGTACATGCATATAAATGATTGTTATGGGTTGATGAGAGGAGGGCGGTGATATTCGTGTCGACGGACACCGTGTTTTGGTAACACATCGTGACTACGGTCACCAGAGGTTTGGTACCTCCGGAGGTTTGGCACCTCATAGCGACTTGTCCCTGTGGTTAATACCACCGTGGGTTGGCCCCACTTTGAGATATGGGATTGTCTGCCAGTGATTTGGTATCACACGATGGGTTGGCCCCATCATCTATTTGTGACTTCGGTCACCAGTGTTTTGGTAACACAATTGTGTCTTCTGGACACCGTGAGATTTAGTATCTCCAAAGATTTGGTATCACATTTGTGACTATACGTCACGGTGGTTTGGCACCACCACCGGTGGTTTGGTACCACAAAGGGGTAGAAAAAGGCGTATGGATGGTTAGGTTGGGTGCATTTAAACTTATGCATGTTAATTGGTTATAATTTGTGTATGTTATTACATTAAATTGGGGAAGGGTTACACATTGAGTCTTGGTGACTCACCTTCTCCTTTAATTTTTCAGTGATTCGTAGAGACCATGGGTGAGGAGCCTGGATGGACTCGAGGTGGCCATGCAAAGGAGTTTTTAATAAATGAATTTTAGATTTTATCTATCTTTCTTTTGGATTTAAGTTGTTTAATTGTAATAAGGCCTCCTAGGATTATTTTATTATTGCTGCATGTTTGAATGTTTGGTTTAAATTACTTGATGATGTTAAAACGGTTGCACATGTTTTTCTCAAATTAAACGCAAAATGTTTTAAAGTACCATCGGGTACATTCGAAATTTGTAAACAACTCAACTCAGCAAATATTTTAAGTTTGGATTTTTAACAAAGAAAGACAATTCAACTAAGTTTTAAAATGATTTTTCAAAAACTTTTCTCTGTAGCAAACCAAATTCGGTCGTAATGTTTGGGCCGGGTTTGGGGTGTTACAAAATTGGTATCAGAGCCCAGTTCAAAGCTCGGCTGTGGGGGCCCAAGGCCCAAAAATGTTTTGGTAGGTCTATTTGAAATATTATGGTTTTGAATAAGCATGGCACTTTGAGTCTCCTGACCGATCCGCCTGTAAGTACCACTAACTTTTTGTATGAATTATTTCTTCAGTAGAATGGTAGGAAGCATGGGACGTAGATAGTGATAGTATTTTAAACTTTAGGACTAGTTTACTCCAAACAAAGACATAAGACTTTAAGAGCCTAATTAAACCAACCTACGACCAAGTCGCGAGTTAGGGTGTGGTAACCTTGGTGCGCATGTCTAGGATTGGATCCGAAGAGCTTGGTACTTAAGCAGTCCCCTCGTGACTCACCTCCTCTTCGCGGGATTCCTACTGCAGTGCGTAGCTTCGGTTCACTCTAACCAAGAGGACTCGATCATAGGCAAAATCCTAAATAAAACCCGAAAGGGATTAGCCATGTTTTAAGGAAAACTTCGTTTTAAAATCATTAAATTATTTTTTTAGATGGTAGGACAAATTTATCTTGAAAATTTTCAAAATATTCTTGATTGACAAAATTACAAAAATACCCTTTAGGAAAAAATGACGAAATACCCACAGGCTAGAAACGGACAAGAATGCTCGAAGAGTGCATAGGTATGAAAGGTATAGGGAATGGATGTATTATTCATGTAAACCAAGATAGAAGACTTAAAACCTTGTTTGATCGAAAGAGTCTCTATTAAACTCTTTTCATAAAATTTCTTCATGGATAATCAAGTGAAACATGTACTAATTCATAAAAATTTCCTAATCGAGATAAAGCGCGATAGTTAGAATGAGCTTTAGAGGACGTGGCCGTCGTGGGCGTGGAAGGGGTAGGATGGCCGTGACGTAACTGTCTGGGTCGGGTCAAGGATCCGAGAATGAGATACCGCCACCACCACCCCCAACCTTTGGAGTGAAGAGCGAGATCGGGACGGGTGACGACGCTGTGTCACAAGCGATGCTTCGAGTTCGGAAAGGGTAGCCGGAATTGGTGGAGGTGGAGGAGCTCGGAAGTCGGTTCTGAGAAACTTCGAGCTAACGAGCTGAATTTTTCCGAGGTGTGTGCAGTGTAGCGCCCAATCTGGTGAGTATTGGGGAATCGACCGAAAGAATCATGGATGAGATAGATTTGACAAATGAGGAGAAACGAAAGGAGCGGTGTCGCTTCTCAAGGATGAGTCATATCGATGGTGGCTCACGGTCCGAGATGGTGCTACGGCGAGATGATCTCACTTGGGAGTACTTCAAAGCCGCATATCGGAAGAAGTATGTTGGATCAAGCTACATTGACGCTCAAAGGAAAGCTTTTACGGGGTTAGTGCAAGGGAATAAGTCGGTCTCGGAGTATGAAGCGGAATTCCTAAAGGCCGAGTCGTTATGCTCGAGGAATAGTGGCATCGGAACATGATCGTTGTGTTCGTTTTGAAGACGGACTTAGAGACGAGTTAAAGTCGCTGCTGATTGCTCCACAAAGAAGAACGTGAGTTTGTTGTCTTGGTGGAGAAGGCCAAGGTAGCCAAGGAATCAAGGAGTCCGCGAGGCAAAGTTATGATAGAAGCAAGTTGAAGAGAGGCTTTGGATCGTGCAGGTCGTGGTAATGTTCGAAAAAGATTTAGGCGAGTGGGTCGATCGGCGGGGAGGTCCACAAATGCTGCTAATCAAAGACCGCCCAGTGTAACCGCTGTGGAAAGTTTCATTGGGGTGAATGTTGGACCGGAGGGAAAGGATGTTTCGAGTGTGGTTCGCTAGAACATCGTGTGAGGGACTGTCTGCGTAAGCAAGTTAGGAATCGATCCCGAAGGTCAAGGTCGTGCCCGGTTCGAAAGGAGGGACCAAACACCGCAGAGAGGTCGTGGTTATGGTAGAGGTGGTTATGGCTCTAGTGGAGGTCGCGGAGCACCGGTGGCAGAGGTATTGGCAACACGGAGGCTAGGCGGCTGGTTTGGTGTATCTTTGCGGCGTCGTGAGGAAGAAGAGACGCACCGGACGTCATAACCGGTGACGTTTTTAATTTTTGGTGTTCCATATCTTGCCTTGATAAATGTGGGTTCGACGCACTCTTACGTTGCTAGTAGTATAGTTGAGACCATGAGTTTAGTTCTCTAGACCGCTTCTAAGAGGATGACTGTATTTAGTCCTTTAGGTCACTCTGTAGAAGTAGATAAGTCAGATAGAGATATACCCTAGAACTCCAAGGGGTAGTGTTTGTAGCCGATCCGATGGAACCGCCGTTTGAGGAGTTCGATCGATTCTTGGGATGGATCGGTTGGTCAAGTACCAAGCAAGTTTGGATTGTCTTTGCTAAGCGTATGGTTTTGAAGACGGTTGAAGGTGAAGAAGTGGTCATGATAGGTAATAGGAGAGATTATCTATCCAACGTGGTATCTGCGTTGAAAGCGATAAAGATGGTCGGGAAGGGTGTGTGAGGCGTTCGTAATTCATGTGTGTGCTTTGGAAGCTAAGGAGTCTTCTGTGGAAATGTTCAAACCGTAAAGGAATTTGTTGACGTATTTCTGAAGAACTTCCGGATTGCCTCCGGATCGTGAAGTTGAATTTGGTATAGATCATTACCGAACAGGCGCTGGTGTCTATAGCTCCATATAGGATGGCACCAAGGAATTGTTGGAATTGAAGGCTCGGATACAAGAGTTGTTGGATCGAGGTTTCATTCGACCAAGTGTTTCACCTTGGGGCGCGCCGGGTACTTTTTGTCAAGAAGAAGGATGGTGCGATGCGGATGTGTATAGACTACCGCCATTGAATAAGTCGACGATTAAAAACAAGTATCCTTTGCCGAGGATAGATGACTTGTTTGATCACCAAAGAAAGTCGCGTTTTCTCTAAGATTGATTTAAGGTCCGGATATCATCAATCAAGGTGAAAGAGGTGATATCCATAAGACGGCATTTCGTACTCGGTATGGACACTACGAGTTCCCCGTGATGCCGCTTTGGTTTGACTAATGCACCAAAGAGCTTTCATGGACATGATGAATAGGGTATTTCAACGCTTTTGGATCGCTTTGTTGTGGTCTTTATAGATGATATTTTGGTGTATTCGAAGTCGGAAGAGGAGCATGATGCGCATTTGCGAGTGGTGTTGCGGATTCTGAGGAAAAGCAAAGCAGTATGCGAAATTTAGTAAGTGCGACTCGGCTTAAGGAGGTGACTTTCTTGGGTCACGTTGTTTCACTAGAGGGGATTAGAGGATCCTCGAAAGATTGAGGCGATGTTAGATTGGAAGCCGCCTAAATCTGTGGTTGAAATTCGAGTTTTCTAGGTCTCAGCGGGGTATTATCGAAGATTTGTGGAAGGATTTTCTTTGATTGCCGCACCGATGACCAAGTTGTTGAGAAAGGAGTTCCATTTGTGTGGACCGAGGAGCAAAGCAGAAAGTTTCGACAAATTGAAGAAGATTCTCGATGAAGCTCGGTTTTGATTCAACTTTGAGGCGAGTGCAAGGAATTCACGGTTTATTGCGATGCATCACATATTGGTTTGGGATGCGTCTTGATGCAAGAAGGGAAGGTAGTGGCTTATGCATCTCGGCGATTGAGACCACATGAGGCTAATTATCCGACTCATGACTTGGAGTTAGCGGTGTAGTCTTCGCTTTGAAGATATGGAGGCACTATTTGTACGGAGAGAAGTCGATAGTTTATACGGATCACAAGAGTCTTAAGTATCTCTTGACTCGTAAGGATTTGAATTTGAGGCGGCGTAGATGGATTGAGTTTGTTGAAGGACTACGATCGTTCGATCGAGTATCATCCTGGTAAGGCTAACGTGGTGGCGACGCGTTGAGTCGTAAGGTTGTATCGGATTTAAGATCGATGTTTGCTCGACTTAGTCTGCTTCAATGATGGGAGTCTTTTGGCGAAATTGCAAGTCAAGCCGACTTGGTTAGATCGAGACAAGGAGAAGCGGTTAGAGGATGATGGTTTGAATGATCGGAGGTTGCAAGTCCGAATGGTGGATTAGAGGATTTTAGTCCGTCCCGTGATGGAGTTTTGTGCTTTAAAGGAAGAGCTTGTATGCCAAGGATGTGGAGTTGAGACAAAGGATTCTTCGGGCCGCACATAGCAGCCCATATGCTATGCATCCCGGAGGTAGCAAGATGTATCGGGATTTGAGAGAGCAATTTTGGTGGCAGTGTCCAAACGGGAAGTAATCGAGTTCGTGGGTAAGTGTCCGACGTGTCAACAAGTCAAGGCTGAACATCGGTTGCCATCCGTTTACTTCACCGGTGAAGATTCCTCGATGGAAGTGGGAGAGGATCACCATGGACTTTGTCGCGGATTACCTCTTACGCCTAGCAAGAAGAATTCGGTTTGGGTGATTGTGGATCGTCGACTAAATCAGCGCATTTCATACCGTAAGGGTAGATTATTCGCCTGAGGTTAGCTAAGTTATATGTAGCCGAGATAGTGAGATTGCATGGTGTGCCAAGATCGATTATCTCGGATAGGGATCCGAGGTTTACATCGAGGTTTTGGAGAGCGTTGCATCAAGCTTTGGGTGCGAGATTGGACTTCAAAGACACGACTTTTCATCCGCAATCCGACGGACAATCGGAGAGAGTGATTCAGATTTTAGAAGATATGCTCGAGGTTGCGTTACGGATTTCGATGGCGCTTGGGAGGAGTATCTACTACATGCGAATTCGCTTATAACAATAGTTATCAGCGAGTATCCAAATGGCTCCATATGAAGCAATCAGATGGACGAAGATGCCGTACTCCTACGTGTTGGACGGAACTAGGTGAACGACATGTTTTGGGTCCGAATTGGTGACGGAAATCGAGGACAAAGTTAAGGTAATTCGGGCTCGTCTCAAGGAAGCATCGGATAGGCAAAAGTCTTACGCCGATCTCAAGCGCAAGGAGATGGAATACGAGGTAGGAGATAAAGTTTTTACAAGGTGTCGCCTTGGAAAAAGGTGTTGGGCTTTGGGCAAAAAGGAAATTAAGTCCAAGGTTCATCGGCCCGTATATCGTGTTGAGCGAGTAGGACCGGTAGCTTATCACCGAATCGCCAAAGCAGAGTTGAGTCGATTCACAATGTCTTCCATGTGTCGATGCTTAGACGGTATAGGTCGATCCATCGCACATCGTGCGATGCTGAGAGAGATTGAGGTTAACTCCGACTTATCATTCGAGGAGGAACCAGCTCGATTTTAGATCGAGATGTCAAGGTGTTGCGTAGAAAGTCGGTAACCTTAGTGAAAGTGCTATGGCGAAACCATGGTACGGAGGAAGCGACGTGGGAACTGAGGAGGTGATGCGCAAAGAATACCCCCACCTTTTACGATCGTGTAATTTCGAGGTCGAAATTATTTTTAAGAGGGTAGAAGCAGAACATCCCAAAATAGGGGTTATTTGTGATTGAATTATTTTTCTTGTATTTGAATTTCGTGATATTATGCGTGATGATATAAGGCTTAATTAGGGGTCTTGAGTAAGCTCGGTTTAGTAGAATAATTCTTAGTAAGGCTTATTTAAAGAAGAGGATTAAATGAGCTTAGTTCTTAAGTTAATTTAAGTAGCAATAAGTGACACAAGATGAGTGCATGGCAAGTTGGTAATGGCGCATGGAGTTTAGCTTGAGGGGAGAGGTTCGAATCCCTTAAATAGCATTGGGACAACTTTTATTTTTGCTTTGGTATGGTAAGTGTCGGCCAAGGATAATTAAGATAAGGGTTGACCATGTTAATTTTTGGTTAGTAGACTATAGGTTTAAGGCAAGTGTTAACATATGGAAGGGAATCAAGTAATTAAGGAAAATATGGAGACATGGGGCTAGTATCAAGGATTATGTTTTGGAAACAAAATCATGGCCTTTATGCCATGAACTTGGACGGCAATGTGGCTAAGGGGGGGGATTTGGCCGAATATGCTAGTGTTGGTAAGGCTTAGGAAGATTTTTGGTCATTTCTTTCATTTGGTGCAAAAGTTGCAAAACAATTCTCTCTCAAACTCTTTTCTTTCTAGCCGAATTTTACCATTTGCTAAGCTTAATACTTTTTGACCATTTGGTCATTTTATGCCCAATTTCTATTTTCTTCATCTCAATCTCTCAAAACTGAAACCTTCATCAACCTTTTGTTCTCCCATTTGTTTTGATTAAACATCAAAAACCTCCTATACTTACTTCTTGCCGAAACTCTATTTCTTTTCTTATTCTTTTCTTTTTGTCATAAAGCCGAATATACCTCTTTGTTGTGCCGAAAATATTCTTCTCCTATCTTGATCAACTTTGGCCGAATATTGAAGGTAAGATAGTTTTCATCGGGACTTCTCTAGAAATCGGTTTTAGTAAAGTGGTAAGGGCTTATTTCAATGGATTACTCTTTTAAGTTTTCGTTTAAGCCAAAGGCTAATAAACCTTATTGATGATGGTTGATTGTAGGGAAGTGAGGCCGATTCTTTTAGGAGTGTGTTGGATAAGTGTTCAAGGCTTTGGGTAAGATTTTAGGTTCACAAGGAACCTTTCTCAATTATTTTGGTTTGGCCGAATAGGCCATGGTTCTAATATTCATTTTTGGCCGAATATAGGGGCAAGAATACTTGTGTGGCCGATTTGTCTATTTGGGATTTAGAACTCTTTTGGTGCCGTGTGTATACATACACATCTTATAACTTTTAATATGCTAAGTGTTATTTTATGCCTAAACGTTTTGTGTAGACATGGATGAAATACCTTCATGGTATTAACAAGGATTTGGGTAAGTTCTTATTACTATGTGATTATTATTTGATGCTTTTGGGAAGCATGACACATTTGGTATGTGTATTATTTGATATATGGCTTATGATAAATCGATTGGATGTTGTTAAATAAATCTATCAACATGATTTGTGGTACATGCATATAAATGATTGTTATGGGTTGATGAGAGGAGGGGCGGTGATATTCGTGTCGAGACGGACACCGATGTTTTGGTAACACATCGTGACTACGGTCACCAGAGGTTTGGTACCTCCGGAGGTTTGGCACCTCATAGCGACTTGTCCTCGTGGTTAATACCACCGTGGGTTGGCCCCACTTTGAGATATGGGATTGTCTCGCGGTGATTTGGTATCACACGATGGGTTGGCCCCATCATCTATTTGTGACTTCGGTCACCAGTGTTTTGGTAACACAATTGTGTCTTCGGACACCAGAGATTTGGTATCTCCAGTGATTTGGTATCACATTTGTGACTATACGTCACCAGTGGTTTGGCACCACCAGTGGTTTGGTACCACAAAGGGGTAGAAAAAGGCGTATGGATGGTTAGGTTGGGTGCATTTAAACTTATGCATGTTAATTGGTTATAATTTGTGTATGTTATTACATTAAATTGGGGAAGGGTTACACATTGAGTCTTGGTGACTCACCTTCTCCTTTAATTTTTCAGGTGATTCGTAGACCGCGGGTGAGGAGCCGGATGGACTCGAGGTGGCCATGCAGTGGAGTTTTTAATAAATGAATTTTAGATTTTATCTATCTTTCTTTTGGATTTAAGTTGTTTAATTGTAATAAGGCCTCCTAGGATTATTTTATTATTGCTGCATGTTTGAATGTTTGGTTTAAATTACTTGATGATGTTAAAACGGTTGCACATGTTTTTCTCAAATTAAACGCAAAATGTTTTAAAGTACCATCGGGTACATTCGAAATTTGTAAACAACTCAACTCAGCAAATATTTTAAGTTTGGATTTTTAACAAAGAAAGACAATTCAACTAAGTTTTAAAATGATTTTTCAAAAACTTTTCTCTGTAGCAAACCAAATTCGGTCGTAATGTTTGGGCCGGGTTTGGGGTGTTACACACATGCTGACCCAATCAGCTTGTTTGGCTGATTAATTATCTTGCAAAATGGCCCTTGAAGACTTGTTCAAATTGCAAACAAACCCCTCCACTATTTGTGCCTTTCTAGATTTGCCCCACCTTAATATAGCAAGTTTGAAAACTTCAAACTTGCCACATGTGTGGCCGGCCATGGGAGGGCTCTTTGGCTGCTGATTTTGGATATTTTTAGCAGCCCTCTCAACCTATAAAAACCCCCTTGGCTGGTCATTTGAAACACACCTCAACTTTTCATCTCTTCTCTTCTCTCTCAATTTTCTCTCTTCATTTCCCATCCATTTCCCTTTATTCTCTTGTCGATTTCACCTCTTGAAAAAGAGTCATTCATCCATCATTTTGAGCAACATCAAAGTGTTTGTAGCAGCCTCGATTCAACAAGAACAAGAGGAGAAGGAAGAGTGGAGCAAACCAGTCAAGCCACGGAGAAACACCGGATTTTTATTCTTGTTCCCTATCCTTTTTAATTTTTGTTGTTGTTATGATGAACATGTCTATGAATATTTGTGATGTTGAAATTTTTAAATTAATTGATATGGATTAAATTTAATTCGTGTTAGTTGATTGCATTTCGTCTACTTAATTTATTAAAATTGTGTTTGTGTTGTTATAGGCCTCGGTAAGATGTTTGATTAAGTAAAATCATGACTAAGTTATTCTTGCATTACAATTGTAAGGTAACTAATGAATTAATTATTTAAACGGATTGAAATTGTAATTAATTGACAAGATACTTAATCAGTGCATCTTTAATCATCTAAGGTAGCTGAGGGTTGAATTAGCAACGGTATCTAACGATACATTTGCCTTGCATAACTTGCAAGATTATTGTGATTAAACTGTTTCAAGGTAGAAATACATTGTTACCTCACGTAACCTTTTATGTGCTTATGAGATTGAATTAATTGTTTGAATTGGCACAGAGATATGTACAAGAGACTATTTTAATTTCATAAGTATGTATGTGCATTAACACATTTGCTTATTAAAATTTGTTTAATCGGTTGAATTGACATAGAGATATAGTCAAGAGAGAAAATGGATTTTGGTAGGTAAGTATGTTCATAAGTTAGAAAATTACCGAGTTGCCGTGAATTTATTCGTAACAACATATACATGAGTTTAATAATTCTAAGTTAAGAAATGTAATTAATCTAACACAATTATGTCATCTTAATTAAAATCAGCTTTTGAAATCGTGCATTAAAACTTATTTTATTTTATTTATTCTACTTTGTTTTTGTTTAGTTTTTAATCACCTTTCAAATCAAAATATTATTCTTCACCAAAGTATTTTAAATTGCATTCATAAATAATTCTTTTCACAGTCCCTGTGGGTACAATAACTCGACATTTACTTGTCACTTTCTTACTTGTTACGATTGTGTACACTTGCACATTTTTGTCGTTCCATTGATCCCAAAAGAATTATGTATAAATGCACTAACATGTGTATTGATAATGACATTTTGGCTTGTGTCAAGTTTGCGGTTATGGTTGATGTTTATGCTTATGTCTTGTATTATGCAAATGAAATGGGTAAGAAAAGGTAATGAAACGATAAGTTCATAATTGAGATGTATTATGTTGATAAAAGGATTGATGAGTTGAATGACATACTTATATGTGAGAAATTTACTTATGCTATAGATGAATTTACCTATGTCATGAATAAATACACTATTTCGTGAATTGATGATATTATTTAAGTTTATGCCGAGTAAATGGAATGGAAAGTAAGTAAATGGAATGGTAATGTAACACCCCTCACCCGTATTCACCGTCAGAATAGGGTTACGGAGCGTTACTGGACTTTCAACACCTTTAAACGTACATTTCATATACAATTTATCAATTCAAATACAATTCAATCACAATCAATCATAGTGTCCCTTAAACGAGCCTACGAGGCCTTAAACATGCATTAGGAGTGATTCGAGACTAAACAGAAGCTCGGGAAATTTTTTAGCACTTAACAATTTTTTTCACAAAACAGGGGACACACGCCCGTATGATCAGGCCGTGTGAGACACGCCCGTGTCACAAACCATGTGAACATTCGAAATGGGAACACATGGTCGTATCCCAGCCCATGTCCTACCCAATGTCCAAACAAGTGAGGTTACTGACTTGGGTCACACGGCCAACCACAAGCCTTCACCTACATATATGGCACCAAAACAAAGCATAATAGGCAACCTAAAATAACCAAATCCAACATAATTCCTGCCATTTCATCTAAGCATTTCTTAGCCTAAACCTCAATCACAAACATCATCAATTCATCAACTATTTCCAAACAACATTAAAAACATCACAAAATAGCATTAGCACATCTATAAACATTTACCAAACATATATCATTTTGTACCAATTCACAAGCATGATACTAATTCCACAAACCTCATAATATAAGTCATATCTTTATATGTACAAAAACTAGGCTCAAACATACCAAAACAAGCCAACTTTCATGGCTATATACACAAACCAAAACATATACATTTACAAGCCATCTCAAATGGAAAAACTCACTACCAAAACATAACCAACATGACCATAGTTCCTATACATTCCATATGACCAAACCATAAGCTCAAAAGTACCAAAGTGATGGTTGGATAGTGTGACGTAGCCTCCGACAATACCCGAATCCGAGCTAGGTTTGAAATCACTATAAGACATGGAAAATAAACAAGGTAAGCTTTATAGCTTAGTAAGCCCGTATGATATAAACTTAACTAATTACAAAACACCATTCATCAATTTAAACATATTAACATGTAATTCATGATTACTAACAAACCTTTCACATGCTTATTCATATGCTTATTTGCAAACTTCATAACTTCTTCGATTTAAAGCTCATACTATGCATGTACATACCTGTACCAATCCGTAACAAGTACATACATATTCGGAATACCGTTGAATACCTGATATCTCACACACTAAGTGTCGTACATAGCCGAAGCTATCTCAAATTTCACACTAAGTGCCATACATAGCCAAAGCTATCTCGATCTCGCACACTAAGTGCCATATATAACTGAAGCTATGTCGAATCGCACACTAAGTGCCATATATAGCCGAATCATCGTCAAACATAACTTTAATCTCGTATACACAATTTATGCAATATCAAAGCATTTAAAGCATAATTATAATAATGCTTGTTACATACGAACTTACCTCGGATGTGAAAAAGACGGAATAGGTCGATTAGTCGATAACTTTATCTTTTCCCTGATCCAAGACTGTATTTCATTTTTCTTGATCTTAATTAGCTTTACAAGCTTGGTCGAATGAAGAACACAACAATGGTGTTTTTCTATCCCTAATATTTGGTTCATGCATAAACAAAACAAAGATGATATCTTTAGTTCATTAATTTATTTTACCTTTATTATTAAATTACAAAATAACATTATTATAAAATCATTTTAAACATCCAATTAGTGTCCAAAAATGTCCACTTAAACAACCAATGGTATATTAACCACATAAGGACCTTAACTTTGAGGTTCTATAGCTATGACACCTTTAGCTAATAGAACTTCATTTTTACACTTTACGCGATTTAGTCCTTTTTCTCAAATTAATCAATCAAACGATAAAATTTCTTAATGAAATTTTCACACAAACATATTATCATTCCACAGACATTAAAATAATAATAAAATAATATTTTGGCCTCAGATTTGTGGTCCCAAAACCACTGTTCCAATTTGACTAAAAAGGGGCTATTATAACTCTCCCCCCTTATGGATTATCGTCCCCAAAAATCTTACCAGTGAATAGGTTAGGGTAGTGTTTTCTCATAGCTTCCTCAGGCTCCCACGTAGCCTCTTTGACATCATGTCGTTTCCAAAGTACTTTCATGAGAGCTATACTTTTATTTCTCAATTGATCGATCTCTCAAGCAAAAATTCTGATCGGTTCTTTGTTGTATGTCATATCAGGCTGAATCTCAATTTCTGACAGAGAAATCACATGTGATGGATCTAATTGATAACAGCGTAGCATTGACACATAAAATACATTATGAATCTTTTCCAACTCTGATGGTAAAGCTAGTCGATATGCCACTGGCCCTATTCTTTCGATGATCTCGTAGGCCCGATGAAACGCGGATTCAGTTTGTCTTTCCGACCAAATCTAAGGATTTTCTTCCACAGAGTTACTTTCAAAAACACTTTGTCACCGACTTGAAATTCAATATCTTTTCGTTTCAAATCCGCGTACGATTTCTGACGATCTGAAGCTGCTTTCAAACAGTTGCGAATTACTTTCACTTTCTCTTCAGTTTCTCTAATCAAATCAACCCCGTGAATCTGTTTCTCGCAAAGTTTAGTCCAGTACAATGGAGTTCAACATTTACGACCATACAATGCTTCATATGATGCCATCTTCATGCTCGATTTAAAGCTATTATTATACACGAATTCAACTAACGAAAAAAATTTCTCTCAATAGCCTTCGAACTCTAAAACACAACATCTGAGCATATCATCAAGAATTTGAATTAATCTCTCAGACTGACCGTCAGTTTGTGGATGAAAAGCTGTATTGAAATTCAATTTCGTACCCAAAACCTCTTGCAATTTCTTCCAAAACCGCGAAGTAAACCTCGGATCTTTATCCAAAATAATCGAAATTGGCACCCCGTGTAGTTTAACGATCTCAGCAATGCACAATTCAGCTAATCTATCGAGTGAATAGTCTGTACGTACCGGAATGAAATGTGCGGATTTCGTCAATCGATCAACAACAACCCAAATTGCATCTTTTTTTTTTGGAGTTAGGGGTAATCCCGATACAAGATCCATAGTCACTCTATCCCATTTCCACTCCAGTATCATCACAGGCTGAAGCAAACCTGAAAGCACTTGATGCTTGGCTTTCACTTGCTGACAAATCAAACACTTTGATACAAACTCAAAAATGTCTCGTTTCATACCCGACCACCAATACAGTTGTTTCAAATCATTGTACATTTTAGTACTTCCAAGATGAACGGATAAGCAACCACTATGTGCCTCGTGTAAAATTTTCTGAATTAACTCTGGATTTTTCGGTACACAGATTCTATCTCAGAACATTAGACAATCATCGAATCTGATTTGGTACTTTGAATCACTAGTCTCATTACACTCTTTTAGCTTACCGTTCACTATCACATTTCTGAGCTTCGCAAATTTTTTGAAGAAGTACTGGTTTAGCTTTTAACTTAGCTAAAATCAAACCATCATCCGACAATGTCAATCGTGTATTCATTACTCTCAGGGCAAACAGTGGCTTTCTACTCAAAGCATCCGCGACCATATTCGATTTCCCTGGGTGATAATCAATCACCAACTCATAGTCTTTTAGTAACTCGAGCCATCTCCGTTATCACAAATTCAAATCTTTTTGAGTCATAATATACATTAAGATTTTATGATCAGTAAAGATGTGACATTTTTTACCGTACAAATAATGACGCCAAATTTTCAATGGAAAAAATGTAGTAGCCAACTCCAGATCGCGCGTCGGATAGTTCTTTTCATACGGCTTCAACTGTCTGGAACCATAAGCTATCACTTTTCCTTCTTGCATCAATACACAACCCAAACCATTCAATGACGCGTCGCTGTAAATCACAAATTCTTTACCCGACTCAGGTTGAACCAACACTGGTTCTTCAGTTAACAATGCCTTCAATTGATCGAAACTTTGTTAACATTTCTCGGACCATTCAAACTTGACATCTGTAACATCTCGATTTAGGGCCTAGTCGGAATAGTGGTGTGAGACCACAAATCCAAGGCATAAGTATGAGTTTTTGAGGTCTATGCCATGTTTACATGCTAGTGTGAAAGTTTCATGAAGCAATTTTGTTAAATTGCGGTTGAACTGTCCAAAAGGACTAAATTACAAAAGTTGCAAAATGTGAGATTCTAGAAGCTATTTGTGTGAAATTGCTTTAGAATATCAATTAGAAGTCCTTAATGAGTAATTTTCACAATTTCTATTTTTTGGAAAAATTTGGGCATGGATGAGTTAAATTAGGAAGTTTGTCAAAAAGGGTATTTTAGTCATTTGATAATTAAATGATTAAAATAGGAGAAAAGATGACAAAATTCATTCATCTTCTTCTCCAAGGCTGCCGAAAATTTGAGAGAAGCCATTGTTAGGGCTCTTCAACTTTTCAAGCTATCTAGTAAGTGTATTCTAGCCCGTTTTTGATATTCTTCGTATTTTTGAAGTCATAGTAGCATGAGTAAGCTATTTTTAGCTATATGATGAGCTAAAATGGATGTTCAAAAATGTACCCATGTATGAAATGCATGTATTTTGATGTTTAATGAAAGAATATGAAATCTTGATGTTGTAGAAACATCTTTTACTAAGTGAATTCCATGAAAAATGCATGTAGGGACTAGTTTGTGAAAGTCTTGAGTTTTGTCATACATGTAAGAATTAGTGAGAATTGATGATAGCTTTAGTTTAGTAAGTGATTTGGCTAAGCATGAAAGGCTAGAAAGTTGAATAAAAATCACTTTACGGGCCTTGGGGCAAAAGTGTAAATATGAGAAAGATTAGGAGCAAAATGGGGATTTTGCTAAAGTATGAGATAAAGGTCGATTTAGTCAATGTGTGTATTGAATGTGTTGATTTTTCATTATAGATCAAGAAAGACAAAGCCCGGATCGAAACCGAGGCAAGGGCAAGGTCGTGGACTAAATTGCACATCTCCATACTTTTTAAGTACCGAGGTAAGTTTACGTATAAATGATACATTATCCGTATACTTTGTAAATGCTAGCTAGAGTATAGCATGGTTGAGAACCTATATGGTTCATGTTGAATGAATGAGTTAGTTATAGTGAATGAATGAATGAATGAACTACAAAGTAGATATGTGAATGTGTAGTGATAATGCTTGATGGTAAGCTAAGTGCGATGCTACCCCAATACTTAGCAACAATGAGCTAGGCTATGTGCGATGTTATCGCTAAATATATTGTTTAGTAGGCTAAGTGCGAGACCACTATGATTACCTTATTGGTAGGCTAAGTGCGATACTACCTTATTGTATCGATTTTGGTAGGCTAAGTACGAAACCATCGAGAGAGTAGCTGTGTGGATGTATTAGTGAGTAGTGTAGATGTGTGGATGTGTTATTGTGAAATAATGATGTGTTGTATATTGTGTAAATGCGATATTGAATACAGGGGTGCATGTCAATGGTTATGAGTATGTGACTCATGATTTGTTGGAAATGTGGTAAGGGATAAAAAGAGTAAGCATAGTTGTGAATTACTTATGTTAGTATAGTGTTAATTGTTGTTTAGCTTATATTATGATGCTTGATTGTTTACGTGTAAACTCACTAAGCTCAAAGCTTACTCCCTTTCTTTTCCCTTGTCTTATAGAGAAATAGAGTTGGATCGAGATACGTGGATCAATTGGAAGATCGCCCACACTATCAGCACACTTTGGTACATTAGATTAAACGTTTTGTGTATGGCATGTATAAGGGCTAGACAAGTTAGTGATTTTTCATTGTAAATGGCTAAGTTATGTTGGCCTTTAGATGGATAATCTATTTTGTATAATGCCATAGTTGTTTGCTATTTTATTATATGAAAAGATGTAGTTATCCATGTAAGATTGTGTTTCAAATTGAGTTGATTATGGATGTGTTGAATGAGTACATGTTGTGTATGCTAGGGGGGTGAGAAGGGGCATGACAAATAGTTTTGTTCTTGTCCATGTGGATAGACACACGGGCATGCGTCTAGACCATGTGTGACACACGGTCAGCCCATGGGCGTGTGACTTGGCCGTGTGTCCCCTGCATGTTAGTATTTTAAGTCAAAATAGACCACGGACTAGTCACACAAGCGTGTGCCTAGGACGTGTGAGTTATTCAGTGTTGGCCTTGGGCTAGCCACATGGGCGTATGTCTAGACTTTAAGGCCGTGTGAAGTAGTCAGTGTGCACCATGGGTGGTGAACACGGGCGTGTGACCTAGCCGTGGGACTTTCGCAGAATGGTTGAGTTTGGTGCACGGGTTGTGGACATGGGCGTGTGTGACTACACACGGGCGTGTATCATTTAGCACGGGCGTGCTGTCCCTATCTAGATGGAGAAAATTTTTAAGATAGTAAGAGTTTTCGATATGGTCTCGAGAGCCCTTGTGTGTTTGAGTAAGGCCTCGTAACTCGCAAATGAGGTTGTCGTGGTGACTTAAGGAGAGTAGTCACGTTGATCCTAAGTGGCGATCAAGTAGTTTTAATCCGGTAATGCCTCGGACCCGATTCCGACGGGGATTACGGGTGAGGGGTGTTACATTTTGTGGTATCAGAGCTATGGTTTAGTCGGTTCTCGGACTACCGTAGCGGGTGTAAGAGTCTAGCTATACATGCCATAAGTGTACAATGATAGTGTGGTGGTTTTTGATGATTTTAAACCTTGTTTTATATAGTATATGGATCCTGATCAATCGACTGCTAATGAAGCAGCTACTAATGCGCCGGCTCCTTCGCAAGGAACCGCGCCTATAGAGAGTGGACCCGAGGTTAGAGGTCAAGGGGAAGAGGCTCGGGAAGCCTTTCTCTAGATGATGAGTAATTGGTACTCGGATTATGTTCGAGCGAACCCTAATGCTCAACCTCCTCCACCTCCTCCTATGCCTCAGCCAAATCCAGTGGCTCCTCAAGGTAATGACGTAGTGAGGATATCGAAACTCCCGGTGGATAAGATTAGGAAACACAGGGCTGAGGAGTTTAGAGCTAAGGTAGATGATGACCTTGAAAGGGCAGAGTTCTGGCTAGAGAACTCAATGAGAGTGTTTGATGAACTCTCATGTACACCTGAAGAGAGCTTGAAATGTGGTGTGTCTTTGATTAGGGACTCGACATACCATTGGTGGAAGACGTTGACGTCAGTAGTCCCGAGAGAGCGGGTGACGTGGGACTTTTTTCTGGAAGAGTTCTGGAAGTAGTACATAAGCCAACGATTTACTAATCGAAAAAGGAAGGAATTCCTTGAGTTGAAGCAAGGAAGAATGTCAGTAGCAGAATATGAGCGTGAGTTTCTTAGGCTTAGCAAATACGCCTAAGAATGTGTGTCGACGGAGACCATTCTGTGTAAGAGGTTCGAAGATGGACTGAATGAGGATATCAAACTCCTAGTTGGTATCTTGGAGTTGAAAGAGTTTGTTGTGTTGGTCGAGAGGGCAAGTAAGGCCGAAGAGTTGGGTAAAGAAAAGAGAAGGACTGTGAGTGAAGCCCGAGATGCGAGAATGAGGCCAATGGGCAAGTCGTACCAAGCCCAGTCGAAAAGATCCAGGGAAGTGAATCCTCGAACGACGGCATCAGTGGGATATTCACATCGAGACTTGGACCACACTCGTCCGGGTTCAAGAGTCCAAGCTACCTCGATGGAAAGTGTGGGAAATACGAAAAACAAACCAGAGTGTCCAAATTGTTGTAGATATCACACCGGAGAGTGTTGGGGAAACAGCCGAAAATGTTATAAGTGTGGTTCCCTGACCACTTTATCCGAAATTGCCCTGAGAGGGATGATAAGGAAGAGAAACAAGAGATGAGACCTAGTAATGTGTCTCCAAGGGGTAGACCACCAAGAAACCCGAGAGGTGGGAATAGTAGTAGAGGTGCGTCCAGAGACTCTGCTGTGAGACCAGAGGGTCGGGCACCTACGAGGACTTATGCCATTCGCGCCCGCGAAGAGGCATCATCCCCAAATGTGATAACGGGTACTTTTTCTCTATATGACACCTTTGTTATTACTTTAATTGATCCAGGGTCTACTCACTCTTATATTTGCATGAGATTAGCATCTAGTTTGAGTATGACCGTTGAGTCTACGCTGCACATTGTGGTTAAGGTGTCAAACCCAAGTAGGAAAATACGTGTTAGTGGACAAGGTGTGTAAGAATTGTCCTTTGTTGATTAAGAGTCATTACTTTCCGGCAAACCTTATGTTGTTGCCGTTTGATGAGTTTGACTTAATCCTTGGCATGGATTGGTTGACTATGCATAGTGTCTTAGTGAACTGTGGTAGTAAGTTTATCGAATTGAAATGTGAGAGTGGAGATGTTGTTCAGGTTGAATCAGGTGGATCGGTTAGTCTACCAGTGATGATTTCTTCCCTAGTGGCTGAGAAATGTTTGAGAAAAGGGTGTGGGTCCTATCTTGCCTTTATTTTGAATACTCAAGAGGTTGGAGTAAAGTTTGATACAGTGCCGGTGGTATATGAGTATCCGAATGTATTTCCAGAAGAGTTACCCGGATTACCTCCAGAGAGAGAGGTCGAGTTTGGGATTGAGTTAGTTCCGGGAATGACACATATTTCAATTGCTTCGTATAGAATGGCACCTTTAGAGTTGAAAGAACTGAAGTTTCAGTTGCAAGAGTTGACTTATAAGGGTTTTGCAAGACCGAGCTACTCACCGTGGGGTGCTCCGGTACTATTTGTGAAAAAGAAAGATGGGTCTATGAGGTTGTGTATAGACTATAGGCAACTTAACAAAGTGACGGTGAAGAATAAGTATCCTTTACCAAGGATTGATGATCTTTTTTATCAACTGAAAGGAGCTACAAGATTCTCCAGATCGATCGACTCGAGGTCCAGTTATTACCAGCTGAGAGTAAAAGAGCAAGATGTGTTGAAAACTGCATTTCGAACAAGGTATGGCCATTATGAGTTTTTGGTCATGTCGTTTGGTTTAATGAATGCACCTGTGATCTTTATGGATTTGATGAACCGTGTCTTTCGACTGTATGTGGATAAGTTTTATGGTTGTCTTCATTGACGACATATTGATCTATTCTCGGGATGAGAACGATCAGGAGGAACATTTGAGAATTGTCTTACAAACTTTAAGAGATGAGCAGTTGTATTATAAGTTTAGCAAGAGTGAGTTTTGGCTCCGAGTAGTTGGATTTTTAGGGCACGTTGTGTCGGGTGATGGTATTCGAGTCGACCCGAGTAAGATTTAGGCTATTATGGATTGGAAATAGCTGAGGAATGTGTCGGAAGTTAGAAGCTTCTTGGGACTAGCGGGATATTACAGACGTTTCGTAAAGGGATTCTCCGTGATTGCTACCCCGATGACGAAATTGTTGCATAAGGATGTCAAGTATGATTGGACGGAGGCATGTCAATAGAGTTTTGAGAGATTAAAAACATTGTTGATCGAGTAGCGCGGTTCTGTTCAACCGAATCGGGAAAAAGTTTGTGGTTTTCAGTGATGCGTCGTTTAGTGGTCTCGGTTGCGTGTTGATGCAAGAGGGTAAGGTAGTCGCTTACGCCTCGAGACAACTAAAACCGCACGAGAAGAATTATCCGACTCATGATTTGGAGTTGGCTGCGATTGTTTTCGCGTTAAAGATTTGGCGACATTACTTATATGGTGAGAAGTGCTGAATCTTTACGGATCACAAGAGTTTGAAGTATTTGATGGATCAAAAGGATTTAAATTTGCGACAGAGGCGGTGGCTCGAGTTATTGAAAGACTATGAGTTAGTCATTGATTACCATCCCGAATCATTGATTACCATCCCGAAAAAGAAAATGTGGTTGCGGATGCCCTGAGTAGGAAATCCTTGTATGATTTAAGAGTTATGAGCACGAGTTTAGCATTGTCTGATGATGGTGCTATATTGGCAGAGTTGAGAGCTAAGCCACTATTTGTTCAACAGATATGTGAGGCTCAAGAAAATGATAGTGAGATGCAAGCTAAGAGAGCTAAGTGTGGATCAGAAAGTGACTCTTATTTTCGAGTGGGTTCGGATGGTTGTTTGTTATACCATGACAGAATTTGTGTACCTAGAGATGAATATTTGATCCGAAAGGTTTTTCATGAGGCACATAGTGGTTATTTATCAGTACACCCGGGCAGTACGAAAATGTACAATGACTTGAGGAAATTTTATTGGTGGCCGGGTATGAAAAGAGATATCTCTGAGTTCGTGACAAAGTGTCTGATTTGTCAACAAGTGAAAGCTGAACATCAAGTGCCTTCGGGATTGCTTCAGCCAGTGATGGTTCCCGAGTGGAAATGGGATCGGATTACCATGGATTTTGTGACGGGGTTGCCTATGACTCCGAAAAAGAAAGATGCTGTGTAGGTTGTTGTGGATAGATTGACAAAGTCGGCTCATTTTATTCCAGTACGTGTTGATTATTCACTAGACAAGTTAGCCGAATTGTATGTTGCAGAGATTGTGAGGTTACATGGTGTGTCTGTGTCTATAATATCAGATAGAGATCCGAGGTTTACTTCGAGGTTTTGGAAGAAGTTGCAAGGGGCCATGGGTACGAGGTTAAATTTTAGTACTGCGTTCCATCCACAAACTGATGGTCAGTCTAAAAGAGTGATTCAAGTTCTTGAAGATATGCTTTGATGCTGTGTGTTAGAATTCGAAGGTAGTTGGGAAAGATATCTACCTTTGGTCGAATTTACTTACAACAACAGTTATCAGTCAAGTATACGGATGGCTCCGTATGAGGCCTTGTATGGTCGTAAGTGTCGGACTCCATTGTATTGGACCGAGCTTAGTGAAAAGTGGATCCATGGGGTCGATCTAGTGAAAGAAACTGAAGAGAAAGTGAAAGTAATCCATAATAGTCTGAAAGCTGCTTCGGACCGACAGAAGTCGTACTCAGATTTGAAAAGAAAAGAGATTGATTTTGAAGTTGGTGACAAAGTATTTTTAAAAGTGTCCCCATGGAAGAAAATCATGAGATTTGGACGAAAAGGGAAATTGAGTCCAAGGTTCATAGGGCCATATGAGATTACTGATAGAGTTGGGCCAGGAGCATACCGGTTGGCTTTGCCGGTAGAATTAGAAAAGATTCATAATGTGTTCCATGTGTCGGTGTTGCGACGGTATCGCTCTGATCCTTCACATGTGATTCCTTCGACGGAAATTGAGATAAGACCGGATATGTCTTATAAAGAGGAGCCGATTAAGATCTTGGCTCGAGAAGTGAAACAGTTGAAGGAATAAGAGCATAGCACTAGTGAAAGTGTTATGGCGAAACACGGTGTGGAAGAAGCTACGTGGGAAACGGAAGAGGCTATGAGAGAGCAACATCCAAACCTCTTTACTGGTAAGATTTTTCGGGGGCGAAAATCTCTAAAAGGGGGGAGAGTTGTAACATCCCGATTTAGGGCCTAGTCGAAATAGTGGTGCGAGACCATAAATCCGAGGCATAAGTATGAGTTTTTGAGGTCTATGCCATGTTTGCATGCTAGTGTGAAAGTTTCATGAAGCAATTTTGTTAAATTGCGGTTGAACTGTCCAAAAGGACTAAATTGCAAAAGTTGCAAAATGTGAGATTCTAGAAGCTATTTGTGTTAAATTGCTTTAGAATATCAATTAAAAGTCCTTAATGAGTAATTTTCACAATTTCTAATTTTTGGACAAATTTGGGCATGGATGAGTTAAATTAGGAAGTTTGTCAAAAAGGGTATTTTGGTCATTTGACAATTAAAAGACTAAAATAGGAGAAAAGTTGACAAAATTCATTCATCTTCTTCTCCAAGGCTGCCGAAAATTTGAGAGAAGCCATTGTTAGGGCTCTTCAACTTTTCAAGCTATCTAGTAAGTGTATTCTAGCCCGTTTTTGATATTATTCGTATTTTTGAAGTCCTAGTAGCATGAGTAAGCTATTTTTAGCTATATGATGAGCTAAAATGGATGTTAAAAAATGTACCCATGTATGAAATGCATGTATTTTGATGTTTTATGGAAGAATATGAAAGCTTGATATTGTAGAAACATCTTTTACTAAGTGAATTCCATGAAAAATGCATGTAGGGACTAGTTTGTGAAAGTCTTGAGTTTGGTCATACATGTAAGAATTAGTGAGAATTGATGATAGCTTTAGTTGAGTAAGTGATTTGGCTAAGCATGAAAGGCTAGAAAGTTGAATAAAAATCACTTTACGGGCATTGGGGCAAAAGTGTAAATATGAGAAAGATTAAGGGCAAAATGGGGATTTTGCTAAAGTATGAGATAAAGGTCGATTTAGTCAATGTGTGTATTGAATGTGTTGATTTGTCATTATAGATCAAGAAAGACGAAGCCCGGATCGGAACCGAGGTAAGGGCAAAGTCGTGGACTAAATTGCACATCTATATACTTTTTGAGTACCGAGGTAAGTTTACGTATAAATGATGCATTATGCGTATACTTTGTAAATGCTAGCTAGAGTATAGCATGGTTGAGAACCTATATGGTTCATGTGGAATGAATGAGTTAGTTATAGTGAACGAATGAATGAATGAACTACAAAGTAGATATGTGAATGTGTAGTGATAATGCTTGATGGTAAGCTAAGTGGGATGCTACCCCAACACTTAGCAACGATGAGCTGGGCTATGTGCGATGCTATCGCTAAGTATATTGTTTAGTGGACTAAGTGCGAGACCACTATGATTACCTTATTGGTAGGCTAAGTGCGATACTACCTTATTGTATCGATTGTGGTAGGCTAAGTGCGAAACCACTGAGAGAGTAGCTGTGTGGATGTATTAGTGAGTAATGTAGATGTGTGGATGTGTTATTGTGAAATAATGATGTGTTGTATATTGTGTAAATGTGATATTGAATACAGGGGTGCATGTCAATGGTTATGAGTATGTGACTCATGATGTGTTGGAAATGTGGTAAGCGATAGATAGAGTAAGCATAGTTGTGAATTACTTATGTTAGTATAGTGCTAATTGTTGTTTAGCTTATATTATGATGCTTAATGTTTTACGTGTAAACTCACTAAGCTCAAAGCTTACTCCCTTTCTTTTCCCTTGTCTTATAGAGAAATAGAGTTGAATCAAGATACATGAATCAATTGGAAGATCGCCCACACTATCAGCACACTCTGGTAAATTGGATTAAACGTTTTGTGTATGACATGTATAGGGGCTAGACAAGATAGTGATTTTTTGTTGTAAATGGCTAAGTTATGTTGGCCTTTAGATGGATAATCTATTTTGTATAATGCCATAGTTGTTGGTTATTTTATTATATGAAAAGATGTAGTTATCCATGTAAGATTGTGTTTCAAATTGAGTTGATTATGGATGTGTTGAATGAGTACATGTTGTGTATGCTAGGGGGTGAGAAGGGGCATGACATATAGTTTTGTTCTTGTCCATGTGGGTAGACACACAGGCGTGCGTCTAGACCATGTGTGATACACGGTCAGCCCATGGGCGTGTGACTTGGCCGTGTGTCCCCTGCATGTTAGTATTTTAAGTCGGAATAGACCACGGACTAGTCACACGGGCGTGTGCCTAGGACGTGTGAGTTATTCAGTGTTGGCCATGGGCTAGCCACACGGGCGTATGTCTAGACTTTAAGGCCGTGTGAAGTAGTCAGTGTGCACCATGGGTGGTGAGCACGGGCGTGTGACCTAGCCGTGGGACTTTGGCAGAATGGTTGAGTTTGGTGCACGGGTTGTGGCCATGGGCGTGTTGTTCCTGTCTAGATGGAGAAAATTTTTAAGATAGTAAGAGTTTCCGATATGGTCTCGAGAGCCCTCGTGTGTTTGAGTAAGGCCTCGTAACTCGCAAATGAGGTTGTCGTGGTGACTTAAGGAGAGTAGTCACGTTGAGCCTAAGTGGCGATCAAGTAGTTTTAATCCGGTAACGCCTCGAACCCGGTTTCGGCGGGGATTACGGGTGAGGGGTGTTACAACATCTTTCTCTAGCAGTCTGGTCATCGGTCTAGCAATCATCGAGAATCCTTTTTCAAAATGTCGATAGTAACCGGCAAATCCCAAAAAACTTCTGACCTCAGATACATTTCTAGGTGGTTTCCAGTCAATAACTGCAGAATTCTTGCTCGGATCAACTCGAATGCTATCCGCTGAGGCTATATGTCCCAAAAATCCAACTTCCCGGAGCTAAAACTCACACTAACTAAATTTAGCATACATTTGCTTATCTTTCAAGGTTTGCAACACAATCCTCAAATGCTCGACATGCTAAGACTCATCTCGTGAATAGATCAGAATATCATCAATGAACAGAACAGCAAATCTGTTTAAATACGGTCTAAAGATCCGATTCATCAAATCCATAAAAATGGCAGGAGCATTAGTTAGTCCAAAAGGCATAACAAGAAATTCATAGTGTCTGTATCTCGTTCTGAACGTAGTTTTCGACACATCTGAGTCTTTAACTCACAACTGATAATAGCCAGATCTCAAGTCAATCTTTGAAAACACGGTTGCACCTTTCAACTGATCAAACAAATCGTCTATTCTCGGCAACGGGTATTTATTCTTTATCGTAACCTTGTTGAGCTGACGATAGTCAATACACATTCTCATGGCCACGTCTTTCTTCTTAACAAACAATACTGGCGCACCCAAGGGCGAAAAACTCAGTCGTGCAAAACCTCTATATGTTAACTCTTGCAACTGAGCTTTCAACTCTTTCAACACTGTCGGAGCCATTCTATACGGAGCTATAGATATTGGCGAAGTTCCCATAATTAACTCAATGGCAAATTCAACCTCTCTGACTGGTGGCAACCCATGCAATTCTTCTAGAAATACATCCAAATATTCACAAACTACAGGCACTGATTCAATCTTCCTTTCAGATACTTTGGTATCTAAAACATAAGCAAGATAGGCTTCGCAACCTTTTCTTACACATCTCTGAGCTGACATAGACGAAATCACAACAGGCAATTCATTCGATTCATTTAATTCAATCCGAAGAATTTCATTATTCTTACACTTCAATTCTATAATCTTTCGTCTGTAGGTCACAACAGCATCATGCAAAGTCAACCAATTCATTCCCAGAATTACATCGAACTCATCAAATGGCAAAATCATCAAGTCAGCCGGAAAACAGTAACCTCGAGTCATTAAAGAACAGTTCTTGCAAACTTTATCAACTAGAACATACTTGCCTAAGGGGTTCGATACTTTAATCACAAACTCAGTAGACTCAACAGGCAAACTCTTATTAGACACCAGATTCATACATATATATGAATAGGTCGATCCAGGATCAATCAATGCAATAACATTAGTGTCGTAAAGAGAAAATATACCGGTAATGACATCTGGTGATGACGCATCTTCGCAAGCGCGAATAGCGTAAGCTCTAACAGGTACTCTGGCCTCAGATCTCACTATAGAATCTCTCGTTGTACAATGATTACCACTTGCATTTCCCGCATTTCTTGGCGCCCTTCCTCGAGTAGCTGTATAGCTCGATCTTGCATTCTGAGATTTATCTTTATCAATCATCTCAGGACAGTCTTTAATAAAATGATCTCGTGAACCACAACTATAACAAGCTCTATTATTATATTTCACCCAACAATATCCAAAATGCCATCTTCCACACTGTTGACACTTGGGCTTAGAGTCTTTTACATTGCCAACACTTGATACTGACGTGGCTTGAGCTTTAGGGCTGGTGTATTGTTTTTCACGATCTTTATTTGAATATCCCGCTGAAGTGGTCGATTGGTTAAAATAATCTTTTGATTTCTTTGACACGGAATAGTAAGGTTTACTCATCAGACTTTTTCTCGAATCTCTAGCCTTTGAATCAACTTTCTTCTTTTCTCAGCTAAAATCTTCAGCTTTGCAAGCCCGATCAACTAACACGACGAATTCTTTCAAATCTAATATCCCTACCAAAAGTTTAATATCTTCATTCAACTCGTCAACAAAGCAATTGCACATAATTTCTTCAGTAGAAACATACTCATGAGCATACTTGCTCAACTGTACAAACTCACTTTCATATTCGGTTACAGTCATGCGCCCTTGCTTTAGTTCTAAAAACTCTTTATGCTTTTGATCCAGAAACCATTGACTGATGTATTTCTTTCGGAATTCCGTCTGAAAAAATTCCCAAGTCACTCACTCTCTCGGCACTACAGACACCAAGGTATTCCACCATTGATATGCTGTGTCTCTTAATAAGGAAACGGCACACTTCAAACATTTAACTGGCGTAGACGAAAGTTCATCAAACACTCATATAGTATTTTTAAGCCAAAAATCGGCTCTCTCAGGATCATCATAAACATTAGCTCTGAACTTTTTAGCCCCGTGTTTACAAATCTTATCAACTGGAGGCTTGTTCAATCTTAAAAGCTCAACTCCTTGAGGAGTTACGGGTACAGGTTGAGGATTAGGAGGGAGTGGAGGTTGTTGAGCAGTCGGGTTAGTTCAGATATATTGCGTGAACTATTCGTTCATCATTTGGAAAAAGGCTTCTTTAGCCTCTCCTCCTTGGCTGCCTGTTACAGGTCTAAAATTAGACGGCGCTGTCCATTGAGCGGGAGCAGGCACATTACTATCAACCTCATCAGCTATAGCTCGATTGGGATCCATTTTCTATATGAAAACACATTTTAAATGTTACGAGTCATCACACTATCATAGTTTATATATGGCATGTATAGCTAGACTCTCATACATGCTACGTTAGTCTTGGAATCAACTAAACCTTAGCTCTGATAGCAATAAATGTAACACTCCTCACCTGTATTCACCGTCAGAATAGGGTTATGGAGCATTACCAGACTTTCAACACCTTTAAACATACATTTCATCTACAATTTATCAATTCAAATACAATTCAATCACAATCAATCATAGTGTCCTTTAAACGAGCCTACGAGGCCTTAAACATGCATTAGGAGTGATTCGAGACTAAATCGAAAGCTCGGGAAATTTTTTAACACTTAATAATTTTTTTCTCAAAGCAGGGGACATACGCCCGTGTGATCAGGCTGTGTGACAGACCGTGTGAACATTCGAAATGGGAGCACATGGCCTTGTCCCACCCCGTGTCCTACCCCGTAACAAGTGAGGTTACTGACTTGGGTCACACAGCCAACCACACGCCCGTGTGTCTAGCCCGTGTGCCCTACGAAGTGGCCACATATGCCCGTGTGCCAGGCCGTGTGCTAGGTCGTGTGCCAATTAGGGGGTATAAAGACTTGTGCCACATGGTCAATCACACGCCCGTGTGTGAGACCGTGTGGAGCATACTGACTTCATGTCAATTTCAACACTAGGGGACACACGGCCGTGTATCATGACCGTGTTTCACACACGGCTGAGACACACGCCCGTGTTTTTGCCCGTGTGTATGAAAATAGGCTATTTACCAAGCCATTTTGCCATCCCATTTGATACACACCTTCACCTACACATATGGCACCAAAACAAGGCATAATAGGCAACCCAAAATAGCAAAATCCAACATAATTCCTATCATTTCATCTAAGCATTTCTTAGCCTAAACCTCAATCACAAACATCATCAATTCATCAACTATTTCCAAACAACATTAAACATATCACAAAATAGCATTAGCACATCTATAAACATTTACCAAACATATATCATTTTGTACCAATTCACAAGCATGATACTAATTCCACAAACCTCATAATATAAGTCATATATTTATATGTACATACACTAGGCTCAAACATACCAAAACAAGCCAATTTTCATGGCTATATACACAAACCAAAACATATACATTTACAAGCCATCTCAAATGGAAAAACTCACTACCAAAACATAACAAACATGACCACAGTTCCTATACATGCCATATGACCAAACCATAAACTCAAAAGTACCAAAATGATGGTTGGATAGTGTGACATAGCCTCCGACAATACCAGAATCTGAGCTAGCTTTGAAATCACTATAAGACATGGAAAATAAACAAGGTAAGCTTTATAGCTTATTAAGCTCGTATGGTATAAACTTAACTAATCACAAATACACCATTCATGAATTTAAACATATTATCATGTAATTCATGATTACTAACAAACCTTTCACATGCTTATTCATATGCTTATTTGCAAACTTCATAACTTCTTCGATTTAAAGCTCATACTATGCATGTACATACATGTACCAATCCGTAACAAGTTCATACATATTCAGAATATCGTTGATTTTACCTGATATCTCGCACACTAAGTGTCGTACATAGCCGAAGCTATCTCAAATCGCACACTAAGTGCCATACATAGCCAAAGCTATCTCGATCTCGCACACTAAGTGCCATATATAACCGAAGCTATGTCGAATTGCACACTAAGTGCCATACATAACTTTAATCCTGTATACACAATTTATGCAATATCAAAGCATTTAAAGCATAATTATAATAATGCTTGTTATATATGAACTTACCTCGGATGTGAAAATAACGGAATAGGTCGATTAGTCGATAACTTTAATTTTTCCCTTATCCAAGTCTGTATTTCGTTTTTCTTGATCTTAATTAGCTTTACAAGCTTAGCTGAATGAAGAACAGAACAACGGTGTTTTTCTATCCCTAATATTCGGTTCATGCATAAATAAAACAAATATGATATCTTTGTTTCATTAATTTATTTTACCTTTATTATTAAATTATAAAAAATAACCTTATTATAAAATCATTTTAAACATCCAATTAGTGTCCAAAAATGTCCACTTAAACAACCAATAGTATATTTACCACATAAGGACCTTAACTATGAGGTTCTATAGCTATTTGACTTCTTTAGCTAATAGAACTCCATTTTCTCAAATTAATCAATCAAACGATAAAATTTCTTAAAGAAATTTTCACACAAACATATTATCATGCCACAGACATTAAAATAATAATAAAATAATATTTTGGCCTCAAATTTGTGGTCCTGAAACCACTATTTTGATTTGACTAAAAATGGGTTGTTACAGGTAACTAAGAAAATAGAATAGTTCTTAGACTTATGAAAAGATTAATGACTATGTAATATGTCTTATAAAGTCCTATTATGTTAGGAATGATAAGTATAAGTGGTGTAATAGCCCGATTTTGGGGCTAGTCAGAATAGTGGTTTTGATACCACTAATCCGAGGTTGAGGAAAATTATTTTAGTATTATTTCATGTGTTATAGCATAAATATATGGCTACATGAAAATTTTGGTGCTTTAATTTTGACGATTGAATGCTTAATAGTGAAAAACGACTAAATCGCATAAAGTGCAAAAGTTCTATTATGCAAGGTGGAGGTGTCTAATAGCCAAAGAATATCAAATTAGAGATCCTTAAAGTGAAATTAGGCCATTAGAGGTGTGCTGGCCGGCCATAGAGACTAGGGGGACAAGACATTAAATTTTGGTCAAATTTGGTGGACATTAGGTGATAAAAAAATGAATAAAATATGATAAAAAGAAGAAATATCATCTTTCACTATTCAAGTTTCTTCTCCACCAAAAATTTAAGAGAAATAGAGGATTTAGAGCTCAATTTTATTAGCCAAGCTATCTCCTTGCAAGTAAGTGATTTTGATGGTTTTAGTTGATAATTTTTGTACTTTTGGAACCCCCTAAAGCTTAACCTAGCTAATGAGGGGACTAATTTGCAATATGGTTGAAAGTCTAAGGACTTTCCATGAGAGTGTTTATGTTGTTTGCTGAGTTTTTATTGAAGAAAATGAATGTTAGGGAGATGAGAAACAACTTTTGTTAAAGGTGTAGCCATGAAAACACCTAAATGGGACCAAGTTGTAAATGTTGTGATTTAGTAATAAATGCATGAAATAGTTGGAATTTGAGTAGTTGTAGGAGAAATAAATGTTTAGCTAGGCTTGTTTAATGAGAAAATGTGTCGAAAAAATCATTTACGAGCCTAGGGGCAAAATCGTAATTTTGCCATAGTACAAGGGCAAAATTGTCATTTTTGCCTAAGTAGAGATTAAGATGCATTATGATCATAAAATGATTTAAATGAGTGAATTTTTTTGTTATAGATCAAGAAGAACACGAAATTAACCTTGACCGGCGAAAAGGCAAGGTTTCGGATTAAACCGCAAATTAACGCATTTTGCACCGAGGTAAGTTTATGTGTAAACGATGCATTTTAAATACATATGTTGTTGCTTATTGGTGCATTGTATGATTGAGAACACTTTAGATTTAAATGGATTGAATGTGGTAGAAAATGAATATGGATGTTGAATTAGGTATGTAAGTGTGGAATGTTATCCGTAGTAACTAATGGTGGGCTATGTGCGGTACCACCATAATCATTATTGTTGGTGGGCTATGTGCGATACCACCTTAATACTTATTTACGATGGGATGTGTGCGATACCATCGTTTGGTGGGCTAAGTGTGATACCACCGTAAATAATCTCGTTGGTGGGCTATGTGTGATACCATCCAATTAAAGTGAAATTGTGGGCTAAGTGCGAAACCACCGAGTGTTAGGTAATACTATGAATGGCTTATTGTGAAATTGTTGAGTGTTTTTTCATGAGATTATGTGGTGATAAGTGCAGGGTTGTATGTTAAATAATGTGAGCATTTGGCTCGTGATATGCTCGGAATGTGGTAAGGGATGAAATGAGTAAACATGATCATGAAAGTGGATTGTTCTTGCTTAGTATGTAATGCTATTTATTGATTAGCACATATCATGATGTTTATTATTTACATGTAAACTTACTAAACGTAAAGCTTACTCTCTTTCTTTTCCCTTATTTTATAGTGTCAAAGAGTCGGGTCGGGATACAAAGATAATTGGAAAATCACCCACACTATCAGCCCACCTCGGTATGACTAGATTTTGTATTTTGAGTATGGCATGTATAGGGGCTAGACTAGGTGAATTGTTTTGTTATTTTGGCCAAGTATGTATTGGCTCCCTTAAGGATGAATTCTTTTGTATATTGCCATAGTTGACGGCTCATTATGCTTAAGTTATGAAATATGAGGTTATTCAAGAATGTGTTGTTGCACAAATTGAGTTGTTTGATGATGAGATGAATGGAATTATGTTGTGTGAGCTAGGGTGGCAAAAAGAGCTTGCAAATAGCCTTGTTTATGTCCACATAGGTAGGCTCAAGGGCGTGTGTCTAGGCCGTGTGTGACACACGGTTAGTCCCATGGGTGTGTGACTAGGCCGTGTGTCCCCTGCATGTTAGTATTTCAAGTTAGTGTCGACCACGGGCTAGCCACACGGGTGTGTGCTTAGGCCATGTGTCTCTTATGAGATTGCTGAAGTCATAAACAGAATACCCAGGTTTTTACACACGGGCGAGGACACGGGCATGTCTAGGCCATGTGGAGCACACAGGCCATGAACACGGGCGTGTGTTCGACTGTTTGAAAACCCCTGTAGGTTCGAAATGAAAATAAATCACACACGGTGTGGGGACATGGGCGTGTGCAACCACACGGCCTGCCCACACGGGCGTGTCCCATTTCACGCGGACGTGTGACCCTTGTTTAGACAAAAAAATTTAAGTGCACAAAAGTTCCCGGTTGGGTTCCAAAACCCCCTGTATGCTAAAATAAGGCCTCGTAGACCCTTAATGAGAAGTGTTAAGTTGGGATGGAGTTTTATAACTTAAAGTTGTACGACCAAGTGAGTTTATTACGGTAACGCCTCCTACCCGGTTCCGGCTTAGAATACTGGTAAGGGGTGTTACATTTAGTGGTATCAGAGCTATGGTTTAGTCGGTTCTCCGACTATCGTAGCGTGTGTAAGAGTCTAACTATACATGCCATAAGTGTATATTGATAGTCTGGTGGCTTCTGACAATTCTAAACTTTGTTTTCATATAGTAAATGGATCCCGATCGAGCGGCTGCTGATGACGCAGCTACTAACGCGTCGACTCCCGTGCAAGGGACTGCGCCCCTGAGACTATGGGTCAAGGAGAGGAGGCTCGAGAAGCCTTTCTCCAAATGATGAGTAATTGGTACACAGAGTATATACGAGCAAACCCTAATGCTCAACCTCCTCCACCCCCTCCTATATCTCAGTCAGTTCCAATGGCTCCTCAAGGTATTAATTTAGTGAGGATGACCAAACCCCCGGTAGACAAGATTCAGAAGCAAGGGGCTGAGGAGTTCAGAGCTAATATAGACGATGACCCTGAGAGGGCGGAGTTCTGGCTTGAGAACTCGATGAGGGTATTCGATGAACTCTCCTACACACCTGAGGAGAGCTTAAAATGCGCTGTGTCCTTGCTAAGGGACTCGGCATACCATTGGTGGAAAACGTTGACGTCGGTGGTCCCAAAGGAGAGAGTGACGTGGGACTTCTTTTTTGAAGAGTTTCAAAAGAAGTATATAAGTCAAAGGTTTGTGGACCAGAAACGGAAAGAATTCCTTGAATTTAAGCAAGGAAAAATGACAGTGGCAGAATATGAGCGCGAGTTTGTTAGGCTCAGCAAGTATGCACAAGAGTGCGTGTCTACAGAAGCTATTTTGTGCTAGAGGTTTGAAGATGAACTGAATGAGGATATCAGACTTCTAGTTGGGATTTTAGAATTAAAAGAGTTTGTAGTGTTGGTTGATAGGGCATGTAAGGCTAAAGAACTGAATAAGGAAAAGAGGAAAGTTGTGTCTGAGGCCCAGTATGCAAGAAAAAGACCGATGAGTAAATCATACCAAGCTCAATCGATGAGGTCCAAGGAAGTAAACCCTCGAACGACTGCATCAGTTGGATACTCACATAGAGATCGAGGTAATACCTACTCGGGCTCAAGAGTTCAAGGCACTTTGATGGCAAGTGTGGGCAATCCGACGTCCAAACCAGAGTGTCCAAATTGTGGTAGGCAGCACACTAGGGAGTGTTGGGGAAACAACTGGAATTGTTATAAGTGTGGTTCCCCCGATCATTTTATTCGAAATTGTCCTGAGAGAGATGACAAGGAAAGGAAGCAAGAGATAAGGTCTAGCAATGTATCTTCAAGGGGTAGATCACAAAAAAACTCGGGAGGTGGGACTAGTGGTAGAAGTACGCCTCGAGATTTTACTGTGAAACCGGAGGGTCAGGCACCTGCAAGGACTTATTCCATTCGCACTCGCAAAGAGGCATCATCTCTTGACGTGATAACGTGTACTTTTTCTCTTCATGACACTTTTGTTATTGCTTTGATTGATCCGGGGTCTACCCATTCTTACATTTGCATGAAATTGGCATCTAGTATGAGCATGATTGTTGAATCTACAGAATTTGTAGTAAAAGTGTCAAACCTGTTAGGCAAACATGTGCTTGTTGACAAGGTGTGTAGGAATTGTCCTTTAACAATTAGAGGTCATTGTTTTTAGGCAAACCTTATGTTGTTGCCGTTTGATGAATTTGACTTGATTCTTAGTATGGATTGGTTGACTGCCCATAATGTTTTAGTGAACTGTGGTAGCAAGTTTATTGAATTAAAATGTGAAAATGGAGATGTCATTCGGGTTGAATCATGTAAATCAGATAGTTTCCCTGTGATAATTTCAACTATGGTAGCCGAGAAATACTTGAGGAAAGGATACGAGCCCTATCTCGCCTTTATGTTGAATACTCAAGAGTCAGAGGTAAAGATTGAAACAGTGTCGGTGGCATGCGAATATCCAGATGTGTTTCCAAAGAGTTACCCGGGTTACCTCCAGTTATAGAGGTCGAGTTTGGGATTGAGTTAGTTCCAGGAACGGCACCTATCTCGGTTGCTCCGTATAGGATGACACCATTAGATTTGAAAGAACTGAAGGTTCAGTTGCAAGAGTTAACGGATAAGGGTTTTGCAAGACCGAGCTATTCACCGTAGGGTGCTCTAGTACTTTTTGTGAAGAAGAAGGATGGGTCGATGAGATTGTGCATAGACTACAGACAGCTCAATAAGGTGATAGTGAAGAATAAGTACCCTTTACCAAGAATAGATGATTTATTTGACCAACTGAAGGGAGCTACAGTGTTCTCCAAGATAGATCAAAGGTCTGGTTATTACCAGTTAAGGGTTAAGGAGCAGGATGTGCCGAAAACTGCATTTCGGACAAGGTATGGCCATTATGAGTTTCTTGTCATGCCATTTAGTTTAACGAATGCTCCTGCGATTTTTATGGATTTAATGAACTGAGTCTTCCGACCGTATTTGGACAAGTTTGTAATTGTCTTTATCGATGATATGCTGATTTATTCTCGGGATGAGAGTGATCATGCAGAGCATCTGAGAATTGTTTTGCAGACTTTAAGAGACATGCAGTTGTATGTTAAATTTAGCAAGAGTGAGTTTTGGCTCCGAGAGGTTGGATTCCTAGGACACATTGTGTCGGGTGATGGTATTAGAGTTGATCCGAATAAGATCACGGCTATTGTGGAGTGGAAACTGCCAAGAAATGTGTCGAAAGTCAGGAGCTTTTTGGGTTTAGCAGGGTACTATAGATGGTTCGTAAAGGGGTTTTCCATGATTGCTACCCCGATGACGAAACTGTTGCATAAAGATGTCAAGTTTGAATGGACTGAGAAATGCCAACAGAGCTTCGAGAGATTGAAAACCTTGTTGACAGAAGCACCGATTTTAGTGCAACCTGAGTTGGACAAGGAGTTTGTAGTATATAGTGATGCATCATTTAATGGACTCGGCTGTGTATTGATGCAAGAGGGTAAGGTAGTAGCTTACGCCTCGAGACAGTTAAAACCACATGAGAAGAATTATCCCACTCATGACTTGGAGTTGGCTGCGATTGTTTTTGCATTAAAGATTTGGCGTCATCATTTATATGGTGAGAAGTGCCGAATCTTTACCGATCATAAGAGTTTGAAGTACTTAATGGACCAAAAGGATTTGAATTTGCGACAATGGCGGTGGCTCGAATTATTGAAGGACTATGAGCTAGTAATTATTTATCATCCGGGGAAAGCAAATGTAGTGACGGATGCCTTGAGTAGAAAATATCTGTATGCTTTGAGGGCCATGAGTACGAGATTAGCTTTGTCTGATGATGGTGCTATATTGGCCGAGTTGAGGGCTAGACCGCTATTTGTTCAACAGATATGTGAGGCTCAAAAATATGATAATGAGATGCAAGCTAAGAGAGCTAAGTGTGAATCGTGAAATGATTCTGACTTTCGGGTGAGTTCAGATGGTTGTTTGATGTTTCATGACAGGATTTGTGTATCTAATGATGATGAGTTAATCCGAAAAATTTTACATGAAGAACACAGTGGTCATTTGTCAGTACATCCCGGTAGCACGAAAATGTACAATGATTCGAAGCAATTTTATTGGTGGTCGGGTATGAAAAGGGACATCTCTGAGTTCGTGACAAGATGTTTGATCTGTCAGCAAGTGAAAGCCGAGCATCAAGTACCATCGGGATTGTCTCAGCCAGTGATGGTTCCCGAGTGGAAGTGGGATCGGATCACCATGGATTTTGTGATGGGGTTGCCTATGACTCCGAGAAAGAAAGATGCTGTGTGGGTTTTTGTTGATAAACTAATGAAGTCAGCTCACTTTATACTGGTGTGAGTAGATTATTCGCTTGATAAGCTGGCTGAGCTATATATTGCTGAGGTAATGAGACTTCATGGGGTGCCTATATCTATTATCTCAGATAGAGATTCAAGATTTACTTCTAGATTTTGGAAGAAGCTGCAGGAAGCTTTGGGCACAAGGTTGAATTTTAGGGTCTGTTTGTTTGCCAGTAAAATGTTTTCCGAAAAATGATTTTTGGAAAATAATTTACTTTTCTGGAAAATGATTTACTGAAAATATTTTCTGGTGTTTGGATGAATCTGTGTAAAATATTTTTTGTTGTTTGACAGATTTCCTGAAAATATTTTCTGGAAAAGTTATTTTTACATATATTAATAAATTTATATACATATTAATAAATTTTTATATTTTAAATTGTTTTTACATATATTACAATGATGATTTATTTATAAATAAATCAATCAATTTAAATATATAATAATACTCAATTATTAAGCTACAATATTAACCGTCATAAATTGAAAACAACCAAAGTCAAATAAATTATTTGTAATTGTGTTTAAAAAATAAAAAAAACAAGGATTGAATAATTATAAATTAGCTTCCAAACCACAATTAATACTAGAAATTAATAATATTATCCAAATGCATAATTAGTAATACACCCCACAATAACACCACACTCTAGCTCAAAGATCAATTGATCCATCACTTCCACCCCCCAACCATTTCACAATCCATAGCAACGGCTTTTTGAGCTTTACGTGCACTTCATCCATGATTGAACCTGACATAGTGACTTTAGATTCTATACAATGCGTGATCTTTGTTCCCCGAATACATTGAATGAGATTGAAGTTGCTCCTTTAATTCAACAATCACATATCTGACCTGAAAATGTCTTTGCCAGAAGAAAGCAAACAAAATGAGAAGCTGAAGAAGACAAAATTTACAGTGCAAAAATCATAAAAGCTAATGGCCACTGAAAATAGCGCCACTTAAGTTATGAAGTTAAAAAACTTCCAAATCTTAGGCTGCATAAATAAAGGAAACTCATACCGATGTCAACTTTAAGTACTCTTGACTGAGAGTGATTCAACCGATGAATTGCCCAAGAGATAGAGCTGTTATGAGTGAAATTTTGTTAATAATTTATTTGTCTAAATAATTGAAATGACAGTGCTACAAACTTGTGGAAACCATTATGCATCAGTAACATTTAAGAGAACAAAGATAGTAGGATGCCATGATGTTTGAAGAAAGTTAAATAGTGACCTATCATAATAGTTGAGCGAGAATCGTTGTCACCAGTAACTATCACAAAAGGTTACTGTAACTCCCAAATATGTCTCAATAAGGCAAATTGATGTGTAAGAAAGCTACATAACTTTCATGAAATTCCAAATTCTAAACCTCAAATAGATTGGCCAATGAAATTAAGAGCTTGGGAGTCGACCACCGGTCCAAATCGGGATTAGCTTACACACAGAGTGCCAAAGCAACAAGATTATCAAATGTCCTTTAAACAATCTCAAATTGCCTATTTAAGCGATGCACAAAGAAATAAACTACAATGACATATTATTATCAATACTCTCCACCTTCATGCACTAAATAAGATGATTGACAAAGAAACAAATGATTGAAGTATTCCTTCATAATATGTACATGTCCAAATGGAACATACGAAGGTAAGGAAGGCACCCTACGCCATCTATTGTTGTCCTCACTACCATTGTTTTTTTCCTGTTAACTTGCCAGATCATGGGTCTGATGCACCATTATCAATGTCAGCAAATGGTTTAAGAGATATGCCATTAGTGCCCTCTTGAATTTCAAGAAACTGTGGTCCAAGAACTACATCCTCAATTGAGGCGGCGGTTGTAGAGTCACCGCAGATGGTTCTATGGGATCAACTTGCTTTCCTCTGTATTTTTAAATTGTCTTCTAACACCTTCTAGTGGAACAAGTTTTGAAAGTCTCCAAAAGGGACCTTGGACAGGGCCTACACCTATAACAAATTTTTGAAAATGTGATACACTTGACATGAACCTTTTCACTTTCTTTTGATGATCATGTAGTCCATGTAGGCATGTGTGTACTTCTGATATGAAAGATCATTACGTAAGAATATAAGTCATACAGAATAAGCATGATAGTTCACATACAAGGTGAATTACTACTGCTAATTCACTAGAATGAAGCATGTGATACATAATCTAGCGTTTATCCCATAGATGAAACCCTTAAGTCACTTAGCTTACAGTCATAAGTACTCATTGTTTCTAGGTATCAATCAAAGAATGCTTTATTTATGAAAAACTAAAGTACTTACACTTGCTCATATTTTCTACACGGTCATGACTGTTAATACAACCAGCTTCAAGGTGCGACATAATGTCGTTCGTAGAAATCTTGACCTAGTCCTTCTTTGAAAGCCCGTAAGTAGTCTGCCTCCAACAGGCACCAATTCATCAAGCTTTGCCACCCTGCAATGCCCCAAAGCACCAGTTCAGAATTGAGTGAAAACCCAACACTTCATAATTTTTATTTCTATCAAAAAAAGAACAGAAAAACCCTCCATACTAAGGTGTTGATATACAATTTCTAAAGCAACTAAGGAATGAACACATCAAAATCCAATGTATAGAAGCATTGGAGTAAGTTTAATAACTATGAACAAAGTTTTATGTATTGATTACCCTGTCAAAAAGTTTTTATAAATTTGGAAAATCTTATACTTCGCTTCTTCTTTTAATTTCTTCTCTTCTTCAACTTCTATTCCTGCAAAAAAAAAGAAAAGAAAAGAGGAGCTTCAGAAAGTAGTCATATAGAATATAACAAAAAAAGAGGTACAAAGCACCATTTTTAGCAGAGGAAATTCTAAACTTTGAGAAAAGATGAAGATAAAGTATACCTTTTTGACTTTGAATCCGCAAAATTCCCTAAAAATCTATAATGATTCCATATGGCAGTATGGGAAATCTCTGTTTCACAAAGCTTAATAGTCTAAAAAACTGAGTCGAATAAAGCCAAATGTTGATTCCCATAAACAAAGCCAACACTTTGCCGGAACAAGAACACTCATAGTCTCATAAACAATTTGTTGCAATTGATTGAAACATAACTCAAAAAAGAAAGAAATGAAATGAAATATCTAAAAAATTCTGCTAATCCCACTGCACAGACACACAAACCAGCATTTCAATGCTCATGTGAATTTTAACTTTTCCCCCAAAGCCTATCTCTTAAACCAATACTTCATAAAGAAAATTTCCCTAAAAAATTAGCAAAGCTTGATTCAGTGAATACAAGAACTTAGAAATCAGACATCCAAAATACAAAATCAAGAAAAATATAGTCAAAATACATGCAAACCCATCTCGTAAATAAACGATCAAAAGATTAGAGAGAAATGGGACCTTGAGGTTTTGGGCTTTGGAAGATTGGGGTCGGAGGCCATCAGAAGTAGCACCGGAATTGAACTCTTTGACGAGTGGGAGAGACGGAGTGGGAAGTGCAACTGATGAGACGTGAAGAAATTTTTGAAGCTGAGAGGATGAGAGTGTAGAGAAGGGAAAGGAAAATGTCTTACTGATTCCAAATCGGTAAGACATTTTCGAGAAATAAAGAAGGGATTTTACCCGTGTTTGGAAAATGTTTTCCTTTAGGAATTATTTTTCCACCAAACAAACGTCAGAAAATTCGAAAAATATTTTCCGAAAAACATTTTCCCCCAAACAAACAGACCCTTAGTACTGCGTTTCATCCCCAAACTGATGGCCAATCTGAAAGAGTAATTCAAGTTCTTGAAGATATGGTCCGATGCTATGTGCTAGAGTTCGAAGGTAGTTGGTAAAGATACCTACTTTTGGTTGAGTTTGCATACAACAATAGTTATCAGTCGAGTATACAGATGGCGCCGTACGAAGCCTTGTATGGTCGTAAGTGTTAGACTCCCTTGTATTGGACCGAACTTAGTGAGAAACAAATTCATGGGGTTTATTTAGTTAAAGAAACCGAGGAGAAGGTGAAACTGATCCGTAATAGTTTGAAAGCTGCTTCAGACCGACAAAAGTCCTATGCTGATTTAAAAGGAAAGAAATCGAGTTTCAAGTGGGCGACAAAGTATTTTTCAAAGTATCCCCGTGGAAGAAAATATTGAGATTTGGTCGAAAGGGCAAATTGAGTCCACGATTCATAGGGCCGTATGAGGTTACCGAAAGGATTGGGCCAGTCGCATATCGGTTGGCTTTGCCGGTAGAGTTAGAGAGAATACACAATGTGTTTCATGTATCGGTGTTGCGGCGATATCGTTCCGATCCTTCGCATGTGATCCCTCCATCGAAAATTGAGATATTATCGGACATGACTTATGAAGAGGAGCCAATTAAGATATTAGCTCGGGAGGTTAAACAGTTGAGGAATAAGAGCATAGCTTTAGTAAAAGTGTTGTGGAAACAACACGGTGTGGAAGAAGCTACGTGGGAACCGGAAGAAGCCATGAGAGAACAATATCCAAACCTTTTTACCGATAAGATTTTCGAGGGCGAAAATCTCTAAAGGAGGGGAGAGTTGTAACAGCCTGATTTTGGGGCTAGTCGAAACAGTGGTTTCGAGACCACTAATCCGAGGTTGAGGAAAATAATTTTAGTATTATTTTATGTGTTATAGCATAAATATATGGCTACATGAAAATTTTGGTGCTTTAATTTAGACGATTGAATGCTTAATAGTGAAAAAGGACTAAATCGCATAAAGTGTGAAAGTTCTATTATGCAAGGTGGAGGTGTCTAATAGCCAAAGAATATCAAATTTGAGGTCCTTAAAGTGAAATTAGGCCATTAGAGGTGTGTTAGCCGGCCATAGAGACTAGGGGGACAAGACATTAAATTTTGGTCAAATTTAGTGGACATTAGGTGATAAAAAATGAATAAAATATGATAAAAAGAAGAAATATCATCTTTCACTATTCAAGTTTCTTCTCCACCAAAAATTGAAGAGAAATATAGGATTTAGAGCTCAAAATTATTAGCCAAGCTATCTCCTTGCAAGTAAGTGATTTTGATGGTTTTAGTTGATAATTTTTGTACTTTTGGAACCCCTAAAGCTTAAGCTAGCTAATGAGGGGACTAATTTGCAATATGGTTGAAAGTCTAAGGACTTTCCATGAGAGTGTTAATGTTGTTTTCTGAGTTTTTATGGAAGAAAATGAATGTTAGGGAGATGAGAAACAACTTTTGTGAAAGGTGTAGCCATGAAAACACCTAAATGGGACCAAGTTGTAAATGTTGTGATTTAGTAATAAATGCATGAAATAGTTGGAATTTTGAGTAGTTGTAGGAGAAATAAATGTTCAGCTAGGCTTGTTTAATGAGAAAATGTGTTGAAAAATGATTTACGAGCCTAGGGGCAAAATCATAATTTTGCCATAGTACAAGGGCAAAATGATCATTTTTGCCTAAGTAGAGATTAAGATGCATTATGATCATTAAATGATTTAAATGAGTGAATTTTTTTGTTATAGATCAAAAGGAGCACGGAATTAACCTTGACTGGGGAAAAGGCAAGGTTTCGGATTAAATCGCAAATTAACGCATTTTGCATCGAGGTAAGTTTATGTGTAAACGATGCATTTTAAATACATATGTTGTTGCTTATTAGTGCATTGTATGATTGAGAACACTTACGATTTAAATGGATTGAATGTGGTAGAAAATGAATAAATTCCTTATGGATGTTAAATTCCTTATGGATGTTGAATTAGATATATAAGTGTGGAATGTTATCCGTAGTAACTAATGGTGGGCTATGTGCGATACAACCTTAATCATTCTTGTTGGTGGGCTATGTGCGATACCACCTTAATACTTATTCACGATGGGCTGTGTGCGATACCATCGTTTGGTGGGCTAAGTGTGATACCACCGTAAATAGTCTCGTTGGTGGGCTATGTGCGATACCACCCCATTAAAGTTAAATGGTGGGCTAAGTGCGAAACCACCGAGTGTTAGGTAATACTATGAATGGCTTATTGTGAAATTGTTGAGTGTTGTTTCATGAGATTATGTGGTGATAAGTGCAGGGTTGTATGTTAAATAATGTGAGCATTTGGCTCGTGATATGCTCGGAATGTGGTAAGGGATGAAATGAGTAAACATGATCATGAAAGTGGTTTGTTCTTGCTTAGTATGTAATGCTATTTATTGATTAGCACATATCATGATGTTTATTGTTTACATGTAAACTTACTAAGCGTAATGCTTACTCCCTTTCTTTTCCCTTGTTTTATAGTATCAAAGAGTTGGGTCGGGATACGAAGATAATTGGAAAATCACCCACACTATCAGCCCATCTCGGTATAACTAGATTTAGTATTTTGAGTATGGCATGTATAGGGGCTAGACTAGGTGAATTGTTTTGTTATTTTGGCCAAGTATGTATTGGCTCCCTTAAGATTGAATTCTTTTGTATATTACCATAGTTGATGGCTTATTATGCTTAAGTTATGAAATATGAGGTTATTCAAGAAGGTGGTGTTGCACAAATTGAGTTGCTTGATGATGTGTTGAATTGAATTATGTTGTGTGAGCTAGGGTGGCAAAAAGAGCTTGGCAAATAGCCTTGTTTATGTCCACATGGGTAGGCACACGAGCGTGTGTCTAACCCGTGTGTGACACACAGTTAGTCCCATGGGTGTGTGAATAGGTTGTGTGTCCCCTGCATGTTAGTATTTCAAGTCAATGTCGACCACAGGCTAGCCACACAGGCGTGTGCTTAGGCCGTGTGTCCCTTATGAGATTGCTGATGTCACAAAAAGAATACCTAGGTTTTTACACACGGGCGAGAACACGGGTGTGTCTAGGCCGTGTGGAGCACACGGGCCATGAACACAAGCGTGTGTCCGACCATGTGAAAACCCCTGTAGGTTCGAAATGAAAATAAATCCCACACGGGGTAGGGACTTGGGCGTGTGAGACCACAAGCCTGCCCATACCGGCGTGTCCCATTTTACACGGGCATGTGACCCCTGTTTAGACAAAAAAAATTAAGTGCACAAAAGTTCCCGGTTGGGTTCCAGAACCCTCTGTATGCTCAAATAAGGCCTCGTAGACCCTTAATGAGAAGTGTTAAGTTGGGATGAAGTTTTATAACTTAAAGTTGTACGACCAAGTGAGTTGAGTACGGTAGCGCCTCATACCCGGTTCTGGCTTAGAATACGGTATGGGGTGTTACATGTGGTGTTGATGGACTTACTCATTCGTGAGTTGATGATTATATGGTTTGATAATCTTGTAGTGTTGGTATAGGTTTATAATTACCCTATAAAGTTCATTATTGAAATTAAACGTTATGTTTAAAGTTTATACGAGCTTACTAAGCATTCATTGCTTACGTAGTTATTTTCCTTTATTTTACATATTATCGGAAGCTCGATCGATTTGGAAGCCTGTTGAAGACCTATCACACTATCTAGAGAATATATTGGTAGATTTTGATGTTTTAATCAAGGTTATAATGGACTGTACAGGTGGACTTGTGGTTTATGTTAGTTGATAAATTTGGCATGAATATGAGTTATTATGGTTGTTACACTTTTGGTTCTCATGGCATCGTGTTGATGTTTGATAATATGGTTAAATTTATGTATGATTTCAATAGCCAATTTGGTATGTGATGGTATGTTTGCAATATGGTCAAGTTAGGCTATGTTTTGAGACAAAAATGAGCTAATTAAGTATGAATGAGATATGATCAATTATGCATAAGTTTAACTATGTTGATGAATTATGATTGATGTGCCTTTTTGGCATATTGGTTAGATGGATTAATGGTATAGTGAATTGGTCATTTTATGCATGTTTTGGGTATGTTTTGATACATTGGTCATATGTGCAAATTGTGTTTAGGTTCATGCTTGAAATGGGTGAAGGAAATGGCTTGATTTTGGCCGATTTCTTGTCCACAGGCCTAAGTCACGGGCGTGTGTCTCAATCGTGGTCCCCTTTAGGTTTTAAAGGTTTCAAGTTAGGTAGTTACATGGCCTAGCACACGGCCTGGTACACGGGCGTGTGGCTTGGCCGTGTGACCCAAGTCAGAGAGTTACGCGGACACGAACACTGGTTAGGAACGGCCATGTGTCCCTATTTCGAATGTTACATGGCCTGAGACACGGGCATGTGTCTCAGCCGTGTGAGTCACATGGCCGTGTGACCCCTGCAGTTTGAATTTTTCAAACTTTTTCCTCAATGTTTCAAATGTTTTTGATTTAGTCCCGAATCGTGTCTGAAGTGATTCTAAGGCCTTGAGGGCTCGGATAGGGGATGATATGAAAGTATATTAATGGATTATACTGTGTTTATTAAAAAAATTTGAAATCGTATGCAGACTTGAAACGTAAAGACATAGAGTTTCAGATCGGGGATAAAGTATTTTTGAAAGTCTCACCATGGAAGAAAATACTCAGATTCGATCGTAAAGGCAAATTGAGTCCGAGATTTATTGGACCGTACGAGATTATAGAGAGGATTGGACCGGTTGCATATAGACTGTTGTTACCACCTGAGTTAGAAAAGATCCATAATGTATTTCATGTTTCGATGCTTCGGCGATATAGATCCGATCCCTCGCATGTGATTTGTCCATCTGAGATTCAGATTCAGTCAGATATGTCGTACGAGGAAGAATCGATTCGTATTCTGGCTCATGAGATTAAAGAGTTACGAAATAAGAAAATTCTGTTGGTTAAAGTACTTTGGCATAGGCATGGAGTTGAGGAAGCAACGTGGGAGCCAGAAGATGCAATGAAAGAACGTTATCCGAACCTATTCACAGGTAAGATTTTTGGGGACGAAAATCCCTAAGGGGGGAGAGTTGTAAAAGTCTGATCTAGACCTTAATCGGAACGGTGGTTTCGAGACCACGAATCCGAGTTGGAAAAATATTTTAAAATTATTTTCGGTGTTTATAATGTGTGAATTTGTGTGTATTAAATTTTCGTTTTAAATTTTTATCGTTTGGGTGCTGAATTATTCAAATGGGCTTAATCGCGTAAAATGAAAATTTGATAGTTTAATGTGCAAGGGCTGAATTGTTGATGTCCTTTTAAATGTAAGCATTAAAGTTGCAATTTACCCAATTTTAACTATAGTGGACGGCAATGGACTAATATGGCCATTAGTTTTATGTTTATAAATAAAATTAAATAAGGTTATATATGTAAATTAATAATAATGTATTATAAAACATAATATAATAATAAAACATATAGTAAGTGGCCATGAATTGCTATCATCTTCCTTGCCGAAAAACACAAAGAAATAAAAGAAGAAAAGCTATCTAAGGTTAGGCACTTTGGAGGCTTAATTGTTGTTCGGTTTTCGATAATTTTTACGTTTTTGAGATCGTTGCTTAGTATACTATCAAGCCCATACCCTAATTTTAGAATTTAATGAAGATTTTGAGATATGCTATTGATGATTAGTTGTGATTTTTGTTGTTAGTTGATGAAATATGAAATATATGTTTTAGATTAACATGTTTTGTATTGAGATTTTTTGTGATTTTGAGTAATTAGGGCTTAATTGCAAAAATAATAAATTGAGGGGCTAAAATGCAAAATAAATGAAATATATGGACTTGATTGGTAATGGGTAAGATTCGGCCAAACATGAGTGTTTTGAAATTTTGTATATTTTGTGTTTTGTGCAATAGGGCCTAAATTGTAAAAATTGTAAATGTCAGGGGTAAAATGGTAATTTGCCCATTTATGTGTTTTTGGACTAAATTGAATGAAAATATCTTTGAATGAGCTTAATTTGAATATGTTTAGATCAAGAAACAAAAAAATCGGACTTGGATCGGGGAAAAACAAAAATAGTCGAATAGCCGATTTACATCGTTCGTCGATATCCGAGGTAAGTCTTTAAGCAATTAAACATTGTTAATATTGAATGTAACTTAGTTTAATATGCTGAATTAGAATTCATGGATTTATAATAGAGATAGCCGAATGTGATAAAGCATCGTAATAGTGTATTTGAGCTTAACTCAACTGGGTTATAACATTTGAAAGTCCGTATGAATTATGTGGAAATCTGTAATATTCGATATATGAAATGTGTATGAGACAGCTCTATAATATTGATATTCGGGCTTCGAGCCTAGCAAGCCTTGTGCTGGTGAAATATATCGGGCTTTATACCTAGCAGGCCTATTGCCGGTGTATAAAATCAGACTTTGAGTCTAGTAGGCCTTATGCCGGTGATTGATACGGGCTTTATGCCTAGCAGGCTTTATGCCGGTGAATTATTAAAAGTTTATGTCTACATGACTTTATGTTGATGTCATATTTGAATATGTTATATGAGCTAAAACGATCAGGTACGTATTAGTTGGTTATTCATTTGTAAATAAAGTGAATTGATTTATTGATATGTGACGAAAAACGATACATGAGGTTGTGGTTGTATATGTGGTAATATGTGAGATATATTCGGCTTTATGTTTGAGTATGGATGAAATGTTAAAGTTAAAGTGATGAATATATGTCTATAAAAATATATGTAAGTTTTATCATATAAGACAATATGGTTTCGAAATTTGAGAATATAATGATGTTGTATTTAAGTATATTCGGCCAAAGAGATATTGTTTATGAAAGTATTTGATATATATATATATAAGTATAGAATTAAAAGCTTGAAATTTAATGTGATTACGAATGCACAGGTTGATTTATTTATTTGAAATGACTTAGTAATTGAGATGTTTTTTTTACGCATAAATTGATTAATTGGCTTAAGACTTACTAAGCTAAAGTAGCTTAATTTATATGTGTTTTTGTTTACTCTGTTTTATAGATTTTGGATCCAAGTTACAAGCTCGGGGATCGTCAGCAAAGTTAACCACACTATCGACTGTTTCGGTATTTAAATAGTTGAACTTGAATTATGGCATGTATAGGTTGGAAAATACTTTTTAAATGTTGAATTTTGGGTTGAATATATATAAGCCATGCGAAAATGGCTAAACTTTTATATTTGAATTTGGTTATGCTAAGTGTGGGATCTGTTTATCTTGGTTTTATCATTTTCTGCTAAGAATGTATAAAATGTTTGTGATAGGTACTATATGCTTGGAAATGGTTTGTTTGTCTTGTTTAATTTGGTCTTACATGTGCTTAGTTAAAAGGGTCTATTAAGCTTGATTGTTGATAAATTGCTAATGGAAACCTTGGATGAATACATGGTATTAGGTAATTATATTCGGCTATGGGAGAATAAAGGAGTATTATATATTTTGTGTGTTTATAATTCATGATAGAAATATGAAATGTGAAACTATTAAAAGTGATGGATATATATATATATATATATTAGCTTGATTGGTTCAGTTGCTAAGTGTTAAGCATTGCAAGTGTTTCATGAATATTTGGTCAATCATTTTATTATGTATTTAATGACAAATGAGATTGCTATTTTATGGTTGGTTGTGTATTATGTTCATGTACACTAATTTCATATTCGGCTATGGTATAATGTATTAAATATTCATATATGATGTAACACCCCAAACCCGGTCAGTACACCACGACCGAATCTGGTATGTTACGGGGAAAATCGTACTTGAGAGGTTAGGTTTCCGGTGAAAGGTTTAACGAAAACTCTTTGATGTATCCGTACTTGTAAAAAAAAACCTTGGGCATGATTGTTTTAAAACCGGTAGTGCATTTTGAAGACCCGGGAATTTGAAAGCTTAGTTGAAAAGTAAGTTTTTATCGTTTAGAAGGCCGAGAAATTCCTTTTAGTTACTTAAAAACATTTTGAACTTAGTGTGGAAGATCACAAGTTTAGAAAATATTTCAGTTGCATTCATTTAAATATTTTAATGTGATACTCGTTGGTAAAGTTTAAAACATATCGCTTTGTAGTCTTGAAAACCATTTCATTCCAAGTTTTATCCATTATTAACCCAGTAATTTATTAAGGCTAAATTGAAATCAAATTTTAAGCATATAAATAATCAAAGCATAATTTTAAAAGGCCATTTACAATCCCAACAAAACCAAATGAAAATAAATGAAATAAAGTACCAAGTGCTTAAATCGATTGCAAAACCGACTTTATTCATGGCATGGTCACCTCGAGTCCACCCTTACTCCATGTCCGCGATCTAAGTGTCACTGAAATGATAAGGGAGAAGGTGAGTCGCAAGACTCGGTGCATAAATCCCCTCCCGATTAATACAACATACTAACACACACAATACAGAGCAATGTCATTAATGCACCCAATCCTAGCCATCCACAACACCTTTTCTACCCGTGTGGTACCAAACCACTTTGGTGGTGCCAAACCACCGGTGACCCAAAGTCACGATATCCATAAGTGTGGTGCCAAACCACTTTGGTGACCCAAAGTCACGAAGAATCCAATGATGGGGCCAACCCATCGTGTGTGATACCAAATCACCGGCGACGATCCCATATCTCAAAAGTGGGGCCAACCCACGGTGGTGTTAACCACGAGGACGAGTCGCTATGAGGTGCCAAACCTCCGGTGTCCCAAAGACACGAATGTGATACCAAATCACTTTGGTGACCGAAGTCACGAATCAAGTGATGGGGCCAACCCATCGTGTGATACCAAATCACTTGCGTCAATCCCAGTATTATCAATCGTGGGGCCAACCCAATTTGTGGTGCTAAGCCACTAGGGCGAGGCGCTATGAGGTGCCGGACCTGCGGTGTCCCAAAGACACGAATGTGATACCAAATCACTTTGGTGACCAAAGTCACGAATCAAGTGATGGGGCCAACCCATCGTGTGAGACCAAATCACTGGCGTCAATCCCGTATTATCAATTGTGGGGCCAACCCACTGTGGTGCTAAGCCACTTTGGGACGAGGCAGCTATGAGGTGCCAAACCTATGGTGACCCAAAGTCACAAAATAATCTGTGGTACCAAACCACTGGAGGTGCCAAACCTCTGGTGTCCCAAAGACACGGATATCATATTCCCCCTCCTCTCATATCACCCATTATCATACCGACTCATGTAAAGGATGCAAATCATACAAATCATGCTACATGTTTAATGTTGCATCTCATAACACATACATCATAGGTCATGATCTCAAGTATATCAACAATAGAACTCGTAATGAAACGGACTTACCCGAATCCGTGCACATACCCAATCGGGTATCATATCAATCAACCATACTATTTCGGCTTTATTAAACAATCAGATTATTAAGCATATTACTAAGCAAAAAGTGTGTTAGTTTACGCACCTGTTAAAACGCAAGCCTTAATCCCAAGGAACCGATCTAAGACCCTCGATTATCTTGCTCCTATAATCGGCCACATATGAGATTAGCACCTAGGCCATTCGGGCAAAACCATTAAACCAAAGGGGTTAACATTTGAACCCTTACCTTACACTTGATTTGGTTTCCTACCAAATCCCGAACCAAATGATGGTTCTTCTTTATGCACTCGGCACACCCTATTAAGAGGAAAGATTAATCCTTTGAAACTTTGACTTAACGAAACTAAAAGAGTGGACTAAAAGAACCAACCCTTACCACCACTTACCAATCGATTAACAGAGGAAGACGGCTCCTCTTGCTTGCTTCCAAAATCCTGAATGCCCTATGATAATATCGATTCCAACACAAAAGATTAACTCCTATCAACAAAGGCTAAAATTGGCTCTTAACCAAACCAAAATCGACAAAGAACAAGGGAGAAGAGAAATGAACATTCGGCCAACCACTTACCTTGCTCTAAACCCGATTGGACACCACACACAAGAGAGATCACACCACACCAATATTCGGCAAAGACTTAAACAAAAAGGAGAAGAAGATTCAGCCTTACACAAAGAAGGAGAACACAAGAGAAAGATGAAAAGAAAGGGGTTGATATTCGGCCAATAACAGAAATGGGAAAAAGATGAAGAAGAAGGAAAGTACTTTCGGTTTTGAAAAGAAGAAGGAATGGAGAAAATGTTTTGGGAATAACTTTCACTTTGTCAAGGTTTCAAGAGAAGAAAGGAAGAAAGTATGAGAAGAATAGGGTACTAATTTCGGTTTACACAAATGAAAAGAAAGAAAGATGGAAGAGAACATTCGGCTATCAAAGAATATCAAGAGAAACAAGCAATTTTAAACAAGTATGTTCTTGGACTTTCGGTTTCAAGAAGAAAATGCAGAAACTCACTTGAAATTTTGGCTTGCTTTTGACAAAAGAAAGATTTTGGCTTACACAAATTTGACCGAAAATGCTCCAAAATGCCAAAAAGAATTTCGGCCCTCTCCACTTACCCACTTACCAAAACCGGCCACTCCCCCCATGAAGCACCCAACATTCGGCCACTACCTCCAAACACTCCCAACCACTAATTCAAACTAGTTTGAACTAGTCAACCTCCACAATTTACTCTCCACCCACCATTTGAACAATTTGACTTGGTCTATGGCGAGTTTGAACTGCCCACAACTTCTTCTTCTCCCTGCCCGTCAAAATGGAAGCAAAAATATGAGACTTCTGCAGCTTGAACACAGGACCTCCTTCCCTGCAAGTGACGCCAAACCCAAGCTCCAAGTGGCGCCTAACTTGCCACTCTACTAGCTCAATTCTTGTGCTAACATTCTCCTAAAAATATTTATAAACCCCACTCATTCACTCCCCTCACCTAAAGCTTAAAACTAAAGTTTCCCCAACCACTCAGAGCTTACACCAAGCTTACAACTAAGCCCCAAAACAATTGAAACACAACATTGCGGGCCAAATACATGCAAACAATGCAATAATCAAAATAGCCCCTAACCCGGGATGTTACAGTTCTACCCCCTTAAAAATAATTTCGGCCTCGAAATTACACAGTCAAAAGAATTGAGGGTATTGCTTTGCCTCATCATATCCTCTGGTTCCCACGTAGCTTCTTCAACGCCATGATTCCGCCATAGCACCTTTACCAAAGGAATCGACTTTCTCGCGAGAACCTTTACATCTCGGTCTAGAATCTGCTGACCGGTTCTTCTTCCATGGTCAAATCCGGATTTACCTCGATCTCCTCCACCGCTACGACATGCGATGGATCTGAGCGATAAGCGCCTAAGCATCGAAGCGTGAAATACGTCGTGAATCGACTTAGCTCTGCTGTAACTCAAGCCGATAAACTCATCGGGTCCCACTCGTCTCGATTACCTTATACGCCCAATAAACCTCGGACTTAACTTGCCCTTCTTCCCGAACCTCAACACTTTCTTCCATGGCGAGACCTTCAAAAAACTTGATCTCCCATAGAAAATTCTATATCTCTCCTTTGAGATCGGCATAAGACTTCGCCTCCGGCTTCCTTCAACCGAGCTGAATCAACTTAACCTTGTCTTTAGTCTCTGCAACCAACTCGGTCCCAACAAGCGACGTTCACCCAACTCAGTCCAAATGTAGGTGAGCGACACTTCCTACCATACAACGCCTCATATGGTGCCATCTTAATACTTGCTTGATAACTATTGTTGTAGGTGAACTCAGGCTAATGGCGAAAACTCCTCCCAACTACCTCAAAGTCCAAAACACACCTCTCGGCATATCCTCTAAGATCAGTATAACCCTCTCCGATCGCCCGTCGGGTTGTGGGTGAAATGCCGTCTTGAAATCCAACCGCGTACTCCAGAGCTCGATGCAACGCTTTCGAACCTTGATGTAAATCACGGGATCCCTATCTCGAGATGATCGATCTTGGCACACCGTGCGGCCTCACTATCTCGACACATACAGCCGCCAACCTCTGAAGGGAGTAATCGACCCTCACTTTGGAATAAAATGAGCTGATTTAGTCGGACGATCCACAATTACCCAAAATGAGTCCTTCTTGCTCGGCGTAAGAGGTAATCCACCGACAAAATCCATAGTTATCCATTCCCACTTCCAGCTGGGAATCTTCACTTGGTGAAGCAACCACGACGGCAGCGATGTTCACCTTTGACCTGCGACATGTCGGACACTTTCCAACAAACTCCTGTCACCTCTCTCTTGGACACTGCCACCAAAACTGCTCTCTTAGATCCCTATACATCTTGCTACCTCCAGGATGCATAGCGTACGGGCTGCTATGGGCGTCCTGAAGAATCCTCTGCCTTAACTCGATATCCTTCGGCATACAAGCTCTCCCTTGAAAACACAGCACCCCATCACTAGACATACTGTAACCCTCCAAACCACCATCCTGCACTTGCAACCTCCGCGCATTCAGAACCTCATCCACTAACTGTTTCCCCCTGATCTGCGCAACCCAAGTAGGCTTAACCTGCAGCTCTGCCAGAATACTTCCGTCGTCATACAAACTCAAATGGGCAAACATCGCTCTTAAGTCCGATACAACCTTACGGCTCAACGCGTCTGCCACCACGTTAGCCTTGCCCGGATGATATTCAATCGAATAGTCGTAGTCCTTGAGCAACTCAATCCATCTGCGCTGCCTCAAATTCAAATCTTTCTGAGTCAAAAGGTACTTCAGACTCTTATGATCTGTGTAGACTATCGATCTCTCTCGCATAAGTAGTGCCTCCAAATTTTCAAGGCGAAGACTACTGCTGCTAACTCCAAGTCGTGCGTCGGATAATTGACCTCATGTGGCCTCAGCTGCCTAGATGCATACGCCACAACCTTCCCTTCCTTCATCAGCACACAACCCAATCCCGTATGTGATGCATCGCAATACACTGTGAATTCCTTTCCTGCCTCAGGTTGAATCAGAACAGGAGCCTCAGTCAAAATCTTCTTTAACTTGTCGAAACTCTCCTGCTGTTTCTCAGTCCAAACAAATGAAACTCCTTTCCTTAACAGCTTAGTCATCGGTGCTGCAATCAACGAAAATCCTTCTACAAATCTTCGGTAGTATCCTGCCAAACCCAAAAAACTCCGCATCTCAGCCACTGACTTAGGCGGCTTCCAATCCAAAACTGCCTCAATCTTCCGAGGATCCACCCTAATCCCCTCGGCCGACACTACATGACACAAGAAAGTCACCTCCCTAAGCCAGAACTCGCACTTACTAAACTTAGCATAAAGCTGCCTCTCCCTCAAAATCTGCAGCACCACTCGCAAATGCGCATCATGCTCCTCTTTTGACCTTGAGTACACCAGGATGTCGTCGATAAAAACCACAACGAACTGATCCAAATACTGCTGGAACACCCTAGTCATCATATCCATGAATGCTACCGGTGCGTTAGTCAACCCAAACGGCATTACCAAAAATTCGTAGTGCCCATACCGAGTAGTGCGAAATCTTTGTCTTGTGGATATCCGCCTCCTTTACCTTTAATTGGTGATACCCAGACCTCAAATCGATCTTCGAGAATACCGAAGCACCCTTCAGCTGATCAAACAAGTCATCTATTCGTGGCAACGGATACTTCTTTTTGATCGTCAGCTTATTCAATTGGCGGTAATCTATGCACATTCGCATCGTATCGTCTTTCTTCTTGACAAAGAGTATCGGCGCTCCCCCAAGGTGAAACACTTGGCACGATAAAGCCTCGATCCAACAACTCCGGATCTCGAGCCTTTAATTCCACTAATTCCTTTGGCGCCATCCTATACGGAGCAATAGACACCTTTGCGCGATTCCCGGTAGCGATCTATCCCGAACTCCACCTCGCGATCCGGTGGCAAACCCTAAGCTCCTCTGAAACACATCAACAAATTCCTTAACCATTCGGACCTCCTCTACAGTAGACTCCTTAGCCTCCAAGGAATACACATGAACCACATATGCTTCACACCCCTTCCCGACCATCTTCTCACCTTGAGCGAGATACCACGTTGGATAAGTAATCTCTTCTATTACCTATCATGACCACCTCATCACCCTCACCGTCTTTAGAACCATGCGCTTAGCGCGCGATCCAACCTCGCGCTGGTGCTTAACCAACCATCCATCCCGAGAATCGGATCGAACTCCCCAAACGGCGGTTCCATCGGATCGACCACAAACACTACCCCTTGGAGTTCTAGGGTGCGTCTCTATATAGCTTATCTACAACTATAGAGTGACCTAGAGGGCTACTCATCACACCGCCTAGAAGTAGTCTCGAGTCTAAATCCATGTTCTCTACTATGCTCATCGGCAACGTATGAATGCGTTGAACCCACATCAATCAAAGCGTTATAAGGAGAACCAAAGATCAAAAACGTCACGGGTTATGACGTCCGGTGCGTCGCCTCCTCTCGGCGCCTCATTGCATACACCAACCCAGCCGTCTTGCCTCGTAACTACCGCACCTCTCGCCGGTGCTCGCGGCCCCGACGAAACCATTGCCTCCTCTCGCCATTACCACGACCCTTTGCGGTGGCGGTCCATTATTCTGAATCGAGTACGGCCTTGACCCTCGGACTGAATCCTAGCCAACTTACGCGGGCAGTCTCACACGGTGATCCAATGAGCCACACTCAAAACATCCTTTTCCACCGGTCCAAAGATCCTCCCCAATAAGATTTCCCACAACGGTTGCCTTTGTGCGGGTCCTCGATAGCGACAACGCACCTACAAGACTGATTTGGCCCACTCTGTCTAGCCCTTTTCTCGAGGATTACCCGATGACCCGAAAGATCCAAAACTCCTCTTATGTCCTGCTCCTATCCACGCTTTGCCTCACGAGACTCCTTCACTCCTTCCTGGCTACCTTAGCCTTCTCAACTAGGACGGAAACTCACGCTCCGCCGTGGAGCAATCAGCGATCTTAATTCATCTCTCGAGACCATCCTCAAATCGAACACACCTCTCGTGTTCGTGAGCCACAATGCCCCTAGCATACCGGCTCGATCTCAAGAATTCTCGCCTCGTGACTCACACGGACTTGCTCCCCTGAACCAAATTTCGAAATGCTTTTCGTTGCTTATCAATGTAGCTAGATCCAATGTACTTTTTCTGATATGCAGCTTTGAAATAATCCCAAATAAGATCCTCTACTGCAGCACTATCCCGAACCGTGAGCCACCACTTGTATGACTCATCCCGAAGAAGCGATACTACCCTTTCACTTTCTCCTCGCCGATCAAGTCCAGATCATCCATGATCCGCTCCGTCGCCTCCAGCCAATACTCACCCGTCTTTGAGCAACACCAAAACACCTCGAAATACTTGGCCCCATTTGCTCTCGGAGTCGCTTCGGCCATAGATTTCTGAACACCTGCGCCTCCACCTACTCCAGCTACCCTTTCCGGCCTCTCGCAAGATCGCTACTTACGACATCATGTCATCCCCGGTCGATCTCGAAACTCACCACCTCCACCGGTGGTGGTGCCGTATCTCATTCTCTCGACCCACGACCAGGACCCTACGAGTTCGTAAACCGTCATCCTACCCCGACCAAGGTCCACGTGTATTACGACCCGACACTGCTCATGACTAAAATCTCGACTTATCTCGATTTAGAAGTTTTATGCATCGATACCTTTTCCACTTTGTCTTTTAAAGCAAAGTCTTATGAATATTTCTTATTAAAGAAGTTTTGTTTTTGCAAGTCCACAGAGTCCTATCGGTTTGGTTTCTATAGTAATCCACTATTGCTAGTCTTTCAATCATATCACACCCATCAATCACAAGAAATAGTAAGAGGTACCTACCAAGGCGATTGGTGCCGGAGACTCGGTGCCATGCCTTTCAAACCATATACTTTAAAACAAAACACTTAAAACCAATATTTAACACATTTTGGGCCTCGAGCCCACAGTAGAAGCTTTTGAACTTAGCTCGATACCACAAATGTAACACCCCAAACCCAGTCGTTACACCACACCACGATCGAACTGTATGTTACGGGAAAATCGTACTTGAGAGGTTAGGTTTCCGGTGAAAGGTTTAACGAAAACTCTTTGATGTATCCGTACTTGTAAAAAAAAAACTTGGGCATGATTGTTTTAAAATCGGTAGTGCATTTTGAAGACCCGGGAATTTGAAAGCTTAGTTGAAAAGTAAGTTTTTATCGTTTAGAAGGCCGAGAAATTCCTTTTAGTTACTTAAAAACATTTTGAACTTAGTGTGGAAGATCACAAGTTTAGAAAATATTTCAGTTGCGTTCATTTAAATATTTTAATGTGATACCCGTTGGTAAAGTTTAAAACATATCGCTTTGTAGTCTTGAAAACCGTTTCATTCTAAGTTTTATCCATTATTAACCCAGTAATTTATTAAGGCTAAATTGAAATCAAATTTTAAGCATATAAATAATCAAAGCATAATTTTAAAAGGCCATTTACAATCCCAACAAAACCAAATGAAAATAAATGAAATAAAGTACCAAGTGCTTAAATCAAGGTGCAAAACCGACTTTATTCATGGCATGGTCACCTCGAGTCCACCCTTACTCCATGTCCGCGATCTAAGTGTCACCTGAAATGATAAGGGAGAAGGTGAGTCGCAAGACTCGGTGCATAAATCCCCTCCCGATTAATACAACATACTAACACACACAATACAGAGCAATGTCATTAATGCACCCAATCCTAGCCATCCACAACACCTTTTCTACCTCGTGTGGTACCAAACCACCGGTGGTGCCAAACCACCGGTGACCCAAAGTCACGATATCCATAAGTGTGGTGCCAAACCACTTGGTAACCCAAAGTCACGAAGAATCTAATGATGGGGCCAACCCATCGTGTGATACCAAATCACCGCGACGATCCCATATCTCAAAAGTGGGGCCAACCCACGGTGGTGTTAACCACGGGGACGAGTCGCTATGAGGTGCCAAACCTCTCGTGTCCCAAAGACACGAATGTGATACCAAATCACCGGTGACCGAAGTCACGAATCAAGTGATGGGGCCAACCCATCGTGTGATACCAAATCACCGGGCGTCAATCCCGTATTATCAATCAGGGCCAACCCATTTGTGGTGTTAAGCCACCGGGACGAGACGCTATGAGGTGCCAAACCTCGGTGTCCCAAAGACACGAATGTGATACCAAATCACCGTGACCGAAGTCACGAATCAAGTGATGGGGCCAACCCATCGTGTGATACCAAATCACCGGCGCCAATCCCGTATTATCAATCGTGAGGCCAACCCACTGTGGGTGCTAAGCCACCGGGACGAGACGCTATGAGGTGCCAAACCTCTGTGACCCAAAGTCACAAAATAATATGTGGTACCAAACCACCGAGGTGCCAAACCTCGGTGTCCTAAAGACACGGATATCATATTCCCCCTCCTCTCATATCACCCATTATCATACCGACTCATGTAAAGTATGCAAATCATACAAATCATGCTACATGTTTAATGTTGCATCTCATAACACATACATCATAGGTCATGATCTCAAGTATATCAACAATAGAACTCGTAATGAAACGGACTTAGCCGAATCCGTGCACATACCCAATCGGGTATCATATCAATCAACCATACTATTTCGGCTTTATTAAACAATCAGATTATTAAGCATATTACTAAGCAAAGAGTGTGTTAGTTTACACACCTGTTAAAACGCAAGCCTTAATCCCAAGGAACCGATCTAAGACCCTCGATTATCTTGCTCCTATAATCGGCCACATATGAGATTAGCGGCTAGGCCATTCGGGCAAAACCATTAAACCAAAGGGGTTAACGTTGAACCCTTACCTTACACTTGATTTGGTTTCCTACCAAATCCCGACCAAACGATGGTTCTTCTTTATGCACACGGCACACCCTATTAAGAGGAAAGATTAATCCTTTGAAACTTTGACTTAACGAAACTAAAAGAGTGGACTAAAAGAACCAACCCTTACCACCACTTACCAATCGATTATCAGAGGAAGACGGCTCCTCTTGCTTGCTTCCAAAATCCCGAATGCCCTATGATAAAATCGATTCCAACACAAAAGATTAACTCCTATCAACAAAGGCCAAAATCGGCTCTTAACCAAACCAAAATCGACAAAGAACAAGGAGAAGAGAAATGAACATTCGGCCAACCACTTACCTTGCTCTAAACCCGATTGGACACCACACACAAGAGAGATCACACCACACCAATATTCGCGAAGACTTAAACAAAAAGGAGAAGAAGATTCGGCCTTACAAAGAAGGAGAGAACACAAGAGAAAGATGAAAAGAAAGGGGTTGATATTCGCCAATAATGAAATGGGAAAAAGAAGAAGAAGAAGGAAAGTACTTTCGGTTTTGAAAAGAAGAAGGAATGGAGAAAATGTTTTGGGAATAACTTTCTTTGTCAAGGTTTCAAGAGAAGAAAGGAAGAAAGTATGAGAAGAATAGGGTACTAATTTCGGTTTACACAAATGAAAAAGAAAGAAAGATGGAAGAGAACATTCGGCTATCAAAGAATATCAAGAGAAGCAAGCAATTTTCTAAGTATGTGCTTGGACTTTCGGTTTCAAGAAGAAAATGCAGAAACTCACTTGAAATTTCGGCTTGCTTTTGACAAAAGAAGGATTTTGGCTTACACAAATTTGACCGAAAATGCTCCAAAATGCCAAAAAGAATTTCGGCCCTCTCCACTTACCGACTTACCAAAACCGGCCACTCCCCCATGAAGCACCCAACATTCGGCCACTACCTCCAAACACTCCCAACCACTAATTCAAACTAGTTGGAACTAGTCAACCTCCACAATTTGCTTTCCACCCACCATTTGAACAATTTGACTTGGTCTATGGCGAGTTTGAACGCCCACAACTTCTTCTTCTCCTCGCCACAAAATGGAAGCAAAAATATGAGACTTCTGCAGCTTGAACACAGGACCTCCTTCCCTGCAAGTGACGCCAAACCCAAGCTCCAAGTGGCACCTAACTTGCCACTCTACTAGCTCAATTCTTGTGCTAACATTCTCCTAAAAATATTTATAAACCCCAGCTCATTCAGCTCCCCTCACCTAAAGCTTAAAACTAAATTTTCCCCAACCACTCAGGCTTACACCAAGCTTACAACTAAGCCCCAAAACAATTGAAACACAACATTGCAGGCCAAATACATGCAAACAACGCAATAATCAAAATAGCCCCTAACCCGGGATATTAAATATGATTACTTATTATAATTTATAATATGATTATATAATTAGATATGATTATTAATAGTTTGTTTTTAACGTTAAATCATGAGTGACATTAGTGAATATATGAAAGTTTGGAATTGAACTGTTGATTTGTAATGCCTCATAATCCAAATTCGGCGACGGATACGGATTAGGGGTGTTACATTTTATTGGTATCAGAGCTACAGTTTAGTCGATTCTAGGACTAACGCAGCGTGTGTGAGTCTAGCTATGCATGCCATAATATTTAATACGATAGTGTGATGACTTCTGACATTTGAAAATGTGTTTTCGTATAGTAAACAGATCCCGACAGAGCTGTAGCTGATGATGTCGAGAGTGTAGCACCTACTCCCACACATGGGACAGCGCCAGTTGAATCTCGACCTATCTCGAGTAGCCATGAGCGGGAGGCTAAACAAGCCTTTTACCAAATGGTGAACGATTGGTTTACTCAATATATCCGGACTAATCCGGCTGCCCAACAACCTCCACCCCCAAATAATCTATCTTCGATACCTGTGGTACCTCCGATGATTGATCCAATGAGATTTAATAAGCCTCCTATAGATAAAATCAGAAAACACGAGGCCGAAGAGTTTAAAGCTAATGATGATGGTGATGCTGAGCGGGCTGAGTTCTGGCTTGATAATACTATCCGTGTGTTCGATGAGCTATCTTGTACTCTGGATGAATGTTTAAAGTGTGCCCTATCTTTATTACGAGACACCGCATATCACTGGTGGAATACAATAATATCGGTGGTTTAGAAAGAGAGAGTGACATGGGAATTCTTTCAGACTGAGTTCCGTAAGAAATACATCAGCCAGAGATTTATCGATCAGAAATGCAAAGAATTTTTGGAATTGAAACAGGGTCGTATGACCGTAACTGAGTATGAACGGAAATTTGCGAGACTAAGTCGATATGCTCGTGAATGTGTTTCAACCAAAGCTATCATGTGTAAAAGATTCGGAGATGGTTTGAAAGAAGACATTAACTTGTTGGTTGGTATACTTGAAATCAAAGAGTTCGTGGTACTTGTTGAACGAGCTTGCAAAGCCGAAGAACTCGGGAAAGAAAAAAGAAAAGCTGATTTTGAAGCTAGAGATTTCCGTAAAAGATCATCGGGTAAGACTTTTCACTCAGCATCGAAGAAGTTCAGAGATGATTCTAGTCGATCTAAAGCTACTTCGGACTTTACTAAACGAGATCGAGACTGACCTCCTTTGAGATCACGAGCCACTTCGATAGCTAGTGTTGGCAATGTTCGACAGAATAAAGTCGAGTGCAAGCATTGTGGTAAATGGCATTCTGGAGATTGTAGATTACATGATGGGTCTTGTTTTAAATGTGGATCGAAGGATCATTTTATCCGAGATTGCCCGATGTTAGCAGAACAAAACACTGTTCAGAATGCGAGACCGAGCAACATGTCAGAGCGAGGCAGACCACCCAGGCATTTGGGTAATGTAGGTGGCAGTCAGGGAGGGACAAAAGATACAGCGGTTCGATCTGATGCTCGTGCACCTGCTAGAGCATATGCTATACGTGCTCGTGAGGATGCTTCTTCCCCAGATGTTATTATCGGTACTTTCACTCTTTATGATACTAGTGCTATTGCATTGATTGATCTTGGTTTGACTCATTCTTATGTGTGTAAAACATTAGTATCCAGTAAGACTTTGCCTGTTGAGTCTACTAAGTTTGTGGTTCGAGTATCAAACCCCCTGGGTCGGTGTGTTCTGGTTGACAAAGTGTGTAAAAATTGCCCGTTGATGATTCGAGATTCATGCTTTCCAGCCGATTTGATGTTGTTACCTTTCGACGTGTAACACCCAAACCCGGCCGATGCGTTATGACCGGATCTGACATGTCACCTGAGAAAAACGTGTTAAATCCCTTCTGATTTGTACTAAAATAGATATTATTTTGTTATAATCAAGAAAACATGTTTAATTAGAAATATTTGATAAAATACTACTAATCCTCGAAAGTTAATTGAGAAATCAAAAATTTGAACTAATGATCTTATAAAACCGTGTCTTTTAAAAATATCGTTTGAAAGTTCGAGTGAAAACTTCCGTGTTAAAATATTTATTAAAGTTTATTTTGAAATCTATTTGTTAATCGATTTTGGAAAACCTTTATTTAAGTTTTTAGAAAATTCTCATTTTAAACAATTTAATCAAAATAATAAGTATAACAACCATAAAGCAAATAATAAAATACTCCAGAGGCCGTATTACAACATAAAAACCCAAAATAGTAAGAAAAGCAAAATAAGCAGAAATAGAAATCTAAAGTTCAATAACACCATTACTAAAGTATGGCCTCCACCGAGTCGTCCATTGCCCAAGTCCACATTACTGAGCATTACCTACAAGGGTTAAGAAAAAAGGGGGAGTGAGTTACAAGAACTCAGTGTGAAACCCCTTATCGTCATCCACTAGGCCTGAACCCATATAACAATATCATGGCCTAAGCCCTTTTACATAACAATCTTGAAATGAAGCAAATGTATGAATGTATGCAATCCCAAACCAAACTAAAAATCCATCCGCTACACACCACCCGTACCATCCCATCACACCTGTGGGGATCAAATCAACCCACCCCGCCAAACACACCAATCGCAGGCATTATGCCATTTATAACAAATTTTGATTGTGGCCGAGCCACGAGAATCATAGTATCACATTAACAAACATTTTTGTGGCAGTGCCACCGGAATCACTTCTCTTCAACATTTTCCCATCCCATGAAAAATCATGTAAATGCATCATACATAGCAAATCATGATATTTACAAATATAAAAAACAATAATTAATTCAGAGATTCATTACAAAAATTCGGCCCATTGTAGCACTTGCAAATCAGCCCATTAAGACCATATATCAAATCGGCCCATTATGGCAATATATCAAATCGGCCCATTTAAGCAATATATCAAATCGGCCAGTTAAGGAAATATAACAAATCGGCCCATTAAGGCAATATAACAAATCGGCCCATTAGGGGCAATATAACAAATCGGCCCATTAGGGGCAATTTCGTAATTCGGCCCTTAGGGGCATTTTCGTAATTTAGTAATTTTACCCACTAAGGGTAATTCGGTAATCTCGCAACCCAGGGGTATTTCGATAATTTACCCTCCAAGGGTATTTTGGTAATTTCGCAACCTAGACTTGACTACTAATGTGGGGCATAAAAATTGAAACTGTCCATTTACGTCATACTGACTAAATTGACTATAAATCGAGTTAGCAAAGTCAAAATTTAGATCCAAAAAATTTCCTTGAAACTAGACTAATATATCTTCTTACTACAATTTTTCCAGAATTTATGGCTTAGCCGTTTAGTACAGTTTATTCATTAAAGATTTCCTTTTTTCACTGACCAATGGTTCTGACCTCTCTTACCCAAAATTCAAATATCTAACTGTACGGTTTTCATATGTTGCTCCCACTTGTTTCTATTGAAAATGGGCTCACAAAGGAATCTATACATATAACTTATAACTCATAATTCACTTTGTACAATTTTAAACGATTTTTCCAAGACAGAACAGGAAACCACGAAGTCAATCAGAACCAGTCTCACTAAAATTTATATATCACAGAATATATAATTCTTCTTCCTCGTCTGTTTCTTTCATATAAAAATAGACACAGTAAGCTTTCTTTTAATATCTTTTTCACTTTCTAACTCCCTTTATCCTATTTTTCGTGATTTTTCAAAATCACGTCACTGCTGCTGACCAAACTATTTCATTGCAAAAATATGGTTACCACTACGAATATACGCACGCCCGAGTGGTCACGAATGCCGGTTTTCGGTTTTCCTTCAGTATTTCGACTGAATCACAGAACATTTCATGCAAAATTTCAGAGAGGTATGAGATTACACACCATTTCAAATAGGTATTCGGAAGGGTACGGGATTACACACCTTATTCGGAATCCGTAACACTCCGCGGCACCTAACGGTACAATCGGTTAACAATTAGTCCAAAGCCCAATTTTCAACTTCAACCAAGTATTGTGATTGATTAACAATCTATATCACTTACCAACAATCCAAGTCTCTTATTACGAGGAATAGGTGATCGAGCGATTTGGTCCCTAAAAATAAACGATTAGTCATCACCTCTATACTGTTTAGCAAACTAACCGATCAACGAAAAAGATCAAAAAGAACCATGACGAATCCCTTACCTTGACAATAATAGATCCCCTTCTATCGATTTCCTTAAGGCTAGAAAGATGATGAGAGTGTAAGCTAACACTCTACCGATTCAGCCCACATTAAGAGAACCAAGAAGATGGAAGTAGCAAAGAATAGATTCGGCCTTACAACCACCGAAAACCCGAGAAGACAAAGAAGCTTCGGCAACCACAAGAACCAAGTTTCGGCTATGAGATGAAGTTGATGTTTTGGTTATGGTGTATAAAAGAGAATGTTTAAAAAGAAAAGAGTAGAAGTCAATAGGCAAATTGAAGTTTCGGTCAAGATGAAATGCAATCAAAAGAACCAAAATATTTAGAAAGGAAAAAGAATTGACCCCCAAGGATGTGAAAATGCAAGGGGGAGCTAGAGAAATTCAGCTCCCCCTCTTTCCCTTCACCAAAACCATGTATCATCTTTTCCAAAATATGAGCATTGACCAAATAAAAATCTTTCCAAAACACCTTCCACACTATAAGCCAACATGTTCCTTTCACATGCCTTTTTATTTTGATTCTTTCCATCATCAACACTTATTGCTAATGGAAACCTTGGATGAATACATGGTATTAGGTAATTATATTCGGCTATGGGAGAATAAAGGAGTATTATATATTTTGTGTGTTTATAATTCATGATAGAAATATGAAATGTGAAACTATTAAAAGTGATGGATATATATATATTAGCTTGATTGGTTCGGTTGCTAAGTGTTAAGCATTGCAAGTGTTTCATGAATATTTGGTCAATCATTTTATTATGTATTTAATGACAAATGAGATTGCTATTTTATGGTTGGTTGTGTATTATGTTCATGTACACTAATTTCACATTCGGCTATGGTATAATGTATTAAATATTCATATATGATTACTTATTAAAATTTATAATATGATTATATAATTATATATGATTATTAATAGTTTGTTTTTAATGTTAAATCATGAGTGACATTAGTGAATATATGAAAGTTTGGAATTGAACTGTTGATTCGTAATGCCTCATAATCCAAATCCAGCGACGGATACGGATTAGGGGTGTTACAATCGGCATCGGATACGGGTTAGGGGTGTTACAGGTTCTTCAGAATACGTCAATCTGGATGTAATTCAATCTCACTATGAGGAGTCACGTGTGAAGGATCAGATCTATACATTCTCAGCATTGAAACGTGGAATACATTATGAATTTTCTCAAGTTCAGAAGGCAAAGCTAATCTGTAAGTAATAGGACCGATTCTTTCAGTAATCTCGTACGGCCTGATAAATCTCAGACTTAATTTTCCTTTCTTGCTAAATCGTAGTACTTTATTCAACGGAGAAACTTTTAAAAATACTTGATTGCCAATAACAAACTCTATATCTTTTCTCTTCAAATCTGCGTAAGATTTTTTACAATCAGATGGAACTTCAAAACAATCTTGAATAATTCAAACTTTGTCTTCAGTTTCTCGAATCAAATCAACCCCTACCATTTTGTAGTCGCTCAGCTCGGACCAATACAACAGTGTTTTACATTTTCTTCCGTGTAAAACTTCAAACTGTGCCTTTTTAATACTAGATTGATAACTGTTGTTACAAGCGAATTCAGCTAACGGTAGATATTTTTCCCAGCTACCCTCAAACTCGAGTATACAACATCATAACATGTCTTCAAAAATCTTATTACTTGATTTGATTGCCCGTCCATCGGAGGATGAAACATTGTACTGAAATTGAGTTTAGTGCCTAAAGCCTCGTGAAGTTTACTCCAAAATCTCGATGTAAATCTCAAATCACGATCAGAAATAATAGATATCAGAACTCCATGTAATCTTAGAATCTCTAACACATATAATTCTGCTAACCTCCCTAGTGAGTAATCTATTCTGACTGGAATAAAGTGAGCCGACTTAGTTAATCAGTCAATAATTACCCAGATCGAATCTTTCTTTCTCGAAGTTATAGGCAAACTAGATACGAAATCCATCGTGACTCGCTCCCACTTTCACTCAGGAATCATAACAAGCTGTAATAATCCCGATGGTACCTGATGCTCTGCTTTTACTTGTTGACAAATCAAACATTTAACTACAAACTCACAAATTTCACGTTTCATACCTGGCCACCAGTACATCTGTTTCAAATCACAATACATCTTCGTGCTACCAAGATGATTGGTATACGAACTACTGTGAGCCTCTGACAGAATATCGCATTTCAAATATAAATTATTCAGAATACATATTCTATTGCGGTAAAGCAACCTACCATCATCACCAATACTGTATTTAGTAGTAAAATTATCCTAAACCATGTTTTGTTTCTTTATCAACTTCGGATCATCATTTTGTAACTTTCAAATTTGTTGTAGAAACAAGGGTTTAGTCCTCAACTCTGCTAGTACAGAACCATCGTCATTCAGAGCTAAAGGAGCATTCAATGCTCGAAGTGCAAACAATGATGATTTTTGACTAATTGCATCCGCAACCACATTAGCCTTTCTCAGATGGTAATCAATAACTAGATCGTAATCTTTCAGTAGCTCCAACCAATGTCGCTGTCTCAGATTCAATTCCTTATGTGTCATTAAATACTTTAAACTTTTGTGATCAGTATACAAATGACATTTCTCGCCATATAAATAATGTCTCCATATCTTCAAAGCGAAAACAATCACGGCTAACTCCAAATTGTGTGTCGGGTAATTTTGGTCATGAGGCTTCAACTGCCTAGAAGCGTAGGTAATTACTTTTTCATTTTGCATCAAAACATATCCTAGTCCACAAATGGATGCATCACTATAAACAATAAACTCTTTCTCGGATTTAGGCTGAACCAAAATAGGAGATTCAGTTAACATATTCTTCAATTTCTTGAAACTATTTTGGCATTTTTCAGTCCAAACATAACTAACATCTTTCTACAGTAGCTTAGTCATCGGAGATGCTATAATGGAGAAGTTTTTAACAAAATGCCGATAGTATCTGGCTAATCCCAAGAAACTTTGAACTTAAGAAACATTCTTCAGAATTTTCCAATCAACGATTGCAGATACTTTATTCGGATCAACCTTGATTCCATCAACAGATATAACGTGTCCTAGAAAACCAACTACCTATAGCCAAAATTTGCATTTATTGAATTTCACAAAAACTTGTTTATCACGCAAAGCTTGCACCACAACTCTTTAATGTTCGGCATGCTCTGACTCGTTCAGTGAATAAATCAAAATATCATAAATGAATACCACAAAAAACCGATCTAAATATGGCTAAAATACACGATTCATCAAGTCCATGAATATCGCAGGAGCATTAGTCAAACCAGATGGCATCACTTAAAATTTGTAGTGACCATATCTAGTTCTAAATGCAGTTTTTGGTACGTCTTTCTCTTTAACTCACAACTGAAAATATCAAGATCTCAAGTCGATCTTCGAAAATACTGTAGCTCCCTTTAACTGATTGAAAAAATCACCAATTCGAGGTAATGGCTATTTATTCTTAATGATGGCTCTATTCAGTTGTCGATAATCTATACATAATCTCATTGACCCATCTTTCTTCTTCACGAAAAAAACTGGACCACATCAAGGTGACACACTCGGTCGAATAAATATGTGATCTAACAACTCTTGCAATTGTACTTTTAACTCTTTCAATTCTGTATGAGTCATCCTTTATGGTGTTATCGAAATTGGAGCTATTCCAAGCACAAGTTCGATCACAAATTCTACTTCTCGAGTCGGTGGCAACCCAGGCAATTCTTCAAGAAAAACATCAGCATATTCTTTGACTATCGGTACTTGCTCAATTTTTTATTCTGCCACTTTCGAATCAAGAACGTAGGATAAATAAGCTTCACATCCCTTTTTAATCAAATTTTGAGCTGACAGTGCTGAAACTACATTTGTAGTATAATCGGCCCCATCTACCCTAACACAAATAAATTCACCATTTGGACGCTTCAAACTAACTTGTTTCCTTTGGCAACTCACTATTGCATCATGCGCAGACAACCAGTCCATTCCAAAAATGAGATAAAAGTCTTCAAAAGGTAACAACATCAAACTAGCGGGAAAATCGTAACCCTTGACTTTTAGTGGACACGATTTACAGACTTGATTAACTAAAACACATTGACCTAGTGTGTAACACCCCAAACCCGGCCTAGAAGTTAGGCCAGAATCTGGAATGTCACATTAAAGGCGCACTTAAAAAACAATTTACTAGTTAACCATTTAAGGCCTAAAAGCCCAAAATCCAATATATCTTGATAAGTTAAGAGGGTAAAACCCACATTTTAGGAAAACGTTCATGTATTAAGTTATTTCGAAAACCATGTCATCTTTGGAAATTTGATGAAATTTATTAAGCCAATAGTTGAAGCAATAATAATAAACCCAAAGTCTAAAGTCAATTAAGAGTTACATGGCCTTATTATAATTCAAAAAAAAAAGTATTTAGAGCAATGTCCTTTGACCAAATTAAAACATTTAAACAACTTGTAGTGTGGCCATCTCCGAGTCCTCTCCCACGTCGAGCCGCCTATTCAAGATTACCTGAAACATTTAAAATTAAGGGTGTGAGTTTTGGAACTCAATGTGTACAACCCTTGGCAATCAATTCACATACAAACATTCACATTGGGCCTAAGCCCTATCAAATCGGTGGTCTTGGGCCTTAGCCCACCATGACCTCATATCACATCATATCGCATCATATACAACAAGATAATGCAAAACCCACCCAAAAAATCCATCCTCTACACACACCATTTCCCTTCTAACCTTATGGCTCTTGTGGGGAATTCTAGCTCGACCCACCCCTCCGCTACACACCATGGGTAGCCCGGTTGCGGTACTACCGAACGTTGCAGCAAAGCTGCTAATCATATATTGGGCTAAAAGCCTCCGGTGGATCCACGGTCGTCAAGCGACTATGCGATCCTCAAATTCTTCCTCCGTACCATAATTCCCACCCATATGCATCCTAAGCAGAATATCATATGAATGCATCAAACACACAAGTAACATCCATAAACTCATATCCGTCATATAGGGGTATTTTCGTCATTTCACTACCCAGGGGTATTTTCGTAATTCTACCCTACAGGGGTATATTGGTAATTTGGCAAATAGGGGTATTTTGGTAAATTTGAGAATAGGGGTATTTCGGTACTTTTGTAAACAGGGGTATTCTGGTAATTTACAAATCTAGGGGTATTTTAGTAATTTTACACATGAGGGTATTTTAGTAATAAGGGTATTTTAGTAATTTTAGTAATAAGGGTATTTTAGTAATTTTACAAATATAAGGGTATTTGGTCCCTCTCGGGTTTTAGTTATGAACTTTGGCCCATAAATAAGTCATCGCGGTTAAAGCGAACAAACACTATGCACCAGGTAGGATCTCATAAAAGAGGAGGTGGGTCACTCGGACCGCTTAAGTACCAAGCTCTCACTAGATCCAATCCTAGACATGCATATGTCGGTTACCACACTCTAACTAATCGACTTGTCCACAGACATGTTTAATTAGCTTAAGTCTTATGAAATTACAAAGTTGTTCAAGCTAGGCCTAAAGTCCATTAACCCTAACATACTTGTCTACGCCCCCATAAGTCCATCTCATGTCCTTACAGCCCGTTAGGCCCAAATTTCATCATATGGCCTATTAGGCCCAAAAAATATCCAGATCATGTATCAAGCATAGCTAACTTAATTCGTATAATCAACCAAACCATTTTATCAAACTTAGCCTCAGGGCCCACCGGGCCCATTTAGCCACTTTCGGCTTTTCAGCATTGCCGATATCGTGTGTGTAGTGTTTGTACACACCTGGAAACCTCGCGTGCTGCAAACCCCTTAGTCACAAACCTACAATTGACATTACTAGCGATTAACCAAAGCGTTAACACATACTAACCAAAAATCGAAACCTCACCGTACCCTTATCGTGTGCCTCACGTGCTAGTAGCCCTTCCTTTGCTACTATTGGAGATTAACCTCTAGATCTGCACTCAAACACCTATATCGTCAAAACCAAGTGACCCATATCGTACATAAGTCACCCCTATGAGCCACATTAGATTCAGCCACTTACAAAACCATGACTGGGTCGAGAACACTTACCACCTTGTTAGCAACCCTTACCTACCACGCTTGCGATCTTTGATTCTTTCCCTTGTTAATACAAAGTTAACGACAAGGATTGGGTTAGATAGCCCTTCGGCTTTTAACAAAACACACTAAAAAGTTTAACTAAGCACTTACCGAAATTTTCCTTTGATCCTGCGGCTTAGATATCTACTTGAACAAGATTCGGCTTCCAAACGTAACTAAGAGTAGATAATAATCGATTGAGGTGGAAGAACAAACAACAAAGAATCGGCATAAACATGGGTTCCAGCAAACAGGGATTTTGGCAAACAGGGATTTCGAAAAATAGGGATTTAGGCAAACAGGGATTTTGGCAAATAGGGATTTCGGCAAAAAGGGATTTTGGCAAACAGGGGTGGTGGTATTCGGCAATGGAAGAAAATAAGGATGAGGGGGAATAAAAAAGAAAGATGGAAACTCCAAAAACCCCTTCTAAGGATTTTGGCACCCCCCTTTTATAGCCAAAGCCGAACTACCTTCCCCCCACAGTCCTATTCGGCCCCAACATTTCACCCTCCTCATCTCCTATCTTTTCTCTCTGATAATACCTTAATCTTATCCGAAATCTCCTCCACATCCATCAGTCCTGCTTCCTTTAAACTCTCCATGGCAAGAGTACAAAATCAACACAACTCTTGCAGTCCACCTATGTAAAATAAAACACTCCAAAATACACTCCTCCTGCTCGAACCTTGGACCTCTTCAGCTTTCACACACGTCACCTTATAGCTTCCAAGTGACGCCACTTTCCACTGGACCACAAGCCCATTTGTGTCCTATTTTCTCTTAATCTACTTAAGAGGCCTACTGACTGAAGTCACAGTTCCCGTGGGGCTAAAACCAAAATTTTTCCTGTACCTTTACTTGATCCCAGGACTTCTCCAACACCCCTAGACACTCCAAATTCCTTAACCCTCAGAGCCCACATACCAATTTTCATTTTCTCGCTCACTTAAAAAAAAAACTTCTGAGATCCAAAGCACAAAGCCCAATTCTTCTAGGCCCAAATTCGGGGCGTTACATAGTGGATTAGTTACTTTGACAGTATATTCAGTGGACTCAACAGGCAAATTTTTTTTATCTACCAATGAAGTACATATATATGAGTGAGTTGATCCAGGATCAATAAATGCAAACACATTAATATCAAAGAGAGAAAAAGTACCGACAATAACATCTAGGGTAATAGCTTCTCATGAGCTTTGATTGCATACGCTCTAGCTGGTGTTCTCGCTTCAGATCGTTCATTCACATCATTATTCTTCCCTTGACCAGAAGTAGTATTTTTACCGTTTCTAGACCGTCTACCTCTCTTTGAGGTATCTTCAGGCTTGTTTATTTGGTTGCCAAAATCATTTTTCCTTTTTGAAATTTTAAGAAGGAAATGATCAGTAGATCCAAAACGGAAACAAGCTCCTGACTTTGATCGACACTCACCAAAATGCCTTTGCTACAATCCTCACGAATAGGAACTTTTCTCTCAACATTTCTTACACTTCCAACACTAGCTGCTAGAGAATTAACAGACTTAAAATTGTTTTGCCTCGGTTTATCTCTGCCAGTGAACTCTAAAGGGGCATCTGATTTACTAGTGTCATTTTTAAATTTCTTCAATGGAGACGTTTGGGCAGACTTAAACGACCCTCTTTTGTTAAAATCTTGAAATTTCAAATCTGATTGTGTTTACTTTTGAAAATTTCTTCAATTTTTTGCACTCGTTCTTAAAGTTTTACAAATACCCGTCACTTTAATGTTGCCACAAAAATACGAATATCATCATTCAACCCGTCTTCAAATCTAATACACATTTCTTCTTCATTTGACACTATATTACAGGAATATTTGCTTAGCTGCACAAATTCTCGTTCATACTTAGCTACAGACCGATTCCCTTGTTTTAATTCAAGAAATTCTTTCATTTTCTTGTCAATAAAAAACCGAATAACATTCTTTTACTTGAATTCAAACTGAAAGAACTCCCAATTAGTGCGATCATTTGATGTCATCGTGCTCAAAGTGCCCCACCATAAGTACGCTTCGTCTTTTAACAATGACATAACACATCTCAAATATTCTTCAGGAGTGCCCATCAATTCCACGAAGACTCTCTTTGTATTCTTTAACCAGTACTCGACTTTTGCAGGATCATAATCAACCTTGCTTGTAAATTATTCTGCTCCACATTTTTGGATTTTATCCATAGACACTCGAGTAACTGACACAAGTACAAGATTTTGATGACCTAGGGGTGTCGAAGGAGGCACAGTTGGGGGTGCAGGTTACGGAGTTACAGGATTCGTTTGCTTAAATTCATTGAACCATTGGTTCATTCTCCCGAGAAACACATTTCTCATTTCATCACCAAAGAACTGTGGAATTGATGCACTTTTACTTGCTTCAGGATTCGAAGCTTGAACATTACTTTCAGATTCGTTAACTACAGCCCGGTTCGACTCAGTCGACATCTTGAATCAATAAAGAAATACAATATTAGAGCGAATCAAAAGCACCACACTATCACAGGGTATATGTGGCATGTATATACTAAAATCTATTCTGCTATGTTGGTTCTAGAATCAACAAAATCATAGCTTTGATACCACTAAATTTAACACCCCTAGCACATCTCTATCACTGGATTAGGGTTTTGGAGCATTATAAAGCAATTCAAAACAATTTATATCAAAATATGTCATTAATATTGTTCAATATTAATTAACAAAAACTCATTAAGGGCCTATTGAAAATATGTAATTTGGGCCTTAAATCGGGCCGTCGAGGCCCTAAAAATAGTTTAGAAATAATTCGAGACTAATTTGAAACAATATAGAGGTTTTGAGAAAAAATTGCAAAAATGTGAAAACAAGGGTCACACAGCCGTGTGACATAGCTCAAGCCGAGTAACACTCGAACAATCAATATTCACCAATGGTAACATTCAAAATTTTTAACAGTTTCAAAAATGAAGGTTCGGGTTAGCTGGACCTAGTTGCAACGATTTCAAAAACATAAAAATCATTAAAAACGGGACATAAAATGATACCATGCGAGGGATTTTGACCTAGCCAAACTTCAAGCTTCCCCTTCCATGGAGAATTCAATTGAAGTAAAAAATAATAGGAGGAAGATGATAGTATTTTAAGATTTGTTTTTATTTATTTAACTAATTACCAATTTACCCTTACTAATTTAACTTTAAAATTAACTAAATCATGTCCATTTTTGTCCACTAACATTAAGGGTGGTATAATTACTATCTAGATCCTTTAGATTTCCTTTCCATAGCCATTTAGCCTTTTAAACTAATAGTTACTTACTTTTGCACCTTTTAAGTTTTAGTCCTTTTTTACCTAATTAACCATTAAAACATCAAAATTTCTTAACAAAATTTTAATACGACCTTAATATAATCTCGTAGACATTAAATAAATATTAAAATTATAATTCACTCGTTATAATTATGGTTCTGAAACCATAGTTTCTGACACCACTAAAAATGGGTTGTTACACGTACTATCGGTTCGATTGGCTCATTTGAGCGTTTGGCGTGTTCTAGATGGATAACTATGTACTCATATTCATATACCATTCATCAGGCATTATTTATTGATCACTGAATGTTATTGAAATATGGAAAACTGATTTGTACTATTATTCAGCGTTTCTCACATGTTTTGAGCTGTGATTGACTGGAATTCTGATAATAACTCTGTTGACAGGAGCTCTGTTCATGAATCTTTTTTATTTGAATTATTATGTTTAATTCGATAAGCTTTATTGTTAAATTGATGAACATACTAAGCTATATGGAGCTTACTCGTGTTATTGTTTTGTTTCCTTATAGATATTGTTTAGTGGAAATCGAACGATCGGATCAACTCAATGAATCACACTATCCAAGGTTCCTTGGTAGATTATGAATTCGATTTCCCTTATATGGTTTGTAATAGGAGAATTTTTTATGTTTTTTAATGCTCATAGGTACTTAAATTATATAACTTGTTGTGCTTAAAATGTTGTTGAGCTAAATGGTCAATGAATATACGCATGCATGATACAAAGATGTGGTTGAATGTAAATGGGAAATGATAAGTCTCGACATGAATTTTGGTATGGTACTTTAGGTGATTATTAATCACTAGGTTATAAACTTTCGAATTGAGATTTAGCTTAAATGGTTTAATGTAAATGTTAATTTGTGGAGTCATTTATGACACATTGGTTAGACACTTAGTTAGTTTGTTTTGGCATGGTTTGCGTGGTTTTAAATGTGTTTTGATGGTTAGTTTGTTTTGGCATGGTTTGCATGTTTTTAAATGTGTTTTGATGGCTTGTGATCATGTTTCATAAGTTGGTTTAGGTACCTAAGTAACACTGGAGTTAAATGTTGTGGGACTGGAGACACAATTGTTAGAACTGAAGCTATTGCACCTGATATTACTTCTGGTACGTTCTATCTCTTTGATATTATTTATTGTATATGCACTGATTGACACTGGGTTAACATACTCATATATTCATGCTACATTAGTAATGGATAAGGATCTATCTCTTGAGTCAACTGAATTTGATTTTTGAGTCATAATCCATTAGATTAGAATGTAATGGTTAACTTGGTGTGTAGAAATTGTCTGCTGAGAATTTGTGACCGTGATTTTCCTATTGATCTGATGTTATTACTATTTCATGAACTTGATATTATTCTAGGGATGTTATATGATGATGTAGTGAACTGTAGACTAAAACAATTTGATTTGAAATGTCAACCTAGTGAAATGATTATAGATAAGTCCGATAATTCAAATAGAACTACCAGAGTTATTTTAGTTATTTCAGTATAGAAAATGATTTGAAATGATTGTAAAACAATTCTGGTATATATATATGTCTACTTGATACTCAAGAATTGATGTAACATCCTGAAATTCAGGATTTTGTGTTTTGCATTATACCATGCGTTAGGCTAGCTAAGAGTGTCAGTTGTGTATGTTTAGGGACCCTAAGAAGGCTTGGGGTTGAGTTGGGCCTTGGTAGGATTTTTGTGTTTATGCACTTAAGGGGGAGAAGGCAAGTGACGTCAAGACTAAAAGGAATAAGTGAGTTTTTTTTTGCTAGCACAAGAAGAGCTAGTAGCAAAGTGGTGAGGCGTCACATGACGGGGCTTAAGGGGTGGAGTTCGAATCTCACCTATTGCAAATATATATATTTTTTGTGCTAATCAGGTGGAAGATGGTAAGTGTCGGCCATGGCTCTATAGAAGGAAAGGAAGACTTTCAAATGATGGAAAGAAGACTAAGGAAAAAGAGAAAGGAGGAGATCAAGGGAAAAATAAGGAAAGAAGTAAAGGAAAGAGATGAGGGGGGATATGTTGGCCGAATTTTGGGAGGTGCTTGGGGAAATAAAATTTGGTCAACCATAATCTTTTTGGTGTTAGGGACTTACGATTTTGGTAGGGGGAATTAGGGAGCCGAATTTTCTATAGCCTTTTTACAAGTTTTGTGCATGAAAACTTTTTCTCTCTTTTTGAACTTTTTTTGTGCTTCTTTTCCAACCTTTTCCTTTGTTTGCCGAAACACTCAAGCCATTTTGCTCATCTTTTCCTTAGTGTAGGCCGAAACTCTCTGACACCTCTTTTTCCATCACTTCTTTTCTTTTTCACCATTTCTTCAACCCTTCACTCTTTTTCTTTAGTCAATATTTTTGATGGCCGAATCTTGCTTATTCTTTTCTCTCAAGTAGCCGAATCCTCCTAGCCATTCTCTCTCCTCCATCTTACGTGTTGATCACTTTCTTCCTTGGTTGAATCGGGTAAGTGGCTTCATCCTTTTCCTTTCATCTTCTTTTCTCCATAACCGAAGGTGTGACCATAATCATTCGGTTGTTTCACTTTATTTCTAAAACCAAAACACCATTTCCTTCTACTCCCTCATTTCGTGATCATCTCCTTTTTGTAGTGTTCTTGTGGGGTTGGCCGAATCTCACATCCTTGTCGACTCATCCTTAGTCATAAGTTGAATCGGTGGGAATCGGGTTCATCATCGATTAAGGTAAGGAGTTTCTTCTTGGTCCATTCGATATCTACGCGGTTATTTTGTTAAACGGATTGATAGTTATGTCTAATCATTTATTTTAGGGACTTAACAACTCCTTCTCCTCTGCTTCTTGGTCTTTCGGAAGTAGTGGTAAGCCGAAACCCTCTCCTTAGACAACTACTTCTATCATTGTAATATTATTCTGACCGAGACTCTTCCAATGGAGGCAAGTGGTAGCGATACTAAAGGAAAATTGATAGGAGGACGAAAAGGGAGTGGACTTGCAATCTCTACTCCCAAGTTCAAACGTAGGGCGGTATCGGCAGTTCGGGATTTTCCACCAGGTTGTTGACCGACATCCGGTGAAAATAGGCAGATCGTGGTCGTTCGCGATAGTGAGGGTAAGTGTGATAAACCGATTGTTTAGATTTGGATTAAGACACTATCTCTTGTTAGTTAATCGAGTGTTATGGTGACATAGGTGTCGACGATCAAGAAGGTTTAGTCCTTACCGTAATCAGGTGTGTAATCTCACACCGAAATCCTGTAGATTCGTGATTCACCATCATGTTGGAAAATAGATCGTTGTTGCTTATGAATCTAATAACCGTAATATGGCAAGAATCGAGTAACTTGTTTAAACAACGTTAATTTTAAGATCTGTCAAAATCGGTATTAATTTGTAAAATTACAAAAATGCCCTTATGGGCCAAATTACTAAAAAGCTTTGATGGGCCGTTTTTATGAAAATGCCCCTATGGGTCGATTTACCAAAATGCCTTAACGGGCTGATTTGCTAGAATGCCTAAGTGGGCCGATTTACCAAAGTGCTTTAATGGGCCAATTCATCAAAATATTTCATCAGATTAATGGTTGCTATATATGTGGATATACTTTTCTTATGTTGCATCTTTACATATTGCATGGGTTGGGAAAAATTGTATGGAGAGTAGTGTAGCCTGGTGGCATAGCCACAATTAAACTTATTATTGTGCTTAATTATGATTTGGTGGCATGGCCACAAAATAATATACTTTAGCAACTTGACCGCAAATTGGTGTGTGCGGCGGGGTGGGTTGGCTTGATCCCCACAGTGTGTGATTGGTCTGGTCGGGGTGTGATGGATGGATGGGTTGGGTTGCATTCATTTCTTTTAAATACTATTATGTAAATGGGCTTAGGCCCAAGATGTTGCTATACGGGTTCACGCCCAGTGGATGATGGTAAGGGGATTATGCATTGAGTTCTTGTAACTCACCCCCCTTTCTTTCTTAATCCTTGCAAGTGATGCTCAGTAATGAGGACTTGGGGCCATGGATAACTCGGTGGAGGTCATACATTAGGAATGATGTTTTCAAACATTAGTAAATTTATTTTCCGCTTTATTTCGTTACTTTTACTATTTTGGGTTTAAAGTTGTAATAAGGCCTCTGATATTTTTATTTTGCTTTATGTTTTGTATACTTATTATTTTCCATGAATTGTTTTAAACGGGAATTTTTCTAAGATCTTAAACAACGGTTTTCCAAAATTGATTAACAAACGGATTTCATAACAAATATGTACAAATAATTTAACTTGGATTTTCCTTCGAATTATCAATATCTTTTTTCAAAAGTCACGGTTTTTTTTTAAAGTTCACTAGTTTGATTTTCGATTCACCAATCAACCTCTCGAGATTAGTGGTATTTTGTTTTTATCAAATATTTCTAATCAAACTTGTTTTTCTTAACTATAACCTAATAACATCAACTTTAGTAGGAATCATAAGTTCTTTACACACTTTATTCATGTGACATGCCGGATCCGGTCATACCGCATGGGCTGGGTTTGGGGTGTTACAATTGGAATCAAAGATTTATCATGTACCGATTGCCAGTGGGTTTCTTGATCTATTTCTTGAAAAAAATTTGGGATTTCTGCTTAAATGTGTAAGTTGAATAAATTCAGGATAAAGAATAAAATATCTTTTATCTCGTATAGTCGACTTGTTTGATCAGTTAAAAAGGCGTAATAGTATTCTCGAAGATAAATATAGATCAAGTTATTATTAGTTGCTAGTTAAAGATTGTGATATGTTGGAAACTACTTTTGAACTTGACGTGACCATTATGAATTCTAGTAATGTTTTCTGGATTAATTAATGTCTTTGTTAATTTATGAATTTGATGAATCAGGTTTTTCAACCTTATTAGAATATTTATATACATTCGTAATGGTGTTTATTGATGATATCCTGATCTACCTTAAAACAGAATCTGTGCACGTTCAACATTTGAGAATTGTACTACAGATTTTGTACGAGAAACAGATTATGTGAAAGTTAGTAAATGTGGGTTTGACTCAGCAAGGTTGGTTTTTTTTATATAAATCTGGCAGACAGGATTCGTATAGATACAAGTAAACTCTCTTCTATTGTTATCTGGAAATCTCTGAAAATGTCTCTAAAAATTATGACCAGATGAAAGTCTTATTGATGGAAGTTTGTACTGAGCCAGCCTGAATCCGAGAAGGAATATGTTGATTTTAGTAATGGTTCTGTATTAGCTAAATTGAAAATTAAACTATTGTTTCTGCAAAGAATTTTATAATTGCAAGATGATGACCTGAAAGCTGATAGCTAAGTGAGCACAAATCTAGAGTGATCTGCCTATAGGATTTACAATGCATACTAATGGTATGATGTAATTCCGTAATATATTGGGAGATTAGGTGTTCCAAATAATTTGAAGTTAAAACGAGATGTTTTATCTTAGGTTACAACAATACATATTGCATTCATCCGAGTAGCACTAAGATATTTAATGACCTGAAGCATATATATTAGTGGCAAAGTATGAAATGCGTGATTTCTGAGTTTTTAGCTAAATATCTAGTTTGACAGCAGATAAAAATTGAATATCAAGTACCGTCGGGATTATGACAACCTGTCTGGATTGCCTCTATCACCGAGGAAGAAAGATTCGATATGGGTTATTATTGATAAATTGATCAAGGTAGCTCATTTTATTCCGGTTAAGAATTGATTATTCACTGGAAAAATTAACTGAGTTATATGTACTAGAGATTGTCAGATTAAACAGAGTATAATTGTCTATTATTTTTGAACAAGATCTGAGATTCACCTTGAGATTTCGGGGAAAACTCTATGAAGCTTTGACAAGATGTTATTAGTGAAACTAAGGGTAAAATTTTGCACTATTCGAGATTTTCAATGGATCATTATCTTTCATATTCAGGTGAGCTAGTAACGATTTCAGTTCGCGGGATATGAAACTTCAGAATAAATAGGTATCGTAAATAAAAGTCTATGACATCGATACAATGCCGAAGAAGCTATGTGGGGAAACTGAGGAATTTAAGAAATCACAATACTCGATTCTATTCTAAGGTAAAAATTTCGAAGATGAAATTTCCTAAAGAGGGAGAGCTGTAACAGCCCGTTTTTCAATGTTGTCGGAAATAGTGGTTTCAGGACCACAAATCCGACGAATAAGTTCATATTATTATTTAATATTTCGAGTCAATTATAATATTATATTGAGTTTTGGCTTAATATTTTTATTTTTATAAATTGAAGGAATAAATAAATATAAGTGGTTCAATTCAAAAGTCAAGTGGTTTTTGAAAATGAGGTAATGGGATCTGGTTTCCATAATTTAAGGCCGTAAATATTTTTATTAAATATTTACAGAGTCGTACTATAGGTGAATTGAAGTTTGGTCCGGCAATTTTGATGATTGGTTGCTTAATTAAAATAAAATTATTAAATTGTAAAAGAGGTAAGAGTTAATCACTATATTTTTAAAATAGTAAGGGGACCAAAATGGTAAATAAACCATGGTCAAAAAGTCCAAGCGGTGGTGGATATGATTAATCCACTAACTTTTGGGTTATTTTCTCATTTAATCCTAATTAGTTTAGGGTTAAATTGAAATTAAGTTTGTTTAGTTGGAATTTAATATAATTGAAGGACCAATTGTGGAATTAAACCCTCATTGAATGGTAAATTTACCATTGAGGTATTAGTGGACGGTATAAGTGATGGAATTCATGAAATTTTAATTGTTTTTAAAGGTTAATTTTGTACATAGGTAAAAAAGGTAAGTTAAAATTAAAGAACAACATTAAAAAAGCATCATCATCTTTATTTCTTTCATCTAAAAATCGAAACTCCATTGCCAAGGGGGAAGCAAAATTTGGTCACTTAGGGCTCCTTGCTTGGGTAGGTAAACCTTGCCCGTTTTTAGTAATTTTATGTTTTCGAGCTCGTATTAGCTCGATCTAGCTAACCTGGGAACTAATTTGCAAAACTGTCAAATGTTATGAGTTATGTCGTTGATGAGTTTTGTATGCTCTTGAAGTTTTATGAAAAATTATTTAGTTTGGTTGCTAGATAGGACTATTTTGTAAAGTAGTTTTTCAAAATTGTTAAAGTAATAAAATTATTTGTACTTGATGTGATATAATTTCCATTATGGGCTATAGAGAGGCCCTATACAGTTAAACTAAACTTGGTTTTGTTTAAAATTGGTTAAATTTCATATTTTGGACTTGGGGACTAAATTGCATGAAAGTAAAATAATGGGGGCCATTTTGTAAAAATGTCAAAAAAGATTTAATTGCATAAAATGACTTGATTTTGCTGTGGAATTAGTGAATTTAATGAAATTATTATTTTAGATCAAGGACGAGTGAAAAATCAAGGAAAAGAATTGCATAATAGTCTCTGTACTTTGTCGTTGCTACAGTTTAGTCTGGTAAGTTCGTTCGAATAATTTTAATATATTTAAATGTATATTATATAAACTTGATTGTAGAATGATGGATAATATTGACTCATGTAATTGAGAATGGAAATAATGAATTGATATGTTATTGATTATTGATTGAAATACTCTGAGTCGATGAAAATTGGATAGAGTACGATTGGCATGCCAATAGGTTATAGTGCGCGCTATACGGGATTAGTATGAGACGAGATGATGATTCTTGTGTATTTCCTATCCACTGAATATATTGAACTCCAGCATTTGTTGCGGACTATCTTGTTATATTTACAATGTTTATAGCTGAAACACCCCAAACCCGGCCCACGAGCTTTGACCAGATTTGGTATGTTCCTCAAGTAAACTGGTTCAAAATTCTTTTGTTCTTAGGAAAACTTGTGTGATTTTAAGAAAAATATTGTTTTGGGTTGGGCTTGTGTTGAAAACAGGTTCGTTTTATATTGAAATCCCTTTTATCTTAAGTGACAAAATATTTAGGGTTTAGTTTAAAAGAAATTTTAATTAAATTTTAATAGATAAAATTCATAATCATAATAAATAAAAATAAGTGTAAAGTAATTCAACTATGGCCTTATGGCCTTATTACATCAAATAATTCCCAAAATAATTCAAAGTACTAAAATAAATTCAAGAGTCCTCAAAATATAAACTTCATGTTGAGCATGTCCACCACAAGTTCTCGCCATCCCGGTCCATCACTGCTTCATCACACGAAAAATGTTCCCTAACGGGGTGAGTCAAACAGACTCAATGTGTACACGACACTAAATCATAATAGAATCAGGCATATCACATATTACACATTCAAAACATAGAATACAGGTTATGATGCATTCCCAAACCCAAACCTAGTTGTCCATCCGCTACACACCCCGCACTGCCTCACCACACACACCGTGGGACTACTAAGTCGATCCTCCATCCGCTACACACCATTGAAGGCGATCACAGTCGACGTGCTCATCGCCCATATAAAATTTGTGGCATAGCCACTGGATAATTGTGTCATGAGACACCACATTCGAATAATGTAACCGGTTACCATATTCGATAATGTGACCAAGTCACCACATTCGAGATAGTGAGACCGTAGTCATCACCTTCACTTCCCCTTTTCATATATCCCGAATGACCCATATTATTCATATCATGCATATCATACTTAAATTCTCATTCTTATAAATTTTCACATGTTATAAATAACATATTTCATAATCCTAGTGGAAGTAGGAAACGTACCTGAGTACTTTGTACCATATCATGGTACCTTAGCCACTTTCATATTCTTAATATCACATATTTTAATTAAACACAGCCATAAAACATATTAAGAATTAGTGTGGGGTACACACCTGATTCGCTTAAAATTTTCTTGAGATCCCGAAAATCTAATGCTTAGATCCTTAATCCCTACATTGATTTATCACTTATTACCTTAATAAAAAGCCATTCGGCCAAAACTCCAAATCCTAGTAGGATTAGTATTCTTACCTTGTTGCCGATTGGAACACCAACAAATCCCGAAACTGTTCCTTGTTTCACTAGGAATGTCAAAATCCCTAAAACCTTACGTTAGACTTAATCTTAATCATCAAACATAAATCAAGGCCTTTGGCCGAATATTCACATGTCTTACCTTAATCTTAGAAATCACGAATACTCCTCCTTTTAGTCGACTACTCTGATAATCCCGAAAGGTCCTTCCATATTCGGCAACCATAATATGTATGGGGTTAGATTATCTCTCGGCTAATCTAAAAGAAAAGAAAGGGAATCAAACTTGTTCTTACCTTTGAAGAAATCGACAGCACCTATGCTTGAAGCCCTTCCAAGATTCAGCTTTTGATGGATTGGAAAGAAAAGAAAAGGAAGAATAAAGATGGAGGATTCGGCTAGAACACAAGGTATTTTAGCTTGGAAAAAATAAAAGAAGAAGAAGATTTGGTGAAGAGAATTCGGCAGAGGCTTTCAAAGAACAGAAAATAATGCAGAATGGCCTCTCTTTTCCTTTTATAGCCGATATTACTAACTTAGAATCCCTTACTTGGCCATCACTCTTCTATTTTAATAGCTTTATCTCTTTAATTATCACTTAAAATAAAAGATAATTCAGCAACTATCCTTACTTAGCCGAAATTATTAAACTCAAAGTCCCTTACTTGGCCATCACTTCTCCCTTATTTTCCTCTTTATCTCTTTATTCAAATTAAAAGAATTTAATCCAACAATTATCTCTTGAAAATAATGATAAATAAATCCCTTATTTATCCACTATTTATAAAAGAATAAAAGCTCCTAATTTATAGCCATGTGCCGTCCACCTCTCTGCTCCTTGTAGCAAAATAAAATTTCATTTATTTGCTTCCCATGTGACTCAAACTTAGGCCCATTCCTCTTGCATATGGCGCCATTTCCATAGGCCCTAAGTGGCATCTTCAGACCACTTTTCCAAGCCTGTTTGTGTGTCAAATTTCACAAACTTTTTCTTTTAAGGCCACCTTGCCTTAATTTCCTCTTTTAAACTTTAAAACTCGTCATTTCTAGGTCATTTCTAAGTTTCCAAAAAATTTCGTTCGGCTCTGTAAACTTGACATTTCCTTACATTTCCATGACATTTCCTTACAAGACATTTCCTTACATTTCCAAGACATTTCCTTACATTTCCATGACATTTCTTTACAAGACATTTCCTTACATTTCCAAGGTTCTAAAAATGTTCACTTTCCTCTTTTAAACTTAACATTTCCATACATTTCCAGGTTTCCAAAAGTGTTCAAAATATATTTATAACACATAAGATATGTCATTTCGTACAATTAAACCAAAAATGCATAGGCCCTTTTCAGGATGTTACAATAGCATGTTATCAGGGGGCGATGTAAAGCCTTCGGGCCTGGCACTTGTTGCTGAGGCGTGTTATAGGTGGGATGTTAGCCCACGGGCGAAGCACTTGGTGCCGAGGTGTGTTATCAGTTGGATTGGCTCGTTTGAGTGTTTGGCGTGTTCTAGATGGATAACCATGTAGTCATATTCGTACATCGTCCATCGGGCATTATTTATTGATCACTAAATATTATTGAAATATGGAAAACTGATTTGTACTATTATTCAACATTTCTCACCTATTTTGAGTTGTGATTGACATGAATTCTGATAATAACTCTATTGATGGGAACTCTGTTCATTAATCTTATTATTTGAATTATTATGTTTAATTCGATAAGTTTTATCATTAAATCGACGAACATACTAAGCTATATAGAGCTTACTCGTGTTATTGTTTTGTTTCCTTGTAGATACTATTTTGTGGAAATCGGACGATCGGATCAACTCGAAGAATCACACTATCCAAGGTTCCTTGGTAGATTATGAATTCGATTTAGCTTATATGGCATGTAATAAGAGCATTTGGTTATGTTTTGTAATGTTCATAAGTACTTAAATTGTATAACTTGTTGTGCTTATAATGTTGTTGAGCTAAATGGTCAATGAATATGCGCATGCATGATACAAAGATGTGGTTGAATGTAAATGGGAAATGATAAGTCTTGACATGAATTTTGGTATGGTACTTTAGGTGATTATTAATCACTAGGTTATGAACTTGTGAATTGAGATTTAGCTTAAATGGTTTAATATAAATGTTGATTTATGGAGTCATTGATGAAACATTCATTAGGCACTTAGTTAGTTTGTTTTGGCATGGTTTGCATGTTTTTAAATGTGTTTTAATGGCTTGTGATCATGTTTCATAAGTTGGTTTAGGTACCTAAGCATTTGTATGTAAATTAAGCATGTTTTGGGTCATGTTTGGGCACACACGGCCTAGGACATGGGCTGCCACATGACCGTGTGTCACACACGGGAAACCCACACGGGCATGTGCCTTGAACGTGTTAGTTGCAGGTTTGACACGGGCTAACACATGGTCGTGTGTCTCAAAATAGTTTCGAACATGGTCTAGCACACGGCCGTGTGAGGGTATTTCCAATGCTACACGGGCTAGTACATGGCTTGCGACACGGCCATGTGAAATTATTTCAAAGGGTACACGGTCTGTCACACGGTTGGCCACATGGCCATGTCTACAAGCACACAGTCAAGGCTCTGTCACACGGCCTGGACACATAGTCGTGTGACCCCTATTTTGAAAATATTTAGTTTTTCCCTGAACTTTTTGATTTGCTTCGTATTAGTCCCTGATTGTTCCTAAATTATTTTTAAGGCCACGTAAGCTCGATTTAAGGCCTATAAATGAATGTATTACTTTGATATGAATTATTATGAAATTCTGTTAATTAAATTTGATACTTGATTCTATTTGTTATTGATTGTTCTGGATTGTACGGTAATACGCTGTAACCCTAATTCAATGACGGGTACGGGTTATGGATGTTACATACCTTTTCTATCTTTGATGTTACTGTGTATGCATTAATTAACCTTGGGTCGACACATTCATATATATGCACCACGTTAGTAACGGAAAGAGTTTACCAGTTGAGCCAACTGAATATGTTATTAAAGTAACGAATCCTTTAGGTCAAAGTATCATAGTTGATCTAGTTTGCAAACAGTGTTCACTAAGAATTCAGGGCTATGGCTTTCCTGCTAATTTGATGTTATTTCCTTTTAATGAATTTGATGTTATTCTTGGAATGTACTAGTTGACGGTACTTAATGCAGAAGTAAATTGCAGACAGAAACAAATTGATTTGAGATGTTAGAATGGTGAATTAATTTCTATTGAATCTGATAGACCTAATTGTGTTGTGAATATAATATTCACAATGTCTACACAGAAATTGATCTGAAAAGGTTGTGATGCATTTCTAGCTTATATTTTGGATTCCAGAGTATACAAAATGAAAGTTGATCAGGTGCTAATGGTTTTTGATTTCATCGATGTGTTTCCTGAGGAATTGCTAGGATTATCACCAGAATGGGAAGTTGAATTTGCTATAGAATTAGTGGCTGAGACTGTCCCAATCTCGATCGTTTTGTACCAAATGGCTCCAACAAAATTAAAAGAATTAAAAGTTCAATTACAAGAATTGATTAACAGAGGTTTTATACAACCAAGCGCATCACCCTGAGGCGTACCTACTTTGTTTGTAAAAAATAAAGATGGGTAGATGAGATTGTGTATAGATTATCGGTAATTGAATAAAGTTACGATAAAGAAAAAATATTCATTTCCTTGTATAGATGATTTATTCGATCAATTGAAAGGTGCTATAGTGTTCTTGAATATAGATCTCTGATTTGGCTATTATCTATTGCGAGTTAAAGACGTTGATGTGCCTAAAACAATATTCAAAACCTGTTACGGACACTACGAGTACTTAGTGATACCTTTTGGATTGACTAATGCCCCAGCAACATTTACGGATCTGATAAATCGGGTCTTTCAGCCACATCTTAACAGATTCATTATTGTTTTTATTGACGATATTTTGATTTATTCTAGAAATGAATCTGAGCATGAGCAACATTTGATAATCGTATTACAGACTTTACGTGATAAACAATTATACAAAAAGTTTAGTGAATGCGAGTTTTGGCTCAAAAAAGTCAGATTTTTTGGTCATGTGATTTAAGTTGAAAGAATACGGGTTGATTCAAGCAAGATTTCTGCTATTTTTAATTGGAAGCCTCCGAAAAATGTTTTTGAGATACGCAATTTTCTGGGTTTAGCCAGATATTATCGAATTTTTATTAAGAACTTTTCGATAATATCATTACCGATGACGAAACTATTACCAAAAGATGTCAATTTTTTTTGGTTCGATAAATGCTAGCCAAGTTTTGAACAATTGAAAACTATGTTGACAGAGGCACCAGTGTTAACTCAACTTGAACCTAGGGAGGAATTTTTCATTTACAGTGATGCTTCATTTAGTGGTTTGGGATGCGTTTTGATGTAGGATGTAAAAAGCTATTGCATATGCTTCCCAACAGATTAAAACACACGAAAAGAATTACCTGACACATGATCTTGAATTGGCTGCAGTTGTTTTTGCATTAAAGATTTGGTGACACTATCTGTACAGCGAAAAATGTCATGTTTTCACATATGTAACTCAGAAAGAGCTGAATTTGCAACAATGGAGATGACTTGAATTGTTGAAAGACTACAATCTGGTAATAGATTATTATCCGTGTAAAGCAAATGTTTTTATCGATGCCTTGAGTCAGAAATCTCTTTTTTCTTTGTGATCTTTGAATGTTCAACTAAAGTTGGAGCGTGACATATCCATACTAGTTGAACTGAGGGCTAAGCCTTTGTTTTTACAGAAAATTCGGGAGTTGCAATTTGATAATCCGAATTTGTTGGCTAAATGAAAACTAATTGAAGATGGTCAAATAGCTTATTTCAGTATTGGTACGGATTACAGTTTATATTTCCATAACAGATTGTGTACTTGATTATTCATAGTTGAAACAGAATATTTTAAATGAATCTCGTAATAGTGTTTATTCATTACATTAGGGCAGTACTAAAATTTAATATGATCTGAAACAGGTGTGTTGGTGGCCGAGAATGAAACACGAGATATCTAAATTCGTATCAAAATGTCTTGTGTGCTAGCAGGTAAAACCCGAGCATTAGGTCATATTTGGGTTGCTACAGCCTGCTATGATTCTAGAGTGGAAATGAGAGCGAGTCACCATGGATTTTGTATCAGGGTTGCCACTGTCACCGAGAAAGAAAGATATGATTTGTGTTATAGTTAATTGGTTAACTAACTCTACACATTTCATCCCTGTACGTATAGATTATTCACTCAAAAAGTTGGCAGAATTGTATGTCTCTAAAATTGTCAAGTTGCACAGTGTATCATTGTCAATCATTCTGATCGCGACCTAAGATTTACCTCTAGGTTTTGGGGTAAGCTACACGAGGCTCTGGGCACCAAGTTCAGTTTCAGTACGGCTTTTAACCCAAAAATTGACGAAAAACCTGAGAGAGTAATCAAAATACTCAAAGATATGCTCCGATGTTGCATTCTTGAATTTGAAGGTAGTTAGGAAAAATTTATTCCCTTAGTTGAAATTGTGTATAACAACAGTTACCAGTCGAGCATCAAAATGGCATCATACAAATCATTATATGGTTGAAAGTGCAGAATTTCATTGTACTGGACTGAACTGAGTGATAGAAAGATTTCTAGCACAGATTTAATTCGCAAGTCTAAAGATAAAGTCAGGGTTATTCGAGATTGTTTAAAAGTTGCTTCAGCCTAGTAGAAATCTTATGCCGATTAAAAAAAAAAGACATCGAATTTTAGGTTGGTGATAAAGTATTCATAAAATTATCACCTTGGAAGAAAGTTCTCTATTTTGGTCGAAAATGGAAACACAGTCTAAGGTTTATTGGTCCGTATGAGGTTCTCGAGAGAATAAGGTCAATAGCTTATCGTTTAGCTTTGTCATCAGAACTTGAAATCATAATGTCTTTCACGTATCGTTGTTGCGATGGTACAGATCATATCCTTCCCACGTGATCTGATAAACAATAAAAGTAACACATTTTAATCCCACGCTTAGCGTGTTTTTGGATGTTTATTTATAGAATTTGGTGAATTTGATGCTCATAATCCTTTAAATTCATGTTTTTTACTTAGGAGAGCATAGGGGAGCTAAAGGAACGGAAAACGGGCCAAAAACTGGACAAAACGGGCCATCTTAAGGATCCACACGGCCAAAGCCCGCACCACACGGGCTGAACACATGCCCGTGTGAACCACACGGGATGGACACACGCCCGTGTGCCAGCCCGTGTCGATCGAGAGCCATATAAATTCTCACATGGCCTGGGCCTCCTCACACGGGTTGATCACACGCCCGTGTGTCTATCGTACCCTGCTTTGTTTTCACGTGAAAAAAGCCAATTTTTAGGGTTTCTGAGCCTTCTAAAGTCTATAAATACACATCAGAGGGAGACTTAAAGGGACGCAGAGTAGAACAAAGAAATTACTCGAAAGAAGCCGTCGGAATCATCTAAGAGGCGGATTCACTCCAAGATTGAAGATCTCTATCAAGTTCTTTAGAAGTTTTTGGGTTCTTTGTGTCTTGTTGTTTTCTTAATTCTATGATTTTTTCCTCATACGTTATGAACTAAACTCCCTAAATACCTAGGGAGGATGAAACCTAGATGAATCTTATTATTTAATAAATCTGAATTACGTGATAAATACTTGATCTTGTTCTTGATTATGTGTTCTTAATCCTTGTTTGATGTTTTCAGGAATATTAATTCAAGTTTAATGTGCTTAATTAGTGGAGCAAAAGTCCCTGTTTTAGAGAAGATCCAACATAATTAAGCGGAGTTGATTGCAATCCTAGAAATAGGACGACATAAATCTGCCGGATTAGAGTCAAATCTAATAAGGGAATCCATAAATCGATTTAATGCGACGATAGGGGTTTTAATTAGAAAGAGATTTCAATTAATCAACCTAGAGTCAGTTGTTTTTAGTCTTGAAAGAGTTATTAACATAATTTAGGGATTTCTACGGATCAAGTCAAGTGAATAAATCATTTAATTCAGAGTCAGAATAATAAGTGAAGTCTAGGTGGATTCTTCCTTGGGTATTGTCTTTATTCATTCGATTACTCTCTTCACTCTCTGTCGCGTTCATAATCAATTAGCTAGTTAATTTTAGATTAAAAATAAATCCCCTTAATTATTAGGCTAAATAATAAAAATATAGTTATTACTAGTAATTTTAGTCCTTGAGGATACGATATTCCGGACTCACCAAAGCTATACTATTGTTCGATAGGTGTGCTTGCCTTTGTCGAAATATTAGTTAGTTTCGAGCCCATCAAGTTTTTGGCGCCGTTGCCGGGGACTAAGATATTAGGAACACTATATTTTTATTGCTTTAGTCATTTTTATTTTATTACAATTTATTTTTTTTTATTGTTGCTTTTCTAATTTTTCTATTTCTTTGCTTCTGGCAGGTATCTCTAGTTTATGACTAGAATAAACCCGTCAGGACCTTTGCTTTACGACAGTGAGATACAAGGTATCGTTCGCAGAAATCGTAGGGAGATAAGGCGAAGTTTACAATACATAGAGGAAGAGCAAGAAGACGATACTAATACTACCGAGGAGATGGCTGATAATAATCCACTTCCTCCGGTGGTTGCCGAAAATCCTGCTCCTCGTACTATGTACGACTATGCTAAGCCTAATTTAACTGGGGCTAAGTCGAGTATTGTTAGACCTGCTATTGCTGCAAATAATTTTCAATTGAAACCTAACACTATTCAAATGATTCAACAGTTTGTTCAGTTTGATGGTTTGCAGGATGAAGACCCAAATACCCATTTAGCAAATTTTCTAGAATTCTGTGATACTTTCAAAATAAATGGCATTTTTTACGATGCCATTCGTCTTTGGTTGTTTCCCTTCTCATTGAGGAACAAAGCTAAACAGTGGTTGAACTCATTACCACGAGGATCAATCACTACATGGGAACAAATGACTGAAAATGTTTTACTTAAATATTTTCCGCCGGCTAAAACGGCTAAGTTGAGGAATGATATCTCTTCTTTTGTGCAGATAGATTTAGAAACACTTTACGATGCATGGGAGAGATACAAGGATCTATTGAGAAGATGCCCTCACCATGGGTTACCATTATGGCTACAGGTTCAAACCTTTTACAATGGTGTGAACCCCTCAACTAGGCAATTGATTGATGCAGCTGCCGGTGGAACCCTAAATAACAAAACCCCTGAAGCTTCTTATGAGTTTATAGAGGAGATGTCACTGAATAACTATCAGTGGCAAGTCATGAGAACAAAGCCAACAAAAGCCGCCAGTGTTTTTAACCTCGACGCAGTCACCATGCTATCAAACCAGGTAGAGCTTTTAAATAAAAAGATTGATGGTTTGTGTGGTTCTTCGCAAGTACATCCAGTGATGCAGCGCGATACAAATGAAAGAGGGACGAACAATACAGAATATCCATTCTATAACCCTGGCATAGAAAGCGAACAGATGGACTATATGGGTAATAATTCTAGACCTCAGAATAATCCCTATAGTAACACTTACAATCCAGGTTGGAGGAACCACCCAAACTTCTCATGGGGTGGTCAAGGAAATTAGAGACAACAACCCCCTCCAGGCTTTCAACAGCAACCCTACCCACAAGAGAAGAAGCCGAACTTTGAGGAGATGCTAACAAAATTCATCTCAGTGTCAGAAACCCGTTTTCAAAATACTGAAACATCACTCAAAAACCAGCAGGCATCAATTCAAGGGCTCGAAAACCAAATAGGTCAGCTTGCTAAGCTGATCTCTAAACGACCACAAGGCATCTTGCCGAGCAACACTGAAACTAACCCAAAGGAGCAACTTCATGCCATTACTGCTCACGATAGTGAAGGGTTAGACGAACCAAAACCAAGGCAAGAAAATGTGGTAGATAAAGGTAAGGTTGAGGTAAGCCATAATAAACCAAAATTGGTAAGTACAGAGTACAAATCTCGTGTGCCATACCCCAATGCGACGAAGAAAGACCGCACAGATGAACAATTCAGTAAATTTCTTAAACTTTTAAAGAAATTACATATTAACTTACCATTTATTGAAGCTTTTTCGCAGATGCCCAATTTAGTAAAATTTTTAAAAAAGCTTTTGGCAAACAAACGGAAGTTAGACGATGCGTCGCATGTGGAGCTAAATGCAGTTTGCTCAACAATTTTACAGAATAAACTACCCCGCAAATTAAAAGATCCAGGGAGTTTTACGATTCCTTCCTTAGTTGGTTGTTTATCTGTTAATAATGCTTTAACTGATTTAGGGGCAAGTATCAATGTTATTCCTTATAAAATGTTTAAATAGCTAGGTCTTGGGAAACCCAAACAAACTAGGATGAGCATTCAATTGGCTGATAAAACCATTAGATCTCCTAGGGGTATAATTGAAGATATGCTAGTCAAAATTGATAAATTCATATTTCCAGTAGACTTTGTTAATTTAGACATGGATGATGTAACACCCCTAACCCGAAACCATCGCCGGAATAGGGTTAAGAGGCATTACCGATCAATCGTATCATTACACAACCATTTCACGACACTAAGTCATTCATCCATCAACTATACTCATTATAAACCATATGGTCCCTTATTGAGGTCTATAAGACCTTAAACACATGCTAGAATAGGGTCGGGACTAAACCGAACACTTACGAAATTTCTCAGAAATTTAAAACTTTTCAAAGTTTTAGTGGTCACACGCCCGTGTGGGCAGACTGTGTGCCTCCAACGGCTGCTAGACACACCCATGTGTCTTGGCCGTTCCAAAACAGAGCTTGTATACTAACTTATCTCCATGGCCACCAGGCACGCCCGTGTGCCAAGGCCGTGTGCTCTTAAGCTAGATACTGACTAATTCACACAGCTACCAGACACGTCCATGTACCCTGGCCGTGTACTCTTATGCTATATAATGACTTAATCACACGGCCATTAGACACGCCCGTGTTCCATGACGTCGTAGGCAAAACAGGCCCTTTGCAAGGCCAATATGCCACCCATGCTAGGGTCAATCCTACAAGCAAAGAACCAATTCATTTCATGCACATTTGACAACCTAAGACATGTCAAACAAACAACAAAATATTTCATTCAATCTTATTTCCATTCATGCCAACTCATATACCAAATTTCATAACTAAAAATCATTCATTACCAAGCCTGATTCATCCACAAAATCACTAGTTTATAATAGCATCAATCCATCACTAAGCTTACCATTCATAAGATGTTTTCATTGCCATCAAAACAAACATAATTTACAAAATATACCAAATCCACACATGCATATTACCAACATTTATCTAGCCACATCACATGGCTATTTACACATCTCAAACATGTTTCAAAACTACTAGCCTATACATGCCATAATTCAACTATATACATCTTTCCAAACGTACCAAAATAGATTACCGATAGTGTGATAGAGAATGCTGACGATCCTCAGATTTGAGCTAGCTTTACTGACACTGCAAAGCAGAGAAACAAATCACACAGTAAGCTTTCCAAAGCTTAGTAAGTTCGTAATATAACACAAACTACTCAATAATACATTCATCAAGTACAAATATAATACATCACATAGATCATCATACAAATACACATATACCATGTTATCCATAACTAATATGCTTACTTATCTATCTAATAATCCGTTCACGATTTCATCAACCACATAGGTTTTGTACGTACCTTAGCCAACAATTCGATATCGATCACACATGCTATTCAAAGCTCAATACTTCATTTGATAAAACTTCATTAACTCTTCGATTCAATCGCACACTTAGTGCCTAACCATAGCCGAAGGTTAATTAACATCGCACACTTAGTGCCTAAATACAAAACCGAACTTAATTCGGCATCGCACACACAGTACCAATCGATAAAGCCAAAGCTTCTATTTCTTCGTGCACACATAGTGCTACTCATCTCAGTCTTGATTTCAAATACGCACACTTAGTGCCACATTTCTCATCCTCATATTTAAAATTTCTAATTCAAAAATTGCACATTCATTCGATTCTCATCACATAGATATAATTTAACAACTAGTATTATATCCGAACTTACCTCGGAAGTCAAAGTACCGAAATGGTCGATTAATCGAGCACTTTGTCTTTGCCTCGATCTCGAGCTGAACCTCTCCTCTCTTGGTCTATACATATTCAAATTCAATCCATTCAATCACCAAATCATTCATTTTAGTCCAAACACACATATTTAGAGCATTTTACATAATAGCCCTCGCATTTTCACATTTCGACACTTTAGTCCCTAATTCACAAAATCATCAAATTCACATAATTTCTCCTAGCATAAGCCTAGCCGAATTTTCCATTTGTTCATACAAACCCACACACTTCATTTATTTCACATTTTAATCCTTCAAAATGCTATTTTCTCAATTTAGCCCTAATTAGCTAAATTCATCAAAAACTCAAGAACAAAACATGCTCATTAAACACATATCTTTCATTTTTCACTATCATTCATCACAAAACACATGAGTTCATCAAAAGCTCATTTCACAAACATCATAAATTTTCAAGATTGAAGCATGGGTTTTGTTGTAGACAGAGCAACGATTGTAAAAACATAAAAATTATCAAAAAGCGAAACCAAAACATACCTTAATTTGAGCTTAGATATAACTGAAACCTAGCTTGAATATTTTCTTTCTTTTCCTTCAACATTCGGCACTCACAAAGATGATAACATTCATCTTTTCTTTCATTTGTTTTATTACAATCATAATAATATTCATTTTACCATACTATCCCTTTTAATAAACATTAAATAACAAATATACATTAATGGCATATTTGTCCATTTAACATCCTGTAACATCCTAAAATTAGGGGTTCGGCATCATGCTCTATTCTGTGTGTTTGGCTAGCTAAGCTTGTAATTTAGGTGTGTTTAGGGGTCCTGGGAAGGCTCGGGTTCAAGCCCAGGTCCTGGCAAAATTTTAGGTTTTGGTCACTGAAGTGGGGGAAGATGATGGAAGCAGGGTTTAAGGGAAATTGTTGGTAGGTTGTTAGCACAAGGAGGCATGTGGCATTGTGGTGTGGCATCATTAAGGGAACTTGGAGGAAGGGAGTTCGAATCCCACATGCTGCAATGTGTTGCATTTATTTTTGTGCTGAGCAGGTGAGAGTAGTAGAGTTCAGCTTGGACTCTGCAAGGGGAGTTGTAGACTCAGTCAAATGAATTTGAATGAGTGATGAGGAGGAGTTTGGCCGAATGTGGGAGCTTGGAGGGGGTGAAATTCGGCTGGGGGTTGTGGGAGGAGCATTTTTCGGTTTTGAGGAAGAGCGAGTGCCGAAATCTCTCTTAGGCTCTTTTCGTGTCCCTGTTCTTTTTTTTTTGTGAAAATTGGGTGCATTTCGGGTTACTTTTACTCTTATAAAAAACTTTCCTTCTTCTTTTTTTCATCTCTTCTCCTCATAGTGTGGTAGCCGAACCTTTAGAGAGTGACCACTCGTGCATTCTTTTCATCTTTTCTCTCCAACATTCGTCTCTTCCTCCCTCTTCTTATTTTCAACATAGCCGAAACTTTGCTTTTCCTTCTCTCTGCTTTTCTTTTTTCCCCTTAAGTTCAAATATTTCCCTTTTCATTCCAAATCGAATCGGTTTACATTCATATTTACCTTTAGCCGAATGCTAGTAGCTGCAAGTGGGGCGTCCTAGTGACTGTCGAATCCATCTTAGTTGTTCGAATCATCTGTAATCACAAGGTAATGGTAATTCTTTCACTCTTTTCTTTTCTTTTCGGCCTTATGTTGCGCATAGCCGAAGTGGCTATTTCTCTTAATTCTAGTTCTCGGCTAATCTCTTCTTTTCTTCTCTCTCAACATGGACTGCATACTTCGATTAAATCCCATAGCTGAACCTGTCTTGGATCGATTCCTCTTTGATCAAGGTAGAGAGTTTCTTTCTAATTCTTTTTGTCTATTCTCTTTTCGTCTTACTCTGCCATAACCAAATTTTCTTGTTAGACAACCACCATTCTTTCACTGTGTTACTTTACTGATCAAGACTTTCTTCATGGAGGCGAGTGCTAGAAGACCTAAGGAGGGTGCGTTAAGGGAGTCTGAGGGGAGTTGACTCGTAGTCTCTGCTCCCAAGTTCAAGCAACGTACGGTGTCAGCGGTTCGAGATTTTTTGCAGGGTTGTGGTAGAGAGCCGACATCTGTTTGGGATGGGCAAATCGTTGTTATTCCCGCAAGTGAGAGTGAGGGCGGTCATGAGTGTATAGTTCTTCGCGTAATCAGGTGTGTGATCCCACACCTTTATTTCGTTTGATCTGTATTTTATTATGTGTCGGCTAAAAGCCGAAAAACCCTTAACGGGAATGCAATTGAGATACCTTAGTGGGTAAGATTGGAGATATACCAGGTAAGTAACATTTACGACTATGCCATTGGGATAAATTAGCATGATTATATGGGTGCCCTGATTATCTGATGTACATTGATATATGTATGCATTCACCTCATTATGATGATATGTTGCATGGGAATGGGATATGATACTGATGAAAAGGAGAAGTGTATTTGGTGACTCACACACATTATTTGATGGCTCGCCACATATTTCGGTGACTCTGTCACATTATTTCGATGGCACTGCCACAATTTCGGCGATGAGCAGTGTGACTGCCATCGATGGTGTGTAGCGGATGAGGGTTGATTGTAGAAATCCCCACCGGTGTGTTTTGGCTGGTCGGGTGGTGTGTAGCGGATGGATAGTTAGGTTGGGCTGGGTCTCATTGCATTCATTATCTGCTATACCATGCTAAATAGGGCTCAGGCCCAGTTCGTTTCTGTATGGGCTTCGCCCAATTTGATTTCGTAAGGGCTAAGGCCCGGTTGGTATCTGAATAGGCTCGGGCCCAGTTAATGTTCGTGTAGGGGATTACACACTGAGTTCTCGTAACTCACCCCTCTGCTTAATTTTGCAGGTAATCCCTAGCTTTGAGGATTTGGAGCCAAAGTGGACTCTGTGGTGGCCATGCATTGATTCTTTAATAAACTCCGTTTTACATCACGTTAAATTTATTTTAATTTGGGATCATGTTCTGTAATAAGGCCACTGGGATTTTTAATTTTGTTTCTGTTTTTAACGCATTTACGGTTTATTATGAATTGATCAAAATGGGGTTTTCCTAAAAATGTAAATAACCGTTTTCCAAAATATTAATGAACGGTCCACAAACTATTGATAATTAAACACGGCATTTTCTTAAAACTACAACCACTGTTTTCAAAACGTCACATTTCCAAAACCCACTGAATCTGATTTTTGTTATAAAACAAGTTTTCGGTGTTAATAATATTAATAACGTTTTGGAAGAATACCTTAAATCTGGTTTTCAAAATGAAAACAAAACTCGAAGTTTTCAACAATCGCGTAGTTTCTTTAACAACCTTTCCATGTGACATGCCAGATCTGGTCGTAATGTGTAGGCCGGGTTTGGGGTGTTACACATCCACTATCTTTAAAAAGGTTAAATTGCCTCATAAGGCCTCCACCTTAAAAAGCCAACAACAATTAAGTACTTAACAATCAACACACAGCATTTTATACTTTATGCAATTAAGTCCTTTCTCATAATTTGACACACAGTCAATAAAATTATCACACAGAATTTTCACACAGGCTATATCACATATAATTCACACCAAAAATAATATTAGAATATTATTTCGACCTCAGATTTATGGTCTCGAAACCACTATTCCGACTAGGGTCTAATTTGGGATGTTACAACTATCCCCCCTTTAGGGATTTTCGTCCCCGAAAATCTTACCGGTGAATAGCTGTGGATATTGCTTTCTCATAACATTCTCAGGCTCCCACGTAGCCTCTTCAATTCTGTGCTTGTGCCACAATACTTTCTCTATAAAGATTTTCTTATTTCTCAACTCTTTGGTCTCTCGTGCCAAAATTCAAATCGGTTCTTCACTATACGACAAGTCTGACTGGATCTCAACCTCAGTAGGAGCAATCACATGAGACGGGTCTGATCTGTACCGTCGAAGCATTGACACATGAAACACGTTATGAATCTTTTCTAACTCAGGTGGAAACATCAATCTGTAAGCAACCGAGCCAACTCGTTCAATAATCTCATACGGTCCAATGAACCTCGGACTCAGCTTGCCTTTCCGGCCAAATCGAAGTATCTTCTTCCACGGAGATACTTTCAAAAACACCTTATCACCCACCTCAAATTCAATATCTTTTACGTTTCAAATGCGCATAAGACTCCCGACGATCCGAGGTTTGCTTTCAAACTGCCACGAATTACTTTCACTTTCTGCTCAGTCTCTTTTATAAGATCAACCCCATGAATCTTATTCTCACTTAGCTCAGTCCAATACAATGGAGTTTGACATTTTCGACCGTAGAGAGCCTCATATGGTGCTATTTTAATGCTAGATTGAAAACTATTGTAGTATGCAAACTCAATCAACAGTAAATGCTTTTCCCACGCACTTTTGAATTCAAGAATACAACATCTCAACATATCTTCAAGAACCTGAATGATCTGCTCGGACTGACCATCCGTTTGCGGATGAAACGCAGCATTGAAATGCAATTTTGTGCCTAAATCCTCTTGCAATTTCTTCCAAAATCGTGAGGTAAGTCTCGGATCTCTGTCAGATACAATAGATAGCGGCACCCCATGCAATCTCACACTTTCAGCAATATACATTTCAGCCAACCTATCGAGTGAATAATCTGTTCTCACCGAAACAAAATGAGCTGATTTCGTCAATCTGTCAACTATCACCCAAATTGCATCTTTCTTTCCTGGAAATAAAGGCAATCCCGACACAAAGTCCATCGTGATCCTTTCCCATTTCCACTCAGGAATCATAATCAGTTGCAACAATCCAAACAGAACCTGATGTTCGGCTTTAACTTGCTGACAAATTAAACATTTTGACACAAAGTCAGAGATGTCTCGTTTCATACCATGCCACCAATAAAACTGTTTCAGATCATTATACATTTTTGTACTCCCAAGATGTACAGTTAATCGACTATTATGAGCCTCTTTTAAAATCGCTTGAATCAACTCTGAATTTCTCGGAATACAAATCCGATCTCTAAATCTCAAACAATTATCACTATCAACTCGAAATTCTAATTCATCTTTCGATTCACATTGAGTTCATTTAGCCATCATTTCAACATTACTTTTCTGAGCATCACAAATCCGATGTACAAACATCGGCTTTATTTTCAACTCGGCCATAACCGCACTATCATCACACAGATCTTTCTGAGCATTCATTGCTCGCAAAGCACATATGGACTTTCGGCTCAAAGCATCAGCTACAACATTAGCTTTACCCGGGTGGTAATCTATCACAAGTTCGTAATCTTTCAACAACTCTAACCATCTTCTCTCAGTAAATTCAATTCTTTACGAGTCATCAAGTACTTCAAACTCTTGTGATCTCAGAAGATATGACACTTCTCACCAAATAAATAATGACGCCATATTTTTAATGCGAACACAATCGCGGCCAATTCAAGGTCGTGTGTTGGGTAGTTCTTTTCATGTGGCTTTAGTTGTCTCGAAGCATAAGCAATGACTTTACCTTCTTGCATCAAAGACACGGCCCAAACCATTCAACGAGGCATCATCAGAACTATGAATTCTCTCGCTCCGATTCGAGTTGAACCAACACTTTGGTGCTTCATCAACAACACTTTCAATTGTTCAAAACTCTGATGGCATTTTTCTGACCACTCGAATCTCACATCTTTCTGTAGCAACTACGTCAACGGAGTCGCAATCATCGAGAAGCCTTTCACAAACCGTCTATAATATCCCGCTAGTCCCAGAAAACTACGGACTTCAGACACATTTCTCGGAGGCTTTCGTTCTAATATAACAAAGATTTTACTAGGATCAATTCGTATCCCGGTAGCTAACACAATATGCCCCAGAAAACCAACTTCACGCAACCAAAACTCACATTTACTAAACTTAGCATACAATTGTTTCTCACGCAGAGTTTGTAGCACGGTTCTCAAATGATCGGCATGTTACGTCTCATCACACGAATAGATCAAAATATCATCAATGAACACCACTACAAAGCGATCCAAATACGATCTGAATATCCAATTCATCAGATCCATAAACACTGCAGGAGCATTTGTTAGTCCGAAAGGCATCACTAGGAATTCGTAATGTCTGTACCTCGTTCTGAAAGCAGTTTTTGGCACATCGGATTCTTTAAATCTTAACTGATAGTAACCTGATCTCAAATCTATCTTTGAAAACACTCTAGCTCCTCTCAGCTGATCAAACAAATCATCAATACGAGGCAACGGATATTTGTTTTTTATCGTTACTTTGTTCAACTGTCGATAATCAATACACATTCTCATAGTTCAGTCTTTCTTTTTCACAAATAACATAGGAGCTCCTCAGGGTGAGAAACTCGGTCGTGCAAATCCTCTATCTGTAACACCCCATACCCGAGTCTGAGACTAAGACTGGATACGAGACACTACCATGCTTGAACTCACTTAAACATGTACTTACGGGCTATAAAATTTTGTTCCGAATTAAAAACTTCTCTTTCTTAGTCAAATAAGATATTTCATGGGCCTACGAGGCCTCAGACTTACGTCCCGAAACTTTCAGAACTCATCTGGAAACTTTCTCTCCAAACAGGGGTCACACGTCCGTGTGGCTTGGGACACGTCCGTGCACCCCTAAAACATGCTTGTGTCTTTCACCCGTGGTGGATACTGGCAAATTACAATGGCCTGGACACGTCCATGGCCCCAAATCGTGCCTAAAACCCCAGCATTCTGCCAATGCCCCATGGCCAAGGCACACGCCCGTGCTTACCACCCGTGGTGCACACTGACTACCTTAACACGGCCTAGAGTCTAGACACATGCCCGTGTAGCTACCCCGTGGCCAACACTAATTAATCCCACACGCCCTAGGAACACGCCCGTGTGACTAGTCCGTGGTCTATTCTGACTTAAGATACAAAGGTGCAGGGTGCACACGGCCTAGACACACACCCGTGTGTCCATCCGTGTGGGCACTTAGAGGCTATTTACCAAGCAAGTTGCCACCCTGAAATCAAGACCAAACTCATGCTCAATTCAGTAACTCAAGTAATACATCTAACATGAACAAGGATGCATACTTCATTGATAGATTAGAACATACATACTTAATCATTCATGACTCATCTCTTTGGCCATATACAAGAAGAATGCTAAGCTTGATAGCCAACACTTTGGCTAGTTTTAAAACATAACTCAAGATGAAATGTTTCCTATACATGCCATACTTAATATAAACAACTTGGCTATACCAAAATAGCGATTGATAGTGTGCTCCGAGCTCCGGTGATGATGATCCACGAGATTAGCTAGGCGGGACTACATGGAAAGAAAGAATAAAGGACGTAAGCATTTAACTTAGTAAGTTTGCATGTAATTCTCATAGCAATATATTTGCTTAACATTAACCATTCATCATAAACAATGGCATTATGAATCTCAAGTATTTAAGCTTACTTACTCTTACTGATTCTTACATATCTCATGGTACTTACTATTCTCATGCTCGTACGGTAAACAATATACCTGTATCACTTGTTCCATAAATTCAGTATACTTTACTATGATAAGTATAATCTCAACTTCATCATTCATATCATGAATAATACTCTTAACTAGCATAACTTGATAATAACTTTACTTACTTAACTTTCTTACTATATCATTTGAGCTTTACTCTCTTGCCCGATGAATTTCTATGAATAATCGAGGATACTGAATCTCATCCCACATAACTCGATGCCAAAGCCATATCCTCGATATGGTCTTACATGGGATCTCTCATCTTGGTATTGATGCCATGTCTTGACATGGACTTACTCAAAGTCTTCCTTGTGTGTTCCCTTGGGAACTTACCATTGCCATGTCTTTACGTGGTCTTACTTGGTATCTTTACTCATGAACTGGTCAATGCCGAGCCTTGGCTTAGACTTAAATGAAATCTTTCTTGTTACTCACCAATGCCATGCCTTGGCTTGGACTTACATGGAATCTCTACCTCATGATAGCTTTTCAATGCCAAGACTTGTCTTGGACTTACATGACATCTTTACTTGGAGACTCACCAATGCCATGCCTTGGCTTGGGCTTACATGGGTCTTCATCTCATAATAACTCTTCAATGCCAAGACTTGTCTTGGACTTACATGATAACTTGCTTGATTGCTGATGCCATGCCTTGGCTTGGTCTTATACGGACTTTCTTATCTCGTTTGGTAGATCGAGTATCCTAAGTAATTCAACTTCAATCGGGACTTTCTCTTGCTTAATCTCATTAATTTCTTTATTTAACATAACAATAAGAATTTCTATGGTAATAATGTACATTATACTAAGCAATTCAATGATAATAATCATAAAGCTTAGAAATCATACAAACTTACCTCAATATACAAAATGTATGTAGATATGCAATTTAGTCCTCGACTTTGTTCTTGCCTCGGTTTCGATCCGGGCTTCGTTTTTCTTGATCTATAATAATAATTAGATCATTAAATACTCACATTGACTAAATTGACTCTTAACTCATACTTTGGCAAAATTACTATTTTGCCCCTAAACTTTCTCTTATTTGCACTTTTGCCCCTAGGCTCGTAAAATGATTCTCATTTAACTTTCTTAAACATCATGCTTAGCTGATTCATTTTCTCTACTATAACAATCATCAATTCTCACTATTTCTAATAGGTATGACCAATTTCATAACTATTACAAATTAGTCAATACTATCATTTTTCATGAAATTCACTAAGGAAAAAATGTTTATCTAACATCAAACTCTCATAAAATTCCATAAAATATCATTTTACAAGCATGTCACTATTGGGTAGATTTTTGAACATGCTTCTTAGCTCATCTTATAGCTAAAAATAGCTAATTCATAATACGAGGACTCCAAAAATACGAAGAATATTAAAAACGGGGCTAGGATGACTTACTTGCAAGCTTCAAAAATTTGAAGAACCCTAGCTATAGAGTCTCCCAATTTTTGGCACAAGGAAGAAGATGAATGAAATTTTTATCATCTTTTTCCCATTTTAATCATTTAATTGGTAAATGACCAAAATGCATTTCTCTTTAAAATTTTACAATTTACTAACTCATGTCCATTTTTGTCCAAAACTTATAATTTGGGAAAATTGCTATTTAAAGACTTCTAATTAATATTCTAAAGCTATTTCATACAAAAAGCTTCTAGAAACTCATATTTTGCAACTTTTGCAATTTAGTCCTATTTGATCATTCCATGTCAATTTCACAAAATTTCTACATGGAACTTTAATACTATCATGCAAACATGTCATAAACCTTAAGAACTCAATTTACTAACTCAGATTTGTGGTCTCGCACCACTATTCCGACTAGGCCCTAAATCGGGCTGTTACAATTCTCCCCCTCTTAGGAATTTTCGTCCTCGAAAATCTTACCAAAGAAATGTGTTTAGATCTTGGTTTCTCATGCTCTTTTTTGGTTCCCACGTAGCTTCTTCTATTCCATGTCTTTGCCACAATATTTTTACCAGGGCAATACTTTTATTTCTTAGCTGCTTGACTTCCCGAGCTAAAATCTTAACTGGTTCTTCACCATAAGTCTTGTTGGGATGAATCTCTATCTCTGACGGGGTAATTACATGTGAAGGATCTAATCGGTAGCGTCGCAACATGGATATGTGAAACACATCGTGAATCTTTTCTAACTCTGATGGCAAAGCCAATTGATAAGCTACCGACCCAACTTTCTCGGTAATCTCATACGGTCCAATAAAACGTGGACTCAACTTGCCTTTCTGGCCAAATCTGAGAACTTTTCTCCATGGTGACACTTTCAAGAAAACTTTATCTCCAACTTGATACTCTATCTCTTTTCTCTTTAAGTCCGAATAGGAATTCTGTTTATCTGATGCAGCTTTTAAACATTCTCGTATCACTTTCACTTTCTCTTCAGCTTTTCTAACCAAATTAACCCCGTGAATTTGGTTTTCCTTGAGTTCAGTCCAAAATAAAGGCGTTCTGCACTTACGCCCATATAGAGCCTCATAAGGCGCCATCTTTAAACTCGACTAAAAACTATTATTGAAGGCAAACTCTACTAATGGGAGAAACTTTTCCCAACTGCCTCAGAATTCGAGAATACAACATCTGAGCATATCCTCGAGTACTTGAACTAACCTCTCCGACTGACCGTCAATTTGAGGATGAAAAGCGGTACTAAAGTTCAACTTTGTACCCAAGGCCTCCTGTAACTTCTTCCAAAGTCTGGATGTAAACCTCGGATCTCTATACAAGATGATTGACAACGGAACACCGTGAAGCCTTACTATTTCTGAAACGTACAAGTTTGCCAACTTGTCTAGTGAGTAATCAACTCGTACAGGTATAAAATGGGCTAACTTCGTAAGTCTATCAACCACGACCCATACAGCATCTTTCTTGCTCGGAGACAACAGTAAACCCGTTACAAAATCCATAGTAATACGGTCTCATTTCCACTCCAGAACCAAAATGGGTTTAATCAAACCCAAAGGTACTTGGTGTTCAGCCTTTACTTGCTGACAAATCAAGCATTTGGAAACGAACTCTGAAATATCTTTCTTCATTCTCGGCCACCAATATTGTTGCTTCAAGTCATTATACATTTTGGTACCACCCGGATGTACAGATAAACATCCGTTATGGGCCTCACGCAAAATTCCCTAAATAAGCTCTTCCTTTCTCGGTACACAAACTCTATCTTTGAACATCAAACTTCCATTGGGACTAACCCGAAAATCAGACTCAACATCTGTCTCGCACTGAGCTCTCTTGACTTGCAATCCACTATCTTCTTTTTGAGCTTCCATGATCTCTTGGAGGAAAATTGGTCTAGCTCTCAACTCAGCTAGAGAAGAACCATCGTCGGATAGTCATCCGTGAATTCATTGCCCTTAATGCAAATATGGACTTTCTACTCAAAGCGTCGGCGACCACATTCGCCTTCCTAGGATGGTAGTCAATGACTAATTAATAGTCTTTTATCAACTCTAACCATCTCCGCTGCCTTAAGTTCAACTCTTTCTGCGTCATCAAGTACTTCAAACTTTTGTGATTGGTGAAGATCCGACATCTCTCACCATATATGTGGTGTCTCCATATCTTCAATGCGAAGACTATGGCAGCCAACTCTAGATCGTGGGTCGGATAATTCTTCTCATGTGGCTTCAACTGTCTTGAGGCGTAAGCAATCACTTTGCCTTCTTGCATAAGTACACAGCCTAATCCATTTAAGGATGCATCATTGTAAATCACAAATTCTTTCCCCTGTCTCAGTTGTACTAAAGCTGAGCTTCATCAACATCGCTTTCTGAGTTTCTCAAAACTTTGTTGGCATCTTTTTGTCCACTCAAACTTCACATTTTTCTGTAACAATTTAGTCATTGGGGTTGCAATCATAGAAAACCCCTTGACGAATTGTCTATAATAGCCAGCTAGGCCTAGAAAACTTCTAACCTCAGAGACATTTCTCGGTGGATTCCAGTCCATTATGGCCGAAATCTTACTTGGATCTACTCGAACTCCATCTCCCGAGACAATATGTCCCAGAAATCCTACTTCCTTGAGCCAAAATTCAATTTTACTGAACTTGGCATATAATTGATTTTCTCGAAGAGTCTGTAAAACTGTCCGTAGGTGCTCAGCATGCTCATTCTCATCTCGGGAATAAATCAGTATGTCGTCAATGAAAACGACTACAAACTTGTCGAGCTATGGTCTAAAAATGCAGTTCATTAAGTCCATGAATATTGCAGGAGCATTGGTCAAACCAAAAGGCATGACTAAAAATTCATAATGCCCATACCTCGTTCGAAAAGCTGTCTTAGACACATCTGATTCCTTTACTCTTAACTGATAGTACCCTGATCTCAAGTCTATTTTGGAGAACACAGTGGCTCCTTTCAATTGATCGAACAAATCATCGATCCTAGGCAATGGGTACTTGTTCTTCATCCACTTTATTAAGTTGACGGTAATCTATGCACAATCTCATGGTGCCATCTTTCTTTTCACAAATAAAACGGGAGCACCCGGGGAGAACAACTTGATCTCGCAAAACCTTTATCTGTCAACTCTTGCAATCGTGACTTCAACTCTCTCAACTCCGTTGGAGCCATTCTGTAGGAGTAATAGATATTGGTGCAGATGATCGGGAGCTAGCTCAATCTTGAACTCAACCTCTCTAACTGGTGGTAGTCCTGGTAATTCTTCAGGAAAAACATCCACGTACTCACATACTATCGGTACTGACTCAATCTTTAACTCTGTTTCTCTATCATTCATCACAATGGCCAAATATGCCTCATACCCCTTTCTTACGTATCTCTGTGTCGTCATGTGAAAAATTATTGCCGGTGATTTACTTTGCTCATCTGATTCTATATGGAGAGTATCCCCATTCTCACATCTCATCTCAATATATTTCTTCCCACAATTAACTATTACATCATGAGTGGTCAACCAGTCCATAACAAGAATGATGTCAAACTCATCAAATGGTAGCAACATAAGATTTGCTTTAAAGTAATGACCTCTCATCATTAATGGACAATCTTTACATACTTCATCAACTAACACACTCTTGCCTAAAGGATTAGACACCTTAATCGTAAATTCTGTAGAATCTATAGGCATATTCATACTGGATACTAGTTTCATACAAATGTAAGAGTGTGTGGATCCGGGATCTATTAAAGCAATAACTTTAACATCATGAAGAGAAAAGGTACCCGTAATAACATCAGGAGAAGATGCCTCTTCACGAGTGCAAATGGCATAAGTCCTTTCAGGTGCCCTACCCTCAGGTCTCGCAACCTGCTCTCTAGGGTTACCTCTTCCACTTGCCCACTTCTTGGGTTCCTTTGCGGTCTTCCTCTGACCACACTCCCGGATCTCGGGTTCTAAGCTCTATCTTCTTTCATTGTCTCTGGACAATCTTTTATGTAGTGGTCCTGGGAACCACATCTGAAACATGCATTTTTATGTGCTCGACATTCTCCAAGATGACGTCTGCCACACTGTGGGCATTCGGGTCTATCCGATCGGATGTTCCCCACACTAGCAACTGAGGTCGTCTGTGCCTTACTTCCCGAATACTACTTACTCTTGTCCTTCCTTCAAAACCCAGTGGAAGTAGCTGATCGGGTGGAAAAATCTCTTGACTTCTTGGATGAGGATTGGAATGACTTATTCCACTGTCTCTTTTTGGAGTCACGATACTCATTTCAGACTTTCTCTTCTCCTTTACTTGTTCTTCGGCTTTACAAGCCCTCTCTACTAGCACAATGAATTCCTTCAGTTCTAGGACAGCAACAAACAATTTGATGTCCTCATTTAGCCCATCTTCAAATCTCTTACTCATGATGGCCTCGGTGGACACGCATTCTCGAGTGTATTTGCTGAGCCGTACAAACTCACGCTCATAATCAGTCACAGACATCTTGCCTTGCTTTAACTCTAGAAATTCCTTTCTTTTCTAGTCCACGAACCTTTGATTGATATACTTTTTCTTGAACTCTTCTTGGAAAAATTCCCATGTGATCTTTTCCCTCGGTACCACTGACACAAGGGTGTTCCACCATTGGTAAGCAGAATCTCTTAAAAGAGAGACTACACACTTCATGCATTCCTCAGGTGTGCATGACAACTCATTAAATACCCTGATGGTATTTTCTAACCAGAACTCAGCCTTTTTCGAATCATCATCTTTTCTAGCCCAGAATTCTTCTGCCCCATGTTTCCTAATCCTATCAACCGGAGGCTTCTCTCCTCTTACCACCTCTACTACTTGAGGGGCTACTAGGATAGGTTGAGGAATAGGTGGGGGTGGAGGGGGTTCTGCATGTGGGTTTGTACGAACGAACTTCGTATACCATGTGTTCATCATGTGGAGGAAGGCTTCTCTAGCCTCTTCTCCTCCTTCTTGACTCACCGTAGTGGGTCTATTCTCATTCTCGTTCGGCACCATCCCTTCAGCGGGAGCCGGCGCGTTACTTTCTACGTCATCCGCCACAGCTCTATCGGGATCCATTTACTAAATATATAAACATAATTTAAGTTGTCAGAAGTCGTCACACTATCATTATAAAAACATTTTTACGTATGGCATGTATAGCTAGACTCGTGCTCATGCTACGTTAGTCCTAGAACCGACTAAACCGTAGCTCTAATACCACTAAATGTAACACCCTATACTCGAGTCCGAGACTAAGACTTGATACGAGACATTACCATGCTTGAACTCACTTAAACATGTACTTACGGGCTATAAAATTTTGTTCTAAATTAAAAACTTCTCTTTCTTAGTCAAATCAGACATTTCATGGGCCTACGAGGCCTCAGACTTACGTCCCGAAACTTTCGGAACTCATCTGGAAACTTTCTCTCCAAACAGGGGTCACACGTCCGTGTGGCTTGGGACATGCCTGTGCACCCCTAAAACATGCCCGTGTCTTTCACCCGTGGTGGATACTGGCAAATTACACACGGCCTGGACACGTCCGTGGCCCCAAATCGTGCCTAAAACCCCAGCATTCTGCCAATGCCCCACGGCCAAGGCACCCGCCCGTGCTTACCACCCGTGGTGCACACTGACTACGTTAACACGGCCTAGAGTCTAGACACACGCCCGTGTAGCTAGCTCATGGCCAACACTGATTAATCCCATACGCCCTAGGCACACGCCCGTGTGACTAGTCCGTGGTCAATTCTGACTTAAGATACAAAGGTGTAGGGTGCACACGGCCTAGACACACGCCCGTGTGTCCATCCGTGCGGGCACTTAGAGGCTATTTACCAAGCCAATTGCCACCCTGAAATCAAGACCAAACTCATGCTCAATTCAGTAACTCAAGTAATACATCTAACATGAACAAGGATGCATACTTCATTGATAGATTAAAACATACATACTTAATCATTCATGACTCATCTCTTTGGCCATATACAAAAAGAATGCTAAGCTTGATAGCCAACACTTTGGCTAGTTTTAAAACATAACTCAAGATGAAATGTTTCCTATACATGCCATACTTAATATAAACAACTTGGCTATACCAAAATAGCGATTGATAGTGTGCTCCGAGCTCCGGTGATGATGATCCACGAGATTAGCTAGGCGGGACTACATGGAAAGAAAGAATAAAGGACGTAAGTATTTAGCTTAGTAAGTTTGCATGTAATTCTCATAGCAATATATTTGCTTAACATTAACCATTCATCATAAACAATGGCATTATGAATCTCAAGTATTTAAGCTTACTTACTCTTACTTGATTCTTACATATCTCATGGTACTTACTATTCTCATGCTCTGCATTTGCAGTAAACAATATACCAGATCACTTGATCACATAGATCAAGATACTTTACTATGATAAGTATAATCTCAACTTCATCATTCATATCATGAATAATACTCTTAACTAGCATAACTTGATAATAACTTTACTTACTTAACTTTCTTACTATATCATTTGAGCTTTACTCTTTTGCCTGATGAATTTCTATGAATAATCGAGGATACTGAATCTCATCCCACATAACTCGATGCCAAAGCCATATCCTCGATATGGTCTTACATGGGATCTCTCATCTTGGTATTGATGCCATGTCTTGACATGGACTTACTCAAAGTCTTCCTTGTGTGTTCCCTTGATTGCCATGTCTTGACATGGTCTTACTTGGTATTTTTACTCATGAACTGGTCAATGCCGAGCCTTGGCTTGGACTTACATGAAATCTTTCTTGTTACTCACCAATGCCATGCCTTGGCTTGGACTTACATGGAATCTCTACCTCATGATAGCTTTTCAATGCCAAGACTTGTCTTGGACTTACATGACATCTTTACTTGGAGACTCACCAATGCCATGCCTTGGCTTGGGCTTACATGGGTCTTCATCTCATAATAACTCTTCAATGCCAAGACTTGTCTTGGACTTACATGATAACTTTCTTGATTGTCGATGCCATGCCTTGGCTTGGTCTTATACGGACTTGCTTATCTTGTGTGGTAGATCGAGTATCCTAAGTAATTCAACTTCAATCGGGACTTTCTCATGCTTAATCTCATTAATTTCTTTATTTAACATAACAATAAGAATTTCTATGGTAATAATGTACATTATACTAAGCAATTCAATGATAATAATCATAAAGCTTAGAAATCATACAAACTTACCTCAATATACAAAATGTATGTAGATATGCAATTTAGTCCTCGACTTTGTTCATGCCTCGATTTCGATCCGGGCTTCAGTTTTCTTGATCTATAATAATAATTAGATCATTTAATACTCACATTGACTAAATTGACTCTTAACTCATACTTTGGCAAAATTACTATTTTGCCCCTAAACTTTCTCTTATTTGCACTTTTGCCCCTAGGCTCGTAAAATGATTCTCATTTAACTTTCTTAAACATCATGCTTAGCTGATTCATTTTCTCTACTATAACAATCATCAATTCTCACTATTTCTAATAGGTATGACCAATTTCATAACTATTACAAATTAGTCCATACTATCACTTTTCATTAAATTCACTAAGGAAAAGATGTTTATGTAACATCAAACTCTCATAAACTTCCATAAAATATCATTTTACAAGCATGTCACTATTGGGTAGATTTTTGAACATGCTTCTTAGCTCATCTTATAGCTAAAAATAGCTAATTCATAATACGAGGACTCTAAAAATACGAAGAATATTAAAAACGAGGCTAGGATGACTTACTTGCAAGCTTCAAAAATTTGAAGAACCCTAGCTATGGAGTCTCCCAATTTTCGGCACAAGGAAGAAGATGAATGAAATTTTTATCATCTTTTTCCCATTTTAATCATTTAATTGGTAAATGACCAAAATGCCCTTCTCTTTAAAATTTTACAATTTACTAACTCATGTCCATTTTTGTCCAAAACTTATAATTTGGGAAAATTGCTATTTAAGGACTTCTAATTAATATTCTAAAGCTATTTCATACAAAAAGCTTCTAGAAACTCATATTTTGTAACTTTTGCAATTTAGTCCTATTTGATCATTCCATGTCAATTTCACAAAATTTCTACATGGAACTTTAATACTATCATGCAAACATGTCATAAACCTTAAGAACTCAATTTACTAACTCGATTTATGGTCTCGCACCACTATTACGACTAGGCCCTAAATCGGGTCATTACCTTCGATCAACTCCTCGCAATCGAGACTTTAACTCTTTCAATTCATTTGGTGCCATTCTATACGAGCTATCGAAATGGGAGTGGTCCCTGGAACTAATTCAATACCAAATTTGACTTCCCGAATTGGAGGTAATCCCGGTAACTCTTCAGGAAACACATCTAGAAACTCACAAACTACAGGCACAGATTCAACTTTCTTTTCCGACACTTTTGTATCAATCACGTACGCCAAATAAGCTTCACAAACCTTTTTCACATAGTTCATAGCTTTCATCGCGGATACAACAGCTGGTAATCCTTTCATATCATTGGATTCTATTCGAACTAGCTCACCATTCTGAATTTTCAACTCAATACTCTTTCTTTTACAATTCACGATGGCATTATGCAGAGTAAGCCAATCTATACCAAGAATTATGTCAAACTCATCGAATGGTGATAACATCAAATTCACCGGAAAACAAACATCCCGAAACATCAATGGACAATTCTTGCACACCTTATCCACCAAAACACACTTGCCTAAGGGATTCGATACTCTAATCACAAATTCAGTAGACTCAACAGGTAGAGTCTTACTTGATACTAGATTCACACACACATATGAATGAGTAGATCCTGGATCTATCAATGTAATGACATCAGTATCAAATAAAGTGAAAGTACCGGAGATGACGTCTGGAGATGATGCTTCCTGTCGTGCACGTATAGCATAAGCTCAGGCAGGTGCTCTCGCCTCTGACCTCACAGCTGTGTCAGTAGTCCCTCTTTGACTTCCACTCACATTCCCGACATTTCTGGGTGGTCTACCTCTAGCCATCACATTATTACTTGATCTCACATTCTGAACATTTTCTTCTTCAACCATCTTTGGGCACTCTCGAATGAAGTGATCTCGTGATCCATATTTATAGCAAACTCTATTGTTGTACTTGCCCTAGCATTCTCCCACATGTCGCCTTCCATACTGTCTACACTCAGGTTTGTTGCTTTTGGCACTATCGACACTTGATTCCATTGGAGCTTGAGTTCTCAGACAAACACTTAGTCTTGCGCAATCTCTATTCGGATGCCCAAACGAAGCATTTGATCGGTTGCTTGCATCTCTGAATCTCTTCATCAAAGGTTGAGAAAAGTTACTCATCGATCTTTTTCTTTCATCATGAACTTCAGAATCAGCTTTCTTCTTTTCTTTACTGAGCTCCTCGGCTTTACAAGCTCTTTCAACTAACACAACAAATTCATTTATATCAAGTATCCTAACCAATAACTTAATATCCTCGTTCAACCCTTCTATGAAGCGTTTACACATAGTGGCTTCGGTCAAAACATATTCCCGTGCATACTGGCTCAGTCTCACAAATTCTCGCTCGTACTCGGTAACTGACAAACGGCCCTGTTTTAGCTCTAAAAACTCTTCACGTTTCTGATCAATGAAGCGTTGACTGATATACTTCTTTCTGACCTCAACTTGAAAGAAGTCCCAAGTGATTCTCTCTCTCGGAACCACGGAAATCAATGTTTTCCACCAATTATAGACTGTATCTCTCAATAATGAAACTACACGCTTAATACACTCATCAGGAGTCAACAACATTTCATCGAATACTCGAATTATATTTTCGAGCCAAAACTCGGCCCGCTCGGCATCGTCATCAGCTGTAGCCCTAAACTCTTCAGCCCCATACTTACGAATCTTATCCACGGGAGGTTTGTTTAATCTAATCGGATCTACAACTTGTGGCACACTAGGTACTTGTGGGGCTGGAGGTTGTGGAGCAGCCGGATTCATTCGAATGAACTCCGAAAACCACTCACTCATCATTCGAAAGAAGGCTTGCTTAGCCTCTCCTCCCTCACTACTATCATTCGGCCTAGATGTGGCCGACGCTATCCCTTGAGCGGGAGCAGGCGCGTTACTCTTTACGTCGTCAGTAACTACTCGATCGGGATCCGTTACTATATATAAACACACTTATATCTGTCAGAATTTATCACACTATCGCAATTTCATATATGGCATGTATAGCTAGACTCACACACGCTACGTTAGTCCGAGAATCGACTAAACTTTAGCTCTGATACCAATAAAATGTAACACCCCTAACCCGAAACCGTCGCCAAAATAGGGTTAAGAGGCATTACCGATCAATCGTATCATTACACAACCATTTCACGACACTAAGTCATTCATCCATCAACTATACTCATTATCAACCATATGGTCCCTTATTGAGGTCTATAAGACCTTAAACACATGCTAGAATAGGGTCGGGACTAAATCGAACACTTACAAAATTTCTCAAAAATTTAAAACTTTTCAATGTTTCAGAGGTCACACGCCTGTGTGGGCAGACCGTGTGCCTCCCACGGCTGCTAGACACACCCATGTGTCTTGGTCGTGCAAAAACAGAGCTTGTATACTGACTTATCTCCACGGCCACTAGGCACGCCCGTGTGCCAAGGCCGTGTGCTCTTAAGCTAGATACTGACTAATTCACATGGCTACCAGACACGCCCATGTACCCTGGCCGTGTAATCTTATGCTATATACTGACTTAATCACATGGCCATTAGAAATGCCCGTGTTCCATGACCGTGTAGGCAAAACAGGCCTTTTGCAAGGCCAATATGCCACCCATGCTAGGGTCAATCCTACAAGCAAAGAACCAATTCATTTCATGCACATTTGACAACCTAAGACATGTCAAACAAACAATATAATATTTCATTCAATCTCTTTTCCATTCATGCCAACTCATATACCAAATTTCATAACTAAAACTCATTCATTACCAAGCATGATTCATCCACAAAATCACTAGTTTATAATAGCATCAATCCATCACTAAGCTTACCATTCATAAGACGTTTTCATTGCCATCAAAACAAACATAATTTGCAAAATATACCTAATCCACACATGCATATTACCAACATTTATCTAGCCACATCACATGGCTATTTACACATCTCAAACATGGTTCAAAACTACTAGCCTATACATGCCATAATTCAACTATATACATCTTTCCAAAAGTACCAAAATAGATTGCCGATAGTGTGATAGAGAATGCTGACAATCCTCAGATCCGAGCTAGCTTTACTGACACTATAAAGCAGAGAAACAAATCACACAGTAAGCTTTCCAAAGCTTAGTAAGTTCGTAATATAACACAAACTACTCAATAATACATTCATCAAGTACAAATATAATACATCACATAGATCATCATACAAATACACATATACCATGTTATCCATAACTAACATGCTTACTTATCTATCTAATAATCCGTTCATGATTTCATCAACCACATAGGTTTTGTACGTACCTTAGCCAACAATTCGATATCGATCACACATGCTATTCAAAGCTCAATACTTCATTTGATCAAACTTCAATAACTCTTCGATTCAATCGCACACTTAGTGCCTAACCATAGCCGAAGGTTAATTAACATCGCACACTTAGTGCCTAAATACAAAACCGAACTGAATTCGACATCGCACACACAGTGCCAATCGATAAAGCCAAAGCTTCTATTTCTTCGCACACACACAGTGCTACTCATCTCAGTCTTGATTTCAAATACGCACATTTAGTGCCACATTTCTCATTCTCATATTTAACATTTCTAATTCAAAAATTGCACATTCATTCGATTCTCATCACATAGATATAATTTAACAACTAGTATTATATCTGAACTTACCTCGGACGTCGAAGTACTGAAACGGTCGATTAATCGAGCACTTTGTCTTTGCCTCGATCTCGATCCGGACCTCTCCTCTCTTGGTCTATACATATTCAAATTCAATCCATTCAATCACCAAATCATTCATTTTAGTCCAAACACACATATTTAGGGCATTTTACATAATAGCCCTCGCATTTTCACATTTTGACACTTTAGTCCCTAATTCACAAAATCATCAAATTCACATAATTTCTCCTAGCATAAGCCTAGCCGAATTTTCCATTTGTTCATACAAACCCACACACTTCATTTATTTCACATTTTAATCCTTCAAAATGCTATTTTCTCAATTTAGCCCTAATTAGCTAAATTCATCAAAAACTCAAGAACAAAACATGTTCATTAAACACATATTTTTCATTTTTCACTATCATTCATCACAAAACACATGAGTTCATCAAAAGCTCATTTCACAAAAATCATAAATTTTCAAGATTGAAGCATGGGTTTTGTAGTAGACAGAGGAACGATTGCAAAAATGTAAAAATTATCAAAAAACCGAAACCAAAACATACCTTAATTTGAGCTTAGATATAACTCAAACCTAGCTTGAATATTTTCTTTCTTTTCCTTCAACATTCGGCACTCACAAAGATGATAACATTCATGTTTTCTTTCATTTGTTTTATTACAATCATAATAATATTCATTTTACCATACTTTCCCTTTTAATAAACATTAAATAACAAATATACATTAATGGCATATTTGTCCATTTAACATCCACTATCTTTAAAAAGGTTAAATTGCCTCATAAGGCCTCTACCTTAAAAAGCCAACAACAATTAAGTACTTAACAATCAGCACACAGCATTTTATACTTTATGCAATTAAGTCTTTTCTCACAATTTGACACACAGTCAATAAAATTATCACACAGAATTTTCACACAGGCTATATCACATATAATTCACACCAAAAATAATATTAGAATATTATTCCGACCTTGGATTTGTGGTCTCGAAACCACTATTCTAACTAGGGTCTAATTCGGGCTATTACAGATGAGGATAGTGGCATTCCTTTAATTTTAGGACGACCCTTTTTAGCAACTGTTAGGACCATTATTGATGTTGGCACTGGGGAATTAATACTTCGTGTAGGTGATGACATGATTAAACTCCAAGCACGTGATTCTATCGGAATATCTAGTGATCAAGATGATACAAGTCCTGTTAATGTAAGTGAACTTAATGTTCAATCTTCTTTGCAGGAAATCCCTCGAAAAAAGATGACAGAGCCATGGTCTAGCTCTCATATTGAGAACAGAACTGTTCATGAGGAACGAAGGCTCCAGATCGAGGAACTAGATGAATGGTGAACACAGTTTAAGGAGAAATTAAAAGTACACGATGAACCAAAGTAGAGCCATGACGAGCCTAAAAATAAAAAGAGTCAAATTAAGGTTGGAGACAGAGTTCTAATGGATAATACAGATCCTCATGTTGCCACTTCTGAACCTAATGGAACAACCCCTTTCACGGTACTTAATATTTTCCCATACGATACAGCTGAGGTAACTCATTCCATATTTGGCATCTTCAAGGTAAATAGTACTCGTCTAAAACCTTATTTTAACAATATTGATAGAAGGAATGAGGAGTTTCAACTCCTCGAACCACCATGATTATGCAAATGAAAGGTGAGTCGAGCTTAGACTCTAAATAAGCGCTTCTCGAGAGGCAACCCGAGCACTAACCTTACTAATTAGTTTATTTATTTTCACTTCGTTCATGTTTTTAATGCAGGTTTTTTGACCCACACGGCCTGGACACACGGGCGTGTCCCTGGGCGTGTGGATGTGGGACTTAGTTTTTGAAATTCAAAGAAATCGATAGGGGGCTCCACGGGCACAACACACGGCCGTGTGTTTGAGCACACGGGCGTGTCAAAATTCCACACGAGCGTGTCCTAGGCCGTGTGAAAATTGGAGCCTAATTTTTCAAAATTCAAAATTTAAACAAGATAGGGGGCTCCACGGGCAGGCCACACGGCCGTGGGTGCTATCACATGGGTGTGTAGAAATCCCACACGGGCGTGGGAGAAGTGAAGTGTTTCGCACATGGCCGTGCGACGCGGCCGTGTGGATTACACGGCCTAGACACATGGGCATGTCTAAGGCCGTACAAAAACTAAACTTTCACAAATCACGACAAACACGAGCTAGAGGCTCTACTACACGGGCGTATGACACGGCTGTGTGGCCTAACACGGGCTGTTACACGACCGTATCACTTATAAAACCCCCCAAACCCTTCTTCTTTCTTCTTCCTTCTCCTTTCTAAACCCCCCAATCCCTAGCCACCTCAACCTCTGCCGCAACTCCGGCCACTGGCCACCGACGACCCCCCTCATTTTTCCCTCATTATTCCTTCACCCATTCGCTGTCCCATTTCCCCTTCCCTTTTCTTTGCACCACCACCACACCAGCCACCACCTTCTGCCACCAGCCTTTCCCCCACCCGAAATCCGTCGACCAACTGCCCTTCGTCGTCTTTCTCTGACCTGTCGCACACCATTCCGGCCACCATCCTTGCCACCGTTGGTCACTCTTTTTCCCCTTTATTTTTTCATTCATATTTATTTTCTATTATTTATTTTTATTATCTTTACTTTGCTTATTATTTTATTCTTATTTTTAATTCCATTTAGATTTAGCTTATGATTATGACTATTTTCCATTTTTTGTTATTTATTCTAAGTAGGTTTATTCCTATATTAGTATTTGATGATCCTTTTATTTCATATGTTAAGGGTACCATAAGTTCATGCAGGCTGCTTCATTGACTCGTCAATTCAACGGCCTCGAGGCGACTCTACAACAGATTTGTTAGTACTTCCACATATCACCACCACCCCCACCTTGCGGACCATCTGTTGATGAGGACCTTTGAGTCCATTTATTTTTTCTTTTTCTTTTATTTTAATTTTTAAACTTTTTATCTTTATCTTTCTTGTCTTTAATTTATATTAGTATATTTTGATTTCTTTATATCTCTGGCTGTTTATTATCGAGTACTTATAATGAAGTCCATTACTAAAACTCCCTAAATCTTTACTGATGACTTCGCAGTTTCAAAAGGTTCAATGTGCTACTAAGGAACGAACAAACTGATGGAGTATTCTCCCCCACCTTCACCTCTGCCTAGTTCATCATGCTTATTTCTAAGGAGTTCATCCGTAATTCAGGAAGTTTCACCTCCTTCCCTCTCTTATGATTTTCTACTTACATGTCTATTATCTATCTTTGTACATTGAGGACAATGTACATCTTAAGTGTGGGAGGTTATTTAATTGATTATCAAAAAAATCCCTGAATTATGTCTTGTTCTTAAGTAACTTTCTCATATTACTATTAGAATGAAACTTCTATTGACTTATGATTTTAATTGATATGTGTTGGATTAAGTCATAGGTAATTGTGCATTGATGGTTTAAACTTTAAGACATTAGAGAATCAAGCATGATAAGTCTATTTTTAGAATTAAAATTTTATTAGGTTGTTTCCCTAAATTTAAATATTACTTTGAACTTTGAAATTTGCAAAGTTGACATCAAAAACCATAATTTTTGTGAGATTTTGAGCCTTTAGAGCATATATTTTTCTTGCTCACTTTATTATTGGTTATGAGTGTGTCAATATTGATTTTTTATTCTAGAACTTGCTTTGATTATGTATATCGAGACCACACCCTTGATTTGATATACTGAGATGATAAAGGCACTTAGGTTTTAACCCACTTGTTTTATTAAAAGCCTACCTTCATAATTAACCCCTAGTGAACCCCTTTGAGCCTAATAAACCGTTTCTTGACTCACCCATTAGTATTAACCCAAAACCCAATTTTTGCTTCTTCTACTTTATTGACTCCCTTTCTGTCGAGATTTGAGTTGGTCATTTGACTAACTATGATCTTTATTTCAGCTGTTAAATTTGACTTATTATTGTACATGAAAAAAATGGAGATATATATTACTAGTTCTATGTTATTTGAGCTTAAGCAGTTAATTTCACATTTTGAGAAGAAGCTCGTGTTTTTATTTAATTGTAATTATTCAGTATTTGTTTATATTTCTAGTTAGGTAAACTGTCAATTCAATCTCAATTTTTACCCTCTAATTCAGCCTTTATCCGCACCTTTAACCCAATCCCCATTACAACCTCTTTTAAGACCTTTTGATTTGTGTATCATCTCATTTTATAGTGGTGGAGATTTGATTTTCATGCAAGCCTATGGCAATAACTTTCATTGTTTGGCTTTTGAGTGCTTAATTTGAACCTTAAACACTTTGAGTGATTTGAGTGAACCTTTAGTGAGGATGTCAATTCTTGTCGATTTTGAATCAAAGGTAATTATTTAGGTAAGGGGAAACACCTATGTTTTCATGCTACAAAAATTTGTGACTTAGATTGTTTGAAACTTTAAGATTCTTTTAGTTAAAGTATCAATGTATGAATTACCTGTGAATTATGATAATACATTATTGATGAGAATTATGAATTAAGGAAGTTTAATTTTAATTGTGAGTTGAGGATTTTGCTTGAGGACAAGCAAAAGCTTAAGTGTGGGGATATTTGATAAACCATAAAAGTAACACATTTTAATCCCACGCTTAGCGTGTTTTTGGATGTTTATTTATAGAATTTGGTGAATTCGATGCTCCTAATCCTTTAAATTCATGTTTTTGACTTAGGAGAGCATAGGGGAGCAAAAGGAACGGAAAACGGGCCAAAAAAGAACAAAACGGGCCATCTTAAGGATCCATATGGCCAAAGCCCGCACCACACGGGCTGAACAAATGCCCGTGTAAACCACACGGGATGGACACACGCCCGTGTGCCAGCCCGTGTCGATCGAGAGCCATATAAATTCTCACACGGCCTGGGCCTCCTCACACGAGTTGATCACACGCCCGTGTCTCTATCGTACCCTGCTTTGTTTTCATGCGAAAAAAGCCAATTTTTAGGGTTTCTGAGCCTTCTAAAGTCTATAAATACACATCAGAGGGAAACCTAAAGGGACGCAGAGTAGAACGAAGAAATTACTCGAAAGAAGTCGTCGGAATCATCTAGGAGGCGGATTCACTCCAAGATTGAAGATCTCTATCAAGTTCTTTAGAAGTTTTTGGGTTCTTTATGTCTTGTTGTTTTCTTAATTCTATGATGTTTTCCTCATACGTTATGAACTAAACTCCCTAAATACCTAGGGAGGATGAAACCTAGATGAATCTTATTATTTAATAAATATAAATTACGTGATAAATACTTGATCTTGTTCTTGATTATGTGTTCTTAATCCTTGTTTGATGTTTTTAGGAATATTAATTCAAGTTTAATGTGCTTAATTAGTGGAGCAAAAGTCCCTGTTTAAGAGAAGATCCAACATAATTAAGCGGAGTTGATTGCAATCCTAGAAATAGGATGACATAAATCTGCCGGATTAGAGTCAAATCTAATAAGGGAATCCATAGATCCAGTTAATGCGATGATAGGGGTTTTAATTAGAAAGAGATTTCAATTAATCAACCTAGAGTCAGTTGTTTTTAGTCTTGAAAGAGATATTAACATAATTTAGGGATTTCTACGGATCAAGTCAAGTGAATAAATCATTTAATTCGAAATTCGAATAATAAGTGAAGTCTAGGTGGATTCTTCCTTGGGTATTGTCTTTATTCATTCGATTATTCTCTTCACTCTCTGTCTCGTTCATAATCAATTAGTTAGTTAATTTTAGATTAAAAATAAATCCCCTTAATTATTAGGCTAAATAATAAAAAGATAGTTATTACTAGTAATTTTAGTCCTTGAGGATACGATATTCCGAACTCACCAAAGTTATACTACTGTTCGATAGGTGCGCTTGCCTTTGTCGAAATATTGGTTAGTTTTGAGCCCATCAAGTTTTTGGCGCCATTGCCGGGGACTAAGATATTAGGACTAAGATATTAGTTGGTTTCGAGCCCATCATGATCTCTCTGGTAGAAATAGAATTACAGTCTCATATGACATACAGCGAAAAACTGGTTAAGATTTTGGCTCGAGAAGTTAAAGAGTTGAGAAATAAACGTATAGCTTTAGTAAAAGTTCTCTTGAAACGTCACGATGTGGAAGAAGCCACTTGGGGACCAGACAAATCTATGCGATTACAATATCCAAACCTTTTCTCTAGTAACAATTTCGAGGACGAAAATTCCTTTAGAGGGGGAGAGTTAATAATAACTCGTTTTCCAGTGTTGTTAGAAATAGTGGTTTTAGGACCATAATTCCGTCCAATGAGTCAGTAAATATTATTAGTTAATATTTACAAGGTTATTAGAGTGTTATTAAATTTTGGTTTGGAAATTTTGATGTTTGAATAGCTAATTAAAGAAAAAGGACTAAATCGTAAAAATAAAAAAAGTTAATCGCTTTTAGTTTATTTCTAGTTAAAGGTTATAAATTAGGATTGAAGGGTTTTATGTGGCAATTAGACCCTAGTGGTTATAATGGACGGTTAAGGTGTGGTTATTTAATAAATTTAAGTTAATACTAAAGGGAAAAATGAAAATTAAATAATAAATAACAAAAATAAAAAAGGTAAAAGTGATCATCTTCTCCATTTGTTTTCTTGGCAAACCAAATGCACCATTTTTACATTAGGGAATATTCGGTCAAGCTTAGTTTGATTGCATGTAAGTGAATTCTCAACCCGTTTTTGTAATTTTTATATTTTTAAGACCGTTATAGCTTAATCTAGTTAGTACAGGGACTATTTTGTAAAATTGTTATAGGTTTGAAAAATCACCATTGATGAATTGAAGTTCCTAGATGTTAAATTGTTGAACTTGAAGAGTTGTTTTAAGTTTAGGGACTAAAATGAGAAAATAATAATCTTAGCATGAAATTCTTGTAAAATTTAATTAATTATAGGCTGTAAATGAATAATAGTAAATTCGGCTAGCATATTTTGGGCTTAATTGTGATAAATATGTAAGTTTCGATTTTAGGGATTAAATTGAATAAAGGTAAAAGTTTAGGGTAATAATGTAAAATGTTAGTAAAAGGTTAAATACATATATTTAGATGCTTGTTATCGAAGCTTAGTAAATGCTTAGCTTGATTGCATATATTTAGAAGCTTAGTTACATTATCAATTGATCGATAATTGCGTAAAAGGGAAAGTCGTCAAGTAGTCTTCGGTGTAGTGCTTGTTGTTGTTTTGTTTAGGTAAATTCATATTAGGTTAATTATGTTTATTAATTGTTTGAATTAAATTATGTATGGTATTAATGTGTAAGTGTTGGTATGGTTTATTGAGAAAGTATTGATGTAAAATAGAGGGACTGAAATGTACAGGGTAGCAATTACATGTTTGAAATTAAATATATTGTTACAAGGTATGCAAATGATCATGTTGAATATGGTGATATGTTATAAAGATGGAAAGAATATGGGAAATAAGTTAAAGATCGTGTGAGCTTAGTGAATGAGTAGGACACAAATGCCATGTCATTAGGGTTTATCTGACATTATGTGCCAGTGATTACAGTTATCAGGTACTTTGTACCGGTGTTATAGTTATCAGGCACTCTGTGCTGGTGTTATATTTATCAGGTACTATGTATCAGTGGTGGATAACATACTGATGGTTAGAATCTAACATTTGTTTTAGATTCTCGAAAGTTTATGTGAGTAGCATCGAGTAATGGTTAATGTCCCGATTGTCAGCTTGTGTGAGTATAAATTCCCCGTGTATCCTGGAAACACAAAGATTTATATACTTTTTCATACCTAATTTTACTTAAAATCATGCATTTTCGATAGAAATTTTGTCATATAATAATTAATTTTTAAAAAATAATTAAATTGTATTAAAAATTTGAACATGTTAATTTTTAGTCAATTTTACAATTATTTTTAGTGAATTTTGATTATTTTTGACAGATTCGTACAAAGGGCGAAAATTGACCCGGCAGACACCGTTAGAAGAACAAAACCGAGAAGCAATTCGAAGTAACAAGGTGAAATAATTCCCAACCTAAGACGGTCCAAATATGTGTATTAATTCATAATATAATTAATTTTAATTTATTCCCAATTTAATTTGGGCTAAATAAATTAATTTTAATTAATTATGGAAAAAGGGCCCAGTTGAACCGCACCAGTTGAACCAAATTGAGCAAACCGAACCAGCCACCAATTGGGCAGCCCGGAACCGTTCAAATGCTGACCCAAATCAGCATTTTATCTGATTAAATGAGCTTGCAAAAAGGCCCTTGTAAGACTTCCAAATTGCATTCAAACCCCACCTTAAATTAAGGCTTTACGGATTTGCCCCAGGCTAATTTTAGCAAAGTTGAAAGTCTCAACTTTGCCATGTAAGATGGTCGGCCATGAGGGGGCTCTTTGGCTGCTGAAATTTTCTATTTTTATCAGCCATCCTCAGCTATATAAACCCTCCTTTGCTGCCCATTCAAATCATCCCTCAACACTCACATTCTCTCATCACTTCTCTTCTCTCCATTCTCTCTTTTTCTCCAAAAAAACCAAGCCTTCTTGTGCCGATTTCCCCTCTTGGAAAAGAGGTGTTTTCTAAGCCATTTGGGGCAGCAAGCGAGTGTTCTTAGAAGCCTTGATCGGCGAGGACAACAGAGACGAAAGAAGGAGCAATCAGTCAAGCCACAGAGAAACACTGGATTTGCTTCTTGTTCCCTATCTTTTTAATTTCTGTTGTTTTTATTATGAACATATCTATGAATATTCATGTCTTTGAAATGGTTATTTTAATCAATCTAGCTTGAATTAAGCCATGTTGGGTTGATTGCATTTCGTCCTCTTGATTTGTTAAATTTATGTTTATGCTGTTATAGGCCTCGGTAAAATGCTTGATTAAGTAAAATCATGCCTAAGTTATTCTGGCATTATAATTGTTTAGATAATTAAAGAATTAATTATTTAAACGCATTGAAATTGTAATTAATGGACACAGTACTTAATCAGTGCATGTTTAATTCTTCTAAGGTAGCTGAAGATTAGATTAGCATTGTATTTGGCGATACATATGCCTTGCATAACTTGCAAGATTATTGTGATTAAATTGTTTCAAGGTAAGGATACTTTGTTACCTCACATAGTCTTTTATATGCTTATTAGGTTGAATTAATCGTTTGAATCGACATAGGAATATGCAAGAGATTGTTTAATTTAATAAGTATGTATGTGCAATAACATGTTTACCTTTATAAATTTGTTTAATTGGTCGAATTGACATAGAAATATGTACAAGAGATGAATGGATTTTTTATTTGTAAATATGTTCATAAGTTAGCAAATTACCGAGTTGTCGTGATTCATTCGTAACAAGTATAAGCATAAGTTTAATAATTCTAAGGTAAGGAAATATAATTAATCCAACAAAATTATATCATCTTGATTAAATCATATTTGGAATCGTGCACTAGAATTTCTTTGTTTTATTTTAATTATTTCACTTAGTTTTTAACTCTTATTTTTTTTTATTATCTCTTTTTAAAACCAAATATTTTTCCTTCACCAAAGTGTTTAAAATTACTTTCATAAATAATTCTTTTACAGTCCCTGTGGGTACGATAACTCGACATTTACTTGTCACTTTATTACTTGTTGCGATTGTGTACACTTGTACATTTCCACCTTTCCATATCCAAAGTTAATTTACTAAATTTCTTTGAGAAAAATAAGTTAATGAATTGAAAGGTAATGGATTATTATGGCATGGAATGTGATTCATTAACTTAATGTGAATTGGCAAATTTAATATGTTATCTAAATGTTTAATGCTAATAGGTGTTCATGGCTACCCATTTGGCATGGTAGGAACATGAAACATGGCTAGTAATTCTAGGTTGTATGTTAATTTCAATTGGTATGCTTATAAATAATATGTATGTTATGTTTAAATTATACAAACTTGCTAAGCTTTAAGTAAGCTTATTTCATTTCGTTTTCTTCCTTATAGATTGTCGGATTCGAGTTGTCGATTAGATCGTCTTTAGAGATCACACTATCTGTCAACTCTTTTGGTATCTATTTACTCATTTTGGCCTGGTTATAGGTGACATGTAAATAAGGTTATGGTAATGGATCTGTATAAGTACCTTAGTTATGTTTTGTGCCATTTTGAATAAGAATTATGTGTAATGATTCGATTTGGATGGTTGTTTTTTGTAACACCCATTACCCGGTCTTGTCGCTAAACCTGAGTAATAGAATTCTACAAACAAATTACATGCAATTTATTTATCAAAATCTCAAGTAAATATCAATTCATCACATACGAGCAAGTATATCATGATATTCAATAAATTTTGGTTTTATATCGAGCATACAAAAGCTTAAAAACAATTTGGTATAAAATAATGATCAATTTGAATCAAAAACAAAAAAGTTAAGAAAAATCTGAAAATAGGAGTCACACGACTATGTCCTCTAATCATGTGAAATGGTCGAGGCCGTGTGGGTCAAAAGTGTGAATATTAAAAAATACGTCACACCACCATGTCTTTGGGCCATGTAACAAACTACCAAAAATCAACCAAAACCTATAGGCCACACGATCGTGTCTTAAGCCGTGTAGGGCACAAGGCCATGTGCAAGGTTGTGTGTACCTGAAAAATACCTTCCAATTCAATCCATTCAACCTACATTCACTTAAGAAACAAGAAACCATTTAATCACATCCAAACCAATTCAAAAGCATCAAATTCAAACCAAAATCATCTTTTATAACAACCAACCTATGTTCCTAACCAGTATGCCACAATTGACACCTCAATCAATAATCCAAAATAAACTAAAACATTATTTGTATACCATTTCAATATGCCCTCCAAGGCACCTCAAACTATAATTCAATTAACACCAAACTAACCATTTGAAACAATCTCAAATTGACTCCTAGTCAACTTCATTCCATATACACCAAAACTACCAAATCATTTCAAGCATAATATAGGCATAAGAGTCACTTTTTGCACATATATTTTATAAGACCTTACCTAGTTACAAATTAAGCTATCAACTATATTGATATGATCTGCCTCGGGGTTGAGTCGAGTCGTATGTGAAGTTGCCCGATCATCTACGAAGAGGTTTCGTTCGATTTGTTTTAAAAGGGAAAAATGGTTGGATTTAAGAAAATGGCAGCGGTTTAATAACAAAGAAAATAGATGGATGAATGGAATGATGTTCGAAACAAGAAAGAACCCTTAATAAAAGATTAAGGACCCGAATCTTATATGTTTCAAAGGGATGGTTGAGTTGGATAAAAACCTCGACCCACTATCTAGCAAGATAGGAACCTCGGTATAAAGGTTTGAACGCCACACCCGAATGGATGATAAGTTCGAAACAAAGTCAGATTAACACCACTAGCTACTAGATAAGTCAATTTGAACCTTGAAGAATAATGAGAGTAGATAACTCACAATAAGAAAATTTCATTAAAAATCAAAAGTTCCCTTTACAAGCTAATAACAAAGTATATATGGTGTTTACATGTGGTTAGCTGAAGAGTCATATGAATTCAGCTTTAATATGCATTTAAATGGCTGAAATAAAATCTAATCAATAAATAAAAAACTCTTGAATTCCTCCATCCAAATAACAGCAACTTTATGACTCCTAATGAGTTGATTAAATGAATTTGAATGCTTTGAAAATGTCCCTTGAGTTGTCCTTGGCTAGCCAAAAAGACACCAGCAACTAATGGTGTTTTGAATGCTTGTTATCATCTTTTAAATGAGCTGAAAAACTGCTGGTAAGTGAAGAGGTTGCTGCCGAATTAATGAGGAGTTAAAATGCTCCTTAAAACTTGTAACATCCTGAAAAGGGCCTATGCATTTTTGGTTTAATTGTACGAAATGACATATCTTATGTGTTATGAATATATTTTGAACACTTTTGGAAACCTGGAAATGTATGGAAATGTTAAGTTTAAAAGAGGAAAGTGAACATATTTAGAACCTTGGAAATGTAAGGAAATGTCTTGTAAGGAAATGTCATGGAAATGTAAGGAAATGTCTTGGAAATGTAAGGAAATGTCTTGTAAGGAAATGTTATGGAAATGTAAGGAAATGTCAAGTTTACAGAGCCGATCGAAAATTTTTGGAAACTTAGAAATGACCTAGAAATGACGAGTTTTAAGGTTTAAAAGGGGAAATTAAGGCAAGGTGGCCTTAAAAGAAAAAGTTTGTGAAATTTGACACACAAACAGGCTTGGAAAAGTGGTCCAAGATGCCACTTAGGGCCTATGGAAATGGCACCACATGCAAGAGGAATGGGCCTAAGTTCGAGTCACATGGGAAGCAAATAAAAGAAATTTTATTTTGCTACAAGGAGCAGAGAGAGGTGGACGGCACATGGCTATAAATTAGGAGCTTTTATTATTTTATAAATAGTGGATAAATAAGGGATTTATTTATCATTATTTTCAAGAGATAATTGTTGGATTAAATTCTTTTAATTTGAATAAAGAGATAAAGAGGAAAATAAGGGAGAAGTGATGGCCAAGTAAGGGACTTTGAGTTTAATAATTTCGGCTAAGTAAGGATAGTTGCTGAATTATCTTTTATTTTAAGTGATAATTAAAGGATAAAGTTATCGATAGAGGAGTGGTGGCCAAGTAAGGGACTCCTTAGATGATAATTCCTGCTATAAAAGGAAGGAAGGAGGGCTACTCATCAATTTGTGCTTCCTCCTTTCTCTCGCCAAATTCTTAGTGCTCTCTTCTCTTCTTTTCTTTCTTTTCTTTTGTCAAGTCGAGATTAAGTAATTGTTGGAACCTAGCCGAATATTTTCCTCTCCATTAGAAGCCATAGCCGAATCCTCCATCTTTATTTTTCCTTCTCTTTTCTTTCCAATCCATCAAAAGCCGAATCTTTGAGGGGCTTCAAGCATAGGTGCTGTCGATTTCTTCAAGAAAGGGTAAGAACAAGTTTTGATTTCTATTCTTTTCTTTTAGATTTGTCGAAATCTAGGACTAATCCCATCAATATTCTTATTTGCCGAAACTTTGAAGAGATCTTTCGGGATTTACTAAGTGTCGACTATAAGGAAGGAGAAGTTCTTTTCCCGAAGGTACACCATAGGCCACGTGTTCCCTAGTTATTCGGTGAGTTTCGGGATTTAAAATCCACAAGGTAAGTTTAAGTATAATAATCCTACTAGGATTGGGATTTATGGCCGAATGGCTTTTTATTAAAGTAGTAGGTGATTAATCAAATGTAGGGATTAAGGATCTAAGCATTAGATCAAGCTTTTCGGGATTTCAAGACCCTTTCGCTAAGTATGATAAGTTGTGGATATTTGGTTAAGAATTCGTATATTGATGATTAAATCGATTGTTCTGATTAAGTGTGTTGATGGAGGCGAATACCATTCAAGACGGGAAAGGGAAGGTCCCTATCCCGAAGTTTAAGAAGAGATCTGTCTCGGCGCTTAGGGATTGGCCACCGGGTGTGGACCAGCGTCGAATAAGAAAGTAGGCAAATAGCCGTAGTATCGCCTAGTGATAGCATCGATGTCGAAAGCATAGTTCTCCAAGTGATCGTGTGTGATTAACCCACCGTTTTCCGTATATGATATGTATGTGAAATGTGTATGTGTTATGAATGTGCTAACTAGTGCGATGGAAATTGTGATAAGGATACCCTCAAGGGGTATGTCGATAATCCGGTAAGTACCAAACACTGATGATATGTGATTATTAATATGAATATGTGATAATATGCTTGATGAACATGCTCATGCATTATTACATTGTATCATTATTTTATGTGGCATGTGCATGGGTTGGGATATGAAAGAAGGTACGGGTGTACTTCGAGTACGTGGTTTGATGTTAGCCTTGAGCTACATCGTGGATTGACGTTGGATCGAGGTCACGTTGTGGATTAATTGCGATTTAGTTCGCGTGGCTTGATGAGTGGCTATGTGCCTCATCGTGGTTGATATCGGCTATGTGCCATATCGTGGTTGATGAGTGACCGTGCCCCCCGTGGTTTTTGATGTTAGCCTTGAGCTACATCGTGGATTGACGTTGACCGAGGTCACGCGTTGTGGATTAATTGCGATTTGGTTCGCGTGGCTTGATGAGTGGCTATGTGCCTCATCGTGGTTGATATCGGCTATGTGCCATATCGTGGTTGATGAGTGACTGTGTGTCCCATCGTGGTTTTTGATGTTAGCCTTGAGCTACATCGTGGATTGACGTTGACTGAGGTCACGTTGTGGATTAATTGCGATTTAGTTCGCGTGGCTTGATGAGTGGCTATGTGCCTCATCGTGGTTGATATCGGCTATGTGCCATATCGTGGTTGATGAGTGACTATGTGTCCCATCGTGGTTTTGGTGTTAGCTACGGCTACATCATGGATTGGCGCTGACTGAGGTCGCGTTGTGGACTATTGTGCTTAATTGCACGTGGACGGCAGTGATTGCCTTTGGAGTGAAAAGGAGAGGGTGATTTGATAATCCCTCGTGTGTGGTAGGTCGGATAAGAGGGTGTGTAGCGGATGGACCCTAGGTTTGGGTTGGGCTTCATCATTGCATGATTTCGTATGTGAACATATGTGGAAATGGGCCTAGCCCAATATGATATGTGGATTAATGTGGAAATGGGCAAAGCCCAGATATGAATGTGGATCACAGTGGACATGGGCTAAGCCCAAAGATGTGGAAATTATGTGGTTAACTACCCTATTAGATGAATGTGATATGAATATGGGCCAAGCCTGAATGTGATAACATGTGAATTTGATAATTGATATCCGATATATGAGTTAATATGTGGTTAACATGTGGGTGGAATTCAAAGTGACTAATTACACACCGAGTCAGTATGACTCACCCAATTTTTATTAAACATCGCAGTGATCGTGATTTTTGGACCGGGTTGGAGTGGATACAAAGGTGGCCATGCGATGATTTCCATGCAGAAAGATATTTTAATTAATTAAGTAGTTATATTTTCAGTATTTTGATTAAGTGTTTATTGTAATAAGGCCCATTAAAGTGATTGAACATTTTTATTATGTTTAAGCTAGACGACCATTAAATTATTATTGGGAAGTGCTTTTAATTTTGGCAACTTATATTTTAAAAGCTTATAATAAAGTTTTAATTTGGATATTTTTATCAAGCTTATATTATTTAGAATTTTTAATTGGACATGGTTTTCAAATGACAAAATTTTTAATGTTTTTCCCAAAAGTGAAATCAGTCTTCAAACGTTTTTCATGATGGCATTTCAAATTCTAATTAAGTAACGAATGGGCCAGGTTTGGGGTGTTACAAAACTCCTTAATTTGATTTATTAAGCATCCCTTGTAACAGCCACTTCTTTTGTAACCAAAATCAACTAAAAAGTCACTTCCATTAATGTTGTAACAGCCTTGTAAAGTAACGGCTGTGAGCTGAAAATAACTTGTAATAAACACATTAAAAATGCACTTAATAAACACAAATGAACACTAATTAAACTCTAACACATTAAACACTTGACTTTAATAAATGAACTAAAAGTTAAGACTTCAATTAATGCAGCAACTAGTTAATTTATGGAAGCAGAATTAAATCAACTTAAACTCATGTTTCATTAAAACATCCTAGTAACTAGATTAAATAATAAGCCTCTTATTAAACACAACTTATTTAATTAAACTAAACACCCTTATTTAAAGCTAATTTAAAAATTTTTATTCAGCAAAATAAAAATGCATGAATTAAATCAAGCTGAATGAACTAAATGTGAACTTAAACCAAGCTCAATGAGCTGATATGAAACTCATGTGAGCTGAACCACATAGGAAGGAAGTTTAATTGAGCTGAAAATGAGCTGGAATCAGCTTCATTTTGCACTTTGGCCCCTCGAGCTTAGGCCACTCTCGATGGCGTCGGATGGAGTCGAACCATGATGCGACAAGGATCGCATCATACCCCCTCTTGAAAATGATTCGTCCTCGAATCGAGCCGATGGTTCTCTCGAATAGAATTCCTTTTGCTCGGCTTTCCTCGATCAAACGGGGAGGATGGTAATCGAGACACTTGGAAACAATAGCCGTGAATTAACAAGTATTGCTTCAAACAAATTTGCAATCCACGCATAAACATAGCAACAGAAGTATGTCGCATGTGGAAGGACAAGATCAACTTATCATACAAAAGAAATAATGCCTTATCAAATGTTTGAAACAGAATTACATAAGGATCAAGGCATTCAACCAACTTAAATTGCTTCCACGAATTGAAATGCGAGTAGTAGGTCAAAAGTTGAACATAATTGTCACCAACAAGTAATAGAACAGATTCACATGATTCATGACCTCGCACAATCAATCCTTGCAATTGACCTTTGGACATATGCTCGCTAACAAATGCATCATGCCAATTATAAAAAAAAAAGTCTTTTTATCAATGTCTAAAACCGATAAATCATTATCAAACAGAATAGAACAATTAAACACATCACGATTTAAGGACTTTATAAAAATGAAATCATCAACGTGATGGTTGTCATCTTCCGAGGAAAACAAAAGTGTTTTAAAGCTTTTGAGAATCTTACCTTGCTTGTCTTCAAGAGCAGGAAAACAAAGATCAAATTTACCTTGCTCGCCTATCACAAATCTTCGCTCCTCGGGGGTATAGCATAGCTGAAGTTTCGCTGTTGAATTAATCTTTTCCAAATGGATCGCAAACTTCATGGACAACAAAAGAAATTGTTTAAGGAATGAATATAAATTGAAAACACATTAGAAAATTTTTGTTACCTTATTCAAAGACCACAAATCAAAATGATAGAAATGGTTCGCACACAATCGATGTGGCTTGATTTTCCAACAAGATGAATCAACACAAATTCCCGGCTTAAAAACATGAGTTTGTTTATTTAAGGCAAAAAATAATAACGGTTTCACTAAATCGATCATGTTAAACCAATAGGACTTGTACATACTCAAAAACGAACATTCAAATCTCTTTTCATGCTTCAAAATAGATTTGCACAAGTTTAAAGATTTCTCACAAAACTTGAGTGGGTGCTCGTTAATATCATGTTCAAACAAATTAAACGCTTTTTGTGAAAAACCGTTTGCACACAAGATAAAATTTTTGGGTTGTCGATCGGAACGAACAGTGTCAACCACATTCAAAGAGTAGAAATCAATCAAATGAGAATAAAGGGGTCTTTTTATAACTAATTCATCGAAGATTTTATTGACGAATGTCAAATCGGATTGCCGTGACTCATTTAAAAGTTCCTTACCTCGCTTACCTTTGGGTTCGTGTGGTTTATTTTCAACTATACCTTGGTTGATCATATGGAAACGTAGTTCTTCTGGAAGGTATTGTAGTTGAAAAACATCTTTCGGTCTTTCGGGAACCTGAAAAGTAGAAATAGAACAAGAGAAAACTTCAAGGGGGTTAGTTGAATCACTCCTCACTTTTTCTTGCTCGTTCTTTTCTTTTGTTTCTTTTTCTATCTCGGGTTCTTTTCTTTCTTTTTCAATTTTATTTTTGTTTTCACACTCCTTTTCAATTTCTTTTTCACTCTCTTTTCCTTCACTCTCGTTTTCTTTTTCAAATTTCTTTTCGACTTCTCTTTCAACTTCTTTTTGTTCTTTCTCTTTTTCAAAAACCTTCTCAATGGCTTTTTCAAGCTCTCTCAAAACTCGCTCATTTTCTCTCTTACTTGCCTCTTTTCTCTCTTTTCTTTTTATTTCTTTTGCCTTTTCTTCTTTTTCTTTTCTTTTAAATGATGTTACAAAAGAATCAAGATGGTAATTATTTGGCTCGAAAAAAGAAAATTTATTTATAAAAGAATCACAATAATTGCATCGGGAAGAATACTCCGTGTAAGATTTCTTTGAAGTTCCTGAAGGAGTATACCGTTCATCTCGCACGTCATCTTGGACGGATTAAAAATCAAAGTCGGCTTCTCTTCGCCTCGAGTTCCTTGATGAATAAGAATCTCGATCGAAATCTCATCTTCAATAATCGTTAAAAATGTATCTTTGCGAAGTTCTCGATTCTGCTTTCCGATTTGATGACACTCGTTTTCGTGGATCTCTTTGTTCAACATGATCTAATCTCTCGTGTAGTCTATCAAACTTGGAATTCACCATTCTTTTCATTTCTTGCACCAAGTATTGGTACTCCGATTCGGTGAACTCTTTGTGAGACATCTTTGATTGCTGAAAAGAAATTTGTTAAGTAAAACAAAAAAAAATTAAATTCCTCACAACAAAATCCTCACAATTTCACTCGGAAAGAAGAAGGAAAAGTGACACTCTCGCTCGTGTTTTTACTCGTTTGGCTTTTACCTCCACTCGAATGATCTCACTGACTCGTACCTTTTGCCACTCGAATCCACCTCTCAAAATTCTGAAATGTTGCCTTAGACTTATTAGCAACTTGTAGGTCGGCTTCAAGAGGTCTAAGCAAAGGAAAAATCGTTATAGGTAAAGGTAGGCTGAAAGAAAATGAGTTAAGGGTGGCGTTGGGTAAGATGGAGGGGAACCAAATGGTGATGGAAAGGGTTCTTGATGATCGGGAATAAAGGAGAGTGATTTTGAAGATCGGGTATAGAAGAGGAGAACAGAAACAACAAGTACTTGCCACACTTTCAAAAGAAAACTTCACTCTTTTTTTTTCACTCGTATTTTTTTTGAATTTTCGTAATTATTTTTTTTTTTTTTTTTTTTTTTTTTTCACTTCAAATACAATAGAATGAAATACAAGCAATTTCGAAAAAAAAAATTGAATTTTTTTTTTGAATTTTTTTTGAATTTTTTTTACGAACCCTACTTTCGGCTTGATACAAACGTCGCCGAAGCTCCTCGTTTTCTAGCTTTGATACCAAATGATACGATCTGCCTCGGGGTTGAGTCGAGTCGTATGTGAAGTTTCCCGATCATCTACGAAGAGGTTTCGTTCGATTTGTTTTAAAAGGGAAAAATGGTTGGATTTAAGAAAATGGCAGCGGTTTAATAACAAAGAAAATAGATGGATGAATGGAATGATGTTCGAAACAAGAAAGAACCCTTAATAAAAGATTAAGGACCCGAATCTTATATGTTTCAAAGGGATGGTTGAGTTGGATAAAAACCTCGACCCACTATCTAGCAAGATAGGAACCTCGGTATAAAGGTTTGAACGCCACACCCGAATGGATGATAAGTTCAAAACAAAGTCAGATTAACACCACTAGCTACTAGATAAGTCAATTTGAACCTTGAAGAATAATGAGAGTAGATAACTCACAATAAGAAAATTTCATTAAAAATCAAAAGTTCCTTTACAAGCTAATAACAAAGTATATATGGTGTTTACATGTGGTTAGTCAAGAGTCATATGAATTCACTTTTTAATATGCATTTAAATGGCTGAAATAAAATCTAATCAATAAATAAAAACTCTTGAATTCCTCCACCCAAATAACAAAGAACTTTATGACTCCTAATGAGCTGATTAAATGAATTTGAATGCTTTAAAAATGTCCCTTGAGTTGTCCTTGGCTAGCCGAAAAGACACCAAAGAACTAATGGTGTTTTGAATGCTTGTTATCATCTTTTAAATGAGCCAAAAACTCACTGGTAAGTGAAGAGGTTGTCGCCGAATTAATGAGGAGTTAAAATGCTCCTTAAAACTCCTTAATTTGATGTATTAAGCATCCCTTGTAACAGCCATTTCTTTTGTAACCAAAAACAACTAAAAAGTCACTTCCATTAATGTTGTAACAGCCTTGTAAAGTAACGGTTGTGAGCTGAAAATAACCTGCAATAAACACATTAAAAATGCACTTAATAAACACAAATGAACACTAATTAAAATCTAACACATTAAACACTTGACTTTATTAAATGAACTAAAAGTTAAGACTTCAATTAATGCAGCAACTAGTTAATTTATGGAAGCAGAATTAAATTAACTTAAACTCATGCTTCATTAAAAATCCTAGTAACTAGATTAATTAATAAGCCTCTTATTAAACACAACTTATTTAATTAAACTAAACACCTTTATTTAAAGCTAATTTAAAAATTTTTATTCAGCAAAATAAAAATACATGAATTAAATCAAGCTAAACACAAGCTGAATAAACTAAATGTGAACTTAAACCAAGCTCAATGAGCTGAGATGAACTCATGTGAGCTGAACCACATAGGAAGGAAGTTTAATTGAGCTGAAAATGAGCTGGAATTAGCTTCATTTTGCACTTTGGCCCCTCGAGCTTAGGCCACTCTCGATGGCGTCGGATGGAGTCGAACCATGATGCGACCAGGATCGCATCATATACAATCCAACTACCCAACCAAATACCATTAACATAATCAATGCCATCACTTATACACACACATATATGTATACATCTAATTTCCCAAAATACCAACACAATCCATATAAACGTCATATAAACATAACACATCCTAGGTACATGCCAATACCAAAATGAACACATCACCAACATGTGAGTTCGGGATTTTCCACTGGATGTTGAGTCGACGATCGAATCGTAAGGCATCTAACCTACGCACGGACAACAAAATCGTACGCTGAGTATAACTCAGTGGTATTTCTATAATTTAACATTAAAAGATAATATAAATTCTATAATGCATTTTAACATGTCAATCTACAAGTCCTATTACATTAGCTAATTATTAAACTATTTACATATCTTAAACCGATCTATCATAGTTGCAGCATATACATTTTTCCCTATCTCAATTAAATTGCCTAAATCGTACAATATCAAATCCATAATTTCGAGCTTATAAACTGATATCCACTATCCACCCTTGTTTCAATTTCGTTTATACTCAATTCCTCACTTCTACAACATAATTTCATCAACCAATGATTAAATTACACATGTGACAGTATGATTCATCACTAATTGAACTCAATTGCACAATTATAACAATATATCATATTTGCAAATCTATTCAATTTAGTCATTATCACAAACAACTAATTCGAATCATTTCAATTCAGCTCGTTCTATCATTTCCAGCTTACCTTATGTTATTACCATGCAGCGTTATTTGTAAATGCAACAATTGAAAAGGTTCAGGTTATAGAAATACAAACCATAAACTCCGAGCTATTCGTCGATGACTTTGTTTTTTCCTTTCATTTTAAAGGAATTTTGTAACACCCCTTAACCCGTATCCGTCGCCGGATTAGAGTTGCGAGGCATTACCAGACTTAACTACTGATTTGGGGCATAAAAATTGAAACTGTCCATCTGCGTCATGTTGACTAAATTGACTATGACTCGAGTTACAAAACTCGAAATTTAGATCCGTAAATTTTCCTTTAAACTAGACTCATATATCTTCTTACTATAATTTTTCCAGAATTTTTCATACGGCCAATTAGTACAGTTTATTCATTAAAGTTTCTCCTGTTTCACTGACACACGGTTTTGACCTCTCTTAACCTAAATTCAAATATCTCATTGTACAATTTTTATATGATGTTACCACTTGTTTTTATTGAAAATACACTCACTAAGGAATCTAGAAATATAAAATATAACTTATAATTCATTTTTTACAATTTGTAATGATTTTCTAAATTAAAAACAGGGGACTTCAAATACCATTTCGAACCTGTCTCACTAAAATTCAAATATCACAGAATATAAAATTCCTTTGCCTACTCTGTTTCTTTCATATAAAAATAGACACAATAAAATTTAATTCTATATCTTATTCACTATCTAATTCCATTTCTCCTATTTTTGGTGATTTTTTAAAATCACGTCACTGCTGCTAACTAAAAATTGTTTCGTTGCAAAATTATGGTTAACTAGTTTATAACATCTTTACTCCATTTCATTTAAACTCTATATATTAACCATACTTATAAATACCAAAACCAAATCAACCAAAACCACAACCAAACATCATAATCAAGCCATTTTAACATGGCTATATATATATACACACAATTTCAAAACCAGCAATATCAAAACTAGTCTATACATGCCACGTAACCAAATCTCCAAGCATTTATTTACCGAAGCGAAAAGTGGATAGTGTGATGAGATCTCCTTCGACTCCCAACCGAGCAAGTCCTCAAAACTCAATAAACACAGGAAGATTACACAAAGTAAGCTTTAAAAGCTTAGTAAACCATAAGCAAATAATTCACCATAGAAACATATATAACTCAATTCAAATAGGCCAAATTTAGTTAATCACATACACATATACAATTTCTTTTCTCATATAATCCATGTTCCTCTTTAAGTAACTTCACTTACCTTATTATTATTATTTTTTATTTCAACTTAATTATTGATAAAGTGGTAACTACAATACATATAATAGGTTACCATTCAACAATATCATACACATTAGATCTCCAACATCGAATATTCCCATACTCTATGTCTATCACGAAATAACTCAAAGATTAACAAATATATCACATTTCAAACTTTAATTTATATCGAAACAAATTACCTAATCTACACCAAGATACTCAACTATCATGCATTACTTGCATACCTGTCACTTTCGATTACCTTCATTAGATGTTTCACATCCTTGAGAAAATCCGATAACCCGCACACACAGTATAACTCATGTAACGTATCGCACACTTAGTACCGTTACTTGTAAAAGAGCACACTTGATGCCAATTACTTGTAATGTATCGCACACTTAGTGCCATTACTTAATTTTCCGCACACACAGTGCCATTCGACCGATATCGTACACACAGTGCTCGGTGTATAAATTCGCACACATAGTGCCATTCGACCGATATCGCACACATAGTGCTCGGTGTATAAATTCGCACACATAGTGCCATTTTTCGCACACACAGTGTCATTCGACCGATATCGCACACACAGTGCTCGGTGTATAAATTCGCACACATAGTGCCATTCGACTGATATGGCACACATAGTGCTCGGTGTATAAATTCTCACACATAATGCCATTTTCCACACACACAGTGCCATTTGACCGATATCGCACACATAGTGCTTATTATCTGATTTCCTCCTATTACACATCACATATACAATTTACATTTTTGTTCATATATCATACTTATATACACATATTCAAACCAAAACTTTCTTCCCATAACTTACCCTCACATTCGGCCACGCTTATATATATACACATAGTTAATTATTCAATCACAACCATCACCTATTCCATGGTCCACATTTAACCTTTACTAAATTCATAAGTATTCATTCAACTTAAATATATAAATTCCATGCATAAATCATCCACACATTCGGCTAGTACATATATTTAATCCATTCCATATCATATTCGGCAAAAATGGATATTAATATGCTTATTTCAACTAATCAAGAGATATATGTATAATCATGTACATATTAAATCACATTCGCTAACACAATAAAAAAATTTTCCATATCTCATTCGGCATTGAAAATATAATCCATAAATTCAATTGAAAATGTACCTTTCATTATAATAACTACTCGATTGAATCCAATTGCTTATAAACTTACTCAAATAGTTCCTTGAACATATCAAATACCATCCCTCACATTCGGCAATAGCAAATATAATTGTAAACATTCCAATTCAGCATGAATAATTTACATTTAATTAAAATTACAAACAACCATTTGCTTATAGACTTACCTCGGATATCGGCGAACGTAAAATCAACTATTCGGCTATTTATGTCTTTCCCCGATTCAAATCTGACTTTCTCTTTTCTTGATCTAATTTGATATAAATCAACTTATTTAATCAATATTCAATTAAATTCACTTAAAAACACATGAATAAGTAATTTGCACTTTTACCCCATACATTTTACATTTTTAGCTATTTAGTCCAAAATTCACAAAACACAAAGTAAGCATAATTTGCACATGCTATGCCTAAGCCGAATGTTCACTAGCTCCATGCAAGTCCATATATTTCATTTATTTCACATTTTGACCCTTCAATTTACAAATTTCACAATTTAGTCCTAATTACTCAAAATCATCAAAATTTCCAATACAAAACATGTTAATCTAAAACATATCTTTAATATATAGTCATCAAACATTACAAAACACAAATTTTCGTTAATGGCCGAACTCCAAATATGCATCAAAATCAGAAATTTTAGCATGGGTCGGATAGTATTCGAAGCAACGATTTCAAAAACGTAAAAATTATCAAAAACCGAACTCAATTACATACCTTAATCAAGCATGCAAGGGCCGAATGTTATAAGAACTCAAGCTCTTTCTTTCTTCTTTAGTTTCGGTCAAAAGAAAAATAAAGAAGATGAACATGCAACCTTTTTATGTTTTGTTTATCATAATAAGTTTATAATATATTATTTATTATTATTATAAACTTAACATATAAAATAAACATATACATGCATTATAAAAACATGTTGCTGTCCACTACTCTTGTAACTATAAACTTAACATATAAAATAACATATACATTCATTATAAAAACATGTTGCTGTCCACTACTCTTGTAACTATAAACTTAACATATAAAATAACATATACATGCATTCTAAAAACATGTTGCCGTCCACTACTCTTGTAAAAAGGGTAATTTGCAACATAAAGCCTCCTCATTATAAAGACACATCAATTTAACCACTCAATCAAGAAAAAGGCTACTTTCACCACTTATACAATTTAGTCCTTTTTCTTAAATTAAACACACAGACGATAAAATTTAATCACGAAAATTTCACACATATTAATTCACATATTATAAGCACGAAAAATAATATTAAAATATTTTTTGACTCGGATTTGTGGTCCCGAAACCACTGTTCCGACTAAGGTCTAAATCGGGCTGTTACAACTCTCCCCCCCTTAGGGATTTTCATCCCCGAAAATCTTACTAGAATGTAAATTAAGGATTTGCTTCCACACAATACATTTCAAATTCACACATAGCTTCGGATTTCAAATCTCTTTTATCTCACAACTGAAATTTTGATCTGACTTTCGCTGTACATCATCTCTAGCTGAGACTGCTTATGACTGTATTAAATTATTTTCATTTTCTGCTCAATTTCTTTGACGGTATTAATCCCGTGGATCATATTCTCACAAAGCTCGATCCTGAAATAAAAAAGTTCGATAATCATATAACAAAAGAATGATGAGTTGCTTTGAAACTCTAAAACACAGTGACAAATAAATATTTCGAGAGTTTGAATTGCGTTTCCCGATTTCAATGCAATCTCATACTCACGGATTACTATAATTTCCCTCAGAATCACAATATGAGTTTTAGATCTCAATCCGAAACAATGATGATTGGTACCATGTGTAGACTTATCATCTCAGGAACAAATAACTCTATCACTTTTCAATAATAAGGATAATCTCGATACAAAATTCATCAACACTTTATTTCTATAATCAACAAAGTCAGTAATATCACTGTTCACACTCATTCATCAATATCATATCTCAAAATGTCGTGCATCATGTTACTCTCGTACGATCAGACTAATTGACACTGTGGGCCACCTATAACAATGGTTATACAGTCTCAGAGCTTCTCGGTGTAGACACTTTATCTCGAAGCAACAAATAATCATCGATTCCACATCTGAAGTTCTGAATCAGAAATCAATTTATGATGAACCCCTTTTTAACTTATAATTCACTGACACATTTTTGAATTTCACAACTTCACTAAATAAACATTTATTTAGCCTCTAATTCAGCTAACAACTATTCATTACCTGATAAGATCAATCACGTATTCATCGCTCAAAAAGCACACAAAAGTTTCCCATTCAAAACATCCGAAACTATAATCATTTCCTCGGATAAGAATCACTTACAGACTCAAAAGTTTTTCGACGATTCGAGCTAACTTTTCTGTGCCAAGTTCGGATCTTTATCTGACATTGAACATTTTACACTCTTATAGTCATCATATATATCACATAACTCTTTTCATGCATCTTTAATTATATGAAATCACAAGATATCTCTGTACACTTTTCATTAGAACACACATCAAACCATTCATTAACATATGATTGAAGATCATAAACTCTTTATTCAACTCAGACGGAACTAGAACTGACATTTCGGTTGATAATGTCTTCGTGCAAAAGAAAGCTTCAACATTCGAACTAATTTTAATTTACCACAACATTTCTCAGATAGAATTGTTCCAATAGATATAATTCTATATTAAATCTTCAAGAATACAAATTCTTCTTCCATACTATCCTTCAATTCATACATGTACGTTCAAAATTTATCTCCAGTTCGTAGATATATTCAAACACATATAACCCAATTAACTTTTCAATCAATAATTCAAATCATACTAACTACTGAATCGGTCTTTTCAAAGAAATCTTTATTCTCATTAGAAAGATGACCCCAGGCATATCATTATACAAATAAATCTTGATTTTCTATCATTTTCACTTTTATCACTGTCGAACCTTCACGAGAACTAGAAAAGAGTTTATAATAAAGCTGTCTCATATATTAATCATCGAAACTCCGAATTATACTAAAATCACCTTAACCATATAGAAATCATTAAGCTTTATTAGGAAAAATGTCCCAATCCTATAATGAGTATTATCCCAGCTGTTAATGAAGTATCTGAACACAGAAAGGAATCAAATATGATTTAAATAGCAACCATTGTAGAAACACATCTTCTATAACTCTAAGGAAGGTACCACTATATTCTCACATTTCCAGCCAGAAATTATAATTGCAATAGACATAGTCATCTCTGTCAAATAGAAATCTCTTGGAGATAATCACATGAAATCATAAAAATACCGAAATAACAAAATTTTCACATTTGGAGTTACACAAAATATCTAAAAATTACAACTCATATAAAATAATATTAGTTCTGATGATATCCCAGAAATATCCAGAAAGAACAATGTCGCTCATAAATACTGAAATCCATAGTAACAGAAGTAATATAATCTTCACGTGTTTTCAATAGAGAAATAACCAGTAGGAACAGAATATTAGTCTCATATAGATTTTACCGTCGACTTTCACATCCACACCATGGAATAAACTATCAAAGGAAGACATAACAATGTCGAATATAACCCAAACAGATCAACAATGCTTTCGTTTATTAATATGTTTAGCTAATGTTCTCATACGATAAAACTTTCTTTAGATAACATACCTGAACAAGTCATTTAATCAAAGTTAACTTCTTCTTTAACAATGTCTTTGCATCATCTGAATAGTTTTTAGAACTGCCCAATATCTCTTTTAGTACTGTCTTCATTTGTTGATTTACTTTCCTTTCTGACCACATTACTAATCTTTCAAACACGGATTTCTAAAACTTCACATTAGTGATTTTATTCTTTCCAACTCTTATAATAAAATCATAACATTTTACTGATAAAGGGGTGAGGGTAGTAAAGCCTCAAATTTAACTCACACATAAATGCACATAACACATACTATCACAAATAGCCAGTTTATTTCTAATTTCACATTCTCAAAACATTTAATAAACATTTGCTTATAATCACTTTTGTTCTTAACACATAGTTCATAAGCCAACTCAAATCACTAATTCACAATCGAAATTCTCATATAGCATCATAACTCAAATGTCATAACTCATATGCTCATATAATTATAACATTTATCAATAACAAAAAATGTCATACACTTTGATTCATACCTTTACGAGTGTCAACTCATCACCAATATTCACTCAAACATTTGAGTACACATTCAATACTATCAGAATTTAGCTCGGTTGGAAAGCATATCTGTCTAATTAAAATAATTTTCGTCAGAGTCGGGAGATATCACACTATCGCAGGTTAAATATGGCATGTATAGCTAGACTCACATACACTATGGTAGTCCTAGAACCGACTAAACCATAGCTCTGATACCAATCAAATGTAACACCCCTTAACCCGTATCCGTCGCCGGATTAGAGTTGCGAGGCATTACCAGACTTAACTACTGATTCGGGGCATAAAAATTGAAACTGTCCATCTGCGTCATGTTGACTAAATTGACTATAACTCGAGTTACGAAACTCAAAATTTAGATCCGTAAATTTTCCTTGAAACTAGACTCATATATCTTCTTACTATAAAATTTCCAGAATTTTTCATGTGGCCAATTAGTACAGTTTATTCATTAAAGTTTCTCCTGTTTCATTGACCAATGGTTCTGACCTCTCTTAACCTAAATTCAAATATCTCATTGTACAGTTATCATATGATGTTACCACTTGTTTCTATTGAAAATAGACTCACTAAGGAATCTATAAATATAAAATATAACTCATAATTCATTTTGTAAAATTTTGAATGATTTTCTAAAGTAAAAACAGGGGACTTCAAATACCATTTCGACCCTATCTCACTAAAATTCAAATATCACAGAATATAAAATTCCTTTGCCTACTCTGTTTCGTTCATATAAAAATAGACACAATAAAATTTAATTCTATATCTTATTCACTATCTAATTCCATTTATCCTATTTTTGGTGATTTTTCAAAATCACGTCACTGCTGCTAACCAAAAACTGTTTCGTTGCAAAATTATGGTTAACTAGTTTATAACATCTTTACTCCATTTCATTTAAACTCTATATATTAACCATACTTATAAATACCAAAACTAAATCAACCAAAACCACAACCAAACATCATAATCAAGCCATTTTCGCATGGCTATATATATATACATACAATTTCAAAACCAGCAATATCAAAACTAGTCTATACATGCCACGTAACCAAATCTCCAAGCATTTATTTACCGAAGCGAAAAGTGGATAGTGTGATGAGATCTCCTTCGACTTCCAACCGAGCAAGTCCTCGAAACTCTATAAACATAGGAAGATTACACAAAGTAAGCTTTAAAAGCTTAGTAAGCCATATGCAAATAATTCACCATAGAAACATATATAGCTCAATTCAAATAGGCCAAATTTAGTTAGTCACATACACATATACAATTTCTTTTCTCATATAATCCATGTTGCCCTTTAAGTAACTTCACTTACCTTATTATTATTTTTTATTTCAACTTAATTATTGATAAAGTGGTAACTACAATACATATAATAGGTTACCATTCAACAATATCATACACATTAGATCTCCAACACCGAATATTCCCATACTCTATGTCTATCATGAAATAACTCAAAGATTAACAAATATATCACATTTCAAACTTTAATTTATATCGAAACAAATTACCTAATTTGCACCAAGATACTCAACTATCATGCATTACTTGCATACCTGTCACTTTCGAGTACCTTCATTCAATGTTTCCCATCCTTGAGAAAATCCGATAACCCGTACACACAGTACAACTCATGTAACGTATCGCACACTTAGTGCCGTTACTTGTAAAAGAGCACACTTGATGCCAATTACTTGTAATGTATCGCACACTTAGTGCCATTACTTAATTTTCCGCACACACAGTGCCATTCGACCGATATCGCACACACAGTGCTCGGTGTATAAATCCGCACACATAGTGCCATTCGACCGATATCGCACACATAGTGCTCGGTGTATAAATTCGCACACATAGTGCCATTTTCCGCACACACACGGTGCCATTCGACCGATATCGCACACACACGCTTTCGGTGTATAAATTCGCACACATAGTGCCATTTTCCGCACACACGCGTGCCATTTGACCGATATCGCATACACACGATTTCGGTGTATAAATTCGCACACATAGTGCCATTCGACCGATATCGCACACATAGTGCTCGGTGTATAAATTCGCACACATAGTGCCATTTTCCACACACACAAAGCAAGTTTCGATCGATATCGCACACATAGTGCTTATTATCCGATTTCCTCCTATTACACATCACATATACAATTTACATTTTTGTTCATATATCATACTTATATACACATATTCAAACCAAAACTTTCTTCCCATAACTTACCCTCACATTCGGCCACGCTTATATATATACACATAGTTAATTATTCAATCACAACCATCACCTATTCCATGGTCCACATTTAACCTTTACTAAATTTATAAGTATTCATTCAACTTAAATATATAAATTCCATGCATAAATCATCCACACATTCGGCTAGTACATATATTTAATCCATTCCATATCATATTCGGCAAAAATGGATATTAATATGCTTATTTCAACTAATCAAGAGATATATGTATAATCATGTACATATTAAATCACATTCGGATAACACAATAAAAAAAATTCCATATCTCATTCGGCAATTGAAAATATAATCCATAAATTCAATTGAAAATGTACCTTTCATTATAATAACTACTCGATTGAATCCAATTGCTTATAAACTTACTCAAATAGTTCCTTGAACATATCAAATACCATCCCTCACATTCGGCAATAGCAAATATAATTGTAAACATTCCAATTTAGCATGAATAATTTACATTTAATTAAAATTACGAACAAACATTTGCTTATAGACTTACCTCGGATATCGGCGAACGTAAAATCAACTATTCGGCTATTTATGTCTTTCCCCGATTCAAATCTGACTTTCTCTTTTCTTGATCTAATTTGATATAAATCAACTTATTTAATCAATATTCAATTAAATTCACTCAAAAACACATGAATAAGTAATTTGCACTTTTACCCCATACATTTTACATTTTTAGCTATTTAGTCCAAAATTCACAAAACACAAAGTAAGCATAATTTGCACATGCTATGCCTAAGCCGAATGTTCACTAGCTCCATGCAAGTCCATATATTTAATTTATTTCACATTTTGACCCTTCAATTTGCAAATTTCACAATTTAGTCCTAATTACTCAAAATCATCAAAATTTCCAATACAAAACATGTTAATCTAAAACATATCTTTAATATATAGTCATCAAACATTACAAAACACAAATTTTCGTTAATGGTCGAACTCCAAATATGCATCAAAATTAGAAATTTTAGCATGGGTCGGATAGTATTCGAAGCAACGATCTCAAAAACGTAAAAATTATCAAAAATCGAACTCAATTACATACCTTAATCAAGCATGCAAGGGCCGAATGTTTTAAGAACTCAAGCTCTTTCTTTCTTCTTTAGTTTCGGTCAAAAGAAAAATAAAGAAGATGAACATGCAACCTTTTTATGTTTTGTTTATTATAATAAGTTTATAATATATTATTTATTATTATTATAAACTTAACATATAAAATAAACATATACATGCATTATAAAAACATGTTGATGTCCACTACTCTTGTAACTATAAACTTAACATATAAAATAACATATACATGCATTATAAAAACATGTTGCCGTCCACTACTCTTGTAAAAAGGGTAATTTGCAACATAAAGCCTCCTCATTATAAAGACACATTAATTTAACCACTCAATCAAGAAAAAGGCTACTTTCACCACTTATGCAATTTAGTCCTTTTTTCTTAAATTAAACACACAGATGATAAAATTTAATCACGAAAATTTCACACATATTAATTCACATATTATAAGCATGAAAAATAATATTAAAATATTTTTTTGACTCGGATTTGTGGTCTCGAAACCACTGTTCCGACTAAGGTCTAAATCGGGTTGTTACAAATTTGGTTCAACGTTAGCTACAGATTAGCACAAACATATAAAATTATTAATACACAACCATTTTAACAATCAATTGCTATTTTAGAAAACTTTTTCATTTTATTCAATTTAGTCCCTAAAATCAAGACTAACATAACTTTCAAATTCAATCATCGATTTTTATACTAATTTCACTCTAGGCCTAATTTAACTTCATATTTCTCATTCCCACCCCAAATTTCTAAATTTATGCAATTTAGTCCCTATTGCACAAAATCATCAATTGACTTTACAATTTAGTCCTTTTTCAATACTAAACTTAAAAAATACCAAAATAACACCTCAAACTTCAATTATTTAACAATGGCAACATCTTCAATCTTGAACAATACCGAAAAATACTATATGGGCTAGCTAGCTCATATTACCGAGGTTCCGAAAACATAAAAATGATAAGAAAATAACTAAATTGAACTAACCAATTGACACTTGAAATCAAAGAACCCAAATCATTCGTCTTCCTTTCTACCTACTTTGCTTAAAAATTTTAAGTTGAAAAGAGAAAAATATGTTTCTTAATATAAAAACATACATAATATTAAGTTATAACAGGTCACTATAACACATTAAGGGTATATTTTCTTTATAAGCCACTTACTAAAGTTCCAATTATATATATTCCTTAAGAAATCACACATTTGACACTTTTACGTTTTAGTCCTTATACCGTAATTAACCCCTAATTCGATAAAGTTACTTAATTGATATTCAATTCACTTGTACTTAACTAACTGACTAATTAGATATTTTATCATATCTAAATTCAATTTAACTTTATGGTAGACTCATAAATATTGTTAAATAATATTTACAGACTCGATTATCATATTACGGGGTTCTAAACCTGCCATTCCTGGTCCCATTAAAATCAAGTTGTTACACGTGTACCCTAACTAATTATCTAATTAACAAATTCATCAGACCAAAGTTTAATATAATATTATAATTAACTCGTAAATATTATTACATAATATTAGTGGACTTGATCAATGGAGAACGGGGTTCCGAAACCACCATTTTTGACACTACTAACTTTCGGGTCATTACAGTTTTGGTTGATTTTGGTTTGTGTTGGTAAAAGCATGATTTGGTAACTATGAGACATTTTGCTTGGTGAAATAGGTACTTATGTTTTAGTTCTTTTGGTGAACTTTGCTTAGTGATAATCTAACTAGTGAAAGTAGGGTTATATGCAAATGTTTTGGTATGAACAATTTGGCATGAATAGTCATGAACTATTGATGTTAGTGCTTGAATTGTGGTGCCAATGGTGGCATATTGGTTAGGCACTTAGGTTGGATGTTTCATGTTATGTTTTGGTATATTTATGAAGTTTTTATACAAGTTGATCGATGGTCAATGGCTTGCTTGAGGCTTAAGTGAACCTAAAATGTCAATGCTTGGTTTAGAAGTTATTTTTAGGTCCACACGTTTGTGACACGGTCTGCCACACGGTTGGGTTCCATACATGGGTGCAAGACATGACCATGTGGTTTGTTTAATTTAGGTGTAGGTTGATCCACATGGCCATAGTCTGTTACATGGTCTGGCAACACGGCCGTGTGACCCTGGATTACATGACATCAGTCTATTACACGATTTGGGGATACGACTGTGTGATAGCACCACACAGCCTCAGTTTTGTCACACGGCCTAGCCACACAGTCGTGTGACCCCTGTTTTCACTTTTTACCTATCTTTTTATAAAAGTTTCAGATTAGTCCAGATTTGATTCTGAGTTGGTTTAAGAGCTTTGTAAGCTTGACTAAAGCTCAGTTTTGGTTGTAAATCACAGTATAATGATGTTTTCAAATGTTTGATGTTTTAACTTGCTTTTAATTGGAAATTGTGGATGATAAATGTTGTTAACTGTCGTAATACCTTATAGCTTGGGTCCAGCGGCTGGACTAGTATAGTGTGTTACAAAATCGGTTCAATTTCTAGTTCAACTGACTTTTTAGCCCAATTAACTAGTCCATACCAATTTGGGGGTCAATCGATTTTTTAAAATTTTAAACTATTTTAGCCCACAACATTTACAATTTTTTGTCAATTTGGTTCATACTCTTTAAAAGTACGTATTTTTTTTTAAAATATATTAAATTCTTTTTCTAACTTTAAATGAAAAACATAATTTTTTAAAATATATATAATTTTAAAAAGTAAAATTATGAAAAATAATAAAAACTCTTTAAATTCAAATATAAAAAATAAAAATATTTTAAAAATGTAAGAAATTCCAAAATTTGCTGTTATCTAAATCGGACCGGATTTATTAGATCAAGAACCAACTAGGTTATTGGTCCGGTGAGAGGTAAAACATTGGTTGACCCGCAAACCAGTACGGGCTGGTTGAATCATGCTAAAAATCCAGTTGAACTGATTTTTATAATTTTTAATATTTGTATTTTTAATTTACTAATAATTTGTTTGTTTTCAACCAATTGGATCATTTGTTCTGGGAACCAATTGGTCAAACTAGTTCAAAATCAGTTCAACTGGTTTTTTGGTTCGGTTCAACCAATCTATACTGATTTGTGGGTCAGTTGGATTATTACCTCTCGTCGAACTAATACCCCAACCGATTAATAGTCAACTGCCTGGTTCGGTCCAGTTTAGATAACATTAAATTTTAAATTTTTATATAATTATTTTTTTATTTTTTGAATTTTAAAAAGATTTTTTCATAATTTTTTATTTTTTAAAAATTATAATTTTTTAAGTTTTATGTTTCTATTTAAAATAAGAAAAAAATAAAAATTTTATGTAGACCAAATTAACATAAAACTATAAATGTTGAGGGTAAAAAAATTATTTTACCTTTAACATCGTTAACTTTAATAGCAAATTAAATAAAGGCGCCAATATTTTTAGATAAAAAAATAAAACTCAATATCTAAAAATGAAAATGTAAAAACTAAATTTTAAATTTGAGAATAGTATAAAGCATATTTAAAGAAAAACCGTTAAATGGTTGGTTTCAACATGTTTCCACCCTATAGGAAGTAGTGTGTTTTGAAAATTGGGTTTTCAGATAGAGTGGGTCAATTTTTTCGTTAAAGTTTTCAGATTGGGCGGGGACAAGTTTAGGTAAAACCCATCTCACCTGCCTCAGTATATTTAATAAATTGTCCATCTTTAATTTTATAACTATTTTTTAATTATAATTTATTAATTTTATAAGATTTTATAAAATATATTTAATATTCTTTATATATTTTTATCACAATTTTAAAAATTTATAAAAAAATTACAATGTATATTTAATTTATTCTAGTCAAAACTCATATAATATAAAGCAAAAGTAAATCATATATATTATAAAGCAAAGATACATCAGTATTTACATGGGTTTTTTTTTTTTTGAGATAATACCGGGCTAGACATTTTATTAACAAAAAACAAAACAAACAAAACAGAAGAGCCCTACGCAACAAAGCGGCCCAAAACCATGAAACCCCAACGGCAACAAAAAGTAGCATAGAAAAACATAAAAGGAAACATTGGAAAAAAAATAAAACAATAAATTTAATCCAGCCTGATTTGAAACCTATAAGATCTTCTAGTAGAACGCCCTTTTATCTCCTTTGACGAATCAGTTCCCCGAGCAAAGACCCCCTTCCCACGTGACCTCCATTTCTGCACTCCTACACCGATTCAAGAACAACGACGCCCTCGTTCAATCCAGTTCACGGTCCCGATGTGTCCCCAGGCCCCATGACATCCCAGCGAAATCCGGTAACGCACCTACTAGTACACTTCTACTCCTCTTTTTAAACTTTCAGATGCAATAACATGAGCCAATTGATTAGCAGTTCTGGGTAGATGTTTAAAACGTATTTCGTTGAAACCTCTCTTATTTTGTTGGATATCTCTGATTATATTACTGATCTCGGATCTGTCTGCTTCATCTGATATGCATTTTTTGGATCATTTCCCTAATTTTTTTAAAAAATCTAAATTTTTTGAAAATCTTACGTTTTATCTCAACAACTGAAAAACTCAATTCTCTATAAAAATTCAGATTTTTAAGAAAATAAAATTAATTCTAAAAATAAGGAGTCACCAAAATAATAACTTATAAAGGCTGGGTGATAAAAATGTGTATATTTAATTACAAATTAACAAACAAATTACTAAAATTATAAAAGTATGTAACAACACTGACAAATGATAAAAGTATATAATGATAGTGCTCATGTGTACAAAATAAAAAGTTATTAGAGTTGAATTACTATGTTATTTACCTTTGTTTAGTATCATACTACGAATACTGTAGAGCAGCAGCTTTTAGTCCAGCAGGTGCCATATCAGTCTCCATGTCAGAAACGAAGACCTCATGCACTAGCTGATTACATGGAGTTGATTACAACTAATTAGTCATATATATAGAGACAGTAGAGAATATGGAATGAGTTATGCAATCTGTAATGCCATGTTATTTTCATCTCTAAGTTTCTTCTTTCCTCTTCTGTTTCTGAATGTCTCTTCTTTACTATTATCTCTCTTTTCTCGATCATCAATGAAATTCTATTATCCATCTTGAGTTCGTAACATATTAGTTAAGAACCGATAGGAGAAAGAAATTCGATTTTTTTAGTAAATGGTAGTGCATGTTAAAACTATGTTTGTATCTTCCGAAATGATTTTTGATTTCATACTTTATAATATTTGGACGGTTTAGCATAAAATATCTTTCGGTAGATTTTTCTTAAATATTTTTTATTTTTTATTTAAAAAAGCCTTAAAATATAGTTTTCTTACAAAATATTATGAAAACATTTCTTTATAATCAAAATTTATTTTATACTAAATAATATCTTATATAAATCAAATAATAATTTATTTTTAATTAAAACTTAATTGAAATTTATATTATATATATGTATATATGAGAGGATAATAGCATATTGGAATTGAATAAGATAAACGAAATCAAGATTTAAACAAGTATTTTATTACCCACGCAACTATTACACAACAATAATACAAATATTTTGGGGTAAATATCTCAATAATACTAAAAAAAATCAAAATTTACCGGAAAGTATAGGTTTCAGGAAAATTGATCGGAAAGTGCAATTTCCCCAAAAACGCGTCCGTCACGTCGCGCGCGTTTTGGGAACGCCCTAAAAAGCGCGTTAAGTGGGGGCGCTTTTGGCCACCTCAGAAAAACGCTCCACGAGGCGCTTTTTTCTTTGAGGTGGCAAATCGCTCCCCATGGACGCGCTTTAGCGCTTTTTTCCCAAAAACGCTACCGGCGTGACGCGCTTTTTGTGTTTCCTTCTGTCTCCGCAAAATAATTTTGAGGAGACGTTTGAACAAACCGTGGCGGCGGCGCTTCCACGTGGGCGCGCTTTTTGTTACACGATGGTATCGGGCACAATTATTTTGAGGAGACGTTGCGAGAACAAAACCGTGGACCGAAAATGCTCCCACGTGGACTCTCTTTTGCTATAGTGGTCTCCTGCAAAATTATTTTGAGGAGACGTTTCAACAAACAAGCGATGGCCAAAAACGCTCCCACGTGGGCGCACTTTTGCTACGTTGCTCTCCGGCAAAATTAGGCTATAAATCGACCAAATTTCATTCTCGGTTAGCGAAAAACCAAATTCAAGCAAAAGGAACAAAAATTGAAAATGAGTGAACGTATTAATCGCTGTTATTTACTACGATGGTGAAGTGCGAGACACCAAAATGGTGTTGTTTTCTTATCGGAGAACACAAATAGCGATTGAGTTTTAATCGAGCGTCGATTTGGTAGAACTTCGCAAAAGAATTAGGCGTAAAATATTCGGAACAACGCCAATGAAAGTTCGATCTATTAAGTATAGATTTTGCGATTCGGTTGATCCGGTGAGATATGACTCATTCGACATCAAAGGTCCTCGGAGCCTTGAGGCAATGGTGGAGACTCATCATGCTAGTGGTTCACCCTATATCGAGGTATATGTAGAATTTTCATCTCCAAGTGATCCGTTTGCGACCTCAACATCTAGTATCGTTCGAGGGGAATACACGACCCCAAGTCGACACTCTGTAAAGTGGGAGGCAAAACACGTAAGTGCCCGTGTGCGATCGTAGTATGGAAAACATAACCCCGCACGACACTCTCGCTGGTGGATGGGACATGCATATCCGTCGATCGACGTCCGATGATAGAAATACGTATTGGGGGCGTCGTCAACTTCTAGTGGTTGGCAATCCACATACGATTGGAATCAGTCGAAAGATGTTTAAGGAGGGATGATGTACTCCCGACGACATCCACCGGCGAGGGGGCTCGTTTGTTGCGAGGTTATGGAGGGTCGGACGATGAATCCGATGTGGATCCACCTCGAGAGCCGGGCCCGACGGCGCGTGGTTGGATTATTTTACGAACCGGGCCCGCTCCAATTGTACTGAAGACGTTGAGGCGATTCGGGCGAAGAAGAAGAAGATCCGCTATTCATGGCATACTCACCTCCAACGCACATGCATAATGTCGATCTATCTCAAGATGATGCATTGAGTTTCTGAACTACCACACCGAGGCGTGACCGTACAAATTATTCGTTGATTCGGACGAATTAGAAGTTGGTAACCGCTTTTCCAACAAGAATACTTTTCTTGGTGCATTGAAACAATACAAAGATCGGGAATGGGGTTAACTACACTATGGTTAAATCAAACCTCGATAGATACGAGGCGAAGTGTGCGATGCAAGACGGCACATGTTCATGGAAAATCATGGCGTCGTTGAGGAAAAGGACAGGATGTGGGAGGTGAAAAAGTACAAAGGTCCGCATACATGTCTTACCGTGACAAGTACCACTATGTGTTCAATGATTTCAATAACACTAATATTATGTAATGTTGCATTATTTAACGTATTTCGTTGTGAGTGTAACACAAGATCATCCGAGGATGGATTCGACATGTTGGTGATTTAATAATCCCGACGGTGAAGGCCGATCTCAAAACTACGATGCGGCCTTAATTGGCAATATTCGTAGCCAAATGGGGTACACGCCTCTACGTAAAAGGCTTGGATAGCCAAGCGGCGTATGAAAAAGTTGCACGGTCGATAGGACGCTTCATATAATGAAGTGTGACAAAGGTGTCGTGTGTTGAGACGTATGTCCCGAGCAGCGGACAACGGACCTTGAAACGAACCGGCGTACGTATTACAACGATCGTGCGCTCGTGGATGCGCAGTGTTCAAGCGCTGTTTCGGACATTTAAGCAATGCCGAGATGCTTTTACATACCGCAAGCCATTGGTACAAATTGACGGTACCTTCATGTATGGTAGATATATCGCGCCGGCTATTGCTAGGCGTGGCACAAGACGGTGTGGGAGAATCCTTCCGATTGCATTCGCAATAACACCGGAGTCACCGATGATCGGGACTTCTTCCTATCTAGGTTAAGGAGGCATGTCCGCCTCAACGACATATGCGTTATATCGGATCGGGGCCTGGAATACTTGCGGCAATAGAACGACGAGGAAGCATGTGGCATCGCACACACCATCGATATTGCTTGAGGCATGTTTCATCCAACTACTATGGGCAACACCGATCTAAAAGACGAAAATCGGCAAGTGACCGATATGGGTATGAAATATCTATTAATATAATTTCTTTTGAAATTTTCAATGTATTCGCAATTGAATAGTGGTATGTAATATTCGCTATCAACGTATATTGGCGGTGGTACGAGATCAATAAAGACCGCTTTTCACGAGATGTTGGCCGCTTTTCTTGCAGATAATGCCGGCGGCGCAGAGTACTGCGCAATATTCCTTTTGAACAGTGGACACAAGCATATGACGGCGGCCTACGATATGGTCATATGACCACAAACCCGCCGAATGCATAAATTACGTGCTAAAGGAACCCGTCATCCGCCGATTCTGACGGTTTTATGGAGACATATTTTCGTTTAGCGGCACTATTTCCGAAGAGAGCAAATGAGTTATCGAGGCGATGCAAGGAGGCCATGTATGGAGCCCGAAGTCTTGCAAGAAATTAACCGTGGGAAGGCACGAGGCGAACACCATGCACACGGTGTTTCACGATCGCGACGACTTATGGTTTCGTGTCACGGAGTTTGACAGACCAAACCAAGGTATTGTTGGCGGGCATTATCGTGTACACTTGACGAATAGGACATGCGATCGTGGATATTTGATGCACTTCGTTATCCATGTGCTCATGTACTTGCGGCTTGTCATAATCTTCGCTCTTGACCCCATGAGCTATGTCGACGAAGTCTACAAATTAGAAAACATGTACAACGTGTGGAGACACGTATTCCCACCATCCCGGATGAACGTAAGTGGCCATCGGTATCGCTTGCACCATATAAGCCGCTGTTGATAGAGAATTGAGGCGCAAACCAAAGGTCGACCTTCCTCGACTAGAATACGCAACAATATGGATATCCGAGAACCGACCAACCAAAGTCGGCATGGCGGGTGGTGTAGGAACCCGCCATACATCTCGCTCGTGTCCAAATCGGACTAGTTGACCGTGTTCTTAGCTTGTTTGTCTCTTCTTTGGCTATGTAATTTCTTTTTTGGAAGAAAACGGTGAACTTTTGTACAATAACTCAAATTTATTAAATATAAGATAATTAAATTGCAAAAATGAAAATTAAACCATTTCTATTTTATCAAAGATATTAAAAAAATTAAAAAATTAAATTACAAAAGAAATAACATTAAACTCAATTTTATTAAATATAAAAAAATTATATTGCAAAAAACTAAATTATCAATGAAAACTTCTTATTTATTAAATATACTACAACTAAATTACAAACAAATAAAAAATAAAGAAAACTTCTTATTTATTAAATATATTAAAACTAAATTACAATAAAATAAAAAATAAAAAACAAATTTTTTATTTTATTACATAAATTAAAATTAAATTACAATAAAAACTTAAACAATTTCTATTTTATTAAAGATATTAAAATTAAATTACAATAAAAAAATTAAACAACTATTATTTTATTAAATATATTAAAACTAAATTAAAAAAATTTAAAATAAAAATTTTAAAAAAATCAAATTAAATAAAGCGCTCCCCCAGGGACACGCTTTAGGTCGTTTTCCTCTAAAAACGCGCTGACGTGGACGCATTTTTTGGGGAAATTGCACTTTCCGGTCAATTTTCCTGAAACCTATATTGTCCGGTAAATTTTGATTTTTTTTGGTATTATTGAGATATTTACCCAATATTTTGTGTCTGCTCTAAATATTCCTCTCTACTTTTAACACCCACAGTTCTATTTCTTACACTATGCTATGCTTATGTACTTTTCACATACACACCACACAAACTTGGACTATTTTTTTTTCTTAGTACACGCTTAAGTGAAGCTAATCTTTTGCTATTATATTTATCCGTTGCCACATTGCTTTTGCATTGCTAACTTCTTGCCACCTTGGTATCCATGTTTAGCCGACCTTGAAGTCGGTTTGACATCTAACAGTTTCAACAATGATATCAAGTATATGCCATGGTTTTTCTCCCCAACATAAACCCTTTAATGGTGGCTCTACTCCATGGAAAAATACCAGGCTTGGTTTATTGTTTAGCAGTGAAGCAAGATGATCCCAGTATCAGTAACAACAGTGTGCGTTGCCATTTAATTGATATGTGATAATAATACTACAATAATAAGCTTATAGACATAAAAAGAACATACTATATGATAAATTTGAACTAGACTCAAAGTAAATATGTTGACATTTCAATCCACGTTTCTCCTGATAATTGGTTAATGAATCAAGTTTTGTTTTTACAATCTTCATTTTCTTCCTCGGTTTTAATTCTCATGAAATCAAGGTAAGACTTGCCATTTAGTCTCCGAGCAAAAAATTCCTTGAAGTATTTCTCCAGAGGGACTCGCCGAAAAATTGCAGGGTTACTGGGACCAATAAGGCTAAGTGCAGGGCCTAATTCCGAGTCTAACTTGGAGCTATAAAAAGTTGCTATTGATAGCCTCTCTTTGGTTGAGTTTACAACTGCTCTATGCTCAATGCTACGATATATCCCATTGCTGAAAATCTATAGAGAAACCAGAGAAATAAAATCATGAGAGGAGACCCTTTTATATAGTCAATGGGATTTCAGACTATTCACAACACCAAGTGAAATATACCTCCATGATGTCTCCAATGTTAACTACTAAAGCATTGGGAAGTGGCTTAATGGAAACCCATTTTTCATCTTTTCGGACTTGAAGGCCTTCCGTTTCACTGAGCTGAAAGAGAATCGTCAAAGCATCAGCATCAGAATGAGGACTGAAACCAATGGTCATATCAGGTTCAGGGCATGGTGGATAGTAATTCATTCTCATTGATTGAATCCCATCATTGAAAAGCTCTCTAATTTCTTCGGTACCCATATTTAAGGCCCTAGCCATGTAATCTAAAATCCTCAAAGCTAGATTTTTCACTTCAATAGAATACACTTCCATGGCCTGCCTGCATCAAAAGTGCAAATCAAAATCAAACTATTTCAAAAGTTTCAAATTCCATATTCAAAATAACCATGGGAGATACCTTAACTTAAGGGGGAGCTTTTCAAATAGTTCAATGTTCCTAAGATTGTGTGGCAGTGTGGTGATATAAAACATATCTGACCAATCTAGCTTCTGATCTTCTGAAACTACAAACAATTGACCAAACCCTTCATGGTTATCTGGTTTTTGCCAAAGAAGCTTCTTATCTTCATGAGGTAGTTTGAAGAAATTTTCAATCTCCAACTTGAAATCCTCCAACAATGATATACTAACACTATGGTTCACTACCTATTATTGCCATAAACAAAAGACTTGCTTTTACAGATTTCAAGAGAATACCAACAAGTAATGAGAAAATATGGCGTACCTGGAAGAACCCCCATTCCTTACAAGCAGAGTGCAGTCTTTGAAGTTCAGAGTCAACGAAATCCCCAGCAGCAAGTTTCTGAAGATCGATGATGGGGACAGAAGGAAGGTGATGATTGGGTGAGATGGAGTGAGGTTGCTCTTGAAGAGGGCGGAGATATCTAGGTGGGATTTTGGCGATGGGGTCCTTAGCTAACTCTTGAACACTGGGAACGATGATAGATTTCCCAAAGTTGACAAATTCTGCATCTGTTGGCGACTCCATAAGGGTCAAGTCTTAGGTTAATTAATGCTTTCAGGTTTCAACAAGTGAACCAAAATTAAGTAAGATAGAAGTTTAGTAGTGGTGGAATCTTTTTCTCTTGGAGGCTGCATTTTATATAAATAAATATCTTTAGTTGTGGATAGTGGCAGCTGACAACCAAATTGCATTAAATTCAGAAGTAGCGCTGAAAATGTAAAATGGTACTGCAGTTTTTTCTTTTTTATCAAAAGGTAGCGAATGATTTCTATTATTTATCTTTCGAGATTTATCACTGTTTTCTTCTTAATAATATTGTTCTGTTTAAGAACTACAATATATTACCATTATATTCAATACTTATTGATAAATGATAGTTCATATTAAAATTAATTAAGGTTATGTTTGTATCACTCAAAAATAATTTTTGGGAAATAATTTTTGAAAAAAAAATTATTTCCATACTTTATAATATTTAGATGATTTTTAAAAAAAATTTTGTTTTTCTAAAAAATATATATTTTTTATTTTTTTTAAACAAACACAACCTAAATTATACATTTCTTTACAATCAATTTTATATTACAATAAGATAATTTTTATACTAAATAATATTTTATATAGATTTAATAATAATCAATTTATAATTAAAAATTAATCGATATTCATATTGTATATGAGGGGATAATATCTCATTGGAATTGAATAAGATAAATGAATTGATACAAGATTTAAATAAATATTTATATTTATTTTATAAAATATTCATATTTTATGTTATAAAGCACTGACTACTAAATATTTATAAATTATAAATTGCTTTTAATGTTAAAATTTATTATTAAAATAAAATCGTAATATTAATTTTTTTAGAACAATAAATAATATTAATTATATTAATAATTTAATATATCACTAAATATAAATATGTATGTTTAATAGTATTGAAAATTACAATATTTGATGTTAATATTTTAATATTTTAAAAATTAAAATTTTATTACTAATTTAATAATATTTGACTTTGTTCATGTTTATTTTTATATAAAAATAAAGTTACTCAAATGAAACTGTTTTCTCCAAAAGAGAAGTAATTTTCCAAAAAAAAAAAAAATAGAGTTATTTTCCAATGATTAGTAAGTTATTTTTCGTTGACAAAGTTAGTTTCATGAAACAAATGAAGGAAATTGTACAAATAGTTTTCGTAATTTATTTTTCATTTACCAAGCTATTTTCCATAAAAACACACAGAAAAATATAGAAAACTTATTCTATAAGTCATTTTTTGTGAAAATATCTCCATGCAATCATTCTCATGTAAAATACAAAAAACCGTCACTAAACTAATATTAAAATTACACTTTGCTCACCCAACTTGCAAAAGTCATGTAATAGTCACTGACAATGTAACACCCTCGCTCATCCCGACTTATGGTACAAGTGAGAGATGTTATAGGAGTACATGCTTAACAAAAAATCTTGAATATCTTCAAAATTTTAAACCTTAAAACATTTTTATTAACTCATAAAATCAAGTTTATAATAATTTGGGGGTTTTAGAAACAAATTAAAATCATTTAAAAGAGGTTCTGATGTGGTTGGAAGTGTCTGGGACCAAATATGAGCTTCTATGGGCTCATAGTCCACAAAACAGTGTAGTGACACTTTCTAAAGGGCTAGGTACCAATACATAACCGAGGCAAGGGCCTTGCTCCCCCTCCCCCGAAAAAAAGTTTTGAATTCAGTCATCTTCTAAATAGAGAAACTATAAATTAATAGTGAAATTACCTCCCACATAAAATGAAAATTTTTAATTTAGTCCTCTTATAGATAAAGAAATTATAAATTAAAATATAGTAAAATTCCACTTTAGCCCCCTTAAAAATGAAAAAAAAAATAGTTTAGTCCCTTAAAAAAAGATGAAATTATAAATTAACATATAATAAACTTATATTTTGACAGATGGAAAAATTATAATTAAATTTCGACCTCTGCTAAAAAAAATTCTAGATTTTCCCATATATAATGTAACACCCCCTACCCGTGTTCATACGGTGGACTGAGCAAAGAGTGCCACATTTAAGAACTATTAGCACTAAACTTGAACATCATTTAATTCACTTCATTTAAACCTAATTAAGCTCATTTGAAGTTATTTGAGTCATTTCCAAGCTATCATTAAAGTTTGGTTGCATTCAAGGCTCATTCGGGGACCTTTTAAAGCAAAACAAACCAAACAAGGTGGTCTTGCATAGTAGTTTTAGTACATCTTCCATTTCTATTGATATAAGTTCCCTAAAGTTGTTCATCAAGGCATTTTTTCTGACTTATATTTATACAATATCTAACAATCTCTGATCATATGCTCCTTCGAACCACACTTAAAACATTCCTCGATGGTTGACCAGTACCCACCCATATAAAACTTTCCACAATTTTTGCAAGATGGAATAGGTCTCTTTCTTGTACCCCCTAATAGTAGTGATCTACCACAATTCATTGAGGCAAATTAGAGTCTTTTCGGCACTTAACGAGCTTGTTTTCTAGCCGTTTCAGTTTAGTTTGTTACGTTTTCCATTTTTAGTAGCTTATGTTTAATTTTAGTAAAATAAGATTTTTTACACATATTTTGGCTAAGGAATGACCTAACGGGGAAATACGAGCCTAGGGGAGGTTTAACAAGTTGATTTTGTGTGCATGACACTATTTTCAGGCTAAGAATGTGAAGGACGACGGTAGCATTGCGACACCGGCATGTGGTGTTGCAACGCTGTAGTTCAAAGCCAAGGAAGTCACCCACGAAGTACAGTATCGCGACACCAGTCCTGTGGTGTCCCAACACCGGAGCGACGGAATGCAATTTTAAGTTAGGGGTGTTTTTGCCTACACAACACATCTTATTCAACTTTAGGTCTTCTAATTGACCTAGTTAGGTCAGAACATTTGGCTATAAATACTGATTTTAGCCTAAGTTTAGAAGGCTTGGCCGAGAGAGCTGTTTTAGATTAGATTTTTAGGAGTTTATTTTCAATATTATCTTATTTCAATTTAGTTTTTTAACTCAAAAACACAATTGTTTCCTTTATTCTGACTTGGATTTGATTTGGATCCAAGCTCTCATTTATTTAGGTTTTCAATTGCAAATTATCTTCGCAAATGTTAAAGGAATTTTGACTTTTGTGCACAAATTGATATCAAAACAGATCAATTTATTTATTCCCTTTTTCTATTTAATTATCTGTTTTGCATGTTTAATATGAAATTAGGGAAAATTGCATTTAGATCCATGAAATTAGGGACATTAGGGAATATTTCCTTAAGGAGATTAACGATCGAATGTGGGAATAATTAATGGAAAAATTAGGGTTTGTTTTCGAATTAGTTGGTTTAAATTATGTCTAATTAAACCTTAAGATTGGCAACCTTAGGAAGTAATTTAGGATAAACGAGGCCAAAAGATAAGTTTACCGAGTAAATGATAATTTATCCTGGTCAAGAAAGTAAGTTTGAAAGATAAGTGAGTATTGGTCGATTAATTAATTAGTTAGAGGCCGAAAGGTAATAACTCGTTAGTTAATAGCTAATTCGGTAAAACTTGAATTCTAATATTAATTAGGAACACTGATGTGAGTTAATCTTCTACTTAATTAAAATTTTATTTTCTTCAAATTAATAGGATAAATAGAAAAAAATAGAATTATAGATATGAGTTTTGTTTTTATTCTATTTAATTTTAAGTTATTAATTTTATTTTAATTTCTTTGATTTCAATGCATGACTCGAAGTGGAACTATCCCAATCAAGCCAAACCTTGAACCAGAAAGGTTTCTGAGACAAACCTGTCAGCAAATGCAAAATAATCCACCTTGGTAACTGGTTTACCTTGGGAAAACCCATTGTTTGACGAACCACCAGCACAACTCCAAAGAGAACCACTGGTGGCTTGACAAGAAAGAACATTGCACGAATATGCATTACCCACTTTAGACGTAATCCGAGGCAATATTGAGAGGCCAGTGAGTAACGCCAATAATTTCAAAATCAAGACAGTTACCATACAAATGATCCAGAACACTTTGCAATTCTGGGGCAATATGATGGAAGACCTTAATTAGTACTTAAAACGGTTCCTTTAGCTATGTGATACTTTTAAGTACAATGGGATCACTAATGAAGCTATTTGTCTTCGATTGTTTCCTTTTTCATTGTGGGACAATGCATATGATTAGCTTGACTCATAAAACCCTAGTTCCATTACTACATGGGCCGAATTAGCGAGAAAGTTTTTACATAAATTCTTTCCCATTAGTAGAACCATCCAGTTAAGACGCAACATCACCAATTTAAAGAAAATTGAGGGCGACAGCTTATATAAAGTGTGAGAACGTTTTTAAGTCACTTCTTAGGAAGTGCCCACACCATGGAATGCAAGAATGGCAACAACTACACATATTTTACAACGGGTTGGGTGGTAGCTTGAGAGTCGAAATAGATGGTGCATTTAGCAGGGCTTTCATGAACAACACCTATGAGTGAGCCTATCAATTAATCAAAGACATGGAGGTGAACTCGTACATGTTGCCCAGTGAGCGATTTTCGTATAACCCAAAGTCGTCAACGGCTAAAGCGGTTAAAGAGGATGACAAATATCAACAAATATTGGAAAAGTTACACTGCTTAGAGACTAATGTCAAGCCCTCCATGAATGGTGCTACTTGAAGCTATGTGTCGTACTCGGATAATCAGTCGGAAGAGGTAAGTTACTTAGGCAATAGGGGAGGAAATCCCTATTCGAACACTTATAACCCCAGTTGGAAAGACCATCATAATATAAAGTGGGGAGGCAATTAATAGGGTGGAAACCCGTGCATCGAATCCTCCGTATTAGCCCCCACATCTACAAAGGTCTCAAGAAATACCCACGGGAAATAACCATGTTGGTTGTGGTCAAAGACTAGATCGAATTGAAGGAGAGATGCAGTTGATGAGGTCTGACATTCAACAAGTAAAATCTTAATGCGCCAAAACCTTTGCTGATGGCGCCGAATTAAAAGAAGAAGTGCACAATATAGTGAGTGTGTTGAATGAAATACGAAGGAAAATGGGTACATGCATTCCAAGTAATACGGAAAACAACCCCCGAAAGGAAGAAAAAGAGCATGTAAATTCTATCACACTTCGCTTGGGTAAAACTGTCACACTACAAATTTGGCGGATCCAAGATAAAGGTGAATCAACATGAAAGTTACCTATTTTGGCGCACTATGGTAGCATAGTTGACCATCTTACAAACTTCTGGCAAACTAAAGTTGGCGCATAAAGTATCCGCCCATAGTAGTATCTAAGGGTTTCATCTAGGGGTATTCTTCAATCGAAGAAAGTGTGCGACAAATGAAGGGTATGCCTTAGAGTTTTGGCTGAGCATGAAGCTCCTACTAAGTATATGAGAAAACTGTAAGGGACTAAAGTGTCTTTAAGACCATGCCATAGCGAGTCACCACCAAGCTGTAATATGTCTAGTTTGCATGAACACTATTCTTGTTGGTTCTTGTAATGAGATTAGTTGAGGGTCAATTGGACTGATTTGACTCTCTTCTTGACTGGCCTACCTTTAAAAATCAACGTCACCAGATTTTCCTCTATTTACCGCAAATTTTTAGTAGGAAAAGAAATAATAATTTCAGTAAATATGACCACTTGTCAAGATCCACTTAATAAGAGAAAAGGGAGATGGTTTTTCTTCTTTCTGTCCTACCCTTTGGTTCTTCTTCTTAGATCTAAACATTATTTTCCTTTTCCTTAACCTGAAAGTCAAGGTTTTTGGGTTAATCGGTGGATGTTTCAACCATCTGTTGTTGCTGCTGGTTTGGGAAGGATGATCGACTTTGGAACTCTGAGCTACAGTAAATGTGAGTTTCAGGTGAGTCTCTATCTTGACTCATGCATGTTAGTATATAATGGTAGATCAAATGTTGATGTCTTCTCAGATAGTTGGTGAGTGTATGTGTGTAAATTATTGTAAAGGTTCTGCATAATTACAAATGGGGTATATGAGTTGTTGCTTGATTAAGATGATGTGTGGTATGTATTCTTCCGAAATCAGGTATGAAAGAATATGCGTTTGCTAGAAGTGTGAACGAATATAGGTAAGTGCATTTTGCGTTAAGTGAGTAACACGACCATTTGTGATGCCTTCGCTAAGGCAGGTACATTGCTAACCAGACTGGCAGATCACAATATGAAAATGTATGTAAGACCATGTGGTAGAGACCCATGGCATCATATGACAATAAGGATACTATTGGTGTAGCCTCCAGTGAGATGTAAACTGGACTGGTAGAATACGACATGAAAATATGTATAAGATCATGTGGGAGCAACCCAAGGCACTCTCTGAGATAGTCGGCTGGGACAGTAAACACTTAATATTCTGTAAAGCCTTTGTGGCACATTGTATAAAACCCTTGAGGTGAGAGTTGGCTAACCCCCTTTGTGGGGAAATCAGGGTAAGTTTAGAGACTTATTCACTAGATAACTCTGTGGTAGAGATCTCAGTAAGTTTGAAAACATCTTTGTTTGGTTAGCCTTGTGATGAAATTGAATATGACTTAAAGGAATTTCCTGAAATAGTTCTCAATAGTGTTTTTGAAGTGTGAATCTGCCATAGTAGTCTACTAGTACAGGTAATTTGGCGTATTCATAATTATGAGTAGTCTAAGAGTTTGCCAGATTTGAATTTGGTTTACACTATGTAAAGAAGTAATCTGAATTATTTGGTATCTACCAAATCTGAGTGTTTCACACTGTGTATAAAAAGGTTATCTAAAGTATAAGTTTTCTGTCAAATCAGAGCGTTCTCATATATGTAACATGGTTGTCTGGGATTCCACGAGATAACTTAAAAGATTTCATCCACTAGAACAAGTTATGATCTGAGTTGATTTAGGACATGATCTGACTGGTAATCTGATAGTTGTTAATTCAATATGAGAATATGCCAAATGTAGGATCTATATGAAGTTAATCTTAAAATATCAGTTAGTATACCCCATCCTGGGGAAGGTATTCAACATCCAACTGAGTGAGAATCCGTCGAAGGTAGGTTCTGTATAGATATCCTTTTGAGAAGTGTATTCATTTTCCAAAAAGGAATGAGACCTGTATTGAGTGGTGAAGTCTGGAATCTGCTCAAGGACTGAACTGTGTGTAGGATGGTTAAGTATTGAAGTTGGCATATATGTATACACTCAATATTAAGAAAGTATCTGCCAAAGATAGAGAGGAAATCCAAAGTCTTCAATATGAAGAATTCAACAAGAAATGCTTCAAAGTAAATTGGGTTAAAACTCACTAAGTTTGTATGAATTTATAAATATTTGTTTATGTTGTAAGTTCATTTTAAAAGTGAATACGCTAGAAGGGGCCAAGCCAAGATTGTGCCAGGGTTGCAGTTAGAGTCGCTATATTATGCATACAAAGGGCATTATAGGAGTACGACGCTTAGTATACTACACCATGAAGAGTATATTTTTAACAAAGTTTTAGTTGTAATGTCATATGCTATTTTGAAAGTCTAATGTAATTTTTAGACATTTTCTATTATAAATCTTGGGTTTAAAAATAGTAGAAAAAGAAATAAAAGTATGTTTAGATATTTTGTGCAATTGTAAAAGTTTTGCTAAGTGTTTGTTTGTCATAACATTTGATATTTGAATTCGGTGATTCGGGTCGGGTAAAGGGTGTAACAACCCGATTTAGGGGCTAGTCAGAATAATGGTTTTGGAACCACTAATCTGAGGTTGGAGAAAATTATTTTCATGTTATTTTATGAGTTAGATCATGATTATATAAGTGCATGAAAATTTTGGTGCTTTAATTTTAGCGATTTCATGCTTAATCGCGAAAAAGGACTAAATCACAAAAAGTGCAAAAGTTCTATTTTATAAGCTAAAGGTGTCTAATCGCCATAGAATATTAATTGGAGGTCTTTAAAGGGAAATTAGCCCCTTAAATCATGGTTGGCCGGCCATAGCGGACAAGGGAGTCAAAATTGGTCAAAGTTGGTAAAGGTTTGGTGACTAAGTTGATTGTTTTATATTAAAATAAAGAAAGAAAAATATCATCTTTTCTCCTTCATTCTTCCACCAAAAATTAGCAGCAAATAGGGGTTTGAAAGCTTCAAAAATTTCAGCACACTCTTCTCCTTACAAGTAAGTGTTCTAGTGATCCTTTCTTGATAAAAATTGTACTTTTGGAACCCCTAAAACTTAAGCTTTCTAAAGAGGGGACTATTTTGTAAGATGGTGAAGAGTTTAGAGTTTTGCAATGAGAGCTGAGTTTTGCAATGAGAGCTTTTAAGTAGTTTACTGTATTTTTTTATGGAAGAAAATGAGTTTTAGTTGTTAGATGAACAACTTTTGTAAAAGGTGTTACCATGAAAACACCTAAAATGACCTTTTTGTAAAGGTTGTAAAATATGTAGTAAATGTGTGAAATGTTGAGTTTTGATGGTAGCCATAAGAGAAATAAATGTTCACCTATGCTAGATAAAGGTAGAAATTTGATTAGAATTGATTTTTGAGCCTAGGGGTAAAATGGTCATTTTGCAAAAGTCTAAGGGCAAAATAGTAATTTTGCCAAAATATTATTTTTGAAATGCAATTATTAATGTGATAATGAAATGAGCTAATTTGCTATTATAGATCAAGAAGAACCAAGAATTTACCTCGACCGAGGAAAGAACAAAGTATCGGACTAGATCGACAATCTAGCTTATTTTGAAATCGAGGTAAGTTTGTTTGTGATAAATTCAACATTTTATGCTAGTATGTTTGAGAATGTTTGATATTATAATGATACATGACATTATATGGAATTGAGCATTGGTGTTGAATGAGAAAGATGATAAAAGTTGAGATGTTGAAGTCCCGGTTGGACTATAATAAATGTGAGAATACTACCATCGAGACATGAGATGGATAAGGTCCCGTGTAAGACCATGTCGGGGACATGGCCTCGGCACCAAATTGAGATTCCGTATAAGACCATATCTGGGATATGGCTTCGGTATTGAATATGAGAATCGTATAAAACCATATCCGGGATATGGCATCGATACTTGAAGTGAGATTCCGTATAAGACCATATCCAGGATATGGCATCGGCACTCAGAGGTGACCCCATATAAGACCACATTTGGGATGTGGCATTGGCTTTGTGTTTATGTTAATGACGAGGAATATGCGTCTTGAGTATCCCTAGTGAATTAGTGGGATAAATGAATAAGCTTCGAAATAGAAATGAGATTTGTACTAAAGTCATGTGATTGAGTGGATACAGGTACCCGTGAATAATTCACGAGGAATGATTAAGATATGTGGCATGGTATATGCTAGATAAGAACAAGTACGAGTAAGTTATGGAAAAGTGCTTATGACTTTGTGTGGTTATCTAATGCCATGAATTGATGTCATTATGAACTTATTGTTGCTATTTATTTTCATGCAAACTTACTAAGCTTTATGCTTACCCCTCTCATTTTCCTTTATCCTTGTAGTATTGCCAAGATAATTCGAGAATCGTGGGACGTTGGAGTTCAGAAATCACACTATCGACTTCTCTTTGGTATATCAAGTTAGACTTATTTTGAGTATGGCATGTATAGGACTTGGGTTTTTTGTTATGTCATTTTGATAGCCAAAGTGTTGGCTATTTATGTTATCAAAGTCATTTTGTAAATGGTCATTTGAATTTGGCCAATACACGACAAGTTTGTGGATGTTTTGAATTGAGTTTTTGAAAGTGTCTTAGGGTCATAAGTTATGTTGAAATGAATTGGTATAAGTATGGTTTCTATGTAGGGCGGCATTTGGCTTGGAATATAGCCTTTTTAACGTCCACACTGGTAGATACACGGGCATGTGTCTAAGCCGTGTGTGACACACGGTCAGCCCCATAGGCGTGTTCATCGGCCGTGTGTCCTCTTGCATGGTAGGTTTGCAAGTCAGTATGCTCAGTAATAAACACACGGGAAGAGACACGATCGTGTGTCTCAGCCGTGTGGGAGGCACGGCCATAGACATGGGTGTGTGCCCAGGCCGTGTGAAGTCTGCACCTAAATTTTAGAATTTAATTCGACACACGGTCTAAGGACACGGGCGTGTGCCTTGGCCGTGTGACCTTAGTGAGGTGATGACGTCATAAACAGAATGCCATGGTTTTTGCACACGAGCTAAGACACGAGCGTGTCGAGGCCGTGTGAGGGACACGGGTAAAACACACGGGCGTTTGAATTACCACACGGGCGTGTCCCACTCTTCACACGGGCGTGTGGTCCCTGTTTAGGCAAAAATTTTCTAAGAGTGTAAAAGTTTTCGGTTTAATTCTGGAACCTTCAGAATGTATGTTTAAGGCCTCGTAGCCCTTAATAAGGATGTTATGAATATGAATGAGAAGCTTTAAGTTAGAATGAAATTTTATAGCCCAAAAGTTGTATGTTCAAGTGAGATAAGTCTAGTAATGCCTCGTACCCGGTTCTGGTGTTGAATACGGGTAAGGGGTATTACATTTAGTGGTATTACATCTACGGTTTAGTCTGTTCTCGGACTAACGTAGCGTAAGTATGAGTCTAGCTATACATGCCATGCGTAAGAGTATTTGTGTGATAATAGTGTGATGACTCCTGACGGTTTGAATTGTATTTTTATATAGTAATGGATCCCGATCAGACTGCAGCTGATTATGCTACGAGTATTGCGCTGGCTCCTGCGCAAGGGACAGTGCCAGTAGAGAGTAGACCCGAGACTTTGGGTTAGGGAGAACAGGCTCTGGAAGCCTTTCTCCATATGAATAGCAACTGGTATACAGAGTATATTCGAGCAAATCCTAATGCTCAACCCCCTCCAGCCCAACCTATTCCTCAGCCCGCTCCTGTAGCCCCTCAGGTAGTAGAGGTAGTAAGGAGAGAAAGGCCTCCGGTCGACAAGATCCAGAAGCAAAGACCCGACGAATTTCGGGCTAGTAAGGATGATCGTCCGAAGAGGGCAGAATTCTGGCTTGAGAATACCATCAGGGTATTCGATGAGTTGTCATGCACGCCTGAAGAATGCATGAAGTGTGTAGTATCTCTCTTGAGAGATTCGGCCTATCAGTGGTGGAATACCTTTGTGTCGGTGGTACCAAGGGAGAGTATTAACTGGGAATTCTTCTAAGAGGAATTCCGGAAGAAGTATATTAGTCAGAGATTCATCAACTAGAAAAGAAACGAGTTCTTGGAATTAAAACAAGGCCGAATGACGGTGACTGAATATGAGCGTGAGTTTGTAAGGCTCAGCAAATACGCTCGAGAGTGCATATCGACAGAGGCTATCATGTACAAAAGGTTCGAGGACGGGTTAAATGAGGATATCCGTCTATATATCAGAGTTCTCGAACTAAAAGAATTTGTGGTATTGGTAGATAGAGCCTGTAAAGCTGAAGAGTTGGCCAAAGAGAAAAGAAGAGCTGAGATTGAGTCCCGTGACTCGAGAAAGAGACAACTGAGTAAGTCCTACCAATCCTCATCTAAGAAATCAAGGGATTTTGCTACTCGATCAGCCACTTCGGCCGGGTTTTCAAATCGAAGTAAGGGCAAACAATTCTCAGGGTCTAAGGCTCAGTCTACTTCGGTTGCTAGTGTTGGCAATGCCCGACCGAGTAGACCGGAAAGCCCGCAGTGTGGCAGACGTCATTCTGGTGAGTGCCGAGCAAACGAGAAGGCTTGTTTCAAGTGTGGGTCTCTAGACCACTTTATCAGAGACTGCCTTGAGGAGGGTGAGAAAGAGAAACCTCAGAATGCAAGACCGGGAAATACTGCTAGAGGAAGACCACAGAGAAACCCGAGAAATGAGATGAGTGGCAAGAATTCATCTAGAGAACAGGCTGCGGGAGTTGAGGGTAGAGCACCGGTGAGAACATATGCCATTCGTGCTCGCGAAGAGGCGTCCTCCCCTGACGTAATCACGGGTGTATTTTCTCTCTATGATAACCATGTTGTAGCTTTAATTGATCCAGGGTCTACCCACTTGTACATTTGCATGAAATTAGTCTCTAGCATGAGAATGCCTATAGAGTCTACTAAATTTGTGATAAGAGTGTCGAATCCCCTAGGCAAATGTGTATTGGTTGATAGAATATACAAAGGTTGCCCTTTGATGATTAGGGGCCATTATTTTCCTGTAAATCTCATGTTATTACCGTTTGATGAGTTCGATGTCATCCTTGGGATGGATTGGTTAGTTACTCATGATGTGATTGTAAATTGTGGAAAGAAGTTTATTGAGTTAAAATGTGAAAGTGGGGATCTTATTCGTGTTGAATCAGATAAGCAAGACAGATCACCAGTAGTGATATCATCCTTGTTGTCTCAGAAGTATTTAAGAAAGGGGTACGAAGCTTACCTTGCTTTTGTAATGAATGCTAAAAAGACTGAGTTTAAAATTGAGTCGGTACCCATAGTGTGCGAATATCCGGATGTTTTCCCGGAGGAATTGCCAGGGTTATCTCCGGTTAGGGAGATTAAATTTGAGATTGAGTTAGCTCCGAGTACCGCCCCCATTTCTATTGCTCCATATAGAATGGCTCCAACCGAGCTAAAAGAATTGAAAGCACAGTTGCAAGAACTAACGGATAAAGGCTTTGCAAGATCGAGTTTTTCTCCGTGGGGTCATCCCGTATTATTTGTGAAAAAGAAAGATGGTTCTATGAGGTTATACATAGATTATCGACAACTTAATAAGGTAACTGTGAAGAACAAGTACCCGTTGCAAAGAATCAATGATTTGTTTGATCAATTGAAGGGAGCCACAGTGTTTTCCAAAATAGACTTAAGGTCTAGGTACTATCAGTTGAGAGTCAAGGACTCGGATGTGCCAAAAACTGCATTTCAGACGAGGTATGGTCACTACAAATTTTTTGTTATGCCTTTTGGTTTAACAAATGCCCCAGCCATTTTAATGGACTTGATGAATCGCATTTTTCGGCCATATTTGGATAAATTTGTCGTGGTCTTCATTGATGATATACTGATCTACTCTCGAGATGAAAATGAACATGCCCAGCATTTGAGAAAGGTTCTGCAAATTTTGAGGGATAAACAATTGTATACCAAGTTAAGTAAAAGTGAATTTTGGCTTAAGGAAGTTGGATTTTTGGGGCACATTGTCTCGGGAGATGGAATTAGAGTCGACCCGCGTAAGATTTTGGCAATTATTGAATGGAAATCGCCAAGGAGCGTAACTTAAGTGAGGAGTTTTCTAGGCCTAGCCGGCTATTATAGGCGTTTTGTCAAGGGGTTTTCCATGATAGCTACTCCGATGACGAGACTATTGCAAAAAGATGTGAAGTTTGATTGGACAGAAAAGTGCCAATAGAGTTTTGAGAAACTAAAGGCGTTGTTGACTGAGGCTCCTGTTTGAGTGCAACCTGAGCCAGGAAGAGAATTTGTGGTCTACAGTGATGCATCCATGAATGGATTAGGTTGTGTACTTATGCAAGAGGGCAAGGTGATTGCATATGCCTCTAGACAATTAAAGTCGCACGAGAAGAATTACCCGACCCATGATTTCGAGTTGGCCGCCATTGTATTTGCACTAAAGATATGAAGACACCATTTGTATGGTGAGAAATGTTGGGTGTTCACTGATCATAAGAGCCTAAAGTACATGATGACTCAAAAAGAGTTGAACTTTAGGCAACTGAGATGGTTAGAGTTGATAAAAGATTACAAGTTGGTAATTGACTACCATTTGGGAAAGGCGAACGTGGTCGACGATGCCTTGAGTAGGAAATCATTGTTTGCGCTTAGAGCCATGAACACACGGATGGCTTTATCAGATGATGGTTCTATTCTAGCTGAGTTGAGGGCTAGACCATTATTTCTTCAAGAGATTTGTGAAGCTCAGAAAGGTGACAGCGATTTACAAGCCAAAAGAGTTCTATGTGAGTCAAATGTCGAGTCAGACTTTTGGATAAGTCTTGATGGATCTCTGATGTTCCAAGATAGGGTCTGTGTACCCAGAGATGATGAACTTATACGAAAGATTCTGCATGAAGCACATATAGGATGTTTGTCTGTACATCCAGCCAGCACGAAGATGTATAATGATTTAAGGAAATGGTATTGGTGGCCATGTATGAAGAAAGATATTTTTGAGTTCATTTCCAGATGCTTAATTTGTCAACAAGTGAAGGCTGAACATCAAGTACCTTCGGGTCTACTTCAGCCTATTATGGTTCCCGAGTGGAAATGGGACCGTATTACTATGGACTTCGTGATGGGTTTACCATTGACGCTGAAAAAGAAAGATGTTGTATGGGTTGTAGTCGATAGACTTACGAAGTCAGCCCATTTCATACTAGTACGAGTCGATTATTCTCTTGATAAGTTGGCGAATTTGTATGTGTCAGAGATAGTAAGACTTCATGGTGTACCATTGTCGATCATTTCGGATAGAGATCCGAGATTCACGTCACGGTTTTTGAAAAAGTTGCAAGAGGCTTTAGGCACGAAATTGAGTTTTAATACAGCTTTCCATCCACAAACCGACGGGCAGTTGGAGAGAGTGATACATATACTTGAAGACATGCTTCGATGTTGTGTTTTGGAATTCCAAGATAATTGGGAAAAATACTTACCTTTGGTGGAATTCGCTTACAACAATTGTTTTCAGTCAAGTTTGAAAATGGCAGCTTATGAAGCATTGTATGGACGTAAATGCCGAACGCCCTTGTATAGGACAGAACTCAGAGAGAATCAGATTCACGGGGTTGATTTGGTCATGGAAATCGAAGAGAAAGTAAAGGTGATACGTGAATGTCTGAAAGCAGCCTCAGATAGACAAAAGTCTTATTCGGATTTAAAACGGAAAGAGATTGAGTTCCAAGTAGGTGATAAAGTGTTTCTGAAAGTATCACCATGGAGAAAAGTCCTCAGACTTGGCCGGAAAGGCAAATTGAGTCTGCGTTTTATCGGACCTTATGAAGTTACAGAGAGGATAGGACTGGTAGCTTATCGTTTGGCTTTGCCACCTGAGCTGGAAAAGATTCACGATGTCTTCCACGTGTCCATGTTACACCGATACTGCTCGGACCCTTCACATGTGATTGTACCATCAGAGGTAGAGATTCAACCGGACATGACTTATGGCAAAGAGCCGATTAAAATCTTGGCACGAGAGGTCAAACAGCTGAGAAACAAAAGTATAGCCCTTGTTAAAGTGCTATGGCAGAGACATGGAATAGAAGAGGCTACTTGGGAGCCCGAAGAGACCATGAGAAACCAACATCCCAACCTTTTTACCGGTAATATTTTCGAGGATGAAAATCCTTAAGGGGGAGAATTGTAACAGCCCGATTTACGGGCTAGTCAGAATAGTGGTTTTGGAACCACTAATCTGAGGTCTGAGAAAATTATTTTCATGTTATTTTATGAGTTAGAGCATGATTATATAAGTGCATTAAAATTTTGGTACTTTAATTTTTGCGATTTCATGCTTAATCGCGAAAAAAGACTAAATCGTAAAAAGTGTGAAAGTTCTATTTTATAAGCTAAATGTGTCTAATAGCCATAGAATATTAATTGGAGGTCTTTAAAGGGAAATTACCCCCTTAAATCATGGTTGGCCGACCGTAGGGGACAAGGGAGTCAAAATTGGTTAAAGTTTGTAAAGGTTTGGTGACTAAATTGATTGTTTTATATTAAAATAAAGAAAGAAAAGATATCATCTTTTCTCCCTCATTCTTCCACTAAAAATTAGCAGCAAATAGGGGTTTGAAAGCTTCAAAAATTTTAGCACACTCTTCTCCTTACAAGTAAGTGTTCTAGTGATCTTTTCTTGATAAAAATTGTACTTTTGGAACCCCTAAAGCTTAAGCTTTCTAAAGAGGGGACTATTTTGTAAGATGGTGAAGAGTTTAGAATTTTTCCATGAGAGCTTTTAAGTAGTTTTCTGCATTTTTATGGAAGAAAATGAGTCTTAGTTGTTAGATGAACAACTTTTGTAAAAGGTGTTACCATGAAAACACCTAAAAGGACCTTTTTGTAAAGGTTGTAAAATATGTAGTAAATGTGTGAAATGTTGAGTTTTGATGGTAGCCATAAGAGAAATAAATGTTCACCTAGGCTCGATAAAGGTAGAAATTTGATTAGAATTGATTTTTGAGCCTAGGGGTAAAATGGTCATTTTGCAAAAGTCTAAGGGCAAAATAATGATTTTGCCAAAATATTATTTTTGAAATGCAATTATTAATGTGATAATGAAATGAGCTAATTTGCTATTATAGATCAAGAAGAACCAAGAATTTACCTCGACCGGGGAAAGAACAAAGTATCGGACTAGATCGACGATCTAGCTTATTTTGAAATCGAGGTAAGTTTGTATGCGATAAATTCAAAATTTATGCTAGTATGTTTGAGAATGTTTGATATTATAATGATACATGACATTCTATGGAATTGAGTATTGGTGTTGAATGAGAAGGATGATAAAAGTTTAGATGTTGAAGTCCCAGTTGGACTATAATAAATGTGAGAATACTATCGTCGAGGCATGAGATGGATAACGTCCCGTGTAAGACCATGTTGGGGACATGGCCTCGGCACCGAATTGATATTCCGTATAAGACCATATCTAGGATATGGCTTCGGTATTGAATATGAGAATCGTATAAGACCATATCCAGGATATGGCATCGATACTTGAAGTGAGATTCCGTATAAGACCATGTCCGGGATATGGCATCGGCATTCAGAGGTGACCCCATATAAGACCACATTTGGGATGTGGCATTGGCTTTGTGTTTATGTTAATGACGAGGAATATGCGTCTTGAGTATCCCTAGTGAATTAGTGGGATAAATGGATAAGCTTGGAAATAGAAATGAGATTAGTACTAAAGTCATGTTATTGAGTGGATACAGGTACCCGTGAATAATTCACAAGGAATGATTACGATATGTGGCATGGTATATGCTAGATAAGAACAAGTACGAGTAAGTTATGGCAAAGTGCTTATGACTTTGTGTGGTTATCTAATGCCATGAATTGATGTCATTATGAACTTATTGTTGCTATTTATTTTCATGCAAACTTACTAAGCTTTATGCTTACCCCTCTCATTTTCCTTTATCCTTGTAGTATTGCCAAGATAATTCGAGAATCGTGGGATGTTGGAGTTTGGAAATCACACTATCGACTTCTCTTTGGTATATCAAGTTAGGCTTATTTTGAGTATGGCATGTATAGGACTTGGGTATTTTGTTATGTCATTTTGATAGCCAAAGTGTTGGCTATTTATGTTATCAAAGTCATTTTGTAAATGGTCATTGGAATTGGGCCAATACACGACAAGTTTATTTATATTCAATGATGATGAAATTATGAAGTTTATGCTTGTGTGGATGCTTTGAATTGTGTTTTTGGAAGTGTCTTAGGGTCATGAGTTATGTTGAAATGAATTGGTATAAGTATGGTTGCTATGTATGGTGGCATTTGGCTTGGAATATAGCCTTTTTAATGTCCACACGGGTAGATACACGGGCGTGTGTCTAAGCGGTGTGTGACACACGGTCAGCCCCATGGGCGTGTTGATCGGCCGTGTGTCCTCTTTCATGCTAGGTTTGCAAGTCAGTATGCTCAGTAATAAACACACGGGCAGAGACACGGCAGTGTGTCTCAGCCGTGTGGGAGGCATGGCCATAGACATGGGCGTGTGCCTAGGCCGTGTGAAGTCTGCACCTAAATTTTGGAATTTAATTCGACACACGGTCTAAGGACACGAGGGTGTGGCTTGGCCGTGTGACCTTAGTGAGGTGATGACATCATAAATAGAATGCCATGGTTTTTGTACACGGGCTAAGACACGAGCGTGTCGAGGCCATGTGAGGGACACGGGCAAAACACACGGGCGTGTGAATTACCACACGGGCGTGTCCCACTCTTCACACGGGCGTGTGGTCCCTGTTTAGGCAAAAATTTTCTAAGAGTGTAAAAGTTTCCGGTTTAATTCCAGAACCTTCAGAATGCATGTTTAAGTTCTCGTAGGCCCTTAATAAGGATGTTATGAATATGAATGAGAAGCTTTAAGTTGGAATGAAATTTTATAGCCCAAATGTTATATGTTCAAGTGAGATAAGTCTAGTAATGCCTCGTACCCGGTTCCGGTGTTGAATATAGGTAAGTGGTGTTACAAAAAACCCTTGTAAACCTAAGTACACCCATGCAAATGGAGGATGATATGATCAACAGGGTCGAAAAAACCATTGATGAGCCCGAACTTGAGGAGCAAATGGAGAAAGTAGCCAGAAATTGTGAAACATTCGGAGCTTGCCTCAAAACACATACCATTTCCATCAAGGTTGGAGGACAAACAATGAAGGGATTAAGCGAAATTTGTGAGTTTTGTGAATCTATTTAAATCCCTTAATGTCAATTTGCCATTTTTGAAATTAATCGATAAAATACCGAAATATGCCAAATATTTAAAATAAATTATGTTTAGGCATAAGAAATTAAAGAAGGGTGAGGAAATTAATATTGACGCCTCCAGCAGTGTGATAATTTCCAGAAAAAAAACCCCCAAAATTAAAATAATCGTGTAGTTTTACAATTCCTGTCGAGATAGGGAAAACATTTTAGTAAGGCCCTTTGTGATTTAGGGGACAATATTAATTTCATGGTTCTATCTATGTACCTGAAGCTCAGATTGAGGGAATTAAAAAACACATCAATAACACTGCAATTAGCCAATAGGCCCCTAATACACCCTAAAGGTGTACTTGAGGTTGTATTAGTTAAAGTGAAGAGCTTTATTATACTTGTCGATTTTGTTGTCCTTGATTTCGAAGAGGATCAAGATATTCCTATTCTGTTGGGTAGGCCATTTTTAGAAACACCTAGATCTATCATTGATCTCAAGAAAAATGAATTAATGAAAATCGATGGCAAGATAGAAGTGTTCAAATGTGACCATGATTCCCAAAATGGGGAATTAGAAAAATCAAATTGCGGAGAATTGTTATGTAGTTACTTATATTATCCCTAACAACCTTGATTAAAGGTATGATTGTGGTTTGATGTGTGTAGGAATGAATGGGTCGAGGGAACGAGATAAATGGAAAGACCTCAGATGGAAGGACATATACTGGACGGATCGCAATGAGCGACAATGGAACAAAAATGCAATGAAGGAAATTCATGGGTTGTCGAATGAATTCGGTAGCCACACATAAAATTAATCGTTTAATTTTTAATTCGTGTTGTAAATTAGTGAACATTTATTTTTTTTCATATTTTGGAACTTTATTTAGGTTTAGTAATTTTAATTAGGATAGGATTACGACCTTAAGAAGCCAAAGGGTGGCCACTTGGGATAGTAGTTTCGGGTTGGGAGTAAACTGAAGGGTTAAACACGCCTGGAAATACAACTTTTGGAAAAATAAGAGTCGTGTTGCAACAGAGAATCTTGGTGTTGCAACACAAAACTTCAAATACTTCAGGGGTGCTAAACATAAGGCCGTGTTGTGACACCGCATCCCAATATCATGACATGGACTTCAGAGTTCCTAATTTTAAAATTACATGCCTGTGTCGCGACAACGAACCCCAGTGTCACGACACTATATTATGAATTTAAATTATTTTCAAAAACAAGGTCAATGTCGTGACACCGACGTCAGGTCTGCAACTTTTTGACCCGAACCCTGCACAACCTGTCGGACCCCTTATTTAAACCTATCCCGTTTTAGCTCTAATTACTTCACTAAAAACATTCTAATTAGACACCCAAACTCCCTAGTAGCAGTTGTCACACCCCAAAAACCAGGTTAGTAGAACTGGGTAATTAAATCGTGGGCTCGAGTGAGATATCGGGATTAGTGTTGTAGAAATTAAAATAACATAAAATAAATAAATAATTAGTTAATAATAATTGGGTTAATAAAAATATGTAATGAGGATTAAATTAAAATGGTTTTTAAATTAGAAGTCAAATGTGCAAATAAAAGAGTTTTAATTGGAATTGGAGTTATTAGAACAAAAGAGAAGATAGGAGCAGACTTAGGGATAAATAACCCAAAATTTAAAGTTTGGTTGGCTATATAAGACCACCCACCGTCCTTTTCTTCCTCATTTACACCCATTTCAAAAATTTGTTAGATCTTAAATCAAGAGTTTTCTCTAAAAATTCCCTTCATCCTTTTGATTTTCTTAGCATCCAAATACCTTTTTTTTCTTCAATTTTAAAAGAAATTCATTCTTTCTCCTTCAATTTTCTATTAACACTTAGCTCGATTTAGCTCAAATTGATCCAATTTAATGGAGATCTTCAAATTAAAGGTAAACATTTCGATTTCTAGTGGTTTAAGCATTTAATATGTGATTTGAATTTGTGCTTTTATATATCTAATCAAGAAATAATAGGATTTATGGTTTTAATGCTTGATTTTACATAAAAAATAGCGGATCTCGTAATAGAGTGCTAAACGATGATTTTAAAATGATTTTCAACTAATTTTGACATAATTAAGAGGTTTATAAACATGATTTAACAAGTCTTTAAAGAATTTTCATGAATCAAATGATTTTTCTTCTTGAGATTGAAAAGGAACGTGATTTTGTGAAAAATGTTGATTTGTGAAATTGAATGAAATTAATGGCCTAGATCTGTAATTAAACACTAGTTAAGGGATTAGGAAGCAAGGATTAGAGTTTTAATTGTGTTAAAACAATGTAATTGATAGATTAGAGGTGCGCGAGGTGAGCTCTCCAGTTTGTGAGAGTGGCGAGCTGTTGCTATGATTGTTAGGGAGGTTATTTTGTTGTGAACGATAGTGACCTGTGTGCTTGTGCATTTTATGCGAAGCCTCTGTTCATAGCGAAAGTGCCTCATCAAGTAAGGATAAAGGCAAGTAGAAAGTGGTATAGGCTTAGCAGTAAGCTACGAACCACAGGTGAGTGTTCGTGTTCTTGCATATTGCATCATAAACACGAGTTCACGTGATAAGGAAAGTCAGGTAGGCATGCAAACCCTCTTATTTAATGTGCGAACCCTATTAAAATTTTATGTGAACCTTATCACCTAAAATATGCAAACCGTATCACCTTAATGCATACGAGTTTATAATTCTATGCAAGCCTATAATTCTGTGTGAGACCTAATGAATGTGAGCCTTTCTGTGCGAGCCTTAATGCAGACGAGCCCTATGATATGCAAACACTTACATTGTGCGAACCTTTACAATGTGCGAACCCCATATGTCATGCGAACCTCTATAAATTATGAACCCATATAATGTATGTGAATCCATGTTATTGCAAACTTATGTGTATTGTGAGCTCTACAATATTGCAAGCCCTATTATATTGTGTATAGAAAATGTGTTGAAATTGATATGTTGGCATTGTGAACATCTAAAACTATTGGATATCATTGGCATACCATAGGATTGTAAGTACCCACCCTTTTTACTGTGTGTTAAGGCATTGTAGCCTGGAGATAGCGTTGGAGAGTTAAGGGAATGTTGAGCATAACTCCTTTCAGATAGCGTGGTGTGTTTGGAAAGTGTGAGCAATCATTCTACACTTACATGAAGATAGCGTACAACTCATCAAGTCATTTGGACTGTTTTGGTGATCCGCTTATCCAATGCGTATATAATACGATTATGTTTCACATTCACAAATTGCCAATATATCACCATGTTGTGAATAAAAATCGTATTATATGTGTAACACCCCTAACCCGTAACCGTCGCCGGACTAGGGTTAAGAGGCATTACCGAATCATCGGAACAATTACATTCACTTCACGACACAAAGTCAATCATCAATCAAACACATTCAAGTACAACCGAATAGTCTCTTATTGAGGTCTATAAGACCTTAAACACGCTTTATAAATAGGCCGGGACTGAACCGATCACTTATGAAAGTTTTCAAATTTTCAAACATTCTTCAATACTGTTGAGGTCACACGCCCGTGCAATCAGGCCGTATGCCTCACACGACTACCAGACATACCCATGTGTCCATGCCGTGTCAAAACAGAGCATGCATACTGACTTATCCCCACGGCCACTAGACACGGCCGTGTACCATGGCCGTGTGTTACTAGGCTAGCTACTGACTTGATCACACGGCCACCATGCACGCCCGTGGGCCTCGACCGTGTACCCTGTCCAACACAACTAGAATTGATCCTTAAACTACACGGCAGAGACACACGCCTGTGTCTCTTAGCCATGCATGCAAAATAGGTCATTTGCAAGGCCAATTTGCCACCCATACAAGGGTCAACCTACAAGCACAATTAAGCATATTTTCTCACACAATTTTACAACCAAATACACATTAAATGAACACATACCATCTTGTCCAATCTCCTTTCTAATCATGCCAATATATAAGCCAAATTCACAACTATACACATGTATTTCCAAGCATGATTCATCAACAACATCACTAGGTTACAAGAGCATCAATCCATCAATAAGCTTACCATTTATAGGACACTTTCATTGCCATTAAAACATACCAAAACATACTTCACAAACCACATTTACATATGCATAATTCCAACATATATCTAGCCACATCACATGGCTATTTACACATCTCAAATGTATTTCAAAACAACTAGCCTATACATGCCATATTCAAATATACACATCTTAAAAAGTACCAAAATAGATTGCCGATAGTGTGATAGAGATGCTGACGATCCTCGAATCTGAGCTAGCTCTACTGACACTGTAAAACAGAGAAACAATCACACAGTAAGCTTTCAAAAGCTTAGTAAGTTCGTAACATAATACATTATACCAAAACCAACCATCACATAGATTATTACACAATCATATATATCATACTATCCAAAACTAATATGTTCAATCAACTTTCCATAGTTCATTCATAGTCTCATCCACCACATAGGTTCCGAACGTACCTTAGCCAACACTTAGTTGTCAGTTACATTTGCTACTCAATACTCACTATTTCATTTCGATCAATCTTTGTCTCTTCTTCGATTCAATCGCACACTTAGTGCCTAAATAATTGGACGAAGCTTAATTAGCATCGCACACGTAGTGCATCCATATCAAACCTATCTAAAATCGGTATCGCACACACAGTGCCAACCACAAAGCCGAAGCTTATCTTATTTCACACACACAGTGCCAATCATCTCAGTCACATTTCCGAATACGCACACTTAGTGCCACATAAATCGAGTCCTCACATAACATTCACATTTCAATATTATCATACCATTCATTTCATAACATTAAACATAACTAAATACACGTATTATGTCCGAACTTACCTCGGACGTCGTAATACTGAAACGGTCGATTAATCGAGCACTTTGTCTTTACCTCAATATCGATTCGAACCTCTCCTTTCTTGGTCTATACACATTCAAATTTAATCCATTCAATCATCAATTTATTTAATTCAGTCCACATACACTTATTTAGGGCATTTTACAAAATAGCCCTCACATTTTCACATTTCGACACTTTAGTCCCTAATTCATCAAATCACCAAATACACACAATTTGCTTGTACCCATGTTTAGCCGAATGCACACTATGCTCATATCAATCCATACATTTCATTTATTTCACATTTTAGTCCTTCAATTTACATTTTTCTCAATTTAACCTAAATTTCTCAATTTCATCAAAAATCGAAATACAAACTATATTAACCCAACACCAAGTTTTCATATTTCACTATCAACTAACACATAGCTCAAGCATTCATCAATGGCTCATCACAAAAACATCATCAATTCACAAAATTGATACATGGGTTTTGTAGAGTACAAAGTAACGATTTTAGAAACGTAGATTGAATCCAAAAGCTAGCCGAAACCTAGCTTCTTTTTCTTTTCTTCTTCTTTAGTCTATTCGGTCAAAAGATGAATGAATAATGCCCACTTTCATATTTTGTTTTTATTATAAAACAATTTAATACATAAATTACTATAATAACCTTGCTAATTTAATTAGAAAATCATGTCACCTAAGCCCTTAACCGTCCATGCTATAAACAAATGGCCAAATTTCCTTTTAAGGCCTTCCTATTAAAAGAAGATGGCAATTTAGCAATTAAACAATCAGCACTCAGCTTTCAGATTTTAAGTGATTAAGTCATTTCTCTTAATTCGACACACAGTCGATAAAATTACCACACAGAATTTTCACACAGGCTGTATCACATATAATCAACACCAAAAATAATATTAAAATATTATTATGACCTCGTATTTGTGGTCTCGAAACCACTGTTCTGACTAGGGTCTTAATCAGACTGTTACAACTCTCCCCCCTTAGGGATTTTCGTCCCCGAAAATCTTACCGGTGAATAGACGTGGATATTGCTCTCTCATAACATTCTCAGGCTCCCACGTAGCCTCTTCAATTCCGTGCTTGTGCCACAATACTTTCACTAAAGAGATTATCTTATTTCTCAACTCTTTTGTCTCTCATGCCAAAATTCGAATCGGTTCTTCACTATACGACAAATCTGTCTGAATCTCAACCTCAGTAGGAGCAATCACATGAGACGGATCAGATCGGTACTATCGAAGCATTGACACATGAAACACATTATGAATTTTCTCTAATTCAGGTGGCAATAGCAATCTATAAGCAACTGGCCCAACTCATTCAATGATCTCATACGGTCCTATGAACCTCGGACTCAACTTGCCCTTTTGGCCAAATCGAAGTATTTTTTTCCACGGAGACACTTTAGAAACACTTTGTCACCAATCTCAAATTCGATATCCTTCCGTTTCAAGTCTGCATAAGACTTCTGACGATCTGAGGCCGCTTTCAAATTTTCACGAATCACTTTTACTTTCTGCTCAGTCTCTTTTATTAAATCATCCCCGTGAATCTTATTCTCACTCAGCTCAGTCCAATACAATGGAGTTCGGCATTTTCGACCGTAAAGAGCCTCATATGGGGCCATTTTAATGCTAGATTGAAAACTTTTGTTGTATGCAAACTCAATCAACGGCAAATGCTTTTCCCACGAACTTTCAAATTCAAGTATACAGCATCTCAACATATCTTCGAGAATATGAATGATTCGCTCAGACTGACCATCTGTTTGCGGATGAAATGCGGTACTGAAATACAATTTTGTGCCTAAAGCCTCTTGCAATTTCTTCCAAAATCGTGAGGTAAATCTCGAATCTCTATCAGATACTATAGATAGTGGCACTCCGTACAACTTTACAATCTCAGCAATGTACAATTCAGCCAATCTATCGAGTGAATAATTTGTTCTCACTGGAACGAAATGAGCCGATTTTGTCAATCTTTCAACTATCACCCAGATTGCATCATTCTTTCCCGGAGATAAAGGCAATCCCGACACAAAGTCCATCGTAATTCTCTCACATTTCCACTCAGGAATCATGATCGGCTGTAACAAACCAGACGAGACCTGATGTTCAGCTTTAACTTGCTGACAAATTAAACATTTTGACACAAAGTCAGAGATGTCTCGTTTCATACCATGCCACCAATAAAACTGTTTCAAGTCATTATTCATTTTTGTACTCCCCGGATGAACAGTTAATCAACTACTGTGAGCTTCATTAAAAATCATCTGAATCAACTCTGAATTTTTCGAAACACAAATTCGATCTCTAAATCTCAAAAATCATCACTATCCACTCGAAATTCTGATTCTGAATTCAAATCACATTGAGCTAGTTTTGCTATTATCTCATCATCAATTTTCTGGGCATCACGAATCTGATGTACAAACATCGGCTTCACTTTCAATTCGGCCAAAACCACACTATCATCACATAGATCTATCTGAGCATTCATTGCTAGCAAAGCACATATAGACTTTCGGCTCAAAGCGTCAGCAACAACGTTAGCTTTGCCCGGATGAAAATCAATCACAAGTTCGTAATCTTTCAACAATTCTAACCATCTTCTTTGCCACAAATTCAATTCTTTCTGAGTCATCAAGTACTTCAAAATCTTGTGATCGGTATAAACATGACATTTCTCACCAAATAAGTAGTGATGCGGCTTTAACTACCTCGAAGCATAAGCAATAACTTTTCCTTCTTGCATCAGCACACAACCCAAACCATTCAACGATGCATCACTGCATACTATGAATTCTTTGCTCGATTCAGGTTGAACTAACACTGGTGCTTCTGTCAACAACGTTTTCAACCGCTCAAAACTCTGATGGCACTTTTCTGACCACTCGAATTTAACATCTTTCTGTAGCAACTTCGTCAACGGAGTTGCAATCATTGAAAAACCTTTCACAAACCGTCTATAATATCCCGCTAGTCCCAGAAAACTACGGACTTCAGATATATTTCTCGGAGGCTTCCATTCTAATATAGCAGAGATTTTACTCGGATCAACTCGTATTCCCGCAGCTGACACAATATGCCCCAGAAAACCAACCTCACGCAACCAAAATTCACATTTGCTAAACTTAGCATACAACTATTTCTCACGCAGAGTTTGTAGCACAATTCTCAAATGCTCGGTATGCTGCGTCTCATCACATGAGTAGATCAAAATATCATTAATGAACACCACAACAAAACGATCCAAATACGGTCTTAATATTCGATTCATCAGATCCATAAGCACTGTAGGAGAATTTGTTAGTCCAAAAGGCATCACTAAGAATTCATAATGTCCGTACCTCGTTCTAAAAGCAGTTTTCGACACATCGGATTCTTTAACTCTCAACTGATAGTAGCCTGATCTCAAATCTATCTTAGAAAACACTGTAGCTCATCTCGGCTGATCAAACAAATCATCGATACGAGGCAACGAATATTTATTCTTTATTGTCACTTTGTTCAATTTTCGATAGTCGATACACATTCTTATAGTGCCGTCTTTCTTTTTCACAAACAATATAGGAGCACCCCAGGGTGAGAAACTCAGTTGTGCAAATCCTCTGTCAGTCAACTCTTGTAACTAAGACTTAAACTCTTTCAATTCTGTTGGTGCCATTCTATATGGAGCTATCAAGATAGGAGTCATTCCCGGAACTAATTCAATACTGAATTCAACTTCTCTGATTGGAGGTAATCCCGACAATTTTTCAGGAAACACATCTGAAAACTCACTAATCACAGGCACAGATTCAACTTTTTTTTCTGACACTTTTGTATCAATCACATATGCTAGATAAGCTTCACAACCCTTTCTCACATAGTTCAGAGCTTTCATTGCAGATACAACAGTTGGTAACCCTTTCAAATCACTGGATTCAATTCGAACTATCTCACCGTTCTGACTTCTCAATTCAGTACTCTTTGTTTTACAATTCACGAAGGGATTATGCAAAGTAAGCCAATCCATACCCAGAATTATATCGAACTCATCAAATGGTAGCAACATCAAGTTAGCCGGAAAGAAAACATTCCAAAAGATTAACGGACAGTTTTTGCACACTTTATTCACCAAGACACACTTGCCTAAGAGGTTCGATACTCTAATCACAAATTCAGTAGACTCAACAGGTAGAGTCTTACTTGATACTAGATTCACACACACATATGAATGAGTAGAACCTGGATCTATCAATGCTATCACATCAGTATCAAACACAGTAAAAGTACCAGTAATGACATCTGGCGATGACGCCTCCTCTCGCGCATGTATAGCATAATCTCGAACAGGTGCTCTCGCCTCGGATCTCACAGCTGTATCAGTAGTCCCTCTCTGGCTTCCACTCATATTTCCGGTATTTCTGGGTGGTCTACCTCTAGCCGTCACATTACTCGATCTCACATTCTGAACATTGTCTTCCTCAACCATCTTTGGACAATCTTGAATGAAGTGATCTCGTGATCCACATTTATAGCAAACTTTATTATTGTACTTGCCCCAGCATTCTCTCACATGTCGTCTTCCACACTGTCTACACTCAGGTTTGTTACTTTTGACATTATCAACACTTGATTCTATTGGAGCTTGAGTTCTCGGACCAACACTTAGTCTTGCGCGGTCTCTATTTGGATGTCCAAACGAAACATTCGGTCGATTGCTTGCATCTTTAAATCTCTTCGTCGAAGGTTGAGAAAACTTACTCATCGATCTTTTTGTTTCATCACGAGCTTCAGAATTAGCTTTCTTCTTTTCTTTATTGAGCTCATCAGCTTTGCAAGCTCTTTCAACTAACACAACAAATTCATTTATGTTAAGTATCCCAACCAACAACTAAATGTCCTCATTCAATCCTTCTATGAAGCGTTTACACATAGTAGCTTCGGTCGAAACACATTCTCGTGCATACTGGCTCAATCTCAAAAATTTTCGCTCGTACTCAGTAACTGACAAACGGCCCTGTTTCAGCTCTAAAAACTCTTTACGTTTATGATCAATGAATCGTTGACTGATATACTTCTTTCTGAACTCAACTTGAAAGAAATCCCAAGTGATTCTCTCTCTCGAAACCACTAAAATCAATGTCTTCCACCAGTTATAAGCCGTATCTCTCAACAAAGAAACTGCACACTTAATACACTCATCAGGGGTCAACGACATCTCATCGAATACCCGAATTGTATTCTCGAGCCAAAACTCAGCTCTCTCGGCATCATCATCAGCTGTGGCCCTAAATTCTTCGGCCCCGTACTTACGAATCTTATCCACAGGAGTTTTATTCAATCTGATCGGATCTACAACTTGTGGCACAACAGGTACTTGTTGGGGTGGAGGTTGTGGAGTAGCCGGATTCGTTTGAACAAATTTCAAAAACCACTCACTCATCATTCGGAAGAAGGCTTGCTTAGCCTTTCCTCCCTCATCACTATCATTCGGCCTAGATGTGGCGGTCTTTGTCCCCTTGAGCGGAGCAGCGCTAAGTTACTTTCAACATCGTCGACAGAATCGCTCGATCGGGATCCATTACTATATAAAAACACATTTTCAACTATCAGGATTCATCACACTATCGCAATTTCATATATGGCATGTATAGCTAGACTCACACACGCTACGTTAGTCCGAGAATCGACTAAACCGTAGCTCTGATACCAATCAAATGTAACACCCCTAACCCGTATCTATCGCTGGATTAGGGTTACGGGCATTACTAAACCAAACCCAAGTCATTGCACTTTATAAAGGCTATTACCTTGATAATTGTATACCAATTTATACCATAAATAAAAACATCAAACCAACTCATTTATCTCAAATATGTCCTATCACATTCGGCTATGTTCATTACATATACATACATATATATTCCTTAATAAGCACATCTCAACAAGATATTACATCTATAATTTAACCATTTATAACACATGGCCGAATATATACATATATCTCAAAGGGAGAATCTAAGCTTCAAACTAAAACAAATCATGGTTGATTATCTACAAATAAGTACACATTAAATTGCTCATTAATATATCACCTTTGATAATCACATACATAAAAATGTGACCTATTCCATTCATATCAAGTCACATTGGCACATTCAAATAATTATACCACAAACATTTTTATCAACTCAATGTCTTATACCATATTCAACCAAACTTAAGAACTCAAAAATTCACATATAACATATTGTTAAATAACTTTCAACTAGGCTTTTCAATAAATATACTAATGTACTCAAATAATAATTCCATACTTAAAACATGATCAAACCAACTCAAACATAAAAGCATAGCCATTTTTGCATGGCATATACATATATATAAATATCATTCGAACACAACTCAAGAAATATTGCCTATACATGCCATATGTTTCAAAAGGGGTACAACTTATAAAAAATACCGAAGGTAGATGATAGTGCGAATGACTTTAACGAAGATCCCCGAGTACGAGCTAGCTTCCAAGATCTATACAATAGTCAAACAAACACACATACGGTAAGCTAATATAGCTTAGTAAGTTTTAAGCAATGTTAAAACTATGCAACTAATCAATAAACAATTAAATTAATCCAACATGATCAATGTAAAATTCATATGTACAAAATGCAATTTAAATCACCATTCATCATCCACCGTATCTAACATATAGCTCAATTATCGAATATTCAAATACCATATGCCTCTCTTTGAAACAAGCTCAAAGTTAAATAATCACATCTCCATTCTAAATTCACATAACAAATATAACTTACCTCACTAATACCTGACTATTAAGCTACCTTGCATCACATACTCATGCATCGTTTCTCATTATTCTCCTTTCAACAGTTTATGTCTCCAAAGTCTCTGTAACTCCGCACACACAGTGCAAATTTCGTAATGTATCGCACACATAGTGCCGTTACTTGAGAAAGAGTACACACAGTACCATTCAACAGTAATGTATCGTACACATAGTGCCATTACTATTTAATCTGCACACATAGTGCCTTTTAGCAGTAATGTATCGCACACATAGTGCCATTACTATTTAATCCGCACACATAGTGCCTTTTAGCAGTAATGTATCGCACACATAGTGCCATTACTATTCATTCATACTCAATTCATCTCATTCAAGTACTAACACATTCGACATTTACTCAATTTACATAGTCCTGTTCATAATATACATATATTTATCAACAACTCAATTACTTCTTCCATTACCATTACATTCGGCAAGTTCAAACCTTTTCATTCCCAAATATACAATTTTTTAATTACCGTCTCTTCTAATTTTCCACTTCCATTTATATACATATCTATTCCTTAATTCAAACACATATATTTAACCAATTCACATATTCAGCAATTTCACATATTTACTCATATGTGCCAACTCATATTCAGATATTATATACACATCCCATTTATTTCATGATGCATTCAACAATTAGGAAATTAAAATGTTTACATTTTATAATCATATGTACAATAGTATACAATTGAATTCAATTCATCCAACTACTTAAAACTTACCTCGGAAATTGTCGAATTAAGGTTTCCCAACTACTCGTTCAGTTTCGTTTTTCACCGATCCAATCCCGTTTCTTTTTGTTCTTGATCTAAATAATTCCCAATTGAGCTCATTCAATTACATTTTTATTCAATTTAATCCAAAAACACATAATTATGCAAATTACCAATTTACCCCTAACATTTACAACTTTTACAATTTAGTCCTTATTGCATAAAACACAAAATACACCAAATTTGAATTCACTCCTTAAGAGCCGAATGTTTATCATGCTTATATAAGTCTATGCAAGCCATTTATTTAGCATTATAATCCCTCAAATATTTAATTTTTGCAATTTAATCCCTAATACTCAATTTAATTAAAATCTCCAATTCAAAACATGTTGATTTCAAACATATACTTAATATTCTACCATCAAACATAACAAAACATAAACACTCATCAATGGGCGAATTATCAACATGCCTCAAACTCAAAAATTTCAACATGGGTTGGATAGTATTCGAAGCAACGAACTCAAAAACATAAAAATTATCAAAAACCGAGCTCAATTACTAACCTTAATTTAACATGCAATGACCGAATGATGAAAAGCTTTGTTTTCTTCTTCTTCCTTTAATTTTCGACAATGAAGAACAAAAATAAAGATGGACATCCACTTATTCTTTTATGTTTTCTTTATTTTAATCATATTATAATATATTATTCATATATTAATATAATATCACTTATAAAATCAAATAATAAAATACATTATGAAAACATCATGCCATCCACTACTATAAGAAATGGGCTATTTGCCCTTTAAGGATTCATCATTAAAAAGCCACCCTCCAATTAGCACTATCACAACTAACCATCAAATTTTCATTTTAGGCAATTACGTACTTTTATAAAATTAAGCATACAAACACTCAAATTTTTATACGAAACTTGCACACATGCTAATTCACACACAATTAACTCAGAAAATAATACTAAAAAAAATTTCTGACTCGGATTCGTGGTCTCGAAACCACCATTCCGATTAGGGTCGTAAACGGCCTGTTACAACTCTCCCCCCTTAAAGGATTTTCGTCCCCGAAAATCTTACCATTGAATAAGTGTGGGTAGCATTGTTTCATTGATTCCTCGGTTTCCCAGGTTGCTTCCTCAATCCCATGCTTATGCCACATTACTTTAACCAACGAGATTTTCTTGTTTCGCAATTCTTTTATTTCACGAGCTAAAATGCGAATCGGTTCTTCCTCATAAGTCAAATCGGGTTGAATTTCAATCTCTGATGGACTGATCCCATGAGAAGGATCAGATCAGTACCGTCGAAGCATCGATACATGAAAGTCATTGTGAATCTTGTCTAGCTCAGATGGTAACATAAGTCTGTACGCAACTGGCCTAATACGCTCAATAACTTCATACGACCCAATGAATCTCGGACTCAAATTTCCTTTACGACCAAATCTAAGTATCTTTTTCCATGGCCAAACTTTCAAAAACACTCGGTCGCCCACTTGAAACTCTATATCCTTTCGCTTCAAGTCTGCATACGACTTCTGACTATCTGATACGGCTTTCAAACTTTCTTGGATTACTTTAAATTTCTCTCGCCGCTTTCTTTGATTAAATCAACCCCGAGTATTTTGCTTTCACCTAACTCGGTCCAAAATAGAGGTGTACGACATTTACGACCGTATAAAGCCTCATAAGGTGCCATTTTAATAGTTGATTGAAAGCTGTTGTTATACGCAAATTCAATCAAAGGTAAGTATCGTTCCCACATACCCTCAATCTCAAGAATGCAACATCTCAACATATCCTCGAGTATCTAAATAACACGTTCGGATTGACGATCCGACTGAGGGTGAAAAGCAGTGCTGAAATGCAATTTGGTACCTAGAGCATCTTGCAGTTTCTTCCAAAACCGCGATGTAAACCTCGGATCTCTATCCGAAACAATAGAAACAGGTACTCCGTGTAATCGTACAATCTGCGATATGTAAAACTCAGCTAACTTTTCAAGTGAGAAATCTGTACGTATCGAAATAAAATGGGCCGATTTCCTCAATCTATCAACAATAACCCAGATTGAATCTTTCTTACTCGATGTCGACGACAAACCCGATACAAAATCCATCGTGCCTCAATCCCATTTCCACTCAGGTATCATAATTGGTTGAAGTAGTCCCGATGGCACCTGATGCTCGGCTTTCACTTGTTGACATACTAAACACTTCGACATATAGTCTGAGATGTCTCGTTTCATACCATGCCGCCAGTAATGATGTTTCAAGTCGTTATACATTTTCGTGCTACCCGCATGAATCAATAATCTACTATTATGAGCTTCACCACAAATCATTCGAATCAATTCAGGATTCTTAGGCACACATATCTGATTCTTGAACCGTAGACATCCTTCAGCATCTATCTAAAAATCTGAATCCACACACAAGCCACAATGACTCCTTTTTGCTTTTAAATCATCATCAACCTCTTGAGCTTCTTGAATCTATTGTACAAACAGTGGCCTCGCTTTCAATTCTGCAATGATCACACTATCATCGGTCATAGCTATATCCGCATTCATCGCGCGTAGAGTAAATAGTGACTTTCGGCTAAGTGCATCGGCAACCACATTAGCCTTTCCCGGGTGATAATTAATCACAAGCTCGTAGTCTTTCAACAGTTCTAAACATCGTCGCTGTCTCAAGTTTAGATTCTTCTGAGTCATTAAATACTTTAGACTCTTATGATCTGAATAGACGTGGCATTTCTCACCGAATAGATAGTGACGCCATATTTTTAAAGCAAAAACTATAGCGGGCAACTCAAGGTCGTGCGTCGAATAATTCCTCTCGTGCGATTTCAACTATCTCGAAGCATAGGCTACAAATTTACCCTCATGCATTAAAACACAACCCAGCCCATTTAAGGATGCATCGCTAAAAATAATGAACTCCTTACACGACTCTGGCTGAACCAGCACTGGAGCTTCCGTTAACAAGGTCTTCAGCTAATCAAAACTCTTCTGACACCTTTTTGACCATTCGAATTTAACGTCTTTCTGTAATAACTTTGTCATCGGGGCTGTTATCATAGAAAACCCTTTCACGAAGCGTCTATAATATCCTGCTAGTCCCAGAAAGCTACAAACCTCAAAAACATTTCGCGAAGGTTTCCAATCAAGTATAACCGAAACTTTACTCGGGTTAACCCGAATACTCGATGCTGAAATAACATGCCCAGAAAGCTAACTTCATTCAACCAAAACTCACATTTGCTGAATTTCGCATACAACTGCTTATCATGCAAAATCTGTAACACCAGCCTCAAATGCTCAGCATGCTCGATTTCGTCTCGTGAATAGATCAGTATGTCATCTATGAACACAACCACAAACCGATCTAGATACGGTCTAAATACCTGATTCATCAGATCCATGAAAATAGCAGGGGCATTAGTGAGTCCAAACGGCATTACCAAAAACTCGTAATGACCGTATCTTGTTTGAAAAGCATCTTTGGTATATCCGAATCCCTAACTCACAACTGATAATACCCTGACCTCAGATCAATTTTTGAGAACACCGAGGCTCCCTTAAGCTGATCAAATAAATCATCGATACGTGGCAACAGATATTTATTCTTTACCGTCACTTTATTATGTTGTCGATAATCGATGCACATTCTCAAAGTTCCATCCTTCTTTTTCACAAATAGGACTGGCGCACCCCAGGGTGGGAAACTCGATCGAGCGAAACCTCTATCTGTCAATTCTTGCAACTGAGCTTTCAACTCTTTTAGTTCGGTCGGTGCCATTCTATACGGAGCTATTGAAATCGAAGTTGTCCCTGGCATTAACTCAATACCAAAATCTCTCTTCCGAATAGGTGGCAATCCCGATAATTCCTCCGGAAACACATCCGAATACTCACAAACAATCGGTACAGATTCAATCTTCTTTTCTGTTACTTTGCTGTCAATCACATACGCAAGATAAGCTTCGCAACCCTTTCTCAAATATTGCCGAGCCAATATCGATGATATCACAGCTGGTAACCCATTCAAATCCGTAGATTTAATTCGAATTATCTCGTTATTCTGACACCTCAAATCAATAGTCTTTCGTCTGTAATTCACTACTTGTAACAACTCGATTTAGGGCCTAGTCAGAATAGTGGTGCGAGGCCATGAGTCCGAGGTGAAATCATGAGTTTTAAGGTTTATGCCATGTTTGCATGCTAGTGTGAAAGTTTCATGAAGCAATTTTGTTAAATTGAAGTTGTTTGGTCCAAAAAGGACTAAATTCCAAGAGTTGCAAAATATGAGTTTCTAGAAGCTTTTAGTATGAAATAGCTTTAGAATATCAATTAGAAGTCCTTAATTAGCAATTTGCCCAAAATATAATTTTTGGACAAAATTGGACATGAGTTAGTATTTATGAAAATTTTAAAGAGAATGGCATTTTGGTCATTTGGTTAATAAATGATTAAAATAGGAAAAAGATGATAAAAATCCATTCATCTTCATCCTCTCATTGCCGAAAATTTGGAGACTCCATAGCTAGGGTTCTTCATTTTTTTTCAAGCTTGCGAGTAAGTTCATCTTAGCCCCGTTTTTAACATTCTTCATATTTTTGAAGTTCTCGTATTATGAACTAGCTATTTTTAGCTATATAATGAGCTAATATGCATGTTCAAAAATTCACCTATGAATGACATGGTTGTTAAATGATGTTTTATGGAAGATTATGAGAGTTTGATGTTAGATAAACATCTTTTCCTTAATGAATTTCATGAAAAATGATAGTATGGACTAATTTGTAATAGTTATAAAAATTGGTCATACATACTAGAAATAATGAGAATTGATGATTTTTATAGTAGAGAAAATGAATTAGCTAAGCATGAAGTTTAAGAAAGTTGAATGAAAATCATTTTACGAGCCTAGGGGCAAAAGTCCAAATATGAGAAAGTTTAGGGGCAAAATAGTAATTTTGCCAAAATATGATTAAAGAGTCAATTTAGTCGATGTGAGTATTAAATGGTCTATTTATGATTGTAGATCAAGAAAAATGAAGCCCGTATCGAAACCGAGGCAAGAACAAAGTCGAGGACTAAATTGCATATCTATATACATTTTGCATATTGAGGTAAGTTTGTGTGATTTCTAAGCTTTATGATTTCTATCACGGAATTGCTTAGTATTATGTACATTATTATCATGGAATGCTTAATGTTCTGCTAAACAAAGAAATCAATGAGATTAAATACGAGCATGTCCCAATTGAAGATGGAATTTCCTAGGATACTCGATCTACTACATGAGATTAGAAAGTCCGTATAAGACCAAGCCAAGGCATGGCATCGGCAATCAAGCAAGTTATCATGTAAGTCCAAGGCAAGCTTGGCATTGAACAAGTTATCATGTAAGTCCAAGGCAAGCTTGGCATTAAACAAGTTGTCATGTAAGTCCAAGGCAAGCTTGGCATTGAAAAGCTATCAAGAGAAAAGAGACCCCATGTAAGTCCAAGCCAAGGCATGGCATTGGTGAAAACAAGAAAGACTTCGTATAAGTCTATGTCAAGACATGGCCTCGAAACCAAGATGAGATATTCCATGTAAGACCGTATCTAGGATATGGCTTTGGCATCAAGTTCATGTGAAGAGATTTAGTATCCTCGGTTATTCGCAGAAATTCATCGGGCAAATGAGTAAAGTTAAAGTGAGATAGTAAGAAAGTTGACTAAGCAAAGTTATTATCAAGTTGAAAATAAGTATTATTCATGTTATGAATGATGAATCAGAAATTATGAATATTATGTTGAAGTATGCTAATCAATGTGATCAAGTGATACAGGTACCTTGTTTACCTCTCAAGTATGAGACTAGTAAGTTTCATGAGATATAAAAAAATCAAGCATGAGTAAGTAAGCTTTATAGCTGAAATTTATGATACCATTGTTGATGTCAAATGGTTTATATTAAGCAAGTATGGTGTTATGAATATTATGCAAACTTACTAAGCTAAATGCTTACATCTTTTATCCTTTCTTTCTATGTAGTCATGCCAAACTAACTTGTGGATCATTGAAGTCGGAGCTCGAAGCACACTATCAATCCTTATTTTGGTATAGCTAAGTTAAAATTATATTAAGTATGGCATGTATAGGAAACGTTTCATTTTGAGTATATGTCGTAGAAAGGGCAAAAGTATGGGCTATCAAGTTTATTATTCTTTTGAAAATGGCTAAGTGATTGGCCAAGATTGACTAAGTATGTATGTTATTAATATCAATGAAGCATGTTGTATTGTTCATAAATGATGTAATACTTGAATTGCTGAATTGAGCTTGAGTTTAGACTTGATTTCAGGGTGGCAATTGGCTTGACAAATAGCCTCTAAGTGCCCACACGGATGGACACACGAGCGTGTGCCTAGGCCGTGTGCACCCTGCACCATTGTATCTTAAGTCAGAATAGACCACGGACCAGTCACACGGGCGTGTGTTTAGACTCTAGGCCGTGTTAAGGTAGTCAGTGTGCACCACGGGTGGTAAGCACGGGCGTGTGCCTTGGCCGTGGGACATTGGCGAGAATCGTTTGGGGTTTCGAGCACGCTTGGGGCCACGGGTGTGTCCAGGCCGTGTGTATTTTGCCAGTATCCACCACGGGTGAAAGACACGGGCATGTTTTAGGGGTACACGGGCGTGTCCCATACAACATGGGCGTGTGACCCCTGCTCTAAAGAAAAGTTTCTTAATATGTCCCGAAATTTTTTAGACAAGTGTTTAAGGCCTCGTAGGCCCATGAAAGGTATGAATAGATTGAGAAAGATAAGTTTTTAATTCGGAACAAAATTTTATAGCCCGTAAGTACATGTTTAAGTGAGTTCAAGCATGGTAATGTCTCGTATCCAGTCTTGGTCTCAGATTCGGGTATGGGGTGTTACATTTAGTGGTATCAGAGCTACGATTTAGTTGGTTCTAAGACTAACGTAGCACAAGCACGAGTCTAGCTATACATGCCATACGTAAGAATGTTTTTATAATGATAGTGTGACGACTCCTGACGACTTAAATCATATTATTATGTTTAGTAAATGGATCCCAATAGATCTGTGGCAGATGACGTGGAAAGTAACGCGCCGGCTCCCACTGAATGGACGGTGCCAAACGAGCATGGGAATAGACCCACTACAGTGAGTCAAGAAGGAGGAGAAGAGGCTAGAGAAGCCTTCCTCCACATGATGAATACATGGTATACGGAGTTCGTTCGTACGAACCCGAATGCGCAACCCCCTCCACCCCCACCTATTCCTCAACCTATCCCAGTAGCCCCTCAAGTAGTAGAGGTGGTAAGAGGAGAGAAGCCTTCGGTTGATAGGATTAGGAAACATGGGGCAGAAGAATTTCGGGCTAGAAAAGATGATGATCCTGAAAAGGTGAGTTCCTGATAGAAAATACTATCGTAGTATTTAATGAGTTGTCATGCACACCTGAGGAATGCATGAAGTGTGTAGTCTCTCTTTTAAGAGATTCTGCTTACCAATAGTGGAACACCCTTGCGTCGGTGGTACCGAGGGAAAGGATCACGTGGGAATTTTTCCCAGAAAAATTTAAGAAAAAGTATGTCAGTCAAAGGTTTGTGGACCAGAAAAGGAAGGAATTCTTAGAACTGAAGCAAGGCAAGATGTCAGTGACTGACTATGAACGTGAGTTTGTACGACTCAGTAAGTTTGCTCGCGAATGCGTGTCCACTGAGGCCATCATGAGTAAAAGATTTGAAGACGGGTTGAATGAGGACATCAATCTGTTTGTTGCTGTCCTAGAACTAAAGGAATTTGTTGTGCTAGTAGAGAGGGCTTGTAAAGCCGAGGAATTAGTAAAAGAGAAAAGAAAGTCTGAAATGGAGTCTCGTGACTCTAGGAAGAGACAGTGGAATAAGTCATTCCAATCTTCATCCAAGAAGTTAAGAGATTTCCCTATCCGATCGGCTACTTCCACTGGGTTTTCAAGGAAAGAAAAGAGTAAGAAATATTCAGGGAATAAAGCACAGACTACTTCAGTTGCAAGTGTTGGGAATACTAGATTTGACAAACCCGAATGCCCACAATGTGGCAAACGTCATTTTGGAGAATGCCGAGCACATGAAAATGCATGCTTTAGATGTGGTTCCCAAGACCACTATATAAAAGATTGTCTAGAGATGATAAAAGAAGAGAGAACTCAGAACCCGAGATCTGGGAGTATGGTCCGAGGAAGACCGCAGAGAAACCCAGGAAGTGGGGCAAGTGGAAGAGGTAACCCTCGATAGCAGGCCGCGAGACCCGAGGGTAGAGCGCCTGCAAGGACTTATGCCATTCGCGCTCGCGAAGAGGCATCTTCTCATGATGTTATTACGGGTACCTTTTCTCTTTTTGATATTAAAGTTATTGCTTTAATAGATCCCGGATCCACACACTCTTATATTTGCATGAAATTAGTGTCCAGTTTGAGTATGCCTATGGATTCTACAGAATTTATGATTAAAGAGTCTAATCCTTTAGGCAAGAGTGTGTTAGTCAATAAAGTATGTAAAGATTGCCCATTAATGGTTAGAGGTCATTGCTTTAAAGCAAATCTTATGTTTCTACCATTCGATGAGTTCGACCTCATTCTTGGTATGGACTGGTTGACTGCCCATGATGTAATAGTTAATTGTGGGAAGAAATACATTGAGATGAAATGCGAGAATGGGGATACTCTTCATGTAGAATCAGATGAGCTAAGTAAATTACCGGTAATGATTTCTAATATGACGGCACAGAGATACATAAGAAATGGGTATGAAGCATATTTGGCCTTTGTGATGAATGATAACGAAACAGAGTTAAAGATTGAGACAGTACCAATAGTATGTGAGTACGTGGATGTTTTTCCTGAAGAATTACCAGGACTACCACCGCTTAGAGAGGTTGAGTTCACATTGAGCTAGCTCCGTGCATCGCATCGATATCTATTACTCCTTACGTAATGGCTCCAACGGAGTTGAGAGAGTTGAAGTCACAGTTGCAAGAGTTGAGAGATAAAGGTTTTGCGAGATCAAGTTATTCTCCATGGGGTGCTCCGGTTTTATTTGTGAAAAAGAAAGATGGCACCATGAGATTGTGCATAGATTACCGTCAACTTAATAAAGTGACAGTAAAAAACAAAGACCCATTGCCAAGGATGGATGATTTGTTCGACCAATTGAAAGGATCCACTGTGTTCTCCAAAATAGACTTGAGATCAGGGTATTACCAGCTGAGAGTAAGAGAATCAGATGTGTCCAAGAAAGCTTTTCGAATAAGGTATGGTCATTATGAATTTTTAGTCATGCCTTTTGGTCTGACCAATGCTCCTGCGGTATTCATGGACTTAATGAACTGCATCTTTAGACCATACCTCGACAAGTTTGTAGTCGTTTTTATTGACGACATACTGATTTATTCCTGAGATGAGAATGAACATGCTGAACATCTACGGATAGTTTTATAGACTCTTCGAGAAAGTCAGTTGTATGCCAAATTCAGTAAAAGCGAATTTTGGCTCAAGGAAGTATGATTTCTTGGACATATTGTCTCGAGAGATGGAGTCCGAGTAGATCCAAGTAAGATCTCAGCCATAATGGACTGGAAGCCACCGAAGAACATCCCTGAGATTAGAAGTTTTCTAGGCCTAGCCGGCTATTACAAGCGATTCATCAAGGGGTTTTCCATGATTGCAACCCTGATGACTAAATTATTACAGAAAAATGTGAAGTTTGAGTGGACAGAACGATGCCAACAAAGTTTTGAGAAGTTGAAAGCAATGTTGACAGAAGCTCCAGTTTTAGCACAATCCGAATCAGGGAAAGAGTTTATAATTTACAGCAATGCATCCTTAAATGGATTAGGCTGTGCACTTATGCAAGAAGGTAAGGTGATTGCTTATGCCTCAAGACAGTTGAAGCCTCATGAGAAGAATTATCCGATGCATGATTTAGAGTTGGCTGCCATAGTCTTCGCTTTGAAGATTTAGAGACACCATTTATATGGTGAAAAATGTCGGATTTTTATTGATCACAAAAGTCTAAAGTACTTGATGACGCAGAAAGAGTTGAACTTAAGGCAACGAAGATGGTTAGAATTCTTAAAAGACTATGAATTGGTCATTGACTACCATCCAGGAAAGGCAAATATGGTCGCCGATGCTTTAAGCAGGAGGTCCCTATTTGCATTAAGAGCATTGAATTCAAGGATATCTTTATCCGATGATGGTTCTATTTTAGCTGAGCTAAGAGCTAGACCAATGTTTCTTCACGAGATCTTGGAAACTCAGAAAGAAGATAGCAAATTGCAAGCCAAGAGAGCTCAGTGCGAATCCGATGTTGGATCTGACTTTCGGATTAATTCCAATGGACATTTGATGTTTAAAGATAGAGTTTGTTTACCGAGAAAAGAGGAGCTTATTTAGAAAATTTTGTATGAAGCACACAACAGATGTTTGTCTGTACATCCGGGAAGTACAAAGATGTATAGTGATTTGAAGCAACAGTATTGGTGTCCGAAAATGAAGAAAGATATTTCAGAGTTTGTTTCCAAGTGCATAATTTGTCAGCAAGTAAAGGCTGAACACCAAGTACCTTCGGGTTTACTTCAGCCCATCTTGGTTCCCGAGTGGAAATGGGACCGTATCACCATGGATTTTGTAACGGGTTTACCGTTGTCACCCAGCAAGAAGGATGCTATATGAGTCGTAGTGGATAGACTCAAGAAGTCAGCCCATTTTGTACTTGTACGAGTTGATTACTCACACGACAAGTTAGCAAACTTGTATGTTTCAGAAATAGTAAGGCTTCACGGTGTTCCATTGTCAATCATCTCGGATAGAGATCCGAGGTTTACATCCAAATTTTGGAAGAAGTTACAAGAGGCCTTGGGTACAAAGTTGAACTTTAGTACCACTTTTCATCCTCAAACTGACGGTCATTCGGAGAGGTTAATTCAAGTACTCAAGGATATGCTTAGATGTTGTATTCTTGAATTCCGAGGCAGTTGGGAAAAGTTTCTCCCATTGGTAGAGTTTGCCTACAATAATAGTTTTCAGTCGAGTTTAAGGATGGCGCCTTATGAGGCTCTATATGGGAGAAAGTGCAGAACGCCTTTATTTTGGACTGAACTCAAGGAAAACCAAATTCATGGGGTTGATTTGGTTAGAGATGTAACATCCTGAAATTGGGCCTAGTAGGATTGGGCCCAATAGGCCTTGAGCGTAGTAGCGCTTAAAAATTTTGAGATCAAGAGATCGGCATTAGTGCAAGTTGGACCTATTAGGTGAGTGCTTTTGGAAGGGTAGGGGGCTTCTATGAAGTCCCGGGATCAAATTTAGGCTTTAAGAAAATTTTGGTTTTAGGTGAATAAAAACCTGGGAGTTAGTAGTAGGCTTCAAGAATAAAATGTGGAGGAAAATGACACAAGTGGAGTGTGTGGTGTAGTGGCAAAGTGACGCCACTTAGGAGGCAAGGGGTTGACGCCACAAGGAAGAAAGGAGGTCCAAGGTTCAAGGCGTGGAACTTGCATTTCTTTTAGATTATTTTATTAAATGGATTTAGACCTTGGCCATAGACTTATTTTTAGTTGGGCATGTTTTAAGACACAAGAGGAGCTCGTGGCCTAGTGGCAAGGTGGCGTTACAGTTGGCAAGAGGTCTGAGGTTCAAGTCTCGAGATCAGCAAGAGAGTATTTATTTTGCGAATTGGACAGTCAGAGTTTGAGTTGGATTTAAACTCTGCTAGCGGAGGGATCCCACATCGGAAAGATACAAAGAAGGAAGGTGAGAAGCTGGCTATATATAGAGCTATCTATGATGGGAGGAAGGATATACCTTGGTTGGCGTTTGGGCACAGGAGTGGTCGGAGCGCGGATTAGCACCAGATTCCTATCAGGTGTGTATTCTCTCTACTCTAGTTGTAGAGCGGCAAATGCCGAATGCCGGTCACACGGCGATAGTAGCCACACGAGCGTGCGAGCGCACGTGTGGGGGCTTCGATGTGATAGTTGAGGCCATCGTTAGTGTTCTTGTGGGTTGATGTTGTTTGGGCCACGATGGGCCGATAGGGGCCAAATGGGCCCATGGGCCCATATGAGTAGATTGTATGATTGTGTAGTATATATTAGACTGGGCTAGGTGAATCTCATATCTATGGCTAAAATTGTGCTAGTTGGGACACACGAGTGTGTGGGCCCGAATTGGCTGAAATCGAGTTTTAGGCCCAATAGTCCGGTAACGACTAAAAGTGGTAGCCGAGTCGCTCGGGGCGACATTAGGCCTTCGAAAAGATCATTACAGGTGCAAAATTACTGAAATACCCTCGATATGTAAATTACGAGAATACCCTTGGTAGGTAGTGTTGAGCGTTATAAGGTGTGTAATTCTCACACCTTTGACTGTTGTTTTTGTTAATATGTATCTGTATTACTAAATGCCGAAACTTCGATATTGTCTATCATGGAGGGTAAAAACAAGACATCAGGTTAGTGACTTCTTATTATGCTAAATAAGCGATTATGTTGACATGATTATGTATGTACTTTGAACATCTTATATAGATATCTGCTGCATCCATACATCATGATTTTATGTTGCATGGGGATGGGCATATGCTATTAATGAAAGGGGAAGTGTATCTGGTGACTATGTCACAATCTGTTCTGGTGGCTTTTGCCATAATCTGATCTGGTGGCTCTGCCACACTCTGTTCTGGTGGCCATGCCATTTTAGTCTGGTGACTCTGTCACAATTTGACGATGAGCAGCTAATTGCAGCATGACTGCCATCGATGGTGTGTAGCGGTGAGGGTTGATTGTAAAAATCCCCATTGGTGTGATTGGCAGGTAAGGGTGGTGTGTAGCGGATGGAAACTAGGTTGGGTTGGGATTTGAATCATGTTGCACTTATATCTGATTATCTGCTATACTCTGCTAAAAGGGCTAAGGCCCAGTCTATTTCTGTGCGGGCTTCACCCAAAATGATTTGTAAGGGCTAAGGCCCAGTTGGCAAAAGAATGGGCTCGGGCCCAGTAATGGTGTATGTAGAGTAATTACACACTGAGTCTCGGTGACTTACCCCCTCTGCTTTAACTTTTGCAGGTAATCCCTAGCTTGAGGAATTGGAGCCGAGGTGGACTCTGTGGTGGCCATATGTCGTCACTTTAGTAAATTAAGTGTTATTTTCTTTTAAATTTCATTTTAATTCGGGATTATGTTCTGTAATTAGGCCACTGGGATTTTAATTTGGTTTTTGTTTTAAAGCGGTTATTATCTATGATGAAATGAACAATACGGAGTTTTCCTAAAAACACAAATAACTGTTTTCCAAAATATTAATGAACGGTTCACAAACTACTGATAATCAAAACTCGAATTTTTTAAACGATCGCGAATTTTTTTAACTACCTTTCCTTGTGACATACCAGATCCGGTCGTAACGTGTAGGCCGGGTTTGGGGTGTTACAAGAGAAGCTGAAGAGAAAGTGAAAGTGATACGAGAATGTTTAAAAGCTGCATCAGACAGACAGAAGTCCTATTCGGACTTAAAAAGAAAAGAGATGTAGTATCAAGTCGGAAATAAAGTTTTCTTGAAAGTGTCACCATGGAGAAAAGTTCTCAGATTTGGCAGGAAAGGCAAGTTGAGTCCACGTTTTATTGGACTGTATGAGATTACTGAGAAAGTTGGACCGGTAGGTTACAGATTGGCTCTTCCATAAGAGTTAGAAAAGATACATGATGTGTTTCACGTGTCAATGTTGAGACGCTATCGATCAGATCCTTCACATGTAATTATCCCATCAGAGATAGAGATTCATTCCGACATGACTTATGGTGAAGAACCAGTTAAGATTTTGGCTCGGGAAGTCAAACAGCTAAGAAATAAAAGTATTGCCCTAGTGAAAGTATTGTGGCAAACACATGGGATAGAGGAAGCGACGTGGGAACCTGAAGAAATCATGAGAAACCAGTATCCAAATCTATTTGCTGGTAAGATTTCCGAGGACAAAAATCCCTAAAGGGGGGAGAATTGTAACAGCCCGATTTAGGGCCTAGTTGGAATAGTGGTGCGAGGCCATGAGTCCGAGGTGAATTCATGAGTTTTAAGGTTTATGCCATGTTTGTATGCTAGTGTGAAAGTTTCATGAAGCAATTTCGTTAAATTGAAGTTGTTTGGTCCAAAAAGGACTAAATTGCAAGAGTTCCAAAATATGAGTTTCTAGAAGCTTTTAGTATGAAATAGCTTTAGAATATCAATTAGAAGTCCTTAATTAACAATTTTCCCAAAATATAATTTTTGGACAAAATTGGACATGAGTTAGTATTTATGAAAATTTTAAAGAGAAGGGCATTTTGGTCATTTGGTTAATAAATGATTAAAATAGGAAAAAAGATGATAAAAATCCATTCATCTTCATCCTCTCATTGCCGAAAATTTGGAGACTCCATAGCTAAGGTTCTTCATTTTTTTTCAAGCTTGCTAGTAAGTTCATCTTAGCCCCGTTTTTAACATTCTTCATATTTTTGAAGTTCTCGTATTATGAACTAGCTATTTTTAGCTATATAATGAGCTAAGATGCATGTTCAAAAATTCACCTATGAATGACATGGTTGTTAAATGATGTTTTATGGAAGATTATGAGAGTTTGATGTTAGATAAACATCTTTTCCTTAATGAATTTCATGAAAAATGATAGTATGGACTAATTTGTAATAGTTATAAAAATTGGTCATACATACTAGAAATAATGAGAATTGATGATTGTTATAGTAGATAAAATGAATTAACTAAGCATGAAGTTTAAGAAAGTTGAATGAAAATCATTTTGCGAGCCTAGGGGCAAAAGTGCAAATATGAGAAAATTTAGGGGCAAAATAGTAATTTTGTCAAAATATGATTAAAGAGTCAATTTAGTCGATGTGAGTATTAAATGGTATATTTATGATTATAGATCAAGAAAAATGAAGCCCGGATCGAAATCGAGGCAAGAACAAAGTCGAGGACTAAATTGCATATCTACAAACATTTTGCATATTGAGGTAAGTTTGTGTGATTTCTAAGCTTTATGATTTCTATCATTGAATTGCTTAGTATAATGTACATTATTATCATGGAATGCTTAATGTTATGCTAAACAAAGAAATCAATGAGATTAAATACGAGCATGTCCCGATTGAAGATGGAATTTCCCAGGATACTCGATCTATTACATGAGATTAGAAAGTCCGTATAAGACCAAGCCAAGGCATGGCATCGGCAATCAAGCAAGTTATCATGTAAGTCCAAGGCAAGCTTGGCATTGAACAAGTTACCATGTAAGTCCAAGGCAAGCTTGGCATTGAAAAGATATCAAGAGAAAAGAGACCCCATGTAAGTCCACGCCAAGGCATGGCATTGGTGAAAACAAGAAAGACTTCGTATAAGTCCACGTCAAGACATGGCCTCAAAACCAAGATGAGATATTCCATGTAAGACCATATCTAGGATATGGCTTTGGCATTAAGTTCATGTGAAGAGATTTAGTATCCTCGGTTATTCGCAGAAATTCATCGGGCAAATGAGTAAAGTTAAAGTGAAATAGCAAGAAAGTTGAGTAAGCAAAGTTATTATCAAGTTGAAAATGAGTATTATTCATGTTATGAATGATGAATCAGAAATTATGATTATTATGTTAAAGTATGCTGATCAATGTGATCAAGTGATACAGGTACCTTGTTTACCTCCCAAGTATGAGACTAGTAAGTTTCATGAGATATAAAAAAATCAAGCATGAGTAAGTAAGCTTTATAGCTGAAATTTATGATACCATTGTTAATGTCAAATGGTTTATATTAAGCAAGTATGTTGTTATGAATATTATGCAAACTTACTAAGCTAAATGCTTACGTCTTTTATCCTTTCTTTCTATGTAGTCCCGCCAAACTAACTTGTGGATCGTTGAAGTCTGAGCTCGAAGCACACTATCAATCCTTATTTTGGTATAGCTAAGTTGAAATTATATTAAGTATGGCATGTATAGGAAACGTTTCATTTTGAGTATATGCCGTAGAAAGGGCAAAAGTATGGGCTATTAAGTTTATTATTCTTTTGTAAATGGCTAAGTGATTGGCCAAGATTGACTAAGTATGTATGTTATTAATATCAATGAAGCATGTTGTATTGTTCATAAATGATGTAATACTTGAGTTGCTGAATTGAGCTTGAGTTTAGACTTGATTTCAGGGTGGCAATTGGCTTGGCAAATAGCCTCTAAGTGCCCACACGGATGGACACACGGGCGTGTGTCTAGGCCGTGTGCACCCTGCACCATTGTATCTTAAGTCAGAATAGACCATGGACCAGTCACACGAGCGTGTGTTTAGACTCTAGGCTGTGTTAAGGTAGTCAGTGTGCACCACGGGTGGTAAGCACGGGTGTTGTCCTAGGCCGTGGGGCATTGGTAGAATGCTAGGGTTTTAGGCACGGTTTAGGGCCACGGGTGTGTCCAGGCCGTGTGTATTTTGCCAGTATCCACCACGGGTGAAAGACACGGGCATGTTTTAGGGGTGCACGGGCGTGTCCCATACAACATGGGCGTGTGACCCCTGCTCTAAAGAAAGTTTCTTAATATGTCTCGAAAGTTTTTAGACAAGTGTTTAAGGCCTCGTAGGCCCATGAAAGGTATGAATAGATTGAGAAAGAGAAGTTTTTAATTCAGAACAAAATTTTATAGCCCGTAAGTACATGTTTAAGTGAGTTCAAGCATGGTAATGTCTCGTATCCAGTCTTGGTCTCGGATTCGGGTATGGGGTGTTACACTACTGCATCGTGTACGGTTAACCAATCCATACCGAGGATAATATCGAACTCATCAAATGGTAGCAACATCAGATCAGTCGGAAAACATGAGTCTCGAATCATTAAAGGGCAATTCTTGCACACCCTATCAACGAGCACACACCGACCCAGAGGGTTCGAAACCCAAATCACAAACCCAGTAGACTCAACAGGTAGAGTCTTGCTGGATACTAATGTTTCACGCACATACGAATGAGTTGAACCGGGATCAATCAGGGCAATAACACTAGTATCAAAGAGAGTGAAAATACCGGTAATGACATCTGGAGATGAAGCCTCCTCTCTGGCACGAATGGCATAAGATCTGGCCGGTGCACGGGCCTCTGATCGAATAGCCACATCTCACGTTCCCCTCTAAGTGCCACTCCTACCTCCCATATTACGAGATGGTCTACCTCTAGCTGTAGTGCTGCTCGATCTCGCGCTCTGAACAATGCCTTTTTCAGCTATCTCCGAGCAATCCCGAACGAAATGGTCCTGTAAACCACACTTGTAACAAGTGCGATTAATAGATTTGCCCCAGCACTCACCAAAATATCGTCTACCGTACTGCTGACACTCTAGCTTACTCGGTCAGGTATTGCCAACACTAGCAACTGATGTAGCCCGAGAACTCACTGGTGGTTATTCTCGAATAGAGATTCCGGTGTTGGGTTCGGATCGGCTACCATCATTCTTAAACTTTTTTGTTGACGCTTGAGGAAATTTTTCCGCAGATCTCTTCCGAAAATCTTTAGCTTCAAACTCCACTTTTCGCTTTTCTTTTCCTAGCTCTTCAGCTTTGCAAGCTCGTTCAACCAGTACTACGAACTCATTTATTTCAAGGATGCCAACCAGAAGTTTTATATCTTCATTTAAGCCTTCTTTGAATCTCCGACACATAGCAGCCTCAGATGAAACACATTCACGAGTGTAGCGACTAAGTCTCACAAGCTTGCGCTCATATTCGGATACGGTCATACGACCTTGCTTGAACTCAAGAAATTCTTTACGTTTAGAATCTATGAAGCGCTGGCTTATGTATTTCTTACGGAATTCCGTCTGAAAGAAGTCCCAGGTAACTTTCTCCTTCAGAACAACTGATACGAGAGTATTCCACCAATAGTAGGCAAAATCCCGTAATAATGATATGGCACACTTCAGGCACTCATCAAGTGTGCACGATAACTCATCAAAGACACGAGTAGTATTATCGAGCCAAAATTCAGCTCGCTCTGCATCATCATCATCTTCGGCTCTAAACTCTTGAGCCCCGTGTTTTCTAATGCGATCAACCGGAGGCTTGCTTGCTCTCTCAGGATTTATAATCGGGGGTACCACCGGTACTACAGGGGGAGTATTTGGATTCAGGGGTTGTTGAACAGCGGGATTGGCTCGAATATACTGACTGAACCAATCATTCATCATATTATAGAAGGCTTGTTTAGTCCCATCATCAGGATTACTCGCAGCTGGTCGAGATTCCTCCGGCGCGGTCCCTTACGTGGGAGCAGGCACCACACTCGACATCGCCGCCTAAAGCTCGCCGGATCGTGGATCCATTTACTATAGAGAAGAAATAAACACATTTCACTGTCAGAAGTCATCACACTATCACATTATAAAATATGGCATGTATAGCTAGACCCACACACGCTACGTTAGTTCGAGAACTGACTAAACCGTAGCTCTGATACCAATCAAATGTAACACTCCTAACCCGTATTCGTCACCGGATTAGGGTTACGGGCATTACTAAACCAAACCCAAGTCATTGCACTTTATAAAGGCTATTACCTTGATAATTGTATACCAATTTATACCATAAATAAAAACATCAAACCAACTCATTTATCTCAAATATGTCCTATCACATTCGGCTATGTTCATTACATATACATATATATATAAATATTCCTTAATAAGCACATCTCAACAAGATATTACATCTATGATTTAACCATTTATAACACATGGCCGAATATATACATATATCTCAAAGGGAGAATCTAAGCTTCAAACTAAAACAAATCATGGTTGATTATCTACAAATAAGTACACATTAAATTGCTCATTAATATATCACCTTTGATAATCACATACATAAAAATGTGACCTATTCCATTCATATCAAGTCACATTGGCACATTCAAATAATTATACCACAAACATTTTTATCAACTCAATGTCTTATACCATATTCAACCAAACTTAAGAACTCAAAAATTCACATATAACATATTGTTAAATAACTTTCAACTAGGCTTTTCAATAAATATACTAATGTACTCAAATAATAATCCCATACTTAAAACATGATCAAACCAACTCAAACATAAAAGTATAGCCATCTTCGCATGGCATATACATATATATAAATATCATTCGAACACAACTCAAGAAATATTGCCTATACATGCCATATGTTTCAAAAGGGGTACAACTTATAAAAAATACCGAAGATAGATGATAGTGCGAATGACTTTGATGAAGATCCTCGAGTACGAGCTAGCTTCCAAGATCTATACAATAGTCAAACAAACACACATATGGTAAGCTAATATAGCTTAGTAAGTTTTAAGCAATGTTAAAACTATGCAACTAATCAATAAACAATTAAATTAATCCAACATGATCAATGTCGAATTCATATGTACAAAATGCAATTTAAATCACCATTCATCATCCATCGTATCTAACATATAGCTCAATTATCGAATATTCAAATACCATATTCCTCTCTTTGAAACAAGCTCAAATTTAAATAATCACATCTCCGTTCTATATTCACTTAACAAATATAACTTACCTCACTAATACCTGACTATTAAGCTACCTTCATCACATACTCATGCATCGTTTCTCATTATTCTCCTTTCAACAGTTTATGTCTCCAAAGTCTCTGTAACTCCGCACACACAGTGCAAATTTCGTAACGTATCGCACACATAGTGCCGTTACTTGAGAAAGAGTACACACAGTACCATTCAACAGTAATGTATCGCACATATAGTGCCATTACTATTTAATCTGCACACATAGTGCCTTTTAGCAGTAATGTATTGCACACATAGTGCCATTACTATTTAATCTGCACACATAGTGCCTTTTAGCAGTAATGTATCGCACACATAGTGCCATTACTATTCATTCATACTCAATTCATCTCATTCAAGTACTAACACATTCAGCATTTACTCAATTTACATAGTCCTGTTCATAATATACATATATTTATCAACAACTCAATTACTTCTTCCATTACCATTACATTCGGCAAGTTCAAACCTTTTCGTTCCCAAATATACAATTTTTCAATTACCGTCTCTTCTAATTTTCCACTTCCATTTATATACATATCTATTCCTTAATTCAAACACATATATTTAACCAATTCACATATTTAATAATTTCACATATTTACTCATATGTGCCAACTCATATTCAGATATTATATACACATCCCATTTATTTCATGATGCATTCGGCAATTAGGAAATTAAAATGTTTACATTTTATAATCATATGTACAATAGTATACAATTGAATTCAATTCATCCAACTACTTAAAACTTACCTCAGAAATTGTTGAATTAAGGTTTCCCGGCTACTCGTTCAGTTTCGTTTTTCCCCGATCCAATCCCGTTTCTTTTTGTTCTTGATCTAAATAATTCCCAATTGAGCTCATTCAATTACATTTTTATTCAATTTAATCCAAAAACACATAATTATGCAAATTACCAATTTACCCCTAACATTTACAACTTTTACAATTTAGTCCTTATTGCATAAAACACAAAATACACCAAATTTGAATTCACTCCTTAAGCGCCGAATGTTTATCATGCTTATATAAGTCCATGCAAGCCATTTATTTAGCATTTTAATCCCTCAACTATTTAATTTTTTCAATTTAATCCCTAATACTCAATTTAATCAAAATCTCCAATTCAAAACATGTTGATTTCAAACATGTACTTAATATTCTACCATCAAACATAACAAAACATAAACACTCATCAATGGCCGAATTATCAACATGCTTCAAACTCAAAAATTTCAACATGGGTTGGATAGTATTCGAAGCAACGAACTCAAAAACGTAAAAATTATCAAAAACCGAGCTCAATTACTAACCTTAATTTAACATGCAATGACCGAATGATGAAAAGCTTTGTTTTCTTCTTCTTCCTTTAAGTTTCGGCAATGAAGAACAAAAATAAAGATGGACATCCACTTATTCTTTTATGTTTTCTTTATTTTAATCATATTATAATATATTATTCATATATTAATATAATATCACTTATAAAATCAAATAATAAAATACATTATGAAAACATCACACCGTCCACTACTATAAGAAATGGGCTATTTGCCCTTTAAGGATTCATCATTAAAAAGCCACCCTCTAATTAGCACTATCACAACTAACCATCAAATTTTCATTTTATGCAATTACGTCCTTTTATAAAATTAAGCATACAAACACTCAAATTTTTATACAAAACTTGCACACATGCTAATTCACACACAATTAACTCAGAAAATAATACTAAAAAAATATTTTTGACTCGGATTTGTGGTCTCGAAACCACCATTCCGATTAGGGTCGTAATCGGGCTGTTACATTTAGTGTGCAAGATACTATTTTTAGGCTAAGAATGTAATGGATGATGACAACGTCGTGACATCGGCATGTGGTGTCACAGTATCACACTCCGAAGCCAAGGAAGTCACCCAAGAAGTACAGTGTTGCAACAACGGAGAGATGAATTGTAATTTTAAGTTAGGGGTGTTTTCGTCTGCACAACACATCTTATTCAACTTTATAGATTCTAGTTAACACAGTTAGGGCAGAACATTTGGCTATAAATATTGATGTTCAACCTAAGTTTGGGAGGCTTGACCAAGAGTGCCATTTTAGATTAGATTTTTAGGAGTTTATTTTCAGTTTAGTCCTTTAATTAAAAAAATAGAAAATTTTCCTTTATTCTGACTTGGATTCAATTTGGATCCAAGCTTTCATTTATTTAGTTTATATTAGTTTCCTTTTGATTTTCAATTGCAATCGTCATTATCTTCTCAACTATCAAATGAATTCCAGCTTTCGCCCACAAACCAATATAGAAATGGATCAATTTCTTTATTCCCTTTTTCTATTTCATTATCTATTTAGCGTGTTTAATATGAAATTAGGGAAAAATGCATCTAGATCCATGAGTGGCTAATTTCCTTAGGGAGATTAACGATCGGATGTGGGAATAATTAACCTAAGAATTAAGGTTTGTTTTCGAATTAGTTGGCTTAAATTATGTGTGATTAAAACCTAGGATTGATGACCCTAGGAAGTAATTTCGGATAAATGAGGTCGAAAGATAAATTTACCGAGTAAATCATAAATTATCCTGGTCAAGAAAGTGAGGTTGAAAGATAAGTTAGTATTGGTCGATTAATTAATTAATTAGAGGCCGAAAGGTAATAATTGGTTAGTTAATAGCTAATTCAATAAAACTTGAATTCTAAAGTTAATTAGGAACATTGGCGTGAGTTAATCTTCTGCTTAATTAATTGGGTTAATTTCAATTGTTAACTTGTCTTCTTTTGTTTTGTTTAATTTATACTATTTTCTTTACCTAATTTCAGTTAGGTTTTTCGTACTATAATTTTAGGTTATTACTGTTTAGCCCTATTAGTGTAGAAAAAGAATTTTAATTTAATTCAACCTCCCTTGGGTACGATCATCAAAATACTTCATGGAGTATTTCGTTGTAACACTTTACTATATTACAATTTGATTCGTATACTTGTGGACACTGCTTTTTAATCTTATATCTTTTTGCTACAATATTTCCAGTCCAAACGTGTGTACATATGTCGACGGTCAACTAGCAACTAAGGTAGTTTGTTGAGTTTGTGATAACTCTTGAAAAGAGTTGTATTGTAGGCCTCTAAACTTGATTAATTGTCTGTACTTAAGTGGATATATTAGCATTTTTAGGATATTTTTATAACATTGGATCATGAAGCTTGGATTGTGCTTTCAGTGTTACTATATGTAACTTTTGTTGGTGGAAAGAAAGGAACTGTTCGTGCTTGTAGCATGTGTAGGAAGGAAGAAGAGAAACTAAGGAGTGAAGTATTGTCATGGAAAAAGGTTGGACAAATTGCCAGCATAAATGCCATGGAAATTCCAAGAAGATGCTGACACAACACTTAGTCCTCTTCACTCTCAGCCAGCTGGACATGTACCAGAAAAGTCCACTTGAAAAAGAGGGAGAAAAGTGTGTGCTAAGAGAGGGGACCTACCTTATAAAAGAGGAAAAAGATGAGAATTCTACAGATGGTATTTTACACAAGGATTTAGGAGCGATTTTTTCTTCTCCAACAAACTCTAGTGAAAAATCTAGAGAAAAGAAGAGAGGGTAGCAGCTAAAGCACAGAGCAGAGACGCAAAGAAGGGTATGAAGCATTCAACCCTAGGTCTTGCACAATATTACAGCACTGGAGTTGGGAGCTGATTTGGCGAAATCTTTCTGAAGTTCTTCCTTCGTTATATTGATTAATTTCTATGAATTTTAACTGTTAGATGATGTTGTTGAATGATACATTTATTTTGGATGTTAATTTCCAACCCATGAGATAATCTTATCGGGTTGGAATTACTTGATGAATATTTCTTTCCATTAACGACCAGGTGTTATCTTGATTAGATCTACAGTTTCATTCGATTTGTATTATTTTGAATGCATGCATGCAATCTCTAGACATAGATGGATGTATGGTATGTTCACAAACTTGATTTAATTCTAAAAAGGTTAGATGAGTTGGATTGTGATTAAATGATACAAGTGAGTACTCGAAAGAATATTCGTAGCACTCTAGACATAGAGCTGCGCTCTATACAGAGTAAAGAAAAAACAATATTGGGTATCATCCTTGAAGCTTGTAGACATACAAAGCCTTAGGAATAGTAGCTCAAAGTCTGACTCTCAAAAAAACAAGACTACTGTAGCTAGAATATGAACAGTAGATTGGTTAAAACTTTGCCATGTCATTATTGTGTTATAAAGATGTCATCTGAGTAATTCCAACCTTCCCATTCAACAGTGTAGTTTCTCTCAACTTTGTCTGGTTGAATTGCCACAACATTTTAAGTTAGTTATCTGATTTTAATATTGCATACGTGATTATCCTTTACAAAATTGTTATTCTGTTTATGCCATAGCCTGATTCATATAGTTCATAGTGATAACCAAATTAATCCTAATCAGTCCTTGTGGAGACGATCTTACTCACTAATTTATTACTTGATTTGACGTGTATACTTGCACATTCGTACAAGTTTTTAGCGTCGTTGCCGGGGATTGGCAAATTGGTGATTATTGGTTTGTTATTATCGATTTATTTTTGTTAGTTTTAACTTAGTTGTTTTTTTATTCTTTTTCAGGACTGTTGCTAGTTTATGAGTAGTGGTATTCCCAAAAACGAAGAGTATTATTTTGATCCTGAAATTGAAAGAACCTTGAGGAAAATGAGAAAAGAATTGTAAGAGATGATAAGGATTGGTAATGATCCAGATAGAGAAGATCTGTTACGTCTGAATGGTAGGGATACTGATATTCCTCGTGTAATAGATGATAGAGGCAAACCCATTAGAGAACATGTAGTGCCTATCTTGGATGATTTGAATCTAGGGATTGTCAGGCCACAGATTCAAGCTTAGCATTTTGAGTTAAAAACAATGATGTTTCAAATGCTACAAGCAGTAGGACAGTTCAGTGGATTATCTACTGAAGATCCACAACTGCATCTAAGACTCTTTCTGGAGGTCTGTGATTCATTTAGGCAACAGGGTGTTCCTGAAAATGCCTTGAGACTCAAGTTATATCCTTATTCATTGTGAGATCGTGCCAGAGCGTGGTTAAATGCTTTGCTGTCAAGAACAGTGGCATCTTAGAATGATCTTTGTCAAATATTTTTGCTACGATATAATCCTCCTAATATGAATGCCAAGTTAAGGAATGATATTACATCTTTTCGGCAATCTAAGGATGAGACGTTGTATGAAGCTTGGGAGTGATTCAAAGAATTACTTAGAAAATTCCCAATGCATGGTTTCCAACAATGGACATAGATGGAATTGTTTTACAATGGATTAAACAAACATACAAGGATGGTAGTTGATGCATATGCCAATGGCACGTTGCTAGATAAATCATATAATGAGGCGCATGAGTTTCTGGAAAGGATAGCCAACAATGATTATCAATATCCGGCTATAAGAGTAGGGACAGGCAGAATAGCTGCTGGAGCAATCGAGCTTGATGCAATCACCTCATTAATAGCTCAGGTATCATCTCTAGCTAATATGATTAAAACATTGAAGAGACCAGCTGCAGTGTAGGAAATGAAAGCAGCTGAGCTAATATGTGTTTATTGTGAGGAAGATCATGTTTTTGATGAATGCCCATTGAACTCAACCACAATATATTACATGAGAAATTTCAATTAGAACAATAATCCATATTCCAATATGTATAATCCAGGGTGGAACAACATCCCAACTTCAGCTAGAGTAATCAAGGATTGGGAAATTCCAGTAATGTTGCTCGATAAAATGTCACAAGTGCACCACATGGATATAATAAAATCATGCCACGGAAAAATGTTCAACAAAGTTCAACATCATCTTCTTCATCGATGGAAGCTCTATTGAAGGAATATATGACCAAAAATGGTGGTATGATGTAAACTCAAGCTACATCCCTAAGAGCCTTGGAAAATCAAGTAAAGCAGATTGCCTATACATTAAGTTCGAGACCCTAAGGAGCATTGCCAAGTGATGTTGAAAATTCAAGATCTTAAGGGAACGAGCATTGCAAGGCCATTAAGCTCAGAATTGGCACTCAGTTACCTGGAGTTGTTAATGATACTACTTTTGAAGAGGACATCTCAGATTTTACATATGGAACGAATTCAGAACCATTCGTGGAGCAGTCTACAACTGAGAAGATCAAACAAAAAAATGGTGAAGTAGAGTCAACTTGTGTCGCCAATAAAAATGCCACAGCACATTAATACTAGTAGTATGAAGGAAGGCCACCGCCACCTTTTCCTTAGCGATTCTAGAAGTCTAAGGAAGAATTTCAATTCAAAAAATTCTTGGATGTTTTGAAGAAACTTCATATCAACATACCATTGGTGGAAGCATTGGAGAAAATGCCAAATTAAGTTAAGTTCATGAAGGATATCTTGTCAAACAAGAGACGATTAAGGGGATTTGAAATTGTTGCTCTCACTGAAAGGTGCACAGCAATGTTTATGAACAAATTACCTCCAAACTTGAAGGACCTAAGGAGTTTTACTATCCCTTGCTCAATTGGAAATCATTATGTTGGCAAGATATTAAATGATTTAGGAGCAAGTATAAATTTAAAGCCTATGTTTGTTTTCAGGAAGCTAGGAATTTGGAAGGTAAAATCCACCACAGTCACGATGCAGCTAGCAGATCGCTCCTATACACATCCAGAACGTAAGATTGAAGATGTGCTGGTAAGAGTTGATAAATTTATTTTTCCAGCAGATTTTGTTATTCTAGAATGTGAAGCTTATAAAGAAGTACTGATTATTCTTTGGAGACCTTTTCTAGTGACAGGTAGAACGCTAATTGATGTGCAGAAAGGTGAGTTGGCAATAAGGGTCAATGACCAGTAAATAACTTTTAATGTTTTTGATGCCATAAAGTGTGCAGATGAAAATGAAGAATGTCATGCCATTTGATTTCTTAACTTAGCAGTAGAGGAAGAGTTTGCAAAGTTTTGTCACAATAATTCTGATGATGATGGAGATCCATTTGAGCTGACTGAAACAGAAATGACTATTGAACTTGGTGAACTTATGGAGACCAAGCAATTTGAGTGTCGACAAGGGAGGAGTTTCAAATCTTTAGATTTGTCAAATCATTCTTTTAAGCCTCCTAGGCCTTCCATAGAGGACCCTCCTATTTTGGAGTTGAAGCCTTTGCCATTACACTTAAAGTATGCCTACTTGGGAGATAACAACACTTTGCTAGTAGTCATATCTGTAGAATTGGCACTTGATTAGGAGAAGAATTTATTAGAAGTTATAAGAAATCTTGGAAAGCATTGGGGTGGAGAATTGTTGATATCAAGGGAATCAGTCCGACCATCTGCATGTATAAGATTTTACTGGAGGATTGCCATGGCAATTCTATTGAGCAGTAGAGAAGGCTGAACCCCATTATGAAGGAAGTCGTTAAAAAGGAGATTATTAAATGGCTTGACGCTGGAATAATATACCCTATTTTTGATAGTTCGTGGGTGTATGGCGCAACCTGATCTGTGTTTTTCAAGTTTGTAATTCCTTACTTTTTTTTGAATCAAAATTCTAAATGCAAATGAAATAAATGAAATAGAAATAGATAAATAATATAAAAATAATACAAATATATATTAGAATAGATAAATATATAATAGAATTAATATTCTACCATCTAATATAAATTATATATTATATATTATAAGCTCAATAATAAGAAATAAGAATTCACCCTTGACAGTAATATATGTTGTATATGTAAATCCTAGATGTGAAAACAAGCGTAATTCGGCCCTGAAATGAAAAAAAAAAAAGGGAATATAGATGGAAAAAGGGGGGAGAGGTTGGACGTAAAGGAAAAAAATCGATATGCCAAAATAAAATACGAAATGAAATTGAAGCAAGGCTAATGAGATAGAAATAAGGAATCATAAATAGAGTTCGGGTTCGAATTCCATAGATAAAATGGATGGTGTTGCCTATAATGATGGACAAATGAAAAACTCTCCAAAAATTTTTATTTATCCACTTCCTATTTTGAAAATAGGTTGGTTGAACTTAAAAATTCCTTCATTGAATAAGGAAACAATCCAATTGCATGCACTTGAATTGGATGGAACCAACGAAATCGAACGCTAACCCCCATTTCTTATTTAATTAACTGATCAACCTCCTGTCGAAGATTTATTTTGTATTAGATAATTTTGAAAAAAAAATTGACATATTTCACTTTATTATGAAAATAAATCCTACTACTTCATGTTCAATGTGTACCCAAGAAAGGATGTGTCCTCGTAGTTAGCAATGACAACAATGAACTCATCCCAACTCGTATTGTCACGGGATGGAGAGTTTGCATGGACTATCATAAGCTTAACAAAGCAACTTGGAAGGACCATTTTCCTTTTCCGTTCATCGATCAAATATTAGACATATTAGTAGGGAAAGCCTTCTATTGCTTATTCGATGGTTATTTGAGGTATAACCAGATTGCCATAGCCCCAATAGATAAAGAAAAAACCACTTTCACATGTTCATATGGAACCTTTGCTTTCAGACGAATTCCATTTGGGTTGTGCAATGCTCCAGCAACATTTCAGCGCTGCATGATGGAAATATTTTCGGATATGGTAGAGAAATTCTTAGAAGTTTTCATGGACGACTTCTCTGTGTTTGGTGATACTTTTGAGAGGTGTTTGAAGAATTTGGAGCTAGTTCTTTGTCGTTGTGAAGAAACTAACCTTGTTCTGAATTGGGAGAAATGTCATTTCATGTTTTGTGAAGGCATTATTCTAGGTCACAAATTTTCACAATAAGGGATTGTCGTAGACAAAGCAAGGATTGAGGTTATTGAGAAATTGCCACCACCTACTATGGTTAAAGGTATTCGAAGTTTCCTTGGATATGTAGGATTTTATTGAAGATTTATTGAGGATTTTTTGAAGATATCCAAACCTCTATGTGCTTTGCTAGAATACAATAAAACCTACAATTTTGATGAACTTTGCCTGAAAGCATTTGAAGAATTAAAAAAAGCAACTGGTGATAGCACCGATTGTTATAACACCAAACTAGACACTACCTTTTAAACTTATGTGCGATGCCTGTGATTTTGCTGTAGGAGCAATGTTTGGGCAAAGGAAGGATAAAGTGTTTCATGCCATTTACTATGCAAGCAGAACCATTACAGATGCCAAGCTGAATTACACGACTACTGAAAATGAGCTATTGGTTGTGGTATCTGCATTTGACAAATTCAGATCTTATTTAGTTGGCACCATAGTTACAATTTATAGGGACCATTCTGTAATTAAGTATTTGGTGACCAAGAAAGATGCCAAGCCAAGGTTAATTCAGTGGATCTTACTACTACAGGAATTTGATCTTGAAATTCGAGATAGGAAGGGAATCGAGAATCAAGTGGCTGATCACTTGTCGAGACTTGAAGCAGGCAATGAAGATGGCAATGTTCAGCTCATTAAGGAGGATTTTTTAGATGAGCAACTACTGGTTGCCAGGGGATTACCTTGGTATGCCGATATAGTCAATTTCTTAGTAAGTGGATTGCTGCCACCTGAGCTTAACAATCAAAGTCGAAGGAAATTTCTCTATGATGCCAAGTAATATTACTGGGATAAGATTTTCTTATTTAAACATTGTGAAGATCAAATAATTTGGAGGTGTGTTCCGGATGACGAGATTGAGAGTATTTTACACCATTTTCATTCAGCACCTAATGGAGGACACTTTGGGGAGTGAACTGAGAAAAAAGTTCTCCAATCTGGCTTTTATTGGCCAAGCATTTTTAAATATGCATGTGAATTTTGTCAAACTTGCGATTGTTGTCAACGCATTGGGAAATTATCAAAGAGGTAAAAAATGCCATTGCAAAATATTCTAGAAGTTGAATTGTTTGATGTGTGGGGGAATCGACTTAATGGGTCCATTTCCACCCTCTTGGGGTAATATATACATCCTTGTAGCTGTAGATTATGTCTCCAAGTGGGTTGAAGCTATCGCTCTCCCTAAGAATGATGCCAACTCGGTACTAAAGTTCTTGCATAAGAATACTTTCACAAGGTTTGGTACACCTCGGGTGCTTATTAGTGATGAAGGTTCCCATTATCAAATTAGTTGCTACTGCTTTGTATAGATATGGGGTTAAACATAAAATTGCCACGACATATCACCCTCAGACAAATGGACAAGTTGAAGTCTCTAATAGAGAAATTAAGCAAATTTTGGAGAAAGTAGTCAATCCCACACGCAAAGATTGGTCATCTAGATTGGATAAAGCTTTGTGGGCATATCGTACTACCTTCAAGACACCATTGGGAATGTCTCATTTCAAGCTTGTATATGGAAAACCTTGCCATTCGCCTATTGAACTTGAAGATAAGGCATTCTGGGCAATTAAGAAATTGAACATGGATTGGATTAATGCTGGCAATAACCGACTAGTGGAGCTGAATGAGATGAAGGAATTTAGAGCGCAAGCTTATGAGAATGCCAAACTATACAAAAAAGGTCAAAGCGATGTCATGATAAGAAGATTTTGCCACAGCAATTCGAACCTGAATAACAGGTGCTGTTGTTCAATTGTAGGCTGAAATTGTTTCCTGGAAAATTGAAGTCTCGCTGGTCAGAAGCCTTTGAAATACCTCATGTCTACCCTCATGGAGCTGTGGAGGTCAAAGATATGAAGACCATACTTACATTCAAAGTCAATGGAAAACGATTGAAGAATTATTGAGGTGCCCCTATACTCGGGATAAACATTCCATTGCTCTTCGAAATGCTTAATTTCCCACCTTTGCATTAGTTTCTTTGTTTTATTCGTTTTTGCTTTATTCTTTTTTCTTTATTTGATTGGGATAATTAATTTTTTATTTTTTTCCTTTGTAGGTATACTAAGGATTGGGCTTGGTAGATTAGTAGTTAGCCCATTAGAAATACTTGCTAGCTTTTAATTTATTTACCCCCAATAAAATTTTTATCTTCCCGCCTAAACTATCTTTTACCGTGTCAGGCCATAATTACAACCTTCTTATCACCCACATCACGACTTGATTTTTTGCTTTCTTTTACCCTAATCGATTCATCTTCTTTCACGGTTACTATCAGTTTCTTTCTTCCATATTTTCTTTGTTTATTCCATAACTGCAAAGTTCTTACCATTTTTTTTATAGTTACTCTACCTTGTTTTGAATGGCTCGATGTGCTCCTCCTCCACAGGATAATGTGCCATCAAGAACCTTTTTCAACCAAGCAACAGAAGAAAGATATACCAATAATATCTCCAAGCGATTGTTCTGTTTTGAAAAATGATTCATTTTTAAAGATGAACCTTTCCTGGGGTTTGATGAGTCTATATCGTCCATCATTGAAAAGCATGGATGGAAAGCTTTTTATGTCCATCCTGATGATGTTTTAAATAAGGTTGTCAGGGAGTTTTGTGTCCATTTGATTTCTCCCAACAATGCTTTTATCTATGTAAGGGGAGCTTCGGTGCTTTTTGATGAATACTCCATTAAAACCCAATATGCTCTGCCGGACGAACAAGATGAACACACCCAATTTGCCGCTACAATCAATATAGTTGGTCTAACTCAAGTTTTGTAAAACCTCTGTATTGAAGTGTAACACCCCTAACCCGTAACCATTGCCTGTCTAGGGTTAAGAGGCATTACCCGAAAAATTGAAAACTTTTACAAACATTTCACATCATAAAGTATATCATCGTCATATCATAGCAAAACACATGCATAAAGTCCCTTAATGAGGTCTACGAGACCTTAAACTTGCATTAGAAAGGGGTCGGGACTAAACCGAACACATACTAAAATTTTTTGAAATTCAAACATTTTTCAAAGTTACAGAGGTCACACGCCCGTGTGGCCAGGCACACGGCCTCAGACACACCCGTGTGTCTAAGCCTTGGCAAAACAGGGCAAACATACTGACTTGTCCACACGGCCGAGGAGATGCCCATGTGCCTCAACCGTGGTCTACACTGACTTACATCACACGGCTAGTTACACGCCCGTGTGTTCAGCCCGTGGTCGACACTGACTTGCATCACATGGCCAGTCACACGCCCGTGTGTTCAGCCCGTGGTCGATACTGACTTGTTTTGAATTACAAACTCAAATGACACGGTCGAGCCACACACCCTTGTGCTCAACCGTGTGGGCAAATTATGGGCCATTTTCAAGGCCAATTTGCCACCCATTTTAGGGTCAAACCTACATCTCAAACTAACACATTTTATACTTTCAAATTGCAACCAAATCATACCAAAAATGACCATCTTTTCAAACTGTAACACCCCAAACCCGACCCAAACACCACGACCGGATCTGGAATGTCACATGGGAAGAATTTATAAACTTTGCGAACCTCAGATAAGTTTCAAGTCCCTTTTGAAAACTCCCAGTTTAGTAGTTAGCTTGAAAACTCAATAATCATTTATCGAAACTTTTTAATTAGCCCAATTTTTGTGTTTAGGTAATGTTTGAAAACACATATTTGTTACATCAGATTACACTAGTAGTTTGTCGTAAAAACCTGTTTATAAAATTGTACTTAGGTTATGAGAAAAACTTTTATTTGCATTCAGTAAAACATCTTATCGATTATTTTGTATTCAAAATGTCTAAAGTGTAAATCGAAATTAAACAAAATTAATAGTGTAGTGGCCTTATTACACATCAAAATCCCAATTTTAAGTAAAAAAGTCTAAGGAAAAGAAAAGCAAAGTTTTACTAAGGATAAAGTGCATGGCCACCTCAGAGTCGATCCCAGCCCATGTCCGCTGAACTAGAAATTACCTGCAAAAATTTAAGCAGTGGGGGTGAGTCAAGCAGACTCAGCGTGCAATTACTCTACATACACCATTACTGGGCCCGAACCCATTCTTTTGCCAACTGGGCCTTAGCCCTTACAAATCATTTTGGGCGAATCCCGCACAGAAACAGACTGGGCCTTAGCCCTTTTAGCAGAGTATAGCAGATAATCAGATATAAGTGCAATATGATGCAAATCCCCACCCAGCCTAGTTATCCATCCGCTACACACCACCCTTTCCTGCCAAACATACCAATGGGGATTTCTACAATCGACCTCACCGCTACACACCATCGATGGCGGTCATGCTGCAGCTTAGTCGCTCATCGTCATAGTTGTGACAGAGTCACTGTGATTATGTGGCATGGCCACTGAATAGAGTGTGGCGAGCCACGTGATATTGTGACATAGTCACCAGATACACTTCCCCTTCCATTAATAGCATATGCCCATCCCCATGCAACATAAAATCATGATGTATGGATGCATCAGATATCGATATATATAAGATGTTCAAAGTACATACGTAATCATGTCAACATAATCGCTTATTTATCATAATCAGAAGTCACTAACCTGATGTCTTATTTTTACCCTCCATGATAGCCAATATCGAAGTTTCGGCATTTAGTAATACAGATAAATATTAACAAAAACAACAGGCAAAGGTGTGAGAATTACACACCTATATACGAGGAGAACTAAACTCTCAATACTATCGACACTCTCAGAAGAGGGAACAACTACAATCTGTCTATTCAGATCCGAAGTCGGTCCACAAGCCGGTGGAAAATCCCGAACGGCTGACACTGCACGTCGTTTAAACCTAGGGGCAGAGACTAAGAGTCTACTCCCTTCCTTAGATTGGCTATCACTCGCAATCTGCCTATCCCAAGCAGATGTCGTTTCCCTACCACAACCCGGCGGGAAGTCCCGCACTGCCGATACTACATGTTTTTTAAACTTAGGGACCGAGACTAGGGGTTCGCTCCCTCCTTTTAATTGACCGGCACTTGCATACATGAAGAGAGCTTTGATCAGGAAACTAGGTTAAGTCATTGAAGAAGATGAAAGAGAGAATAGGTGCTTACAACGAAGAAGTTTCTTACCTAGGTCGACAGAAATCGAAAGCTACTAGACTTGGATTAAGAAATCGATTGAGTCCCTTGGTCGACTAAAACCAATTGCCCCTCAAAGATCCTCCAAACGCCGGCCAGATGCAGAAAAGAATACGAAGACGAGGCCCCCTACATACGGCCAAAGCACCAAAGTTCTAAGTTAACACCTTCGGTTTAACAAGCAGCAAGAGAAGGAAAAAACCGAAACAAAGTGAATAAGAACACTTACCACCAAACAAGGAGAAACTGATTTGAGAAGGTTAGAATAAGCGACGTCAATTCAAAGAAACCAGAACGTGCGAAGAGAAACAAACGCACAAGGGAGATTCGGCTATAGTGAAGAGTATAAACAAAACTCAAAGAGAAGGAGTGAGGTATGGGTTTCGACTTTTAGAAGAAGAAATAGAGGAGAAGGTTGAATCACCAAGTAGTGAGATGAAGATTCGGCTATGAAGAAGCAAGAAGATGAAATATGAGCAAGTAGGTGTTTCGGCTTTTGATTGACAAGGGAATGAATGCAAAAGTGAGAGTCCAAAAGATGGTCTCGGTTTTGGGAAATGAGAGAAGAAAACAAGTGTTCACAAATGCAAAAGAGAAGAAAAGACTTGTAAGCTTGATTTGCTAATACTCCACTCAAAATGGCATTTGAAAGAATCGGCCCCGACACACACCTAGAGACCGAAAGTGCACCAAAGAGAAGAAAGAAAAGCCCAAGACTCCAAGGACTTTCGGCACACTCACTTCTCCTAGCCCCCCCAAAACCGAAAACCCCTCTTCCACCATACCACATTCGGTCAACAACCCCCCAACAAGCCACTAAATCCCTTGATCATCTCCTACATTCACTCTCCTCCCACCATTTGAATCGATTTGACTCATTCAACTCCACTACTTCCTCATGACCTCACATTCAAAATATTTGACTTATTCCACCAACCACCCTGGAGAGCCCTTGCCGAAACTACCACATTAGGCTCCACAGCGCAAAAATTTAAGCTCCTGAATGCTGTTGATGCGACTCGAACCTCTTTCCCCTGTTGCTCCCCTTGTGACGCCACTTCTCTGCAACCCAAGTGGCGTCTCCTTGCCACTTTACCACTTCACTTCTTGTGTCAACAAACACAAGCAAAGATCCTTAAAGCCTGTCCCAGCTAGCTTTCCACTAAATTGCTCAAAATATAAAATTTTCTCCAAGACTCCAGCTTACTTTCGAGCCTTCCCGGGCCCCCAAACATACCCAAACACAGACAAAGCATACCAAACACACACAGAAACATAGCAACTGCAAAGCCCCTAATTTCTGAATGTTACAATTCTACCCCCTTAAAGAAATTTCGGCCTCGAAATTTACCTGGTCAAAAGAGGTGAGGGTATTGCTGATGCATCACATCTTCCGGCTCCCACGTGGCTTCCTCTGCACCGTGATTTCGCCATAACACTTTGACGAACGGGACTGACTTTCTTCTTAATACCTTAACATCCCGGTCTAAGATCTGCACTGGTTTCTCTTCGAAAGACAGGTCTGGTCTTACCTCAATCTCTTCCACTGGCACAATGTGAGACGTATCCGAACGATAGTGCCTCAACATCGAGACATGGAACACATCATGTATCTGTTTCAATTCCGAAGGTAACTCGAGCTGATACGCCATTGGTCCCACACGTTTTAACACTCGATAAGGCCCGATAAATCTGGGGCTTAACTTGCCCTTTCGTCCAAATCTCAGAACCTTCTTCCAAGGTGAAACCTTCAGGAAAACCCGATCACCAACCGCAAATTTTATTTCCTTGCGCTTCAGATCTGCATACGATTTCTGCCTGTCGGAAGCTTCCTTCAACCGAGTCCGAATTAACTTAACTTTTTTCTCTGTTTTTGAAACCAATTTCGGACCCAACAACTGTCGCTCACCTAACTCTGTCAAGTAGGTAGGGGTACGACACTTACGACCATATAGCGCTTCGTAGGGTGCCATCTGGATGCTAGACTGGTAACTATTGTTGTATGCCAATTCTGCCAGTGGTAGAAAATCTTCCCAACTACCCCTGAAGTCAATAACACAACCTCTCAACATGTCTTCCAAGATCTGAATTATCCTCTCAGACTGACCATCAGTCTGTGGATGAAATGCCGTGCTGAAATCCAATCTTGTACCTAAAGCCTGATGTAGTGCCTTCCAGAATCGCGACGTAAACCTAGGGTCCCTGTCTGATATGATAGACACTGGTACCCCATGCAACCTCACAATCTCTGCCACATACAACTTAGCCAGCTTCTGCAATGTATAGTCGGTACGAACCGGTATGAAATGAGCAGACTTCGTTAACCGGTCAACAATCACCCATACCGAATCTTTCTTAGTAAGCGTAAGAGGTAGCCCACTAACAAAGTCCATCGCTATCCTCTCCCACTTCCACTGTGGAATCTTCACCGGCTGTAGTAACCGCGAAGGCAACTGATGTTCTGCTTTCACCTGCTGACACGTCAGACATTTACCCACAAACTCAGTAATTTCTCACTTCAACCCAGGCCACCAAAACTATTCACGCAGATCTTGATACATCTTACTTCCACCAGGGTGCATAGCGTAAGGGCTACTATGCGCCTCCTGAAGGATCATCTGCCTCAACTCAACATCCTTCGGCATGCAGACCCTCTCACAGAAACACAATATCCCATCACTGTTCAAACTATAGTCTTCTACCCAACCATTCTGTACTTCCTTAAGTCGAGCACTTAATACATCATCCGATAACTGTTTCTCTTTAATCTGGCTTACCCACGTCGACTTTACTTGAAGTTCACTAATAAACTTCCATCATCGTACAAGCTGAGGTGAGCAAACATTGCCCTTAAATCCGTTATCACTTTTCGACTTAACGCATCCGCCACCACGTTAGCTTTTCCCGGATGATACTTGATCGAGCAGTCGTAATCCTTTAACAGCTCAATCCACCTCCACTGCCTCAAATTCAACTCCTTCTGGGTAAGGAGATATTTTAAACTCTTGTGGTCAGTGTAGATAATGGACTTCTCCCCATACAGGTAGTGTCTCCAGATCTTCAGAGCGAGCACTACCGTAGCTAACTCCAGATCATGCGTGGGATAATTCATCTTATGCGGTCTTAACTGCCGAGATGCATACGCAACTACCTTCCCATCTTGCATTAACACACACCCTAACCCTTTGTGCGACGCATCACAGTAGACGATAAACTCCTTCCCAGCCTCAGGCTGAATCAACACTGGAGCCTTAGTCAAGATTCGCTTTAACTTCTCAAAACTTTCTTGTTGCTTATCCGACCAGACAAATGGTACCCCTTTCCGTAACAACTTGGTTAACGGTGCAGCTATTAACGAGAATCCCTCAACAAACCTTCTGTAGTACCCAACTAAACCAATAAAACTCCGAATTTCTGCCACAGACTTAGGCGATTTCCAATCCAACACAGCTTCAATTTTCCGGGGATCAACCCTAATCCCCTCAGTAGATACAACATGACCCAAAAAGGTAACTTCTTTCAACCAAAATTCACACTTACTGAACTTGGCGTATAAATCGCTTCTCCTCGTAACTGCAGAACCACCCGAAGATGCGAATCATGCCCTTCTTCCGTCCTGGAATATACCAGGATGTTGTCTATAAACACCACGACAAATCGGTCCAGATAGGGTTGGAATACCCAGTTCATCATATCCATAAACGCAGCTGGTGCATTCGTCAACCCGAACGGCATCACTAAAAACTCATAGTGACCATAACGAGTTCGAAATGCCGTCTTATGAATATTCGCCTCCTTGACCTTGAGCTGATGGTACCCAGATCTCAGATCTATCTTTGAAAACACCGCTGCTCCCCTTAATTGATCGAATAGATCATCAATTCTTGGCAACGAGTACTTGTTCTGAATTGCCAACTTGTTCAGCTGGCGATAGTCGATGCACATACGCATTGCCCATCCTTCTTTTTCACGAACAACACCGGCGCTCCCCACGGAGATACACTTGGTCGAATGAACCCACGATCCAACAAATTTCCTCGGATCTCGAGCTTTAAGTTCTACCACTCTTTGGTGCCATCCTATATGGGGCGATGGACACCGAGCCGTACTCAGAAGTAGTTCAATTCCAAACTCTACCTCACGATCCGAGGCAATCCCTAAGCTCTTCCCGAAAGACATCCACGAATTCCTTCATCGTTTCTAACCTCGCTTTGCAATCACCTCCTTTGCATCCAATGCACCGATGAAAGCTAGAACGCCTTGCATCCTTTTTGTACCATCTTAACAGCCTTTAGTGCAGAAACCACATTCGACAAATAATTCCTTCTTTCCCCTATCACAATTACTTCATTACCCTCCGCAATTCTCAACACCATTCGCTTATTAGCGCAATCCAGATTTGCACAATACTTCACCAGCCAATCCATGCCTAAGATAAGATCAAACTCTCCAAATGGAAACTCCATCAAGTCTGCCAGAAATTCTACTCCTTGAATCTCTAAAGGCACATCCCTAAATAATTTGTTCACTTCTACCTATTGACCTAGTGGGCTAACCACAGTCATTTCTCTAGCAGCAATTTTAGGCTCTAAATTCAAGGTCTTAGATACGGTATAGGCAACATATGAATGGCCCGATCCAATATCAATTAAAGCAATAAACGGTTTATCAACAATAAGAAACGTACCGGTTATAACGTCCGGTGCGTCGCCCTCTTCTCGCCTTCGTGCTGCGTAGACTAGACCCGGCTATCTTGCTTCTGCATTACCGACACCCTTACCGGGTGTTCCACGACCCCGACCCAAGCCATTTCCTCCTCTAGCTGGGCCCCTACCTCTCGGCGGTTGCTGGCCACCCCTCCTGAACTGATCAAAACCCTGTCCAACTGGCCGCACCTGATCCACTTGTGGACAATCTTTAACCATATGATCCATAGATCCACACCTGAAGCATCCACCGGTTCTCCTCCTACACTCACCAGAATGCATTTTCCCACACAGAGCACATGATCGAAACTGGCCCATCGCCACAGGCCTCATAACCCGAGCTGACCCATCAAACCTAAGCCTCTTTTGGAAACCTCTCGATGACCCTGACGACCCAAAGCTTCTCTTATTTTTACCCCTATTTTTCTCCCTGTTTTGAGTCTCAGTCTGCTTCACCTCTTCAGCTATTTTAGCTTTTTCAACCAGGATGGCAAAATCTCTCTCCCGCTGTGGAGCTATTAGTACTCGCAGCTCGTCTCGTAACCCATCTTTGAACCGTACGCAATGTTCATAGTCAGTCGCAACTATCCCTCGGGCATAACGGCTCAATCGTAAAAATTCCACCTCGTACTCAGCTACCGATTTACCCCCTTGAACCAGATTTAGAAATGCTTTTCTTTGAACGTCTACATAACTTGCCCCAACGTATTTCCTTTGAAATGCAGTTTTGAAGAAATCCCAGTCAATTCGATCTGCTAGAGTACCCTCTCTTACCATGAGCCACCATTGATATGCCTCGTCCCGGAGAAGAGACACCGCTCCTTTCAATTTCTCCTCAACTGTACAGTCCAGATCATCCATAATCCGTTCTACTACCTCCAACCAATATTCCGCTACGTTTGGGGCCACACCAGAAATACCCATGAATACCTCTGCCCCATTAGCTCAAAGTCGCTCAGGAATAGACTTCCGAACTACCGATCCAATGTTTGTCCCGGCAACCCGCTCCAGAACACGCAACATCACTTGGGACAAAGCATCGTCCCCACCTGTTCGATCCTGATATCTCGCTTCTGCCATAGGAGATGCTGGCACTTCGCCCTCCGGCTCATGTCCAGCTTCTGAGAACTCAACCTCTACCTCTCGGCCTCTACCACGACTGCGTGCCCCCTTCCTCGTCCTCTAGCACTCATGTCCACTAACTTGTCTTAGTCTGAATACGTAAATATTATGAATTAGCATTTCTTTCACTGTTTATTACCAGATAGTCTTATGAAATAGAGTTTAGAAGTGGTTTGTCGCAACACACAACGTATACCTAAAAAGTTTCAGTCTCTAAAGTTGAGTTTCCTAACTCTAGCATCCACAGCATAATATATTCACATAACATATATTCACTTCATGCAAATCACCCAACAGTCAGAAGACTTACCTTACGGACTTGGTGCCGGAGACTCGGGTGCCATACTTAAAATAAGACATATGCATCTATTTTCAAAACAAAACTTTTGGAAAACGTTTTTAAACCCAAAACCCCCCACAACCGAGTTTTGCAACTTGGCTTTGATACCATAAAAAGTAACACCCCAAACCCGGCCCAAACACCACGACCGGATCTGGAATGTCACATGGGAAGAATTTATAAACTTTGCGAACCTCAGATAAGTTTCAAGTCCCTTTTGAAAACTCCCAGTTTAGTAGTTAGCTTGGAAACTCAATAATGATTTATCAAAACTTTTTAATTAGCCCAATCTTTGTGTTTAGGTGACGTTTGAAAACACATATTTGTTACATCAGATTACACTAGTAGTTTGTCGTAAAAACTGCTTTATAAAATTGTTACTTAGGTTATGAGAAAAACTTTTATTTGCATTCAAGAAACATCTTATCGATTATTTTGTATTCAAAATGTCTAAAGTTTAAATCAAAATTAAACCAAATTAATAGTGTAGTGGCCTTATTACACATCAAAATCCCAATTTTAAGTAAATAAGTCTAAGGAAAAGAAAAGCAAAGTTTTACTAAGCATAAAGTGCATGGCCACCTCAGAGTCGATCCCAGCCCATGTCCCCTGAACTAGGAATTACCTGCAAAAATTTAAGCAGTAGGGGTGAGTCAAGCAGACTCAGCGTGCAATTACTCTACATACACCATTACTGGGCCCGAGCCCATTCTTTTGCCAACTAGGCCTTAGCCCTTACAAATCATTTTGGGCGAATCCCGCACAGAAACAGACTGGGCCTTAGCCCTTTTAGCAGAGTATAGCAGATAATCAGATATAAGTGCAATATGATGCAAATCCCCACCCAACCTAGTTATCCATCTGCTACACACCACCCTTTCCTACCAAACACACCAATGGGGATTTCTACAATCGACCCTCACCGCTACACACTATCGATGGCAGTCATGCTGCAGTTAGCTGCTCATCGTCATAGTTGTGACAGAGTCACCAGATTATGTGGCATGGCCACCAGAACAGAGTATACCAGAGCCACCAGATATTGTGGCATAGTCACCAGATACACTTCCCCTTCCATTAATAGCATATGCCCATCCCCATGCAACATAAAATAATGATGTATGGATGCAGTAGATATCGATATATATAAGATGTTCAAAGTACATACATAATCATGTCAACATAATGACTTATATATCATAATCAGAAGTCACTAACCTGATGTCTTGTTTTTACCCTCCATGATAGCCAATACCAAAGTTTCGGCATTTAGTAATACAGATACATATTAACAAAAACAACAGGCAAAGGTGTGAGAATTACACACTTGTATACAAGGAGAACTAAACTCTCAATACTATCGACACTCTCAGAAGAGGGAACAACTCCAATCTGTCTATTCAGATCCGAAGCTGGTCCACAACCCGGTGGAAAATCCCGAACGGCCGACACTGTATGTCGTTTAAACCTAGGGGCAGAGACTAAGACTCTACTCCCTTCCTTAGATTGGCTATCACTCGTAATCTGCCTATCCCAAGCAGATGTCGGTTCCTTACCACAACCCGACGGGAAGTCCCGCACTGCCGATACTGCACGTTTTTTAAACTTAGGGACCGAGACTAGGGGTTCGCTCCCTCCTTTTGATTGACCGGCACTTGCATCCATGAAGAGAGCTTTGATCAGGAAACTAGGTTAAGTCATTGAAGAAGATGAAAGAGAGAATAGGTGCTTACAACAAAGAAGTTTCTTACCTAGGTCGACAGAAACCGAAAGCTACTAGACTTGGATTAAGAAATCGATTGAGTCCCTTGGTCGACTAAAACCAATTCCCCCCAAAGATCCTCCAAATGCCGGCCAGATGTAGAAAAGAATACGAAGACGAGGCCCCCTACATGCGGCCAAAGCACCAAAGTACTAAGTTAACACCTTCGGTTTAACAACCAGTAAAAGAAAGAAAAAACCGAAATAAAGAGAAGAAGAACACTTACCACCAAACAAGGAGAAACTGATTTGAGAAGGTTAGAATAAGCGAAGGCAATCCAAAGAAACCAGAACGTGCGAAGAGAAACAAACGCACAAGGGAGATTCGGCTATAGTGAAGAGTACAAACAAAACTCAAAGAGAAGGAGTGAGGTATGGGTTTCAGCTTTTAGAAGAAGAAATAGAGGAGAAGGTTGAATCACCAAGAAGTGAGATGAAGATTCGGCTATGAAGAAGCACGAAGAAGAAATATGAGCAAGTAGGTGTTTCAGATTTTGATTGACAAGGGAATGAATGCAAAAGTGAGAGTCCAAAAGATGGTTTCCGTTTTGGTAAATGAGAGAAGAAAACAAGTGTTCGCAAATGCAAAAGAGAAGAAAAGACTTGTAAGCTTGATTTGCTAATACTCCACTCAAAATGGCATTTGAAAGAATCGGCCTCCACACACACCTAGAGACCGAAAGTGCACCAAAGAGAAGAAAGAAAAGCCTAAGACTCCAAGGACTTTCGGCACACTCACTTCTCCTAGCCCCCCCAAAACCGAAAACCCCTCTTCCACCATACCACATTCGGTCAACAACCCCCCAACAAGCCACCAAATCCCTTGATCATCTCTTACATTCACTCTCCTCCCACCATTTGAATCGGTTTGACTCATTCAACTCCACTACTTCCTCATGACCTCACATTCAAAATATTTGACTTATTCCACCAACCACCCTGGAGAGCCCTTGCCGAAACCACCACCTTAGCCTCCACAGTGCAAAAATTAAAGCTCCTGAATGCTGTTGGTACGACTCGAACCTCTTTCCCCTGTTGCTCCCCTTGTGACGCCACTTCTCTGCAACCCAAGTGGCGTCTCCTTGCCACTTTACCACTTCACTTCTTGTGTCAACAAACACAAGCAATGATCCTTAAAGCCTATCCCAGCTAGCTTTCCTTTAAATTGCCCAAAATATAAAATTTTCTCCAAGACTCCAACTTACTTTTGAGCCTTCTCAGGCCCCCAAACACACCCAAACACAAACAAAGCATACCAAACACACACAGAAACATAGCAACTGCAAAGCCCCTAATTCCCGGATGTTACACAAACCATTCATAAGTATATTAAATATATTAACCTTTGCACAATTTGTCTCATATCAATCTCAAACATTTCTATGTAAAATTCATCTAAAACTTACCAACTCAATATACCAACCTTTCATCATTAAGATACCAACTTTGCATCATAAAACATTGATTAAAAAAGTTACCTTATTCAAATTCATTAACAAGCCATATCTCATGGCTTATATATACATCTCAAAACATCGTCTAACTCAACTAGTCTATTCATGCGATACTTAAAACATGTACACATTCAAAAGGTACCAAAATATGTTTTGATAGTGTGGTGATGATCCTCGACGATCCCCGAGCCTTCCGTAGCTTTAACGATCTATAAAACAATGCAAACACACACAAAGTAAGCTTTCAAAAGCTTAGTAAGCCATATACAAATAAACTTATCATGAAAATATTTATAACCATTTCAATTACAAGAAATTTAGTATATCTCAATAGCATATTCACATATATTCTTTAGCTCAAAGGTATCTATCCATTTGTTTGACAACAATTCACATCTCCATGTATCTCATTAGATTATAGCCCTATCATACAAATATCTCATTTTGTCTCAACAATTCTATGCACATATCTCACTTTTGCAAATTCACATATACTTACCTTTCATACTCAAACATAGAGTACATTTCAAATGTACCTGAATCGTTTACACATTTCACATAGTCTTTTATTTCTCGAAATTGCCCGTTGAACCATTTGCAATCAAATAGGATACTCGGATAACTCGGAATACTTGTACAATGCTAATGTCCCAGACGTGGTCTTATATGTAATCAAACATCAATGCCACTGTCCCAGACAGGGTCTTACACGAAATCATTTACGATGCCACTGTCCCAGACATGGTGATAAACCGCAATAGTAACATTTTTTAAAGCCCACATTTAGCATACTTTTGGATGATTTATCCCTTGAATTATGTAATTTGGTGCTCTTAATCCTTTAAATTCATGTTTTATACTCAGGAAAGCACAGGAGGATGAAAAGAACGAGAAGCAGGCTTAAAACGGAGTAAATGGGCCATATCACGAAATCGACACGGCCTGGGCCCAAGACAACACGGCCGTTCTCCTTCAGCAGGTTCGAACACGGCCTGGCCACGATTCACACGGGCGTGTGCCATGGGCGTGTCCCTGACGTGACAAAGAAGAATTCTATTCGGATTAGGGTACCTAGAGGCAAAGAAAGCCATTCCAAAAGCCTATATAAACACCCTAGAGGCCAACCTTCAAGGGGGCGTCCAGCTAGGCCAAGGAGCCGAGCCAGAGAAGTCAGAATTGTGGGATTCGCTCGAAGAATGCCGGTTGATTCATCTCAAGAAGCTAGAGTCATACTCAAGACGGAGGATCTTCTCTTTAATTCCTTCAGCGGGTTTTAGGGTTTTTCTTATGTTTTGTTTTATCTTTTCTTCTGAGATGTATTCTTTTATAATTATAAACTAAACCCTCAGATACCTGAGGGGGATGAAACCTAAGATGAATCTTGTTATCGTTTGCTGAACTATATAATAAATACTTGATTTGTTCTTAATTATGTGTTCTTAATTCTTGCTTTGATATTTCAGGATATTGATTCAAGTACTGATGTGCTTAGGTGGTGGAGCAAAAGTCCCTGCCTAAGAGTAGATCTAGCATAGTTAAGCGGAGTTGCTCACGCGCCTAGACATAGGGTGACGAAATTTTTCTGGATTAGGGTGAAACCTAATATGGGAGTCCATAGATCGAGTTAATGCAATTCTAGGGGTTTTAATTAGAAAGAGATTTCAATTAATCAACCTAGGGTTAGACGTTAGTCGCCTCGAGAGATGGATTAATATACATTAGGGAATCTTACGGATCAAGTCAAGTGAATAAATCGTCTGGTTTAGAGTTAGATAACAAGTGAAGTCTAGGTGGATTCTTCCTTGGGTATCGTCTTAATCAATTGGTTTTTCTCACGAGTATTTTCTCAAATTCGTTCTCTTTGTCTTAGTGTCTTTAGCTTAGTAGTTAGTTAATTTTAGTTTAAACAATAAATTCCCTTGTTTCTTAGGCTAAATAATAAAAAGAAAGTTAGTATTAGTACTTCAGGTTCCCTTGGGTTCGAAAATCTGATCTTGCCACTAAGCTATACTACTGTTCGATAGGTGCACTTGCCTCAATCGTCGTCACAGTTAGTTTCCAGGCTCGATCATTCTTTATATAAATTTTTAAGACTCTGACGTTAACGATCACATGGTCTTACACGTAATTCTCAAATTGACGCCAACGTCCCAGACGTGGTCTTACATGATATCACACATCGGAACCTTATGTCATGACATATGAATCCTATCTATTCCTAAAGTTCGTATGGGACTTTTCAGACATTGTCACATTGTCGATACTTTTCTCGGTTTTCACATTTATATCTTCCAAAGCCATTCATCACAATTCAATATTATATGGACATGAATAAATCAACCTAAATACATTTATTTGTATATAGACTTACCTCGTACAGATATGAACGGACGGTTTCGTTTACTCGATCACTTTCGACTTTCCTCGGTCTAAATCCGTTTTCTTTGGTTCTTGATCTATACATATTCAAATTTAACCCATTTATTCACCAAATCATCCAATTCAATCCAAAAACACACCTTTAGGGCATTTTACAAATTAGCCCTCACATTTTCATAAAATGACATTTAAGTCCTTATTTCACAAAATCACAAAATACACATAATTTATTTGTACCCATGCTTAGCCAAATTTTCATATGCTTCATATAAGCCCATATATTTCATTTATTTCACATTTTAGTCCCTCAAAATATTATTATCACAATTTAGTCCAAATTACTAAAATTCATCAAAAATCCAAAGACAAAACATGTTAATCTAACACATATATTTCATATTTCATCATCAACTATCACAAATCTTACAAAATCATCAATGACACATCTCATAATCTTCATCAAATTCCAAAATTAAAGCATGGGCTTTGTAGTACTCGAAGCAACGATTATAAAAACGTAGAAATTATCAAAAACTGAAACAAAATCATACCTTAGTCCAACAAAAAATGTGCCGAACCCTAGATAAGTATAAAAGCTTTCTTTTTCTTTTCTTTCCTTGATATTTTTGGCCAAAAGATGAGTATAATGGCCATCCATTTTTTTTATTTTAATTATAATAACATTAATAACCAATTTAATTATTTAACCTTAATAATAACATTAAAAACCCACTAACATATGTACATTAATGTCCATCCATAAATCTAAGGGTCCATTTACCACATAAGGACCTCACATTAATAAGACACATCAATTCAACACTTAATCAATTAGAAGGCCACTTTTACATTTTCTGCGATTAAGTCTTTTTCTTAAATTAAGCACACAAACAATAAAATTAATTCACGAAACTTTCACACATGCTTAATCACATACTGTAAACACGAAAAATAATATTAAAATATTTTTTGACTCAGATTTATGGTCCCGAAACCACTATTCTGACTAGGGTCTAAACTGGACTGTTACATGAAAGAACCAAATGGACGGTGTCAGGGCAAGACTGCTACACCGTGGAAAGAACCTCGTTGAAACCTAAATGTCAAGTATGGTACCATTTCCTTAAATCTCGCCTCAACCCTTCGACTCACAACTCCACCATTTCTAAAGAAAGGATGCTCCTGCTTCATTCCATTATGACAAGAAAGAAAATAAATGTAGGAAAAATTATATTCAAAGAAATCCACCACTGCGCGTAGAAGAATGCCAGAAGTCTAAACTTTTGTCTCTTATCACGACAATGTGTCAACTTGTTAATGTTCCTATTCAAGCCAATGATGATGCTATTCCAAAAAGAGACGCCATCACAAAGGAAATTGCTATGAGGTTTTTAGGGGAGGAAATGCCATATTATCCACCTCCTAGTTCTTCATCTACATCCTTCACTCCCACTTGTGCCCCAGCAACCTCTTCCATTTCTCACAATGCCTTTGAGCAATATGTGCTCAATTCCCTTGAAAAGTTGTACAAGTAGTTCAGTATGTTTGAAAAGCAGCAAGTGTAGATTGCCACAAACTTAGACAGAGAACAAAAGGAGATGGATCTCTTTTGGGGCTATGTAAGGAAGAGGGACGTTGCTATCAATAAGTCCCTTAAGAAGAATTTTACCAAGCTTATCCCTACGTTCCCCAACTTTCCTAAGGAATTGCTATCGGATGAAGAGGAAGGGGAAGAGGATGAAGCTGAAGCTGATGCAATCGAACCTACTACCATCCACACTACCACTAAGGAGAAGGACAAAAAAGGACCAGAGGGAGAGGAAAAGAAGACAAAATCTGTGAACATTGAGTCTGACCAGGAAGGAGAAGAAACAAACCCAACTTTTGCACCAACTAAACCTGCTACTGCACCTACCCCACCTCCATCGACTGCGCCAATATCAAAGCAAGATTGTGAGATTAATAAGCTGATTGATGATCTCACCAAATTAGATGATGAGGAGGACGAGGTACCAATAAATTCCTTGAAAATAGAAGCAGCATTACAAGAATGTTGCCTGTAAAACCACTCGCCCAAACTAAAGTAAGAACAATTTCTTTCCAAGCGTTCATTTTCAGTTTCATTTCATCATGTATTCATAATTGTTGTCTTTACATTTTCTTTATATATATGTCTTTGCATTTTTTTTACTTTTGTCTATTCATGCATTGAGGACAATGCATCCCTTAGGTTTGGGGGTGTGTTGTGCATTAGATAGTTGTTTTAGTTTGTTTTTTTCATCTTGTCATTCATTTTGCCATGACACACAAATGCTAGAAAACTGTTAGACTGCGATGAGTATATTTTTTCGACGATGTTCAGTGAGGAATTTAATTCTTCGACATACATAGAAATTTGTGACGGTGAATTAGGTGAGTTTAGCTTAGAATGGTTGCTTGATAATTAACCTCCAAAAATAGAATGCCCTAATTCCAGTTACTAGTAGTATTTAGTAGGTTTCTTTTAACAAACTTAGAAATTCTTGAGGCTAAGTTCAGGATAATGGTAATTCTCAATTTAAAAAAAATGCCATAAGTTACTCCAATGCTTGAAATTGCGAAGTAGGTCAGCAATATTTTGTTTGCTCCATTATGTTGTTGATTAGAAAAGTAAGTTTAAGTAAGAGTAATTCAATAAAAGAAGTAGTTTAGAGACACTCCACTATAGTGCTAGGCTAAGTAGCTAAGGAGGTAGTTGTTTGCTCCATCCATATTCTAAGTTAAAATCCTTAACTTCATGAGTGCATTTCATTCAAATTGTGATATGCTCCATTGAGATTGTCAAGTAAAGAAACCATGTGACAAGATGAATCCCCTAGTAAAAATATCTGTAACTGAGTTATGTAAGGCCATATTTAAAAAAAAGGAAGAAAAAGAAATTGAGTTTAGATGAAAGATAAACTTAGTACATTAGGAGGTACTTCCTATAGTCGAAATTGTTTGAGCTATTAGGAATTTTTATTTTTAGGGCAATATTTTCTGCACTTACTTTGCTAAATAAGCTTATGAAACTTGAATCGATTCTCAGAGACAGAAGATCGTTGAGAATAGAGGTAAAAGAAATATGCTTCATACAGTTTGGCAGTAAAAGAGGTAATTATGTGTTATGGAAATTCTTGCATTCATACATACATGCATTCATACATATTTTGCTTGAAGACAAGCCATAACTCATGTTTTGGGGTGTGATAACTATTGAAAAGAGTTATATTGCAGGCCTCAGAACTTCATTAGTTGTCTGCACATAAGTGGATATATTTGCATTTTTAGGATATTTTTATAACATTGTATCATGAAGCTTGGACTGTGCTTTCAATGTTACTATATGTTACTTTTGTTGGTGGAAGGAACGAAATTGTTTGTGTTTGTAGTAGGTGTTGGAAGGAAGAAGAGAAGTGAAAGAGTGAAGTATTGTCATGGTAAAAGGTTGGACAGATTGCCAGCATAAATGCCATAGAAATTCCAGGAAGATGCTAACGCAGCATTCAGTCCTCATCACTCTCAGCTAGCTGGACATGTACCAGATAAATCCACCTGAAAAAGAGGGAGGAAAGTGTGTGCTAAAAGAGGGGACCTACCCTATAAAAGAGGAAAGAGAGGAGAATTCTACAGATGGTGTTTTACATGAGGATTTAGGATCGGTTTCTCTTCTCCAACAAACTCTTGTGAAAAATCTAGAGAAAAGAAGAGAGGGTAGCAGATAAAGCACAGAGCAGAGACACAAGGAAGGGGACGAAGCATTCAACCCTAGGTCTTGCAGAATATTCCAACACTGGAGTTGGGAGCTGATTTATTGAAAACTTTCTGAAGTTGTTCCTTCTTTATTTGATTAATTTCTATGAATTTTAACTGTTAAATGATGTTGTTGAAAGATACCTTTATTTTGGATGTTAATTTCCAACCCATGAGCTAATCTCATCGATTGGAATTACTTGATGATCTTTATTTCCATTAATAACCAGGCATTATCTTGATTAGATCTACTGTTCAATTTGATTTGCATTATTTTGAATGCATGCATGCTATTTCTAGACATAGATGGATGTATGGTATGTTCACAATATTGATTTAATTCTGAAAAGGTTAGATGAGTTGGATTGTGGTTGAATGATACAAGCGAGCACTCAAAAGAATATTCGTAGCACTTTAGACGTAGAGCTGCGCTCTGTACAGAGTGAGGAAGAAACAATATTGGGTATCATCCTTGAAGCTTGTAGACATACAACGCCTTAGGAATAGTAGCTTGAAGTTTGACTCTCGAAAGAAGCAGACTACTTGTAACATCCTGAATTAATGGGCCTTTGCATTTAATGTGCTGTGATGTTTATGTTATCTCTAATGTGTAATTAGGGTGTTTAAGGGGTTCAGATTGGGCACAGGAATTGGGCCGAGGCCTTAGTCAAATTTTCTGCTTGGGCACTCTAGGGGAAAGCCAGTTAGAATAGGGGCTTAAAAGATATTATCTGCAAAGTAAGACACAAATGGGCTTGTGGCCAGTGGTCAGTGGCGTTACTTAGGGGCTTTGAGGTGGCGTGATAAGCAATAAGGAGGTCCAAGGTTCGAGTCGCATTACCCATTTATTTTAAATGTTTTTAGCGTCAAAAAAGAGGGAGTTGGAGTCGGTTGGAATGCTTAAAAACAGGGAGATTTAATGAGTGGGATAATATGGATAATATGGCTGATAATGTGGCAGATAAAGGAAGGAAGAGGTGGTGTTATCCATGCCACTTGAGGATGAGTGATCAGATGGAGATAAGGGAGAAAATCTAGGAGTTATCTAGTAAGCTGAGTGGTGGCCGATTTTCAAACTCTAGGTGGGAAGGGGGAATCGGTTTTGTATGGCTAAGGGGTGCCAAAATTTCCCTATTGATAGGATGGGTTTTTAGTTTGCAAAATAGGCATTTTCGACATTTGTTTGGTAAGAGTCAAAATTCTCTTTAGGGGAGGGGAATACTTCTTTATTTTCGGCATTTGGGTTTTATTCTCTTACTCTCTTCTCTCATTCTCTGCTAAAGCCGAAACCCCTAATTCCATTCTCTCATCTCCACTTTTATGCTAAAGCCGAATGTCCATTGTTTTTCTCTGCTTTCTCCTACAAACCAAAACCTCATAATCTTCCTCTGCATCTTTTTCTTTTGATTCCTTCATTAAGTCGAGCCTCCATAGATTCCTTTGCACCATCTTTCTTTTTGATCTTCTCAAAAGTTGAAATTCTCTAGGAGTTGCCGAATTCTCTGTGTTAAGGTAAGTGTCGATTTCTTCTGTTCTTCCTTTCTCTTTTGGTTTTTGGAGGCCAAAGCCGAAAGGCTAATTGATGTGATAAGATTAACTTTGGAGTAATGTTTTGACTGTTCTTGTGTTCTCATCTTGGGGCAACATTTCAGGAATCGAAGTAGATCAGATCATCTAGATCCCAAAAGCCAGAAATCGCTAGTCTCTGAGACCCATACCGCTTTTTGGGATTTCAAGGTAAGGGGTTCTCTTTAGATTTTCGTTAGGCTCATTTATTGTATTTATGGTCTTAACCCCGTGTTACGGATTAATAACCATATGTGGGTGGTAGCAATCGATAAGGTCTTTTGATGGAATCAAATGTCGATCGAAGAAAGGAGGGATTGGACCCGTAAATCCAACCCCTAAGTTTAAGAAACGAACGGTGTCGATGAGTTCGATTGGCCACCGGGTTGTGGACCGGCTTGAGAACAAAACCAAAGGCGATTAGCGATCGTATATCGGCTCACCGATAGTGTTGACATAGAAAGTATCATCTTGATCAGTCGTGTGTGTAGATCTCTATCACACTAATTAATCTATACTATATATGTTATGGGCTAAAAGCCGAAAAAAGGCTGTATAGACAGTCGTATTACCCGAAAAGGGTAGGCAAGGGATGCCAGGTACGTAATCATAGAAACTTCTCTACATGTATAGATGTATGTGATAGACTATGATCTTTTAGGTTGTATATTATTTTGCTTCTGCATGAATGTATGCATGGGATGGGGTTGATATGATGAAGGGGAAGAGCATGTTAAAAGGTCACCTAGTGATCGGTAGTTAAACCACGATATGTACACTTAGGTCACAGTAGTGATTGGTGGCTCTGCCACACTTGATTATAAGGTCACACAGTGATTTGTGGCTCTTCCACACTTGATTATAAGGTCACACAGTGATCGGTGGCTCCGCCACAGTGGATTATAAGGTCACATGGTGATCGACATTATAACTGACAGCATGACTGTCGATATGGTGTGTAGCGGTTGGTGGGTTGATTGTAGAAATCCCCGAGGTGTGATGGCTGGTACGGGCTGGTGTGTAGAGGATGGACTTTTAGGTTGGGTTGGGCCATGTAGCATGTGATTATTTTGTTGCCATTGTGTATGGGCCAAGGCTCATAATGTGTTTGTGGGCCTCAAGCCTTTTATGTGTTTTCGGGATTTGCACACTGAGTCTTGGTGACTCACCCCTTTATTTTCCCTGTCTTTTTAGATGAGCAGTAGATCGTGGACATAGGAGCCGAGGCGGACTCGAGGGGCCATCAAGTGTTATATTTTCATAAACTATTTTCAGTTTTTCTTTGAGTTTTCAATTTTGGGACTATTTATGTAATAAGGCTCCATAGCTTAGGTTCAGATTATAATTGTTAATGTCTTTATTCTATTTTTTTTAAAATTTAATTTTATGTTCAAAGATTTATCTATAGGAAGTAAAAATATGGGAATTTCAAACACGTTCAAAGAAAAGCAAAGGTTTTCTTCAAACATCACTTAATTTAGCGAATACCTAAATAAACAAACTGAATTTCCAAAAATCATCCAAGTGAAGTTTTTAACGTTAAACCCCGTAGCACACCAGATCTGGTCGTAACGTTTGGGCCGGGTTTGGGGTGTTACATTTTGGTATCAGAGCCTAGTTGCAAAACTCAGGCTATGAAATGGGTCCAGTAGTAGTTTATAAATTGGTAAAATGCTGTGGTTGAGATATGGCCTTCGAGTCTACCGGCACCCGATCCACGCAGGTAAGTATTCTAACTCTTGATGTGATATGCATGTTGGGTATGATGGGCTTTATGGACGTAGACTAGTATGATAGGAATTAATGGACTTTAGGCCTAGTTTAAACAATTCTTTAAATTCATAAAACTTAATCTAACTAGACATGTCCGTAAACCAGTCGCTGGGTTAGGGTCTGGCAACAAGCATGCGCATGTCTAGGATTGGATTTAGGGAGAGCTTGGTATTTAAGCGGTCCTAGTGACTCACCTCCTCTTCGCTGGAATCCTACCTGGTGCGTAGTGACTGTTCACCTTAGCCGCGAGGACTTGTTGACAGGCCAAAGACCATAATTAAAACCCGAAAGGGGCCAAATACCCTTAGTTTTGTAAATTACCAAAATACCCATGTTTTGAAAATTTACCCAAAAACCCCAAGATTTACAATAGCACCCGGTTTACAAAATTATCGAAATTCGTGAAATTACCAAAATACCCTCGATTTGGAAAAAAAGAGAAAAAAATTTAAAATTTTCAAAAATACCCCTGCTTTAAAAAAATACCAAAATATTTCTATTTCGGAAAAAAAAACACCAAGGTACTCTATTCTGGGAAATTACAAAAATACCCCTGTAGGATAAAATTACGAAAAAACCCCTGGATAGTGAAATGACGAAAATACCCTTATGTGATGAATGTGAGTTCATGGATGCTACTTGTATGTTGATGTATGATGGTTGAATGTATGTGGTTCCTAGAACTAGGAGATACAGACTTGAGACTGAAACTCGTGGATGTAATTTTGAATTCGAAAGAACTACTCTTGAAACTACTGTCCATAAGATTGTTCGTGGTTAATCAGTGAAAGAAATTAATAATTCATAAAATTTCTAATCAGATAAACGCGAATGGGTAGAATGAGTACAAGGGGTTGTGGACGTCCTGCGCGTGGCCGTGGTAGGGGTAGGATGGTTGTGTCGAACCGATGAAGATCCGCTATGGAGTCCGGAAACGAGATGCCGCATCACCGCACCGCAGAGGTGGAATTTTAGGACCGCAGGCCGAGATGATGCGGTATCTCAGGCGATGTTAAGGGTTTTAGAGAGGGTTACTGGGGCAGGCATGGGCACAGGAGCCCGGAAATCTGTGTTGGAGTGACTTAGAGCCAATGGGGTGGAAATGTTTAGGGGAATTTCTGGTATAGCCCCGAGTACAGCTGAGTATTGGTTGGAGGCGGTTGAGCGTATAATGGATGATCTTGATTTCACGGAGGAGGAAAAACTGAAAGGGGTTGTATCTCTCCTGCGGGACGAAGCTTATCAATGGTGGCTTACGGTTAATGATGGTACGGTGGCTGACCATATCACCTGGGATCTCTTCAAAACGGCGTTTCAGAGTAAATACATTGGGTCGAGTTACGTGGATGCGCAGCGTAGAGCGTTTCTGAATCTGGTTCAGGGAAGTAGGTCGGTGGCTGCGTATGAAGTAGAATTCTTACGCCTTATCCGTTATGCTTGAGGGATGGTGGCCACAGACCATTAATGTTGTGTTCAATTTGAAGATGGTTTGAGGGACGATCTACGTGTATTGATAGCACCACAGCGGGAGAGGGAATTTACTGTGCTAGTGGAAAAAGCTAAGATAGCTGAGGAGGTTAAGCGGATAGAAAAATTGATTCGGGATAGAGATAGGAGTGGAAGTAAGAGAAATTTTGGATCATCAGTGGTAGTCGGGCGTATTCGAAAAAGACCCAGTCGACGGGCCGAGACGAGATGAGAGACTCACATCGCTAGTCGATACGTATGTGCTCGATGTGGTAAATTCCACGTAGGTGAGTGTTGGGAAGGCAGTGGGAAGTGCTTCAGGTGTGGATCTACGGACCACCAAGTTAGAAACTATCCATAGCAACGGGGCAGTGAAGGGCCCACGGGTCAAGGGAATGCACACCGGGAAGAGGTGGTCAAGAGTCACGAGAGAGGTCGTGGTCCACCCGAGGTGGTAACGGTTCCGGCCGGGCCGTGGAGCACCAGTCGAGGGGTAGGAAACACCGAGGCGAGACAAGGTTAGTTAGTTTATGCCGCCGACGTCGAGAGGAGGTCGACGCACCAATGTCATAACCGATACGTTCCTAATTTATGGTTTGCCTTATAACGCTTTGATTGATATTGGTTCGACGCACTCTTATGTTGCTAGTGCTATAGCGGAACTTTGAACTTAGATTATAAGACTTCTTCTAGGAGATGACCGTAGTGAGCCCTCTAGGACAAATCGTAATGGTGAGCAAATCAGAGTATAAGGATGTACCGAAGTTCAAGGGGTAGCTTTTTCTGGTGATCTAATGGAACCGCCATTTGGGAGTTCGATTTGATCTTAGGAATGGATTGGTTAGTGAAGTATCAAGCGAATTTGGACTGTGCAGCCAAGCGTATGGTGTTAAAAACTCCCGTTGGTGGCGAAGTGTTGGTGATAGGTGAAAGGGGGAACTGTTTGTCAAATGTGGTGTCTGCCTTAAGAGCAGAAAGGATGGTGAGGAAAGGATGCGAGGCAATTTTAATGTTTGTTCGGGCTCTGGAAGCCAAGGAACTAACTGTTGGGGACGTTAGGACGATGAGGGAATTTCCTGATGTTTTCCAAGAAGAGCTTTCGAGATTACCCCCGGATCGTGAAGTGGAGTTTGGTATTGATCTTCTTCCGGGAACAGCGCCACTATCTATCGCTCCGTACAGGATGGCGCTGAAGGAGTTGGTGGAATTGAAGGCTCAGATCCAAGAGTTGGTGGATAGAGGGTTTATCCGACCAAGTGTGTTGCCTTGGGGAGCGCCGGTGTTATTCGTTAAGAAGAAGGATGGATCAATGCGTATGTGCATTGACTATCGCCAGCTGAATAAGTTGACCATCAAGAATAAATACCCATTGCCGAGGATCGATGACTTGTTCGATCAGTTGAAGGGGGCTTCAGTTTTCTCAAAGATAGATCTAAGATCAGGGTACCATCAGCTCAAGGTCAAGAAGGCGGATATTCATAAGAAAGCCTTTAGGACTCGCTATGGTCACTACGAATTCATGGTGATGCCATTTGGGTTGACTAACGTACCAGCAGCATTTATGGATATGATGAACCGAGTATTTCAACCCTACTTGGATCGGTTTGTCGTGGTATTTATAGATGATATTCTGGTTTATTCCAAATCAGAAGAGGAGCATGATTCACATATTCGGGTGGTTCTGCAGATTCTGAGGGACAAGCAGTTGTATGCCAAATTCAGTAAATGCAAATTTTGGCTAAGGGAAGTTACTTTTCTAGGTCACGTTGTGTCGGCGGAGGGGATTAGGGTTGACCCTCGGAAAATTGAAGCGGTGTTGGATTGGAAGCCGCCTAAGTCGAGATGCGTGTAAATTGAGTTTCCTTGGTTTGGCCGGTATTACGTAAGGTTTGTTGAAGGATTTTCATTGATTGCGCACCGCTGACTGACTAAGTTGTTACGGAAAGGGGTTCCGTTTGTTTGGTCTAATAAGCAGCAAGAGAGTTTCGAGAAGTTAAAAAGGATTTTAACGGAGGCTCCGGTATTTATTCAGCCGGAGGCTGAGAAGGAGTTCGTGATTTACTGTGATGCTTCACACATGGGACTAGGATGCGTGTTGATGCAAGGTGGAAAGGTTGTTGCGTACGCATCTCGACAGTTAAGACCGCACGAAGCAAGTTATCCCACCCATGATTTGGAATTGGAGGCGGTGGTTTTTGCTTTGAAGATTTGGAGACATCATCTGTACGGGGAGAAATCTGTCATTTATACCGATCATAAGAGCTTAAAATACATGTTGACCCAGAAGGAGTTGAATCTAAGGCAAAGGAGGTGGATCGAGTTGTTAAAAGATTATGACTGCTCGATCGAGTACCATCCAGGTAAAGCCAACATGGTGGCGGATGCTCTAAGTCATAAAGTAATCTCTGACTTGAGAGCAATGTTTGCTCACCTTAGTCTATATGATGATGGGAGTTTATTAGCTGAACTTCAAGTGAAACCCTCTTGGGTTAGTCAGGTTAAGGAGAAACAGTAGACTGACGAGTTGCTAAAGGAGAAGTTTCCGGTAGGATCAAGTGAAGGATCAACAGAATTTAGTGTGAATGAGGAAGGGCTATTATGTTTTCAAGGGAGAGTGTGTATGCCGAAAGATCCTGAGTTGAGGCATAAGATTTTGTAAGAAGCGCATGGTAGTCAATACGCTATGCACCCTGGAGGAAGTAAGATGTATCGAGATTTGCGAGATCGATTACGTGGCCGGTTTGAAACGAGAGGTGATCCGAATTTGTGGGAAATGTTTGACCTATCAAAGGTAAAGGCGGAACATCGCTTACCATCGGGGTTGTTGCAATGCAGGTGAAGTTTCCACAATGGAAGTGGGAAAGGATCGCAATGGACTTTGTTAGTGGGCTACCCTCACGCCTACTAAGAAAGATTCGGTGCAGGTGATTGTTGACCGCTTAACGAAGTCCGCTCATTTCATACCAAGATGCGTGTCGATTACTCTGCGCAGAAATTGGCTAAGCTATACATAGCGAGGTAGTGAGGTTGCATGGGGTACCAAGATCAATCATATCGGACGGGGACCCTAGGTTCACCTCACGATTTTGGAAGGCGTTGCATCAAGCGTTGGGTGCGGTTGGATTTCAAAGACGGCGTTTCATCCTCGTCGGTGATGGACGATCGAGCGGGTAATCCGATCTTAGAGGACATGTTAAGAGGATGTGTCATTGACTTCAGGGTTAGTTGGGAAGAGTTCTTACTGTTGGCGGCATTTGCGTACAACAATAGCTACCAGTCAAGTATTCAGATGGCGCCCTATGAAGCATTGTACGGGCGGAGGTGTCGTACACCTACCTGTTGGACGGAATTAGGAGAACGTCGGATTTTGGGTCTGGAATTGGTTACCGAGACAGAGGAGAAGGTAGAGTTAATTCGGGCTCGATTAAAGGAAGCGTCAGACCGACAGAAGTCCTATGCTGACCTGAAGTGTAAGGACATAGAATTTGCAGTGGGTGACAAGGTGTTCTTGAAGGTGTCGCCATGGAAGAAAGTACTGAGGTTTGGACGGAAAGGTAAATTAAGTCCCAGATTTATCGGACCTTATCGGGTGTTGAAACGAGTGGGACCAGTAGCTTATAAGCTAGAGCTACCTTCTGAGCTAAGCCAGATTCATAATGTATTCCACGTCTCTATGCTAAGACGTTACCGTTCGGATCCATCCCACGTGGTGTCGATGGAAGAAATCAAAGTAAGATCTGATTTATCCTTTGAAGAGGAGCCAGTGGAAATTCTGGATCGTGATGTCAAAGTACTGCGAAGGAAGACGGTTACGTTGGTTAAAGTTCTGTGGTGGAATCACGGTTCTGAGGAGGCTACTTGGGAACCAGAGGAAGCAATGCGGCAGCAATACCCGCATCTATTCTGATCAGGTAATTTCGAAGCCGAAATTTCTTTAAGGGGGTAGAACTGTAACATCCTAAATTAATGGGCCTTTGCATTTAATGTGCTGTGATGTTTATATTATCTCTAATGTGTAATTAGGGCGTTTAAGGGGTTCAGATTGGGCACAGGAATTGGGCCGAGGCCTTAGTCAAATTTTCTGCTTGGGCACTCTAGGGGAAAGCCAGTTAGAATAGGGGCTTAAAAGATATTATCTGCAAAGTAAGACACAAATGGGCTTGTGGCCAGTGGTCAGTGCCGTTACTTAGGGGCTTTGAGGTGTCGTGATAAGCAATAAGGAGGTCCAAGGTTCGAGTCGCATTACCCACTTATTTTAAATGTTTTTGGCATCAAAAGAGAGAGAGTTGGAGTCGGTTGGAATGCTTAAAAACAGGGAGATTTAATGAGTGGGATATTATGGATAATATGGCTGATAATGTGGCAGATAAAGGAAGGAAAAGGTGGCGTTGTCCATGCCACTTGAGGATGAGTGATTAGATGGAGATAAGGGAGAAAATCTAGGCGTTATTTGGTAAGCTGAGTGGTGGCCGATTTTCAAACTCTAGGTGGGAAGGGGGAATCGATTTTGTATGGCTAAGGGGTGCCGAAATTTCCCTATTGATAGGATGGGTTTTTAGTTTGCAAAATAGGCATTTTCAGCATTTGTTTGGTAAGAACCAAATTCTCTTTTTAGGGGGGAATACTTCTTTATTTTTAGGCATTTGGGTTTTATTCTCTTACTCTCTTCTCTCATTCTCTCACTAAAGCCAAAACCCCTAATTCCATTCTCTCATCTCCACTTTTATGCTAAAGCCGAATGTCCATTGTTTTTCTCTGCTTTCTCCTACAAACCGAAACCTCATAATCTTTCTCTGCATCTTTTTCTTTTGATTCCTTCATTAAGTCGAACCTCCATAGATTCATTTGCACCTTCTTTCTTTTTGATCTTCTCAAAAGCCAAAATTCTCTAGGAGTTGCCGAATTCTCTGTGTTAAGGTAAGTGCCGATTTCTTCCTGTTCTTCCTTTCTTTTTGGTTTTTGGAGGCCAAAGTCGAAAGGCTAATTGATGTGATAAGATTAACTTTGGAGTAACGTTTTGACTGTTCTTGTGTTCTCATCTTGGGGCAACATTTCGGGAATCGAAGTAGATCAGATCATCTAGATCCCAAAAGCCGAAAATCGCTTGTCTCTGAGACTCATACCTCTTTTAAGGATTTCAAGGTAAGGGGTTCTCTTTAGATTTTAGTTAGGCTCGTTTATTGTATTTGTGGTCTTAACCCTGTGTTACGGATTAATAACCATATGTGGGTGGTAGCAACTGATAAGGTCTTTTGATGGAATCAAATGTCGATCAGGCGAAGGAGGGGATTGGACCCGTAAATCCAACCCTTAAGTTTAAGAAATGAACGGTGTCAGTAGTTCGGGATTGGCCACCGGGTTGTGGACCGGCTTCGAGAACAAAACCAAAAGTCATTAGCGATCGTATCGGCTACCGAGATAGTGTTGACATAGAAAGTATCATCTTGATCAGAATCGTGTGTGTAGATATCTATCACACTAATTAACTGCACTATATATGTTATGGGCTAAGAGCCAAAAAAAGGCTATATGGACAAATCGTATTACCTAAAAAGGGTAGGCAAGGGATGCCGTGCGTAATCATAGAAACTTCTCTATGTGTATCGATGTATGTGATAGACTGTGATCTTTTAGTTTGTATATTATTTTGCTTCTGCATGGATGTATGCATGGGATGGGGTTGATATGATGAAGGGGAAGAGCATGTTAAAAGGTCACATAGTGATCGGTGGTTAAACCACAATATGTACACTTAGGTCACAGTAGTGATCGGTGGCTCTGCCACACTTGATTATAAGGTCACACAGTGATCAGTGGCTCTGCTACAGTGGATTATAAGGTCACATGGTGATCGGCATTGTAACTGATAGCATGACTGTCGATATGGTGTGTAGCGGTTGGTGGGTTGATTATAGAAATTCTCGAGGTGTGATGGCTAGTACGGGCTGGTGTGTAAAGGATGGATTTTTAGGTTGGGTTGGGCCATGCAGCATGTGATTATTTTGTTGCCATTGTGTATGGGGCAAGGCCCATAATGTGTTTGTGGGCCTCAAGCCTTTAATGTGTTTTCGGGATTTGCACACTGAGTCTTGGTGACTCACCCCTTTATTTTCCCTGACTTTTCAGATGAGCAATAGATCGTGGACATGGGAGCCGAGGCGGACTCGAGGGGCCATCAAGTCTTATATTTTCATAAACTATTTTCAGTTTTCCTTTGAGTTTTCAATTTTGGGACTATTTATGTAATAAGGCTCCATAGCTTAGGTTCAGATTATAATTGTTAATATCTTTATTCTATTTTTTTTAAATTTAATTTTATGTTCAAAGATTTATCTATAGGAAGTAAAAATATGGGAATTTCAAACACGTTCAAAGAAAAGCAAAGGTTTTCTTCAAACATCACTTATTTTAGCGAATACCTAAATAAACAAACTGAATTTCCAAAAATCATCCAAGTTAAATTTTTAAAGTTAAACCCCGTAGCATACCAGATCTGGTCGTAACATTTGGGCCGGGTTTGGGGTGTTACACTACTGTAGCTAGAATCTGAACAGTAGACTGGTTAAAACTTTTCCATAGAATTATTTTGTTATAAGGATGTCATCTGAGTCATTCCAACCTTTCCATTCAACAACGTAGTTTCTCTCGACTTTGTCTCATTAAATTGCCACAACATTTTAAGTTAGTTATCTAATTTTAATATTGCATACGTGATTATCCTTTACAAATTTGTTCTTCTATTTTTGCAATAGCCTGATTCATATAGTTCATAGTGATAACTTAACCAAATTAATCCTAATCGATCCCTGTGGAGACAATCTTACTTACTACTTTATTACTTGATTCGACGTGTACACTTGCACATTCGCATATCATTTCACATGTGATAGTTTGTCTTCCTTACCCTTTTTGTTTCTCTACATGAGTCGAATTGGAATATCTCAATCCTTGAAAGCCTTTAGCTTTCTTTGCTAAAAGTGATGACAAGGAACTAGCTACCACTCTCTTGCTTAAACTGTTCTCCTTCTGCCTATTCATCCCTTCTACTATCCTTAGGGCCATCTTAACCAATGTCAAAAAATCCTGTAATCCCAGAGCTATTACATGAATAAATATATCCTCATTAAGTCCTTACTCAAACCTTCTGTCTAACAGCCCGTTTTTAGTCAAATCAGAATAGTGGTTTTGGGACAACAAGTCCAAAGTCAAAATTATTATTTTATTATTATTTTAATGTTTGTAATATGATTGAATGATTGTGTGAAAATGTCGTTAAGAAATTTTATCGTTTGAATGGTCAATTTGATAAAAAGGACTAAATCGCGTAAAGTGTAAAACTTGTGTTCTATTTGTAACATCCCGAAATTGGGCCTAGTAGGATTGGGCCCAATGGGCTTTGAGCGTAGTAGCATTTAAAATTTTTTTTTAAAAGAGCAAGAGAACGGCATTAATGCAAGTTAGACTTATTAGGTAAGTTATTTTGGAAGGTTAGAGGGCTTCTATGAAGTCCCGGGATCAAATATTAGCTTTGGGGAAATTTTGGTTTTAGGTGAAAAAAAAAACCCTGGAAGTTGGCAGGTAGGCCTTAAGAATAAAATGTGGGGAAAAATGACACAAGTGGAGTGTGTGGTGTAGTGGCAAAGTGACGCCACATAAGAGACAAGGGGGTGACGCCACAAGGAAGGAAGGAGGTCCAAGGTTCAAGTCTTGGCTTTTGCATTTTGGTTTTCTTTTTACTTAGACCTCAGAATTTGGCTATAGATTTATATTTAGTTGCGCATGGTTTAAGACACAAGAGGAGCTTGTGGCTTGGTGGCAAGTGGCGTGTTGAACTATTGAAGGGAGCCTGGGTTCGAATCTCATGAGAAGCAAGGGAGTATTTATTTTGCGGTCTGGACGGGAAGAGTTTCAGTTGAATTTAAACTCTCTTGTGACGGGATCCCACATCGGAAAGATACAAAGAAGGAAGGTGAAGAGCTAGCTATATAAAGAGCATTCCAGAGGAGGGTTGACACACCTTGGAAGGCGTTTGGGCACAGGAGTGGTCGGGCGCGGATTAACACCGAGTCCTATCGGTGTGTAACTCTCTCTACTCTAGTTGTAGAGCGGCAAATGCCGAAGTGCTTGGTCCACGGCAATAGTAGCCACCTGAGCGTGCGGCGCACGTGTGGGGCTTCGACGCGATAGTTGAGGCCATAAGTAGTATTCTTGTGGGTTGGGGCTGCTTGGGCCGCGATGGGCCGAAGTGGGCCCTTATGAGTAAATTGTGCGATTGTGTAGTATATAGTGAACTAGACTAGGTGGAACTTATATACATGGCTAGATTTGTGCTAGGTGGGCCACACGAGCGTGTGGGCCTGAATGGGCCGGAATCGAGTTTTAGGCCCAATCGTCCGGTACGACCGGAAATGGTAGCTGAGTCGCTCGGGGTGACATTTGGGCCTTTGGGAAAGGCCATTGTAGGTGCAAAATTACCAAAATACCCTTGGTGGGTAAATTACCAAAAATACCCTTGGTGGGTAAATTACCAAAATACCCTTAGTGGGTAAATTACTGAAATACCACTGAAGGGTAAATTATGAAAATGCCCTTGGTGGGTAAATTACCGATATACCCTTGGTGGGTAAATTACGAAAATGCCCTTGGTAGGTAAAATTACGGTTATACCCTTAGAGGTTGATTAGGGTGATTATGTTGTTTTATGTCTATCTCGATTATGATGGTAATTCATGTTATACTTATATTTGGTATATGTCTAGCATACATGACATAACGCATACACAATTATTATTATGTCATATTGCATGGGTATGATGAGAGGAGGGGGGAATATGATATCCGTGTCTTTGGGACACCGTGGTTTGGCACCACCAGGTGGTTTGGTACCACAGATTGATTATTGTGACTTTGGGTCACGGAGGTTTGGCACCTCGGCGTCTCGTCCCAGTGGCTTAGCACCACAATGGGTTGGCCCCACAGCTGATTATACTGATTGACGCCGCCGATTTGGTATCACACGATGGGTTGGCCCCATCATTGGATTCGTGACTTCGGTCACCGGTGATTTGGTATCACATTGTGTCTTTGGGACACGGAGGTTTGGCACCTCATAGCGTCTCGTCCCAGTGGCCGTACCACGATGGGTTGGCCCCACGGTGATTATACTGGGATTGACGCCGGTGATTTGGTATCACACGATGGGTTGGCCCCATCATTGGATTATTCGTGACTTTGGGTCACCAGTGGTTTGGCACCACAATTATGGATATCGTGACTTTGGGTCACCAGTGGTTTGGCACCACCAGTGGTTTGGTACCACACGGGGTAGAAAAAGGAGTTGCGGATGGCTAGGTTTGGGTGCATGATATGCATATTTTCATATGAAATTGTGTAAGGGCCTGTTGGGTGGGGATTTACACACTGAGTCTCGATGACTCACCCCTTAGTTAAATTTTGCAGGTAATCATTAGATCGCGGATTTGGGAGCTGAGGTGGACTCGTGGAGGCCATACATATGTTCACTCGTAAATTCGTTTCTTTTATTTGACTTATTTTTATTTGAGTTTTTGTTATGTAATAAGGCCTTGGGTATTTTATTTGATTTCAGCTTTCAATTTGTTTATTGCTTGTTATTAAATGATCAATATGGGATTTTCTTAAAATGATAATAAACCACTTCTTATTCAAAATTACTTAAACTCGATTTCTCACCACAACTATAAAGAATATGAGCTTTTTAACGAATGCACAGTTTTTAGACATTCCTTCATGTGACATGCCAGATTCGGTCGTAACGTTTAGGCCGGGTTTGGGGTGTTACACTATTAGCTAAAGGTGTCCAATAGCTATAGAACCTTAAATTAAAGGTACTTATGTTGTAATTAGACCATTAATAGTATGATAAGACATATATGGACATATATTAAGGTGTTATGATAGTTATTAATTAAAGTTAAATTGGTAATTTAGTTAATAACAACAAAGTAAGTAAAATAAAACATGGCTATCATCTTTATTTCTTCATTGTAACATCCCGAAATTGGGCCTAGTAGGATTGGGCCTTGAGCTTTAGGAAAAATTTGAGTATTATTTTTTTGTTGGCTCGGGTAGGAATTTTGTGTGTTAGCATAGTCTTGTGAAGGCTTGATTTTATTTAGGAAGTTAGATAATTTTTAGTATGGTTTATTTAATGAAGTGGATTAAGTGAGCTTAGCACTTAAGTTAATTTAAGTGTTAAATTCTAACACATGAGGAGTTAGTGGCATAGTGGATAAGGAGCTTGAAAGGTTACTTGAGGGAAGTGGTTCGAGTTGCTTGGAAAGCATTTTGAAGACTTTATTTTTGTATCCTATCATTGATGGACGGTCAAACTCTAATTATGATAGGTTGGACCTTAAGTTTTTGGTAAGTTGAATATTGGTTTAAGGAAAGCTTGAAATAGGGGATAAGAATCTTAAAGTTATGGAAGGTTGGGGAGACAAAGGGCTTGGCTTAAGGAAGATGTTTTGGAAACTCTTTCAAGGCTTTTAGTGCATGTATGTGGACGGCAAGTGTGGCTAGGGGGGGTGGCCGAATGTTGTTAGGTGGTTTGGGGGAGGATATTTGGTCAACCTTTGGCATTTGTGCATCTTTTGGCATTGTTTTCTTTCTCTCCAAAAACTCCCCTCTTTGGCCGAATGTTTTTGTGCATTTTGTGCAAAATTTTGCTTTTAGTTTAGCCTTCATTTTGTTTGAACCAAAAATGTTATTTCCTTTCTCTCATCTTTGCTCTTGAAACCGAAACCTCACTTGGCTTTTGTGCATTTTCTTTTTGGCAAATAAGTGTTTGGCCGAATCTCTCTCACACATATCTCACTTTTCTTCTTTTGATATTGATTCCTAATCACATTTTCTTTTATACTCTCTCTTGGCCGAATCCTTCTCCTTCTCAAGTTCCATTTCTTTTCATCCATTTCCATTCTATTTCTCTTTCTCCACTCTAGTCAAATCCTTTTGTTATTACAAATCAACCATAGCCAGAAATTCCTTCACCATTTAACCATATTGCCGAAACTTCCCACTCTCTTTTGAATTGTCTTGGCCGAATATCAACAAGGGTAGGTCTTCATTTGGTTTTCTTCAATCGGTCTTGAAAGATAGACTCTTTGGGACTTTGGAAGCAATCGTTCTAAGCCTCAATTCTTTGACAACCGTTTTGGGGTAAGTCAAGTAGTAAGGATCTTTATACTTGTTATATCGTTTTAGATGGACTACTAATCGATTACATTTTTTTGGGGACTCTATCTCTCGTTTATTATATTTTTCCGTGAACGTTAGATTTTTGGGGCAATCAAGAATGGGTTCGAAAAGAGCAGTTAATAGTGTTTGGAAGAAGGGTGGATCTGCTATACCCTAAAATTTCAAACGAAGGGCTGTGTCGGCAGTTCGAGACTTTCCACCGGGATGTGGACCCTCTGCCGGTGATAATCATTTATTTGAATTCGTTCGTACCCCCGAGCCATTATTCGTTCATGGTTCTTCATCGGGTTATGAGCCATCAATCAGAGAGAAATCGCCTATAGTTATTGTTCGAGATTCCGAGGGTATCAGCGAGCGGGAAATTTTAGTTATCACTATTATCAGGTGTGTAACTTATGCTAAACTTCTAATAGATCAATAGCTTTATTGATAAAAATGTGTTTATAAAGAAATATAAATGTTTATGGCTTCGGGTACCATTCAATGGTACAGTGAATTGAGGTATGTTATTCCTTCGTACTATGTATGATTCTAATATGAAACATATTCGATATTTGATTATGATTTTGATATAATGTACAAGGCATAATATTTACATCGCTAATAATGCTATATGCATAATATGAAATGTGTCCGATTCGATATGATAATGGGGCATATGGCATGATAATGAAATAATATGTTATTGCATGGGCATATGGGTAATATTGAAAGGGGAAGTGTTCCGGTGGTTTTACCACATTATCCGTGTGACTTTGGTCACGATATTATGAATCCGGTGACTTCGGTCACGATATTATGAATCCGGTGACTTCGATCCACGATATTATGAATCCGGTGACTCTGTCACAATTATCTGTGGCTATGCCACGATTATAAGGGCGATGTGCATGTTGACTGCAAAGAATCGCCTTCGATGGTGTGTAGCGAATGGAGGGTCGATTTAGTAATCCCCACGGTGTGATTGGTAGGTACGGGTGGTGTGTAGCGGATGGATATCTAAGTTGGGTTCTGGATTGCATTTCATTTTATATGTACATGTGATTATCTCGATTTTCTATATTATGGGCTTATGGCTAAATGTGATTTAAATGGGCTTTATTGCTATGATCGATTGGGTTTTTAGTGTCTTGTTACACATTGAGTCTCATTGACTCACCCTTGATGGGATAACTTTTCGGTGATTCGTGAGATCGCGGATGTGGGCCTGGATGAACTCGAGGAGGCCATGCAATAAAATTTGATTTTACAAGAACTTCCATTTGGGTACCTTATTATATTTTAATTTGGGTTTTCATATTTTATAGATTTGTAATAAGGCCTCTTTAATTATGGTTTTGGATTATTTATATGCTTTGGGATTTATTCTAAACATGTTTAAGTATATCACTTGATTAATTTAATAATTGAGCTAAAGTTTTCTATCCTACGATTTATCCACTTAGTTTAAAAGTTTTATTTATGGAGTTTCAAAGTAAATTTCCAGTTTTTAACTTATTAAACATCTGATTTCTACAAATATAGAATTACAAAGAATTTTTAACTAAAATTTAATCGCTATCTCAATTTTCTTCGAAACGTTTTTCTTCGTAGCATGCCAAATTCGGTCGTGGCGTATTGATCGGGTTTGGGGTGTTACAAATTGGTATCAGAGCTAAGTTCAAAAGCTCGGCTGTGGGCCCGAGGCCCAAAATGTTTTAAAGAATGGATTTTAAAATGTTTTGTTTAAAATTATATGGTTGGAAAGGCATGGCCTCGAGTCTCCGACATCAATCCGCTCAGTAAGTACATCAAATCTGTTGATTTTGATGATATGATATGATGATGTTGGCATGATCTGTATAGTAGTAGGAACTACTCTAGAGACCCAAACTATAGGTTGAATGTACTCATGAAACAACTTCTTATTAAAATTATTCATAAAACGTGTTTTAAAGAAAGTGGAATAATGACTAATGCAAAAAACTTTTAAATCGATAAGTCGAGATGTTAGACATGAGCACTCGAGATCGTGGACGTTGTGGATGTGGTAAAAGCCGAAGTGTTAGGGCTAGATTTTCAGCATCGAGGCATAATTCCAAAGTGGGAGGCGTTAGCATCACTAGTGGGTGAGACAGAGTATCATGATCGAGTTCGGATTGATGAGTGACTCGAGATAGTTAAAGAATCGGTGAAGCACTTGGAGTTGGGTCCGTGGATCAAAGAAGAACAGAGATCACGGTTCTCTAGGGTCACAATCTCGTTACATAAAACATGTCAAGGCATGGTCAAACTTTTGGCTTGCGATTATTGTGGAAGGTGTCATCCGGGAGAATGTTGGAGGAAGATAGGAGTATGCTTGAGATGCAGTGTCTAAGGAGCTTAAGGCTCAGGATTGTTTCCTCACTCTCAAGTCGGTATGTTTTGGTTGGAAGTGATGGTTGATTGTAGGAAAATTTTTGGTATAAGTGTAAGTGTTAGATAATGGTTTGCTACGGTGGATTAAGATTTTTAAAAAGTACATTGTGGTTTTATTAAGATCGAGTGCACAAAGAAGAACGTAGTGTGGCGACATAGGATGTACGATCAAGTAGTTAGTTGGAAATTTCGAGGACGAAATTTCTTTAAGGAGGGTAGATTTGTAACATCCCGAAATTGGGCCTAGTAGGATTGGGCCTTGAGCTTTAGGAAAAATTTGAGTATTATTTTTGTGTTGGCTCTGGTAGGAATTTTGTGTGTTAGCATAGTCTTGTGAACGCTTGATTTTATTTAGGAAGTTAGATAATTTTTAGTATGGTTTATTTAATGAAGTGGATTAAGTGAGCTTAGCACTTAAGTTAATTTAAGTGTTAAATTCTAACACATGAGGAGTTAGTGGCATAGTGGATAAGGAGCTTGAAAGGTTACTTGAGGGAAGTGGTTGAGTTGCTTGGAAAGCATTTTGAAGACTTTATTTTTGTATCCTAGCATTGATGGACGGTCAAACTCTAATTATGATTGGTTGGACCTTAAGTTTTTGGTAAGTTGAATATTGGTTTAAGGAAAGCTTGAAATAGGGGATAAGAATCTTAAAGTTATGGAAGGTTGGGGAGACAAAGGGCTTGGCTTAAGGAAGATGTTTTGGAAACTCTTTCAAGGCTTTTAGTGCATGTATGTGGGCGGCAAGTGTGGCTAGGGGTGGCGAATGTTGTTAGGTGGTTTGGGGAGGATATTTGGTCAACCTTTGGCATTTGTGCATCTTTTGGCATTGTTTTCTTTCTCTCCAAAACTCCCTCTTTGGCCGAATGTTTTTGTGCATTTTGTGCAAATTTTGCTTTTGGTTTAGCCTTCATTTTGTTTGAACCAAAAATGTTATTTCCTTTCTCTCATCTTTGCTCTTGAAACCTAAACCTCACTTGGCTTTTGTGCATTTTCTTTTTGGCAAATAAGTGTTTGGCCGAATCTCTCTCTCACATATCTCACTTTTCTTCTTTTGATATTGATTCATAATTACATTTTCTTTTATACTCTCTCTTGGCCGAATCCTTCTCCTTCTCAAGTTCCATTTCTTTTCATCCATTTCCATTCTATTTCTCTTTCTCCACTCTAGTCAAATCCTTTTGTTATTACAAATCTACCATAGCCAAAATTCCTTCACCATTTAACCATATTGCCGAAACTTCCCACTCTCTTTTTGAATTGTCTTGGCCGAATATCAACAAGGGTAGGTCTTCATTTGGTTTTCTTCAATCGGTCTTGAAAGATAGACTCTTTGGGACTTTGGAAGCAATCGTTCTAAGCCTCAATTCTTTGACAACCGTTTTGGGGTAAGTCAAGTAGTAAGGATCTTTATACTTGTTATATCGTTTTAGATGGACTACTAATCGATTACATTTTTTTGGGGACTCTATCTCTCGTTTATTATATTTTTCCGTGAATGTTAGATTTTTGGGGCAATCAAGAATGGGTTCGAAAAGAGCAGTTAATAGTGTTTGAAAGAAGGGTGGATCTGCTATACCCTCAAATTTCAAACGAAGGGCTGTGTCGACAGTTCGAGACTTTCCACCGGGATGTGGACCCTCTGCCGGCGATAATCGTTTATTTGAAGTCGTTCGTACCCCCGAGCCATTGTTCGTTCATGGTTCTTCATCGGGTTATGAACCATCAATCGAAGAGAAATCGCCTATAGTTATTGTTCGAGATTCCGAGGGTATCAGCGAGCGGGAAAGTTTAGTTATCTCTATTATCAGGTGTGTAACTTATGCTAAACTTCTAATAGATCAATAGCTTTATTGATAAAAATGTGTTTATAAAGAAATATAAATGTTTATGGCTTCGGGTACCATTCAATGGTACAGTGAATTGAGGTATGTTATTCCTTCGTACTATGTATGATTCTAATATGAAACGTAATCGATATTTGATTATGATTTTGATATAATGTACAAGGCATAATATTTACATCGCTAATAATGCTATATGCATAATATGAAATGTGTCCGATTTCGATATGATAATGGGGCATATGGCATGATAATGAAATAATATGTTATTGCATGGGCATATGGGTAATATTGAAAGGGAAGTGTTCGGTGGTTTTTACCACATTATCCGTGACTTTGGTCACGATATTATGAATCCGGTGACTTGGTCACGATATTATGAATCCGGTGACTTCGGTCACGATATTATGAATCTGGTGACTTCGGTCACGATATTATGAATCGGTGACTCTGTCACACATTATCCGTGGCTATGCCACGATTATAAGGCGATGTGCATGTTGACTGCAAAGAATCGCCTTCGATGGTGTGTAGCGGATGGAGGGTCGATTTAGTAATCCCCACGGTGTGATTGGTAGCTACGGGTGGTGTGTAGCGGATGGATATCTAAGTTGGGTTCGGGATTGCATTTCATTTTATATGTACATGTGATTATCTGATTTGCTATATTATGGGCTTATGGCTAAATGTGATTTAAATGGGCTTTATTGCTATGATCGATTGGGTTTTTAGTGTCTTGTACACATTGAGTCTGTGACTCACCCTTGATGGGATATCTTTTCAGGTGATTCGTGAGATCGCGGATGTGGAGCCGGATGAACTCGAGGAGGCCATGCAATAAAATTTGATTTTACAAGAACTTCCATTTGGGTACCTTATTATATTTTAATTTGGGTTTTCATATTTTATAGATTTGTAATAAGGCCTCTTTAATTATGGTTTTGGATTATTTATATGCTTTGGGATTTATTCTAAACATGTTTAAGTATATCACTTGATTAATTTAATAATTGAGCTAAAGTTTTCTATCCTATGATTTATCCACTTAGTTTAAAAGTTTTATTTATGGAGTTTCAAAGTAAATTTCCAGTTTTTAACTTATTAAACATCTGATTTCTACAAATATAGAATTACAAAGAATTTTTCACTAAAATTTAATCGCTATCTCAATTTTCTTCGAAACGTTTTTCTTCGTAGCATGCCAAATTCGGTCGTGGCGTATTGACCGGGTTTGGGGTGTTACATTCATCTTCAACTAAAAACAACAAGGAAGAAAGCCATTTTTGTCCATTTTAGGGTTCGGCCACATGCAAGCTTGATAATCAAGAAAGAAGAAATACGGACTTAGATCGGGGAAAGAACAAAGTTACGGAATAGTTGACTCAATTCGCCGTTTTAGCAACCGAGGTAAGTTCGTATGTTATAATTTTCTTTCAATTGTATTCTATATTCTTTGATATAGCATAAATTGTGATTATGTTACTACGGACAAGTTTAGAAATGATTCGACGATGATTCGACAGTTGGAATCCTAGTTTAGGTAACCTTGGGAATAGTTTAGGATACTAGTGACATGTCATTAGGGGTTACAGTGAGTTGGCTTCGGGCCATGATATAGTACTTCGGATATGTTACCTTGATTTGGCTTCGGGCCATGGTATATGTACTTATTGTGCGAGACCCTGGAGTATCCGACTTCTATTCTGAATGGTTCAACGGGTGAATGAAAGTTGAGAATGTGTATGAGATTTGTACTAAATGATACAGGTATGTACATAAACTATTTTATCATTGAATCGAAGAAATGATGATGAAAGTATATAGTTTTGTGATTGAGTATTTGAAAGGTTTGTTAGTTAATGTAAGCTACATGTTGATGTATTCAAATTATTGAATTATAATTATGTGATTTCATTAAGTTATTTCAAATAAGCTTACTAAGCTTTATAGCTTACTTTATTTATTTTTCTTGTGTTTTATAGTGTTATCAAAGCTAGCTCGGATTCAGGGATCGTCGGAGATCGTTTCACACTACCACCTATCACTTGGTACCTATAAACTTTGGTATTTAAATTATATGGCATGTATAGGTATTTTGAGTCATTTTGATTATGGGTTGATAGTGATTTTGGTTGTTTGTAATGACTTGTAATTGCATATATTTTTGTTTGAAAATATGGCCATGAGTTTTGGCTTAATTTGGTGGATTTGGTTATGTGCATATATGGTTTATATTTTGAGTTGAAGGATAGATATGTGAATGGCTTATGTTATAAGGCTTATGGATATTGACACAGTAAATGTTAAATGGTTGATTATAGATTTGAATTGTGTTTGTGAATTGGTGTAAAATGATGTATGTTAGGTAAAGGTTTAACTAGTTGATTGGTATATATATTTTTGTATGTTTTGATTGAGTAAAATTTTGGTATAAGCATATTGGTTGCTAGTATTGGAAATGGTATGAATTAGCCTTGATTATGGCTAAATTAGATGTTCATTTATGATTTGAATTGTTGCCATTTTGGTTGTTTAGGTAAACATAAATTTGGGTGGAAAATTGGCTTGGGAAATAGCTTATTTTTGTCCACAAGGGCAGAGACACGGGCGTGTGTCTTAGCCGTGTGTGACACACGGTCTTGTTATACGGTCGTGTGTCCCCTGGTGCTAAAATTAAAATGAAGTCTGTATGCTCTACACGGTCTCACACACGGGCGTGTGATCGACCGTGTGGCATAAGTCAGTATATTGCATAATTTAGACATGGCCTAGCACACGGGCGTGTGACTTGGCCGTGTTGCATAAGTCAGTATACCTTACTAGTTTGGCACGACCTAGCACAAGGCCTGGCACATAGACGTGTGTGGCCACTTCGAAGGGCACATGGGCTAGAAACATGGGCGTGTGGTTGGCCGTGTGACCCAAGTCAGTAAGCTCACTTGTTTGGAGACGGGGTAGGACACGGGTTGGGACACGGCCATGTGTTCCCATTTCGAATGTTCTCACGGCCAGTGACACGGGCGTGTCTGGTGGCCGTGTGAGACACACGGCCTGGCCACACGGGCGTGTGTCCCCTGTTTTGAGAAAATTTTTCTAAGTATTCAAAAAGTTTCCAAAGTTATCAGTTTAGTCCCAAACCACTCTCAATGCATGTTTAGGGCCTCGTAGGCTCATATTAGTGACAAATTGATTGATATTGACTTATGAATGTATGAATTGATTAAATGTATGCAAAAAGTATGTATAAATGTATTGTATGTTCGGTAATGCTCTTCCAGCGTTGAATACGGGTGAGGGGTGTTACATTCTGCAAATTTTAGCTTCAATTACAACTGACTCCCTTGCGTACTTTTTCAATCTAACAAATTCTTTTTCAAATTTAGCCATCGTCATATTGCTTTGCTTCAAACAAATGAATTTCATCCTCTTCTTTTTAAGATAAATTTGACCAACATACTTCTTTCTAAAATCTGTAAAAAAAAAGAAATTCCAATTGATCCTCTCTGCTAGGTTCACACTTCCTATGGTAGCTCACCATTGACAAACTTTCTCTTTTAACAAAGAAACAACACATATTAACTTATTCACATCTATACACTGTAATTATTAAAACACTCATTTTTCCAACCAATATTTTGTAATAGTAGTGTAACGAACCTAAAATCACTATGCTATAAAAGTGGCATTGAGTTAAAATTGTGTATAGTGGATTTTTCGGCAAAGTGAAATAAAGTATATAATCGATCAAAGAGAAGGTTGATGGAAGAAAAATGAAGTTGACGCAAGAAGTACGTCATGATATATTAATTTAAGGTAAGTACTGAATCGTAAAGATGTGAAAAGTTTTGGGGCTCGATTGAAAATATTAAAAACTTGAGGGGTTAAAATAGAAATATGGGGAAGTTAAGGGACTAAAGTTACACTTTTTCAAAAAAATATGAGTGGAAAAATTGTAATTATTAAAAATTCCGAAGGGCAAAATGATCATTTATTAAGAATGATAATTTTGAATAAAATTACTAAAATACCCTTGAATGTGTTGATGAATTGTGGCCATTGGATTTACTTAGCCTTGAAGTATGAAATATGAGCCCTTGGTTTATAATAATGATGCTAGTGATATTTTATATTATTTAATCATCTAAATATTATTTTAATGATATTTTTTAAAAAATATTTTATCATTATTTTAATTCATAAATATTCGATAAATATGATAGAAATACAAAGAAAAGTCTTCATACTTTCATTCACTTCCAGTGTCCAAGAAAAACAAGAGAAGAAAGAGTTTTGCTTTTTATGCAATTTTGTCATTTTCCATCAATTTCACTATTTTCACCTAAAATTCATGATAATTTTCATATCCACTAAAAAAGAAAAGTGAAGTAGAGATCCTAGAAAGTTTGATTATCATCTTGGAAGCTAGAAATTGGAGTTAAAAGTGAAGAAATTTGAGAAGAGAGTGAATAGATTAAAGAGACAAGGTATGAATTCAAGTATTTTCTTATGAAATTTATTATTAGTTGAAGTAGGATATGAGAAAGTAATTTCTAGTAAAGAAACTGATGATGTTTCAATATGTTCATGAAGTGAGAAAGAAAAGAAAGTGATGGGAAATATCGTAGACAAAGAAGATGAAGTGACAAAAGTGCGAAAGGATGAGAAGAGAAGTAAGAAAGCGAAGTCTAGCAAAAGAAATGTAAGTACTCTTATGAACTGTACTTATTTATTGAATGTGATCGCTGCGAATCAGAGCTTTAAATTTATAAAAAGAATGATGGAACCTTGAAACTAACTCTGACAACGATTGAGGCAAGTGCACCTATCGAACAGTAGTATAGTTTAGGCAAGACCGGATTATCGAACCCAAAGGAACTAAAAGTACTAATACTAACTTTCTTTTTATTATTTAGCCTAAAATAAGTGAAGTTGTTTATTAATCTAAATTAATTAACTACTAAACTAAAGGCTCTAAGACAAAGAAGAATGAATTTGGAAAATAACTTGGGAAAAACTCAGTTGATTTAGACGATACCCTCAGGAAGAGTCCACCTAGACTTCACTTGTTATCTAACACTGAACCATATGATTTATTCACTTAGTTTGATCCGTAAGACTCCCTAACGTATATTAAACCCTCTCTCGAGGCGAATAACGTCTAACCCTAGGTTAATTAGTGGAACTCTCGTTCTCTTATAATAACCCCCTAGAATAGCAGTAAATCGATCTGTGGATTCCCATATTAGGTTTCACCCTAATCCGGCAAAATTTTGTCACCCTATCTCTAGGCGTGCGATCAACTCCGCTTAATTATGTTGGATCTACTCGTAGGCAGGGTCTATTCCTCCTCCACCTAAGCACATTAAATTTGGATTAAGCTCACATAATTAAGAACAAACTAAGTATTTATCATATAATTCAGAAAATAATAACAAGATACATCATAGGTTTCATCCCCTTCGGGTATCCGAAGGGTTTAGTTCATAACAATAAATGAAAACATCTCAAGAGAAAAGATAAAACAAAACATAAGAAATCCCTAAAACCCCCTGAAGGAATTGAAGAGGAGATCCTTCGTCTTGAGTATAATTCTGGCTTCTTAAGATGGATCAACTGGCTATCCCTAAGTGAATCCCCATAACTCTGCCTTCTCTGGCCTAGCACGACGCCCCTAGACGATGGCTTTGGGCTACCCTCGATAGAGGGTTTCTATCGAACTCCACGATTAAGTTGCCCCCTAGGGTGTTTATATAGGCTTTGAGATGTGTTACTTGGCCTCCAAGTATCCTAATTTGAGTGCAATTCCTAATTGGGGGTTTAATTAGACTTTGGAGTGTGTTTCTTTGCTCCAAGCATCCAAATCCGAGTGAAATTGCTCTTTCCAGCGACAGGGACACGGCCATGGAACATGCCCGTGTGGATCGTGGCTAGGCCGTGCTTGGACTTCTTTAATGAGGCACGACCGTGTAAATCGTGGTCCAGGCCGTGTTCGAGATCTTTAAGGAGGCACAGCCGTGTGATCTTTGGTTCAGGCCGTGTCGATTTCATGCTTTGGCCCATTTGTCCCTTTTTAAGCCCGTTTTGCATTCTTTTCATCCCCTGGTGCTTTCCTGAGTATATAACATGAAAAAAAAGGATTAAGAGCACCAAATTACATAAAATAAGGGATAATTCATCCAAAAGCATACTAAATGTGGGCCTAAAATGTGTTACTATTTCGGTTTATCAGAATGGCTAAAATGGAAATTAGTAAATGTTATGTGAAGTGAATGAAAAATAATATTTAGATGTTATACGAAATCATGTGATAAAGTGAAATAGTAAGTGGATGTGAAAAAAAAAATTCTTTGAATCCATGATTATCTAGTTTAAAGGACTAAATTGAATAAAATATAAAAATGTATTGAGCTATAGTAATATAAGTATTTTTGTGAATAAAATATGTGAAATATCTAGTAAGTGATGAAATTAGTAAATTGTGAAACATTAAGTGAATTGAAGCATAATTAAGAAATTCATGTATATATCATGGAAATATATAAAAAAGGGAAAAATTAGTAAATTATGTAATAAATCTTGTGCAAACATGATCCAGTCTTGAATCAATGAGTTTTTCGTGAAGAGTATAAGAAGTGAATATTAATAGCTAAGTATTAATTAATGAAAAATATTCATGAAAAGAAATCATGAATTGTAATTGTGTTATAATAAAACATAAATGAGTTTGGAAATATAATTATGACATAAAATTTAGTGACAAGGAAATTAAGTGGAAAACTATATGATTTATAAGTGAAATTTTAATGTATATAAATGGTAAATATTATTCATGTAATTATAATAATATAAGTATAAAAGTATTGTGTGATAAGTGAATAATTTTAAGTGGCATACAATCGTATTAAAAAAGAATTAAAGAATTCTGCAAAATATTCATCTCGTGAACTATTCGTGTAATAGTAGTATTGTGAAATAAGTGGGAAATTGAAACTGTAAGGAAATATTGCAAGGAATTATAAAATCTAGCATAAGTGATAGAAATGTAAAATATATTTATTTTTTGATATAGGGTAAAAGTGAAATATAAAGTGTAATCACGATAAGAATTAAAGTATCGTAATTAAATAAATAAAATCGTGCAATCTTGTAAAAAGCCCTGGAAAACTAGGTAGGACTCATGGGATATAGTTGGCATGCTATAGGAATTCGAGCCCTCCTATGCCATTCATGTTACACATGACATTCGTGACACTACAATGCAATTCTTGTTATTCGTGTTTGTTCCGTGTATCTGACTGCGCCCCATCGTGTGTGCACTGGGGTAAAAGATCATGTAATTTATTTTTGAAGTTGAAGTGCGGTATCTGCAAGCGAACATGTCAAATTGTAATATAGTTATGTGTTACAATGGAACACCGAGAAATATTCCGAGGATCGTACCCAAGGGATTGCTATATTGGAGAAAATTCCTATTAAAATAGTTACCTGAAAATAATTACTAATCTAATTGATATATGAATTAGTAGTGCTGAATCAAAATTAAGATAATAATAAAATTAACTAAACTATCTTAAAACTAAAACTAACCCTAGGTTAAGTTAACGAAACTTTCCTACTCCTAGTTTTGACAATGCAAGTTATTTAGCCTAGAACCAATTGAAGCCCTAATTATTAACTAGGTCGATAATTGCCCTTAATTTAAGTACTTAACACCCTTAGCTAGGAACACCCTTCTGATCTTATCTTCACTAAGGATTACCACCTAAGATACAAATTTTGGTCTCACCTAGGCAAACAGATACCCTTTTGGTCTCACGGCTTCGTACAAGTCTACTCAACAGGATACCCTTTTGGTCTCACCTATCTAAATATTCTACTAGGGTCGTCAATCCTAGTATACTAAGTTCTCTTGAATAAATACTCAAAGTCAGATAATTATTTACTCGGTTAATTAACCAGTTTAACAAATTGATTCATGCGAGATATTTATAATGATCATAAAATTATTCTAATATTCATTCAAACTTTCAATTAACTACGTTAACGAAAGAGATATGTAGAGTCTTTGTTCATCGCGATGTCAGATACTATTTGTGGTATTTCTTCGTATCAATGTTTGGTGTCGCAACGCCAACAGTTCGGTGTCATGACATTCACTCTTATATCAGCCCAAAAACTATTTTTAGCTCGATCTTTGATGTCGCGACTTCCAAGCTTCGTTGTCATTACATTGATAGCCAATTCAACCCAGAGTTACATCTTTAGCTCCCAAATCAACCTACATGTCCACATAACCTTATTAAGTATCAAAATATCATAAAACTATGGAATGACATAAAATAACACTTGAAATATAAAATCATAAATAAATACTAAAATGACTTAATTCAACTACTTAACAAGATAAAATTATGTGAAAAGGGATATAAAATAATAGTGTAATTCATGCCAGATTAGTATCTTTTTGGTTCTCCATGGTTTACACAGGGTATTTGTCTAAGAATGAAGTAAAATAAAGGTCGTGAAGTGAATAAACAACGAGTTGTGAATAAAGTAAGTAATAATTCATGGTACATAAACCTCTGAGATCATATATTATGTTTATGATATTAAGTGATAATAATATTTTTTTGGTAATTCATCTATAAAATGACATATCATGAATAATCATGCTTATATAGAATTAAGGTATTGACAAGATTTAATATTAAATATCTAGTTATAATTAGAATACATGCAAGTACTTACTAAGCTTCTATGAAGCTTAATACGTTGTGTGCAGGTAGTGCTAGATGAAATGGTGCTCGTTTAAGCTAGAGGATCACATTTTATCCTCGATATGGTATGGATTATGAATTAGAAAGGTAAATTATGAAACTAGAGTGGCATGTACATAGGTAAAAAAAAGTTTTGAAATTGAAAAATAGTGTTATAAGTGCATTGATGTAACACCCCTTTACCCGACCGACCATTATGTTAGGGTACCGAGATGTCAAATTTTTCGCTAATGTAACACCCCTCGCTCGACCCGATCACCGGGTCTGAGTTACAGGTTGCCACTTCCATTATCGAGCAACTACAATCAAATATTCAACAAACAAATCATTCAAACATCCAATCAAAACATAAACACATTCACATCATGATATACAATATTTTCTGAGTCTTAATCGAGCTTACGAAAGCTCTTTTTTTTGCTCGAGCATGAAATATGACCAAATTGTAAAGATTCAAAATTTTGGATTAACGTCGTGACACGAGGGAGTTCCTTGTTATGACATGACATACTGTAACAGCCCGTTTTTGGTCAAATCAGAACAGTGGTTTTGGGACCACAAATCCAAAGTCGAAATATTTATTTTATTATTATTTTAATTTCTACAGCATGATAATATGTTTGTGTGAAAATTTCGTTAAGAAAATTTATCGTTTGAATGCTTAATTCGGTAAAAAGAACTAAATTGCATAAAATGCAAAAGTGTTGTTCTATTATTTAAAGGTGTCAATCAAATAGCTTTGGTTTTTAAATATAGTGGCCTTAAATGGTAATTAAACCATTTGAAACTTGAGTGGACATTCTTGGAAAAGGTTTTGTAATGTTTAAAGGTTATTATTAAAGGTTATATTAGTAAATAGTTAAATAAGAATAAGTAAATGAAATAAAAATATATACCATCTTTTAGTCATCTTCTTCAACCGAATATTGGAAGGGAAGAAACCATTTTTTTTCCATTTTAGGGTTCGGCTACATGCAAGCTTAATTGTAAGTCCATTTTTGTCCCATTTTTAATGATTTCTATGTTTTTGAGACCATTGCAACTAGTACTAGTTAACCCAGGGGCTAATTTGCAAAACTGTTAAAGATTTTGAATGATGCCATTGATGAATAAGCATGTGTTTTGAAGTTTCTTGATAGATTATGAATGTTTGTTAATAGAAATACAATTTTTGTTAAGTGATTTTTAGTGAAAATGCAAAATAGGGATTAAATTGAGAAATGTGTAAAGTTAGTGGTTAAAATGTGAAATAAATGAAAAATATGGGCTTCTAGGGGCATAATAGTAATTCGGCTAGCATGGGTATAATTGGAATTTCATTAATTTGTGATTTTATGAAATAAGGACTAAATTGTAAAAATGTGAAAGTTTAGCGGCAAAAGTGTAAATTGTTTTAAAGTATGTTTTGGACTAAACTGAATGAATAGATGATTGGATAAGTCAAATTTTAATATATTTAGTTCAAGAAAAGCGAAATACAGACTTGGATCGGGGAAAAGATAAAGTAATTGACTAATCAACTCGATTCGCCGTTTTAACATCCAGGGTAAGTTTGTATGTTATAATTTCATTACAATTGTATTTTATATGCTTTGATATAGCATGAATTATGATTATGTGATTACGGACAAGTTCAAAAATGATTTGACGATGATTCGACAGTTGGAATCCCGGTTGAACCTTAGGAATAGTTTAGGATGCTAGTGACATGTCATTAGGTATACTTTGAGTTGGCTTCGGACCATGTTATTCATACTTTGGGTGCAAGATATACCGTTTTGGCTTTGGGCCATGCATATCAGCTGATTTGGCTTTGGGCCATGATATCAGAATTTCGGATAAGTTACCTTGATTTGGCTTCGGGCCATGGTATAGGTACTTATCGGGTGAGACCTTGAGTATCAGACTTCTATTCCGAATGGTTCAATGGGTAAATGAAGGACGTGGTTGAGTACGAGATTGGTACGAGATGGTATAGGTAAGTACGATAATTAATTGAGTATTGAAGCTATAGAATTGATGAGTTCCTTGGTAAGTTATGTGAATGATCATTTGATAGCTTTGAGATTTAATAGAATTGTTGTATATTGTTTTCTATTATATGAATGATTAATGAATGGTGATATTTTCTCATTATTAACATACGACCTTACTAAGCTATATAGCTTACTTTGTTGCTTTTCCATGTTTTATAGTGATTTCAAAGCTAGCTCAGATTCGGGGTTCGTCGGAGACTTCACCACACTATCCACTGACTCTTTGGTACTTTTGAAACTATGTTTTGAGTATATGGCATGTATAGGTATTTTGATGTCATTTAGATTATGGGTTGATAGTGGTTTTGGTTATTTGTAATGGCTTGTAAATGTATATGTTTTGAGTTGTAAATATAGCCATGAGAGTTGGCTTAATTTGGTGAATTTTGGTTATGTGCATATATGGTTGATATTAGATGTGAGTTATGTTTGTGAATTGGTTCAAAATAATGTATGTTTAGTAAAGGTATAGTTAGTTGATTTGTATATGTGATTTGGTATATTTTGATGGAGTAAGGTTTGAGGTTATAAGCATGTTGAATATTGGTAATGAAAATGGTATGAATTAGCCTTGATTGTAGCTGAATTGAATGTTATTTATGCTATGATTTGGTGCCATTTTGGTTGTGTAGGTATATGCAAATTTGGGTGACAAAGTGGCTTGGTAAATAGCCTATTTTTGTCCATACGAGCAGAGACTCGGGCGTGTGTCTCAGCCGTGTGTGACACACGGTCATGTTACACAGCCGTGTGTCCCCTGGTGTTGAAATTGAAATGAAGTCAGTATGCTTCACACGGTCTCACACACGGGCCTGTGATCGGTCGTGTGGCACAAGTCAGTATACCCCCTAATTGGCACACGGCCTAGCACACGGGCGTGTGACTTAGCCGTGTTGCATAAGTTAGTATACCCTACAGGTTTGGCACGGCCTAGCACACGGCCTGACACACGGGCGTGTGGTTTGCAGTGTGACCCAAGTCAGTAACCTCACTTTTTTGGACACGTGGTAGGACACGGGCTCGGACACGTCCATGTGCTCGGACACGTCCATGTGCTCCCATTTCGAATGTCTACACGGGTTATGACACGGGCGTGTCTGGTGGTCGTGTGAGACACACGGCCTGGTCACACGGGCGTGTGTCCCCTGTTTTGCATAAAAAAATTATAAGTGTTAAATTTTTTTCGAGTTATCGGTTTAGTCCCTAATCACTCTCAATGCATGTTTAAGGCCTCGTAGGCTCATTTATGGGACACTATGATTGATTGTGATTGAATTATATTTGAATTGATAAGTTGTGTATGAAATGTTTGTTTAAAAGTGTTGTAAGTCCGATAATGCTCTGTAACCCTATTCTGACGGTGAATACGGGTGAGGGGTGTTACACATACTGACTTAACCTCATTGTGGCGACGGGTTCCTCATCACACCGTGGCTAATGTCCAGATCTCGTCGCGACGACCATTGCCTGACGTCGTGACGTGGACTCTTTTATTGGTACAAATTAGGCCATTTGGAGGCTATCTCATAGCCATCATTCAACTTACTAATTTGTGCATATTTGCAGAACCTCTCCTACAAAAACAACACCATAACGCATTTCCAACATTGCATTTAACCATTTCCCAATCAACCAATCTAATATACCTCAATTTGGTACCAAATCATATTAATTCAACTTATTGAATCACAAACCAATGAAACATGCATATATCCATTCAATACCTTCATATTAACCATGTAAATTCATACTTAACTATACCATTTCAAGTGCCACACATACAGCTCAAAATGTTACCAAAACTTTCATGTGTAATAAGCATTAACCTTATCAAAGATCAAGAGTTATAAATGATTCAACCATATCAACTTCTAAGTTAACAAAAGCATAACACTGATCGTGTCTAAGAGTTTTAATATTTATATAATGAATGATCGGGCCTAGAAACTAACTATCACCACGATTGAGGCAAGCACACCTATCGAACAGTAGTAGAGCTTAGTGGCAAGACCAGAATGTCGAACCCAAAGGAACCAAAATTACTAGTACTGACTTTCTCCTTATTATCTAGCCTAAACTAAAGGGGATTGATATTTATCTAACAAATTACTAAGCTAAGGACGCCAAGACACAGAGACTGAATTGGGAAAATACTTTTGGGAAAATCAATTGATTAAGACAATACCCGAGGAAGAATCCACCTAGACTTCACTTGTTATTTAACTCTGAACCAGACGATTTATTCACTTGACTTGATCCACAGGATTCCCTAATTTATATTAATACCTCTTTCGAGGCTACTAACGTCTAACCCTAGGTTGATTAATTGAAATATCTTTCTAATTAAAACCCCTAGTGTTGCATTAACTCGATTTATAGACTCCCATATTAGGTTTGACCCTAATCCGACAGATTTTCGTCATCCTATCTCTAGGAGTGCGATCAACTCCGCTTAATTATGCTACGTCTACTCTTAAACAGGTGATAAACTGAAATAGTAACATATTTTAATCCCACATTTAGCATGCTTTTGGATGATTTATCCCTTGATTTATGTAAAAAGGTGCTCTTAATCCTTTCTTTTCATGTCTTATACTCATGAAAGCACCCAAGAATAAAAAGAACGAGAAACGAGCTCAAAACGGACCAAAATGGGCCAAAGAAGAAATCGACACGGCCTGGACTAAATCCCAAACGGTCGTGCCTCCTCAAATATACTAGAACACGACCCGAAGTCAATCTACATGGCCGTGCCTCATTAACGGAGTCCAACACGGCCTGGCCACGATTCACACGGGCATGCGCCATGGCCGTGCCCCTATCGTGGAGGAGAGTAATTTCACTCGGAAAAGGATACTTAGGGGCAAAGAAACCTATTTCAAAAGCCTATATAAAGATCCTAGGTATAACCTAAAAGAGGGCGGTTAGCTAGGCCAAGGAGCCGAGCCGAAAAGGTCAGATTTGTGGGAAACTCTCAAGGGATAGCAAGTTGATCCATCTCAAGAAGCTAGAATTCTACTCAAGACGGGGGATCTCTCATTCAATTCCTTCAGGGAGTTTTAGGGATTTCTTATGTTTTGTTTTATTTTTTCTTTTGAGATGTTTTTCTTTATTATTATGAACTAAACCCTTTAGATACCTGAAGGGGGATGAAACCTAGATGAATCTTGTTATTGTTTTCTGAACTATATGATAAATACTTGATTTGTTCTTAATTATGTGTGCTTAATTCTTGTGTTGATATTTCGCGGATATTAATTCAAGTTGAATGTGCTTAGGTGGTGGAGCAAAAGTCCCTGCTTAAGAGTAGATCTAGCATAATTAAGCGGAGTTGATCGCGCGCCTAGAGATAGGGTGACGAGATTTTGCCGGATTAGGGTGAAACCTAATATGGGAGTCCATAGATCAATTTACTGCTATTCTAGGGGTTTTAATTAGAAAGAGATTCCAATTAATCAACCTAGGGTTAGACGTTAATCGCCTCGAAAGAGGGTTTAATATAAATTAGGGAGTCCTACGGATCAAGTCAAGTGAATAAATCATCTGGTTCAGTGTTAGATATCAAGTGAAGTCTAGGTGGATTCTTCCTAAGGGTGTCGTCTTAATCAATTGAGTTTTTCCCAATTATTTCCCCAATTCATTCTTTTTGTCTTTGCGTTTTTAGCTTAGTAATTAGTTAATTTAGATTAATAAACAACTTCACTTATTTTAGGCTAAATAATAGAAAGAAAGTTAGTATTAGTACTTTTAGTTCCTTTGGGTTCGACAATCCGGTCTTACCTAAGCTATACTACTGTTCGATAGGTGCACTTACCTCAATCTTTGTTATAGTTAATTCCAGGATCGATCATTATAAATTTAAAACTCTGAAATACAACGATCAAGTTTTTGGCGCCGTTGCCGGGGAACTAAAATATTAAGAAAGCTCTATTTTTATTACTTTAGCCATTATTTTTTTTATTTTCTGCAATTTACTTTTATTTTTAAGTTTAAATTTTAACTTTGCTAAATTTTCTTTCTTTCTTTTCCTATCAGGTACCTCTAGTTTATAACTAGAAGGAACCCGAGAGGACCACTAGTATACGACAGTGATATTGACGCTACCGTTCGCAGGAATCGCAGAGAAATTAGGCGAGCCCCAAATTACACAGAAGAAGAGCGAGAAGACAGATCCAATCCTACTGAAGGGATGGAAGAAAATAATCCTCAACCATAAGATGTGGGAGAGAATAATGCTCCGTGTACTATGTATGGTTATGCTAAACCTCATTTAACAGGAGCAGAATCAAGTATTGTTAAGCCTACCATAGCCGCTAATAATTTTGAATTAAAGCCTAACACTATACAAATGATTCAACAATTTGTTCAATTTGATGGTTTACAGGACGAAGACCCAAATACTCATATAGCTAATTTTTTAGAGTTCTGTGATACCTTCAAAATAAATGGCGTTTCTGAAGATGCCATACGTCTTCGGTTATTTCCCTTTTCATTAAGAAATAAAGCCAAACAGTGGTTAAACTTGTTACCACGAGGGTCAATCACTACATGGGATCAAATGACCGAAAAATTTTTTATTAAATATTTCCCACCGGCCAAAACGGCCAAATTACTTTAATGATATCTCTTCTTTTGTGCAGATGGATTTAGAGACATTATATGACGCATGGGAGAGATATAAGGATCTCTTGAGAAGGTGTCCGCACCATGGTTTACCCTTGTGGCTCCAAGTCCAAACTTTCTATAACGGTGTAAACCCCTCGACGAGGCAACTAATTGATTCAGCCGCCGAAGGAACCCTGAACAATAAAACTCCTAAAGCGACCTACGAGTTTATTGAAGAGATGTCACCAATAACTATCGCTGGCGAGTTACAAGACCAAACCAACAAAATCAGTGGAGTTTTCAACATAGATGCAGTAACCATGCTATCAACACAAGTAGAGATGATGAATAAAATGCTTGATAGTTTGTGTTCTTCGCAGGTACATCCAAAGAATGCAAAGGTCGACGTCGTGGAACCATGGCGAATCCTGAGTACCCACACTACCAACCGGGCACAGAGAGCGAACAGATGAACTATATAGGTAACAATTTCAGATCTAATAATCCTTATAGTAATAAGTATAACCCAGGTTGGAGGAACCACCCAAATTTTTCGTGGGGAGGTCAAGGAAATCAAGGAAATCAAAGGCAACAACCTCCTCAAAATTTCCAAAATTAGCCCTACCCAAAGGAGAAGAAGCCAAACCTTGAAAAGATGCTAACAAGATCCATGGCATCCACAGAAAACCATTTCCAAGACACTGAAACCACCCTTAAGACCAAACAAGCATCGATCAAAGGGATCGAGAGCCAAGTTAGGGAAGTCACTAAGTCAGTTGAGGAAGTTTCTAAGTCAGTTGGACAACTCGCGAAGCTGATGTCTGAACAATCGCAAGGGCGTCTACCAAGCAACACTGAGATTAATCCAAAGGAGCAAATTCAAGACATAACAGCTCAAGAAAGTGAAGGATTAGATGAACCTAATCCAATACAAGGAAACGAGGTAGAAAAAGGTAAAGTTAAGGAAACACAAGACAAGCCAAAATCGGTAATCAAGGAGTACCAACCTCGCATACCATATCCTGAAGCGTTAACGAGAGACGACACAGAGGAATAGTTCAGTAAGTTTCTTAAACTTTTAAAGAAACTACATATTAACTTACCGCTACTTGAAGCTCTTTCACAGATGCCAGATTCGAGGAAATTTTTAAAACATCTCTTGACGAACAAGCGTAAATTAGACGAGTATCCACATGTGGAATTAAACGCAGATGCTCAAAGAATGTTACTGTAATAGACTACCACAAAAGCTAAAAGATCCAGGGAGTTTTACAATTCCATGTTTAATTGGTAGACTAACTGTTGATAATGCGTTAGCTGATTTAGGGGCAAGCATAATTGTCACGCCTTATAAATTGTTTAAACAATTAGGTCTAGGGAAACCCAAACAAACTAGGATGAGCATTCAATTAGCTGATAAGACTCATTAGAATTCCTAGGGGTATTATCGAAGATGTTCTTGTAAAAATTGACAAATTTGTTTTCCCAGTAGATTTTGTTGTCTTAGACATGGATGAGGATAATTCGATTCCCTTAATTTTAGGAAGACCATTTTTAGCAACTGCCGGGACTAAAATTGATGTTGATGCAGGGGAACTCATACTTCGTGTAGGTAATGAGACGGTCACCTTCAAGGCTCTCGACTCGGCCAGAACATCGAGTAATCAAGGTGAGAACGTAAATACTACTGATAACCATTTGGTTAACCCTTATTTTCAGGAAGCACCACAAAAAAATACAACTGAACCCGATCCTAAACCCCATGCCAACAAGGAAGTAGTTCATGAAGATCGAAGGATTAAGATAGATGATCTAGATGAGTGGAAGACACACTTCAAGGAAAAATTAGGGATACACGATGAAGAACCGGAACCACACAAGGTAAAACCGCAGGAGCCCCCAAAAGAGCTCATAGGAACAACAAACCACTTCAAAATAGGAGACCAGTGCATCTGTTAGATAAGGCGATCCTCGAATATCTCTTCCAACCCTAACACAAACAAAAAATACCTTTTAGGGTAACCAAAGTGTTTTCCCATACGGAACAATGAGGTAAGTAATCCTATTTTTGGTACTTTTACTATAAACGCATCTCTACTTAAATTTTTTCACAATGATACAACTGATAGCATGAGGAAGGGCTATCAACTCCTCAAACCACCCTGATGATGCAAATGAGAGGAAAGTCTAGCTTAAGACTATAAACGAGCGCTTCTCAGGAGACAACCCGAGCACTAACCCCATTAACTTTTACATTTTTATTTTTTCTTATTTATTGTATTTTATCCTTTCTTTATAGTATCTAGCTTTAAACTAACCCAAAGTGTAGATTTCAGTGCCACACGCCTAGCACCAGCACACGGCCGTGGCCGTGGCCGTGTGGATGCCCCGGATCGCCGTACTGACATGGTAGAGGTGGTACGAGTCAGAGAGAATCAAATCTTCGAGTCACGAACTCTAACCACCACCCGACAGACACCGACAGAATGCCACGACCGTGCGATGCGACCGTGGACGACACTGACTTATCACCAATGGGCGTGGCAATTTGTAAAATGGGCGTGGGTGAAGCAACACGCCTAGACACACGACCCTGCGAGGCGGCCATGTGAATCGACACGCCTAGGGCAGACGGGCGTGGGACTGTACCAGACTTGAAATTCTATTTAAACCACCCACCCCTCCCTCTTCTTACCCATTCAGCTTATTTAGTTTTCCTTTTCTTTCTCAACCCTCTCCCTATCTTTCCTCTATAATATTTCACTAACTATCGAGCCACGCCGTCCAAATGCCGAAGAAGCGGAAGAAATCAAGCACAGCCTCCCTGAGGGAGACCGATTTATATAAGTTCATGCCGGTCGCTTCAATCACACGACAAGCCAATGACGTTGAAGGCCATTTCATTTTTATTTCATTTTTCTCTTTTGCTTCAATTTCCTTATCTTTATTTCTCTTCTGATTAACTTAGTTTATTTTAATTTAGTTTCTTAATTTTAGGATCTAAAGGCTGCTACGAAAGCACCACACCTCCGCCACCGCCAGCACTTCCGCAGCCTTAGAGGTCATAACCACCTTGCGAACCATCCAACAATAAGGACTCTTCGGTCCATTCATCTTTCATTCTAATTTAACTTAAATTTAAAATTTCCTTCTCTTTATCTTTCTTGTCTTTAATTATATATTTAGTTTATTTTAAATGCGTCTTCATAATTCCTGGCTAATTCTCCATGAGCTACCCAATTTCTTCATCTAGCGCAGGATCGTCATCCAGACCGACCCCTCCAACTTATCTTTCACCACGACCTCTGCTAACTCAAGGAATCCATCCAAAATTCAGGAAGTATTCTTTCTCCCCATATCTTATGATTTTCTTATTATCATGCTATTATCTATCTTTGTACATTGAGGGCAATGTACATCTTAAGTGTGGGGGGTGAATCTTAGACGTGCCTAATTTTTTTCATTATTCTCAAATCCTGAATTTAGTCTTGTTTTTAAGTAATTTTCTCATATTACTAATAAAGAAGAAATTTCTAATGATTTATGATTTTTATTGATATGTTTTAGATTAAGTCATTGATAATTGTGCATTGATAATTAAATTTTAAGATACTAAAGAATCAAGCATGATAAGTCTATTTTTTCTCAATTAAAATTTGCTAGGTTGTTGAACTGAATTTAAATATTACTTTGAAGTTTGAAATTTACGAGGTTGATGTAAAAAACACCCATAATTTTTGTTAGTTTTTGAGCCTTATAGAGCATATATTCTTTTTCATGCTCACTTAATTGATTATGAGTATGTCAACATTGATTTGTTATTCTAGAACTTGCCTCGTTTATACATATCGAGACCACACCTATGATTTGATATACAGAGATGATTAAGGCACCTAGGTTTTAACCCACTAACTCCATTAAAAGCCTACCTTCACAATTAACCCCTAGTGAACCCCTTTTAATCCTAATAACCCTTTTTATTGACATAACCACTAATATTAACCCAAAACCCTTTGTATTTGTTATCACCATTCTTTTTCGATTTCTCTTATATCGAGATTTGATTTGATTAAGCTACATAATTATTTCATCTTAGCATATGAATAGATGTATTATATATAAAAAAAGAAAAAAAATATATTCAGTATTAGTACGATGAAAGGCGAGCTTGTACAGTTAAAGTCTATTTATTGAAGAAGAAGCTCGTATTATTAGTTTAAAGTTTAAATCCATTATGAAATTATTCACTTTATTATTTCTAGTTAGGTAATTTATCAATTCAATCTCGATTCTAACCTTTTAATTCAGCCTCTATCCACACCTTAACCCTAGCCCCGTTACAACCCTAATTAAAGACCTTTCGATTTGTACATCATCTCATATTACAGTGGTGGAGACTTGATTTTCAGGCAAGCCTATGGGATTAACTTTTCATGTTCGACTTTTGAGTGCCTAAATTTTGAACCTTAAACACTTTAAGTGATTTGAGTGAATCTTTTGTGAGGATGCCAATCCTTGTCGGTTTTGAATTAAAGGTAATTATTTAGATAAGGGGAGACGCCTATATTTTTGAGCTACAAATCTATGACTTAGATTGCTTGAATCCTTAGGACTCTTTGAATTGAATTATCCATGTATAAATTATCTATGAATTATGATGAAACATTGTTGATAGAAATTATGAATTATAGAAAGTTTGTTTTAATTGTAAGTTGAGAATTTTGCTTGAGGACAAGCGAAAGCTTAAGTGTGGGGGTATTTGATAAACCAAAATAGTAACATATTTTAATCCCACATTTAGCATACTTTTGGATGATTTATCCCTTGATTTATGTAAAAAGGTGCTCTTAATCCTTTCTTTTCATGTCTTATACTCAGGAAAGCACCCAAGAATAAAAAGAACGAGAAACGGGCTCAAAACGGACCAAAATAAGCCAAAGAAGAAATCGACACGGCTTGGACTAAATCCCACACGGCTGTGACTCCTCAAATATACTAGAACATGGCCTGAAGTCGATCTACAAGGCCGTGCCTCATTAACAGAGTCCAACACGGCCTGGCCACGATTCACACGGGCGTGCGCCATGGCCGTGCCACTGCAGTGGAGGAGAGTAATTTCACTCGGAAAAGGATACTTAGGGGCAAAGAAACCTATTTCAAAAGCCTATATAAAGACCCTAGGTATAACCTAAAAGAGGGCGGTTAGCTAGGCCAAGGAGCCGAGCCGAAAAGGTCAGATTTGTGGGAAACTCTCAAGGGATAGCCAGTTGATCCATCTCCAGAAGCCGAAATTCTACTCAAGACGGAGGATCTCTCCTTCAATTCCTTCAGGGAGTTTTAGGGATTTCTTATGTTTTGTTTTATCTTTTCTTCTGAGATGTTTTTCTTTATTATTATGAACTAAACCCTTCAGATACCTGAAGGGGGATGAAACCTAGATGAATCTTGTTATTGTTTTCTTAACTATATGATAAATACTTGATTTGTTCTTGATTATGTGTGCTTAATTCTTGTGTTGATATTTCGCGGATATTAATTCAAGTTGAATGTGCTTAGGTGGTGGAGCAAAAGTCCCTGCTTAAGAGTAGATCTAGCATAATTAAGTAGAGTTGATCGCGCGCCTAGAGATAGGGTGACGAGATTTTTCCAGATTAGGGTGAAACCTAATATGGGAGTCCATAGATCGATTTACTGCTATTCTAGGGGTTTTAATTAGAAAGATATATCAATTAATCAACCTAGGGTTAAACGTTATTCGCCTCGAGAGAGGGTTTAATATAAATTAGGGAGTCCTACGGATCAAGTCAAGTGAATAAATCGTCTGGTTCAGTGTTAGATAATAAGTGAAGTCTAGGTGGATTCTTCCTAAGGGTATTCTCTTAATCAACTGAGTTTTTCCCAAGTATTTCCCCAATTCATTATTTTTGTCTTTGCGTTTTTAGCTTAGTAATTAGTTAATTTAGATTAATAAACAACTTCACTTATTTTAGGCTAAATAATAGAAAGAAAGTTAGTATTAGTACTTTTAGTTCCTTTGGGTTCAACAATCCAGTCTTGCCTAAGCTATACTACTGTTCGATAGGTGCACTTGCCTCAATCGTTGTTATAGTTAATTCCAGGATCGATCATTATAAATTTAAAACTCTGAAATACAACGATCAACAGGGACTTTTGCTACTCCGAATAAGCACATCAATACTTGAATCAATATCCTGAAATATTAAAGTAAGAATTAAGAACACATAATTAAGAACAAATCAAATATTTATCATATAGTTCAGAAAACAATAACAAGATCCGTCTTAGGTTTCATCCCCCTCAGGTATTTGAGGGGTTTAGTTCATGATTATAAAATAATACATCTCAGAAGAAATTAAATAACAAAACATCAAGAAAAACCCTAAAACCCCGTGAAGGAAATTGAAGGGAAAATCCTCAGTCTTCAGCATGATTCCGGCTTCTGAGATGGATCAACTGGCTTTATTCAATTAATTCCCTATAGTCAGCCTTCTCTGGCTTCGCTCCTCATCAAAAGCCCTGACAGAAGCCTACTGTCGAACTCCCCTTTTAGGTTGCCCTCTAGGGTGTTTATATAGGCTTTTAGGATGCCTTACTTGGCCCACAAGTATCCTATTCCGAGTGGAATTAAAACGGGTCACGGCAGGGACACGCCCGTGTGAAATGCCCGTGTGAATCAAGCCTAGGGCCGTGTTCGAGTCTGCTAAAGTGGCACGGCCGTGTGGTGAACTCCAGGCCGTGTTAATTTCTTACTTTTGCCCATTTTCTCGGTTTTTGGCCCGTTTCTCATTCTTTTCACCTTCTTATGCTCTCTTAAGTATAAAACATGAAATTAAAGGATTAGGAGCATAAAATTCCACAATTCAAGGGATAAATCATCCAAAAGTATGCCAAATGTGGGATTAAAATATGTATATATTACGGTTTATCAAATTTCCCCACACTTAAGCATTTGCTTGTCCTCAAGCAAAATCCTCAACTCACAATTAAAGTTCATTCTTCTCAACTTATAACTCCTATCAATAATGTTTCAAAATAATCCATAGGTAATCATACATTGAGAATTCAACTAAAAGAACATCAAAGTTTCAAACAATCCAAGTTGAGCATTTTATTCATGAAAACATAGGTATTCCCCCTTATCTAAGTAATCACCGTTGGTTCAAAATGTCACAGATTTAACATCCTCACTAAGGATTCACTCAAATCACTCGAAGTGTTTAAGGGACGATAAATTAAGCACTCAATAGTCAACATGAAAAGTTATTACCATAGGCTTGCATGAAAATCAAATCTCCACCACTATAAATTGAAATGATACATCGATCAAAAAGTCTTTAAAAAGGGTTGTAAAGTGGCTTGGTTAGGGGGCATGTCATAGGCTGAAAGAGGAGGTTAGAATCGAGATCGGATTGAAAAATTACCTAACAAGAAAAATAGACTAATAATGAATGATTACATTAAACACAAGCTTCTTCTCAAGATCTGAAATTAATTGCTTAAGCTTAAATAACATAGAACTAATAATGAAAATGCGCTCACTTATTTTTTTAATTTTTATTTTAAGAACAAATCAAGTACAATAATAAGAATTTAACAACTGAAATGGGAAACATAGTTAGGCAACTTCTCAAATCAAATCTTGATAAAAAAATTAATACAATAGGAAAAATTCTTAATGAATCAAAAAGAGTACGTCTTGGGTTAATATTAAGAGTAAATCAATGAATGGTTTATCAGGATCAAATGGGTTCACTAGGGGTTAATTATGAAGGTAGGCCTTTTAAGAAGTAAGTGGGTTAAATCCTAGGTGCCTTTACCATCTCAGTATATCAAATCAAAAGTGTGGTCTTGACATGCATAATCGAAGCAAGTTCTAGAATAACAAATCAATATTGACTCACTCAAAGCAACAATAAAAGTGAGCAAGAAAAGAAAATGCTCTCAAATGCTCAAGATATCACAGAAATTATGGTTTTTGATGTCAACCCTATGAACTTCAAACTTCAAGATAATACCTAAACTTGGGAAAACAACCTAGCAAATTTTTAATTTTCAAAAAATCAACTTATCAAGCTTGATTCTCTAAATCCTTCAAGTTTAAACAATCAATGCACAACTGCCTATGTTTTAATTCAAGACATATCAATAAAAATCATAAAACAATCAGAATTTATTCTAATAGTGATATGAGAAAGTGACTTGAGAAAAAGACAAAATTCAGGGATTTGAGAATAATGCAAAAAGTTAGGAACTTTTTTGAATAAAATTCACCCCCACACTTAAGATGTACATTGCCTTCAATGTACAAAGATATTTGTTCTAGAGGTTAATAGCATGATATCATAAGAGAGAGGGAGAAGTGAAACTTCCTGAATTTTGGATGGATTCCTTGAGTTGGAAGTGTAGAAAAAATTGGAGGAGGCATGGTAGATTTTCCTCATTAGAGTTGGGTATTCCAGAGTGCTATTTTAGGCTTTTTAACTGCAATAAAATTACTGGGTTCTTTAGACTGCAAGGATTACTCAAATATTGCCAAAAGATGTAAATTGGGTAATAGTGGTTATGAAACCTAAAAATAACTTAAAATAAACATGATTCAAAAATAAAATGAAAATAAAAATAAAATGAAAATTAGTATTTTAAAATTTAAAGAAAAATAGCATAAAGACAAAAGAAAGATGACTCAGAAGTCCTCATCGCTAGATGGCTCGCGAAGTGGGGGCGGCGATGAAATGTGAAGGTGCTGACACATTTGGTGGAGGGTGGCGTTGATGTGATCAAAGCGCTGGAAGCATCGCTGCTCGAATCATGTTAGGCACTCAGATATGTCTGAAATAGAAGCTGCCGCATGAACTGGGCGATGGCTCGATGGTGGCTCCTCGTTTGGTGGGGGGACATCGTCAGTAATGTCTTCAGGATCCTCCTCCTCGGTGGCATGGGCTAGATGGTATTGGGGAGGATCGGTCCCACGGTGACGCTTGATCATCCTCATATTTATCATGGTCGAGATGCCCTGAGGAGACATCTGGCCTATCAAGGTGAGGAAGAATGATTGTGCCACAGTGTTGAGGAGGCCAAAGTGTCTCGCGAGGCGTGTCATATAGGGCCCCGTGGAAATTACCCCCTTACGATGCTGCTCCGTCGGATGCTGGATGGGGAGAGCGATGAAGTAGGCAAGGTCGAACACGCGGCCGTGCGCCATGTTCCACAGAAAATAGACGTCGTGGGTGTTAACGATGCCGGTGCTCTCGTGCCTTTCTGTCAATGTATGTGCGAGGAGGGAATGGAGGTACCTCAATGATGGGGGAAGAGCGGTCGCTTTGGAACGACTAGGATCGTATGTTGCTGAACCTAGAACCAAGGCCTGCCAACATTTGGAAGGTGAATAGTGGATGTGGCAGTGAAGAGTGTCGAGTTCATAATCCTCCATGAACTCTTCTGTGTAGAGTCCCAGAGTGACTCCGAATTCAGGGACACTTATTTTGTGAACCAAACCTCCTAGGCGGAACTGTATGGTGCCTGTGTCATCGTGGTTCGTCATCACCACCTGCAAATGAAAAGTAGAGCAAAGCTCTAATGTTTAGTTTGAGGTATGTGGGCCCGACAATACTGAAGAACCGCTCCCAAGGGTCGGTGGACAGTAGGGCCCGAATGGCATCAGCAAGTTGTACTTGCTCTAGTGCGGCCCAGTTGACGCATCTACTTGCATTGATAGGTCGTGCTCGTAGAATCTGAAAAAGTTCCTCTTGAGGTCCTAGAGGAAAATGTAAGAATGTCTGTCGCACTTCGGCAGGCGCGCTGCCGATGATGAACCAGGCCCCTTTCATTTTTTTGAAATAGGGACTGCGGTTTTCTTACCGCGGGAAGAAGACATTATGTTCCTGCAGAATAGAGTAAAGAAAATCATCCCATATGATAGTACCTATGAGTCAAAGATTACAATCTTATGATAATAACAATGAAAATTTTTCTAAAATATTCTCCTAATACTAGAGGTTCAAGGAATTAAAAAATTAGAGTTAAACTGACCATAACACTTAAGTAAACATCAGTATTAAGAATAATTATCAAGAATGAATACTAAAAATCTAAAGGAATAAATCTAAGATCTAAAAACAAGCATGGAAAAAATAGGATTAAGGAATAAAGTAGAGAGTGGAGGGGATAGAGTGGACCGACGGAGGCGTGGAGACGACGCACAGTCGTGGAGGGATAACGCACAGGCGTGTGCTGCGGTAAGGTGACTGTAGGGACGAAGAAGGAGAGGGAAGGGGAGGAAAGGGAAGGAGAAAGGAGAAGGGAGGGGGTGTCGATGGTGGTGGCCGGACTGAGTAGGGGAGAAACAGGCTAGGGTTTTGGGGAGATTGATTTGGGGAGAAGATGAATAGTGGGTTTGTTTAAATAGGAAATAGGGGCACACGGGCGTGGCGTACGCCCGTGTGGCTCGCTTTTAGCCCGTGTGTTTCAAAAATTAGGGTTTTGGTGCACCTGGTTTGCGGCCCACGCTCGTGTGCTGTGGGAGTGTTTTCCCACACGGCCATGTCGCACGGCCGTCCCGAGCTTCGTTCGCTTCTTCCACACCCGTGTTATAGGTCCCACACCCATGTTATTTTGACAAGTTCGGCCACGGTTTCAAGGCACGGGCGTGTTGCATGCCCGTGTCATTCTTGCCCATGCCCATGGTAATCAATCAGTGTCAAGCACGGCCTATAGGCACGGGCGTGTCGCTCGTCCATGTGAATGTCTCAGTGTCGACCACGGCCATATCGCACAGCCATGGCCTTTTTCTCAGCTCGTGTTCTTTAGGCAGTTTCGACCACGGCCACATCGTGCGACCGTGGTGTTTTATCGTAGCCCATGTTTTGGGGAAAATTTTTTTTCCCTGGCCCGTACGGTCTCCACCACGTCGGTGTGCCTCCACATGGTGTCCACACGGCCACAGCCACGCCCGTGTGCAAGGCTGTGTGGTGGGGAAATCTGCACTTATTAATCGGGTTAACTTTTAGTTATGTGCTAAAAGTAAAAAATATGGATATTAATGGGGTTAGTACTCGGGTTGCCTCCCGAAAAGCACTTGTTTATAGTCCTAAGCTAGACTTACCTTGTATTCATCTCTTTATAAAGGTTCATGGAGCTGAAGCTCCTCTCTGATATCCCTAAAGTCCTCACCATTATATAGTTTAAGTCGTTGACCGTTTACCTTGAATGTGCCGTAAGTAGGACGAGTTACCTCGATTGTGCCATAGGGAAAAATGGTTTTGATTACGAATGGACCTAACCATCTTGATTTTAGCTTTCTAGGGAATAATTTGAGCCTTGAATTATAAAGTAGAACGAGATCTCCAACTTCAAATTGTTTAGGTCGCTTTAGACGAGCATCATGGCGTCGCTTTGTTGCTTCTTTGTATAATCATGAGTTCTCGTAGGCATTTGCTCGCCGCTCATCAAGCTCGTTCAACTGCATCAATCTTTTTTCTCCTACAAGTTTAAGATCATAGTTTAAAAATTTTATAGCCCAAAATGCTTTGTGCTCAAGTTCAACCGGTAAATGACAACTCTTCGTGTAAACAAGTTTGTATGGGGATGTTCCTATGGGAGTTTTAAAGACGGTTCTATAGGCCCATAAAGCGTCGTCTACTTTTAATGCCCAATCTTTCCTGTTTGATTCTACAGATTTCTCTAGAATATGCTTAAGCTCTCGATTTGCTACTTCTGCTTGTCTACTGGTTTGAGGGTAATAAGGGGTAGCTATTCTGTGGTGTACTCCATATTTCTTTAAGACTTTGTTAAATTGAGTATTACAAAAATGAGTACCCCTATCACTAATAATTGCTCTGGGTGTTCCAAATCGAGAGAAGACTTTCTTAAGAAATCTCACTACCACTCTAACATCATTAGTAGGTAAAGCTTGAGCTTCCACCCATTTTTACATATAATCTACTGCTACAAAGATGTATTTATTCCCAAATGAGCTAGGGAATGCACCCATAAAATCAATACCCCATACGTCAAATATTTCACATGATAGCATATACGTTTGAGGCATTTCATCGCATTTAGATATATTACCTGTTCTCTGACATCTATCACACGAGGCAACATACCTGTTAGCGTCTTTGAACAGAGTGGGCCAATAAAAACCTGATTCGAAAGTTTTATGTGGTGTCCTAATCCCACTGTAATGTCCTCCTGATGGTCCTGAATGGCAATGTTCTAGAATATTGCTTGCTTCTGCCTTTGTAACACATCTCCGAATTACTTGATCTGCACATATACGAAAAAGAAAAGGGTCTTCCCAAAAATATTTTTTTGCATCAGCAAAGAATCGCTTCTTTTGATGATCTATTAACCTTTTTGGTAGGATGTTAGCAGCTAAGTAATTTGCAATGTCTGCAAACCAAGGTACCTCAGAGTCGGTTATAGCAAAAAGTTGTTCTTCCAGAAATGAGTCATTTATCTCACTCTCATCGAGTTCTTTGATAAGTTGATTTTCAAGCCTAGAAAGATTGTCTGCTGCAAGATTTTCAGCTCCTTTCTTATCTTGAATTTCCAAATCAAATTCCTGTAAGAGTAAAATCCATCTTATGAGTCGAGGTTTTGCATCAGATTTAGTTAAGAGATAACGAAGAGCTGAATGGTCAGTGTAAACGATAACTTTAGATAATATCAAATACTATCTAAATTTATCAAATGCAAAGACCACAGCTAGCAGTTCTTTTTCTGTGGTGGTGTAACTTTCTTGTGCGGCTGTCAATGTTTTGCTAGCGTAATAGATCGGTTGAAAATACTTGTCTCTTCGCTGCCCCAGAACCGCACCTACTGCAAAATCACTCGCATCACACATTAGTTCAAAGGGTAAATTACAATCAGGTGCAATTATAATTGGAGCATTTATTAATTTATTTTTAAAGGGAATTAAATGCATCTAAACATTCCTCATCAAAATTGAAAGGCACATCTTTCTCTAGTAGTTTTGTTAAAGGCTTAGCTATTTTAGAAAAATCGTTAATAAATATTCTATAAAATCCAGCATGTCTTAAAAGGCTTCTAATAGCCTTAACTGAACTAGGAGGAGGTAATTTTTCTATGGTTTCAGTTTTTGCTTTATAAACCTCGATCCCTTTACTAGAAATTTTGTGACCTAACACAATCCCTTCTCGAACCATAAAGTGACACTTTTCCCAATTAAGCACAAGGTTTGTTTCTTCACATCTCATTAGAACTCGTTTTAAATTTTTAAGGCAAAGATGGAAAGAATTACCAAATACCGAAAAGTCATCCATAAATACCTCCATAATATCTTCCACGAGTTCATCAAAGATGGCTAGCATGCATCGCTGAAAAGTAGCAGAAGCATTACATAATCCAAAAGGCATTCTACTGTAAGCAAACATACCATAAGGATATGTAAATGTTGTCTTTTCTTCATCCTCGGGAGCTATTGGAATTTGGAAGTAGCCAGAGAGTCCGTCTAAGAAGTAATAGTACATATGCCCATATAATCTTTCTAACATCTGATCAATGAAGGGCAAGGGGAAGTGATCTTTTCTCGTGGCATCGTTTAACTTCCTATAGTCAATGCAACTCTCCAACCTGTGACTGTCCTTGTTGTAATCAACTCATTCTTCTCGTTGGCTACAATAGTCATGCCTCCCTTCTTTGGAACAACCTGCACAGGACTTACCCAAATCTTTATCGTAAATAGGATAAATAATTCCATCTAGGAGTTTAATTACCTCAGCTTTAACAACTTCCTTCATGTTGGGATTTAATCATCTTTGAGGTTGCACACATGGTTTATATTCATCTTCCATTAGAATTTTGTGGGTGCAAAACAATGGGCTTATCCGTTTAATGTCAGAAATCTTCCAAGCTATGGCTCTTTTATGCTTATTTAGTACATGTATTAACTTGTCTTTCTCATTGGGTTCCAATTCTGAAGAAATAATTACCGGTAGTGTAGAATTATCTCCGAGGAATGCATACTCTAAGTGATTTGGTAATTGTTTCAATTCCAATTTGGGGGGTTCTTCAACAGAGGGTTTTTGTTTTAGTTCGTCGTTTATTTCCATGCCCTCATATTTCTTTTATCTTGGGGAAGAAATTTTAACCTCCCCCAACTCATTGGTATCGTCATCGGCCTCCCCTCCTTGGGCAAGACACAGTTCCAACATGTCTTTATGTATGATTTCCTGAAAAGAATCTTGAATAGAATGATCAATAGCATCGATAAAATAATAGGAATCATCTTGCTCTCTAGAGTATAGCATAGCATCATAAATTTTAAAAATAATTTCCTCGTCACCTATCCTGAGCACAAGTTTACCATCACCTACATCAATAAGTGCCCTAGCAGTGGCTAAAAATGGGCGTCCTAAAATTAGAGGTACCTGAACGTCCTCATCCATGTCAAGCACAACAAAGTCAATAGGGAATATGAATTTATCAACCTTTACCAAAACATCTTCAATAATTCCCCTAGGATATTTAATAGATCTGTCAGCTAATTAAATACTCATTCTAGTGGGTTTTGGTTCCCCAAGACCAAGCTGCTTGAACATTTTATAAGGCATTAAATTAATACTGGCACCTAAATCAGCTAATGCTTTCTCAATATTTAAACTACCAATTAAACAGGGAATAGTGAAACTTCCTGGATCTTTCAATTTGGTTGGTAGCTTATTTTGGAGAATTGCTGAACATTCCTTGTTAAGCTCCACGGTTGATAGCTCTTCAAACTTCCTTTTATTCGTTAAAATCTCTTTTAGGAATTTTGCGTATGTCAGCATCTGCGAAATAGCTTCAACAAAAGGTAAGTTAATATGTAATTGTTTAAAAAATTTAAGAAATTTATCGAATTGTGCGTCCATGCGGTCTTTCTTCAACTTTGCTGGATATGGGATCAGTGGTTTATACTCTTTAAGTACTGGAGTTGCATTCTCGATTACTTCCTCACCCTTTGCCTTATCAGTTTCTTGTGGCATCTTCTTTTCAGCTTCAACCAACTCCTTTCCACTCCTTAGTGTAACTGCCTTCACATGCTCTTTCGGTTTAGGTTCGGTGTTACTAGGTAAACTACCTAGTTGTTTTTCGGAAACTAACTTAACCAGCTATCCAATTTGATTCTTAAGCTCTTGAATTGATGCTTGCTGATTTTTCAACTCCGTTTCAGTATTCTGAAAATGAGTCTCTGACGCTGAAATAAACTTTGCTAGCATATCCTCAAGGTTCGAATTTTTCTCTTGTGGGTAAGGTTGCTGTTGAAAGCCTAGAAGGGGTTGTTGTCTCTGATTTCCTTGGACAACCCATGAGAAGTTGGGATGGTTCCTCCAACCTGGATTGTAAGTGTTACTATAAGGGTTATTTTGAGGTCTAGAATTGTTACCCATATAGTTCATTTGTTTGCTTTCTATGCTAGGGTTGTAGGGTGGGTATTCTGTATTGTTCATCCCTCCTCCATTTGTATCATACTGCATCACTGGATGTACATGCGAACCACACAAACCATCAATCTTTTTATTTAACAGTTCTACCTGGTTTGATAGCATGGTCACTATGTAGAGGTTGAAAACATTGGTGGCTTTTGTTGGCTTTGTCCTCATAACTTGCCACTGATAGTTATTTAGTGACATCTCTTCAATAAATTTGTAGGCAGCCTCAGGTGTTTTATTGTTTAGTGTACCGCTGGCGGATGCATCAATCAATTGCCTATTCGAGGGGTTCACACCGTTGTAAAAGGTTTGAACCTCTAGCCATAATGGTAACCCATGGTGAGGGCACATTCTCAGTAGATCCTTGTATCTCTCCCATGCATCGTAAAGTGTTTCTAAATCTATCTGTACAAAAGAAGAGATATCATTCCTCAACTTAGCTGTTTTAGCTGGCAGAAAATATTTTAACAAAAATTTTTCGATCATTTGCTCCCATGTAGTGATTGATCCTCGTGGTAACGAGTTTAACCACTGTTTAGCTTTGTTCCTTAACGAAAAGGGAAACAATCAAAGACGAATGGCATCATCAGAAACGCCATATATTTTGAAAGTGTCGCAAAACTCTAGAAAATTTTCCAAGTGATTGTTTAGATCCTCATCCTACAAACCATCAAACTGAACAAATTACTGAATCATCTGTATAGTGTTAGGTTTCAGTTCAAAATTATTTGCAGCAACAGCAGGCCTAACAATACTTGATTCAGTTCCTGTTAAATTAGGTTTAGTATAATCATATATAGTACGAGGAGCAGGATTTTGATTCACCAGGTTTGCGGTAACCACAGGAGGTACCAGATTATTATCATCCATCTCTTCGGTAGTGTTGGTTTCATCTTCTTGCTCTTCTGCTATGTATTGTAGGCTTCACCTTATTTCTCTTCTGTTTCTGTGAACTTTACTTTCAATCTCACTGTCAAAAAGTAATGGTCCTAACGGGATTCTTCTAGTCATAAACTAGATTTACATGCCAGAAGCAAATAAAAGAAAAATTAGCAAGGTTAAAATAAAAATTAAATTACAAATAAAAATAAGAATGGCTAAAGTAATAAAAATTTAGCGTTCCTAATATCTTAGTTCCCCGGAAACGGTGCCAAAAACTTGATCGTGTCTGAGAGTTTTAATATTTATATAATGAATGATCGAGCCTAGAAACTAACTATCACCACGATTGAGGCAAGCGCACCTATCGAACAGTAGTATAGCTTAGTGGCAAGACCGGAATGTCGAACCCAAAGGAACCAAAATTACTAGTACTGACTTTCTTTTTATTATCTAGCCTAAAATAAAGGGGATTGATATTTATCTAACTAATTACTAAGCTAAGGATGCCAAGACACAGAGAATGAATTGGGAAAATACTTTTGGGAAAACCAATTGATTAAGATAATACCCGAGGAAGAATCCACCTAGACTTCACTTGTTATTTAACTCTGAACTAGACGATTTATTCACTTGACTTGATCCATAGGATTCCCTAATTTATATTAATACCTCTTTCGAGGCTACTAACGTCTAACCCTAAGTTGATTAATTGAAATCTCTTTCTAATTAAAACCCCTAGTGTTGTATTAACTCGATTTATGGACTCCCATATTAGGTTTGACCCTAATCCGGCAGATTTTCGTCATCCTATCTCTAGGAGTGCGATCAACTCTGCTTAATTATGCTAGATCTACTCTTAAACAGGGACTTTTGCTCCTCCGAATAAGCACATCAATACTTGAATCAATATCCTGAAATATTAAAGCAAGAATTAGGAACACATAATTAAGAACAAATCAAGTATTTATCATACAGTTCAGAAAACAATAACAAGATCCGTCTTAGGTTTCATCCCCTCAGATATTTGAGGGGTTTAGTTCATGTTTATAAAAGAATACATCTCAGAAGAAATTAAATAACAAAATATAAAGAAAAACCCTAAAACCCCCTTAAGGAAATTGAAGGGAAAATCCTCAGTCTTCAGCGTGATTCCGGCTTTTGAGATGGACCAACTGGCTTTCTTTGAGTAATTCCCTATATTCAGCCTTCTCTGGCTTCGCTTCTCGTCTAAAGCCCTGACAGAAGCCTTCTGTCGATCTCCCCTTTTAGGTTGCCCTCTAGGGTGTTTATATAGGCTTTCGAGATGCCTCACTTGGCCCACAGTATCCTATTCCGAGTGGAATTAAAATGGGTCACGGCAGGGACACGCACGTGTGAAACGCCCGTGTGAATAGGGCCCAGGGCCGTTTTCGAGTCTGCTAAAGTGGCACGGCCGTGTGGTGAACTTCAGGCCGTGTTGATTTCTTACTTTGGCCCATTTTCTCCGTTTTTGGCCTGTTTCTCGTTCTTTTCCCCCTTTTATGCTCTCCTAAGTATAAAACATGAAATTAAAGGATTAGGAGCATCAAATTCCACAATTCAAGGGATAAATCATGCAAAAGTATGCCAAATGTGGGATTAAAATATGTATATATTTCAGTTTATCAAACACCTAAATATAATCAAGCTTTGACCATCGCCAAATGTGTAAATGTTTGGATTGGAAATATTACAGTAAATATATATAATCAAGCAACGGTGTCCACAAGTATACATGTCAAATTCTAATATAGTTTTGTACAACGGGGTACAGGAAGTACTCCGAGAATCATACCTAAGGGAGGACGGATTGTAACAACCGGATTTAGGGCCTAATCGGAATAGTGGTTGCGAGACCATAAATCTGAAGTAGAAATATATGTTTTATGGTTTTTATGAGGTCTATGACATGTTTGCATGGTTGTGTGAAAATTTTATGAAGAAATTTTATGATTTAGTGATCAATTTATCTTTTAGGACTAAATTTCAAAAATTGAAAAATATGAGAATCTAGAAGTTTTAAGTATGATATAGCATTTGAAAATTTATTAGAGGTCCTTATTTAGTAATTAGACCATTATATCTCATGATGGAAAAAAATGGACATGGAAGGGAAAAATCTCAAGGAAGGGCCTTAGGGGCATTTTGGTCATTTAGTTAATAAATTAATGAAAAGGGAAAAAGAAGTCAAAATTGGTGTCCATCTTCTTTCCTAAGTGACGAAAATTGAAGAGAAGCCATAGCTAGGGTTTTGTTCATTTTCAAGCTCAAAATAAGTGCATCCTAGCCCCGTTTTTAAAGTTCTTTATATTTTTGATGTCCTCGTAGCTCGATTTAGCTATTTCTAACCATATTTTAAGCTAGATTTCATGTTCAAAAACTTACCCATGTATGTCATGCATGTATTTTGATGTTTAATGGAGGAATATGGAAGTTTGAGGTGTGATGAACATCTTTCTCTAAGTGTTTTTTCATGGAAACACCTAAAAAGGACCTATTTGTAAAAGTGATAAAATGTGTAGTAAAAATCAGTTTTTAAGGAAAATGTGAGCTATTATAAGCTTAAGATAGGTTTAGCTAGGCTTGGGTAACCAAGAAAATGAGTACATTTCATCATACGAGCCTAGGGACCATTTTGCAAATATGTGAAAGTTTAGGGGAAAAATTATAATTTTTGCCAAAGTATGATTCATGGGCTGTTTTAATTAATTTGATAATTAAATAAGAAAAAATTGTCATTATAGATTAAGAAATACGAAGTCCGGACCTAAACCGAGGAAAGAACAAAGTGGTGGACTAAATTGAAAATCTATCTATATTTTGATACAAAGGTAAGTTTGTGTGTAATAAATCAACATTATGTTATTATGTATTTAAATGCTTGATATTCATGAAATGTATATTCTTTTTATGAAATTGGTTAATGAGGTCTCGACGAAGAAAAAAAATGATGAAGTTTTACAATATCGAAGTCCCGGTTGAACCTTAGGAATAGAAAGGATACCCTTGTCACGACATTAGATTAATGAGGTCTCATGTAAGACCATATCTGGGATATGGCCTCGGCACCGAATTGAGATCCCATGTAAGACCATATCTGGGATATGGCATCGGCATCAAATAGTGATTTCGTGTAAGACCACGTCTGGGACCTGGCTTCGGTATGAAATCGTGTAAGACCATGTCTGGGACCTGGCATCGACATACGATCTAGTGTAAGACCATATCTGGGATATGGCATCAGCATCGACATGTGATCCCATGTGAGACCATATCTGGGATATGGCATTGGCATCTTACTACGTGTATGACAATTTCTGAGTATCCTTCGATATTCCAAGTGGTTCAACGGGGTAAAGAATTAAAGTTTATGTTAAAGATGGAAAAATGGCTAAAATTTTGTGATGGAGTGATACAGGTACATATGCAAAACTCACGAGAAATGAGTGTGGTATGTGATATGTGGTCGGTAAAAGTGAGTATGAGTAAGCCATGCCAATGTTGCATAATTTTGTGTTAATTCATAATGTAATATGTGGATGTTATTACAAGATTATATGTTGTTATCTATTACATGCAAACATACTAAGCTTTATGCTTACTCCCTCTCTTTTCCCTTTTCTTGTAGTATCGCCAAGCTAGCTCAGGGATCGAAGGATGTCGGAGCTCGATTCACACTATCAAGCTATTCTTTTGGCTATAGTAAAGTTTGATTATTTTGGGTATGGCATGTATAGGATTTGGTCATTTTGTTATATGTCATAGTTGTTAGCCAATGTGTTGGCTAATAATGTTACTTATTTCATTTTGTAAATGGCCATTGGAATTGGCCAATACTAGTTAAGTTATATCTATTCAATGATGATGAAATTCATGAAGTGAAAGCTTGCACAAATGAATGAGTAATGTGTGAAGTATATGCATGATGAACGCAGTGTGAAATTAAGGTGGGGATGTCTTGATTGTGGATATTAGAGGCGCATTATTGTTATGATATGTGTTGCTGGAAAGGATATAGGTGTGGTTGCTTTTCAGGGTGGCAAATGACTTGGTTAATAGCCTTACATTTGTCCACACGGGTAGACACACGGACGTGTGTCTAGGCCGTGCGTGACACACGGTCAGCCCCGTGGGCGTGTTGATAGGCCGTGTGTCCCCTGCAACCAAATTTAGCAAAATAGAATGCCCAGTAGTAAACACACGGGCAGAGACATGGCCGTGTGTCTCAACCGTGTGAAGGACACGGCCTCAGGACATGGGCGTGTGCCCAGGCCGTATGAAGTCTGCACATTAATTGCGATAGTTAAATTTGCCACACGGCCTAACACACGGGCGTGTGACGTGTGACCCTAAATATCTGCTAACGTCATAAACAGAATGTCAAGGTTTTCACACACGGGCTAAGACATGGGCGTGTCATGGCCGTGTGAGGGACACGGGCTATAGACACGGGCGTGTTCCTTTCCACATGGGCGTGTGGCCCTGTTTTGAGCAAAAACTTTCTAAGTGTTCGTAAGCTTTCGGTTCAGTCCCGAACCACCTTATATGTATGATTTCGGTCTCGTATGCCTATAATAGGGACGTTATGAATACGAATGAAAAGTTTTAAGTTGGAATGAAAATTTATGGCCCGATTTTGTACGATTACGTATGTTAAGTCCGGTAATGCCTCGTACCTGATTCCGGCGTCGAATACAGGTAAGGGGTGTTACACGGATTAAATTGAAAATTATTTCTACAATAATATGTCTAAACGATACTCACCAAAAATCATATTACGATAAATAATAAGGAAGATTAATATTATGAAAGAAAGTAAAATTAATAGTACAAAATTAATTAACAAAGAAATCTCGATTAACAAGCAGAAGATTAACTCGCTTCAGTGGTTGTAATTAACTATAGATCTCGGGTTTTAATGAATTAGCTAATAACTAACAAATTATTACCTTTTGGCCTCGAACTGATTAATTAATTGATAAATACACACTTATCTTTCGACCTTGCTTTCTAAACTAGGATAAATTACAATTTACTCGGGAAACTTACCTTTCAACCTCGTTTGCCTAAATTACTACCTAGGGTAATCAATCCTAGGGTTTTTGTGTACATAATTTAAACCAACTAATTCTATGGGGAACCCTTGTTCTTTCGTTAATTACTCCCACATCCGTTTGTTAACCTTCCTAAACGGTTTAGCTACTCATGAATTTCAAGACCATTTTCCTAAGAATTAATTTAATCATGAAAAAACACAAATAAAACTAAAAAAGAAGAAAATAGAAATTGGTCCATTTGATAAACTAGATACGCTCGGTTCTGCGAATTCCATTAATAACTAGCGAGATATCGATGTTAACAAGCAATAAGTAAAAGAAAAATATAAAAATACTTTGTAACAGCCCGATTTTGGGTCTAGTCAGAAAAATGGTTTCGGGACCACAAATCCAATGCATTAAAATTCAATTTTATTATATTTTTATGGTCTACAGTTTTATGGAATGATTTTGTGAAAATTTCGTTCGAAAATTTTGACGTTTGGGCACTCAATTTAGTTGAAAGGACTAAATTGTAATAAGTGCAAAATGTGAGTTCTATAGGTTAAAGGTGTCTAATTGTTATGAAATTTCAAATTGGAGGTCCTTAAATGGTAATTAGACCATTATACTTTTGACAAAAAACGACATGGATAGGTGAAATTTTAAAGTTTTTCATTAAGGGCATTTTAGTAATTTGGTAATTAAATGAATTAAAAAGGAAAAATAAAGCCAATATTTGTCCATCTTCTTCCTCCCTTGGCCGAATTTTACAAGGAGAAGACATAGCTAGGGTTTTCCAAGCTTCCAAGCTCGATTGTAAGTCTGTTCTTGCCCTGTTTTTAATGCTCTTTACATTTTGAAGTCGTTGTAACCTGATCTATCTATTTCTACCACTAATTTAAGATATGATCAAGGTCTAGGGTTTTAACCATGTTTAATATGTGTGTATTTTGATGTTTGATGGTAGAAAATGCATGTTTGTTGTTTGTTAAATGACTTTTGTTAAGTGATTTTCGGTAAAAATGTCAAAAAGGACTTATTTGTAAAAGTTATAAAATGAGTAGAAAAATGTGAATAAATGAAAAATGGGGGCTGTTATCAGTATGAAAATAGTTTCAGCTAGGCTTGGGTGTGAAGAAATTGAATGAAATTCATTTTACGAGCCTAGGGACTAAAGTGTAAAATGTCAAAAGTTTAGTGGCAAAAATATAATTTTGTCATAATGTGACTTTTGGGCTGAAATGAATAATGTGATGATTAAATGAGATGAATTTGGTATTATAGATCAAGAAAAACGAAATTCGGGTCTAGACCGGGGGAAAACCAAAGTGTTTGACGATTAGGTCCATTTCTGCTATTTTTGTATCCAGGTAAGTCCGTATGTTTAATAAGCATCAAATCATATATGTATAAATGCTTAATTGATATAATTGTGGTAAATGCTATATTATTGAAATGAAATGTGAATGCTATTGAGTACGATACTACTGAAAATGACAGATGAGATTCGATCATAACAAAGTCCCGGTGAACCTTAGGAATAGGTAGGATACAAATGTCATGACATTAGGGTTACTGAGATTACGTGTAAGACCATATCTGGGATATGGCATCGATATGAGATTTTGTATAAGACCATAGCTGGGCCATTGGCATCGATACGAGATTACATGTAAGACCATATCTGGGATATGGCATTGGTACGGTACTGTGTGTACGAGATTCCTGAGTATCCTTTAGTATTCCAAATGGTTCAACGGGAAATGTTGACGAAATGTGGTTACAAGTGATGGTACGACTCAGTCAAGGTACTCGTGACAGAAATTGACAAGTAAGTGTTAAAAGTGAATTTCATATGACGAGTAAGTGGAAAATTATTAGAATTCATATGGTTCAAATGAATATTCATAAATGTGATGGCTATTGAATTGAATATATTTTATTTCTATTTGCTTATGCTTATGTAAATGTGAATGAATTGGTAAGAAGTATTCAAACCATGTAAGCATTGAAATGAATAAACCTGTGAAATTCTTGGTTAATTATGTGAACGAATACATGGCATAAAGGTGGAATTATACAAGTTATATTATAGTATTTATAATGGCTTAAAATGTGTTTATTTGATGAGATGAGTTATTTTCATACGAACTTACTAAGCTTTATAGCTTACCCCCTTTCTTTCCCTTATCTTATAGTGTTACCAAGCCAACTTGGGATCAGATATCGTCGAAGATTCGGATCACACTATCAGACCCTCTCGTTTTGCGTATTGATGATTTTAGTATTTAGAAAGTATGGCATGTATAGGGACTTAGTCATTTTGTTAAATGTGTCATTGTGATTGTGGCCAATGTGTTGGCTTGTGATTGTCAAAAGGCTTGTCTTGATATTTCGCCATGTAGATTGGTTTATTTGGGCTATCATGGTTGTAAGCCTAAGTATATATATATGTGTGCTAATGTCTTTGGTGATATGGTCATGGTATGCTTGGTGAGTGATAGAAATGTGATTTATGACATGAATGTGAGATGTTTGGCAATGTGGTCTATGGATGAGATGATAAAGTGTTGTACAATTAGGTATCTTGAATGTAGTCAATTGTGGCTTAATAATTGTTATGAGTATGAAAGATGTTGATATTATGTTGGTCATAATTGTGGATGTTTTGGTTGCCTAAGTATGTTATGTTTGTTCCTTGAATTGGTTTAAGTGCATGTGTGAACAAGGGTGGCAAGTTGCTTGGTAAATAGCCTTTTTTTATCCACACGAGTAGAGACACGAGCATGTGTCTGGGCCGTGTGTGACACACAGTCTGCCCCACGGACATGTGTTCAGGCCGTGTGTCCCCTGCACCTTAATTTTGAAAAAATAGAATGTCCAGAACTGAGCACACGGGCAGAGACACGGGCGTGTGTCTCAGCCGTGTGTGCTACACGGCCTAGCACACGGGCATGTGGCACGGCCGTGTGGCACAAGTCAGAGAACACCCTAATCTGAACACGTCTGAAGCACGGGCGTGTCCCTTGAACCATACAGGCGTGTGAGCCCTGCTTCTAGCAAAAAAATTCTAAGTTTTGTAAAAATTTCTTTTGTTCTCAGTTTAGTCCCGAACCACCTCCAAAGCATGTTATGGGCCTCGTGGGCTCGTATTAGGGACTTTATGATCAAATATGAATGGTTTTAATTTGGACAAAAATTTATGACTCGAAATTGTGTGAATGCTTGTGTTACAAGTTCGGTAATGCCTCGAGCCCTGTTCCGGCGTTGAATACGGGTAATGGGTGTTACATACTTAAAAACAAAGTCTTGGACTCAAATCTAATCCAAGTTAGAACAATAAATAAAAAAACTGTTTTGAAAAGAAAATAAAAGTCTAATTAAAATACTAATTAAAACTAAAGCTATAACTAAAACCTAAAATTCTACCCTAAAGACTTGCCTCCTTAGCTTAGCATCAGCTTTGCTATTTATAGGCAAACTTAGCTGCTTAATAAGGTCAATTACAAGCCTTAGTCATGCTAAACATGGATTGTGCAAACGAAAGCACCCTTAATTAATTTTTTGCCTTCCGTTAGACCTGTTTCGTGACACAAGCTCATGCTTGTCGTGACACACAACTTCAAATTTGACTTCTGGATTTCATTATGCTATGTTGTGACCCCAGAAGTTCGTGTTGTGAACCATTTGTCATTCTTGATGCCTTTGGGCCTAAAAATAGGTGTCTTGCACACTCAATTAACTCGTTAAAACTACCTTATGACTCATATTGGCCCAAGAGATCAACTAACTCAAAAGTATGCATAAAATGTTTAATTTGCAAAACATTAAATCTAATCTACTAAAGTTAAAAATGAAATAAAATAACTTAAAAGGACTTAAAAACAAGCTCGTTAAGTGCAGAATAGTACCTAATTTGCCACTACAAATTATGGTAGGTCAAATACCCCCACACTTAACTCATTGCTGATCCTCAAGCAAACAAGATAAAAATAAAACACAAATAAAAGAAAAAAAGCACAAGATAATAAAGTTCTCAAGCATTTTTTGTACATATAATTGGATCAGAGTAATATAAAAAAGATGATGTAGTTAAAAATGTAATTCTAGCACGATATGTAACGGACTTGTGATTTCTAATATTAGACAGGTTAGTTCACTAAATTACAAAGCAAACAAATCAAAGAATGTTATGCATAGTGATCCATCAAAACAAATACACAAATATACATTTATGCTCAATGAATTATAAGTGGTAAGAATTTTTAATTATCAATTTAATTTTCATCCATGCAGTGTATTACTTAGGTCGCATATGACTTTTCGGCTTGTAACATTTTACTGCTTAGGTTGGTTTGAACATCAAGAACAGACTCGATAAAATGGGTTAAGCACGAAAATACTTTGGCACATTATATTGTTCCCAATATTCCCCCAATGTCCCAATTAGGCTTACCACCTTATATCCACTTCCCTTACCTACCTTTTTTCTCCATTTCCTAATGTAAAATATAGTATCCATGAGTATAATCATCTTGACGAGTCTTTTGTGCAAAAAATGAGTATATTTTTCTTTTTCTATTCTTGTTTTCTTCTTTTCACTCTACTTTTGTTCATTCAAGGTTTTCTTGCTTGGCTTTTAGCCTTCACAAAGCTTTTTTTCACTTGATTTTTTTCATTAAGGCACAAGCTTACAAGAATCTTATACTCACTATACTATACTATTCCTTAGTTTTCACTGTCAATTATTTTTTCTTTATTTTGAAACCTTAGTTATGAATCTACCTAGCCCTCAATATTAATGGTCTGACGTCTAAGTTCGTGCTGGGACTGATAAACCATAATATATACATATTTTAATCCCACATTTAGCATACTTTTGGATGGTTTAATCCCTTGAATTGTGGAATTTGATGCTCCTAATCCTTTAATTTCATGTTTTATACTTAGGAGAGCATCGGAGGATGAAAAGAACTAGAAACGGGCCAAAAACGAAGAAAATGGGCCAAAATAAGAAATCAACACGGCCTGGAGTTCATCACACGGCTGTGCCACCTTAGTAGGCTCGAGCACGGCCTGGGCTCGATTCACACGGGCGTGCTCCACGGGCGTGTCTCTGCCGTGACCCGTTGTAATTCTACTTGGAAAACGATACTTAAGGGCGAAGAAAGACATTCTGAAGTCTATATAAACACCCTAAGTATGACCTAAAAGGAGGTGAAGCAAGAGAGGGCTGAACACATGGAATTACTCCAAGAAAGCCAGTTGATTCATCCCAAAAGCCGAAATCACACTCATGACGGAAGATCTTCCCTTCAATTTCCTTCAGGGGGTTTTAGGGTTTTTCTTATGTTTTTTTATTTACTTTCTTCTGAGATGTATTCTTTATTAAACATGAACTAAACCCCTCAAATACCTTAGGGGGATGAAACCTAAGACGAATCTTGTTATTGTTTTCTGAACTATATGATAAATACTTGATTTGTTCTTAATTATGTGTTCTTAATTCTTGTTTTAATATTTCAGGATATTGATTCAAGTATTGATGTGCTTAGGAAGTGGAGCAAAAGTCCCTGTTTAAGAGTAGATCTAGCATAGTTAAGCGGAGTTGATCGCAATCCTAGAGATAGGATGACAAAAATCTGCCGGATTAGGGTCAAACCTAGTATGAGAGTCTATATATCGAGTTAATGCAACACTAGGGGTTTTAACTAGAAAGAGATTTTAATTAATCAACCTAGGGTTAGACGTTAGTAGCCTCGAAAGAGGTATTAATATAAATTAGGGAATCCTACGGATCAAGTCAAGTGAATAAATCGTCTGGTTTAGAGTTAAATAACAAGTGAAGTCTAGGTGGATTCTTCCTCGGGTATTGTCTTAATCAACTGGTTTTCCCACAAGTATTTTCCCAATTCACTCTCTGTGTCTTAGCATCCTTAGTTTAGTAATTAGTTAATTAAACATCGATTCCCTTAATACTTAGACTAGATAATAAAAAGATAGTAACTACTAGTACTCTTTGTCCTTGAGGATACGATATTTCCGGTCTTGCCATAGCTATACTACCGAACGATAGGTGCCCTTCCCTTATTCGTTTTCATAGTTAGTTTGGACACGGTCAAGTTTTTGGCACCGTTGCCGGGGACTAAGATATTAGAAACACTTGATTTTTATTACTTTAGCCATATTTATTTGTGCAATTAATTTTTATTTTATTTCTACTTTGCTAATTTTTCTTTTATTTGCTTCTGGCAGGTAAATCTAGTTTATGACTAGAAGGAACCGTCAGGACCATTACTCTTTGATAGTGATATAGAAGGAACCGTTCACAGAAACTGAAGAGAGATAAGGCAGAGCCTACAATACATAGAAGAAGAGCAAGAGGACGATACCAACAATACCGAAGAGATGGTTGATCACCAGAATAATCCACTTCCTCTGGTGGTGGCCGAAAATCATGCTTCTCGTACTATGTATAATTATGCTAAGCCTAGTTTAGCCGGTACTGAATCAAGTATTGTTAGACCTACTATTGCTCCAAATAAATTCGAATTGAAACCTAACACTATACAGATGATACAACAGTTTGTTCAGTTTGATGGTTTGCAGGATGAGGATCCTAACACACATTTAGCGAACTTTTTGGAATTATGCGATACATTTAAAATTAATGGAGTTTCTGATGATGCCATTCGCCTTCGGTTATTTCCCTTTTCTTTAAGGAATAAAGCCAAACAGTGGTTGAATTCTCTTCCACGAGGATCAATCACTACATGGGAGCAAATGACCAAAAATTATTTGTTAAAATATTAAGGAATGATATCTCTTCTTTTGCGCAGATGGATTTAGAGACACTTTACGATGCATGGGAGAGATACAAGGATTTATTGAGAAGGTGCCCTCATCATGGGTTACCATTATGGATACAGGTTCAAACCTTCTATAACGGTGTGAACCCCTCGACTAGGCAGTTGATTGATGCATCCGCCGGCGGTACACTAAACAATAAAACACCTGAGGCTGCTTATGAATTCATTGAAGAGATGTCACTGAATACTATAAGTGGCAAGTTATGAGGACAAAGCCGACAAAAGCTGCCAGTGTTTTCAACCTTGACGCAGTAACCATGCTATCAAATCAGGTAGAACTTTTAAATAAGAAAATTGATGGTTTGTATGGTTTTTCGTAGGTACACCTAGTGATGCAGTTCGATGTAAATGGGGGAGGGATGAGCAATACAGAATACCAGCCTTACAACCCGAGCGTTGAAAACGAGTAAATTTGCTATATGGGTAATAATCCTCGACCTCAAAATAATCCTTATAGTAACATGTACAATGCAGGTTGGAGGAATCATCCAAATTTTTCATGGGGAGGTCAAGGAAATCAAGGAAATCAGAGAGAACAACCCCCTCCAGGCTTTCAATAATAGCCCTACCCACAGGAAAAGAAGCCGAACCTTGAGGAGATGCTGGAAAAGTTCATCTCCACATCAGAGACTCATTTCCAGAATACCGAAACGACGTTGAAAACTCAACAAGAATCACTTCAAAGGATTGAGAATCAATTTGGATAGCTAGTCAAGTTAGTTTCTGAAAAGCAACCAGGTAATTCACCTAATTCAAAATAGCATGTGAAAGCAGTTACACTAAGGAGTGGAAAGGAGTTGGTTGAAACTGAAAGGAAGATGCCAAAAGAAATTACTAAAGAAAAAGTGTAACATCCGGGACTTTGGTCTTGTGCATTATGGTTTAATTATATGAAGTAGCATGCCTTTGTGTGTTATGAATGAGTTTTGTGAACTTTTAGGACTTTGGAATATAGGGAAAATGCCTTAGAAATTATTTGATTTTAAGTTTCAAAGAGGGAGCTAAGCTGATAGGCCTTAAGAGAAATTGTAGGGAAATTGGACATAAGATTGGGCTTGGTAAGTGTGGCATGGAGCGCCACTTAAAGCCCTGGTAAGTGACGCCATGTGAAAGGTGCAAGGGCCTAGGTTCGAGCCACAAGGGAAGCAAAATGGGGTTTTATTTTATGGCAAAAGGAGTAGTAGTGGACGGCATTGGGAGACGCGAGAAGGAGCTTTAGATGTGATTAAATTCTCTTTAAACTTTCGGCTAAGGGCAAGGATAATGATTGATTTAATAAAATTATTTTGAATGGGTGCTAAATAGAAAAATAAGGAGAAAAAGATGGAATTTGAGAGGAGAGTGTGTGTTGGCCGGCCAAGGGACTCTTTTGTTGGTCATATTCGGTCATATTGAAGGGAGAAGAAATCGAATGTGCATAGTAGAGTTAGGTATTTTTCCTTGTGCACTTTTCCTCTCTAGTCATCTTCTTCTCTTCTCTTTTATTTGGTTTTGGCAAAACCGAAAACACAAGTAAGTTTAGCCGATTTCTTCATAACATCAAAACCCGAAATATCCCTTGTGCTAGCCGAATCTTTATCTATCACCATTGCCAAAATTGCTCATCCTTTCTCTTCTTCTTTTCGCAACTCTCCAAAAGCCGAATCCTCTATTTTGGTGGCCATAGCCGATTGTTCTTTTGAGAAGGGAGCCGATTCCTTCACTAGATCAAAAGCCGAAACTTAAGTGATCAACATCTAGCCTATAGCCGAATACCTCTATGGATCTCAGCAAGGGTGCCGTCGAATACAGCAGTAGGGGTAAGATCAAGTGGTATTCGATTTTCTTTCCTTTATCTTTGAGATTAAATCAAAACTAGGAATCTAACCCCATTAATGTTCTTGGCTGAAACTTTGAAAGAGGCTTCGGGATTTGGTTGTTGTCGACTACAAGGAGGAAATCATTCGGGATTTCAGGATCTAAGGTAAGCGAATGGGGTCTTAGGCCGAAGGCCACTTATTGTGATTAAATAATAGAATTGGACCTAACATATGCCTATAGTGATTTCGACAGATATCACAACTAGGTATCAATTTCGGGATTTGAGATTCGCAAGGTAAGTGGATAAGCATATTCGGCCAAGGCCATATTTAGTGATTATGTGAGTGGCTGATTCTAACTTTGAATGTTTAGGGAAGAGTACAATCCAATTCAATAGAATTTTTGGATTTCATTGAAAGCGTTAAGTAATCAGGTGTGTAGCCCTACACTAGTTCTTAAAAGATTTATGGTGTCATTTTAATATATGTGATAATGAAAGTGTAAGAATGTGGCTAAGGTACCATGCAATGGTACAAAGTACCCAGGTACGCTAACCTACTACAACTGTGGTTATATTATTATGAATATCTGTTATGGCATACATGTGAAATTGTAACGAATGTGAAATAAGAGATATGGCATGATATATGCATATTTGTATGACATGGGGCATATGGGTGATATTTTAAGGGGAAGTGATCTGGTGGTTTTTACCACAATATCTGGTGACTTAGGTCACATAATCTGAATGTGGTGACTTATGTCACAAATTACTATCTGGTGACTTTGTCACATTATCTGGTGGCTATGCCACAATTTGTAAGGGCGATGTGCAAGTCGTCTGCAGCGACTGCCTTAGATGATGTGTAGCGGATGGTGGGTCGATTTAGTAATCCCCACGGTGTGATGGCAGGTACGGGTGATGTGTAGCAGATGGTTATCTAGGTTGGGTTCGGGATTGCATCATTATATGTAATTGCTATATGTATATGTATGTATGAGCTGATATGGTTGAATCGTTTGGGACTTAGTGTTGGTTGTTACACATTGAGTCGGTTTGACTCACCCTGTTGTGGGATATCTTTTCAGTGACACTCGAGTAGATGGACCGGGTCACGGAGACTATATGGTGGCCAGTGAATATTTTCGGGATTTCAAAAGTTGAACTTATGTTTTCTTATTATTTTATTTTTGGGATTTATGTGGTATTTTTTTCATTGTAAAAGGCCATTACTTTTAATCATTTAAAGCATGCATTCTATTCGGTTTATTATGATTCGTTTATTATTAAATAACTTTTCTTAAAAATATATTTTAAATGTTTCGACACCCAAATACAAATGATTTTCAATTTAATGATAAACTCTAAAAACTCGATATTTCTTTAACTTATGAGTTTTGAAATATTTGAATAAAGTTTTATTAGCACCTAGACTTTTAAAATGACACCGATTTCAATGTAATCACAACTTCAAACAATTTCTCTTCAAAATGACCAAATTTTCCAAAGTAACAAACAAGTTTTGAACTGTTTTACTCCAGGAACATACCAGATCCGGTCAGGGTTCGTGGGCCGGGTGTGGGGTGTTTCAATTTGGTATCAGAGCCAGGTTTTAAACTCTCGGCCTTGGGTATAAAGCCCACAATGTTTTCAAAAATTGAGCCCAAATAAGTTTTTGTGAAAATTTTTGGAATTGAGCAGGTTTCTCTGGCATGGCACCTAAGTCTCCGACCCGAAGTCCACCAGGTAAGTACCCCTAACTGTTGTGTGAATTAATGTATGATTTGTATATGGGTATAATGGGAACGTAGATTAGTATATTACGTTATGGAACCCTAGGATTAGTTTACTTCAACACAAGAATTACATAAAACTTAAGGCCTAATTAAACAAACCTGTGACTTAGTCGCCGAGTTTAGGGTCTAGGATTGGATTCGGGAAGAGCACAGTATTTAAGCGATCCCTAGTGACTCACCTCCTCTTCTTCGCCGAATCCTACAGTGCGTAGTAACAGTTCACCCTAACCAATAGGACTTATTAACAGGATAAACTCAATAATTAAAACCCGAAAGGGACTAGCCATATTTTTATAAAAAACTTAGTTTTAAAATCACCAAATTACCCCTTTGATTTGTAAAAACTATTTTAGACCTTAAAAAGAATTTTTTTTGAAATATTCTCGATTTATAAAAAATTACTAAAATACCCCTGGGACTGGAACGGACGAAAACGTTCGAGTGATAAATGTGTGTAGTAGATACTACTGAATGAATGTGCTACTTTCTCCGAACTAGGATAGAAGACTTGAAACGAAACCCCGTAATGATCGAAGGAACTACCACTAAACTCCTTTACATAAAATTTCTTCGTGGGTAATCGTGGAACAAAGACTAATGCCTAAAACTTTTAAAATAGATTGAATCACGATCGTGAGACATGAGTTCTAGGGACGTGGTCATAATGTGCGAGGACGTGGTAGAGGCGAGAATGGCCGATCGAAACCCGTTAGGTTAGGGTGCGGTCAAGGGTCCGAGAATGAGGTACCACCACCACCACTAGCTTTCTTGGCGTTGAGCATCAAGATCGACGGGGATGATGCGATGTCGTGAGGCGATCGCCGCGGGTTCTTGAGATGGTGGTGGAGCGGTGGGAGGTGGGGGAGCTCGGAATCAGACCCGAGCGGCTCGAGAGCCAATGGAGCTGAGGTGTTCCGTGGTGTATCCAGTGTGGCGCCCAATACGGCTGAGTATTGGTCGGAGGTGACGGAGCGAATTATGGACGAGTTGGATCTGACTGCTGAGGAGAAACTGAAAGGAGTGGTGTCGCTACTTCGCGATGAGTCATATCAATGGTGGCTCACGATTCGGGATGGTGCTATAGCCGAGGATCTCACTCGGGAGAATTTTAAGGCGGCGTGATCGTAAGAAGTATGTTGGGACTAGCTATGTTGATGCGCAGAGAAAGGCATTTCTGGGGTTGGTGCAAGGGAATAAGCCCGTAGCGGAGTACGAAGTAGAATTCTTAAGGTTGAGCCGATATGCTCGAGGAATCGTAGCTACGGAGCATGAACGATGTGTCCGGTTGAGGACGGTCGAGGATGACCTAAGGTTGTTGATAGCTCCACAAAGGAGCGGAGTTTGCCGTGTTAGTGGAAAAGGCTAAGGTAGCCGAAGGGGTTAAAGAATTTGTAAGGCAGAATACGGATCGGAAAAGGCATAAGAGAGGGTTTGGATCATCAGGGTCATCCGAGAATGCTCAAAAGAGACAGAGAGTTGATGGGCCACAAGGTCAGCAGGTTGCTACAGGAGGGCAGTACCGTACTTGTGCTGAGTGTGGGAAGAGGCACCTAGGAGAGTGTTGGAAGAAGACAGGGGGATGTTTTAAGTGTGGGTCTAAGGAACACATGATTAAGGACTGTCCTATAAAGATAGACGGGGGCCGACCAACGGGTCAGAGTTTCAATCAGGATGGAAGAGGTGGACCGCAGCCACCGCAGGGTCGTGGTCCGATTGGCAGAGGTAATGGTTCAGGAAGAGGACGGGGAACACCGGGCGAGGGTGTTGGTACACGGAGGCAAGACGATCGGGTCCGGTGTATGCGATTTGTTGGAGGGAGGATGGAGACGCACCGAACGTCATAACCTGGTATGTTCCTTATAGCCGATAAGCCTTACTTTGCTTTAATTGATGTTGGCTCGACCCACTCGTATGTTGCATGTAGAGTAGTCGAAACGCTAGGCATAGCATCTGAACTATCTAGTAGGGAGATGACTGTAGTAAGCCCATTAGGTCAAACTGTAGTGGTGAATAGGAGATTTCACAATGTACCTCTAGAGATTCAGGGAGTGGTATTCCCTGCCGACTTGGTGGAACTACCCTTCGGAGAATTTGATCTCATTCTTGGCATGGATTGGCTAGTGGAACATCGGGCTAAGTTGGATTGCGCGGCTAAGCGAATGGAGTTAAGGACCCCGGAGGATGAGGAGATAATTATGATAGGAGAAAGAAGAAACTATTTGTCTAACGTAGTTTCTGCATTAAAGGCTGATAAGATGGTGCGGAAGGGGTGAAAGGCGTTTTTGACCTTCGTTAGTGCATTGGATGCAAAAGAAGAGGGAGTTAGTGGAGTTAGAACAGTAAGGGAATTTTTTGATGTTTTCCCAGAGGAGTTACCTGGAATACCCCCTGACAGGGAGGTGGAGTTCGAAATTGACTTGCTGCCTGGAACGGCGCCAGTATCTATCGCTCCGTATAGAATGGCACCAAAGGAGTTGGTTGAGCTCAAGGCTCAAATCCAGGAGTTGCTGGATCGTGGATTCATTCGACCCAGTGTGTCTCCATGGGGAGCACCGGTCTTGTTTGTGAAGAAGAAGGACGGGACTATGCGTATGTGCATAGATTACCGTCAGTTGAATAAGCTGACCATCAAGAACAAGTACCCGTTGCCAAGGATAGACGACTTGTTCGATCAGCTTAGGGGGGCCGTGGTATTTTCAAAGATAGATTTACGGTCGAGATATCATCAGCTTAAGGTGAAGGAGGTGGATATCCATAAGACAGCTTTCCAGACAAGATACGGGCATTATGAGTTCATGGTAATGCCGTTCGGATTGACGAATGCCCCAGCCGCGTTCATGGACATGATGAACCGGGTTTTTCAACCTTACTTGGATCGATTCATCGTTGTGTTCATAGACGACATCCTAGTGTATTCCAAGTCGAAGGAGGAACATGACGAGCATCTCCGGATAGTGTTGCAAGTGTTAAGGGAGAAGAGGCTCTATGCCAAATTCAGCAAGTGTGAATTTTGGCTTAAGGAGGTTGTGTTCTTAGGGCATGTAGTGTCTGCAGAAGGGATAAGGGTGGATCCTAGGAAGATTGAGGCAGTGCTAGACTGGAAACCACCTAAGTCTGTGGCTGAGGTACGTAGTTTCTTGGGATTGGCAGGCTACTACAGAAGGTTCGTGGAAGGTTTCTCATCAATAGCTGCTCCTTTGACGAGGTTGTTGAGAAAGGAGGTACCTTTCGTATGGACAGATAGGCAACAGGAGAGCTTTGAGAAGCTTAAGAGGGTTTTGACTGAAGCCCCAATCTTGATTCAGCCTGAGGCAGGGAAGGATTTCGTGGTGTACTGTGATGCTTCCCATACAGGGTTAGGATGTGTTTTAATACAAGATGGGAAAGTAGTCGCTTATGCGTCTCGATAATTAAGGCCACATGAGGTTAACTATTCGACGCATGACTTGGAATTGGCGGCGGTGGTCTTTGCTCTTAAGGTATGGAGGCACTATCTATATGGAGAAAAGTCAGTGATTTACACAGACCACAAGAGCCTTAAGTATCTGTTGACTCAGAAAGAGCTGAATCTGAGACAGCGAAGGTGGGTGGAGTTATTGAAAGACTACGATTGTTCTATAGAATATCATCCAGGCAAGGCGAATGTAGTGGCAGATGCCCTAAGTCAGAAAGTAGTGTCGGATCTGAGAGTGATGTTCGCACATCTAAGCTTGTATGACGATGGAAGTTTGTTGGCAGAATTGCAAGTTAAGCCGACGTGGTTGAATGAGGTGAAAGAAGGACAGTTGGCAGATGATGATCTAAGTGTTAAGTTGCGACAAGTGCAGAGTGGGGAGTTAGAGGATTATGGTATTAATGATGAGGGAGTGCTAAGTTTTCATGGCAAGGTCTGTATGCCTAAGAATAAGAAGTTAAGGCGAGAGAGAATCTTCAGAATCGCATAGTAGCCCTTATGCTATGCATCCTGGAGGTAGTAAGATGTACCGAGATCTAAGGGAACAGTTTTGGTGGCCTGGTCTTAAGCGGGAAGTTACAAAATTTGTAGGGAAGTGCTTGACGTGTCAACAAGTCAAGGTAGAGCACCAAGTTCCGTCAGGGTTGCTTCAGCCGATAAAGATTCCGCAGTGGAAGTAGGAGAGAATCACCATGGACTTCGTTAGTAGGCTTCCCCTTACGCCTACTAAGAAGGACTCGGTATGGGTGATAGTGGACCGATTGACAAAACCCGCGCATTTCATACCAGTGCGGGTTGACTATTCTTTGCAGAGGTTGGCGAAGTTGTGAGGTTGCATGGAGTGCCGGTGTCAATTATTTCAGATAGGGATCCAAGGTTTACGTCTCGGTTTTAGAAAGCACTACATCAAGCTTTGGGCACTAGATTGGATTTCATTACGGCATTTCATCCACAGTCGGACGGTCAATCTGAGCGAGTGATCCAAGTGTTGGAAGATATGTTGAGGGGCTGTGTGATAGACTTCAGTGGAAGTTGGGAAGAATATTTGCCTCTAGCAGAATTTGCTTATAATAACAGCTATCAAACCGGTATTCGGATGGCACCGTATGAAGCGTCAGTATGGATTCGGAGGTGTCGCACTCCTACGTGTTGGACGTAATTGGGGAACGTCAAGTTTTGGGTCCGGAGATTGTGGCGTAATCCGAAGAAAAGGTTAAGTTAATTCGCACGCAGTTAAAGGAGGCATCTGATAGGCAGAAGTCGTACGCGGATCTTAAGCGAAAGGAAATGGAATTTGCTGTGGGAGATCAGGTGTTTCTTAAAGTTTCGCCATGGAAAAAGGTGATGAGATTTGGTCGCAAAGGGAAGTTAAGTCCAAGGTTTATAGGACCTTATCGGGTATTGAAGCGGGTTGGACCAGTGGCGTACCAGTTAGAGTTGCCACCAGAGTTGAAGCAGATGCACGATGTATTCCATGTTTCTATGCTACGTCGTTACCAATCGGATCCATCTCATGTAGTGCCGGTTGAAGAGGTGGAGCTAAGGCCAGATTTGTCCTACGAGGAGGAGCCGATCCAGATTTTGGAACGAGATGTGAAAGTGCTACGGAGGAAATCAGTTCCTCTGGTCAAAGTGTTATGGCGTAATCATGGGTCGGAAGAAGCTTTGTGGGAGCCGGAAGAGGCAATGCGACAACAATACCCTTACTTATTTTAGCCAGGTAATTTCGAGGCCGAAATTATTTTAAGGGGGTAGAATTATAACATCCGGGACTTTGGTCTTGTGCATTATGGTTTAATTATATGAAGTAGCATGGCTTTGTGTGTTGTGAATGAGTTTTGTGAACTTTTAGGGCTTTGGAATATAGGGAAAATGCCTTAGAAATTATTTGATTTTAAGTTTCAAAGAGGGAGCTAAGCCTGATAGGCCTTAAGAGAAATTGTAGGGGAAATTGGACATAAGATTGGGCTTGGTAAAGTGGCATGGAGGCGCCACTTAAAGCCCTGGTAAGTGACGCCATGTGAAAGGTGCAAGGGCCTAGGTTCGAGCCACAAGGGAAGCAAAATGGGAGGTTTTATTTTGCGGCAAAAAGGAGTAGTAGTGGACGGCATTGGGAGACTGAGGAAGGAGATTTAGATGTGATTAAATTCTCTTTAAACTTTCGGCTAATGGCAAGGATAATGATTGATTTAATAAAATTATTTTGAATGGGTGCTAAAGAGAAAAATAAGGAGAAAAGGATGGAATTTTAGAGGAGAGTGTGTGTTGGCTGGCCAAGGGACTCTTTTGTTGGTCATATTCAGTCATATTGAAGGGAGGAGAAACCGAATGTGCATAGTAGAGTTAGGTATTTTTCCTTGTGCACTTTTCCTCTCTAGTCATCTTCTTCTCTTCTCTTTTATTTTGTTTTGGCAAAACCGAAAACACAAGTAAGTTTAGCCGATTTCTTCATAACATCAAAAGCCAAAATATCCCTTGTGCTAGCCGAATCTTTATCTATCACCGTTGCCGAAATTAATCAACCTTTCTCTTCTTCTTTTCGCAACTCTCCAAAAGCCGAATCCTCTATTTTGGTGGCCATAGCCGATTGTTCTTTTGAGAAGGGAGTCGATTCCTTCACTAGATCAAAAGCCGAAACTTAAGTGATCAACATCTAGCCTATAGCCGAATACCTCTGTTGATCTAAGCAAGGGTGCCGTCGAATACAGCAGTAGGGGTAAGATCAAGTGGTATTCGATTTTCTTTCCTTTATCTTTGAGATTAAATCAAAACTAGGAATCTAACCCCATTAATGTTCTTGGCCGAAACTTTGAAAGAGGCTTCGGGATTTGGTTGTTGTCGACTACAAGGAGGAAATCATTCGGGATTTCAGGATCTAAGGTAAGCGAATGGGGTCTTAGGCCGAAGGCCACTTATTGTGATTAAATAATAGAATTGGACCTAACATATGCCTATAGTGATTTCGACAGATACCACAACTAGGTATCAATTTCGGGATTTGAGATTCGCAAGGTAAGTGGATAAGCATATTCGGCCAAGGCCATATTTAGTGATTATGTGAGTGGCCAATTCTAACTTTGACTGTTTAGGGAAGAGTACAATCCAATTCAATAGAATTTTGGGATTTCATTGAAAGCGTTAAGTAATCAGGTGTGTAGCCCTACACTAGTTCTTAAAAGATTTATGGTGTCATTTTAATATATGTGATAATGAAAGTGTAAGAATGTGGCTAAGGTACCATGCAATGGTAAAAGTACCAGTGCACGCTAACCTACTACAAGCTGTGGTTATATTATTATGAATATCTCATTATGGCATACATGTGAAATTGTAACGAATGTGAAATAAGAGATATGGCATGATTTATGTATATTTGTATGACATGGGGCATATGGGTGATATTTTAAGGGAAGTGATCTGGTGGTTTTACCACAATATCTCGTGACTTAGGTCACATAATCAAATGTGGTGACTTATGTCACAAATTACTATCTGGTGACTTTGTCACATTATCTCGTGGCTATGCCACAATTTGTAAGGGCGATGTGCAAGTCGCTCTGCGATGATCGCCTTCGATGATGTGTAGCGGATGGTGGGTCGATTTAGTAATCCCACGGTGTGATGGCAGTGCACGGGTGATGTGTAGCGGATGGTTATCTAGGTTGGGTTTGGGATTGCATCATTATATGTAATTGCTATATGTATATGTATGAGCTGATATGCCTGAATCGTTTGGAACTTAGTGTTGGTTGTAACACATTGAGTCGGTTTGACTCACCCCGTTGTGGGATATCTTTTCAGGTGACACTCAGTAGATGGACCGGGTCAGCGGAGACTATATGGTGGCCAGGCTGAATATTTTCGGGATTTCAAAAGTTGAACTTGCGTTTTCTTATTATTTTATTTTTCGGGATTTATGTGGTATTTTTTTCATTTGTAAAAGGCCATTACTTTTAAATCATTTAAAGCATGCATTCTATTCATTTATTATGATTCGTTTATTATTAAATAACTTTTCTTAAAAATATATTTTAAATGTTTCGACACCCAAACACAAACGATTTTCAATTTAATGATAAACTCTAAAAACTCGATATTTCTTTAACTTATGAGTTTTGAAATATTTGAATAAAGTTTTATTAGCACCTAGACTTTTAAAATGACACCGATTTCAATGTAATCACAACTTCAAACGATTTCTCTTCAAAATGACCAAATTTTCCAAAGTAACAAACAAGTTTTGAACTGTTTTACTCCAGGAACATACCAGATCCGGTCAGGGTTCGTGGGCCGGGTGTGGGGTGTTTCAAAAAGAAGAGGAAGTGAACGAGAATGTAGCGTCGGCACTTAAAGAACCACCAATTCCATATCCAGCACAGTTGAAGAAAGACCGCATGGACGCACAATTTGGTAAGTTTCTTGAACTCTTTAAACAGATACATATTAACTTACCTTTTATTGAAGCTATTTCGCAGATGCCTACATACGTAAAATTTCTAAAGGAGCTTTTAACGAATAAAAGAAAGCTTGAAGAACTGTCAACCATTAGGCTTAACGAGGAATGCTCAACTATTCTCCAGAATAAGTTGCCAACCAAATTAAAAGATCCAGGAATTTTTACTATTCCTTGTTTAATAGGTAGTTTAAATATTGAGAAAGCGTTAGCTGACTTAGGTGCCAGTATTAATTTAATGCCTTATAAAATGTTCTAGCACCTCGGTCTTGGGGAACCAAAACCCACTAGGATGAGTATCCAACTAGCCGATAGATCTATTAAATACCCTAGGGGAATTATTGAAGACGTTTTAGTTAAAGTTGATAAATTCATAATCACTATTGACTTTGTTGTGCTCGACATGGATGAGGATGTTGAAGTACCTTTAATTTTAGGACGCCCATTTTTAGCCACTGCTAGGGCTAATATTGATGTAGGTAATGGTAAGCTTGCGCTTAGGGTAGGTGATGAGGAGATTTTCTTTAAAATCTATGATGCTATGCGATACTCTAAAGAGCAAGATGATTCATGTTATTTTATTAACTCTATTGATCATTTTATTCAAGATTCTTTTCAGGAAATAATACATAAAGACACGTTGGAACTGTGTCTTGTTCAAGGCGAGGAGGCAGATGATGATGCCAATGAGATGGGGGAGACAAAAATCAAAATAAATCGTAATAGCTCCTCCCTAAGACAAAAAATGTATGAGGGCATTGAAATAAATGACGAATCTAAACAAAGGCCCTCTATTGAAGAACCCCCAAATTAGAATTAAAACAGTTACCAACACACTTAGAGTACGCATTCCTTGGGAGCAATTCTACACTACCGGTAATTATTTCTTCAGACCTAGAACCCAATGAGAAAGAAGAGTTACTACAGGTGTTAAAGAAGCATAAAAGAGCCATAGCCTGGAAAATATCTGACATTAAAGGGATAAGCCCATCGTTTTGCACCCACAAAATCTTAATGGAAGATAAATATAAACCATGTGTGCAACCTCAAAGACGATTAAATCCCAATATGAAGGAAGTTTTCAAAACCTAGGTAATTAAACTTCTAGATGCTGGAATTATTTATCCTATTTCTGATAGTTCTTGGGTAAGTCCTGTGCAAGTTGTTCCAAAGAAAGGAGGCATGACTGTCATAGCTAATGAAATGAATGAATTAATTCCAACAAGAACAGTCATAGGTTGGAGAGTTTGCATCGACTATAGGAAACTGAACGATGCCACAAGAAAAGACCACTCTCCTTTACCCTTCATTGATCAGATGCTAGAAAGATTATCTGGGCATATGTACTACTGCTTCCTAGACGGACTCTCTGGCTACTTCCAAATCCCCATAACTTCTGAGGATCAAGAAAAGACAACATTCACATGTCCATACAGTACGTTTGCTTATCAAAGAATGCCTTTTCGATTATGTAACGCTCCTGCTACTTTTCAGCGCTGCATGCTAGCCATCTTTGACGAACTTGTGGAAGATATCATGGAGGTATTTATGGACGACTTTTCTATATTCATGAATTGTTCCACCTTTGCCTTAAAATTTTAAAACGAGTTTTAATGAGATGTGAGGAAACCAACCTTGTGCTTAATTGGGAAAAATGTCACTTCATGGTTCGAGAAGGGATTGTGTTAGGTCATAAAATTTCTATTAAAGGGATTGAGGTTGATAAAGCAAAAATTGAAACCATAGAAAAATTACCTCCTCCCGATTCGATTCTGGCTATTAGAAGTTTTTTAGGACATGCCGGTTTCTATAGAAGATTTATTAAGGATTTTTCTAAAATAGCTAAGCCTTTGACGAAATTACTAGAAAAAGATGTACCTTTCAATTTTGATCAGGAATGTTTAGATGCATTTAATACTCTAAAAACTAAATTAACAAATGCCCCAATTATTATTGCACCTGATTGGAATTTACCCTTTGAACTAATGTGTGATGCGAGTGATTTTGCAGTAGGTGCAGTTTTAGGTCAGTGAAGAGACAAGCATTTTCAACCGATCTGTTACGCTAGCAAGACACTGACGGCCGCGCAAGAGAATTACACCACCACAGAAAAAGAATTGCTAGATGTGGTTTTTACATTTGATAAATTTAGACAATATTTAATATTATCTAAAGTCATCGTTTTCACTGACCATTCAGCCCTTCATTATCTTTTAACTAAATCTGATGCAAAACCTTGACTCATAAGATGGATTCTACTTTTACAGGAATTTGATTTGGAAATTCAGGATAAGAAAGGAGCTGAAAACCTGGCAGCAGACCATCTTTCTAGACTTGAAAATCCACATATTAAAGAACTTGATGAGGGTGAGATTAATGACTCGTTTCCTGAAGAACAACTCTTGGCTATATTCGACGCCGAGGTACCTTGGTTTATAGATATCACAAATTATTTAGCTACTAACGTCTTACCAAAAGGGTTGACACATCAGCAAAAGAAGCGATTCTTTACTGATGTGAAAAACTATTTTTGGGAGGACCCTTTTCTTTTCCGTATATGTGCAGGTCAAGTAATTCGGAGATGTGTCACGAGGGAAGAAGCAAGCAAAATCCTAGAACATTGCCATTCAAGACCAACAGGAGGACATTATAGTGGGACAAAAATAGTACATAAAACACTCGAATCAGGTTTTTATTGGCCCACTCTGTTCAAGGACGCTAACAGGTATGTTAATTCATGTGATAAATGTCAGAGAACAGGTAATATCTCTATACGCGATGAAATGCCTCAAACATATATGCTATCATGTGAAATATTTGATGTATGGGGTATCGATTTTATGGGTCCATTCCCTAGCTCATTTGGGAATAAATACATCCTCGTAGTGGTTGATTACATGTCAAAATGGGTAGAAGCTCAAGCTTTACCCACCAATGATGCAAGAGTGGTAGTGCGATTTCTTAAGAAACTTTTCTCTCGATTTGGAACACCTAGAGCAATTATTAGTGATAGGGGTACTCATTTTTTTAACGCCCAATTCGAGAAAATCTTAAAGAAATATGGAGTACACCACAGAATAACTACCCCTTATCACCCTCAAACCAGTGGACAAGTCGAAGTATCCAATAGAGAACTTAAAAGTATCTTACAGAAAACTGTAGAATCAAAAAAGAAAGATTGGGCATCAAAAGTAGATGATGCTTTATGGGCCTATAGAACCGCCTTTAAAACTACCATAGGAACATCCCCATACAAACTTGTTTACGGGAAGAGGTGTCATTTACCATTTGAACTCGAACATAAAACATTTTGGGCTATAAAATTCTTAAACTACGATCTTAAACTTGCAGGCGAGAAAAGATTGATGTAGTTGAACGAGCTTGATGAGTGGTGAGCAAACGCCTACGAGAGCTCACGATTATACAAAGAAGCAACAACGCGACACCATGATGCTCGTCTAAAGCGACCTAAACAATACGAAGTTGGAGATCCCGTGTTACTCTATAATTCAAGACTCAAATTATTCCCTGGAAAGCTGAAATCAAGATGGTCAGGTCCATTCGTAATCAAAACTATTTTCCCCTACGGCACAATCGAGGTAACTCATCCGAATTATGGCACTTTCAAGGTAAACGGTCAGCGACTGAAAGTTATAATGGTGAAGATTTTAGGGATATGAGAGAGGAGCTTCAGCTCCGTGAACCTTCATATAGAAATGAAAACAGGGTAAGTCTAGCTTAAGACTTTAAACGAGTGCTTCTCGGGAGGCAACCCGAGCACTAACCTCATTAACATTCAGATTTTTTATTTTTGCATCTAACTAAGAACTAACTAATTTCATAAGCGCAGGATTTCCTTCCCACACAGCCTAGAACACGGACGTGGCCGTGGCCGTGTGAAACACCACGGGAAGAGAAAAATGCATGGTGGAGACCGTGTGGGCCAAGGAAGAAGAAAAAAATTTCCCAACACGGGCAACGATAAAACACCACGGTCGTGCGATGAGGTCGTGGCCGAAACTGAGTAAACGACACGGGCATGAGACACGCCTGTGCCCAGAAGCCGTGGTTGAAACTGAAAGAACCACACGAGCGTGAGACACGCCCGTGCCTCCAGGGCGGGGTCGACACTGACTAAATCAACACGGGCATGCTAACGGTCACACGGGTGTGGGAGAAGTGAACAAGATAGTACACGACCGTGCGATACGGCCGTGTGATCCAACATGCCAAGGTAACACGGGCGTGGGACACAACTCAGACGCGCTTAAACTCAAAATTCTCGCGATACACGGGCTAAATAAAGGAAACACGGGCGTGGCCCCTAACCGTGTTGCCTATTTACTATTTAAACCAACCCACTATTCATCTTCTCCCCAATTCCTTAACCTCAAAACCCTAGCCGTTTCTCCCTGTCCCCTACTCAGTCTGACCATCACCGTTAACACCCACCCCAAGCTTCCTCCTCTCTCTTTTTCCTCATTCCCTTTCCTCTTTTTCCCCTCTCTTCTTATCCACACAAGTCCACGCCCATGCAATTCCTGTCCCGCAGACCACGCCCGTGCAACACCGGTAACACCCCATACCCGAGTCTGAGGCTCAGATCAGATACGAGACATTACTACGCTTGAACTTACTTAATCATGACATTACGGGCTATAAAATTTTGTTCCGAAATTAAAACATCTCGTTCTTAAACAATTCGTACATTTCATGGGCCTACGAGGCCTTAAACTCGTACTGGTAAACTTTCGAAACCTTATCGAAAAATTTTTCTTTGAAACAGGGGTTACACGCCCGTGTAATATAAGACACGCCCGTGCGTAGGCATACACGCCCATGTCTTCAGACCGTGCCCTAAAACTCAGTATTCTGCCAATTTCTACACGGCCATGACACGCTCGTGGACTTAGACCGTGTACTACATCTTGATATACTGACATATTTCACACGACCAGGCACACGCCCATGTTCTAACCGTATGTCCTGCACGGCGTTAACACACGGCCGTGGGATTAGTCCGTGGCCTATTCTTACTTATAAAACTAAGGTGCCGTTTGCACATGGCTTAGACACACGCCCGTGTGTCCAACCGTGAGGGCACTTAGAGGCTATTTACCATGCCAATTGCCACCCTAAAATTAAGATCTAATTCATACTCATTTACAACAACTCAATATTACATCATTCATGAATAATACTACATGTTTCATTGATAATTATAAACATACACACTTGGCCAATCACATAGCCATATACAAAAGAATAACAAACTTAATAGCCTATACTTTGGCTTTTCTTAAAACATTTACTCAAAATGTAATGCTACCTATACATGCCATACTTAAATAAACAACTTGGCTATACCAAAATAGCGATTGATAGTGTGCTCCGAGCTCCAATGACGGTGATCCTCAATATTAGCTTGGCGGGACTACATGGAAAAGAAGAATTAAAAACATAAGCATTTAGCTTAGTAAGTTTGCATAATACACATAGCAACATTCTTACTTAATAAAGACCATTGGATATAAACAATGGCATCATAAATTTAGCTATATAAAGCTTACTTACTCATACTTGATTCTTACATAACTCATGAAACTTACTAGTCTCATACTTGATAGGCAAACAAAGTACCTGTATCACTAGATCACATTGATCAGCATACTTGAATATAATACTCATAATTTTTAATTCATCATTCATAACATGAATAATATTCTTTTTCACTTGATAATAATCTTACTTACTTAGCTTTCTTGTTCTCTCTTTGGAGCTTAACTCGTTTGCCCGATGAATTTATATGAATAACCGAGGATACTAAATCTCATCTAAATTTCGAGGCCATCACTTAACATGGACTTATACGAAGTCTTTCTTGTTCTCACCAATGTCATGCCTTAACTTGGACTTATATGGGATCTCTTTCTCTTGATAACTTTTCAATGCCAAGCTTGCCTTGGTCTTACATGATAACTTGTTCAATGCCAAGCTTACCTTGGACTTACATGATAACTTATTCAATGCCAAGCTTGCCTTGGACTTACATGATATCTTACTCAATGCCAAGCTTGCCTTGGACTTACATGATAACTTATTCAATGCCAAGCTTGCCTTGGACTTACATGATATCTTACTCAACGCCAAGCTTGCCTTGGACTTACATGATAACTTATCCAATGCCAAGCTTGCCTTGGACTTACATGATAACTTACTCAATGCCAAGCTTGCCTTGGACTTACATGATATCTTGCTTGCTTGCCGATGTCATGCCTCGGCTTGGTCTTATACGGACTTTCTTGTTTCATGTGGTAGATCGAGTATCCTAAGTTATTCAACTTCAATCGGGGCTTTCTCATGCTTGATCTCATTAATTTCTTTGTTTAACATAACATTAAACATTTTTCATAAAAACATTGTACGTTATAATAAGCAATTCAATGATATAAATCATAAAGCTTAGAAATCATACAAACTTACCTCAATATACAAAATGTAGCTAGGTATGCAATTTAGTCCTCGACCTTGTTCTTGCCTCGGTTTCGATCCGGGCTTCGTTTCTCTTAATCTATAGTCATAAATAGATCATTTAATATTCACATTGACTAAATTGACCCTTTACTCATATTTGGGCAAAATTACTATTTTGCCCCTATACTTTCTCATATTTGCACTTTTGCCCCAAGGCTCGTAAAATAATTTTCATTCAACTTTCTTAGACTACATGCTTAGCTGATTCATTTTCTCTACTATAGCCATTATCAATTCTCATTATTTCTAATAGGTATGACTAATTTCAAAACTTTTACAAACTAGTCCATACTATCATATTTCATGAAATTCATTAAGGAAAAGATGTTTATCTAACATCAAACTCTCATAATATTCCATAAAACATCATTTAACAAGCATATCATTCATAGATAAAATTTTTAACATGCATCTTAGCTTATTTTATAGCTAAAAATAGCTAATTCATAATACGAGGACTTTAAAAACACGAAGAATATTAAAAATGGGGCTAAGATGAACTTACTAGCAAGCTTGAAAAAATGAAGAACCCTAGCTATGGAGTCTTCAAATTTTCGGCAAGGGAAGGAAGAAGATGAATGAAATTTTATCATCTTTTTCCTATTTTAATCACTTATTAGACAAATGACCAAAATGCCCTTCTCTTTAAAAATTTCAATTTTACTAACTCATGTCCATTTTTGTCAAAAATTTATAATTTGGGCAAATTTCTATTTAAGGACTCATAATTAATATTCTAAAGCTACTTCATACAAAAAGCTTCTAGAAACTCATATTTTGCAACTTTTGCAATTTAGTCCTTTTTAACCATTCAACTTCAATTTAGCAAAATTTCTTCATGAAACTTTCACACTAACATGCAAACATGGCATAAACCTTAAAAAATCATAAATTCACCTCAGATTCGTGGTCTCGCACCACTATTCCGAGTAAGCCCTAAATCAGGCTATTACAATTCTCCCCCCTTAGGGATTTTCGTCCTCCAAAATCTTACCAGTGAAAAGGTTTGGATACTGGTTTCTCATACTCTCTTCTGGTTCCCATGTGGCTTCTTCTATTCCATGTCTTTGTCTCAATACTTTCACTAAGGTAATACTTTTCTTTCTTAGCTGCTTCACTTCCCAAGCTAATATCTTGACTGGTTCTTCACCATAAGTCATGTCGGGATGAATCTCTACCTCTAACTGGGGAATTACATGCGAAGGGTCTGATCGGTAGCGTGTTAACATTGACACGTGAAACACATCATGTATCCTTTCTAACTCTGATGGCAAAGCAAATCTATAAGCTACAGGCCCAACTTTCTCAGTAATCTCATACGGTCCAATAAAACGTGGACTCAACTTGCCTTTTCGGCCAAATCTGAGAACTTTTCTCCAAGGTGACACTTTCAAGAAAACTTTATCTCCGACTTGATACTCTTTCTCTTTTCTCTTTAAGTCCGAATAGGACTTTTGTCTATCCGATGCAGCTTTTAAACTTTCTCGTATCACTTTCACATTCTCATCAGCTTCTCTAACCAAATCAACCCCGTGAATTTGGTTTTCTTTAAGTCCAGTCCAATATAAAGGCGTTCGGCACTTACGCCCATATAAAGCCTCGTAAGGTGCCATCTTTAAGCTCGAACGAAAACTATTATTGTAGGCAAACTCTACTAATGGGAGAAACTTTTCCCAACTGCCTCGGAATTCAAGAATACAACATCTGAGCATATTCTCGAGTACTTGAATTAACCTCTCGGATTGACCGTTAGTTTGAGGATGAAAAGCGGTACTAAAGTTTAACTTTGTACCCAAGGCCTCTTGTAACTTCTTCAAAAACCTGAATGTGAATCTCGGATCTCTATCCGATATGATTAAAAAGGGAACTCCATGAAGTCCTACTATTTCTAAAACATACAAGTTTACCAACTTGTCTAGTGAGTAATCAACTCGTACAGGTATAAATTGGGCTGATTTCGTGAGTCTATCAACTACAACCCATACGGCATCTTTCTTGCTCGGAGATAGTGGTAAACCCGTTACAAAATCCATAGTAATACGGTCGCACTTCCACTCCGAAACTAAAATGGGTTGAAGCGAACCCGAAGGTACTTGGTATTCAACTTTTACTTGCTGACAAATCAAGCATTTGGAAACAAATTCTGAAATATCTTTCTTCATTCTCGGCCACCAATACTGTTGCTTCAAGTCATTATACATCTTGGTACTACCCAGATGTACAGATAAACATCCATTATGGGCCTCATGCAAAATTTTCTGAATAAGCTCTTCTTTTCTCAGTACACAAACTCTATCTTTGAACATCAGACTTCCGTTGGGACTAATTCGGAAGTCAGACTCAACATTTGTCTTGCACTGATCTCTCTGAACTTGCAATTCACTATCCTCTTTTTGGGCTTCAATGATCTCTTGGAGGAAAATTGGTCTAGCTCTCAACTCAGCTAGAATAGAACCATCGTCGGATAAAGTCATCTGTGAATTCATCGCCCTTAATGCAAATAAGGATTTTCTGCTCAAAGCGTTAGTGACCACATTCGCCTTCCCGGGATGGTAATCAATGACCATCTCATAAGCTTTTATCAACTCTAACCATCTCCGTTGTCTTAAGTTCAACTCTTTCTCGTCATCAAGTACTTCAAACTTTTATGATCAGTGAAAATCTGACATTTCTCACCATATAGGTGATGTCTCCATATCTTCAATGCGAAGACTATGGCGTAGCAACGCTAAATCATGCGTCCGATAATTCTTCTCATGAGGCTTCAACTGTGCGAGGCATAAGCAATAACTTTGCCTTCTTGCATAAGTACACAAACCCTAATCCTTTTAAGGATGCATCAGAAATCACAAATTCTTTCCCCTGTCTCGGGTTGAACTAAAACTGGGGCTTCTGTCAACATCGCTTTCAGTTTCTCGAAACTTTGTTGGAATCTTTCAGTCCACTCAAACTTCACATCTTTCGGTAACAATTTATTCATCGGGGTTGCAATAATAGAAAACCCCTTGACAAATCGTCTATAATAGCCGACTAGGCCTAGAAAGCTTCTAATCTCAGGGATATTCTTCGGTGGATTCTAGTCCATTATGGCCGAAATCTTACTGGGGTCTACTCGAACTCCTTCTTCCGAGACAATATGTCCCAGAAACCCTACTTTCTTGAGCCAAAATTCACTTTTACTGAACTTGGCATATAATTGATTTTCTCGTAGAATCTGTAAAACTTTTCGTAGGTGCTCAGCAATCTCATTCTCATCTCGGGAATAAATCAGTATGTCGTCAATGAAAACGACTACAAACTTTTCAAGGTATGGTCTAAACATGCGGTTCATTAAGTCTATGAATACCGCCGGAGCACTGGTCAAACCAAAGGGCATGACTAAAAATTCATAATGCCCATACCTTGTTCGGAAGGCTGTTTTAGGCACATCTGATTCTTTTACTCGTAGCTGGTAGTACCTGATCTCAAGTCTATTTTGGAGAACACAGTGGCTACTTTCAACTGATCGAACAAATCATCGATTCTAGGCAATGGGTACTTATTCTTTACTGTCACTTTATTAAGTTGACAGTAATCTATGCACAATCTCATAGTGCCATCTTTCTTTTCACAAATAAAACCGAGCACCCGGGAGAAAAACTTGACCTTGCAAAGCCTTTATCTCACAACTCTTGTAATCTGCGACTTCACTCCTTCAACTCATCGAGCCATTCTATAAGGAGTAATAGATATTGGTACAGTACCAGGAGCTAGTTCAATGCTGAATTCAACCTCTCTAACTGGTGGTAGTCCTGGCAATTCCTCAGGAAACACATCCACGTACTCACATACTATTGCCACTGACTTAATCCTTAACTCTATTTCTTTTTCATTCAACACAAAGGCCAAATATGCTTCATACCCCTTTCTCATGTATCTCTGTGCCGTCACGTGAGAAATCAATTTTGACAATCTATTATGTTCATCTGATTCTATGTGAAGGGTGTCCCCATCCCCACATCTCATTTCAATGTATTTCTTCCCACAATTAACTATTACATTATGGGCAGTTAACCAGTCCATACCGAGAATGAGATCAAACTCGTCAAATGGTAACAATGTAAGGTTTGCTTTAAAACAATAACCTCTAATCATTAATGGACATTCTCTACATACTTCATTCACTAACACACTCTTGCCTAAAGGATTAGACACTCTAATCACAAATTCTGTAAACTCTATAGGCATACTCAAATCGGATACCAATTTCATGCTGATGTAAGAGTGTGTAGATCTAGGATCTATTAAAGTAATAACTTTAACATCATGAAGAGAAAAGATACCCGTGATAACATCATGGGAAGATGCCTCTTCGCTAGAGCGAATGGCATAAGTCCGTGCAGGTGCCCTACCCTCGGGTCTCGCGGTCTGCTCTCTAGGGTTACCTCTTTCACTTGCCCCACTTCGAGGGTTTCTCCGCGGCCTTCCTCTGACCATACTCTCGAATCTCGGGTTCTGAGTTTTGTCCTCTTTCATCATCTCTGGACAATCTTTTATGTAGTGGTCCTGGGAACCACATCTGAAACATGCATTTTCATGCACTCGGCATTCACCGAGATGACGTCTGCCACACTGTGGGCATTCGGGTCTGTCAGATCGAATATTCCCTACACTGGCAACTGAAGTAGTCTGTGCTTTATTTCTCGAATTTTGTCTACTCTTGTCTTTCTTGGAAAATCCAGTGGAAGTAGCCGATCGGGTAGGAAAATCTCTTGACTTCTTGGATGAAGATTGGAATGGCTTATTCCACTATCTCTTTCTCGAGTCACGAGACTCCATTTCAGACTTTTTCTTCTCTTTTACTAGCTCCTCGGCTTTACAAGCCCTCTCTACTAGTACCACAAATTCCTTTAGTTCTAAGACATCAACGAACAGTTTGATGTCATCATTTGGCCCATCTTCAAATCTCTTACTCATGATGGCCTCGGTGGATACACATTCTCGAGTGTATTTGCTGAGTCTTACAAACTTACACTCGTAGTTAGTTACAGACATCTTACCTTGTTTCAATTCTAGGAATTCCTTCCTTTTCTGGTCCACAAACCTTTGACTGATATACTTTTTCTTGAACTCTTCTTGGAAAAATTCCCACGAGATCTTCTCTCTTGGGACTATTGATACCAAGGTGTTCCACCATTGATAAGTAGAATCTCTTAAAAGAGAAACTACGCACTTCATGCACTCTTCAGGGGTACATGACAGCTCATTAAATACCCTGATGGTATTTTCTAACAAGAATTCAGCTCTTTCCGGATCATCATCTTTTCTAGCCCGGAATTCTTCTGCCCTATGTTTCCTGATTCTATCAACCGAAGGCTTCTCTCCTCTTACCACCTCTACTACTTGAGGGGTTATTGGGATAGGTTGAGGAATAGGTGGAGGTGGAGGGGGTTGTGCATTCGGGTTCGTACGAACGAACTCCGTGTACCATGTGTTCATCATATGGAGGAAGGCTTCTCTAGCCTCTTCTCCTCCTCATTGACTCACCGTAGTGGGTCTATTCTCGTTCTCATTCGGCACCGTCCCTTCAGCGGGAGCCGGCGCATTACTTTCTATGTCATCCGCCATATCTCTTTTAGGATCCATTTACTATATATATAAACATAATTTAAGTCGTCAGGAGTCGTCACACTATCATTATAAAAAACATTCTTATGTATGGCATGTATAGCTAGACTTGTACTCATGCTACGTTAGTCCTAGAACTGACTAAACCGTAGCTCTGATACCACTAAATGTAACACCCCATACCCGAGTCTGAGGCTCAGACCGGATACGAGACATTACTATGCTTGAACTTACTTAATCATGACATTACAGGCTATAAAATTTCGTTCTGAAATTAAAACTTCTCATTCTTAAACAATTCGTACATTTAATGGGCCTACGAGGCCTTAAACTCGTACTGGTAAACTTTCAGAACCTTATAGAAAAACTTTTCTTTTAAATAGGGGTTACACGCCCGTGTAATATAAGACACGCCTGCAGCATAGGCATACACGCCCATGTCCTCGCACGCGTGCCCTAAAACTCGATGATTCTCGCCAATTTCCACACGGACATAACACGCCTTGTGGACTTAGACCGTGTACTACATCTTGATATACTGACTTATTTCACACGACCGAGCACACGCCCATGTTTTAACCGTGTGTCCTGCACGGCCTTAACACATGGCCGTGGCATTAGTCCCTAGCCTATTCTTACTTATAAAACTAAGGTGCAGTTTACACACGGCTTAGACACACGCCTGTGTGTCCAACCGTGAGGGCACTTAGAGGCTATTTACCAAGCCAATTGCCACCCTGAAATTAAGATCCAATTCATACTCATTTACAACAACTCAATACTACATCATTCATGAATAATACTACATGTTTCATTGATAATTATAAACATACACACTTGGCCAATCACTTAGCCATATACAAAAGAATAACAAACTTAATAGTCTATACTTTGGCTCTTCTTAAAACATTTACTCAAAATGTAATGCTACCTATACATGCCGTACTTAAATAAACAACTTGGCTATACCAAAATAGCGATTGATAGTGTGCTCTGAGCTCCGATGACGGTGATCCTCAATATTAGCTTGGCGGGACTACATGGAAAAAAAGAATGAAAGACATAAGCATTTAGCTTAGTAAGTTTGCGTAATACACAGAGCAACATTCTTACTTAATAAAGACCATTTGATATAAACAATGGCATCATAAATTCAGCTATATAAAGCTTACTTACTCATACTTGATTCTTACATAACTCATGAAACTTACTAGTCTCATACTTGATAGGAAAACAAAGTACCTGTATCACTAGATCATATTGATCAGCATACTTGAACATAATACTCATAATTTCTAATTCATCATTCATAACATTAATAATATAATTTTTCACTTGATAATAATCTTACTTACTTAGCTTTCTTGTTCTCTCTTTGAAGCTTAACTCGTTTCCCCGATGAATTTATAGGAATAACTGAGGACACTAAATCTCATCTAAATTTCGAGGCCATGACTTAACATGGACTTATACGAAGTCTTTCTTGTTCTCACCAATGCCATGCCTTAACTTGGACTTATATGGGATCTCTTTCTCTTGATAACTTTTCAATGCCAAGCTTGCCTTGGTCTTACATGATAACTTGTTCAATGCCAAGCTTGCCTTGGACTTACATGATAACATATTCAATGCCAAGCTTGCCTTAGACTTATATGATATCTTACTCAATGCCAAGCTTGCCTTGGACTTACATGATAACTTATTCAATGCCAAGCTTGCCTTGGACTTACATGATATCTTACTTAATGCCAAGCTTGCCTTGGACTTACATGATAACTTATTCAATGCCAAGCTTGCCTTGGACTTACATGATAACTTACTCAATGCCAAGCTTGCCTTGGACTTACATGATATCTTGCTTTCTTGCCGATGCCATGCCTCGGCTTGGTCTTATAAGGACTTTCTTGTTTCATGTGGTAGATCGAGTATCCTAAGTTATTCAACTTCAATCGGGGCTTTCTCATGCTTGATCTCATTAATTTCTTTGTTTAACATAACATTAAACATTTTTCATAATCACATTGTACGTTATACTAAGCAATTCAATGATATAAATCATAAAGCTTAGAAATCATACAAACTTACCTCAATATACAAAATGTAGCTAGGTATGCAATTTAGTCCTCGACCTTGTTCTTGCCTCAGTTTCGATCCGGGCTTCATTTTTCTTGATCTATAGTCATAAATAGATCATTTAATATTCACATTGACTAAATTGACCCTTTACTCATACTTGGGCAAAATTACTATTTTGCCCCTATACTTTCGCATATTTTTACTTTTGCCCCAAGGCTCGTAAAATAATTTTCATTCAACTTTCTTAGACTACATGCTTAGCTGATTCATTTTCTCTACTATAGCCATTATCAATTCTCATTATTTCTAATAGGTATGACTAATTTCAAAACTTTTACAAACTAGTCCATACTATCATATTTCATGAAATTCATTAAGGAAAAGATGTTTATCTAACATCAAACTCTCACAATCTTCCATAAAACATCATTTAAAAAGCATGTCATTCATAGATGAAATTTTTGAACATGCATCTTAGCTTATTTTATAGCTAAAAATAGCTAATTCATAATACGAGGACTTCAAAAACACGAAGAATATTAAAAACGGGGCTAAGATGAACTTACTAGCAAGCTTGAAAAAAAATGAAGAACCCTAGCTATGGAGTCTTCAAATTTTCTAACTGAAGGAAGGAAGAAGATGAATGAAATTTTATCATCTTTTTCCTATTTTAATCACTTATTAGACAAATGACCAAAATGCTCTTCTCTTTAAAAATTTCAATTTTACTAACTCATGTCCATTTTTGTCAAAAATTTATAATTTGGGAAAATTGCTATTTAAGGACTCATAATTAATATTCTAAAGCTATTTCATACAAAAAGCTTCTAAAAACTCATATTTTGCAACTTTTGCAATTTAGTTCTTTTTGACCATTCAACATCAATTTAGCAAAATTGCTTCATGAAACTTTCACACTAACATGCAAACATGGCATGAACCTTAAAAACTCATAAATTCACCTCGGATTCGTGGTCTCGCACTACTATTCCGACTAGGCCCTAAATCAGGCTGTTACAACACCGCCACGACCGTGCGCCATCACCACATCCGTGCCACCACTTCCCCCAACTCTATCGGTTCACCCTTCTCCACTATCGTTTGCTTATTTCTTTAATTTTTCATTATTTTATTTCATTTTATTATTTGTTTCATTGTTCTTATTTCATGATTTAGATTTTTATGATTTTCTTAGTATTTGCTTTACTTAGTTTAATTCTATTCTGATATTTCTTCATAGTTTTAGCATTCCTTGATGATTTACTTAAGAAACTATTTAGAACTATTAGGAATTGCATTCTTGGCTGGCAATAATACTTGACTCATTAAATACCTTTTATTTTCAGGTACGTAATGAGTCCACCACGAGGGAAAAAGACCGCCGTTCCCATTTCCAGAAAATGAAAAGGTACCAGTGCAACTTCCTCAAACGCTTCCGCCAAAGTGCGCCATCCATTCCTACGGTTTCCTTCAGGATCATAGGAGGACCTTTTTCAGATACTTCGCACGCGACCCCTATGCATAGGGAGGTGCATTGATTGGACCGCTTTGGAGCAGGTCCAACTAGCCGACGACGTCCGGGCCCTCCTGACTACCGACCCATGGGGGCAATTCTTCGAGATCATCGAGCCCACATATCTAGAGCTCACTTTGGAGCTCTGCTCCACATTCCACCTCCAGACGGTGATGACGAACCACGATGACCCCGGTACAGTCCAATTCCGTCTTGGAGGCATTGTACGTGAACTAAGTGTCCCACAGTTCGGGGTCGCCTTGGAGCTCTACACCGACAAATTCATGGCGGATAATGATCTCGAGAACCTCCATCGCCACATCCATAACTCCCCTTCTAGATGTTGGAATAACATATCCCCCATCTTGGCCACTATGACCCCAGTCACTCCAAGGCGACAGCTCTCGCCCCATCCCTGAGGTACTTACACGCCATCTTAGCTCATACATTGACAGGTAGGCGAGAGAGCACCGGCGTCGTCAATACTCACGACGCCTACTTCCTATGGTGCATGGCGAACGGGCACGTCTTTGACTTAGCCTACTTTATAGCTCGCGCCATTCAACATCAGACGGAGTAGCATAGGAGAGGGGTCATCTCTATGGGTCCCTACATCACACGTCTGGCTCGGTATTTTGGACTCCTCAACACCGCCGATCAGTCTTTCTCACTCACACTGATAGGGTAGATGCCCCCACAGGGCATCCAGATGATGCTCCACACGAGTATGATTGAGCGTCGCTGTGGGTTCGATCCTCCCCAGTATAGGCTATCACGAGCTACCGTCGACCCAAAGGACATTACTGATGATGTCCCTCCATAGCACGAGGAGCCACCATCGGCACCACACCCCCTTGCCGACCAGTTCATGCGGCTGCTTCAAGTTCAGACATATCTAAGTGCCTAACACGATTCGAGCAGCAATGCTTCCAGCGTTTCGATCACATCGATACCACCCTTTACTAGATATGTCAACACCTTCACATTTCATCGCCGCCCCCACCTCGCGACCCAGTAGATGATGAGGACCTTTGAGTCCTTTTATTTTCTTTACTTTTATTGTTATTTTTATTTTTATTTTTATTTTTATTTTTATTTTTATTTTTATTTTCTTTTATAATTACACGTTTTACCTTTCTTATTTTAAAACTTTCATTAGTATGGTTGAATTTCCTTTATCGCTGGCTGTCTAACTCTGAGTATCTATAACAACATTCATTAACTAGTACTCCCTAAAATTTAACTAATGACTTCTCAGTGTAAAAAGATTCAATGTGCCACTCAAGGAACGAACACATCACCTATACCTAGTCATCCTGTTCATCATTGATCGTCCCCCAAGGATTTCATCCATAATTCAGGAAGTTTCACCTCTATCCCTCTCTTATTACTTCCTTACTAATCATTATCTATCTTTGTACATTGAGGGCAATGTACATCTTAAGTGTGGGGGGTGAATTTTATCTTGAAAAGTTCCTAACTTTTTGCATTATTCTCAAATCCCTGAATTATATCTTGTTCTTAAGTAAATGTTTTCATATTACTGTTAGAATGAAATTTCCTTTGATTTATGATTTTCATTGATATGTTTTGGATTAAGTCATAATTAATTGTGCAGTGATGATTTAAACTTTAGGAGACTAGAGAATCAAGCATGATGAGTTTATTTTCAAAACTAAAAATTTGTTAGGTTGTCTACTTGAATCTAATTATTACCTTGAAGTTTGAAATTTACAAGGTTGACATCAAGAACCATAAATTTTTGTGAGATATTGAGCCTTTTAGAGCATACATTATTTTCTTGCTCACTTTATTGTTGGTTATGAGTGTGTCAACATTGATTTGTTATTCTAGAACTTGCTTCGTTTATATATATTGAGACCACACTTTTGATTTGATATACAGAGATGATAAAGGCACTTAGGTTTTAACCCACTTATTCCACTAAAAAGCCTACCCATTTAATTAACCCTTAGTGAACCCCTTTGAATCCTAACAAACCATTTCTTGACTCACACATTAATTTTAACCCAAAACCCACTTTGTATTTGCTATCACAAATTCTCTTGACTACCCTTATATCGAGATTTGATTTGATTGGTTGCTTAACTATTTTCTTTATTTCAGTTGTTAAATTCTATCTTAGTATTATTGTATGATTTGTTCTTAAAAAAGGAAAAAAAAAAAGAAAAACAACGAAGTATATTCATTATTAATTCTATGTTATTTGAGCTTACGTTTAATTTTACATTTTGAGAAGAAGCTCGTGTTATTAGTGATGAATTCTTAATTGATGTAATTATTCAAGCTTTAGTTACTTTTCTAGTTAGGTAATTTATCAATTCAGTCTCGATACTAACCCTTTTAATTCAGCCTTTATCCACACCTTAAACCCAAGCCCCGTTACAACCCTTTTTAAAGACCTTTTGATTTGTGTATCATCTCATTTTATAGTGGTAGAGATTTGATTTTCATGCAAGGCTATGGGATTAACTTTTCATGTTCGACTTCTGAGTGCTTAATTTGAACCTTAAAAACTTGGAGTGATTTGATGAATCCTTAGTGAGGATGTCAATTTTTGTTGATTTTGAATTAAAGGTGATTATTTAGGTAAGGGGAAACACCTATTTTTCGTACTACAGAAAACTATGACTTTGATTGTTTGAATCTTTAGGAACCTTCTGGTTAAATTATCAATGTATGAATTACCTATGAATAATGATGAAACATTATTGATGAAGGTTATAAATTGAGGAAATTCGATTTTAATTGTGAGTTGAGAATTTTGCTTGAGGATAAGCAAATGCTAAAGTGTGGGGGTATTTGATAAACCATAATATATATATATATTTTAATCCCACATTTAGCATACTTTTGGATGGTTTAATCCATTGAATTGTGGAATTTGATGCTCCTAATCCTTTAATTTAATGTTTTATACTTAGGAGAGTATCAGAGGATGAAAAGAACGAGAAACGGGTCAAAAACAGAGAAAATGGGCCAAAATAAGAAATCAACATGGCCTGGAGTTCATCACACGGTCGTGCCACCTTAGCAGGCCCGAACACGTTCTGGGCTCGATTCGCACGGGCGTGCTCCACGGGCGTGTCTCTGTCGTGACCCATGGTAATTCTACTCGGAAAAGGATACTTAGGGGCGAAGAAAGACATTTCGAAGTCTATATAAACACCCTAAGTATGACCTAAAAGGAGGCGAAGCCAGAGAGGGCTAAACAATGAGAATTACTCCAAGAAAGCCAGTTGATTCATCCCAGAAGCCGAAATCACACTCAAGACGGAAGATCTTCCCTTCAATTTCCTTCAGGGGGTTTTAGGGTTTTTCTTATGTTTTGTTATTTACTTTCTTTTGAGATGTATTATTTATTAAACATGAACTAAACCCCTCAAATACCTGAGGGGGATGAAACCTAAGACGGATCTTATTATTGTTTTCTGAACTATATGATAAATACTTGATTTGTTCTTAATTATGTGTTCTTAATTCTTGTTTTAATATTTCAGGATATTGATTCAAGTATTGATGTGCTTAGGCAGTGGAGCAAAAGTCCCTGTTTAAGAGTAGATCTAGCATAGTTATGCAGAGTTGATCGCAACCCTAGAGATAGGATGACGAAAATCTGTCGGATTAGGGTCAAACCTAATATGGGAGTCCATAGATCGAGTTAATGCAACACTAAGGGTTTTAATTAGAAAGAGATTTCAATTAATCAACCTAGGGTTAGACGTTAGTAGCCTCGGAAGAGGTATTAATATAAATTAGGGAATCCTACGGATCAAGTCAAGTGAATAAATCGTCTGGTTTAGAGTTAAATAACAAGTGAAGTCTAGGTGGATTCTTCCTCGGGTATTGTCTTAATCGACTGGTTTTCCCACAAGTATTTTCCCATTTCACTCTCTGTGTCTTGGCATCCTTAGTTTAGTAATTAGTTAATTAAACATCGATTCCCTTAATACTTAGGCTAGATAATAAAAAGATAGTAACTACTAGTACTCTTGGTCCTTGAGGGTACGATATTTCCGGTCTTGCCATAGCTATACTACCGAACGATAGGTGTGCTTGCCTTATTCGTTGTCAGAGTTAGTTTGGACACGATCAGGGACCAAAAACAAGGGATCAAGAGATAATATATTAGGCTCATGGTTTCATTCAAGGATCATCAAGAAAATGGATTTAGGCTCAAATAAGATACTAGGTAATTCATGTATTGGGTCGGCTTTTTGGCTCTAATGTCTACCAAACAATGCCTTAGGTTATCCCTAGGTATTTCAATACATGGATTCAATTAATTGAGTTTACCAATTCTCACAACCTATTATTCAATTAACATTCATGCTTTTTGTGTATCCATTTATCTTATGGTATGCTTAACACACTTTAACCTATTCACAGAATTGAACTAATTAGTCTAAAGTTAGACAACCTAGAATCAATTATTATCGAACTAAATTTACAATTTATACACAATCCTATTTACATGCTCCTAACTAATCACTTGTATTTCTACAAGCTTGAGCACAAAATAAAGCACACAAGAAAAAAATTTAAACTGAAAAATACTAGGCAAACCTTTAAAAATACTAAAAAATATTAAATAAAAATTTTAAAATTCTATGTCACCCCCACACTGTATTTGGCACATTGTCCCTAAATGCACTAAAAATAATTAAGGGAAGAGACTACCAGTTTTTGCATGACAACTCAACGATGTTTATCGGGTTACCTCTCTCATTTGCTTATTCAACTCCAAAATGCAATACCGTCCAAAGCGTGGAGTTCCTACACAAAAATAAGCCTTTTTTTTTAATTTAGCACTAATAATAAAAAAAAGTCAAGCAAAAGAAAAAACAAACAAAAAATCATCCAAGTTTTATAATTACAACTGCCAAAATAAATTAAAGGCGATATTAATCAAAATCTGGTGCCACCGCCTTTTCTGCTACTACCTTCCCTTTACCTCTGCCCGCTCTGGTCTTTGTTGCCCTCTTACCTGCAAACTGGGTTGGGTTGTGTTGTCTTGGGTTGCGGATGCAAAATCTTTTAGTTGTCATTTGTTCCAGTTGGAATGCTTACTCAAATTCGTAACTCGGGAAGGGGTCTTCCTCTTCTTCCACATTGTCGTCGTCTTCTTCTTATTACTCATTCGCCCTTCCGGACTCGACGGGATATGGAAAGGGTACTTATGTGTTGGGAGGCGAGTTGGGCACTTGCATGCCATGCCTCTGTGCATAATCAATTCCCACCAGGGACATCTATTGCATCCACCGGATCGCCCATTCTGTATTTGATAAGCCTGTCAAACTCGTTAACAGGATGACTTAGTTTTGTTTTTTCTTGTCACAAATAGCGATACATCAATATTTTGTTTGTGTCGTTGGTTCCACTCGTGCACTTGTTTTCGCTGAAGGTCGACAAACTGAGCATACATCATATTATCAAGAATGCTCCTCAACAGTTTTGCAAATTGTTGCGTTGGCGACACGGGAAACAGTGCTTGTTTGCGCAAGGCTGTCAGAAGATGCGAGAAATATATTCCCCTTCTGGCCACTAATGCATGTGGTCAAAGACTGATAAAGCCAACGTCCCATGCAAACTTTTCCTTTTTGCAATATGGCATCAAGAAAAACCGCTCAAAGATAGTGACGTAAGAAACATTTTATGTTGGGGAAATGGGGGTGCAAATTAATTGCATCCACATTTTGGCCATTGGAAACATAATGACCTGATTAAATTTAACAGGTATATTAGTAATAGCTTGGCGAGTCCACTCACGTCGCCCCTGAGTCGAATATTATAATATTATATCCATATCTGTCCCTATAGATATATAAATCAAGCGACTCTTAAAAATCGAAAGCATAGAAATGAGCGTCGTAAAATGTACATATTTTTTGGGGTGTAACTAGCACTTCTTTACCTTGAACCGAGATGTGAGTGTGTATTGCACTTAGTATTTTATAGATTTTTCAATATTTTAAAGAGGCATAAAACTCATAGATAATTGAACCGACCGCCAGTTCGTTCGTGGTTGAGCAAAAATTCCACCAGTGGTGGAAATCCACCAATTCCTATATTGTCACATTCAGTCAACGAGGGATCGAACCCCCATTCATTGATAAATGTGCATCTGTTCATTTGTAAATAATACTGTTTCACTTCTAGTCGTGGAAACGGTTAGCTTCGATATCCATCGGTGCCTTAATTTTGGTTCTTCGGGATTTTTGTTGTGCCATGAGATAATTTTTAATCAAGTTAACGAGATAGTAAACTACCTAAACACGACCCGTGATAGAGAGCTAAATTTGAATGTCTAACCTTGTTAGTTGATGACTTCACACATATCAAGTTGCTCGACAATCTAATTATGGTGCCTATTACCTGAAAAAGTAAAGTGAAGAACACTAGAAAAGACTAATAATAGACAAGAGTAGCAGCAAAGAAAGCTACAAACGAAGAAGAAAAGAGGTTGGAGTGAAGCACCTTGGGGTTTGCAGCAGCTTTGGAATAGCATGGTGGCTGATTAGAGATTGATTTAGGGTGAGATTAGCACTTTTAAATGGGTGCTATTTAAATGAAACTAACGGGTCGCACGGAGAAAAAATCCCCAAAAAATAAAGAACCTAATATCATGTCGTGACACGGGGGTTGCGTGTCGTGACGCAGAGCCCTAACTTTCCAAATTTGTGGTTCAAAGTATCGTGTTGTGACACAGGATATGTGTGTTGCGACATAACCCCTTGAATTTTCAAAATTTTTGCTTCGAAGTTCTGTGTCACAACACACGGGGGTCTATGTCACAACATGGCATAAAATTTTCAACTTCTTGAGCTTCAGAGTCCTATGTCGAGACACGACCTGGAAGTCTCAAAACTTGCCTTCTCGGGTCATGTTAGACTCTTCAGATTGTGCCTATTCAATTTAAACCACCTTTAAGACTAGTTTTTTCTCCATCAAACCTTCTATCTACCCTACTAAAAGTAAATATTAAAAAGTAAAACTAAAAATACAAATAACTTTAGAAGAGTTACCCAATTATAATGTTTGATGATTAATCTTATGTGTGGCTACTAGATTCATCTAGCACCCAAGTCCAACAGTATTCCAAATCCTCTGCTTCATTTTTGATGCCTGTTATCGCTTTACATTCTAACTTCTGTTTTTCACCCGTAGTTTCGATGGTACCCCCGAAATAATGTTTTATTCTCTGCCATTGACAAGGAAAGTTTCCTTGTCTTTGCTTATTAGTTCTACTATGTTGGATCACCAGTACGCCCCATGGCGCAATGAAATTTTTTTTTTGGCGATCGACAACCATGATCCAAGTACGAGGAACTAATTGGGTTGAAACAAAGTTGAAAATATACCTTTAATGATCTGATTTCCTTCCCGATGCCGATTCCAAGCTACAATAGAATCGTCTCGGCCTCTACGTAGTCCACCCAGTCGAAGAACAAACAATAGAAAATACTCTTGAACCTTTCAGAGAGTGTTTTCACAAAAATGGCTGCTAGACCCTTTTATTTTGCTATGGATTATCCTGGTTTTATCCATGCATTGGTTTTAAATTATTCTATTAATTGAGTTGACCTTATTGGTCTTTTCTTCAAATATATATATATATCAAATATTTGAAAAACGAGATTGTTCCCTTATTTTTAGATAAACATATGGAAAGTAAGGAAAAGAAATTATATTCTTTCCAAAAGAATATCAACTTCCATGTATTTTTTTCTTTGACCGAAATTATTATTATAACTATTTATATTAATAATTTTAGTAAACTATATTTAGTTAATACTGTATATGAATCAAATTCATACATTAATTTTAACTATGTTCTCTATTTGTGTACAAAAACTTTGTACATATAATGCTTCAATATTTAATTGTCAAATTAAATTAATTCAATAATTAATTTAATTCATATGACATCTAAACACAATACAAAATGTAATTGGATTCTGTTTATTTCAACCATAGGGTGTGACCCTCTAGGCTCTTGTAACGTTAGTAGTAATGTAGAACGTTTCTAGTATTACAAGTAATGAGTGGCATCTAGCAATGCATCATTGCTACCCAAGTTACAAGAAATCATTATTCGTCATAACATTTTTGTGATATTTTTTTTCATGTATTATATCATTTTATCCTTAATATCTAGATTGGGCACAAGTCATGGAATAGTCACACTTGTATAGTCCAATATCATATTTCTTGATATCTTGAGTACACTACAATAAGCAAATAACTGTAATATCTCATATCAACCTATTTGAGCATGACCATGCATTTCTAGTCTCACTTCATCAAGTGGCCTAAGATATTGCTCCCATTATGTAGGGAGACAAATCCTATCTTGATCAATCATATCCCACTTCACAGGTTGTGGCATATCTAACGTCAGTCTTTATAGTACAACTGATAACTCTTGAAAAAAGTTATATTTTCGGCCTTTTGACCTAGCTAATTGTTTGTATTTAGGTATATTTTGTTGCATTTTATGGCATTTAAATTAGCATTTGTTATATTACATTCAGACTTGGACTATGTTGAGTTATTTGGTGCTTTTAATTGGTTTTTGTGGAAGTTTTATGTGGTGGTAGGAAAGGAACAGGTTTTCGAAGAAAGGAAATAAATGAGTGAAGTTTTGTTAGGGAAAAGTGTAGATGGTATGCCAGCACGAGTGCAACAGTAATGCTGGGAAAACTGAGTCAAGCGTTTTATGCGCAGCTATTTCAATTTGAAATTTAAACTCGTACCAGATAAATCACCCTAAAAAAGAGGAGAAGATTAACACAAACTGATTTGCTGAACTCTATCTATAAAAGGACGATGAAGGGAGCCACAAAAGACATCTCAGAGAGAAGTAGAAAAGTAAGAGATCACGAATGGAAGAGGAAGTCATCCTGTCGGTCAACACAGGACTGTGCTGCTGTAGTGTGGACCAGTGGAAGTTGTTTTCCCGATGTTCTTCCATTATTTCGTTAATGCTCTCTTATAAACTTATTTGGTTGTAAACGATGGTGATGGTTCGGAATTATATTTTCCAATCGATGAGTTAATTCTCATCGGGTTGGGGTTATTTTGATGATACTTAACTGTTTTAAGTTTCCATGGTATAAATCTTATTATTTTACTGCCCATTCAATTGTTTAAGTGCAATCCCTAGGAATAGTCGATGACATACTATTCTTGTTAAGTTGTTTTAATGTAGGAAAGGTTTGATTACTTAACTAATATTGGATGTCATGAGCAACATTCGAATGATACTTGCGTCATAAGGAAGGAATTACACAAGTTACTGTAAGAAGAACTTGTATGAGTAGAGACAGTGACTTAAGGTTTTGCCCCAGAAAGAGGCATGCCCCTCTAGGACTTGTCTACGTAGTAAGTTAGTAAATATTTTAGCACTGCATTATTGCCAATAAGGTTGATTCTGAGTAATCCCAACCTTCCACATAAATATCGTAGACACTACTCTTGATTCTCTGCCAAAATATCTTCACCTTAGCATTATTACTTGATTATTTGTTCATTTATATATTATTCACGCAATAGTGCCCATATTTACATTTCTGTTATCACCTTTTCCATATCAATTCCAGTTATTTACCCATCATCGCATATTTACCTTAGTTTTTTCCAAAACATTTCCTTCAATCATTTTACTATAGCATTAACTTGACCCTATGAAGATAACACGACCAATTTTGTGCCTCAATCTAATCCTCGTGGGAATGATACTCACTTACCTCTTTATTACTTGAACCGATGTGTATACTTGCAAAAAAATCGAACACCATTTTACACGCGACAAGTTTTTGGCGCCATTGCCGGGGATCGACAATTTGGTGAAATTTAGGATGGTTATTTTTCTTAGTAGTTCTATTTAATTTAGTTTGATTTAATTTTTACAGGTTTTCCATCAGGGCATGAGAAGAGGCATTCCTACTGACACAGAATACCTTTTTTATCTAGAGATTAACAAAACTTTGCAAAGAAAGAGAAAATAATTGAGAAAAATGGTTGGAAAAAGGAGTGATCTCAATGGCAACCCAAATTATCACAATTAGAATCCTCACATGGGGCGTGTGGTGGATGATCGAGACATGCCAATCAAAGAGCATGTTGTCCTGATGCTAGATGACTTGAATCTAGGAACAGTCAGACCGACTATACAAGCTAAGCAATTCGAGTTGAAACACGTAATGTTCTAGATGTTACAAACTGTAGGGCAATTTAGTGGTTTACCCACTGAAGACCCACGACTACATTTAAGACTTTTTCTAGAAGTCTGTGATTGATTCAAACAACAGGGTGTTCCTGAAGTTGCTTTGAGACTTAAGCTATTCCCGTATTCCTTAAGAGATCATTCCAGGGCATGGTTAAATGCTTTGCCATTAGTAAAAGTGGCATCATGGAATGACCTTTGCCAGAGATTTTTGTTAAGGTATAATCCTCCTACTATGAATTCCAAGTTGAGAAATGATATTACATCCTTTCGATAATTTGAAGATGAAACACTAAATGAAGCATGGGAGCGATTTAAGGAGTTCCAACAATGGACTCAAATGGAGATGTTTTACAATGGCTAAATGGGCATACACGAATGGTAGTTGATGCCTCAGCAAATGATACTTTGTTGGATAAGACATATAATTGCCAGCAATGATTACCAATATCTGACTACAGGAGTTGGGACAAGGAAGAGAGTTGTCGGTACCATCGAGCTCGATGCAATCACTTTATTGACGGCTCAAGTATCTTCTCTAGATAATATAATTAAAACTATGAAACCTTCAACTACTGTACAGGAAATAAAAGTAGTTGAATCATCATGTCTTTATTGTGGTGAAAGTCACATGTTTGATTAATTTCCATCAAATCCAGTGTTATTATACGATATGGGGAAATCTAATCAAAATAATAATCCATACACTAATACCTACAATTTGGGGTGGAGACAACAATCGAATTTTAGTTGGAATAATCAAAGTGCAAGAAATTTCAATACTGTCGTAAGGTAGAATGTCAAAAATGCATCACCAGTATACATTTAACCAATGCCCCAACAAAATGATCTGTATGGTCAGACGTCATCATATACTTTTATGGAAGCTTTGTTAAAGGAGTATATTGCCAAGAATGATGCTGTGATCTAGAGTTAGGCTGCATCCCTCTGAGTGCTTAAGAATCAAATGGGCAGATAGCCAATGGTTTGAACCCAAGACCGCATGGAGCATTATCCAGCAACACCAAAAATTCAAGGACACAAGACAAGGAGCAATGCAAGCCTATTACTCTCAGAAGCGGGACTCAGCTAGATGATGTTGTTCAAAATTCCACGGCAGAAGAGGATGACTCAAGACATGACCAAGTAAAGATCCCAGAACCATCTGAAAAACATACTGCACTTGAAAAGGGTAAGCAGAAGAATGTTGTGGCAGAACAAGATCAGGCTGCCAATAAAAATGCCACAACAAATTAGTATCAGTAACATGAATGACGACCACCTCTACCATTTCCTCAGTGATTTCATAATTCTAGGGAAGATGCTCAATTTAAAAGATTTTTAGATGTCTAGAAACTACTCCATATCAACATACTGTTAGTCGAAGCATTAGAGCAAATGCCTAACTACGTAAAATTCATGAAGGACATATTTTCGAAGAAACGTAGATTGGGAGAACTTGAGACTGTTGCTCTCACTGAAGGGTGCACAGCAATGTTGATGAATAAGTTACCTCTGAAGTTAAAACATAGGGAGTTTCACTATCTCGTGCTCAATTGGAAATCACTATGTAGGTAAGGCATTATGCGATTTAGATGCAAGTATAAATCTAATGCCTATGTCTATTTTTAGGAAGCTAGGAGTTGGGAAGGCAAGACTTACCCCAGTGACATTGCAATTAGCTGACAAATCTTATGCCCATCCGGAAGGTAAAATTGAAGATGTATTGGTAATGGTAGATAAATTTATCTTTCCCGCGTATTTTCTTATTTTAATATGTGAAGATGACCATGATGTTCCAATTATTCTTGGAAGACCATTTCTTGCTACTGACAGGACACTAATTGATGTACAGAAAGGTAAGCTAACTATGAGAGTGAATGATCAGTAGGTCACTTTCAATGTGTTTAATGTGTTGCAGTGTATGGATGAGAATGAGGAATGCCACACAGTTGATGCTATAGAAACAACAATAAACGAATTGGCAAGATTTTGCTAGAGCAGTGTTGACAACGAAGATTACTTGATGGAGAAATGTGAGGAATTAAGATCGGAAGAGCTTGGTGAATTTAGGGAAGCTCAGTAGATAGTGGACAGGCCAGGGAAGAAATTTGAGATGTAACGCCCCGAATTTGGGCCTAGAAAGAATGGTCCTTGAGTGTGGGATCAACTAGGAGACTGCACATAAAAATTTATGGGTGCAAGAAAATGACACAAAAAGCTTGTTTGCTTTAATGGCTAAGTGATTTGGGTGTGTACGGGGGTGTGTGAGAAGCCTAGGTTCAAGTCTTGGCCCTTGCAAAATTATTAGTTTTTCTCTTATATGAACCTGGACTCTAGCTTGTAGGCTTTAAAAATTATTGTGGTTAAAACGTGACACAAAGGAGCCTGATGGTCTAGTGGTAAGTGGCGTGTTACTGCTTCTAAGGGGCTTGAGTTCGAGTCACGTTATGCACAATGGAGTATTTATTTTGCTTCTCTTGCCATATGAGAAGCAGAAGTTGATTGAAATACTGCTGAGTAGAGAAGAGTTTGAATTGGTCTTTGAGGAGATTTGTGGAGAGAATTTAGGAGAAAAAAAAGGGATTTGGATAAGGGATCGGTTGGTTGTTGTTGTGGAGAGATTATAGGAGGAAATCAAGGAAATGTGAGAGGAAAGGGAGAGTTGTGCCGTATAGGGACTTTAGGCACTCTTGAATTCGATTTTTGGGGGTTGGTTTTTACCTTTGAACTCGTTTTGGTCACTTTTTGGTTACTTTTTCTGCTTTTTGGTTTTGGGAGGCCGAATAGGCTATAGACCCTTTCGGGTATTATTTTCCCTTTTGTTTGTTTTCTGCTTGGCCGAATATTTTTGTTTAATTCCCTTTTCCAATTGGTTCTTTCCCTTTTTGGCCTATTACTACATTTTCTCTCCCTCTTAACATTTTCAGGTTTTGGCTCTTGTTTTCTCAACATTCGGTTACCTTTTCTCTTCTTTGCCGAATTCGTGTTCTTCCCTTTTTCTCAACCGGTTCCCCCTTGGCCAATTGCTCTTGTTCTTTACCTCTCTCAATCGAATCTTAGTAGTTCATCTCCCTTTGTTCTGTTATTGATTACTTTCTCTTTTCCCACTCCTGCTTTCGTTTGTTCTTTTTAAAAAAAGGGAAAAGTTGACGTTGGTTGCTTCTGTTCATAAAAGACTACTCTCAATTGAACTCCTCGAGAAGCGAAGGAGTTTACGAGTGTACGGTAAACATAGATTGTATTTTACTCCAAATGGAGGTTTTCGATAATATGTTGCATAAAGAGATATCAAGGGTGGCGAGTAGTAGCCATTCTGAGAGAGGATCAGGGATGGTGCCAGCTGAGAATGGGCACGTAGCCCCTACCCCCAAATTTAAGCAGCGTAAAGTGTCAGCTGTCCGAGATTTTTTGCCGGGGTGCGGCAGGGTGCTGCACCAATCTCTGGATCAAGTGGGCAAACTACAACCGAGTGATCTAGTCAAGGGGGAGGTAATCTGTTGGACAAGTATTTTCGGTAGAGGCTATTTTTGATAAGTTGATTGGGATTCGATTAACCCGATTGACAAGTGATTAATGGATTGCCTTGATTGAATGTAGGTTGGAGTTCTCGTGGGTCATTCACACATTTCACAATCAGGTGTGTAATCGCACTACCTCTACTGTGAATCGGCAAAAGTCAAAAAGCCGAAAAGCTGAAACTTCGGCATTCGAGGCCTCACGAATGTGCGATCGCTCGTGTGGTAAACCGAGTCCACAAATCATGGGCGATAGATTTTAGAGGACACTACGAGTGTTCTCGTGATCTTGGGCCTTGTTTGGCTGAAATGGGTCGTGTGGGCCCAATGGGCTCGTGGGCCCCACACGGATAAAATCCACATTAAGTGGCAAATACTGGACTGGGCTATGTAGTTCGCATGGCCGTGACTGAACTTCGGCTAAGTGGGCCACACAAGCGTGTGGGCCCACTTGGGCCGAATATTGAGCCTTGGGCCCATTTAGACCGTAATACCCTCATAAGATAAAATGACCGAAATACCCCCGTAGGGTAAAATGACTGTAATACCCCCATAGGGTAAAATGATCGAAATACCCCCATAGGGTAAAATGATCGAAATACCTCCGTAAGGTAAAATGACCGTAATACCCCCATAGGGTAAAATGACCGAAATACCCCCGTAGGGTAAAATTATCGTAATACACCCGTAGGGTAAAAATGACTGTAATACCCCTGTAGGGTAAAATGACCGTAATGCCCTTGTAGGGTAAATGACTATTTTGCCCTTCGAGGGTAAATGAATGATTGTCTATGATTTGTATGACTGATTTGTCTGTGATTTGTATGACTGATTTGTCTGTGATTGTATGATTGATTCTGAGCATGGCATTCTACATACATGACATACTGCATGGGGTTGGGATACTGTTATGGAGGAAGTGTACTGTTACTGGTGGCTTTGCCACAAATCATCGTATCGCGCTTTTATGTGATATCGATCATCGCGCTCTCGCAATAATCTCATTCTTCGTGGCTTTGCCACATATGCTATTACTGGCAGCTCTGCTACGTTATTATTACTGGCAACTTTGCTGCAATATTGGTGTGTTGGTTGGGTGGGTCGATTTTATCCCCACATGGTGTGATGGTTGGTACGTGTGGTGCGTTGGCTGGATTGGGGTGGGTTGCATATGTGCACCATATTGAGACTGTTACTGTGATGGGCTAGGCCCAATTGATTCTGTTATGGGCTGTGACCCAAATGACATTGTTTTAGGCTTTGGCCCACATATACTCTGAACTGAACTGTACTGTTACTGTTAAAGGGCTCAGGCCCAGACTGATTTTGTTTCTATATACTGACTGTTTCTTTAATAAGGGGATTACACACTGAGTTTTCGCAAACTCACCCTTTCTTTTAACATTTCAGGTAATTCCCAGCGTTAGACGGTTCAGAGCTGCGAGGGACTCGGAGAGGGCCACACAACCGTACATGTTTTATTCTATTTTGCTCATTTACTTAATCACTTTGATTTTGATTCGGGTTGTAATAAGGCCTCTATAATTTCTGGATTTTAAATTTGGTATTTTATTGACTGTAATTTATATCTGCTAGAAATAGAACACGGTTTTCCAAAACAATAACTATTTTCAAACGCTACGTTTCCACAACTCAATTTTTAAATATCACGTTTTCGTAAATCATTTGTTTTAAATTAAGCTTCCGCAACAAATAAGGTTTTAAAGGTAATAATATTTTAAAAGGGAATAACTTTTTATTAAACCACGATTGAAAATAAACAAACGCAAACTGAGGTTTTGTACAAGTTTTGAATGGCAAGAAGTTTTAAATTTCAAGAAGGGTTTTCAATGAAAACATGGTTTTCGAAAAACACTTCAATGTGACACGCCAGATTCGGTCATAACGTCTAGGCCGGGTTTGGGGTGTTACATGAGACCCTAGACTTATTTAGAAAATCGTTTAAGCCTCTTAAACCTTCTGTAAAGTAATCACATGTACTGTCTGCTATAACATCTAAAATATGCATACTTGGGGAAATAACAATACTTTTCCAATTGTAATTTCTACAAAGAGAACATGTTTTTTGAAGTGTTATAACGATCTAAAAGGGCATTGGAATGGACCCTTACTAATATAAAAGGAATTAACCTAACATTGTGTATGCACTAGATTTTGTTGGAAGATTGCCACAACAATTCCATTGAATAGTAGAGATGACTAAATCCAATTATGAAAGAAGTTTTCAAGAGGGAGATTATCAAGTGGCTTGATGCTAACATTAATTATCCCATTTCTGACAGCTCGTGGGTAAGCCCTATGCAATGCGTACCCAAGAAAAGAGGTGTCACAGTGGTAAGTAACGACAATGATGAGCTCATACCCACTCACACCGTTATAGTATGGAGGGTGTGTATGGACTATTGCAAGCATAATAAGGAAACAAGGAAGGACCATTTCCCTTTGTCGTTCATTGGTCAGATGTTGGATAGATTAGCTGGTAAGGATCTTTATTATTTTCTAGATGGTTATTCTAGTTACAACCATATTGCCACAACTCCAGGAGACTAAGAGAAGACCACCTTCACCTGTCCATATGGCACTTTTGTGTTTAGATGGATTTTGTTTAGGTTATATAATGCCCCGGCAACTTTCCAACGTTGCATAATGGTTATATTTTCAGAAATGGTGGAAAATTTCCTTGAAGTTTTTATGGCTGACTTATTCGTGTTTATGAATGATTTTGAGGATTTTTTAAAACAATTTAGAGATGGTATTATGCCACTGTGAAGAAACAATTCATATGTTAAATTGGGAGAAATGCCACTTCATGGTCTGTGAAGGCATTGTCTTGGGACATAAGGTGTCATAGCGAGGAATTGAGGTGGATCAAGCAAAAGTAGAAATGATTGAAACTTTACCACCTCCCACCAATGTAAAGGGTATTCAAAGTTTCCTAAGACATGTATGATTATACAAAACATTTATCAAGGACTTCTAGAAAATCTCTAAACCTTATGTACTCTACTTGAAATAAATAAACCTTTTAATTTTGATGATCAATGTTTGCAGGCTCTCAAGGTACTCAAGGAGCGACTAGTAGTAACACCAATTGTAGTTGCTCCAGAATGGTCATTGCCCTTTGAACTCACGTGCAGTGCCAGTGATTTTTCCCTGGGAGCGGTGTTAGGGAAAAGAAAGGACAATGTATTACATGCAATATAATATGCTAGTAGGATGCTGATAGAAGCTCAACTTAATTACAGCACCACATAAAAAGAATTGCTGGCAGTAGTCTTTACATTCGAAAAATTCCAATCTTACTTACTGGGGAAAAAAGTTACAGTTTACACAGATCACTCGGATATCAAATTTTTGATACGCAAGAAGGATGTAAAGCCGAGATTAAGTAGGTGGATACTTTTACTGTAAGAGTTTGATTTGGAAATCAGAGATAGGAAGGGAACCAAAAATCAAGTGGCTGACCATTTGTCAAGGATAGAATCTGGAAATGAAGATGGTCGCATAAAATGCATTAAGGAGGATTTCCCATACGAACAGTTACTTATTGCCAAGGCACTACCTTGGTATGTAGAGATAGTAAACTTTTTGGTGAGTGGTGTAATGCCACCTAACTTCAATATGCACAAGAAACAAAAATTTCTTCATGATGTAAAACACACCTTTCCTATTTAAGCATTGTGCAGACTAGATAATTTGGAAGTGTGTCCCTAACGAGGAGATGCTTAGCATTTTACAACATTGCCACTCAGCTCCTTATGGAGGACATTTTGGAGGAATGAAGATAGCTGCCAAGTTACTCCAATTAGGATTTTATTGGCCGGCCCTATTTAAAGACGCTCATTAATTTTATAAGTCATGTGACCATTGTCAGAGAATAGGGAATGTCTCAAGAAGGCAGGAAATGTCATTGCATAGTATATTAGAGATTGAGTTATTTGATGTATGGGGAATGGACTTTATGGGTCCATTTCCACCATCTGCAGGCAAGCTATACATACTTTTGGCAGTACGTCTCTAAATGGGTAGAAGTAGTAGCTTTAGCCTCTGATGATGCTAAGTTGTTTTTGAAATTTTTACATAAGAACATTTTCACAAGATTTGGGACACCGAGAGTAATCATCAGTGACGAAGGAACCCATTTTAATTGCAAATTAATGGCTAATTCTTTGTGCAGATATGGGGTTAAACACAGAATTGCCACGACATATCATCCCTAGACTAATGGCCAAGCCAAAATCTGTAATAGAGAAATGAAGCAAATTTTTGAAAAAGTATTAAATCCTTCTCGAAAAGACTGGTCTACTAGATTTAATGAAGCTCTATGGGCATACCGAACAACATGTAAAACACCATAAGAGATGTCACCTTTCAAGCTTGTTTATGGTAAGCCATATTATTTGCCTGTTGAACTTGAACATAAGGCATTTTGGGCAATTAAGAGGCTGAATATGGACTGGACCATTGCTGCCAGCAAAAGATTATTAGAGTTAAATGAGATGGAAGAATTTCGGGCTCAAGCATATGAAAATTCTCGTTTATATAAGGAAAATACCAAACGATGGCATGATAGTAGAATTTTGCCAAGGCAATTTGAACCTGGATAACATGTGCTGTTGTTTAATTCCAGGCTCAAGTTATTCCCTAGTAAACTAAAATCTCGATGGTCAGGACCTTTTGAAGTAATTCAAGTGTTCTAGCATGGAGCTATTACTATAAAAAATTTGGAAACAGGAGCAACATTCAAAGTTAACGGACAACTCCTAAAACATTATTTGGGTGCTTTTGTTTAAGTGACAAGCAAACCATTAATCTTCGTAACATTTAATTTAGCAATTTTTCTTTTAATTTAGCAATTTCTCTTTTAATTTCTGTATTTTAATTAATAATAAAATTTTTCATTATTCTCTTGTTATTAATATTTTATTATTTATAGTTTAAATCGAAGCAGAATAAAAGGATAAAGATTTGCTAGTAAGCGCTGAGCAGTACAGCCGTAGCATTAGAGAGGAGTATGATGCCATAACAAACTGGGTGATGAGGTGTCAAAACATGATCAATTAGTAAACTCCAAAGGAAATATTTGTTGGCAAACCTTTTTAGGAAACTCAAATAGAAGCCCTAAATGGAGGGCCCAGATATTTCATTTCCCCCCAAAACTTTCTTTATTTTTTATTTTTCCCCATGTCATAACCCCTTTCCTCACATGTCCCATTCCTTAAAAATTGCCATCATTATCCCCTTTTATTTCCTTTTTCAACCAACTGCTCACGTCTCTTACCTCTCATAAATTTTTTATTTTTACGTTAATTCCTTCTTTAACTCCTCTGTTCCTATACACATTCGGGTACTTTTCCCAAATTTCTTTTCAAAATTCCTTTATGGCTTGTGCAAAGAGTACTTCGAAGATGGTAGAATCTTCGCATGCTAAGGGTTCTCAACCAAAGATATTCTTCAATGTTGCCGCCGCTATGAGGTACACATCTAACATTCTGAAATGACCGTTTTTCTTTGAGTAGGGAATTTTGATGAAAGATGAACCCCATTTTGGATATGATGAATTGGTGGCGTTAGTTATCGAAAAGCACAACTGGAGTAAGTTTTGTTTGCATCCAAGAGATTTTTTAGGCAAAGTGGTGTAAGAGTTTTATGCTCATGTTAACTCCTCAGATTCCTCATTCATCTACGTGAGGGGTAAATTAGTTTCGTTTGATGAAGACCAAATAAATACCCATTTCAGTCTCAAGGAGGTTTATGAACATTCGGAGTTTTCTGAAAATATTACACCAGCAAGATTATCATGGGTTTTGAATGATTTGTGTGTTGAATGAACACAATTGGCTATTTCAAGCCACGACTGTTACACCGTTGAGCGCGTTGCATTGAAGCTAGTAGGGAAGGTCTGGTATCACTTCTTGAGAAGTAGACTGATGCCATCAACACATAATACGATGATGTCAAAGGAGAGAATGTTGTTGTTGCATTCTATTATTCAAGGCCGAAGGATAAGTATTGGGAGAATTATATTTCAGGAAGTTCACAAGTGTGCAGATAAGAATGCTGCCAATTTAAACTTCCCTTCTCTTATCTCGACCCTGTGTGAAGCAACAAATGTGACATTAAGTGATGCTGAGGATGTTAACCCCAACAAGGGTGGGATAACATGAGCCATTTTTGTCAAACTCAGAGGAGCTAAGTTTGCCGCGGCATCCTAGCACCATCAAGCTTCACCAGTGATAGTACTAGAAAGAACATATGTTTTGTCCCTACTTATTGGTTAATTTTTCCCCGTTTAGTTATCTTTAGCACATCTTTTAGCATTTTCAGTTAAGTAAATTGCATTTTATAACTCAGTGGATCTTATCCTATTTATCCTTAATTTTGTCATGTTTTGGTTTTGTAACACCCCTTCCCCGGGTTCTACGCCGGGAATCGGGCCAGAGGCGTTACCGAACTCAAACCACTTAATCGCTACTTAGGCTTTACGTCGTTACTCTCTAAAACCTCCTTCTCGACTTACGAGGCCTCAGTCACGCACCCGAGGACCCTTAAGACTAATCCAGAACTTTTTCCATTCTTAAAATTTTTCCTTTCAAGACAGGTCTTACACGCCCGTGCAAGAAGAGACACGCCCGTGCATAGGCACACACGCCCATGTCCCCAGACCGCGCCTAAAAACCCAGTATTCTGCAAATTTGCCCACGGTTAGGGCACATGCCCTTGCATTTTGGGAACACGCTCGTGTACCCTATCACACGTCCGTGCTTTTCATCCGTGGTCGACACTGACTAATCACACACGGTTTTAACACGCCCGTGGGTCTAAACCGTGTGCCATACCTTGGTATTCTGACTTATTCAACATGGCCTTGGCACGCCCGTGTGCTTTAACCGTGTGACCATTTCAAATTCTAATTTCAAAGTGCAGACTTCACACGGCCAGGGCACCCGCCCACGGCTTGATTGTGTGTCTCACACGGCCTAGAGACACGCCCGTGTGCCTACCCGTGTGGACCAGAACAAGGCTGTTTGCCAAGCTCTTAGCACTCCTATAGCTTACACTACAAGAATCCATTCAACATACCAATAAACACTCATAACTTCAACATGGACTTCCATAGGTAACCTTATAATTTCATAAAAGGTAGAATGAGCCATCATGCATGGCAATTTACAAATTTCAACATCTTACAAGATGCCAATACACCCTTGGCCAAAATAACAAAATAACTTAACTAGCCTAGCACCTATACATGCCATTTACAAAAATCATTAAGTCTAGGTATACCGAGAGGAGCTGATAGTGTGGGCGGTCTTCCAGTTAGCTGCATATTCCGGGTCGGCTCTTAAACTCTATAAAACAAGGGAAAAAGAGAAGGGGAGTAAGCTTTAAGCTTAGTAAGTTTACATGTAAACAATATAACTTTTTAACATGTACCAAACAATTTCATAGCATTATGTACTAACCAAGAAATAATTTACATTCATGATCATACTTACTCATTTCCTCCATTCACACACACTAACCACTTCACAATCATAATGTATACATTCATTATCGGTTCCCCTGCACTTAGCATCACAAATTCACATAATACAACACATCTAATCTATTTCTCATAGCCAGATTTCTCGGTGGTTTCGTACTTAACCCACTATCAGTTATTATTAGGGTGGTATCGCACATAGCCCACCAAAAGATTTGTTGCGGTGGTATCGCACACAGCCCACCAAAAGATTAATAGATGATGGTATCGCACATAACCCATCGTAATTGAACAACAAGGTGGTATCGCACTTAGCCCACCATTAAGAGTTGTCGTTGCACAATCACAAGATTATTTCATCAATCATACGATAATTTTTCAATAACTACTTCATTCCATCTATTAGTACCACATATGTTCTCAATCATACCATACTCTAATTAGCAACATAAGGTTCACAAAGATATACATTGCTTACACATAAACTTACCTCGGTGCAAAACGTGATAACCAACGATTTAGTCTGTCACCTTGCCTTTTCCACGGTCAAGGTTGATTCCGCGCTCTTCTTGATCTATAACAATGAAATTTATTCGTTTAGATCATTCTATGATCATAATACACCAAATTCTATACTTGGGCAAAAATGACCATTTTGCCCTTGTACATTGGCAAAATTAATTTATTTTTTCAACACATTTTCTCAATGCACAAGCATAGATGAACATTTATTTCTCTTACAACTACTCACCATTCCAACTATTTCATGCATTTATGACACAAATTTAATCTTTGCATTCAAGTCCTATTTAGGTGTTTCCATGCTAACACCTTTCACAAAAGTTGTTTCTCACCTCCCTAACATTCATTTTCTTCCATGAAAACTCAGTTAACAACACAACTACTCTCATGGAAAGTCCTTAGACTTTCAACCATATTACAAACTAGTCCCCCCATTAGCTAGCTTAAGCTTTGGGGACTCCAAAAATACAAAAATCATCAAAAATAATCATCAAAATGACTTACTTGCAAGGATGAGATGTAGCTGAAAATTTTGAACCCCAAGAACCCTTATTTCCTCTCAAATTTCGGTGGTAGAAAAAGAAGGAATAGTAAAAGATGATATCTCATCTTTTGATCTTATTTTATTCATTTTTTTTATTCACCTAATGTCACCAAATTTAGACTAAAATTAATGCTATTGTCTCCCCTAGCTTGTATGGCCGGCCAACACACATTAAATGGCCTAATTGCACTTTAAAATCCACTAAATCTACTTTCTATAGCTATTAGGCACCTCCACCATGAAAAATAGAACTTTCGCCCTTTATGCGATTTAGTCCTTTTTCTCAATTAAGCATGCTATCACTCAAATTAAAACATCAAAATTTTCATGTATCCATATAATCATGCTACAGCACATAAATTAACATCAAAATAAATTTTCTCGACCTCGGATTAGTTGTCTCGAAACCACTGTTCCGACTAGCCCCAGAACCGGGCTGTTACAGGTATTGATGTCGCTGCATGAGTATTTTCAGATTGCACCCAAAATTGTCCCAGCACCTGACAGCTTTCCGGATAAGAACAAAAATGTGTGAGTTGTCCAGCCTGGTATAACCAACTTGTACATACAGAGGCAGCCTGATTCTGTTGAAAGGACACCTGGGCTATTTGGGAAGAATATAAATATTCATGTGAAAAGAAAAAAGAAAGAGGCATTTTGGGGAGAGTATCTTCGTCAACCTATCTTTTGAAGCTTTTCGACTGTGGCGGCTTAAGCTTCCTTTGAGTGAACCGACATGAAAGGGATGCAGGTTAGCTCTTGACGATGAGCCCTGAGTGCGACACAATAGGGAGTTAAGAGATCAAGTCGAGATTTTTTAGGAATAGTACTCTCCACTTGTTTCTTTTATATTTCTTTTTTGAAGGATGGTGATTACTTTCTATTTCATGTTTTTACGGAAGTACACATGATTTATGGGTTAAATGTTATTTTATTTAATCTTGCTTCTACTGTTTAATCCTTGGGTTTGAATGTTTTTAGCACGGAAGTGTTATTGCGGTCACTAATATTTGAAAGTGCAGCAACCATTCAAGCTAACAAGCATGACAACAGAAGTTGCTTGAGGATTAGAGGAATTTAATCCACTTGTTCTTAATAGTGTTCCATTTCCATCATCGAAAGGTGTGGTTAATGTGCATGTTTAAGTCTTAGATTCAATATAAAAGTTAAGCTTGGTAAGATATTCATTGCGACTTAATGCATCGACAATCGCCTATCCTTTATACCTTGTGAGCACTTAGCATTCTGTTGAATTTTCACGTTGGGGATCTCAGTTTATCATTATCATATTTTATCTTATTTTTTTCAAGTTATTGCTTCGACAACTACTCTTACAATTTATCTCGTTTCTAAGAATTTACTACACTGACAATTATAGAAAAAAGACAACCATCCTCGTGGGATCGATATCCAACAGACTCATATCTGTCTACTATACTTGCTTCGACAGTGTACGCTTTCACATTATTGCTGTGACGTTAAACAGCCGATCAAGTTTTGGCGCCGTTGCCAGGGATGGCATTTGTTTGATGTTTATTTTGTTTTGTTTTTATTTCATAATATTTATTTGTTACTAACTTTTTTTCTTTTTGTCACTATTTTCACATTTTATTTTAAGTGTTGTATGACCCGAAGCAATTCAAAGTTTATTGCCAATTTTGATCGAGATATTGAAAGAACCATTCGGAGGAGACTTCGAGTACAATGGAATATGGCTTTACCTAGAAACTATGAAGTCATACCCCTGATGCAGAACCAAAATGCTAATGACTCACCGTTGCTGCAAGACACTCAAATACAAAATATGCCTATACGAGATTTTGTAGTACCTGTCTTGGATGACTTTCAACCGGGAGTTGTTAGGTCAACAATCCAAGCTAGAAATTTTGAACTCAAGTTAGTAATGTTTCAAATGTTGAATTCTAATGGGAAATATGCTGGACTGCCTCATGAAGATGCACGAGAACATCTTAAATCATTTTTATTGATTTGTGCTTCCTTTAGTCAATAAGGCATTCCTAATGACGGTTTGAAGATGCAATTATTTCCTTATTCCTTGTAAGGAAGAGCTCGTACTTGGTTCCTTGGGTTACCTACCGGATCAATTACTTCTTAGAATGCACTAGCAACATAGTTTGTTTTGTTATTTAACCTGTCGACAATGAACGCTCGTCTCTAAAATGATATTACAGCTTATCATTAGCTAGATGATGAGAATCTTCACAGCACATGGGAATGTTATAAATCTTTGCTTCGATGTTGCCTCATGCACGACATTCAATAGGAAACACAAATTGAGATTTTCTATAATGGGCTGAATTCACACACGAGGAATCTTGTCGACGCATCAACCAATGGTCCTTTGCCGGATTGTACTTATAATGATGCTATTGTAATTCTTGAGAGAATTGCTCAGAATGATTATCAATATCCTATCTCTAGAGATGCACAAGAAAAAGCTACTCCCGGAGTTATTGGATTGGATGCAATATCTGCACTTAGTGCTCAAGTTTCTTCTCTTGCAAATATGATAAAAAAATATTCAAGGGACTAGTAACGTTGCACCTATACAAGTCGCTCAACAAGTTGATGTTCCTACCTTTTGTTGTGAGATTTGCAGTGACAACCATAGCTATGAAGATTGTCCACAACATGCAGAGAATGCCTTTTATGTCAGTAACATCCGCAACAATTCTTATGACAACTCTTATAATAGTTCTACATGCAATCAACAGTCTTTGGGAATTCAGAATGCTAGACAAAATGCTGCGACATTCTGATATGGGAATATATCTACTCAAGGCAATTATAATCCAAGACAAGGGAATTATAATCAGCAACAGCATAACTACAATCAGCACACCCAGATGCATCCACAACAAAGCCAGATGCATCCACACTAAAATCAGACGTAGCCACAACATTCATCAATGCCGCATCCACACTAAAATTAGACGCAGCCACAACATTTGTCAATGCCGCATCAGCATGTTCAAGAGCATCGATGACAATAGTACACGCAAGCTTCTCCTTCTGACTCGTTAGCAGCTCCTAAGGCTTTAATGCAAGAGCATATGACTCGCACAGAAGCTATTGTGCAAGGGAATTCATCTTCTATTCGGGAGTTGGAGGCACAACTAGGACAACTTGCTTCGAATATGAATACTTGACCACCGAGCACACTACCTAGTGACACGAAAAATCCCAGTCCGAGGGGGAAAGAACACTCTAAGGCTATCACTCTCAGGAGTGGTAAATAAACTGGCGAGCCGGCTACAGACTCTACTGTAGCACCTTAAGATACTGATGAAGTGATCCCTGGTGAGAACGTTGAATCTGAAGAGCTTTTCGATGTACCAGACAAAGAAGTTCCACAAATTGTCACTCATATGCATAATGTCCGACCCTCGAAACTATCGACACAATCAAAGGTGTCGGCGCAATCAGATGTATCTCCACAGTTACCTTTTCCACAAAGATTCAGGGAGAATGAGTAGGATAAACAGTACCAATAGTTCTTGAACACACTAAAGCAACTTCAGGTCAATATTCCTTTAGTAGACACTCTTGTGAAAATTTCAAATTATGGGAAATTTATGAAGGAGCTCTTGTCCAAAAAGAAGAAGCTCTGTGATATGGAAACTATTTCACTCATAGAGGGTTATAGTGTTGTTTTGACAAATAAGTTTCCCCACAATATGAAAGATCCTAGGAGCTTTACTATCCAATGTTCAATTGGCAACCATTATTTAGACAAGGCTTTATGTGACTTAGGAGCTAGCATAAACTTAATGCCACTATCTAGTTTCAGAAAGTTAGGAATTAGTCACATGAAACCTACTGCAGTGACATTGCAATTAGCTGATAGATCCTTGGCTCAACCTGAAGGGGAAAAATAAGAGATATCTTAGTCCGTATGGATAAATTCATTTTTTTGGCTGATTTTATCATACTTGACTGCAATTCTGACAAGGACGTTTCCATAATCTTAGGATGACCCTTTTTAGCCACCGGACGAACTCTAATTGATGTTTACAAAGGTGAACTGACCATGCGACTTAATGATGAGCACGTTGCCTTCAATGTTTTCGAATCTATTCAATGCAAGGATAAAGAAGAATGCCATACTGCTAATGTGCTAGATGATCTAATTGAGGAAGAATTCGATAACCAAAGCACAATACTTTCTGAGGAGTTCGCAATGACATCTAATGATGAATTCTTAGATAATTGTGACAACATTGGTGAAGCAAATAATATTAAACTCAGGCAAGGGTGGCAGATTGAATACTTAGACTTAGCCAACAGAACAACTTCAATTTTCAAGCCATCTATCGACGAAGCTCCTATTCTGGAATTGAAACCACTACCTATTCATCTTAAATACGTTTTTCCTGGTGATAACAATACTCTCCAAGTTATTATCTCCGCAACATTGGATGTAACTCAAGAAGAGAAATTGGTCCATATTCTTAAGCAACATATACGAGCTATTGCTTGGACTATTGCCGATATTTGAGGCATTAGTCCATCTTTTTTCATGTACAAGATCAAGTTAGAAGATGAAGGCAAGCAATCGATTGAGCAACAAAGAAGATTAAACAAGACGATAAAGGAAGTTGTTAAGAAAGAAATTATAAATGGCTTGATGCTAGAATTATTTACCCTATCTTTTATAGCAATTGGGTAAGTCCATTGCAATGAGTTCCTAAAAAGAGTGGCATTACTATGGTTAGCAACGACAAAGATGAATTAATTCCTACACGCATTCCTATGGGATGGCGAGTCTGTATGGATTATCGCAAACTTAATGCTGCCACAAGGAAGGACCACTTCCCACTTCCTTTCATTGACCAAATGTTGGACAAGCTTGCTGGAAGAGCCTATTACTATTTCTTATAGGGCTATTCTGGGTACAACCAAATTGATATTGCACTTGAGGATGAAGAGAAAACAACTTTCACCTATCCCTTTGCTACTTTTGCTTTTCATCGTATGCCTTCCAGTCTTTGCAATGCACCAGCCACATTTCAAAGGTGCATGATGGTAATATTCTTGGACATGATTGAAGATTCTTTAGTGGTTTTTATGTATGATTTCTCTGTCTATAGGAATAATTTTGATCATTGTGCTGACAATTTGGATAAAGTATTGCAGTGATGTGAAGACACACATCTTGTTCTAAATTGGGAAAAATGCCATTTCATGGAAACTAAAAGCATTGGGTTAGGCCATCGCACCTCTCGTCAAGGCATTGATGTAGACAAAGCTAAAGTGGAAATCATTGAGAAATTACCTCCACCGACAAATGTGAAAGGTATTTTCCATTTTCTTAGGCATGTGGGGTTTTACTGTAGATTTACTAGAGATTTCTCAAAAATTGCAAAGCCCTTATGCTCATTGGTGGAACAAAATTGAAAATTCCTTTTTGATGATGCATGTTTGGAGGCATTCATTCAATTAAAGACGTAGCTAGTAAATGCACCCATTGTCATTGTACCAGATTGGTCTCAACCTTTTAAAGTTATGTGTGATGCAAGAGACTTTACTGTGGGTGCTGTTCTAGGACAACGCAAGGGAAAAATATTTCACGCCATCTATTATGCTAGAAAAACTCTTATAGAGGCTCAAATCAATTAAACCACTATAGAGAAAGAATTGTTGGCTGTAGTCTTTGCTTTCGACAAGTTTCATTCTTATCTTGTCGGCACAAAGGTTACCGTATTTACTGATCACTCGTCGTTGAGATATCTTTTTTGCGAAGAAGAATGCAAAATCAAGAATGATACGCGGGATATTATTGTTGCAAGAATTTGACATTGAGATAAAAGACCACAAGGGTTAAGAGAATCAAGTTGCAGACCATTTGTCTCAATTGGAAGTTGGCAGTGACGATAGAAACATTCTTCAAATTGTCGATGCATTCCTAGATGAGAAGTTATTTACTGTAGATGCAACCCCTTGGTATACGGATTTGGTTAATTATTTAGTGTATAGAAAACTCCCATTGGGTGTGATGCGAATCGGCTCGGTGATGCGAGTCGAGTCGTCTTAGTTGCCTGATCGTCGACGAGAAAGTATCATTCCAAATTTAAAATAAGTTTGCAATCGGCTAAGTATGAGTTTAATGATGAAGTATAGGCTTAAATTGGCTAAGTATAAGTAAGGTAGGTTCGGCTAACAAATAAATAAAAATAGGTAATTTGATAGTAGGTGGAATGGAAATCGAACTCAAGCGTCAAGAAATGATCCAACACTATAGAGAGTGTTGTCCTGAGACTTATATTGCTTAAGGTGGAAAGGTGATGAAGGAAATGGGACCTTGACCCGTTACCTAAAGAGGTAAGAACCAATGGTATCAAGATAGGGATGAACGCCACACCGAAATGGTGATAAGTTCAAAGAGAATCAGGTTAACACCACTGACGAGCAGATAAGTCAAGATGAGACTCAAACAAAATTGGAGAGGAAGAAACCTCAGAAAAGAACAATATGTTCATTCAAAATGGCAAAAGTCTAACTTTAAATGTTTACAAGAAAGTTATTTATAGAAACAAATTTGACTACTCAAATTTGGCATCTATGTGTGCACACAATAATAAAAATTGTTCACACTAATACATTGAAAATGGTTCATGAATTCGGTAGGTTCATGCACTAGTCGAATGGACACTTTCTTCCCCCTTGGTGTGTGCATGCATGCTTAGCCATGAAGAATCCTTAATTCCATGAATGTCCAGCCTTTAAGATCCCCTTAATCCCCCTTGGCCGAATGCTAGCTGCATGGGACATGCATCCCTCTTAATTGAAGATTTAATGATGGGTTGGTTCATGAATGGTAGCATGTACCTTTATAAATTTGTCCTCCCCTTTGTGCATGCACATTATTCATTCAATATGCTGAATTAATGTGTCATTTCCCCCCTTGGACGTTCATGACTTCACCCATGCATGTATAGAAGCTAATTGGTCAAATTAAGGTGTGAATGGGGAAATCGGCAAGTGTGAACACCTTCAAGGCTGCCTTGGGGAGTTGTTCGACTAGCTTGGGATTTTAATAGGCAGCTACTCCTTGGCCGAATAGTTGCTTGGAGAAGCCAAACATCCAGCCACCATGCAATGTAGCCGGCCGTGCATGAATCTCTCCATTCGGTGCAAAAGGTCATTCATGCACCAAGCATTAATTCACCTTCATGAATTCGGCTGCACCTAAAAGACAATGAACCAAATTAAACAAGATTAAATTCAGCTGGACAAAGTAAATTGAAACTTAAACTCATTAATAATGTAACTAAGAAAAATTAAATATGGACTTAATCATGGCTAATAAATTCGGCTAGCTCATAATGACTTAAAAACAAGTAATAAGCTGTGATGAGCTAAAATATTGAGTAATGAGCTGAAACGAAGTAAAAAAATTAAAATAAACACTTGGTTTATTCTAGCATTAAAGTAGATGAGCTGGAAAGAAATAAAAACGAGCTGAAACAAGCTCAAATGAGCTAATTTGAGCTGAACGGAGCTCGGGGAGCTGGAAGGGGGCGAAGGTCGACTTGCAAGAAATTGCAGGGAGTCTTCTTGGAGCTGGACCTAGCTTCATCAATGTGTTCGAGCTTTGTTTCATCCCAGATTCTGATGACTAAGGCCGAAATGGCCTCTTTAAAGAGCTAAGCTCGAGCTTGACTAATAGGGCCTTGAGGCATCTCAATGTGTTCCTTGCTCGAGCTTGGTGAGCTTCGGGGCATGCTCACATCATTCCCCTCTCTTCAAAGCGACTTGTCCTCAAGTCGAGCCATTTGTTCACATCAAGGCATACATCATCATAAGACCCTTGGTGGCCGAATGGGATAGATTGGCTCACAACGACCTGATGAACAGACACATCTTGAAAAGACAACACATTAGTCACATGTCCTTCCTCTTTTTGGATAGGCCATTTCAAAGTTTCAACAACAAAATAAAGAAGAGGGTTAGGGACACACCGAATTAAGAACTTACAATCTCGCTCCAGTTTCTTAATCCAAACTTGGGCAAATAAACCAATGCCGGGATCAAAAAGAAAAGTGGGTCACACCTTATCATAATGAAGCAAGAAATTCATTGATGACAACCAACCAGAATCATAAGTCCTTCAAAAATTATTACCTTGGAAAACAAATTGTAGGACTCAAATCCTTTGTACAATGATATGGAATAATGTTCACCGGGATCAAAGATAAAATTTTCTCTAACCATTTCTCGCTTACTTACATATTTCTCGACTGGCAACATGGTAGGAAAACAAAACAAACTAAAGTTATAAGCATGCACATCATGTTCGCATCCCTTAAGGCATAGCATTGAACAAGCTCCAGATTCAAAATTTTGATTTTGACCTTTACTTGGCAATAATTCTAGAAAACATGCTCCGGGTTTGAATATATGATTTTGGTCGTCCATTGTTAAAAGCAGCAAAGGCTTTTCTTTCATCAACAACTCACATATGCGAAACAAAGACGAAATGAACAAAAAACCATTCAAATAGTCAAACCTGTCACATTTCATCCGAAAAGACATGCTTATGCAAGAGAATTTTTCACAAGAATTTATAGGCTCAACAAAACCATCATAATCAAATGAACTAGACATTTAACACGTCAACGTTTTATCACACAAGCAAATTAGAGGGAATTTAGGCATGCATATATTCAAGCATTCTTTCGAATAGCCTTGTACACGCATGTGGGTTTCGTACAACAGGTCAAAGAATGCACATTATCACCACAATCAGAAAAATTAGAATGTTTATATGAACATTCACTATCACGCATAACCAAGTTTCGTAACTGCCAATCGAATGTTACTTCACTAACATGCTCGTCAACACCACAATTTTCATTAGTGATGCTCTCCTTGCCATCATTTAAAACAAACACATCACCATTAATCAAAGAATGGCAATTGACCATATCATCAATATAATCACAAACATTAAAATAGGTTGGTGGAGACTGAAATGCTTTATAACACTTACCTTCCTTACCTTGTGGCACAGATGGACTAGGATTACCTCTGCCAACCAACGTGGACCGTCTCTCCTTTGGGAAGTAATGAAGGTGGAACTTATTAATCGATTCTTCAGAAACCTGAAAAGAAACAACATGAGAAAAATTCACATGTTTGTTAGTGAATACATTCCTCACTTTTTCTTGTTCTCTTACATCTTTTTCCGTCATTTCTTCAAGCTCTTTTTCTTTTTCCATAGTTTCTTTTATTTTTGAAAACTCTCTCGTTTTTTTCAACAACACTCGTTTCTTGCATACTCTTTTTTTACCTCAATCTCTTTTTCCTTTTCGATTTCTTTTTATTTTCCAATTTCTTTTTCTCTTTTCTCAATTTCATTTAGGATTCGTTCATTTTCTCGTATTAACTTTTCTTGCCTATCTTTTCGTTTGATCTCTTTTTGTCTCATTTTTTCGTTACAAGAGGAAGTTAACATAAAAGATTCAAAAAAACAATCTTTTCAAAGGGAAAGAGTGGAGGAATCTTCATAGGAGTCACGATCAACTCCTCGTGAATAACCCTCCTTGGGCAAATACTTTGATGCAGACGGGACATGTACACCTCTTCGCAAGTGTTTTTTCGGTGGATGAATGCCTTGATGCGCTTGGAGAGATATTTCTACTTTCTCGTTTGTCATCCTGAAAAGTTTCAAACTCGTAGCTCGCTTTATTTCGTCCCAAATTCCTTGAGGAATAGGAATCACGATAAGGGTCTCTTTTCACATATTCGTTGGATGTTCGTCTCCTTGGAAATCTCATTTCCGTCCTTTCACTTGGATAAATTTGCTCCCGTCAGGTTCTTGCTCGATGGCCCCACTCTTCGACACGGACCAATCGTTCTTGTAGGGGTTTTAGTTTCCTATCGAACAATCGATCCATTTCTTTCATCACATATTAAAAATCTGATTTTGAAAGCTCTTCTTGTAACATGACTTTATTGATGAAAAGAAAAGTGATTAAAACATAAAATGAATTCCTCACCACTACAACCTCACGTTTCACTCACAAAGAAGAAGTAGACGGCACTCCACTCGTGTTTGCACTCGTTATTTGGCTTTTTCTTCGCTCTAATGCACTCACAAACTCTCGTGCCTTTTTCCACTCAATCCTTCTCTCGTGATTTTGTAGAAGTCTCTTTTAGACTATATTGCCGTCTAGGGGTCGACTTCAAATGGGTTACAAGGGATTGATGTAGATGGTGTAGGGTAGGCTGAAAGAAAATAAAATTCGATTTTAGGGTGTGGCATGTAGGGTGGTAAATGGAGTTGAAAAAAAAACGTACTTGCTGACCAGGATAACAAGAACAATGAACATAAAAAAAACTTTCAACACAACTTATTTTTATTATTTTTAACTTCGAATTTTTTTTTGTTCAATTACAACGAAATGACTACAATAGAGTAATTTTGATACAATTTTTTTTTCTTCACGAACCTACTTCGGGATAACTACGGACGTCGGTACTTCTTGTTTTAGTAGCTCTGATACCAAATGATGCGAACCGGCTCGGTGATGCGAGTCAAGTCGTCTTAGTTGCCCGATCGTCGACGAGAAAGTATCTTTCAAATTTATAATAAGTTTGCAATCGGCTAAGTATGAGTTTAATGATGAAATATAGGCTTAAATTGGCTAAGCATAAGTAAGGTAGGTTCGGCTAACAAATAAATAAAAATAGGTAATATGATAGTAGATGGAATGGAAATCGAACTCAAGCATCAAGAAATGATCCAACACTACAGAGAGTGTCGTCCCGAGACTTATATTGCTTAAGGTGGAAAGGTGATGAAGAAAATGGGACCTTGACCCGTTACCTAAAGAGGTAGGAACCAAAGGTATCAAGATAGGGATGAACGCCACACCGGAATGGTGATAAGTTCAAAGAGAATCAGGTTAACACCACTGACGAGCAGATAAGTCAAGATGAGACTCAAACAAAATTAGAGAGGAAGAAACCTCACAAAAGAACAATATGTTCATTCAAAATGGAAAAAGTCTAACCTTCAAATGTTTACAAGAAAGCTATTTATAGACACAAAGTTGACTAATCAAATTCGACATCTATGTGTTCAAACAATAATAAAAGTTGTTCACACTAATACATTAAAAATGGTTCATGAATTCGGTAGGTTCATGCACTAGCCGAATGGACACTTTCTTCCCCCTTGGTGTGTGCATGCATGCTTAGCCATGAAGAATCCTTAATTCCATTAATGTCCAGCCTTTAAGATCCCTTTAATCCCCCTTGGATGAATGCTAGTTGCATGGGACATGCATCCCTCTTAATTGAAGATTTAATGATGGGCTGGTTCATGAATGGTAGCATGTACCTTTGTAAATTCATCCTCCCCTTTGTGCATGCACATTATTCATTCAATGTGCAGAATTAATGTGTCATTTCCCCCCTTGGACGTTCATGACTTCACCCATGCATGTATAAAAGCTAATTGGTCAAATTAAGGTGTGAATGGGGAAATCGGCAAGTGTGAACACCTTCAAGGCTGCCTTGGGGAATTGTTCGGCCAGCTTGGGAATTTAATGGGCAGCTACTCCTTGGCCGAATAGTTGCTTGGAGAAGCCAAACATCCAGCCACCATGCAATGTAGCCGATCGTTCATGAATCTCTCCATTCGTTGCAACCGGTCATTCATGCTCCAAGCATTAATTCACCTTCATGCATTCGGCTGCACCTAAAAGACAATGAACCAAATTAAGCAAGATTAAATTCAACTGGACAAAGTAAATTCAAACTTAAACTCATTAATAATGTAACTAATACAAATTAAATATGTACTTAATCATGGCTAATAAATTCGGCTAGCTCATAATGACTTAAAAACAAGTAATAAGTTGTGATGAGCTAAAATACTGAGTAATGAGCTGAAACAAAGTAAACAAATTAAAATAAAAACTTGGTTTATTCTAGCATTAAAGTAGATGAGCTGGAAAGAAATAGAAACGAGCTCAAACGAGCTGAAACAATCTCAAATGGGCTGATTTGAGTTGTACAAAGCTCGGGGAGCTGGAAGGGGGCTAAGGTCGACTTGCAAGAAATTGTAATGAGTCTTCTTGGAGCTGGACCTAGCTTCATCAATGTGTTCAAGCTTTGTTTCATCCCAAATTCTTGTGACTAACGTCGAAATGGCCTCTTTAAAGAGCTTAGCTCAAGCTGGGGTAATAGGGCCTTGGGGCAGCTCAATGTGTTCCTTGCTCAAGCTTGGTGAGCTTCGCTGTGTGCTCACATCAGGGTGTCACAGGCCATAAAAAAGAAAGATTTCTTCGTGAAGTAGTGAAGTATCATTGGAACGAGCCGTATTTATTCAAGGTATGCAATGAAAACTTTATTCGGCATTATGTTTTGGAATAGGAGATGCTTTCAATCTTGAAGCACTATCATGATGCTCCTTATGGAGGTCATTTTGGTGGCATACGAATTGCTGCTAAGGTTCTCCAATCAAGATTCTACTGGCCTTCATTATTCAAATACGCCAATAATTTTGTGAATCAAAGTGATAGGTGTCAGCACACTGGTTCTATATCTCGATGCAATGAAATGTTGCAGCAGCCAATTGTCTTGAAGTGGGTTGAAGCTGTTGCAGTCCCAAAGGATGATGCAATGACAGTGGTTAAATTTTTTCACAAGCATATACTCAGCCGCTTTGGCACACCAAAGGCATTGATTAGTGATCAGGGTGCACACTTTCATTGCAACTAAGTGGCAGTCACACTAAAAACATATGGAGTTAATCATAGAATGGCTACTACTTATCATCCAAAAACTATTAGACAAGCCAAAGTATCGAATGGACAAATTATAAACATTCTTGAGAAGGTTGTGAACCCTTCGAGGAAAGATTGGTCTTCCAGACTAGATGACGCTTTATGGGCATTGCAGATAGCATACAAAACCCCATTAGGGATGTCACCGTATCAATTGGTTTTTGGGAAAGCATGTCACTTGCCAGTTGAACTGTAGCATAAAGAAATGTGGGCAATTAAGTAAGTGAACATGGACTATGAAGCTATTGGAAAGAAAAGGCTATTGGATATCACTGAACTAGAGGAGATTAGGCGAAATGCCTTTGAAAATGCTGTAATTTGCAAGGAAAAGACCAAATGATGGCATGATAGAATTATTTTGCAGTGACAGTTTATCACGATAGAATTATTTTGCAGTGACAGTTTATCACAGATCAACAAGTTTTATTATTCAATTCTAGACTAAAATTGCACCCGGGTAAATTGCACTCTCGTTGGTCTGGACCTTTTGAAGTTGTCGAAGTATTTCCTCATGGTGCAGTCACAATCAGATATTTACATGATGGACACCAGTTCAAAGTGAATGGCCATCTATTGAAACATTATTTTGGGAATATTGATCAAAAGGAGTCAGAGACCATTAAATTGGTCAAATTTTTTTAATTTTTATGGAATTTATAATTATGTAATTTTATTTTATTTTTGTTTATGTTCAAGTTTGTTTTACTTTTTTTTTTTACAGAATAATTAGGTACCATTGTTGACGCACTTGGGCTTTATTGTCAATGCAGTTCGTACTATTGTACTGTCACCTATGACTCATCAAGAATGAGGGAATATCAGAAATTTCAGATCCCACCATTTGATCAAAAGTGACCTAGCCGTATCATCTGTTTGAGCAGGCGCAATTCTCATTGGAAATTTATTCCCGCCAGCTTTAAGACAAAAAGCGCAAGAAAGAGGAGAAAAAGAGGAGTAAAAAGAAACATTGTGCAGCCACATTTATGGCTGAGGAAAACTGAGTTAGTTTTTTTTTCAGTTTTTTTAGTTGCTGTGTTCATGCATTGCACGTAGCTGTAATTTTTATTTTGTTAGGGCACATTGTCGTTGCATTTCTATTGTCATTACATTTTAATTTTAGTGCATTGAGGACAATGCAAACTTTAAGTTTGGGGGAATGCATATGGGGTTTGAAAATACACCCACATTTCAAAAGAAAAAATAATTTAATGAAGCATGCAAGGTTTATTTGTGGTTAATGCAAATGTGTTTGAAATTTTTTGTTACATTCGATGCTGAATTCTTGAATCATGTGAATTATCGATGAATGAGTTGGATAAATTTGACTGAATGTTGTATCTTCAACTCTTTAATGAATGATTTAGGTTGCATTAGTAATGGATGACTAGTAGCATTCTTTGAATCTTGAATGAATCTGCCTTTTACAGCTGCTTATATATATAGTTATGAATAGACACTCCAAAGTGGGTGTATTGTGAAATTTTAAAGAGGGAACACTCCAATGCAAGCGTTAGAAAAATGAATCTGGCCAAAGGCTGTCGTTGCATGAGTGTGTGTCGATGCAATTACGTACTCCCTGGGGGTTTGTTGCACTCCATCGTTACTTCTCAGGAACAAGGGTACAGTAATTCAATTATACCCCTTATTCACGAAAAAAAAGGAGACTTATATTGTACAATAAATGATGTCTTGGTAGATAGAATTTAGGATTTAAAGTATGATGCTGGTTTTGATTAAGTTGCAATCTTATTCATTCTTTCTTATGTATTGTCGATGCAATATTCTATCATCTGAATGTGACTCATTCATTGGGATTTTAGATGATTTAAGTTGCTAGAATGATCATTTACCTTACTGAATTCTTGTGTACCCTTGCTAGTTTCTATTTTACTTGAGGACAAGTAAAAACTCAAGTTTGGGAGTGTTATAGTACTAGAAAGAACATATGTTTTCTCCCTACTTATTGGTTAATTTGTCCCCATTTAGTTATTAGTACATATTTTAGCAATTTAAGTTCAGTAAATTTCATTTTATAACTCAGTGGATCTTAGCCTATTTATCCTTAATTTTGTCATGTTTTGGTACTGATGTCGCTACACGAGTATTTTCAGATTGCGCCCAGAATTGTCGCCGCACCTGACAGCTGTCTGGATAAGAACAAAAATGTGTGAGCTGTCTAGTCTAGTATAACCAACTTATACGTAAAGAGGCAGCATGATTCTGATGAAAGGACACCTTGGCTATTTGGGAAGAGTATAAATATTCACGTGAAAAGAAAAAAGAAAGAGGCTTTTTGGGGAGAGTATCTTTGTCAACCTATCTTTTGAAGCTTTTCAGCTATGGCGGCTTAAGCTTCCTTCGGGTGAACCAACGTGAGAGGGATGCAGATTAGCTCTTGACGAGGAGCCTTGAGTGCGACACAAGAGGGAGTTGAGAGATGAAGTCAAGATTTTCTAAGAATAATACTCTCCACTTGGTTCTTTTATATTTCTTTTCTGAACAATGGTGATTACTTTCTATTTCATGTTTGTACGAAAGTACAGATGATTTTTGGGTTACATGTTATTTTATTTAATATTGCTTCTAGTGTTTGATCCTTGGGTTTGAATGTTTTTAACGTGGAAGTGTTATTGTGGTCACTGACACTGGAAAGTGCAGCGACAGTTTAAGCTAAAAAGCATGACAACAGAAGTTGCTTGAGGATTAGAGGAATTTAATCCACTTGTTCTTAGAAGAGTTCCATTGCCATTATTGTAAGATGTGGTTAATGTGTATGTTTAAGTCTTAGATTAAATATAGTAGTTAAGCTTGGTAAGATATTCATTGCACCAGTACTGTTTGTGAAGAAGAAAGATGGATCCATGCGGATGTGTATCGACTATCGGCAACTGAACAAGTTGACCATTAAGAATAAGTACCCTCTACTGAGGATAGATGATCTGTTTGACTAGTTTCGAGGAGCTTCGGTGTTCTCTAAGATTGACCTCCGATCTGGGTATCATCAGTTGAGGGTCAAGGAGGCTGACGTACATAAGACGTCGTTTAGGACTCGTTATGGTCACTACGAGTTCCTAGTAATGCCATTTGGACTGACTAATGCACTGGCAGCTTTCAAGGATTTGATGAACTGAGTATTTCAGCCTTATCTGGACCGGTTTGTGGTGGTGTTCATCGATGACATACTAGTTTACTTGAGGATTGAGGATGAGCATGACGAGCACCTTATGGTTGTTCTGTAGACTTTGAGGGAGAAACAACTGTATGCTAGGTTCAGCAAGTACGAGTTCTGGCTACGTGAGGTGACATTTCTTGGTCATGTGGTTTTTGCTGAGGGGATTCGAGTTGATCCTCGAAAGATTGAGGCTGTATTGGATTGGAAGCAGCCAAAGAATGTGTATGAGATCCGCAGCTTTTTAGTGCTGGCAGATTATTATCGACGGTTTGTGGAAGGTTTCTCACTGATTGCAGCACCCTTGACTAAGGCAGCTCTATGCTAAGTTCAGCAAGTGCGAGTTCTGGCTACGTGAGGTGACATTTCTTGGTCATGTGGTTTCTGTTGAGGGGTTCGAGTTGATCCTCGAAAGATTAAGGCTGTATTGGATTAGAAGCAGCCTAAGAATGTGTCTGAGATCCACAGCTTTTTAGGGCTGGTAGGTTATTACCGACGGTTTGTGGAAGGTTTCTCACTGATTGCAGCACCCTTGACTAAGCTGCTACGTAAGGGTGTGCCATTTAACTGGACTGATGCGCTGCAAGAAAGCTTTGAGAAGCTCAAGACTGTACTGATTTAGGCCCCTGTTCTGATATAGCTAGAGTCTGGAAAGGAGTTCACCGTTTATAGTGATGCGTCACACGTCGGTTTGGGATGTGTGTTGATGCAGGATGGTAAGGTGGTTGCATATACGTTTCGTCAGCTTAAGACTCATGAGGCAAATTATCTGACGCATGACTTGGAGTTCACCGTGGTAGTTTTCGTACTGAAAATCTGGAGGCATTATTTGTATGGTGAGAAGTGTATCATCTACACGGATCACAAGAGCCTCAAATATCTCATTACTCAAAAGGAGCTGAATCTTAGGCAGCGTAGATGGATTAAGCTGCTTAAGGACTACGACTGCACCATTGAGTACCATCATAGCAAGGCCAATGTGGTGGCCTATGCACTGAGCTGTAGAGCTATGACTGATTTGAGGGCAATGTTTGCTCGTCTAAGCTTATTTGATGATGGTAGATTATTAGCCGAGCTTCAGGTTAAGCTGACATGGATTGAGCAGATTAAGGGTAAGCAGTTGGAGGACGAGTATTTAGGTCTTCGGTTTCGACAGATTGAGAGTGGTAGCACTAAGGATTTTGGACTAAATAGTGATGGGGTACTCTGTTTCCGTGGACGGATCTGTGTTCTGAATAATACTAATTTGAGACAGTCTATACTAAGAGAGGCGCATAGTAGCCCTTATGCTATGCATCCTGGCAGAAATAAGATGTACTGAGATCTCCGTGAATTATATTGGTGGCCAGGATTGAAACGAGAGGTCACTGATTTTGTGGCTAGCTGTCTGACTTGCCAGCAGGTTAAGGCTGAGCATCAGTTACCTTCGAGTTTGCTGCAGCCAATTAAGATTCCTCTATGGAAATGGAAGCGAGTGACTATGGACTTCATTAGTGGGTTGCCCCTAACACCCACTAAGAAGGATTCAGTACGGGTCATCGTGGATCAATTGACCAAATTCGCCCACTTCATACCGGTTCGTAGGGACTATTCTCTACAGAAGCTGGCAAAGCTTTATATCTCTGAGATAGTGAGACTGCATGGGGTATCGGTTTCGATCATCTCTGATAGGGATACTCGTTTCACGTCTCGATTTTGGAGAAAGTTGCATGAGGCTCTGGGTTCAAGTTGGACTTCAGTACTGTATTCCATTTTCATACCGGTGGTCAGTCTGAGAGGGTGATTAAGATATTGGAGGATATGTTGAGAAGCTGTGTTATTGATTTCTGAGGCAGTTGGGAGGACTATCTGCCATTAGCAGAATTTGCCTATAATAATAGCTTCCAGTCTAGCATCCAGGTGGCACCTTCCGAGGCACTATATGGTCATAAGTGTCGCACTCCCTTATGTTGGACTGAGTTGGGCGAGCGACGTGTTCTGGGTCCTGAGTTAGTCTCTGAGACAGAGGATAAGGTTAGATTGATTTGGGATCGTTTGAAAGCGGCTTCTGACAGGCAGAAATTTATGCGGATTTGAAGAGGCGTGAGGTCGAGTATTCTGTGGGGGACTTTGTATTTCTCAAGGTCTCGCCATGGAAGAAGGTACTGAGTTTGGTTGTAAGGGCAAGTTGAGCCCTAGGTTTATTGGACCTTACCGTGTTTTGAAGTAGTGGGACCGGTTGCTTATCAGTTGGAGCTACCTCTATAGTTGGATCGTATCCATGACGTGTTCCACGTCTCGATGTTGAGGTGCTACCGCTCTGATCCCATGCATATTGTCCCTGTGGAGGAGATTGAGGTTAGGCCAAACTTGACCTTTGAGGAGAAGCCTCTTTAGATTCTAGATCGTGACGTCAAAGTTCTGTGAAAGAAGTCTATGCCTTTGGTAAAGGTTCTGTGGCGAAATCATAGCACTGAGGAGGCCACGTGGGAACCTGAGGATGCGATGCGTCAGCAGTATCCTCATCTATTCAGATCAAGTAAATTTCGAGGCTAAAATTTTTCTTTTAGGGGGTGGAATTGTAACGCCCAAAATTTCTTAATTTTGTTTTTTCGAAATTTTGACACAAATGTGTATCTGCTTCAGTGGTTAAGTGTTCTGGGTGTGTGTGAGAGGTCCCAACTTCAAGCCCTTGCTTTGGAAAATTTTGGTATTTTTCTGATATAAGCCCTATCTCTGTTCAGTGGGCTTAAATTTAATTATTATAAAACCATATCAGAATGGGCTTGCTGGTTTGGTGGTTAAGATGTGTGTTGGTGTGTTGGAGGTTTGGAGCTCGAATCCCTACACAAGCGTGGGAGTTTATTTTTACTCGTTTGACCGAGAGAGTTTCGGTCAAACAGGAATACTGAGTAGTGTATTAGTGGGGAGAAATTTGAGGGATTTGGGGATATCCTATTGTTATTTTTCTCAAATTTTCTCTCTCTGCGAAATTTCCCAAAATTTTTCTGACGTTTTTCCCCAAAAATTCATCCATACTTTGATGTTTGTTCCCCTTCGTCTCTGTCGAATTTCTACTTCTTTCTCTTCTTTCGATCTTTTTCAAATTCGCCTTGTTCTTAGGCAATCAATTGACTATGTTCGTCGGCAGTTAATCAAGGGACTATATATCGTTCCCAATCGAAGAGTTAAGTGCATGGAATTCTTATTTCGAACGAAGGTTCTGGAGTGCTCAGGGATCGTTTTAGTATCAATCGATACCAGGTGTGTACCCGATTATGCAGAAAATGAGGTTTTGACGAAAGCCAAAAACCTCACTGTCGATGCCACACGGACGTGTGGTCACTCGTGTGGTAGGTCGTGTGCCATAACGCGGGCGTGTCGATCGGCGAGCCGCGTGCGTACAAGACACTGGCCGCGTGTGATGGCGAGCGGTAGTGTGTGACACACGGGCTAGACTGATTTGGGCCGTGTGGGCCACCCAGGCATGTGGGCCCACACAGGTAGTCTACACGGGAGTGTGGGATTCTTGGCCAGGCCGTGTGGCCAATTTGGGCCGTATGGACCATACGGGCGTGTGGGCCCATACGGGCAGGCCACATGGGCTTGTGAGCCCATTTTCACTGAATTGATTGTTAAGGTTGCACGGGTCGCCCAATTCGACTGTGAACATACTGTAGGGTCGGTAAGCATCACTTAGACCCCTAATTGTGTGAACTGATTGTTTGATTTACATATATTGAGCATGATGATAGTAGGTATGTATACTGAACTGGTTATATGTACTGATATCATGAGATAGCATGTCATGATTTGTATGTTGCAGTGCATGGGGTTGGGTTGATTATATTTGGAGGAAGTGTACTGAAAGGCTCTTAAGCCTAATATACTGGCAGCTCAGCTTCAAACTATTGTTCTGTGCCGCATTCGGTACTACCTGGAGTGTAGGGATGGATGGGTTGATTTAATCCCCACATGGAGTGTAGGGTTGGACAGAGATGGTGTGCAGAGGCTGGTTGGGTAGGACTTTGTTACTGAATACTGCATGACTGTTACTGATACTATGATGGGCTAAGGCCCTAATGCATACTGATACTGTGATGGGCTATGGCCCTACTGCATATTTGATACAGTACTGAGATGGGCTAAGGCCCAAACCGTTACTGATGCTGAAAGGGGCTTAGGCCAAAAACTATAATTGACTATTCACTATGTTTACTGTTGTTTGTTTTCTGTGGGATTACACACTGAGTTTACGTATACTCACCCTTTCCTGATTAATGTGCACAGCTAATCCCTAGACTTGAAGGATCGGTGCAGCGGTGGACTCGACGGTGGCCACACGTATTTTTAAAACGTTTTAATTTTAGTTTTGGTATTTATTTCATAATTATTTTCTGGGTTATTTTTTATGTAAATTGGACTTTTTCGACTATTTGCTTTTATTTTAGATTTTAGACTGTTTTCGGGGATTTAATAACTACACAAACTCAACAAACAAACTGTTTTCTCTAAAACAAAGGGGTTTTTCTATGATGGACAGATTTACCTAATTAATTCAGTTTTTTCATAAATTAAATGATTTCTAAAGCTTCCGCAACGAATGGTGTTTTAAAACAATTGAGTAAATAAGTAAGAGATTTTGGAGTCAACAAGAGTAAACAAATGGAAACAGTTTTATCGTAACAATTTAGTTTCAACAAGCTATCATGTGACGTCGCCAGATTCGGCCATGACGTCTAGGCCAGGTTTGGGGTGTTACATTAAGCTTCGTAGCCTAAGTAGCTAAATGTTAGTTCAATTTTGACAAATTTGGTATGAATGAAAGTTATGAATGGTTGATGCTTTGTCAAATTGTTTGAAGTTATAAAATGTGGTACCAATGAGGGTACATTGGTTAGGCACTGAGGATGGTTGTTTTGGCTTGTTTTGAGCATGTTCAATCATGTTTCGAATAGGTAAAATGACTGGTGAATTGGGTGCTTAGTGTCCAAGTAAGCATGAAAAGGTAAGCTTGAGTTTTAAGGTACATTTAAGTGCACACGGCCTGAGACACGGTCTATCACATGGCCGTGTGACACACACGAGTAACATACACGGGCGTGTCCCCTAAACATGTTGTAAAATAGTATAGGTGTAGTCTCTACACGGGCTGAGACATGGCCGTGTGTCTCATATTAATGAGTTACACGGGAAAAGACACGGTTGGGACACGGCCGTGTGTCCCAACTTCAAAAGTTATACGGTCTCGGATGTTTCACACAGTCGTGTGACCCCTATTTTGCAAATTATTAAGTTTGGATTGAAATTTCTGCTTTGATTCGAATAAGTCCTTGATTGTTCCCAAACTATTTTTAGGGCCACTTAAGTCCAATTTAAGGCCCATAAAAGTATTTATATCATATTTAAGTTATGTTATCGAATATGAATATGTGAAATGCATGTTTGTCCATGTTGCGATGTTTAAGGTTTTGTTTTGTATTATAATGCTCTGTAACCCTAATCTGTCATTGGAAATGGGTTAAGGGTGTTACACATTTTATTCGCATGATGCTTGCGTCATAAAGAAGGAATTACACAGGTTACTGTAATAAGACCCTGTATGAGCAAGGACGATGACTTGAGGTCTTGCCCCTAAAAGAGGCAAGCCACTCTAGAACTCTTCTGCACAGTAAGTTAATTAAGATTTTGCAACGGCATTATTGCCAGTAAGGTTGATTCTGAGTATTCCCAACCTTCCACATAAATATCGTAGACACTATACTTGATTCTCTGTCGAAATATCTTTACCGTAGCATTCTTAGTTGATTATTTCTTCATTTATATATTATTCTCGCAATAGTGCCCATATTTACATTTCTGTTATCACCTTTGCCATAGCAATTCCAGTTATTTAGCCATCATCACATATTTACCTTAGTTTTTTCCATAACATTTTTTTCAATCATTTTACTATAGCATTAACTTGACCCTATTAAGATAGCTTGACCAATTTTGTTCCTCAATTAGATTCTCGTGAGAATGATACTCACTTACCTCTTTATTACTTGAATCAACATGTATACTTGCACAAAAATCTCACACAATTTTACACGTGACAACAACTTGTTACGGTAGACGTTTGATTGTATCAAAATATATGACTCATAATGTTGGGACAGTGATGATCTCAAGTCTGAGGATCATATACATAGTTATCATTAAGAGTAATGTTGTGACTATTACATAATAATACAAGAAACATACTCATAGCGGGTCAGTCTAGTATGTTGTTCTCTAACTCATACTCATGTATTGATTTGGACATCCCTATGTCAATGACAACACTTTGTCATTAATCAACTACACATTAGTCTCAATGCATTATTATTGCCCAAGTCTACAATAATACTTGACTAAGGACCTTTTAAGAATAATCATATTATTCTCAGGACTTTATTATTAAACAGTTTATTAATACACACATAAAAAGAAACTAAAATACCAATGGCAATACATTATATTAACAAACAAGGTAAAACGAGTATGTGATAACAATAGTCTCATGATTAGTCTTTGGTCATACTCTAACATATCGCACCATGGGGCATGATCGCTGTAAATCAGAGTTTTAAAATTTATAAAAGAATGATCGAACCTAGAAACTAACTCTGACAATGATTAAAGGCAAGTGCACCTATCAAACAGTAGTATAGTTTAGGCAAGACCGGATTGTCGAACCCAAAGGAACTAAAAGTACTAATAATCACCGTCTTTTTATTATTTAGACTTAATATAAAGTGATGATTGTTTAAACTAAATATAATCTACTAACTAAGCTAAGACGCAAAGACAAAAAGAATGAATTCGGGAAATAACTTTTGGAAAAACTCAGTTGACTCAAACGATACCCTTAGGAAAAATCCACCTAGACTTCACTTGTTATTTAACCTTGAACCATATGATTTATTTACTTAGTTTGATCCGTGAGACCGCGCTAACGTATATTAAACCCTCTCTCGAGGCGAATAACGTCTAACCCTAGGTTAATTAGTGGAACTCTCGTTAAACATAATAACCCCTAGAATAGCAATAAATCGATGCAGGACACCCATATTAGGTTTCACCCTAATCGACAAAATCTCGCCACCCTATCTCTAGACGTGCGATCAACTCCGCTTAATTATGTTGGATCTACTCTTAGGCAGGGTCTATTCCTCCTCCACCTAAGCACATTAGATTTGGATTAAGTTCACACAATTAAGAACAAACTAAGTTATTATCATATAATTCAAATAATCAAATAACAAGATTCATCATAGGTTTCATCCCCTTCGAGTATCCAAAGGTTTAGTTCATAATAATAAAGGAAAACATCTCAAGAGAAAAGATAAAACAAAACATAAGAAATCCTTAAAACCCCCTGAAGGAATTGAAGAGGAGATCCTCCTTCTTGAGTAGAATTCCGGCTTCTTGAGATGGATCAATTGGCTATCTTTGAGTGATTCCCACAAATCCGACCTTCTCGGCTTGGCTTCTTGGCCTAGCTCTCTGCCCCCCTTTCAGCTGGTACCTAGGGTGTATTTATAGGCTTTTGAAACACGTTTCTTTCTCCCTAAGTATCCTTTCCTAAATGAAATTGCTCTTCTCCACGGCAGAGGCACGACCATGGCACACGCCCGTGTAAATCGTGGCCAGGCCGTGTTCAATACTGTTGAATGAGGCACAGTCGTGTAAGTCGTGGTAAGGTCATGTTCTAGTAGGAATGGTGGCACGACCGTGTGGCTTGAAGTCCAGGCCGTGCTAATTTCGTGGCTTGGCCTAATTTGGTCCGTTTTAAGCCCGTTTCTCATTTTTTTCGTCATCGAGTGCTTTCCTGAGTATAAGACATGAAAAGAAAGGATTAAGAGCACCTTTTTACATAAATTGGGGCTTAAATCATCCAAAAGCATACTAAATGTGGGCTTAGAATATGTTACTTTTACGGTTTATCAAATACCCCCATACTTAAGCTTTTGCTTGTCCTCAAGCAAAATTCTCAACTTACAATTAAAACGAACTTTCCTCAATTCATAATAGTCATTGATAGTCTCTCATCATAATTCATAGATAATTTATACATGGATAATTCAATTCAAAGTGTCCTAAAAATTCAAACAGTATAAGTCATAGATTTTGTAGCTCGAAAACATAGGCGTCTCCCCTTATCTAGATAATTACCTTTAATTTGAAATCGACAAGGATTGACATCCTTACAAAAGATTCACTCAAATCACTCAAAGTGTTTAAGGTTTACAATTAGGCACTCAAAGGTCGAACATGAAGAGTTAATCCCATAGGCTTGCATGAAAATCAAATCTCCACCATTGAAATATGAGATGAAAACACAAATCAAAAGGTCTTTGTTACGGTTGTAACGGGGCTAAGGTTAAGGTGTGGAGTAAGGCTGAATTAGGGGGTTAGAATCGAGATTGAATTGACAAATTACCTAACTAAGAACTAATGAACTAGTAATAATTACATCAATTGAAAACTAATAATACTTAATAATACGAGCTTCTTCTTCGATATTTGGAATTTATGTATAAGCTCAATTAATCACATAACTAATAATGAATAATGGATATTCTTTTTTTTAAGAACAAACTAAATACATAATAAAGGATAAACTACTAAAATTCATAATTAGGCAACTAATCAAATCAAATCTCGATATAAGGGTAGTCAAAAGGAATGGTGATAACAAAAACAAAGGGGTTCTGGGTTAATATTAGCAGTTATATCAATAAATAGTGTTGTTAGGATTAAACGGGGTTCACTAAGGGTTAATTATGAAGGTAGGCTTTTTAATGGAGTATGTGGGTTAAATCCTAGGTGCCTTTATCATCTCTGTGTATCAAATCAAAAAAATATGGTCTCGACATGTATAATCGATGCAAGTTCTAGAATAACAGATCAATATTGACATACTCATGATCAATAAAGTGAGCAAGAAAAAGAATATATGCTCCATAAGGCTCAAAAACTCACAAAAATTATGGGTATTTTGATGTCAACCTCGTAAACTTCAAACTTCAACGTAATATTTAAACTCAGTTCGACAACCTAGAAAATTTTTAATTTCTGAAAAATAGACTTATCATGCTTGATTCTCTAGTATTCTTAGAATTTAATTATCAATGCACAATTATCAATGACTTAATCTAAAACATATCGATAAAAATCATAAATCATCAGAAATTTCATCCTAATTAGTTATATGAGTAATTTACTTTCAAACAAGACTAAATTAAGGGATTTAAGTTAGGTATCTTTTTAGGTTGTTCACCCCCCACACTTGAGATGTACATTGCCCTCAATGTACAAAAATATATAATAACCTTGTAATAAAAACATCAGATATGGGGATAAGTGAAAACTTCATAAATTTTTGGATGATTCCTTTAGAGGAGATTGTGCCTTTGGTGGTGGTGATGGGCCGTCTGAATGACGAACCTGCGCTAGATGAAGAAATTGGGAGTCTCATGCAGGATTAGCCAAGAAATCTAAAGAAACCTTAATAATATACTAATAATATAATTAAAGACAAGAAAGATAAAAAAAAAGGAGACTAAGAAGGAAAATAAACTAAGTTTAAAAGATAGAGGGGCCTGAGAATCCTTATGGTAGATGGTTCGAGAGGTTGGTATGACTTTGAAGGTGACGGAGTTGTTGGTGATGGTGGAAGTGGCGTGATTCCCAAGCAGCCTTAAGAACCTAAGAACAAGAAACCAAAACAAAATAAACTAAATTAAGTAGAAGAGAAGTAAAGATAAAGAAAATAAAGGAGAAGATAAAAATAAAAGAACAGATAATTGGTCTCAAAGACCCTTGGCTTGTTGTTTGGATGAAGCTACCGGCATGAACTCATGTGAATCGGTCTCCTTTGAGGAGACTGTGATTGGCCTTTTACGCTTCCTTGCCATGGATATGATATTGTTGTGGCTCAAGAGTCTAAGGATTTATTAGGAAAAAGGAAAAAGAAAGAGGAGAAAAGAAAGAAAAAAGAAAGAAAGAAAAAGAAAGGAGAAGAAAGAAAGAAAGTGGGTTAAGAAGAGAAAGGAGAAGGGTATGGTGTTTAAATAAACTTTCGGATCTCGCGCTTCTCACGCCCGCCCGTGGGTTGAGGTGTGTCGATTCACACGGCGCCTCGCACGGCCGTGCTCTAGAGCGCGCTGGTTCCCCACGCTCGTGTCTCAGCTTTGTGTTCGACAAGTCGATTATATTGGCACGGTTATCCCAAGACGGGCGTGTTCACCCGTGGTTGGCAAGTCAATAGCCTCACACGGCGTAAAGCACGGCCGTGCCACTTTGTTTGTGCCCGTGGGGTAGTAGTTGGGTCCGTGATTCTGAAAATCTATTTTGCCCTGACATGTACCTTCTCTGCTCTGTAAGTTCAAAGCGTCGGAGTACCCACACGGCCACGGCCACGGCCGTGTGGCTTGGAATTCTGCACTTGGTTAGTTGGTTGTTAGTTGCTAAAAAGGAAGATAAAAAGGAAAATTAAGATAAACTGAATATATATATATAAAAATATATACTAGTATTAGTGCTCGGGTTACCTCTCGAGAAGCGCTCGTTTATAGTTTTAAGCAAGACTCTCTTCTCGTTCGCATCTTCAGGGTGGTTTGAGGAGTTGGAAGTCCTTCCTCATGTTATTATATGTATCCTCGTGAAAAAATTTAAGTCGAGATGCGTTTATGGTAAAAGTACCAAAAGTAGGATTACTTACCTCGACTGTTTCGTGTGGGAAAACACTGGTTACCCTAAAAGATATTTCTTTGTTTGTGCCAGGGTCCGGAGGAGGTATTCGAGGATTTACCTGATCTAACAGTACTTGGTCCCCTATTTTGAAGTGATTTGTTGTTCCGATTAGCTCTTTTGGGGGCTTCTTCGATTTTATCTTGTGTGGTTCAGGTTCTTCGTCGTGTATCCCTAATTTCTCCTTGAAGTGTGTCTTCCACTCGTCTAGATCATCGAACTGAATCCCTCGATCTTCATGAGTTATTTCTTTGTTGGAATGGGGTTTAGGATCGGGTTCAGTTGTATTCTTTGGTGGTGCTTCCTGAAAATAAGGGTTAATCGAATGGTTATTTGTAAAATTTACGTTCTCACCTTGATTACTCGATGTTCTAGCCGAGTCGAGAGCCTTGATGGTGACTGTTTTGTTACCTACACAAAGTATGAGTTCTCCTGCATCAACATCAATTTTAGTCCTGGCAATCGCTAAAAAGGGTCTTCCTAAGATTAGGGGGATCGAATTATTCTCATCCATGTCTAAGACAACAAAGTCTACTGGGAAAATGAATCTGTCAATTTTCACAAGAACATCTTCGATAATACCCCTAGGAATTCTAACAGTTTTATCAGCTAATTGAATGCTCATCCTAGTTTGTTTGGGTTTCCCTAGACCTAATTGTTTAAATAATTTATAAGGCATAACATTTATGCTTGCCCTTAAATTAGCTAACGCATTATCAACAGTTAGTCTACTAATTAAACATGGAATTGTAAAACTCCCTGGATCTTTTAGCTTTGTGGTAGCCTATTTTGGAGAATTGCTGAGCATTTTGCGTTAAGTTCCATATGTGACGACTCGTCTAACTTCCATTTGTTTGTCAGAAGCTCTTTTAAAAATTTCCTAGAATCTGGCATCTGCGACAGAGCTTCAAGTAATGGTAAGTTAATATGTAATTTCTTTAAGAGTTTAAGAAACTTACCGAACTGTTCTTCTGTGTCGTCTCTTCTTAATGCCACAGGGTAAGGTACGCGAGGTTGGTACTCCTTGATTACCGGTTTTGGCTTGTCTTGTGTTATGTCAACTTTACCTCTTTCTACCTCGTTTCCTTGTGTTGGACTGGGTTCGTCTACTTCTTCGCTTTCTTGAGCTGTTATGGCTTGGATTTGCTCCTTTGGATTAATTTCAGTATTACTCGGTAGACGCCCTTGCGGTCGTTCAGATAATAGCTTTACAATTTCTCTGACTGACTGGGTAATTTCCCCGATTGCCTTTGTAAGTCCTCCAACTTGGTTCTCGATCTTTTTGAATGATGTTTGTTGGGTGTCGAGTGTTACCTCAACTTTTTTGGAGACGGGCTTCCGTTGATGCTATGAATTTGTTCAACGTCTCTTCAAGACTCGGCTTCTTTTCTTGTGGATAGGGCTGATTTTGGAAATTTTGAGGAGGTTGTTGTCTTTGATTTCCTTGTCCTCCCCACGAAAAATTTGGGTGGTTCCTCCAACCTGGATTATAATTATTACTATATGGGTTATTATTAGATCTGAAATTGTTACCTATATAGTTCATCCGCTCGCTCTCTCTGTGTGCTGGGTTGGTAGGGTGGGTACTCAGTGCATACGCCACGCCTCCACTTGCGTCGCATCGCATGACTGGATGTACTGCGAAGAACACAAACTATTAATCTTCTTATTCATCAATTTACTTGATTTGATAGCATGGTTACTGCGTCGAGGTTGTAAACTCTGGCTTATTTTGTTGGCCTTGTTCTTGTAACTTGCCACTGATAGTTATTCAGCGACATCTCTTCAATGAACTCGTAGGCTGCCTCAGGAGTTCTATTATTCAGGGTTCCACCGGTGGCTGAGTCAATTAATTGCCTCGTTGAAGGATTCACACCGTTATAAAAAGTTTGGGCTTGGAGCCACAAAGGTAAACCATGGTGCGAACACCTTCTCAAGAGATCCTTATATCTCTCCCATGCATCGTATAATGTCTCTAAATCCATCTACACAAAATAAGAGATATCATTACTTAATTTGGCCGGTGGGAAATATTTTAATAAAAAATTTTCGATCATTTGTTCCCATGTAGTGATTGACCCTCGTGGTAACGAGTTTAACCACTGCTTAGCTTTATTCATTATTGAAAAGGGAAATAACCAAAGACGTATGGCATCATCAGAAACGCCATTTATTTTGAAGGTATCACAGAACTCTAAAAAATTAGCTATATGAGCGTTTGGATCTTCGATCCCGTAAACCATCAAATTGAACAAACTCATTGAATCATTTGTATAGTGTTAGGCTTTAATTCAAAATTATTAGCAGCTATAGCAGGCCTAACAATACTAGATTCGGCTCCTATTAAATGAAGTTTAGCATAATCAAACATAGTACAAGGAGCATTATTTTCTCCCACATCTTGTGGTGGAAGATTATTTTCGTCCATCCCTTCAGTAGGATTGGATCTGTCTTCTCGCTCTCCTTGGTAATTTAGGGCTCGCCTAATTTCTCTGCGATTTCTTGACAAAGTAGCTTCAATATCACCGTCAGTATTCTAAAGGTCCTCTCGGGTTCCTTCTAGTCATAAACTAGAGGTACCTGCTAGGAAAAGAAAGAAAGAAAGTTTAGCAAATTTAAAATTAAAACTAAAAATAAAAATAAATTGCGAAAAATAAAAATAATGGCTAAATTAATAAAAATAGAGTTTTCTTAATATTTTAGCTCCCCGGCAACGGCGCCAAAAACTTGATCGCTGTAAATCAGAGTTTTAAAATTTGTAAAAGAATGATCGAACCTGGAAACTAACTCTGACAACAATTAAAGGCAAGTGCACCTATCGAACAGTAGTATAGTTTAGGCAAGACCGGATTGTCGAACCCAAAGGAACTAAGAGTACTAATACTCACCGTCTTTTTATTATTTAGACTTAATATAAAGTGATGATTATTTAAACTAAAAATAATCTACTATCTAAGCTAAGACGCAAACACAAAAAAATGAATTCGGGAAATAACTTTTGGAAAAACTCAGTTGACTCAAACGATACCCTTAGGAAAAATCCACCTAGACTTCACTTGCTATTTAACCTTGAACCATATGATTTATTTACTTAGTTTGATCCATGAGACTCCCTAACGTATATTAAACCCTCTCTCGAGGTGAATAACGTCTAACCCTAGGTTAATTAGTGGAGCTCTCGTTCGCTTATAATAACCCCCTAGAATAGCAGTAAATCGATCTGTGGACTCCCATATTAGGTTTCACCCTAATCCGGCAAAATCTCGTCACCCTATCTCTAGGCGTGCAATCAACTCCGCTTAATTATGTTGGATCTCCTCTTAGGCAGGGTCTATTCCTCCTCCACCTAAGCACATTAGATTTGGATTAAGTTCACACAATTAAAAACAAACTAAGTTATTATCATATAATTCAAATAATTAAATAACAAGATTCATCATAGGTTTCATCCCCTTCAGGTATCCGAAGGTTTAGTTCATAACAATAAAGGAAAACATCTCAAGAGAAAAGATAAAACAAAACATAAGAAATCCCTAAAACCCCTGAAGGAATTGAAGAGGAGATCCTTCGTCTTGAGTAGAATTCTGGCTTCTTGAGATGGATCAACTGGCTAAGAATCCTTTCCCGAATGAAATTGCTCTTCTCCATGGCAGAGGCACGACCATGGCACACGCCCGTGTAAATCCTGGCCAGGCCGTGTTCGACACTATTGAATGAGGCACGGCTGTGTAAGTCGTGGTAAGGCCGTGTTCTAGTAGGAATGGTGGCACGGCCGTGTGGCTTGAAGTCTAGGCCGTGGTGATTTCGTGGCTTGGCCCAATTTGGTCCGTTTTAAGCCTGTTTCTCGTTCTTTTCGTCATCGGGTGCTTTCTTGAGTATAAGACATGAAAAGAAAGGATTAAGAGCACCTTTTTACATAAATTGGGGCTTAAATCATCTAAAAGCATACTAAATGTGAGCTTAGAATATGTTACTTTTACGGTTTATCAGGGCAGTACCTGGTTTACTATATATGGCCTTGTCCATGTTGAGCGTAGCTTGCCTGGGAATAGATTTAATTTGGAGTTAAAGCGTAACACTTGTCATCCTAGTAGGAAAACTCATTTCTTGATCATGGTGTCATGTCTCCGCTTGTCCCTTTATTTGTTTAGATTTGTATTTTTGTATGCCAAAAAATTGAACTCCTCTAACTCATTTAACTGAAATAAACGTGCTTCCTAGGCTAAGTTAAGGTCTAAGTTTAGTTCTTTGATGGCCAAGTATGCCTTTTTTTCTAACTCTATAGGTAAATGATAGTTCTTCCCATATAGTAACTTATACGGTGACATAACCAATGGAGTTTTGTAAGCTATCCGATATACCTATAGTGCATCATCCAGTCACATACTCCAATCTTTCCTATTTAGGTTCACCATTTTTTCCAATATCGATTTCACCCATCAATTGAAAATCTCTGCGTATCCATTAGCTTGTGGGTGATCTGTAGTGGTGATGTGATGTTTGACATTGTACTTGGCTAATGCAACTTCTAACTGTATAGTACAAAAGTGGGATCCTTCTTTAGTGAGGAGAGCCCTGGGAATCACCTACTCCTCGCAGAAGGAGGAGTCGGCTCTTTACGTTTATTTTAGACATTGTACTTGGTGTGAAGAAAGGCTTGGGGTTGGATTTGGGTGTTCAAGGATGGTGTGAGTGTCACAGGGCTAGAATTTAAGTTTGGCAAACCTTGCGACCTTAGGCGATTTCTTTGCTTCAAATATGCCCAAGTTTGCTCAACACTCAAAAAGAGAGATTTCTCTTGGAAATTCTCTAAGGCATCGAAAAATATAGTAGAAACGAAATTGAAATGAAAGAGCAATGAGAGAATTGAAATAGCCACAAAAAAGCAATGCACACCAAGTTTTTGAGTAAATGCTCTCAATTATATTCTTTAACTATCAATAGGATGAATGAAGTGATTACAAATGAAGAAGGAGACCTCTATCCAACAATACAAATTGAATTACATCAATGATTGTGATTATTTCCCATATACACTAAGAGTGTCCTAAGGGATTTAAACTCTATACATCTTTATCCTTTAGGATTTATAATAATGTAACGACCCGAATTCCAGTGGTGTCGGAAACGACAGATTCGGAACCCTGTCTCCAATGGTCGAGTCTGTAAATATTATTTAATAATTTTTATGATTTTATTATAATGTATATTTGATTTTGATTTGACATATTTTATTAACTGGTTAGTTAATCAAGGTAAAAGTGGTTTGTACCGAAAGTTAGTTGTTTTAGAAAATCAGGTATGGGGACCTCCTTTTCATAAATCGAGAACGTAAATATTTAATAAAAATATTTACAGAGTGGTTGTATAAGAGAATTGAATTTTGGTCAGTTAATTTTATTGAATTAGTGCTTAATTATGATATAAGGACTAAATTGTTAGTGAACCGTTAAGTAGAAATTAATTAATGGACCTATAAGGCAATTAAACCATGGTTCTAATTATAGTGGACGATAACATGGTTTTTAATGGCTAAAAATGTTATGAAATAATAAATAAAAATAAATAAAGAAATATGTTATTAAAATTTAAATGAATAAAGTAAAAGAAAACTTAGTAGTGGACAAAAAAAAAGCATACATTTTCATATTTCCTTCATGCAAACCGAAACCAAGGGAAGGGAGGAGAAGAACACTCGACCTTAGGGCTTAAATATTTCAAGCTTCAATTGGTTAGTTTAATTTAGTCATTTTCTTGTAATTTTTATGTTTCTGGAAACCCGGGAACTCAAGCTAGCTGACCCATGTTGTATTTTTGGTTACTGTTAAAGTTTGTGGATGTTATCATTTTTGAGTAATTGAAGTTTTAGGGACTAATTTGATGGATTTAAAGTTTAGTGTTGAAAAATGACTAAATTGTAGAGTCAATTGATGATTTTATGTAACAGGGATTAACTTGCACAAGTTAAGAAAATTGGGGTAGAAAATGAATTGTAATAAGTTAAATTAGGCCTAGAGTGAAATCAGTATAAAAATTGGTGGCTTAATTGGAAAGTTATGTTAGTCCCAATTTTAGGGACTGAATTGAATAAAATAAAAAAGTCACATAAATTAGAAATTGAATGTGAAAATGATTGTGTATTGACGATTTAGCGTAATTATGTTATTCTGTAGCTAACATCGACCCGAATCTCTCAAAACGAAAAGGAAAAGATAAAGTCATCGACAAATATCTTGGAGTTACGATTTGTATTTCTATAACCTGAACCTTTTCAATTGATGAAATTTTGAACTGCGTTGCATGGTAATAATAAAAGGTATGCTGGAAATGATTGAACAAGCTAAATTGAACCAATTTGAATTAGTTGGTTGTGATAAGGAATAAATTGAATAGATTTGAAAATATGATATATCGTTATGGTTGTACAATTGAATTCATTTTGTGTTGAATTATGTTGTCACATATGTGATTTGATGATTGGTTGATGAAATTATGTTGTGGAACTGAGAAATCGAGTATAATTGAAATTGAAATAAGGGTGGATAGTGGATATTAGTTTATAAGCTAGAAATTATGGATTTGACATTGTACGATTTAATCAATTCGATTAAGATAGGAAATATGTATATACTGTAACTATGACAGCTCGATTTAATATAAGTAAATAGATTTAATATTTAGGTGATGTATTAGGACTTATAGATTGACATGTTAAAAAGTATTATAATCTTTATATTATGTTTTAATGTTCGATTATAAAAATACCACTAAGTTATATTCAGTGTACGATTTTGTTTTTCTGTGCACAGGTTAGGTACTTATCAGTGCGATCATTTCCTCAGCATCCAGTGGCAATCCTGAACTCAAGTGTTGGTGAATTGTTCATTTTGGTCTTGGCATGTACCTAGGATGTTTAATGCTTATAATGGTAATTTTGTATCTTGTTAGCCTTTTTAAGACTATATAAATATGTATAAGTGTGATGGCAATGGTCATGTGGTTGATGACTTGATAGGTTGCTTTGGTTATATGCTTAATGTCTTCACGGATGAGAAAATATCATGCTAGATATTTGTGGTTTGGTTGATGCTTGGATTTGGTGTAGTGGATGATATGTTTAGAAAATGTTTTGGTAAGTTAGTACTTTAAAATGAGATGGTTGAATGTATACATGTGTGGCTTGATCATTTGAGGTACCATTGAAGGTCTATTAACAAGATTCAATATGGTCATTTGGCTACTTTTGAATTGTTGATTCAGGTGCCAATTGTGGCATATTGGTTAGACAATTAGGATGATTGTTTTAAATAATGATTTTGACTTGAATTGGATGCTTTTGAATAGGTTGAAATGTGGCTTAGATGGTAGCTTGTAGCACAAGTGTTTCATGGTTGAATAGCTTGTTTTGAAAGGCATTTTTCCAGGCCCACACGGCTTGGGACATGACCGTGTGCATACACGGGCTCATGGTACGATCGTGTAGTATGTAAAAATTTAGGTGATTTTGTTGCACATGATAACAGTTAGTTACACGGTCTAAGATGGTAGCTTGTAGCATAAGTGTTTCATGGTTGAATAGCTTATTTTGAAAGGCATTTTTCCAGGCCCACACGGCCTGGGACATGACCGTGTGCATACACGGGCTCATGGCACAATCGTGTAGTATGTAAAAATTTAGGTGATTTTGATGCACATGATAACAGTTAGTTACACGGTCTAGGGACATGGTTGTGAACTAACAATAATCCAAAAGATACAAGTGAACTTTCAATTTTGAAGGTCAATGAATGAGGATTCAAATGAACATCTTAAGAGATTTCTAACCATTTGTGACACCTTTAAATATAATGGGGTATCCGATGATGCTATCCGTATTTGGTTGTTCCCTTTCTCTCTTACTGATAAAACATTTATGTGGTTAGATTCAGAGCCAGTAGATTCCATCAACACTTGGGATGAGCTAGCGAGAAAATTCTTAGCAAAATACTTCTGCCCGAGAAAGATAATAAAGTTTCGTATGGATATTATGACCTTTCGGTGATTGGAAGGGGAATCGCTATACGAGGCTTGGGAGCTATTTAAACTCATGTTACATAACTTTCCATTTCATGCTTTGTAAGATTGGTTGCAACTTCAAGATTTCTAGAATGGGCTTGATGGAAATTTGTGCTCTAGTCTTGACGGAGCATCCGCGGGGGTGTTCATGTCAAAGACATATGCCGAGGCTTGTCAACTCATCGAGGACATGGCGATGAATTCTTATATGTGGATTATTGAGCATTTCACACATAAAGAAAAACAATCAATCGTGAATGCGATCGATAGCAAGGACAAGTATCAACAAGTCCTTAAAAGGCTCCATTGGTTGGAGACGCGTTCAGCCAAGGCACAAGTGCAAAATCAAACCCTTCTAACCCATTCTAATGTAGGACATGATGGTGAAGGCGCTATATGGGGAAATGCTAATGAGAGAAACCAAATGAAGGCTAATTATGTAGGCAATAGAGGATACAATCCATACTCCAACACCTATAACTCGGGGTGGCGTGGTCATCCTAGCCTTAGGTGGGGAGGGAACCAAGGAGGTCTCTCCAATCAAGCAGTCCAAAACCTTAATCCCCCTAGACCCAATGCACCTTATCAACCTCCATTACAATTTAGTGCACCCCAAGATCCGAAAAGAAAGCCAGCCTTCAATAGTGACCCTCCGTTGTCGATTAGGGTAATGAAGGTTGAGGAAGGCTTGCATGTGGTGCAAGCCAATGTTCGTCAAATTTGCGGTCAATTAGACCAAGTTTTGCAATTGTTGCAAAACAGCTTAACCTCAAGTATACATAGTAATACTGAGCCTAATCCCAAGAGGGAAGGAAAACAATATGCCAAATCAATTACTCTTCATTCTGGGGTAGTGATTAAGGAGCTCGTTAGACCGGTTAGTGGTGGAAAAAAAGGAGAGAAGCAAGGTAGTACTCGCGTTACTAGTGTTGGAGGAAGGTTACAAAAGGATGTGTTAGAGGAAAGAGATCCCGAGCCAACCAAAATTCAAGATAAGCTGAGTCAAGCCCCTAGTCAAGGGTCAATTCCCATTCCATTCCATTTAGAAGAGCAAAAAAAGAAAGAAAGTGAGGAGTTTCTAGGTTTCCTCAAAATGTTTAATGCTTTGAATGTCAACCTCCCATTACCTTAGATCCTAGAAAAACTATCAAAGTGTGTTAAATTCCTTAGGAAAGTGATGTCTAGTAGAAAGAAGATTGGGAGAGAAGAGCGATTCGCTCTTAGTGCCAAATGTAGTGTTGTTGTGTCAAGGAGAGTCCCACCAAAATTAAAAGACCCTGGTAGCTTTACCATTCCAATAGAGATTAGAGCTGTAAATTTTGCCAAGGAACTTTGTTATTTTGGAACGAGTATAAACTTAATGCCCCTGTGAGTATACCATAGGTTAGGTCTAGGTGAACTTAGGGAAACTTCGGTGACCCTTCAACTAGCTGATAGGTCCCTAGTTCATCCAAATAGAGTTTTGGAGGGCGTTTTAGTGAGGGTTTGACAATTCGTCCCACTTTTTAAATTCATCATTCTTGACTTTGAGGAGGATTTAGAGATACTTATTTTGTTAGGGAGACCGTTCCTAGCTATCTCTAAAGCTAGCATTGATGTGGGCAAAGGAGAGATGACTATGGAAGTAGGTGGGCAGGTAGGGACCTTTAGGTGTGCGGAACCCAAGCTAAGGTAAAGGAAATGTCCCATAATAGTGGGCTAGAATGTCAAGTCATTTAGGTGGTTTCTGATTATGCTGCTAACAATGTGAAATATTTGAAGTGGTGTGTGTTTACAAGTTCGAAACCAAGGATGCGAGACATCTGAGTGAGGAAATGGGGCATCATGGTGGGGCAATCAGTGAATCAACTCGTAGGGCTGAAGAGAACAAGGCATGTGCTGGTTCCCAGAACCTTGTGCAATAACCACTGTAGGGGTGTAATGTACCGCCCAAAGAAGAATTTTTAACTTGCCACATGTCGAAAATAAACCAAAATTTATAAACAATTGAATTATTGGCAAATGAACCTTGTCTTTATCTTGTCCCAATACTGCTCCAATTGCATGATCACTTGCATTGCACATACTCACAAAACCCTTCGTCTAATTAGGGATGACTATAATGGATGTTAAAACTAATTTCTTCTTAAGAAAATTGAAACTTTCGATGCATTTTTTGTTGAACTCGAACGGAAGATCTTTTTGCAGTAATTGGCTCAATGGTTTCAAGACTTGTGCAAAATCTTTTATGAATCATCAGTAAAAGTCGCCATGTCCTAAGAATTTTTCACTTCTCACGTAATAGCTCGTTTTCAGTGAAATCGGAACAGTGGTTTTGGGACCACAAATTAGATGTGAAAATATTTAATTTATTATTACTTTAATGTGTATAGCATGTTAGTAGTATCGTATAAAAATTTCGTTAATTTTTTTTTTCGTTTGCATACTTAATTCGATAAACTAAATTGCAGAAGGTGCAAAATTAGAGTTCTATAGGCTAAAAGCACTAAATAGATATGGAACTTAAATATTTGGGCACTTGGATGGTAAATAGACCATTTTTAATTTGAGTGGACAAAGATGGACATTAAATAGATGAATTTTAAGGTTTATAATAAAGGTTTTATATGTAATTTAATAAATAAAATCAAATTAAGTAAAACAAAGCCAATTTTCTTCTTCATTAATCTTCTTGCCGAAATTGAGGGGAGGGAATACACCATTTTAGGGTTCTTAAGCATTCGGTCAAGTCTCCTTGTGCATATCAAGATAGACCTCGTACGGCTTTACATCGAGGCAAAGAGAAAGCTTTAGATTAACCGACTCCATTTCTATGTTTTATCGTCAAGGTAAGTTCGTATGTTTAAATAGCGTTTTAAATTATGCTATAAATACTATTATTTTATAATATCAAATTGTGTCTCGATGAAAAAAGCCAACGGTGTATCGATGATCATCAACCAATGGAAAGGGATGGCTTCGACTATCGAATTATGAAAAGGGATAGCTTCGGCTATTAAATTATGAAAAGGGATGGCTTCGGCTATCAAATTATGTGTGATGACCCGAAAGTCGATGGTAACGAAAAATCCTATTTTGAGACTTCGTTTCTGTAATCAGATGTCATAAATATTTTTATTAAATATTTACAAAGTTACGGTGTAGGTGAATTAAATTTCGGTTAGATAATTTGTAACACCCCAAACCAGGTCTATGCGTTAAGACGAGATTTGGTTTGTCACACCGAACGAACATCCAAAATTCTCTAATGATTTAAGTAAAACAGTAATGCAAAACCTTTAGAAATAAGGTTTAATAAAAACTAAGTACAATGATTATGAATTAAGAAAAAGACTTGTTTGAAATCTTATATATATAAGTCAAAACCTTAACGTAGTTTTAGAAGAATTTGAAAGAAATTGAAAAAATAATTTAGGTGTCCAAAATTGTTATAAAACACAATATTTTTAAGAAAACTTTATAGATTTAACATAAGCCCATATTAAGAGTCTTAAAATAAAATTAAATCCATCCACACATAAAAATCCATAAAAACATAATTAGAGGCCTTATTACATCATACCCAAAATAGTAATTAAAATAAGTAACTTAAATAAAGTTCATAGTTTATAAAACCTAAGCTCGTAGTATGGCCTCCACCAAGTCATCCCCGGCCCAAGTCCACATCAATTTCCATTACCTGAGATGGATAATAAAACGGGGTGAGTTACAAAGAACTCAGTGTGTAACTCACTTACCACCATTATTGGGCCAGACCATCAAGGCATTAATTTGGCCTTGAGCCCAATTACAAATTTTAACAATATAAAATGAAATAAAATATATAAAATGCATGTAAAATGAATTTCCCAACCAAGCCTAATTTCCATTCGCTACACACCCCCGTACCAACAGCACACCTGTGGGGATCAAGTCAACCCACCCCGCCAAACACACCAATCGTAGGCATTTAGCCTTTTAAATAATATTGTAGTGCACTACCGAACTAGATTGTGACATAGTCACCGAACTAGAGGCATTAAGCCAAATTTGTGGCAGAGCCACCGAACTAGATTCATGGCCACAGGCCTTACTTCTCTTCATCATGTATCCCATCCCATGCAATTATGTATGAATAACAAACTTTAATCATAAATAATTTATCAAGTAAACCATAATACAAATGAGTTTTTAATTAAACTTTTCATTTGGGTCCATTAAACAAAATAGTATTTAGCCCATTTAGCAATCTAGCGAACTTTGGCCCATATTTCGAACTAGAGGGTTTTTGGCCCATTATATCGATCTAGCAATTTTTAGGCCCAATTTGTCGAACTAGCAGTTTTTCGGCCAAATTTATCGATCTAGTAGTTTTTCGACCCAATTTAACAATCTAGCGATCTTTCGCCCAATTTAACAATCTAGCAATCTTTCGGCCCAATTTAACGATCTAGCGATCTTTCGCCCAATTTAACGATCTAGCAGTATTTTGGCTCAATTTATCGATCTAGCAATATTTCAGCTCAATTTATCGATCTAGCAATATTTTTCCGACTTTAACCATTTTCATGCATTAACACAAAAGTGTTAATTATCACATAATTTTCGATTTTGCCATTTTTACGATTTATCAAAATACTTACTGTTTAGTATCTAACCCGAAAGATAAGTGTGAAGTTACACACCTGGTTATAGTGAGAACTAGACTTTCCCGCTCGTCAACACCTATACGTATCACGATAAATTAGAGTCACTATATTTTAATAACGAAATCAATCTTAGGAATTAACGATCTAACTTTTACCCTCGGATTTTCGAACTACTTCTACTTCCGGTTTCTCCCCGATTGATGGTTCGTTAACCGAATCAAATCCACGAACAAATAATGGTTCGGGAGTACGAACTACTTCAAACAATTGATTCTCCTCGGATGAACGCCCACAACCCTGGAAATCCTTGGATTCTTTGAAACAAATCCTTTGCTTATACTTAGGGGAATAACGGAACCACCCTCTTTCGAACACTATTCACCGCCCTTTTCTTCCCTATTTTGATTGTCTTCAAAGACAAAAGATCGTTAATCCAATCTAATATTACATCAAAATATGACTAAGGGTTTAAGGGTGAAATTTGCTTACCACAAAGATCCTTGTTCCAAAAAATGAGAGTCAACCAAAACGTTCCCTTAACACCTTAAATCGATTCCAACGTTCTATGTTACTTACGAACACTTGATTTCTGATCTTCCGTTATCGCACTAAAGTATAACAAATAAAAACGTTAATAGAATGAACGTTTATTTCGATCTAAGAAAGCCTTTATACCACTATCAAGATTCGGCCATGACAACTATTAACTAACATGAACTAAAAAGAATTCTTACCTATTGTCCACGGTTGAAAAAAGACGATTAAGAAAGATGTTTATGAATAGAAAATGATTCGGCTATGATTAACCAAAGAAAAGAGAAAATGGTTTGGCTATGGCTCACTAACATTCGGCCATGAGAAAGTTAATGGAGAAGGTATGAGTGAAAAGAAATAAAATATAAGAGAAGAGATGATGATGATGTTTCGGTTTTCAAAGAGGAGAAAAGAGAAAGAAAAAAAAGATGAGTTTTGGGAGCAATGTATATTCGGCAATGGGGAGAAGAAAAGTAAAGAATGGCTTTTTGGTGTTGGTAGAATCGGCACTATGAGAAAGGCACAAAATTGAACACTAAAGTGAAAAGCAAAAATGACCAAATGGTCAAAATAATCAAGGCTTACCAAAAGATCAATTTCGGCCAAAGGGAAAAGTTGAGAAGAGGAATGCAAAATTTTGCACAAAAACTAAAATGACCAAAAGCAAACTCCTAAACCTTACCAAGCTACTAGCAAAATTCGGCCAACCTTCCCCCTAGCCATAATGCCGTCCAAATTCATTGGTCAAATGACCATGAATTTGTTTCCAAAACACTTTCCTTGATACTTTCCCTATGTCTCCATATCTTTCCATATTTTCTTGATTCCCTACCATAAATTCACTCTTACCTTATTCCTTTGATATACTAACCAAAAATAACAAGGTCAACACTTACCATAAATAAGCTTGGCCGACACTTACCATAGAAGAGCAAAATAAAAGTTGTCCAAATGCTATACAAGGGATTCGAACCACTCCCCTCATGCAATATCTCATGCGCCAACACCACCTTGCCATTTACTCATCTTATGCTACTTTTTAACACTTAATTTAACTTAAGTGTCAATGCCACTTGCTCCACTTCAATAAATTCTCAAACTAAAAATTATTCCATACCCGAATAATTCTATACTCTTCTTCAGGACTATAATAGGCACGAAAAGAAATAAGAAAATTTTCCTTCATAATCTAAACACCAAAACATGCAATAAATCGATACTTGAATTTTAGGGTGTTACAACTCTACCCTCCTTAAAGAAAATTTCGTCCTCGAAATTTACTCGTTGAAAGAGAGATGAGGGTATTGCTGATGAATTGTATCCTCGAGGCTCCCACGTAGCTTCCTCCACTCCGTGATTACGCCATAAAACCTTGACCAACGGCACGGTTTTCTTTCTTAGCACCTTAACATCTCGGTCTAAGATTTCCACCGGTTCCTCCTCAAAAGACAAGTCCGAATTCAACTCCACTTCTTCTACCGGTACTATGTGCGAAGGATCCGATCTATAGCGCCTCAAAGATGGAAACATGAAAAACATTATGAATCGACTCAACTCCGAGGTAATTCGATCCGATAGGCCACTGGACCAACACGCTTCACCACACGATATGGTCCAATGTATCTAGGACTCAACTTGCCCTTCTTCCCAAACTCGAAAATATTCTTCCAAGGTGAGACCTTCAAGAAAACTTGATCCCCACAAAGATACTCGATACTTCTACGCTCGAGATCAGCATACGACTTTTGTCTATCCGAAGCTTCCTTTAACCGTGTTCGAATAGCTTTTACTTTTTCTTCCTTTTCGTAGAGATCACCAGACCTAACATCTGCCGTTCACCCAATTCACCCAACAACTAGGAGAACGACACCTACGACCATATAATGCCTCGTAGGATGCCATCTGAATGCTAGACTGATAGCTATTGTTGTAAGCAAATTCTGCCAACGGTAGAAAATCCTCCCAACTACCTTTGAAGTCGATTACACATCCCCTTAACATGTCTTCCGAAATCTGAATTACTCTTTTCGATTGACCATCCGATCAAATGAAAAGCCGATCAAGTTTAGCTTTGTTCCCAAAGCTTCATGCAAAGCTTTCCAAAACCGTGACGTAAACCTAGGATCCCTATCTGATATAATAGACACAGGTACCCCATGCAACCTCACGATTTCGGATACGCATGACCTTAGCCAACTTCGTAACGAGTAATCCGTGCATTTAACCGGTAGAAAATGAGCGCCTTCACAAGCGATCAACAATTACCTAAACGGAATTTTTCTTAGTAGGTGTTAAAGGTAACCCACTAACAAAATCCATTGTTATCCGCTCCCATTTCCAAAGAGGAATCTTTACCGGTTGTAATAATCTCGACGGCAATTGATGCTCCGCCTTCACTTGGCGACAAGTTAAACATTTTCCCACAAATTCGTAAATCTCACGCTTCAACCACAGCCACAAATATTGTTCACGAAGATCCCGATACATCTTATTTCCTCCGGTGCATAGCATAAGGGCTACTATGCGCCTCCCGTAGAATCATTTGTCTCGATCCGAGTCCTTAGGCATACAAACTCTCCCACGAAAACATAACACACCTTCCGCGTTTATGCTAAAATCCTCTATTCCAACATTTTCAACTTGTTGAATTAAAAGTCCCAACTTCTTATCTCGATATCTGTTTTCCTTGATTTGCTCTAACCACGAGAGGCTTCACCTGAAGTTCCGCTATCGGACTACCATCCTCGCATACAAACTCAAATGGGCAAACATTGTTCTCAAATCGAGATACCACCTTACGACTTAACGCTGTCTGCTACCACATTAGCTTTTCCAAGATGATACTCGATTGAGAAATCATAGTCCTTTAACAGCTCCACCCATCTTCGTTGTCTCAAGTTTAATTCCTTCTGAGTAAGAAGATACTTAAGACTCTTGTGATCCGTATAGATGATAGACTTTTCACCGTAGAGGTAATGCCTCCAAATCTTTAGAGCAAACACTACTGCAGCTAACTCCAAGTCATGAGTAGGGTAGTTTACTTACGTCTGCGGTCTCAGCTGACGAGAAGCATAAGCCACCACTTTCCCACTTTGCATCAATACACATCCTAAACCCGTGTGTGACGCATCGCAGTAAACTATAAACTCCTTTCCACCTCAAAGTTGAATCAAGATCGGGCGCCTGCTAAAATCTTCTTCAATTTCTCGAAACTTTCTTGTCGCTTAACGGTCCATATATATGGTACTCCCTTCCGCAATAGCTTAGTTAGGGGGTGCAGCAATCAACGAAAACCCCTCAACAAAGCGTCTATAGTAACCAGCCAAACCTAAGAAACTCCGAATCTCAGCTACTGACTTTGGTGGTTTCCAATCCAATACAGCCTCAATCTTCCGAGGATCCACCCTTATTCCTTCGGTTGATACCACATGACCCAAGAAAGTCACTTCCCTTAACCAGAATTCACATTTACTGAATTTGGCATACAGTTGATTATTTCGAAGTAACTGCAATACAATTCGCAAATGCGAGTCATGCTCCTCTTCATTCCTTGAATATACCAGAATGTCATCTACAAATACCACCACAAAATGGTCTAAATATGGTTGAAAAACCCGGTTCATCATATCCATAAATGCAGCTGGTGCATTGGTCAACCCAAACGGCATCACCAAAAATTCATAATGTCCATAACGAGTTCGGAAAGCCGTCTTGTGAATATCCGCTTCTTTCACCTTAAGCTGGTGATAACCTGATCTCAAATCAATTTTGGAGAAAACAGAAGCTCCCTTCATTTGATCAAACAGGTCAACAATTCTTGGCAGAGGATACCTATTCTTGATCGTCAATTTATTTAATTGCCTGTAGTCAATACACATACGCATTGACCCATCTTTCTTCTTAACAAACAAAACCGGTGCTCCCCACGGAGACACACTCGGTCGAATAAAACCCCGATCCAACAATTCTTGAATTTGAGCTTTAAGCTCCGCCAACTCCTTCGGTGCGATTCTATAAGGAGCAATGGACACCGGAGCTGCCTCCGGGCAAGAGCTCAATACCAAATTCCACTTCCCGATCTGGAGGTATGCTAGGAAGTTCTTCAGGAAATACATCTGGAAATTCCTTCACTGTTCTCACATCTTCCACTGACAACCCTTTGGTATCTAAAGCACTAATAAAAGCTATAAATGCTCCATACCCCTTCCGCATCAACTTTTTTGCCTTTAACGCAGATACCACATTTGCCAAGTAATTCCTTCGTTCGTCTATCATAACTATTTCTTTATCCTCCACCGTCCTTATTGACATCCGCTTTTCAAAGACAATCCAATTTCGCCTGGTGCTTAACCAACCAATCCATGCCCAAAATGATATCGAACTCGCGAAAGGCAATTCCATCAAATTCGCCAAAAATATTTCTCCTTGAATTTCTAAGGGCACATCTCTAAACAGCTTTATTTACTAATCACCGATCATTCCTAAAGGACTAATTACCTTCATCTCACTATCGTAAATTTCAGAGTCTAAATTCAAGTTTCCGGATATAGTGCTAGCAACATACGAATAGGTAGAACCAATATCTATCAAAGCAATAATGTGTACATCAAAGATGATGAACGTATCCGATTATCACATCAGTGCATTGCCATCCTCACGGCGCCTAACTGCATATACCAATCTGGGCCGTCTTGCATCCGTGTTGCCTCTAGGACCATTGCCTCGACCCATCGCACCTTGACCACGCCCAGGCCCATTACCACCACGACTGGTCCACGACCTCTCGGTGGTTGCTTGAATTCCTCTTCCGGTGGTGCATCGGTGATACGAGCTTCTCGAGTTGTATCCATTCGACGAGGGCAATTCCTATATTGATGATCCATCGACCGCATTTATAGCAAGCACCCGCTTTCTTCCAAAGACTCTCGAATGCCTTTTCCCACAATCGGCACACATCTCGACTGATTCACACGATTCTGAGCGTTCTACCTTGAGCCGGTTCATCATTCCGAGGCCTCTTCAGAAACCTTCTTGAAGAACCCGAATACTTCATATCTCTCTTGCCTCTAGCTCGCTCCCGATTCTCGTCATTCCGAGTTCTTAGCCTCTTCGGCTATCTTGGCCTTTTCCACAAGCGTGGGAAAAGTTCTAACTTGTTGTGGGGCTATTAAAACTTGCAATTCATCGTTCAAGCCATCCTCAAAGCGCACAATAACGCTCATGATCCGCTGCCACTATAGTTCGAGCATAGCGACTCAAGCACAAAAACTCACCTTCATATGTCGCCACCGTCTTATTCCCTTGGACCGATTCGTAGAATTCCTTCCTTCGGCATCAACATAACTCGTTCCTACATATTTCCCTTGAAGGAAACTTTAAAGAATTCCCAATTAACTAATGCAGCTTTCAAGCCTTCTCGGACAATAAGCCACCATTGGTATGCTTCGTCCCTTAACAAGGACACCGCTCCCCTTAGTTTTTGTTCCACCGCACACTCAAGATCGCCCATAATTCGCTCCCACCGCCTCAAGCCAATATTCAGCGACATTTGGAGCTACACCGAGACACCTCTGAAAAACCTCAAAGCACCACTTGATTTCAATCGTTCTAATATCGACCCACGAGCCGTTGGCCCAGTTCTAGCTCCAATGACCTTTCAAGGACTCGCGGCATTGCTCGCGTCACCGCATTATCTTCTTTCATATGATCATGTGATCCCGCCTCACTTTCAAGTGACGCAGTGCATCCATTTCCGGATATGATCCGGCGCTCAGCTTGCGCCTCTAACACCTCGTCCTCTACCACGCCACGCCTCACCGCATCCACGACCACGTCCTCTAGTGCTCATAGTGACTGATTTAATCTGATTTAGAGTTTTATGAATCAGAATACTATTTCAGTGTTTATTAACGATGTTTTATGATATAAAAGAGATAGAGTTGTTTCCGCAATCATATCCTTATTATCTCAATCTCTACAGTTTCAACACCTAAAACTAGAAGTTCTAGAGTGTTCCTTATGATCATATCACAATGATAATAAATAATCAATATACAGATACTTACTAGACTTGGCGCGGGATGCTCATGGTGCCATACTACCTTTAAATCAAAAAGTCTAGAAATTTGAATTATTTTTCAACCAAATATCATTGTTGAACCCAAACCACAAATAGAGTTTTAAACTGCTCTGATACCATTAAATGTAACACCCCAAACCAGTCTATGCGTTAAGACGAGATTTGGTTTGTCACACCAAACGAACATCCAAAATTCTCTAATGATTTAAGTAAAATAATAATGCAAAACCTTTAGAAATAAGGTTTAATAAAAACTAAGTACAATGATTATGAATTAAGAAAAAGACTTGTTTGAAATCTTATATATATAAGTCAAAACCTTAACGTAGTTTTAGAAGAATTTGAAAGAAATTGAAAAAAATAATTTAGGTGTCCAAAATTGTTATAAAACACAATATTTTTAAGAAAACTTTATAGATCTAACATAAGCCCATATTAAGAGTCTTAAAATAAAATTAAATCCATCCACACATAAAAATCCATAAAAACATAATTAGAGGCCTTATTACATCATACCCAAAATAGTAATTAAAATAAGTAACTTAAATAAAGTTCATAGTTTATAAAACCCAAGCTCGTAGTATGGCCTCCACCAAGTCATCCCCGGCCCAAGTCCACATCAATTTCAAGTTACTGAGATGGATAATAAAAAACGGGGTGAGTTACAAAGAACTCAATGTGTAACTCACTTACCACCATTATTGGGCCGCACCATCAAGGCATTAATTTGGCCTTGAGCCCAATTACAAATTTTAACAATATAAAATGAAATAAAATATATAAAATGCATGTAAAATGAATTTCCCAACCAAGCCTAATTTCCATCCGCTACACACCCCATACCAACCAAAGACACCTGTGGGGATCAAGTCAACCCACCACGCCAAACACACTAATCGTTCGCATTTAGCCTTTTAAATAATATTGTAGTGCACTCACCGAACTAGATTGTGACATAGTCACCCAGAACTAGAGGCATTAAGCCAAATTTGTGGCAGAGCCACCGAACTAGATTCATGGCCACAGGCCTTACTTCTCTTCATCATGTATCCCATCCCATGCAATTATGTATGAATAACAAACTTTAATCATAAATAATTTATCAAGTAATCCATAATACAAATGAGTTTTTAATTAAACTTTTCATTTGGGTCCATTAAACAAAATAGTATTTAGCCCATTTAGCAATCTAGCGAACTTTGGCCCATATTTCGAACTAGAGGGTTTTTGGCCCATTATATCGATCTAGCAGTTTGTAGGCCCAATTTGTCGAACAAGCAGTTTTTCGGCCAAATTTATCGATCTAGTAGTTTTTTGACCCAATTTAACAATCTAGCGCCTCTTTCGCCCAATTTAACAATCTAGCAATCTTTCGCCCAATTTAACGATCTAGCGCTCTTTCGGTCCAATTTAACGATCTAGCAGTATTTCGGCTCAATTTATCGATCTATCAATATTTCAGCTCAATTTATCGATCTAGCAATATTTTTCCGACTTTAACCGTTTTCATGCATTTACACAAAAGTGTTAATTATCACATAATTTTCGATTTTGCCATTTTTACGATTTATCAAAATACTTACTGTTTAGTATCTAACCCGAAAGATAAGTGTGAAGTTACACACCTGGTTATAGTGAGAACTAGACTTTCCCGCTCGTCAACACCTATACGTATCACGATAAATTAGAATCACTATATTTTAATAACGAAATCAATCTTAGGAATTAACGATCTAACTTTTACCCTCGGATTTTCGAACTACTTCTACTTGCGGTTTCTCCCCGATTGATGGTTCGTTAACCGAATTAAATCCACGAACAAATAATGGTTCGGGAGTACGAACTACTTCAAACAATTGATTCTCCTTGGATGAATGTCCACAACCCGGTGGGAAATCCCGGATTGCTGAAACAGTCCTTTGCTTATACTTAGGGGGAATAACGGAACCACCCCTCTTTTGAACACTATTAACCGCCCTTTTCTTCCCTATTTTGATTGTCTTCAAAGACAAAAGATCGTTAATCCAATCTAATATTACATCAAAATATGACTAAGGGTTTAAGGGTGAAATTTGCTTACCACAAAGATCCTTGTTCCAAAAAAATGAGAGTCAACCAAAACGTTCCCTTAACACCTTAAATCGATTCCAACATTCTATGTTACTTACGAACACTTGATTTCTGATCTTCCGTTATCGCACTAAAGTATAACAAATAAAAACGTTAATAGAATGAATGTTTATTTCGATCTAAGAAAGCCTTTATACCACTATCAAGATTCGGCCATGACAACTATTAACTAACATGAACTAAAAAGAATTCTTACCTATTGTCCACGATTGAAAAGAGACGATTGAGAAAGATGTTTATGAATAGAAAAAGATTCGGCTATGATTAACCAAAGAAAAGAGAAAATGGTTCAGCTATGGCTCACTAACATTCGGCCATGAGAAAGTTAATGGAGAAGGTATGAGTGAAAAGAAATAAAATATAAGAGAAGAGATGATGATGATGTTTTCGTTTTCAAAGAGGAGAAAAGAGAAAGAAAAAAAAGATGAGTTTTGGGAGCAATGTATATTCGGCAATGGGGAGAAGAAAAGTAAAGAATGGCTTTTTGGTGTTGGTAGAATCGGCACTATGAGAAAGGCACAAAATTGAACACTAAAGTGAAAAGCAAAAATGACCAAATGGTCAAAATAATCAAGGCTTACCAAAAGATCAATTTCGGCCAGAGGGAAAAGTTGAGAAGAGGAATGCAAAATTTTGCACAAAAACTAAAATGACCAAAAGCAAACTCCTAAACCTTACCAAGCTACTAGTAAAATTCGGCCAACCTTCCCCCTAGCCATAATGCCGTCCAAATTCATTGGTCAAATGACCATGAATTTGTTTCCAAAACACTTTCCTTGATACTTGCCCTATGTCTCCATATCTTTCCACATTTTCTTGATTCCCTACCATAAATTCACTCTTACCTTATTCCTTTGATATACTAACCAAAAATAACAAGGTCAACACTTACCATAAATAAGCTTGGCTGACACTTACCATAGAAGAGCAAAATAAAAGTTATCCAAATGCTATACAAGGGATTCGAACCACTCCCCTCATGCAATATCTCATGCGCCAACACCACCTTGCCATTTACTCATCTTATGCTACTTTTTAACACTTAATTTAACTTAATTGTCAATGCCACTTGCTCCACTTCAATAAATTCTCAAACTAAAAATTATTCCATACCCGAATAGTTCTATACTCTTCTTCAGGACTATAATAGGAACGAAAAGAAATAAGAAAATTTTCCTTCATAATCTAAACACCAAAACATGCAATAAATCGATACTTGAATTTTAGGGTGTTACATAATTTCATTGATTTAGTGCTCAATTTAAGTACAAGGACTAAATCACGTAAGTGGAAAAAAAGTGTGATTGTTATTAAATTAAAAGCTAAATTATAACTAACTGATTTATCTAATAAATAAACCATTATATAAATGGTTACTATAATGGCTGGTAATGACTTACATATGTGTTTATTATATTATAAAATTTAAGTTAAAATTTTATGTTAATGTAATAAATAAATAAATTAACAAAAGGTAAGAAAAATCTAAGTGGAGGAAAAAGGGAAAGTTTCTTTTGGGAATTAGCATGCAAAACTGGAAACAAGAGGGAGAGGAAGAAGATGAAACGACAATGGGAGTTTAAGCTTTCAAGCTTTATTTGGGGCCGATTTCCTCAAGAAACTTGTTAAGGGAGAAGGACAAGGCAGGAACAAGAAAGGAAAGGAGCTCATGCAAGGTTAGACTCGATGTGGAATTTGGCTAGTAAGTTCATTTCATCTTCATTCTTGTTAGTTTGTTGTTCTTTTTGCTAGTAAGTGAAATGAAAATGAAAAATAAAAAAATAGAAGAATGAGACTTCTTGTTTCTCCAGGGTGTTCGATAAGGAAAATGGGGAAGTCGAATACCTTTGAGAGCTGCCATTATTACATGTGAAGCACATTTATTTTGATAAAAAAACGTTAGGGACGGGAAGGATAGCAACTATAGATAAGGGAAGGAATGAGTTTATTAGTTAGCTACCAAACTGAATGAATTTTTGGTGAGTTCTTGAATCCAAATCTTTAAAATTTTTGTGCATTCCATTACTTAAAAATGGTTGATTTTGGCTGGAAGTTTATTGGGACTATACCTTGGCTATTCGATTGATAAATAGAATTTAATGATATTGTTTAAGTGGAGTTACAGTTCGGTTTGTGTGTATATTGCATTGTGGTGAAATAAGCACAACAAAATGATGGTTGAATTTAACATGCATGCTGTTCGATTTGAGCTTGTTGAGGAGTTTAAATATGGAGATTTAAGATTGTTCATCATGATCATAATGCTATAAAAAAATCAGGTTTTGTGATGTTTCAACATTAATTTTGAAGCAAAAAAAAGAAAAGAAAAAGAAGAGAGACTATATATGTCGAAGGGAAGTAAGGAATTAAATTGTATGAAATTTAAATTGCTGCTAGCTAGAGAAATGCAAAAAAAAAAAAAAGTTTCTGGCTATTACATTGATGATTAAATATTGCAGTATTGAGTTAATTTATCGGTAATTAACTTGGTGCAAATGAATGAACTTTATGATGAGTGAAAACAGTCAGTTCAATTTTTTAAAGTTTGCATATGCTATTGAATAAATGCTGAAATTTGTTATGTTTGGAATCTAGAAATTTGGAGTGCTATATACTGTCAATTATGATGTCTAAATGGTAAATAGATGATGTTCAAATGCTAAAATTTATTAAGTTTGAAAGCTAGAAACTTAGAGTGTTATATGTTGTAAACCATGTTATCTGACTGCTGAAACTTTAGGCATTTAAATGCTGCAAATTATCATGTCTGAAGCTGGTATTTGGATAAATATTGTTTTTTTTTTGGATAAATGAATTTAGCTTGACAGACTTGATAAACAACTCATTTGGAGCTTGGTATTCTCCTAAATTCTTATACCTTTCCTTTCATTTGAAATTAATGTATGTGTTATTCAGGATAAAAGAAAAACTGAAGAGATTAAATGTTGATTTAATTGTTGATGACCGTTGTTAAGAATGCTCAATTTTAAGTATGAAATTGCTGAACTGAATATACTTAATTTTTTTTAGAAGATAGACTGCTATTGATTGAAATAATAGGGAATTATGAGAGGTTAAATGCCAACTTTGGCCTCTGTCCAAATGTTGGACTTTTAGCATTTAATTTCCATGTTTAAAGATGTTTTAAACTTGCTAAAAATTCAACAATTGCATATGTTATTTAATTAATTAAATAAATGATAGTGAGTTGTTTACCTTTTCTTCCTTGGTTGTTTTGTTGCATCTTTATGCTGGTATGAGTGATGGAATTAAGTGAAATTTTAGTGAAATTTTCTAGGTACGAGGGAGTCACAAGCATGCGCTTTGCATGCATGCTGTCTAATTTCTTACCAATTTAGGTGGTCTGATCAATGGTTGTTTATTGTTATCCAAATAATAATTAAATACCATCCAAGTGATCAGGAAAGTAAAACGGTCTGAACAATATGAAAGTAAATTGTTAAATGTTAACTAATTATGTCTAAATGGATATGAATTTATGATGTTAGTAAGCTAAAATTTTAGGTGTTAAATGTTGCAATTTATGGTGTCTGAAAGTTGTGATTTATGATATTCGAATGATGTATTTTAAGTTGTTCGAATGTGTTAAAGAGTTGATTTAATATAATGCCTAATGGTTGTTTATTGTTGTTCAAAGCATGATAAAATAAACATGTTAGGCGTGGTTTAATACATGCTTTGCTGACCTGTAAGGTTGTCCAAAACAAGACAAAATTTAGTTGTCTTTAAGATGTTTGAATGATGGTTCTCCAAATTTTCCAAATGTGTCTTTAAGGTGCTCGAAAATGTCATTTTAATGTTGTCCATATATGATTTTGAATGTTGGAAATTTGGAACATTTAATTTCCTACTTAAAGTTGATTAAACCATGCTAAATTAACCGTTAGTGAGCTTAAAATTGATCTATTTGAATGTGTTAAATTCATTGTTCAGTGTGATGTTATTTATGCTAATGTATTGAGTATATTAAGCTGTGCAATTTGATGTTATATGTGGCGTTAATGTTGACTTCTGATAAACCGAAATAGTAACATATTTTAATCCCACATTTAGCATACTTTTGGATGATTTATCCCTTGATTTATGTAAAAAGGTGCTCTTAATCCTTTTTTTTCATGTCTTATACTCAGGAAAGCACCCAAGAATAAAAAGAACGAGAAACGGGCTTAAAACGGAACAAAATGGGCCAAAGAAGAAGTGGACACGGCCTGGACTAAAGCCCACACGGCCGTGCCTCCTCAAATATACTAGAACACGGCCTGATGTCGATCTACACGGCCGTGCCTCACTAACGGAGTCCAGCACGGCCTGGCCACGATTCACACGGGCGTGCGCCATGGCCGTGTCCCTGCCGTGGAGGACAGTAATTTCACTCGGAAAAGGATACTTAGGGGCAAAGAAACACATTCCAAAAGCCTATAAATACACCTAAGTATAACTTTGAAGGGGAGTCGACGGGCGGTCGGCTAGGCCAAGGAGCCGAGCCGAAAAAAGGTCGATTTGTGGGAAACTCTCAAGGGATAGCCAGTTGATCCATCTCAAGAAGCCGAAATTCTACTCAAGACGGAGAATCTCCTCTTCAATTCCTTCAGGGGGTTTTAGGGATTTCTTATGTTTTGTTTTATCTTTTCTTCGAGATGTTTTCTTTTATTATTATGAACTAAACCCTTGAGATACAGAAGGGGATGAAACCTAGATGAATCTTGTTATTGTTTTCTCGAACTATATGATAAATACTTGATTTGTTCTTAATTATGTATGCTTAATTCTTGTATTGATATTTCGCGGATATTAATTCAAGTATGATGTGCTTAGGTGGTGGAGCAAAAGTCCCTGCATAAGAGTAGATCTAGCATAATTAAGCGGAGTTGACCGCACGCCTAGAGATAGGGTGACGAGATTTTGCCGGATTAGGGTGAAACCTAATATGGGAGTCCATAGATCGATTTACTGCTATTCTAGGGGGTTATTAATGGGAAAGAGATTTCAATTAATTAACATAGGGTTAGACGTTATTCGCCTCGAGAGAGGGTTTAATATACGTTAGGGAGTCCTACGGATCAAGTCAAGTGAATAAATCGTCTGGTTCAGTGTTAGATAACAAGTGGAGTCTAGGTGGATTCTTCCTAAGAGTATCGTCTTAATCAACTGAGTTTTTCCCAGGTATTTCCCCAATTCATTCTTTTTGTCTTTGCATCTTTAGCTTAGTAATTAGTTAATTTAGATTAATAAACAACTTCACTTATTTTAGGCTAAATAATAGAAAGAAAGTTAGTAATAGTACTTTTAGTTCCTTTGGGTTCGACAATCCGGTCTTGCCTAAGCTATACTACTGTTCGATAGGTGCACTTGCCTCAATCGATGTCATAGTTAGTTTCCAGGTTCGATCATTATCTTTATAAATTTTAAAACTCTGACTTCACAGCGATCAAGTTTTTGGCACCGTTGCTGGGGAACTAAAATATTAAGAAAGCTCTATTTTTATTGCTTTAGTCATTATTTTTTATTTTATTTTATTTTTTGCAATTTACTTTAAGTTTACATTTTAACTTTGCTAAATTTTTCTTTCTTTCTTTTCCTAGCAGGTACCTCTAGTTTATGACTAGAAGGAACCCGAGAGGACCACTAGTATACGACAGTGATATTGAAGCTACCGCTTGTAGAAATCGCAGAGAAATTAGGCGAGCCCTAAATTACCAAGAAGAAGAGCGAGAAGACAGATCCAAGGGATGGACGAAAATAATCCACTACCACAAGATGTGGCAGAAAATAATGCTCCGCGTACTATGTATGATTATGCTAAACCTCATTTAACAGGAGCCAAATCTAGTATTGTTAGGCCTGCTATAACACTATACAAATGATTCAACAATTTGTTCAATTTGATGGTTTGCAGGACGAAGACCCAAACACTCATATAGCTAATTTTTTAGAGTTCTGTGATACCTTCAAAATAAATGGCGTTTCTGATGATGCCATAAGGCTTCGGTTATTTCTCTTTTCATTAAGGAATAAAGCCCAATAGTGGTTAAACTCGTTACCACGAGGGTCAATCACTACATGGGATCAAATGACTGAAAAATTTTTATTAAAATATTTCCCACCGGCCAAAACGGCCAAATTACGGAATGATATCTCTTCTTTCGTGCAGATGGATTTAGAGGCATGGGAGAGATATAAGGATCTCTTGAGAAGGTGTCCGCACCATGGTTTACCCTTGTGGCTCCAAGTCGAAACTTTCTATAACGGTGTAAACCCCTCAACGAGGCAACTAATTGATTCAGCCGTCGGTGGAACCCTGAACAATAGAACTCCTGAAGCAGCTTACGAGTTTATTGAAGAGATGTCACTGAATAACTATCAGTGGCAGGTTACAAGGACCAAACCAACAAAATCAGCCGGAGTTTTCAACATAGATGCAGTAACCATGCTATCAACACAGGTAGAGATGATGAATAAAAAGCTTGATAGTTTGTGTTCTTCGCAGGTACATCCAGTAATGCAGTGCGACGCAAGTGGAACCGTGGCAAATCCTGAGTACCCACCCTACCAACAAAGCACCGAGAGCGAACAGATGAACTATATAGGTAATAATTTCAGATTTAATAATATCCCATATAGTAATAATTATAACCCAGGTTGGAGGAATCACCCAAATTTTTCGTGGGGAGGTCAAGGAAATCAAGGAAATCAAAGAAAACAACCTCCTAAAAATTTCCAAAATTAGCCCTATCCACAGGAGAAGAAGCTGAACTTTGAAGAGATGCTGACAAAATTCATGGCATCGACAGAAAACCATCTCCAAGACACTGAAACCACCCTTAAAAACCAAGTTGGAGAACTTACTAAGTCAGTTGGGGAAATTACTAAGATAGTTGGGCAACTTACTAAGATAGTTTCTGAAATTCAATCAAAGATTTTTTTCTAAAGGAACAGAACAGGTAAAGGCAGTTACACTAAGAAGTGGAAAGGAGTTAGTCGAATCGAAGAAAAAAATACCACATGAAGATGACAAAGCAAAGGATGAGGGAGTTGAGAATGTAACTCCAGTGCGCAAAGAAAGTAAACCATCAATCACATACCCAGCAAAGTTGAAGAAAGACCGATTAGATGCCCAATACGATAAATTTCTTGAACTTTTTAAACAAATACATATTAACTTACCCTTTGTTGAAGCCATTTCACGAATCTGTCGACATACGTAAAATTCTTAAAAGAACTCCCGACAAATAAAAGGAAGCTTGAAGAAGTATCAATCAGGAGCTTAATGAAGAATGTTCACCATCCTCCAAAACAAGTTACCAACCAAATTAAAAGACCCGTGAAGTTTTACTATTCCTTGTTTAATTGGCGCTTTAAATATTAAGAAAGCATTAGTCGATCTAGGTGCCATTAATTTAATGCCTTATAAAATGTTTAAACAACTAGATCTAGGGGAACCAAAACCCACTAGGATGAGTATTCAATTAGCTGATATATCAATTAAATATTTGGTAAAAATTGATAAATTTATTTTCCCTGTTGATTTTGTTGTGCTTGACATGGATGTGGATATTGAGGTTCCCTTAATTTTAGGGTGCCCTTTTTTAGCTACTGCTAGGGCTGTTATCGATGTAGGTGACGGTAAACTTGCATTAAGAATAGGCGATGAGGAAATTATTTTTCAAATTTATGATGCCATGCGATATTTTAAAGAACAAGATGATTCCTGTTATTTTTTTGATACTACTAATCATATCATTCAAAACTCATTATAGGAAATTATACATGATGACACGATGGAACTGTGCCTGACTCAAGAAGAGGGGGAAGAAGATGAAGTTGACAAGCTGAATCTGAATACATCTTCATCTAGACAAACGGGAAAAGAGAGCATTGAAGTCAATGACGAACTAAAACAAAAACCCTCTATTGATGAGCCGCCCAAATTAGAATTAAAATAGTTGCTGAAACACTTAGAATATGCATTCCTCGGGGATAATTCTATGCTACCAGTAACTATCTCTTCAGAATTGGAACCTAAGGAAAAAGAGGAGTTGATACAGGTACTGAGAGAACATAAAAGAGCCATAGCTTGGAAAATCTCTGACATTAAGGGAATAAGCCCATAGTTTTGCACCCACAAAATTTTAATGGAAGAGGAATACAAGCCATGTGTGCAACCTCAAAGACGATTGAATCCCAACGTAAAAGAAGTTGTGAAAGCTGAGGTAATTAAACTTCTAGATGCTGGAATAATTTATCCTATTTCGACAAAGAATTGGGTAAGTCTGTGCAGGTTGTTCCAAAGAAAAGGGGCATGACTGTGGTAGCCAACGAGAAGAATGAACTAATTCCCACTAGAACAGTTACAGGTTGGAGAGTCTGCATTGATTACAGGAAGCTGAATGATGCCACTAGAAAAGATCACTTTCCTTTGCCCTTCATTGATCAAATGTTAGAAAGATTATCTGGGCATATGTACTATTGCTTCCTATATGGACTCTTCGGCTATTTCCAAATTCCAATAGCACCTGAAGATCAAGAGAAGACAACATTCACATGTCCATACGGTACGTTTGCTTATCGAAGAATGCCTTTTGGATTATGTAATGCTCCTGCTACTTTTCAGTGTTGCATGTTGACAATCTTTGACGAACTTGTGGAAGACATTATGGAGGTATTTATGGACGATTTCTCGGTATTTGGTAATTCTTTCCATCTTTGCCTTAAAAACTTAAAACGAGTTCTAATGAGATGTGAGGAGACAAATCTTGTCTTAAATTGGGAAAAATGCCACTTTATGGTACAAGAGGGAATTATATTAGGACATAAAATTTCTAGTAAAGGAATCGAGGTAGATAAAGCAAAGGTTAAAACCATAGAAAAATTACCTCCTCCTAGTTCAGTTAAGGCTATTAGAAGCTTTTTAGGACATGCAGGATTTTATAGAAGATTTATTAAAGATTTTTCTAAAATAGCTAAGCCTCTAACAAAATTGTTAGAAAAAGATGTACCTTTTAATTTTAATTAGGAATGTTTAGATGCATTTAATATTCTTAAAGAGAAATTAATAAACGCCCCAATTATAATTGCCCCTGATTGGAATCTCCCTTTTGAACTAATGTGTTATGCAAGTTATTTTGCAATAGGTGCTGTTTTAGGACAGCGAAAAGACAAGCACTTCCAGCCGATTTATTACGCCAGCAAGACATTAACAGCCGCACAAGAAAATTATACTACCACTGAAAAAGAACTACTAGTTGTGGTCTTTGCGTTTGAAAAATTCAGACAATATTTAGTATTATCTAAAGTTGTCGTTTACACTGACCACTCTACTCTTCGTTATCTTTTAACTAAACCTGATGCAAAACCACGACTCATAAGATGGATTTTACTTTTATAGGAATTTGACCTGGAAATACAGGATAAGAAGGGAGCTGAAAACCTTGCAGCAGATCACCTCTCCAGGCTTGAGAACCCACATACCGAAGAGCTCGACGAAAGCGAAATAAATGACTCATTTCCTGAAGAACAACTCTTTTCTGTAACCAACTTCGAGGTACCATGGTTTGCAAATATTGCGAATTATTTAGCCGCTAACGTCCTACCGAAAAAGCTAACACATCATCAAAAAAAGCGATTCTTTTCTGATGTGAAGAACTATTTTTGGGAGGACCCCTTTCTTTTCTGCATTTGTGCAGATCAAGTAATTTGAAGATGCGTTACAAAGACAGAAGCAAGCAAAGTCCTACAACATTGCCATTCAGGACCTTCAGGAGGACACTACAGTGGCATTAAGACAGCACATAAAATACTCGAATCAGGTTTTTATTGGCCCACTCTATTCAAAGATGCCAACAGGTATGTCGCTTCATGTGATAAATTCCATAGAATAGGTAATGTTTCTAAATGCGATGAAATGCCTCAAACATATATGCTATATTGTGAAATATTTGATGTATGGGGTATTGATTTTATGGGTCCATTCCCTAGTTCATTCGGAAATAAGTACATCCTAGTAGCAGTTGATTATATGTCAAAATGGGTGGAAGCTGAAGCTTTACCTACCAATGATGCCAGAATAGTAGTTAAGTTTCTCAAGAATCTTTTTTCTCGCTTCGAAACACCTAGAGCCATCATTAGTGATAGGGGTACTCATTTTTGTAATACTCAATTTGATAAGGTCTTAAAAAAATATGGAGTACACCATAGGATAGCTACCCCATATCACCTTCAAACCAATGGGCAGGTAGAAGTAGCAAACCGAGAACTTAAGCGGATCTTAGAGAAAACAGTTGAATCCAGCAGGAAAGATTGGGCAATAAAAGTAGACGACGTTTTATGGCCTATAGAACAGCCTTTAAAACCCCTTTAGGAACATCCCCGTACAAACTTGTCTACGGGAAAAGTTGTCATCTACCATTTGAGTAAGAACATAAAGCTTACTGGGCTATAAAATTTTTGAATTACGATATTAAAACCGTAGGTGAGAAGAGAATGATGCTGATGAACGAGCTTGACGAATGGAGAGCTGATGCCTACGAGAACTCCAAGCTATACAAGGAGGCAACAAAGCGACGCCATGATGCTCGTCTAAAGAAATCGAGACAATTCAAAGTAGGGGACTTGGTCCTGCTATACAACTCGAGGCTTAAACTGTTCCCTGGGAAACTGAAATCAAGATGGTCAGGTCCATTCATGATCAAAACAATTTTTCCCTATGGCACAATCGAGGTAACTCATCCCACTCAAGGCACATTCAAGGTAAATGGTCACCGACTCAAAATCTATAATGGTGAAGATTTTAGGGATATGAGAGAGGAGCTTCAGCTCCGTGAACCTTCTTTTTAAAATGAAAACAGGGTAAGTCTAGCTTAAGACTTTAAACGAGCGCTTCTCGGGAGGCAACCTGAGCATTAACCACACTAACATTAGATTCTTAATTTTTAGCATTTAATCCCATACTAATTAATTCAATAAAGCGCAGGTTTTAGACCACACGGCATTGCACACGGGCGTGCCCGTGGCCGTGTGGAAGCCATGGAATGAAACACAGGCGTACTTATAGCCGTACTTGATAAAAGTGACTTTTATCCTCAAACATAGGCTACGATAATAGCCCCACGCCCGTGCTTGCCAAACACGGGCTCAACACGCCCGTGCTTCACAACCGTAGACTATACTATTTTGTCGAACACGGGCGGAACACGCCCGTTTTGAACAATCGTGTGAAGAAGAACACTGGCGTGTCACTTTAACCATGGCCGTGGTCAAGCACCCTGTTCGCGCCCAAAATTTAAAAATAGCGAAAAGCACGGGCTGAAAAGAACTGAGCATGGGCGTGGCCTTTGCCCGTGATCCCACCCCTATTTAAGCAACTTAAACCGCTCATCTTCCCCAAACCAACCCTAAATTGATTTTCTCAGCCTCTTTTATCCCAAACCCGGCCACCATACCCAAAATCACCCACATTTTAACCCTCAAAACCCATCAACCTTCCCTTCTCTCCAAAACCCATACAAAAATCGTATCCACGCCCTCGCCACCACCGTGCTACAGGAAGCCCACGCCCTCGCCACTGCCGTGCACCCCCAAAAAATTACAGCACCACCGTGCTCCACCCGTGTTCCGTCGATTCACACCACCACATCCCCTGGTTCCCTTTATTACTTCATTTTCTTAACTGATTGTTTGATAAATTTCATAATGTTTTGCTTTGTTTATAATTTTTGTTTATTTTTAGTATTAAGCATTAATTACTAGGCTAATTCATTTTAGAACTTATTTCAATTCTTCATGATATCTAGTTTTTTTCTATTAATGTTATTTACTTGCAAACTCATTTTGATTGTTATAGTGAAAATTTTGCTTTAGATATATATTGGATGCTCATAAATAGAATAATCGTACGTAGCTTTTAAATATCTCGGGTCTAGATGAAAGTGCTTGATTTAATTTGGTATAAACATTAGTTGAATATTCACTATTTTCAGGTACAATGTCGACATCAAGAGGAAACCAAACCACAGCCACCACTTCCAAGAAACGAAAGGCACCCGGCGCATCTTCCGCAAGTGCCTCCACTGAAGTACGCCACCCGTTTTTACGTTTTCCTCCGGTAATTCAAGAGGATCGCTACAAACTACTTCGAGCACGACCGTTAGGCACAGGAAGAAGAATTGACTGGACCGCATTGGAACAAATACAACTCGCCGACGACGTACGGGCCTTACTAACCACTGACCCTTGGAACCAGTTCTTCAACATCATAGAGCCTACATACTTAAAACTCACTCTAGAGTTCTGTTCGACATTTCATCTCCGAACAGTAATGTCACAACATGACGACCCGGGTACGATCCAATTTCGACTAGGAGGCGTTGCACAAGAACTAAATGTACCACAATTCGGGACTGCATTGGGGCTTTGTAACAACGAATTTGCGGAAGAAAATGATCTTTCAAACCTCCACCACCATATCCACAAGACTCCCACTAGTTGTTGGTACGACATAGTCTCTAGCTCCCCCACTTACGACCCAAGTCGCTCCAAGGCGACTTCTCTCTTCCCACCCTTGAGGTACGTACACGCTATCCTAGCACATACATTGACAGGTAGGAGAGAGAGCACGGGTGTCGTTAACACACACGACACCTATGTTCTATGGTGTATGGCAAACGGGCACGTGATCGACCTTGCCTACTTCCTAGCCCGTGCCATTCAACATCAGACAGAGCAGCACCGGCGATGGGTCATATCTATGGCCCCATATATCACACGGTTAGCTCGACACTTCGGTATCCTAAACACCGATGCCCAGAGTTCCTCCCTCACGCTGGTTGGCCAGATGGCACCTCAGGGCATTCAGACGATGCTGCACATGAGGATGATTAAATATCGTCATAGGACTGACCCTCTTCAGTACCGATTAGCCAACTCCACTGACGAGGAGGAGCCCGTGGACATTACTGATGATTTCCCACAAGAGGCACCAACCCCGAGCCAGTAGCCCTCCCATATAGCAGTTTCATTCTCGGACATTTCTGCAAGCCTCGATCAATTTGAACAATACTGTACCCAACAATTTCAACGCTTTGACGGAATCGAGGCCACCCTCCAGCAGATTTGTCACCACTTCAACATTTCTACACCACCACCACAGGACCCAGCTTACGATGAGGACCTCTGAGTTCTTCTATTTTCCTTATGTTTATTTTCTTTATTTTTATTTGTCTTAATTTAAACCCTTTTGCATTTATGTTTCATACCTCTATTTTATTCATATTATCATTGGCTATCTAACCTTAGAGTATTACTAACAAACACTTATTTAATTCTCCCTTTGAGACATCTAACTCTCGACTTCAGCAGCTTCAATTGAACACTCCAAAATAACAAATAAATCAACAGGAGTAATTCACTACTACATAAGTCATCTGCCACCTCCAACTCAAGGAATCCATCCAAAATTCAGGAAGTATTCTTTCTCCCCATATGATTTTCTTATCGCCATGCTATTATCTATCTTTGTACATTGAGGGTAATGTACATCTTAAGTGTGGGGGGGGGGTTGAATCTTAGACGCGCCTAAATTTTTCATTATTCTCAAATTTCTGAAATTAGGTACCAAACTTTTTGCATTGTTCTCAAAATCCTGAATTTAGTCTTGTTTTTTTTAAGTAAATTTCTCATATTATAATTAGGATGAAATTTCTAATGATTTATGATTTTTATTGATATGTTTTAGATTAAGTCATTGATAATTGTGCATTGATAATTAAATTCTAAGAATACTAGAGAATCAAGCATGATAAGTCCATTTTTTTTCAATTAAAATTTGCTAGGTTGTCAAACTGAGTTTAAATATTACTTTGAAGTTTGAAATTTACGAGGTTGATGTCAAAAATACCCATAATTCTTGTGAGATTTTGAGCCTTATAAGAGCATATATCCTTTTTCATGCTCACTGTTTGATTATGAGTATGTCAACATTGATTTGTTATTCTAGAACTTACCTCGTTTATACATGTCAAGACCACACCTATGATTTGATATACAGAGATGATTAAGGCACCTAGGTTTTAACCCACTAACTCCACTAAAAACCTACCTTCACAATTAACCCCTAGTGAACCCATTTTAATCCTAACAATCCTTTTTATTGACATAACCGCTAATATTAACCCAGAAACCCTTTGTTTTTGTTATCACCATTCGTTTTCGACATCCCTTATATCAAGATTTGATTTGATTAATAGCCTAACTATGTTTTTATTTCAGTAATTTATCCTTTGTTATGTATTTATGATTTGTTCTTAAAAAAAAAATCAATCGAAGTATAGTTGTTATTCATTAGTAGTTTTGTGATTAAGTGAGCTTATACGTTTGAATTCCAAATATTAAAGAAGAAGCTCGTATTATTAGTTTAAAGTTTCAATCCATTATGTAATTATTCAGCTTATTTTTTCTAGTTAGGTATTTTATCAATTCAATCTCGATTCTAACATTCTAATTCAGCCTCTATCCACACCTTAACCCTAGCCCCGTTACAACCCTGACAAAGACCTTTTGATTTGTACATCATCTCATATTATAGTGGTGGAGATTTGATTTTCAGGCAAGCCTATGGGATTAACTTTTCATGTTCGACTTTTGAGCGCTTTTTCCTGAACCTTAAACACTTTGAGTGATTTGAGTGAATCTCTAGTGAGGATGTCAATCCTTTTCGATTTTGAATTAAAGGTAATTATTTAGATAAAGGGAGACGCCTATATTTTCGAGCTACAAATCTATGACTTAGCTTGTTTGAATCCTTAGGACTCTTTGAATTGAATTATCCATGTATAAATTATCTATGAATTATGATAAGACATTTTTGATAGGAATTATGAATTATTGAAAGTTCATTTTAATTTTAAGTTGAGAATTTTGCTTGAGGACAAGCAAAAGCTTAATTGTGGGGTAATTTGATAAACTGAAATAGTAACATATTTTAATCCCACATTTAGCATACTTTTGGATGATTTATCCCTTGATTTATGTAAAAAGGTGCTCTTAATCCTTTCTTTTCATGTCTTATACTCAGGAAAGCACCCAAGAATAAAAAGAACGATAAACGGGCTCAAAATGGACCAAAATGGGCCAAAAAAGAAGTTGACACGGCCTGGACTAAAGCCCACACGGCCATGCCTCCTCAAATATACTAGAACACGGCCTGGTGTCAATCTACACGGCCGTGACTCACTAACAGAGTCCAACACGACCTGGCCACGATTCACACGGACGTGTGCCATGGCCGTGTCCCTGCCGTGGATGAGAGTAATTTCACTCGGAAAAGGATACTTAGGGGCAAAGAAACACATTCCAAAAGCCTATAAATACACCCTAAGTATAACCTGAAAGGGGAGTCGACGAGCGGTCAGCTAGGCCAAGGAGCCGAGCCAAAAAGGTCAGATTTGTGGGAAACTCTCAAGGGATAGCCAGTTGATCCATCTCAAGAAGCCAGAATTCTACTCAAGACGGAGTATCTCCTCTTCAATTCCTTCGGGGGATTTTAGGGATTTCTTATGTTTTGTTTTATATTTTCTTCTAAGATGTTTTCTTTTATTATTATGATCTAAACCCTTCAGATACCTGAAGGGGGATGAAACCTAGATGAATCTTGTTATTGTTTTCTGAACTATATGATAAATACTTGATTTGTTCTTAATTATGTGTGCTTAATTCTTGTGTTGATATTTCGCGGATATTAATTCAAGTATGATGTGCTTAGGTGGTGGAGCAAAAGTCCCTGCTTAAGAGTAGATCTAGCATAATTAAGCGGAGTTAATCGCACGCCTAGAGATAGGGTGACGAGATTTTACCGGATTAAGGTGAAACCTAATATGGGAGTCCATAGATTGATTTACTGCTATTTTAGGGGGTTATTAATGGGAAAGAGATTTCAATTAATTAACATAGGGTTAGACGTTATTCGCCTCGAGAGAGGGTTTAATATACGTTAGGGAGTCCTACGGATCAAGTCAAGTGAATAAATCATCTGGTTCAGTGTTAGATAACAAGTGGAGTCTAGGTGGATTCTTCCTAAGGGTATCGTCTTAATCAACTGAGTTTTTCCCAAGTATTTCTGCAATTCATTCTTTTTGTCTTTGCGTCTTTAGCTTAGTAATTAGTTAATTTAGATTAATAAACAACTTCACTTATTTTAGGCTAAATAATAGAAAGAAAGTTAGTAATAGTACTTTTAGTTCCTTTGGGTTCGACAACCCGGTCTTACTTAAGCTATACTACTGTTCGATAGGTGCACCTGCCTCAATCGTTGTCATAGTTAGTTTCCAGGTTCGATCATTATCTTTATAAATTTTAAAACTCTGACTTCACAGTGATCAACTTCTTCTTTTTTTACATAATAATGTTTTTCGATGTGTATAAACAGATAGTCCATTTTATGCATAATGGGGTGGTTCGAATAAATGTATTAAAATTTTGTTCAAAATAACTTGTTTTAATTAATGATTGAAATTCAAAATTAAATCTGCTATTGTCTAAAAATAAATATGAAGTTGGTGCTTGGAAGTGAGTAGCAAGGAAACTACTGAATTAATGCGTTAAATTGTTAATCGAATTATACGCTTGTCTGTTGTTTGAATTGTTGTCTTAACGATTAGAATGTGTATTCTTTTTTTCGTTAGAATTTGGTTTATTGTTACGGGTTGAGAAGCTTGTAATGCTCAAAAAAATTTCTTGGGTTATTAGATTTGAATGGTGTATCTTGGTGCCAATTAAAGTATGATTTATGTGAATGTAAGTGATTATTCAACGTTTAATTGAATTTTGATGTTTTCAAGTGAGGAGTTTGAAGGTGAATATGTGACAATTAGTTGGTATGACTACAAATGTGATATGAAGGGATTATGTTCTTATAATTTAATTTAACATATTAAGTTGCTTAGAACCTTTGGTTTCTATTTTATTTAAGTCCTTATATAATTTATGTTATGTTATAATATTATTTATAGGAATTCAAATAGTTGATTGCTTAGTGTTCGGTTTGTTTTCCGTGTGCAGATTATGTTCAATCATGTAAAATTATTGTTTTCAACATCCATTAGAAAATCCCGCACTCATCGAGTTGGTGAAACTTTTACTATTTTAGTTGGCATGTACCTATCTAGTTGAGTCACTGTTAGTATATCTTTATGTTTATATGAACTTGAGAATCAAATTAGTAGTTACTAAATTTGGTTAATAGTGTTATTATAAGCTCATAAGTAAGTTTATGTGGATTGTGACATGTGATTGTATCTAAAATTATTGTAGTTTCCTTGGCAATGAATGTAGCACACTGTAACTTAGACTCGATGATCGGGTCGGGTATGGAGTGTTACATTATGAAAAGGGATGGCTTTGGCTATAGAATTATGAAAAGGGATAGCTTCAGCTATCAAATTATGAAAAGGGATGGTGACGACCATCAACAATGAAAAGGGATGGTGACAACCATCAATAATGAAAAGGGATGGTGATGGCCACCGAATTATAAAAAGGGATGGCATCGACTATCAAAATATGAAAAGGGATAGCTTCGGCTATTGAACTATGAAAAGGGGTGGTAACAACCCTCGTGATTTTACTTCGTGTGAGCTTCGGTAAGAGTTTTCGATGCAATTGACCTTATTATTTTGGAAGGTAGGAAATATGTGTTTTCATGACAATGAAAAGTATGAATTCATATGATTTAATTTTATTCTCATGTTGGATTGGTACATATGTATTTTAAGATTATGCATTGTGTTGACAAGCATAGATTATATGTTATGAACTTACTAAGCATAAAATGCTTACCTTGTGTTCATTTTCTATGTTTTGTAGTTAATCGGAAGCTCGTTCGAGATGAAAAGTCATCGGAGATCTATCACACTATCCATCGACTATATCGGTAGATTTTGACGTGATAAAGTCTTGGTTATTATGGCATGTATTGGTATTTAGATTTTGCATGAAATGGTCAAAAGATTTGGCTTGTAAATATGGTATCCTTGGTGAAATATGAAAAGGGATATTTTTGGCTATCAAATTATGAAAAGAGATGGTGACGACCATCAACAATGAAAAGGGATGGTGATGGCCATCGAATTATGAAAAGGGATGGCTTCGGCTATCAAAATATGAAAAGGGATAGCTTCGGCTATTGAACTATGAAAAGGGGTGGTAACAACCATCGTGATTTTACTTTGTGTGTGCTTCGGTAAGAGTTTTCGATGCAATTGACCTTATTATTATGGAAGGTAGGAAATATGTGTTTTCATGACAATGAAAAGTATGAATTCATATGATCTAATCTTATGAATCATTTATTCTCATGTTGGATTGGTACATATGTATTTTAAGATTATGCATTGTGTTAACAAGCATAGATTATATGTTACGAACTTACTAAGCATAACATGCTTACCTTGTGTTCATTTTCTATGTTTTGTAGTTAATCGGAAGCTCGTTCAGGATGGAAAGTCGTCGGAGATCTATCACATTATCCATCAGCTATATCGGTAGATTTTGACATTTTAAAGTCTTGGCTATAATGGCATGTATAGGTATTTAGTTTTTGCATGAAATGGTCAAAAGATTTGGCTTGTAAATATGGTATCCTTGGTGAAAGTTTTTTTTTGTTATGTTGGCAAGTATAAATTGTTTTATGATTGTTAACATTTTTGCATTTTGATACTTGGATGGTGTGTGTTGAAATGGTCAATTAAATATATGTTGTGAATGGCCTTTTTGGCATGTTTTAATATGGAAAATATAGTATGAAATGGTATGGAATTTAGGTTGTAAATAAAAAGTAGATAATGAATAGATTATGCTTGTACTTGGATATGTTCAATGTCATGCTAATTGAGGTGCCTTAGGGCATATTGATTATATGATTTAGTATCATGTTGTTTTTGTTTGATTATGCACATTTTAGGTACATTTTGAAGGTTTGATTTGGGTGCATTTGAGTTGCATAAGTGTGCATAATTTGGGTGAAAGAAATAGCTTGAAAATGGCCTATTTCTTGTCCACACGGCCTAAGACACGGGCGTGTGTCTCAGCCGTGTGTGACACACAGCTATGCGACATGGCCGTGTGTCCCCTATAGCTTGCAAAGGGTTGCAAATCAGGCTGTTACACAACCTAGCACACGGCCTGGCATACGGGCTTGTGGCTTGGCCGTGTGACCCAAGTCAGAGAGTTACATGGGCACGGACACGGACTGGGACACGGCCGTGTGTCCCTACTTCAAATGCCCACACAGACTGAGACACGAACGTGTGTCTCGGTCGTGTGACTCACACGGCTGTGTGACCCCTGGAATATGAAAATTTTCAATATTTTCCAAACATTTTATATGTTTCTGATTTAGTCTCGATTAATTTCTAATGTGTTTTTAGGGCCTCGAAGGCTCGTATAAGGGATATGTATGAGTTTGAATAATATTGCTATGATTTATAATATGTTTTGAATCTTTGAATTTTGAATGTTTTGTGATCTAAACTTTCGGTAATGCTCCGTAACCTTATTCTGGCGACGGATACGGGTTAGGGGTGTTAGACCTCGAACATTTTTTGGATGTGTTAATGATTTGTCAGAATTCTGTGCATGAAATTAAACTAGTTTTCGCATTTATGGAACTTGAATACAAGCATTTTCCTTATGTTCTAGTTATGTTTTCATATTTTTATTTATATTCAATAAAATGTGCAAATTGAGTCTTTTATTCATCTAAGGGGCCGAATGAGGCCTAAGGGTGAGCTAACATAATTTGTAAGTGTGCAGGAGACCATTAGAAGGTGCACTAAACTAATACTGGTCACTATGTCGCATTAGAGATGACTCGATGTCGCAACATGGGGAACAAAATGAAGAAAACTCAAGTCCGCCTTCAATGTCGCGACACAGATTAAGGCTGTCGCAACATATCCCTGAAGATGGCTGTAGAGGAGCATACTGGTTGCTATGTCGCGACACAAGTCTTGATGCGTCGCAATATCAACTCTGTGACAGAAACTAAACATGAAGCTTAGGAACGTCAGTTAACCTAGGGTTAAGGACGACGACCACCTAAAGGCTATAAATAGGCTTATTTCTCACCTATTAGAGACATCATTGTAACTGTAACACCCCTAAACCCGGTCTGTGCGTTAAGACCAGATTTGACATGTCACACGAAATGATCATATGTAAAGTCTCTTAAAGGTTTGTAGAAAACGGATTTTAAAATAAATATGTTGAAAAGGTGTTTATTGAAAACTGAGGTTGATTGTTAAATTTAATAATTTAAGACGTAAGAGTTTATAATTTGAAAAATAAAATACTTGATTCAATATCCCGAGAAATGTAAAAGAGTTCAAAAGAAATTTTTGAAAATAAGATTTTTAAAAGAGTTGTTACAGAAAAATGTTACCGAGTTAAAATTAACTAAGAATGAAATCCTTTTCGTACGTTTATTTAAGAAAAAACGTTTGTTTCTATTTTTAGAAAACAAATCCGTTTTAAGTATTTAAAACGTAATATAAAATCCATCCACAAGTAAAACATCCATAAAAATTTAACCAGAGGCCTTATTACATCACAACTTAAAAGCAAATATTAAAAAGTACTTTAAAGAAATCCGAAGTTTAATTAACCCATTAATCGTAGTATGGCCTCCACTGAGTCGTCCCCGGCCCAAGCCTCCGTCACTGATCATTACCTGGAAAGGGTAAAGAAAACGGGATGAGTTACTTAGAACTCAATGTGTAACTCACTTACCATAGTCCACTGAGCCAAAACCATTTAAGCATTTATTTGGGCCTCAGCCCATTACAAATATAACAATTTAACATGTATAGAATGCATGTGATATGCAATTTCCCAAAACCAATCCTAAGTTTCCATCCGCTACACACCACCCGTACCAACCAGCACACCTGTGGGGAGCTTTAGTCACCCACCCCGCCAACACACCAAACTGGCATTAAGCCATATATCAAACTTGGCACGAAGCAATATTTTAAACTGGGCACAAAGCCATATTTCAAACTGGGCACGAAGCCATATTTCAAACTGGGCACGAAGCCATATTTCAAACTGGGCACGAAGCCATCAGAATTTTGTAGCAAAGCTACCAGAACTTCTCTTCATCCAAAAAGCCCAACCCATGCAATCATGTATATAATATGCATAACAATCCATTATTATAATTATTCCAACATAAGGCTCATTATAAAAGTTATCACAAACTGGCCCATTTCACATTTTGGCCCACATAATCTCATATCACATTTGGCCCATTTAGCAGTCATCACGTATGGCCCATTTATCAAAATCACATATGGCCCATCTATCAAAATCACATATGGCCCATTTATCAAAATCACATATGGCCCAATAAGTCACTTTTATCGATTTAGCCCATTAAGGGCAATTTCGTAATTTTCATAATCTCGATACCAATTTCATAGTTTTTACTATTAAAGTGTTAAAATATACCATTTTACCCGATTTCACCAACTTTGTGATTTTAATCTAACATTATTATGATGTGGTTATCTAACCCGCGAGATATGGTGTGAGATTACACACTTGATTACGGTGAGCACTACACTTTCCTGATCGTCAACACCTAAAAACGTTATAACGCTCGATTAGAACACTAACACTTAAAATAAATCTAAGCTAATGTAAGCGGTCAAGATTTTTACCCTCGAAATCTCGAATAACTACTATTTGTCGGTTCTCCCCAGTTGACGGTTCACAACCCATTGGAAAATCCCAAACGACTAATGGCTCGTAACTACGAACAACCTCGAATAATCGGTTTTCACGGATGAGGTCCACAACCCGTGGAAAATCTCGGATTGCCAAAAACGACCCTTTCGCTTGAATCTAGTGGGAATAGCGAATCCGCTCCTCTTCCGATCACTATTCACCACCCTTTTTGACCCTATCTTGCTTGCCTCCATTGACATAAGAATATTAGTCCAACTATTATTTCAAAATTAAGACGATTAATTTTAAGGGGCGAAATCGGCTTACCACGAAATCCTTACGTTCAAAGGATGAAAATCAAGCGATAGCGTTCCTAAGATAAAATCGATTAGTAAACCCCATCATTAACGAAATAATGAGTAATATGGAATTCCTTGATAAAAACCCTTACCTTAAAACTTTGGACCGAATCCTAGTGATTCACGATGATTTCGGACACTCCAAATTTCGACCTTCCACTAAGTTTCTAAAATAGAGAAAAGATTCGAGTGAGCCATGGTATGATGATGATATCGATCCAAAAGACCATCCCACACCAACACGAAACTTCGGCACAAAGGAAAAACAAAAAATAAGAATACTAGAGTATTATATTTGCCACTTACCGAGCGATTAAAGTGTGAGAAGAAAAGCAGGAAATGGTTTGAGAAGAAGATAAGTGTTGTAAAATATTTGGCTATGAAGAGAAAAATTTGAAGGAGATGGTGTTAGCAACATTCGGCCATGGAGGAAAAGAAAAGGGAGAAAATGTTGAATAAATTTTGTAAGAAGAAGGAGATGAAATAAAGGTATAGGACAATTAGGTGTTTCGGTTTTGGTTCATTTCAAGAATAGAATATGAACAAAGAGAGAGGTTTGAGACTAGAGAGCATTCGGCAATGGAGGAAGAAAAGAAAAGAGAAAATGGCCTTCAAGGTTTTGGTGTTTTCGGCACTAGGGGAAATGACTTGAGAGAATAGGCAAATTTAGACCAAAATGGCCAAAATGGAATGACCAAAAGAAAAACGAAAGATGCTTACCTAATGCTCAATGTGTATTCGGCTAGGGAGAGAAAAGATGAAGAGAAAATGTTTTGAGAGAAAGCAAAAATGACCCAAAAAGAAATATGCCCAACAAGCACCTATCCTTACTCAAAAGTCTTCAAAAATTCGGCCACCCCCTTAGCCCCTAAAACCGTCCAAGTACATGGACACCAAAGTCAAAGTTTGGCCATTCCAAACTTTCCAAAACACATTCCTTAAAATGTGCCTTATGTTCCCCCTACATACCATAATCTCATGATTCCCTACCTTAAGTTCAATTCTTGCCTTAATCCACTAGACACCTTACCATAAACTAAAAGTCCAACTTTCCAAAAATAAAGCTTGGCCGACACATGCTAGATGAGTGCAAAAATTAAAAAAACTTCTCATGAATAACAAGGGATTCGAACCTCTTCCCTCTAAGTATGCTTATGGCGTCAACTCCTCTTTTCTACTAGCTCATCTTATGCTAACTTTTGCCACTTAATTTCCTTAAACATCAAGGTTACTTGTTCCACTTCAATAAAGTTCTATTTACCAAAATTTATTCCAAAATCCAATTAAATCCCGAACCTTCTCATGACTATTTTAACACACACATAGGATAAATAAACTAGCTGAGCACCAAAGTAATGTAACATATAAAAATTCAAATTTTAGGATGTTACAATTCTACCCCCTTAAAGAAAATTTCGTCCTCGAAATTTACCTGGTTAAAAGAGGTGAGGGTATTGTTGCCGAATTGCATCCTCAGGCTCCCATTCGCTCTGTGATTACGCCATAGAACCTTAACCAACGGTACTGACTTCTTTCTTAGCACCTTAACATCACAATCTAAAATTTTCACTGGTTCCTCCTCGAAAGACAAGTCAGGCCTTAACTCAACCTCCTCTACAGGTACTATATGAGACGGATCCGATCGGTAACGCCTTAACATTGAGACGTGAAAAATGCTATGAATCTGACTCAGTTCTGGAGGTAATTCAAGCTGATAAGCCACTGGTCCTACACGCTTCAACACACGATACGGTCCGATGAACCTAGGGCTCAACTTGCCCTTCCTTCCAAACCTGAAGATCTTCTTCCAAGGTGAGACCTTTAGAAAGACCTGATCTCCCACCGCAAACTCAATATCCTTACGCTTCAGATCCGCTTACAATTTCTGTCTATCTGAAGCTTCCTTTAACCGAGCCTGAATTACCTTTACCTTTTCTTCCATTTTTGATATCACTCAGGACCCAATAATCGTCGTTAAGCCCAATTCAGTCCAACAAGTAGGAGTCACGACACCTCACGACCATACAATGCCTCGTAGGGTGCCATCTCAATCTTTGGGACTGATAGCTATTGTTATATGCAAACTCGCCAACGGTAGATAATCCTCCCAACTACCTCTGAAGTCAATCACACAACCCCTTAACATGTCTTCCAAAATCTGGATTACTCTTTCCGACTGTCCATCTGACTGAGGGTGAAAAGCTGTACTGAAGTTTAACTTTGTTCCCAGAGCCTCATGCAAAGCTTTCCAAAACCGTGATGTAAACCTAGGGTCCATATCTGAAATAATAGACACTGGTTCCCCATGCAACCTCACGATCTCCGATACATACAACTTAGCCAACTTCTGCATCGAGTAATCCATACGAACTGGTAGAAAATGGGCAGTCTTCATCAATCGATCCACTATTACCCAGACGGAATCCTTCTTAGTAGGTGATAAGGGTAACCCACTAACAAAATCCATCGTTATCCGTTCCCACTTCCATAATGGAATCTTCACCGGTTGTAGCAATCCCGACGGCAATTGATGTTCCGCCTTCAGTTGTTGACAAGTCAAGCACCTACTCACAAAATCCGTAACCTCTCGCTTCAATCTTGGCCACCAATACTGCTCCCGTAGATCTCGATACATCTTACTTCCTCCGGGGTGCATAGCATAAGGGCTACTATGCGCCTCACGCAGAATCATTTGCCTCAAATCTGAATCCATGGGCATACAAACTCCTCCGCGAAAACTCAGCACTCCATCCTTATTCATTCCAAAATCTCCTATTACACCACTTTCAACTTGTTGAACTACGGGACCCAACTTTTCATCTGGTATTTGCTTCTCCTTAATCTGACCCAACCACACAGGCTTCACCTGAAGTTTGGCTAGAAGACTACCATCTTCATACAGACTGAGATGAGTGAACATCGCTCTCAAATCCGATATTACCTTACAACTCAACGCGTCTGCTACCACGTTAGCCTTTCCAGGATGATACTCGATTGAGAGATCATAATCCTTTAACAGCTCTATCCATCTCCGCTATCTTAAGTTCAACTCCTTTTGGGTAAGGATGTACTTTAAACTCTTATGGTCCGTATAAATGATCGACTTCTCACCATAGAGGTAATGCCTCCAAATTTTTAAAGCAAAAACCACCGCAGCCAACTCCAAATCATGGGTAGGATAGTTGACTTCGTGTGGCCTCAACTGACGAGATGCATAAGCTACCACTTTTCCACCTTGCATCAACACACATCCCAAGCTCGTGTGTGATGCATCGCAGTAAACAATGAACTCTTTTCCACCTCGAAGTTGAATCGATCTTGCGCGCTTAGTCAAAATCTTCTTCAATTTCTCGAACTCTCTCTTATTGTTTAACGCCCACACAAACGGTACTCCCTTTTGCAAATGAGCTTTAGTTAGGGTGCAAATGATCAACGAAAACCCCTCAACAAAGCGTCTATAATAGCCAGCCAAACCTAGGAAACTCCGAATTTCAGCCACAGACTTCGGTGGTTTCCAATCCAACACAACCTCTACCTTCCGAGGATCAACTCTGATTCCTTCGGCCGACACAACATGTCCCAAGAAAGTCACTTCTTTCAGCCAAAATTCACACTTACTGATTTTGGCATAAAGTTGCTTTTCTCGCAGTATTTGTAATACTATACGAAAATGTGAGTCATGCTCTTCTTCATTCCTCGAGTATACTAAGATATCATCTATGAACACCACTACAAACCGGTCTAAGTAGGGTTGAAAGACTCGGTTCATCATGTCCATAAATGCAGCTGGTGCATTAGTCAAACCAAACGGCATCACCAAAAACTCATAATGTCCATAACGAGTTCGGAATGCCGTTTTATGAATATCTGCATCCTTAACCTTGAGTTAATGATAACCCGATCTCAAATCTATCTTGGAGAAAACTGAAGCTCCTCTCAACTGATCAAACAGGTCATCGATTCTTGGTAATGGATACCTATTCTTGATTGTCAATTTATTCAACTGCCTATAATCAATGCACAAACGCATCGACCCATCCTTCTTTTTGACAAACAAAACTGGTGCTCCCCACGGAGACACACTCAGTTGAATAAATCCCCGATCCAACAATTCTTGAATTTGAGCTTTAAGCTCCACTAACTCTTTCGGCGCCATTCTATAAGGAGCAATGGACACCGGAGCCGTTCCGGGCAAAAGCTCAATGCTAAACTCTACTTCTCGGTCTGGAGGTAGACCCGGAAGTTCTTCGGGGAAGACATCTGGAAATTCTTTCACCGTTTCAACACCTTCCACTGATAATTCCTTGGCATCCAAAGCACTAATGAAGGCTAGGAAAGCTCCATACCCTTTTCGCACCAACTTTTCTGCCTTTAAAGCAGATACCACATTTGCTAAATAATTTCTCCGTTCGCCTATCATCACAACTTCCTTATCTTCCAAGGTCCTTATCGACATCCGCTTTGGCAAAGACAATCCAAATGCATGCGGTGCTTCACCAACCAATCCATGCCCAAAATAAGGTCGAACTCGCCGAAAGGCAGTTCCATCAAATCCGGCAAAAATACTTCTCTTTGAATTTCTAAAGGCACGTCTCTATACAATTTATTCACAATCACAGACTGTCCTAAAGGGCTAATTACCGTCATCTCTCTATCGGTAATCTCAGATCTAATATTTAGATTTCCTGATATAGCACTAGCAACATATGAGTGGGTAGACCCGATATCTATCAAAGTAGTAATAGGTACATCAAAGATGAAGAACATACCGATTATCACATCACGTGCATCGCCATCCTTCTGACGCCTGACCGCATAGACTAACCCTGGTTGTCTCGCCTCCGCGTTACCTCTGAAGCCATTACCTCTACCCGGTGCACCTTGACGTTGACCAGCACCATTACCACCTCGACCCTGTCCACGGCCCCTCGGTGGCTGCTGAGTGCCTCTAGCGGACTGTGCATCAGGGTTACGAGCTTCTTGAGTTAGAGCAGTCCATCGAGGACAATTCTTAAGATGGTGGTCCTTAGAACCACATTTAAAACAACCACCGGTTCTCTTCCAACATTCCCCGGGGTGTCGTCTTCCACGATCGACACGCGCTTGAATCGATTGGTAGCCGCAGGTGCTCTAACTGGAGCTGGCTCATCATTCCTGGGCCTCTTTTGGAATCTTTTAGCGGAACCCTTAGTACTTAAATTCCCTCTTGCCTCTGCCTCTTTCTCGGTTCTGATGTTCGGAGTTCTTAGCCTCTTCAGCGATTTTGGCTTTCTCCATGAGCTTGGCAAAAGTCCTTTCTTGTTGTGGGGCTATCAGTACTCGCAACTCATCATTCAGCCCATCTTCAAAATGTACACAGCGCTCATGATCAGTTGGCACTATCGTCCGAGCATAAAAACTCAAGTGTAGAAATTCTGCTTCATAAGCTGCCACCGTCTTATTTCCTTGAACCAGATTCAAGAATTCCTTCCTCCGGGCATCCACATAACTTACCCCGACATACTTTCCTTGGAATTCAGTTTTGAAGAAATCCCAAGTAACATGTTCAGCCTGAGCGCCTTCTCGAACAGTAAGCCACCATTGATACGCCTCGTCCCTCAACAAGGACACAACTCCTCTAAGTTTCTGCTCGGTGGTGCATTCCAAATCATCCATGATCCACTCCACTGCCTCCAGCCAATACTCTGCTACATTTGAAGCTACACTTGAGACACCCCTAAAAACCTCGGCACCACTTGATTTAAGTCGTTCTGATATTGATCCACGACCTGCTGGCCCAGTTCTAGCCCCAGCAACCCTTTCTAGGACTCGCAACATTGCTTGGGTCAAAGCAATGTTCTCTCTCATATGGTCATGGGATCCATTTTCTGACACAGGTGATGCCGGTGCATCCATTTTCGGCATATGTCACGATGCCTCAGACACGGCTCTAGCTCCTCGGCCTCTACCACGGCCACGTCTACCACGTCCACGTCTTCTAGCGCTCATATTGACTAATTTGGTTTAATCTAATTACAAGTTTTATGAATCAGAATACTATTTCAATGTTTATTAACAATATTTTATGAGATATAAGAGATAGAGTTTGTTTTCGCATACACATCCTATAGTCTCAATCTCTATAGTTTCAACACCTAAAACTAGAAGTTCTAGAGTGTTCCTATGATCATATCACAATAATAATCATTCAGTATATGAATACTTACTTGACTTGGTGCCGGATACTCGTGGTGCCATACTACCTTTAAAACATAAATTCTATAAATTCCAAACAGTTTTAAACGAAAATTGTTATTGAACCCAACCACAGCCGAGTTTTGAAAATGGGCTCTGATACCATAAAATGTAACACCCCTAAACCCGATCTGTGCGTTAAGACCAGATTTGACATGTCACACGAAATGATCATATGTAAAGTCTCTTAAAGGTTTGTAGAAAACGGATTTTAAAATAAAGATGTTGAAAAGGTGTTTATTGAAAATCGAGGTTGATTGTTAAATTTAATAAGACGTAAGAGTTTATAATTTGAAAAATAAAATACTTGATTCAATATCCCGAGAAATGTAAAAGAGTTCAAAAGAAATTTTTGAAAATAAGATTTTTAAAAGAGTTGTTACAGAAAAATGTTACCGAGTTAAAATTAACTAAGAATGAAATCCTTTTCGTACGTTTATTTATGAAAAACGTTTGTTTCTATTTTTAGAAAAGAAATCCCATTTAAGTATTTAAAACGTAATATAAAATCCATCCACAAGTAAAACATCTATAAAAATTTAACCAGAGGCCTTATTACATCACAACTTAAAAGCAAATATTAAAAAGTACTTTAAAGAAATCCAAAGTTTAATTAACCCATTAATCGTAGTATGGCCTCCACTGAGTCGTCCCCGGCCCAAGCCTCCATCACTGATCATTACCTGGAAAGGGTAAAGAAAACGGGATGAGTTACTTAGAACTCAATGTGTAACTCACTTACCATAGTCCACTGAGCCAAAACCATTTAAGCATTTATTTGGGCCTGAGCCCATTACAAATATAACAATTTAACATGTATAGAATGCATGTGATATGCAATTTTCCAAAACCAATCCTAAGTTTCCATCCGCTACACACCACCAGTACCAACCAGCACACCTGTGGGGAGCTTTAGTCACCTACCCCGCCAACACACCAAACTGGCATTAAGCCATATATCAAACTGGGCACGAAGCCATCAAAATTTTGTAGCAAATCTACCAGAAATTCTCTTCATCCAAAAAGCCCAACCCATGCAATCATGTATATAATATGCATAACAATCCATTCTTATAATTATTCCAACATAAGGCTCATTATAAAAGTTATCACAAACTGGCCCATTTCACATTTTGGCCCACATAATCTCATATCACATTTGGCCCATTTAGCAGTCATCACATATGGCCCATTTATCAAAATCACATATGGCCCATCTATCAAAATCACATATGGCCCATTTATCAAAATCACATATGGCCCAATAAGTCACTTTTATCGATTTAGCCCATTAAGGGAAATTTCCTAATTTTCATAATCTCAATACCAATTTCATAGTTTTTACTATTAAAGTGTTAAAATATACCATTTTACCCGATTTCACCAACTTTGTGATTTTAATCTAACATTAATACGATGTGGTTATCTAACCCGTGAGATATGGTGTGAGATTACACACCTGATTACGGTGAGCACTGCACTTTCTTGATCGTCAACACCTAAAAATTTTATAACGCTCGATTAGAACACTAACACTTAAAATAAATCTATGCTAATGTAAGCGGTCAAGATTTTTAACCTCGGAATCTCGAATAACTACTATTTCTGCTTCTCCCTGATGGCGGTTCCCAACCGTTGGAAAATCCCGAACAGCTAATGGCTCAGAACTACGAACAACCTCGAATAACTGGTTTTCACCGGATGAGGGTCCACAACCCGGTGGAAAATCTCAGATTGCCGAAACAGCCCTTCGCTTGAGTCTAGTGGGAATAGCAAATCCGCCCCTCTTCCGATCACTATTCACCAACCTTTTTGACCCTATCTTGCTTGCCTCCATTGACATAAGAATATTAGTCCAACTATTATTTCAAAAATTAAGACGATTGATTTTAAGAAGCGAAATCGAAACACCACGAAAATCCTTACGTTCAAAGGATGAAAATCAAGCGATTGCGTTCCTAAGATAAAATCGATTAGTAAACCCCATCATTAACGAAATAATGAGTAATATAGAATTCCTTGATAAAAACCCTTACCTTAAAACTTTGGACCGAATCCTAGCGATTCACGATGATTTCGGACACTCCAAATTTCGGCCTTCCACTAAGTTTCTACAATAGAGAAAAGATTCGAGTGAGTCATGGTATGATGATGATATCGATCCAAAAGACCATCCCACACCAACATGAAATTTCGGCACAAAGGAAAAAGGGAAAATAAGAATACTAGAGTATTATATTTGCCACTTACCGAGCGATTAAAGTGTGAGAAGAAAAGAATGAAATGGTTTGAGAAGAAGATAAGTGTTGTAAAATATTCGGCTATGAAGAGAAAAATTTGAAGGAGATGGTGTCAGCAACATTCGGCCATGGAGGAAAAGAAAAGGGAGAAAATGTTGAATAAATTTTGTAAGAAGAAGAAGATGAAATAAAGGTGAAACACCCCAAACCCGGCCCATGAGCCTTGACCGGATCTGGTATGTTCCTCAAGTAAAACGGTTCAAAACTTTTTGAGCACTTTAGAAAAATTCGGTTGGTTTTGAAAGAAATTTTTTAATTTATGTTAGGCTCGAGTTGAAATCAAGTTTATCTATTTGAAATCTAGGTTTTGTAAAACTATATTACTCCATTTCAAAATTTGTCCTAAATAAAAAAAAAATTCATTCACGTTTAGGCGTCAAAACATCTAACGTTTTTTTATTTTTAGGAAAAATTCATTTGAGTTCAATTAAATAAAATCGTATCAAAATAAAATAACTTAAAGACATGCATCAACAGTTTAATATCAGTGGCCTTATTACAAACGAAAACAATACCCAAAATAACTCCAAAAATATAAAATATAAAAGTCCCAAAATTAAATAAAACTTCAAGTCGAGCATGGCCACCACTAAACTCCCGCATGACCCGGTCCATCACCGATCGTCACCGAAAGAAAATGTTCCCCAACGGGTGAGTCAAACAGACTCAATGTGTAACCAACACTAGACCTCAATAATTCAGAATATCATATTAATTCATAAATATGTATAATGATAAAAGTAGTGATGCAAACCCAACCCAATCCTAGATACCATCCGCTACACATCACCCGTACCAACTTTGCACACCACGGGGACTACTAAGTCAACCCTCCATCCGCTACACATCATCGAAGCGATCATTGCGCAGACGACATGCTCATCGCCTCTTATAAATTCGTGGCATAGCCACCGGATAATTATTATGTGACCGAAGTCACCACATTCGAATAATGTGACCGAGGTCACCACATTCACTTCCCTTTCATAATCACCCATATGCCCATGTCATACATATCATGCAAAAATCATGCCTTATTTCACATTCTTATCATGTTCACATATGCCATATCGCTTCATTTCATACTCATAGTAGGAGTAGGAAAACGTGCACTGGTACTTTGTACCATTGCATGGTACTTTAGCCACATTCACATTATTATAAGCATACATATTAATTTAAGCCGTAATCTAATAGAGTTTAGTGTGGGGTACACACGATATATACTTAACAAATTCACCGAAAGCCCTAAAAATCCCGAAAAATCCCGATCTACTACTTTAGATCCTTGATTCCTATATTTAGCCAACACTTAGATCAATATCATAGGCCATTCGGCCAACAACAAACCTTAGTCTCAAAAGCCTTCGGCTTTTCAACCACTAAAAGAATAATGAACTAACATAGATCCTTACCACTTGATTTACCAAAATTGATTGTCAAAGAAAAGAGGCTTAGATTGACTGCTTCCAAAGTCTTGAAGAACCTAGGAGAAATTGATTCCTATGAATGGTTAGAATCTTGCTAACAATTGCCCAAAAATCGGCTTTTGCTCACATGAAAATCGACAGAGAGAAGAATAAAGGAACAAAGAAATTCGGCCAACACTACTTACCCTTCTCAAAACCGATTGAAGAAGAACCCAAAAGAGGTTAACCCTTGTTGATATTCGGCCAAGACAAATCAAAAGGAAAATGGGAAATTTTGGCAAAGTGGTTGAGTGATGAAGGGAGTTTAGGCTATGGTTGATTAAAGATAACAAATAGAATTCGGCTAGAGTGAAAAAGAGAAAGAAAAAAGAAAATAAAATGGAAGAGAGAGATGGGAGGTTTAAGGTGTTACGGCAATGGTTGGATTGGGAGAGAAAAGTTTCGGCCTTAGCAAGGTAAAAGAGAAGAAGATGCACAAATGGTTTCGGCTTTAGGTCAAGAAAGAAAATAGTGCACAAGTGATCTCCTATTTCGGTTTCCAAAAGAAAAACACACAAGCTTTCTAGACAACTAAATTGCACAAAAAGAATGCCCAAACCTCACTATGCATATTCGGCCAAGAGGAAAAGATGAGAGAAACACTATTGCTTTTGGGAGAGCAAAAGGCCAAAATGAAATTTCTCCCAAGCTACTGAACTTTTCCTAAACTTACCACAAAAATCGGCTCCTCCTTTAGTCCACAAAACCATCCATGTTCATGGACAAAATGCCATTAAAAAGTTTCCAAGCCTCATCCCTTAATCCATGCCTTATGTCCCCTTATCATTCCAAAAGCTTAGGATTTCACTCCTTAAGTTAATCACTTGCCTTTTCCCTTAGTCTACTATCCATAAAAGAAAATAGTCCAACCTTACCTTAATTAGAGTTGATCGACACATGCCATACACATGCAAAAATAAAAGTCACCTTATTACCATCCATGGGATTCGAACCTCTTCCTCATGCAATTACTCATGCGCCAACACCACTTTACTACTAGCTCATTTATGCTAACATTAGACACTTAAATTTACTTAAGTGTCAAGATCACTTAATCCACTTCACTAAATTTTCAATACTAAAAAAATTATTCTAGCTTCATTAATAATTCCAAGCCTTCACTAGACTATATTAAACACACAATAAAATCATACCCGCTAACACAAGTAACAAGATGATACTCAAATTTTTATGATATTACAATTCTACCTCCTTAAGAAAATTTCGTCCTCGAAATTACCTAATCAAAAGAGTTGAGAAATCATTGTCTCATCACATCCTCCTGTTCCCACGTAGCTTCTTCTCGCGCGCCATGGTTCCGCCATAATACCTTCACTAATGGAACTGACTTCCTGCAAACACTTTCACATCTCGATCTAGAATCACGACCGGTTCCTCTTCCACCGTCGATCTGGGCTCACCTCTATTTCCTCTCATGCTCGACATGCGATGGATCGAACGATAGCGTCTAAGCATGGAGACATGGAACACATCATGCAATCTGCTTCAACTCAAAGGCAACTCTAATCGATATGCCACTTGGTCCAACCCGCTTCAAAACCCGATAAGGTCCTATAAACACGGGACTTAACTTTCCCTTGCGACCAAATCTCATCACCTTCTTCCAAGGTGAAACCTTTAGGAACACTTGATCCCCCACAGCAAATTCTATATCCTTCCGCTTAAGGTCTGCGTACGACTTTTGCCTGTCAGATGCCTCCTTTAACTGAGCCCGAATTACCTTAACCTTTTCTTCGGATTCAGCCACCATCTCAGGACCCAAAACTTGACGTTCCCCCAATTCTGTCCAACACGTAGGAGTGCGACACTTCCGTCCATATAGTGCTTCGTACGGTGCCATCCGAATAATCGCTTGGTAACTGTTGTTGTAAGCAAATTCCGCTAAAGGCAAAAATTCTTCCCAGCTTCCTCTGAAGTCTATCACACAGCCCCTCAACATATCCTCTAACACTTGGATTACTCGCTCAGACTGGCCGTCCGACTGTGGATGAAATGCCGTAGTGAAATCCAATTTAGTGCCTAACGCCTGATGTAGCACTTTCCAAAACCGAGAAGTAAACCTTGGGTCCCTATCCGAAATGATAGATACCGACACTCCATGCAACCTTACAATTTTTGCCACATATAATTTTGCCAACTTCTGCAAGGAATAGTCGACTCTTACCGGAATAAAATGTGCGGACTTGGTCAAACAGTCAACTATTACCCATACCGAGTCCTTCTTGGTAGGCGTAAGGGGAAGCCCACTAACGAAGTCCATGGTAATTCTCTCCCACTTCCACTGTGGAATCTTGATTGGCTGAAGTAACCCTGACGAAACCTGATGTTCAACCTTAACTTGCTAACATGTCAAACACTTGCCAACAAATTCTGTAACTTCCCGTTTTAGACCAGGCCACCAAAACTGTTCCCTTAGGTCTCTGTACAACTTAGTCCCTCCGAGATGCATAGCATAAGGGCTACTATGCGACTCCCAAAGAATCTTCTGCCTAAGCTCCTCACTCTTCGGCATACAGACCTTTCCCTTGAAACACAATATTCCATCACCGGACATATTGTAATTCTCTAGACCACCATTCTCGCACTTGCCGCATCTTAGCACTTAAATCCTCATCCGCCAACCGACCCTCTTTTACCTCATTTAACCATGTCGGCTTGACTTGCAACTCGCTGCGAGACTTCCATCGCCATACAAACTCGGATGTGCAAACATCGCCCTTAGATCTCGACACCACTTTTTCGACTTAGGGCATCCGCCACTACATTCGCCTTGCCCGGTGATACACTATGGAACAATCATAGTCCTTCATAACTCCACCCACCTTCGTTGTCTCAAGTTTAACTCCTTACGAGTCAACAGTACTTAAGGCTCGATGGTCGGTGTAGATCACCGACTTTTCTCCATAGAGATAGTGCCTCCATACTTTAAGAGCAAAGACCACTGCCGCCAATTCCAAGTCATGTGTCAGATAGTTAACCTCATGAGGCCTCAATTGCCGAGACGCATAAGCAACTACCTTTCCATCTTGCATTAACACGCATCCCAATCCTGTATGAGAAGCGTCACAATACACCACAAAATCCTTCCCCGCCTCAGTGAAATCAAAACGAGCTTCATCAACACTTCCTTAAGCTTCTCAAAGCTCTTTTGTTGCTTATCCGTCCATACGAAAGGTACTTCCTTCCTTAGCAACTTTGTCAAAGGTGCGACGATCGATGAGAACCCTTCTACAAACCTTCTGTAGTAGCCTACCAATCCCAAGAAGCTACGAATCTCAGCCACAGACTTAGGAGGTTTCCAATCTAGCACTGCTTCAATGTTCCTAGGATCCACCCTTATTCCTTCAGCAGACACCACATGTCCTAAGAATGCAACTTCCTTAAGCCAAAATTCACACTTGCTGAATTTGGCATAGAGTTGTTTCTCCCTCAACACTTGCAACACAACTCGGAGATGCTCATCATATTCCTCCTCCCTCTTGGAATACACTAGGATGTCGTCGATGAACACAACGACGAACCGATCCAAGTAGGACTGAAAAACCCGGTTCATCATATCCATGAACGCGGCTAGGGCATTCGTCAACCCAAACAGCATTACTAAGAACTCGTAGTGCCCATATCTTGTTCGGAAAGCCGTCTTATTGATATCTGCCTCCTTCAACTTAAGCTGATGATATCCCGACTGTAGATCTATCTTCGAAAATACCGCTTGCCCCTTTCACCGATCGAACAAGTCATCTATCCTTGGCAAAGGATACTTGTTCTTAATGGTCACTTATTCAACTGACGATAATCTATGCACATACGCATAGTTCTGTCCTTCTTCTTCACAAACAGGACCGCTGCTCCCCACGGAGACACACTGGGTCGAATAAATCCACGATCAAGCAACTCCTGAATCTGAGCCTTGAGCTCAACCAACTCCTTTGGTACCATTCGGTGAGGGCAATTGACACAGGGAGTCTGTTCACGGTAGCAAGTCAATTCCGAATTCCACTTCCCTATCCGGGGGTATTCTAGGTAATTACTCCGGAAACACATCTTCAAAATCCCGTACAGTTCTAACTCCACTAACACCTTCTTCCTTTGCAATTAACGCACTAATGAAAGTCAAGAAAGCCTTGCACCCTTTTTGAACCATCTTCACAGCCTTAAGTGCTGAAACTACGTTAGACAAGTAGTTTCTCCTTTCTCCTATCATGACTATCACTTCGTCCTCTGGGGTCCTTAACTCCATTCGCTTAGCTGCACAGTCCAACACGGCCCGATGTTCCACTAGCCAATCCATACCAAGTATAAGATCGAATTACCCGAAGGGTAGTTCCATTAAGTCAAGCAGAAAGTTCACTCCACGAATCTCGAGAGGTACACTCAAAAAGATTTTATTCACCACTACAGCTTTGGCCTAGAGGGCTTACTACTGATCATCTCCCTATCGAAAAGTTCGGAGGCTATGTCTAGAGTTTCAACTACTCTACATGCAACATAAGAATGGGTCGAGCCCACATCAATTAGAGCAACATAAGGTTTACCAAAAATAAAGAACGTCACTCTGTTATAACGTCCGTGCGTTTCCATCCTCCTTCGACGAACCAGCGTATACTAGACCCGGTTGTCTTGCCTCAGTATTACTCGCACCTCAGCCCGGTGTTCCTCGTCCTCTGCCAGCACCGTTACCTCTACTATTCGGACCACGACCTCGTTGAGGCTGCTGTCCACCTCTACCGGGGTGATTAATATTCTGGCCCGTTGGGCGGCTCCCGTCTATCTTAATGGGACAGTCCTTAATCATATGGTCCTTAGACCTGCACTTAAAGCATCCGCCCGTCTTCTTCCAACACTCTCCTAAATGCATCTTCCCACACTGATAACATGTACGATCATCGCCTCTCGCATACCTTTGCGACCACGCGGGACCTCAGCTCTAGGCCTCTTTTGAACATTTCCTGACGATGCTGATGATCCAAAACCTATTTTCTGCTTATTTAGATCCGAGTTCTGCCTTACAGTGTTCTTGATTCCTTCGGCCACCTTAGCCTTCTCTACCAACGCGGCAAACTCATGTTCTTGATGTGGGGCTATCAGTAGCCTCATATCATCCCTTAGTCTGTCTTCAAACCGGACACACCATTCATGCTCTGTAGCCACCACTCCTCGAGCATACCGGCTCAACCTTAGGAATTCAGCTTCGTACTCCACCACGGACTTGTTCCCTTGAACCAGGCCTAGAAAAGCCTTTCTCTGTTCATCAGTATAATGTGTGCCGACATACTTTTTCTGATACGCCGCCTTCACGTACTCCCAAGTCAGATCCTCAGCTGTGGCGCCATCCCGAATTGTTAACCACCACTAATATGCCTCATCGCGTAATAGCGCCACCGTTCCTTTCAACTTCTCCTCAGGGGTTAAGTCGAGCTCATCCATAATTCGCTCTGTGGCCTCCAACCAATACTCACCAGATCGGGTGCCACACGGATACGCCACTAATACCTCGGCTCCGTTGGCTCGGAGTCGCTTCGGTGCAGGACTTCGAAGTTCCCATATTTCCACCGCTCCACCCACCATTTCCGAACTCGCAAAGCCACACCCAGCGATACAAAGATCATCCCCGTCGATCTTGTTGCTTCGCACCAACAACACAACGATGGTGGTGGCGGTGGTACCTCATTTTCGTAACCTTGACCCGACCTAACGGGTTCCGGACACCACGCCATTCGGCCTCGACCGCTGCGTCCTCGTGCGTTACGACCACGTCCCCTAGAGCTCATTTCTACTATCGTGCTTTAATCTGATTAAGAAATTTTATGAATTAGTCCTTGTTTCACTGATTATTCGTGAAAATTTTTTTTTTTGAATAGAAGTTCAATAGTGGTTCTTTCGATCAATCAAAGTTTCAAGTCTTCTATCCTTATTCAGAGGAACACATTCATTCAATATTCCTACCACACACATTCATTATTCAAATCTTTTCAATCTATTCCTATCCCAGGGGTATTTTCGTCATTTGTCCTACAGGGTGTTTTGGTAATAAACCGAGGTCAAATTGAAAATCTTAATAAATCAAGGGTATTTTCTAAAATTTGCAAAACTTGGAGTTCTTTTTGAGAATTTTTTCCAAATCGGTGTTGTTGCAGGAATTTTGAAAATCTGGGGTCATTTTGGTAATTTCAGAATAACACAAGGGTAATTTCGTAAAATTTCCAAATTGAAGTATTTTAATATTTTGCAAAAATAGAGTTTTTGAACATTTTATAAAGTAAGGAAATTTTAATGAAACTGAGTAGTATGGACATTTTATAAACTAAGGGCATTTTTGTAATTTTATAGCCAAGGGTATTTTAGTAATTTGTAAATCGAAATATTTTGGAAAATTTTTCAAGCTAAATTCTCTGCTACCATTTAAAAGGGTAATTTGGTGATTTAAAACCAAGTTTTTATGAAAATACAAACTAATCCCTTTCGGGTTTTAGTTATTGAGTTTAGCCTATGACCGAGTCCTCTTGGTTAGGGTGAACCGGCTACGCACCGGGTAGGATTCCAGTGAAGAGGAGGTGAGTCACGAGGACCTGCTTAAGTACCAAGCTCTTCCTGGATCCAATCCTAGACATGCGCACAAAGGTTGCCACACCTAACTCTCGGCGACTTAGTTCACGAGTGTTTGTTTAATTAGGCACTTAAGTCTTATGTGATTGTTGGGGTAAACTAGCCCTAGGGTTTAAGTACCTATCATGCTATTCTACATTCCATTTCTACCCTTCTACAGTTCATGCTATAAATCACCCAAATGAAATAGAGGTACTTACAGTGGACTTGGCCTGAGACTTGGGTGCCATGCACGAAAACTCGCTCTTTTCGTAAAAGTTTTTCTCAAGACTTGTTTGGGCGTTATTTTAAAAACATTGTGAGCTTTATACCCAAGGTCGAGTTTAAACCTTGCTCGATATTACCAAATCGAAACACCCCAAACCCGCCCACGAGCCTTGACCGGATCTCGTATGTTCCTCAAGTAAAACGGTTCAAAACTTTTTGAGCACTTTAGAAAAATTCGGTTGGTTTTGAAAGAAAATTTTTAATTTGTGTTAGGCTCGAGTTGAAATCAAGTTTATCTATTTGAAATCTAGGTTTTGTAAAACTATATTACTCCATTTCAAAATTTGTCCTAAATAAAAAAAAATTCACGTTTAGGCGTCAAAACATCTAACTTTTTTTTTTTTTTTTTTTAGGAAAAATTCATTTGAGTTCAATTAAATAAAATCGTATCAAAATAAAATAACTTAAAGACATGCATCAACGCTTTAATATCAAAGGCCTTATTACAAACGAAAACAATACCCAAAATAACTCCAAAAATATAAAATATAAAAGTCCCAAAATTAAATAAAACTTCAAGTGAGCATGGCCACCACTAAACTCCCGCCGACCCGGTCCATCACCGATCGTCACACCGAAGAAAATGTTCCCAACGGGTGAGTCAAACAGACTCAATGTGTAACCAACACTAGACCTCAATAATTCAGGCATATCATATTAATTCATAAATATATATAACAGATAAAAGTAGTGATGCAAACCCGAACCCAATCCTAGATACCATCCGCTACACATCACCCGTACCAACCTGCACACCGTGGGGACTACTAAGTCAACCCTCCATCCGCTACACATCATCGAAGCGATCGTCTGCGCATTTACATGCTCATCGCCCTTATAAATTCGTGGCATAGCCACCAGATAATTATTATGTGACCGAAGTCACCACATTTAGATAATGTGACCGAGGTCACCACATTCACTTCCTCTTTCATAATCACCCATATGCCCATGTCATACATATCATGCAAAAATCATGCCTTATTTCACATTCTTATCATGTTCACATATGCCATATCAGTTCATTTCATACTCATAGTAGGAGTAGGAAAATGTACCTGGGTACTTTGTACCATTGCATGGTACTTTAGCCACATTCACATTATTATAAGCATACGTATTAATTTAAGCCGTAATCTAATAGAGTTTAGTGTGGGGTAAACACCTGATATACTTAACAAATTCGCTGAAAGCCTCGAAAAATCCCGAAAAATCTCGATCTACTACTTTAGATCCTTGATTTTTATATTCGGCCAATACTTAGATCAATATCATAGGCCATTCGGCCAACAACAAACCTTAGTCTCAAAAGCCTTTGGCTTTTCAACCACTAAAAGAATAATGAACTAACATAGATCCTTACCACTTGATTTACCAAAATTGATTGTCAAAGAAAAGAGGCTTAGATTGACTGCTTCCAAAGTCTTGAAGAACCTAGGAGAAATTGATTCCTATGAATTGTTAGAATCTTGCTAACAATTGCCCAAAAATCGGCTTTTGCTCACATGAAAATCGACAGAGAGAATAATAAAGGAACAAAGAAATTTGGCCAACTCTACTTACCCTTCTCAAAACCGATTAAAGAAGAACCCAAAAGAGATTAACCCTTGTTGATATTCGGCCAAGACAAATCAAAAGGAAAATGGGAAATTTTGGCAAAATGGTTGAGTGATGAAGGGAGTTTCGGCTATGGTTGATTAAAGATAACAAATAGAATTCGGCTAGAGTGAAAAAGAGAAAGAAAAAAGAAAATAAAATGGAAGAGAGAGATGAGAGGTTTAAGGTGTTGCGGCAATGGTTGGATTGGGAGAGAAAAGTTTCGGCCTTAGCAAGGTAAAAGAGAAGAAGATGCACAAATGGTTTCGGCTTTAGGTCAAGAAAGAAAATAGTGCACAAGTGATCTCCTATTTCAGTTTCCAAAAGAAAAACACACAAGCTTTCTAGACAACTAAATTGCACAAAAAGAATGCCCAAACCTCACTATGCATATTCGGCCAAGAGGAAAAGATGAGAGAAACACTATTGCTTTTGGGAGAGCAAAAAGGCCAAAATGAAATTTCTCCCAAGCTACCAACTTTTCCCAAAACTTACCACAAAAATTGGCTCCTCCCTTAGTCCACAAAACCATCCATGTTCATGGACAAAATGCCATTAAAAAGTTTCCAAACCTCATCCCTTAATCCATGCCTTATGTCCCCTTATCATTCCAAAAGCTTAGGATTTCATTCCTTAAGTTGATCACTTGCCTTTTTCCCTTAGTCTACTATCCATAAAAGAAAATAATCCAACCTTACCTTAATTAGAGTTGACCGACACATGCCATACACATGCAAAAATAAAAGTCACCTTATTACCATCCATAGGATTCGAACCTCTTCCCTCATGCAATTACTCATGCGCCAACACCACTTTACTACTAGCTCATTTATGCTAACATTAGACACTTAAATTTACTTAAGTGTCAAGATCACTTAATCCACTTCACTAAATTTTCAATACTAAAAAAAAAATTATTCTAGCTTCATTAATAATTCCAAGCCTTCACTAGACTATATTAAACACACAATAAAATCATACCCGGCTAACACAAGTGACAAGATGATACTCAAATTTTTAGGATATTACAGAAGGTATAGGACAATTAGGTGTTTCGGTTTTGGTTCATTTCAAGAATAGAAGATGAACAAAGAGAGAGGTTTGAGAATAGAGAGCATTCGACAATGGAGGAAGAAAAGAAAAGAGAAAATGGCCTTTAAGGTTTTGGTGTTTTCGGCACTAGGGGAAATGACTTGAGAGAATAGGCAAATTTAGACCAAAATGGTCAAAATAGAATGACCAAAAGAAAAACGAAAGATGCTTACCTAATGCTCAATGTGCATTCGGCTAGGGAGAGAAAAGATGAAGAGAAAATGTTTTGAGAGAAAGCAAAATGACCCAAAAGAAATATGCCCAACAAGCACCTATCCTTACTCAAAAGTCTTCAAAAATTCGGCCACCCCTTAGCCCCTAAAACCGTCCAAGTACATGGACACCAAAGTCAAAGTTTGGCCATTCCAAACTTTCCAAAACACATTCCTTAAAATATGCCTTGTGTTCCCCCTACATACCATAATCTCATGATTCCCTACCTTAAGTTCAATTCTTGCCTTAATCCACTAGCCACCTTACCATAAACTAAAAGTCCAACTTTCCAAAAATAAAGCTTGGCCGACACATGCTAGATGAGTGCAAAAATTAAAAAAATTTCTCATGCATAACAAGGGATTCGAACCTCTTCCCTCTAAGTATGCTTATTGCGTCAACTCCTCTTTACTACTAGCTCATCTTATGCTAACTTTTGCCACTTAATTTCCTTAAACATCAAGGTTACTTGTTCCACTTCAATAAAGTTCTATTTACAAAAATTTATTCCAAAATCAAATTAAATCCCGAACCTTCTCAGGACTATTTTAACACACACATAGGATAAATAAACTAGCTGGGCACCAAAGTAATGTAACATATAAAAATTCAAATTTTAGGATGTTACAGTAATAACCCAATTTTTGATAAAATCGGAACAATGGTTTCGGGACCACAGATCTGAGCCTGAAAAGAAAAATTATTTTAATACTATTTTATGATCTACAGTATGATAATAATATTGTGTGAAAATTTCGTAAAAAAAAATTTTCGATTACATGTTTAATTTGATAAAGGACTAAATCGCATAAAGTGCAAAAGTTGTGTTCTAATAGATAAATGGATTAAATAGCTATAGAACTTTAAATTGGAGGTCCTTATATGGTAATTAGACCATTAATGAAAAGTTAGTAGATATTTTTGGGTGATTCATCCATGGAAAATTAGAAAAAGGATAAGGACTAAATTAGAAAGTGATAAAATTAAAAGATGATAGATAATTAAATAGAAATAAAAATCATTTTATATCATCTTCTTCCCCAAATATTCCATGGAAACCCTAGGAAAGAGAAAGCAAGCTTTCTTGGCCAAATTTGGTAAGTATTCAAGCCCCATTTTTAGTATTTTTTATATTTTTGAAACTGGGATAGTCTAATCTATCTATTTGGGGGATTAATTTGAGAAGTTATCAAAGTATAGAAATTATGTCATGGATGAATATGCTGAAAATTTGAAATTTATGGTAGAAAATGAAAGGTTGTTGATAGATAAACAACTTTTACAAAGTGATTTTGGATGAAAACATGATTTAGGGACTAAAATGTAAAGTTGTGAAATTTGATGAAAAATTCTAAATTTTTATGAATACATGTGCTGTAAATTTTCTGATGGAATTTTGGTTAGGCGTGGAATAGGGAGTAAATTGCACAAATTTCATTTTCCGAGCCTAGGGACGAAATTGGAATTTATAGAAAAGATATGGGCAAAATGGTAATTTTGCCTAGGATGTAAATTGAGTCCACTTGAATATGAAATGTGATAAATTGATGTTAAATTTACTCATATAGATCCAGATAGACCAAATTAGGAGTTAGAACGAGGAAAAGAGGAAAATGTTGGATTAGTAGATTTTATGTACACGAACATTTGTCGAGGTAAGTTCGTGTAACTAAATTGTGTATATTTATATTCTTGAATTAAATGTTGTGCTTGTGAATTGTATAAGTATTATATGTATATGATATTGGAAATATACTTGACGAAGCCCGATCAATAATAAGGCCCGATAAATGATAAATGATAAAAATGTTACTTATGTACTTGAAATGAATGTGGAATGTGTCTATTTGAATTATGTGAATATTATAAATGTATGAAATAATCACATGCATGATAATGCTTGGACAATGTCAAATTCCGTTTGAATAAATGGAAAATTCGATGGATATGTAATTTCCCGAATTGAATGAGGTCTTGCATTTGTTGCTGACGGAATTTAGCTCGGACGAGTAATTCCATTACCTCATTATAAAAAGGATTTAGCCCGGATGGGTAATCCTGATATAAGTCTTCTTGAGCATATGTTATGGATTGGATTTAGCCCGAATGGGTAATCTATATTAAGCTCTTTAGAGCCTATGTCATGAAAAGGATTCAGCCTGGACTGGTAATCCTGACTAAGCTCTATTGAGTATATATATATTGGAGACAGGATTTAGCCTGGACTGGTAATCCTGTTGTATATATGTGTGGCTCGAGAGTGTACTATCTGAAATAGTACCTTATGGGTACCATTGGACATGAATTGACAGATCCTGATTTGCACACCTCAAGTGTACTACTTATGTATCCATCGATATTCCGAATAAATTCAACGGGTAAAAATTATGATATGAGAAGATATGAATAAGAAATAAGTTACTACACGTATCTTCCTGAAATACATGAAAATGATGATATATGATAATTGATACATGGAAATATGAGATGATGATATTTCTACATGGAATTTATTTGATGAATATGTTCATCCTTGATTATTGACTTGTACACCTTGAGTGTACTACTTGTGTGGCATTGATATTTTGAATTGTATGAGTAAAGTTCTGACATGAAATAATCTGAACTCGAGATGAATTATTAAGAAAATATACTTGTAATATAAAGATATGATTTATACATGTTAAATGAATATGTGATGTGGAAAGCATATGTGTAACACCCCAAACCCGGTCAAGACACCACGACCGAATCTGGTATGTTACGAGGAAAACGTATTTGAGAAGTTGGGTTTTCGTTTAAATACTTGATGAAAATTTTGTGAAAAGTTTTGAACGTGTAGAAATCTTGGGCATGATTGTTGAAAACTTCATGCGTCATTTTGAAAACTCAGAGATTTTGGAGACTTAATCAATTAAGAAGTTAAACAAGTTTATTTCATTTAGAAATTCAAGTTGCTTCTTGATGTTACTCAAACATTTAGACTTAGTAGGAAATCGAGTTTAGGTTTGAAAATCATAGTGTGATACCCGATGGTATAGTTTAAAACACATTGCGTTATAGTTTTGAAACCGTTGTCCTTCCAAGTTTTTAGCAAATTTGAACTCAACTAATTTGTTAAGGCATATTAGAAAGCTACTTTAAGCATAAACATAGTAAAACCTAATTTAAAGGCCATTTACAACCCAAAACAAAACCAAATAGTAATAAATAAGCTAAAGTACTGAATTTTATCAAGTCTGAGCAAATCTTTATTAAAGCATGGCATGAGCACCTCGAGTCCGTCCCGGCTCCATGTCCGCGTCTAAGTGTCACCTGAAATGTCAAAGGAGAGGGTGAGTCGCAAGACTCAGTGCATAAATCCCACTCCCGATAATACAACATGCTAACACACATCATATCATAGCAACATAATCAATGCACCCCGATCCTAACCATCCATATCACCTTTCTACCCCGTGTGGTACCAAACCACTGGTGGTGCCAAACCACTGGTGACCCAAAGTCACGATATCCATAAGTGTGGTGCCAAACCACTGGTGACCCAAAGTCACGAATAATCCAATGATGGGGCCAACCCATCGTGTGATACCAAATCACTAGCGACAATCCCGTATCTCATAAGTGGGGCCAACCCACGGTGGTGTTAACCACAGGGACGAGTCGCAATGAGGTGCCAAACCTCTGCGGTGTCCCAAAGACACGAAGCAGTGATGCCAAATCACCGGTGACCGCATCACAAATCCGATGATGGGGCCAACCCATCGTGTGATACCAAATCACCGGCGTCAATCCCGTATAATCAATCGTGGGGCCAACCCACCGTGGTACTAAGCCACTTTGGGACGAGACGCCGAGGTGCCAAACCTCTGGTGACCCAAAGTCACAATAATCAATCTGTGGTACCAAACCACCGGAGGGTGCCAAACCTCTGTGTCCCAAAGACACACGATGTCCCAAAGACACGGATATCATATTCCCCTCCTCTCATATCACCCACACATGTCATACTAATGCAAATGATATAAAACATGCAATCATGCTAACATGCTCAAATGGCATCTCATGGTATTTACATCATAAAACATGTTATCACATATATCACTACTGATCTCGTAATGAAACGGACTTACCCGTATCCGTGCTTATACCCCATCGGTGTACCCAATCCATCAATCATATTGTTTCACTTTAATAAGTAATCGGGTTATTAATCATATTACTAAACAGTAGTGTGTTAGTTTACACACACTGAAATAGCGAAGGTTTTAATCCTAAGAACCTGGTCTAAGAGACCTCTCTATCCTTTTGCTCCTAAAAACAATCGACCAACCATGGGTTAATCACTTAAACCATTCGGCCATAACCATATAAACCAAAGGGTATATCGATTAACCCTTACCTTGCAAACGTTTGGTTTCCTACCAAACCCGAACCAACAATGGTTCCTCTTTTAACAATCGGCACACCCTATTAAAAAGAATAGTTAATCCTTTGTCACCCTTGACTTAATCGAAACCAAAAGATTGAACTAATAAAATAATACCAATCACTTACCCCCTTAATTACCAATCGGTCACTCGCAGTCAAGGCTTCAATTGACTGCTTCACCTGATCACCACCACAATCCAAGGCCCTTGTTCGATGATTGAACAACCAACCAAGATCAACCCTTCACTGATATTCGGCCAAGAGAGAGCCACTAGGAGAGAGGGGAGATTCGGCCTAAGCCAAGAAAGAAAGCGCAAGAAAAAGATGAGAAAGGGAGGGGTTGATATTCGGCTAAAATGAGAACAAATGAAAGGAGGAAATTTCGGCAGCACAAGGGAGGGATTCGGCTAGATGTTTAACACTCCTATTATCGGCTTTGAATGGAAAAAGAAAAGAGAATGTGAAATGAGAAAGAAGTTTCGGCAAAGGGTAATTGAGAAGAAGAGAGGTGGATGGGATGAAGGTACTTTCGGTTTCCACAGAGAAAAAATGAAAGAAAACTCTTTTAGAATTTCGGCTTTGGTATGACAAAAGGAGGAATTTGGCTTGCCAAGATGTTGACCGAAAACACCAAAATGCCAAAAAGAATTTCGGCAAACCTCTCCTACTCCCTACCAAAACCGGCCACTCACTCCCCACACACCCCAATATTCGCCACTACCTCCAATCACTCACAACCACCCAATTCAAACTAGTTTGAACTAGTCTTCTCCTAAATTCACTCTCCACCCCTCCTTTGAATGAGTTGACAAAGTCCATGGTAGAGTTTGAACTACCAACAACTCCTCCTCCTCCATGCCGTCAAAATGGAACAAAAAGGGAGCACTCTGCAGCTTGAACTCAGGACCTCTCCCTCCTGAAATTGACGCCAACCACACACTCCAAGTGACGCATGCCTTGCCACTTTGCTAGCTCATCACTTGTGCTCAAAAACGCCAAATAAAATATAAAAACCCCACTCCTCGGCTCCTCTCACCTAAGGCTTAAAAACTAAAATTTTCCTACCTGCTCAGGCATAGTCCTAGCCTACAATTAAGCCCCTAAGACACCAAAACAACAACATAGCAAACTCCTAACATGCAAATTATGCCATAACAAAAATAGCCCCTAACCCGGGATATTACAATATGTGCCTGGAAACCTGATTGTTGTTCAACCCACATATGTTTCTTAGTGTTATTATGAAATATATTACTAACAAGGGCAATGAGGATATGTGTAGGGCTTGGGATCAAATTGATTGAATATGCCTTACATGTTTATCTTGAAATAGAATAAATGGTAAGTTAAGTACCATGTTATACGAACTTACTAAGCATTATATGCTTACTTAGTTTTATTTCTCTATTTTATAGTAAATCAGAAGCTCGTTGGATTGGAAGCTTGGCGGAGATCACTCACACCATCCATCAGCTCATTTTGGTACATATGGTAAATTAGTTATGGTTATAATGGCATGTATAGGTTATATTGGCCATATTGGCATGTAAATGTAAATGATTATTGTAAACTAGCCATTGGAATGGCTAGTGATGATTATGTTTTGGTAAATGTATATATATGCATTAAGTTTATTTTATGGAGATAACATAGGTGTTTATTATTGATTGATTGAGAAAGGTTAAATTAGTATACTTATAAAAGGTAAGATTAAAATCTTGAATGCATGTAATAATATATCATATTAGATGTTATAAATTGCTTGAATTCAATGCTTGGATTGGTTGGTATTTGGATGTAAGTTGGTGCATGAACTTCGTAAAAATTTTGGGTGAGAAATGAAGCTAGAAATGGCTTTATTTTGTCCACATGGGCAAACACACGGTCGTATGTCTAGACCGTGTGTGACACACGGCCTGGTACATGGGCGTGTGGTTAGGCCGTGTGTCCCCTACACCTAAATTTTGAGAAACGGAATGCTCAGAATTGAGCACACGAGCAGAGACATGGGCGTGTTTCTTAGCATTGTGTGCTACACAGCCTGGAATACGGGTGTGTGTCTTGGCCGTGTGAAACCTGCACCTAATTTTGAAAGAATTTAATTAACCACACGGCCTAGCACACGGGCGTGTGGCATGGCCGTGTACACAAGTCAGAGAGTTACACGGGGTCGAGCACGGCCTGCAGCACAGGCGTGTTCCTTGGACCACACGGGCGTGTGAGCCCTGCATCTTGGAAAATTTTAGAACTTTGCAAAAAATTCTCTGAGTTCCCAATTCGGTTCTAATACTCGTTTTGGGCCTCGAGGGTCCATTTAAGGGACTTTATGAATAATTTTGGTAAATCAAAAGAATTCGACATGAATTATCTGTAAATGTTCTGGAAACTCTGGTAACGCTCCATAACACTGTTTCGGCGACGGATACGGGTTAGGGGTGTTACAATCATTCCTTTAGCTTAGATTCTCTGTGTAAAATTTAGTTTAGTATTTTCTTTCATTCTTAGGTTTTAGTTTTATTTAGTTGTTCTTGTTGATTTCAAGAGATCTGAACTGTGGAGTCATTCAAATCTGTAGGTTAGCGCTTAATCTCAATACAATCAATCTCTTTAATTTACTCTAACTTTTCGATTTAATTAGCATGCTTTCTCTTTACATCGATTATATATTGTTTATGATTGCCATGAGGAACTAATCCTTCTATGGGGGATTAATGAGTGGAGGTAAGATCTGTTAACTGTTTTGTATGGTTACTCAATAGATCAACTTTTTGGGAAAGCGAGAACGTGAAACAAACCTTAGGCCTGGCAACCCCAGGAAGTCATCAAGGTGGGAATTAACCCAAAATTGGTATTGCCCATCTGTGAACACCTTAACCCGAAACCAGTCTGGACTGTGAGGTCGGAAGATAAGTAGTTTTTGTCGACTCGCTAAGTTAGTGGAAGATCAAAAGATCTTGCTAGGGTAGAGACTAGTTGATTGACAAGGAAACCCAAAACGACAGTTGATGGAGATTATTGAAGCGACCTAATCACCCATAATCAGATTTCATTTATTCTTCTTGTTTAATCTCTTGAATTTTATCTTTTTATGTCATTTTTCCTTTATTACTATTATTGTAAACCACCTCAAAATCCTTTATTTTAAGTTTTTTTGTACTATAACTAAATTAAAAGTACTAATTAGATCTTTTAGTGTTTAGGTTAAAATTGATCTAGCACTTCCCTCCATTGGGTACGATCATCGGAGTACTCATCTACTGTAACTGCCTAATTTTGGGTCTAGTTAGAATAGTGGTTTCGAGACCACAAATCCGACGAAGAAAAATTTATTATTATTCTTATTTTATGGTCTACAGTTTTATGGAATAATTTCGTGAAATTTTCTTTCAGAAATTTTGACGTTTGAGTACTTAATTTAGCTAGAAGGACTAAATTATAATAAATGCAAAATGTGTGTTCTAGAAGCTAAAGGTGTTTAAATGCTATGAGATTTTAGTTGGAGGTCCTTAAATGGTAATTAGACCATTATACTTCAGTATGGACAAAAATGGACATCGATAGGTGAAATTTTGAAGTTTTTCATTAAAGGCATTTCAATCATTTGGTTAATAAAGACAAAATTTAACAAATAAAAGATTTTCATATTTCTATTTTCATCCCCATGGCCGAAATTCACAAGGGAAACCATAGGTAGGGTTTGCCAAGCTTCCAAGCTCGATTGTAAGTCCGTTCTTGTCCCGTTTTTAATGATTTTTGTATTTTTGAGATCGTTGTAGCTTGATTTAGCTATTTCAAGGACTAATTTGAAAGAAAGGTGAAGTTTAAAATTTTACCCATGTTGAATATGTGTGTATTTTGATGTTTGATGGTAGAAAATGCATGTTTGTTGTTTGTTAAACGACTTTTGCTAAGTGATTTTCAGTAAAAATGTCAAAAAGGACTTATTTGTAAAAGTCTATAAAGTAGAAAAACATGAATAAATGAAAAATGTGGGCTGTTATGAGCAAGAAATAGTTTCGGCTAGGCTTGGGAGTTATGAAATTGAATGAAAACCATTTTACGAGCCTAGGGACTAAAGTGTAAAATGTCAAAAGTTTATGGGCAAAAATGTAATTTTGCCATAATGTGACTTTTAGGCTAAATTGAATAATGTGATGATTAAATAAGATGAATTTTGTATTATAGATCAAGAAAAACGAAGTTCGGGTCTAGATCGGGGGAAAACAAAGTGTTTGACGATTAGGTCCATTTCCGCTATTTTTGTATCGAGGTAAGTTTGTATGTAAATAATGCATTGTTATATTTATGTTTTAAATTCTTTAATATTGTATGAATTGTGATTGAGTCTTTGGACATATTCGACAAAGTTTCGACAAATGAGAAATCCCGGTTGAACCTTAGGAATAGATTAGGATACAAGTGACATGTCAATAGGAACCCATGTGATTATGTGATATATGTGTCTCGGGTCCTAGTCTAGTACGTCCTAGTGGTGGCTGAGTATACTGGCATATGTTGCGGATACTTGACAGCTTGTGTGAGCAGCACCGAGTAGTTGTGTCATGACTGACAGCTTGTGTGAGTAGGCCCGAGGATAGCTCAAGAGCGAGCCTATATGTGTTATGAGATTTGTGGTAGCATTGGCAACTTATATGCAATAATTCCATGTATCCGATAGTATTCCAAGTGGTTCAACGGGTATGTCAACGATGAGAAAGTGTGTGATTATGTTACGAGTTGGTACAGGTATGTACGAAAAACTCAAAGGATATGGATTCGGTATATGATGAACTATTGGTAAGAATGCGATTGAGTAAGTTATGCTCATGAAGTTTAATGACATTTATGTTGATATATGTTATGTTATTCATATGATGAGCTATTGGTGAGAATGTGATTGAGTAAGTTGTGTTTATGAAGTTTTAATGACATTTATGTTAATATATGTTAAGTTATTTATATGTCAATTTTATGAATAATGTTTTGTATTATTTGCATATGAACTTACTAACCTATATAGCTTACCCCTATTTCTTTCCCTTGTCTTACAGTGTTACCAAGCTAGCTCGGGATCGGAGATCGTCGAAGATTCGGATCACACTATCAAACCCTCTCGTTTTGGGTATTGATGATCTTAGCATTTTGAAAGTATGGCATGTATAGGGACTTAGCCAATTTGTTATATGTGTCATCATGATTTTAGCCAATCTATTGGCTTGTAAATGTCAAAGGCTTGTTTTGATATTTGGCCTTGTAAATTGGCTTATTTGGGCTAACATGGTTGTAAGCCTGAGTATATTTATATATGTACCAATGTCTTTGGTGATATGGTCATGGTATGCTTGGTAAATGATGGAAATGTGGTTTATGACATGAATGTGAAATGTTTGGTAATGTGGTTTATTAAAGAGATGATAAAGTGGTGTATAATTAGGTATCTTGAAAGTAGTCAATTGTGGCTTAATAAATGTTGTGAGTATGATAGATGTTGATATTGTATTGGCATGTGATGGTCATAATTGTGGATGTTTTGATTGCCTAAGTATGTTATGTTTTGGTGCCTTTGAATTGGTGAAGTGTATGTGCGAATAAGGGTGGAAACTGGCTTGGTAAATAGCTTTTATTTTGTCCACACGGGCGTGTGACTAGGCCGTGTGTGACACACGGTCTGCCCCAAGGGTATGTGTTCCAACCATGTGTCCTCTGCACCTTAATTTTGAGAAACAGAATGTCCAGAAATGAGCACACGGGCAGAGACACGGGCGTGTGTCTCAATCGTGTGTGCTACACGGCCTAGCATATGAGCGTGTGGCACAGCTGTGTGGCACAAGTCAGAGAGCACCGTATATCGAACACGGTCTGAAGCACGGGAGTGTCCCAGGGTCACACGGGCATGTCCCTTGGACCACACGGGCGTGGGAGCCCTGCAGTTTGCAATAATTTTCTAAGTTTTGTAAAAGCTTCCTCAGTTCTCGGTTTAGTCCTGAACCACTTCCAATGCATGTTTTGGGCCTCGTAGGCTCGTATTAGGGACTTTATGATCGAATACAAATGGTTTAAAATTGGACGTAAATTTATGACTCAAAATTATGTGAATGCTTATGTTGTAAGTCTGATAATGCCACGTACCCTATTCCAGCGTCGAATACGGGTAAGGGGTGTTACATTTAGTGGTATCAGAGCTATGGTTTCGTCGATTCTCGGACTAACCTAGCGTGTGTAAGAGTCTAGCTATACATGTCATATATAAATTGTGATAGTGTGACGACTCCTGACAATTTAAATTGTATTTTCATTTAGCATATGGATTCCAACCGAGCTAATTCTGCTGGTATTGGAATTGATACTCAAGTATTGAGTAAAGATATGTTTATGATGAGTTGAAACTCATAAAGGTATGGATAAAAGTTCATAATATTTCGTTGATGATAAATATTATGTTATATGTGTGTATGTATGAGAGTCAAATTTAGAGGCTTTACAATCTTCACCCCTTTACCAGTATAGTATGGTACAATGAAACCCACAAGATTTAGACTTAATAAGCTCACAAGAGTGGAACCAAAGAGTTCAGTGGCCGAATAATTAATAATACGTCAGAGCTGAGAATGGGTTATCGAGTAAGACAGATCTTGAAGGGATATCAGGTTTTTCAGAAGATCATTCAGATTTCGTAATGTCACTTTTAAAGAAGAAGGTAATCTCGACTAATCGACTCATTCAGGTATGATGTCTATAGAACGTGTTAACCGAAACTTCTGCCGAATTGATTTTCGTTAGTGAATGGAATAATGTGGAAGTAGGGATGACTGTAATAATCAGTGGAATGATATTCGAGTTGTAAACATATCTGAGTACAGTAGTTATAGTTGAATAGATTATGACGATCTCTTCTAAGTATTCTATGTGTTCATTTAATTTTTAGAGGTATATGTAACTGTTCGTTTTCAGATGAAATTCCTATCGTATGATAATGCTAGCTAACTATAATGTTAGACGAAAGCACTGTTGACCTGGTTGGTTTATGATCGGCATTTCTTTATCTTTCATTGGGATTCTATTCTATTACGTTTGGTATAAAAGTTGACGGTGAAATTTATATGAGGCTATTATTCTGTTTCTACTGGTTGTTGTTTTGTTTTATATATATATATATGGAAAGTATATTGTCTCTGTTACAACTAATTTCTGCGCGTATGAGCAGTGTTTTTCTCCTGGTTTTTCTCCAAGGAATTGAGTTCTCGAAAATTCAGTATGGTCTCACATCTTGGATTTTATTATCTCGGTTTTCTTATCGTTCTTATTGTTTAATTTATCAAACATGGCTTGTAACAGCCCGATTTAGGGCTTAGTCAGAATAGTGGTACGAGACCACGAATCCAAGGTGAATTTATGAGTTTTTAAGGTTCATGCCATGTTTGCATGTTAGTGTGAAAGTTTCATGAAGCAATTTTGCTAAATTGAAGTTGAATGGTCAAAAAGGACCAAATTGCAAAAGTTGTAAAATGTGAGTTTCTAGAAGCATTTTGTATGAAATAGCTTTAGAATAGCAATTATAAGTCCTTAAATAGCAATTTTCCCAAATCATAATTTTTGGACAAAAATGGACATGAGTTAGTAATTTGTAAAATTTTAAAGAGAATGGCATTTTGGTCATTTAGTAAATAAATGATTAAAATGGGAAAAGATGATAAAAATCTTATTCATCTTCTTCCCCTTTGTACCAAAAATTTAGGAGACTCCATAGCTAGGGTTCTTCAAATTTTTGAAGCTTGCAAGTAAGGCATCTTAGTCCCGTTTTTAATATTCTTCGTATTTTTGAAGTTCTCGTATATTGAATTAGCTATTTTTAGCTATAAAGTGAGCTAAGATGCATGTTCAAAAATCTACCCATGAATGGTATGCTTGTTAAAGGATGTTTTATGGAAGTTTATGAGAGTTTGATGTTAGATAAACATCTTTTTCTAAGTAAATTTCATGAAAAATGAGCATAGGGACTAGTTTGTAAAAGTTTTGAAATTAGTCATACCTATTAGAAATAATGAGAATTGATAATGGCTATAGTAGAGAAAATGAATCAGCTAAGCATGTAGTCTAGGAAAGTTGAATGAAAATTATTTTACGAGCCTTGGGGCAAAAGTGCAAATATGAGAAAGTATAGGGGCAAAATAGTAATTTTGCCCAAGTACGAGTAAAGGGTCAATTTAGTCAATGTGAATATTAAATGATCTATTTATGACTACAGATCAAGAAAACTGAAGCCCGGATCGAAACCGAGGCAAGAACAAGGTCAAGGACTAAATTGCAGACCTAGCTACATTTTGTATACTGAGGTAAGTTTGTATGATTTCTAAGCTTTATGTTTTATATCATTGAATTTCTTAGTATAATGTACAATGTTATTATGAAAAATGTTTAATGTTATGTTAAACAAAGAAATTAATGAGATCAAGCATGAGAAAGCCCCGATTGAAGTTGAATAACTTAGGATACTCAATCTACCACATGAAACAAGAAAGTCCGTATAAGACCAAGCCGAGGCATGGCATCGGCAAGCAAGCAAGATATCATGTAAGTCCAAGGCAAGCTTGGCATTGAATAAGTTATCATGTAAGTCCAAGTAAAGCTTGGCATTGAATAAGTTATCATGTAAGTCCAAGGCAAGCTTGGCATTGAGTAAGATATCATGTAAGTCCAAGGCAAGCTTGGCATTGAATAAGTTATCATGTAAGTCCAAGGCAAGCTTGGCATTGAACAAGTTATCATGTAAGACCAAGGCAAGCTTGGCATTGAAAAGTTATCAAGAGAAAGAGATCCTATATAAGTCCAAGTTAAGGCATGGCATTGGTGAGAACAAGAAAGACTCCGTATAAGTCCATGTTAAGTCATGGCCTCGAAATTTAGATGAGATTTAGTATCCTCGGTTATTCATATAAATTCATCGGGCAAACGAGTTAAGCTCCAAAAAGATAACGAGAAAGCTAAGTAAGTAAGGTTATTATCAAGTGAAAAAGAATATTATTCATGTTATGAATGATGAATTAGTATTACGTTCAAGTATGCTGATCAATGTTATCTAGTGATACAGGTACTTTGTTTGCCTATCAAGTATGAGACTAGTAAGTTTCATGAGTTATGTAAGAATCAAGTATGAGTAAGTAAGCTTTATATAGCTGAATTTATGATGCCATTGTTTATATCAAATGGTCTATATTAAGTAAGAATGTTGCTATGTGTATTATGCAAACTTACTAAGCTAAATGCTTATGTCTTTCATTCTTTCTTTCCATGTAGTCTCGCCAAGCTAATATCGAGGATCACCGTCATTGGAGCTCGGAGCACACTATCAATCGCTATTTTCGTATAGCCAAGTTGTTTTATAAGTATGGCATGTATAGGTAGCATTACATTTTGAGTAAATGTTTTAAGAAGAGCCAAAGTATAGGCTATTAAGTTTGTTATTCTTTTGTATATGGCTAAGTGATTGGCCAAGTGTGTATGTTTATAATTATCAATGAAGCATGTAATATTATTCAAGATGATGTAGTATTGATTTGTGGAAATGAGTATGAATTGTATCTTAATTTCAGGATGGCAATTGGCTTGGTAAATAGCCTCTAAGTGCCCACACGGTTGGACACACGGGCGTGTGTCTAGGCCGTGCGTAAACTGTACCTTAGTCTTATAAGTAAGAATAGGCCACAGACTAATCCCACGGCTGTGTGTTAAGGCCGTGCATGACACACGGTTAGAACATAGGCATGTGCCCGGTCGTGTGAAATAAGTCAGTATATCAAGATGTAGTACAAGGTCTAAGTCCACGGGCGTGTCATGGCCGTGTAGAAATTGGCAGAATACTGAGTTTTAGGGCATGGTCTGAGGACATGGGCGTGTATGCCTATGCACGGGCGTGTCTTATATTACACGGGTGTGTAACCCCTGTTTCAAAGAAAAGTTTCTTGATAAGGTTCTGAAAGTTTACCAGTACGAGTTTCAGGCCTCGTAGGCCCATGAAATGTACGAATTGTTTAAGAATGAGAAGTTTTAATTTCTGAACGAAATTTTATAGCCCGTAAAGTCATGATTAAGTAAGTTCAAGCATAGTAATGTCTCGTATCCGGTCTGAGCCTCGGACTCGGGTATGGGGTGTTACATGGCTTATCTGTAAAGTTATTCAGTGATCAGAAATAATTATATTTATTACGGTTCCAATTTCTAGTTTGATCATGGGAGCATGGTGATGCTAATCTCAGTTTTTTCTAGTTTTCGTGAAAGGGATTGACGTCGGGAAAAGTATAGACGGTGGAAGCTCAAGCTCGAATTTGTATAATGGTTTTCTTTTCTCAAGTAAGCTTAATTAAGGTCAATGATTTAAATCGAGATATTATGTTTCGTTGAGCTAATGCTGTAACACCCCAAACCCGGCCCAAACACTACGACCGAATTTGGTGTGCTACAGAGAAAACATCTTTGAAAATCCTTTTAAGTCGAATTATCTTTTTGGTAAAAGATGGTTATTTTGTTTGAAACATTTGAGGTGTATAAAATCCATACTTAGGTTTATTTTAAAATATTTATTAAGCCAGATTGTAGCCGATTCAGATGTGCCCGATGGCACGATAAAACATTTTTGCGATTTAAAATTTTAGAAACCACGTGTACTTAATTTAATGTTAGAAAATAGTTTAACAAATTAATCCAAACATAGAATAATAAAATTTTGTCTAGGCCTTACTACAACTTAATTAAAATAAACCAACATTAAATAAAATAAAACAAAGTCCAAGTTCGTCTAATTAAAATTTCCACTGCATGGCCACCTCGAGTCCTCTCCGGCTCCATCTCCGCGTTCTACTCATCTGCAAAATGGTAAAGGAAGGGGGTGAGTCACCAAGACTCAGTGTGTAATCCCCCACCCGGTAAGGTAACTCATACACAAGTCATTAATAAACATGCACATGCAACCCAACCTAACCATCCATACTCCTTTTCTACCCCGTGTGGTCAAAACCACTGGTGGTCAAAACCACTGATGACTTAGAGTCACAAATCAGATGATGGGGCCAACCCATCGTGTGGTCAAAACCACTGATGACCATAGGTCACAATATATCAAATGTGGTCAAAACCACTAGTGGTACCAAACCACTGGGACTTAGTCGCAAATAATTAATCGTTGTGGTCAAAACCACTGATGACCATAGGTCACAAATAATCTGATGGGGCCAACCCATCTTGTGGTCAAAACCACTGACGACAGTCCATAGTTCATCCCCCTCCTCTCATCAATCCCACCATCACATGCTTATACAACAAATTTCATATATCATGTCATAGTATTAAACATCATGTGATGGCATGCAAACATATATCAAAAATTACAAGTTAGGGGACTTACCCGATATCCATGATTATGCCACAAGCTAACCACAAACAAAAGATCTAAGGCAAATAATAACAAAGATGTAAATTAATAAAGTGTGTAGAGAGATCTTACACACTGTTACTATCGTAATTCCTAGATCCCGAAAAGCCAATCTATAACGTTAGATCTCTTAACTTTAAACGGATTTGATTTCCTAACAAATCCTAAGCCTTAATTAGTCCTTTGGAAAATAAATCTCAAAGCTTCCCTACAATTGGTTTTAATAGAGTTAATACGAATCATAGGCCATAATTTTAATTCCATAAGAGATGATTACCCCTTACCACACTTATTGAAAATTGGCAGCACCTTGTTGGAGATATGATATTCGACCTAATACACAATTGGAAGGGCTGGAGATTTTAGTGAAGGAGGAGGGTGTATTCGGCTAAGAGAAACAACGATCTTTGGAATTTTACGAACAATTTTGGCTAAGAGTTTAAGGGAGATTTTGGCAGCACAATGAAGAGAGGAAGAAGAATTTTGGTTGAACTTTTGGCACTTTCCTAATATCCTTGCCGTCCACTCTACCCCAACCAAGAGTTTAAAATTCCTCCAATTCCTTAATTTACTCTAGACCCCATATTTCAAATTATTCTAAATAATTTGAATACCTCAAATAATAATCAAATAATAATCCCATAATAATCTAATAATAATGCTAATATTATCCCTTTTTATCTTATCAAATAAATAATGAAAATAAAAGAGACCATGTGCTTGTCAAACTCTTCCAGATGAATGTTAAACAAAGAACCCAAAATCATGCCAATTCTTTCTCTCCTTCACGCCAAAAAGAAAGAGGAAAAATAAAACCCAAATCTAACTTTGCTATCTTGGCTCGAACTGATGATCCATGCCGCAACCTCCCCTTAGCGCCTGCACCAACTCTCCCAATTTGACATTCATGTCAATTAACCCTTTCCTTTATTTATAAGACCTACTTCTTGGCCCTTTTTCTTCTAACGCAAAAAGCCCAAAATAAAAAAATGCTCCTGCATCCTTCAACCCGAGACACCGCCTCTTCTAAACTCTCAAGTGGCGCCCCAAGCCACTCCTCCACTGACTTTCATGCCATAAAGCCCCTTATTTATTTATAAGACCTCCCTAGGCCGTTTACCCCAAAAATTAAAAATACCAAACGCCGCTTCAAAGACTCGAACTCACGCCCATCAACCTCCAAGCCTTTAAGTGGCACACGGTAGCCACTTTACCAAAGCCTTTCTTATGCTAAAAATGCCTACAAAAATTCCTTTAAAGCCTTCTTAGACCAATCCCTTTTTTAACGCTAACAAAAATATAAGCCCATCTGCTCCCCATGTTACTCGAACTCCTTCCTTGGCACTCCTTTTCACCTTAGCGCCCAAGCCACTTTGCCAAGCCCATTCTTTGTGTTACAATTCGCCCAAAATTTTGTTTAAGCCCTATCTCACCTAGCTTCCTCCTTTTAGACACTTAAAAAGAAATTTTTAATCTTGGGTCGCCTAGCTAGCTAAGGGTTTAATTCTAGACCTTAGATCATGCCAAATAAATCATAATATTTACCTCTTCAAACACACTCACACACATGGGAACAAATAATTAAATTTCCAAACACCCCTAATTCAGGATGTTACAAATGCAGACTGTAAAGATCTTTGACTAGCATGTTAAAGGAATTATAAGGAATGTATGTTTGAGTTGCTCTAACAACATGAAGAAGAGATTACTTTAAAATATTATTGTTTGATAATTAAGATTGACTCAATTGTTTCGAATAGAGCGGTTATTTAGTTGAAAAGTATTTTGAGTTATATGCATTTAAGTTTATCTTCAGGTATGGAAATAAATTTCGTACATTCATGGGTAAATAGATGAACAGTTTGAATGAAAAATTCATGTTCTAGGAGAAATGATATAGAAACTTATGTCTATTAGATTATTTGTAATTGAAAGACGTTATTATGAGTTAAAGTTGTTCTGATTAATGAAGTTATCGTATTTGTGAAGTTTGAATGGTCTGATACATGTTAGCAAAGTTTTAAACAACGAAAGTATTGTTAACTGAAGCACTAGATCTGGTTCGATCTCAATCGGGTAAACAATTCGTGGTTTTCAGCAATGCGTTATTGAACGGATTGGGGTGTGTTTTAGTACGAGAATGTAAAGTAGTAGTTTATGCTTCCAGATGGTTAAAGTCATAATAAAAGAATTATCCAACGCGCAACTTAGAGTGGGCCGCTATTGTGTTTGCATTTAGAATATAGTGACATCTTTTGTTCGGTGAAATGTGTCACATGATTAATGATCATAAGATTTTAAAATATCTGATGTCATAAAGAGATCTGAATCTGAGATAGCAGAGATGCCGCGAACTATTGAAAGATTATCAGTAGTTGTTGATTAACCTTTGGGAAAAGCAAATATAGTTGCAGAGGCTTGAGTGGAAAAATTTTGTTTACCTTGTGAACGAGGGTTACACGATTGATCTTGTCTGATGATAGTTTGATCCTAGATGAGTTAAAAGCTAAATTGATGTTTTTATTTCAAATCTGAGAAGCTCAGAAATATGATAGGAAATTGTGAGCCAAATGAGTATAGAGTGAGTCAACTTCTGATTCTAAATTTCAGGTCGGACTTGATGACTGTTTATTATTCCGAGGTAGAAATTGTGTACCGAAGAATCCAAAACTTATATGGAAATTTTTTGCACAAAGCTCACAGAGGTAGCTTGTTTGATCATTTGGGGAAAAATAAATTGTATAGTGATTTGAGACAAATGTATTGATGGTCAGGTATGAAACGTGAGATTTCTGACCTTATATCCAGATGTTTGATTTGTCAACAGGTTAAAACCGAACATCAAGTACCCTTAGAATTGTTACAGCTAGAGATGATGTTGGAACGGAAATGAGGTATAAGTTTTTGAAATTGTCAATCTATTTAGTATGTCAGTCTTCAATATATTCATTAGAAATTTACAGTTACGGTTCACTTCTTGATTCCAGAATAAATGATAAGAAGCATTGGGTAAGAAATTACAAATCTTTGATACTGAGTTTGTTCTCTCAGACTGACGGTCAGTTTGAGTGTGTTACTCAGATTCTTGAAGATATGTTTTGTTGTTGTATTTTAGAATTTGAAGGCAAACGGAAAAAGAAATAATTACGGTTAGTCAAAACTACATGTCACAACAGTTTTCAGATAAGTATTGAAGTGGCACTATATGAGATTCTGTATAGCTACAAATGTAAAACCACATATTATTGGATTAAGTTTGATAAGAAAAGCTACATGGAATTGGTATGATCCTTGAAATAGAAGGAAATGTAAAAGAGATCCGAGATAGGTTTTAAGTAGCTTCTGATTGTCAAAGATTTTATGTAAATTTTAAATGAAATAAATAGAGTTTCGAAATGGTGACAAAGTGTTTCAAAAGAAAAAAAAATTTCCTTGGAAGAAAGTTTTTCGATTTGGTCATAAAGAAAAGTTGAGTCCACGATTATCAGACCGTATAAGATTATCGAGAAATTTGGGCCAGTGACTCATCGATTTGAAATATTGTCAAAACTTGAGAAGATTTATATGTGTGTTTCATGTGTTTATGTTACAATGGTACCTGTCGGATCCTCCACGTAAAATTTCTCAAACAAATGTTGAGATTTAATCGACATGTTAGATAACAAAGAACCGATCCGAATTATGATACGTGAGATTGAAGAGTTAAGGAACAAAAGCATAGCTTTAGAGAAGATTCTATGGAATCATCATGAGATAGAGGAAATTATGAGAGAACAGTACTCAAACCTCTTTTCTGGAAGATTTTTGGGGACGAAAATCCCTAAAGGGAGGAGAGTTGTAACAGCCCGATTTTGGGTCTAGTCAAAACAGTGGTTTCGAGACCATAGATCCGACGAAGAAAAAATTGTTCTTATTATTTTTTTATGGTCTACAGTTTTATGGAATAATTTTGTGAAATTTTCGTTCAGAAATTTTGACGTTTGAGCACTCAATTTAGCTAAAAAGACTAAATTGTAATAAATGCAAAATGTGTGTTCTAGAACCTAGAGGTGTTTAAATGCTATGAGATTTTAATTGGAGGTCCTTTAATGGTAATTAGACCATTATACTTTCGTATGGACAAAAATAGACATGGATAGGTGAAATTTTGAAGTTTTTCATTAAGGGCATTTTAGTCATTTGGTTAATAAAGACAAAATTTAACAAATGAAAGATGTTCATCTTTCTATTTTCATCCCCATGGCCAAAATTCATAAGGGAAACCATAGCTAGGGTTTTCCAAGCTTCTAAACTCGACTGTAAGTCCGTTCTTGTCTCGTTTTTAATGATTTTTGTATTTTTGAGATCGTTGTAGCTTGATTTAGCTATTTCAAGGACTAATTTGAAAGAAAGGTGAAGTTTAAAATTTTACCCATGTTGAACATGTGTGTATTTTGATGTTTGATGGTAGAAAATGCATTTTTGTTGTTTGTTAAACGACTTTTGCTAACTGATTTTCGGTAAAAATGTCAAAAAGGACTTTTTTTGTAAAAGTCTATAAAATGAGTAGAAAAATGTGAATAAATGAAAAATGTGGGCTGTCATGAGCAAGAAATAGTTTTAGCTAGGCTTGGGAGTGATGAAATTGAATGAAAACCATTTTACGAGCCTAGGGCCTAAAGTGTAAAATGTCAAATGTTTAGGGGTAAAAATGTAATTTTTCCATAATGTGACTTTTGGGCTAAATTGAATAATGTGATGATTAAATGAGATGAATTTGGTATTATAGATCAAGAAAAATGAAGTTCGGGTCTAGATCGGGGGAAAACCAAAGTGTTTGACGATTAGGTCCATTTTCGCTATTTTTGCATCGAGGTAAGTTCGAATGTAAATAATGCATTGTTATATTTATGTTTTAAATGCTTTAATATTGTATGAATTGTGATTGACTCTTTGGACGTATTCGACAAAGTTTTAAGAAACGAGAATTCCCGGTTGAACCTTAGGAATAGATTAGGATACAAGTGAAATGTCACTAGGAACCCATGTGATTATGTGATATATCTGTCCCGGGTGCTGGTATAGTACGTCCTAATAATGGCTGAGTATATCGGCATATGTTGCTGATACTTGACAGCTTGTGTGACCAGCACCGAGTAGTTACGTCTTGACTGATAGCTTGTGTGAGCAGGCCCGAGGATAGCTCAAGAGCGAGCTTGTAACACCCCAAACCCGATCTAGAGGTTACGACTGGATCTGACGTGTCACATCAAGTGACGTTTGTAAACCGGAAAGTTCGGAAAACTCAATACAAAACATTTATTCTCTTTGAGACTTTTAGGATAGTAATTTCGTAAACACATTATTTCTTTATTAAACAAATCGTTTATTAAACAAAATTAAGTATCGCGGAAGCTCGTTTGAGTTGTATTTTTATCTTATTTTTTTTAAGGTTTGAAAAATCGTAATTTCCTTTAAAAACCGTTGTCGTTTTAAAACTCGCGTTTCCTAATCTAGCAGGTAGTAATGAAAGGAAAATACCAATTAGAAGTTAAAAATCCCAAATGGCGTTATTACAGAATCATTAGCCTAATATAATAAAACTAAATTAAAGAAAATAACTAAGTTCACGCTTAAAACATATCGAGCGTGTGGCCACCTCTGAGTCCCTCGTGGCTCCAAATCGTCTAAGACTAGGGATTACCTGCAAAGTTAAGGAAAAGGGTGAGTTACGAGAACTTAGTGTGTAATCCCCTACTACAAGATGTCGATGCGGGCCTAGCCCTAATCAATACACTTTCGATGCGGGCCTTAGCCCTATCTGAGAAATGCAGAATGGGTCCAAGCCCAAAATCATGTCAATGCAAACAGAATGCAACCCAACCCAGTCCAACCATGACACCACCCGTACCAACCCTACACACCATGTGGGGACAAGGTCGACCCACCCAGCCCTACACACCAATAACGCAGCCGAGCTGCTAATATCAACGTAGCAAAGCTGCTAATAACAGTAACGTGGCTGAGCCACTAGAATCAGTATACGTGGCAAAGCCACTAAATCAGTAAATCGTGGCATAGCCACCAGTACAGTACTTCCTCCAAAATACAAAACCCAACCCAATGCAGCATGTCATGTCATATATAACCCATGTATGCAGTATATCACAATAATAATCAATCATACAAAATACACATACATCACTTATACTACCGCTAAGGGTATACGGTCATTTGGTCGATTGGGGGTAAAACGGTAATTCACCCCTCGGGGCTATTCCGGTAATTTTACCCATCGAGGGTATTTCAGTAATTTCACCCACTGAGGGTATTTCAGTAATTTCACCCACTGAGGGTATTTCAGTAATTTCACCCACTAAGGGTATTTCAGTAATTTAGTCATCTAACGGCCTCTCTAGAGGCCTACAGTCGCCTCGAGCGACTCAGATACCCTTTCTGGTCAATACGGTGCATTTGGACCCAAAGCTTAATTTTCGGCCCAAACGGGCCGGCCCACATGCTCGTGTGGCCCATTCAGCTCATTTTCGGTCACGGTTCTACAAACCTCCCAGCCGCATCTATTATCTGGTACTTACCATAGATTTTGCCCCTATGGGCCTGTTAGCCCATTGGGCCCACTTCGGCCCAATAAGGCCCATTACGACCTAGGCCCACAAGAAATTTCGTGGCAATCCCCATGGTCTATCGCCAACGATTGTGGCTCGATTTATCTCTATGAGCGCTCGCACGCTCAAGTGATCTCGGATGCCGAAGTTTCGGCTTATCGGTTTTCGACTTTAGCCGATTCACAGTTCATCAGGGTGTGAGTGCACACCTTCATTCATCGGATTGACAGAACTAAAGTGGGTGTACGATTACACACCTGTTACGAGTTGTGGTTTGAAACGCTTCCAAGACACCTATGATAACGACCATCCATTAGTTAGTCACAAAGTCTTGCTAAGCCCAAGTATTAATCGCTTAAATCAACTTACTTTACTTACAAGAAAATGAAAGACCCCTTGCAGTAGAAGAGTATTCGGCCTACACCCCCTGGTTAAGGGAAATGAGTCCCTAGCGACAAACGACAAAAAAGAACATGTTAGAACCGCTACTCCATGGCAACTAGAGAAACAACCTTTCGGCCCCAAAGAACCCAAATCGAGAAAGAGAGAAAAATAGTCAACCTATATTCGGCTATAACCACAACTTACCAACAAGTGGGAGAGATTCTGAAACAGTTAGAACGAAGAGAAGAGAATATTCAGGCCCTAAAAGATTTGGCCTACACAAAAGAATCAAGGCTTAATGTTTGGCTAGCTTCGCAAGATCAAGAGAAGAATGAAAGGAAAAGAAAGGTTGGGTGTTCGGCCAAAGGAGAACCGAAAGGAGAAAATGTAGATATTCGGCTTAGAGAAAAGAAAAGAAGACAACAAAGTATGAAGAGAAATGGGAAGAAAAGTAAAGATTCGGCGAACCAAGCTTGCAGACGAAATGCTAAACCGAGCAACTGAAGTGTGAATAACTATTAGCAAAGAGGAAAATAAATGCACGAAAGGTAGCAAAATGCACGGAAAGAAGAAAAATGCACCAAATGCTTCAAAAGAAAGAAACCTGAAAATGCTCCCAAAGACCCCTCAGCCAAAATTGTATCATGCCAACCCCCTAGCCGAAATTCTCTTCCTCCCTAGACTCCCAATTTCGGCCAACACTCCCACACAGACCACTTTCTCTGATTTTCTCAACCCCAATCTCCTAAAATTCCTCCCATCCTTCTATTTGAAAATTTTGACCAAGTCTTCAACTTCCCTTGTAGAGTTTGATCCAAACTCTACTTCTTCCACTCCCAAGACATAAAATGAAAGCTTTCATTTGCTTTCCATTGGATTCGAACCCCACTCCCCCATGCTACTTCAGTGATGCCATAGCCACAAGTCACATGCTCATCTTGTGACACCTAAACGCACACAAATATACTTAAGTCCTACTGCTAACAGCCCTCTCCTCTTAAAGGGCAAAAACTAAAATTTTTCCAAAGCTCAGACTCGAACCCAGGCCTCTTTAGAACCCCTAAATTCACTCAAATAGCTAGTCGTTCAAGCACAACATGATATTTAAGCAAAATTATAGCCCTTAATTTGGGACGTTACAACTCTACCCCCTTAAAAAAATTTCAGCCTCGAAATTTACCTGATCAGAAGAGGTGAGGGTATTGCTGTCGTATTGCCTCCTCAGGCTCCCACGTGGCTTCCTCTGAATCGGGATTACGCCAAAGCACCTTGACTAACGGGACATATTTTCTTCTTAACACTTCAACATCACGATCCAGTTTTTGCACCGGTTCTTCCTCAAAAGTCAGATCAGGTCTTACCTCGATTCCCTCCACCGGTACTATATGAGAGGGATCGGAACGGTATCGCCTCAGCATAGAGACGTGGAACACATCATGTATACAATTTAACTCAGGAGGCAGCTCCAGCTGATAGGCGATCGGTCCCACACACTTTAATATCCGGTAAGGCCTGATGAATCTAGGGCTCAGCTTGCCTTCCTGTCCAAATCTTAGAATCTTCTTCCATGGTGAGACCTTCAAGAAGACAAACTCCCCCACCGTGTACTCAATCTCTTTACGCTTTAGATCAGCATACGACTTCTGCCTATCAGATGCTTCTTTTAACCGGTCCCGAATCAACTTAACTTTTTCCTCGGTTTCAGAAACTAGTTCCGGTCCCAACATTCACCGCTCACCCAGTTCTGTCCAACAAGTAGGGGTACGATACCCACGACCATATAACGCCTCGTATGGTGCCATCTGAATGCTGGATTGGTAGCTGTTGTTATAAGCGAATTCCGCTAGTGGCAAATAGTCTTCCCAACTGCCCTTGAAATCGATTACACAACTTCTTAGCATGTCTTCCGAAATCTGAATTACTCTCTCCAACTGTCCATCAGTCTGAGGATGAAATGTCGCGCTGAAATCTAACCTTGTACCTAAAGCTTCGTGTAACACTCTCTAGAACCATGATGTGAATCTAGGGTCCCTATCCGAAATGATAGACACTGGTACCCCATGCAGCCTCACAATCTCAGCCACGTATAACTCGGCCAACTTCTGCAACGAGTAATCAGTGTGAACCGGTATAAAGTGGGTGAACTTAGTCAGTCGATCAACAATAACCCATACCGAATCTTTCTTTGTAGGCGTCAGGGGTAGCCCACCAACAAAATCCATGGTTACCTTCTTCCACTTCTAGAGTGGAATTTTAACAGGTTGCAGTAATCCAGAAGGCAGTTGATGCTCAGCCTTCACTTGCTGGCATGTCAAACACTTACCTACAAAATCGGTAACCTCACGCTTAAGCCCTATCCACCAGTATAGTTGATGCAGGTCTCGGTATAACTTGTTCCCACCAGGATGCATAGCGTATGGACTACTATGCGCTTCCCACAGTATGGACTGCCTTAACACAGAATCCCTCAGTACACAAACTCTCCCACGGAAGCATAATACTCCCTCACTATTCAGCCCAAAGTCCATAGTTTCTCCCTTCTTCACCAGTCAGAAATGATGAATCAACGATTCATCCAGCAACGGCTTCTCCTTAATTTGATCAACCCAAGTTGGTATCACTTGAAGTTCAGCTAACAGACTACCATCCTCAAACAGGCTGAGACGAGCAAACATTGCTCTTAGATCAGATACAACCTTACGGCTCAATGCATCCGCTACTACGTTAGCTTTTCCCGGATGATACTCAATCGAGCAGTCATAATCCTTAAGCAACTCTATCCATCTTCGTTGCCTAAGATTCAACTCCTTTTGAGTAAGGAGGTACTTGAGGCTTTTATGGTTGGTATAAATGATCGACTTCTCCCCATACAAGTAGTGTCTCCAAATCTTCAGTGCGAATACCACCGTAGCTAATTCCAAGTCATGAGTGGGGTAATTCAACTCGTGCGGCCTAAGCTGACGATACGCATACGCCACCACCTTACCCTCTTGCATCAGCACACAACCCAAACCAGTGTGCGACGCATCACAGTAGACAATGAATTCCTTTTTAGGCTCTGGTGTATTAATACCGTGGCTTGATCGGGAATCTTCTTGATTTCTCAAAACTCTCCTGCTGTTTATCAGTCCAATTAAACGGTACCCCTTTACGCAACAACTTAGTTAAGGGTGCAGCAACCAGTGAGAATCCCTCAACTAACCGTCTGTAATACCCTGCCAGACCCAGAAAACTTCGAATCTTGGATACAGTCTTTGGTGGTTTCCAGTCCAATACGGCTTTAATTTTCCGAGGATCAACCCTAATCCCCTCGGCAGACACTACATGACTCAGAAATGTCACCTCTCGTAGCCAAAACTCGCACTTGCTGAACTTGGCATAAAGCTACTTTTCTCTTAGTATTTGCATAATAATCCGGAGGTGCGAATCATGATCCTCCTCGGTTCTTGAATACACCAGAATGTCATCTATAAACACCACTATGAATCGGTCCAAATAGGGTTGGAAAACCCGGTTCATCATATCCATGAAAGCAGCTGGTGCATTCGTCAACCCAAATGGCATAACCAGAAACTCGTAATGTCCATAACAAGTCCTGAATGCAGTCTTGTACACATCCGCCTCCTTAACTCTTAGCTGATGGTACCCCGATCTAAGATCTATCTTAAAGAAGACCGAAGCACCTCCCAGCTGGTCAAACAGATCGTCTATCCTTGGTAATGGGTACTTGTTCTTAATCGTCAATTTATTCAATTGACGATAATCAATACACATGCGCATGGACCCATCCTTCTTCTTCATGAGCAATACCGGTGCTCCCCAAGGAGACACACTCGGTCGGATGAATCCTCGGTCCAGTAGCTCTTGAATTTGAGCCTTTAACTCTACCAACTCCTTCGGCACCATCCTATAAGGGGCGATGGACACTGGTGCCATTCCAAGTAGAAGCTCAATGCCAAATTCAACCTCATGATTTGGAGGCAACCCCGAAAGCTCTTTGGGGAATACATCCAGAAACTCCTTTACAGTTCTAATATTCCCAACAGACGAACCCACAGAATCAAAAATGCTGACATAAGCTAAGAATGTCTCGCAACCCTTGCGAATCAGTTTCTCAACCCTTAGTGCTGAGATTACATTAGTTAAATAATCCCTTCGTTCCCTTATCACAATCACCTCCTCATCCTCCGAAGACTTCAATACCATACGCTTAGCAGCGCAATCCAAATTCGCACGGTGCTTCACTAACTAATCTATGCCCAAAATAAGATCAAATTCACCAAACGGCAGTTCCATCAAATCTGCCGAAAAGATAACCCCTTGGACCTCTAGGGGTACATTTCTAAATAGTTTATTCACTCTAACCGACTGTCCCAGCGGCTTACCACTGACGTTTCTCTGTCAGTAATTTCAAACTGTATACCCAACGACCCAGACACAGTACATGCAACATACGAGTTTGTAGACCCAATATCAATTAAAGCGGTATATGGTACATTATAAATGAGGAATGTACCAGTTATGACATCAGAGGCGTCGTAATCCTCTCGGCACCGAGCAGCATAGACCAACGCTGGCTGTCTCGCCTTCGTGTTACCAAGACCTCTGCGTGGTGGTCCACGACCTCGTCCCAAACCATTACCCCCTCTGGCCTGACCCCGGCCTCTCAGTGGCTGCTGATTACCTCTCCCTAGCTGAACATAGCCCTGACCCGCAGCTTGCATCTGACCAGGCCTTTGAGTACAGTCTTTAACCCTGTGGTCCCTAGACCCACATCTGAAGCACGCTCCAATTCTCTTCCAAAGACTCACCACAGTGCGATCTTCCACACACAAAGGCAAGGCTGCGGTTGCTCGACAAAGAATAAAGAGGAACCCCAGATCAGACTAGCCCATCAAATCTAGTCCGATTCTTAGGCCCACCAGAAGAACTTGAGGGCCCAAAATCCCTCTTATTTCAGCCCCTTTCCTTTTCACGATTTTTACGCTCTGAGCGTTTCACATCCTCGGCAATCTTTGCCTTCTCAATCAGGGTAGCAAAGTCACTTTCCCTCTGCGGAGCTATCAGTACCCGCAACTCATCTCGAAGACCATCCTCGAAACGCACACAACACTCATACTCAGTCGCGACTATGCCCCGAGCATACCGGCTCAACCGCAGAAACTCTGCCTCATACTCTGCTACAGACTTATTCCCCTGGATCAGACTCAGAAATTCCTTCCACCGGGCATCCACATAACTCGCCCTGACATATTTTCCTTGGAAGTTCGTCTTAAAGAAGTCCCATGACAAACGATCGGCCTGCGTGCCTTCCCTTACGGTAAGCCACCATTGGTACGCCTCATCTCGCAGTAAAGACATCGCTCCTTTCAATTTTTGCTCGGCCGTACAATTAAGGTCATCCATTATTCGCTCGACAGCTTTCAACCAGTATTCTGCTACGTTCGGGGCTATACCAGAGATGCCCCTGAAAATTTTTGCCCCATTCGACCAGAGTCGTTCAGAAATTGACCCTTGGCCCACTGACCCAGTACTTGCTCCAGCAACCCTTTCCAGAACCCGCAACATCACTAGGGACAGGGCATCATCCCCACCGGCTCAATCATGAAACCCCGTCTCAGTCACTGGTGAGGCTGGCGCTTCCCTAGCAAGCATGTGTCCTGATGCTGAAGACCCAGCCCTAGCACCTCAGCCTCTACCACGACCACGTGTACCCCTTCCGCGACCTCTTGTGCTCATATCGGTATAGCGTATTTATCTGTTTTAAGAGTTTTATGCATCAGCTTATAATTCTCATAATTATTAACAGATATTTTATGATAAACAGTAATTAGGGTTGTTTTCCCAGATCGAATTTTTACTACAGTTTTTAGTCTCCTATAGTCTCGGTTTAACTAAGGAGTTTCAGTATACTACTATCCCTAGTAGTTTCTCAGTACAGTCATTTTAGTATATAACAGAGTACAGTGTTAGAGAACTTACAGATTTGGTGCCAGAGACTCGGTGTGCCACACCTTCGGTAACGACATTACTTTCCAAACCAAAATTTAAACAGATTAGAAAATTTTCAAAACCCATTCCACGATTTAGTTTTGCAACTGCTCGATATTACTAAATGTAACACCCCAAACCCGGTCTAGACATTACGGCCATCGGTCCGACGTGTCACATCAAGTGACGCTTGTAAACCGGAAAGTTCGAAAAACTCAATACAAAACATTTATTCTCTTTGAGACATTTAGGATAGTAATTTCATAAACACATTATTTCTTTATTAAACAAATCGTTTATTAAACAAAATTAAATATCGCGAAAGCTTGTTTGAGTTGTATTTTTATCTTATTTTTTTTAAGGTTTGAAAAATTGTAATTTCCTTTAAAAAAATTTGTCGCTTTAAAACTCGCGTTTCCTAATCTAACAGGTAATAATGAAAAGAAAATACCAATTAGAAGTTAAAAATCCCAAATGGCCTTATTACAGAATCATTAGCCCAATATATTAAAACTAAATTAAATAAAATAACTAAGTTCACGCTTAAAACATATCGAGCGTGTGGCCACCTCTGAGTCCCTCGCGGCTCCAAATCGTCTAAGACTAGGGATTACCTGCACAGTTAAGGAAAAGGGTGAGTTACGAGAACTCAGTGTGTAACCCCCTACTACAGTATCAGTCTGGGCCCAAGCCCTAATGATACAGCTCGATCTGGGCCTAAGCCCTATACAGAATCAGACTGGGTCCAAGCCCAAAATCATGTCAATGCAAACAGAATGCAACCCAACCCAGTCCAACCATCACACCACCCGTACCAACCCTACACAACATGTGGGGACCAAGTCGACCCACCCAGCCCTACACACCAATAGCGCAGCCGAGCTGCTAATATCAACGCAGCAAAACTGCTAATAACAGTAAACTTGGCTGAGTCACTAGAATCAGTATACGTGGCAAAGCCACTAAATTAGTAAATCGTGGCATAGCCACCAGTACAGTAATTCCTCCAAAATACAAAACCCAACCCAATGCAGCATGTCATGTCATATATAACCCATGTATGCAGTATATCACAATCATAATCTATCATACAAAATACACATAAATCACTTATACTACCACTAAGGGTATACGGTCATTTGGTCGGTACCCAGCCCTACACACCAATAACACAGCCGAGCTGCTAATATCAATGCAGCAAAGCTGCTAATAACAGTAAACATGACTGAGCCACTAGAATCAGTATACGTGGCAAAGCCACTAAATCAATAAATCGTGCATAGCCACCAATAGAGTACTTCCTCCAAAATAAAAAACCCAACCCAATGCAGCATGTCATGTCATATATAACCCATATATACAGTATATCACAATCATAATCAATCATACAAAATACACATACATCACTTATACTACCACTAAGGGTATACGGTCATTTGGTCGGTTGGGGGTAAAACGGTAATTAACCCCCCGGGGGTATTCCAGTAATTTTACCCATCGAGGGTATTTTAGTAATTTCACCTATTGAGGGTATTTCAGTAATTTCACCCACTGAGGGTATTTTAGTAATTTCACCCACTGAGGGTATTTCAGTAATTTAGTCATTTAACGTCCTCTCCAGAGGCCTACAATCGCCTCGAGCGACTCAGATACCCTTTTTGGTCAAAACGGTACAATTGGGCCTAAAGCCCAATTTTTGGTCCAAGCGGGCCCACATGCTCGTGTGGCCCATTCAGCCCATTTTCGATCAAGGTTACGCGAACCTTGCAGCAGCATCTATTATCCGGCACATACCATGGATTTCTCCTCTGTGGGCCCGTTAGCCCATTGGGCCCACTTTGGCCCAACAAGGCCCATTACGACCTAGGCCCACAAGAAAGTTCGTGGCATTCCCCATGGTCTATCGCCAACGATTGTGGCTGGATTTATCTCTACGAGCGCTCGCACGTTCGAGTGATCTCGGATGCCAAAGTTTTGGCTTATCAGTGTTCGGTTTTAACCGATTCACAGTTTATCAGGGTGTGAGTGCACACCTTCATTCATCGCATTGACAGAACTAAAGTGGGTGTACGATTACATACCTGTTACGAGTTGTGGTTTGAAACGCTTCTAAGACACCTATGATAACGACCATCCATTAGTTAGTCACAAAGTCTTGCTAAGCCCGAGTATTAATCGCTAAAATCAACTTACTTTACTTACCAGAAAATTAAAGACCCCTTGTAGTGGAAGCGTATTTGGCCTACAACCCCTGGTTAAGGGAAACGAGTCCTTAGTGACAAACGATGAAAAAGAACATGTTAGAACCGCTACTCATGTGGCAACTAGAGAAACAGACCTTTTCGGCCCCAAAAGAACCTAAATCGAGAAAGAGAGAAAAATAACCAACCTATATTCGGCTATAGCCACAACTTACCAACAAGTGGGAGAGATTCTGAAACAGTTAGAACAAAAAGAAGAAAATATTCGGGCCCTAAAAGATTCGGCTACACAAAATAATCAAGGCTTAATGTTTGGCTAGCTTCGCAAGATCAAGAGAAGAATGAAAGGAAAAGAAAGGTTGGGTGTTTGACAAAAAGAGAATCGAAAGGAGAAAATGTTGATATTCGGTTTAGAGAAAAGAAAAGAAGACAACGAAGTATGAAGAGAAATGGGAAGAAAAGTAAAGATTCGGCGAACCAAGCTTGCAGACGAAATGCTAAACTGAGCAACTGAAGTGTGAATAACTATTAGCAAAGAGGAAAAGAAATGCACGAAAGGTAGCAAAATGCACGGAAAGAAGAAAAATGCACCAAATGCTTCAAAAGAAGGAATCCCAAAAATGCTCCCAAAGACCCCTCAGCCAAAATTGTATCATGCCAACCCCCTAGCCGAAATTCTCTTCCTCCCTAGACTCCCAATTTCGGCCAACACTCCCACACACACCACTTCCCCGATTTTCTCCACCCAAATCTCCTAAAATTCCTCCCATCCTTCCATTTGAAATTTTTGACCAAGTCTTCAACCTCCCTTATAGAGTTTGATGCAAAATCTACTTCTTCCACTCCCAAGACATAAAATAAAGGCTCTCATTTGCTTTCCATGGGATTTGAACCCCACTCCTCCATGCTACTACTTCAAAGACGCCACAACCATAAGTCACATGCTCATCTTGTGACACCTAAACGCACACAAATATACTTAAGTCCTCTCTGCTAACAGCCCTCTCCCCCTTAAAGGCCAAAACTAATTTTTTCCAAAGCTCGGACTCAAACCAGGGCCTCCTTAGAACCCCAAATTCACTCAAATAGCTAGCCGTTCAAGCACAACATGAATTTTAAGCAAAATTACAGCCCTAATTTGGGACATTACAAAGCCTATATGTTTTATGAGATTTTTGGTAGCATTGGCTACTTATGTGGCACTTATGTGCAAGAATTCCATGTATCCGATAGTATTCCAAGTGGTTCAACGGGTATGTCAATGATGAGAAAGTGTGTGATTATGTTACGAGTTGGTGCAGTATGTACGAAAAACTCAATGGATATGGACTTGGTATATGATGAACTATTGGTAAGAATGTGATTGAGTAAGTTATATGTTATGTTATTCATACTATGAGCTATTGGTAAGAATGTGATTGAGTAAGTTGTGTTTATGAAGTTTTAATGACATTTATGTTAATATATGTTAAGTTATTTATATGTCAAATGTATGAAAAATGTTTTGTATTATTTGCATATAAACTTACTAAGCTATATAGCTTACCCCCCTTTCTTTCCCTTATTTTATAGTGTTACCAAGCTAGCTCGGGATCGGAGATCGTCTGAGATTCGGATCACACTATCAAACCCTCTCGTTTTGGGTATTGATGATCTTAGCATTTGGAAAGTATGGCATGTATAGGGACTTAGTGAATTTGTTACATGTGTCATCATGATTTTAGCCAATGTATTGGCTTGTAAATGTCAAAGGCTTGTTTTGATATTTGGCCATGTAAATTGGCTTATTTGGGCTAACATGGTTGTAAGCCTAAGTATATTTATATATGTGCCAATGTCTTTGGTGATATGGTCATGGTATGCTTGGTAAATGATGGAAATGTGGTTTATGACATGAATGTAAAATGTTTGGCAATGTGGTCTATTGAAGAGATGATAAAATGGTGTACAATTAGGTATCTTGAATGTAGTCAATTGTGGCTTAATAAATGTTGTGAGTATGATAGATGTTGATATTGTATTGGCATGTGATGGTCATAATTGTGGATGTTTTGATTGCCTAAGTATGTTATGTTTTGGTGCCTTTGAATTGGTGAAGTGTATGTGTGAATAAGGGTGGCAAATGGCTTGGTAAATAGCCTTTATTTTGTCCACACTGGGTAGACACGAGCGTGTGTCTAGGCTGTGTGTGACACACAGTCTACCCCACGGGCATGTGTTCCGGTCGTATGTCCCCTGCACCTTAATTTTGAGAAACAAAATGTCTAGAATTGAGCACACGGGCAGAAACATGGGCGTGTGTCTCAGCCGTGTGTGCTACACGACCTAGCACACGGGCATGTGGCACGGCTGTGTGGTACAAGTTAGAGAGCACCCTAAATCGAACACGGTCTGAAGCATGGGCGTGTCCCTTGGACCACACGGGTGTGTGAGCCCTACAATTAGTAAAAATTTTCTAGGTTTTGTAGAAGTTTCCTAAGTTCTCGGTTTAGTCCCGAACCACTTCCAATGCATGTTTTGGGCCTCGTTGGCTCGTATTAGGGACTTTATGATCGAATACAAATGGTTTTAAATTGGACGTAAATATATGACTCGAAATAGTGTGAATGCTTGTGTTGTAAGTCCGGTAATGCCTCGTACCCTATTTTGGCATCGAATACGGGTAAGGGGTGTTACACCAACTTCATTGTAAAACTTTATTACAACTCGACCCGTATACTTGTGAATATCGCATTGTCTTTCTATATTTTTATTGCAGTATTCACACCCTAAACGTTAGCACGTCTGGAGGCAGTCAGTTAACTTCTTTATTTCTTCAAACTTGGCCTTATAGACTTTCAGACCTTTATTTTTTAATTTTGATGCCTAGAACGATCCCTTCTTTCACCATGAAATGACATTCTTCCCAATTGAGCATCAAATTAGTTTTTACACAATGGTATCACGATACCTTAAACCCTAAATCTTGATATCACAATACCCATGGAATTTCAAAAGTCAAGGTTTTTATTTTTGCACAGTGGTATTGCGATACTTCAGACACAACGGGAATTTGAAGGGTCTAAAAATAGGGGATATAGTGATATCTACCCATGGGTATCACGATATCCAAGCTCGGATGGGTAATACCTAGTTATGGCATTGCGATCCGAGTGCTTTGGATGGTTTTGAAGCCTCAAAACACCCTAAACCCTTCATTTTCCCCAAATCTTTTAATTGTCAAATCCTTAAAACCCCAAAACATTCTCCCTCGCTTATTTCTCTGTTTTTCTTCAAATCCTTACGTATCTTCACTTCAATTTCTATACATTTTGCTCTTGTCTTTTTCTTTGCAAGTAGCCCTCTCTTGTGGCTTAGGAAACACAAAGCTTCATCGTTTCACACAACAAATCCATTACAAACAACAAGGTTCAAGTTTCCTTTTTCTTGATTTTATTTACATTTGTTATCTTTGTTATCTTTATTATTTTTTCTATTTTATCTTATTTTATTGTTGAGTTGTTGTGGTTAGTTGGTTAGTATATATTTGATAATTAGTTTAGTGTAAAATATAGTAACTATACCTCCTAGAATGGCAAAACGATCGCGATCCCAACCCGAACCACCTCCAGCACCGAAGTACAATTCAATTAAGTTCAAATCTAAAGAGGTCGAAGCCTTTTTCTTATCCATTCAATGATGCTCATTTATCCTTGAAAGAGGCTTCGACCCCTCTGCCTCGTATTGCGAAGAAATTTAGGATTTCATCCGTTTACATCGTTGGATGAATTTCACCTTTGTTCCGACAACACCGGCCGTTATACTAGTTGTTTTGGATTTTTACTCCAACTTAAAATTTTCTGAAAAAAAATGTATGTTTGGAACAAGGTTCTTCACATCTCCCCACAAGTAATTAGTGACTACTTGTGGTGTCCTCACTATGAGAAGCGATGAGTTTTCTGCTTTGGACCTTGATAAATTCAACAATGTTGATATGGATGCCATATTAGCATATTTAATCGAGGGGCAAGGAGAGTGGAAGCATGAGGGGTATCACAATCACCCCTTATCTTTTAAACAAGATATTTTGTTTCTAGTTACAAAATTATGGATGCAGTTTATCTGTACACGTATTAACCCCCTCCTGAACACTAACACTGTTAATGTATTCAAGCTGCTCTACTATATTGTATCTTGCAGAAAAAAAGTTTCTCTCGGGCGATGGATAAACAAAGAAATTAGGAAATACGTTTTAGAGATAAAGGTTGGTATCTATTTCCCCCACCTAATCACAGACCTATGCCATCGAGCAGTGATCAAAATGGATCCAAGCGAGTAGTTCCACTGTACCACATAGAGTATCATCGGAGACACTATGCTTAGGCTGTTTCAGAAGCTCCACAGGTTGTACATCCAGGAAATGGAACTTGAAGAGGAACAATAAGATTGAAGTGCCTCTGGTAGTTAAGAAGAAATGTGCCATGAAGAAAACTAATGATGAGTCTACACAATGAAAACGTAGGCTAGGCAGAGATGTGCGCTACAACACTAAACTGCTAGACGCAGTGAAGCCATTCATTGACACTTTCATGGTGAGCTATGGGGTGCAGATCATACAATGACCTGATAGATCGAGCGATTAACCTGAGTGCAAAGTAGCTAAGGAGGAGTAAGGGGAAGAAGATGAAGAAGAGGAGGATGACAAGGCGACGGAGGACGATGACTTCACCTCCTATCACGACAATTTTGAAGGTGCCTTCGCGTCTGCGCAACCCTCCACGGGTCCCCGTCATCTGTGAATCGAGCGACCGAATCGGGTTCACTTAAAAAAGGTTAGTCATCAAAGGCAAAGGAATGAAGTTCCTGGATTGATCGGGGGCCTGTGAGGAGATTTTACGGAGTTACACACATTCACAATTATATTTTTATTTTTAATTTAAATTATTTAAGTGGAATGTAAACTATATATTAAACTACATTGCTTTTGAGCTTATTTTTCTATTTTTAGATTTCATATTTTGGTTGATGTTTTTTTTTGTGTGTTTGTTCTATGTACAGCGAATTACCCTGAATGACTACACTACATTTGCAAGCTTTGAGGAGGTGGTAGACCCCGAGCTAGTCGATGCTCCTTTCTAGGGAAGTTCAATAATCTTCTATCTTTTTCGGAACACATTGAGGACAATGTGTAGCCTAAGTGTGGGGTGATGCACATATTTTTATGTGTTTTATTTTTCTTGCTTTTATGTTATTTTCTGTGTTTATTTTCAGTTTTAGGTGTTTTTAAAAAAAAAATCTTTTTTGCTTTGTTTTGTGTAATTGCATGGTGCTTGGACTATAATTAGGTAATAAGCCATTAGTTGTACATATTGAATAAGTACATTGAATTTCCAAACTTGTGAATTTCAAATGATACTAGATAACTTGATATTCTTAATTGTAGACTAATTAGTTCAATTAGTTAATTGGTATGATAGATTAGAGGCAATAACCTAAATGAAAATTTATAAAATGTACCATAGGATGAATAAACTATATAGAACATTGTAGATAAATAATTTAAATTGTTAATCATTCGTTTAAATAGATGTATGCTTGACGGCATTGGTGTTGTCTGAATAATTCGAGAAAGAACTTAGGCATTGTTTGAACTAGCCTAGGGCTTAAAAGCTTACCTTTTGCTATGTACCCCTAGTTCCATATTTTTGAGCATCAAGTACCCTTTCCTTGTAACCTTAATATCAAAGCCTTGAGCCTAAATGAGTCTAGTACTCAATCCTTCTCTATCCCGATCTTCAAAATTCACTATGTAATGGACTTCAAGCCATAAACATTGAGGGCTAGGTAGAGATATTATGGTGGATTTGTGTGTGAAAAAGAAAATAAAGATATTACGCGATTTAGTACGTAAATAAATAAATAAAAAGAGAAGAGTGAACGAAAGAGTACCAAATGAAGAAAAAATGAGCTTAAAAAGAAATCAAAATTGAGCCCGAAAAATGAAAATTTTTGGTTCATAATTACCAATTTTGTGTGTACTAATATCGTATGGTACCTTTTAACATTTTGGAGAAATAAGGTAGGCGATGGAAGGAGAAATAAGGAGGTGAGTTTGTAAAAAAATTAGGGACGAGTAGGGAAAAATGTCGTGTGCTTAACCATTTCTAGTGCTTGAATCTATTTTTAGTGCCTATTGTTTGAATTCTAAACCGTCCCAAGCCTTAGAAGTTACAAGCCTAGAAGACTTTTGGGACCCGAATAGTTCACCAGCACAATAATTCCTGAATAATTTGCATTTTTTTGAACTAATATGACAAATTCTTTTTAAATATCTATGAGCGATCCGCATAACCTATTTTGATGGATAATGTAACACCCCTCACCCGGTCCGATTGCTGAACACGAGCAATAGGATGCTACAAACAAATACCAAACAATTACATATAATTATAGTTCAAATATCATTACATCACATGTGAGAAAGTATATCATGTAGTTCAATCAATTTCGAGTTGATATCAAACTTACAAAGCTTTAAACCAACTCAACAACAAAGAGGATTAAATTGAAACTAAAACAACAAGATGGGAAAAAATTGCAAATAGGGTCACCACAGTAGTGTCTCTTGACCATGTGGAGATGCTAAAGCTGTGTGGGATGGGACACATGGCCATGTAGGCAAACTGTGCAACAGACTGATGGCGTGTGGGGTTGGAGTCACACGGTGGTGTGAACACCCGTGTACACTCACCAAGGTCGTGTGGTTCAAAAGTGTAAATAATAAAAAATATGTTGCACGACTGTGTCACTGTAACACCCCTCACTCGTATTCAACGTCGAAATAGGGTTAAGGAGTATTATCGGACTTATTACATAATTAAACATACATTTCTCAAACATTTTTCCGTTTCAAGTATAAATCATTCACAAACATCCATATAGTCCCTAATATGAGCCTACGAGGCCCAAAACATGATTTAGGAGTGGTTCAGGACTAAACCGATAACTTAGGAAACTTTTGGAACAATTATAAAATTTTACAAAATACAGGGGACAAATGCCCGTGTCCCAGCCCGTGTAACTCTCTAACTTGGGTCACACGGCCAACCACATGCCGTGTGACCAGCTGTGTGCCCTTTCGAAATGGCCTCACACGCCCGTGTGTCCCGGGCCGTGTGCTGAGGTCGTGCCAAACTGCGGGGTATCTTGACTTATGCCACGGCCAAGTCACACGCCTTGCGTGTCTTTGAAATGTGTGTAGAGCATACTAACTTGAATTCTAATTTAACACCCGGGGACACACGACCGTGTGACTGACCTTAATGTCGCACTGCAGGCAGACACTGCCTTGTGTCTCTACCCATGTGGACAAAAATAGGCTATTTACCCACCATCTTGCCACCAAAATTTGTATACTCATATAAACCAAATGGCACCAAACATGGCATAAATAGGCATTCATCAATCTCAAATAAACATAATTCATTTCCATAACAATACCAACAAGACAAGGTACACAAATACCACAATGTGTCATTTAATTTCATACCAAAACTCATAATCTCAAATCATTTATATAACCACTTTCAAATATGCATTATTTGCCTAGATTCACTAGCAATCCAATATTCAAAAACTAAACCATTTGACATTCATAATACCTATTTATAATAAAAATCTTCTATCAATAATCAACAACACATCATAACACCAAATACACACATATATATGAGAAAAATATGCCAAAAATAAGCCAAATCATATGGCTAAAATCATAACACATCCATCATCATTTACAAGCCAACTCCAATAGTTAAATCCATTGCAAAATATATCAAAATGACCAAACTCCTATACATGCCATATAACTATAAACATAGATTCAAAAGTACCAAAGTGATAGGCTGGATAGTGTGATGAGATCTCAGACGATTCCCGAATCCGAGCTAGCTTTGATTTCACTGTAAATCATGGAAAAATAAACAAAGTAAGCTATAAAGCTTAGTAAGTTCGTATAACAATAAACTCAATTAATCATAAATACACAATTCCAAAAATTGAATATATCAACACATAATTAATATTAGCTAACAAACCTTCCATATATTCAATCATAAGATTAGATGTGAAATTCACAAGTTTCTTCGATTCAAAGCTTATACATTTCATGTACATACTTGTACCGTCTCTTATTAGTCTCATACTCATCCACCATTTGGAATACTATTAGATACTGGAATCTACGCACCTAAGTGCCACATACATAGCCAAGCTATCTAAATCTCATATCACATATAATGCTTACTCTTGAGCTATCAGCGGGTCTTCTCACACAAGGTAGATCGGTCATGACAAAGCTTCTGCGGTCTTTTGCTCACACAAGGTGGCGAGTATCCGCAACACATGCCGGATAACTTAGCCACTGGTAGGACGTACGGACCAGCACCCAAATCACATAACCCCTAATGACATGTCATTCGTATCCTAATCTATTCCTGAGGTTCTGTAACACCCCTAGCTCTCGTATCCGTCGCGGATTAGGGTTCTGAACATTACCGTCAAAACACGATTCAACACAATCATTTATATATATTTCATACATCAAAGAATAACGATACATTTATAACATTTTCAAACTTAACTATCCACAAATCAATTATTTAAAATTTATGAACATACATCATAGTTCCAATTCAAATCACTCATATCTTACTAATCATAACTTACAAAATAGTACTTTTCGAAATTTCCAATTAATTCAATTAAAATTTACATCAAAACAATTAAATATGTTCCATAATTGTTAAACTCGAACTAATATGTATACAAATTAAAAATTTAATCACATATGCAACATTATAATATGGCGCATATACCTATGATATTATTATGACATGCACATAACACTATAGTCTCATTAAACCTTTATGATCACATAGTACAAATCATAGTATACCAAATTTGTATGCTTTATAATCAATTCAAATTACATATACTAAACTATTCAAGCAAAATAAAGTTGTATACTTAGTCATTTCAAACGAATTCAAATAACCTAGGCATATGCAAACATATATTCATCTCATTTCAAACATATATTAAGACATTCTTTAGTTCAATTTTCATTTATATAACAAATACAAAACTTACTTTTTTTCCTAGTCATAAAACCATTTGAAAATAACTATATAAACTTAAATCAACCATACATGTTTTCTTATTACAATTTCATGTATAAATAACCATATCATTTGAGCCGTTTTCAAACATCCATATTTCAATATCACTACAAAGCTAATTAATGCATATTCAGTCATTATAAAACTCTCAAACCATAGCATATTTATGTTTTCATGATATTCACCAAAAACACATATATATAATTATAAGGTCAAGCTTTAGCCAAATATACCATTACTAAACTAATCACATATACAATTTGAACCTTGTACCAAACTTATTTATTTCATTTTGTTTTATATCATTCAAAACCTATACATCCATGCCTTTATAAATCAACCTAAATAATCAAGCAGTATACCCAAACATACAACACAACCAAACCATATATTTAGTAATTTAAATTCATCACATATCCAAATACACAAGCACATTATAACCAATTTTGTAGCAACCCATAAGGCCAAACATGTACAAATTATTACATATCATATAACCTAACTTAATGAACATTCCATCGATAATATACTTAACATCTCACTTATGTTTTCAAATCCGCACCTCAAGACTTATACCTATCATAAACCATGACTTAATTCAAGCACTCATTAGCAAAGCATATCAACAAATTTACACAATAACTCACCTTGACCGAGTTCATATACACAAACATAAACATAGCAACCATGTTTCACATGTAATAAGCCAAAGCTAAATTGCTAAAACCAAACACATAAAGTACTTAACCAAGAACACATAGAACCGAACTTAAACATAGTGATTAAGCCATTTTCGAATGGCTATATATTTACATGTTCCAAAATCAAACATTCCATCTATGCTATACATGCCATAAGCCCAAATTCAACTTAGTAAAATACCAAAAAACTGTCGATAGTGTGATTGGCTTTGGCTGACGATCCCCGAGCTCGTAGCGTGACTCCAAAATCTATAAAGCAGAGATAACAAGAACACACACAGAGTAAGCTATTTAAGCTTAGTAAGTCATAAGCAAAAACTTATATATTCACAAAGGCATATTAACATTTTACTAAATAAGTCAATTACACATGATTTCCATTACAAAGTTATCATTTACTACATAGGTCATACTTTAATTACACATACATATCATAGGGTGGAATATAAACAGTCATATACACATATATATTTTCACTTTTAATATCACAATTACATCAATAGGCCGAATCCATATATGTTCTTGTAACACCTGTTTAGGGTTATGCGCTTGGAGCATAACCCGAGCGATTAATGAGGCTTATGGTCATGTTGGAGGAATTTTTAGAGGGTTTGGAAAACCCTAGAAGGCAAGGAATGCCTTAGAAAATTTTTAGATTTTTAGGGTAAAGGGGGAAATAGGGCGGGAAGGCCTTAAAATAAATGTGGGGCTTTATGGCATGAAAGTCATTGAGTAAGTGGCACAGGCGTTGGGGAAAGGTGGGCGGCAGATTGGTCCCGAGTTCGAACCAAGAGAGTTGCGTTTTGGAGTTTAAATTTTTATTCCTTTTTGGCAGCAATTTTGAAGGTGTTGGACGGCACATGCAAGCCTCATTAGATAAGGATTAGATTAATGTAGTTTAATCATTTTTTTTTGAATTCGGCTGAGAGGTAGGTGATAGCTTTTGTTATTTTATTATTTTAGATAATTATAGGAGTATTTTATTTAGTTTAAAATTTGTAATAGAGATAATGGCTGCTGGTGGTTTTAAGTATTTTAATAGGATTAGGTGATAGAATATGAGGAAAAATAGGAGTCAAGTAGGGAATTGGACTAATTCAAATTAGTTTGAATTAGTATGAGATGGCCGAATCTTGGGTTCTTCATTCGGGTTAGTGGCCGAATTTTATAAATAGGGGGAGCACCCTTTTTCATACTTTTTCTCCTTTTAATTGCTTGTGTCGAAAATTCTAGTCAAGCAATTTATTTAATTTTTTCCCTTTTTCCTTGAAACCGAAACTTCTCCACCATTACCGAAATTCTTCTAAACTTCTTCTACATTTTATTTCTTTTCCTCTCAACCTCGGTTTGTACCTATTTTGTTGATCTTCCTTGGTGACCATAGCTGAATATCTAAGGTGCTTTATTCTCCTTTTTATATTGCAAGTTCAAAAGCCAAAGTATTCTTGGGGATTAGCGAAAAAGGGCTTTAGGGTGCGTTAAAGGAGGTCATTTGGGGTTCCAACTCATCAAGGTAAGTAATGGTAGCCGAATGCCTATTGCTATCCCATCCTTGTGTTCTGTCGACTCTTTTCAAGGTAAGAACTGATTTCGGTTTTTGTTTGGAAACATGTTATTATCAAGGGTGAACCATCGCTTGACTCGGGATTTGGTAGGAAACCAAGTCGGGTGTAAGGTAAGGGGTAAGTGATTCATTAATATTCGGATATGGGCCTTATTTTGAGTACTTAGGTGTTGACCCACTCGACTTTGGTTATAGGGCAAATCGACGAAGCAAAGGAAAGCCTTGGGATCTCGATGATTTTAAGGATGTTAATAGGTGATCTAGATTCGATATTTGTAGATTTTGATTGCTTGTGATTAATCGTGTGGTTCGATTAAGTATCGTCGATGGATGCGAGTGCTAGTCAAAGTGGGCAAGGAAAGCTCCCATCCCAAAGTTCAAGAAGAGATCCGTTTACTGGCACATGCGAGATTAGCCACGGTGTGGGCCAACAACGAAAAAAGCGTTAGGCGGATAGTCGTAGTCTCACTAAGCGATAGCGTCGAGGATCGAGAGTCTAGAACTCCAAGTAATAAGGTGTGTGGTTAGACCATTGTTTCCGGGATTTGTATGATATCATTTGTGTTATATGTTTACTAATGAATGCGAGTGCCATATGTGTAATGGATACCCAAAGGGGTATGATGACGACCGGAGTTAGTAGCAAATTGGCTAATATGTGATAATTGATTTTAACTATGTGAGCATGCCTATATTTGTGAATATCATGTACATGCATCATCTCAAAGCATCATATTATGTTACATGTGCATGGGTGGGTTTTGAAGAAAGTGCGGGTGTACTTGAGTGCGTGGTTGATGTCGACTTTGTGCTACATCGTGGATTAGCGTGGCGAGGTCGCGTTGTGGATCTTTGCGATTTAGTTCGTGGTTACCTTGATTGATATGGGCTTTATGCCATATCGTGGCTTGATGGATTGATGTGTGCTCCATCGTGGTTTGATGTTAGCCATGCACGCTACATCGTGGATGGCATTGGTTGCCTTTTGGAGGAAAAGGAGAGGCGACTCGGTAGTCCCACTGGTGTGTGGTAAATTTGGATAAGGGGGTGTGTAGCGGATGGACCTTAGGATTGGGTTGGGTATCATGATTGCATGGTTTCGTTATGAATTGATATGGAAATGGGCCAAGCCCAATATGACTTGTGGTTTGTATGTTTGAGAACATACGTGGAAATGGGCCAAGCCCGATCGATCTTTGTCAGAACATCCCCAAACCCGGCCCATTCACTCTGACCGAATCTGGATATGTTAGTGAAAATATGTTTCTTTACTTAGAATTTAAAACATGAAAATTTATTATCTTTGGAAAATTATGTCCACAAAATTTAATACATAATATAAGTTTATTTGAAAATTTACGAATTAAAACATTGTTATAAATTACTATAATATGAACCTTTTAATAAAAATATTTACAGAATATAATGTAAACTTCAACAAAATTAAATAGAGTACTTTAATCATAGTGGCCCTTATTACATCAATTAAATTAAAACCAAGTAATTAAAATGCTTGAAATAAAAATATTCAAAACGTCTACTTACTGCATGAAAATGCATTGCATGGGCCACCTTGTATCCCACTCCAACCCCGTCCACTAATCACGACTCACTGTGATGATGGATAAATAATTGGGTGAGTCATACGGACTCGATGTGTAAGATAACCATTGAAATCCACCCACATGCTAGCCACATAATATCCCAATTATCAAATGCAACAAGTAATATATATATCATTTTAACAATTACACAATGCAGGCTTGGCCTACATTCAAATCACACTCAAATCTTTGGGCTAGGCCCATTTCTCAATAAACCACATATCAAGCCCAGGCTTGCCCATTTCCACGTATGTTCCCAAAACATACCTATCCACATGTCATATTGGGCTTGCCCATTTCCATATTATTACAAAAATAATGCAACATGATTCCCAACCCAACCTAGGGTCCATCCAGCTACACACCCCTTATCCGACCTACCACACACGAGGGGACTATCGAGTCACCCTCTCCTTTTCCTCCAAAAAGGCAACCAATGCCATCCACGATGTAGCGTATAGCTAACATCAAACCACGATGGAGCACCACGGCAATCCATCAAGCCACGATATGGCATAAAGCCCATATCAATCAAGGTAACCACAGCGAACTAAATCGCAAAGATCCACAACGCGACCTCGGTCGGTAGCCAATCACGATGTAGCACAAAGGCGACATCAACCACGTACTCAAGTACACGTGCCTTCTTTCAAAACCCACCCATGCACATGTAACATAAAATGATGATAAGGTGGTGCATGTACATATTAAACACAATCATAGGCATACTCACATAATAAAATCGGTTATCACATATTTACAAACTTTGCTACTAACTTGATCATCTTCATACCCTTAAGGGTACCATTTTCACATTTATCTGCAGACTGGTTAGCATACATATAAAATAGACATTTATCACGCAAATCCGGAAACAATGGCTAACTACACACCTTATTACTAGGAGTTCTAGACTCTCGATCCTCGACGCTTCTCGTTTAGCGAAACTACGGCTTTTGCCTAACGTTTCTTGCTGTTGGCCCACACCGTGGCCAATCTCGAAGCAACAGAAACGGATCTCTTCTTGAACTTTGGGATGGGAGCTTTCCCTTGCCCACTTTGGTGGTATTAGCCTCCATCGAAAAGTCACTTAATCGGAACCACCACGATTAATCAACGAAGTCATAATCAACTAATTCTAAGTCACTTACTAATATCCTTACGAAATAATCGAGATCCGAAAGCTTCCCTTGCTTTTGTCGATATGCCCTTAGATGATCGAATCCAGAGACTTCCTCAATGCTTCCTTCTTTCGGCTACACAAGAGAGAACATACTTAATGGCACTATGACAATCGACCATGCCAAAACTAAGGCCAACCATAGGAATCAAGGTCTACACACTTGATTTGGCAATTTTATGGAAAAGAGTCCAAAACCAGATTCATAAAAGAATACTTACCCTTTTAGCTAATCCCCAAGGATATTTTGGCTTCTCAACTTGCAATATGAAAAGGAGAATAAAGCACCTTAGATGTTCGGCTATGGCTGCCAAGGAAGATCAAACATTCGGCTAACACAAAATAGAGTACAAACCGAGGTTGAGAGGAAGAAAATAAAATGTAGAAGAAGGTTAGAAGAATTTCGGCAATAGTGGAGAGGTTTTGGTTTCAAAAAAGAAAAATAAATAAATTGCTTTGACTAAAATTTTTGGCAAGAAAACAAGAAGAAAAAGAAGAAGAATTTGGTACTCTCCTTATAAAGCTTCCCAACCCAAGCTAAGCAACCCCAAAGAGTCTAACATTCATTACCTTATCACTCCCTTATCAAATTCCAAATAAACTTCTATTTTATCCCCTACTCACCTATTCAAAAACAATTAAAACATCGCCACCCTTATCATCTATCTCAACTAGATAAATAAATAAAAATAAAATAATAAAAAATAAATAAAAAAATAATAAAAGAAACATTTATCGGCCAATTTAAAAGAACAAAAGCTAACTTAATCTATATCTCTATTGGAAGATCCCATGTGCCAGTCCAATCTTTACAAGCTCTTTGCAAAAATAAGAATAAAATAATAACAAAAATAAAACTCCAATTGCATGACCTTGGATTCGAACACAGGACCATTCTGCTGCATCTTGCTAGCGCCTGGGCCACTCGGCCACTTTGAATTTCATGTTAGAAACCCCCCCAACGTTTTATTTTAAACCCTTCTTAACTCAAGCCCATAACCACCAACAAAAATAAAAACGCCCACTGCGGCTCAGGTGCTCGAACCTGCTTAACTGCGCTCCTCAGCGCCTAAGTGGCGCATGAGAGGCCTCCACCAGCCCATCTTTCTTGTCCGAATCCTCGCCATATACCTTTAAGGCCTTACAAAGCCCAACGCCCAAAACAAAAAATAAAGCATGAAATGCCTCTGACCCCTCGAACCATGACTGCACCTCAGCGCCTTTTCAAGTAGCGCCTCGAGCCACTTTACTGACCCATTTTTCTTGTCTACTACGCCCACAAAATTGTTTTAAGCCCTACTTCCTTAGTCCCTTCCTTTAACGCTAAAAAAATAAAAATAAAACCCTTCATCTTCTTTGCACTAGGATTTGAACCCGGCCCTCACTAAGCGTCACCACCAAGCCTTTAAGCGCATGGAGCCACTTTGCCAAGCCGGACTTTCATGTCCAATAACCTCATAGTTTATTTTTAAGGCATACCTAGCCAGATCCCCTAATTGGCGCCATGAAAATAAAACCAAAGGTGCAACACGGCCGAACATGAAGACCCTAACCACCATG